>CM057463.1:51063901-53873068 GCA_030035585.1 Dugong dugon
GAACCACAGCCTCCAGCAGCCTCAGCCTAGAAGAACTAGATGGTGCCCGGCTACCACCACCAACCTCTCTGACAAGGATCACAATAGTGGGTCCCAGGCAGAGCAGGAGAAAAATGTAGAACAAAATTAAAATTCACAAAAAAAGACCAGACTTAACTGGTCTGACAGAGACTGGAGGAATCCCCTAGACTATGGCCCCCGGACACCCTGCTAACTCAGAATTGAAGCCACTCCCGAAGTCCACCTTTCAGCCAAAGATTAGACAGGCCTATGAAACAAACAGTTACACACTTGAGGAATGTGTTTCTTAGTTCAGTCAAAGTATTCTGGACCAAATGGACAAAACATACCCAAAAGCAAAGATGAGAAGGCAGCAAGGGACAGGAAAACTGGATGAATGGACACAGTCAACCTAGGGTGGAAATGGAAGGGGGAGAGTGATGACACATTGCAGGGATTGCAACCAGTGTCATAATTTGTGTATAAATGTTTGAATGAGAAACTAATACGTGCTGTGAATTTTCACCTAAAATACAATAAAAAATTTTTTAAAAAGACCACGTGTTTTGTCAAATTTCCCTTTGACCCAAGAGTCTTCTGTCCTTTTGTCCACTCTAGATTAGTTTCTCCATAATCTGTTATATAACTGTTCTCCTGAGACTGCTGCCACTGCTTTCCTAGTTGGATCTACCTTGTTCAGGATTCACTGTTTTCTCTCTTTCTTTTCTTGATTTACTTTCTCATTTTGTCAAAGCATGTCTTTGAATAACTTCTTAAGAAAGAGTGTATGGGAGATTTGCTTTATGAATCCTTGCATGCTGGACTGATTTTATTTTATACTCATACTTGATCGATAATTTGCCTGCGTAAAGTTGAAAGTCATTTTTTCAATGCTTTGAAGATATTGTGTGCTCTTATCTTTTAGCATTTGATATTGCTACTGAGAAGTAGATATCTGTCTGATTCTTGTTTGTTTATAGGTCCACTGTTTTTATTTAATTGATTTTAATTTCTGAAAACTTTAGGGTGTTCTCTTTAACTCTGAAATTGCACAATAATGTGCTTAATTGTGGATTTACTTTTTTTTTTTTTTAAAATTCACTGTGCTAGGAACTAAGTGAACCCTTTTGTCTAAAGATTTGTACCCTTCAGCTTTGAGGACTTCAACCATGTTTTTTTTTCACTGATAGTTTCTTTCCTCTGTTTTCTCAGTTATTTCTTTCTGAAGTTCTAGTTAGTCAGCTATTATTTCCTAGGTTGAACCTTTATATCTCTTTTCTTTCAAAATTTTTGTCTACTTTTGTGCATTTATGGGGCATTTCTTGACTTCCAACATTTTTATTGAATTGAACTTTTTAGTTCTGCAACTATATTTTTAATTTCTAAGAACTTTTTCTTGTTCTCTGATCACTTCTTTGGCATAACATCTTGTTCTTGCTTTATGACTGTGATGTCATCTTGGATTTCTCTGGAAATACAAGTTTTTGAAAATGTTCCTCTATTCTTTGCATTATCTGTCTTTGTTTCCTCTGGATCATTTTTTCTGGGTGTTAGCTTATTTGTTTAATCTCTGTTTTTTATTCTAGGATCTTCTTCAAGTGTTTGGGGATCTTTGGTTTTCTGTTCATACTCAAGGATAAGTCAGTAAAAAAAAGCTGACAGCAAGTACACTATTGATGGGCAGAACTTGATGGCTTTGCTTTAGGATGATTTGGTGGAGCATTAGCTCTTAACCTGGAAGATCCTTCATTGCCTGGTTTTAGATAGCTTTTTGATTTCTTTTGTAGTAGAACACTTTGATTTTTGGGTAGGGGTTGCCTGCTGCCAGTCCTGTGAGTTGGGAGGTGGGGTTGACTTTTCTGTATACTGAATTTCATCAGTTCTGTTTTCAGGAATAGACTTACTCCCACCTAACATCTTGAGCCAGAAGTCAGATCTTATTTTAGAAAGAAGTTTTCTGGTTGTAAGGTAGAGAATGAATTAAAAGGAGCCAAGCCCTGAGACAGGGAGACTAGTTAAGGAGTATTCCAGTCATCTAGGTAAGAAATTATTAATTAGGCCCTGAACTATGGCAGTGGCAGGGGAAAGAAGTACACATAAAAATAAATTAATAATATATATAATCTTTTGAAAAGTATTAACTGTAAGGAAATGTATTCCTCTAGTAAAGACTAATTTGCATGGCTTTTTTTTCTTCAGAGCAATGAATTGCATGAGAAACAAAAGTTTTACTTAAGACAGTCAGTCATTGATTTACAAACAAAACTTCAAGAGATGCAAATGGAGAGAGATGCCATGGCGGACATCAGGTTGGTATTTGTTACCTGAAACGATTTTCAAGTTTTACTCTTTGTAATATGAATGTACTTGTGTGAATATAAAGTTTATCAATATTTATTTTCTTTCAATTATTCATAGACGAAGGGAGAGTCAGTCCCAGGAGGATCTAAGAAATCAGCTTCAAAATACAGTTCATGAACTTGAAGCTGCCAAATGCCTCAAGGACGACATGCTAAAAGATAGCAGCACGCAGATAGAGCAGCTAAGAAAAATGATGCTTAGTCACGAGGGAGTGCTTCAAGAAATCCGATCAGTCCTCATTGACTTTGAAGAATCCTCAGGCAAGAAAGTATATGATCATGAAAGCATGTCTACTCTCCATGTCCGCAACTTGGGCTCAGCTATTGGTAAAATCCTAAGAGAATTAGACACAGAAATTTCTTATCTTAAAGGGAGGATATTTCCAGTAAGTGGTGAGAACACTACTTTAATTTTATATTAAAATTCATTAAGAAAATAGTATTAGGCGTATAATTTTTTAAATTCTTGAAAGTAAGCCAAATTGTCGTTTTTTTCTTTGAAGTAACGGAAGCTGCTTCCACAATGATCTTTCTTAAAGAGAACCAACTAGATCTACCTGTAAAGCTTTATGAGAATAAAGCTAAAGATCCAGTGAAATATGACAGAATGTTATCTGATTTTAGTATTATCTGTATTTGTATCTTTCTAAAGCATTTCTTTTTTGTAAAAT
This sequence comes from Dugong dugon, assembly GCA_030035585.1. Taxonomy (NCBI): domain Eukaryota; kingdom Metazoa; phylum Chordata; class Mammalia; order Sirenia; family Dugongidae; genus Dugong; species Dugong dugon. The sequence goes on from CM057463.1 coordinate 51,066,933, forward strand.
CTCTAAATTTTCCAAACTTTACATTTACCAATCCCTAAAGCAATGTCTCCTTTTTAAAACTAGGTAGAGGATCAGCTTGAAGCATTAAAATCTGAATCACAGAATAAAATAGAACTACTTCTTCAGCAACATCAAGATCGGTAGGTTTCTGACTGAGGTATAGAAAATTATAGGAAAACTAAACCGCAGGTCTACAGTCTCTCATTTGCAATTTCAAAATCTATAAAGCTCTGAAACAGAGAAGTCTTATTTCATAGATGAGTGGCAGATTCATTTGTTGGCAAAACCTGAGCTAATGTAAGACTTTCTGTAATCTTTATGATTTAGTGTGACTGTTTATAAACTTATTGATATATTACTAATATGTTTGATTCACAGGATACTTACCTAGATCTCACTGAGGGTGTCATATAATATATGGTATTTGCAATTTACTACCATTGTAAAATCCAGAAAATTCTGAATTCCAAAACTTAGCTGGCCTGCTAATGATTTGGATAAGGGACTCTGGACCTTAGATACTTTTCATAACATGGTGGCATATTCAAAACCATATCAAAATGCTAAATTTGAAAGTGTTGAAAATCACTTATTTTTGGAGTAGTTTGTGATCAGGCGAAATATTCTGTATCAAATGACAATCACGACATTTTTTTTTTAATAGGATTGAGCAGTTAATGAATGAACATGAAGTTGAAATAACAGGACTTACTGAGAAAGCTAGCAGTGCTCGAAGCCAAGCCAATAGTATCCAAAGTCAGCTGGAAATCATTCAGTATGTGTCCTGGTGGTATGAACTAGATAGCTTTTTATCTTCATTTTATAGATATTATTTTCATTAATTTTCTATTCTAAGATCTTTTTAAATGGCTTACTAATTGATTCCATAAGAAAGTAAAATTTTTCTAATGTTCAAATGAACAGAAAAGGTATTAGAGAATATTATCTGACCAAATCAGAAGTATTACTGAAAGTATTTGGGCCTCTTGGGATTGAATATCTTAAAGTATAGTTCATATTTCAGCTGATAAAACACATACTATATACATACACATATACACACATATAAGGTCAGCAGTTCCAATCCACTAGGTGCTGCTTGGAAACTCTATGGGGCAGCTCTACTCTGTCCCATAGGATCGCTATGAGTCGGAATCAACTCGACGGCAGTGGGTTTGGTTTTTGGTTTTCACACACATACATATGAATATATGTAAATAAAATGAATATGTATATATATAAATATTTTTACTATTTGAGTTAATGTTTTCAAACTTTTTGTGTGGATATTTTTAATCATACAGAAAAGAAAAGTGAAAATAGTATCATGAACTCACATATACCTATCACCTAGCTTTAATAATTAACATTTTTGAGCTGAAGCTTTTAAGAAGCAATTTTAGAAAATAAAATGCTATTGGTCTAATAATGCCATGTGAAATAACTAGTGATAGTATTTACAAACTAGAGTACGCATAGATATCACACTTAGTTTGCTATTTGCTTTTATTGCCCCACTAAACCCTTCTTAGAGAACAAGCAAGAAACCAAAATTCAATGTATATGCGTCAGCTCAGTGACCTGGAATCTACTGTTTCTCAGCTGCGTTCTGAATTAAGAGAAGCCAAAAGGATGTATGAAGACAAGGTAAGTTTAGATTTTGCTGTTCTACTTCCAGAGACCATTATATACAGATTTAATTTATGTATTTTAATAGTTTATTTGCAAATAAGTAATCAAAGTAACCATTCTAAATTAAAAGTAATTTTTAGAGTAGGAGGATGTATTTTGCTCAATTATCTATGTTAAATTATAAAGAAACAGTTTTTATTTAAACTGTATGCTCAGTTTATTCTTAGAAAAACATTTTTGCATGCTTCAAGTAAGTTTCTAAAAAAAAATATTCAAAAATAGGACCATATTAATTATGTTTACAAAGCTTAACTTTAGCAAAGACTTGAGTACCAGCTGGTTTCTCCTACCACTCAATACTTCTGGGGCCTTCCTTCTCTCTTACTTTAACTCCTAATTATTAATCATTGCATGGCTAGCAAACTGAATTAATTTTTTTAAAGTAACTTTTATAAACTGAATTAATTTTAAGGTTAGTCTAAATGAAAAATAATTAGGGAGATTAGTCTTCATCTCTCATCACATAATTCCCTTTAAACCAGATTTTAATTAATATTTGATATTCTGTTATTTCTCTTCTCTCATTTTCCGTACCTACAGAGAAGCTATCCAATACCATTATTAACTATTTATCCAGAGCCTAGGCTTCTGTTAATTTCAACCATTTGTAAAACAGTAGAGACCCTTAAAAAATTAAGCAAAATGCTATCATTCAGAGCAGCTCATGTTCTTTATTCCCTATGAGCTGGGTGACCGTACATCCCCATTTACCTGGGATGGTCTCAGTGTATGCCTGTTATCCCAGTATCCTGTTTTGTGCATGCTGCCACCTTTCAGTCTCAAAAGTGTCCTGGTTTGGAAGATAAATTCTATACATAGCCACCCTACCTATAAGAGGGAGCCCCTGGGTGGTACAAGTGGTTAACGTGTTCGGTTACTAACCAAAAGGTTAGAGGTTCAAGTGCACTCAGATGCCTTGGAAGAAAGGCCTGGTGATCTACTTCCAAAAAAACCCAGCCATTGGAAACCCTATGGAGCACAGTTCTCCTCTGACACACATGGAATCGCCATAAGTTGGAGTTGACTGCAACTGATGCTGGTACCTCTGAGACCCTTAGATAATCACACAGACAATTTAGGTGCAGTACTAACTGACACTTTTAACTAATTTCTCACACCTTAGCTCTGATTTGGAGCAGTAGGTTACAAGAAATAAAGTATAAGGAAGCTGCCAGATTTCCTTTATAAATTAACCCAGATTCTCCATAGTAACAGTACTAGAGCAAAGGTCCATTTGGGAAGAGGCAATTGTATAGTGCAGCACTGGTCACCATGAGTAGGGGGTCAACTCCATGGCGGCTAATAACAACAGGTCTTCCAGGTGTCCCTCCTCTGGGTAGCCCATTTAATTACCATGTCACCTCTGTGCTAGCCAGAGAAGGGGGCTATTTCTCCTTAGTTCTGTAGCTCAAGCTTGGCAGTAAGACCTCAACCTTAATTCCCAGTGGCACAGCTGAGACAGGTTGGAAAATTTAGAGGCAACTTTAGTAAACCCTGGTGGCAGTGGTTAAGAGCCACAGCTGCTAACCAAAAGGTTGGTAGTTCAAATCCGCCAGGTGCTCCTTGGAAACCGTGTGGGGCAGTTCTGCTCTGTCCTGTAGGGTTGCTATGAGTCAGAATTGACTCGACGGCAGTGGGTTTGGTTTATTTTTGGATAGCAGTAGCTCTCAAACATTTTTCACGACTACTCACAGTGAGAAATATATGATCCAGGACATAGACAACATAAGGAGTTTTCACAAAACAGTATTTACTTCTATTACATATGATGCTGGCTATTTTCTAGTCTTTCCAGTGCTATTTGCAGCTCACTAAATTGGTTTCATGATTCATTGGTGGGTTGTAGTTTGAATACCACTGCCCTGCAAAAGCTCCTTGGTTAGCTCTTAGTGGCAAGGTAATTTCAAGCCCTACCACCTATGAACAGACTTAAGGAACTTTCGACTACTTAAAGGATGGACCCAAGAAACCAAATCCCAGAGAGAAGCATTTGCTGTTTTCTGCCTCTGTGAGGTCTGCTTTCTGTGTTCTGATTTCTTTTCTCGGGACCAGTTTTTCCTGATGATTGATAGCAGGAATGTCTACTCTGTTCTTGGTAGACCAAGCCTATCCAAAAGATCATGACCTCCTCCTGTATACAACAGCAGAGTGGTCATGATTTCAGTACAGCATAGGCTGGGAGTATGCTTTATTCCTCGGGTCTAGTGGAAGTAGGCACACTGGCAAAAGTGAGAGATGAATACATGAGTGTAGGTGCTCCTCATATATTAATATAGACAACAGAGCACACAAGGGGCACAGTCAGGGAAACCTCTTAGACATAACCAGATACCTCGCAGGATAAAGTTCCTAGGCTCAAAGGCAAAGGACCATAGACTCGGGACATCTACGTCAACTGGCCCAACATAGTTCATAAAGACAATGTTCTGCATCCTACTTTGGGAAGTAGCATCTGGGGTCTTAAAAGCTTGTGAGCGGCCATCTAAGATACAACTATTGGTCTCTTCCTGTCTGGAGCAAAGGGGAATGAAGAAAACCAAAGACTCAAGGGAGCAGTTAGTCCAAAGGACTAATGGAGCACATGAACAACAGCCTACATGAGCCTGAGACCAGAAGAACTAGATGGTGCCTGGCTACCACTACCAACCGCTCTGACTGGGATTGCAACAGAGGGTCCTAGACAGAGCCCAAGAAAAATGTAGAACAAAAAGTCAGATTCACAAAAAAGACCAGACTTATTGGTCTGACGAAATTGAGGAACCCCTGAGACTATGCCCCTAAGATACACTTCTGACCTGGAACTGAAACCATTCCCAGAGACTACCTTCCATCCAAACAGTAGACAAGCCCATAAAATAAACAGTAACACCCGAGAGGAATGTGCTCCTTAGAATAATCAATTATATGAGATCAAAAGGGTAACATGAGAAGGCAGGAAGTGGTAGAAAATCAGGACAAAAGAAAACCGGGAACTCAGGCTGGAAATAGGGGAGAGTGCTGACATATTGTGGGGAATGAAAACAAGGCCATGAAACACTTTATGTACAGATTACCAAATGGGAATCTAATTTGCTCTGTAAACTTTCACTTAGTGCATTAAAAAAAGTGAGTTGACAGCAAGTGGAAATAGGAGAGCTATTGTATACAGTCCAACACAAAACTAATATTCATGAATAATTTCTCAGATCGTTTACAGAACTTCAGATACCTGTTGTTCATTGACAAATACTTTGAAAAGCCACAAAGTGCTAAATAAAGCTAAAACTCACCTATGTTTTCTTAAATAATTTTAAATTGCTATCATTTTCCATTATAATGTTGTTTGGAAAAATTATTTCTGGTATTCATAACTCATCACCCATTATTTATTATTTTGTGTATGAACTGATAATACAGTATCATGATGATCAACTCTAAATTGGGACATGGTAGACAATTTAATACTGAAATATCGATCCAAAAAATACAAAAACAGTTCTGAGTTCTTATAAAAATGTATCTATTTGGCATTGTGGAAGCAGAAGTATTTAGATGAACGACCGCATACTTTTTATACGAATGTTTTGGTGTTAGATAGATGCAAGCATGGTATTAGACTCATTGTCTTGTTTTGTTCTCGTGTAAACAGTGGATCATCAAGAATTTTGACAGTCTTAAATAGTAAATATTTAAACAGAAAGAAAAGGGAATATCAACTTTACCCTTAATTAATTTTAATCTAGATTGCTTAGTTTTATAATACAGCATACTGAACTAATATAGGTGGTACCTACTTGCTGGTTAACTAGACTTTCTTAACAGTAACTCCCTATAGTTTAGTCAGAGTACACTGAGAGATGACTGTCTTGCCATGTTAATGTAGAGTCAGTTATCCTCTGGCCTGAAATAGCATCCATACAAGTACAAGGAAGATCAACAAAGTTAACAGAAAAGGTTTCATTTTGGGGTCTTGAAAAATTCTATCGTTATGAAATGTAGAACAGAAATTATGTTTATAAAATAAACTCTTCTGCATAATTTTTTTCATTTTCATATACCTTGACTTTATCCTACTAAAGCCTATTAAAATCTTAAACTCTATTTTCTTTTCCTCTGCTTCAGTGCATATTTTAGTATATACTGTCCAAATAAAAATAAGGTAAAAAAATACCAAAGAAAATAATTCTTAAAAGCTGTGATTAAAAGTGAGATTTGTGTGAAAAATTTACAAAGGTTTGTTGATATTACACATCAACATATTGGATCAGGGGCAGTATTGATATATTCTCCTGAAGTCAAATTCCTTCGGGAAAACAATGTTTCTTATTTTAAAAAATAGATGACTTAACAGGTCAGAACAAAACTTTTCCAACTAGGATGCTTAAATTAAGAGAAAACTTGTTTAGCCAGGCAATGTTTTCATCAGATAAAGTATTTTCATATTGGTGAAAATAGAACTGTGTTTCCAAGAAAATTTTAGATGTAGCTTTTGTAATGTACAAAAGTGTTTTACTATAATGCTTTTTTCTATTCTTCTCTTTCCATTCTAGGAGAACCTCCAGAATTCCCCTTTACGAATTTGGACCAAGTAGAAGCTGTCACTATTGGCTCAGTAGATTTGGCTTTACTCTTAACTTTTGCTTTTTGACAACAAAGTGTCATGATCTTGATTCTAAGTTTATTTTTCCTACTTTGAAAGTGGTTGGGGTTGATTTGATACTCAAAAAAAAAAAAAAAAAATTTAGTAGCACTGGCTGGAACTCTATGCTGTGCAGGAAGATTTGATGCAAGCCTCCTTGCACAGTTCTGCCAATGCACCTCTGTGCTGACTTGCAGAATTCTTTGTTACTTTGTTATTCCATAGCTGTGCTTTTTGAACACAGACAAAAAAAAAAAAAAAAGACAAACAATTTGGTATGATTGGTCATATCTCTAAAAGCTCTGTAGAATTAGAATGAGATCCCAGCACTCATTTGTCCAGTGATCCAAACCAAAAAGTAGATTCATAGATTGTGAAAGGGAAAACCAGTGCTGCTATATAGGAAGAAAAAAACCTTTAATATATCTCAGATATCAGTATTTATTCTGGACATTTTGAAAGGCTTTTCTTTACAGTGTTTGTTACAGCTGTTTGTATCAGCTCAGCTGCTACTTCAATGGTTTTCCCTTTCACTCTCCATTTATCTTTTTGATTGATTAACTAATATAAATATTTTTACTCTAAAAAGTGAAAGGTAAAAGCAGAGCTATAGCAGTTGAGTCAATACTGACAACTACAAAACAAATGTTCCCCTGCAGGGGTCTGGAGGAACTTCTGATACTTAATAAACTTAAACGGAAAGATAAGACTTGGCTTTTTTCTTTCTTTTTTTTTTTGTCTCATAGACTTGACCATCAAGTTTAATGTTATGAAATGGTCATCTAGGTTTTTTTTTTTTTTTAATGAAAATAGACATAAAATAAAACCTGGGCCATTGAGTCGATTTCGACTTATGGTGATCCCACTTGTGTCAGAGTAGAACTGCACTCCATAGGGCTTTCAGTGGCTGCAGTCTTACAGAAGTAGATCGCCAGGCTCCTCTTCCACAACACTGCTGGGTGGATTCGAATCACCAACCCATCGGTTAGTAGCCAAGTGCGAACTGTTTGAACCAACCAGGGCTTAAAGCACATATACAAATACTGTGATCAAGGATAGAAATAATTTATGCCAAGCTAAGAGTAGCAACTTTTTGCTTTAGTCATATGATTAACTTTTCAAATTGAATGTGTTTTGTTAAATTTATAGCTCAAAATATGGTCTGTTTCTTTGAAGATATTCTGTTTCCAAAAAGAGGTGGTAAAGAATCTCAGCTTTTTTAATACTGTTCTTGTGTAAATCGGTATTAGAAACAAAATTGAAAGGAACTTGAGAGATCATCTAGAGTATTCTTTTCAAGTTATAGTGAAAAAAATTAGACTCAAAGAGGTTACGTGACAGAACCTAGACCTAAACCTAAGGTGTCTGGCTCTTAGCCTAATGATACTGCCTCTCTGATCTCATCTGTCTACCCGTTCCTTGCCAGGCAAATTGATGACTGTGTAACAGTAAAAGTTTTTCCCCCCCCCCAAGTACTCCTAATGTCTTTATTAAGTGTGTGCTGACTTAGTCCTTCCTGATAGTAATAGAGCTGGAAGTGCTACAGAAATTGAATTTTTATATATATATATGCCTCAAAAGGAGTACAGAGTTCAAGTACTTTGTTACCGGATTATTAGAGTCTATAACCATATTTTTATATGTAACCTAATGTTTTATAAATATCTGGTTCCTGTGAAATACTTTTTTATATATAACATACACTCAGATACAAAGTCAATTTTAAAATATATCTAATATAAATATTAAAATCTATATCCTGATCCTTGTAAGTTGTGATACTGCTTTGTAGGTACATGTAGTACTTTTTTAAGTCATTTATATATGTATATAGAGAGATATATAACTTCTGTGTGTTCATGCTTATCATTTATCAAAGAGATAATTGCATATAAATGTGTATGTGTGTGTCTGTGTATATGATAACTAAATATGTATTGAATGAGGATCTTATATAAACCTAGTCCAGGTAAAAATAAATTAGAAAATCATTAAGAAAAAGTTAGTCTTGCTCATACGTTCTCTAAAAAGGTTGAACCGTCCAAACCAATCCATAACTTTTATTCTTGATGTACTAGATTTGGAAGCCTGTTGAATAGATGCCTTAGAAGTAAGAAGGAATATGTAACTTTTATGTAGATATGAGAGATTTCTTACTACTGGAAAGTTGATGATAAAATAGTATTGTATTTATCACAATTAAAGATTAAAAAAACAAAAACCCCACTGCCGTCGAGTCGATTCCAACTCATAGCGACTCTATAGGACAGACTAGAACTGCCCCATAGGGTTTCCAAGGCTGTAAATCTTTATGGAAGCAGACTGCCACATCTTTCTCCCCCAGCTTTGAACCTTTTGGTCAGCAGCGGAGTGCTTTAACACCAAGACTCCAGGTTAGATATCATTATACAACACTGAGTATGAACATAGTTCTCATTTTAATATCTCATTATCTAAATTATGATCTCATGTGGCCCAGCTAAAATCCAGACCCAGAGTCTCCAGAGTCTAAGATCTTAACTCCTTAGCCTACACTACACCTAGAGGTTAAGAGCTGTAAGAATACCATTAACAGCTATGAGCTTTATGTCATAGGCCGTAGAAATGCATATTCAAATAGATCCAACAACTATAACAATCCTTAAAAATTGGTACTCTTATCCCCATTTTATAGCTGAAAAAACTGAGGATTGGAAAAGTTAAATTGTCCAATTATATGTATATAAAACATACACATATATGTATGTGTATTGTATTCACTCATCCTTTCAAAATATAGTGACTATTTACATAATTTATAATACATATAATAATTTATATAATAATGACAATAGTCATTCCCTGGCTAAATTCTAGATAGATCTTAGGTTTAAAATATAGAAGGTCAGAGGTGCTTCTTATAATTCTGAGCACTGGCTGGAGGTTTAGCAGTTTGATGCAATAAATCTAATCCTGTTTTCTCAATATTAGTTGAGGGACTCTAGGTATTAGAACCATAAGAGAAAGTCATCTCTTCACAAATTATTTCTCAGAATCTTTCCTTATAGCCTCCTGGACTGTGACTTTGGCTAGCAGAGACTCTGTCTCATTAATACTGGCTGTCTAAAATCAAATTGTCCAATAATGAAATATTTGTGCAGTGTAAATTTTGATTGCATGGGATCTGCTATAAAACTTAAAGGCTGGTATTTGGTGTTCACTCTTGAGACATTTGACTACTTAAAGGAAGGATTGCTTAGTGTTGTTTAAGAAAATATATAATCTTTTACTACTACTTTGACACTAAATCTGACAAAAACATTCACAGTAAACTTTTAATTTTGCCCCCAAAATAACACCATTCATTTTCCAAAGACTGTATTTATTTTATATATCCACTGACATAGTCAGACACTGTTTGATTTGTGCTTTTCTTTTAGATAGAAGAGCTGGAGAAGCAGTTAGTCCTAGCCAATTCAGAGTTAACTGAAGCACGGACGGAACGTGATCAGATCAGTCAGGAATCTGGAAATTTGGACGATCAACTTCAAAAGCTGTTGGTAGGATTATATTCTAAAATGTGAATGAGATTAATTCTAGGAGGTTTTTCACCAAAATATATCACAGAACCAGCTTCATTTATAAAATTACAAATTAATTTGCACATACACACATGTACACAATAGAATGTCCTAGACACTATTCAAGCTTTTCATATAAAAATATATTCTGTGTACTTTACCTTTTTTTGTTTTGTTTTAAGCAGAACAATTTTAAAGCTCAAAAGTTAGGTAAAGACAATCTTCAAACAGCCATAGTCTTTCAGTTAGATAATGTATTCTTCTAAATTGAAGTAGTGTTTTAATTATCCATTTTAAAGCCAAATAACATTCAAAACACATACGAATTATGTACGTAGAAATTTTGAATGGAAGTTTAGGTGAAAATTTTAAAAAGGAAAGAAAATAGGATTCCGATAATAGTGAACTGCCTCAGTCCTCTGTTTGAGGTACTAACCAAAACCAAACCGAACCTGTTGCCATCGAGTAAAGGTGGAGCTGACAGCTGTGTGCATGTAAGAAGCTCTAAACCTTGGGATAATTCTTCACTTCTTTCCTTACCCTATTGCATTTTTCCCAGTGCACCCGTATCTAATGTGAAAATCTTGGAGATTAAAAGTTTGAAAGATGCGCAAACCCATCCCCTTCTTTTCGTTCTTACCCCGTTCCTCCCTCAGTCAAGACCCTCATTACCTCTTCTCTGGAGCATGGCAGTCGTCTCCTGACTAGTGTTCCTAACCCCAGTTTCTTCCTTCTTCAGTGTATCCGGTAAAGTCCTGCCATGTGAATCTCTGTAAAATTTAGCAGCTCTGATTGTGTTACTTTTCAACTAAAAAATTACTTTCTCCACAAAGTCAGACTCCCTACCTTTCAAGACTGTTTGTGATCCTGCCCCAGCTAACCTTTCCAGTCTTTCCTTTCTACATATACCCAGTGTTCCAAGCAAACCATACAAACCTCTTTTCCAGTCCTTTCTTCCTAATCTCTGCATCTCCAAGCCATATTCAAGGTCCAGTTCAAATGTCTTCTCCTCAAAGTATTCTGATCCTCTTAGTGAGTTTCTCTCTGCTATACATTATCTCTGTCATTTTAATGAAAAATCACTTTGTTATTTGTGTCTGCATCTTATATTTCTCTTTGAGTGGAAAGTCCTTTGAAGGTAGTGTATCTTTGTTTCTCCTACTCTGACTATGGAGTTTTCATTCACAGTGAACACTCAGCTGTAGTTTTTCAGGGACTACAGAATGAGGTAATTGTATTCATAGTCCAACTGCTACTCCAATCCCAGTACCAGACACTATTCTGCCATTTCTGAAACAGAATAGCTAATTACTATTGTTATTCCTTTAAGCTATCAAACATTTATTACAGAAGCACACTTGATGTGAAGCATAATGTCTTCGTTAGAAAATTCAACCCATATTTTTTGAGTCTAGTACCTTGAGATTTACTTGTAATGCTAAAAATTAAAAGTAAGCAAAATGTTATCATACTTTTCTAGGAAATACTTGCTTTTACTTACCTGGGCCCTAAAAAAAGTTTCAAATTCCAAAATCAAAGATTTCTAAAGTCACATAAAAACTTCAATGATGATTTCAATTATTTAATACTAGGGGGAAAAAGGAAAAACATTCCTCACTTCTCTTAGGCTGATTTACATAAAAGAGAAAAGGAGCTGAGTCTGGAGAAGGAGCAGAATAAACGTCTGTGGGATCGTGACACTGGCAACAGCATCACCATTGACCACTTGCGACGCGAGCTCGATAACAGGAACATGGAGGTGCAGCGCCTGGAAGCACTTCTCAAGGCCATGAAAAGCGAGTGTCAGGGACAGATGGAGCGGCAGGTCAGGCAGGATGTGGAAAGGCTTTGCATGCTCTGAATGGTCTCCTGGAGGGTCGGGGAGGATATATTTTATGTCTTATTAGAGGAAGTTTTTTTTTTTAAAACATGTATGTCTATTTTACAGCTGTAGACTCTATGAACAATCTAAAAAAAACCTGTTGTTTATTTCTAGATTTTTGACCACTTATTAAACTAAAAATATTAAGCTTTTTATCTCATTTATTTGTTGTTGAATAATTCAGCTTCCATCCATTTGTCTTTTCATTTTCATCTGAAAATTGGCAACCAAACAATTGCTTATTTCTGCTGCAGAAAAACAATCAGTATCAGAGCATAGAGAGATCTGAGGAGCAGCAGAGTTGAAGGTTTCCAACAGATGTTTTTTGTTTTTGTTTTCCCCCCAAAAGAGACTTTTTCCTTCTTTTTCCCCAAAACCAGTTGAGGCTTGTGTATACAACAGGATGGGTACACTCAATTACAGTGTACCAATAGAAAAATGTGGCATGCTTTATTAACAGCACTATACCTTCAATACTGGAAAGACACAGTTCTAAATGCCAGTTACTGCCACAGAGACAGAAAGCATCACATAGAAGTGTAAGCTTCCCAAAATGTGAAAGCAAACCAAAGGGACAAAGCTTAGACCCAAATAAAGCTTTTTCCCTATTCTCTGGCCCAACCTGGGCATGAAGAAAGAGGAAGAGAGCAACTGAAAGTTAGAATCTTACTCTTTCTCAAAGGAGGACTAGAGAATGTGAATGTGTGTTAGACAAAAGCCATTATTCATTTTTCCCTCAGAGGTATAACCAAGGGACAGGTTGAGGGGAAATAGAGAATAAGGATAGTTATCTTCAGCCCTACAACCATCCCCCCATTGCCAGTGTTAATTTAAATTGGCACAGAAAGTGTCCCCAGAGGAAACTTCTCAAGCTCCACATCCTAAAAAACCATTGTAGAGGAGCACTGTGACTAAGTCCTCTCCAGCTTGGTATGATTAACACATGTCATTGTTAGATCTGGAGTTCTGCAGCAACATGATAGCTAGTCTAACTAGACATTATCCAATTCATGATTTCATGTTTTTCAGTTAACTTATTATATTCCTAAGGTTACCTGTATCCTCCCTAATCCATGAAATTCTCTTTTCTCTAACAATCAGATGGCAGCAATTCAGGGAAAGAATGAAAGTCTAGAAAAAGTGTCCTCCTTGACTGCTCAGCTTGAATCCACCAAAGAGATGCTTCGTAAAGTAGTAGAAGAGTTGACAGCCAAGAAAATGACTCTGGAGAGCTCAGAGAGGACTGTGTCGGACCTGACAGCTTCCCTCCAGGAAAAAGAGAGAGCCATCGAGGCTACCAATGCAGAGATCACAAAGCTCCGCTCCCGGGTAGACTTGAAATTGCAGGAGCTGCAGCACTTGAAAAATGAAGGGGATCACCTCAGAAATGTGCAGACAGAATGTGAGGCCCTCAAGCTGCAAATGACAGAAAAGGACAAGGTGATCGAGATTTTGCGACAACAAATTGAAAATATGACACAGTTGGTTGGCCAGCACGGACGAACTGCTGGTGCCATGCAAGTAGAGAAAGCTCAACTTGAGAAAGAAATTAATGATAGGAGACTGGAACTACAGGAATTTAAGGTCTGTAGAGTTTTTGGTTGTTTAGCTTCTGAAATAATCTTTTTTCTGTAAGTAAGTATGACCTAATGTACTGAAAAGGGGTTCTTGGGGCTTGTGAACCCTCTGAAATTGTTTAAAAGTATTTGCGTCTATGTGCATATGTGTGTTTTTGTGAGAAAGGATTCATACTTTTATCAGATTCCCAAAGGAGTGTTTGGCTCCCAGATGGTTCAGAGCCTACCACAAGAGAATAAAAATTATACAGAAAGTCCAGCTTACCCATGAAGCCTTTCCTGATCCCACAATTTGATATATTTTCTCCATCTTGAGACTGACCTAAGTTTGATCTCTGTGTCTCACCACCTAATAGCTATAAAATATTAAACTGTTTGCTGAATATTGGCTTCTATATCTATAAAACAAAGCTAAACAGGCAAACAAAACAAAACAAAAAAAACCCCAATAACCGTATTGGGTTACTGTGAGGCTTTAAATGAGAAAATATGTGTGAAGGACTTAGCCTAGTTCCTGGCTTGTAGACGATATTTAGTAATTATTAGTTCCATTCTCCCATTCCCCATTCCATGCCATTCTGAACTTTATCACAGTTTATTTGTATCTGTTATAACCTGGCTCACATTCTGTATTGTAGTGTGTATGTGTTTAAATAGCAGTGTCTCCTTTTCCTACAAGACTGCAGACTTCTTCAAGTAGGGTGCATCTGCATCTTTGTACCCTCTGCTTCATGTCTTTGTGTCTTGCACCCAGCAAGTGCTCAGTAAATATTTATTAAACTTAAAACAAATGAATGCGTTTTTTAAATTTTGATTTCCTAAGCTCTATGCCATCTGTATGTCCGACTTGGTGACAGGAGACAAATCACATAACTTCAGATGCCTGTTTCCTCATTTTAAAAACAGGGCCAATGATAGATTATTACCTATCTTATGGAAAGATACAAGTTTACTGCATATAGAACTGGAATTTTCTAGTGCTTAAGTTTTTACTTGATAATATCATAAGATTTTTTTTAATGGCCAAACTCACCATGAAAGGGACATATAAAAGCTTTTCAATGGCCAACACTACAACTAAAACTTTAGAATAGGTTTATATGCAGGGCAAAAGGAAGAGAAACAGTGATTCTTCTACCTTCCCGCCTAAAAATATGGATTGCTAGTGTTATTAAGATACAAACAAGTGGGAGAATCTCACTGTCTTACACACTAATAATCAAGTCAATTTAATCCTCATAAAAACCTTATGAGGCACGTACTATTATTATTCCATTTTATAGATGAAAAAACTGAGACTCAGAGAGATTAAATAACTTGCCTGAGGGCAGCACAGCCTTGGGATTTGATCCTAGGCAGGATATGGGTGGATATTATAGTGCAGTGGTTCTCAAACTTTGGCATGCACAAGAATCCCCTGGAGGGCTTGTTCAAACACAGATTGCTGGGCCCATTCCCAGTGTTTTTGATTCAGTTAGTCTAGGATGGAACCTGAGACTTGGTGTTTCTGACAAGGTGATGCTGGTGCTACTGTAGGTCCAGAGAGCACATGTCAAGATCTAGTGTTAGAGTAGCTCAGAGAAGTGTGGATTACCTCCACACTAAGGTATGGGAACTTGAAATGGGCATTGAAGAATGGGGAAAAACTAGGCAAAGAGAAGGAAGGAGGCATTCTAGGCAAGGGGAGGCAGCTCAGTCTATAATTTAGCCTAGAGACAGCGTGGGAGCAAATAAGGTTTTAGGGTAGAGAGGAGGAGATGACATGCAAAAAGCAATGTTGAAGGTAGATTAATCTGGTATCATATGGATGGATGGATTGGAGAGGGTAGAAACTAGTTTTCGAGTCCCAGATACGGAACTGGAACAGCTTCGGGGCAAGATTTCCTAGGTGAGAAGAACTTTACACAGATGCAAAGAATATAGGTTAAAAACTGGAGCTTTAATGCCACATCTACTTCCGCCAAAATCCAGTGAAGAAGAAAGGAAGGGAATCCGAGCCACAGAAGGTAGTTGATGTCATGATTTCTCACCTCTTTAGGCACAGACTAACAACAAAGAAGCAGGGTGAGCTTTCTGCCAATAATGGTGGATCCACTGTGGATTCTCTCTCACAAGGCCAGGAGGAACTGAATGTCCACCAGCTGGTCCCAGGAAATGGAAAAGGAGTACCACATGCCCAGTACATGTTATGTTGCTTCAGGCTATCCCAGGGAAAGTCCTCCCCTTGTCATGCCCCTTGAGTCCAGCTGGATTTAGTTTGACAGTTACCACATCAGACTTTAGGACCTTTACTGCCCAGGCCCATCAAAGATGGGCAGTGAGACAAGCCTGGAGTACCACATGATTCTTTTTTAAACAGTTAAAAGCTCATCATATGTTTACATCTCAAACATAGTATTGGCCACTACGTTTAAACTGCTGTTATACAGTCAAGTTACATTAGCTAGTTTTATATTTAAGGCCAACAGTCCTTAGTTTGGGAGGACAATCTGATGACCAAAGAAAGTAAGTTTCTCTTCAAAGAACATTTGCTTGGAAGAATCTAGGCTAGCTCTGTGCACTAGAAATATAATGTGAGTCACGTGTAATTTTAAATTTTCTAGTAGCTACATTAAAAAAAAAAAACAGGTGAAATTAATTTTAATAACATTTTAGTTAACTCAATATATCAAAAATACGGTGATATTTTTATGTTATAATCAATGTAAAAAGTTACTGATATTTAACATTCTTTTTTTATATGAAGTCTTTGAAATCCAGTGTGTATTTTATACTCACAGCACATTTCAACTTAGACTAGCCAAGTTTCTCAATAGTCACATGTGGCTAGTGGCTACTGTATTGGACAGCACAGACCTAGGTCCTGGGAAGAGAGGGGTTCACTGTAGGAACCTCACCAACACAGATAGAAACCAGTATGAGGATAATCCAAACTTGGAGGTTGGGAAGGAGTTGGTGAACAATTGGTCATAAGAGATGGAGGGAAAGACAAAGCAGATGTAAAATTTTCAATCTTAAGTGTCTGAGAGACTGGGAAAAATGGTAACACCCCTAACAGAGAAGACTCAGGAAGAAGTCAAGAGGGAAAGCCCTCTCAGTGAGAAAGGAGTAGGAGTGGTTTGGTCAGAGTTTGCAGAAGCACACCCAGCTAGGAATTTCTGGCAGTTAGTTGGAAGTCCAGAATTAGAGTTTCTATATTCATATACCCTAGTCTATTCAAAAAACCAGATCCAACCACTGCTAACCACCCTAACCCACCACCTCACTCACTTGCTTTTGCAGTTGACTTCTGTTGATCTCCCTGCTTCCACTCTTACCCCTTCTCCCATCACTGTTTATTCTTCACACATTTAAAAATGTTATATATTTAAAACATTTTATCACCCCCGTGCTGATAACTGTCTCATAGCTTCTTATCTCAGGATGCAATTTCAAGTTCTTATATTGCCTCTAAGGTCACTTTGGTCTTGCCCATAGCTCCCGTCTCTGACTTCATCTCCTATTACTTCCCCCAGGCTCGCTTTACTCCAGCCATACTGACAGCCATGCTGTACCTCAGACACATTACCTGACCTAGAATTCTCCCCCGGCTATTCACATGGCTTGCTCTGTGACCGCCTTGAGGTTTCTGCTGAAATGTTACCTCATCAGAGAGGTCTTTCCTGACCAATTGTGTCAGGATCCCCAAGACCACCCCCAGATTCAATGATTCACTAGGAAGATTCCCAGAATTCAGAATATAAGTTGTACTCATGGCGATGATTTATTTCAGCAAAAGGATACAGGGCAATTAGCAAGGGGAAGAGGCACATGGGGTGAAGTCCAAAGAAATCAGAAACACACTTCCAAGCTTCCTCTCTCAGTAGAGTCACACAGAACTTGCTTAATTCCCCCAGAAATGAGTTGTGACAACACGTGTAATGTTATCAACCAGGGAACCTCATTACAGACTCAGTGCCCAGGGTTTCTGTTGGGGGCTGGTCATGTAGGCACTCTACCAGGCATGTAGCCAAATTCTAGACTCCCAGAAGGAAAACAGGTGTTCAGCATAAGTCATATTTTTTACACAAACAGTTTGGACACGGTGAGCCACTCTTACTGGTTAGGGTAGTTGGAACCCTCCCGAAATCCAAGCTCCCTGACACCAGCCAAGGATCAGCCTTCCAAGCAGGCCTTTCTAAAGATAGAAATCTCGGGCCTGGTATGTTACTTCTCTTCTGCACACCAACTTATCTCAAGTAGTATCCCCTCCCCTACATTGACTCTCTGCCCCCTTGCTCTTCTTTTTTATTCTTGTCCCTTACTGTTACCTCACACATTAAATATTTGTTTGTTGCCTACTTGTTCTCACTAGAATATAAACTCTGTCAGGACAATGGCATTGTTTGTTTTGTTCACTGCTATACAGGACCAGCACTAGGGAGAGGTGAGCCAAAACTTAAGGAGGTACTCACCCAGGCACCTAACTTGTCTCACCCTAGTCCTAGCCCTGCTGCTGTATCCGCAGTGTATAAAGTAGTGCTTGGCACAAAGTAGGT
Organism: Dugong dugon; assembly: GCA_030035585.1. NCBI lineage: Eukaryota > Metazoa > Chordata > Mammalia > Sirenia > Dugongidae > Dugong > Dugong dugon. The sequence goes on from CM057463.1 coordinate 51,084,800, forward strand.
GCTCAATAGATATTTTTTGAATGAATGAATATATAAAATAAGAATAGTGAAGGGTTGTGGCAAATGATACTGGGGATTGATATCTAAGATTTAAAAAAAGGTAAAATAAATATTCTTTGTTTTCTCCACTTACTATTGATGCTTTAAAATAGAATACAAATTTAGTATCCTGGGAAATAGTGAAGATACTAAAATTATAGCTACACATGTATATATTTTCTTATTTCCTTTTTTATCCTTTGTATTTATCCACATATTTAGATTTTAAAAGATAAAAAAGATGCAAAGATACGGGAACTTGAGGCCAGAGTAAGTGACCTGGAGCTGGAGAAGGTGAAGCTGGTGAATGCAGGCTCTGAACGGCTCCGTGCAGTGAAGGACATCAAACAGGAGAGAGACCAATTATTAAATGAGGTGAAAACTAGTAGGAGTGAGTTAAACGGTCTTACAGGTATGTTGCTTTCGTTCAAATTCTGCTAAAAAATAGGAGTACTATCACTGAAGTCTTAATTTTGACTCTAGGACTGTTGCAAAAGAATGGTTTCTCCTCCCGCATTATAAATACGGATAGTTATGCTGCCCCAGTGGAGTTATTCATGGCCTGAAATCCTGGTAATTTTCCATAAAGAGCCTCCAACTGTCCTACATTCACTAACTATTTACTTTAGTTAACCCTCAGAGCCCATGAAATTCTGTATGAGTTTCCAAGAGAAGGGTGAGGTAAATGAAAACCTTCTATCCTTTAATTCAAATAGCTTCATTAGAGGTTTAATAATGAAGCAACATATATAAACAGACTTACAGACTTATGCAAATTTATTGAAAGAAAAAGATCCAAGTCCTTAAATTAAAAATGAAGCACTTCTAGTTCACGATTGGTATGGTACAGGCATCATTTACTTCATATACGCACAAAGTCAATGATTACTGAGCATTTACTATGTCAGACACTGTGATAGGCCCTGGAAACACAACAGCAAAGCTCACAGTCTGGTTGGAGAAAAAGACACACATAGGAATGCATTACAGTACAATGGGTGAGGTACAGTGCAAGGTAGGTAAGTACAGTAGTGAGTACAGTAGAGGTACTAGGTACAGTGGGCATACCTCTACCTCCTGTAGAAGGAGATGTCTGTACTGGGTTTGAAATAGGAATATGAGCTTGGCAGGTGAAAAAGAAGTAGAAGGACATTTCAGGCAGAGAGAGCATATGGGCAAAAGCATGAAGGCATGAAATAACATGATGTGGCCTCAGAAGTATTAGTTGGAACAAAAGTGCAAATGGATGAGGGATAAAATTTGAGACAGAATAGATAGGTAGATCCAGACAGTGTGGAGCGAACCATGAATATTAAATAGGAAATTGTTGTGATCAGATTTGAATTTTAGAAGGACTGAGTTAACAGGTAAATTGGAGAAGGGCAAGGCTAGAAGAACGGAGACCAACCAGTTAAGGAGGATTTTGCAGTAGTCCTGGGGAAATATGATGAGAGCTTGAACTAAGGCAGTGGCAGTGAGAATGGGAGGAGAGGGAAGATTAAGAATGTTTTAGGAGATTGAATCAGTAGGACTTAGTGATTGGAGGCATTAAGTATGGGTTTCAGATTTCTAGTTTGTGGTACTGAGAGAAGAATGGTACCAACAACTGGAAGAGAAAAACCAGAAGGAAGAGTAGGCTTGAGGGCAGGAGAGATGCAGTTGGTGTGTGACAGGTGGTTTAAGACATCCACATGGAAACGTCTGGGTAGACGAGGCTGGATCTCAGCAAAGAGGTCTTGGCTGTGTTTGTTCCCTTCCTATATAAATCTAACTGTTATATATAAACTCATAAATATAAATAGATATATGAATGTGTGTGTGTGTGTATTCTAGTATATTGAATAATGACATTTTGCCAGGTATTTTGTTATTAATAGAGATAAAAAGTCAAATAGAACAGTGGCTGCCTCAGGTTACTTGTAGGGTCATGAAGATTCATCTACATATAGATGGTGATTAAATCCGTTGTAGTGGATATGGTCATCCAGGAAAAAGGTTTAAGATTAAATAAATGTGAACCAATTACAATGGCTGGGAAAAAACAGTGGATAATAAGTTCGTAGAGAAGGAGGATCCACCCAAGCAGACTAAAAACAAAGATCAGACAGATCCCTGGAGATGTGTACGCGCATCTGATTTCTATAACAACTGAAGATTTAACTAAATGAGAACTCTTCGGCTCTAAAATTCTGTGATCATTTAATTACAAATAAAATATATTTTCTAACAGTGGGGTAGAAAAAGTAACCATCTATATTGATTATCATATTGTACAGAGGACTATGAAGTCTTAAAAAGGAATTTTCGTAACAAAAGTGAAGAAATGGAAACTACCACAAATAAGCTAAAAATGCAGTTAAAATCTGCACAGTCTGAACTGGAGCAAACAAGAAATACGTTAAAGTCAATGGAAGGATCTGATGGTCATGGTATGTTTTATGAGGTTCTCCCCCCGCAACTTTTCTTCTGTTTTTAATTTTGTTGGTTGAGCTTCACTAAAACATTAACCATTCATACTTGCCTACCACCTGTTCACAGTGCCAAATGATGTGAGAAATACACAGCAGTAGGTATTAATGATGCGCATTCTCTACATAACTGTATATCTGTGGCTAACTGGAAATTTTTTGATTCCTCTTCTGTGATAAAAATGGGAAGGAACCCTGGAATTGAATTAGGATTAGGGGTCCCTTCTTACCACCTAGGCCTGTTCACTTTTTACTTTGCTCCCCATGCTAATGCGGAGAGATAGGGAGATGGTCTGTTGTTTCATTTATTCACACCATTATTAGTATGACTGTATTATCTGACTCTAAGAATTAATGCTTATCTAATTAAAGTATGCATATGTCTATTTCTCAGTATTTTTTAATGTTAAAAATTTTAAGAAAGTTACCTTTGAAGGTCAACTACAATCTGCTGTTCAAACCAGAATTATATTTTCTTCACAGTGGTGAACAAATAATGTCAGACTTTTGATCAATTAAAAAAAAATCAATGAATTGTGCCTGTAATAACCATGACTCTGACAGTTTAGATGTAAGAACTACATCTTTTAGTGAGAAATCAGGACTTTCATTCTCTCTGATAGTTTGTTTTTAAGGAATGGTACATTTTCTTTCTTTTTTTTTTTTTTACCGCTATGCTATAGCTGGACCTGACTCAAAGCTGTTGAATTTTCAAACCTCTATCCTCAGTTCACTATAAAAAACAACATAGGGTCTTCTGACCTTGAATTTTCAAGTAAGGATGAGCTTCGTGTGTCTTTTCAATGGCCTGTCATAAGTATTCACGTGCCTACTACATGTCTAGAACATTCTCACTGTATCACTAGTTTTACAAAAATAATCACATAATGCTTATGCTGGCAATTTGACTACCCAGACAGCAGTGAGTTCCATGTATATGACATTAACTATGAGAATAAAAATTGAATGGTTTGTGATATCACTGGAATCTTAAGATTATTAATAGTAGATTTCTTGTGTGGTATTTCAAATATGGATTTCTGGAAAAGTCATTTTAGTAAAAATACTGTATAACTATAGACATTATTTATTATATGACTTATATGTATCTCCATATGTATGATTTTAATCAGTATTATTGTTATCATTGGAAGTATGACAACTTAACCATGGTCAATGAAATGAATTCCAGGAGCAAAGAAACCACAAAACATCACCATGTGTATGATCTTTCCCTTGAAACTGCTCAGTTGCCTTGGAGAATCTTGCTTGTCACTTTCTCATAAAGTTTAAACATCAAATTGCAGTAGCCTCACAAAATTCAGGAATCTTAAAAGCTAAGGCACAGTTCGCTTCCTTTTTTTTTCCAGCTATGAAAGTGGCAATGGGGATGCAAAAGCAAATTACAGCCAAAAGAGGTCAAATAGATGCCCTTCAGAGCAAGATACAGTTTTTAGAAGAGGCAATGACAAATGCAAATAAGGTGAGTTCCTATCTTCAGTATAGGAGGAAACCAACATGTTCACTCCATATACTGAAAATCAGGATAACTTATAGCAGAGATACAAAGTACAGTGCAGAAAAGAGAAAAGCTTATTTCTGACTGAGAGAATGAGGAAAAGTTCCTAAACGAACATTTAAGCAGGATCTTGAGATAGCTAGTATTTTAAGTGCAGGCAATGGATAAAGAACATTCCTGGTGGAGGCACGGAATAGTTATAAACGAAGTACAGTCAGTTCTGCTATAATGTAACCTATAAGTTCCTGAAAGTTGCTGTACTATGCATTTTTGTGCAATAAAAATCACAAGGCTTATGGGAACAATGAGATTAGGGGCACCACATGAATAAATTTTGTCAGTGACACATAAAACAAACAAACTAGGAGCCTAATAAAAACAGTAGCAGAGTTTTCCAAATGTTAAATGGTTAAGAAATACATAAATACTACAATGAGTATGGCACTTTATATTGAAAAAGAAGTTAAGTTGATTTGTGGAGGTGTTGTGTCGGAAGGGTTGCAGTTGTGAGTTATTCTGAAGTAGTGGAAGGAGAGTCTTCTGTAACACCAGATGTGGATGGATGGGGCTCAGTTTGTACGAAGTAAACTGAGGTAGCTGGTAGATGTTTGAGGCATGTATGCGTATGTGTTTTGTGTATTCCTGTGTAGCTCTTAAACTGGGTGCAGTTTTCTCTGTTCACCTAGTGTTTCTCATGTATGAAATTGTGCATAAGCAAACATGAAATCTGCATTATGTTCAAGTCGTTCCCCAATACGTCAATCACTGGAATAAATTTGCCTTTTTTAAAAAAAAGAATTATAGCAGAACTGATTATAACGGAGGTGAGAAAGTAAAGGACATAAATAGAAATAGTAAGTGCAATTAAGGTAATTGCTATTTACTATCCATAATGAGCCACTGAAACACTTCTTTTAGAATGAGGCTAAATATAGACAAATATGTTCATGTGTTTATATATGCTCATCACCATATAGACTTAGTTTCTCCTTCTCTGTTCTTTCCCATTTTTCCTCTCCTCCTTTTCAGTTATCCTGAGTTTGTTCTTTTCTTTTTCTTCTTCCATTATTTGTCTATTTGGAACCGAAGGCAGTGATTATCCTCCTTCGTGGTACTTTGAGCATTAAGAGGTTACTGCCTGCTGCTATAATCAGAGATGCCTGCCTCATTTAAAGAAAGATATTCATCATAGCTTGATGACATTGCCTCCAGACAAAAAGGAGGAAACCTATAAAATTAATCCTTCTTTCTTTCTGAGGCCTTTTCTGCCCCACTTAATCAGAAGAGGAAAAATGATTTGCATCTGAAATGTGTATTACAGTGACAGTAGCTTCTACTTATTTACAGTAAACATTTTTCTCTATGGAAAAAATATTTAAAGAAATACAGACTGAATAAGTTGAGGTCATATTTTAACTTGACTGCTATACAGTTGTTATTTTTGTCTGCTTATTCCATGGTGATTTTTTATGGAATGAACTAATTTTAAGAAAATTTTGTTTAATACCAAAAACTCTTCACAAGTATCTCAGTAAGCTCATTCTAATCACTGGACCACAAATAACTTGAGGGCAGGAACTATGTGCCTTGTTTTTATGTCATAGGATCTACAGTAGATATTTGTGGAATGAATATGCAACCTTGAACTAAAATAGAAATCCCCAAAAGCTTTAAACAAATACATCATCTTTAAATCTTTTCTGTCATTTTAAACAAGTTTTAATAAAATTTGGTATGTGATTACACGTACCCTTTGCCATCCAGTCAGTTACTCGGTCCCAATTCACAACACTATCTCTTTTATGACAACACAGTTATTACATGTTTTGTGGATTTTGTCAAATATTTATTAAGCCTAGAAGTAATAATACTAATAGTGATGAAAATAAGAGAGAGTACATAGTAACACAGTTCTAGCAGTTCTCAACTCCAACTCAAAAGCAATTAAATGGCATGTGGGTTAAATTTATTCATTCAGAGTTCTTGAAATAAAACTTTTATATCTCCACCTAGCAGCATTTACACCAGCAGAGTATTTCTGATATTTTCCCCTCTAATTGAAGGAGAAGCATTTCCTACAAGAAGAGAAGAATAAGCTAAGCCAGGAATTGAACACTGTTGCAACAGAAAAAAACAAGATGGCTGGGGAACTGGATGCCTTGAGATCTCAGGAACGCCGTTTGAAGGAAAAGGTTGCTAATATGGAAGTTGCTCTTGATAAGGTAGCTATTCACTAAATATATAAAGGAGTTACCAAGTAAATATTATTAACTAAATAGAGTTGTTCTGAATGTAAGTCCTATGTCAGTAGGAACAGAGTCTGCTAATTTGTATTGTACTCTAATCACCTAGCACAAAGAAAGACTATCTTATAGAAGAGGTTTCTCTGAGCTTTAAAAACATAGTCATAATGTGTACTTTTTGCAAAATTATCTTTTTCAGCCTAATACCAACCAAACCCATTGCCATCGAGTCGATTCCAACTCGTAGCGACCTCATAGGACAGAGTAGAACTGCCTCGCAGGGTTTCCAAGGAGCGGCTGGTGGATTTGAACTGCCGACCTTTTGGTCAGCAGCTGAGCTCAGCCACTGTGCCACCAGTTCAGTCTAATAGGATGTATTAATTTCCTAGGGCTACCTTAACAAATTACCACAAACTAGATGGCTTAAAAACAACAGAAATTTGTTCTCTCACAGAAGCCTGAAATTAAGGTGTAGACAGGATTGATTTCTCCAGAAGGCTCTGAGGAAGAATCCGTTCCATGCCTGTCTACTAGTTCTGGGGGCTGCCAGCCATCTTTGGCAGTCCTTGGCTTGTACACACATCATTTCAATCTTTGTCTTCATCTTTACATTGTCTTCTCCCCTTCTGTCTCTTATAAAGACACACATCGTTGAATCTAGGACTCAACGAGTTAATCCAGAATGATCTTATCTCAAGATCTTTAATTATGTCTGCAAATACCCTTTTTTCAGATAAGAACACATTCACAAGTACTAGGGGTTAGGGCTTGGACATATGTTTTTGGGGCCACATTTCATCCCACTATACAGGGTCACAGAAACAGATATAAGATGTTAGATGTTCCTGATATCCTTAGTGGCCTGAATAAGTAAACATGCCTCCATGAGTACCTAACTTACCACCAACAAATGACTAGAGCACTAGGTGGAATACAGTCTATTAATAATGTTAATAAAATGATAAAGTAAAGCTAATGTTTGGCACCTTGTAGAGTCCATAAACTACAGGTAGAGAACACAGCTTAAAGAATGAGAAGGCTTAATGACAGTATATTATTTGTCATTGCCATTTAATATAGAGGAATAAATCTCTCTTCCTTCAACTTAAAAACTCTGGAAACCTAAAAATCTACCAAAATCAGTCCTTGTGATTCCTAAGCAATCAGAGCCTTCCTGCTTAGATAAAACAATCTGGGGTCTCACCTGTGCCAGCTTGCTTCTTCAAACATGCTACATTGCTTAATGAATTTCAATTGTGGTTGTTTTTATATAAACTTTTATATTTTGCTATTGAAAACCCTGGTGGCATAGTGGTTAAGAGCTACAGCTGCTAACCAAAAGGTTGGCAGTTCGAATCCACCAGGCACTCCTTATAAACCATATGGGGCAGTTTTACCCTGGCATATAGGGCTGCTATGAGGCGGAATCAACTTGACGGCAACAGGTTTTTTTTGTTTTTTAATAAACTGTTATATTTTTATATGTTTGCTCATCTCATCCTTAATTAATTCGTTCTTCTGAGTGCCCTCCACATACTAAATGCTAGGGATATGCTGGAGATACAGAGGATAAAGACATGGCCCCAGTTGCTCTCAGTTTACTGAATAAAACAGATAAATAAATCATTGCAGTACAGTTGTCCGAGAGTGGGAGAAGTTTCCTCAAAGACATAGCAGCTCTGCATTTATAGGTTAATAAAATAAAAATAAAGAATCAACGATAAATCACATGTGGTTGCTTGATTGTAGGCATCTTTGCAGTTTGCAGAATGTCAAGATATAATACAGCGCCAGGAACAAGAATCTGTGCGCCTAAAACTTCAACACACTTTGGATGTAAAAGTAAGTTTGTTTGCTTTTTATTATAAGTAGTAATTTAAGCAAAAACAATGCCTTTCTTTAATATACTTTTACATTTTCTTCATGTACCTTAAATGCATTCAAGTCTACTTTCAATACTGATACTAGCAATTATAAAATTTGTACATTGTTACATACTACACCAATTTTTTTTCATATTGAATTACTGTGCTTTAGCTTAAAATGAGAAAGTGCAATGTAAAAATGCCTGCCTTGGAGATATCTGAGGGAAGAATATTCCGCACAGAGGGGTCCAGCAAGTGCAAAGGCCCAAAGCAAGAGTGTGTTTGGCTTGTTTGGGGAATAGCAAAAGTGATGTAAAGCCAGTTTCTCGCAGAAGGTTCCTTTTTTAATCATCCATGAAAGGAAAGAATGTGGCCGTGTCTGTCTTGCCATTTTCAAGGGCTGTGGTGATACCAGTAGCTAGCTGCTGGCTTCTGGTCTTTGCTGCAGTCACTTGAGAATGTAAAGCTCTCCCAAAATACTACAGTTTTGGAACTAGAAAGAAAACTCAGCAGTATGTAGCAAGAACCATAAGGGTAATCGTACCCTTTGTTTCTCAGTCCACTCCAAACAATTTCAAAGAAATGTCATTTATCTGACCCACAAATGTATATTCTCAAACATGTTCACTCTGGTACTTTCTGTAAATGTAAAAAAAATGAAAAACCACCAAAATATTCAACACTATGGAATTTGTTTTAAAAACTAAGATATATTAAATTAAAAGAATATTATATGGCCCTAAAATAATTGTGAAAACTGTGTACATTCAACAAATGTTCATTGAATGCCTGCTGTGTGCCAGGCAATGTGCAAAGTGCTTCAAAAACTGTTCTAACAAGGGAATATGCAGATTTTAACAACAAGAGGAAAAAATGTGTTTTTTAAGAGTAGTACATTTTCCACTAAAATATATGCCTACTTTTCAGAAGTATATTTTAAAGTTGTAGAAATACTTTAAAGCCTCAATAATGGATACTTTCATAGACAGGAGCACTCCATAGATGTAGAGAAACTTCCTCAGTAGTATACCAGAGTTAGCACGGAGTGTTTTTGCCAGAAGTTAGAAACCAGTGTAATAACATCTTAGGTATGTCTTCACCTCTGGATTGCTTTATCAGTTAAAAGTGTGAGTGCATCTACCTAATCACATACTTAGTCCTCAGAGTAACTTGGACATCTTGAATCATCTTGCTTAATACTTAACTATGTGTAAGTTCAACATGTAAGACTAAAATTATGCTTGAAAAAATATGTTTTTATATCACAATTCTTTGTACTTATAAGTTGGAAATTATTTTGCTCACATCTGTATTGTTTTCCAGGAACTTCAGGGCCCTGGATATACTTCAAATTCTTCTGTGAAATCACGCCTTCTACAGCCATCATCTGCTGCTCATTCTCATTCTAATGTACCATCTTCCCAGTCTACAGGCAGCTTCCTGTCACATGTAAGTAACTAGATGTCTTAGTTATTTAGTGCTTCTGTAACAGAAATACCACAAGTGGGTGGCTTTAACAGACAGAAATTTATTTACTCACAGTTTAGGAGGATAGAAGTCCAAATCCAGAGCAGTAGCTCTAGGGGAAGGATTTCTCTCTCTGTCAGCTCTGGAGGAAAGTCCTTGTCTTTTCAGCTCCTGCTTCCTGGTTTCTCCATGTGTCTTGGCATCTGCCTTCCCCATCTCTGCTTCTCTTGCTTGTTTAATCTCTTTATATCTCAACACACACTCTACACTAATCCTGCCTCATCAACATAACAAAGACAACCCATTTCCAAATGGGATTATAGAGGCATAGAAGTTAGGATTTACAATACATATCTTGGGGGGACACAGTTCAATCTATAACATTCCACCCATTGGCCCTCCAAAATTCATGTTCTTTCCACATGCAAAACACATTTGCGCCAACACATCATCCCAAAAGTCCTAAATCACCTCCAAGTCCAAAATCTCATCTTCTGAATTATCTAAATCAAATATGGGTGAGACTTTAGGCATATTTCATCATGGGGCAAAATTCCTCTTCATCTATAACCCTGTGGAATCTAGAATACAAATTATCTGCTTCCAAAGTACAAGGTAGAACAGGCACAAAGTAGAGTTTTCCATTTAAAAATGGGAGAAATTGTAGAGAAAGAAGGGCTAATGGGCACTAGGCAAGTCCAAAACCCAGCAGAACAAATCACATTAGGTCTCAAGGCTTGAAAATAATCCTCTGTTCTCTGAGACCCTCGGGTCAATGGCCCTGCCCTCCAGACTCTGGATGTTGGCAGTACCCTTTAGATTCAGTATGGAGGCCCCTCAGCCCTGGGCATCAGCTCTGCCTTCTAGGCCCTCTGAGATGGCAACTCTGCCCCCTGGGCTTTAAGCGGGCCCATTCTCTTAGTCCATCTGAGTGGTGACCCCAATCCCTCAGCCTTGGTAGGCCCCATTCTTCAGCCCCTTGGCCGTGGCAGCCCTATTCCCTCAGCTTTGGTTGGCGGCTCCATCCCCCGGCACACCTTGATGGCAGCCCCATACTCCAGAACCAAGTTGGCAAAGATCCAACTCTTTGAAATCTAGGAAGCTGTGGCCCCACCCCTTGAGATCCCGGAGACTGTCGTCCCACCCTTTGAAATCGAGAAGGCCCTGCTTCCAACAGTTCTGCTGATCTCCGAGCTGCTTCTGAATGGTCGTTTTCTTTTCTTGGTGGACAACAGATGTAGCTCCTTTGGCCTATTTCCTGCCTGTAGAATTCTAAGAGGCAGACAACATTCTTCCCTTTTGTTCTTTCTCTGTCCCCTTCAGTCTAAGCTGATGGGTTTTTTACTGCGGTAGTTGGTTAGATCCATCCCTCACAGGCTTACTATCTTTAACAAAAAATTTTGTAGCCACGTCTTTGGTGAACATTTTAGGACACGTGTCCTTAGTTTGTATAAGAGAATTTTCCAAATCTTTAAATTCTGTTTTCATTTTGCACAGTTCATTTTTAAGTCCATCTCCTTCCTCTCGCATTTTACTACAAGTGGCAAGGAGAAACCACAAGGCCCCTGTATGATCTTGCTTAGAGATCTCCTCACCCAGATATCTAAGTTCATCACTTACAAGTTCTTCCTTCCACCAAACATTTGAACATAATTGAGACAAGTTCTTTGCCACTGCATAAAAAGCACTGCCCTTCTTCCATTGTCTAATTGCATATTCATCATTTTCTTTTAAAGCCTCACCAGAAACACATTTTAGAGTCCACATTTCTAGCAACATTCTGTTGTTGATGCCATATGTATTCTCTAAGACGATAGAGGCTTTCTCTGTAACTCTCCTCACTTCCTTCTGAGCCCTCACCAGAATTCCCTTTGACATGCATAATTCTACCAACAGTCTCTTCAAGGCAATCTAGGCTTTTACTATTAGGCATCTTAAAACTCTTCCAGCCTCTATCCATTACCCAATTCCAAAACCGCTTCCACATTTTAGATATCTGTTAGAGCAGTACCCCACTCTGCCGGTACCAGATTCTGTCTTAGTTATCTAGTGCTACTATAACAGAAATACCACAACTGAGTGGCTTTAGCAAACAGAAATTTATTTTCTCACAGTTTAGGAGGCTGGAAGTCCAAATCCAGAGTGCCGGTTGTAGGGGAAGGCTTTCTTTTTCTGTCAGCTCTGGAGGAAGATCCTTGTCTCTTCAGCTTCTGCTTCCTGATTTCACCACGTGTCTTGGCATCTATCTTACCCCATCTCTACTTACTATCTTGCATTTAATCTCTTTTTGTATCTCAAAAGAGATTGACTCAAGACATACCCTATACTAATCCTGCCTCATCGACATAACAAAGACAGCCCATTCCCAAATGGGATTATAACTACAGGCATAGAGGTTAGGATTTACAACATATATTTTTGGGGGACACAATTCAATCCATAACACTAGTTTTATAATCCATGAAGCAAAGGACATAGTATGTAAGTAATACTAAATTGGAAGAATTTCATTAAAAATAATGTATCTATAATTATGGTATTTTCAATTGCTGGATTTTAGGTTTATACATTTTCCTGTAAATCCAACAAAGTTTAGATGAATGAAAAAAAGATTTTTTTTGCTATTTGTTGCTTTCTCTGGGAAAAACAAACGTGAAGTATTCAGTAGGAGTAATGATAACAATAATTATTCAAGTAACTTATTTACTAGCCCTATTTTCAATTCTTTGGTTATTTTTATCACAAACATTTTGGGATTAAAAAGCAAACATTGAGATAGCTAAAATGAGCATCACTTAAAATGCCAAAGGCAAATTGATGGTATATTTCTAATACTCTTATCAAGATGAAAATAAATTGCTGTATATTGTTTTTCATGATCTACATGTGAAATTATTTATAATCATAAGAATTTTAGTAACCATAAATCATTTTTACTCCCATTAATTAAAATATTAGCAACTTTAGAACATTTGTAGTTTAACCTTTCAGAAAAAATATATGGGTAATGTAAAATTCAGGCTTTGTCTCCTCTGAAGGTAGATATTTATGGAACCATTAATCCCATAATCAACTAGTGTTCAAGTCTGACTCTAAAGAAATAAGACTTACTCCATAAATCAGACATGAAAATCAGTTTCATTAGTTAAAAGTCTTATGTATGACAACATGATCAGCAGTAGCCTAGTAGTTATTCTTCCTGTACCATTTAAATGAAAATTATGTAGATCAGATTAAAAGTGGAAATGGAATACTCTCACCTCGCATATGCGTACAATTTTTAATGTTCAAGAAGCTAATGTAAAGTTGTTAAGGTAAAGGTCATATCTTCTTAATCTTTGTATTCTTGGCATTATGGAGAAGAAAACTATGTTGCATACAGGAGGTACTCAAAAGTTATTTATTGCTGAAACATGTTTACTGTGTGGACTTTTTTTCTGTTCTTTGACATTTAAGTGTTGAATTTTATTTGTTTTTTTTTTTTTTCTGCATTACTTTATAATATTCCCTCCTGGGTTTTTTAAATAGTTAATACTTTAATCAGTAAAGACTTTTAAAAATAGTATTATAAAGTTCAGTGAAAAAAGCAGAATATAAAATTTTATATTTTATATGACACATGATTTCAATTGAGAAAAACAACCTGGGCATATGAAATTTTAAAAAGAAATATACCAAAATATTAACAGTAGCTCTTTCTGTACTTCCCAAATGTTCTACAATGAATTCATTCACCCATTTGACAAATATTTACTGAGTACCTACTATATGTTAGGCACTGTTCTAGGCCCTTGGAATACATCAGTGAACAAAACAAAGAAAGAATGTGTATTACTTTTATAGTGTAATATTATAAACAGTTTTAAGTAAGAGAAGTTAATTGTATAAAGCATTCTTGACAATCTATTTGGAAAATATAGTTTGTTTTTAGAATAATCATTAAAAACTTAATAGACACATACTAGTACTTTTTCAGTGATGAATGAAATTCTTTATATCAAATACAGTCTGTGTATTAAGAAGCTAGCAAAACCTACTAAGTTGGCTTTTGGATGATAAGAAGTCATGGAATTTCACAGCTGATCTTTCTACATGACCCTAGAGATCATCTATTCCAGATCCCTCATTAGAGATGAAAAATCCAAGGCACAGTATATTTAACTGACTTGCCCAAGGTCACACAAAGTAGTTAAGAGACACATCTGGAACTGGAAGTTCTTGGCCCCTTTACTCCTGGTCTGATGTTCTTTGTTGTTTGTTTGTTTAGGTTATTTGGGGGAGGATTTCAATTTAATTTTTATCAAAGTAACATCTACGTACTCAAAATGACCCCATGTGACACAGTAGAGCTGCCCCATAGGATTTTCTACACTGTAATCTTTACAGGAGCAAATCACCAGATCTTTCTCCTGAGGAGTCACTGGGTGGGTTTGAACAGCTAACCTTTCGGTTAGCAGCCAGGCACTTAACCGATGTGCCACCAGAGTGCTATGAGTTGAAATCTACTCAGTGACACCTAACAGCAACAATATGTACTTAGTTTTAACGATAAAATGATTTTATAAGTCTTAAAACAAAAAGCAACAGTCTTCTACCCTTTGTCTGCCCATCTCTTGAGTTCCAGTTCTAGAGAGAACCACGTTCAACTTCTAATAATACTGATATTATTATTCTATTGTTCAGTAGACTATTATATTATTCATTGTTTAATAGTTTATTTTTTGGTGCACTCATGTGAAGTACACAGTTAACACATCCAACTTTCAGGTCAAGAAATAGAATATTGCCAGCACCACAGAAGCTTCATCATACCCCTTCCAATCACTATTCCCTTCTTTTTCCCCAGAGGTAACCATTATCCTGTCTTGTATGTAACCTCGCAGGTTAGCTTTACTGTTTTTGGAATTTGCATTAATCAATTATGCACACATCTTCTCTAGTGTCTGTCTCTACTGTCAGTATGTTTGTGACATTCATCCACATTTGTTGTATATAGCTATATTCAATGTTAATGCTGGTTAGTATTCCATTATATAAACATAGCACAATTTCTTTATCAATTTCAAGAGTGAACACTTGTGTTCTTTAGTTCTCAGAATATGGATTTTGTTTATTTAATAGTTTTCTCCCCTCCATTTTCTCAGTTCTCTTTCTGGAATTCCTATGAGTCACCTTTTAGACCTCGTGGTTTGATTGTCTAATCTTCTTTACATGTGACTTCTGTTTCCCATCTCTTCATCTTTTATTCCCACCTTTTGGAAATTTCTTTGACTTATCTTCCAAGCTTCTATTGAATTTTTTTCTGTTATCATATACATTTTTTTAATTACCATGATTCTTTTTTTATTCTCTAAGTCATTTAAAAAAATTCTTTTTTATTGTACTTTAGATGAAGGTTTACATAACAAATAGTTTGTCATTAAACAGTCAGTACACATATTGTTTTATGACATTGGTTAACAACCCCACGACATGTCAACACTCTCCCGTCTCAACCTTGAGGACCTTTGTTTTTGGTGAAAATATACATAGCCAAAGTTACACCATTTTGTAAGTTTCTACATGTACAATTCAGTGACGTCGATTACATTCTTCCAGTTGTGCGGCTATTCTCACTATCCTTTTCCAAATTATTCCATCACCATTATCTTCAACTCACTGCCCCCTAGGTTTCCCATCAAACCTTTTGAGTTGCTGTTGTCAATTTGATCCCACATAGATAATTCTTTTTTTTTTTTTTGTACCTTAGATGAAGGTTTGCCGAACTAATAGTTTCTCATTAAACAGTTAGTACACATATTGCCCTATGGCAATGGTTAACAACCCCATGACATGTCAACACTGTCCGTTCTCAACCTTGCGTTCCCTGTCACCATCTTTCCTGTACCCTCCTGCCTTCTAGTCCTTGTCCCTGGACTGCTGTGCCTCATTAGTCCTGTTTTGTTTTATGAGGCTGTCCAATCCCCAGCTGAATGGTAAACTTCAGAAGTGAATTCACCACTGAGCTAAAAGGGTGTCCAGGGGCCATATGCTTGGGGTTTCTCTGCTCTCTTTCAGGCCAGTAAATCTGGTCTTTTTTGTGTGTGTTAGAATTTTGTTCTACATCTTTCTCCAGCTCTGTCCAGAACCCTCCGTTGTGATCCCAGTCAGAGCAGTCAGTGGTGGTAGCCGGGCACCATCTAGCTGTACTGGACTCAGTCTGGTGGAGGCCTTGGTAGCTGTGGTCCATTAGTCCTTCAGACTGATATTTTCCTTGTATGCTGTTCTCTTCATTCTCCCTTGCTCCTGAAGGGGTGAGACTAGTGGAGCATCTTAGATGGCTGCTCACAGGCTTTTAAGACCCCAGACGCTGCTCACCAAGGTAGAATGTAGAACATTGTCTTTATAAACTGTTATGCCAACTGAGCTAGATATTCCCCAAGACCATGGTTCCCACAGCTCTGCACCCAGCAGTTCAGTCCCTCAGGGAGTTTGGAAGTGTCTATGGAGCTTCCATGACCTTTCCTTGTACAAGTTGTGCTGGCTTCCCCAGTGATGTGTACTGTCTTACCCTTCACCAAAGTTACCACTTATCTATTTAGCTCCCCCCCACTCCTCCTATCCCTCGTAACCAACAAAGATTGTTTCTTTTGGTGTGTAAACTTTTACATGAGTTATACAGTAGAATCTCATACAATATTTGTCCTTTTGTGATTGACTTATTTCACTCAGCATAATGTCCTCCAGTTTTGTTCCTCTTACTCTCCTATGCTGAGTTCCTTTTGTTTGTGGAATTTTTTTCATTTCTTTTGTTTTTGTAGGTTTTGTTTTTACTGAGACTTTATGTTTTTCTTCTTTATTTTGATGAGTAGGTTTGTTAACTTTCTTTGTGGTTACCTTGAAATTTACCCTTATCTTCCTAGATTTGAACCAGTCTATTATTACTTGGTATCGCTTGACTTCCTCTCCATTAGAAGGTTCTGTATCTACACCGTTTCTTCCCTTTTTTATTGTTCTGATGCTGTCGTCATTTACAAATTAACCTTTTTGGTTCCCTTTTGTAATTCTTTTGGTTTTGCATAGTCCTTAAGAGTTCATTTCCTAGGTTGGTATCTGGCTAGTACAATCCTGGGTCCTGTTTTCAGCCTGTGGTCTGATATTGTTTGTTCTCAGATTGAAGGACTTCCTTTAATAAGTCTCGTAAGTTTGGTTGGGTTTTTACGTAGTCCCTTTCTGTTTATCTGGAAATAACCTAATTTTACCATTGTATTTGAAAGAGAGTTTTGCCGGATATATTATTCTTGGCTGGCAATTTTTTTCTTTCAAGGTTTTATATATGTCATCCCATTGCCTTCTTGCCTGCATAGTTTCTGCTGAATAATCCGAGCTTAGTCTTGTTGTTTCTCCTCTGTATGTGACTTTTTGTTTTTCTTGAGCTGCTCTCAGGATTCTTTGTTTGTCTTTGGTTTTAGCAAGTGTGATTATGATATGCCTTGGTGATATTCTTTTGGGGTCTATCCTACATGGGGTTTGTTGAGCTTCTTAGATGGTCAGCTTTTCATCTTTCAGATACTGGGTAAGTTTTCTGTCAGCAGTTCTTCAGTGATCCTCTCTGTGTCTTCTGTTTTCTCCCTCTGTTCTGGAACTCCAATCACTCCCAGATTTTTGCTTTTGATTGTATCCGACATAATTCCCAGGCTCTATTCATTTTTCCTCATTCTTTTTTCTATTTTTCCTCAAACAGAATTGTATCCAAGTGTTTGTCTTCAATTCCGCTAATCCTGTCTTCCACCATTTCAAATCTGCTCCTCAGCCCTTCTATGACACTGTCCGTTTCTGAAATCTTGTTGTTTATCTTTTGGATTGCTAATTGTTGTTTTTTATGGTTGTAAATTTATTTTGGCATTTTGTTCCTGCATTATTTTCCTGAATTCTTCCAGTTTTTTGTCTGTATTTTCCATGCATTTGTCCGCCTTTTCCACGAATTTGTCTATTTTTTCCCTATTTTTGTCTACGTTTTGCTTCAACTCTTGGATAATTCTGAGTATTAGAGATTTGAATTCCCTATCAGGTAGTTCTAGTGCCTTTTCTTCTACTGGAAAGTCATCTGGTATTTTATTTTGGATGCCTACTGGAACCATCCTATCCTGTTTTTGTAAATGTTTTGATATTGTGTGCTGTCTTCTTGGTAGTTATTTTTCTCATTTATTGATTTTACATTTGTTTGTTTTGTCTTTTTTTTTTTATTTTAATTTGGCTATGTCTGAGCAGGGAGGCTGTGTGTTCTTTGTTGTTTGCTCGTCTGTGGGTACGATACTTTTTGCTTCCTCTGATAGGCAGGGTTAGTCGCTCAGATATGGTACAGCAGGGCAGGTCTAGCTGAAGAGGAGTAGCTGGGATGGGTTGTTTGTGGCACTTACTACAGCCACCAGGGCGGGTCGGTAATCAGTGCAGGGCAGGTTCTGGTAGGCTGTGCCTGTGATGCTTGGTGGTGTGATGTTAAGTACACGGTGCAGGTAGCCAGGATGGAGGGGGGAGATGGTGATATGTGGAGCTAAGATGGGTATGGGAGAGAGGAGAGAGGAACAGGAGCCAAAAACATACAAACAAACAAAAAAGAGTGGTAGGGGAGCTTGCCATTGGACTGGAGAGAAGAGAAACTATAAAATGGAGAGAAGCAAAAAGGGGAAGAAGAAGAGGAAAGAAAAGAAAAGAATGAATAAATAAAAATCAGAAAGAAAAAAGAACAGCAAACCTGTTAGAGATCCCACAGGTGCAGCTGCGAGGTCTGGGGAAGTTGTTCCCAGGTGTTGAGGTACAGCCTGGCTAGGAGGCATAGAGGTATTCAGTGCCAGGTATCCAGGGGATGGGAAGAGAAGGAAGGTATAGAGATGAGAAACTGAGTAATGAAGAAAGACAAAAAGGAAAAAAGAGGGAAAAGAAAAATAAAACAAATTTTAAAAAAAGAACAAGAAAAACCCCCCAAAAAACAGAAAAAAAAACCCCACAAAAAAAGAAATGCCCTCAGGGATCCCCTCTGCACATCTGTACAAGCTGAGGGGCTAAGTCCCAAGCCGCACAGTACCGCCCAGCCAGAACGGACACCCAACTTGAGAAAAGAAAAAGAAAACAAACAAACAAAAGCCCCAGGATCCCACCAGCATGGCAGCATGGACTGGGAAGCAGTTCCACACTCGAACGGAGCTCCACAGCCCCTCAGGAAGAAGCAAAGATGGCGTACGGAGCCAGGTATTTGAGGAAAAGGAGGGGAGGTGGTGAGAGGTAAGGAAAAAAGAAAAAGAAGCTGAAAAAAGCAACACCAGCAGCCAACAAATGGCACTCAGGGAGTTGGCCAGTGCGGGTGGGTGGAATCCAAGCAGCTGGTGCTTCCCGGCCAAGAGACTGTGGCCGCGGGAAGCAGAGGAGGCCAAGTGGGGGTGAAGAAGGGTGGGGGGTGGGAAAGCGTATATCACCAGTTACCGTTTGTTCTGTCTCCTGCTGGAAGCTCTGTGAAGCTGCTTTCTCGTATGCCCTCTTTGCTGGTCTCTGATAGGAGCCCAAGGCAGCAGATCTGTGCTGTATTAGCTGATAGGGGACCTCTCCATGTATGTCTCCTCGCTCTCTGTTCTCTGTCCATTTCTTATTCCATTTGGTGCTTGGCTGAGTTCTTTATCTCTTCATTTGATGTTTAGGGTTTCAGGATTGCTGTTTTCTCTGTTTGGCTTAGTTTTTCAGATGCTTGCTGTGGAGGGATGGCGTGGTGCTTCTGCCCCAAGTCATTTTTTTATGACGCTTTCTGTTCTTTCATGGATACAGTGCCTTCTCATTTCTGTTTAAGGATGTTAACTTCAGTTTGTGTATATTTTCTCTGTCACCTGAATTATTGATGCCTCCTCTAATTCCATTTTTGTCTCTTTCTTCTTCTTCTTTTTTTGGATATTTATCTCTCCTGTTCCAGACTTTTCATCAGCACTCTAAGATTTAGATCCTGAAGAACTGGTTACAAGCTCTGTGTCAGGTTAACAGGGTTTGTCATCTGCTAGATGGTTAGGTATTGAGACTGCTTTCTAATTGAGGAACCCAAAACTTATCTATAGGTCTTTTTTCTTGGGCCTATCATGTCCCCTAAAGAGAAATTCTGTTGCTCCTGACTTGTAGGTCTAAATCCATCTGCCAGTACTTTGAGAGCTGAGTGGGGAGAAGAATTTAGGTTATCTGCCTGTCTGTCTGTACAATCTCACTTAACGCTCAAGTTTTCAGTGTGCAGCCTTGCCCTGCTCTTCCAGGTCCCCTTTGAAGTCTATAGTTTTTGGTTTAATTTCACCCATAAAATAAGCCTCTAAATTCATTCAGGGGAATAGAATGGATTATCACCTAATTATCTGGGGAGCATACCTGGGATTCTAACAGTTTCTCCTATAGTGTTTCAACCAATCCTCCCATTTTGCTGCCCTGTCCCTTATCCTGGCCCTCTGGAGTATGTGAATCAGCAGTTTCTGAGCCTTTCTGGAATACTCTGATGCAGAACAGCTTGCTTCTTGTTGGCTACCTTCCATGCAGTTACTTTAAGTTTTAGCTTTATTTGTTTTGTTCTGCTAAGTCAGTTACATATTATCCATTTGCTTTCCATCTTTCAAAATTTTGTTATTGCTCATCTAATGTTTTCTATTCTTCCCACTTTATCTTTGTTAGTTCCTTTAGTGCCATTATAGTGGGGTTTCAGATAGAGCAGCAATAAATGCCAAGAATTACGTCTAGAAGTAGAATAATTACTGTTTGTGCATTGTCCTACATTGCTCCTTCATTTCCCTAAATTTCCCTTTTTACCTAATATTCCATGATTCTGAAATTTACTGAACACTTATCTGGCAGGCACTGTGAAAAGTACTGTCTGTAGATTATCTCATTTAATCCTCGTAGCTACCCACATGAGGTAATTGCTGTTATTATACCTGTTTTACAAATGAGGAAACTGAGGCTTGGAGAAACTACATACAGAGCATTCATACAGCAAAAACACAGTTGAGCCAAGACTTAACCCAGACATTCTGAGTCTAGAGCCTGAGGTCTTAACCATTATACTGTACTGCCTCTCTACACTACACTGCTGACATGCTGTTTATAAAACATAATTATTAAATAATTAATGCAGTAAATAGATACTGTACCTGAACTAATAGTGTATTTCATTCAGTCTTGGTGAATACGGATCGTATGGTTTTAGAGCTTCAAAGGTATCTAAAATTATTCGGTTGATTCCCCTTGTGTTATAGGTGAGAAAATAGGAGAACCAGAAAAATGACATTTTGTGACTTGGCCCAAGCTCAGATACCTAGAATATGAATGTATGTATGTGTGTATATATATGCATGTGTATGTGCATATGTGTATAAACACATATACATGCATACACAGACATAATTAGTAACCTGACAGAAGTACTTTAGATTAATGTTTCAGATAAAGACTATTTTAGTATATAAAAATAAAGTATTTCTGGGATGGTATAATTTATTTTATATATATATCAGATTCTATACACATGCTAGTAATTTGTACTAGCTGTGTTTGATCTTTGCCATTGAGGTGCCCATGATGTAGGCAGAATTTTTAGCAACACTTTATAACTTGTGTCTGGTTTCCTATCTCTTCCTGGTATTTATATTCCATTTGTTACCATCTTCTGAAAGGAATACAAGTATAAGATGTGGATTTGGTTAGACGTTATGAAAATAGAATAGTCTGATTCAAACTGAATGAGGTCAAGCATTTATTTTTAGGTTTTATATTTATCTTCTATCTTTGGAGGGTGGAGATAGGACCGGTTGAGCAGCACACACTCTCCCTAGATATTACTTATCTTACATTGTAACTCATAAGTTTGCCTGTAATGGACTCAAGGCCGTTAGAGAGAACAGTATTTGGAGAAGGTTGAGCTGTGTTAGACATATAATTTGAGTATTTTGGAAACCAATCTGACATAAAAGGATTTCAAAGTCAAAATGTAGTAGGAAACTAATCAAATCACAAAAAAACCTTAAGTTTAACAACAACAGTATAAGCTTTATTCTTCTCCCAAACCAAAAATTTACAGAAGCCTTACCCTGCAAATATATGCCCCTAGAAATAACCTGAATGTGTATCCTAGGGATCAAAGGATTGGGGTGAAAGAAAGCAAGATTCTTTGATGGGATCCAGGAAGAGCTTATGTTTAGTTATTTCTTTACCACCTTGACAAGAGTCATCTGTAAACAATAGTTTACAATTGTTTCTTTCCTAGCTATTTTTCTAACTTAAATGTGTATTTTGATTATGTTACAAACCAAAATAATTTACATGTGAATTAAACAGTAAAGTATGAAAATGAATTAATAGAAGTATTATAAGATGTACAAACATTAAAAGGAAAGATTATTCTAACTACATAAAATTTCTTGAATCATAAAACCACCGTAATAAAATTAGAAGGAAACCACAAACTAGAAAAATATTTCCAACACATACAGGGTTATTATCTGCACTGTGTGTAGACAGTTCTTATACTTCCAGAAGGCTAGTTTGCCTATTTTGTTGTTGATTTTGTTTCTGTTGTCGATTTGTGACTTAGGAGACCCTAGGTGCTACAGAGTAGAACTACTCCATAGAGTATTCTTGGCTGTAATCTTTATGGAAGTAGATCACCAGGCCTGTTTCTTCCACAGTGCTGCTGGATGGGTTTGAGCCACCAACCTTCCTTTTGGTTACCAGCCGAATGCAAAGTTTATGCCACTCTGGGACCTTGAGTTTGCCTATTTTTGAAGTCTCCAGACATTGCACCAGGGACCATTCAAGTGGCACCTCTTCCTCCTCTGCCTCTCTTCCTCCCTTCTGTCCCCAACACTGTTGTTGTCGTTAGGTGCCGTCGAGTCAGTTCCGACTCATAGCGACCCCATGTACAACAGAACAAAACACTACTTGGTTCTACGCCATCCTTACATTCCTTGTTATGCTTGAGCCCATTGTTGCAGCCACTGTGTCAGTCCATTTCATTGAGGGTCTTTCTCTTTTTTGCTGACCTTCTACTTTACCAAGCATGATGTCCTTCTCCGGGAACTGATCCCTCCTGGTAACATGTCCAAAGTATGTGAGATGAAGTCTTGCCATCCTTGCTTCTAAGGAGCATTCTGGCTGTACTTCTTCCAAGACAGATTTGTTCGTTCTTTTGGCAGTTCTTGGTGTATTCAATATTCTTCACCAACACCATAATTCAAAGGCATCAATTCTTCTTCAGTCTTCCTATTCATTGCCCAGCTTTCACATGCATTTGAGACGATTGAAAATACCATGACTTCGATCAGGCGCACCGTAGTCCTTAAAGTGACATCTTTGCTTTTTAACACTTTAAAGAGATCTTTTGCAGAGATTTGCCTAGTGCAGTGCGTTGTTTGATTTCTTGACTGCTGCTTCCATGGGTGTTGATTGTGGATCCACGTAAAATGAAATCCTTGACAACTTCAGTCTTTTCTCCATTTATCATGATGTTGCTTATTGGTCCAGTTGTGAGGATTTTTGTTTGCTTTATGTTGAGGTGTAATCCATTCCTGAAGGCTGTAGTCTTTGATCTTCATCAGTAAGTGCTTCAAGTCCTCTTCACTTTCAGCAACACTGGAGGGGCCCAAAGCAGCAGTTAACGAGTGAAGAAGAAGGCAAAAAAAAAAAAAAAGGAAAAGAAACTAACTCCCTTCCTTCACTGCGTCCTTCCAAGTCTGAAACAGTCCTCTCAGCTCATTTTATAAATGTGTACATTTAAAAAAAGCAGAAGGGAAACACATCAAAATGTTAACAGTGTTTGTCTTCTGGCAGGTGGGATTTTTTTAATCATGTATTTTTAAATTTTTTAGAAATGAACACATTATACCTGTATAATCAGAACAAAGTAGACATAATCAGAAAAAATGAGTGTGTTTTCATAATGACCCTTCAAAAAGTAAATTTGTTGTCTATAAACTAGTATCTATGAGGCAAATAATTCTTCATAAATATGCTCTTATGTGGTATAATTTCACTTGCGACCTTGGTCTCTGTAAGAATTCTCTTACATTAATTTGTTAAATTGGGAATTCAAAATTTATTAATTCTTCATTAAAATAAATTCTCTCTTAGTAAAAAAAATAAATAAATAAGTGGCTAGCAATGATTTAATACTGACTGTATGCTGCCCTGGTAACACAGTGGTTAAGAACTATGGCTGCTTAACTGAAAGGTCAGCAGTTCGAATCCACCAGCCACCCCTTGGAAACCGTATGAGGCAGTTCTACTCTGTCCTATAGGGTCACTATGAGTTGGAATCGACTTGACAGCAACTAGTTTGGTTTTGGTTTTTGTTTTGTTTTTTAATATGCTGAGCAAATAATCCGAGAAGCTGGACTATATGAAGAAGAATGCAACATCAGGGTTGGAGGAGGACTTATTAACAACCTGCATTATGCAGATGACACAACTTTGATTGCTAAAACTGAAGAGGACTTGAAGCACTTACTGATGAAGATCAAAGACTACAGCCTTCAGGAATGGATTACACCTCAACATAAAGAAAACAAAAAACCTCACAACTGGACCAATAAGCAACATCATGATAAACAGAGAAAAGACTGAAGTTGTCAAGGATTTCATTTTACTTGGATCCACAATCAGTACCCATGGAAGCAGCAGTCAAGAAATCAAACAATGCATTGCTTTGGGCAAATCTGCTGCAAAAGATCTCTTTGAAGTATTAAAAAGCAAAGATGACACCTTGAAGACTAAGGTGCGCTTGACCCAAGCAATGGTGTTTTCAATCGTCTCCTATGCATTTGAAAGCTGGACAACGAATAAGGAATACCGAAGAAGAATTGATGCCTTTGAATTATGGTGTTGGTGAAAAATATTGAATATACCATAGACTGCCAAAAGAATGAACAAATCTGTCTTGGAAGAAGTACAGCCAGAATGCTCCTTAGAAGCAAGGATGGCAAGACTTCATCTCACATACTTTGGACCTGTTATCGCGAGGGATCAGTTCCTGGAGAAGGTCATCATGCTTGGTAAAGTAGAGGGCCAGTGAAAAAGACGAGACCCTCAATGAAATGAATTGACACAGTGGCTGCAACACTGGGCTCAAACGTAACGAGGATTGTGAGGCTGGCGTAGGACCAGGCAGTGTTTCATTCTGTTGTACGTGGGGTCGCTATGAGATGGAACCGACTTGACGGCACCTGAGAGCAACAACAGCAATGGGTCAGTCACTTTATATTCATTAATTCTAATCTTCACAATAATGCAGCAAAACAGACTGTATTATCCCCATTTTAAAAATAAGGAAGCAGGCACTCAAAGAGGTAAAGTTGCCTAGGGCCACTGTGAGCTAGTAAGCAGAGGAGTCAAGGTTAGTACCCACATTTGTTTGATTCTAATCCCATGCTATACCATGTTGCACAAGTGTTTCCAGATAATATATGTGTCCTTTGTCCACTTCTGTGTTTGTATTTAATGGAATAGGAAGAAAACTTTTGTCCCATACACGCAACTTGCACAGAATTGGTGCACAGAATGGATTAGTCATAATCTTTGGTTTATAACACATTCTCATTGTTGATCTCTACATAACTATTAAGATTGTTTGTTTAAAATAACAATAAATACAACTCAACCCACTGCCCAGGCCAACAGCTAGAACATTACCAGTAACTTACCTCTGTGCTTCTCCCCATCTCACCCATTTACCTTCTCATAAGAAATAATCACTTTTGTATATTTTGGATATATTACTAATACATAAGGAAGCCCTGGATGGTGCAAATGGTTAGTGCACTCAGCTGCTAACTGAAAGGTTGGAGGTTCTGATCTACCCAGAGATGCCTCCAAAGAAAGGTCTGGCAATCTACTTCCAAAAAATCAGCTATTGAAAATCTTATGGAGCACAGTTCTTCTCTGACACATTAAGTCACCATGAATTGGAGTCAACTCAGTAGTAACTGGTCAGTAATATATAAACAGATGTTCAATGTACAACTTTAACAGTAAAGAGGTAGAAATTGCCCTTCACCCCATCCTCAGTCCCACTGCCCTCCTTAAAGTTAACCACTGTTAACCATGCAGGTCTTTTTCTGTGCATTTGCGTTTATACAGGATGCATATGCACACTGTACATACATATAGTCAAATAGATACACACATCTATACATTTTTAATATAAATGGAATTATACTATGTGTATTGTTCTGCAGCTTGATTTCTTTTACACCAAACAATATTTCTTAGAGGTCTTTCTCCACAAGATAAGTCTATGGAGCCAAATTCCTTAAAGTTTAATGATATGTGAGAGCGGTGTTTGTAGTTATATCACATTGTCTGTTTTGGTTCCACAACCTTCAGGGGACCTTGGCCACTGCCTTCAGGTTCCTCCATTTGAACTAAATACGCATGGTATCTGGAGATAGGTCCTATACCTCAGCACGTAACAAAACCCTTTACATAAAGCCCAACAAATATTTATCTGTTAAATGATTAACATTTGTTAAAATTCTGTCGTTTACTTTTCCTTCAATTAAAAATACTAATGTAGTTTGCATACAAAAGTAATTACACCTAATCCTTGCTTATCAGCTATCTCATTATCCGACATTTCAAATTTACAGTAGTAAAAAATCTACTATCCTACTATTTTTTGCATTAAGGAGACAGCAGGCATGGTAGCAGCGGCTGCGGAGTGTCCCCTCCCTCGAGGGTCTCCCGGCAGCCTCTGGGAAGCTGGGGCATGCTGCCCCACGCCCACTGCTCTCTCCTGTCGGTGGGGGCACAAGGTCCAGCTGCCATGGGTCAACTTTCTCCGTGGCCATGACCTCCGGGCTGATGCACAGGCAGCGCTGAGCCAGCAGGTTCTGGCTTCCCAGCTTCTATGCGGCCTGAGTCTTGCAGCTCAAAATTGCTATAGGCTGAGAAGGGAGGAAAGAAAGAGGCATCAGAGAGGGTATTTGAAAGAAATGCCTGCGAGCATCCCCAAGTGAGCCAAACTGGGTCTGAAGCTTCTGTCTCAGTGGGGTCAGACGCGCAGGGACCAGGCTCCCAGTGCCCTGGCAGGAAGCCTCAAACCTGCCTCGCTGACTCACCAAGTCCAGAGGGCAGAACAGGCTCTGAGACTGTGAACAAAAGGCTTGCAGGGATGCAAGTGGAACCCCAGAGGTGGCTTCGTGAGGGAAGTTCTGACCCCGCACGGGAGGAAGGTGAAGTGGTTAAGCCATGGGCCCTCCAGTCACACAGGCCAGCTTTATCCAGCTTTGTCTCCTCCAAGCCTCCTCTTCTGGACTCATCACAGTGATGAGCACATCAGTAAATCCTAGCTGTTATTATTTCTATAATCCTATTTTCTAAATTAAAAAAAAAAAAAATTGGACAAACGGATGGTCTGAAACTAGAAAAAAAAGTCTTCCATTTTCCCGTAACCCAGATTTTCACATTAACAGCCTGGTCTCTGGAACCTAACCAGTTGATAAGTGAGGAGTGAGTGTATACTCTTTTGATGATGAAACTAAGACTTTATTCAAGCACATAGTTACAGCAAAGAAATATTGTCTTTAAGTGGTAGATATAAAATTTACTGAGATGTAGTTTCTAGGCTCTGCACTTTTACCGTTATTTTTACTGCTGGCTGTTTATTTGACTCATTGTGTAAATACTTAATTTTCTGAGATTTAAACAGGGCTTCTGAAAAACTTTGACTCTTCCTGAACAACATGTTATCCTCTTCCTAATGTTTCCTCACGTGACCCACTTGTATTAATCTTACTGGAAAAACTAATAAAAAATAAGAGAATTATCTTTTTCCTGGCCCATGGTAGATTCAGTTGTAGAGCCAATGTATTACCTTTATTTGAATGTCACTATTGGAGGTAGTGTGTAAAAATATGAAGGTAAAATGCTTTCCCTGTATAGCAGAGTTCCTCAGAAAAGGGTAGGATGTTGAATATATTTCTCCCTTACAAGAAGTTGTTTGAAAAACTACTATTTGGAAATGAAGAGGAGATAGGTTTCTGATACGTGTAATTCTTTTACTGCAGCTTAAAAAAAAAAAGTGCATAGTAGCTAAAATGCAAATTTAACCCTGATAACTGCTTATTTGTGGTTCTACTCTGTATAGATATGACGTTGTATCTACATATAATATGACATTATATTTCAAGTCAGAGCATCTATCTGGTGATCCTAGATCAGTAACTACGAAGCATATAAAATAATGTTCTTATATTAAGTGGAGAGGGAGGTAGAAAGCAGCCTTTTTTAAATACTATGCATACTAAGTACTTCTCATTTTTTATACCATCCTTGCAAAAAAAGAGTATTTTCCTCATTTTTACAAATGAAGAAACTGAGACTTGAAGCAATTCCCTTGTTAGAGTGAAATTACCTTTTTATGCATTTGTCTCCCATATTAAGCCCTATGGTCTCTGTAGGAGGGGCCCATGTTATTTTGTCATTTGACTCTAGTTCCTAAAAAAGTGTCTGTACCTAATAAATGTTCAGCAAAGTTTATTGGTCTGTGAAAGCTAATTTGCCCTTATTCCCTGTGATCCTAAAGGGGTGGAACTATGACCAGGAATAGTAATTGTATAAAGGCTGATTCAGTTTAGTAAGCCTTTCTTTCAAAAGATTAAGGCTATACTTTTGGTGATGAGGAAGGCAATCCCTAATATGGGTGAAGTCAGTACAACTTGACCAAAGTAAATAAAAACACTAAGAAGTACCTGAGGAAAAGGGACAATTTCGGTAAATGCTGTAACATACAGTGTTGCAACAACAGTAAAAACAACCAAAAAATATACATGTGGTTACGTAGGTAGATTTGGATACAAATGTGTATAGGAAGGCATATGAGAGTGAATGCATGTGCACGTATAAGAATATCTGTAGGCGTAAGTATAAACATGTTTTTCTGTGCTGCATATATATCCACATATATAACAAACCACATGGGGGGCACAGTTACGGAGGCTTCCTACATATATCCAAATAACTCGAGGGTTTGGTTTACTGGTCAGAAGGCTTGGGACCATAGTCTTGGGGGACAACTTAGTCAATTGGCATAACATAGTTCACAAAGTCAATGTTCTACATCCCGAATTTGGTGAGTAGCGTCTGGGGTCTTAAAAGCTTGCAAGCGGCCATCTAATATACAGCTATTGGTCTCTACTCGTATGGAGCAAAAGAGAATGAAGGAAATTAAAGGCTCTAAGAAGGAGCTAGTCTACAGGACCAATAGCCCACATGAATCACAACCTCTTCAAACCTGAGACCAGAAGAACTAGATGGTGTCCAGCAACCGCTACCGACCATTCTGACCAGGGACACAATAGAAAATCCCAGACAGATTAGGAGAAAAATGTAGAACAAAATTCAAATTCCTAAAAAAGACCAGACCTACTGGATCATTAGAGACTAGAGGGACCCCCAAGACTACTGCCTTATGATTCCCTTTGAACTTGGAATTAAAGCTATTTCTGCAGGTCACATTTCAGCCAAATAATAGATTGGCTTATAAAATAAATAATATCACCCATGAGTAATGTGCTGCCTTAAAAAGTTAACTATATATAAAACTAAATGATGAACAGTTCCCCAAAAGCAAAAATGAGAAGGCAAGGAGGGGAAGGAAAGCTAGATCAGTGGAAACAGAACAAACAGAATGAAAATAATGAGAAAGCTGACGCATTGTAAAAATTGTAACCAATGGCATGGAACAATTTGTATAAAAATTGTTAAAGAAGAACCTAATTTTGTACGTAAATTTTCACTTAAAACAATAAAAAGGATTATTAAAAAAAAAGATTAAGGCTATATAAAAATTAAACTGCCTCCTTGGTTTTCAGTGAATAAGCAAAGGCCAGACAAGCATACTGCTGGGATGCCAGAGCTCTTTTCCACTGTACCACACTGCTTCTCTAGTCCTTATTTCTTCAAGGAATAGGTTAGGAAACGGTACTGCATTTGTATTAGTATCTTTGTAGTAGTCTTAAAGATTCCCAAGGGGCATTCCACTTACAAATCAATCTTTGTTTAATGTTTCTGAGTTTAGGGTAATTGTTGTCTCATGATACGTGAATTACCTTCTGAAGTAAGCAGACAGTAAGTATGTTGAGGTCAGGGGCTCAACTATATTACTTAATCCTCACTGATATTCTGTAATTTTGCTATTTAGTGATCCTTAATTTGGACATTTCATGGCATACTGATCATATTTCCTTATAAGTATATCCAGTGATAGATTGGTCCATATACCACAGGGGAAAAGATCATGGGCTTTGAAGTCACTCAGATGACAGTTTTTATCCCAGCTTTGCTGTCTACCACTCATGTAATCTTGAGCAAATTATTTAACCTCTCTTTGCCTCAGTTTCCTCATCTCTGAAATGGAGGTAATGATCTTTCTTACTGGGTGGTTTTGAAGATGAAAGTTGAAATGAGACAACATACAGAGTGCGTAGTACATGATAAGCATTAGACTAACTGTGCCTCTATTCATTATCTTGACAGTCTGAAATGATGAGTCAGGTCTATGAAGAGAAAGTTGATTAGGATACATGTACTCTTGAGCTTGATACTAAGTACCCAACAAAACAAGATACCAGACATGAAGGATGAGGCTTATCAATAACATGTGAAAAAAGCATAGGGAACCTCAGCTGATTGTCTGCTCTGACTGAGCCAGCCATTCTGTGGCAGCCAAAAAAGGTTATAAGTATAGCATCCAGATCTGCTGTGGTCACAATGTCTCAGAATATTATATTTCATTTTGGACATGACAGTTTAAGAGAATCAGAGTCTGCTAAAAGAAGCACAACCAGAGTGATGAAGGAACAGGAGCCCATGCCATAGGCAAAGTAGATGAATTGAAAAGGTTTAGCATGGGATGTGTGTAGGGGAGTAGGGTGGGGAAAGAAGGTTGGAGTGATAAGTATCCATTTCTAAATATTATTGTGTTGGACTTGTTTCCTGTGAATCTAAGGAGGTGGAACTGTGACCAGGAATGGAAGTTATATGTAGACAGATTCAATTTAGTAAGCCTGTCTTTCAAAAGCTTAAAGCCATTTAATCTTGCCTGCCTTGGTTTTTAATGAACAAGCAAAGGCCAGACAAGCATACTGCTGGGATGCCAGAGGGAATGGAATTCATCATCACTTCTGATTGGTGGTTGGACTAGAACCAGATGATATTTTTGTAATTTTATGTACAAATTATGGGCTATTTGCAATTCAGCGTACAAAGATAATATGTACAAAGAGTGTGAAGATCCAACCAATTCCTTGTCTCTGTAGAGCTTGCATTTTCATTGGAGGAGCAATACACATTTCAGAAGTTTAAGACAATACAAGGATGAGGTCACGAAAGAATGCTAGAGAGCTGATTATGTGTGATTGATAAATGAATGGCAGACATGAGTGGCTTTCAACCTTGTGCATCTTGTAAACCACCAGTCACTCTCAAAGAACCTGGGTGCCATGATAACAAAAAAGACATTTTTATATGTTTGTAGGTGATTATATTGATCATTTATATTAAATGTCAAGGGTTTAAAACTTAACAGTATTACCAAAACTTATTAAATAAACTTTCTAGGGGGCAGAATATATGAGAGTGTAGGTGCTGCATTGAAATTTCAAGGTTAGAACTAAGGTGACTGAAGATTGCAAGAGGGTAAAGTTATCTTATAGATTCATAAAATTTATTCCACTTTGGCTATTATGGCTACCAGGCCTAGGACAACAAAAAAACCAGTATTTGGTAAAATTGGATCATCTACTTGAACATCGTCAGCTGGACGTCATATGTGGTTTATCAGTGAGGATTGGGAATAGGAAGGAATTAACTGTTATATCATTTATCATCAGCTCTTGGTTGGCATGGACTCTGGAAAAGCCCTAAGAACAAAACTTTTGCAATATTCATCCTCAGCAGCTAATCTGTGTGGTACATGTAACCCTAAAGTGGGGATGGACACCTCAGACTGGAATAATTTGATGATGCTTAATGGTCTAGCCATGAGAGTCCTCCAACAGAGTCCACTTGCTCACCAGCCAACTTCTGAGTATCAGTTGGCTTCCACTCTTAAAGTGCCTATTGAGAACGTACTTGTTATAATTATTCATTGGAGGGACAATAGATAGCAGTCTGAAAATCTTTTTATATTTTTCTGAAATACCAAATAACACAGTTTTAAACAGTTGGATATCTCTTTCCTCATCAGTAAAATGTGGAAAATCTCTATAAAGAGTTTCCTACTTCTAAAATTCTGTAGATTTATAAAATTAGTTTAGCCCTGAAGAAAACATTGAAATTATTTTACCTGGATGTAGTAGAAAATGTTTAATGACATGGTAACGATGGTCATTTCATTGTTAAAATTTTTTTAAAGAGTTTAAGAAAGATGTATACTTTGATCACATATGTGTATGTATATAAGTACACACATATGCATATATAAATTAGATATAGTACTGTATTGATTTTTGATTGGTTATTATTATCTGTAGGTTGTAAGATACAGGCAATTTTTGTTTCCCTTTTTTGCTCCCCTACAATTTGTAATTACTTGGATTAATTTTATAATAGGAAATAGCATATGAATCTGGGAAAATCAAGTGTCTTTGTTTTGTGAATTATTTTAATTCAGCACTCTGTGAAATCTAATACACTGAAGGAAGATCCAACAAGAGACCTGAAACAGCTTCTCCAAGAGTTGAGAAGTGTGATCAATGATGAACCCTCTGTGCCTCTGAGCAAGTCCGAGGATGATGGGAGAACACCATCTCTAGGAGGCCTGTACGTGGCTGTGTAAGACTGACATGTCCTTCAGAATGGGAAAGCTTCTCTCTTGAGTGGTTTGCTGTTAGGTTTTCCACGTGTTACTCTCAGGGAGGTTGAGGTTTAAATAAATTTGAAGAGTGTCTGATATTACCAAGAAAGACAATGTGGGAGTGGAAGAGTTCAGTAAAAGTAAAACAACTTGACATCAAAAGAAAATAGTATAGTCATTTTATTTAGAAAATAGTCAGTGCAAGATGGTACCCAGAGTTACATGTGTATGGTAATTTATAATTCTCACAAGAGAATTATCTTATTTGATTTTCACAACATCCCTCTAAGACAAGCAAGGCAGGGTTTATTTATCCCATATTACAAATGAGAAAAAACAAGTTTTTGAAGGTTAATTCACTTGCCTGCAGCCATACAGTTCTAGTTCTAAAACTAGAACCCTGGGAAACTACATAATCCTCCAGGTATAACCAGTAGGAAAGGCCTTGGTTCTCTAGGTATTCATGCCAATGATTTATGCCAAATTAATAAAAGGACAGATCCAAAAAGGATTCAGCCAGTTTACCAGCTCTTCCCTATACAAACCTGCAGGAAGCAATGAAATTTTCATTTTTTTTTTCTTTTACTATGTATTATTATTCAGATTAACTTGTCTTAAAGCATTTTAATATGATATATTGTTTTTTAGTTTAGTGTTATAATCATTGTTGTAATATTTATGTTTTGATTATACAGCAAATATCTAAAAGTAATACTTTCTGAAATAATATTTACATGTAAACAATCTCCAGTTCCGTAAAATGTTCAGTTAGCGTAGATTAACCCCAGGTGCCAAAATATTAGCTAGATTTATCTAATTGTTATTAATAGTAGTATTAATATTAATAGCAAAATATTAGTAACAGCCCAGTTACCTAGTACAACACTGCGCTCTCTGAATCACTTAATTTCAGAAATGTTTTATTGGCTACTCCCTCAAAGAATACTTACATTTGCAAGGCACTTTTATTTTTGTCATAACTCTATAATATGCCTTCTAAGCCAGGGTAGTAGTATTAAGCTCATTTGACAGATGAGGAAATGTAGGCATAGGCTGTCCTGTCTCTTCCTATCAAAGAGGCAAAGCCAAAAGTAAAAATGAGAGCCCCTGGCTCCCAGCACTAATCATTACAGAGATTATCATGGCTTCCCTGATCGGGTTTGTATCACCTCAGCCACTACTTATTGGCTTGAGCTATATTGGACTGTAATGAACATGAATATATTTGGCTCCTGCCTTTGGAAAGTTTATGTTAATTTGCAGTAACCCTACAAAAGAGCTTGTCACCAACATGGAAGGAAAACATTTCTAAGGCCTACTGCAGGGGTAGCACTTTGCAAAATTTGCTTGGAGGCCTAAAATCTGCTAACGAAGGCTTAACGAAGACTTAACTACATGTGAGCAATTGACTATTCTAAAAATACATGAAATCTGGAAGTTGTTCTTTATACAATTAACTGAGAGTCATGTTTGTCTATACAGAAATGATAGAGTAAGAGATTGCATCACTGAATCAAGCCTGAGAGCAGAGATATGCCATAGGTAAGAATAATCTGAGATTCTGAATCTAATTAATTGTTCATGAATTTCATATGTGGCTGGGTAATTTAGGAATTCTGTTTGGACAGTTTGCAAGAGAATTGATGAGCATATTGGGTTCATTGAAGGAAAATTGTTACATTGTCTAATTGAAACTAAAGGGCATGCCAGTGGAATCTAAAATAATTTAACCAAAAAACCCAAACAAGCTGCTGTCAATTCCAACTCATAGCGACCCTGTAGGACAGAGTAGAACTGCCCCATAGGGTTTCCAAGGCTGTAATCTTTAACGAAGCAGACTGCCACATCTTTCTCCCATGTAGCGGCTGCCAGGTTCAAATTGCCGACCTTTTGATTTGCAGCCAAGCACTTATACACTGCACCACAAGGGCTCCTTAAAATAATTTACTTTCTGGAAATCAACTTCATAGGCGTTTTTGCTTGTTTTAATTTTTTTTATGCTAACTTATATAAAGATATTTATATGGTGGTGGTGATGGTGTCGTTAGGTGCCGTTGAGTCAGTTCTGACTCATAGCAACCCTATGTACAACAGAACGAAACACTGCCCAATGCTGCGCCATTCTCACAATCACTGCTGTGTTTGAGCCCATTATTGCAGCCACTGTGTCAGTCCATCTCGTGGAAAGGCTTCCTCTTTTTTGTTGACCCTGTAACTTACCAAGCATGATGTCCTTCTCCAGGGACTAGTCTCTTCTGATTATGTGAGACGAAGTCTCGCCATCCTCGCTTCCAAGGAGCACTCTGGCTGTACTTCTTCCAAGACAGACTTGTTAGTTCTTTTGGCAGTCTGTGGTATATTCAATATTCTTCGCCAGCACCATAATTGAAATGCATCAGTTCTTCTTTGATCTTCCTTATTCATTGTCCAGCTTCCTTTGATTTCTTGACTGCTGCTTCCATGGGCATTGACAACTTCAGTATTTTCTCCGTTTATCATGATGTAGCGCACTGGTCCAGTTATGAGGATTTTTGTTTTCTTTTGTTGAGGTGTAATCCATACCGAAGGCTGTAGTCTTTGATCTTCAACAGTAAGTGCTTCAAGTCCTCTTCACTTTCAGCAAGCAAGGTTGTGTCATGTGCATATCACGGGGTTGTTAATGAGTCTTCCTCCAACCCTGATGCTGCGTTCTTCTTCATATAGTCCAGCTTCTCGGATTATTTGCTCAGCATACAGATTGAGTAAGTGTGGTGAAAGGATACAGCCCTACACCTTTCCTGATTTTAAGCCACGCAGTATCCTCTTGTTCTGTTCGAACAACTGCCTCTTGGTCTATGTACAGGTTCCGTATGAGCATAATTAAGTGCTCTGGAATTCCCATTCTTTGCAAAGTTATCCATAATTTGTTATGGTCCATGCAGTTGGATGCCTTTGCATAGTCAATAAAACACAGGTAAACATCCTTCTGGTATTCTCTGCTTTCAGCCAAAATCCATCTGACATCAGCAATGATACCCCACATTCCACGTCCTCTTCTGAATCTGGCTTGAACTTCTGGCAGTTCTTTGTTGATGTACTGCTGCAACCATAGCATATCAAAAATGGAAGAACTTTTTCTGCATTTACACTTATTTACAATAGCTTATATAAGTTCCTTGAGAGAAGAGTGGCACAGAAATTGTAACAACCTCAATACAGGATTATAAGAACCTACTGAAAAGAGTCCTGTTTTCATCAATAATTTAATATAGCTAAATTTTTTAATGAAATCATTTTAAAGTAAGTGTATAAAGAAATGAAATCCATAACCTGAAATAAGACTCTAAACAAAGACAGTTCTTAGAACTGACTTAAGCCCAAAAGCAGGGGGGCGGGGGTTGTAGAGAGGAGCTAATATTAACTTGTTATTCATGGAGGACACACAGGCCACTGCCTGAAAATCTGTGGTAGCTCCTCACTGTCTCCTGCATTAACTACATGGTCCCTCAGTCTGACATTGAAGAATCTTCCTAACTTGTCACCAGCCTGTTTTTACTCCTGCATTATGTTCTAATCAAACCAGACTGATGATTCCTAAAATAAGTTCATTCATTTTTATCTTCAAGCTTCTCTCCGTCTGGAAGATCAGTGCCTCATCCTCACTCTTTAATCTATCTGTTCAAAAGTAAAGTTCAGAGGAACACTTTTGTTTTATTATTAATACTTATGATCTAGCTAGCTAGCTATCAGATGATATCAATTCACCCTGTAAGATTAAATTATTTTTCTGACAAGCCTTCACTACACTGGTAAGAAAATACCATTATGTTATCTTTAATTTCTCCCACCCCTCTGTTAACAGAAGCAACAACTCATTAAGGGACTCCACTGAAGGCAGCAAATCAAGTGAAACTCTTAGCAGGTAAGAAATTATCTTGTCAGCCCTGGTTTTCAAAATGTCCTTCTTACTATTGTTCATTCATTAATTCAAGGATTTTTACTGTCCACAATACGCAGTATGCTGTGGTAGGCCCTGAGAATCTAACAGTGAACAACACAGATATGAGCCCTTGCCTCAAGTTTTTTACTGTTGAAAGGTCTGTATGTTGACTACCTGGGGGGAAAAAAAAACTTATTATTACCTTTTCTATTTTCAACAGCTATAAAAAATGCCAAAAGAAAATGAAAATGATTTCTGCTGTTTAAGTTCCAGTTAGGCAAGGGCTTATTCATTGCTGTAGCTTCATCATCAAGCACAATGCCTGCCACATAGTAATCTTTGAATCATTTGTTTAGTGAATGAATTAAGACAGTATTATAAATATTTTCTGTCTCTGCTACTTGATCAATATAGAGTGAATTTGAATCTTTATAAACAAATCTTTTTCTTAGTCTAAAATTGAAGAGAAGGCTTTGATTTCCTTCCCACCTGCATGTATAATACTATATTGTACCTATTAATAACAGCAAATATTTACTACATATTTTTATTCTTACTATTTTCCAAGTGTTTTAGACTTATTAAGTTTATCTAATCTATAAGGTAAGGATCATTATTCCTGTGTGTAGATTAGGAAATGAAGACTTAGATTGCTTAAGCAACTTGCCAGGATCACACAGGTTTTAAATAATGGAGATCAGATTTGAACTCAGGTCTAGCTGGCTCCTGAGCTCATGCTCATGATCACAAGCATGTACTGCCACTGAACTCCCTGGGAAAGGGCCCAATCCCAGGGATGGGCAGAGAAGAGCTACTTCCGTAAGATAACCAAAGCTCTACTAAAGAGTTTCTCCATCGCTAGAAAAATATGTTGTCACATCAGAGAGATTGCAGACATGTCAATAGCAGTGCTAGTCTGGGCTGGTGGTGCAAGCTCTCAAGTTCTCAGGCAGGCTTCCTTCAGCAATGATGTGTTTGTAAAGAGGGAGAATAGTGGAGGAAAGATGGGATCTAGCCCCATTGTGCACTAAAACTGGGAAAAGAGACTTTAATATTTAATAGAAGCTCTGAAGAGTATGGAACATACTAGAAAATTAAAAAATGCATATGAATGTTCTGTACTGTGGAAAACTGCCCATTTTTTAAACTCAAATGGCATGAGAAAGACTACCGAAATTGCTGTTTTACTACAACATTTCACTATAATCGGAGCACTTCTCTTTAATCAACATCTTAATGTTTCTTACTCTATAAACTTTTGTAGCTGCATAAGCTAAATCAACAATTATAGTGCAGAGCGGAGCAAAGATGGCAGCCTAGTCAGATGCACTAAGGCATCCCTTTGCAACAAAGAACCGAAAAACCAAGTAAAACAGGTACAGATGTCAGTCCTGGAACCCTGAATCTTAAATGAAGGAATAAAGTAACTCTCAAAGATAAAACAAAACTAAAAGATTTACAACAGGGAATCAGAGACGTCAGTCTGTAAATGACAACAATGTCAGAACAATAAAAGGAGGAATAAACAGTGTAGGTACAGAACTTCCAAATGGAGAGGAAGTCCAGGCAATATCAAGTAATAAAAGACTGGTTCAAACTTAGGAAGAAAGAGATAAATTTCAAGGTAACCACAAAGAAAGTTAACAAAGCTAGTCATCAAAATAAAGAAGAAGAACGTAAAATGTCAGCAAACATAAAAACTACAAAAATGAAAGAAACAAAAAGAAATTCCACAAATAAAAGGAACTCAGCACAGGAGAGTAAGAGGAATAAAGAAAACGTCAGCACCACACACAAAAAAGCACTACAAAATGACAGCAATAAACTCATGCCTATCAATAATCATACTAAATGTCAGTGGCTTAAATGCACCCATAAAGAGATAGTGACAGAACGGACTGAAAAAACAGTACCCATCAGTATGCTGTTTACAAGACACACACCTTAGAAACAAAGACATAAATCTTTAAAAATCAAAAGATGGAAAAAAATATATCAAGCAAACAGCAACCAAAAAAGAGCAGAAGTGGCAGTACTAATCTCAGATCAAATAGACCTTAAGGCAAAATCCACCATAAAAAACAAGGAAGGGCACTGTATAATGATTACAAGGACAATCTACCATGATGACATAACCATAATAAATATCTACACATCCAACAACAAGGCTCCAAAATACATTAAAAAAACTCTTAACAGCACTGAAAAGAGAAATTGACATTCCACAATAATAGTAAGAGACTTCAACACACCACTCTCCATAAAGGACAGAACACCTAGAAAGAAACTCAACTAAGATACAGAAGATCTAAAGGCCACAAGCAACCAAGTTGACCTCATAGACATATATATAACACTCTGTCCAACAGCAGCAAAGTATACATTCTTTTCTAATGCACATGGGATGTTTTCCAAAACAGACCACATCTTAGGTCACAAAGCAATTCTCAGCAAAATCCAAAACACTGAAATAATACAAAGCATTTTCTCTGATCATAACACCATAAAAGTAGAAATTAATAACAGGAAGAGCAAGGAAAAGACGTGGAAACTGAATAACACTTTGCTTAAAACCAATGGGTAATAGAAGAAATGAAAGATGTAATAAAAAAAATTCCTAAAGTCAAATGAGAATGAAAACACATCATATCAAAACCTCTGGGACACAGCAAAGGCAGTGCTCAGAGGGCAATTTATAGCAATAGATGCAAACATCAAAAAATTAAAAAGGGATAAAATCAAAATGTTGGCTTTACAACTCGAACAAATAGAGAACAGCAAAAGAAGTCCACAGCCGCTGGAAAACAGGAGATATTAAAGATCACAACAGAAATAAATGAAATAGAGAATAGAAAAATGGTAGAATCAACAAAATTACGTTGGTTCTTTGAAAGGATCAACAAAATCGACAAACCATTGGCCAGATTGACAAAAGAAAAGCAGTAGAGGATGCATATAACCCAAACAAGAAATGAAATGGGGGACATTACAACAGACCTAGCTGAAATAAAAAGGATCATAACAGAGTGCTATGAAAAACTATTCTCCAACAAGTTTGAAAACCTAGAGGAAATGGACACATTTCTAGAAATACACAACCTAAACTAACACAAACTGAGGTAGAAAATCTGAACAGACCCATAACAAGAAAAGAGATTGAAAAGGTAATAAAAATAACAAACAAAAAAATCTCAGTAACAACAAAAAGTCCTGGCCCAGATAGCTTCACTGGGGAATTCTACCAAATATTCAGAGGAGACCTCACACCAGTACTATTCAAACTATTTCAAAACATAGAAAAGGAAAGGATAGTTTCAAATTCATTCTGTGAAGCCAGCATAACCCTGAGACCAAAACCAGGCAAAGACACCACAAAAAAAAGAAAATTACAGACCAATATCTCTCATGAATATAGATGCAAAATTCTCAGCAAAATTCTAGCCAGTAGAATTCAGCATCATATCAAAAAAATAATACACCATGACCAAGTGGCATTTATACCAAGTATGCAAGGATGGTTCAACATTAGAAAATCAACATAATCCACCACATAAATAAAAGAATCACATCATCATCTCAACTGATGTAGATAAGACATTCGATAAAGTCCAACACCCATTCCTGATAAAAACTCTCAATAAAATAGGTATAGAAGGGAAATTCCTCAACAAAATAAAGAGCATGTATACAAAACCAATAGCCAACATCATTCTCAACAGAGAGAGACTGAAATCATTTCCCTTGAGAACAGGAACAAGACAAGGATGCCCTTTATCACCACTCCTATTTAACATTGTGCTGGAAGTCCTAGCTAGAGCAATAAGGCAAGAAAAAGAAAGGGCATCCAAATTGGAGAGGAAGAAGTAAAACTATTTCTATTCATGGATGATATGATACTATATATAGAGAACCCCAAAGATTCTTCAAGATAACTACTGGAACTAATAGAAAGATTTAGCAAGGAACAGGATACAAGATAAACATACAAAAGTCAGTTGGATTCCTATATACCAATAAAGAGAACGATGAAAATCAGGAAACCAATGCCATTTATAATAGCCCCTAAAAAAATAAAATACTTAGGAATAAATCTAACAAGGGACGTAAAAGACCTATACAAAGAAAACTACAAAACACTACTGCAAGAAACCAAAAGAGACCTACATGAATGGAAAATGGCAGCTAACAGACACATGAGGAAATGCTTGTGATCACTAGCCATTAGAGAAATGTAAATCAAAACTACAATGAGATACCATCTCACCCCAACATTACTGGCACGAATAAAAAAAAAAAATACTGGAGAGGCTGTAGGGAGATTGGAACTCTTATGCACTGCTAGTGGGAATGCAAATGGTATGACCATTTTGGAAAACGATATGGCGCTTCCTTAAAAAGCTAGAAGTAGAAATACCATACAATCCAGCAATCCCACTCCTAGGACAGTATCCTAGAGAAATAAGAGCCATCACATGAAAAGATACATGCACACCCATGTTCATTGCAGCATTATTCACTATAGCAAAAAGATGGAAACAACCTAGATGCCCATCAGCAAATGAATGGATAAACGAACTATGGTGCGTACACACAATGGAGTGCTACGCAATAATTAAGAACAATGATGAGTCTGCGAAACATCTCACAACATGGATAAATCTGGAAAGCATTATGTGGAGTGAAATAGGTCAACCACGAAAGGACAAATACTGTATGAGACCACTATTATAAAAACTCGTGGAAAGGTTTACACACAGAAAGAAACAATCTTTGATGGTTACAAGAAACGGAAGGGGGGTGGGAAAACAGTAGATAGTAAACAAACAAACAAAACCCATTGCCGTTGAGTCAATTCCAACTCATAGTGACCCTATAGGACAGAGTAGAACTGCCCTATAGTGTTTTCAAGGAGCGCCTGATGGATTCAAACTGCTGACCTTTTGGTTAGCAGCTGTAGCTCTTACCCACTGTGCCACCAGGGTTTCCAACTAGATAGTAGTAGATAAGTGGTGACTTTGGTGAAGGGTAAGACAGTACACAATACTGGGGAAGTCAGCACAACTTGACCAAAGCAAAGCCATAGAAGCTTCACAGACACATCCAAACTCCCTGAGAGACCAAGTAACTGAGCTGAGGGCTGGGGACCATGGTCTCAGGGGACATCTAGCTCAATTGGTAGTACATAGTTTATGAAGAAAATGTTCTATATCCAACTTTGATGAGTAGTATCTGGGGTCTTAAAAGCTTGTGAGTGGCCATCTAAGGTATATCTGCTGGTCCCACCTGTCTGGAGCAGAGGAGAATGAAGAAAACCAAAGGCACAAGGGAAAGATTAGTCCAAAGGACTAATGGACCACAACTACCACAACCTCCACCAGACTGAGTCCAGCACAACTAGATGGCGCCTGGCTACCACCACTGACTGCTCTGACAGGGATCACAGTAGAGGGTCCTAGACAGACCAAGAGAAAAATGTAGAACGAAATTCTAACTCACAAAAAAAAAAAAAAAAGATCAGACTTACAGGTCTGACGGAGACTGGAGAAACCCTGAGAGTATGACCCCTGGACACCCTTTTAACTCAGTACTGAAGTCACCCCTGAAGTTCACTCTTCAGCCAAAGATTAGGCAGGCCTATAAAATAAACAGTAGCACATGTGAGGAACTTAGTTCAATCAAGTATATGAGACCAAATGGGCAACACCAGCCCAAAAGTAAAGACAAGAAGGCAGGAAGGGATAGGAAAACTAGATGAATGGAAATGGGGAACCCGAGGTCAAGAAGGGGAGAGTATTGACACATCGCGGGGTTGGCAACCAATGTCACAAAACAATTTGTGTATTAATTGTTTAATGAGAAACTAATTTGCTCTGTAAACTTTCACCTAAAGCACAAACACAAAAAAATTGTAGTCCATACACACAAAGCAAAATAAAAGCAACTAGTAATTCTGAGTGCCCTATCTCTGTTTTGTGGAGAATTGACTTTTCTTATTCTGTTTTGTTGGTACAACTTAATGAGTAACACTATGTCCTAAGGAAGGTTTCAGATAAAGACTTCAAAATATCTACCTCCCTTTAAACATGTTTTAGGAGCACCTGGGGTTCTAACTACCGAAACTAAACAAAGGCAATCATTTCACAAAACCTTTCCCTTCCATCTCTTCTGTGTCTGTGAGTGGCACCACCACTTTCCCAAGCACTTATTCCTAAACCTTATCATTATTTTTGATTGTTCTTTCTCCTTTGTCTCACTTCACTAGTCACCAAATCTTAGTAATTCTGACTCTAAAATAGTTCTCAAATCCATTTTTTTTCTTCGTATATGTCCTGGAACTGCCTTAGGACTTTTCTCCTTTTCTGTGGACTACTGTGGTGGCCTCTTCAGTGTTGTGTGTATGTGTTTTAATCTCCAGACTCTTACATGTTCCAGTCACTTCTGCACATCAGTTTCAATGTAGTCTGCCTAAAGCACACCTCAGACTCTTGTCTGTTCCCCCAGCCCAAAAACATTCAAAGACTCCCCATTACTTGCCGCAGCAAGAACAGACTGTTTGCCCTGATAGCCAAGATTATCCATAATACAGCCATGACCTTCCTTTCCAGGGCTTTGTCTCTAATACAACTGTTCTCAAACTTTTTTGTCTCAGGACCTCTTGACAGTCATAAAAAGTATTGAAGATCCCAAAGAGCTTTTGTTTGTATGGGTCATTTCTATCAATATTTTTCATATTGGAAAATAAAACTGAGACATTTAAAAATATTTATTAATTCATTTAAAAATAACAAAGGTAAGCCGATTATATGATAACATTAATAACATTTTATTATGAAAATATCTATTTTCAAAAAAAATCACTGAAAAGGTATTCTTTTACATTTTTGCAAATATCTTTAATGCCTGGCTTAATGGAAGACAACTAGATTCACATATCTGCTTCTACATTTAATCTGTTGTGATATCATACATCAGGTAGCCTCTGGAAAACTCCACTGAACACTTCCAAGAGACTAAGAGTTAAAAAGCAAATAACAGAGAGTCCGGCAAGGTGGCGCTCTAGGCAGAAGCACCACGCCGTCCCTCCACAGCAAAGATCCAAAAAACTAAGCCAAACAGAGAATCAACAATCCTGAAACAATAGAACATCAAATGAAGAGATAAAGAACTCAGCCAAACACCAAACGGAGTGAGAATAAATGAACTCTCGAGGACTATCCAAAACCAAAAGAAATACAACAGGGAACCAGAGCAGTCAATCAAAGGATGACAACAACATCAAAACAATGAAAGAGGGAATAAACGGCATAAGTATAGAACATTCTAATGGAGAGGAAGGCAAGGCGACACCAAGTAAGGGTAGACTTCTTCAAACTTATAAAGATAAGGGTAAAATTCATGGTAACCACAAAGAAAGTTAAAAAACCAACTGATAAAAATAAAGACGAAAAACATAAAGTCTCAGCAAAAACAAAACCTACAAAAACAAAAGAAATGAACACAAAATCCGCAAACAAAAGTAACTCAGCACAAGAGAGTAAGAAGAACAAAGAGAACTTCAGCACCACAAAAAAAAGCACTACAAAATGACAGCAACAAACTTCCATCTATCAATAATTACACTGAATGTAAATGGACTCAGTGCACCCATAAAGAGACGGAGAGTGGCAGAATGGATAAGAAAACAGGATCCATAAATATGCTGTCTA
This sequence comes from Dugong dugon, assembly GCA_030035585.1. NCBI lineage: Eukaryota > Metazoa > Chordata > Mammalia > Sirenia > Dugongidae > Dugong > Dugong dugon. The sequence continues at coordinate 51,128,869 of CM057463.1, forward strand.
CAAGAGATACACCTTAGAAACAAAGATGTGAATTTATTAAAAATCAAAGGTTGGAAAAAAATATATCATGCTAACAACTACCAAAAAAGAGCAGGAGTGGCAATTCTAATCTCAGATAAAATAGACTTTAAAACAAAATCTACCATAAAAGACAAAGAAGGACACTATATAATGATTAAGGGGACGATACATCATGAAGACATAACCACAATAAACATCTACGCACCCAATGACAGGGCTCCAAAATACATAAAAAAAACTCTAACAGCACTGAAAAGAGAAATTGACAGTTCCACAATAATAGTAGGAGACTTCAACACACCACTCTCAGTAAAGGACAGACAACTAAGAAGAAACTCAGCAAAGATACAGAAGACCTAAAGGACACAATCAGCCAACTGGACCTCATAGACATATATAGAACAATCCATCCAACCGCTGCAAAGTACACATTCTTTTCCAATGCACATGGAACGTTCTCCAGAATAGACCACCTCTTAGGCCACAGAGCAATCCTCAACAAGATCCAAAACGTTGAGATAATTCACAGTATCTTCTCTGACCACAATGCCATCAAGGTAGAAATTAACACTAGAAAGAGCAAGGAAAAAAATCAACTACATGGAAACTGAATAATACTCTGCTTACACATCAATGGGTAATAGAAGAAATCAGAGATGGAATAAAAAAATTCCTAGAATCAAATGAAAATGAAAACACATCATACCAAAACCTTTGGGACACAGCAAAGGCAGTCCTCACAGGACAATTTATAGCAATAGATGCACATATCAAAAAAGAAGAAAGGGACAAAATCAAAACATTAACTACAGAACTCAAACAAATAGAAAGAGAACAGCAAAAAAAGCCTACAACCACCGGAAGAAAGGAAATAGTGAAGATCAGAGCAGAAATAAATGAAATAGAGAACAGAAAAACAATAGAAAGAATCAACAAAACCAAAAGTTGGTTCTTTGAAAGAATCAGCAAAATCGACAAACCACTGGCCAGACTGACAAAAGAAAAACAGCAGAGGACACAAATAACCCAAATAAGAAATGAAATGGGGGACATTACAACAGACCCAACCGAAATAAAAAGGATTATAACAGAATATTATGAAAAACTATATTCCAACAAATTTGAAAACCTAGAGGAAATGGATAAATTTCTAGAAACACACGGCCTACCCAAACTACAACAAAGTGATACTGAAAATCTGAACAGACCCATAACAGGAGAAGAGATTAAAAAGGTAATAAAAAAACTCCCAACCAAAAAAAGCCCTGGCCCAGATGGCTTCACTGAAGAATTCTACCAAACATTTACAGAAGAGCTTGTACCAGTTCTACTCAAGCTATTTCAGAGCATAGAAGAGGAAGCAACACTTCCAAATTCATTCTATGAAGCCAGCATAACGCTGATACCAAAATGAGGCAAAGACATCACAAAAAAAGAAAATTACAGACCAATATCTCTCATGAATATAGATGCAAAAATTCTGAACAAAATTCTAGCCAATAGAATTCAGTATCATATCAAAAAAATAATACACCATGACCAAGTAGGATTCATACCAGGTATGCAAGGATGGTTTAACATTAGAAAATCCATCAATGTAATTCACCACATAAATAAAAGGAAAGAAAAAAATCACATGATCATCTCAACTGACGCAAGAAAGGCATTTGACAAAGTCCAACACCCATTCCTGATAAAAGCTCTCAATCAAATAGGTATAGAAGGAAAATTTCTCAACATAATAAAGGGCATCTATGCAAAACCAACGGCCAACATCATTCTTAATGGAGAGAGGCTGAAAACATTCCCCTTGAAAACAGGAACAAGACAAGGATGCCCTTTATCACCACTCCTATTTAACATTGTGCTGGAAGTTCTAGCTAGAGCAATAAGGCAAGAGAAAGAAATAAAGGGCATCCAAATTGGTAATGAAGAAGTTAAACTCTCCCTGTTTGAAGATTATATGATACTATACATAGAAAACCCTAAAGACTCCACGAGAAATCCACTGGAACTAATAGAAAGATTCAGCAGAGTAGCAGGATACAAGATAAACATTCAAAAATCAGTTGGATTCCTATACACCAGTAAAGAGAACGATGAAAAGGAAATCAGGAAATCAATACCATTTTCAATAGCCCCTAAAAAGATAAAATACTTAGGAATAAATCTGACCAGGAATGTAAAAGACCTATACAAAGAAAACTACAAAACACTGCTGCATGAAACCCAAAGGGATCTACATAAATGGAAAAACATACCATGCTCATGGATAGACAGCTCAACATTGTGAAAATGGCGATTCTACCCAAAGCAATTTAAAAATACAATGCAATCCCGATCCAAATACCAGCAACATTCTTCAAAGAGATGGAAAAACTAATTATTAACTTTATATGGAAAGGGAAGAAGCCCCGAATAAGTAAAGCACTACTGAAGAAGAAGAATAAAGTAGGAGGACTCACACTACCTGACTTGAGAACCTACTATACAGCTACAGTAGTCAAAACAGCCTGGTACTGGTACAACAACAGAGACATTGACTAATGGAACAGAATCGAGAACCCAGATGTAAATCCGTCCACCTACGGTAACCTGATTTTCGACAAGGGCCCAAAGTCCATCAAATGGGGAAAAGGCAGTCTTTTTAACAAATGGTGCTGGCAAAACTGGATATCCATTTGCAGAAAAATGAAACAGGACCCATACCTCACACCGTATACAAAAACTACTTCAAAATGGATCAAAGACCTGAATATAAAGCCTAAAACTATAAAGTTCATAGAAGAAAAAATAGGACCAACACTTCAGGCCTTAATACATGGCATTAACAGGATACAAACCATAACCATCAATACACAAAACCCAACAGATAAACTAGATAACTGGGATCTTCTAAAAATCAAACACCTATGCTCTTCAAAAGACTTCACCAAAAGAGTCAAAAGAGAACCTACAGACTGGGAAAAAATTTTGGACAGTACAAGTCAAACAAAGGTCTAATCTCCATAATCTACAAGAAAATCCAACACCTCTACAACAAAAAGACAAACAATCCTATCAAAAAATGGGCAAAGGAAATGAACAGATACTTCACCAAAGAAGACATTCAAATGGCCAACAGACACATGAGGAAATGCTCGTGTTCACTAGCCATTAGAGAAATGCAAATTAAAACCACAATGAGATACCATCTCACCCCGACATTACTGGCACGAATCAAAAATACTGGAAATAACAAATGTTGGAGGGGCTGCAGGGAGATGGGAACTCTTATACACTGCTGGTGGGAATGCAAAATGATACAACCATTTTGGAAAATGATATGGCGTTTCCTCAGAAAGCTAGAAGTAGACATACCATTCGATCCAGCAATCCCACTCCTAGGAATATATCCCAGAGAAATAAGAGTCGTCACTCGAATAGACATATGCACACCTATGTTCATGGCAGCATTGTTCACAATAGCAAAACAATGGAAACAACGCAGGTGCCCATCAACAGATGAATGGATAAACAAACTATGGTACATACACACAATGGAGTACTGTGCAACGAGAAAGAACAACAATGAATCTGTCAACCATCTCATAACATGGATGAAACTGGAGGACATTATGCTGAGTGAAATAAGTCAATCACAAAAGGACAAATATTGTATGAGACCTCTATTGTAAAAACCCATGAAAAAGTTCACATGCAAAATGTAACAGTCCTTGTTGGTTACCAGGGATGGGGTGGGGGGATATTAAATAGGCAATAGATAAGTGGTATCTTGGGTGAAACGTGAGACAGTACACAATACAAGGGAAACTAACACAGCCTGCACAAGGAAAGGTCATGGAGGCCCCATGGACACATCCAACTCCCCGAGGGACTGAGTTGCTGGACGGAGGGCTCTGGGGACCATGGTCTCAGGGAACATCTAGCTCAATTGGCATGACACTACTTATAAAGATAATGCTCTAGATTCTACCTTGGTGAGTAGTGTCTGGGGTCTTAAAAGCCTGTGAGCGGCCGTCTAAGATACTCCACTGGTCTCATCCCTTCGGGAGCAAGGGAGAATGAAGAGAACAGGATACAAGGAAAAGATTAGTCCAAAGGACTAATTGTCCACAGCTACCAAGACCTCCACCGGACTGAGTCCAGTACAGCTAGATGGTGCCCGGCTACCACCACTGACTGCTCTGACCAGGATCACAACAGAGGGTTCTGGACAGAGCTGGAGAAGGATGTAGAGCATAATTCTAACTCACACAAAAAAAGACCAGATTTACTGGCCTAAAGGAGACTGGAGAAACCTCAAGAGTATGGCCCCCAGACACCCTTTTAGCTCAGTGGTGAAGTTACCTTCGAGGTTCACTGTTCAGCCTGGGAGTGGACAGCCCCTTAAAACCAAATGAGACTAACGAGGTACAGGAGTCCAGTGACAAGGGCCAGAAGGCAGAAGGGGAGTAGGAAGCTGATGATAGGGAACACAAGGTTGAGTAAGGATACTGTTGATGTGTTGTGAGATTGTTAACCATTGTTATAGGGCAACATTTGTAGTAACTGTTAAATGAAAGGCTATTTTGTCCTATAAGCCTTCATCTTAAGTGAGAATAACAGCACAATTAGAAGAGCATAGTCAATGTCACTTAAATGTGTACGTAAAAAGTTTTGAAATGGCGTATCTTTGGCTATGTGTATTTTCACCAAAAAAAAAAAAAGAAAAAAAAAGCTGAGAATTTAGAGGGTTAAAATGTGGGGTTGTTAACCAAAGTCATAAAACAGCATGTGTACTACTGTTACATGAGAAACTGTTTGTTCTGTAAGCCTTCACCTGAAGTACAATAAAATATTTAAAAAAAAAAAAAAGCAAATAACATTGAGCCATAGCAAGGAATGAAGTACTGATTATACTACAACATGGATGAACTTCAAAAACATTATGCTAAGTAAAAGAAGGCAGACACAAATGGTCATAGATTAAATTAGTCCATTTGTATGAAATATCCAGAATAGCTAAACCTATAGAGACAAAAAACAGATTAGTAGTTGCCAGGGGCTGGGGAGAGGAGGAAAAGGAGAGAGATGGTTTAATAGATAAGGAGTTTCCTTTTAGGGTGATGAAATTGTTTTGAAACTAGAGATGTGATGATTGCACAGCATGGTGAATATTACTAAATGCCACTGAGTTGTACATTTTAAAATGTTAATTTTGTGTTATGTGAATTTTACCTCAATAACAAAAAGAACAAATAATATCTTAGTATTATAATGAAAATCGTTTTGACCTTGCAGACTACCTCGAACTGCTGCCCTAATGTTCTCATACTGGTCCTCAGCACACAGAGAATTATGTGTTTTGCTCCAGCTTATTGATAGATAAATCTTATAGTTTTGTAAACTGGTACTATTACTACTAAGAGATTTATTTTTATTTAGGTCTTTGGATTCTTCATTAAGATTAAGATTGCATCTCTTAGAATCCATGAGAAAGTGATTTGGGCTTATAGCTATTATTAGACAAAAATGAATTCTCTAACCAAGATTATTTACTATTATATTTACATTTTGCAAATTTTTCATGGGTAGTGAATGCGTAAAGATAATGCAATTTTGATTCTCCCTCAATAAGGTATTCAGGGGGTCTGCAGTTTAGGATTGTGGTTGTATTTATCATTTTGAGTTTATATTTTAAGGCATCTGTCTTGTCTGTATTAGCTTGATTTTGTCCATAAGTTTTGGTGCTATGTTTGTGCGATGGAATGCTGACATTACTGCTCTTCTGCTTCCAGAGAGCCAGCCACATTACACACAGGAGACATGGAAGACCCATCTAGTTGCTTCACATTCCCATCTCCAGGTGAGTTTTCCGCAAAAGCACAGAAATAGGTCCTGCTTAAAACCCTGTGGTGGCTTCCCATTTCCATGAAAGCAAAAGGCAAAGTCCCTACAGTAGCCTATAATACCTCATTAACTGATTCCATTTCTTACTGTTCTCTCTCCGTTCGTTATGCTTTATCATCCTTGCCTCCTTGTTGCCGTACCTTGAACCTGCTAGGCGCACGTCCATATTAGGGCCCTTACAACCACTGCTCATCTGCATTTTAGCCCCTCACCTCCTTTAAAGCCTTTGCTCAGATGTCACTTTCTCAATGAGACCTACCCTCACCACTTTAATTAAAAATTGCAACCTTCTGACACTCCCAGTCCCTCTTACTTTTTTCTTTTCTTTCTTTCTTTCTTTTCTTTTTTTTTTTTTTACTAAGTATCTTCTAACATACTATATAATTTTCTTATTTATTATGTTCATTATGTGTCACCTCCTGCTAAAAAAGCTGCACTGATAACTCCATTATTTGGACCTTTGGATCTTTATTTGTACTTTTTCTCTGGGTTTTCTGTCATGTCATCTTGTGAACTCATATGCTTGATTGTTTTTTATTGTGTAACAGTCATTATATTTGAAAAACTGTACAGATGATTTGAGGCTTAGAATGAGGTTACCCTTCTTCCAGAGAGCATTCATGCTTGCTTCTGGCAGGCTGCTAAGGACACCAGCAATCCCAGGTCACTTTAATCCAATCAGTACTTAAGATCATTTGAAGCTAGGTCTCAGGACTTCCCAGGGCAGTTATATTTCCAGTTCACCCTTAGTCATAAAAACCAAAAACCAAACCCATTGCTGTCGAGTCGATTCTAACTCATAGTGACCCTACAGGACAGAGTAGAACTGCCCCATAGAGTTTTCAAGGAGCACCTGGTGGATTTGAACTGCTGACCTTTTGGTCAGCAGCCGTAGCTCTTAACCACTACACCACCAGGGTTTCCTTAGTCATAAAAGATAGCCTTTTTCAGTTCCAGCCCAAAGCCTGGGTATTTACCAGATCACCCTCTTCCCCGTTACTGGGAACATTTTCTCATGAAAGTTCCATTTTTAAGAGGTGCCATATGCACTTTTTAATTAATGCCACCCCTTTTACTTTTGTTCTTGCAAAATTTTAGCAAGTCCAACTGTGAAAAATCCAGTTTCTCGTTCATTCCATTCTTCTCCCAAGAAGTCTCCAGTGCACTCACTCCTAACTAGTTCAGTTGAAGATTCAATAGGTTCCACATCACAGTACAGATCCACCAAACCTGTTCATTCACCTGATTCTGTTAAAGGTGAGTCTGATATGGTATTATTGACTAGATTAATTGATTTCTTATTCTGAATTGCAGATTCTTTTCCATATTCAGAATTAATAAGATTTTGCATATAAATATACAAGCTTTAATTGATATTGTGTAACTAAAGTGTTTTATTTAGGTAGTATAACTATTGAATAGACATACACACCTTAATAAATATATGTAGATATTATATGTAAATATTGTCTTTTTCTCTGACATGAATAATGAATTTTTCTCTTTTTTATTATAAGATTTTGAGTCTTAAATGCTGTGAGTGACTTTTCTTTTTTACTTAATGTTCCCTAAAATCATGGCTGTCCTTCAGTCTCTGCCTTTGTAAGTACAAGTGTCCATCATGCTAACTTGTCAAAATTTTCTCATTTAAAAAGCTTTGTCATTTGATAAGACAGATGGGAAAAATGGCTGGATTTAGAATAAATGCCTGATACACAGGTGGATGTTCAATATAGGTGTGTCATGATATATGACAGTGACTCAGACAGCCCCACGCTCTGTGGTATTATTCCTCCTGATAAGAGAGGAGCTAGGCAAGTTGTTGCTTCATTGTCAAATCAGTTCTTCGTCTTTTGAAATGCTGTGCCTTCCACATCTCTAGATCCTAAAAAATATGAAAATCAGAACCTAGTGATAGAGTTTAATACATTTTCTTTTTTTACTCTTTTTTTTTGCATTTATCTCCATATTTTATGTTCCTAAAATACTGATTAGTATTTTTGAAGATTTAAAGTATTGAATTATTTAACTGTTAGAGCAGTGATTATTGCAGGACTAGAGCAATGCTACTTATCACCTCATACTTAATTTGTGCTACATAGTAGCATCCAAAAAAACGAAACCCGTTGCCGTTGAGTCCATTTCAACTCATAGTGACCCTGTAGGTCAGAGCAGAACTGCCCTATAGGGTTTCTAAGGAGCGGCTCATAGATTCTAACTGCCAACCTTTTGGTTAGCAGCAGCACTCTTCACCACTGGGCCACTAGGGTTCCCGTAGTAGCATAGCACCTCCTTTTTTTATTTCCAGTTATCAGATACTTACCAGACGTCATATATTTCACGTTTTTATTGTTAAGTCTCTCTAAGAAACTCAATGTTTTTCATCCTTTTGAACTAAAATAATTCCTAGATGATCGTCTTTAATACTAGTATCTGTAATGAAAAGGGTGTTTTTTGATAGGGAAAATGAGGCACCAAATAATATCCTCAAGATTATACAGCTAGTTAGAGGGTAAGATCGAAATTTAAATCTTCAGATTGCCAATCAGGTGTTTTTTAGAGGTTGACAAACTTAGCATACTTACTAGAGAATAGCTTGCTTGCTTCTAGCCCCTCTTTAGTTGCTACTGCCACATTTTTTCCAGGTTCACTGCTGCCGTGTCAGCATCCAGACTGTCCTCTCCCATCATATAATACCACCCTCATTCAGGTGGCAGCAATTAAAGTGGACACTGCCTCACATGCATTTAAAAATGTTGCCAGTGTCCATATTAGGTCATGCTCTCCTAAACCCTAAGTTAATGGAGTTACTCATGTTTGGTATGACAAGCTGTCATCTGTAATGCAGAATGTTCATTAAACTTGACATGTTTGTCTCACCTATCCATTCAATGCTGTGTAGTTAATATAAGTAAAGTAGGACTAATTTGACACAAAACCAAACAAGTTAGTATGGCAATATTTCAACAAGACATGTATTTTTCTTAATTTTAAAATAGAAAAAGTTTAAAGTTTTCTTTATTTTAAAGGAAAGGTTGTTGAACCTGTAATCAGGAGATTTATAAAAAGAAATTTTGAATAGACTTTTAATATCATATCTAAGCAATTTTCTAATAGCTTCACAGTCTCAGCCGATAGAAACAACAGGAAAAACATGCAGAAAGCTCCAGAACAGACTGGAAAGCTTACAAACTTTGGTAGAAGATTTACAGCTGAAAAACCAAGGTAAAGTATTCATTTTTGGAGAGATCTTCTTTCCTATAAGAATATTCACCTTTCCTTCATGTTAAGCCTCCTAACTTCTATATGCCCAGTGAAAGGGATATTGAATTAGCACTTCCAAAACCTTAGCCAAAATATGAGGGTCTTCACCATGACTCACCTCTGCATTAATTGTGTGACCTTGGGCAGGTCTCTTTATCCCTACCCTACTCTTTCATCTAATAGGGGTGATAATATGAGGTTCTCCCTATTACAGTACAAAATTCTAAGAGAACAAGACAGTTATTGGAGAAAATTGAATTTTTAATGTTCTAAATGCGTTTTTTCAGAGTTAACACTGTTACAGAGTGGGCAAAAGTTGTAGAACAAAAAATTAAATTCTTACTGGTCTGACAGAGACCGGAGGAACTCCCGAGGCCTTAAGACACCCTTCTGACCTGGAACTGAAGCCATTCTCAGAGGCCACCTCCCAGCCAAACAATAGACAAGCACATAAGAAAAACAATAACACCCGAGGAACATACTCCTTAGAACAATCAATTATTAGAGATCAAAAGGGCATTATCTGCCCAAAAGCAAAGATGAAAAGGCAGGACCCATAACGCTTGCCCTTGAGTTGATTCCGACTCATAGTGACTCTATACAACAGAGTAGAACTACCCAGTAGAGTTTCCAAGGAGCGCCTGGTGGGTTTGAACTGCTGACCTTTTGGTTAGCAGCTGAAGCTCTTAACCACTATGCCACCAGTGTTTCCAAAAGGGTAGGGGAGAGGGGTAGAAAATCAAGATGAAAGAAAATGAGGAACTCAAGAGTGGAAATGGAGAGAGTGCTGACACATTGTGGGGAATGAAACCAAGGTCACGAAACACTTTATGTACAAACTATCAAATAGGGAACTAACTTGCTCAGTAGACTTTTACCTAATGTACAATTAAAAAAAAAAAGAGTTAACACTGCTGAGCAACCATCAGTAGGACACATGTTTCAAGTGGTTTTTTACATGGATCTTGCCCAGATACTGTCTTTCTCATCCCTGTCAGGTCTGTAGACAAGCCATTTGCATTGATGGTAGCCAGGATAGGATTGCAGTTGATAGCCAGAAAACAAAATAATAGTTTTTAGCCTTACACAGGATTTAAATTAGGATAGTGCTGTAAGAAAATATGCCACCTGATGAATCACACAATAAAAAGATAAGCCATTTCTAAATATACTCTATTTAAATAAGAGAGTATCATAATCTGCAGGTGATGGACCATGGATCATGGGAGGGCTATTGTATTTACGGCTTTTCTGATATAACGTCTTCATAAATCCAGAAGCCAAGTAAATTACTTAACCTCTTCCTTGCTTTGTCAGAGAGAAATTAATTTTGGAACACATGTTATTCTTATTTCATCTTTCTATCCCTAAAGAATGTAAGTTGCTGGATAAATGAAAATAAATATTTCTCTAAGAACAAATCCTTATAAAAATGAATTTAATCTTAATATTACTAATAGTACTATCAGCATTTATTGACCACTTACCAACTATGTGCCAGGCCCTGTGCTCAGTGCTTTATTTACATTTTCTTCATATGATCCTAACAACAACACTGGGAGGTGGCTACTATTCTGTCATTCAAAGACAAGGAAACTGAAGTTAAGAGTACAGTAGTAAGTCCCTAAGTTCTAAGTCAAAGAATAAGTAGCTGAGCTGGGACTTAGTCCTTGCAATTTCTGACTCCAGAAAGCCACATTTTTTTAAGAACTAAGATTATGTCAAACTGTTGTTAAAGGAAATTCTTTATGATAACTAGAGATTCCTGTGTATCTGAGTATTGAAAAGTGTTTGATTTTAGTTTTTGATTATAGTGTTTGATTTTGATTTTAAACTTATAACAGAGTTTTAAAGGAAGATTCATTATCTTATTGCCCCCATTTTTCTTCACACTGACTTATAGTTCTGTGTTCATTTGATTAATGCCACCATGTAAAAATCCAAGTGGATGACATGTATTTGTTTTAAAAAATAAAAAGACCTTTTTTATTTAGATGGAATGTCTGAATGGAATGTCTCACGGACATTCTGAAACAAATATTTTAGAGAAAATTTTGGAAGCATTTATCAAAATTTGAAGTGTGCACACTTTTTGACCCAGAAATTCCACTTCTGACAATTTATTTTACAGGAAATAGTTGTACAAATGCACAAAACTCTATACAAAAGTATCTACTACAGCATTGTTTATAAAGAAAAAAAGGAAACAACCTTTTAAAATTTTATTTACTAACATTTTGGTACATTCATAAAATGAAATAGTGTGCCATCATAACAGAACATGAGCTGAACTAGAAGGATGTAGACACTTGGTTAAGAGAAAAAAAAAGCAAGCTCCACAAGAATTTATACCACACATTTCCATTTGTATAAAGAAGAAAACTCTGTGTGTGTGTACATGTGTGCGTGTGCACAACATGCACGTATTAACCAAACTGTTTACGGTAATGAACTGCTAGGCCTGTTCAGCCAACTGAGGGAACAGAGAGGAAGACTGACGCTTCTGAAGTGTTTGTATTATTTACAATTATTATGTATTACTTCTTTAAGGAGCCCTGGTGGTGCAGTGGATAAACACAGCTGCTAATCTAAAGGTCAGCAGTTTGAACTCACCGGTGGCTTCTTCAGAGAAAGACCTGGCAATATGCTCCCATAAAGATTACAGCAAGAAAACCTTAATGAGGCAGTTCTACTCTGTCATATGGGGTCACTACGAGTTGAAATCAATTCAACAGCACCTCACAACAACATTTCTATAATAACAATTATTGTGCTCATTTAGAACAACTGAAGGAATAAAGATTTACCCTTAGATCTGCTCCATAACTCCAGCCTTTTAAAAATTATGCTACATTGCCATTTTAAAGAATGTCTTTAGCTCAGAATATATCTGTTCTATAGTAATGAACTGACCTTTTAAGAAGCACTTAATAGAATATAAAGCCTCAGTATATTGTGCTATTCTAACTTTGTTTTATCAACATTTTCAGCAATGTCTTCAATGATAAGAAACCAAGAAAAGAGGATACAAAAAGTGAAAGACCAGGAAAAAATGTTACTAAAATGATACATTGCTTGCCTATTCTTTACAAAGGGTTGATGCCTGGTTAATTGTGGTGTTACTTGTAATTAGTGCCCTGTGTACTATTTTTTTCTTTTTATGTAAAAGTTTAATAAAAAATATCCTGTCCGGTAAACTCTGTTTTGAACTGAACTATTCTTGAAGGCTCTCAGTAAAATTTAAAACAGTAAAAGCTAGATTTGGAAGTATCCCTATATTATAAGAAGGAGCTCTGATGGTACAGTGGTTAAAGTCCTCGGCTGCTAACCGAAAGGTCAGTGGTTTGAACCCACCAGTGGCTCCATGGAAGAAAGATGTGGCAGTCTGCTTCCATAAAGAGTATAGCCTTGGAAACTCTATGGGGCAGTTCTGCTCTGTCCTATAGGGTAGCTATGAGTTGGAATTGACTCGATGGCAATAGGTTTATGTATTATAAGGTATTTATGCTGTTAAGACCAGTGTGTTGGAATAATTGTGCATTTTTGTTATCTTTACTGGTTCTGAGAATAAACAATTCAGGTTTTTCTTTTTTCTTTTCAGCAAAAAACAAAACAAAACAAAAATCTTGGGGGTGGGGAAACTTCATTCACATGAAAATGAAAGATGTGGTATAATGCCCGGACAGCAGACGAACTTCACCGTACTAACAGGAGCTCCTTTTGTGACCCTGAATTCACTGTTTGGTCTGTCACTATCAGTGAAGGTAGTCAGATAACAAAACGTTAAGGCCCCTAATCGGAAGTTTCAGAAAAAGTTCTCTTTTCACATATTAAAAACCATGTAAAGAAAGAAAAAAGTTAATCTTTAGCAAGTGGGTAATTTCCACAGATTGAATTAGATTTAGTCTGCCTTAATTAGATTTTAGTAAATTAAGAAAAAAGTTAATCTTTAGCAAGTGGGTAATTTCCACAGATTGAATTAGATTTAGTCTGCGTTAATTAGATTTTAGTAAATTAAGGTTTAAAAAAAATTGAGGTGAAATTCACATAACATACAATTAACTATTTTAAAACGTATAATTCAGTTGGCATTTAGTTTATTCACAATGTTGTGACACCACAACCTCTTTCTTGTTTCAAAACTTTTTTATCACCCTAGAAAAGCACCCCATATCCATTCATTAAGTAATCACAGCTCATTTCCCTCCCACCCCCATCCCCTGGTAACCACTAATCTGGTATCTGTCTCTATGGATTTGCCTATTCTGAATATATTTAAATTAGGAGTTTTTGTATGTGAACCAAATAGCATAAGACAAGAAGGACAGATATAAAAATGTTTCAGTTGTGCCAAAAATATCAGAGACAATGTGGCAGATAGCTAGCTGTTCAAAAAAATAGTGCTCCTTTTCATAGTACACCTACTCCTCACTTATCGACTATCTCATTATTCAACATTTTGCATTTACAACAATAGTAAAAATATACTATCCTACTATTCTGTGCATTAATGACAAATATTTGGCTGTGACAAATGCGAAGATGCTAGGCAAGAGTAACACCGGCCATAATGGTTATGTGTCAGCTTGGTTGGGCCATGATTCTCAGTGGTTTGGCAGTTATGTAATGATATAATTTGGCAGTTATGTAATGATGTGGTCATCTTCCATTTTCACATAATGCCGATTTTCACATAATGACCTGATCTTTGGAACCTAACCATGTCATTAAGTGAGGAGTTGGTATACAGAATTGTCACTGAGAAACATCTGCCCAGCTCTGGGCTCTGTTCTCCAGCCTCACTCCCCTCACATCTATGTGTGGACACCTAACCAGTTCCCACTAACAGGATGTTACATTTCCAAAGGTGGCATTTTCAGGTCAAAAGTGTTATTTAGTAAGAATTTGTGTTTTTCCTCGCTTTATTTGCCCTTCCACCACCTGGCTGAAGAAGACAGTGAAGTCCCGTCCTTGGGCAGAAGGATCCTGGGTGACTGACTCTCTGCAAGGAATACCTACCAGGAATACCAACCTCAGACTGTTACGAGAGCAAAAAATAAGCTTCTGTTGTTACAGCCTTCTTACATGTATGGTGTCTGTTACAGCAGCTAGCAATAGCCCTAACCGGTCAGATATGAACTGACTAAGCAGGGCATACAAACTCTCACAAGGAAATCCTCGTGTTTCTGCTGTAAAATGACAAGAGGATGTTAGCACTCTGAGCACATCCAATTTTAAATAGCAATTTTTTTAAATATAAAATTTAATTTTATATGTATCTCTTATATCAACTGGTTTTACTGCAGCTTTTTATTTCATCAAGTAATGATAAAATGGCTACTGATAGAATTCTAAATAAATTGTTACTGTAAACTGTTTTACTTTCACCTAATAGGAATGCTTGGGCGTTCTGTGCACTAACATGCAGAGTGTTACATGTATATAACATTCTGTACATGTGGTGAATGCCTTGTAAATGAATCTGAAATTCATTATTATAAAGTATGTAAGATATATATAAGGATTTAAGATAAAAATGCCATGAGTCAAAAACTGTCATAGTTTATTTAAGCACCTTCTAACACTATTTTCAGGAGTCCGTGGGTGGTACAAACGGTTAAGCGCTCTATTACTAGCTGAAAGGCTGACAGTTTGAAGTCACCAGAGGCACCCCAGAAGACAGGCCTGGCGATCTACTTCCAAAAGGTCACAGTCTTGAAAATCCTATGGAGCAGTCCTACTTTGCACACATGTGGCTGCTATGAGTTGGAATCGGCTTCATGGGTTTATCCTCTTTTGGCAAAAGACTGTTACCAGGATTAAACATTGCTTTGCCAATAGAAATTACACTTATTTACGGTTGTTTTAACATTTAAGAATTTATTTTCACCCATGTTCACTGCAGCATTATTCACAATAGCAAGAAGATGGAAACAACCTAAGTGTCCATCAACAGATGAATGGATAAACAAACTATGGTACATACACACAATGGAGTACTACACAATGATAAAAAATGATGAACCTGTGAAACATCTCACAACATGGATGAATCTGGAGGGCATTATGCTAAGTGAAATAAGTCAATCACAAAAGGACAAATTTGTGTGAGACTGCGACTGTAAAAACTCATGAAAAGGTTTACACACAAAAAAACAATCTCTGATGGTAGGGAGGGAAAAATACTAAATAGACAATAGATAAGCGGTAACTTTGGTGAAGGGTAAGACAGTACACAATACTGGGGAAGCCAGCACAACTTGACCAAGGCAAAGTCATGGAAGCTCCATAGACACATCCAAACTTCCTGAGGGACCACATTACTGTGCTGAGGGCTGTGGGGACCATGGTCTCAGGGAAGCTCTAGCTCAACTGGCGTAACATAGTTTATAAAGAAAATGCTCTACATCCTACTTTGGTGAGTAGCATCTAGGATCTTAAAAGCCTGTGAGCAGCCATCTAAGATACTCCACTGGTCCCACCCCATCTGGAGCAAGGAAGAATGAAGAAAACCAAAGACACAAGGGAAAGATTAGTCCAAAGGACTAATGGACCACAACTACCACAGCCTCCACCAGACCGAGTCCAGCACAACCAGATGGTGCCTGGCTACCACCACCAACTGCTGTGACAGGGATCACAATAGAGGGTCCCGGACAGAGCTGGAGAAAAATGTAGAACAAAATTCTAACTCACAAAAAAACACCAGACTTACTGGCCTGACAGAGACTGGAGAAACCCTGTGAGTATGGCCCCCAGATACCCTTTTAATACTGAAGTCATACTCCTGAGGTTTGCCCTTCAGCCAAAGATTAGATAGGCCCACACAATAAAACGAGACCAAATGGGCACACAAACCCAGGGGCAAGGACGGGAAGGCAGGAGGGGACAGGAAAGCTGGTAACAGGGAACCAAGGTCAACAAAGGGAGAGTGTTGACGTGAGGTTGGCTGGAACCAATGTCCCAGAACAACGTGTATTGTTTAATGAGAAAGTTTGTAAACTTTCATCTAAAGCAGAATTTTAAAAATTCATTTTCAAATACAGGCATGCTGAATTTCTCTCCAAGCAAAGGTAAATTTTTAAAAATACATATTCTAAGCTTTTTTCTCCAAAGGAAGGAGAAAAACAGACTCTTCATATATCTTGTATGCCTCTTGATGTTTGTTTTTCTCTTAGTGTCTGTTATTAGTGCAGGAAAATATTAGTATTTTATTTTGCATCCAAGCTGTTATGGTACTAAGAGTTAGGCAAATAATTCAGACATTGAGGTTTTATTATTTGTTCAGTTAGAATAACTTAAAGTTTGAATGTTTATTTCTTTTCAGAGCGTAGATGTACTTCTGCATTACTGCCCTGTATAAGTTCGTTATCCGAGACGGCTGTTAGTATGAGAGGAAAGGGAAGAGGGTGAAGGACGGAAACAACTGCTGTAGGAAAGCTCATCTGATCATCAGTCCAGATCTGGTGTGAGGGGCCAGGCGGTGGGGAGAGTCGGTCCTACAAAGGCCCCATGTATAAATGATGAGGGTCCCTCCCTGGAGTCTAGGCTGTAACTGTACCTCCCAGTCCTCTAAGTGGTATCTTCAGGCCACCTCGCTCAGCCTACCTCCTAACCCCATTCATGTTCTCTTTTCTCATAGAGTGCTCCTGATAACTAACTCTGATCAGGCCCCTTTTTTCTACACCAGTCTTAGAGCATTAAGACAAAGACATACTGGCTGCCTTCAGAACCACACCTGGCGGTAAAATCTAGCACAAAAGAAAATTGGGGAGTCTTAAAGCATTACCTCATATCCTTGCTAATCACATCTGGGGACCAGGTATTTTCTGATCACAGTCCCGTACGATGTTAACTATTTTTAAATATAAAATGTGCACGTAGTAAAGAGTGTTTCTCCAGCTGTACCAATAGGAAATATGACGATCTTCGGATGATGCATGTTTTACTCCCTTGATTTAAGGCTCACCCAGAGGCTCAGGCTTGAAACCTGGGTGATTGGTTAGTTTCTGTGCTCCATGAAGCTTAGCCAAGTCACTCTTGCCAGGAGGACCAAGCCCTAAAGTAATGATGGATCAGCACAAACTCATCAATACCACAGGAAGAAAAGTCCATGTTCACTGGAAGTATCATCTACGTATATTTCTGCACATTAAACAAAAGCCACTAGCAAATTTGAAACAACTCTAATGACTAAATTTGGAGTCACACTTCCTTTATTTTAAATTAGTCAGTGTGCTCCACAACCTTAGCCTCTTTCCCATTCTGCAACAGATTCTCCAGTACCTTGCAGCCCGAATCAGTGAATCCCCCAACACTCTTGAACCACTTTATCCTCATGGCCAGTCTCTAGGAATCTGTTGCTGCATTCTTCCCAGCGGGTAACCTCCCCATTCTCTACCACTACAAACTTCCACTGCACCACTGTATTGACTGGCAGGGAAATAGAATGAGACCAGAACCCATCCTTGCTATACTGGAGTGGGATGTAAGTGTTCCATCTCCCAAGACTCTCATGGTCTCCAGTTACTGCAATGAATTGCTTACCACTGCTTGTGATATAGTGGACCTGGAACCTGACATTGACTTGCCGAGGCTCTGGAAACATTGCCACTACCTTTTTTGTTTTTACATCTACTTCCTGACCTCTTGATTCCACAAGAACACTTCTGCCATAGTCCATTCCCTGGCTTGGGCTTAGCACTAGAGCCTCAAGGCTACCACCCAAACCAACATCTCCCCAAGATGAATGCCTGGACACCATTTCCCAGTCCTGGTCAGCTGGGTCTGAACTGTCCAACTGTGGATGGCTCACTTCTTTAGTTCTGTCCATTAGCTGGTTGCTAGAAGTCAGCTTCTCTGAAAAACATGTAGCTGCTTTAGCAGGTGCCTCTTGTCCTTTTTGGAATCCCCATTCTCCTATAGAATCAAGGCTTACATTACTTGAAACTTCAGAGTAACCCCTAGAGTGACCAGTTTCAGAGGTAGCTAGAGATTTTGTGTCTGGAGACTGTCCAGAAGGAACATGTTGTCTTGAATTGTCACGGTCACCATCTTCTCCAGAAGGACTCTGCAGTCTCTGTGCTGCTTCCTGCAGGTTACCTAGGTTACCAATGCCTTTGGTCTCTGAACTCAAACATCCATTGCTTTCTTGAAGATGGTCTAAGAAACAAAAGAAAAATTGTAATAGTGTTAGCTCATATGAGAAAAAAATAAGTTAGGCTGAGAAAATAGGTTTATTTATTGAAGACCTTACTTCTATCTACAGTTCATAAAATCCTTCCCTATTAAAATCAAGCACTTCATTATCTAGTGTGTTCCCAACTTTCTTAGCCTGAGTTCTCTACAACCAACTAGGATGAAAGTGGGCTTGAGGGAACATTTTCTCTCTGTAGAAGCTATGTTCCTATAAGGCAGGACCTTCTAGAGAACATCTATCCAGTCTGTTCACCCAGAGTGAAAGTATAGGGTCTTTCCCTACCGTCTTAGGCTGGGTTCTCTAGAGAAGCAAAACCAGTGAAGCACATATATATAGACAGAGATTTATCTCAAGGTACCAGTTTACACAGTTTTAGAGGCTGGCAAGTCCCAAGTCCATGGGTCAGACCTCAGGCTGGAGGCTTTTCCTGACTCACATAGTTGCAGGGGCTAATGAACCCAAGATCAGCAGGTCAGATGGCAGGCCGTTGGCTCACGGACTGTGGAGGCCGACAAATATGAGATTGGCAATAAGACAGTAGCTGCTAGCTCACAGGCTTTGAAGGCTGATGAATCCCAAGATTGGTAGGCAACATGGCAGACTGCTGACCGAAGCCCCAAGAACTGGAAATCAGATGATGATGAGCTGGATGCAGGATCCACAGCAAGTAAGCATGTTTTGCCAGAACGTCCATATATATATTGCATGCAGGGCACACCCCCGAGAAAAGTCCTCTTACAACTAAATGGCTGATCACATCAGATCATATCATGGAAGGGACTACATCATTACATAACTGCCAAACCACTGAGAATTGTGGCCCAGCCAAGTTGACACACAACCTTAACCATCACAGTCCACTCCTTGTCAACTTGGTACCTGTTCATGTCTCCTTAAATCATACACAATCTCTAAATAAAGACAATTACAAAGTCATACTTGAGCCTAACATAATACAACTAACATGTACAACTAAAAATGCACTAGCCCTGTTTACATCTTGTATTTTATAAGAAAACAAAAATACCTGATGACCCCATACAAGGAAGAAATACTCGTAAAAATTACAGTCCTCATTTCTGCAACTGGCCACGTGGTTGTGACTGGTATTTAGAACTACCTTCTTCCACCACTCCTTCTATATTGCCTTTGCCCTCAGCAAGCACCTCATTGGGTCATGGTTCTTTGCCTGGTGGGGTGACCCAAACCTTCATTCCTGAAGGGCCTGGGCTATTAGTAGTCATGTCAGAATTGGGTTGCTTTAGTTTTCCATTGACTTTAATCACACGGCATGGTAGCAGAGCCACCCTAAGGGATCTCCTGTATTCCAGACATACTCTTCTTTACCTCAATTATGCAGCACCAATCCAACTTCCCCTTGGTAGTTAGGATCAGTCACACCAATCAATATGGTAACTCCCTTTTTTGCCTGTTGATCAAGAGCCACGAGGAGAACAAAGTGGCTGGGTGGTATTCTTAACTTCCAGTTCGGTGGAATCTGTGTTGTGTCTCCAGGTGGGAGCATTACATAACCTTAGTCCCTTTGGAACTAAGACCTTTATACCCACAGAGCGTAGGGTTGTGGAAACAGGAGCAAGAATTTTGCAACTGGGTCACTTGGGGTAATAGTGAGTGGTGCCATGCCCATTTCCACCCCTTTACTTCCTGGAACCATGAATCCTGGCTATGTGAGATACAGCACCATATGTTGGATGCCGGTTTAGAGGATATACAGCCTCCTGGAGAGCACTGCCCCAAGCCTACAAAGTATTGCCACCTAGCTGGTACCATAATTGTGTCTTTAGGAGGCCATTCCATCATTCTATCAAGCCAGTTGCTTCAGGATGATAGGGAGCATGGTAAGATCAGTAAATTCTATGAGCATGAGCCCATTACTGCACTTTATTTGCCGTAAAGTGCGTCCTTTGATCTGAGGCAATGCTGTTTGGGATACCATGACGGTGGATAAGGCATTCTGAGAGTCCATGGATGGTAGTTTTGGCAGAAGCCTTGTGTGCAGGGATGGCAAATCCATATCCAGAGGAACTGTCTATCCCAGTAAGAATGAAATGCTGCCCTTTCCATGATGGAAGCAGTCCAATGTAATTGACCTGCCACCAGGTTGCTGCCTGATCCTCTTGAGGAATGGTGCCATACTGGGGACTCAGTGTTAGTCTCTCCTGCCGGCAGATTGGGCATTCAGCAGCGGCTGTAGACAAGTCGGCCTTGGTGATTGGAAGTCGGCCTTGGTGATTGGAAGTCCATGTTGTTGAGCCCATGATAACCTCCATCCTTGCCACCATGGCCACTTTGTTCATGAGCCCACTAGGCAATGACAGGAGTGGCTGGGGAAAGAGGATGACTGGTTTCCATAGAACACATCATCCTATCCACTTGATTGTTAAAATCCTCCTCTGCCAAGGTCACCCTTTGGTGAGCATTCACATGAAACACAAATGTCTTCACTTCTTTGGCCCATTCAGAGAGGTCTAACTACATACCTCTTCCCCATACCTTGTCTCCAATTTTCCAGTCATGTTCCTTCTAAGTCCCCAATCATCCAGCCAAACCATTGGCCACAGCCCATGAATTAGTATACAATCACATATTTGGCCATTTCTCCTTCCAAGCAAAGTGAATCACCAGGTGTACTGTTTGAAGTTCAGCTCATTGGGAAGATTTTCCTTCACCATTGTCCTTCAGGGAGGTCCCAGAAAGGGGTTGTAGTGCTGCCGCTGTCCACTTTTGAGTGGTGCCTGCACTATTGCACAAAACCATCTGTAAACCAGGCACGAGTTTTCTCTTCCTCAGTTAACTGATCATAAGGAACTCTCCATGAGGCTGTAGGTGCAGACAGGGAGAGGGCAGGTAATGTGGCAGGAGTGGAGACCATGGATATTTGAGCCATTTCCTCAAGCAACTTATTTGTCCTTCAGGTCCTGCTCAGGCCCTGTCTCATATATACCACTTCCATTTAATGATGGAGTGCTACTGAGAACATCCAATTTTATGGCTTTATGGGTCAGACAACACCCAGTTCATGATGGGAAACTCAGGCTGCATGGTGACTTTGTGGCCCATGGTTAAGCATTCAGTCTATTAAGGCCCAGTAACAAGCCAAAAGCTGTTTCTCAAAAGGAGAGTAGTTACCTACAGAGGATAACTACTCCAAAATCCTAAGGGTCTGCACTGTGATTCACCAATGGGGGCCTACCAAAGACTCTATCTGTCACTGACACTTTAAGTACCATTGGATCAGCTGGATCATATGGCCCAAGTGGCAGAGCCACTTGCACGGCAGCTTGAACTTGTTGCAGAGCCTTCTGATGGTCTGGGCCCCACTCAAAACTAGCATCTTGAGTCACTTGATAAATAGGCCGGAGTAGCACACCTAAATGAGGTATAAGTTGCCTTCAAAATCCGAAGAGGCTCACAAGGTGTTGTGACTCCTTTTTAGTTGTAGGAGGGGCCAGATGTAACAACTTATCCTTCACTTTGGAAGGAATATCTCAAAATGCTCCACACCACTGGACTCAACTCAGCGGTAATGGATTTGGTTTATTTGTGTTTTTTTTTTTTTTTTTTATTTGTTTGGGACTTAAGTCTAGTTATAGATCTAGAAGCAAGAATGGGTAGTGGCAGTGGGTTCTGGGAACATTCAGCAATGTCTTGTAAGGCATCTACCCTAGGTGATGCCCAAGGCAATGACTCAGATGCTGCCCCAGGTGATGCCTCAGACAAAGGCTCTTCAGATACAGCTGGGTTTATCTCTTCAGACGAGCGTGGAGAAGATAATGGTTTTACCGAGGAGGGTGGCTTAGCAGACAAAGATGGAGTAATCTCTTCAGATTGGATTAAGAGTGCAGGTTCTGCTGCCAGGAGTGATTCAATGGCATTTAGGGGTTCAGTGTCCTCAGCTTCTTGATTATCTGCCCATATGTCCCCATCCCAAGTTTCAGGATCCCATTTCTTCCCAATCAATGCCCTCACTTTAACTTCAGACACCATTCAACGTTGGGAACTCAGCTGGTGGTGTAATTCAGCCATTCTTAAGACTCTGGGTTTGCTTTTTGGCAATGTCATCTCTGTTACTACAAGAAATGAGGCTTTCTTTCAGGGCAGAAGTGGCAGCTTTGAGGTCTTTTTTACAGTGCTTGAGCTGTGACTATGATACAGTGCTTGAGCTGTGACGATGAAGCCCTGAGCTCATCTCTTTCTTTCACACTTTGTCTAGCAAAAATAGGACCAAACAACCAGCTTCCTTATACTTCTCATTCTGACAACTGTAGAAAAGTGTCAAACATGTGATCACCCAGAGCCTCACTTCTCACTAATACTTGATCTACTGGTGGTGATATTTTGTGTATTAATATTGCCACATCACACCATGGATTAGCAGTGCCCTCTTTACTACTGGAGGCAAAATCATCAGTGCCTTTAAGACTAACCAGACTTGAGAACCAATTTAGAAAACTCACCCTTACAGTTTTTTTTCTCTAGAATCACTCTTGGTGCTAAATGTCTTAGGCTGGTTCTCTAGAGACGCAAAACCAGTGAAGCATATACACACACAGAGAGGGAGATTTATCTCAAGGAAATGGTTCACATGGTTGTAGAGCCTGGCAAGTCCCTAGTCCATGGATCAGGTGTCAGGCTGGAGACCTCCACTTCACATAGCTGCATGGGCTGACGAACCCAAGATCGGCAGGTAAGATGGCAGGCTGCTGCCTCACAGGCTGCGGAGGTTGACAGATCCCAAGATCAGCGGGAAATATGGCAGGCCTTGGCTCAAGTCCCAAGAACTGGAGGTCAGATGATGACAAGCCAGATGCAGAATCCAGAGCAAGTGAGCAAGCTTTGCCAGAACATCCATATGTATATATTGGATGCAGGCCACACTCCTGAGTAAACTCCCCTTGCAACTGATTGGCTGATCAAATCAGATCACATCGTGGAGGATGACTACATCATTACATAACTGACAAATTACATCATCACATAACTGACACACCACTCAGAATCTTGGCCCATCCCAGCTAACATGAAACCTTACCCATCATACCAACACTGTACTCTAAGAATATACATGTATATCCAACAATAAAAGGCACATCAAGGAGTGTCAGTGTACCAGCACAAAAGTGTAAATGAAGTAGTAAGTTATAGAGTCAGAAGCATAACCCTGTCATGGTCCTCAATCCCAGCAGTCCAGGCAATACTGGCATGCAACCAGAGCCCATTTGCTTGGCTTTGATCATCAAAAGTGTTGTCCAGCCAGTGGGTCAAAGGGCTGCATGGCCACCCGACCAACTAGAAGAGTACACTTGTACTCCCAGGAAACGAGTGCAGATCATCTCCTGCCTGGTGCAGGCAGACCAACAACAGCTGTCATTACAGGGGGACACAAAGGACAGCTGTGCATCACAGGCCAAATGTGGGAGATGGGGGTGGGGGGAGAAGGCTTGCTTCTCCTTGGCAATCCCATATGCATCAGGAACCTCTTTAATAGAACATAAGACTTTTTGCATCCCTTCCAATTGTACACACTTTTTTTTTTTAAATATTCCCTAAAATATACAATTTAAGGTCCCTAAAGACTCAGTTTCCTTCTTGGTCACCTCTTTGATAGTCCAAATAGCTCCCTGAAAGTTCAAAATCTCCAAAACCATACAATAAGCACAGATGGAGTGTTTTGGTTTTGGGGGGCAATCTTTTTTTTTGTTTGTTTTAATGGTAGGGTTGGAAGTGAGATGTGAACAAATATTACTCTGAATATCCAACCTTCCGGCCTAAATCATGAGTCTGACCTTCAGAAAAAGAAGTTAAATGAGTTCTACAGGAGAGCCCTGGCGGCTCAGTGGTTAAGAGTTCGGCTTAACCAAAAGGTCGACAGTTGGAATCCACCAGCTTCTCCTTGGAAACGCTATGGGGCAGTTCTACTCTGTCCTGTAGAGTCGCTATGAGTCAGACTCCAGGGCAATGGGTTTGTGTGTGTGTGTATGTGTGTGTGTGCGTGTGTGCGCGTGCTCATCTCAAACTAATGACACCAAAGGCACACGTGAACACTACCCCACTAAAAATAAAGTTCACAGATGTCATTTTCACCATTAGGCTGGAATCCAGCATGGGCAGCTTGCCAAGGGAAGGCACTGGAAGGTACGGTTTTTTGCCAGTGCCCTTACTTTGCCTAGTCTAAAATTTAGAGGCTTAAACCTAGTTGTCAATTCTACTCATTGGAGTTGGGGCTCCATTAAGTACCAAAACAGACGGGGGCGCTTCCCTTCCCCAGGGATTAGGCTGCCCTGCGATGCATGGTGTGGCGGGAGGAGGAGGGCAGTAGGTTTGGGAGGGGGCTACTGGGGACAGCCGATAGTTCTGGAATGGGTGGCCAGCACACAGTCCCAGGACTTCAGCCGCGGCCTTCATGGCCAGAGTCCAACCTGAATTTTGCCTTCCTGACAGAAGCGCCCAGAGAGCAAGAGACGCTCAGAGCTTGGATACTGCCAAACCCAGCTCTTCCTATGGGGGTGAGTGACGGGGGACATAAAGCTAGGGGATTGGGACGGAGAAAACGTCCCCGTTCAGCCAGAGGTGGAAGAGGGTTGTAGAATCCCTCAAGCCCTCCTTTCAGAAGGCCCAGGAAGGTGTGCCGCCGCTGCAGCCACCCGCACTGCACCAAGCGCCGCCAGGCGGAGGAGCCCATCCCCGCTAGAGCTCAACCGCAGGTCCTCAGACGCTGGCGCCCGGGACAGAGGCTCAGCAGGGCGCGGCCCTCGGAAGGCTCGGCCAGGGCATCTCTACGGGCTCCCTGGAGGGCAAGAAGCCTGCCCCGGGCAAATGGCGGTGGGGGAGGTGTGTGGAGAACCGGGAGGGTCTAGCCTCCCGAAGGGGATGTTCGTCCACCAGGACCGGGCCGCTAGGAAAGCTAGAGGTGGGCTTTTTTTTTTTTTTTTTTCCTTCCCCTCTTCCTCGGTGAACTTCAGAACCCTCTGGCAGAGCGGCCCTCAAGACACGGGAAGAAAGAATACCTGGTGTGGTGACCGGCTCCCGCCCGGAAGGTCCAGGACTCAGTCTCCCGCCGCCACCCTGATCTCCTCCGGGAGCCGCAGTCTCCCCAGGAGGGGCGTCTTTCAGCTCCGCGACCCCCTCATTCCCCGTGTCCCCAGGGCCGTCCCGCAGCAACCAAATGAAAAGCGCCCCGGCCAGACCGCCTCCGACCAGCAGGGCGGACCAGACGGCGCCCATGATTGAGAGGCTGCAACTGCAGGAGACGACAGCGACTGGGACGAGGGCTCAGGTCACGCAAACAGAGCCACACCTACCCTTTCCGCTCCAGCCTTTTACGGTGCCAGTCAGCGGGCGCTTCAGCGCAGAGTCCAACCCTCCGCAACTAATAAAACTCAACTTTCGCAGCCCCGCCCAGGGCTGCGGCCCCGGGATCCGGTTCTAGCCCCGACTAGAGCGTCCTCCTTTTCCAACATCTTCCAGTCGGGGTTCCGCCTGTCTCCGGTGCCCCGGGACGCCAGTACCCCGTTCCACGTGCGTCCCACGCGCTTAAAGCGCCCAATGCCCAGAGCCACGGCGCGCACACCCGATCCTGTCCCACGGCCCTTCCATCTCGCGCCAGCTGCCCGCGAAGCCCTTGCCCCCTCCCTACTGACACTCTGTGGCAGCGTAGCCAGCTGGAGGCCAATGGCTTACCAGGAACTTGGACTTGGGAGAGGCCGATCTGCGTCGGAGACGCGCGAGGCTGGGGCTGGGTTGGTGAGGTAGCGAGGCCCGATGGGGTGGGGTAGGCAGGGAGGACCGCGGACGCACTGCCGGAAACCTGGAGACTGTGTAAAAGACCAGCTCAGGAGGTCAGTTAGCTGCGCTTAGTCTCCCAAAGCCCACGCCTCCCTGTCTGTAAAACGAAAGGGCTGAAATAAAGACGCATCCATCTATAAAATCGGAGTCCTGGTGCCATAGTGGTTAAGAGCTTGGCTGCTAACCAAAAGGTCGACAATTCGAATCCACCAGCTGCTCCTTGAAAACCCTTTGGGCAGTCCTACTCTGTCCCATAGGGTCGCCTGAGTCAGAATCGGTTTTCATCTATAAATGCAAATCATCTTAACCACATCCAGTCATTGTTCCTTCCTCGACCTCTTTTTGGGCGTGTGTGGTTGCTGCAAAATGCATGCCCTCCTGCTTGGATGTTGCCCTGGGCCAGGCTCTTACAGATAAGTTTATTAATAAAAATAGCAACCTTTTGTTAAGCACCTACTATCAGGTGCTTCCCTGGGTGGCGCATATGGTTAAGTGGTGGACTATTAGCTGGTTGAACCCACCCAGAAGTGCTGCGGAAGACCTTGCGATCTGCTTTCAAAAGGTCACAGCCTTGAAAACCTATGAAGCAGTTCTAATCTGCACACACGGGGTCATCATGAGTCAGAATTAACTCGTCCTCAACTAACAAGGCACCCAGCACTTTAAGTATTTAATTTGATCCTTATAAAAACCTGTAAGCTAAGAATTATATACATTGCTTTCTAAGTTCATCTCTCTGCTAACCCATGGTTTTACCCATCTGCTGATGATCCGCAGTTTGTATCTGCAATCCTGGCTTTTCCTTTCAACTCCACACTGCCCTATCCAACTGCTGAGGCCAAACTGGCAAATTTCCCTTGGAATAATTACCAAAATGGCTCCCTCTGGTAGAACAAATCAGTAAAACTGGCCCACTGCTCAGAGCAGAGGACAGCCACTGACCGTAAGGCTCAACCAGCTGAGTTACTCGAGCACTGGCTAGATTCAGTTCCTGTGTGCACCTTGGTGCTGGTCACAACCCTTACAATCATAAGGGAGGTGAGACAACTATTTGGCATCTCCTCCTGGGTGACTAATACCAAAAACCAAACCATTTGCCCTCCAGTCAACTCTGACTTATGGTGACCCTATGTGTGTCAGAGTAGAACTGTGCTCCACAGGGTTTTCAATGGTTGATTTTGGAAGTAGATCACCAGGCCTTTCTTCCAAGTCCCTCAATTAGCCTTCAAGAGTGTTAATGGTTTTCACCACACAGGGACTCCAAGGAAAGCAAAGGAGGTAGGAAACAGCCACCAAGTGAAGAGGTCGCCAATAGAGAGACCTCTCCCTCATCCAGTCATATTGATTCTTTAGTCATAGGCCTCTTGTATTGCTCCTTTACTTATCATTCCCAGTACCCTCACCTCATTCAGACCCCACCTACCTCTGTGCAGAAAACTATAATTGCTTCCTGTTATCTCTGTACCTCTACGCCCTCTGGGCTCCCATACACTCGACAACCATTACTAATTTAATCCTTTTAGAATACAGTCCTGAGCATTGCATTTCCTCTTCTACCAGATGAAATTCAACCCCATCTTAGCCTCCAAGATCTCCTGTAACACAGCTCAAACACCTCTCCAGGCCTTTCTCTCACCATTTATCTGCACTTCAGCCAAACTGGACCCTTCACCCACTGATCAAAACATTTCCAAAAAGCCACTCCTTTCCATTCAACTTTTCCCCAGCCCCAAGTCACACTCCCCACCCTCTAATCCCTTACATTGATATGATTATTCTTTTCTTTGAACTCTGAATACATATCCTATTTGCCCAACTTTCTTTGGGCAAAAGATGAAGTTTGCTGTTTTTGTAGTTTACTTTATCCCCACATGAGATCATAATTTCCTTGAGGGTCAGAGCTTATTCATTCTTTGTATTCCCAGTAATGCCAACCCTGTCATCTAATAGACATTTTTTTTTTTAATTTAACTGTCTTTGTTTATTGGATACCTAATATATTATCTAGCACTAGGCTAAGTGCTT
Organism: Dugong dugon; assembly: GCA_030035585.1. Lineage (NCBI taxonomy): Eukaryota > Metazoa > Chordata > Mammalia > Sirenia > Dugongidae > Dugong > Dugong dugon. The sequence goes on from CM057463.1 coordinate 51,157,076, forward strand.
TATAAGGATTATCTCGTGTAAGACCCTGAGAGAAGTTAAGTAACTTGCCCAGGCTTATGTAGATAATATGTGACAAAACTGGGATTTGAACCAAGTATTATGACCCAAGACCCATGCTCTGAACCTCTAGCTACGCTGAATTCTAATGGCTGTTAAGCCATATCCAGATTTCAAGGCATACATTTTAGCAGTGAATGCGCAAATTTTGATGTGTGACACCAGAACCTTGCGGGTAGTATTTCAACACTTAGGTGAATTTAGACTTGCTCTTGGTTTATAATTCCTCTCACTACAACTGCAGAAGCATAGGGATGGGGGGCAGAGGGAGACACTTGCTCCTGGGGTTCAAGCCCAAGGGGGCACCAGAGGAGGTGCAGAATGATATTCAAGGCACCACAAATGTGAAACGTGCCTGACTGAGGCAGCCGGACAAGAGGAAGTAAGGGGTTTCTGCTGACAGGTTGCTGTTATTCATCTTGAAATTTGGGGAGGCGGGCACAACTACATATTGCCCCTGGGTGCTCATTACCCTCGCTAGGCCTCTGACTACAAGCCCTCACCTCTGTCCACTGCTGTCAGACCTCTGGCTCCTGCTACTCCACGTAACATTAGCCACAAATAAAACCTTTCTGCAAAGCTGTCACATGGGTAGCTGCCCAGCTTCAGATTTCACAGAGACGTTTCCTAACTGCAACTGTTTGCAAACGTCTGACTCATCTTAGTTCCAGAATAGATTCAAGGCTAAGATCCCCTATGCTAAATGATGAAACTTTTTGAAGAGGAAAATCTGTGTTGGGAAAACTAGTTCAGTATGTGGAGAAAAATAAAGCTAGATTACCACTTTATAAAACAATGAACTCCAGATGGAATAAAGTCATAAATGTAAATGGTAAAACTATAAACTAATTAAACAAAATCCAGGAGACATCGCTGTGATATTGCATAAACCAGAAGACCAGGAAAAAAAAAATTGATGTCATCAAAATAAGGTTATCTGGTCAGTGAAGAATGCCGTAGACAAAATTAGCAGATAGACCCAGACTGGGAGAAGGCCTTTGCATTGTCTACAACTGGCAAGAGACTAATATGTAGATATACAATGAACTCTTACAAATTCACAAGAAAAAGACATGAAGACATGAAATCCAATGTAGATATGGACAAGACATAGTCTTTCCCCAGTGCCTAGAATAATCCCCAGCATATAATAGGCACTCACCATAATTTTTGGTTGAATAGATGAATGGCTAGCAAATAGATGAAGAAATGTTCAAACTCACTGGTAATCAGATAAATGCAAATTAAAACAATGTGATTATACCATTTTACATCCATCAGAAAGGCAAATGTAGAAAGAAGATGTGGCACTGCTGTTGGGAGTGAAAACAGGGACAATTTGGAGAACAATCTGGAAAGATTTTGTGAAATTAATTATGTATTTACCTCGTGACTCAGGAATTCCATTCCCAAACATATATAGCCCAGAGAAATATTTGCACAGACTGTAAGGGAATGTGCAGTGTTATTCAGGGCAAGGGCAAGTGTGAGGTCACCAACCTGCCCATCATGGGGACATAGCTAAGTAAAATGTGGTGGAAGCATATGAAATTCTATGTAATAGAACAATGAACTAGATTTACATACAGCAACTTAATTATATCTTATATACATAATGCTGAAAAAAAAGGTAAGAATAAGATTGATAGTACAATGTGATACGTAAATTGAAATACATGCATGCTTGAACTAACACTGTTAGATTTCAAAGGCACATGCATATTCATGAACAATTATTAAACACATTAGAATTTCTTTGGTGGGCAGGGGATAGGAGGGAGAGTTTAAAAAAGGAGGAATGAATAAATAAATAATCAGAGAAGGGCCTGACACAGATTAGCTAGGATAATGGGCTGTGAACCAGGGTTTCTCAGATTTAAATGTGCAGACAGAGCATTGGAAATACTGCTAAAATGCAGATTCCAATTTGGTAGGTCTGGAGCTAGGTCTAGGATTCTGCTTTTCTAACAAACTGCCATTTGATATCAATGTTGCTGGTCTGTGTGCCTCACTTGAAGTAGCAAGGAGATTACGGAGTAGGTTTTACTCAAATCTTTCAAGTTTAAAAAGGAAGGGAGAACTTGAGGGAGGAAGAGAGAAACAGGAAATCGTTCAGGGTTGTGTCAGGGGAGCATCCAGAGCAGGAGCAGCAGGTTTAACACACAAAGAGGAAGGGTCAGTAGGCACCCTCGTGGAGCTCTCTCTGCTTCTTTAAGTCAGTCATGCTGGGCCATGCCAGGCACACCAACTCTTCACCTCCTGACTGGAATGCAGATGTGATGAATTGAGCTGGAGCAACCATCTGGGACCAAGAGGTAGAAGTCTCTTACTAAGGATGGCAGAGCAGCCGTATAGAAGATTCTGGGTTCCTGACAACTTTATGAAGTTGCCCAATCAACCCTAGACTGATTTACTTCTGCATTTCTTATGCATAAAAAGAAATATACTTTGATCTTGTTTTACCCATTAATTTTTTAGGTTTTCTGTTAGTTGCAGAAAAACCTAAACCTAACTGATTAGAAACATAGAAAGATGTTTAACACATTGTTAAGTTAAAAAGAAAATCATAAACCAAACAGTGGGCATGATTTCATTCTTGCTAAAATGACAAGTATCACTAGAGTATAGTGGATATTTGTCATTTGCTTTGGTTGCACAATATCTGAACCCTCTTCCAATGTTTAAAGAGCTCTCAACTTACGAAGCAGAGCGTGCCTCCCACCAGAGAAGCTAAAATGCTGGATACTTGATTTCTTAGCTTTCCTTGCAGTTATGATGCTGACACATGACCTAGGCTGCACCAGTCAGAGACACTGCCTCAAACATTGAATCAGATGCTGAGATGAAGCAATAAGGGACTCTGGGATTTTTAAAAGAATCTCATCTCTTACAGCTGTTGGATAGAGAAAGCGAGAGGGAGGGGGGAAAAGTGACCCTTCAGCCTGCTGAACTATAGTATTATCTGAATTCACAGCTTTGCCACATCTGTTATGTGAAGTTAGAGCATTGATTGGGAGACTGAGTCTCTCTGAATGGGACTGGAATGGGGACACATCGGAAGATTCAAATACCCCAAACCCTATGAAAAAAACACTGCTCAGATCTCCTGCAGCAGAGAGCATGATGGACTAATGCCCCTCTGGATCTGTCACCCTCGCACTGAGGCCATGCTTCCCATGGGCTGCTCCCAGTCAATGACGGGGCACAGCAGAAGTACCACGGCAGGTCCATTTTGGTGAGATAGGAGACTCCTCCTATGGGCAACTGTGGCTTGAGGACCCCCCACTGGCCTAGCTGAACCTTTATTTGAACTTTCCGATACTCTGAAACTACCTTTTATTATTGTCTTTGCTCTTAAGTTTATTTATGTCTGTTATATCTGTATGAGGAGCCCCAGTGGTGCAGTGGTTAGCACCTGTTAACCAAAAGATCTGCAGTTCGAACCCATCAGCTCCTCCAAGGAAAAAAGACGTGGCAGTCTGCTTCCATAAAGGTTACAGGCTTAGAAACCCTATGGGGCAGTTCTACCCTGTCCTACAGGGACACTATGAGTCAGAATCGACTCCACAGCAATGGGTTTTATGTCTGTATAGTGGAAATACTATATAATGATGTACTACTTGCGTTTCTCTTTGGGTTTTGGAGGCCTGATTTAGATGTGCTGTTTCAGGTCATTCCTTTAGCCATCTGAGAGGTTGGCAGCTTTGAGTGTAACCTGAAGCAAGAGGCTTTCTCATTGGTCCAGGAAGCTTGCCTTCTGATTTAGTGGATCCAGTGTGCTGGAAGCACCTGTGGCTGTCAGGGCTGCTGACTGCAGCTCAGGCATGCCCAGAAAGGAAGGAGGAGCAGAGCACAGGCTCCGAGGGCTCTGTAAACCAGCCGTGAACTCTGTGGCATGTACGCTTCTCCTGTTGAGAAACAGATCCTTATTGGTTGCTGGGCACTAGCAGCCTGAGCATGGGACAACAGATAACATGTGACTGATGCCCATCATAAACTGGGGTTATCTGATCCACCAATCAATAAAGTCAAGTGATAAAAATAGCTAACATTCTGCATGCAGGCACAGTGTGCCAGACTCAGTTCTAAGCACTTGTGATATTTCCTTTAATCCTTACCACAATCCTCGGAGGTAGTACTGTTACAATTGCTATGATCCCCATTTAGATGAGAAAATTGAAGCAAAGAGAGGATTAACAATTTGCCCACAGTCACATAGCTAGTAGGTGGCAGAGCTTGGTTTCAGCCCAGGTCCTCTGGCTCCAAGGTCCACCTGTTTAATTACCAAATTACATCATCTCTAAGGAGCCCTGGTGGCATAGTGGTTAAGAGCGCGGCTGCTAATCAAAAGATTGACAGTTCGAATCCACCAGGCGCTCCTTGGAAACACTATGGGGCAGTTCTACTGTGTCCTATAGGGTCACTATGAGTTGGAACTGACTCGATGGTACTTAACAACATCGTCTCTAATGATCAAATAGAAGCTTTCTATGTTGGACTGGGCCTGAGCAGAAACTGAAGACACAATAATTGCAACAGGGTACCTACTCCTACCATACTATCATTTCTTCCTCAACCTACCCCTCTGACCTGATGAGGAGTCCTCTAGTTCCAGACGATTAAAGCCTAACCTACAGATGCCTGCACAGTATGTTAGCACCTGTCATGTGGACTGCTTCAACATTAGCAAGGGCTGAAGAACAATCCTTGAAGAACAACAGAGAAGGGGAATTTCCCAGTAGGTAAAATTTTAAGCAATTTATCCTGTTGATCACTTTGTCTAAAAGGAGAAATAGTCTGGGGTGCCAATATCACCAGTTAATGGGCAGTAGCTGATATTTTAGCCAGTCAACCAGAGACTTGGAAGGATCAGAAATGTAGGGATGGTGACAAGGATGTTTGGGAAAAGAGGCAGACAGTGGATCTCTCAGAATGGATCCAGAGTGGGAGAATATTTGGTCCTTTGCGATGTCCACCAGATGGCCTCCGTTTTGAGGGAAGCTCTCAATTATCCAGTAAAGAGGTTGATATACCCTTTGAAAATCAGTCCACTTCCTTCCCCAGGCACTCCAGTGTTGCCCAGTGAGCTCATGAACAAAGTGGGCATGGTGGCTTCTGCTATACATGGGTTTAGCACCTTGGATTTCCCCTCACCAAGGCTGATCTGGCTACTGCTTCTGTTGAATTATTTCATTGTCCACCAACTGAAACCAAACCTGAGCTCCTGCTATGAATTAGGCTTGAATGTAGCAAAGCCCCAAAGCCAGGAACAACGTGGCCAGGAAAAAAGTCGATTCTCTCCAGACCACCACCGCTGACAGCACCTGCTGCTCAGCACCTGAATGCCAGAACCCTGCCCCAGCTGTCCTAGTAGAGCTGGATGCCTCCTCCACTGGTTTGCAAAAGAAACAGCTCTCCCTTTGGTGCTCCCTGGAATTTGAGAATCTCATATGGTCAAGTTTGATGAGTTGAAACATCAAGAAAGTCTGGGGAATGTGGCTTTAGTTTTCTAGCCTCTGTAGGAGGAAGGCAAGCTAGAAAGGGTTCAGAGTGGGTATTGAGTGAATAACTTACAGAATGTCACAGACCTCTTCCATCTTTCAGAAAGAGGCAGTAATTTATCTTTACTGGAAGAGCAACTTACTCTAGATTTGGATTTGCTTCCTCTGCTTATCAAACTTCTGCCCACACCAACATTTATAAACTTACTGAATACTTATTCACCAACATAGGATTCCACCTAATGTTTTTTCTCACTAAGAAACTCATTTTACAGCAAATACGAGAAAGCAATGGGCTGATGCTATGGAGTTCACTGCTTCTGTTATGTACTCCATCACGCCAAATGGTTTGACCTCATAGAGAGTCTAATAAAGACTCATTTACTGTATCAGTTGGGAGAAAATATCTCTCAAGTATGAGCTCTGTCCTTAAAGATGCAGTATTTACTCTGCACCAACAACCAATATATGGTGCTCATTCTCCCACAATCAGAATACATGGGTTAGAGAATCAAGGTGTGGCATTGGGTTGAGCACTTGCAAACCTGTTGCTTCTTAGTTCCATCACTGGGCTTTGGTAATTTAAAAGTTTGTTTTCCAAGGGAGAAGGCTTCCACCAGCAGAAGATAATAATACCGTACCCAAAACCAAACCTGTTGTTATCAAGTCAATTTCAACTCATAGCGACCCTATAGGACAGAGTAGAACCGCCTCCATAGGGTTTCCAAGGAGCTGCCAGTGGATTCATACTGCTGACCTTTGGATTAGCAGCCAAGCACTTAACCATTCTGCCACCAGGCCTCCAACAGAAAATAATAATAGTTGTATTGAATTTAAAGATGAGACTGCCATATAGCCATTTTGAACTCCTCATACAACTTGAATAATTAGAAAAAGAGAGTTGTAGCGTCCATGAGTTGATGAATTGTTACTAACAAGTGTAAATCAAGAGTTACGGAGGAGTATTCTGGAAACCAGGGAATCCCCTGAAGTTCCACTAGTATTGCCATGTCTAATGGTAAAAACGTCCTGGATAGTCAAGGCCACCAAGGCTCAGATCCTTTAGGAATAAAGGTTTGGGTCACTCTATTGAGTAAATAATTCCTACCAGCTAAGGATGTGTGTGTGTGTGTGTGTGTGTGTGTGTGTGTGTGTGTGTGTGTGTGTGTGTATGTATATATATACACATATATATATACCATATTTTTTAAAAGTTTTCTCTTCTTGCGTCGTCTCTTCTCCCACTATGTGTATGTTAGTGTTGATCAAATTTGCAATGCAGTCAGTCTAGCTTACTGATTATTGAGACAGGCTCATGACAGACCCAGAGCATGAAATATATCATCTAGAGATCTTGAAGATAGATGCAGTAACTGATAAAAATTTGGACTGACTCCTTTTGATTAGATGATCATAATTTCTTCTGCAGGAGTAATGGTTGCATTAATTACAGGAAGATTTTCTGTTCACTTTGGTTTTGTTTCTCAAGAGTTTTTTGTATGTAAAGAAAGGTGTATATGGATATTGGGCATTCAAGGGGCTAGTCATCCGACTCCCTATCCCAAGGCATACCTGGACTCTCTATTTTATAAGCCAGAGCTCCCTCCCACTGTAGAGACGGAAAATGTCATGTACTCATTTTCTCTGCTTCCCTCTCACCTGGCATGAACTTGGGTTCCACCAGTCAAATGCCTTGACTGAAATTCTGAAATGGAGTGGGCAGAATCCATACTAGGAACTAATGCGGGGGAGGGGTGGCAGTGGTGCTGCATCCACTTTCAGAGGCAACAGTGGTAGTGGTTCTGATGGTGGCATCCAGCATCCATTGTTGGTGGTGACTTCCATGCTGGCTACTGTGTTTGTGCTCAGGACAACAATAATGATGTCTTCACCAGATCAGCTCTGAGGCATAAATTTCCTGGTAGTGTAGCCTCCAAATCAGGTTCCCTGGCCATCAAGATATTCTGTGGAACCCAATATTCTTTTAATAAATTCCATTCTGATTAAATTATCCATAGTGGGTTTCAGTGTCCCTGATTGATACAATGTATATACACAGAGAAAAGATCTGGAAGGATACATTCCAATGAGTGGTTACTGCTGACTGCACAGGAATTATTGGTGTTTTTTTAAAAATGTTCTTTTTTTAATTTATATTTTCTAATTTGCTTAACATGAGCATTAACATTTCCATAATAAAAGTTTTAAAATAAATTAAAAATACTGTTATCTTGAGTTTCCATTAAACTTTCTGACCATATGTTACAGGTACAAATTTATTATCAAGACTAATATGCCTTAAAAAGGAGGAAAAACCTCAATAAGCTTAATTCAGAATGAAAGAAAATAATTTGTAATAAAAGAGGAGAAGAGGTATTCATTCAAAACCAAGAAAAATAATACTCTGGAAAAATGCAATAGAATAATTCTACTTTTATTTACAGTTTTATTTATTTTTACAAACAATTGATATAACTATATCCTATTCACAATGATACAAAAATATGAGAAGATTATATGTGAATACTGATCTCATAGTTGATAAAATATATAAAATATTGGTTAACTGAAGAAGAAGGTCATTGACAAATGTTTACAAGCATTAGGTATTAAATTTATGGATGTTGCTGACTCAAAGTAGTATAGCCATGGTAAGGTACTCATTAAAAATTCTGTTTGATGTTTAAAATGAGAAAGAGAAGTAGTATGTAGTAAATAAAAAACTGTCTAACCATCTTCCCAAGATTCTTCTATGCTTCAGATACTTTTTGTTGATTGCTTTATAGGAGTCTTATTACACTCATATTTACATTCTTTCCTGATACACATCTTCTCAAGGAACTAAAAAAAGATGAGAAAACCTTCATTAGATTACCAGACAAAAATTGTACAGTCCTTTCCACCACCACTACTACCATACCCAAATTCAAAACCTCACACTCTGACATATGGCCATATGCTATACAAAATCCCATGTTGATAATCTGACCATGATAGATGCTGGTCTTTGAAAGGTAGCTGAACAACATCAGAAATGCCCAGAAACAATTTATACTTGTTTCCAAGCCTGGTCCAGCCCAGCTCAACATAGCCTTGGACTGCTTATCCCTACTGTTGAAGGCCTGGGACCCATCTGTGTAGCAGAGGGAATGAAGCAGTGGGTAATGCCTAAAGGTAGATAATGCATAAAGTAGATATTGGAATGTGTATATAAGTATGTTTGCTCACGTAACACATACGAATGTATGCATACATGCAGTGTACAGAGCATTATGAGAGAAAAAGAAAATGAATGTTCACACATATATTTAAATAAATAATGTAGTACGGCATATACACACACATACCACATTTACTATAATAGATTCCCTCCTCTCTTTTAGTTGATATCTTACTGATAGAGTAGAAGTTACAGGGTATAAGAATAAAGGGTCAGAATATATTCCAGGGTCTTGGGTTACAAGTGATCTCAGAGGACTCCGCTGCAGCCAGGGTATCATCTCTCTTTAGTTAATGCAGATGAAAAGAATATTGCCAGTGTGTCAGGCATGCTTGCTTTTGCCCAAAATTGAACTAAATGTTCATCACCAGAATGGATAAAACCAAGAGGGGACAAATAAAAAAATTTTTTTAAGTTTATTTTGTCACTAAATATGTTAAGGTAAAAATATGAGTCATAATAACAACCAAGAGCAAATAAGGGATGGAGATATATATGTATGTATACACACACATACATATATGTCACATAATTACATTTATAATTAAGTATATTTACATATATTATATATATAATTATATAAACAAGTCATGTAATCATATAAACAAGTCATATAAACACACTGCATAAGCATATTTATATATATATACACATACATATAATGTGGTTGCTATGAATCGGAATCTACTCGACGGCAACGGGTTTATACATATAAATATACTTGTGTGAATCTTATATACAGATTAGGCAGTTATTATAAGTATATTTAAAAAAATCTACCAAGTTTATCCTCCACATTCTATAATGCAGTCTTCTAACCCTGTCTGCACCTCAAACGCTAGACTTGCTTGCATACTGTCTGGTTTAATTTTGAAACCAGTCTGGATTTGAAATTGGTCAATATTTCACTTTGCCAGTAAGTATAAGCTATGGCTAGTTCTATTACTCTTGGAAAACGAGAAACCCAATCTGCCAGTCCAGGAATTTCTGACCAGCTGCCTATCTTGGCTGTACCGCCCCCTACAGATCCCGAGGGATGTGCACACAGATGTGTAAGTTATTGTTAGCTACGATTCAGGTCCTAGATGCCTATCTGGTTTCCTGCTGTCCAGACGCTGGTCCAGGCGCACAACTCCGGGCTGCAGACCCTCCTGCTAAATGGTCTACTTGCCAACCTCCCACCTCACTCTGTTGTGTGCTGGGGCCAGCTTTACAAGTCAGGGGAGGGGAAACCAGAAAGGGGAAAAAAACAAGGTAGAGGAGAGAGGACACTGGCAGGCCCCACAGGAAGCAAACTTTTGCCCAAGTCTGTTTTCGCTTGTACTGTGGTCGCTCATAGTATGACAAAACTGCAATTCTCAACTCCATTTTGCCCTGACCCAAATCACAGCTTTGTCCTTAGACACGGAGGTAGAGGAGACTTAAAGACTCCCTTGAGAATTTAGTGTTTCAGTAGCAGAATAAGCAAGGTACACACCCTGAACACAGACCCCTTCACTTTGGTCCCGTTAAGGCCAAACCCAAGGAAGGTGGGTCAAACATCAGCAGGCAGACAGCACCTCTGACATTATTAGAAACAAACAGGCAGATTAAAAAGTCAATTCCCACACCCTAAGGGGCCCTTTTCGACTGGCGGTCTGAGTTGCGTATTTTTGTAAGAGAAGTGTTCTGATTTTGTCAGGGTGCTGACCCCTTCCCATGAACAATAGTGAGCTACAAAGACCCTCCAGCAGGTCACTCCAAAATGACTCTTTACTCACACTTGGCATCCTGTAGCCCCTGCTTAGAATGAAATCCTTAAAGGCAACCGTTCCATGAAGTTCTTCAAATAAGTTCTCCTGAAAGAGTGCCCACATTTCAAAAAACAGGTCAGCTGTCAGAAGTTTGGTTTCACGCTTGCCCTAATTAAAAGCATTTGTCTCTTTATAAAGTATCTCATTTTTAAACCAGACATCCTAGGTCAACAATTGCCTAATAGTTTAAATCTATTGTTTATCCTTAATAAAAAGATAATAAAAAAGGTAGGAGAAGGAGGAAAAGCCGGATGCTACTTCTTTTACATTAGTTGAATGTAACCATTTTGGCAAACATCTTTACTAGATTTAGTCATCAAAATGAAGTATTTTTTGTAAAATTTTTTATGTCTGTAAGAATAAATCTTCTGAAATATTTTTATGAAGAGAACTTCTAGACATCTTAAAGCAAAAGTTTTGTCCAGATGGCTTCACTGGGGAAGTCTACCAAACATTTAGAGAAGAATTGATACCAATACTGTTTACACTCTTCCAAAAGATAGAGAAGGAAAAGGAAGGAATACTCCCTGACTCATTCTAGGAAGCAAACATAACCCTGATACCAAAACTAGACAAAGACACCACAAGAAAAGACAACTACAGGCGAATATCTTCTATGAATATAGATGCCAAAAATTGTCAACAAAATACTAGCAAACAGAATCCAACAGCATATTAAAAGACTCATACACCATGACCAAGTGGGATTTATTCCAGGAATGTAGGTATGGCTCAACATTAGAAAATCAATCAACATAATACACCACATCAATTTAAAAAAAGGAAAAGAAACACATGATCATCTCTATGGATGCAAAAAAAAGGATTTGATAAAATCCAACACCCTTTCTTAATGAAACCATAAAGAAGACTGGAATAAAATGGAAATTCCTCAGTATGATTCAGGGCATATATGAAATGCCAACAGCTAACATTATACTTAATGGAGAAAGACTGAGAGCTTTCCCCTTGAAATCAGGAACAAGGGTACCTGCTCTCACCACTTCTATTCAATATTGTATTAGAAGTCCTAGCCAGAAGAAAAAGAAACAAAACGTAGCCAGATTGGAAAAGAAGAAGTAAAATTATCTCTATTCACGGATGACATGATCCTATATACAGAAAATTCCAAAGAGTACACAAAAAAACTTCTAGAGCTAACAGAGGAATTTACCAAAGTTACAGGGTTCAAGGTTAACAAACAAAAATCAGTTAGGTGTCTATACACCAGCAATGAAAAATCTGAAAGGGAAATTAGGGAAACAATTACATTTACAATAGTATCTAAAAGAATAGAAATACCCCCAAAGCAATCTACAAATACAATGCAATCCCAATCCAATTACCAACAGCATTCTTTAACGAGATGGAAAAATTAATCATTAACTTTATATGGAAAGGAAAAAGGTCTGGATAAGTAAAGCATTACTGAAGAAGAACAAACATTACTGAAGTAGGAGAATGCGTACTACCTTACCTCAGAACCTACTACACAGCTACAGTAGTCAAAACAGTCTGGTACTGGTACAATGACAGACACATTGACCAATGGAACAAAATCAAGAACCCAGATGTAAATCCATCTACCTATGGCCACCTGATCTTTGACAAACGCCCAAAGTCCATACAGTGGGGGAAAAGACAGCCTTTTTAACAAATGGTGCTGGCAGAATTGGATGTCCATCTGTGAAAAAATGAAATGGGATCCATACCTCACACCATATACAGAAACTAATTCAAAATGGATCAAAGACCTAAATATAAAACAAAAACTATACAGAGCATGGAAGAAAAACTAGGGTCAACAGTAGGGGCCCTAATATATGGCATAAACAGGATACAAACCATAACTAACAATACACAAACACCAGAAGATAAGCTAGATAACTGGGATCTTCTAAAAATTAAACCCTTATGGCTCATTAAAAGACTTCACCAAAAGAGTAAAAAGAGAACTTACAGACTGGGAAAAAATTTTTTTGGCTATCCAACAAAGTTCTAATCTCTAAAATCTATAGGAAAATCCAACACCTCTACAACAAAAAGACAAATAATCCAATTAAAAAATGGGCAAAGGATATGAACAGATATTTCACCAAAGAAGACATTCAGGTGACTAACAGACACGTAAGGAAATGCTCACGACCACTAGCCATTAGACAAATGCAAATCAAAACTACAATTAGATGATACAATCTCACCCCAATATTACTGGCACTAATCAAAAAAACAGAAAACAAATGTTGGAGAGGTTGCAGGAAGATCGGAACTCTTATGCACTGTTGGTCGGAATGCAAAATGGGACAACCATTTTGGAAAATGATAGAGTGCTTCCTTAAAAAGCTAGAAATAGAAATACCATATCATCCAGCAATTTCACTCCCAGGAATATATCCTAGAGCAATAAGAGCCATCACACGAATAGAAATATGCACACCCATGTTCACTGCAGCATTACTCACAATAGCAAAAAGATGGAAACAACCTAAGTGCCCATCGACAGATGAATGGATAAACAAATTATGGTACACACACACAATGGACTACTATGCAATGATAAAGAACAATGATGAGTCTGCGAAACGTCTCACAACATGGATGACTCTGAAGGGCAGATAATAAAATCAAATAAGTCAACCACAAAAGGACAGATACTGTATGAGAGCACTATTATAAAAACTCATGAAAAGGTTTACACACAGAAAGAAATAATCTTTGATGGTTACTGCGGAGGGGAGGGAAAAACACTAACTTAGAGAGTAGATAAGTGGTAACTTTGGTGAAGGGTAAGACAGTACACAATACTGGGGAAGTCAGTACAACTTGACAAAGGCAAAGTCATAGAAGCTTCACAGACACATCAAAACTCCCGGAGGGACTGAGTTACTGAGCTGAGGACTGGGGACCATGGCCTCGGGGAACATCTAGCTCGACTGGCACAACATAGTTCATAAAGAAAATATTCTACATCCAACTGTGGTGAGTAGCAATTGGGGGCTTAAAAGCCTGCCAGCAGCCACCTAAGATACATCATCTATGGGTCCCATTCCTGCTGGAGCAAAGGAGACTGAAGAAAACCAAAGACACAAGGGAAAGATCAGTCCAAAAGACTTTAATGGACCACAACTACCACAACCTCCACCAGATTGAGCCCAGAACAACTAGATTGTGCCCGGCTACCACTATCGACTACTCTGACAGGGATCACTATAGAGGGTCCTGAACACAGTGGGAGAAAAATATAGAGCAAAATTAAAGTTCACACACACAAAAAAAGACCAGACTTGCTGGTCTGACAGAGACTGGAGAAACTATGAGAGTATGGTCCCTGGCACCCTTTTAACTCAATACTGAAGTCACACCGGAGGTTCACCCTTCAACGAAAGATTAGACAGGTCTGTAAGGCAAACAATAACACATTTGAGGAACATTCTTCATAGTTCAGTAATGTATCTGAGACTAAATGGGAACATCAGCCCAAAAGCAAAGACAAGAAGGCAGGAAGGGACAGGAAAACTGGATGAATGGAAACAAGGAACCTGGGGTGGAGAAGGGGAGATCACTGACACATCTCGGAGTTGGCAACCAATGTCACAAAACAATTTGTGTATTAATTGTTTAATGAGAAACTAATTTGCTGTATAAACTTTCACCTAAGGCACAATAAAATAAATAAATAAAAGGGCTATGCAGAGATTAGAAAGAGCCCTGGTGGCACAGTGGTTAAGCACTCAGCTGCTAACTGCAAGTTCAGCAGTTTGAACCCACCAGCCACTCCACAGGAGAAAGATGTGGCAGTCTGCTTCCATAAAGATTACAGCCTTGGAAACACTACGGGGCAGTCTACCCTGTCCTATAGAGTTGCTATAAGTCAGAATTGACCTGGTGGCAGTGAGTTTTGTTGTTTTTTAGGCAGAGATTGCTGCCTAGAAAGAAGAATGAGGCAACAGAAACCAGGCTAGTTAGCTGGAGGAGCTGCCTGCCTACACTACAAATAGGGTTCTGGGTTGCACGCAGCTGAAGTCAACACTGACTGACTTACACAAAAGGGAATTCTTTGGAAGGAGACGTGAAAGAAGGCTGGAGAACCAGACTAAGAAGAGTCAGGAGTCAGGGGAGCTCCAGAGGGTCAGGGAGCAGGCACTACAGCAAGAGATTGTGGCAGCAACTGTCTGGTGAGCACACAACTGCCAAAATAAATTAGTCACTCGCCCAAGAGGTAAAATCCTGGGAGAGAGTATCTGACTGGCTGAGTTTAGGTCACATGCCCACCTCCTGTCCATCCCAGCTAAGACAGGAGGAACTAGTCCCTTCACATTTCATGGTGGGAGGTGCTTACCAGGATTTACTCTCCCAGGAAGACACACAAAGAGGAGAAGTAATTTCCCAAAAGGAAATTGGGGATCTAACAGAAAATGGGAACAGGGGCTTGGCAAGCAAAACTGGCCCATGTCCATCAAGACTGCAGAAGCAAACACAAGGCAGAAAGGATCCTTAAGAGTTAATCTGCTTTTGTACCAAAACCAGAGCTGAACTACTCAGAACTATTATCTGATCCTGACTGTAAGAGTATCATTTAGTCTTCCATTTCTAAACTCTTCATCTATCTGTCTGGCAATCATTCAACAAGTACTTTTGTTAAGCACTGTCTTAGACTGTGTTCTCAAAAGAAGCAAAACCAGTAAAGCATATAAATATACAGAGAGAGAGATTTATATCAAGGGAACAGCTCATGTGATTGTACAGGCTGGAACATCCCAAGTCAGTGGATCAGGATAGAGGCTTCTCTTGATTCACGTAGCTGCAGGGGCTGGCAAACCCAAGATTGGCAGGTCGTGGAGAGTGGGGCTCTTGCTCACAGGCTGTGAAGACTGACGAATCCCAAGACTGGCAGGCAAGACCAAAAGGCCTCTCCTGATTCATGTAGCTGCAGAAGCTGGCGAACCCAAGATCGGCAGGTTGAAGAGCAGGGCTCCTGCTCACAGGCTGTGAAGATCAACGAATCCCAAGATTGGCAGATAAGCTGGCAGCTAAAGTCCCAAGAACCGGAGGTCAGACGAACAGGAGGCAGCTGCAGGATCCACAGCGAGCAAAAAAGCCAGAGCATCTGCGTATATTCTGATGCAGGTCACACCCCCAAGGAAACTCCCTTTCAACTGACTGGCTATTTATAGCAGATTCCATCATGGGAGTGATCACATATAAACACTGAGACTCATGGCCCAGCCAAGTTGACACACAATCTTAACCATCACAGTCCACCCCTTATCAACTTGGCACATGTACACATCTCCTTAAACCATACATAATCTCTGAATAAAGACAATTATAAAGTTATACTTGCACCTAACATGATACAACTAATACGCATATAACCAAAAATGCATTAACCCTGTTTATATCTTATACTTTATAAGAAAACAAAAATATTTGATGCACACATACAAAGCAAAAGTACTCATAACAATTACAGTCCGTGTTTCTGCAACTTGTCACGTGGGCATAACTGGTATTTAGAACTACCTTCTTTCACCATCCATTCCATATTCCCTTTACCCTCAGCAAGCACCTCAGCTGGTTGTGGTTCTTTGCCTGGTTCATTCCTGAAGGGTCTGGGTCATTAGCAGTCACGTTGGAATTGGGTGGCTGTAGTTATCCATTGAGTTTAATCACAGGGCATGGTAGTACTAAGAGACGTCCTAAGGGATCTCCTGCATTCCAGGCATACTCTTCTTTACCTCCATTATGAAATAAACCAATTTCCTCTTGGTAATCAGGATCAATCACATCATCCAGTATGGTAACTCCCTTCTTTGTCTGTTGATCCAGAGGCATAAGGAGCCCAAAGTAGTCAGGTGGTATTCTTAGCTTCCAGTTCAATAGAATCAGTGATGTGTTTCCAGGTGGGAGCATTCCTCCCTTTGGCACTAAGACCTCAAGACCTGCAGAGCATAACGTCGCAGGAACAGGAAGCAAAAATCTTGTGAGTGGGTCACTAGGGTAATACTGAGTGGTGCCACTCCCATTTCCACCCTTTTACTTCCTGGAACCATGAATCCTGGCTATGGGAGAAAGAGTACTATATGTTGGATGCTGGTTTAGAGGATATACAGCCTCCTGGAGAACACTGCCCCAACCCTGCCGGGAATTATCACCTCGCTGGCACCATAATTATATCTATAGAAGGCCATTCCATTGTTCTATCAAGCCAGCTGCTTCAGGATGATGGGCAACATGGTAAGACCAGTGAATTCCATAAACATGGGCCCACTGCCACACTTCATTTGCTGTGAAGTGAGTCCCTTGATCCAAGGCAATGCTGTGTGGGATACCATGCCAGTGGATAAGGCATTCTGTAAGTCCATGGATGGTAGTTTTGGCAGAAGCATTGTGTGCAGGGAAGGTAAATCCATATCCAGAGTAAATATCTATTCCAGTAAGAATAGAACGATGCCCGTTCCATGACAGAAGTGGTCCAATGTAATCAACTTGCCCCCAGGTCGCTGGCTTATCACCTCGAGGGATGGTGCCACATCAGGGACTCAGAGTTTGTCTCTGCTGCAGCAGATTGGGCACTCAGCAGTGGCTGTAGCCAAGTTAGCCTTGGTGACTGGAAGTCCATGTTGCTGGGCCCAGCCTAACCTCCATCCCTGCCATCATGGCCACTTTGTTCATGAGATCATTGAGCAATGACGGGAGTAGCTGGGGAACGAGGATGACTGGTTTCCACAAAATGCGTCATCCTATCCACTTGACTGTTAAAATCATCCTCTGCTAAGGTCACCCTTTGGTAAGCATTCACATGAGACACAAATATCTTCACTTCTTTGCCCGTTCAGAGAGGTCTATCCACATACCTCTTCCCCATAAATCCTTGTCTCCAATTTTCCAATCATGTTCCTTCCATGCCCCTGACCATCCAGCCAAACCATTGGCCACAGCTCAGGAATCAGTATATAATTGCATATCTTGCCATTTCTCCTTTCATGCAAAGTGAATAAACAGGTGCACTGCTCGAAGTTCTGCCCATTGAGAGGATTTCCCTTTACCACTGTCCTTCAGGGAGGTCCCAGAAAGGGGCTGTAGTGCTGCTGCAGTCCACTTTTGAGAGGTGCCTGCATAACACAGAGAACCATCTGTAAACCAGGCATGAGTTCTCTCTTCTTCAGTTGACTGATCATAAGGAACTCCTTATGAGGCCATAGGTGCAGACTGGGAGATGGAAGGTAATGTGACAGGAGTGGAGACCATGGGCATTTGGGCCACTTCCTCATGCAACTTACTTGTGCCTTCAGGTCCTGCTCAGGCCCAATCTCATATATACCACTTCCATTTAATGATGGAGTGCTGCTGTGCACATACAACTTTATGGTTCTGTGGGTCAGATAACACCCAGTTCATGATAGGCAGTTCAGGCCTATCAGGTGACTTGGTGTCCCATGGTTAACAGTTCAGTCTCTACTAAGGCCCAGTAACAAGCCAAAAGCTTTTTCTCAAAAAGAGAGTAGTTATCTGCAGAGAATGGCAGGGCTTTTCTCCAAAATCCTAAGGGTCTGCACTGTGGTTCACCAATAGCAGCCTGCCAAAGACTCCAAATAGCATCTCTATCTGCCACTGCCACTTCAAGCACCATTGGATCAGCTGGATCATATGGCCCAAGTGGCAGAGTGGCTTGCACAGCAGCCTGAACCTGCTGCAGAGCCTTCTCTTGTTCTGGGCCCTACTCAAAACTAGCATCTTTTCGAGTCACTTGATAAATAGGCCGGAGTAGCACATCCAAACGAGGAATATGTCGCCTCCAAAATCCAAAGAGGCCCACTAGGCATTGTGCTCCCTTTTTAGTTGTGGGAGCAGCCATATGCAATAACGTATCCTTCACTTTAGAAGGAATATCTCGACATGCCCCATACCACTGAATCCCTAGAAATTTCACTGAGTGGAAGGTGCCCCAATTTTTGTGGGATTAATTTCCTACCCTCAAATATTTTACCAGTAAGTACAGAGTCATTGACACTTCTTCCTTACTATGTCCAATCAGCATAATGTCATCAATGTAATGGACCAGTGTGACGTCTTGTGGAAGGGAAAGGCAATCAAGGTCCCTTTGGATTAAATTATGGCATAGGGCTGGAGAGTTGATGTAGCCCTGAGGTAGGCAAGGGAAGGTGTATTGCTGGCCTTGCCAGCTGAAGGCAAACTGCTTCTGATGGTCCTTCAAAAGAGGTATGGAGAAAAGGGCATTAGCCAGATCAATAGCTGCATAGCAGGTACCAGGAAATGTATTAATTTGCTCAAGCAATGAAACTACATCAGGAACAGCAGCTGCAATTGGAGTCACCACCTGGTTAAGCTTTCGATAATCTACTGTCATTCTCCAAGATCCATCTGTCTTTTGTACAGGCCAAATAGGCAGGTTGAATGGGGATGTGGTGGGAATCACCACCCCTACATCCTTCAAGGCCTTGATGGTGGCAGTAATCTCTGCATTCCCTCTAGGAATGTGGTATTGCTTTTAGTTTACTATTTTCCTAGGTAGGGACAGTTCTAATGTCTTCCACTTTGCTCTTCCTACCATGATAGCCCTTACTCTATTTGACAGGGATCCAATGTGGGGGTTCTGCCAGTTGCTGAGTATATCTATTCCAATTATACATTCTGGAACTGGGGAAATCACTACAGGATGGGTTTGGGGACTCACTGGACCTACTGTGAGACGGACATGAGCCAAGACTCCATTAATAACCTGCCCTCCATATGCCCCCACTCTGACTGGTGGGCCACAGTGATGTTTTGGGTCTCCTGGAATTAGTGTCAGTTCAGAGCCAGTATCCAGTAATCCCCCAGAAGTCTGATTATTTCCTTTTCCCCAGTGAACAGTCACTCTCTTAAAAGGCCATAGATCCCTTTGGGGAAAGCTGGGAGAAAGATTAACAGTATAAATTTTTGGCAGTGTACTGGAGTTCTTCCTCAAGGGACGTGACCTCCCTTTCATTCAGGGGTTGTGGGTCTTTAAACTCGCTCAAATCTGGCAATTGATTAAAGGACCGTGACTTTCTATTCTGGTGATTCGAGTTAGACTGCTGTTCACCTGATCTAGAATTCATCTGTTTGTACAGATCAAGTAAATATTTAGTAGATTTCCTATCTATTTCACACCAAGGGACACCATGAACTAAGTAGCCAATGGCATAAGTCCATATGTGTCAGACTATTCTGATTACTGCTTTGACTTTGCTGTCCATTACTGTAACCACAGCCACCTTGTCTTTGTTGATTGAGTGCAGCCCCTTGGCCCCTACCACCACAGGGTCCAATCAGCCCCATTGTAGTTAGGTGTTTTTATTCAGTTAGTGCAGTTCCCAATGTCCAAAATCTGATTTACATAAAATAGCAACCACAGCAGTCTTTGAGGATGCTGGAGCTCCCTTCACAGATTTGTTCCTCACAGTTGTAGTAAAAGGTGTGTCCTCTGGGCACTCCATGCGTGGGTCTGTGAGCCTAACCTGATAAATCTACTCTAGTATACCAATTTCCCTAAGCCTTTGGCTATCTTCTTCTACAGTATACCAAGGCAGGTCTGGTACTTCAACTTGATTTAGTGTAGGCCACCTCGTAATCCTTGCTTCAGTAACCCAACCAAACAAAGTATTAGATCCTTTCCTAACTTCTCTAGCTGAAACATTGAATGAAGAATCTGTGCTTAGTGGACCCATATCAATAAACTCAGACTGATTAATCCTTTTGTTCTTTGCACCATTATCCCACACCCTTAACAGCCATTCCCACACATATTCCCCACTTTCTGTTTGTATATATTAGAAAACTCAAGCAGTTCTTTTGGAGTGTAGCGTACCTCCTCCACACTTGGTACTTCACCTTTTAGGGCTTGCTGGGACTTAAGTCTAGTTATAGGTCTAGAAGCCAGAATTGGTAGTATGGAATTTTTTTGAGAAGGTTCAGCATTGTCTTGTAAAGCATCTGCCTCAGGCAATGCCCCAGGCAATGATTCGGGCAAGTGCTCTTTAGAGGCAGCTGGGCTAGGGCTAATCTCATTAGATGGGACTGGAGGGGCTAATGGTTTTTCTGGGCAGGGTGGTTTAGCAGACAAACATGAAGTAATCTCTTCAGATGGGAGTGGTTCTGCTGGTAGGAGTGATTCAACGGAATTTAGGGGCTCAGTATCCCCAACTTTCTGATTATTGGCCCACATGTCCCCATCCCAAGTTTCAGGATCCCATTTCTTCCCAATCAATGCCCTCACTTTAACTTCAGGCACTTCTCGAGGTTGGCAGTTGAGCTGGCATTGTAATTCAGCCACTCCTATAATAAGACCCTAGTTTGGTTTTCAGCAATTTCAGCTCCGTTACTACAAGAAATAAGGCTTTCTGTCAAGCACAAATGGAAGCCTTGAGATCATTTGTGCGGCACTCAAGCCTTGACGCTGAAGCCCTGAGCACATCTCTTTCTTTCACTAGTTTGTCTAGCAAAAGTAGGACCAACCAATCAGCTTCCTTATACTTCTCATTCTGACAAAACTGTAGAAAGATATTACACATGTGTTCACCCACAGCCTCGCCTTTCATCAATACATGATCTACTGGTGGTGATATTTTGTGTATTTGTATCGCCACCTCACACCATGGTTTAGCAGTGCCCTCTTTACTGCTGGAAGCAGAGTCATCTACATCTTTAAGACTAACCAGACTTGAGAACCAATTTAGAAAACTCATCCTTACAATTTTGTTTCTCTAGACCCCACTCTCAGTACCAAATGTTTTAGGCTGGGTTCTCTAGAGAAGCAAAACCAGTAAAGCATATAAGTACATACAGGGAGAGATTTATATCAAGGAAACGGCTCACATGATTGTAGAGGCTGGAATGTCCCAAGTCCGTGGATTAGGATAGAGGCTTCTCTCAATTCACGTAGCTGCAGGGGCTGGCAAACCCAAGATCGGCAGGTCACGGAGAGCGGGGCTCTTGCTCACAGGCTGTGAAAACTGGTGAATCTCAAGATTGACAGGCAAGACCACAAGGCTTCTTCTGATTCACGTAGCTGCAGGGGCTGGCGAACCCAAGACCAGCAGGTCGAAGAGCAGGGCTCCTGTTCACAGGCTGTGAAGATCGATGAATCCCAAGATTGGCAGGCAAAACTGAAAGACTTCTCCTGATTCACACAGCTGCAGGGGCTGGCGAACCCAAGATCAGCAGTCAAAGAGCAGGGCTCCTGCTCACAGGCTGTGAAGACAGATGAATCCCAAGATCGGCAGATAAGCTGGTAGCTCAAGTCTCAAGAACCAGAGGTCAGACAAACAGGAGGCAGTCACAGGATCCAGAGTGAGCAAAAAAGCCAGAGCATCTGCTTATATTCCAACACAGGCTGCACCTTCAAGGAAACTCCCTTTCAATCGATTGGCAGATTCCATCATGGGAGTGATCACATATAAACACTGAGAATCATGGCTCAGCCAAGTTGACACACAATCTTAACCATCACAGGCACCATGCTAGGCACTCCAAATACAATGATAAGCAAAAAGAAACATGATCTCTTCCCTTCTGGAGTTACAGTCTTGATTTATAAGAAATAGGTCTGCTCTGACCCAGACCACAATAGTAAGTCATAGACAGAGTGGGAAAGAAATGTAGAACAAAACTCAAACTCATAAGTAAGACCAGACCTCCTGGTCTGAGACTGGTAGAACCTCTGAGACTATGGCCATCAGACACCCTTCAAAGTTGGAACTGAAATCACTCCCAGAGATCATATTATAGTCATATAATAGATAGGACTATAAACGAACAATAATGCCAGTGAGGAATGTACACCTCAGTACATCCAAAAGCAAAGTTCAGGAGGAAGGTAGGGGCAGGAAAGCTGGGCAAATGGACACAAGGAACCCAGGGAGGCAGGGGGGAGAGTGCTGACACACTCAGGGGTTTGCAACCAATGTCATGAAACAAGCAGTGTATAAATCATTGACTGGAAACTAATTTGCTTTGTAAACTTTCACCTAAACCACAATAAAATGTTTAAAAAAAACAAAACAATGTATAAGATAAAAAAAAGAATAAAATACCTAGAATAAATTTAAGCAGGGATGTAAAGGACTTATACAATGAAAATTATAAAACACTGCTGAAAGAGATTAAAGAAGACTTAAATAAATGGAAAAATGTTCCATGTTCATGGATTGGAAGACTTAATACTGTCAAGATGTCAATACTAGCTAAAATTATCTATACATTCAATGCAATCCTGATCAAAATTCCAACAGCTTTTGTACAGAAATGGAAAAAAAACAATCCAGAACTTTATATGGAACAGCAAGAGGCCCCCAACAGCCAAAGCAATGTTGAAAGAGAAGTACAAAGTAGGAGGATTCACACTTCCTGATTTTAAAACATATTATACAGCTACAGTAATCAAAACAGCCTGGTACTGGTATAACAATAGACACATAGACCAATGGAATAGAATCGAAGGTCCAGAAATCAACCTACACATTTATGGTCAACTGATTTTTGACAAGGATGTTAACTCCATTTAATGGGGAAAGAAGAGTGTCTTCAATAAATAGTGCTGGGAAAATTGGATTCCTACATGCAGAAAAATGAAACAAGATCCATGCTTCACACCATACACAAAAACAAATTCCAAATGGATTAAGGACCTAAATGTGCAAACTAAAACCATAAAATTCTTAGAAGAAAATGCAGGGGCAATGCTGTAGGGACTAGCTTTTAACAATGGACTATCTAATATAATAACAAAAGCACAAACAGCAAAACACAAAATAAATAAATGGAACCTCATAAAAATTTAAAACTTTTGTTCATCAAAAGTTTTACCAAAAAAGTGAAAATATAAGCTACTGACTGGGAGAATATCTTCAAAAACTATATATCTGATAAGAATCTAATAACCAAAATATACATAAAACTTCAACAACTTAACAACAAAAAGACAAACAACCCAATCATAAAACAGGCAAAGGACTTGAATAGACATTTCACCAAAGAGGACATTCAAATGTCCACCAAACACATGAAAAGATGCTCAACGTCATTAGCCATCAGAGAGATGCAAATCAAAACCACAATGAGATACCATTTCACTCCCACTAGGATGGCTAGGAAACCCTGGTGGTGTAGTGGTTAAGAGTTGAGCTGCTAACCAAAAGGTCGGCAGTTCAAATCCACCAGGGGCTCCTTGGAAATCCTATGGGGCAGTTCTATTCTGTTCTATAGTGTTGTTATGAGTCAGAATCGACTCGATGGCAATGGTTAGGATGGCTAAAATTAAAACAAAAAAACACAAATTAACAAATGGTGGTGAGGATGTGGGGACATCAGAATCCTTATCCATTGCTGGTGGGAATGTAAAATGGTACCGTCGTTGTGGAAAACAGTGTGGCAGTTCTTCAAAAAACTGAAAATGGAACTACTATATGACCCAGCAATTCCACTTCTAGGTATATATCCAAAAGACTTGAAAGCAGAGACTTGTAAACCAATGTTCATTGCACCACTATTCACAATAGCCAAAAGGTAGAAACAACCTAAATGCCCATCAACAGATGAATGGATAAACAAAATGTGGTACATACATACAATGGAATATCACTCAGCCAGTAAGAGAATTGAAGTCTTGATACATGCTGCAATATGGATGGAGCTTGAAGACATTATGCTGAGTGAAATAAGTCAACCACAAAAGGACAAATATTGCATGACCTCAGTTATATAAAAAGTCTAGAAAAGACAAATGTATAGAGACCAAAGTTTATCACTGGTTACCAGGGATGGAATGGAGGGGGAAGGGTGGGGTTATTGCTTATGGAGTACTGAGTTTTGGTTTACAGTGATGGAAAAATCACATTGATTAAGGGTAGGGTTGCACAGCTGATTATTGTGATTGCTGGCAGTAAGTTGTACACCTGTAAAAAGTTTAATTGGCAAAAGTTGTGTGATAGATATATTTACAACAATGACAAAAAAAAAAAAAAAGAGTAGTTGCTGAGGGTGCTCATGTACTACCAAACACCTCATGGGATTTAGTTTCTTGGTTTGAAGGTTTAGGGTCGTGGTTTCATGGGACATTCCAGTTAATTAGCCTAATAACATGGTTAGTGCTTCTGTTCCATTTCCTAGCTCATTGTGCAGTTCCTGGGGTCTTAAAAGCTTGCAAGCAGCCATCTAAGATACAACAATTGGTCTCTATTTACCTTTAGCAACAGAGGAAAAAGG
Source organism: Dugong dugon (assembly GCA_030035585.1). NCBI lineage: Eukaryota > Metazoa > Chordata > Mammalia > Sirenia > Dugongidae > Dugong > Dugong dugon. The sequence goes on from CM057463.1 coordinate 51,181,894, forward strand.
AGAGTCAGGAATAGGAAGAGGAAATGGATTGTGGCTAATTGTCTCCATGAACAACTGCCTCCTTTGCCACGAGACCAGAAGAAGTGGATGGTGCCCAGCTACCATTACTAAACATTTTGATCAAAGATTCTATAGAAGAATCCTGATCAAAAGGGGGAAAAATGTAGAATAAAATTTCATATTCTCATGGCCTCTAGATTTTCTGGAGTCATGAAGGTGGATGACTCCCCAAAACTACTGCCCTGAGGTAATCTTTAAGCCTTAAACCAAAAATATCCCCTGACTTCTTCTTAAAACCAAACAAGAGTTTAGCTTAACTAGTAAAGAATGTCTGCCTTGAGCATTATGCTTTTTTAAGATTTATCAATATGGGATTAAGCTGACAAGAACATCTCGGAAAATTGGATAGGAACCTTATGTAGCAGTGAGTTTATATTAAAGAGGGAGGAACAACCCAGAAAAGGTGAGAATGGATGCAAAACTCAAAAAAATGTAATCAATGTCACTGAATTGTACATACAGAAACTGTTGCATTGGTTTATGTTTTGCTGTGTATATTCTCAACAACAATAAAACGTGACAAATTATAAAAAATAAAATAAAATCCAAGCACTATAAGAGTAAAAAAAAAAAAAAAAAAAAGAATCAGACAGTGAGACCAGATAGCAAATAATTCAACTTAAAAAAAAAGTTTTATAACTATTTTTTGTTTTTAAATATTTCATTCATTGGACATATTTTGCTATTGTTCTTAAAACTGCAACTGGAATAGTTTTATGTTATGTATTAAATCCACAGAAACTTAGGCAGCTCCAAAAAGCATATATCAAGAAATTCTGCTGAACATTATTCTAAGGCTTATATAAACACGGTGTGCCTATAAATTTGTGTAACACCTCACATGTGAAAATAAGATTTTTAAAGCCATTACTAGAAGGATAAAAATGACCACCCTTCCTATTTTACCTTTCTAATCTAACAGAGGCAATTGAGAAAACAACTTCACATTTAGAACCCATGATGTAATACCCATTCAGAGTACTGAGGTTGTGCTACCAGGCCACACTGCCATTTGAATCAATTGTTCCAAGAATGTTACAATGAGTGATTGTCTCATCTTTAGAGACACTGTGTCTACCATACACATACCCATTGTCCTCAAGTTAATTCCGACTCATAGAGACCCGACAGGACAGAACAGAACCGCCCATAGGGTTTCCATGGAGCTGCTGGTGGACTCAAACTGTCGACCTTTTGGTTAGAAGCCGTAGCTCTTAACCACTGCACCATGAGGGCTCCTTATAGCCAGGTAATTTTAAGTCTCGCTTATTACGCATTCCCCATATAATGATTTGACTTTTTCGTTGCTGAATTCAATGTGCAAACTGTAAGACTTTTGGGAGCCTCTGTATACTCCAGAAGGTCTTTGGGTGGTGCAAACAGTTTATGCATGACTAATAACCTAAAGGTTGGTGGTTCGAACCCACCCAGTGGTGCTGTGGAAGAAAGGCAATCTGCTTCTGTAACTATTACAGCCAAGAAAACTCTGTGGAGCACAGTTCTACTCTGTAACACGTGAGGTTGTCGTGAGTTGAAATCGACTTGACGGCAATGGATTTGGCAACACTCCAGACTCTGGCTTCAATACAAGGGTGACAGTTGCACTGTGATAATCTTCAATTCAGATGGCCAAATCTCTGCATATACACATACCTTTTCCTGCAGCTTCTTTTTAAAGTTCTCATCTTGAGCTTTAAGTAAGATCTTGGGGTCAACTAAAGGTTCATCTGCTCTTTGCTTTTTCCACAACTTGGTGTTCAGATACCATGCTCCATACCTTATCTTCAACCACTCTGGTTTATAAGGATTCTATAGGAAATAACATAATTCTCAGCATCATTAGTTCTTTTGGTTTACCATTTCGATAAATCTAACATTTAGCTTAAGAAAGTGGCATCATTACTTTGAATTTATGGTTGGTCCTTGCCAAGGTATATGAAATTTCAATATGTGCTTATTTACAAAGGTAACACTAAAAATTTATGATTGAGAAAATAATGTAGTGGTTATGAGCATGGCCTTTGGATTTAGACAAAATCTGAGTTCAAATCCAGACTCTCCCAGTTAGCAGCTGAGACAAGTTACTTAATTCTCCATCCTTAAAATGGAGATAATGATACTATCCATTCCATAGAGTTGTTGTGAAGATTAAAGGAGAGAATTAAATAAAGTAGCTAGAAATCATACAAAAATCACATATTTACCCAAGGGTAATGACGTCGAGCAAGACTCAGTCTACCAAAGTAATAAGTTATTAGACTTAGTATGAGCCCGGTACTGTGAGCAGCCTTGTAAATGCTATACTACTTTTGATTAAAATGCTATTCCAACACCAACCTCTTATCCCTTCAATTTGAAGACAGAAAAAGGATGAAGAATAGAACACACTTCTTTTTTTCTCTCATTCCTCAGTAGTACAGCAAGGATATCAAGAGAATCTCTTGTTGGTTCATAGTCTGTTACTGTGGGTGCAATGCCCACATAATGTCTCATCAAAAAATGGGGTCTAACTCTTGGGTGGGGCAAAGAAACATGAAACCACAAAGACTCTGCCCCTTTCTCCTGTCACCCCAATGTAAACTATGTAGTGGTACCTGTGATACATTCTGGAGTCCAGCCAGATACACTTATCTAAAACCGAGACAGTGGGACAAAGTATATAGGAGAGAAATCCCTTCTCAGAGTTGGATCTAGCATTGTGATCCCTCCACTCCAAGCATATTGACCTCCTTGCTATTTCTAGAGCACATTCACTCTGCTTCTGCCTCACTGCCTTTGCACTCACTGTTCTGCCATAATGCTCTTCCCTCACATAGCTACTTTTTTAATTCCTTCATGTCACCTTTTCAGTAGTAGCTTCCCTGACCACTCAAATTCAAAATTGTAACCCCCTCACAACACAGCTTGTCTTCCTTCCTTGTCTCATTTTTCTTAACATTTATCATTATTTGATACGCTTATATTTTTCTGATTGTCCTTCCTCTCACTCTTTAAAATATAAGCTTCAGGAAGTAAAGATTTTTGTCTGCTTTGTTCCGCACTATATCCGCCTGGTATCTAGGACATAATCAGTGCTCAATAAATATTTGCTGAATTAAAGCTAGGTTTCTTAATCTTAGGTCCCTGGGTGGCACAAATGGTTTGTGCCCGTCAACTAACTGAAAGGTCAGCAGTTTGAACCTACCCAGCTGTGCCAGGGAAGGCTGGTGATAAGCTTCCGTAAATATTACAGCCAAGAAAACCCTGTGGATCTCGGTTCTGCCCTGTAACACTTGGAGTTGCCATGAGCTGGAATCGACTCAGTAGCAATGGGTTTGGTTTGGTTTGGTTTTTCTTAACCATGGCACTACTGAAATTTCAAACTGCTAATCTTTTGTTTAGTGCCCATAGCTCTTAACCACTACACCACCACCAGGGCTCCACTGAAATTTTGGGCTGGCTAATTCTTTGTCGTGGGGCTGCCCTGTGCATTGTAAGATGTTTAGCAGCATTCCTAGCCTCTACTCACTAGATGCCATTTGCATCCCCCCCTTGCCCTAGTTGTGACAACAAATAATGTTCCCCCATATTGCCAAATATATCCTGGAGGGCAAAACCACACCTAGTTGAGAACCACTGAATTAAAGGAAGGAGGAAAAGAAAGGGAGGAAAAAAGAAAAGGAGGAGAGATGGAGTAGAATGGCATCTACACTATGGCCCTACTGATGAACTTGAGTTCTGGAATATGTTACGCTGTTGTGTAGCTAGTGATCTTTCAAGACCCAGTACAAACATAATTTCTTCTGTGAAGCTTTTACTGAACCCACCCTCACCCCGATGTTTGGTGCAATTGATTACTTCTCCCTATGTCCTGTATACACCATGACATCATTTTATTATAGTTAATAATTTACCTGTTGACCCCACTAGACTGTACGATCCTTAAGGATAGGAAACTGTCCTTCATTTTTGTGTTCCAATCTCCCAGCACTTTTTGACACATAGTAGAAGATACTCAGAAGTATTTGCTGAATAAATGCATAAACAAATGGATGAACGAATACACAGAGCAAGAGGAAATATGCTACAATTGAGGCACAGAATACAATGAGAGATCAGAGGTAGGAATAAATTAATGCCAAACAAAGGGTCTGAAAAAATACTCCATAGAACAATTGGCACATGAAATATAAACATGTGGACACAGGAAAGAAGGGCACTTCAGCAGAGAGAATAATATGAGCAAAGCTAAGGTAGTGGGAAAGTACAGAGTTCTGAAGAACATCAAAGAACAGTGTGTAGCAGGCCTGAGAGTAAGTGAAGTCAAAAAATAAAGAAGGGGACTTCCACTTCTGGCATAGGGACCAGATTTACCCTCCCACCTGCAACAACAACAACAAAACCATAAAACATATATGAAACAAAGGTTTGCAAGACATTGAACATCAGGCAACAAAAGACAGTGATCCCTGAGAGATGAGAAACAAACAAGATATGTCACACAATTGCCCCAGCCCACTGCCTTGAGAGAGTTTCCAGGCCATGGTACAGGGAGGAGGAACCCAGGAGACCAGTGGGTTCTCTGAATTGAGGAGACAGAGCTGAGAGTTCGGGGAGACCGAGGAAGCTAGATTTCACAGCACTGGATACCACAAAGGGGAGAGTTGCATACAGAACTCCAGATATTTACAGAGGGTCCCCTCAAATATTCAGCAGGGAAAGAACTAACTGAAAGGACTACAAGGGGCAGTACCAGTGCTCACATAGGGCCAGGAACAGTGCATATTCCCACCTGGAACACCTAAAGACTCACAGGGTACTGGTAGAGTACACAGAAGGTCTTGTCTTAGTAGCGGGGAATAATTAATCCTAGATTGAGCATCTTAGGTTCCACCCAACAAATCTTAAAAGTTAATACCCAAAAGTATTCAATTGTTTCCACATCACTTGACTGCATTCCAGAAAAAAAGCTCAAGAGTATTTATGGGAATAAAAAAATACCAGCACCCAACAAGGTAAAATTCACAATGTATAGAATTCACTCAAAGATTACCAGGCATGCACAGAGGAAGGAAAACATGACCCATAATGAGGAAATAAACCCAAAACTGGTATAGCTGTTAGAATTAGTAGACAAGGACACTAAAGCATTTATTGTAACTGCATTCCATATGTTTAAAAGATTAAGTAGAAATACAGAAAATATAAAAAAAGACTCAAACTTCTAGAGATGAAAATTATGTTTGAGATGAAAAATACACTAGATGGGATTAACAGCACATTAGATACCGCAGGAAAAAAGATTAGAGAACTTAAAAGCATTGCAAAAGAAATTCAGAGAGAAAAGAGAATAGAAAATTGAACAGAGCAGCACTGAGCTGTGCGACAACTTCAAGCAGCCTGATATACATGTAATGAGAGTCCCAGAAGGTGGGGTAATGAGAGACAAACATATTTGAAGAAATAATGGTCAAAAATTGTTCAAATTTGATGAAAATCATAAGCCTACAGACTGAAGAAGCTCAACAAACTCCCAACTCCAGAAACATGAAGAAATTTGTCTAAGGCACACTATACCCAAACTGCCCAAAATCAGTGACAAACAGAAAATCTTAAAGGGCAGCCAAAAAGAAAAAAAAACACATTATGTTCAGAAAAAACAAAGATAAGGATGACATAAGATTTGTCGTCAGAAACAATGTAAGCAAGAAGACAGTGGAGTAACATTTCTGCAGTACTAAAATTAAAAAACAAAACAAGAAACAGTACACCTAGGATCCACAAAAATATGTTTTAAACATGAAGACAGAATAAGGATGTTTTCAGATATTCAAAACCTGAAAAGAATTTATTACTGGTAGATTCACACTATAAGAAACGTGAAAGGAAGTTCTTCAGGCAGAAAGAAAATACCATGTAGAAATATATTTTGAACTCTTGCATACTGATCTTCTGTCTGTCAGTCAAAAGTTCAATTTTGGCAATAACCACCATGGTTTATCAAGCGGCATTTGCGCAATTATTTGTAAGTACAAGGAACTGAGCAATTTGATTCAGCCCAGATTCAGAACAAGCAGTGGTTTAGGCCTCAGGTGTGATGAACATAATTTGCCTGTCTAGCAGCATTTTCCATTTTACCCTTAGAAAGATGGGAGGAAAATGGAAAAATTACAGTGCTGATATCAATGATGGAATGCATAGTTTTCATAAACCTTATAAAACAGAGTCAAAGAAGGAAAACATAATACATATCAAAAGTCAATTGTGTTCAATTATAACTGAATTTTAATTTTCATGAATTTTAATTAATATGTCCTAAATACTGGAAATATAGTATCAAAGATTATACATAAAGGCATGAGGTAATTAGAGATAATATGCTGTTTTTCAGAGAAAGGAACTCCCTACCACCAACTCCCTCCCTTCTACTTAGGCACTTAAGTCTGTTGTCAGACTTATACTATTTGACTTGTGTGTGTGTGTGTGTGTGTGTGTGTGTGTGTGTGTGTGTGTGTGTGTGTGTGTGTGTGTGTGTGTGTGTGTGTGTGTGTGTGTGTGTGTGTGTGTGTGTGTGTGTGTGTAGCCTTGGTGGCACAGTGGTTGAGAGCTACAGATATATATATATACTTTTTTTCCCACCACCCTTCTGTCAGTTTGTCGCACTGTGGTAATTTGTGTATTGCTATGATGCATGGAGCTACTATGCCACTGGTATTTCAAATGCCAGCAGGGTCACCCATGGTGGATAGGTTTCAGCAGAACTTCCAGAATAAGATGGACTAGGAAGAAAGGTCTGACGATCTACTTCTGAAAATCAGCCAATGAAAACCCTATGGATCACAACAGAATACTGTCCAATATAATGCTGGAAGATGAGCCCCCTAGTGGCCTCGAGCATATTAAGGATCATGAAGATAGTGCAGGACTGGGCAATGTTTTTGTTCTGTTGTACATGGGATCACCATGAGTTGAAGCTGACTTCATGGCAACTAATAACATAACATGTGTGTGTGTATAAATATATATATATATATACATATTTATATATATATACACATATTTGCAGTAACACATGTATAAAAAACTACTGTAGGGGCCCATTGGAACACAGCAGGTTATTTCTCCTTTCTGTTACCTTGTTCTTCCATTTTCACAGCAGTTCATTACTGAGGAAACTGAGTAATCTGTTAATGATCAGGTAAAAAAAGCATACAGTTAAGAATGAGGGCTTGTTGTCAATGAGACTCCTGTAAAAATTCCAGAATTCTATGTTAAAAGGCTAGTACCAGAATTCAAGAAAATATTAATTTTCTTTGAGTTCTGGACTTTTCCCCTTCTGCAATACCTGTGGTTTCTGGAGTTTCCTCTTGAAGTCTAGTTCCTGGAAGGAGAAATCTAGCTCTTGTGGTTTATTTAGCCCCACATGAGACTTTAGCTCCAGAGGAACTTGGTTTAGTCTCATTGTGTGGAGTACATCATAGTTTGGTTTGTTGTCATAGTCAATGTCAAACTGTTTCAGGATGAATTCTTCATCAATGGTTGAACTTCCCTGGAATAATATCACATCTTATGAGTCGAAGTCAAATGGTGACATGCTCCTTGCTTTCTGCTTTAATCTAAGGGCACTATCTGACCATTGCTAAAGTAGCAGTAGTTTGGAGGAGATGCAGAAAATGTTCAGCTGGCATTTATTAGAGACAAGATGTATTTGGGGTCTGGAGGGCCTTGTCAGTGCATCATGAGACAGCTTAGGACCTGCAAGGAGCAGTGAGTCCCTGAGGGAAATAATGGGGCCGAGGAAAACTCAGTTTGTTTGATTAAAAGCAAACTTCTCCAACATTTTATAGCAGTGACATTCTTAGAGGTGTTTTCCATACATGTCTAGATATGTCAGTGTCTGCCCTGTCCCTTATAAGCGACACTGTCCTGTGCACGGCTCCTGCTAAGGGAGGCAGCTGTAGTCAGCCATATTTCACACACAGAACAGTTCTCTCCCCTTGCTTCCCCCAGCCACAGCTGACAGGAGTAGAGATGGATTCATGACGGGCAGCTAAACCAGGGGCTGAGCACTGACCTATGATGTGGCTCAATACTAAAAGATAAGTTAGGCTCAAGAGAATCCCAGCTTGGGAAATATAATTTGGGAAGCACAGAGAGAATAAGGTGCTTAGCAGCCTGGAGCTGAAGGTGGGTGAAATTTATGGAGAGGAGCCCTGAAATAGAATCAGTGTGGTAAAGTGAGGAGTAGAGTCAAAACTAAGCTGAAATAGAAATACAGCAAGTGGAATCAATAAGGTGAAAAATACATAAATCAACAGCATAAAAGTATAAACTAATGCTGTTGAGAAAATAGCACAGGTTGATTGTGACAGGGACCTAGGTAGCGGAACTGAGGTAAAGATAAGGCCTTGGTCATAGGGAATGAAAATAAGGCCAGTTACCAAAGTAGTTAAACTACTAGCCTCCAAAAAACCAAAAACCAAACCTGTTGCTGTTGAGTCAATTCCGAATCATGGTGACCCCATGTGTTACAGAGTAGAACTGTGCTCCATAGGTTTTCTTGGCTGTAATCTTTACAGAAGCAGATTGCCAGGCCTTCCTTCCACAGTGCCACTGGGTGGGTCTGAACTGCCAACCTTTCGGTTAGAAGCCGAGCACAAACCATTTGCCTCACCCAGGGACCTATTACTAGCCTAGGGTTCCTTAAATCCCCTGCCTAACAGAGGAGTAGCTCAAGCCACAGGAATGGGAGAAATGGAAGGGATGGGAATTAAGCAATTCAATCCAGCCAGATTATGAATAAGCAGGTTCCATCTCCAGGCATAGTGGGTATCATCTGTCTTGTCCAGCATCCCTACTCCAGTCTTCCTCTAGGGAAACTCCTGTCCCCATTCTCCGTCAATCTGTTGTAGCTGAGGCTGAAACCCCAAGCCCCATCTCCCCACCTTGGATCCAGGGTAAGACCCTGGCCTAATCAATCAGCATATCCCACCTCCCTAGTCACAGTGATTAATTCAAGCATAGACATGTGACTCTAGTTAGTCCAGTGAAAGTAAGCCCTGGACTTTTCCCTGTAGGAAAAGGGTTTCTCTGTTCGCACTAAGGTTGCTCACTAGTAGGATATAAGCTTGGAGATTTTACTTCTGGCATGTCCTGAGGAAAGGCTAGTTGAGAATAAAGTAGTCAGGCAGAGGACAGCAGCTAAGAGATATGGAGAACACCTAAAACCATTTCAACACCTGGATCCAGCTGTGCCTGAAGGTCCTAATACTTCTGGATGATTCCCTTTTCTCCCTTAACCTAGTCTGAATTGCATTTCAGTCACTTGCCAATGTCCTAAATAATACATTGGCTAAAATTGACTAATGCACTCAAAAACTGAGGAATTGGGGAGATACAAGTACTAGGAGGTCTTATATCCAGGAAAAGAATCAGGAATCTAGACATCTACAGGAACCAAAGAACAGGACTAGGTAACTGAACAGATTCTTGGAAGGAAAACAAGGAAAGACCTTGATAGCTGAGTCAAAAGTTGCTTCATTTTAGAAATACTTTTTGGAAAGGCTGAAGTCAAGTATAGCTATCCAAGTATCTGTAAGCAAAGATAACTGAGAAGAATGAGTTGATGAAGAAGTGAAGGATAGAGAGAAAAGAAGGTCTTGATACTGAAAATAAGAATATGAAGCAACAGTAATGAGGTATTAAACATTCAAATTGGCTGCAAGCTTGCAAATTTTCTAGAAATTTCATCTACCGAAAACATTTCCATGTATAAATTGTGGGAGAAAATGATTCCTTTATAACTTTGATGATTTGACTTAGATTTTATCCGAACACTGTTTTTTTAATAAAAGCAACTTTGAGCTTGACTTTTAAAAGTAGGTTGAAGTGTTAATCCTAGCTTACAAGAGTAGCAACCCAGTTGCAGAAGTCACCAACTCCTTTGCGTATGTTTTCATGAAGAAGAGGACCATGGAGCAAATCTGTTTCACTTGGCTTCTTTTCTTTATAAATCCATTGGCCTGAAGGTGACACAGGAGGCTTCTTAGGACTAAAAATAACCAAAGAATTACAATATGAGGCAAAATGAATCCAAGTGAAATTCAAACAGTTAGTATAGTGAGGAAAAGTGGGCATTAAAGCAAGTATTTCTCACAGTCTCTTGCAAGCCCACACAAATTACATTTTAATTTTTCAAAGATCACACTCTTATTATCAATATCATAAAGACAATTCTAGCTTTATTAGTTACAACAAAATAGCATTTTACCATTATAAGTTGATTTTTAAAATTCTGTTGTTGTTAGTTGCCACTGAGTCTGCTCCAACTCATGGCGACCTTACGTGTAAGTGAAAGAAATGTTGCCCGGTCCTGCGCCATCATCACACTTGTTGCTATGTTTGAGCCCATTGTTGCAGCTGTTGTGTCAATCCATTTCACTGAGGGTTTTCCTCATGTTCGCTGACCTTCCACTTTACCAAACACGTTCCTTTCCAGATTTTAAGAATTATAAGTATCATTTATTAAGATGTGTTCCAGGTAAAAGCCCATATTACTGTGCTTAATAATTGAAGTTCAGCAAAGCTGGTAAAGCCATATTCCAAGACTCAGACAATCTCAACAAGTAAGAGAGACATCTTCGACCTCTCTCTCTCCTCCCTAAAATCCAGCCTATTAACAAATCCAGTAGATTTTAACTTTGTTTTCTCTGGATCACTGCACTTGTGTCTCTGGATCTTCTCTTACAGTTCCCCAACCCCTAATCCCCAGTTCCTTCTCTACCCTGCAGCCAAAGCGGCCATTTCAACATGTAAATCTGTATGTATCAAACACAGTCATCCTGTACCCTCAATTGATTAAGCCTCTTTAATAACTCCTTTTTTTTAAATTGAGGTATAATTCACATACTACAAAATTCACCCTTTGAAAGTGTACAATTCAATGGTTTTTAGTATGTTCATAAAGTTGTGCAACCATCACTATTATCTTATTCCAGAATGTCTTCATTACCCCCAAAAGAAATCCATACTCATTAGCAGTCCCTTCTGGTTCTCCCCTCCCCCAGTCCTGGCAACTACTGCCTCTGGATTTACCTATTCTGGACATTTCATATAAAAGAAATCATATAATATGTGGTCTTTTGTGTCTAGTTCCTTCACTTTGCATAATATTTTTGAGGTTCACCCATGCTGCAGCATGTATCAGTACTTCAATCTTTTTATGGCTGAATAATATTTCATTGTATGAATATACTACAGTTTGTTTGTCCATTCATATGTTCATGGACACCTTCATGGAATGTAGGATGCTTCCACTTTTTTGTTATTGTGAATAATGCTGCCATGAACATTTGTATACAATTTTTTATGTTCAATAGCTTCTTGTTACTCCTCCAATAAAGACCTAAATCTTAACTTCCAAGGCCCTTTATGACCTGGTCTCTGCCTGTCTCTCTAGATTCTTCTGGAACTACTACCCTCACCTCACTCCGAGCTCCAGCCACAGTGGCTTTCTCTCAGTTCCATGAATTCGTCATGCTCCCTCCTGCCACAGGGCCTTTGCCCATGCTGTTCTACCTGACTGGAATGTCTTCTCCATTCCTTATCCTCCTTTTTGTCTCAATATACAAGTTCCTTCCACAGGGAGGCCATCCCACAGGCTCTTTTCTCTGAGTATCCTATAGCATTTATTCAAAGCATTCATCTAGCCATTCATCCCACAAATATTTATTTAGCGCCAACTAAGTCTCAGGTACTGTTCTAGGCATTAATATTGAGCTGTAAATAAAGTTAAGTCCCTATCCTCATACAGTTTACAATCAAGTAGGGAGAAACAGATAGAAAAGAAGTAAACAGACATATATGAGGTGATTATAAGAACTATCAAGAAAAATAAAATGGGACAAGAAGGATGGAGAGTGATGATAGAGGGCATTTTAGTGGTACAGGGGAGGCCTCTCTAATAAAATAATGTTTTAGCAAAGACCCAAAAGAAGAAAGGGATAAAACCATGCAGCTATCTGGTAGAAGAGCATTCTAGGCAGAAAAGAATAGCATGTGCAAAGGCTCTAAGGTGGGAGTGTGCTTAGCAGGTTTGAGGACAGCAAGGAGGCCAGTGTGCCTGAAGAGGAGTGATTAAGGGGCAGAGCAGTAGAGGATGAGGCCTGAGAGGTAACAGGGACCCAATCATATGGGACCTCAGAGACAACTGTAAGGACTTTGGGTTCTACTATTAACAACTTAGTAAGCAATTAGAGAATTTTGAGCACAGGAATGACACTACCTAACTTAAGTTTTAAAAATTATCATTCTGGCTAGTGTGTGACAAACAGACTTGGAGAAAGTGGGCATGGATAAAAGCCATCAGATCAGTTAGGAAACTATTGTATTAAACCAGGCCAAGAGATTACAGTATCTTGGAGTAGACTGGTAATTGTAGAAAAGGTAAGACTTTGGATATATTTCAAAGCTAAAACAATGAGGATTTGTTGGAAGGATGTAACTGCTGTTGTAGAAGCAAACAGAAGAACAGAGTTGCTATTTACTGAGCTAGGGAAGGCAGAAAGAGGAATAGGTTTTGGGAAGAAATCAAGAGTTCAATTTTGGAGTTAAGTCTAAGATGACAATTACACATCCAACTGCAAACGCTGACTATCTATATATAGTTAGACTGGATGAAGTCACTCAGATGTGAGTATACATGCAGAAAAGAAGCACTAAAGCACTTCAAGATTGAAAATCAGGAAGATGAGGAGTGACCAGCAAAAGAAGGCAGAGAAGAGGTCCATAAAGTAGGTGGGAAACCAAGGAAGAGGAATGTTCCAGATGCCCACGAAGAAAGTGTTTTGAGAAAGAGGATAACATTAATTGTTTCAGTTGCTGCTAATCCATCAAGTATGGAGATTACTGAGAAGCTATGTTAACAGGAGGTCAGTGGTGACCTTGACCAAGGGCAGGTTCAGTAGGGTGCTGGAGATAAGAGCTTGACTGCTGTGAGTTCAACAGAGAATAGAAGAGGATGTGAGTATATATGCCTTTCTCAAATTTTTCTCTAAAGGAAGGAAGGGACTATGTGATCGATCAAGGGATGTTGTTTTAAAGATGGAAGATACTATCACATGCATGTATGCTGTGGTAAGGTGATAATGGTCCCCAAAGATATGAAGTCCTAATCCTGGGACCTGTGAATGTTACCTTATTTGGAAAAAGGGTCTTTGCAGATGTGATTAAGGATCTTCAAATGGGGAGATTATCCTGGATTATCTGGATGGGCCCTAAATGCTATCATAAATTGTCACTGTGAGTTGCCATTGAATGATTCTGACTCATAGCGACCCCATTCCACAAGTGTCCTTATAAAACAAAAACAAAAACAAAAACAGTAGAAGGTAGCTTGACACACACAAAGAGGGGAAGGTTAAAAGACCTATACAAAGAAAACTACAAGACACTACTGCAAGAAACCAAAAGAGACCTACGTAAGTGGAAAAACATACCTTGCTCATGGATAGGAAGACTCAACATTGTGAAAATGTCAATTCTACCCAAAGCAATCTACAGAAACGATGCAATCCCGATCCAAACTGCAATGACATTTTTTAATGAGATGGAGAAACAAATCACCAACTTCACATGGAAAAGGAAGAGGCCCAGGATAAGTAAAGCATTACTCAAGAAGAAGAACAAAATGGGGGGCCTCACACTACCTGATTTTAGAGCCTATTATACCACCATGGTAGTCCAAACAGCCTAGTACTGGTGCAACAACAGATATACATAGACCAATGGAACAGAATTGAGAATCCAGACGTAAATTCATCTACCTACGAGCAGCTGATATTTGACAAAGGCTCAAAGTCCATTAAATGAGGAAAAGACAGTCTCTTTAACAAATGGTGCTGGCATAATTTGATATTCATCTGCAAAAAAAAGAAACAAGGCCCATTCCTTACACCACGTACAAAAACTAACTCAAAATGGATCAAAGACCTAAATATAAAATCTAAAATGATAAAGATCATGGAAGAAAAAATAGGGACAATGCTAGGAGCCCTAATACATGGCATAAACAGAATACAAAACATAACTAACAATGCACAAACACCAGAAGAGAAACTAGATAACTGGGAGCTCCTAAAAATCAAACACTTATGGTCATCAAAAGACTTCACCAAATGAGTAAAAAGACAAGCTGCAGACTGGGAAAAAATTTTTGGCTACGATAAATCCGATAAGGGTCTAATCTCTAAAATCTACAAGATACTGCAAAACCTCAACAACAAAAAGACAAATAACCCAATTAAAAAATGGGCAAAGGATACGAACAGGCACTTCACCAAAGAAGACATTCAGGCAGCTAATAGACACATGAAGAAATGCTCACGATCATTAGCCATTAGAGAAATGCAAATCAAAACTACAGTGAGATACCATCTCACCCTAACAAGGCTAGTGTTAATCCAAAAAACACAAAATAATAAATGTTGGAGAGGTTGTGGAGAGACTGGAACACTTATACACTGCTGGTGGGAATGTAAAATGGTACAATCACTTTGGAAATCCATTTGGTGCTTCCTTAAAAAGCTAGAAATAGAAGTACCATACGATCCAGCAATCCTGCTCCTTGGAATATATAACTATAAAAATAAAAGCCGTCACACGAATAGATATATGCACACCCATGTTCACTGCAAGGCTGTTCATGATAGCAGAAAGATGGAAACAACCTAGAAGCCCATCAACGGATGAATGGATAAACAAATTATGGTATAGTCACACAATGGAATACTATGCAATGATAAAGAACAATGAAGAATCTGAGAAACATCTCACAACATGGATGAATCTGGAAGGCATTATGCTGAGTGAAATCAGTCAGTCGCAAAAGGACAAATACTGTATGAGACCACTATTATAAGCACTCAAGAAAAGGTTTAAACGCAGAAGAAAACATTCTTTGATGGTTATGAGGGTGGGGAGGGAGGAAGAGGGAAATTCACTAACTAGATACCTGTTGCCATTGAGTCGACTCACTAACTAGAGAGTAGACAAGAATCATCTTGGGTGAAGGGAAGGACAACACACAATACAGGGGAAGTCAGCACAACTGGACTAAACAAAAAGCTAAGAAGTTTCCCGAACACAACCAAACACTTCAAGGGACAGACTAGCAGGGGTGGGGGTCTGGGAACCATGGTTTAGGGGTCATCTAGGTCAATGGCATAACAACGTTTATTAAAAAAATGTTCTGCATCCCACTTTGGTGAGTGGCGTCTGAGGTCTTAAAAGCTTGCAAGCGGCCATCTAAGATGCATCAATTGGTCTCAACCCACCTGGAGCAAAGGAGAAGGAAGAACACCAAAAACACAAGGAAAATATTAGCTGAAGAGACAAAAGGGCCACATAAACCAGAGACTCTATCAGCCTGAGACCAGAAGAACTAGATGGTGCCTGGCTACCACCAATGATGGCACTGACAGGGAACACAGCAGAGAGTCCCTGATGGAGCAGGGGAAAAGTGTGGTGCAGAACTCAAATTCCTGTAAAAAGACCAGACTTAATGCTCTGACTGAGATTAGAGGAACCCCAGAAGACATGGCCCCCAAACTCTCTGGAAACCCAGCACTAAAACCATTCCCGAAGCCAACTCTTCAGACAAAGATTAGACTGGACTATAAAACATAGAATAATACTTGTGAAGTGCGTGCTTCTTAGTTCAAGTAGATACACGACACTAAATGGGCAGCTCCTGTCCGGAGGCAGGACGAGAAGGCAGGAAGGGATAGGAGCTGGTTGAATGGACACAGGAAACTTGAGGTGGAAAGGGGGAGTGTGCTGTCACATTATAGGGATTGCAACTAGGGTCACATAACAATATGTGTATAAATTTTTGTATGAGAAATTAACTTGAGCTGTAAACTTTCACCTAGAGCACAATAAAAAATAAATAAAAAGGGGCACGTGATGTAAAAATGGGGCAGAGAGATTTGAAGATGCTGGCCTTGAAGACTAGAGTGATGTAGCCACAAGCCAAGGAATGCCACAAGCCACCAGAAGCTAAAACAGGCAAGTACAGATTCTCCCCCAGAGCCTCCAGAAGGAGTGAGGCCCTGCTGACACCTTGATTTCAGCCCAATAATACTGATTTCAGACTTCTGGCCTTCAGACCTGTGAGACAATAAATTTCTGTTGTTTCAAAATACCAAGTTTGTGGTAATCTGTTATAGCAGCCACAGAAAATGAATATATATGCTGATGAACAAACTCATCATTATGTAATTATACATTAATTTGGTGATAGGATAATTTATAAAGATACTAATTTGTGTTCCTTCACTTTACACTTTTACCTTCTCCTGTTTCAAGTAGATTCATTTGTAATTTCTTACCTTGAAGATTTTTGTAAGACTGACCGAGGAAACTGCCTAAAGTGAAAGGCACACTATATCGTGTAGAAGTCCAAGCTCACTGAAGCAATTAAGCTAAGTGCTGTGGTTGGGGTGGGAACAGAAGGGCGGGTGCATAGCCAGGGTATATACAGTATGCCAATGACAGAAAGGATCAAGAGAAGAGAGTCCCAAAGACAGAAAGAGGTTAACGATCAATCCTGCAATTACTGGGGACCTATTCCCACTTTCTTGCGGTACAAATAATGACCAAGAATAAACGTCTTATTGTCCAGTGGGATGGGGGCTTGCAATCAGATATAAATAGAAATAAAAGTAACAAATCATAAACTGAGGCTTATAGCCTCTATATTGATTCAGTGGCAGTCTCCCGTGGCAGTCTGCCAACACCATGAGGAGAGGGGACTTATCTTGTTTATATCACAGTGTCCCCACAATCTAGAATTTTCCATGGCCCGTAGGAGTTGCTCAATGATATTGTTGATTTTTTGCATAAAGAGAACAAGCTAATGGTTCACTGAAGCCAAGAATCCAAAGATGCTCACAGGACCACAATGATCCACACTGTTGGAATCTCCAAGGGGATCCCTACATATAACACTCCCCCTTCTTCCCTGTCTGGGTTCTGAGCAACTTGAAAAATAATATAAAGAGCAAAGACTAAGGCCAAAATATTGCCCATATTAATGGCCGCAGCCATGTAGAGGACATGGCTTTTAGGTCCAAGAGAACTTGCTCACTGAAACCCAGAAGCTGGCAGATTCTTTCCCCCAGCCCCCTAAAAAGAAAGGAGGAACAGAAGAGAATGTGTGCTTCCCATGGGCTGTCTGGCTCCCAAGTAAAAGAAGGGCAGAGTTGACATGAGCATGCCCAGTTGTTCTCCCCAAATTCACCAGGGGGTAGAGTGATAGAATGGGCTGAGGGGCTAGAAGTGTCACAACAGTGGAGTTCCCCTCACCTGGGAAGAAATGTCAGGTGTGGGGAAGATGTGTCTCCCCCTAACGAACATAAATAACTTAATACAGTGGATTTTCCCTTAATCCACCTACATGTAGGTAACCCACATGACTCACAAAGCTCTACAAGCTCATACCAGACACACGGACTGTGGTCCACACCTCTGTAAATGTTGGTGGTGCTGTGGATAGGGCTGCTCTCTAAATAACCCACACTCTTCAGCTCCCACCAGTGAAGCCATCTGATTTCAAAAGTCAAATGTTTTATCCTGAATCTATTTATGTCAAACATATTTATTATGTTTACAATATTTAATTAAATATTACATGAATTGAGAAAACAAGAGTGTGATACAAAAGAGAGTTGTTTCTACGAAAATTAAGCTCAGTGCTTTGGAAAGGTTCCATGAAGGTGAACTTCTTATTAAACAATTTTCATCATATTAGGTATGGGCAAAAATTATTGTAGAAGATCTGTGAAAAATCTCAGATCGACTCTCAAGTGTATTGAAGTCATCTTTCTACTTTAAAGAACTAGAAACTGGAAATCATAGAACATGCATCACTGGTGTGGTTTATACAAAAAGACAAGCAGGAACTCTAAGCAGCAGATCCATACTCGGAGAAAAGGCTTTACATTAAAAGACTAGCAAGTGAATGTGAACTAGCAAGTTATGTTTTAGTTATGTTTCAGATTGACCCAGAGGCATCTTGGAAGAAAGACATTAAAATGCTTCAAAGTACTGAAGTATCATCTTTTTACAATTCCCTGTATTAACTTTCTTTTATTTGTTATTCAACCAACTACCAGTCCCAATTATGTTGAATAAGAGAGCTTCTACCACAGAGAATTCAAAGAACCATTTTAGGCTAATTAAAAGGGTTTTCTGCAGTTTTCCAATTGCCAGATAGTTCTTCTGGAGTTATGCAGACACAATGCTTGTTTGCTCCATTGCTGGATAAATCACATCCATCTAAGAAATAAGCATTAATCACAGTGGAGCCCAGGACTCCTTTCTCTCCTCAAGAACTTAATTACTTTGGTTTCTCTAGATTATTCTAACAATGAGGAGCTTTGGGAAGGTAATTCCTAGAATATTTCACCAGCTGACAGGGATGAGCCAGAAGTTACTAGGATAATACTTACGATCTCAGAGAGACTTCTGTAGAACGTTTGTTTAAACCCTTTGTGGGTTCCTTCATCCTTTTCCTGATGTCCTGACAATAAGCCCATGTGTCCTCCAGCTTCCTGTCAGGATCTAGCACTTCCAGAACCTTCAACAAGAGCTACAAACACAAAATTGCCTTGGAGAGAAGAAAAATAGACTGAAAAAATGGCTTCCCTGAATTCTAATATAGAGTCCCTAGGTGGCACAAATGGTTAAGCAATCAGCTACTAACTGAAAGTTTGGTGGTTCAAATCCACCCAGTAGCACCTTCAAAGAAAGACCTTGTGATCTACTTCTGTTAAGATTATAGCCAAGAAAACTCTGTGGAGCAGTTCTACTCTGTAATACATGGGGTTGCTATGAGTTGGAATCAACTCAACAGCAACTGGTAACAGGTTTACCATATGCCAGCTATTGGTGGTACACAGTGTAAGAAAGAGATAAAGTCCTGCCTTCTAGTGCTTTTATCCTAGTAAGGGGCCTGGTGGTGATAAGTGTTATGATGAAAAAAAGAGCATGGTAAGTAAGGAATGGAACATGAGGGTGGAAGAGAAGTGCTATTTTATATTTAAAAAAAAAAAAAAAAACAGTTGCTGTCAAGTCAGCTCCGACTCATGGCAACCCCATGTGTGTCAGAGTAGAACTGTACTCCATAGACTTTTCAATGGCTGATTTTTCAGAAGCAGATCACCAGGCCTTTCTTCCAAGGCATGTCTTGGTGGACTCAAAGTGCCAGTCTTTTGGTTAGCAGCAAGCATGTTAACTGCCTGCATCACCCAAAACCTAAAAACCAAACCCTTTCTAGTTGAGTCAATTCTGACTCATAGTGACCCTACAGGACAGAGTAGAACTGCCCCATAGGGTTTCCAAGGAGCACCCGGTGGATTCAAACTGCTGACCTTTTGGTTAGCAGCCATAGCTCTTTACCTCTACACCACCAAGGTTTCTTCATCACCCAGGGACTCTGTTATTTTATACAGGTCTCTTCAGTAAGGTGACATTTGTCAAGATTTGAAGGAAGGGAAGGCTCAAGCCAAGCAGATACCTTGGAGCAAGTGTCCCAGACTCAAGAACAAGTACAGAAGGCTGAAGCAGGACATATGGGTAATGGTCTCAGAACAGTCAGGGGGCAAGAGGCTGGAATGGAGTGAGTGAGGTTGGAGGAGTAGGTGGTGAGTTTGGAGAGAAAGCAGAGCAGGAGCAGGGCCGAGAGCAGAGCCTGAGGGGCCTTTCAGATGCAACAAGAACTCTGGCGTTACTCTGAGTGAGAAGGGGCCATTGGAGGGCTTCGAACAGAGGAGGGACATGATAGGATGACTTTCTGAATGACTGCAGTGCTCTCTGTGTAGGGAACAGGCTGTGGAACAGAGGGTGGGGTAGAAGGCACTGCTACTTGCCTGCCCAATATCCATTCTGCCCTTCTTCCTTAATTCAACAGAACCTGGATTTTGTTCAAGCTGCAATGCCCAATTAAGAAGCTCAATTTTCTGGACTCCCTAGTAGTCAGATGGATGAGATGTAAGGAGAAGTCTCCTGGGAAAGCTATTATTTACCTAATCAGAAGGACAGAGTTAGCTGGCATGCACCCTTTAACCTTTGTCCCTTCCCTTGCTTGAAACACAGACTTGATGCCTGGAGATGCGGAAGTCATCTTGAGACCACAGGAGAAGAGACATGTGCTATGGATGATGGAACAGAAAGTCAGAAGAAACCTGGGAGACTGGTGCTATAATGGAGCAGCTGCCCAATCCTAGCTTGAATTTGGTGGGCTTCCCCTAACCAGTAAAACTAAGTGTTATCAAGTTGATTCCGACCCATGGTGACTGAATGTGTGGCAGAGTAGAACTGCTCCATAGGATTTTCATGGCAGTGACCTTTCAGAAGCAGATTACCAGACCCTTCTTTCCAGATGCCTCTGGGTGGGTTCGAACCACCCAACCTTTGGCTTATGGTCCAGCACTTAACCATTAGCGCCACCCAGGCCTCCACTCAGGACTTTGCCTGTGACCTCCCATTTTCTCATATGCCTTCTATCCACCAGTCAGCACATACTTATGAAACCTCCTAACACCAAGCTAAAGCGTCAAAAGTAAGACTGAACAATTTCCCCCATCCTTTCAAGGCACCAGTAAAGCCCCTCCCACAAACCTAGAACAGGACATTACCTCTACAGGTATATCTTCTTCCAGATTCGGGTAGAGGGCCAAGGGATGCCTGGCCAGGCGGGCTTCGATGTCCTCAATAAATGCCTTCCGTGCTTGCTGGGCTGGTGAGAGCTTGGGAAACACAGCTGCTTCCTTGGGCAGCTTGTTCTGCCTCGTCTTTGGGGCAGGTAGGGGAACTCGGTGATAAATCAGGGGAAGAAAGCCCTCTCGAGGGCCCTTTGTGATCAGACCTTGGCAAGGGGGACAACCTTTCCTGAAGTCGTCCAGCCCCTTCCTCACAAATATCCATTGCCGGCTGTTCAGGGAAGTATTCTTGTGTTTGTGCCTGTTCTTGTGCTTTGTGAAACACCTGGAAGGGAGATTCTCTTTGAACCTGGAAGAGAACATGCCTGGTCATATGGACTGAAAGGACTGGGGTGGGAGGAGGAGATTGTATGAGGCTAGCTGCCACCATTTGGGGGGGGGAGAGGGGAGGGTGGAGTCAGGGAAGAAGATTCCATATAAAGAGGGTTGAGTTAAGCACGCTTCTAGTTCATGGCACATCATCACTGGTCTGTGCAAAGCCCCTCTCCTGTCTTATTTATTCTCTTACCTCCATATCCCAAAGTCCCTGGGTGTCACAAACAATTTAATGTGCTTGGCTGCTAATCAAATGGTTGGAGGTTCTCATAAACAGCCTAAAGAATCAGCATAGGCAAAAAGCCTGGTGCTTTTGCCCCTTGGCTGTGACACCAAAATGGCAACAGACCTCCCAGGTACCTGAAGCACTCCCTCAAACACCGCTCAGCTTGGCAAAAGTGGCCAGCTGGATGACTAAAGGCTCCACGTGCATCAGACCTTCAAATTGGATCCAGGGGTCAAGGTGCCCCGGGCGCAGGGGCAGATTATCAAATAGGCAAGGTAAGCACGTTACTCACCTTGCTTATCAGATCATCTGTAGTGAACAATTTCACATTTTTTCACCACATCAAAGATTCTGCTTCTAGGTATTCCTGGCATCTGTCTCTCTCCCAATCCCACAGCACCTTCCTACAGAATCAAAGCCTCTTTTCAAATTTACAATCCCTGACAGGGACTGATGACCCAGTCAAGAAGGTAAGAACAGGCTTACTTGTGCTTACTCCCTAGTCTGTAGTGACCGATTTCACCTGTTTTTCATCTGGGTTTCATCTGAAAAACAGGTGAAATCGGTCACTACTGATTAGGAAGTAAGCACAAGTAAGCCCTTGTTTACCTTGCTATTAGGTAATCCCCTTCTGCCCAGATTGTCTGGTGAAACAGATCGCTAACGAAAACCCGGGTGGATCTAGGCAAAAGATCTCAGAGTCCTCAGCTAAGCCAGTCTCCACAGTTGACTCTGGCCATCAGCTTCTTATCTCGAATGGAGGTGTTGTGAGAATAGCAAAAGAAAGGTCTTTTGGGCTGAGAAGCGTCTTGCGCTGTTATTTTATATTACATATAATTATGTAAGTAGATGGCGCATTAAGGAGGAAAGGCGGGCGGGACCTCCTTCCGAGTCTTCCGGGGCGTGGGTCTTGGGGGTGGGGAGGTTGCGCCACTACACGGGATCTATGCGCCCCCATGCGGCACCGGTGGGGTACGTCCTCGGCCCTGCGCGGCTCGCTTACCAGGGCCTGCAGTTCATGCCCACAGGCACCGGGTCCTGCCCCACGGGCCGGAACATCCGCCGATGGACCGCCATGGTGTCCCTGGGTCCCGCGCGACGGCCTGGGCTTGGGTGGTTTGTGTTCCCAGCCGGCCGGTCCGGTCGCTAGGAGACCGCGTAGCCACGCGCAGCCCTGCATCTCCCCGGGCGCGGGCCACCCCTGTGCGCGCCCTTGCACAGCC
Source organism: Dugong dugon (assembly GCA_030035585.1). Taxonomy (NCBI): domain Eukaryota; kingdom Metazoa; phylum Chordata; class Mammalia; order Sirenia; family Dugongidae; genus Dugong; species Dugong dugon. The sequence continues at coordinate 51,204,477 of CM057463.1, forward strand.
CCAACCAGGGCCTAGCCCTTGCCTTTCCCGACGGCGGTGGATCGCGGCTGGGAATGTGAGAAGGATTCGGTCCTTGGTTTAATTATCTTTTAATCTTTTGTGAAGGGGTGTTCATCTTCTTCCCACTGAAACTCACTGTAGGATGAGCCACACCTTTTTTGCTCACTTCCTTTTTTTTTTTTTAAATGTTGAAGGAATGAGGAGAAAGCAGAGGGAGAGAGAAATAAATAGCAAGAGACAGAAAAAAGAAAAGGAATAGACTGAATTCTAAATGGCAAGAAAGCCTTTTAGCACAGATTTGTTTTCCTGGAGGTCCTGGAACTCCCTGGGCCTCATCACTTCCGTAAATCGAAGATGGGAGATTTGTATCTAGTCCCCAGCAGATTTCCAGAGTCCCTTCTAGCTCGTGTGGTATTTGATTCTTTTGCCTCGACCCATTTCTAACAATTAAATGAGAGCGACACTGTCCCATGGTTACCTTACAGCTGGCCTGGGTAGGCAGGTGCCCGCATAATAGGATTGCATGAAGTTGTGGTTTGGAAATTCTCCTGCTACTTCTGAGTGACCCTGATTTAAATATAAGCATTGCTTCCAGAGGAAACAGCAGCATGGCATTCTCTTGTCCCAAAATTATTGCAGTAGTTAAAATATGACTGCTATTCCAAAACCAAACCAAACCCATTGCCATGAGTAGATTCCAACTCATAGCGACCCTATAGGACATAGTGGAACTGCCCCCATAGGGTTTTCAAGGTGCAGCTGGTAGGTTCGAACTGCCTACCTTTTGGTTAGCAGCCAAACGCTTAACCAACGCGCCACCAGGCCTCCATGACTGCTATGGTGGGATCATTTTTGTAGTCAGCAATAATCACATTTTCAACCTCTCTGCAAATAAATTAGCTTCATATTTGTGAATCTATTAAATATCTGGGTATCATCAAACCCTAACAGTGCTAGTTCCAGCACCTTCACATTTGCTGTGTGCATTCAGCCATCTATTCTGTTGCACAGTGGAGAGCCCTGTAGTTGCATCTTGTCTCTGCCACTTAATAATTACACAGTCCTGGGCAAGTAACTTAAGCTTTTTTGGCTTCATTGATTTCCTGCTTTGAAAATGAGGAAAGTAATAGTATCTGCTTGCAAGTCTCCTGCAAAAGACCTCTTCAACATTTTAAAAAGCAAAGATGTCACTTTGATGACTATGGTGCACCTGACCTAAGCCACGGACTTTTCAATTGCCTGATATGCACGTGCAAGCTGGAAAATGAAAAGGTAGAAGAGAATTGATGCCTTCAAACTGTGGCATTGGGGAAGAATAATGAATATACCGTGGACTGGCAGAGGAATGAACAAGGAAGTGTTGGAGGAAGTACCACCAGGATGCTCCTTAAAAGTGACAATGTTGAAACTTCTTGCTTACTTTGGACATGCCATCAGAAAATACAAATTGCTGGAGAATGATATCATGTTTTGTAAAGTAGAGGGTCAGCAGAAAGGAGGAAAACCCTCAATGAGATGGATTGACAACAACAGCTGCAACAATGGGCTCAAACATATCAACAGTTGTGAGGATGGTGCAGGACTGGGTAACATTTTGTTCTGTTATACATGAAGTCACCATGAATTGGAACTGATTCAGTTTGTATTCCATCAGTTCCTGGAGCCTTGTTTTTTGCCAATGCCTCTTAGTACAGCTTGGACTTCCTGCTTCAGTACCATCATTTCCTCCTGAAATTGTTGAACGTCAACCAATTTTTTTTTGGTACAATGACTGTCTGTATCCCTTCCATCTTCTTTTGATGCTTCCTGTGTCATTCAATTTTTTGCCCATAGACTCTTTCAATATTGCATCTCGAGGCTTAAATTTTTGATTCAGTTCTTTCAGCTTGAGAAATGCCGAGTGTATTCTTCCCTTTTGGTTTTCTAACTTCAGATCTTTGCACATTTTGCTATAATATTTTACTTTGTCTTCTTGAGCTGCCCTTTGAAATCTTCTGTTCAGCTCTTTTACTCCATTTCTTCCTCTCCATTTAGCTACTCTGCATTCAAAAGCAAGTTTCAGAGTCTCCTCCGACATCCATTTTGGTCTTTTTTTTTTTTTTTTTTTGTCTCTTTAATGACCTTTTGCTTTCTTCATGTATGATGTCTTTGATGTCATTCCACAACTCGCTTGGTCTTTGGCCATTAGTGCAATGGGTCAAATCTATTCTTGAGATGGTCTCTAAATTCAGGTAAATTAGAAGCAACAGTCTAGATATACACTTTAGCAACACAGACTTTTTAAAATGTGGTGATCAGTGAAAAAAGGAACTGAATGAGATTTATACTACAATGTCATTTATGTAAATTTAAAATGCATGTATATAAAACAACAATATACATTTTACAAGAACTCATCTGGAGAGAAAGATTTGCTTCAGACACATAAGAACGATTGCCAGTGGAAAGGGCAGAGGAATGGTAGGAGAATGGGAACAAAAAGAAATGGATAATGAATAATGAGAGGGGGCTTGTAAATGATAATGGAGTGTCATGAATTAAAGGATAAGATTAGCCAGTGATCTGATTCTGAAGTGGAGAAAAAAAAAGTTACTAGGTGGCACTGAGACATAACTTCAAAGAACAAATTGTAGGTTGTGGAATGCTGAAACAATACCTTCTTCAAAGCCAAGATAGTTTGCAGTAATAAGAACAAAGATACGCAGCAGCTGGTGAGGTAAGGAGCCAGAGCTACAGTGACAGATACTGGATAGAGCAGGCCATTGGCAAATTTATGTGAACTTAGCTTGAAGAGGATTCTAGGCCTCATGCTTTCTTGTCAGCTGTACTCAGATGTGAACAGAGATTATTCTTTGGAGTCTCGTGTCTGAATATGGATGATATCAAAAATCCTGCTTCGGGCTTTCAAGGGTCACCTATGGCCTCAAAGGATGAGCTGCTTTCCTGAGTAGGGCTCAGATTATGATCAATATATGCACTGAAAGAATTCCACATAGGAACATTTGATGTGTCTTCAGGAGGATGGGAATTCCCACCAGAGTAGTTAAAATAGGACAATGCTGCTGTTGTTGTGTGCCATCAAGTCGATTCTGACTCAAAGCAACTTTACAGGACAGAGTAGAACTGCCTCATAGGGTTTCCTAGGCCATATAGGGTCACTATGAGTTGGAATCGACTCAACGGCAATGAGTCAGGTTCCGTTCGGAGTCTTTACAGGAGCAGATGGCCTGATCTTTTCTCCTGCATGGCAGCTGGTATGTTCAAACCTACAACTTTTCGGTTAGCAGTCACGCTCTTTACCATTGAGCCACCAGGGCTCCTTAAATAAGACACTAAGAGAAATGAAATAGTTGACAATGGCACTAGGTTTGCTTTCTCTTGTTTTTATTTCTAGAATTGATATGATTTTCTTGGTCCAGAATCATTCGAATTGTACAAGATTCTTTACATGTAAGATGTTGTAAAGAAACCTTCATAGAAATACTTGAAAAATAATCATACGTACAGGCCCCAATCTTATAAATAATACCAGTTAAAAACCATACCGTATCTTTAATCTATTAAGCATAAAGTGAATGTTATTATTCTCATTTTACAAGTGGAGAAGTTAAAATGTGTTCTATCCATTAATTCTGGTGTTACTCCAAACATAATGTTTAACATATTTGATGGTGTTTATTTGGGCCTTTTCATAATTGTACATTAATTTATGTTAAGTTGAACTGAATCTTTGTTTCCATAGGTTGCGAAGTCAAAGAAGCCATTCAAATAAAACAGGAATGCATTAGTAGATTATTAGACTCATTACACTTGTGTTTAATGACACAAGGAAATTAAGATAATCACCCAAGCTCATGCAAACAGAGGGGAAACACATCTTAACCCAGAGTTCCTCCCTTAAGTCATCTAGAAAAATTTTGAATCATAAATCAAGCCAAAGAGACAATATAGTGGCTAAGACCAGTCTGGATTTGAATCACAGCCCTACCACTTAACTAATGCTGGACAAGTTACCTGACATGTCTACATCTCAGCAGTGTCTTCTTCAGTAAAATGGACCTAATAATAGTCTGTGCTATAAGGTTGATATGGGGATGTCATATGGGGATTATCAAAACCTGCTCTCCGATAGAACTATAATGCAAACCACAAAGGTGAGCCACTTAAGTAATTTTAAATTTTCTAGTAGTCATATTGGAAACTGTGGTGGTGTAGCGCTTAAGAGCTACAGCTGCTAACGAAAAGGTCGACAGTCTGAATCCACCAGCTGCTCCTTGGAAACTCTATGGGGCACTTCTACTCTGTCCACTATGAGTACTATGAGTCGGAATCGACTCGACGGCAACAGGTTTGGTTTTTTGGTTTCGGTAGCCATATTTTAAAAAGTAAAGAGAAACACATAAAATTAATTTTAATAATGTATTCTATTTAAACCAATATATCTAAAATATTATGATTTCAATATGTAATCAACAAAAATTATTAATGAGATATATTACATTCTTGTTCATACTAATTTTTTGAAATCCGGTGTGTATTTTACTTTCAGCACATCTCAATTTGGACTAGCCACATTTTAAGTACTCAATAGCCACATGTGGCTACTGGCTTCCATATTGCACAACACGAATATAAAGTGTTTTAATCAGGTGCCTAGCACAAAGGAAGTACTCAAGAAATATTAGTTCAAAAACATTCCATGGGTTTAACCATAGGTTGTTTGCATTCCTTACTGTATTTTTATAAGCATAGAAAATATTTGTTAGCAACACAAGCTTGTAATCACATACAGGTCACATGCTTCCTCTATCAGTTCTTGTTCTGTTTACTCTGGGCAATAAGATGTTACTCTTTTTCCCTCTGACATAACGAGAGGGTTGTTAGCCCTGGAGCTGTTCAAGATAAGAGACTTTCCTGGAGAACTAAGATGAAGAGTGTAACCTCCATAAAGGACTTCACAGGATTTTTGTCCTAGTGAACAAATTGCAGTTGCCTAGGTAAATATTTAGTGTGCTCTTATTACCACTGGAGTACACTTAGAGTCAAAATTATATTATAAAGTAATGTCTTTGAACCTAACCTGGGTAAGCACCCTCTTTTTCTCCTTCCCATCTGTCTTAGTCATCTAGTGCTGCTCCAACAGAAATACCACAAGTGGATGGTTTTAACAAAGAGAAATTTATTCTCTCACAGTCCAGTAGGCTACAAGTCCAAATTCAGGGCATCAGCTCCAGGGGAACGCTTTCTCTATCAGTTTTGGAGGAAAGTCCATGTCATCAGTCTTCCTTTGGTCTGGGAGCTTCTCTGCGCAGGAACCTCAGGTCCAAAGGACACGCTCTGCTCCCAGCACTGCTTTCTTGGTGGTATGAGGTTCCCATGTGTCTCTGCTGGCTTCTCTCTTTTATATCTCAAAAGAGATTGCGTTAAGACACTAATCTTGTCAACCTCATCAGTATATCCTCATCACAGTGATAGAATTTACAATACATAAGGAGATCACATCAGATAACACAATCATACAATACTGGGAATCATGACCCAGCCAAGCTGACAGATATTTTTGGGGGACACAACTCAATCCATGACACCATCACACCCCTCCCAGATTTCCCTGGGAATCTGGGCTTATACAGATGCAATTGATTCATTTGAATTATCCCGCTTCAGTCTGCTCCTTGCTGGCCTCATAGCTGCTTTCCCTGCTGAGTTCTAGGTGGTTAGTGGGCTGAGTTAGGAATCTAGGAAACCTGCCTTTCTCTGGTGACTGTGTTGAAATTAAGTGTGAATGGAAGAGTTAAACATCTCAAGGCCCTGGCAGGTTCCTCAGCCAGCCCACAGAGCAGCTGTTGTCTGTCTTGGAAAGACCACACTCATATTTGTAGAATGGTAGAAATGTTTTCCCTGAGCTAGGCCAAAATCCAACAGGGAAGTGGAGGCCAATGAAACTCTTTCCACAGTCCCTGAAGGCTGAGCCAGTCTTGGAAACACCAGCTTAACACAATGTAAACTGGAGAGGCTCTGCCTTGACCTGAGTCATCCCTGATAGAGAAGACTCTTTAGATTCTTGGTAAGCACAGACCTGATAATGCCACAGCCTTCCTTAAAACCTTCCATGGCTCCCCATTAGATAGAGAATAAATGCAAAGTACCCATCCTTATAGTCAAAGACTCCCACATCTGGCCTGCTTACCTATTTTTTATTTCCCACTCCACCTCTTCTCCCATTATATCATTCTACTTTCCATTCTTCCCTTCTGTTACAGATTGAATTGTACCCCAAAAATTATGTGTTGGTGTCCTGACCCCTATACTTGTGGATGTAATCCTATTTGAAACTAGGATTTTCTTTGCCATCTTAATGAAGCCATGTCAATATAGGGTATGTCCTAAACCTAATCACTTCTGAATTGTATCAAGACAGCAGAGACAAGCAAACACAAACTGGGGAAAACAGATGCCACGTAAAGATTGCCAAGGAACCAAGTAAAGGTGCAGAAGCTGAAAGAGACAAGGATCTTCCCCAGAGCTGACAGAAAGAGAGCCTTCTCCTATAGCTGGTGCTCTGAATTTAGACTTCTAAAATAAATTTCTGCTCTTTAAAGCTACCTCCTATGGTATTTAAGGTGCTCTAGTAGTGCAGTGGTTAGAGAACTTGGCTGCTAACTGACAGGTTGATGGTTCGAACCCACCAGCTGCTCTGCAGGAAAAGATGTGGCAGTCTGCTTCCATAAAGATTATAGCTTTGGAAACCCTATGGGACAGTTCTACTCTGCCCTACAGGGTCATTAAGAGTTAAAATCAACTCAACATGAATGGGTTTGGTTTTTTTGGTTTACTATAGTATTTGTGTGACAGCAGCACTAATAAACTAAGACACTTTCTGTGCTCTTGCCTCCTTAAATTTGTTCGTGTTGTGCTGTAAAATGGTGGTAGTAGTAGTGGTAGTACCTGTCTAACTGCAGGGGGCATAATGACCAGGATCAGCCCAAAACTAATTCCTATGAGATGGAGGTCAGACATACCTCTGCTCTCCAACCGTTTAAACAGTTCTGACACCCATGGCACTCTCTACTTCTTTGCTAGGTTCAATAACCCATTGTGCTCCCAGAAAGCAGTGATGGTTAAGAAACCCCCCTACCTTTTGTGTTCCAGCTAATCCCAAAGGACCACTCTGACTATTCTATAGAGACAGGTAATCAAGGGAGTCATGACGAAGGGTGAAGGTGGGTCTCATCTTGGAATAGTTTTTATCTTGGGAAAAAAATTCTTAAAACATCCCCGGTAGTTCAGCAGTAGAATTCTCCCTTCCATGTGGGAGACCCAGGCTCAATTCCCAGTCAGTGTACCTCATGTGTAGCTACCACCTGTCTGTCAGTGGTGGTTTGCCTGCTGCTATGATGCTGAACAGGTTTCAGCGGAGCTTGCATACTAAGAGGGACTAGGGAGAAAGGCCTGGCAATCTAATTCCAAAAATTAGTCAATAAAAACCCTCCCATTTGGTGTTCGATGTAATTCTTCATCCTTCCATTTGCTGCTCGGGGTTCCAAGATTGTCATCTGTATCTGTTTTACTTGATTTCTTGGGTTTTTGCTGTAGGGGGACAGCATGGTGTGTCTGACTAAGCTGCCATCTTGGGCTGTCTCCCAGTTATTTTCTTAGTGGTTACCTTGAGGGTTACAGTTAGCATCTTAAACTTACAGCAACCTAGTTTGAATAATATCGAATTAGTTTCAATAGTATACAAACACTCTGCCCGTATACTTCTCTGTCACTTCACTCTTGTTATTGGCAGAGATTACATATTTACACATTGTGTGCCCATTAACCTAGATTTGTAATTATTGTCTTAAGCATTTGCATTTTAAATCATATAGGAAAAAAAGAGGAGTTATGAACCAAAAGTACAATAATACTGCGTTTAATATTTACCTATGTAGTTACCTTTACCAGTGCTCTTATTTTTTCTTATGGCTTCAAGTTACCTTCTAGTGTCTTTTTATTTCAGCCCAAAGGACTCGCTTTAGCATTTCTTACAGGGCAGCTCTACTGGTAATGAACTCCCTTAGCTTTTTGTTTATCTATAAATGTCTGAATTTCTCTTTGATTTTTGAAGGATAGTTTTGCCCGATACAGAGTTTTTGGTTGACAGTCTTTTATTTCAAGGATTGCTGCGCACTCCTCACTGATGGCTGATATTTGCTTGTTGAGATCTGGAGCTGTCCGTTTGTTACCTTCCCGAACTATTTTTGCAAAGTGTTTATTCCTTGTTGTGTTTGGTCGTTGAAGTTTCTGTTCCGTTATCTCTTCATTCATCCAGTGACCTAACATAGATTTCACACACACACACACACACACACACACACACAAAGAGGGGATACTGGCCTTTTAAATCTTCTGATAGAAGCCACTGGGGGAAGCCAAAAGGAAATCTTGGCAAATGCCCATGCCAGTCCTTTAGGGCACTGACAAACCAACCAAAATGCACAATCCAAATCCTTGGAGGAAAAGGTTCCTACTGCCCACCCTGGAACAAGCCAGATGCGCCAGCAACATGGGCTGCTATACCCACCTCCACAGCAGGGCTGAGGAATGCGGGATGGTGGCTGTTTTGTGCTCACTGTTCACTTAGCAGGAAACCCTGGTGGTGTAGTGGTTAAGAGCTACAGCTGCTAACCAAAAGGTCAGCAGTTCAAATCCACCAGGCACTCCTTGGAAACCCTATAGGGCAGTTCTACCCTGTCCTTTAGGGTCACTGTGAGTTGGAATCTACTCGATGGCAATGGGTTTGGTTTTTTTTTTTTTTTTTTTTTCCTGGGGGTGGGGGTCACTTAGGAAAGATCAGCAGGCTCTTTCTTCATTAAGCACTCCTCTGATTGTTTTAAGTGTCAGATCAGGTTCCAAAGTTTCAAAATAGTTTCTTCCAGTTGCTCTTCCCAGCGCAATAGCTGCTTTAGTGGAGGAACCAACCCTTAGAGCTTCCTACTCTGCCATTTTGTGTGACATCATTTATTCCTTTTTATGGCTGAATATAGTCCATTGTGTGTATATACTACATTTTGTTTATCCATTCATTGGTTCATGTACATCTGTGTTGTTTCCATCTATTGACTATTGTTAATAGTGTTGTTAGGAACATGCACGTACGAGTATTTTTTTCAGTACCTGTTTTCAATTCTTTTGGATATATACCTAGGAGTGGAAATTGCTGGATTATATGGTATTTCTGTGTTTAAGTTTTTGAAGAACCATGATTTGCATTTCTATCTCCTCTGGTTTAGTTCAAATGTAGGAAAACAGTGCTGCTCAGGATAGCTTGCAATGGAGCAATCACTGCTCATGAATATTCTGAAACATTCTTCGGTGAGGATAAAAAGAGATGGTATTTGTTGTTTATCAAAGAACTGAAATGTTTCTAAACAGTTGTAAAGTTAACTGAATAACAATCTTCTTTGATTTCAGTTCAGTACAGGAAGCTTCTGGGTAATGATTTCAAAGTGAAGTGCAGGCAGATAGACAAGGCCAGCTTGCCCTTTATGCCTTATTTTTACCGTTTCCATAGTCTAATACCTTACTTATCTACTCTTCCACCCCCATGGCTCACCCCATCCCCAGCCAAATACTGCCTTCTCACCACCCCCTACCCTGACCCTCAGACAGTCCCCTCTTTGAGCCCCATCTCCCTTTTATCCCCCTCACCCTACACCCAGGAGCTACATCTCTGAATTATTTTCCTCCAGAGATAGGTACTGATTAAAGTTGACTTTCTCACTTAAAACAACTTTTGTCCATGGAATAAATAACTGTAAGAAACTGTAAACTTGTTTTATTTATTTATCCCTGATTTCATGATGTGCAGGAATCAGAAAACCCCAATATTTCATAATATGCTGACTTTACCACACTGAGTTGAATGGATATCGAAAACACAACCCATGCTGCACTTACTTCTAAAAATTACAGTGAAACTACCTCAAGTGAGAACATATTACAATCCTTTCATGTCAGAACACACATGGGAACACAGTGTGTGGAACACACTGGAAATGATATCGTTCGCTACCTTGAGGTTGAGGGGAAACCCGCAATCCATTTCCGGCTCGCCATTCTAGTCCAACGATCAAGTCCAGACAGGCAAAGCTATTAAAACCACTAGTTCCAACCCCATTGCCCCCCTGGCTACCCACATCACTCTGACAATGTTAGTACTGCCATGATCTGTTTTAACTGCTTTCCTTTCGCTCTCAGTAAACACGAGGCTGAGTGTCCATGCAGTGATTAAGTGGTTAAGAACCCAGCTCAGGTGTCTGGTGGACTTGGGTTTCTGTACTAGTTTCGCATCTTACTGGCCATGTGGCCTCAGACTACTTATCAACCTCTCTGTGCCTCAATTTCCTCATCCTTAAAATAGAGATAATTAGTGTCTACTTCGCAGGGTGTTATGAGGTTTAAATGAAGTTATGCAAGTCCAGTGTCTAGCGTAGTGCTTGGCACACATACGGGCAGCACAGAATATTTTTGATCTGTTAACCACTTTTTGCCCACTATTTTTCTCCTCTTTGCTCCCTTGCCCTGCTCCCTTCTCCCTCCACACACACACATTTTGTCAGTTAGAGAAGACCATGCTTACGGTTTCAGGAAAGGAAAGGGAACAAGGCAAATAGCCTGTCTCTTCCTAGTTTTTGTGTTTCAAAAGTCTGCATCCTTAGAGGAACCAAAAAAGAAGAGAAAGGGGGGAATGGCCTGAGGATTCTCATCTTCTTACAACCAAAGACAAAATTAAAAAAAAAAAAAAAATCAAATAATACAAAAAGCTAGAAAAATTCCCCTACCTTGGGATAAAGAAGAGGATAGCAGGGGAACATGAGGGTTTCCTGGTTGGAGGAGGCAGTGACAGGGCCAGGGACAACTTCACAGACATCCCCTGGGCCCTGGCACGGTGTGGGTGTGGCAGGCTGATTCCCAGCCCCCTCAGCACAGCATGGAAGTAGTGGATATTGCAAGGGCTGATGGCATCAGGGCCAGAGGCCCCCACCACTGACACACTTGCACTTTGTAAACCCCCTCCTCATCTCAAAATTGAGGAAAAGAGGAAAGAATGAAAATAAAAACTTTATAGAAAAAAGCAACAAAATAAGGTAGTATGGGATTACAATCTAAAACATAAAATAAATATCCATGAGTCCATATTGATATAAATAAATATAATTGAATATATAAATAAACGAGGCAGAGTAGACAAATCTGTGCAGGGGCATTCCAAATAATTTATGGCAATACTCTGCCATCAAGGAGAAGGAGTATAACTCCCTACTCATTTTATGTGGACTGCACATAGTGACTCCGTTCCAAAAGGTACAATATGGAACAGGAAAAACAAGAGTAACTTTACAGTCAAGAAACCTGATAAACACTTCCTTGGCCAGATGATCAATGTATCAATATTGGTTTGTTAATTGTGACAAATGTACCATAATAAATGTCAGATGTTAATAGGAGAAACTGGGTGTGGCATATATCTTCACAACTTTACTATAAATCTAAATCTATTATAAAATAAAAATTTAGTTAAAATTTTTTAAAACAGGATTCTATTTTTTGCACATTTAAATTTGTGTTCTGAGAGTCAACCCAGGTTGAGTCAGCTCAGGTGCCCAGGTAGATAGTCACTAAGTGTGTGGTGTAGGCTCTCACCTACAGTCCTAGACAGGCATAGGAGATTGGTGTAGGTACAGGCATCTGGCTGCAGGAGGGGGACACACTCAGAGCAAGGCAGGGGGCTGACGGCTGCCTTCGAGTGTCCAAGGAGGAAGGTGTGTCCCTGTTCCCTAGAGCACGTAGGTGACTGGGTTTGCAGGTGGACTATGAGCACCCAGTGCTGTTGGCTGTAAGGACTGGGGGGCACCTCTTATCCTTGGGCCCCTATCGCAGGTGGCTAGGTGGCATGGGTACAGCCACCAGTCCTCAGGCCCCTGATGTGGGTAGGTGAAGACCCTGCTTAATGGGCAGAGCAGTGTCAAATGTCACGAACCTGCCACTTCACAGCTGAAACAGTTGCAGTTAGACTTCAGGTATATACCCTGTTGTACTGCAGTAATGGGGGCCTATGTTGAAATGGGTTCACACAAGTCTATGCAGGGGGAAAGGCACTCAAAGTCCGTGGATCCCTTATGCCTGTGCCTAGGCAAAGGAGCTGTGCCTACCCTGGGTTCCTGGCTTAGGGGAGCCAGCAGTTTATTTTTCCCTTGTTAATTTGTTCACTCTCCAAGGCCCGGAGAATGGTTCAGGGCATGTAACGGATCCTATTTCCAGCTCAGGGGACTCAGCAATTGCTGAAGCCAGTCTGGGACCCAGTGCAGAGCAGGGAGCGGGGAGGTAAATGGGAGAGAGGTTTTTCCCTAAAGGGGGTGTTTTTTATCTGCGTGGTAGGCCGTACGCAAGTACTTATCTTTTGCTGATCCAGGGCTGCTTCTCACTGGTTCTGGGTGGCTGTGTAGACTCTGGCACTGGGTCTCTCCCAGTGCAGAAAACGCGCCTCCCGAGCACCGCTGCTTGCCTGCCTCACTGCTCACCCGTGAGCTTATCAGGCCTGATGGGCTCCGGCACTTGCTGGCTCAGGCCTGGCAACTCCACGCTACTTCCAAACCGTCTCTCCCTCTCCCTGGCACTCAGTCTGCTTCCTCAACTTTGCCTTAGATGTTCAGGGCTCCTAGATTGTCATATATAATTGATTCACTTGTTTTTTTAGGTCTTTGTTGTAAGAGGGTCCACTGGAAGTATCTGACTACTCCGCCATCTACAGACTATTTCTAAACAAGGCCACATTGACAGGTACCAGGGTTTAGGACTTCAACATATCTTTTTGGATTACACAATTCAATCCATAGCATCCACCTTTGATTCAAAGAACAGCATGAGCCTACAAAGATAGGAAGAATTGTTGGAAGTCACATTTGGAGACTATGTACCATACAGGGTTATAAAAACTGTGGTATGTTTTAAATGTTTATATTTAATACATTAATACTTGCTATGGATTGAATCATGTCCCCAAAAATATGCGTCGTAAATCATAACCCCTATACCTGTGGATAGGAGCCCTGGTGGTGCAGTAGTTAAAGCATTTGACTGCTAATTGAAAGGTTGTCTGTTCGAACCCACCAGCCGCCCCACAGGAGAAAGATATAGCAGTCTGCTTCCAGAAAGATTACAGCCTTGGAAGCCCGTTGGGGCAGTTCAACTCTGTCCTATAGGGTCACTATGAGTTAGAATCAACTTGTTGGCAATGGGTATACCTGTGGACGTAATCTCATTTGGGGATAGGGTTTGTCTGTTATGTTAGTGATGCTAGCTCAGTGTAGAGTGTGTCTTAAACCAATCACTTAGAGATATAAAAGAGCAGATTAGACATAGAAGAAGGCAAACATGGGGGAAGATCAACACTATCTGAAGATGATGGAGGCAGACCAGTCTGCAAGCCCAGGAACTCCAATAATGGCTGGCTAAAGAAGGCGAGACAAGGATACCCCCCAGAATGGATAGAAAGAGCTTTCCCCTAGAGCCCTGAATTCAGACTTCTAGCCTCCTAACTGTGAGACAATATATTCCTGTTCATTAAAGCCAACCATTTGTGATGTTTCTGTTACAGGAGTGCTAAGAAACTACGACAACACATTTAACGAAGTATACCATGGACCGCCAAAAGAACAAACAAATCCATCTTGCAAAAGTACAGCCAGAATGCTTCTTAGAAGCGAGGATGACAAGATTTCATCTCACATACTTTGGACATGTTATCAGGAGGGATCAATCCCTGGAGAAGGACATCATGCTTGGTAAAGTAGAGGGTCAGCAAAAAAGAGGAAGACCCTCAACTAGATGGATTGACGCAGTGGCTGCAACAATGGGCTCAAGCATAACAATGATCATGAGGATGGCACAGGACCGGGCATTGTTTCTTTCTTTTGTACATAGAGTCGCTGTGAGTTGGAAGTGACTCGATGGCACCTAACAACAATGACACAATGACTATATGATTAAAATTATTTGAGTATAATATCAAAATTCTAAATCTAAGTTGAGGCCCAAATAACCCTTCTTGCTTCCCCATGGAAGGCCTGCCTTAGAGTCTGTGATGGAAGTTCCTTTTCTTTCTGAGTCCCTAATGATTGTGTAATTTGCAACAGGCACCAACGGTCATTTATTCATAAGTGCATTTGTTCTTCTCAAGTAAAAGCGTTCTGATTTTAGGTACAGAGAGGTTACCAGGAAAATTTCTGATTGTCTCCCCGCCAGGGCATCAGCCTCCCCAGCTGAACAGTGGGAGTAGTAGCCCCTCCCCCTGTCCATCCAAGCCTCCAGGGTATATTAACCTGTTGCCCTTGAGTTCATCAGACTCATGGTGACCCTATGTATTACAGAGTAGAACTCCTCCATAGGGTTTTCTTGGCTATAATATTTACAGAAGCTGATCGCCAGGCCTTTCTTCTGTGGCACCACTGGGTAGGTTCAAATGCCAATCTTTAGGTTAGTAGTCATACGCCAACCATTTACCTGCCATGCAACAGTGACTTCCTGTATGTAGAGGATGGAATCTCAACCTTCAAGGGAGGATGATTCTGTGGCACAAAAAAGATGTAATAATGCCAATTAGTCATGGCGGTGATACATTCCATAGATGAGAAATGAGGAGAAGGTCCCAAAGGGCTTTGGGAAGCTTGTATCAAAATTTGGGGGCTTTCGGAAGAAAGTAGTTGCTATGGAGTGCAGAGGAAGATGGAACTGAACAGAAAGACAGCCATGTTCTCTCCAGCATGGCAGTCTCAGGGTATCTGGACTTAGTGGTGGCTCAGGGCTCTAAGAACAAGGATTTACAGAGGTCCAGGCAGAAGTTGCAAGGCATTTTAACCTAGCTACAGAAGTTCCAGAATATGGTCATTTCCACCATATTTTATTGGCCAAGTAAACCACTAAGTCCAGCCCACATTCAAGAGGAGAAGGCATAGACCCCACCTCTCAATGGGACAAGTGTCAAAGAATTTGCTACCATTTTTAATCCATTACACCATTTTACCAAATCCTCAACAAAGTCTCCTGGTTGAACTCTCTGTGCCCAGATTCCTAACAGTGGCAGCTGGGAGGCAGCAATGCACAGAATATAAAAAAGCAGGGGCCACAGAGTATAAAAGGCAAGGACTTTGAAGACCTCTCTCCTGGTACAGGATCCACCACTCAGCAACTGGATGAACTTGCTAGGTTACTTTACTCTCAAAGCCCTGATTTCTTCATGTGTAAAATGGGCAGTGGTGGTTCAGTGGTAGAATTCTTGTCTTCCATGTGGGAGACCTAGGTTTGATTCCCAGCCAAGGCACCTCGTATACAGCTACTATCCATCTGCCAGCAGAGGCTTGCATGTTGCTATGATGCTGAACAGCTTTCAGTAGAGCTTCCAGACTAAGATGAACTAGGAAGAAAGGCCTGGTGACCTACATCCAAAATCAGCCAATGAAGACTCTATTGATCACAATGGTCCAGTTTGCAACTGATCATGGGAATGGCACAGGACAGGGCAGCATTTGGTTCATTGTGCATGGGGTTGCCATGAGTTGGGGTACCTACTCGATGGCAGCTAACAACAACAAAATGGGGATAATGCTACTATAACCAAAACAAAAAAACTCATTGCCGTAGTGTTGATTCCAACTCAGAGAGACCCTAGAGGACAGAGTAGAATTGCCCCATAAGGATTCCAAGGCTGTAAATATTTAAGGAAGCAGACTGGCACATCTTTCTCCCGTGGTGTGGCTGGTGGGTTCAAACCGCTGACCTTTCAGTTAGCAGCCGACTGCTTTAACCACTGTGCCACCAGGGGTCCTTCAATACTACTATAGTGGCCATGAAAATATACTTCTCAGATCTCCCAGTGCAGGGAACATAACGGACAAGTGGACCTGCCTCAGCTGATGAACTCTGAAATCTATCCTCCGATGTTTATCCCCAGGTTGATGCAGTTTTCCAGGCCTGCTCCCAGTCCACGTCTGAGCTCAGCAGAGATGTTAGGGCAGGCCCATTCCTGGGAGACCTGGAACTCCTGGGATAGGCCAGTTTGGCTCGGGGACTCCCCCACGGCCTTCCTGAACTGTCTTAGAACAACACTGCAGTATAATACGCTTCTTTCTACCCAGCCTTTCTTCCTTGCCTCTACCCTTCACAAGGATTACACTTGCATGTGGGCCGGCTCCCTACCTGTTTTCCCGCCCTTGGGCTGCTTCTTGGAGGAACAGGACAAGCACAACCACAACTCACAAGACTATTATGGGTATTAAATGAGTGTGTGAAACGCATCTACCAAGGTCTGGCATATAGTTGACACGCATCTATTCAACGAATATTCATTGAGTCCCTACTGTGTGCAGGCTTTGGACTGAGTGTGTGGGACATATGGTGCACAAAGCAAACAAGCATGACACCAGCACTTCCTGTTTTAAAGCGTCTTGCCGATTCCCACTGCTGAGGGATAAAGAGTTGAGACTATTCCAACAGGACAAAAAGAGCCCTTCAAAATCTGACTCATTGGGGCCACCTCCCACTCTCCATTCTGTACACCTGAGCCTACAGTCAAAAGGAACTTCTTTCTTTCCTCCTACAGTTTTGCTTTTTTACCTTCAGTGCCTTTGCACCCCTTTTCTTTCTCCTTGAAATGCCTCCTCCCTCCCCTGCACAGGTCCTTTGCCTGATAAACTCTTACACATCCCGAAGATCCAGTTCAGTTGTGGGGCCCTAGGTCACTCAGAAGGAGCCTGGATGGCACAAGCGGTTTGGCTGCTAACCTGAAGGCGGTTTGAACCATCCAGCATTTCAGCGGGAGAAAAACCTGACCATCTGCTCCCGTAAAGATTACAGCCAAGAAAACATTATGGAGCAGTTCTACTCCGTACCACATAGGGTCGCCATGAGTTGGGGGCTGGCAACACAAGGCAACTAACAACGGATAACCCGACAGAATGTGGTTGTTGGCACAGATCTCAAGTACCTTGTAAAAGCACCGGTTACGTTGTGCTGTAATTGTTTATAACCGTGTCCCAGCCAACTTGTGACCTCTTCTACAGCTGGGGCAATGTCGTGTTCATCCTAGGTCCTCCAGTGCTTGGCACTTGGTAGGCCCTCAGTAACTATCTGAGGGGCAGGTGAGTAATGAGGGAACCAGAGAGGACGATTTTCCTGAGGTGACCGCCGGGCCTGCCACCTGGGGCGCGGCTGGGCCTGGTCCGGGAGCTGCGCCCGCTGGGCCGGTCACGGCGCGCGGACCGAATCGCGGTCGCCGCGGCGGGACACATGACTCGGGCTCAGCCTCCCGCCCCGCCCGCTTCCTGGCACAGCTGCTAGTGGCCGCCTCCCGGGGCTGCGGCGAGCGCGGCCGGCGAGCGTCACAGCTCTGCGCGCTCCATTCCTCCCTCCCTTCCGAGCTGCGCCAGGCGGGACGCCGCGGCCGTCCTTCCCGGGCCTCCCGAGGAAACTGAATCCAAAGCTGGGACCCCGGACTCCCCGGCCCTTCCTGCCCAGTGCAGAGGGGGCCGCGGAGCCGAGCCTCGAGAAGGAGAGGGCGCGGAGGGTGCCCGGTCCTCTGGACGGTACTGAGGCGGCGGCGGCGGCTCCTCCCTCCTCCCTGATCGGTCGCGCGCCGGCGGGGTCCGGCCCGTGAGCCGTGCGCAGAATGGGCAGGTGCTGCTTCTACACTGTGGGGACGCTGTCCCTGCTCCTGCTAGTGACCAGCGTCACGCTGCTGGTGGCCCGGGTCTTCCAGAAGGCCGTAGACCAGGCGATCGAGAAGGTGAGGGCGGGGTGTGTGTGTGTGTGTGTGTGTGTGTGTGTGTGTGTGTGTGTGTGTGTGTGTGTGTGTGTGTGTGTGTGTGTGTGTGTGTGTGTGTGTGTGTGTGTGTGTGTGTGTGTGTGTGTGTGTGTGTGTGTGTGTGTGTGTGTGTGTGTGTGTGTGTGTGTGTGTGTGTGTGTGTGTGTGTGTGTGTGTGTGTGTGTGTGTGTGTGTGTGTGTGTGTGTGTGTGTGTGTGTGTGAAAGGAGGGCTCCCAGCCCGACCTTCACTGCTGTATCTTGGGCGGTGAAGTGTGTGTGTTTGTGTGTGTTGGAAGGGGGGACTCCCAGCCCAACCTTCACTGCTGTACCTTGGGCAGGAAAGATCTGCACTTGGACAAACCCTAGGGACTACAGCCCTCCTTTCTTCTCTTCTTGGGGTTGGTAGGTAAGGGTTAGAGACACATGGGGAAGGAGAAATGACTTTGTTTCTTTTATACTGGCTTTAGACTTTTTTAAAAAAGCTTTCTTTTATTTCCCGTCATTTGCATCTCCCACTCCCAGCCCCATCACACCCCAATCTCTGTGGTGCCCAAACTCATTTCCCTCCCCCTTCATGAAGAAACAAAACAAAATGAAAGACACCACAGAAGAGTCAGGTTATGCCAGCTGCTTGCTGTAGCCTTTGAAGTGGTGTGGGGCTAGGGATGAAAAGTGGGTGTGTGGTCTGTTGTATTCTGGCCTTTGTATGCCGGGCAGGGCAGTTGGCAGCCAGGCCTTTGGGCTGGGCAACAGCAGTCTATCACAGTCTGTGCTTACCACTAGCCTTACTGGTTTCATATCTTGTACCAACAACTTGTGTTGCTTTGTCTCACTAGCTATTCTTGCTCTTCTCAAACAGCTATAATCTTCAGGCAAAGATGCATTTAGAATCTTAAAATAATCTAAATCTATCTCGTCCCTCTGGATGAGTGGGCTGGAGAGCGCATCATTTCAGATGACTTGTCCGTCTTTTGACTTCATTGGTCATTTTCCAGGAGCCCTGGTGGCACAGTGATTAAAGAGGTCAGCTGCTAACTGAAAGGCCAGCAGTTCGAACCCACCACCTGCTCTTCTGGAGGAAGATGTGGCAGTCAGCTTCTGTAAAAATTATAGTCTTGGAAACCCTATAGGGCAGTTCCACTCTTTCCTGTAGGTTCTCTATGAGTCAGAATCCACTCCACGGCAGTGAGTGGGGTGGTCATTTTTTAGGTCCTTTCACCCACACCCACCAAGCTATGGAAGGAGGAACAAGAGAAAGTTCTCTGGATCACTTTTTCCTTTTTTTTTAAAAAAAAAAAATCACTGGAGCAACCTTTCTTGTTGGCACTCGCAACTGCATCTATAACCTTTCCCACTGGGCTGCACTCACTGCTGGCACTGCACTCCCTACTTAGCAATGTCTTCTTTCATGTGGCAAGGGATATATTCCTATAATAGAGGTTTCCAGAAGCATTCAGTTAATTGATATATGGTGTTAAAGGCAACTTAAAAAAATAAAAATCATGGCAAAGCATAATTTAATTTTTAAAAAGTTCATATTGCCAAAAAAAGACAAGTCTTACTGCCTGAGCTTCTCAAAGACCGTTGTTTCCCCTGAGCACCCCATGTTCAAGGAAAACAAACTAAATCCTTTCTCCACTCCTGTCCACTTCCGGTCCTTGGCAAGATGTTTTTGAGGTTGTAAACTTAACTTTGAGTGACTAGCATTAAGCAATCCAGGTGTAATCAATATGTGAATTTTCTTGTGGGGCTTTGAAGGTCTGTTTCTGAAGAGTCCTATGAGATAAGTGATCTTCCCAGTGCCTCAGATACAAAAACCAAACCGGATGCTATCAAGTCGACTCCGACTCACAGCCACCCCATGTTTGTCTGAGTAGAACTGTGCTCCGCAGAGTTTTCAATGGCTGATTTTCGAAAGTAGATTGCCAGGCCTCTCTTTTAAGGTGCCTCTGGGTGGACTTGAACTGCCAAATTTTTGCTTAGCAGCTGAGCACATTAACCATTTATACCACCCAGGGACTCCACCTTAGATATAGGTAGCCCTAAGGTCTCCGTGGAGCCCTGGTGGCACAGTGGTTAAGAGCTATGGCTGCTAACCAGAAGGTCAGTAGTTCGAATCCACCAGCTGCTTCTTGGAAACCTATGGGGCAGTTCTACTCTGATTATAGGGTTGCTATGAATCGGAATTGACTCAACAGCAATGGGTTTTGGTTTTTGGTTTTAAGGTCTCCGTGAGTTGGAATCAACTTGGCAACTGGTTTAAAGTATTCTGAGGGTTCCTTCAGCCAATGCCCATAGGGTCTCCATTTCTTGGCAGGAGGGGAGTGGCTATGAGCCAGTTTGGCTGGGGCTTGAGTTTGCTTTGATATTTGGAGATTGGCTTTTGCCAAGTAGTTTTCTCAATGAGGAATGAGCTCTGTTCTAAATGATAAATAATAGCACAGAGGAAGTGGACATTCAGAGTTGTCCAGCCCCAGCTGAGGAACACTGCGCAGTGTGTGTATAAAACCAAATGGTAGAACTAGTTTCAGTGGACAGATTTGGGAATATTGTAAGTTTACTAGAGGTCACACATTACCATCTACTACTTCCTTGATGACCTGTAGGATGGTAGCATGGGATAGTGGGGAAGAGTAAGGATTTTGCAGGTGAATACTGTTGGGCATGAATCCTAGCTCTACCATGTACTGGCTGCGTAACCATGGGCTAGTTATTTAACCTTTTTTATTTTGCTTTAGGTGAAAGTTTACCGCTCAAGTTAGTTTCTCATTCAAAAATTTATGTACATGTTGTTTTGTGACATTGGTTGCAATCCCTACAATGTGACAGCATGCTCCCCCTTTCCACCCCAGGTTCACTGTGTCCATTCGTCCAGTTTTCCTATCCCTTCCTGCCTTCTTTTCTTGCTTTTGAGCAAGACTTGCCCGTTTGGTCTCATATATTTGATTGAACTAAGAAGCACGTTCCTCACGTGTGTTATTTTTTGGTTTATAGGCCTATCTAATCTTTGTCTGATTAGTAGGCTTCGGGATTGGTTTCAGTTCTGGGTTAGCAGTGTGCCCAGGGGCTATAGTCTCAGGGGTTCCTACAGTCTCTGTCAGACCAGTGAGTCTGGTCTTCCTTTGTGAATTTGAATTTTTTCCTACGTTTTTCTCCTGCTCTGTCCGGGACTCTCTGTTGTGATCCCTATCAGAGCAGTCGATGGTGATGCCCTCCAGATTTATCCATGTTGTAAGATGTTTCATGGATTCATCATTTTTCTTTATCATTGCTAGTATTCCATTGTGTGTGTGTACCATAATTTGTTCATTCGTCTGTTGATGGGCACTTAGGTTGTTTCCATCTTTTTGCTGTTGTGAATAGTGCTGCAGTGAACGCAGGTGTGCATATGTCTATTTGTGTGATAATTCTTATTGCTCTAGGCTATATTCCTAGGAGTGGGATTGCTGGATTGTATGGTATTTCTATTTCTAGCTTTTTAAGGAGGCTCCATATTGTTTTCCATAGTGGTTGTACCATTTTGCATTCCCACCAGCAATGCATAAAAGTTCAAATCTCCCCACAGCCTCTCCAACATTTATTATTTTCTGTTTTTTTGATTAGTGCCAGTATTGTTGGGGTGTATTTAACCTTTCTTGACCCTCGGTTTCCCTGTCTGTAAATGGGAGTAATGGCAACTAATGTATAGACAGATTATAAAAATTGTTAGAGAAAGTGGGTGTGATTTTTCCTGGGATATAGTTGTTGTTGTTAACAGTCGTTGAGTTGGCCCCTGACTCATGGCAACCCCCTGCACAATGGGATCAGACTCTTGTGATTCATAGAGTTTTCATTGGCTGGTTTTTTGGATGTAGATTGCCAGGCCTTTCTTCCTAGTCTGTCTTAGTCTGGAAGCTCTGTTGAAACCTGTTTAGCATCATAACAACATGCAAGCCTTCACTGGCAGACAGGTAGTGGCTGCGCTTAACATGCCCAGGTCTGCTGCACAGGAAACGAGAATTCTACCACTGAACTACTAGTGCCTTCTTTGGATATATTTAGTGCTTAGTTAATGATACCAATTTTATTTTTATTAGAAGCCATATAAACAGAGGAAAAGTACATGAGATTTGAAGTCATACATACTAGGTTTAAATCTAGGTTTTGCCATTTACAAGCTTTGTGACTTTGGGAAAATTACTTCTCTGAGCTTCAATTTCATTAGTACTTACCAAATGACTCTTGATACAATGGTGCATTTACCATGAAGCTCACAAAGCTTAGGCTTCAGGACTCCACATTGCACAGGCCCTTGTAAGGCTCTGTACCTAATTTTGTATCCAAAATTTTGTATCCTTTTTCTTAAGAGAGGGCTCCTTCAAATTGTTGAAGCTTCAGGACCCACAAAGCTGCATCTGCCTCTGTGTGTGTGCTATTGTGGGACCAAGTGAGGTAATCCATGTGAGATTTAGCACAGTATCAGGTATGGGGTAGGTGATCAATATCTGGCAGCTGCCATTTCCATTTTTATTATTATGGCACAATTCATCCACAACTCGACTTTAGTATATCTATAATATAATCCACTCCGATACTGCCAGTTCTTAGTCATTTCATTCAAAGATTGTCCATGTCTCTGCTTGTCAAAAAGAGGAGAAAGAAAAGGGATGAAATTCGAAGGAGTAGGCTTGGCTAAGTGTGGGAAGCTTAATAAAATAATTACTAGCAGAAGAATTTGTCTACTGCAATAATTGTTCTTGTACCCTGAAGTAACCAGAGGTTATTGAAGGGAGATTTTTATTTTGCCCAGTGAATATAGTGGAAGGAATCACGACAGTTTGGTTGCATTCCTGGCATCACTGGTGACTGCCTTGTGTTCGGCAAGACCTGTAATTGTTTCTGCTTCAGTTTTTTCTTTTGCAAAGGAAGCATAGGAATACCTCCCTCCTCTTCTGCCCACACTCAATCCCTAGGGGCTATTATGAGCATTAACAAGGCCTTCTCTGTCAGATGTTTTGACAGGGTGTTGCAGAGACTTAGCAGCATGTTCCAGCTTCTAGCTCCTGGAAGGCTGCCTTTCTGATGCTGTCCTCTCAGGCCTGGTTGTGGGGAGGGGGTTGGGTCAGGGAGTGCTCAGAGAGGATGTGGCTTGGACTGCTTCAAGTAGGTACAGAGCCATAGCTTGGCCAAGACCTAAGCATTTCTCTGACCATTGCAGATAATAATCCTCTTCCCCGGTTCCCCAAAAACCATGAAACATGCCCTTTAGGGCCTGGAGAGAGGGGAAGGGCTGGGCGAGGCAGCACTGAAGGGCACGTCCTGCCAGCTGCCTGGAAGAGCAGCTCCTCACTGGCATTAAAGTCCCAGTACCAGGTACTGGCCTGGCTGGCTTGCTGTGTCCTAAGAGACTCATTTGCATTGCTCCCACCTTTCCTCTCTATTTTTGAGTAAGACCCCCTCAGAGCTTTTACTTGTCTTTACACAAACCCTTCTCTCCTAAGCCTGGGGAAAATAACTATGTTTTATATAAAAATATTGACCAGGCCTTAATTTTTTAAATGAGGATAATAAGCGATATCATATAGTTTACTTCTTGCTTATGTAAGAAAATGCCACCTTTCTTAATTAAATACAAATATCTATTGAGTACCTACAGAGTTCCATTGTTCATGGGGTTGCCGTGAGTCAGGAGCCGACTCAATGGCATCTTACAATAGGCTGGCACTGTCCTAGGTAGTTGGGATGCATCACTGAACACCACCACAAATGCAAACCCCTGCCTTCGTGGAGTTTACATTCTAACCTCTAAAGAGAATCTCTGGGAGGAAGGAGGATCCCCGTGCTACCCCTCTTTTTGCCTTCTTCCTATAGCACAAAGATAAGGCTGGAACCTTCAAAGAGGCTCTGCTAAAAGCTGAGGAATAAGAAAAGGGAAATAAGGCAAGACAGTGCTGGTTTGCTGGGAAGCTTGGTTTCCCTTTCCATGTAAGACCTTGCATTATGGAAGCACCCAGGAGGGGCCACCATCCCAGATGAGGACAGGAGAGGCTTCTCAGAGTAGATAACATTGAATGACTCTTGGCTAAACAGAGGAGGGAAGGGCATTCTGAAGCAGAGGAATAGCATGTGCAAAGGCTTGGAGAGAGGACACTGCTTGTTAGAGAAATTGTTAATAGTTCGGTATGGCTGGAGTCAGTGTGACAGGGAGTGTAGAGAAGGCCAGAGAGGTGAGCAGGGCCAGGTTATGAAGTGCCCCCTCCCAGTCACTATACCCCCAAAGGTGACCCCATTGTGACTTCTAACACCATAGATGAGTTTTGCTTGTTTTGAACTTTATAAAAATGTGTCATTGTGTTTGTAATTATTTTTCTTTATATGCTTATCAGACATTTTTTTTAATAAACCGCCAATGTTGACCATGCCTCTATTCAAAGTTAAGAAGATATAGAACCTTAGAATCACAAAAAACCGTAAAAGTGGATTATTCTGTTTTTTTACACTCAAGGAAACTGAAGCTCAAGACAAGTAAGTGACCTATCTAAATCCAAATGGAGAGGTCAGGGCAGAGTTAGGCAGGCAATCTGGGTATACTGATTCTGAATCTACTTTTTGCATTCCCAGGATGATCATTTGCCTGGGATAGTGCTGGTTTATTTACACCTAATTACCAGCCTAATTAATTACTGGCCTAATTGTTAGCACCCTCTTTTACTTTCAAAAGATTCCCAGCTTGGACAATTTATTCCATGGCCACCCTCCCTATGCCATATTGCTTATCCTCCACTCCTTGGCAATAAAGAGAAGACGTGTTCGTTCTCTAAGGAGCTGAGGCCCACTCAAGCTTGCTCAAGAAAAATACGTTATTTTTTTTTTTTCCTTTTTGTAAAGCTAGGGGAAGCTCATAGAAATCTAAGGGCAAAAACCACAGCATGATAAGGTCTCCTGGGAGTACAGTGGAAACTGAGAAGTCACCAGAAAGCACGAGCAGTCTGTGTCTTCCACTCTTTCCTCTGCTTTCACCACCAACCAGCTTCCCGTTTTACTTACCCTGCCCAGGATCCCCTGAGGCTTCCCAAGCCGCAACTATGCGTGAGCTTCCAGTTCCTGAGCCTCTCATGAACATGCTTCATCTCTTAGCTTCTCCTTTCCAGATTTGTAGGAGAGTAATGTGATTGGTTCAGCACAAACAGAATTCATAGCTCTATAAACAGACACAGGATTATTTATATCCTTGCAAGATTCTTTAACTCCTAAGCAAAATAGTCCACCTCCTCCCGGGCTTTTAGAAACATGATCTTGTGATACATTTCTCTCAACGTTTTACTAATCCACGTTAACCTTGAGTGTATTCATTATTAATGAGTAAGACAGTGGAATAGACCAGTAGTTCTCAGTTTTAGGCCCTAGACTTCAGGGAGATGTATCAAAATCATTTATAGAGTTTTTATAAAATACCCAACCCCAGCCCAGACCTGCTGAATCAGACTCTTTAGGAACGGGGCCCAGGATTTTGTGTTTTAAAAAGCTAACAATGAAGTCCACTATTGGCTTGGATAGGGATTATTTTAGCCCATATCTTCATTCCTTGAGATGGTACTTCTAGTTGAGGTAATTACTACTTATAATTATTTTATTCTGCAAGTTTACATTAAAGGAAAGAATTTTTTTGTTGTTGTTGGGGAAGAGGAAGGTTCTTGCCTGTGGAAAGCACTTAGCTTTCTTGTGTAATAATAAAGTGCAAGATTTCAATCTGTCAGGCCACAGCAAAGGCGCCATCTGTTCTGCCAGACATTTGCTTGTTTCCCAGGGAAGAATCAGCAGGTGGGGATTATAAAATCATTAACGAAAACACAGAATATTGGCCAAGTGAATGGGCATTTATGGCACATATCATCAAGATATATACTATATATATGATACACCTAATGAAGGGAACATATTTAATTAAGCCTGGTAACTAGTCAAAAGCAACCAAGGAAAATAAAGGCTACTTCAAGTGTTTACTTCTTATCTCTAAAAGCACTTTTAGGTATATGCTTTTGCAGTCCTTTGCTTATTTAGCAAATATTTATGGAGTTTTACCATCTGCAAGGCAGTGTGCTAGGAGCTATGGATGCAACAGTGAACAAAACACAGCCCTTGCCCTTACAGAGAGGTAAGGGCAGAAGACTTTATAATCTCATTAAAATTTTGACTTCAGGCCCCCTTTGCACTCTTAAAAATTATGAGGACCCCGAAGAACTTCTGTTTTTATGGGTTATATCTGTATCATGTTCACCATGTTAGAAATTAAAACTGAAAAATTGTAAAACACAAGAATACAGAAGCACATATTCTATTAGCCGTCAGAGCACTGATATCATTACATGTCATGAAGTGTCTGGAAAACACCACTTTACACTTGGGAGAGAATGAGAGTGAAAAAGACCAATAATGTCTTAGTGTGCTTATGAAAATAAGTTTGACCTTGTGGACCCGCCAGAAAGGTCTCAGGGACCCCCAGTGGTCCTTGGACCACACTTTGAGAACTGCTGATCTGGTTGTCTAATTAATTAATTAATTATGTTGATACTTTAGCATATTTAAAAAATATGTAATATCACTGTTTTACATCTCTGTAAGGCCAGTTGGAAAACTATGCTATTAATGTTTACAAATCACCAGGATTTTGTTTAGTGTGTTTTTCATTTACTGTGTCCTTTTAGTATCCCAGAGTCTCTGGGTAGTGCAAATGGTTAATGTGCTTGGCTGCTAACTGAATGACTGGAGGTTTGAGTCTACCCAGTGGCACCTCGGAAGAAAGTCCTGGTGATCTACTTCCTAAAAGTCAGCCATTGAAAACCTATGAAGCTCAGTTCTATTCTGACACACATGGGGTCGCCGTAAGTCGGAGTTGACTTGACAGCAACACGTTTTTGTTTTCTTTTAGTTTCCCAACGAGTCCGGTGTTACAAGCTCCTGTCATTCCCAGTATGCCGATCAAACTAGGCTAGTACATTAGCATTCAAATTACTCAATCAATTATAATCAAATTACTCAATAATTCTCTTCTAGCATCAGACCAGCCAGGGATTTTCAATCCATATGACATAGTGTAGTTTTTAAAGCTAGTTTAAAAGCTGTCTTTGAAGGTTGAGGTCCTGTCCTGTTTAGCTTTGTATCATCTTTCCATAAGGCGAAATGCACTACCTTATACAAAGTAGATTATCAATAAATATTTGTTGGATGAATGGAAGGATGAATTGAGACAAACATGTCTTTGGGGATGATTTTGTTTGCTTATTGATGTTCTTGTTCTTGTTTTGCTTCATATGTTGCCCCACTCAGTAGCCCGGTAGTCACATGTTTGACTCATAAGTGCTTTATATAAACTTGAATTGCTGACCTTTAAAATATGGAAATTTCACCCAGTGATCCAGATTTCCAGCTTCTCTTGAAAATGTGGATGCTTCACAGTGCTGACTTCACCACAGTCCTGGGTGGCAGCAGTCAGAGCAGAATAGCGACTGCCCCTTTAGATGGGACCTGCCTTCCCAGTCCTCCACTGTCCCTGTTTCTCACCCATCCCCTCAACTGCTCCCCCGACATGTACATATATTTTCCCAATTACTATCTGGTTATTAGGATGCAGTTTCCATTTCTGGTGGCTGCTTTTTCTCCCTTTAGGCCGGCAGCTCTCAGCCTTGGCTGCACATATTAATCACCTGGAAGCTTTAAAAAATACCCTAGCAGGTGTTTTGTAGTAGAAGGTTTTTCAGGATAGCCAGAAGTCGTGGGTGTTGCAAATGGTTAACATGCTCACTGCTAAACAAAGATTTGTGGTTTGAGTCCACCCAGAGGTGCCTCGGAAGAAAGACCTGGTGATCTACTTCTGAAAAATCAGCCATTATAAACCCTGTGGAGCAGAGTGCTATTTTAACACACATGGGGTTGCCATGAATTGAAGTCAACTTGATGGCAACTGGTTTTTATTCCACCATATAGTCCTGTATGTAATTTATAGACAGAGTAGTAGCTCACACACAGACTAACATTTCATTCTGAACTGTTGAATCTCATTAGCTAAAATTGTTACAGTTGCAATAGTTGCCCTCATTTTATTCAATAGTTTCCCTCATTTTATTTTCTAAATAAAAATATTTTAAATTTATTTAATGTTATTTTAAATAAAAATAAAAAATTTAAAATGAACACGAATACATTTGTTCTTGATTTAAAATATAGGTCAGAGTATGTTGTTGTTAGATGCCGTCAAGTCGGTTCCTACTCATAGTGACACCGTGTACAACAGAACAAAACCCTGCCTGGTCCTGCGCCATCCTCACAATCATTGTTATGTTTGAGCCCATTGTTGCAGCCATTGTGTCAGTCCAT
Organism: Dugong dugon; assembly: GCA_030035585.1. NCBI lineage: Eukaryota > Metazoa > Chordata > Mammalia > Sirenia > Dugongidae > Dugong > Dugong dugon. Next base: position 51,232,676 of record CM057463.1, read on the forward strand.
CTTGTCGAGGTTCTTCCTCTTTTTCTCTGACCCTCTCCTTTACCAAGCATGATGTCCTTCTCCGGGGACAGGTCCCTCCTGATAACATGTCCAAAATATGTGAGACAAAGTCTCACCATCACCCCTTCTAAGGAGCATTCCAGCTGTACTTCTTCCAAGACAGATTTGTTCGTTCTTCTGGCAGTCCATAGTATATTCGATATTCTTCGCCAATACCGCAATTCAAATGTGTCAATTCTTCGGTCTTTCTTATTCACTGTCCAAGCTTATGTATGCATATGAAGTGATTAAAAACACTGTGGCTTGGATCAGGCGCAGCTTAGTTCTCAAAGTGACGTCTTTGCTTTTTAACACTTTAAAGAGATCTTTTGCAGCAGATTTACCCAATGCAATACATCATTTGATTTCTTGATGCTGCTTCCATGGGTGTTAATTGTGGATCCAAGTAAAATGAAATCCTTGACAACTTCAGTCTTTTCTCCATTTATCATCATGTTGCTTATTGGTCCAGTTGTGAGGATTTTTGTTTTCTTTATGTTAAGATATAATCCATACTGAAGGGCTGAGGTCTTTGATATCCATCAGTAAGTGCTCCCAGTCCTCTTCACTTAGAGCAAGCAAGGTTGTGTTATTTGTATATCTCAGGTTGTTAATGAGTCTTCCTCCAATCCTGATGCCGCATTCTTCTTCATATAGTCCAGCTTCTCAGATTATTTGCTGAGCATACAGGTTGAATAAGTATGGTGAAAGGATACAACCCTGACTCACGCCTTTCGTAATTTTAAACAATGCAGTATTCCCTTGTTCTGTTCAAACAACTGTTTCTTGGCTTATGTATAGGTTCTGCATGAGCACAATTAAGTGTTCTGGAATTCCCATTCTTTGCAGTGTTATGCATAATTTGTTATGATCCACACAGCCAAATGTCTTTGATAAACATCTTTCTGGTATTCTCTGCTTTTGGCCAAGATGCATCTGACATCAGCAATGATATCCTTCATTCTACCTCCTTTTCTGAACCCAGCTTGAATTTCTACCAGTTCCCTGTTGATGTACTGCTGCAGTTGTTTTTGAATTATCTTCAACATAATTTTACTTGCATGTGATATTAATAATATTGTTCGATAATCTCCGCATTCCCTTGGATCACCTTTCTTTGGAATGTGCACGAATATTAATCTCTTCCTGTCAGTTGGCCAGGTAGCTGTCTTCCAAATTTCTTGGCATAGACTAGTGAGTGCTTCTAGCATTGCATCTGTTTGTTGAAACATCTCAGTTGGTATTCCGTCAATTCCTGGAGCTTTGTTTTTTGCCAGTGCCTTCAGTGCAGCTTGTACTTCTTCCTTTAGTACCATCGGTTCTTAATCATATGCTGTCTCCAGAAATGGTTGAATGTCGACAGATTCTTTTTGGTACAGTGACTCTGTGTATTCTTTCTATCTTCTTTTGATGCTTCCTGTGTCATTCAGTATTTTTGCCCATAGAATCCTTCAATGTTGCAACTCGAGGCTTGAATTTTTTCTTCAGTTCTTTCATCTTGAGAAATGCTGAGCATGTTCTTCCCTTTTGGTTTTCTAACTCCACGTCTTTGCACGTCATTAGTACTTTGTCTTCCTGATTCACCCTTGGAAATCTTCTGTTCAGCTCTTTTACTTCATCATTCTTCCATTTGCTTTAGCTACTCTGCATTCAAGACCAAGTTTCAGAGTCTCTTTTGACATCCTTTTTGGTCTTTTCTGTCTTTTTAGTGACCTCTTGCTTTCTTCAGGAAACCCTGGTGATGTAGCGGTTAAGAGCTACATCTGCTAACCAAAAGGTTGGCAGTCTGAATCCACCAGGCACTCCTTGAAAACTCTATGGGGCAGTTCTACTCTGTCCTATAGGGTTGTTATGAGTCGGAATCAGCTCGATGGCCACGAGTTTGCTTTCTTCATGTATAATGTCCTTGATGTCATTCCACATCTCTTCTAGTCTTTGGTCATTAGGGTTCGATGCATCAAATCTATTCTTGAGATGGTCTCTAAATTCAGTTGAGATATAATCAGGGTCGTACTTGGGCTTTCATGGACTTGTTTTCATTTTATGCAGCTTTAGCTTGAACTTGCCTGTGAGCAGTTGATGGTCAGTTCTGCAGCCAGCCCCTGGCCTTGTTCTGACTGATGATATTGAGCTTCTCCATCATCTCTTTCCATAGATGTAGTCAATTTGATTCCTGTGTATTCCATCCAGTGAGGTCCATGTGTATAGTTGCCATTTATGTTCTTGAAAAAAGGTATTTGCAATGAATAAGTCATTGGTCTTGCAAAATTCTGTCATGTGATCTCCAGCATTGTATCTATCACCCAGCCCATATTTTCCATCTACTGATCCTTCTTTGTTTTGCATTCCAATTACTAGTAATCATCAATGCTTCTTGATTGAATGTTCTATCAATTTCAGATTGCAGAAGCTGCTAAAAATCTTCAGTTTCTTCATCTTTGTTGTTAGTGGTTGGTGCATAAATTTGAATGATAGTCATATTTAACTGGTCTTCCTTGTAGGTGTTTGGATATTATCCAATCACTGACAGTGTTGTACTTCAGGATGGATCTTGAAATGTTCTTTTTGACAATGAACGCGATGCCATTCCTCTTCAATTTGTTATTCCTGGCATAGTAGTCCATATGATTGTCCGATTCAAAATGGCCAATGATAGTCCTTTTCAGCTCATTAATGCCTAGGATATTGATCTTCAAGCATTCCATTTCATTATCATTGGACTCCAGATTAATAAAACTAACCAAATATCAAAACATCCATCAGTTTGCTTTTTCTTTTTTTTAATTGATCCCTGGAATTAAGCAGACCCAACCTAGATTATTGCAGTAATTTAAGATTGTACTATTTATCTTTATTCTCTATGGAGCTAAAAAAGCTATCCATTAATATTCATTAATATACATTAATATTCTACCCACAAACTCTGACTTACCACTCATCTGTCAGAACTTCCAATTTACTTAGATTCATACTTCATACATTCCATGTTCTGATTATTAATGGATATTTGCAGCTATTTCTTACTTTGAGTCATGCCACATCAGCAAATGAAGGTCCTGAAAACTTTATTCTATCCATGTTATTAAGGTCGACTCTACTGTGAGGAGGCATTGCTTCCCCAGCTGTATTTTGAGTGCCTTCCAATCTGAAGGGTTCATCTTCTGGCACTATATCAGACAAGGTCCACTGCTATCCACAAGGTTTTCACTGGCCAATTTTTTAGTAAGTAGATCATCAGGTCCTTCTTCCCAGTCTGTCTTAGTCTGTAAGCTCCACTGAAACCTGTCCATCATGAGTGATCCTGCTGGTATTTGAAATACTGGTAGCATAGCTGCCAGCATCACAGCAACTTGCAAGCCACCACAGTACGACAAACTGACAGACGAGTGGTGGGTCAGGGTATAACGGTAGAATATCAATGGTAGCTTATTTCTTTAGCTCCACAGAGAATAAAGATAAATAGTACAACCTTAAATTACTGCAAGAATCTGGGTTGGGTCTGCTTAATTCCAGGGATCAATTTAAAAAAAAAAAGCAAACTGATCCATGTTTTGATATTTGGTGAGTTTTATTAATCTGGAGTCCAGTGATAATCATCTACACACTATTAAGCCCTCTTCTCAAAGTTGGTCTACACTTATCTCTGGGTGAATGTAGACTTCATAGAGGGCAACATGGATGCTGAGGTTGTGCTTAACTGTTAAGTAAAACTCTGTTGACCTTAAAGAACAACCAGTAGTGCTCTTGAGTCCTGAAAGTTTCCCTAAATCTATTACTTATTCCGACCAAAGCCTAATGTGGTCCCCTGAAGGCTTATTTTTTATCACTGGAAGTGGCTTACCCTGGGACAGCTGTTCAGCAACTCTCATAGAGTTGTCTTCCTGAAAGATACTATCAGGCCGCCTTGGATGTAACATGTCTTGTAGCTGCATTAGGTCAGGTTGGCGCTCAGTAGTAAAAGTTAACCCAGCCTATCTCTGATTCATCGCTTACAAATCAGAGGTCAGCCTGATCAGTGACTCACTGCATGAGGCACTGAGAGATTATTTTCAGTCCTGCTTTTGATCAGCTTTCTGTTTACTGAACTTTAAGAATTTTATGCTGGTTGAACATCCTTTTTAAATTTGTTTTAAAATAGTCTCATATCATACCTGGTGAAAAAAACATTATACTTCTCTAGTAATCCAAGAAGTGCAAGTTCAAACAGCAAGATGCTATTTTTGGTGCAGGTGGTTAACACAACACACTTGGCTACCAACCAAAAGGTTGGAAGTTTGAGCCACCCAGAGGTGCCTCAAAAGAAAGGCCTGGCTCTCTACTTTCGAAAAACCAGTCATTGAATATCTTATGGAGCACAGTTCTACTCTGACGCCTGTGGAGTTGTCACGAGTCAGAATTGACTTGAGAGCAACTGTTGGGGTTTTTTTTTCATTTCCCAATGAGTCCAATGTTAAAAGCAGTAGTTTCGGCTATCGGTGATTCGGGCTCAGCTCAGCTTCTGTCTTTCCCACTGTGCCGATCGAACCAGGCTAGAACGTTAGCATTTCTGTGATTGGATTACTTGATAATTCCCCTCTAGCATCAGGCCTGCCAGGGGTTTTCGATCTATATAACATAGTTTAATATTTAAAGCTAGCTTTAAAGCTGTCTTTGAAAGTAGAGGTCCTATCGTATTTAGCGTTGTATCATCTTCCCATAATGCCAGATGGAATGCCTTGTACAAAATAGATGGTCAGTAAATATTTATTGAATGAATGGAATGATGAATAAATGAGTATGTCTTAGGGAATGATTTTGTTTGCATATTGTTCTTGTTATTCAGCTTCATATTTTGCCCCAGTCCGTGGCCCAGTGTCCACATGTTTGCCTCCTGAGTGGTTTATGGCAACTGGTAAATAAACAAACATTTCTAAAAGTCATAAAAACCAATATTGGATTGGGTATGCTGAAATGGTTGCTCAGACACTGCTTGTGGGAGTGTAAATCAGAAAAACTTTCCGGAAAGCAGGTTGGCTGTATTTAAAAGCTTACGTGATCTTGAAAACTTTTTGTCCTTTGACCTAATAATTGCAATTCTGGGAGACCATTCTAAGGAATTAATTAGTGACTTAAGCAAAGATAGCTATTCAGGAACATTCGCTGCTCCAAGAACATTCACTCATCTTGAGATCAGGGTCTATGCCTGTTGGGCCCATAGAAGGATCTCAATATATGGTTGATTAACTGAAAAGTATTTTTTAGTCCGAATTGTTAATTTCACTGTTGAGACTGCGGATTCATTATATAACTCAGTCATCCTTCCAATATTACTTTTGGTATTACTGCCACAATATTATGTCTGGAAAAAAATCTCATCAGATTCTGCTTGGCTAAAATCAATGAGCAATATCCAAGGTTGTACTTTAGAAATGATTTAGGACCTTACGTTGATTTTTAGTTTCATGTAACTAGAAAACTTGGCCAATGACAAGGTTTGTCTAGTGGCTGTCACCACCACAGCAGCATCCTCAGTGAGGAGGATCAGTTGTTCTCCAGCATGGCTTTATGCTTAGACTATGCAAAAGGCTCCTGTGACCAGGGAAACTGGCGTGTATCGGGTGGAATGAATGACTTCCTGGACCAGACATTCTTGGGCTTGAGGTCAAGGTTGTCATTTGTTAGTTTTCAATCCTTGGCAGAGCAAGCTCTGGGAGTGCCCAGTTGAATGCCCTGAATACCTGGGGCAGAAATGAGAAGTTTGAGGTCAAATGGAGCTCTCTTCTGGAATGTCATGTGGCCTTGTGGTAGAGGTGCTGACTTTGGAAGCACTAGCTAACTGAGGCTAAGTAGTCACGTGGAAACTCCAGAGCCCAGTTCTTTTCTCAGTTCCCACTGTTGTCAGTTCCTGACCATGACCTGGCATAGCTTCCCTAGTTTCCTTTCCTCAAGAGTTAAGGTTTGACTCTCCAGGAAGGCCTTAGGGTTCAGAGAGCACAACCTTTGGTTTCTTTATAGTTTCATGGCCCCTCTAAGGGAGGGTTGCTAGTTAGAACACAGGACACCCTGTTAAATTTGAATTCCAGATAAGCAACAAATAATTTTTTTGGTGTATGTCCCATGCAGTATTTCGATTCACTTCAATTCATTAATTGTTAATATCCTGCAACATTTGCTTCATCTCTCTTTCATACATGTTTTTTTGGTTTTGTTTTTTCTGAGTCATTTGAATGAAAATTGCAGATACCATAACACTTTGCCCCTAAATCCTTCAGCATACATCTCTGAAAAATTAAAGCATTTTTGATGTAGCCCATGCAATATTTGGGGCATACTTATACTAAAAAATTATTTGCTGTTTATCTGAAATTCAAATTTAGTGTGGCATCCTGTATTTTATTTTCTACATCTACCAACTGTACTCTGAGGGCACGGTGAGGTGGAAGCAGCTGCAGTGGCAAAGCACGCTCTTTGCAAACCCACAGATGTGAATTTGATTTGACTTGGGAAAGAAAAGAGATACTTTAAAGGTGCTAGAAAAGCCAAAACTCTTGAGGGCAAGATTTAAATAGAATAAAGCTCTCAGCTACTAGCTGAAGATGTTACCAATAGCAGGTCCTGCCTGGTATGACTTCTTGTCAATAAAGACATATGGAGGTGAGGAGGGAGGAAGAGTGTTTATTTTAAACATGCAGGCAAGGAGCAAGCAGGTGTATACCTCATATCAAGCTCCTGGCACAAAAGGAGGCAGAACCTTTTATGCCGCCTCTCACAAGGAAGTACATACAAACATCATGGACTACACAGGTTAGCATGGTGTGCATGTGCAGTAACACAAATTGCATTTTTTTCTTTGGCTTGTACAGAAAATGGTGGATAAGTCCTGCCCTGGGCAGAGATTTTAATATTCATTTAGGTCTTAATGAGGCTTAGGTTACTTTAGGACACTTTTGAGGCTAGTAAACTGGGTTTGACAGGTTTAAGGCATAAACTGAGCCACATGCAGCGCTCAGGGTCTTTGAGGACAATGGACAGGAGGGAGCATGTTTTGTTTGATAATGGCCGAGCAGCTGCTAATTGAGCCACACACAGCGCTGTCTGTCACTTAAGGTCTTGCTTGATATTGGACAGGAGGAGCAGGTCTTGCTTGATAATGGCTAAGCAGCTGATGGCTGCATTGGCTAGCAAAAGGTTGGTGGTTTGAACCCACTCAGAGGTACCTTGGAAGACAGGCCTGGCAATCCGCTTCTGAAAGGTCACAGCCTTGCAAACCCTATGTAGCAGTTCAGCTCTGCACACATGGGGTTGTTATGAGTCAGAATGGATTGGATGGTAGCCGACAACAACAAAGGAGATATAAAACTTTGTTTGGATGTCTTTGACCCAGCTAACAAGTAGCCAAGGAGAAAACAGTGATGGGGGTGGAAGCAGACCATAGGGAGGATCTGAGGTTGTAACAGAATCTGGTATCAGTTGTGACTTTGGCAGAGTGTCAAGGGTTGTTTTCATTGTTGTTGTTAGGTTTTTCATTTCCTTTGTTTAACTGAGGAGTCAAGTCTAAACCGAACCGGTTGCCGTCGAGGTGATTCTGACTCATAGCAAGTCAAGTCTACTAGATGTTTATTTCTAGCCTGAAGCTTCCTCAGTTAACTTGAAATTTGGGAGAAAAAGCTTGACTATTTACAGATGTAAAAGCAGCAGGTTTTACCCTCTCTTCTGGAAGGGGTTTCACCCTCCTTTTTAGAAACTCTTCCATTTGGCATTTGGTCATACGGGTTTTTGGTTACGTAAGCCCTGGATGCAAAAAACAAGATAAACTCGGGTGGTTAACCATCTGTTCATTCACACTTGCTGACTCTCTTGAGGTTCGGAATTATAAGGTGATTTTCTTTACTTGAATAAATAACAAGATCTCAAGTCCTTTCTAATCCCAAACCTTCTGCATGCAGAGGACTACAGAGTGCTAAATCAGCCATCCTGACAGTAATAGGAGAAGTACGGTAGAGCCAAGTGTGGGGGATGGCTGCTCTTGGAGCTTTTGTCTGGGAGCTGGCAGGGCTGAGGCTGCATCAGGCTCGCCTTTGTTTTGCAAAGCCAGAGGAAAAGCCAGGATGTAATTGGTTCTCTTTCTATCCAGTCTTTCTCCCTTCCTCTAGCATCTAGCAATATCATTTTATAGGATCTGAGTTTCTTTTTTAGATTTTTCACTTTTTTGAGAAAGATAAGTAACGGTGATTTTTTTCCCCTTAATTTCTTTTCTGCTTACAAATGTAACTGCTGTTGTAAAAAAAAATCTAAACAATGCAGAAAAACATAACAAGAGAATGGAAGACAGCTCATAATCCTGTCCCACATAGATAAGTACTATTAACAGTTTCCTGTGGTTTCGTAGAGATTTTTAGGGTAGCTAAAATTAAAAATTTTTAGTTATCTATGTTTCACCACCCTAATATTTCTGTAAGGACCCCCGGTGGCACAATGGTTAAGTGTTCAGCTACTAACTCAAAGATTGGCTGTTTGAACCCACCAACAACTCCTCAGGAGAACAGACCTGCTGATTTGCTCTACTTGAAGGGATAGTCAAGAAATTCATGGAGGAGGGGAAATTATTGCTCTGCACTTTTCTGGAAATTTATGGCAAGAAAAAGAGATTCTTATTTTAATGAAAGTAGGCAACTTTTTAAATAGCCATGAGCTTTCAGAATCCTCTAGAAGCCACCCTATTTTTCAAGAAGACAAATAAAATCATAATTATTTACATGTTACCAGTAAAACAAACCAGTTGCCATCAAGTTGATTCTGACTCATGGTGATCCCATATGTATCAGAGTAGAACCATGCTCCATAGGGTTTTCAGTGGCTGATTTTTCAGAAGTAGATTGCCGAGACTTTCTTCCAGGGTACCTCTGGATGGACTAGAACCACCAGCCTTTCAGTTAGCAGCGAGAGCATTAACCATTTGCATGACCCAGAGACTCCTATTAGACCTTCTCATTGTTGATATTATATTAGTTTTAGAGAGCTTAAATATATATTACTCAGCTGTCTTAGATGCCATATGTATACTTTATAGGAGAGATACTCCTTGTATAAAAATATTTATACCCATTTTATAAAAATGTTGCATGCAGAGGTAGGATGGTAGGCTAGGTAAAAGTTGCACTGAGTTCCAGAGCCAGCTCTGACATTAAGTAGCTGTATGACCTTGAGTCAGTCTCTTGCCCTTTCAGGGCCTCTGAGTTAGATCTCATCAACTCTGAGAGCCTTTCCACTTCTGGTGTTCTCTTACTCTCTGAGCATGACTTGCTCCTCCCCCGCAAATAGCTTAGACTCCTATTTAGAAGTTAAGGTGGAAGACAAAGAAGCTCTTAAGTAACTGTGAGACGAAGTACGTGCTTGTGACCTAAAATGGCTCATTAAGCTGCTGAGTGCCGCAGGGGGCTGGGGCAGGGAGAGAGCAACATGGGTGGGAGCAGCTGGGGCGGACTTCACCAAGAAGAGGTCTTGAGCTGGATCCTGAAGGTTGCAGAGAAGGGCTTTCATGGTTTATCTTTAAAATTTTCCATCCCATTTATCTCATCTCAACTCCATAAATCAGTATTGGTAGTAATGAACAAGAATATTTCAGGAATGTATTGTTTGGATAGAAATCTGATGACAGACGTTCTGAATTGATGCCAAACCATAAGTAATCTCCTATTTTGAGACATGGCCAACTAGGGGGTGTGAATTTACGTCCAGTCCTCCAGAAGACTAGCTTTGCTTGGACTTTCCTAGGTTTTCTACTACATTAATTTATTCCAGAGCCAATTTTTTTTCTTGCAGAGGTTCTTGAGCTATTTTCTTTTTAATAGTAAAACTCTATCATTTAGTTCCCTTGCGATATTGCTTCTGTTAAATGGAAGGCCCAAACTGCTAGCGTTTGACATCCTGCTATACGCTGTTTCACATTATCACACATTTTTAGCATATGGTTTCTAACAAGTCCTGAAGCTGGTCCCTTTGTTTATTGTATCTCAGAAGCTCACTGCCAGGAGAGTGACAGGTGACACCAGGAGGCTGTATTGCTTTCCATCTCGTCCTTATTGTTTCACTGGTGGCCTTACATTGTATCAGTAGACCTCATTTTCCTCCTTTGATTTTCTTTTAAAAATTTTTCTCCATGTTAATTGTTTCTATTTATTGTAAAAAAAAAAAAAAAAAATTAGAAAATAAAAAAATCTCACCAAGGAGAAAATAAAAGTATCCAAATTCCCAACACTCAGAGTTCTTCATTGTTCACATTTTGCTTTATTTTCTGTCTGTGCTTTTATCTTTCTTGTGTACTTCAACAATTTTCACAGTAAAAAATGCAAGGTTTTTTTTCCATTAACAGATTAAGGACTGTTAGAACTGCTAAAGGAGTCCCAGTGGTGCAATGATTAAGTGCTCAACTGCCAACCTCCTAGTGCAAACCCACCCAGTGGTTTGGAGGGAGAAAGACCTGGCGACTTGCTCCCGTAAAGATTACAGCCTAGAAAACCCTATAGGGCAGTTCTACTTTGTCACATGGGGTTGCTATGAATCAAAAATTGACTCAATGACACCTAACAACAACAAGGACTGTTAGGTATTAGGTTTCTGCCTATTAATGTTGGGCACTGTATTAATCAGGTTATAACAGTGTCAAATAACCAACCCCAAATCTCAGTGGCTTATAACAGTAACATTTATTTCACCCTTGTGGGTCAGCAGGTTGGCTGCAGTTTGGCTGAGCATGGCCGGCACAGTGAGACTAGGCAAGACTTCAGGCTTCTGATCAGCTTCAGGGCTGGTCACCATGCCTCCATTTTAGGGTGTGGCTAAAGGAACAACACCTACCTGGGGACATGCTCTTCTCATTGCAGAGAGTAGAAGCGCCAAGACAGTTGGTGGAATCTTGCCATACTTCTTAAGGCCTTAGCTCCAAGTTGGCATGTTGTAATTGCACCCACATTCCTTTGGTCAAAGCAAGTCACTTGGCCAAGCCCAGAGTCAGTAGGATTGGGAAGAATACCCCTCACATGGGGAGCCATGGCAAGAGTGGGAAGTGAAGGGTAGGAAGTGAAGGATAGTGAACAAAGAATATAATCTATCATAGGTACTTAGCCTCAGTGAGACAGGTATCTCTACTTTATGGATTTGGTGGGTCTTGTATGAGAAAAGCATATGTAAAGCCTCTGGTGGTGGAGGTGGTAGGGACGAATGTGGTTCTCCTTCAACTAGAAGGACGAAAACTGTCCTTCTTGGGCTTATTCCTCTCTCACCTTGATGCTTCTCAGAATGGCCTAATTTTTATAGCAGCTATACACTACTATCAGTGGGGTCTTCAAAAGTAGCATAGCCAATAGGGCCTTGTGGGCACTCAATTTATGGTCTTGGTTTTGGCAACGCTGTGTTTCCATCCATGAGCTGTGCCTGTAGCGTCTTTTCTTTGTAACATATTTACTGAAGACCTTCTGTGGCTTAATAGGGCCGTGAGAAGAAGGGTCAGGGGCTGGGGGTTTTAACACTGGTGTAAAACATGGCCCTGCTCTCCGGGACTGCTGTTGAATGCTCATGAAATAATTAAAACAAGGACGCTAGGAGGTCTGTCTCCTGTGTCCAAAGTCAACTGCCTTATGTTTTTGTAAATCCCCTTTTGCTTTTCTTCCCTAGAATATCGTGTTAAGGAATGGTACTGAGACCTTTGACTCCTGGGAGAAGCCTCCTCTGCCCGTGTACACCCAGTTCTATTTCTTCAATGTCACCAATCCGGAGGAGATCCTTGAAGGGGAGACCCCTCTTGTTACAGAAGTAGGGCCGTATACCTACAGGTGAGCCTCACTGCCTCCCTGCCATACTGACATTAGCGGAATGACCGCTCTGTGGTCTGAATCCTCCTCCCTCCTCACGAATATCACACCGCGTGCTGTGTAGGGAGCACAGGTTTTGGTTACATTCTGTCTGAAATGCTGCTGAGGGTTGGCATGTGTGCGGGATATCTCAACAGAGCATGGCTTAGTGACCTGGGCTTAGTCTCATCCTGTTATGTTTAGAAATGGAGCTACTTCCTCCTGATTTAGCAGAATGTAGTTATTTTTATTTTTTAAGTTTTATTGTGCTTTAGGTGAAAGTTTACAGTGCAAATTAGTTCTCATTCAAAAATTTATATGAAAATTGTGTTGTGACATTGATTACTATCCCCGCAATGTGTCAGCCCCGGGTTCCCTGTGTCCATTTGTCCAGTTTCTGTCCCTTATTTTTTTTTTTATAGGCCTGTCTAATCTTGGGCTGAAAGGTGGACTTTGGGAGTGGCTTCAGTTCTGAGTTAGCAGGATGTCTGGGGGCTGTAGTTTCAGGAGTTCCTCCAGTCTCTGTTAGACTAGTAAGTCTGGCCTTTTCTTGTGAATTTGAATTTTGTGTTCTACAATTTTCTCCCACTGTGTCCGGGACCCTCTATTGTGATCCCTGTCAGAGCAGTCAGTGGTAGGAGCCGGGCACCATCCAGTTCTTCTGGGCTCAAGCTGATGGAGGCTATAGTTCATGTGGTCCATTAGCCCTTGTGTCGTTGGTTTTCTTCATTTTCCTTTGCTCTGGACGGGATGGGACCAACAGATGTATCTTAGATGGCTGCTCACAAGCTTTTAAGACCCCAAATGCTACTTACCAAAGTGGGATGTAGAACATTTTCTTTATGAACTATGTTATGCCAGTTGACCTAGATGTCCCCTGAGACCATGGTCTCCAGCCTCAGCCCCAGCATCTCAGTCCCTCAAGATGTTTGGATGTGTCTAGGAAGCTTTTACGACTTTATCTTGGTCAAGTTGTGCTGACTTCCCCTATATTGTGTGTTGTCTTTCCCTTCACCAAAGTTAACACGTCTGCTATCTAGTTAGTGATTTCCCCTTCCCAACCCTCTCCTCCCTTGTAACTATCAAAGTTTTTTTTTTTTTTTTCTGTGTCTAAACCGTTTCTTGAGTTTTATAATAGTGGTCTCATACAATATTTGTGCTTTTGTGATTGACTTATTTCACTCAGCATAATGCCCTTCAGATTCATCCATGTTGTGAGATGTTTCACGGATTCATCATTGTTCTTTATCGTTGCCTGGTATTCTGTGTGTGTACCATAATTTGTTTATCCAATCATCTGTTGATGGGCACTTAGCTTGTTTCCATCTTTTTGCTGTTGTAAACAGTGCTGCAGTGAACATGGGTATGCATATGTCTATTCATGTCACGACTCTTATTTTTTTAGGATATATTCCTAGGAGTGGGATTGCTGGATCATATAGTATTTCTATTTCTAGCTTTTTAAGGAGGTGCCATATCATTTTTCATAGTGGTTGTACCATTTTACATTCCCACCAGCAATGCATAAGAGTTCCAATCTCCCCACAACCTCTCCAACATTTGTTATTTTGTGTTTTTCTTTGATTCATGCTGGTAATGTTGGGGTGAGATGGTATATCGTTATAGTTTTGATTTGCATTTCTCTAATGGCTAATGATTGTGAGCATTTCCTCATGTATCTGTTAGCCACCTGAATGTCTTCTTTGCTGAAGTGTCTGTTCCTATCCTTTGCTCATTTTTTAATTGGATTATTTGCCTTTTCGTTGTTGAGGTATTTAAGTATTTTAGAGATTTTAGAGATTAGACCGTTGTCGGATGTGTTGTAGCGAAAATTTTTTTTCCAGTATGTAGGTTCTCTTTTTAATCTTTTGGTGAAGTCTTTTGATGAGTATAAGTGTTTGATTTTTAGGTGCTCCCAGTTATGTAGTTTCTTTTCTGGTGTTTGTGCATTGTTAGTTATGGTTTGTATTCCATTTATGCCTTGTATTAGGGCCTCTAGCATTGTCCCTATTATTTCTTCCATGATCTTTATTGTTTTAGGTTTATGTTATGTCTTTGATGCGTTTTGAGTTAGTTTTTGTGTTTGGTGCGAGATATGGGTCCTGTTTCATTTTTTTACGGATGGACATCCGGTTTTGCTAGCACGATTTGTTAAAAAGACTGTCTTTTTCCCATTTAATGGACTTTGGGCCTTTGTCAAAGATCAGCTGATCATAGGTGGATGGGTTGACGTCTGGGTTCTCGATTCTATTCCATTGGTCAATGTGTCCGTTTTTGTACCAGAACCAGGCTGTTTTAACTACTGTGGCTGTATAGTAGGTTCTGAGATGAAGTAGTGTGAGGCCTCCTCCTTTGTTCTTTTTCTTCAATAATGCTTTGGTTATCCAGGCCTCTTTCCTTTCCATATAAAGTCAGTTATTAGTTTTTCTGTCTCATTAAAGAATGCTGTTGGTTTTTTGGATCGGGATTGGGTTATATCTGTAGATTGCTTTGGATAGAATTGACATTTTCACAATATTGAGTCTTCCTGTATGATCATAGTATGTGTCATGAATTGAATTGTGTCCCCCATAAATATCTGTCAACTTGGTAGGCCATGATTCCCAGTATTGTGTGATGGTGCAACATTTTGTCATCTGATGTGATTTTCCTACGTGTTGTAAATTCTCTCTGTATGATGTTAATGAGGTAGGATTATTGGCAGTTACCTTAATGAAGCAGGACTCAATCTACAAGATTAGGCTGTGTCTTGAGTCAATCTCTTTTGAGATATAAAAGAGAGAAGCAAGCAGAGAGACCAGGGGGACCTCATACCACCAAGAAACAAGAGCAAGGAAAATAGCACATCCTTTGGACCCGGGTCCCTGTGCTGAGAAGCTCCTAGACCAGGGAAGATTAATGACAAGGACCTTCCAACAGAGCCGACAGAGAAAGAAGGTCATCCCCTGGAGCTGACACCCTGAATTTGGACTTATAGCCTCCTAGACTGTGAGCGAATAAATTTCTCTTTGTTAAAGGTATCCACTTGTATTTCTGTTATAGCAGCACTGGATAACTAGGACAGTATGTTTTTCCATTTATGTAGGATTCTTGCAGTAATGTTATGTAGCTTTCTTTGTATAGGTCTTTTATGACCCTGGTTAGATTTATTCCTAAGTATTTTTTCTTTTTAGGGGCTATTATAAATGATATTGTTTTCCTTATTTCCTTTTCAAAATTCTCTTTGTTGGTATATAGGAATCCAACTGATTTTTGTATTTTGATCTTGTATCCTGCTACTCAGCTGAATCTATTAGTTCCAGTAGTTTTCTTGTGGAATCTTTGGAGTTCTCTATGTATAGTATCATATCATCTGCAAATAGGGATAGTTTTTTTCTTCCCTTCCAATTTGGATGCCCTTTCTTTCTTTTTCTTGCCGTATTGCTCTAGCTAGAGCTTCCAACACACTGTTAAATAGGAGTGGTGATAAAGGACATCCTTGACTTGCTCCTGTTCTCAGGGGGAATGCTTTCTTCCTCTCTCTGTTAAGAATGATGTTTGCTGTTGGTTTTGTATAGTTGCCCTTTATCATGTTGAAGAATTTGCTTTCTGTTTCTGTTTTACTGAGAGTTTTTATTAGAAATGGGTGTTGGACTTTATTAAATGCCTTTTCTGCATCGATTGAGATGATCATGTGATTCCTTTCTTTTGTTCTATTTATGTGGTGGATTATATTGATTGACTTTCTAATGTTGAACCATCCTTGTATACCTAGTATGAATCCCACTTGATCATGGTGTATTACCTTTTTGATATGATATCGAATTCTGTTGGCTAGAGTTTTGTTGAGAATTTTTGCATCTATATTCATGAGAGATATTGGTCTGTAGTTTTCTTTTTTGTGGTGTCTTTGCCTAGCTTAGATATTAGGGTTATGCTGGCTTCATAGAATGAATTCAGGAGTATTCCTTCCTCTTCTATGCTCTGAAGTAGTTTGAATAGTACTAGTATAAGCTGTTCTCAGAACGTTTGGTAGAAATCTCCAGTGAAGCCATCTGGGCCAGGGCTTTTTTTTTGTAGGAGGTGGGGAGTTTTTTTTTTTTTAATTCCGTCTTCAATCTCTTCTGTTGTTATGGGTGTGTTCAAATTTTATATCTCAGTTTGTGTTAGTTTAGGTAGGTTGTATATTTCTAGAAAAATGTTCATTTCCTCTAGGTTCTCAAATTTTTTGGAGTACAGTTTTTCATAGTATTCTGTTATGATCCTTTTTATTTTAGTTGGGTCTGTTGTAATGTCCCCCATCTCATTTCTTATTTGGGTTATTTGCTTACTCTCCTGTTTTTTTTTTTGTCAGTTTGATCAGTGGTTTGTCTATCTGTTCAAAGAAGCAACTTTTGGCTTGTTGATTCTTTCTATTGTTTTTCTGTTATTTTTTTTAATTTTATTGTGATAAAATGCATATAACCTAAGATTTGCTATTTTAACCATTTTTAAGTGTACAGTTCATTGATATTAATTATTTCACAGTGTTGTACAACCATCACTGCTATTTCCAAAACTTTTTCATTATCCCAAACAGAAATTCAGTACCCATTAAGCAATTACTCCATATTTTCCCCTGTTCCAAGCCCCTGGTAATCACTTACCTACTTTGGTCTCTATGCATTTTCCTAGTCTAGAAATTTCATCTAAGTGGGATCATGCAATATCTGTTCTTTTGGGTCTGGCTTATTAGCATAATGTTTTTAAGGTTCACGTGGTGTCATGTATTAGATTAGAACGTCATTTCTCTTTATGGCTGAAAAATATTCCATTGTTTACACCACATCTTGTTTATACATTCGTCTGTTGATGGACACCTGCGTTGTTTCCAGATGTGGTTATTAAGCCATGAAGAGCTACTCCCCACCTATGACCTTTTTGAAGTTGCCCTTGATTTCCATTGATGACTTCTAGGGCCTCACCCCACTTTCTCCCCACATACCTAATTTTAAACCAGTTTCTAGAATTCGTTGTTACTCTGTAAGGAGCTTCTTGTTGCTGCTGGGCTTCAGTCTGGGCATGGGTCTTTATTCCTCTTATCTATTCTTTCCCTACCCCTCCTGGGTATGAGAGATAACCAAGTGGCAGGTTGAGTTAGACTCTTTGTCCAAACCTGTTGGTCAATTCTGACTAATAGCAACCCTATAGGACAGAATAGAACTGTCCCATAGAGTTTCCAAGGCTGTAATCTTTATGGAAGCAAATTGCTATGTCTTTCTCCCACTAAGCAGCTGGTAGGTTTGAACCTCTGACTTTTTGGTTAGTAGCTGAGAGCTTAACCACTGCCCCACTAGGGCTCCTTGATTTTTTATTAGTGACCACCAATCCCAAATGCTGGGGAATTTAGGAGAATTTCTTGCAATCATCTTTTTCTTTAAAGATTAGTGGAGGAAGCAGACAACCGAGATGTTTCTTCTTGAGAACTGATAAATGGTAAAAAATGCCTTGGATTTCTGTCCTAATTGATTGCTCAATAAATGGTTTCTGACTGAGTCATTTATTATGAATCAGTACTATTCTCAGTGCTGAGAATTTAGAGATAAAAATCCTAGTCCCTGCCTAACGTGCTCATAGGCTGGTTTTGGAGTCAGACTGCCTGTTTCAAATCTGCCTCTGTCTCAGTTTCCTAATCTATGAAATGGGGATAAAAATAGGACCACCACCAAAGGATTGCTATGAAGATTCACTGACTCAATATTCTAAGTGCTTAGACTAGTGCCTAGCACATGTTGTTGTTAGCTGCTGTCAAGTCGGCCCCTGACTCATGGCAATCTCCGTGCACAACGAAACACTACCCTGTCCAGCACCATCCCTTGATCAGTTGCAGATCAGACCATTTTTATCCATAAGGTTTTATTGGCTGATTTTCAGGAGTAGATCGCCAGGCCTTCCTTCCTAGTCCGTCTGAGTCTAAAAGCTCCACTGAAAGCTGTTCAGCATCATAGCAACACACAAGCCTCCACCGACAGATGGGTGGTGCCTGTGCATAAAGTGCATTGGCTGGGAATCAAACCTGGGTCTCCTACATGGAAGTCAAGGATTCTGCCACTGAACCACGATTGGTCCCTTATTGTATACATAACACACTAAAAAAAAAAAAAAAAAAAAACACCACAAAACCAAAAACCTGTTGCTGTCAAGTCAATACCAACTCTTAGCAACCCTATAGCATAATAAGTGTTAGTTATATATTTGCTATTATTATTAGTCTAAATGGATTGTTTTAGTCTATATAAATCAATCCCCAGAAGTATAAAGATGAACCCTATTGTTATATTATGGAATAACAAAAAAAACCACACCGAATTCCACATTTTTCAAAGCATTTTTAACTGTTTTGTGCCTAGAGAAACTCTGTGTATTGGGGAGAGTAGGTCTGCATCTGAGGCTGCACTGCTTGGGGACAATGAGAAGTTGAACCAGGATTAGGATCTGAGTGTCTTGGGGTTTTCTGTTTTGTCCAACTCACAGTGACCCTGTAGAACAGAGCAGAGCTGCCCCATAGAATTTCCAAGGCTCTAGCTCTTTATGGAAGCCAACTGCCACTCTTTCTCCCACAGAATGGCTGGTGGGTTCAAACTGCTGACCTCTTTATGGTTAGCAGCCAAGCGCTTTAACCACTCTGCCACCAGGGTTCATTTTTGTTTTGTTTGTTTTTTAAACTAAACTCCTTTGGGTTAGTGGGGAGACTCTGCCTCCATGCAGGAATGACCTCACTTGAGAACTAAGGAAAAATCCTGGCAAGCCAATTTTCCTCTGCATCTCCCAGGCCTATTCCTGTGGTCATTATCCCCATCTCCTGAGAAAAATACATGGGTTCTGTGATCACCAAAAGAGAAAAAGCCAATATACTTCTCCTAAAATGTCTTTTAGGTCATTGTATCCACTGGCTTAAATGTGCTGCTTTAGATGTAGTCATGGAATAAATCCTACATGTAAAAAAGTGTCCACCTGTTCCCATACTCCTTCCATCATTTTAGAGGGAATTAAGTAACTTAATCTCCCTGGGTAGTGCAAACAGTCAAGAGCTCTGCTACTAACTGAAAGGTTGGCAGTTCGAATCCACCCAGAGGTACCTCAGAAAAAAGGCCTGGCAATCTACTTCTGAAAAATCAGCCATTGAAAACCCTATGGAGCACAGTTCTACTCTGAAACACATGGGATTGCCATGAGTTGGAACCAACTGGATGGCAACTTTGGTTTTAACTAACTTTATCCTGAGGAAAGCCCAGAACATCTCTCAGGGCTTCTTGACCTGGGATCCACAGATCCCTAAGGTGTCAATGGATAAAATTGAGGGTGGGTCTGTGTGACTTGGGTAGGAAAAATTACATCTTTCTTTTCACTAACCCTACACTAAAATAGAGCATTTCCTTCAAGTTAAATGTATGTAACAAACCACAGAAGTGTTAGCAGTACGTGTGATTTCCTCCCTCATGGAAGCACTTATATGGTCATATCTCATTACAGCTATTACTCAGAATATCATGTATGTTCATAAATACTTCAAAATTGCAGTAATCATTAGACCTGCTATGACATTATTTTAAGTGTCAGCAAAGAAGCACACATATTTCCATATCACAGATTTTTTAAATGATAACTGTATTTCAATATAATTGGTTTTCCTTGTAATCCTGGGTATTTTATTTTCTGTATTAAAAAGCATTTATGTGAGAAAAGGTCCATAGGCTTCATCAGACCGCCAAAGGGGCCCCTGAGAGCAGGTTACCCACTGACCGTGTCTTATTTTTGCCTCCATATGAGCTTTCCTGCCTCTGGCTTTTCTCCCAGCCCTCATCTCCCCTATAGTCTATTTCCAGAGTAATTTCCCAGCAGGCATTTCTGGCATTTCCGTTCCCTTCCCTGCTCAGATTTCAAGTGACTCTCCTTGTTTGACGTTCAAAGTCTCTTTATTTTAATTTTTTTTGGCACTCTCAACCTAGCACTTTATACGCTACCCCAGAACTGTCCAATAGAAATGTAACATGAGCCACATAGGTAATTTAAAATTTTCTAGTAGACACATTTAAAAAAGTAGAAAGAAGCAGGTGAAATTAATTTTAATACTATAGTTTATTTAACCCAATATGTCCAAAATAATATCATTTCAACATGTAATCGATAGTAAAAATGATTAATGAGATATTTTGCATTCTTTTTTCTTATATTTATAGCATGTCTCATTTTGGACTAGCCACATTTTAAATGTGCAGTAGCCACATGTGGCAGCAGTTAAGCAACTGCTGTCAATTCCAACTCATGGTGACCCCATGTGTGTCAGAGTGGAACTATGCTTCCTAGGGTTTTCAATGGCTGATTTTTCAAAAGTAGATCGCTAGCTTTTCTTCTGAGGCGTCTCTGGGTGGACTTGAACCTTCAACCTTTTGGTTAACAGCCAAGCACGTTAACCATTTGCACCACCCAGGGACTCCCACATGTGGTTAAGGGCTAGCTACCATATTGAACATCACAAGTCTAACCTAAATTATTATTATTTTTCATTGTACTTTAGATGAAGGTTTACAGAACAAACTAGCTTTTCATTAAACAGTTAGTACAGATATTGTTTTATGACATTGGTTAACAACCCCATGACATGTCAATACTTTCCCTTCTAGACCTTGGGTTCCCTATTACTAGCTTTCTTGTCCCCTCCTGCCTTCAAGTCCTTGCCTCTGGACTGGTGTGCCCCTTTAGTCTCATTTTGTTTTATGGGCCTGTCTAATCTTTGGCTAAAGGGTGAACCTCAGGAGTGACTTTATTACTGAGCTAAAAGGGTTTCCAGGGGCCATACTCTCCGGGTTTCTCCAGTCTCTGTCAGGCCAATAAATCTGGTCTTTTTGTGAGTTAGAATTTTCTTCTACATTTGTCTCCAGCTCTGTCCGGGACCCTCTGTTGTGATCCCTGTCAGAGCAGTCAGTGGTGGTAGCCGGGCACCCATCTAGTTGTAGTGGACTCGGTCTGGTGGAGGCTGTGGTAGTTGTGGTCCATCAGTCCTTTGGTGTAATCTTTCCCTTGTATCTTTAGCTTTCTTCATTCTCCCTTGCTCCTGAAGGGGTAAGACCAGTGGAGTATCTTAGATGGCTGCTCACAGGCTTTTAAGAACCTAGATGCTACTCACCAAGGTAGAAAAGTAGAACATTTTCTTTATAAACTATGGCATGCTTATTGAGCTAGATGTTCCCCAAGACCATGGTCTAACCTAAATTATGTACAAGCATACTACCATGCCATCATACATGCTCTTCCCTCAGTCAAGAGTGAACTCGACTCTACCATGACCCTGGACTTTCACATCATACTTAGCTCAATACTGATGCCTCCTGAGACCATCCCTGGCTTCTCATATTCTCTCCCTTGTATTTGTGTTCATTACAACAGTGACTGACTGCATTTTAATAATTGATTTACCTGTCTTTCTTCCTGATGTACCGGAAACTCCATGAAGAGCAAGGACCAGGTCCTTTCATCTCTGAATACTCATGTCTAATGCATATGTGTGGAGTAAGTGAATGACGTATTCTCAGCCATAGTTTAAATCCACAGGACACAGTGGAGAAATGGTTTAAATCCACAGGACACAAGTAGCTCAGTTGGAACCACAGGACTTAGGGAAACCCAGGCACCAAGGAGTTCAAGAAGGAGAAGGCGGAGATTTTGTTCTTGTTATTTGCTGTCTAGTTGGCTCTAACTCTTGGCGATCTTATGTATAACAGAATGAATGTCGCCCAGTCTTTTTCCATGTTCATGATTGTTGGTATGTTTGAGTCTCTTGTTGTGGCTATTATGTTAGTCCATTGAGGGTTTGCCTTGTTTTTATTGGTCTTCTACTTTACCAAACATGACAACCTTTTCTATCAGGAGATAGGGTCCTGAAAACAAAGGCTTGGGGGTGGACACTCCATGTACACTGAAAACTGCTGAGTTCGTACCTGGGTTGAGTGGGTTGTGAGATCTGGGATTTGTACGAAAGCAGGGCCTTTTAGGGAGACTTACAGCTTCTCTGTTGGGCCCATGGGTCTCTATATTTGCCTTTGCAGTCATTTAGTGGATATGATTTCCATCTCTTGTGACTTGATTATGCTATTGTTTAGGCTGCACAAGAAAAACAACATTCCAGTAGCTTCTGCCCCAGTGTTTGATAGGTTCCCTTCCAGCTGAGTCAGCCATCTCAAGTCAATTGTGTGAAAAGGAGCCTCAGGGCAAAGGAAGGGTGGAGGGCATGCAGGCCTTTGTCAGGTTCCTGGGGACTGGTCTAGGGGTGGGAAAATCTCTGAAATGAGGATGAAGGCCAAGCTAGGCTGTGGGAACCAAAAAAAACCCTTTTCCATCGAGTTGATTCCAACTCATAGCAACACTGTAGGACAGAGTAGAACTTCCCCATAGGGTTTCCAAAGAGCTCCTGGTAGATTCAAACTGCTTTGACACACCAGTAATCTGAGCTTTACAGTGACATTTCCCAAAGCTTCCACGTATTTGTGAGTCCAGAATGTTGATGCTTTTGGAAAAAGATAATTGTAACTCCACATGTTGATAAAAACCAGCCAGTCTGGTTTAAGGAATGTAGTGCATTGTTTACATTTTCATACAGCTATGGATTAAGCAGACTTGGAGCAGGTTTGTTAATACAAATCTCATTTATCTCATGATTCTTCTGCTTAGTGACATATTTGTCTAAAATTTGTATCAAATTTATGATATTCATGGCTTTCATAACCTTTTTGAGATTTCTTTTTCATTCCGCCAGTCAAGCATCTTTTCCCATTTTGCCTATTATTTAACATTTCAAGGAATTTAAAAAAATCAATTTGTCTAAGGGTTCTTTCAACTACTTTTCATATTTCTAAGAAGTATTTGCTAAATTTACATATCTCATTAAATATCTCCTTTTTGAGTATTTTCTTATTTTTCCTATTTGGATTGTTCATTTCTTTTTTTAATCTGATATTACTGCTTTGATAGTAAGGAAAAAGACATAAGGGATTCTCATGGTTTGAATTATGTCCCCCAAAAAATGTGTGTATCAGTTTGGCTAGGCCATGATTCCTGGTACTGTGTGATTTTCCTGTGTGTTGTATACCTGCCTCTATGGTGTTAATGAGGGAGGATGGTTGGCAGTTGTGTTAGTAAGGCAGGACCTGATCCACAAGACTGGATTGTGTCCTGAGGCAATCGCTTGAGATATAAAAGACAGAAGTGAGCAGTGAGACAGGGGGACCTCATACCATCATGAAAGCAGTGCCGGGAGCAGAGTGCGTCCTTTGGACAGGGGTCCCTTCGCCAAGAAGCTGCTAGTCTGGGGGAACACCGAAGAGAAGGCTGACAGAGAGGAAAAGCCTTCCCCTGGAGCTGACACCCTGAAATTGGACTTTTAGCCTACTTTGACTATGAGGAAATAAACTTCTCTTCATTAAAACCATCCACTTGTGGTATTTCTGTTATAACAGTATTAGATGACTAAGACAGGGATATATCTTAAGTGTTTTCTTTAATTATTTCTTGATCACTAACCAAAAAACCAAACTCATTGCCGTCCAGTTGATTCTGACTCATAGGGACCCTATAGGACAGAGTAAAACTGCCCCATGGTGTTTCCAAGGAGCATCTGGTGGATTCTAATGCCAGTCTTTTGGTTAGTAGCTGACTCTTAACCACTGCACCACCAGAGCTCCTTCTTGATCATTAGGATTATGAAATAGTACTCAACATATGTAATATCATATATGACACTGCCATTAAAAATGTATATTTTACATTGGAAAAATAATAATCACTACATAATCACCAAAGAAAACTTGAAAATACAGTAAAATAAAAGAAGAAAATCTATGATGGTTTCACATATTTTCACTCAAAGATAGTCGGTGCTAATATTTTAGTGGATATTCTACCAGTCATTTTTTCATGGGTAATTTTTATTTTTACATGGTTATCATGCTATATATCATATACTATGTATATTACATATACATAGTATCTATATTTTATTCACATAATATTACATCATAGATACTTTCCCATGTCTTGGTCTTTATAAAAATAAATTTTAATGATGATAATATTTAGTAGAGCGAATATATTACTACACTTAATAAGCATTGCCTTATTCTCGGACATGCAGATCTGTTCTTATTTTATCCTTTGTTTAGGTAGCCCACATGGGTTGAATGTTCTCCTCATGTTTGGCAACCAATTGTGTTTCCATGCTTTTAGTTCCTGTCCTTTGCCCATTTGGCTGTCTGGGTTCTGGTGTGTGAACTTTTTTTTTGTTGTTTAATTTTATTGTGTTTTAGGTGAAAGTTTACAGCGCAAACTAGTTTCTCATTAAAAAATTGATAAACCAATTGTTTTGTGACACTGGTTGCAATCCCCACAATGTGTCAGCACTCTCCCCCTTTCGCTTTCCACCCTGGATTCCCCGTGCCCATTCCTCCAGGTTTCCTGTCCTTTCCTGTCTTCTTGTCTTTGCTTTTGGGCAGGTGTTGCCCATCTGGTCTCGGATATTTGATTGAACTAAGAAGCATGTTCCTCCAGTGTGTTTTTGTTTGTTTTATAGGCCTGTCTGTTCTTTGGTGGAAAAGTGAACTTCGAGAGTGGTTTCAGTTTCTGAATTAGCAGGATGTAGGGCCTGATTTTTTATGTAATAACAATATTAACCATTTGTGCATTTGCAGCAAATATTTTTCTATTGTTTTTTGCCCTTTTTAATGTTTAAAATTTACCTGTCATCAAGTCCATTCTTTTATGAACTTTTGTATCATTTTTGAGCTTGCAAAGTCCTATTCCCTTCAGAAGTTTGATATTTAAATCTATTTTTTTGTCGTTGACTTTTTCACATTTAATCTCTTAAGGATCTAATTGCCAATGTCTCAAAGTTAGGAACTTTGTTTAAACTTTCAAATTCTGCCCTGTTAGCCCCTTTATTCTTTACTCATCTCTGAGCCCAACTGTATAAATAGTTTTTTAAAAAAATCAAAGAGACAAAAGAAGATTTAGAAATGCCATGATTATTTTTTTCCCACTAGTATGTTGTTAGGAGCCCTGGTGGCGCAGTGGTTAAAGCACTTGGCTGCTAACTGAAAGGTTGGTGGTTTGAACCCACCAGCCACTTAGCAGGAGAAAGATGTAGCAGTCTACGTCTGTAGAGATTTATAGCCTTGGAAACCCTATGGGCAGTTGTACTCTTGTCTTATAGGGTCAGTATGAGTTGGAATCAACTCGACAGCAATGGGTGGGTTTTTTAGATTGTTATTGGGTGCCAATGAGTCGATTCCAACTCATAGCTGGTGGGTTCGAACTGCTGACCTTTCAGTTAGTAGCTGAATGCTTAACCACTGCATCACCAGGGCTCCTTTTTCCGGTTAGTATAGAGAATGTTTCTCTTTTTCTAAACCTGACTCACTTTTCTCTAATTCGGTACCTTTATTTTCTTAAAACAGAAGCAGAAATGTCTTTAGATAAATTAGTTTTGAAAAAACCCTTGAACTGTTAAGAGTAAGAAAAATAGAAAAATCTCCCCCACACCTTATCATGCAGTAAAGGTTGTGACTCAGGTGCTTCTGAGTTTTAAATGCATGTGGCAGCTAGGTAAACTGCCTGCACAGACAAGCAGCAGGGGTCCCGGGTGGAGAACATTCCCATCTCAAGAAGTGAAGTCCTGTCTTGCACACTCCCAGCATGCATGGGCCAGTTCTCTCCCTACTCCTCTGCTTTTTCTCAGTATCCTGCTTGGGGCTTTAGGCTTTCTCAGTCCTTCATTTAGTTGACCAAAACAAACAAAGAAAAAAAACCCGTTAACTTGCATTTGAGTCGATTCTGACTCATGGTGACCTCGTGAATGTCAGAGTAGAACTGTGTTCCATAGGGTTTTCATGGCTGCAAGCTTTCAGAAGCAGATTGCCAAGCCTTTCTTCTGAGGCGCCTCTGGGTGGGTTCAGACTGTCAGCCTCTTGATGAGAAGTTGCATTTAACCATTTGCACCACCCAGCGACTCCTTTAATTGACAAGGCAGTATTTATAATAGAATTTCATTAGACGTAGGTGCTCCTTAGCACCCAGCTTTTGGCTGTCTTCCCTGGCTCTACCCTGTCTTCCTGGATGGCTCATTTCCATGTTGATGTGTTTAATCAGTACAACCCGCCCCATCTGCAGGCTGGTTTTACCCAACCACCTTTGTAGTCCTCCTCCACCACATCACCTGCTTCCCTACTGCGCAGCCTGCCTCTGCTCTCCCTCTGCTTGTGTCAGGAAGGCTTCGTCTAACTCCCTACCTGGGGAAAGCCTGCTCCTTCTTCCAGAATACTCAAATCTCCCTTCTGCACTTGGCTTTCCTCAGGACTCCAATTCCAGGTGCCGTCCCTCCCTCCTCCGCGTGTTCCTCTAGCACCTTGCCTTCAGCCAGCAGCGCACTTACCGCGCACGTGAGTGAGGTAGCTGTTTAAATGACCATCTCTCGGGCTCTACTGTGAATTTTTTGAGGACTGGAATCGTGTCTTAACATCTCTGCATCTTGGGTAGCACAATCCCTTGCTCGTGATATATTAGCGGCTAGTGCTTCCTAAGCACTTACCATGTACCAGACACTGTTCTAAGAGTTTTATGGGGGTTAACTCGTCTAATTCTCACAACAGTCCTGTGAAATCGGTGCCTTATTATCTCTATTTTACAGATGGGAAACTGAGGGATAGAAGTAGTCAGTAACTTGTCCTTAGTCACAAAGCTAGTAATTGATGAGACTAAGATTCAAATCAAAGAACCCACGCTTCTACCCACTGTGCTCAGCCACCTCTTCCAGTAATTCTCATCAAAGAGCAAGTGGTAGAATGAATGTTGTTAGATGCCGCCCAGTCAATTTTCGACTCACAGCAACGCCAGGTGACGGAGTAGAACTGCCCCATACGGTTTTCTAGGCTGTATTCTTTACAGGAGTAGATCACCAGGTTTTCCTCCATGGAATCGCTGAGTAGGTTCTAACTGCTGCCAACCATTTAGTTAGCAGCCGAGCATCTAATTGTTGCACTAAAAATGACTGAAAGATAAGGAGTATACGATCATTTGTATGCGTCTAAATTAGATATTGCACAAATGTTAACTTTCCAGCTAATAAGATTACTCCTTTTGGTTTCCAGTCCTTATCTCAGGCTATTGTTTGCCTCCTATGATGCTGAAGTTTTGTTTTTGCTTAAATATCCTGGAGTTTAAAATGTTTGTTTTAAAAAGTAGTAACTGTTTTAAAAAACAATTTTTTTAAAGGAAATATTCTGAAATTAATCATGCATTTTCCTGACTAATTAAATAGCACAGAGAACATAATTTGACATTTTCTTAATGAGTTGGATCGCCACTGTGATTAACAAATGTTATACCACAGTCAAAGTCCCTGCGTGGCACAAACGGTTCACTCTTGGCTACTAGCTGGAAGGTTGGCAGTTCAGACCTACCCAGTGGCATCTCGGAAGAAAGACCTGGTAATCTGCTTCCATAAAGATTACAGCCAAGAAAATCTTATGGAGCTCAGTTCTATTTTGAACATGTGGGGTTGCCATGAGTCAGAACTGACTGGATGGCAACAGTTTCATACTATAGTCAGTGATGTCCTGGGGTGTTCAACATCAGCCAGAATTTATTAGCATCAGCTAAGCACTAGGGACCATACCAGGCACTTTCAAGTATGTTTCCTTAACTAATTGCCTAGGCCCAAGATGTTTTTTTTTTTTTTTTAACTCTTATTTCTATTTCTGGAAATGTTTTTGGTCTTTTCTGATACTCCAAGGCAGTGACTGATCACTTCTTGCTCTCACTCCGCTGTTTACCAGGAGACATCCCTGCTTCTGTTGTTGATCAGCTGTGGGGGAGATTTAGGTAACTGAGCTTGTTGGTACTGTTACTAAAACCCCTTCTCCAGGAACTGTGCATACCTTTGGGTTGCCAGAGTGACAGGAGTGCCTGGGAGAGGAAACATTTAGGGTATCCTTTGACTATCATGGGAGCCCTGGTGGCATAGTAGTTAAGAGCTCAGGCTACTAACCAGAAGGTTGGTAGTTCAAATCCACCAGCCGCTCCTTGGAAACCCTAAGGGACAGTTCTGCTCTGTCCTATAGGTTGCTATGAGTTAGAATAGCCTAGATGGCAATGGGTTTGTTTTTTTAGGTTTTTGACTATCATATGTCGTTTCAGAGGAAGGTCCCTTGCCATTCTTCCCTTTGGTTTTCTGTCCCTCTGCAGAGCAGGCCACTTCTCACAGCCCAGTGGCACTGTCTTCCTTCAATTAGAGCTGCTCTGTAAAGGCTACATGTCAGTCATGCTTTGGGTGGTTAGTGGCAGATCCCAAATTGCTGAGGGCAGTCATGTGGTTAGCTGTAAGTACCTGACGCGGTCAGCCTGTCATGAGAATTAAATATGTTGTGGCTTGAGAAACCTTTGCTTTGACCTTTTGAAGTCTGTTGAGAAAACAATTCAAGTTACAAGGCTTAAAATGATTGGAGACCTTGTGGCCAATTTCTCATTAAAACATCAGGTTCTTACACAGTAAACAATAAAGAAAACATTTTACATCATCTCCAGCATTAAGTAAACATAAACACATATAAATGAAGCACACCCGGGTTTAGAATTGTTCAGGTCTCTAGGTTCAGGACCCAGGGCTCAGTGAAAAATAAAATGCCTTAGTCAGGTCATGGATTTTCATCATTAGTCAGAAAACTTTTGGCAAAGTTGACTGCTGGGATTCTGGACTTATTTTGAGTTCCAGCTCTTGGCTCCCTGGACTCTTTCTTTGAGGACTAACCATGCTTTGATCTCTTTTTCTGTTTCTCGTTCCTTAGTACTCAGCTAGACCAACTTGGGTTCCTAAGCCCCCATTATAAACAGCTATATCAGGAGAGGCTTTCCTCCTCTTCAGGGTAGGGAGGCTTTGGGGAAGTGAATAGGAGTGGAGTGTATGCCCCTGTCTGCAGTACCAGCCTTTGTTGATGCAGTGAATTGGCTTTGAAATTTCCTCTTCTCGTCTGTCTTCTAACAAATCACTTTGTTATTATTGTTGTTGTTGTTGTTGTAAATATATATATACCACATAGCATCTGCCATTTCAGCATTTTTCACATGTACAATTTAGTGATATTAATTACATTAATCATGTTGTGCAGCTCTGACCAATAATCATTGCCAATTTCCCATCACCTTAAACAGAAACTCACTGCTTCCTAAGCAATGATTCCCTTTCCCCATCCTTCCCACCCCTGGTAACCAGTAGTAAAACTTTGGTCTCCATATCTTTGCCTGCTCTAGGTATTTCATATAAATGAGATCGTACAGTGTTTGTTCTTCTGTGACTGATTTATTTCATTCTGCATAAAGTTTTCCAGGTTGATCCGTGTTATGGAATGCATCCGGAATTTATTTTTCTCTTTATGGCTGAGGAATATTCCCTTGTATGTATGTACTACATTTTGTATATCCATTCCTCTGTTGATGGACATTTAGGTTGTTTCTACCTTTCTAACAAATCATTTTCGAATTAACTTCTGTGTAGGGTTAAGGAAAACTGTGAACGTCAAGTCGGGAGAGCAGGATTTAAACCTGGTTCTGACACTGCCTGGTTAGTTTTGGGATACTTACTTTATCTGAATCTCAGTTTTCCATCTATAGAAGGACAGGATTATGATTTCTATATGAGGGGTCTTTGGTTGCAAGCAAGAGAAACTACTTCTGGCTAATATGAGTAAAAGGGGGATTTATTTGAAGGATACAGTGTGCATTATAGAAACAAAGGAAGAAAGGGGCAGGGTCTAGCCAGCTTTAAAGATCCAGGTCTCAGGGGTTTATTGATCATCCCATTACTTATGTGCCACTGGGAGGAATCTGGTCTTCCTACTGTGTTTTCCATCTTGAGGCACTTTGCTCAGAATTCGGAGGCCCAAGTGAAAGGAATTGGTTGAGCTTGGGTCCCACACCATCCCTTGATTGATGGCCCCACAGCTGCACTCACTGGAGGAAAGGAAGTCAGGGACTATTGCTAGAAGGAACCTTGAGTGGCGCCAGTCGTTTGCTCTCAGCTAATAACCAGAAGGTTGGCAGTTCAAACCCACCCAGCAGTGCCATGGAAGAAGGGCTTGGTGGTCTAATTCTGTAAAGATTACAGACAAGAAAACCCTATGGAGCAGTTCTACTGTGTAACACATGAGGTTGCCAGAAGACGAAATCGACTCGACAGCAACAAGTTTTTTGTTTTTTTACCGGAAGAAAGGGGAGTGGATGTATAACAATCAAAAGTCCACTGCAAATGCCTTCGAACTCCAAACTGTATAAGTGTTTTAATACAACTGTGTCTCAGATGTTTTATGTTCTCCTCACTCCTTAACTGGAAGGATGTGTATTTTTTTTTCTTTCTCATAATTATGTAGATTTTGTTGTTGTTAGAGGTAATCACTGATTCCATTCCACAGACATTTATTAAGCACCAGTTATGAAAGACTGCCCAGTACACAGGGAAGAGCGCTCCACTCAAATTAGAAGACCTGGGTTCAAGTTCTGACTCTTCTCCTGCCCATCCCTGCTTGTGTCCCCATCTGTAAAAACAGGGCAAGAATTCTGGGATTCTGAACAAAATTGAATGTGTACCCAAAACAGGAGTGTATATACTCAATAGAATTGAAAGCAGGGACTAAACAGATACTTGTACACCAAAATGCACTGCAGCATTATTCGCAATAGCCAAAACATAGAAATAACCCAAGTGACCATCAACCGATGAATGGATAAACAAAATGTGGTATATACATAAAGTGGAATATTATTCAGCCATAAATAAATGAAGTCCTGATACATGATACAATGTGGATGAACCTTGAAAACATTATGCTCATTAAAATAAGCCAGACACAAAAGAACAAATATTATACGATCCCACTTACAGGAAATATCTAAAAGTAGGCTTATTGTTGTTGTTAGTTGGTGTTGAGTCAATTCTGACTCATGGTGACCCCATGTGTGCAGTGTAGAACTGCTCCATAGGGTTTTCAAGGCTGTGACCTTTCAGAAGCAGATTGCCAGGCCTATCTTCCAAGGTTTCTCTAGGTGGGTTCGAACTGCCAATCTTTTGGCTGGTAGTTGAATGCTTAACTGTTTGCGCCACCCAGGGACTCCAAAGTCAGCATAATGACAGAAAATAGATTAATGGTAATTATAGGCCTGGTGGGAAAGGAAAATGGGGAGTGAATACTTTATGGGTACGGAATTTCTATTTGGGTTGATGAAAAAGTTGTGGAAACAAATAGTGGTGACGATTGCATGGCATTATGAATATAATTAATGCCACTGAATTATACATTTAAAAATGGTTAAAATGGCAAATTTTGTTACATATATCTTACCACACACACATATCAAAACAGAAAGAGTGAACTCTACTAAGTTACTGAATCTTTAATTTTTAAAATGAATTTTCAACTGAATTCAAGTTAGGGGAAAAAAAAGACATTGATAAACAAACTGAAATCCAAACTAAATCTATAAACTGAGCTGAAAAATATGAAGCTATCTCAGGACCAAACATAACGCAGGAGAGAGCTCATTAATTTTGATTCCCTGGTTCAGATAAGATAACCCTTGACCCTTGACCGTTGCACTTCCTAAATTGTGGAGGAAAAGAATGAAAACAATAGTTTTTAAAGAAGACTGTATCCTAGGCCTTCTTTCCTTCCCATATCATAGTTTAATTTGCTTTTAAGGGGTCAGTATCTGCAGTCTTTCTATATAACAATTATATTGGAAATGTTAGGTTAAAAATAACTTTAAAGCTGAAAAAAACAGTCTCTATAATGGTTATATTGGGAATGTATATTAAAAGAAACTTTAATGCTGAAAGAAAGGAAAAGTCTTACTTATTATAATAGTGACTATTTCAAACCAAACCCTTCTCTTTCTTTTAGGGAGCTCAGAGACAAAGCAAATGTACAATTTGGGGATAATGGAACAACAATCTCTGCTGTTAGCAACAAGGCCTATGTTTTTGAACGAAATCTATCCATCGGAGACCCTAAAATTGATTTGATTAGAACATTAAATATTCCTGTAGTGGTAAGTAGGCATTTTAGTATCATTATTGTGGATTTTAGAAGAAAGGAAAAAGCTAAGTTAAGACTATCATGGTTTTACACTTAGGAGCTATTACGTTATGTTAATATATATATATATATATATATATATATATATATATATATATATATATATACACACATAAAGAAAAATACATTTTTTCCCTTTCCTGCTTTTTAGACTTTTTTCCTAAGGTTTATCAACCAAGATCTTGTCAAAAGGTGACAGAATGCAAATTTAAGATTTGTTTTCACAGTCTTTTGCAGTGTGTACAGGATCAGCACTTGTGCAAATAAATATGGCCCTAGAATTTTCCCTGGGTGGCATAAATGGTTAAACACTTGACTACTAGCCAAAGGGTTGGCAGTTCAAACCCACCCAAAGGCACCTCAGAAGACAGACCTGGCAATCGGCTTCTGAAAGATCAGAGCCTTGAAAACCCTATGGAGCACTTTTACTGTGCACACGTGGGGTTGCCAAGAATCAAAATTGATTTGACAGCAACTAATAACAACAACAATAATTTTTAAAATATTTATTTGTGTCTTAGTTTGGCTTGGAAACTCCAGCAAAATAATTTGCATACCACTCCCTAGTTCAGATTTCTATCTTAGATTTTTAAATTTTAAATTTTAAATTTTCAGAATATGTATTGACTTTTTTCCCTTTCCAAATAGCAGACACTGGGCTGTTGATTGCAGCCTACTGGGATTTAATTGGGCTCTGTTTATAATGACAAATCCATTTACTAATAACACCTACACTACACACTTGAGCCTTATTCACCTACAACAGCCCCCTGGAAGAGTCTCACCTTAGCTCCAGCTGGACTCTCACTGCTGGACCCGGGACCTGAAGGGTGGATGTAAATCTCAGAGCCCTGCCCTCCTGCTAGTGGTGTAGGGTTTATAATGAGGGCCCAGCTTTGGCCCTGCTCAGGAGGAACGTGGCGCCACCTTGTGGCCAAAGATGCCAGTGTGGTCACGAGAGCTTTTTCCCCTTCACGGTATCGTGAGGTCCACAGGTGCTGCAAACTGTTAACTACTAGCTGAAACTACTAATGCTCAACTGCTAGCAGAAAGTTTGGCGGCTCAAACCCACCCAGAGGTACCTTAGCAGACAGGCCTGACTATTTGCTTCCAAAAGGTCACAGCCTTGAAAACTCTATGGAGCAATTCTGCTGTGCACACACGGGGTCACCATGAGTCGGAATCGACTCAGCAGCAACTAACAACAACATCAACGACATAACTCATAGAGCTTGCGGTTTCAGATGCTAAGATCACATTTACAGATGTAATACCGAGAAAAGACAACAACTGAAGGGTCTTATTTTTCCACATGCATCACAGCCAGAGAGAAGCTTGCTAGCTCATTTTTCACCTGTTTGTTAAGCTCAACACTGCAAATTTCCAACCCCTTTTGCTGAAGGAGTAGAAGAAGAGAGTAGGGTGGTGGTGCATTGGAGGGGACACTGTGCTATCTCAATTTTCCTTTGCTCCTCAGATTGCCATGGAATGGGTCCAGAACCACTTCCTCAGGGAGATCATCGAGGCCTTGCTGAAGGCCTATCAGCAGAAGCTGTTTGTGACGCACACAGTCGACGAATTGCTCTGGGGCTACAAAGATGAGATCTTATCCCTCATCAGCGTCTTCAGATCTGACATCTCTCCCTATTTCGGTTTGTTCTATGGGGTAAGTTGATTTTTTGTCTTTTCAGAGCCACTTTGTTCTGCTGAGATGGGCATGCGAACCCAGATTTTATCTTAACTTTGGGTCTCTTTTAGGAGAACAAAATTCCCTGAAGTTCTGGAAGTCTTGTACAGTATGTGAAAAATAAAGTATTTTAGCAGAAGGGAAGAAAAAAAAAAAAAACTTGAGTAAAATGGATGGTTGGGAGGTTGGTAAAAGACAAACTTAACCTTAAGAAAAAAGTGTTACATGAGGGTTGGAATCTGGAATTGTGATGTATTTGCTCATCTTTAAATTTGCAGTTATTTTTTGGCTATTCAAGATTTTACCTTTATTATATAATCCCTTTGCATTTCACTTCCTATATGGCAAATAGTGATAATATTTCCATTTTGCCCCCTAGGATATACGAAACTTAAAAGTCATTCAAACAGAACTGTAAGCAAGTTTTTAACATTGTCTATGTAAGAGGCTCTGGGTGGCATAAACAGTTTGCATTCGACTGCTAACTGAAAGGTTGGCGGCTCAAACCCACCCAGTGGTACGTTGTGAGAAAGGCCTGGTGATCTGCTGCTATAGAGATACAGCCCAGAAAGCCCTGTGGAGAAGTTCTATTCTGTAACATGTGGGATCACTGTGAGTTGGAATTGACTCAACAGCAACAGTTTTGTTGTTTTAATGCGAGCAGTGGGGGTCCTGTGTAGGGCCCTGCCAAGGGAAAGACCGTCTACCTTCCCTCTGGGTGAGCAGAACAGATAGATGTTCTCTACAAGGTCCTGCCTCATAGGAACACAGCTTCCACAGGGCCAGAGGAAGGACTGATTTCTTGTTAAGCTGTGACTAGACCGGCCCTCTAGAAATAATTTCAGAAGAGCCTCCTACACAGAGAGACAAAGGTTTCCTCAAGCCTATTTTGGTCCTAGTTGCTTCCATCCACCAAGTAGATTCTGTTCCTGATACCTCGGTAATTCTCATTGTATAGCTTGCTTTTCTGTTTTCGTATCATTGAACTCAAAAGAATTATAACATCTTTATATACCTTTTTAAAAATGTAACCTGCATTTGCCATCAGTACTGGTTGCCGTGGCGTTGATTGCGACTCGTGGCGACTCCATGCGTGTCAGAGTAGAACTGTGCTCCATGGGGTTTTCAGTGGCTGATTTTGGGGAGTAGATTTGGCAGGCCTTTCTTCCAAGGTACCTCTGAATGGAGTTGAACCTTCAACCTTTCATTTAGCAGCCAAGTGTGTGAACTGTTTGTCTTGCCCAGGGACAACCTACGTTTACAGGCTGATTAATAGATTTGCATTTCTTCTTTCTGAAAGCAAGGAGGTGTTGTTTTATTTATTTTTTCTTTCTCTGCCCTTGCCCTTTGGCTCTCCTTCCAAGTACCGGTGTGTCTTTACAAGGCCCCGTTGGTGAAACTTCCTATAATATTCCTTAGTTAGATAAGAACTTTGAATGGATTTCCCACATCTAGGAAAGGGCATAAGACTTAGAACCAGAGGACCTCGATTTGGGTTCTGACTTTTTCACTTAATAACTGTGGGGCTTTTCTGAGGCTAAAAATACCCATACTTCAAAGATTATTGTGAAGATTAATTGAGAAGAAATTCATAAAAGTGCTTTGCAAATTATAAATTGCAGTATACATTTAAAGAACCAATATTATTTTTTCCCTCCACGACTGGCTCCAATAATAACCCTGAATTAATATGAGTGACTGGTATAACTCTCCATTTTGGAGCCAAATAAACTCTCTGAAGTGTTGTTGGTGAAAGACAGTGTCTTCTTTTTATGGTTTTCCACGTGCTCTGGTTTTTCATCTACTCAAGAACTAGCTCTTGAGGCTGTGGCACAAAAGTTCCCACTTGAGCCATCATTCATTCAAAGACAGAGGTAGGCTGTGGGGTTGTGGTCTGATTCTGCCAGACCCTCACCACATCTTGACTGGCACCTACTGCTTCTACCCTGCCCAAGCCCAGCCCCTAATCTCTCCTTTGGTGGTGTTCTGCCAGCATTTGCCTCTGATACACGAGGCCTGTATCCCTGTTCCAGCTGGTCCCCTGTACATTGTGATGAAGCAGGAAAACCTTAAGTTAACACTCTAGAACACTTTTCTGTAAAGAGTTTAGTGATGAAACAACTAAACACTTATCGTGGTCAGGGTGTGGAGATGAATGGGATGTCTTGAGTGTACAGACAGAATATTGGCACAGAGCTCCTTACAAAAAGGGACCTGGCTAAATACCAGATGCTCTTATTGTCATATTGCAGTGCCACTCAGCTTATCCACATCCATTGATGATTGTTGTTAGTTGCCGTGGAGTTGGCTGTAACTCGTGGTGACCTCATGTATAACAGAACAAAACGTTGCCCAGTCGGTCCTGTGTCATCTTCATTTTTGTTGGTATTTGTGAGTCCACTGTGGTGGCTGTTGTGTCAGTTCCTCTCACTGAGGGTTTCCCTCATTTATGTTGGCCCTATACGTTACCAGCCATGATGTTCTTTTCTAGCGATTGGTCCTTCCTGCTGATATGTCCAAAGTAAGCAAGGCGAAGTCTCGCCATCTTTGCTTCTAAGGAGCATTCTGGTTGTATTCCTTGTAAGACTGATTTGTTTGTTCTTCTGACAGTCCACAGTATATTCAGTATTCTTCACCATCACCACAGTTCAGATGCACCAGTTCTTCTCTCTTCCTTTTTTATTGTCCAGCTTTCACATACGTATGAGGCAATTGAATAGACTATGGCTTGGGTCAGGCACACCTTAACCATCAAAGTGACGTCTTTGCTTTTAGGGTGCCTCTATTCTCGTTGGCATAAGAGAGCTTGAGCACCTGGTTGTAGTAGCATTTGTCAAGTGTCTCCACTGTAAAGTTACTCCCCAGCCTTCCATACTGTACTCTTTGGAAGGAAGCCCACTGTGTGCAGCCCACATTTCAGGAGTGGGGAGGTATGTTCCTGTTCTTCAGGTGGAGCATCTATGTGATTTATTTGGAATTCTACACTGGAGACTGTCTCTTCTCCCTCATTTATTAATTTGTTCAGTAATTTATTTATATCAGTATGAACTTATGAATATTTTATGCTTTGGATTATGATCTAACTCTTTATTGCTCAAATTGTTCCAGCTTTGGCCTTTGGGAGCTCTTTCAGTTGGCCTCTGTGTCATTTTGTCATACCCCTGTCATTGTGGGGTTTTTTGTTTGTCTTCTTTTCTGAGCACTTCCTTACTTTCTGGTACTGTAAGATGCTCCAGGCTCATCTTACGTATTTCCTGCCCCAGTCTTAGATTCAGCCATTTCTGTAAGGATCCCTGTTTCTTTTTATTGGAGAATGGTATAGAAACCACTTGATTGTAGGTATCAAAAGCCTTAAAAGTGTTCATATTCTTTTGTTTAGTTGTGTCACTTTTAAGGATCTGTCTAGGAACAAAAATACAGAAAAGGTATTTAGGTATAAAGATACCCATTATTTATAATAGCAAAAAATATATTGAACTAAATAACAATCATAGAGTGATTCAGTAAATTATTTTACTTCCATGCAATATTATGGAGCCATTAAAAGTGTGTTCATAAATAGCTTTTGATAACATGAGAAATGCTTATGTTATAAGCTTATGTTAAAAAATGATGTACAGTGAAACCTGTGAGAACCAGAACTTGACGAGACTGCCTTGTTTTTCTGGGTCTTGCAAGTTTTCTGCCTTTGACAGGGTGCAGTCACTACTTTTCTATCACTCTCTATTTAGTGGTGAATATTTGAGTCTTCCTTCTTTGACAGGTTTCCACCTTACACAGGTTCAACTTTCACAGGTTTTACTGTATCTCTGTTACCTAGAATAATACTGGACACATGGTAGGCACTCAATAAAACGTTGATACATAAATGAATAGATAGCCTGGTAGCTAAGAGGGTCCCTGGGTGATGCAAATGGTTACATGCTTAACTACAAACCAAAAGATTGGCAGTTTGAACTCAGAGGCTCCTCGGAAGAAAGGCCTGGTGAGCTGCTTCTGAAAAGCCACAGCCATAAAAACCCTATGGAGCAGTTTTACTCTGTACACACGGGGTTGCCATGAGTCGGAATTGACTCCACAGCAACTGGTTGTTATTGTTGTTGTTTTCCTTTTAGTGGCTAAGAGGGCCAGCCTGTGGAGTATGGTGTTACATAGGGTTCCAGTCCTAACTCTGCCATTTACTGGTTGAGTGACTTGGGCAAGTTATTTAACTTCTCTTTGCCTCTGTCTTCTCATTATAAAACGAGAGGAAAATAATATATATTTGTTTCCTATTGCTGCTGTAACAAATTACCACAAATTGAGTGTTTTAAAGCCGTACAAATTCACTATCTTACAGTCTGAGGGTCAGAAGTCCTAAAATCAAGGTGTCAACAGTGCTGCATTCCTTCTGGAGGCTCTACAGGAGAATGTGTTTTCTTGCTTTTCCAGCTGCTAGAGGCATCTGCATTCCTTAGCTCATGGCCCCTTCCTCCACCTTCAAGGCCAGCAGCAAAGCTTCTTCAAATCTTGCTCTCTCTCTCTGACTTCTGCTTCCATCGTCATAATCTCCTCTGACTCTGATTCTCTTGCTTCCTTCTTTCCTTTATAAGTACTCTTGTGATTACATTGGGCCCACCTGGATAATCCAGGATACGCTCTGCATTTCAAGATCCTTTATTTAATCGTATCTGCAAAATCCCTTTTGCTGTGTAAGGTAACATACTCACAGGTTCCAAAGATTAGATGTGGGCATCTTTGTGAGGCCATGATTTTATCTACCGTACTATCTTATAGTGTTGTTGTGAGGATTTCGTGAGATAGCTCATGCAAAAATTCTAGCACAGTGCCAGGAATATTGTTAATTCTGAGTAACTGTTAGCTCCTTACTTCATTGTTATAGAAGAATTAATACCCATGCTGTTTCCCAGGATCCTAGTTCCATCCCCAGATAAGAAATTTGTAAGATCACAGAGTGTCTGTATGTGCCCTTAAGAAGTGTAACCTGGAGAGTAGAAGCCTTAATTGAAAATGGGATTAACACCACTTTCTAACACAGCTACTGCTTGATCATGTATAATTGGGTCCTGGCCTTGGGCTCATGCTTTTGTTGTTGTTAGCTGACGTTTAGTGAGCCCCTGACTCATGGCCACCCCTAGCACTATGGGATAGGATTGTTGTGATCCATAGGGTTTTCACTGGCTGATTTTTGGAAGTAGATTGCCAGGCCTTTCTTCCTAGTCTGTCTTAGTGTGGAAGGTCTGCTGAAACCTGTTCAGCATCATAGCAACATGGAGGGCTCCACTGACAGATGGGTGGTGGCTGCACTTAAGGTACGTTGGCTGGGAAATGAACCTAGGTCTCCCACACGGAAGGCAAGAATTCTACCATTGAACTGCTACGGCCCCTATATATTTTTAAATTCAGATATAATTCACATACCATAAAATTCACTGTTTTAAAGTATACAATTCAGTGGTTTTTCATATATTCATAAGGTTGTACAACAATCATCACTGTCTAATTCCAGAACATTTTTATTACCCCCACTAAAAACCTATACCCATTAATGGTCCCTCCCCATTTGCTCTTCCCCCCATCCCCTGTCAACCATTAATCTCTCTGTCTTTATGGATTTGCCTATTCTGGACATTTAAAATAAATGGAATTATACAATACATGGTTTTTGTGTATGGCTGCTTTCATTTAGCATGTTTTCAAGGTTCACCCATATTGTAGCATGAATCACTACTTCATTCATTTTTATTGTCAAATGATATTTCATTATGGATATACCACATTTTGTTTATCTGTTCATCAATTGATGGACATTTGAGTTGTTCCTACTTTCTGGTTAGGATGAATATTGCTGCTGTGAACACTTGTGTACAGGTTTTCATTTCTCTTGGGTATATACCTAGGAGTGGAATTGCTGGGTCATATGGTAACTCTATGTTTAATGTTTTTGGGGAACAGCCAGACTGTTTTCCAAAGCAGCTGCAACTTTTTACATTCTCACAACTAGTGTATGAGGGTTCTGATTTCTCCATACCCTCGAAGACACTTGTTATTGTCTTTCTTTTTTATTACAGCCATCCTAATGCATGTGAAGTGGTATGTCATTATGGTTTTGACTTTCATTTCCTTAATAAGTGCTGAACATCTTTTCATATGCTTAGTGGCTCTTTGTATATTTTCTTTGGAGGAATGTCTATTCAAATCTCTTTCTAGTTTTTAATTGGTTCGCTGGGTTTATACTTTTAAAACCATGAAGTAATTATGTGGCTTATATTGTATTTAATGAAATATTTACTCCATTTCCTAGTTCTAATTCATGTAGCAGTTAGGCCCAATTAGGGCAGTTTCATGAAGGAGATTAAATTTCCTAGTTACTTTAACTTATCATACTCGCTTATTTTCAGAAAAATGGAACTAATGATGGGGACTATGTATTTCTAACTGGAGAAGACAATTACCTTAACTTTACAAAGATTGTGGAATGGAATGGAAAAAAGTAAGTCTAGTGAAACATAAGTGTAATTATTTTTTCAAACTAAACTAAATGTTCACCTCTTTATTCTTTCAAAAAAAATTTTAGCATTGTCATTTTTCAGATGAAAAATTCTACAAATATGTGAAATATTCTTGTAATTATGATTTTACAAAGAATACTGGGATGATGTACTTTTCAAATTAAATTTAAATTTTTGATTTGTAGACTTATAGTGGCCAGACATAAATTATTAGCCAGGGAAAAGTCTTTCTTCAACTACTTAGTAATGACTGAATAAGTTGTAGCTACAGCACAAATATTTTTCAAACCACCATTTTTGTTTGTATGTTTGTTTTGCAGGGGAGGGGAAGGATATTCTCTTTTTAATTTACTTTAGTGATTGTGGGTTGTTGGTATATTTTTCTTTAAAGATGAAATACATTTGAATTCACCATTCTAGCATTTCAAAAATAATTTTTAGTTTAATATTTCTATTTATAATTTATAAACAGACTACTTCCAAAATGGAAGTGTGTCAACTTGCAATAAAACTATATGTAAAACCAAATGATTTTTTTTTATGTTGAGAGAATTTAGAAACTATTGAGAGAGAGAGAGAGAGAGGATAATTCTTCAGGGCCTGAGGTAAGAGGCGTTCTGTTCTTGAATATTAAATTTACTTCTGAGCTTCCAGCCATCTAGGCAGACAAGGGAAGCACAATAAGCTGTGTGGTTTTTATTGCCTATAGCATTTCAAAAAAAATAAATAAACTTCATCCTGGCTTCAAATTCTAGGAGGCATTCATCATGTACATATTTTATAAAAGAAACTGGATAATGTAATGAAAAACTTCAACAGCATTTTTATATATAATGGTCATTTTATATATAGTGGTCATTTCTAGTACTTATAATCAACTGAAAATTTTGGCAAAAGGCTTAATTAATATCAGTGTGGGAAGTTTCTTTCTGATGACCTATTAAATAGATGCAAAGATAGATTCTAGACAACCTGGGAAATTAAAGGTTTAATTAATGGTTTAATTGTCCCTTAAATGCCCCTCTCACATATAAGTCATCTGGCTGGTAAAAAGAACATGGCAGTTGACATGTCGTGGGGTTGTTAACCATTGTCATAAAACAATATGTGTACTGACTGTTTAATGAGAAACTATTTGTTCTGTACAGTACAATTTAAAAAAAAAAAACGCGGAGCCTATCTCCAGAAATACTAAGGGAAAAAAAGCAAGGTCCTAAACAATGTGCTTAATATGCTACCTTTTTTAAAAAATGATTTTAAAAAAGGCATGTCTACATATAAAAATGTAAATAAATATACAAAGAGTACAGTATGGCAAGGGGGGAAGGTAACTTCACAGTAAGGAAACCTCATACCTTCCCTGGGTGTGCTTTTCTTCTTGCTGAAGATTATCCATTAGTACAGTGGCTCTTAGAGGGCAGTGGTGGTTCAGTGGCTGTCTTAGCCTGGGTTCTCTAGAGGAGCAAAACAAATGAAGAGTGTGTGTGTGTGTGTGTGTGTGTGTGTGTATTTATGTGTGTGTGTGTGTGTGTGTATATATATATATATATATATATATATATAAAACAGAGATTTATCTAAAGGAAATGGCTTACGCAGTTGTGGAAGCTGGCAAGTCCCAAATTCGTGGGTCAGGCATCAGGCTGGAGGCTTCTTCTGACTGATGTGATTGCAAGGGCTGAGGAACCCAAAATTGGCAGGTCAGGTGGAAGGCTGCTGGCTCACATCCCAAGAACTGGAGGTCAGAGGATGATCAGTTGGATGCAGGATCTAGACAGGGTACACTTTGCCAGAACACTTATATATATTGTATGCAGACCACATTCCTAAGGAAACACCCTTGTCAACTAATTGGCTGCTCACAATAGATCACATTATGGATGGTGATTATATCACAACAGATCACATCACAGATGGTGATTACATCATATTTGCTGAACCACTGAGAATCATGGCCTAGCCAAGTTGACACATAACCTTAACCATCACAGTGGTAGAATTCTCACCATCCATGCAAGAGACTTGGGTTCAGTTCCCAGCTAGTGCACCTCAAGTGCAGCAACCACCTCCATCTGTCAGGGAGGCTTGCATGTGGCTAGAATGCTGAACAAGTTTCAGCAGAGTTTCCAGAATAAGATGGACTAGGAAGAAAGGCCTGGCGACCTACTTCCAAAAATCAGCTAGTGAAACCCTATG
The DNA here is from genome assembly GCA_030035585.1 of Dugong dugon. Classification (NCBI taxonomy): domain Eukaryota; kingdom Metazoa; phylum Chordata; class Mammalia; order Sirenia; family Dugongidae; genus Dugong; species Dugong dugon. The sequence goes on from CM057463.1 coordinate 51,275,085, forward strand.
GCTGACAATGGTCCTGCCCCATTGTGCATGGGGTCACCATGAGTCACTGGCTGACTTGATGGCAGCTAACAACAGTAGTTCTTAACTAAGGGCAGTTTTTCCCTGCAGGGGCATTTGGCAATATCTGGAGACATTTTTGGTTGTCACTATTGGGGGAACACTGTCAGCTAGTGAGTAGAGGCCAGGGATGCTGCTAAACATCCTACAATGCACAGGACAGCCCCCCACCACAAAGAATTATCAGGACCAAAATGTTAATAGGTTGAGAAACCTGCATTAGTAGCTCTTTCAGTAAGGATCTCTGGGTGGTAAACTTTCTTAGGCTTTGCATATCTCAAAATATCTTTATTTCACTCTCACTTTGGAGTGATTTTAGCTAGGTATAGAATTCTAGGTTTACAGTTCAACACTGTGAACATATTCCTCCATTGACTTTTGGCGTTTATCTTTTTCCTTGATCTTCTGCAGCTGTACTACAATGTATCCAGGTTTGAATTTATTTTTATTTATTCTGCTTGGCCCTTGGGGCATACTTTCAATTCAAGGCCTTTTGTCTTTCTTAAATTTTGGAAAACTTTCAGCCATTTTCTCTCCAGTTACTGCTTCTCTGCTATTTTCCCTATTCTTTTTTATCCCCCCTTCTACAACTCCTGTTGAACATTTATTGGAGTGTCTCAATCTGTTCTCTGTATCTCCTACTTGATTCTTTAGTTTTTATCTTTTTGCCTTTCTAAGCTAATATTTGTGTAAATACCTTAGAACTGTCTTCCAGTTCACCAGTTCTCTCTCTAACTATGTACAGTCTAAGGTTTTATGTCTTTTTTTTTTCAGAAACTCTGTTTTTATTTCTAAGATTTCTGTTTTGTATCTCCCTACTCTTATTTCATTCTTTTCCATTTATTTTATTTTTTATAATTTATCATCCTTTTTTAAAGATATTATTCTTTTGTCTGTCTCTTTGAGGATACTGAACAGCATATTTATTTAAAGGATTAGCCAAATTGTCCTATATTTTATTTTCTTATAAAGTAAATTCATCTTTTCATTGTTGATTTTGTTACCTGCCTCTTAGTATAAGTTTGCTTCATTAAAAAAAAAAAAAAAAGGTTTATTTGCAGAATTATTTTGGTCGGGAAGTCAATCTGTATCTATTTACCTGTCAGTCTGTCTATCCATCCTCTCACCTCTCTGTATGTAGCAGTTTTGTAGTTGCTTCCATGTAGCCCACCCTGGAGCCCTCAGTCCAGAACCAGTATACATGGGTCGCCTCCTATCCCAGTTACATTGGGGAAATCAGATACAGCCAAAGAGACAACAGGCAGCCTGGTGCAGATTCTGATTGTAAGGCTGTGTCTATGTCTTCCTGCCGCCCAACCCACTTGGCTTTGTACACGTTTTACTCCAGACAAGCTGGTAGAAGCGGCTTTCTTTGGCGTCTCTTGACGACCAAGAAATTCCTGCCTCCTAAACCCTTATTTCGAGCCAGAGTACAACCTCGAGTATATCCCATCTGAATTTAGATACCATCTCAAGAATAGATTTGATTCGCTGAACACCAGTGACCAAGGACCAGACGAGTTGTGGAATCATATCAAGGACATCATACATGAAGAAGGCAAGAGGTCATTGGAAAGACAGGAGAAGACCTAAATGGATGTCAGAAGAGATTCTGAAACTTGCTTTTGAACGTTGAGTAGCTAAAGCAAAAGGAAAAAAATGATGAAGTAAAAGAGCTGAACAGAAGACTTCAAAACGCAGCTCAAGAAGACAAAGTAAAGTGTTATGATGACACGTGCAAAGACCTGGAGATAGAAAACCAAAAGGGAAGAACATGCTCAGAATTTCTCAAGCTGAAAGAACTGAAGAAAAAATTCAAGCCTCCAGTTACAATACTGAAGGATTCTATGGGGGAAGGTATTAAATGATGCAGGAAGCATCAAAAGAAGATGGAAGGAATACAGAGATTCACTATACCAAAAAAATTGATCGATGTTCAACCATTTCAGGAGGTAACATATGATCTGGAGGCTATGGTACTGAAGGAAGAAGTCCAAGCTGCACTGAAGGCATTGGTGAAAAACAAGGCTTGGGGAATTGATGGAATACCAGTTAAGATGTTTCAACAAATGGATGCAGTGCTGGAAGTGCTCACTTGCCTATGCCAAGAAATTTGGAAGGCAGCTACCTGGCCAACCAACTGGAAAAGATCCATATCTATGCCTATTCGCAAGAAAGGTAATCCAACTGAATGTGGAAATTATGGAATAATATCATTAATATCACATGCAAGCAAAATTTTGCTGAAGATCATTCAAAAGCGGTTGTAGCAGTATATTGGCAGAGAATTGCCAGAAATTCAAGCCGGATTTAGAAGAGGATGTGGAACCAGGGATATCATTGCTGATGTCTGATGGATCCTGGCTGAAAGCAGAGAATACCAGAAAGATGTTTACCTGTGTTTTATTGACTATGCAGAGGCATTCGACTGTGTGAATCATAACAAGTTATGGATAACATCACGGTGAATGGGAATTTTGGAACACTTAATTGTGCTCATGTGAAACCTGTACATGGATCAATAGGCAGTAGTTCGAACAGAACAAGGGGATACCGCATGGTTTAAAGTCAGGAAAGGTGTGCATCAGGGTTGTATCCTTTCGCTACACCTATTCAATCTGTATGCTGAGCAAATAATCCAAGAAGTTGGACTATATGAAGAAGAACGGGGCATCAGGATTGGAGGAAGACTCATTAACAACCTGCATTATGCAGATGACACAACCTTGCTGAAAGTGAAGAGGACTTGAAGCACTTACTGATGAAGATCAAAGACCACAGCCTTCAGTATGGACTACATATCAACATAAAGAAAACAAAAATCCTCACAACTGGACCAGTAAGCAATAGCATATAAACAGAGAAAAGACTGAAGTTGTTAAGGATTTCATTTTACTTGGATCCATAATCAATACCCATGGAAGCAGCAGTCAAGAAATCAAAAGATGGATTGCATGGGCAAATCGGCTGCAAAAGACCTCCTTAAAGTGTTGGAAAACAAAGATGTCACCTTGTGTACTAAGGTGTGCCTGACCCAAGCCATGGTATTTTCAGTTGCCTCATATGCATACAAAAGCTGGACAATGAGTAAAGAAGATCGAAGAAGAATTGACGCCTTTGAATTGTGGTGTTGGCGAAGAATATTGAATATGCCATGGACTGCCCAAAGAACAAACAAATCTGTCTTGCAAGAAGTACAACCAGAATGCTCCTTAGAAGAAGGATGAAAAGACTACCTCTCACATACTTTGGACATGTTATCAGGAGGGATCAGTCCCTGGAGAAGGACATCATGCTTGGTAAAGTAGAGGGTCATCAAAAAAGAGGGAGACCTTCAATGAGATGGATTGACACAGTGGCTGCAACAATGAGCTGAAGCATAGCAACAATCATGAGGATGGCACAGGACCAGGCAGTGTTTCGTTCTGTTGTGCATGGGGTTGCTATGAGTTGGAACCTACTTGACAGCCCCTAACAACAACAACAATAATTACACTGAATGTAAATGGCCTAAGTGCACCCATAAAGAGATGGAGAGTGACAGAATGGATTAAAAAACAGGATCCATCAATATGCTGTCTACAAGAGACACACCTTAGAAACAAAGACGTAGATTTATTAAAAATCAAAGGAGGGAAAAAATATATCAAGCAAACATCTACCAAAAAAGAGTAGAAGTGGCAATACTTAGATAAAACACACTTTAAAACAAAATCCACCATAAAAGACAAAGATGGACACTATATAATGATTAAGGGGATGATCCATCATGAAGACATAACCATAATAAACATCTACACACCCAATGACAGGGTTCCAAAATACATAAACAAACTTTAACAGCACTGAAAAGAGAAACTGACAGTTCTATAATAACAGTAGGAGGCTTCAACACCACTCTTGGTAAAGGACAGAACATCTAGGAAGAAACTCAGCAAAGACACAGAAGACCTAAAGGGCACAAACAGCCAGCTTGACCTCATAGACATATATAGAACACTCCACCCAACAGCTCAAAGTACACATTTTTTCCCAATGCACATGGAATGTTTTCTCCAGAATAGACCACATCTTAGGCCACAGACCAGTCCTCAACAAGATCCAAAACATTGAGATACTACAAAGTATCTTCTCTGTCCACAACACCATCAAGGTAGAAATTAGCAAGAGGAAGAACAAGGGAAAAAAACTAATTACATGGAAACTGAATAACACCCTGCTTACACATCACTGGGTAATAGAAGAAATCAGAGATGGAATCAAAAAATTCCTAGAATCAAATGAGAATGAAAACATATACCAAACCCTTTGGGACACAGCAAAGGCAAGTCCTCAGAGGACAGTTTATAGCAAAAGATGCACGTGTCAGAAAGGAAGAAAGGGACAAAATCAAAACATTAACTATAGAACTCAAACAAATAGAAAGAGAACAGCAAAAAAAAAAAAAGCCCACAACCACAGGAAGAAAGGAAATAATAAAGATCAGAGCAGAAACAAATGAAATAGAGACTAGAAAAACAACAGAAAGAATCAACAAAACCAAAAGTTGGTTGTTTGAAAGGATCAACAAAATCAACAAACCACTGGCCAGACTGACAAAAGAAAAACAGGAGAGGACACAAATAACCCAAATAAGAAATGAAATGGGGGGCATTACAACAGACCCAACTGAAATAAAAAGGATTATAACAGAGTATTATGAAAAACTATACACCAACAAATTTGAAAACCTAGAGGAAATGGATAAATTTCTAGAAACACACTACCTACCCAAACTACCACAAAGTGATGTTGAAAATCTGAACAGACGCATAACAAGAGAAAAGATTGGAAAGGTAATAAAAAGAACCCCAACAGAAAAAAGCCCTGGCCCAGATGGCTTCACTGGAGAATTCTACCAAACATTCAAAGAGCTTATACCAGTATTACTCAAACTATTTCAGAACATATAAAAGGAAGGGATACTTCCAAACTCATTTTATGAAGCCAGCATGACCCTGATACCAAAATCAGGCAAAGACGCCACAAAAAAAGAAAATTACAGACCAGTATCTCTCATGAATATAGATGCAAAAATTCTCAACAAAATTCTAGCCAATGGAATTCAGCATCATATCAAAAAAATAATACACCACAACCAAGTAGGATTCATACCAGCTATGCAAGGATGGTTCAACATTAGAAAATCAATCAACGTAATCCACCACATAAGTAAAAGGAAAGAATCACATGATCATCTCAGTGCAAAAAAAGCATTTGACAAAGTCCAACACCCATTCCTGGTAAAAAGGGAAATTTCTCAACATACTAAAGGGCATCTATGCAAAACCAAAGACCAACATCATTCTTAATGGAAAGAGGCTGAAAACATTCTCCTAGAGAACAGGAACAAGACAAGGATGCCCTTTAGCTCCACTCCGATTTAACATTGTGCTGGAAGCCCTAGCTTGAGCAATAAGGCAAGAAAAAGAAATCAAGGGCATCCAAATTGGTAATGAACAAGTTAAACTGTCCCTGTTTGCAGATGATATGATACTATACATAGAAAACGCTAAAGTCTCCACGAGAAAACCACTGGAACTAATAGATTCAGCAGAGTAGCAGGATACAAGATAAACATACAAAAATCAGTTGGATTCCTATACACCAATAAAGAGAATGATGAAAAGGAAATCAGGAAAACAATACCATTTATAATAACCCCTAAAAAAATAAAATACTTAGGAATAAATCTAACCAGGGATATAAAAGACCTATACAAAGAAAACTATAAAACACTACTGCAAGAAGCCCAAAGGGATCTACATAAATGGGAAAATATACTATGCTCATGGATAGGTAGCTCAACATAGTGATAATGACAGTTCTACCCAAAGCAATTTACAAACACAATGCAATCCCAATCCAAATACCAACAACATCCTTTAAAGAGATGGAAAAACTAATCATTAACTTTATATGGAAAGGGAACAAGCCCTGGATAAGGAAAGCTCTATTGAAGAAGAAGAATAAAGTGGGAGGACTCACACAGCCTGGCCTTGGAACCTACTATACAGCTACGGTAGTCAAAACAGCCTGGTACTGGTACAACGACACATACATTGACCAGTGGCACAGAATTGAGAACCCAGATGTAAATCCAACCACCTACGGTAACCTGATCTTCGACAAGTGCCCAAAGTCCATCAAATGGGGAAAAGACAGTCTTTTAACAAATGGTGCTGGCAAAACTGGATGTCTGTCTGCAAAAAAATGAAACAGGACCTATACCTCACACCATACACAAAAACTAATTCAAAATGGATCAAAGACCTAAATATAAAGCCAAAAACCATAAAGTTCATAGAAGAAAAAATAGAATCAATGCTAGAGGCCCTAATACATGGCATTAACAGGATACAAACCATAACCAACAATACACAAACCCCAGAAGATGAGCTAGATTACTGGAATCTTCTAAAAATGAAACACTTATGCTCATCAAAAGACTTCACCAAAAGAGTAAAAAGAGAACCTACAGACTGGGAAAAAGTTTTTGGACATTACAAGTCAGACAAGGATCTAATCTCTAAAATCTACAAGAAAATCTGACACCTCTAGAACAAAAAGGCAAATAATCCTATTAAAAAATGGGCAAAGGAAATGAACAGACACTTCACCAAAGAAGACATTCAAGCAGCCAACAGACACATGAGGAAATGCTCATAATCACTACCCATTGGGGAAATGCAAATTAAAACCACAATGAGATACCATCTCATGCCAGCATTACTGGCATGAATCAAAAACACTGGAAATAACAAATGCTGGAGAGGCTGCGGGGAGATTGGAACTCTTATGCACTGCTGGTAGGAATGCAAAATGATACAACCATTTTGGAAAATGATACGGCGCTTCCTCAGAAAGCTAGAAATAGACATACCATACGATCCAGTAATCCCACTCCTAGGAATATATCCTAGAGAAATAAGAGCCGTTACATGAATAGACATATGCACACCCATGTTCCTGGCAGCATTGTTCACAATAGCAAAAAGATGGAAACAACCTAGATGCCCATCAACAGATGAATGGATAAACAAACTATGGTACATACACACAATGGAGTATTATGCAATGATAAAGAACAATGATGAATCTGTGAAGCATCTCATAACGTGGCTCAAACTGGAAGACATTATGCTGAGTGAAATAAGTCAATCACAAATGGACAAATATTGTATGAGACCTCTACTGTAAAACCTAATGTAAAAGTTTATACACAAAAACAAATAATGTTTGTTGGTTACGAGGGAGGGGAGGGGTTGGGAGGGGGGGGAAACTAAATAGACAATAGATAAGTGGTAACTTTGGTGAAGGGTAAGACAGTAAACAATACTGGGGAAGCCAGCACAACTTGTACAAGGAAGGGTCATGGAAGCTCCATAGACACATCCAAATTCCCTTAGGGACTGAATTGCTGGGCAGAGGCCTTTGGGGGCGATGGTCTCGGGGATCATCCAGCTCAACTGGCATAATACAGTTTATAAAGACAATGTTCTACATTCTACCTTGGTGAGTAGCGTCTGGGGTCTTAAAATCCTGTGAGCAGCCATCTAAGATACTCCACTGGTCTCACCCTTTCGGGAGCAAGGGAGAATGAAGAGATCAGGATACAAGGAAAAGATTAGTCCAAAGGACTAATGGACCACAGCTACCATGGCCTCCACCAGACTGAGTCCAGGACAGCTAGATGATGCGCGGCTACCACCACTGACTCCTCTGACCAGGATCACAACAGAGGGTCCTGGACAGAGCTGGAGAAGGATACAGAACAAAATTCTAAGTCACAAAAAAAGACCAGATTTACTGGGCTAACAGACTGGAGAAACCCTGAGAGTTCAGCCCCCGGACACCCTTTTAGCTCAGTGGTGAAGTCACTCCTGAAGTTCACCGTTCAGCCAGGGATTGGATAGCCCCATAAAACAAAACGGGACTAACGAGGCACAGCAGTCCAGGGACAAGGATTAGAAGGCAGGAGGAGACAGGAAAGCTGGTGATAGGGAACCCGAGGTTGAGAAGGGACAGTGTTGACATGTCGTGGGGTTGTTAACCATTGTCATAGGGCAATATGTTTACTGACTGTTTAATGAGAAACTATTTGTTCTGCAAACCTTCATCTAAGGTACCAAAAAAAAAAAAAAAAAAAAGAATTATCTACGTGAGATCAAATGACAACAGCAACCAAAAGGTTTGATGGAAAGCCTAGGGGACAGTAAGTTGAAGATAATGGTGATGGAATAATTTGGAAAAGGATAGTAAGAATAGTAGCATAACTGGAAGAATGTAATTGATGTCACTGAATTGTACATGTAGAAATTTTTGAAATGGTGTAACTTTGGCTATGTATATTTTCACCAAAAAAAAAAGGTCCTCCAAGGTGGAGAAGGGAGAGTGTTGACGTGTCGTGGGGTTGTCAACCAATGTCACAAAAGAATATGGGTAGTGACTGTTTAATGAGAAACTATTTGTTTTGTAAACCTTCACCTAAAGTACAATAAAAAAATTAAAAAAAAAAAAAAAACTACAATGAGATACCATCTCACCCTAGCAAAGCTAGCATTAATCCAAAAAACAGAAAATAATAAATTTTGGAGAGGTTGTAGAGAGACTGGAACACTTATCCACTGCTGGTGGGAATGTAAAATGGTACAACCACTTTGGAAATCAATTTGGTACTTCCTTAAAAAGCTAGAAATAGAAGTACCATACGATCCAGCAGTCCCACTCTTTAGAATATATCCTAGAGAAATAAGAGCCGTCACGTGAATAGATACATGTACACCCATGTTCACTGCAGCACTGTTCACAATAGCAAAAAGCTGGGAACAACCTAGATGCCTATCAACGGACAAATGGATTAACAAATTATGGTATATTCACACAATGGAATACTATACAATGGTAAAGAACAATGATAAATCTGTGAAACATCTCATAACTTGGATGAATCTGGAAGGCATTATGCTGAGTGAAATTAGTCAGTTGCAAAAGGACAAATACTGTATAAGACCATTATTATAAAAACTCAAGAAAAAGGTTTAAACACAGAAGAAAACATTCTTTGATGGTTACGAGAGTGAGGAGGGAGGGAGAGGGGTATTCACTAACTAGATAGTAGATAAGATTATCTTAGGTGAAGGGAAGGACAACACACAATACAGGGGAAGTGAGCACAACTGGACTAAACCAAAAGCTAAGAAGTTTCCTGAATAGAACCAAACACTTGAAAGGACAGAGTCACAGGGGCAGGGGTCTGGGGATTATGGTTCCAGGGGACATCTAGGTCAGTTGGCATAACAAAGTTTATTAAGAAAATGTTCTGCCTTCCATTTTGGTGAGTGGCGTCTAGGGTCTTAAAAGCTAGTGAGTGGCCATCTAAGATGCATTAATTGGTCCCAAACCACCTGGAGCAAAGGAGAATGAAGAACACCAAAGACACAAGGAAAATATTAGCCCAAGAGACAGAAAGGGCCACATAAACCAGAGACTCCCTCAGCCTGAAACCAGAAGAACTAGATGGTGCCCGGTTACCACCAATGACTGCCTTGACAGGGAACACAACAGAGAGTCCCTGATGGAGCAGGAGAAAAGGGGGTGAAGAACTCAAATTCTAGTAAAAAGACCAGACTTAATGGTGTGACTGAGACTGGAGGGACCCCGGAAGACATGGCTCCCACTCTCTTTAGCCCAGAATGGAAAGCTTTCCTGAAGCCAACTCTTCAGACAGGGATTGGACTGGACTATAAGATATAAAATGATTCTTGTGAAGAGAGTGCTTCTTAGCTCAAGTAGATGCATGAGACTAAATGGACAGCTCCTGTCCAGAGGCGAGAGGAGAAGGAACCGGTTGAATGGTCACGGGAAATCTGAGGTGGAAAGGAGTATGCTGTCACGTTATACGGAGAGCAGCCAGGCTCACATGACTGTGTGTAAGAGACTGACTTGAACAGTAAACATTCACTTAAAGCACAATGAAAAACATCCACTATTTCAACTGTGCTTTTAATATGAAATCAACTCAGTATTGAGCTTTCTTGAGATTCCAGAGCAGTCCTCTGTTGTGTTTAGAACAGAGGACTCTTCCTAGGGGAGACAGCATTAACACTGGATCGTGAATACTAAAGAGGTAGATATATTTGTCCAGAGTTCATCTGTCTGTGGGTTGGCCATGAGCAAGGCTATTATTAACGCTGAAGGGATTGCTGCTTTAAGTGAATTTGTATTTCTAATCCCTTATGTTGTTATTGTTAGTTGCTGTTGCGTAGATGCCGACTCATGGTGACCCCAGGTATGCAGTGTATAACTACTCAGTAGGGTTTTCAGGACTGTGACCTTTCTGAAGCAGATCACCAGGCCTGTCTTCCCAGGTGCCGGTTGGTGGATTCAGCTAGTGGTTGAGCACTTAACCATTTGCACCACCCAGGGACTCCTTAATCCTCTATATAGGCTACACTTTTTTTGAGGAAAGAAAGAGAAATTTTTGGTTATTGCCCCTAACAAAATTGATTTGGGAATCGGGAACTTACTTTTTCTCCTCTTTGATCTGATCCCTAACCAAGACCACCCTTGAGTCTATATATGAATAAGATACTGTGGGTGGCCAGCTCCAAGTTAAGTCTTGAAATGTCCTGACTGTTTAAGAAACTCTAAAAGCAAATTTAATCATCTTTATCCTTTCTTGTGCTTATTAATTGCAGGTCACTTGACTGGTGGACAACAGAGAAGTGTAATATGATTAATGGAACAGATGGAGATTCTTTTCACCCATTAATAACCAAACAGGAAACCCTTTATGTCTTTCCATCTGATTTTTGCAGGTAAGACTGTTACAAATAATTTGTTTGACAGCCAAAAAAACCTGTTGCCATCAAGTCCCAAGGCTGTAAATCTTTCCAGAAACCAACTGTCACATCTTTCTCCCTCGGAGTGTCTGCTGGGTTCCAACCCTCAACTTTTCGGTTAGCAGATAAATGCTTAACCACTGCGCAATCAGGGCTGCTATGTTTGACTGCAAGGCCACCAGAAGTGTGAGGAAGATATGTAGCTACTCTTCAACATTAATTCTCATGTTTAATAAGATAAATGCTGATGGTATGTTGAAAGGCAGTGTAGTGTAGTGTAGCATAGTAGTTCATAGCACAAACTCCAGAGCCTGACTTCATTGGTTTGAATCCCACCACTTAGAGCTGTGTGACCTTGGGAAAGTTATTTAACCACTCTGTGCTTCACTTTCTTCATCTGTAAAATAGGGATAGAAATAGTTACCTACTTTAGGGGTTGTTGTTAAATAAGTTACTCTAAGTGAAACTCAACACAGGGCCTATCACAGAGTAAGCAGTAGTTTAGTGTTGACTGTTATTTATGGTACCCTCTGTCAAGCGTAGAATTTGACATGGCCCCTTTCCAGTGAACAGGCAATTTCTATATAGAAGAAAAATAAATTATACTATTGTATTGTCCATATTTCAGAGTTTATAGGTAATGTTCTTAGTTAGAACCTTCGCATTAATCTAATCTACTCTCACTTGCCCTGTAATCTCTCTCTCTCTTTTTTAAAAATATTTCATTGTGTTGTAGGTGAAAGTTTACATAGCAAATTAGGTTCCCATTTAACAATTTTTATACATATTGTTCCATGACCTTGATTATAATTTTCACAATGTGTCAGCATTCTCGTTATTTCTATTCTTTTTGTTTTGTTTCCATTGATCTAGCTTCCCTTTCCCTCCTTGCCTTCTCATCTTTGCTTTTGGGTAAATGTTGACCATTTGGTCTGCCCTGTAATCCCTCCTCTCTCCTGCCTACTTCTTCTCTACAGATAAACATGATTAAGTTCCCCCTCTATGAGGAAGCCATCGTTCTCGTAGCCCTGCATGCAACTTCTCCTTCTCCTGCCCTTCACCTCAAACTGATTGAATGAGTGCTGATTCGCTCGGCCTCCATCTCCTCTTCCACCCACTTGTGCAAGGCTGATTCTTTGCAGTCTGGATTATCTTCAACTTTCTATGAAACGTCTCTTCAAAGTCAGAAGTGACCTAGTGGCATTTGACATTGTTGATTCATTCTTCTCTCATTTCTCCAAATTGCTGTTCTTCCAGTGTTTCGTATCTCATTGTAATTAATTGCATCAACTACCCAGTCACCCAAGCCAGAAACATTGGTAACACTATAAATTCTCCCTCCTCTCTCACATTTAATCAGTCACTAAGTATATTGATTCCTCCTCAGAAATATCTCTTGAATTCATGCCCATTTCTCCATCCTCGATGTCTGTGCCATGGTTTAGATCCTTTCCGTCTCTCATATAGAATATCACACCCACCTTCTAACTGGCCTCCCTATTCAATGAATACTTTTGGAAGGACCGCAGGAAGAAACAAAAGTCAATGAGAAAATGCAGCTGAGTAAAACAAGGGGGCAGGAGGAGACTTTTAAAAAGACTGACAGAGAGGAAATGCATCCTTATCTGGTGGGAGTTTGTTCCAACCACTTTGGAAAACAATTTGGCAGTACTTAGTAAAGCCAAAGAGGTACAAACGCCATGATTCTGCAGTTGTCACCTAGGTAGGTCCCCTGGCCTGAAGAACTCTTATATATACAGCAAGGAGACATATACAGAAATGTTCATTGCAACATTGTTTATAGTAATGAAAAATTGAAAACCATCTAAATGCCTATAGAAAGAAGAATGGATAAAGAAACGGTGGTATACTCTTGGGCAGTGGTGAGCTCATACATACTAACAATTGTGAGGCTGGCACAAGACCAGGCAATGTTTTGTTCTGTGGTACATAAAGTCGCCATGAGTGGGAGCCAGCTTGATGGCAACTAACAACAAAACAACAACATATTCGTGCGATGGAAAATCATATAGGATTGTAAATAAAAGAACCAGAACTAGGTACATTAATAAATTTCAGAAATACATTTTGGATGTAAAAAATGGTATGCTCTTTATATACATTTAAAAATAGCAAACAATACTACCTATTTATTACGCTTTGAGCTGGTTGGGCTTCTTTCAAGCAGTCTTTTGCATCTTCATTTCCCATTTACCCCGTAAGCTGTTAGTATGTCTTCCCTGAGAACTGTTGCTAAGTCACTGTTTTGGGGCAGATTACGCTAACTGGAGCCCACGTTCACTTTTTATTCTTATTTCCTAACAGGTCAGTGTATTTAACTTTCAGTGGCTTTGAGAGCATACAGGGACTGCCTGCCTTCCGATATAAGGTACCTGCAGAAATACTAGCCAATACCTCAGAAAATGCTGGCTTCTGTATACCTGAAGGAAACTGCCTGGGCTCAGGAGTCTTAAATGTCAGCATCTGCAAGAACGGTAAGAACTCAAAAGAAGGGACGGGATTATGGGCATCTAGAATACAGAAGGATTAGAAAGCAAAGAGTATGTCATCAACCCAACCAGAAAGAAAGATTCTGACCTTTTCAGAATAATGTTTTGTAGAATGGCTATAGAATCGTCAAAAATTGCTGATTGGATTTTTTGAATGCTTTTTATTTATGGAATGCCATGTTGTATTTCTTTCTGGGCAATAGTTTAGAAGTTTTAATAGTAATAATAGCTAATGTTTACCAATCACTTTTAAGTGCTTTACACATTTTTTGTTGGGTGCCAGTGAGTCAATTTTTGACTCATAGCAACCCTATGTGACAGAGTAGAACTGACCCATAGGGTTTTCTAGGCTGTAATCTTTATGGAAGCAGATCACCAGGTCTATTCTGCTGTGGAGCCACTGGGTGGGTTCGAACCGGCAACCTTTCAGTTAGTAGCTGAGTGCTTGACTATTATGCTACCAGTGCTCCTTTTATACACTTCTACATAGTAAATACATATAGGGGAGTCCCTGAGTGATACAAATGGTTAAGCACTGGACTACTAACTGAAAGGTGATTCCAGTGAAGATGGAGTCCAGGTATTTCGGAACCACTGTGTCAGGAATACAGTACCCCTGACATGAAGATAAAGACCAAAGGTGAATGAGAACACGTTCTGGGTTTCGACCTCTCCTGTAGCCTTATGGGGTGAGTGGTCCTGAAAGGTACCCCTGCCCACTCAGGGCAGGTTCAGGGCACCAATGTAGATTTCTTTTTCTTGCTGTTTTGTCACCATTCTGCTTCCTCAAGAACTTGATGTCAGAATTAATAGATTCTATTTTGGAAGACTTAAACTTTTGCTACACTTCTTTCCTCTTATATACGTGTTCCCAAATTTGGACTGAAATGGTAAACTCTCCAGGATTATCCTTGAGTTTCCTGAATTCTCAGGGAAACATTTTTGGATATTGGGATGACTGGGTGTTCTGGAGTTGGGCAGGTCTGGGTTTGAATTCTATTCTGTTTGTTAATAAGCTGGCTAAGTTGATTAAGGATTCCAAACATCAGTGTTCTCATCCATAAAATGGAGGTAACTGTAACTTCCTTACGAGGTTGTGTGAGGGTTAGAGATAATGTATGGAAGACACTCAGGTCAGCCCTCAATTGATTTTAAAAAATACATTTTAAAGTTCTCTATGGGTCACAAAGAAGGAAATTGTGGTTTTGTGGAAATGTTTAGCAGAAAAGAGCAAAAGATGATATGTATCATGACCCATGGGCTGGTAGATATGTAAGCAAATTTTATAATTACTTGCCAGTTAGCTCATTTCTCCAAAAACATACTTCCCTGGGAGCAATTATTGGGTTCTTCTCTGTTCTTCAATAGATAGCTGCTATCGAGTTGACACTGACTTAGGTGACCTTATGTACAACAGAATGAAACATTGCCCGATCCTACATCATCCTCACAATCTCCAGTATGTTCAAGTCCATCATTGTGGCTATTGTGCCAGTACATATCACTGAGGGTCTCTCTCATCCTCGTTGGCCCTCTGTTTCACCAAACATGATGTCCTCCACTAGTGATCCTTCTTGATGACATGTTGAAAGCAAGCGAGTTGGATAGTATTCTGTTGTGATTCATTAGGTTTTTATTGGATAATTTTTTGGAAGTAGATTACCAGGTCTTTCTTCCTAGTCTGTCTTAGTATGGATGCTTCACTGAAACCTGTCCAACGGTGGGTGGTCCTGCTGTTATTTGAAATACTGATGGCATAGCTGCCAGCAGCACACCAACATACAAACCACCATGGTGTGGCAGACAGATGAGTGCTGGGGATCTTGGATAGGTTTCCTTTAATAACTTGTTTCCCTAGTTTGCTCTTAAAATGAATAGAAAAAAGATAAAAAACAAAAAACAAAAACCCAAAGTCTTCATGTGGGCAGACCTTAATCTCATCAGAGGCTGGGTGTATTGCATGACTAGGCAAAGTCTTAAAAATTTTCTGCATCAACATATTCAGGAGAATAAGATCTATCTTTGGTAAAACAATAAAAAAATTAAAACAGAAAAACAAACAAAAAAGACATCCATTGACTGCTAAAGGACTGTAGTTAAAACAATTGCTTTGAGGTGAGACAACCCTCATTCAATTACAGTTCTTCCTCCATCACGGTAGCTGGATGTCCCTGGGTTAATTCTGTAACTTCTCTAAGCCTCAGTTTTCTCAACTGTAAAATGAATATAATAACTCTAACCTTATAGGGCTGCTGGGAATGTTAATTAAAATAGTGTATATACAGCTCTTGATACTTCATAGGTTCAGTAAATGTTGAAGAATAAAGAATTTAGTCAGGCCTTCAATATATATTGAAGAGTAAAATGATTTGGAGTGAATGAGATTTCAGAAAATGAAATGTAAGTCCTGAGCTAGGTCGTATAGAATGGGATTTTATCCCCCATCCCCATGTTTAATTATGGATGTTGTTAGGTGCTGTCAGGGAGGTCCACTCTCTTAGCGACCCTAGGTACAACAGAATGAAACACTGCCCGGGCCTGCACCCTCCTCAGAATCGTCACTGTGCTTGAGCTCATCGTTGCAGCTCTTGTGTCAGTCCATCTTGTTGAGGGTCGTCCTCTTTTTCGCTGACCATCTGCTTTCCCGAGCATGATGTCCCTCCCCAGGGACTGGTTCCTCCTGATAACATGTCCAGAGTATGTGAGACGAAGTCTCAGCATCCTTGCTTCTAAGGAGCATTCTGGCTGTACTTCGTCCAAGACATATTTGTTCATTCTTCTGGCAGTCCATGGTATATTTAAGATTTAATTATGTATAGCTATTTTTTTTTCCTTAGGGACCAGGTTTGTGATCAAGAATTTTATACTCATTTTCTCATTATTTTCCTTAAAATGTAGGCGCACCCATTATTATGTCTTTCCCACACTTCTACCAAGCAGACGAGAAGTTTCTTTCTGCCATAGCAGGCATGCATCCAAATGAGGAATATCATGAGACATTTGTGGACATTAATCCTGTGAGTATGCACTGCTTTCTGGTGACAGAGCATATGTGTTATTCCTTCTATACAGTGTACAGTGAGTTAGTTCTAAGTGCTCCTAAGAAATATATTGTCCTTCTTTTTTGGGAAAAGTCTGCTCAGTGAAATGTAATGAATAGTATCATAGCCCTGTAATTAGAAGGCTCAATTCTGTGGATCTAATATACAAAAATACCAGTGAACCTGCTTTAACAAAAAAACAACAGTGAAAGTTCAGCCATTGGAGACAACTGAGATTGGACCCATGTAACCTGGTCAGTGTTCTCTCACCAGCCTTGAACCTGAGCATGTAGTCATTTCTCTCATGGGGGCACAGATCAGCAAGATTGAAGATGTCCCTTCTGCTTACTCACTGCCAGAAATATTTCGGTTGAAATTTAAATGTATGTGTTAGCTTCAGTCACTTTTGGCAAAACTATTCTATAGGTCCTTCTGAGAGTTTATTATGTGAGATTATTAATTTAAAAAGCATGAGATAGAAATATATTTTAATCCTTTAATAATAGAGTAGAAAAATTAAACCAATTCTAAAAAGAGTTGAATACCATTTCATCATGTGAGAGCCTCTCACTGTAGGAACCTAATTGAAGGCCAGATTCCTTCATTCTTGGGATTTTAAAGCCTGTGGAACAATAAAGAAAAGCACGAATATTCTTGTAGCACAGCATTTTATGGACACTTCACTTATAGCTACAGTCATTGCATTTATATCTGAGAAACCGATGATCTTATCCTTTTGTGAATAAGATTAGGTGTGGTTTTCTCCCTACCCTCTTAGCCACCACTTGGTCAGTTTCATGAGCTAAACTGTTAGCAGGTGCTTGTAACCAAGGGATGAACGTGGTCCCATAACCTTGGTGCAAGGATGGGGGGTGTCGTGAGGAAGACAGCTGCAGCTCCTTTAGGTGGGCCCTGAGCATTCTTGGGCTCCCTTCTCAGGAAGTGGCCACCGTCCTCCTTAAAGCTCTCTGCACATCTACCTGGATATCCAGATCTGACAGAGTATCCACTGGATCTCCCTCCTGCTGGAGTCCTCTAGGGTTTTGCTATTCAAAGTGTGGTTCGCTGACCATAGCATCCTGGGATCTTGTCAGACATGGTGAACCTCAGGCCCCACCCTGGACCTGCTGAATCTGAATCTGCATTTTAACAAGGTCCCCAAGGACTCACGTGAAAGTTTCAGAAGCATTGGTTTACCAGGCACCCAGAGCAGTCAACGGTTCTCATTCTGTTCTGGGGATCAGTTCTTCCTTGTCCCATTCTACATATCAGACATGGTAATAGCCACCCTGTTTATCAGAAGCACACTGTACTGATGCTCTATTGTAAAATTTTGTTTGTGGTTTTTACTAAGTCCTAATGTTTTCTTTTCACTTCTCTGATTTGCAGTTGACTGGAATTATCCTAAGAGCAGCCAAGAGGTTCCAAATCAACATTTATGTCAGGAAATTAGATGAATTTGCGTAAGTTTTGCTTATTTCTAACAGAGGCAGAGGGTAGTTTTGCTACATTGACTTTCTGGTGGGGTCAGTGTCAGGAGGAGTATAGCCCACCTCTTCTAACTCTGGTCGCCTCTGCCCTTCAGGGCATGATCTTCATTTTCATAGGGTGCCTTGGTCTTGAAATTTACTTATTGTATTTAACCTAACACAGAGTTTTTTCTATGGATCAGGCACTGTTCTAAGTACTTTACACATGCTAGGAAAACAAATCCCATTTCTCACTTCTCTGGCACCAAACTGTAAGGATCAATTCACTTCATTTCTGTTCCCCTCAGTTCCACTTCTGTTCTGACACCAGCTGAAATGCAGCCCTTCTTTCTCTGATGCTCGCCACCCGGAGCTCAGTCAGACCGCACAAATTAAAGGGCACAGTCCTACTCCACGTTGCCAGATCTGCCCAGTCCTTCAGATGCTAGCCACAAGACCCAGGCCATCTTCTCTTATGGCCTGCTAGCTCCCACTACTCCCTTGAGTTTGATAATTCACTAGAACGACTCACAGAATTCATAGAAAGTGCTATACTAACAATTACAGTTTTATTATAGCAAAAAGGGTACAAATGAAGAGACACAGAGGACAAGGTCTGGGAGGTTTCTCTGTGCAGAGCTTCCATGTCCCACTACTCTCCCACATGCATTGATGTCTTTCACTAACCAGGAAACCCATGGAACTTCCACGTCCACAGCCTTTACTGGGGTCCCATTATAGTCATGATTCATTGAATCATGACGCCCTTCTCTGAGGTCAGTTGATACCATATGGTGGGTCTTTCTGGCATGGCCAGCCCCCACCTGAGTCACCTCATTAGTGTAACCTGTTAAGTTAGGTGTATTGTGCAGCCTTTCAAGACACTTCAATCACTAGGGAAATTCCAAAGTTTTAGAGGTTACCTCTCAGGAACCAAGGTCGCTGGATGGCATGAAAGGTTTGCACTCCACTACTAACCTAAAGGTTAGCAGTTCAAACCTACCCAGTGGTACCATGGAAGAAAGACTTGGCACCATCTGCTTCCATAAAAATTATAGCCAAGAAAACCCTATGGAGCAGCTCTACTCTGTTAACACATGGGGTTGCCATGAGTCGAAATCGACTCGACAGCAACAGGTTTTGATTTTCTCTCAGGAACCAAGGAAAAGACTAAATTCTTTGGGTAAACTTAATTGTACACTCCAGAACATACATTAACTCATTTCTTACTCAGAGCAACCCTGTATATTATCCCCATGTTGCAGACAAGAAACTGAGGCACAGAGTTTAAGTAACTTGCTGGTGCTCACACAGCTAGTAAAGCTATGTGGCTCCGGGGTCTGCTCTTACACACTTCTGTAAACATTTCCTTCACCAGGATGCCCTTCCTTTCTACTCCAGCTGCTCCCACCTGGAATACCCACAAGCTCTCACTTGGATAGCTAAAATAGTCTCCTAATTATTCTTGCTGAATCCCTTCTTTCCTCCCCTGACTTCATCTAAAAGCCACTACTTAATTAGGATTCTTAAAGCATAATCTGCTCAAACTTTTCAATGGGAATTTTTTGAGTATAAGAAAATGCTTACGATATAAGTTGAATGAAAAAACAGGACACAATAACCCTATAGCAACCCCATAGGACAGAGTAGAACTGCCCCATAAAGTTTCCAAAGCTGTAAATCCTGGAAGCGGACTGTCACATCTTCCTCCTGCAGAGTGGCTGGTGGGTTCAAACCACTGAATTTTCAGTTAGCAGCACTTAACCACTGTGCCAACCAGGGTTCCTTGTGTGTGTGTATATACATGTATATTTATATATATGTGTATGTATATATGTATGTATATCTGTATAAAAACCCGTTGCCATTGAGTTGATACTGACTCATAGGGACCCTATAGGACAGAGCAGGCCTACCCCATAGGGTTTCCAAGGAGCAGCTGGTGGATTCGAACTGCCAACTTTTTGGTTAGCAGCTAAGCTCTTAACCACTGCACCACCAGGGCTCCATATCTGTATATACATATATATGTGTATGTACACGTATATGAAAATAAAACTTGGTTGGTTCTCTTATCAAATTTGCCAGATTTAACTCTACATGTCATGGATCTTTCTAAGAAGCAAACGTGGTTTGCAAGAATGAATTTTGTCACCCATGTATGTATTTATGAGATAGTATAATCTAACAGTTAAGAACTGGGCCTTGGAATCAAAAGGGAGTTTCAATCAATCCTGGCTCCACGGCTTACTCTTGGTAACCCTGGGAAAATTGCATAGCTTCTCTGAGCCATAACTTCCTTATCTGTAAACCTGGAATAAAAATAGCTATACCTACTGCAGGGGACTGTTGTGGGGATTAAATGTGTAAAGCCAGCGCATGGTAAGTGCTTGATTCTGAAGACAGTACTTAGGTGGCCTAGTTACAAACCACTCTGAGGGATGGCAATGTTGTCTGCAGCGTGTAGCTTCCTAGTGGTGACTGTTAGGGGAATGGTAATCATTTTGATGAATTTGCTTTCAGCATCTTATGTTTTGATAATTACACTTTACATAAATGTGCAGTACTTGGAATTGCTAGACTGACAGAATATTGGAATTTAACTTCTGATTTGATATGTGTTTCTAAAGATAACTAAGAAGCCAGCAGTAAAATTTGGGTAACTTAATGAAATAAGTGCTGGGATGTTTATACAAACATGTCCCTCCAGAGTGTGCCACTAATGTGGTGTGATGGTGTCTGTAAAATAATCTTGTCCTTTATCTTTATAGTGAAACTGGAAATATTAGATCGCTGGTTTTCCCTGTGATGTTTGTTAATGAGGTAAGTCCTGGGAATGGGGCACAGGTATATTTTAGCTGTCCAGGCTTGGAAAACTTCCATTATGATGTCTACTATTATAGATGCGTGTAGTTTAAGAGTTGAGAAAAGGGAAAGATGGTTTTAAAAAACTTATTTGCTCTCAGAAAATTTTTGTTAAAATATTTACATGAACCTGCCTATGTCTGTGGTGTAATTTGGAGAAATGACAGAAAAATTTCCCTTCTCAAGATTGTAATTTGGGTGAAACTCCCTCTTTGGGAGCTGCTTATGTAAGAAACAAAAGGCAAAGGTAAAATGAAGCATTATCATACATTATTGACACCGAATAAGTAGCCAACACTCAGATAGATGTTCCGAATAAAGCTTTTCTTTGCATCTCTTCCTTCTTTGAAACCTTGCCAGTTTGTAAGATGAAATTAATTTACTGTTCGTTAGTTGAGGAGGAGGAAAAGAGACGAAAATTAAAATGATTGGCAACACTGCGTAAAAATTTTGTGGAAGGTGGTTAAATAAAAGATTACATAAAATGATACATATCTGTTAATTTCAGTGGCATATGATTGCCTTACTTGTCATCATAGAAAGAGCTTTTTCTACTTCTGGTAGGCAAACATAATGAATTACAGAAAACAAATTGTCTTAGTTCAAACAAAAAGTGTTTCCTTGAAGAAATACTTCTTTCACAATCTACCCATAGAAATTTTCTCCCTAAATATTAGGTATAAATTTTTGTAAATAAAAGCATATTCTCGAAGCTCAGAAATCCCCCACTATTTAAGACACCTGTGATGAATTCTTTTCTAAATCACATAACATATTACTGTAGCTATATCTGCTCAATTTCCCCGTCTTCCACCCAGTTTTGAGGAAAAAATGCAAGTTTTCCCCCTAGATAAATTCCCCATTGGGGGACTTCTGTTATTAATAGCAGCATTTTTTTAAGTGATATTATTTTTATCTCTTCCCTAAAAACATTATTCTTCGTAGAAAATTTAGTAAGAGATTATCCAGAAAGGAAAAATTAAAAGCACTCTTTGCAAAACTCTGAGTCATACTGATGTATTGTTTTCTTTTACTCAACAATGTGTTGTAAAATTTTTTCCAGTAACAACTTTTTAAAAAATGTTTTATGTAAAACCAAACAATGGTTTAGTAAAAAAAAAAAAAAAAAAAAAAAAAAAGTCTGCCTTGAGCATTAAGCTCTTTTTAAACTATCTGTGTGGGATCAAAGTAACAACAGTGACTTGAATTTATGGTAACTCCAACAAGAGGGCAAGAATGGTAACACGATTTGAAGAACGTAAGTTTACTGAATTTTACATGTAGAAACAGTTGAATTGGTGTATGTTTTGCTGTGTATATTCTCAACAACAAAATAAATAAAAATTCTTAAAAATTGATGTTTTCTTCCCGTAAAACTAACATGCTCTTTATAGAACTCTTGAGGAATTAAAAAAAAAAATTACTGATAATCCTATCCCTTAGAAATAAATGCAGTTGACATCTTCATATGTTGTTTCCTAGTCTTTTTCTTGTTGTGATGTTACATAATTGATATTATACTGCAGATACAGTTTTATATCCTTTTTCCCCTTTACCATTATATTGATAGCTACATTTATAAACTTTTGAAGGTTTTGTAATTAATAATTCCAAGACAAACCTTTGTTTCATAGGAAAAATTCAGGCAGTATTTGCCTTTTCATAGGACCTATTTACAGTTGCACCTGGGTCATCATTGTTATTATCTATGGGGAGGGGCATGAAAGTAGGGCTTGTTGAACAGGCAGAAGGACCCTCTTCTGCCAGTGTATGTTCATAGTGATGGCATATTTGAAGTCCCCTCTATCCCTAAGTTTTGCTTTGCTTTTTTAACAAAGACTAGATTGAGTCCAGAAAATGATGGAGTGAAACCTTGTGCTTTGGCTGCCTTCTAGAAAGAACTTGTCTTTCTCTAGAAGCATAAAACGTTAGGCCTAGAAGTGACTTGGAGACTGCCTGCTCCCCATGCCCCATTTTGTAGAGGAGGAAACTCTGGCACAGATGCTTTGGCCAGTTAGAATAAGTACCAGTTTGAGTACATTCTGACTCATGGGACCTTTTGTAAGCAGATCGCCAGGCCTGTCTTCCGAGGCACCTGTGGGTGGATTTGAACCACCAACCTTTTGGCTAGCAGTCCAGAGCTTAACCATTTGCACCACCCAGGGACTCTTCAGAATAAGCCTAAAGTAAGCTAAATGTGCTGCTCAAAATTGTTACGAGATTAAGCTCTACAGATATCTCACCTGTGACAGTTTACAGTGATAATTCCTGTGTTCTAGTATATTTCTTTGGTTACCAACACCTTTTGGAATTCTGGTTAGCCTTACGACTTCCCTAAACACTTTCTTTCAAGATCTCTGGTCCTGATTACTTTAGATCTAACCAGTAGGGAAATTATATTTTGTATTTACCATTAGTGGGGTATTTCATTCATTCATTCATTCACTCAACATAAATTGAGCACCTACTGTTTGTCCTGGGTACTATACCCAGTGTTGAGGTTCCTGAGATAAAAGTCATCAACCTTGCCTTCAGAGATCTCACGGTTAGGGGAGGGAGGAACCAACAGGTAAACAGACCATTACAATGCCGAGTGCGAGGACAATGATGGAGGATTTTAGAACACGAGATGGAAGCGCAGAGAAGGGGTCTTTAACTAGATGTGAGGTAGCCCGAGAAAACTTCTGAAAGGAAGTTATACCATGCTGGGTTTGAAAGAAGAGTTGAAGTTATCTGACAGGAAACAAAAGAGGATATTATTTTAATTTTTTCTGAATACTTTTCCCTTCATCTTCCCAACATATTTTGAGAGTAAAAAAAAGTCTTCAGGAGAAAAAAGTAGATGTTAATGAATAAATACTCTATTTGATTACTCTAATTCATAAATGGATTTTCAGTATACCTGGTTTGCTAACAGAGGACATCCCCAAATTGTGTTTAATGATTTAGAAGAAAAAAACATTATACCTGCATATTTAATAATCAAGGGCTTAATATTTTCTTGTCTCTCTAGAGTGTTCTTATTGATAAAGAGACTGCAAATCGACTGAAGTCTATGATTAACACTACCTTGATCATTACCAACATACCCTACATCATCATGGTGCTGGGTGTGCTCTTTGGTTTGATCTTTACCGGGCTTGCATGCAGAGTACAGGGATCCATGGATGAGGTGAGTAGTGACTGAAAGAATTTCTCCCTTACTGAATAGTTTACTGGAAGAATTCCTCATTGAAGGGCTGTCAATTGGCTCTTTAGAAAAGATTCTAGGCTTTTATGCTGGGCACAGTGATTTCCTGGTTATACTGTTACTGCACCAAGTGGGAAGCAAAGAAAGTATGTCAAATAAGGTGGGGTGATAGAATGGTCCCATCTAGTATTTGGGGCTGTCTTGGTGGGAATGGAATCTCTGCATATGTTTATCTGAGAGTAATTGTTACGTCTGTGAAAACAATAACCTGAAAGAAGAGGAAGAATATAAAAACCAACTAAGCACCCGGGCTTTGGTGTCAGATTACCTGGATTCAAATCCCAGGTGTGACACTTAATAATTGGGCTTTGGTGTCAGGCTACCTGGATTCAAATCGCAGGTCTGACACTTAATAGTTGTGTGACCCTAGAAACTGTGCCTCACTTTCTTTATCTATAAAATGGTGGGGGGGGGATGTTAATAATAGAGCCTATCTTACGAGTTTTTTGTGAAGACTAGATGATGTACTACACATAAAGCACTTGGCCCAGTGTTAGCATATAGTGGGTGCTCAATAAACATTAGTTATTATTAAATATGATAAAATAGCTCCAAGATTACACAGCAAGGTAACTGGAGACCTGCCTAGAAAGAATCCTTGATGTGTCAGAAGGCACCTACTATTGAGTCATCATTGCATAGTAAATAATTGGGGCATGGGAGTCATTATTTTCCTGGAGGAATGGGAACAACCCCAAATGGTTGGAAAAAACAGTTAGGTTGGCCTTCCTATGTGACCAGCAGGCCAACCAAAGACCTTCAATGAGTCTTTTCTCTAGAAGCCTCTCTTAAATTCACAGCAGCTTCCCTTTGTGCCAGCAAAGTCTTCTTTTTCCCTAGCCACCTCAACTGTGAGGTGAATGTGAAGTAGAAAATGAAATGGAGTGAAACCATCTGAGTAATATTAGCTCAGATTTTCCTACCTCCCACATTCTTCCATCATGTTTCTTACTCCATAGCAGTCACTTTAGCTCGACTTAGCTGTGAGACAAACAATTTTGCCATTTCTATCTGAGGATCTTACTTCCAGTTTGACTTTGTACAGTCACTGATTTTCATAAGCAGAAATGAAACCCTATATAAATGTTTTACTGCTACTATTGCAGTTAACTCTATTCATGTGTTCAATAAGCAGGCAATTATTGGGCACCTACCATCTCCCACACACTGTGCTCTAATAGGTTTCAAGCCAGCAAGGAGGCAAATTCCATGAGTGTGATAATTGTTGTAGCTCGGGAAGACACAGAGGGTAGGCTCCAGTACTGGGGTCGGAGGTGGCCAGGGAAGGCCTCCTTGAGAAGGTTAGGTCTGCATCTTAAAGAAAGAACAATTAGAGACCGGCCAAGAAAGAGAGAGGTGAGTGGAAAAGTCTCTGTCAGTCTGTCTTCCTTCTACCTCCCCCTTGCACCACCATCTGAAGTTTTCACATTGAGGGAGACATTTCTGAAATGAACACCTAACTTCTTGTCCTGTCTCTTCTGTGTTTCAGGGAACGGCAGATGAGAGAGCACCCCTCATACGAACCTAACCATCATCTGAGCTTGGGTTGGTGAAGGAACTGTGTGAGCTGTCCTGACCTGGCCCACGTCATGGGGAAATCCTCAGCATCCTCACAGGCTTGTTGCCTATTGTAGAGAAGAGGGAGAGGACCCAGTGCTGGCAAGCGATGAGAACATTCCCCCCAGCAGGTTAAAGATAAAGAACAGACTGACATGGTGGGCCATTATGCTTTATAAAATCATGTGGCCCCTGACAAATTGTTTTGTTTTTCATGTGTCTAGCAAGTATTTAATAAACTCTTGTTGTTCTTGTTGGGTGCTGGTAGCTCCAGAATTTTATGACCACTGTTGTGGTTATGTCTCTGCATCACTGGTTAATACTACTTGGTCTAACCTTATTCTGTATGCTTCAGTTACCAAGCTGTGTGCTCAAAATACATATATACTATTTTATGTTTTATTTCTCCATTTTACCCCCAAAGTAAAAGTAAATAGAGTTCGGAATCCAGGGTAAAAGGATAACCTGATTCAATACATCATTCAAATGCATCTAATTTCCTCTTTTACAAAGTTACATAGTGCAGTTTGTGCTCATTTGCAGTTCATAATTCCTCCAGGAAAATGACTCTGTTTTCTGATGCCTTTTATACTGGATAAGAATCAAGCAGGGAAAGGGTTGGGTGGGGTGAGTTGTGGGGTAGGGTGATAGAGGGACCCATGAGTTGGTAGTGATAAGCACCTGAGGATTTTTTACCTCTGACCAAAAACGTAATTGATTATTTCCATATTTGTTTCATAGTAGTTATTTGGCTTAAAATCACATTTGATATTTTCCTTCAGAAAGTCTGTGGCAAACCCATAAACTGCAGTCAGAATTATAAATTGGTTAAGGATATACCTATTTAGCTTTAGGTTGAAAATAACAAACTATTTTTCATGCTCCTTCTCTTGCAGCCATTATTGTGGAAAGGCCCCAAAAGGCTTTATGAGTGTCAGCATTGTCACGATCACGGAATACAAGCATCCAGTGTTACGATACTCAGCCTAGAGAGGGAGAAACTAAGACATAGAGAAGTTGAATCACTTCTCTCAGGGTGACTGGGAGTTAGGCACAGACAGGGAATGGGCTTTGCCACTTTTAGCTTCAGGATTTTCACACTAGACTTTATTTCCTCGTGTCCTAGAAAAATCACTAATAGTAACGTGGAAAAGTACTATACAACTAATCTCTATTGGTGTTTTTATTTAAGGGAGGCTGATTTTTTTAAATTTTAATTGATTGAGATATGAGTTCTGCAAAAGATGACTCATACTTAGTGTTCTAGGCATTACTGGAGTAAACTGCTTGTTACTCTCGGAGTATAGAGAACACTGATCAGAATGTTCTTCATGTAGTTTATGCAATTGGTTCATTTCATGTGATACTTGACATGGTTATTTCTGTTAATGCAAATGAAATGTTTTACTAATAAAGTGCTGTTTATATGAAATTGCACCAGAACTTGCATGTTATGTCATCAGATGCCCAGTTGTCTATGGAGTTTCATTTGAAAGATGCTCTTTGTCCTCTTGACAGATGCAGCCCTGACTCACACCCCTTGATTTCAGCTCAGCTGTGGGGTACAGTCATAGGCAGACTGACAAGTCCCACTTGAAGCATGTCCCACACACTGCTTTTCTGCTTCAGGGCTTTCTCCAGAGCCCTTGAAGCCCCCTCAGCCCTGGCATAGGAGCCTGGGGGAGTTAATGCCTCCAGGGCAGCCCTTAACCAAAGTAGGCAGGAGTCAACTGATCAATGCCCCAGTCCTCAGAGGGATAGTTCTTAGGTTATTCGACTTGGTTCCTCAGCCAAGATTGAGCCCTGTAAGCCTGGGTGCCTACCATGTAACCTGCCTTTTATTAGCTTTACTTCATTCCCTGTCCATTCTCCCTGCTCCCTTGCTGCTGCTTCCTCCCAAATAATCTACCTGTACTAACATCCTTAACTCCGGTTCCACTTCCAAGTGAACCAAAGGAAAAAAAAA
This sequence comes from Dugong dugon, assembly GCA_030035585.1. Classification (NCBI taxonomy): domain Eukaryota; kingdom Metazoa; phylum Chordata; class Mammalia; order Sirenia; family Dugongidae; genus Dugong; species Dugong dugon. Next base: position 51,302,683 of record CM057463.1, read on the forward strand.
AAAAATGCAGATTCCCCTAGAAGGGCTTGTTAGTATCAGAGAACTATTGAAGTACTGGGCCTTTTGTTTGTAGGTACATTTGGACTAAAAGTATTGCATCTCAATTCTGAAATCAAGCAAATCCAGATCAGTCATAAAATATCTAGCTCAGGGTTACAAATTTCCTTACATATAAGGATACTTGACACTTGATGACCCCTAGCATTTGTGTTCCCTGGGAATCCCAAATCTGATTTCAGCTGGTATATGTTACAAAGGGAACTCCTTGTACCCGTTTCTGTTTAACACCCAAAGGCATATAGAGACACCTGGAATTTTGTAACATATTGTCATGGATTGAATTATGTCCCCCAAAAAATGTGTATATAAATTTGGCTGGGCCATGATTCCCGGTACTGTGTGATTTTCCTATATGTTATAAATCCTGCCTCCATGATGTTAATGAGGGAGGATGGACAGCAGTTGTGTTATTGAGTCAGGACTCAATCTACAAGACTGGATTGTGTCCTGAGGCAATCTCTTGAGATATAAAAGAGAGAAGTGAGCAGAGAGACAGGTGGACCTCATACCACCAAGAAAGCAGTGCCAGGAGCAGAGTGCATCCTTTGGACCCAGGGTCCCTGTGCGGAGAAGCTCCTAGTCTGGGGGAACATTGATGAGAAGGCAGACAGAGAGAGAAAGTCTTCCCCTGGAGCTGACACCCTGAATTTGAACTTTAAGCCTACTTTACTATAAGGAAATAAACTTCTCTTTGTTAAAACCATCCACTTGTGGTATTTCTGTTACAGCAGCACTAGATAACTAAGACACATACCAAGCCTAATTATTTCAAATTAGGGAGTAAGAAGAACCCAGAAAATCTTTTTGAAAGAATACTAATGAGGGGTGATGTACTTCCAGGTACTAAAGTATATATCCATGAACAATAATTGAGAAAGCATGGCACAGGATGAGTGGTACAGAATGCAAAGTCCAGAAACATGTATACATGTTTAACATAAGATAAAGGTGGCATTTCCAATGTATTTTTTCATTTCTTTGAGTAATTTTTTTTTTTTAATTTTTAAACAACTTTATTGAGATACAGTTTACATGCCATAAAATTCACCTGTTTTAAGTGTATGATTGTTTCTGGTAGATTTACTGAGTTGTGCAACCATCACCATAATCCAGTTCTGGAACATTTTCATCACTCCAATAAGATCCCTCATGCCACTTTATAGTTAACTCTGATTCCCACTCCCAGTTCCAGGCAACCACTGATCGACTTTCTGTCACTTATAGACTTGCCTTTTCTGTACATTTCATATAAATAGAATCATACAATATGTGGTCTCTGGAGACTGGCTTCTTTCTACATTATATTTAAAATAATGTATTCAACTAGTTTTTTAGAACACCTACTTTATGCCAGGCGTTATAAGCTAGGCTACTGGCAACCACAAAGAGACATGGATCCTGTGGTCTAGTGGGGGAAAACAGACAATGACCAAATAATCATACAAATAAATGTAAAATTTCAACTAAGTTTCATAATGCTTTATGAACTGGACTGAGATTTCAGAGAAGGCTTCCCTGAGGAAGTAACATTTGATTGAGACTTCAATAAGTTAATTGAGCAAAGGGCAAAGCATTTCAGACAGTGGGAACAGGATGTGCCCAATGGCACATATCCATCCTCCTGTCATCCTGAGGAGAGGGGAGCTGGAGGCCAGAGCACTGCTGGGTCTCGGTAAGGAGAACATCATCATTCTCTGTTAAACCCAAACCAAACCCATTGATGTAGAGTCGATTCCAACTCACAGCGACCCTACAGGACACAGTAGAACGTCCCCAGAGGGTTTCCAAGGAGCGGCTGGTGGATTTGAACTGCCGACATTTTGGTTATCAGCCAAGCTCTCAGCCACTGTGCCACCAGGGCTCCACATTCCCTGTTAGTCCTGCTTTTTTGTCGGGCAAGGGTGAAGAAGCAGTCTTGTCGATGGTGACACACAAGCTGCTGAGCAGCAGACAGTTTGGACTTGGGGTGCCAGTGGTTTGGTTGTCTGGGTGTATGCCAGCTGCCCATGGAATGTTACAGTCTCCACGGCTGGGGTGGGGAAGGCACCAGTGCCATAGGAAGCTGAGCTTGGGTGCAACCCCTTCCCTTAGGAGAAGAAGAAAACCCCCAGCTAACTCATTCTCCAGGCAACCCAGAATGAACTGCCAAGATAGTCCTGCTCAATGCACTAGAGGGACTACTGCAGCAGTCTAGGCCAGAGGCGGGCTAGCAAACTTCTGTAAAGGGCCAGATAAATAATTTTTGCTTTGTGATCCATATAGTCTCTGTTGCAACTGCTCAACTCTACTTGGTAGCACAAAAGAAGCCACAGACAATACATAAATGAATGGATGTCATTGTGTTCCAATAAAATTGTATCTACCAAACCAGGCAAAGGCCAGATTTGACCCATTTTGCTGATCTCTAGGCAAGATATGATGATAATTTGAACCATGCAGATGGCAGTAGAAATGAAGTATTTTAGAAATCTTTAAAAGATAAATATGTAGAACTTGGAGATGAATAGGTCCCTAGGTGGCACAAATGGTTTGCACCATACTACTAACCTAAAAGTTGGTGCTTCAAACCCGCCCAGTGGTGCTGCAGAAGAACGGCCTGGCAGACTGCTTCTGTAAAGACTGCAGCAAAGAAAACTATATGGTGCAGTTCTACTCTGTAACACACAGGGTCACCATGAGTCAGAATCCAGTTGATGGCAGTGGGTGGAGATGATTTAATAAGGGCCTATCTCAGGGGCTCTATTCGTTTTCCAGGGCCACCAAAACAAAGTACCACGAAGGAGGGGAGGGACTTTTACAAGAACAAAAATTTATTGTCTCACTGTTCTGGTGGCTAGAAAATGTTCAAATCAATGTGTGGGCAGGACCCTGTCACAACCACTCAACTCTACTTTGTAGCACAAAAGCAACCACAGACATAGGGTGTTTCCTGCCCCTCATCCCTATAGTATGGTCGTTTTTATTCTCACAGCCTTTCTTGCTTCACTCCACAGAAGAGACAGGCTGAGGGGCTCAGCAAAAGGACTCTGGGGGAAGAACAATGTCAGTGAATTGGCCAAGGGGCTCACCCTAGTCCTCAGGGTACCGCTGCCATGGCAGACATAGGGATGGAGGGGAGCCTCACCAGCCTGGGAGCAGAGAGGCCCTGGGTGGGAGGTGTGAGGGCCAACCAAGGAGCCAGGGCCAAGGCAAGAAGGGGTTTTTGCCTGGTGAGGCCCTGGGGACCAGACTCGGTCTTCCCAGAATGCTGCCTTTGCAGGCCTCCTCTGGGCTCCCAAAGTGTGGCCCATGCCATCACCACAGCCACAGGAACAGGAAGTGGGCTTCCATGACAGTGGTGCTGGTCAGCCCGGTGTGCGGCAGGTGCACCCCGCCCTGGAGGCAGCAGAAGTAAATGAATGGATGTAGCTGTGTTCCAATAAAACGGTAAGGGAAGAACCTTGCTTGTCTCTCGCAGCCTCTGGTAGCCCCAGACATTCCTTGGCTTGCAGCTGCAGCATAACTCGCTCATCACATGGCTGTCTTCCCTCTGATTGCCTCTGTGTCTCTTCTCCCCTTTTATAAGGACACACCACTCAGATTGGATCAGGACCCATCCTACTCCATTATGACCTCATGTTAACTGACGGCATCTTCAGAGACTCTAATTTCCAAAGGTCACCTCTACAGGTTGCTGTTTTTGTTAGGTGCCATCAAGTTGGTTCTGACTCATAGTGATCCGACCCTATGTACAACAGAATACAACGCTGCATGGTCCTGCACCATCCTCACAATGTTTGAGCCCATTGTTGCAGCCACTGTGTAAATCAATCTCACTGAGGGTCTTCTTTTTTGCTGACCCTTTACTTTACAAAGCATGATGTCCTTTTCCAGGAACTGGTCCCTCCTGATAACATGTTCAGAGTACATGAGACAAAGTCTCGCCATCCTTGCTTCTAAGGAACATTCTGGCTGTCTTTCTTCCAAGACAGACTTGTTCATTCTTCTGGCAGTCCATGGTATATTCAGTATTCTTCACCAACACCATAATTCAAAGGCATCAATTCTTCTTTGGTCTTCCTTATTCATTGTCCAGCTTTCACATGCGTATGAGGTGACTGAAAACACCATGGCTTGGGTCAGACGCACCTTAGTCCTCCAGGTGACATCTTTGTTTTTTGACGAGGTCTCTTGCAGCAGATTCACCCAATGCAATATGTCATTTGATTTCTTGACTGCTGCTTCCATGGGCATTGATTGTGGATCCAAGTAAAATGAAATTGACAACTTCAATAATTTCTCCATTTATCATAATGTTGCTTACCGGTCCAGTTGTGAGGACTTTTGTTTTCTTTATGTTGAGGTGCAGTCCATACTGAAGGCTGTGGTCTTTGATCTTCATCAGTAAGTGCTTCCAGTCCTCTTCACTTTCCGAAAGCAAAGTTGCGTCATCTGCATACGGCAGGTTGTTAATGAGTCTTTCTCCAATCCTGATGCTGTATTGTTCTCCATAGAGTCCAGCTTCTCAGATTATTTGCTCAGCATACAGACTAAATGTGGTGAAAGGATACAACCCTGATGCACACCTTTTCTGATTTTAAACCACACAGTATCCCCTTGTTCTTTTTGAATGACTGCCTCTTGGTCTATGCACAAGTTTCACAAGAGCACAATTAAGTGTTCTGGGATTTCCATTCTTCACAATGTTATCCACAATTTGTTATGATCCACACAGTCCAATGCCTTTGCTCTGTCCCAGTTGTTATTTTGAGTGCCTTCCAAACTGAGGGGCTCATCTTCCAGCACTATATCAAACAGTGTTCTGCTGTTACTCATAAAGTTTTCACTGGCTAACATTTTTTGGAAGCAGATCACTAGGTCTTTCTTCCTGATCTGTCTTAGTGTGGAAGCTCTGCTGAAACCTGTCCACCATGGGTGACTCTGCTGGTATTTGAAAGACCAGTGGCATAGCTTCCAGCATCACAGCAACACGCAAGCCACCACAGTACAATAAACTGGCAGACAAGCAGTGGACCTCCACAGGTACCAGGGGTTAACACTTGAACATAATTTTTGGGGGGACACAGTCCAATCCATAAAAGGGGCAGGCACTCTGCTAGCACTAGGGATACAACCAGTCAATAAAATAAAATTCCCTGCCCTCATGGAGCTTACATTTTAATGGGGGGGGGGGTGCACAGGAAATAAACCAACAGGTGGTGGTAAGGGCTAAAAATATTAAAGTAGACAGAGTGACAGCAGTGGCATGTGTTATTTTAGAAAGGGTGGTCAGGGAAAGCTTCCTTATCAAAGAAATATTTGTCCATTCTTTTTCATCCCAATTATTTTCATAAGGTCCCTGGGTGGTGCAAATGGTTTGCGATCAACTACTAACCTAAAGGTTGGCGGTTCAAACCCAGTGGGTGCAGTGGAAGAAAGGCCTGGAGATCTGCAGTTATACTCTGTAATACATGGGTTTGCCATGAGTCGAAACTGATTCCTTGGCAACAGTTTTTATTTACTTACTTATTTAATTTTTAAAATTGTACTTTAGATAAAGGTTTACAGAGCAAACTACCTTCTCATTAAACAATTAATACAGATATTGTTTTGACAGTGGTTGCCAACCCCATGACATGTCAACATTCTCCTCTTCTCGACCTTGGGTTCCCCATAACCAGCTTTCCTGTCCCCGCCTGCCTTCTAGTCCTTCTCCCTGGGCTGGTGTGCCCCTTCAGTCTCGTTTTGTTTTATGGGCCTGTCTAATCTTTGGCTGAGGGATGAACATCAGGAGTGACTTCATTAGTGAGCTATAAGGGTGTCCAGGGGCCATACTCTAGGGGTTTCTCCAGTCTCTGTCAGACCAGTAAGTCTGGTCTTCTGTGTATGTGTGTGAGTTAAAGGTAAGAGGTTTGTTTTTGGTTTTATCATTCTCCTCTTTTGGAAACTCCATCCATAATTTCTACGACTCCACTCTGCTGGTTCTATCTGTTTGGACACTCTAGCTCCGCCTCCTTTGAGGACTCTCCGCTCTCTTCTTCTCAACTACTGGTGTTTATCCGCAATCTCTTGTTACTTGATATTGTCTCCCTGGCAATCCCATTTACTTCCCTGACTTCAACTACAACCTAAACATGGACCTCTCAGTTCAACTTCAGTCCCACATATCCAAACACCTATTGGATATCCTCAGCCAGGTTGTCCTCAAATCCAGTAAGTGAAGAAAGGAGCTCATTTTTTCTGGTCTTCTTCCCAAGTTCCCATCATTGCGGAATAGCACCACAATCCACCCGGCTGCACAAGCCAGAAAACAGGGACTCTTGCCAGACTCCTTTTTCCCTCCCCTCCACATCCAATCAAACACCAAGTCCATCCACTCCTCAGTCTCTATCTGCCGTCCTTATCTGCATATCAATCCCACTGGGGCTCTGGCAGTAACGACTATTAGCATTATTTTTGAATAAGTAACCCATTTACATTTCAAAAAGCATAAAGAGGGTTTATAGGGAAAAGTCTTCATCTACCACAGTCCCCTAGTTGCCCAATTCCTCTTCCCAGGGCAACTGATGTTATTAGTTTTTTGTCGTTGTTGCTGTTGTTGAGACTATACGCAGCAAAACATACACCAATTCAATAGTTTCTACATTGTACAATTCAGTGACACTGATTATGTTCTTCGAGTTGTGCAGCCATTCTTACCCTCCTTTTCTGGGTTGTTCCTCCTCTATTAACATAAACTCACTGCCCCTTAAGGCTCCTATCTGATCTTTTGAGTTGCTGCTGCCACTTTGATCCCATATAGGTAATTCTTAAAAGAGCATAATGCTCAAGGCAGACGTTTTTTTACTAGTTAGGCTAAACTATTGTTTGTTTTTAAGATGACTTTAGGGAGTATTTTTGGTTTTAAGTTTTTTTCTCCCCCATTTTTTTAACTAATCACAAGTTTTTATTCTTAAAAAAAAACAAATAGTGGATCATGCCTATAGTTTTTTTTTTTTTATTGCACTTTAAGTGAAAGTTTACAGCTCAAGTTAATTTCTCATACAAATATTTATACACATATTGTTTTGTGACATTAGTTGCAGTCACCACAATGTGACAGCACACTCTCCCTTTCCACTCCAGGTTCCTTGTGTCCATTCAACCAGTTCCTGTCCCTTCCTGCCTTCTCATCCTGCTTTTGAACAGGAGCTGCTTATTTGGGCTCATATATTTGATTGAACTAAGAAGCGCATTCCTCATGTGTATTATTTTTTGCTTTATAGTCCTGCCTAATCTTTGTCTGAAGAGTGGGCTTCGGGAATGATTTCAGTTCTGGGTTAACAGTGTGTCTGGGTGCCATAGTTTCAGGGGTTCCTCCAGTCTCTGTCAGACCATTAAGTCTGGTCTTTTACGTGAATTTGAGTTCTGTTCTACATTTTTTATCCCGCTCTGTCAAGGACTCTCTGTTGTGTTCCCTGTCAGGGTGATCATTGGTGGTAGCTGGGCGCCATCTAGTTCTTCTGGTCTCAGGCTGGTGGAGTCTCTGGTTCATGTGGTCCTTTAGTGCTTGTGTCTGGTTTTCTTCATTCCCCTTTGCTCCAAGTGGGATGGGACCAGTTGAGGTATCTTAGATGGTTGTTTCCTTCTTTTTGCTATTGTGAATAATGCTGCAGTGAACATGGGTGGGTGTGCATATGTCTATTCATGTCACACCTCTTATTTCTTTAGCGTATATACCTAGGAGTGGGATTGCTGGATCATATGATATTTCTATCTCTAGCTTTTTAAGGAAGTGCCATGCCGTCTCCCATTGTGGTACCATTTTACGTTCCCACCAGCAGTGTATAAGAGTTCCAGTCTCCCCACAACTTTGCCAACATTTGTTATTTTCTTTCTTTTTTATTTCATTAGTTAGTGCCATTATTGTTGTGGTGTGATGCTGACTCATTGTAGTTTTGATTTGTATCTTTCTAATGGCTAATGAACACGAGCATTTCTCCATGTGTTCGTTAGCCACCTGAATGTCTTCTTTGGTGAAGTATCTGTTCATAGCCTTTGGCCATTTTTAAATTGGATTATTTCTCTTTTTGTTGTTGAGGTGTTCAAGTTTTCTATAAATTTTAGAGATTGGACCCTTGTCGGATATGTCATAGCCAATTTTTTTTTCCAATCAGCATGTTCTCTTTTTCCTGTTTTGGAGAAGTCCTTTGATGAGCATAAGTGTTTAATTTTTAGGAGGTCCCATTTATCTAGTTCATCTTCTGCTGTTTGTGCATTTTCAGTTATGTTTTGTATTCTATTTATGCCCCATATTAGGGCCCCTAGTGTTGTCCCTATGTTATCTTCCAGGAACTGTATAGTTTTAGGTTTAACATTTAGGTCTTTGATCCATTTTGAGTTAGTTTTTATGTATGGTGTGAGGTATAGGTCCTGATTCATTTTTCTACATATAGACATCGTTTTGCCAGCACCAATTGTTAAAGAGAGTGTCTCTTTTCTGTTTAATAAACCTTGGCTCTTTGTCGAAGATCAGCTGACCATAGGTGGATGGATTTACATCTGGGTTCTCAATTCTGTTCCATTGGTCTATGTGCCTGTTGTTGTACCAGTACCAGGCTGTTTTGACTACTGTGGCTGTATAGTAGGTTCTGGGATCAGGTAGTGTGAGGCCTCCTACTTTGTTCTTTTTCTTCAATAATGCTTTGGTTATCCAGGCCTCTTTCCTTTCCATATAACGTCAGTTATTAGTTTTTCTGTCTCATTAAAGAATGCTGTTGGTTTTTTGGATCGGGATTGGGTTATATGTGTAGATTGCTTTGGATAGAATTGACATTTTCACAATGTTAAGTCTTCCTATCTATGAGCATGGTATGTTTTTCTGTTTATGTAGGTCTCTTTTGGTTTCTTGCAGTAGTGTTTTGTAGGCTTCTTTGTATAGGTCTTTTACGTCCCTAGTTAGATTGATTCTCAAGTATTTTATCTTTTAGGGGGCTATTTTATTTCTTTTACAATTTTATTTTTTTATTGTACTTTTTTTAACACTTAGGGATAAATTTAATAAAATATGTGCAAGACATGTACAAATAAAACCACAAAACATTGCTGAGAGAAAATTTTTAAAACTCTAATAAACAAAAAGATATACTGCGTTCATGTCTCAGAAAACTCAATATTATTAATATGCAACTATCTCCAAATTGATCTACAGATTTCTTTTACTGATTTTTTTGTACTTTAGATGAAGGCTTACAGAGCAAACTAGTTTCTCATTAAACAATTAATACATACATTGTTTTGTGACATTGGTTGTCAACCCCATGACATGTCAACACTCTCCCCTTCTCAATCTTAGGTTCCCCATTACCAGATTTCCTGTCCCCTTCTGCCTTCTCATCCTTGCCCTTGGGCTGGTGTGCCCATTTAGTCTCATTTTGTTTTATGGGCCTGTCTAATATTTGGCTGAAGGGTGAACCTCAGGAGTAACTTCATTGCTGAGCTAAAAGGGTATCCAGGGGCCATACTCTAGGGGTTTCTCCAGTCTCTGTCAGACCAGTAAGTCTGGTCTTTTTGTGTGTGTGTCTGTGTGTGAGTTAGAATTTTGTTCTACATTTTTCTCCAGGTCTGTCCAGGACCCTTTATTGTGATCCCTGTCAGAACAGTTGGTAGTGGCAGCCAGGCACCATCAAGTTGTGCTGGACTCAGTCTGGTGGAGGCTGTGGTACTTGTGATCCACTAGTCCTTTGGACTAATCTTTTGCAGGGGGAGATATTTTAAATGATTTTTTATTTTAAATGTTTTCCTGATTTCTTTTTTGAAGTTATCTTTGTTTGTGTAGAAGTATCCAACTGATTTTTGTATGGTAAGCTTGTATCCTGCTACTTTGTTGAATCCTTCTATTAGTTCTGGTAGCTTTCCTGTAGAATCTCTGGGATTTTCTATGTATAGGATCATATCATCTGTGAATAGGGATAGTTTTACTTCTTCCCTAGCAATCTGAATGGACTTTATTTCTTTTTCATGCCTTATTGCTCTAGCTAGGTCTTACAGTACAATGTTGAATAAGAGTGGTGATAAAGGGTGTCAAGGATTGAATTGTGTCCCCCCAAAATATCTGTCAGCTTGGCTGTGTCATGATTCCCAGTATTGTATAATTATGTACCATTTTGTAATCTATGTGATTTCCTTATGTATTGTAAATTCAGTCACTATGATCTAATAAGATGGATTAGCGGCAGTTATACTGATGAGGTATACAAGATTGGACAGTGTCTTAAGCCAATCTCTTTTGAGATATAAAAGAGAGAAGCCAGCAGAGACACATGAGAACCTCATACCACCAAGTAAGCAGTGCTGGAAGCAGAGTGCATCCTTTGGACCTGAGGTTCCTACACAGACAAGCTCCCAGACCAAGGGAAGATTGACAACCTAGACCTTCCTCCAGAGCCAAAAGAGAAAGTGTTCCCCTGGAGATGACGCCCTGAATTTGGACTTGTAGCCTACTAAATGTGAGAAAATAAATCTCTCTTTGTTAAAGCCATCCACTTGTGGTATTTTTGTTATAGCAGCACTAGATGACTAAGACAAAGGGCATCCTTGTCTGGTTCCCATTCTCAAGGGGAATGCTTTCAGTATATCTCCATTAAGAATAATGTTGGCTGTTGGTTTTTGTATAAATGCCCTTTATGATACTGAACAATTTCCCTTCTATTCCTATTTTGCTGAAAGTTTTTATCAGGAATGAGTGTTGGACTTCATCAAATGCCTTTTCTGCATCGATTGAGATGATCATGTGATTCTTTTGTTTTAGTTATGTGGTGGATTACATCGATTGATTTTCTAATGTCAAACTATCCTTACATACCTGGTATGAATCTCATTTTCTCATGATGTATTATTTTTTTGATATGCTCTTTAATTCTATTGGCTAGAGTTCTGTTGAGAATTTTTGCATCTATGTTCATTAGGGATGAGGCGGGGCCAAGATGGTGGAGTAGTCAGACACTTCTGGTGAACCCTCTTACAACAAAGACCTGAAAAGACAAGTGAATCAATTATATATGGCAGTCTGGGAGCCCTGAACATCAAAGGCAGAGCTGAGGAACCGGAGTGAGTGGCAGAGGGAGGGATAGACAGTTCAGAAGCAACAAGGAGTTGCCAGACCTGATCTGGTGAGAGCCTGAGCCGTTTAGGCCTGATCAGCTTATGGGTGAGTGGTGAGGCAGACAAGCAGCAGTGCTCGGGAGGTGTACTGCGCACTGGGAGAGACCCAGTGGCAGAAAGTCTACACGGCCACACAGAACCAGTGAGAAGCAGCCCTGGATTGATGAAATATGAGTACTTGTGTATGGCTTACCACGCGGATCAAAAACACCCCCTTAGGGAAAAGCCTCTCTCCCATTTACCTCCCCGCTCCCTGCTCTGCACTGGGTCCCAGACTGGCTTCAGCAATTGCTGAGTCCCCTGGGCCAGAAGTAGGATCCATCACACGCCTGGAGCCATTCTCCCAGCCTTGGAGAGTAATCAAATTAACAATTAGGGGGAGAAAATAAACTGCTGGCTCCCCTAAGCCAGGAACCCAGGGTAGGCACAGCTTTCTGCCTAGGCACAGGCATAAGGGATCCATGGACTTTGAGTACCTTTCCCCCTGCATACACTTTTGTGGTCCCATTTCAATAGCATAGGCCCTGATTACCACAGTACAACAGGGTATATACCTGAAGTCTAACTGCAACTGTTTCAGCTATGAAGTGGCAGGTTCTTGACATTTGACACTGCTCTGCCCATTAAGCAGGGTCTTCACCTACCCACATCAGGGGCCTGAGGACTGGTGGCTCCACCCATGCCACCTAGCCACCTGCAATAGGTGCCCATGAATAAGAGGTGCCCCCCAGTTCTTACAGCCAACAGCACTGGGTGCTCATAGTCCAGCTGCAAAACTCATCCACCTACGCACTCGAGGGAACAGGGACACGCCTTCCTCCTGGACACTCAGGGGCAGCCGTCAGCCCCCTGCCTTGCTCAGAGTGTGTTCCCCTGCTGCAGCCAGATGCCTGCACCTACACCAATCACCCATGCCTGTCTAGGACTGTAAGTGAGAGCCTACACCACACACTTGGTGGCCATCTACCTGGGCACCTGAGCTGAGTCCATACAGGAGGAGTGGGTGGACTCCTGAGCTCATATACCTAGTAACAGCTCTAACCACCTGGTGACAGGATATTAGAGCTTCAAAGGTGACAATAATCAAACTAGCTCATATGAGCAGCCTATTTTGGCATAGCAAAACAAAACAAGAAGCTAGGACACAGTAAGCAAACATAAAATAAATATAAAAACTTATTGATGGCTCAGAGACAACAGTCAATATCAAATCACATAAAGAGGCAATCCATGATGGCTTCAGCAAGTTCCCAAAATAAAGAGTCTAGAAATTTTCCAGAGGAGGAAAATTTCTTGGAATTACCAGAGGCAGAACACAAAAGATTAATATACAGAACTCTTCAAAAAATTAGGAAGGAAATTAATCAAAATGCAGAACACGCAATAGAGGAAATTAAAAAGATTAGAGAAGAGCATAATGACAAATTTAACAGGCTGCAAGAATCCATACAGAGACAGCAATCAGAAATCCAGAAGATTAACAATAAAATTTCAGAATTAGACAACTCAATAGAAAGTCATAGGAGCAGAATTGAGGCAATGGAAGTCAGAATTAGTGAAATTCAAGATAAAGCACTTGACACCAACCTATCTGAGGAAAAATCAGATAAAACGATTAAAAAAGAAGAAGAAATGCTAAGAATTATGTGGGACTCTATCAAGAGGAATAACCTACAAGTGATTGGAGTACCAGAATGGGGGAGGGGGGGTGGATAATAGAAAATACAGAGAGAATTGTTGAAGATGTGTTGGCAGAAAACTTCCCTGATATGAAAGATGAGAAGATATCTATCAAAGATGCTCATTGAACCCTACATAAGGTAGATCCCAAAAGAAAGTCACCAAGACATATTATAATCAAACTTGTCAAAACCAAAGATAAAGAGGGAATTTTAACAGTGGCTAGGGATAAACAAAAAGTCATCTACAAAGGATAGTCAGTAAGAATAAACTCAGACTACTCAGCAGAAACCATGCAGGCAAGAAGGCAATGAGATGACATATATAAAGCCTTGAAGGAAAAAAAACTGCCAGCCAAGAATTATATATCCAGCAAAACTGTCTCTCAAATATGATGGCGAAATTAGGGCATTTCCAGATAAACAGAAGTTTAGGGAATTTGCAAAAACGAAACCAAAATTACAAGAAATACTAAAGGGAGTCCTCTGGTTAGAAAATCAGTAACAGCAGATAACAACCCAAGACTAGAACACAGGACAGAGCAACCAGATATCAACCGAGATACAAAAGTCACAAAAACAAATCAAAGCTAAAACACTGAAAATAGGGAAACAGATGTCAATATGTAAAAGATGACAACATTAAAACAAAAAAGAGGGACTTTAAAAATGTAGACATAAATGCTTCATATGGAGAGGAAGTCAAGGCGATATAAAGAAATAAAAGACTGGTAAAAACTTAGAAAAATAGGGGTAAATATATTCATGAGGGATATTGGTCTGTAATTTTCTTTCTTCATGGTGACTTTGCCTGGCTTTGGTATCAGGGTTATGCCAGCTTTATAGAATCAATTCAGAAGTATTCCTTCCTTTTCAATGTTCTGAAATAGTTTGAGTAGTATTGGTGTTAACTCTTCTCTGAATGGTTGGTAGAATTCTCCAGAGAAGTCATCCAGGCTGGGGCTTTTTTTTTCTGTTTGGAGTTTTTTTTATTACCTCTTCAATCTCCTCTTTTGTTACGTCAGTTTTGCAGTTTTTCTACCTCAGTTTGTGGTAGTTTAGGTAGGTAGCACGTTTCTAGAAATTTGTCTGTTTCCTTTAGGTTTTCAAATTTGTCGGAGTACAATTTTTCATACTATTCTGCTATGATCGTTTTTGTTTCAGTTGGTTCTGTTGTAATGTCACTTATCTCATTTATTACTTGGTTATTTGCTTCTTCTCCTGCGTTTGTCAATTTGGCCAGTGGTTTGTCAATTTTATTCAACCTTTCAAAGAACCAACTTCTGATCTTGTTGATCCTTTCTGTTGTTTCTCTGTTCTCTGTTTCATTTATTTCTGCTCTAATCTTTATTATTTCCTTTCTTTTGGTGACTATAGACTTCTTTTGCTGCTCTCTTTCTGTTTGTTCAAGTTCTGGTATTAATGTTGTGATTTTGGCCCTTTCTTTTTTGGTGTGTATGTTTATTGCTATAAATTCTCCTCTGAGCACTGCTTTTGCTGTGTCCTAGAGGTTTTGGTATGTTGTGTTTTCATTCTCGTTTGATTCTAATAATTTTTTATTTCGTTTTTAATTTCTTCTATGACCATTAGTTTGTAAGTAATGTGTTATTCAGTTTCCATGTATTTGATTTTTTCCCCTTGCTCTTCCTGTTACTGGTTTCTACTTTTATAGTGTTGTGATCAGGGAAAATGCTCTTATTATTTCAGTGTTCTGGATTTTATAGAGGCTTGCTTTGTGGCCTAAAATGTGGTCTATTCTGGACAATGATCCATATGGGTTGGAAAAGAATTGTATACTTTGTTTTTGTTGGGTGGAATGTTCTGTATATGTCTATGAAGTCCAGTTGGTTGATTGTGGCATTCAGATATTCTGTATCTTTGTTGAGTTTCTTTCTAGTTGTTCTATCCTTCACTGAAAGTGATGCATTGAAGTCTCCTACTATTATTGTGGGACTATTCTCTTTTCAGTGCTGTTAGAGTTTGTTTTACGTATTTTGGAGCCCTGTCACTGGATGTGTATATACTTATTATAGTTATGTCCTCTTGGCTGATTGATCCTCTAATCATTATATAAAGTCCTTCCTTATCTTTTATGGTGGATTGTGCATTAAAGTCCACTTTGTCAGAGATTAATATTGCCACTCCTGCTCTTTTTTGGTTATTATTTGCTTGATATATATTTTTTCCAACCTATGAGTTTTAGTTTATTTATGCCTTTGTGTCCAAGATGTGCCTCTTGCAGACAGTATGGTGATGGGTCATGTTTTTTTAATCCATTCTACTACTCTCTGTCTCCTTACTGGTGCATTTAAGCCAGTTACATTCATTATGATTATCGATAGATATGAGTTTACTGTTGTCACTTTGTTGTGCTTTTTTTTTTTTTTTTTTTTGGTTTCTTTGTTCCACTTAATTTTCTGTGTGGAGCTCTTTTTGTTTGTGATTTTCTTTTCATTTATTCTGTTGTCGATTTCGTGTTTACTGAGTCTTTTTGTTTTTCTTCTTTTTTATTTTGATGGGTAGTTTTGTTAACTTTCTTTGTGGTTACCTTGAAATTAACCATTATCTTCCTAAGTTTAAAGCAGTCTGTTATTTCTTATATCGCCTTGATTTCCTCTCCATATGAAAGTTCTATAACTACATCATTTATTCTCATTTTTTTGTTTTGACATTGTCATCATTTATAGATTGACATCTCTGTTTCCCTGTGTTCAGTCTTCTAACTTTGTTTTATTTTTGAGAATTATTGCTCTGGGTTGGTAATGGCTGATGCTGTCCTGTGTCTTAAGCTCAGATTGTTGTCTGATGTTGTTGGTTCTCTGTCCTAAGTATTCCCTTTAATATATCTTGTAAGGTTGGTCTGGTTTTTACAAATTCCCTTAATTTCTGTTAACCTGGAAATGTCCTAATTTTGCCATTATATTTGAAAGACGATTTTGCTGGATATATAATTCTTGGTTGGCCTTTATTCCTTTCAAGGTTTTATATATGTCATCCCATTGACTTCTTGCCTGCATGATTTCTACTGAGTAATCAGAGCTTAGTCTTATTGGTTCCCATTTGCAGGTGACTTTTCACTTTTCCTGAGCTGCTCTCAGAATTGTCTTTGGTTTTGGCAAGTTTGATTATGATATGCCTTGAATACTTCCTTTTGGGTTCTATCCCATATGTTGTTCATCAAGCTTCCTGGATGGATATCTTCTCATCTTTCATAATTAGGGAAGTTTTCTGCCAGCAAATCTTTGACTTTTTTTTTTTTGCCAACTCCTGTTCTGGAATTCTGATCACATGTAAATTTTTTCCCTTAGTTGTGTCCCACATAATTCAAATTGGTGTCAAGGGATTTGTCCTCTATTTTGCTGATTCTGCCTTTCATTGATTCAGTTCTGCTCCTATGTCCTTCTATTGAGTTGTCTATTTCTGAAATTTTATTGTTAATCTCTTGGAATTCTAGTTGCTGTTTTTGTATGATTTCTAACTATTTAGTCATTTTGTTCTTGTATTGTTTTCCTGAATTCTTCTATTGCTTTGTCTGTGTCTTCCCTGATTTTGTCTGTGTTTTCCTTGATCTCTTGGAAAACCCTATATATTAGTCTTTTGAATTCCTTATCAGGTAACTCAATTACCATTTCTTCTTCTGGAAGGTTTTCTGGTTCTTCATTTTGGCTACTTGCTGGAGCCATCTTGTTCTGCTTCTTTATGTGATTTGATATCATCACTTATCTCTGAGGCATTAAGGTGTTGTTACATTTATTTATGTTTGTTTGCTGTGTCCCAATTTTTTGTTTCATTGTATTTTGATATATCCAAGTAGGTGGAGCATGCGCGTCACTCTGATCACTAGTCTGGCTGCACAGGAGCTCTCATCATCTATTTCTGGCTGGGTGTGTGAGTGTAGGTCCCTGTTCGCTGGTCTTGCAGGGTGGCTGAGGATGTAGCTGGCATTGCTGGTGAGGTGATGTGTGTGCCCAGCTGGTCACCTGAGTGTGGGTGCAGGGAGCATTCTCACTGGCTGCTAGTTTTGGCTGTGCACACTGCCGGTTGCCAGATAGTCAGGGCAAGTGTAACTGGGTCATTGGTCACCGGGTGGGTGGTACAGAAACTCTCACCCATGGTCCCAGGTAGGCAAAGCTGCACCGGGGTGGTCAGAGCAGGCAGAAGCCTCCAGTTACAGTGAGGGGGCAGTGCAGTGGGTGAAGCAGGGGGGATGCTGCCAGTCCACAGATACCCTCTAGGAGGGCATTTCCCCATCCACTGCAGTGCAAGATGGGGGAGCGTGTGCCACCGGTCCTCAGGCTCCCGGAGCAGGAGACTGGAGGGAGTAGGAGACGCTGCTGGTCTGTGGGCCCATGGTGCAGATGGCTGGGTGTAGGGGTGGGCCTCTCTGGTTCTTAGGCTCTCAGCACCAGTGGCTGGGTGGAGCAGTGGGTGTTGTTGTTCCATGGGCCCCTGGTTCAGGCAGCTGGGCATAGGAGTGGGCACCGCCGGTCCTCAGGCCCCCTGCACAGTTGGCTGGACTTAGGAGTGGGTGCCGCTGCTCCATGGGCCTTGGATGTGTGTGGGTGGGTGGAAGAGGGGGCGCTGCCTGTCCACAGCCTCATGGTGCAGGTGGCTGGGCAGAGAAGCAAGTGCTGCCGTTCTGTGAGTCCCTGGTGTTAACGGCTGGGAGGAGAAGTGGGTGCCACTGGTTCTCAGATCCTCGGCACAAGTGGCTGAGTGAAGGGGCAGGTGCTGCTGGTCTCTGGGCCTCTGGCTCAGGGGGCAGGGCAGTGGTGGGTGCCGTGGGCTGCGATTGCATGCAAGGGTGGGGAGGATGGGGGGGAATGGATGAAAGTCTGCAGGCTTCCAGCATAGGAGGCTAGGAGGGGTGCCATGGGTGAAGTGAATGGACTTAACTTTTGCACAGTGGTGAGCACCCCTCCCTGGCTGTGGATGTGGGTGCAGAGTCACTCCTGCTTGGGTGCATCAGAGGAAGGGGGCTTTGGCTGGGAATGCTGCTTGCTTCGTCTCAGTATGGCCATGCTGTGCAGATTCAGCTGGCAGGGCGCCGGCAATCCATAATTCTCCACGTCCACTTGTTATGGATTGAATTGTGTTCCCCAAAAATATCTGTCAACTTGGCTAGGTCATGATTCCCAGTATTGTATGACTGTTTACCATTTTATCATCTGATGTGATTTCCCTTTGTGTTGTAAACTCTATCACTATGTAATGAAATGGATTAGTGGTAGTTATATTGATGAGGTCTACAAGATTAGGTAGTGTCTTAAGCCAATCTCTTTCGAGATATAAAAGAGAGAAGTGAGCAGAGAGACATGGGGACATCGTACCACCAAGGAAACAGTGCCAGAAGCAGAGCACGTCTTTTGGACCTGAGGTTCCTGCGCTGAGATGCTCCCAGACCAAGGGAAGACTGATGCATCACAAGGACCTTCCTCCACAGCCGACAGAGAGAGAAAACCTTCTCCTGGAGCTGATGCCCTGAATTTGGACTTGTAGTCTACTAGACTGTGAGAAAATAAATTTCTCTTTGTTGAAGCTATCCACGTGCGGTATTTCTGTTATAGTAGCACTAGAAGACTAAGACATCACTGTTTTCGTAGTCTCTCATTCCACTTGGCACTCAGTCAGCCTTGCCTTTGGTGCTCAGGGTTCCTAAGTTGTCATCTATATTTGATTCACTTGTTTTCTCTGGTCTTTGTTACAAGTAGAACATTATGAGGCATCTGACTACACTGCTATCTTGGAACACCTCTCTTGTTTGATTTCTTGACTGCTGCTTTCATGGGCATTGACTATGGATCCAAGTAAAATGTAATCCTTGACAACTTGAATCCTTCTCCATTTATCATGATGTTGCTTATTGGTCCAGTTGTGAGGATTTTTGTTTGCTTTATGTTGACGTGTAATCCATACTGAAGGGTGTAGTCTTTGATCTTTATCAGCAAGTGCTTCAGTTCCTCTCCACTTTCAGAAAACAAAGTATTATAACGAAATGTGCAAAGAGTTGAAGTTAGAAAACCAAAAGGAAGAACACGCTCAGCATTTCTCAGGCTGAAAGTACTGAAGAAAAAATTCAAGCCTCGAGTTGCAGTACTGAAGGATTCTATGGGTAAAATACTGAATGACACAGGAAGCATCAAAAGAAGATGGAAAGAATACACAAAGTTACTGTAGCAAAAAGAACTGGTTGATGTTCAACCATTTCAGGAGGTAGCATATGATCAAGAACTGATGGTATTGAAGGAAGACGTCCAAGCCACGCTGAAGGCCCTTAACTACCTGTCATTCATTCATTATTTAATTGGCAATGGTGGTTCTGTGGTAGGATTCCCACCTTCCATGCAGGAGACCTCATGGGCAGACACCACCCGTCTGTCAGTGATGGACTGTGTTGCTATGATGCTGAACAGGTTTCAATGGAGCGTCCAAGCAAAGATGAACTAAGAAGAAAAACCTGGCAATCTACTTCCAAGAATCATGCCATGAGAACCCTATGGATCACAATCTGATCCGTAAGCTATCATGGAGATAGTACAGCCAGGCAGCAGTGTTTCATTCTGTTGTGCATGGGGTTGCCATGAACTGGGGGCTAACTCCAGGGCAGCTAACAACATCATTATATGCCAGGCACTGTGCTGGGCAGGGAACAAAATGTACATAGTTCTTGCTCTTATGAACTTACATTCTTGTGAGGGAAGACTAGACAGTAACAAATAATACACCTGTGATGAATGTTGAAAGAAGCCAGTGTAGTGGCGAGGGGGCACACTTAGTTTGCAGGGATCAGACAGTGGCACCACTATTCACCCATTTGCTCAAGCCAGTAACCAGGGAGTTGGCTTTAAGTCATTAACTCAAGTCCAGACTACTACCCAAAACAAAAACCATTGCTGTCAAGTTGATTTTGACTCATAGCAACCCTACAGGACAGGGTAGAACTGCCCCACAGGGTTTCCAAGACTGTGAATCTTCATGGAGCAGACATCACATCTTTCTCCCAGAGAATGGCTGATGGGTTCGAACTGCCAGCCTTTCAGTTAGCAGCCAAGCGTTTAACCACTGTGCCACCTGGGCTCCATTCCAAACTACTAGCAAGTCCTATATATTCCATTTCTTAAATATTTCTCAGATTTGTTCTCCTCATCCCAATGCCAGAATTATAATCCAAGTCATTATCGTCTCTCACCTTTACAACTGCAACAGACTCCTCCAAGCTGTGTCTTCCTTTAAACATGCTGGTTCCTTCAATCCATACTCATGGCAGTCAGAGGAATCTTATAAAAACAGCTTTCTGATTCTTGTTATTCTCCTGCCTAAAAGCCCTTAAAGGCTTTCCAGTACCCTGAGGAAATGGTCTGAAATCCCTACCATAATCTACAACAGAATATAACGGTTTTAAAAAAAGGGAGGGGCTCTTGAGTTGTAGAAACCTGGGTTCAAAACTAGACTCCAGAACTTACCAGCAAGGTGACCTTGGGCAAGCTACTAAGCAACTCTAAGCAGGGTGTTATTCAGTTCCCATGTATTTGATTTTTTTTCCTTGCTCTTCCTGTTATTAATTTCTACTTTTATGGCATTGTGATCAGAGAAGATACTTTGTATTATCTTAACGTTTTGGATTTTGTTGAGGGTTGCTTTGTGGCCTAAGATGTGGTCTATTCTGGAAAACGTTCCATGTGCATTAGAAAACAATGTATACTTTGCTGCTGTTGGATAGAGTATTATATATATGTCTATGAGGTCAACTTGGTTGATTGTGGCCTTTAGATCTTCTGTATCTTTGTTGAGTTTCTCTCTAGATGTTCTGTCCTTTACCAAGAGTGGTGTGTTGAAGTCTCCTACTATTATTGTGGAAAATATCCATTTCTGTTTTCAGTGCTATTAGAGTTTGTTTTATGTATTTTGGAGCCCTGTCATGGGGTGCATAGATACTATGGTTTTGTTTCCATGGTGAATTGTCCCTTTGTTGCTGTTGTTGTTAGGTGCCGTCGAGTCATTTCCAACTCATAGAGACCCTATGTACAACAGAACAAAACACTGCCTGGTCCTGCGCCATGCCCACAATAGTTGTTATGCTTGAGCTCATTGTTGCAGCCACTGGGTCAGTCCATCTCGTTGAAGGTCTTCTTCTTTTTCTGCTGACCCTGTATTTTACCAAGCATGATGTCCTTCTCCAGGGACTGATCCCTCCTGACAACATGTCCAAAGTATGTAAGATGTAGTCTTGCCATCCTTGCTTCTAAGGAGCATTCTGGTTGTACTTCTTCCAAGACAGATTTATTCATTCTTTTGGAAGTCCATGGTATATTCAATATTCTTCACCAACACCACAATTCAAGGCATCAATTCTTCTTCAGTCTTCCTTATTCATTGTTCAGCTTTCACATGCATATGGTGCCACTGAAAATACCACGGGTTGGGTCAGGCACACCTTAGTCTTCAAGGTGACATCTTTGCTTCTCAACACTTTAAAGATGTCTTTTCCAGAAGATTTGCCCAATGCAATGCATCTTTTGATTTTTTGACTGCTGCTTCCATGGGTGTTGATTGTGGATCCAAGTAAAATGAAATCCTTGACAACTTCAATAATTTCTCCATTTATCATGATGTTGCTTATTGGTCCAGTTGTGAGGATTTTTGTTTTCTTTACATTGAAGTGTAATCCATACTGAAGGTTGTGGCCTTTGATCTTCATCAATAAGTGCTTCAAGTCCTCTTTACTTTCAGCAAGCAAGGCTGTGTCATCTGCATAATGCAGGTTGTTAATAAGTCCTTCTCCAATCCTGATGCCCCATTCTTCTTCATATAGTCCAGCTTCTCGGATTATTTGCTCAGCATACATATTGAATAAGTATGGTGAACGGCTACAACCCTGACACACACCTTTCCTGACTTTAAACCACGCAGTATCCCCTTGTTCTGTCTGAACGACTGCCTCTTGATCTATGTACAGGTTCCTCATGAGCACAACTAAGTGTTCTGGAATTCCCATTCTTCACGATGTTATCCATTATTTGTTATGATCCACACAGTCAAATGCATTTGACTGCGTGGACTGTCCCATTAATCATTATATAATGCCCTTCTTTGTCTTTTATGGTGATTTTGTTTTAAAGTCTGTTTTATCTGAGATTAGTATTACTACTCCTGCTCTTTTTTGGTAGCTGTTTGCTTGGTATATTTTTTCCATCCCTTGATTTTTAATAAATTTCTATCTTTGTTTCTAAGGTGTGTCACTTGTAGACAGCATATTGATGGGTCCTGTTTTTTTTAATCCATTCTGTCACTCTCTGTCTCTTTATGGGTGTGTTTAAGCCATTTGTGTTCAGTGTGATTATTGATAACGTGTGAGTCTATTGCTGTCATTTTGCAGTGCTTTTTTTTGTTGTGCTGACGTTTTCCTTGTTCCTCTTACTCCTCTGTGCTGAATTCCTTGTGTTTTTTGTTTCTTTCATTTTTGTAGATTTTGTGTTTACTGAGACTTTATACTTCTCTTCTTTATTTTGATGAGTAGGTTTAACTTTCTTTGAGATTACCTTGGAATTTACCCCCATCTTTCTAAGTTTAAACCAGTCTTTTATACTTGATAATTCATTGACTTCCTCCCCATTTGAAAGTTCTATACCTACACTGTCTATTCCCTCTTTTATTGTTCTGGCATTGTTGTCATTTACAGATTGACCTCTCTGGTTCCCTGTTGCAAATTTTTTAGTTTTGTTTTATCCTTGAGAGTTCACTATCCGGTTGGTATCTGGCTGATCCTGTCTTATGTGCTAGATTCAGGTTGTTGTCTGATGTTGTTGGTTCTCTAATCAAACCAACCAACCAGCCCATTGCCTTTGAGTCAATTCCAACTCATAGCGATCCTATAGACTCCCTTTAATAATTCTTGTAACTTTGGTTTGGTTTTTACATATTTCCTTAACTTCTGTTTATCTGGAAATGACCTAATTTCTCTATCATATTTGAGGGAGAGTTTTGCAGGATATACTATTCCTGGTTGGCTATTTTTTTCTTTCAAGATTTTATGTATGTTATCCCATTGCCTTCTTGCCTGCATGGTTTCTGCTGAGTAATCAGAGCTTAGTCTTATTCTTTCCCCTTTGTATGTGACTTTTTGTTTTTCTTGAGCTGCTCTCAGAATTCTGTCTTTGGTTTTAACAAACGTGATTTTGACATGTCTTGGTGTTTTTCTTTTGGAGTCTTGTCACGGACTGAATTGTGTCCCCCAAAAAATATGTGTATCAATTTCGCTGTGCCATGATTCCCAGTATTGAGTGGTTGTCCTCCATTTTGTGATGGCAATTTTATGTTAAAGAGGATTAAGGTGGGATTTTAACACCCTTACTAAGGTCACATCCCCGATCCAAGGTAAACAGAATTTCCCTGGGGTGTTGGCTGCACCACCTTTTATCTTACAAGAGATAAAAGGAAAGGGAAGCAAGCAGAGAATTGGGGACCTCATACCACCAAGAAAGCAGCACCAGGAGCAGAGTGCATCCTTTGGACCCAGGGTCCCTGCACCTAAGAAGCTCTCAGACTAAGGGAAGACTTATGACAAGGACCTTCCTCCAGAGCCAATAGAGAAAGCCTTCCCCTGGAGTTGGTGCCCTGAATTTGGACTTCTAGCCTCCAAGACTGTGAGAGAATAAATTTCTCTTTGTTAAAGCCATCCAGTTGTGGTATTTCTGTTAGAGCAGCACTAGAAGACTAAGACAGGGTCTATCCTATATGGGGTTCATTGAGCTTCTTGGATAGTGGGATTTTCATCTTTTATGATATTAGGGAAGTTTTCTATCAGCAAATCTTCAATGGTCCTCTCTGTGTTTTCTGTTCTCTCCCTCTGTTCTAGAACTCCAATCACATGCAAATTTTTGCTTTTGATTGTATCCCACATCATTCTTGGGGTTTCTTCATTTTTCTCTGTTCTTTTCTCTAATTTTTCCTCAAAGTGGTATCCAAGGATTTGTCTTCAATTTTGCTGATCCTGAATTCCATTGTTTCAAATTTGCTCCTAAAACTTTCTATTGCACTGTCCATTTCTGAAATCGTGTTTATTTTTTGGATTTCTAATTGCTGTTTTTTTGTAATTTCTGGTTGACATTTTGTTCTTGTATTATTTTCAATTTCTTCCATTGTTTTATCTGTCTTTTCCATGATTTTGTCTATTTTTCCTTATTTTTGTCTGCATTTTCCTTCCTCTGTTGGAGAACCCTGAATATTTGTGTTCTGAACTCCCTATCATGTAGTTCCAGTGCTTTTTCTTCTAGCAGAAGGTCATCTGGTGTTTTGTTTTTGTCACTTTCTAGAGTCATCCTCTCCTGTGTATGTGTTTTGATATTGTCTGCTGTCTCTGGGACATTCAGGAATTATTTTGTTCATTTGACTGTAGATTTGATTGTTTTGTCCCGCTTTTTTTATTTGGTTATGTCTGAGCAGGCAGGCTGGGTGTGTTTTATTGCTTGTTCACCTGTGGGCACGATATTTCTCACCACCTTGTCCAGGTGGGCAGGGTCACAGCTATGGTGCAGCAGAATGTGTCCAGCTGGGGTGCAGGGGCAGGGATGGGTAGTTTGTGGCACCAACTTGGGGAGACAGGGCAGGGCCAGAGAGCAGTGCAGGGCGGGGTCTGGGGGACCATGTTGGTACTGCTTGGGGGTGTGGCACTCAGCTCATGGAGCGGATAGGCAGGAGGGAAAGGAGAGGATGTGATGCGCAGAGCTAAGTGGGTAGGTGAAAGAAGAGAAACAAAAATTTTTTAAAATAAGCAAAAGAATGAAGTTAAAAAGTAACTAAAAAAATAAAAAGAAAACAAATTAAATTAAATGGCTGCGTGATGCTGGTGTACTGGTGGCTCTCTAGCCAGGTGGTGTGGCTTGGCCTGTCGAGAAGCAGCATAGGTGGCACATGGGCCTAGGTGGGAGGGAGAAGGAAAAGGAAAAGGGGAAAGATAAACAAAAGTATAAAATATGGCACTGAGGGAGCTGGCCTATGGGGGAGGCTGTGTTCCAGAGGCTGTCCAGCCGAGTGGTACAGCACAGCCCACCAAGAAGTTGGGGGCAGTGCACGGGGCTGGGTGGATGGGAGAAAGGAAAGGAGAGAGAAGAAACAATAACAAAAAAAAAAGAAAAAGAAAACAAACAATAAAATGGCACTGAGGGAGCCGGTCGGTGATGGCGGCGCTGACCGGAGGAGGTCGTGCAGTTACTTTCCAACCAAGTTGTGCAGCACAGCCCCTCCACAAGGGGCGGGGGCGGTGCACAGGGCTGGGTGGGCGGGGGAAAAGAAAGGAAGGAAAGGAGAGAGAAGAAACAGAAGACAAAAAAAGAACAAAGCAGACAAACCAAAAAATCACAGCCTGTCAAGAAGGGGAGGGAATGACACACAGGGCTGGCTGAGCAGGAGAAAAGAAAGGAAGGAAGGGAGAGAGAGATAAGCAACAAAAAAGTCAAAAATAAATAAATAAAATTTAAAAAAAAAAAAACACAAACGAAAATAAACCAAACAAACAAAAAAATGGCACTGAAGGGGCTGGCTGGTGGGGGCGAGGCGGACGCCAGTGGCAGTGAGCTAGTGTCTCTCCTGCTGAGCAACTGTGGCCCACTGGAAAGTGTCAGATGTTGCAGACAGAAGAACGATGAGGGGTGGGAAGTGTGTATCCCTCGTTACTGGATGCTCTGTCTCCTGCTGGAAGCTCCATGGAGTTGCCTTCCCGTACATCCTGAGTTCTTTGGTGGCTGTAGTCCAAGATGGCGAATCAGGCCACATTAGCTGGTATGGCACCTTCGTTCCGTAGCTCTCCTTGTTCTCCTCGGTTTTTTATTCCATTCCGTGCTTGATCGAGTTCCTTATTCATTCATTTGGTACTTAGGGTTCCAGGATTGACGTTTGTATCTGCTTTACTTAGTTTTTCAGGTCTTTGCTCTAGGACTGCATGGTGCTTCTGTCTATAGAGCTATGTTGGCTCCGCCTCCTTTCGCTAAGCAACTCTAAACCTTGGTCTTCTCATTTTACGTGCAAAACATAGTTAATAACAGAGCTTCCTTATGGGGTTATTAGCACGATTAAATGATACTGCAAGTACAATTCGAGTGCATGGATTTTAGCATTTAAAAGGCTCACTTGCCTCATTGGGGGCCATTCTCCCCATTACTGAACCCTAAAAGGTGGGTCCTTGTCCGGCATGCTCAGACTTGCCAATTATCTGGTCACCAGTCTTTAAGAAAGTAACTTTATTGCAATGCGCACATCAAGGAGCTGAGAGGATGTTCCTTGGCTCTCATTCCCCAAGGTATAGAGAAGCAGGGCTTACATGTGATTTAGGCAGCAAGATGGCGGCCACACAGGCGTACTGGGGAGAGAAAAAATTCTTGAAGGCAGCCGGGAAACAGGAAGTGACGTGTTCTTGTCAGATTTCTCGCTTGGAACAGGGTCTGGGTGATGATTTTCCTTCTAATTCATTCCGTCTGTTGCTGCATCCTCTGTTGAGATCAATTATCAGCCACAGCTGGCCCTCTGTGCATGCAGGGTGGACCAAATCTGGCTTGGGCTAGTTTAAGGACTAAGGGAAATTTACTGACGTTCATAGGGTCAGGTTACACCCCTCATGTTCAGTGCTCAGGGTACAGCTTAGTGGTTAAGCGCATAGACTAAATCCAGTCTGTCACTCTGTGCCTCTTTCCTCTTCCATAAAATGGGAATGATAATAGTAATTTACC
This sequence comes from Dugong dugon, assembly GCA_030035585.1. NCBI lineage: Eukaryota > Metazoa > Chordata > Mammalia > Sirenia > Dugongidae > Dugong > Dugong dugon. The sequence continues at coordinate 51,329,264 of CM057463.1, forward strand.
TCACAGGGTAGTTGCGAAGTAAATTAAAAAGATGTAAAATGATTAGAAGAGTGTCTGGCAGATAGGAAACACAAGATAAGTGTTAATATCCTGTTATCTTTCGTTCTTCCTACGTCACCTCTTTCCTACCTCTACTTTGCCCACTCATTTTTCAGAAATGGGTTCAAACATCATTTCTCAGGGGGGCCTTCCAAACCCCAACCTGGGTCTTCCTAGGACGGCTCTTTGATAAGGCTACGTCTTCAGCCATAACACCAAGGCATGCATTTTAAGGTGTCTACCTTGTACCTCTACAGTAACGACTTCAGCTCCTGCACATCTTTTCCAAGATAACTCCTTAAGGCAAGTTTTAAGGGCTCTCAAGCGGCATTCCCTGGCGAGCTTCCTAGCGTATTACCTTTGCTGTGACTACCTGCACCGCGTGATGCCAGAAAACGCCCCGGAAGCAAGCCAGACTCAGGCATTTCCTCTTGACTCTCCATTCTTGTCCTCGCTGCCTTCCCGTCTCCTAGTCTAGGCCAAAAAGGAGGCGGAACTCGGTAATCAGGGCTGCAGTTTCCCGGCCGGACTGAAAAGCCAAGCACACCGAGCGTTCCCAGAGCAGGGACTTGGTCTCCGGCTCCCGCGACATGGCTTTCAACTTTGGGGCTCCGTCGGGCACCTCGGGCACCGCTGCAGCCCCCGCGGCCCCAGCAGGTGAGTGGTCCTCCCGGACCTTCTCCCGGGGAGAAGGCTCGACCGCTGCGCCTTTTTGTGCCCTCTTAGTCCGTCAGTCCCCGGCCTGGAGACCCTGGGATCTCTCGCCCGCGCGGAGACTTTAGGGATATCGGAAGAGGGAGGGCGGCAGCGGAGCTGGCCAAGACCGCTCCATAGGAGGGCTTGGGGGCTAGAGGCTCAACCCAGAGCTAGCGCGCCACGCTTGGGCCCCCGCTGGGCCCTGTCCTCCCAGGGTTCGTTTCCAGCTGCCGTGGAAACCGACTCGCGGACCGTCGAGGCGGCTTATTTTCTCCCTTGCCCGAGACACACCTTCCCTTCCCCACCTCAGCCTAGGCGACTGGCGGGAATGCTCGTGTAGCTCCCGCAGCCAGATTTGGCTAGGATAGGGCTGGGGAGACCTAGGCGGTGCCCTGCAGCTTTCTCTGTCCTAAGCCTTCGAGGGGCGGGACCCTTCCTCCTGGCCCCTTTGGCCCTCGCTGCTGGCACACTGCTCTCTTTTCGCCTGTTTCTACCTCCTCTGCTTTCTTAACCTGTTTGGAGAAAGTAGGTTTGTCTGTGAAACCTCTTGCTGATTCTTCTAATCCTTATCTTGCTTTCTTTTCTTTTTCTCTCCCTCCCTCCTTTTTTTTAAAATTTTTTGTTTGTTTCTTTGCCTACACGCCTATCAGGATTTGGTGGGTTTGAGACTGCCAACTCCACCGCCAGTGGGTTTAATTTTGGGGGTTTCGGATTAACTGCTAATCCTGCAGTGAACTTTAATATTGGGAATTTCGGTGTTTCTACCACCTCGACAACTCCGTTCAATTTTGGTAACAGTCTGGCAAGTGCAGGTAGATACTGCGGGCCGTATGTGTAACGAGTGTTGGAAGCAGGAGTCCAAGAATAATATTTCATGGTTCCTAGAGTGTGGGAAAGAAGAGTGAGTTGTGTAATAAGGAAAGGAAATTCATTTTCTAATGTTGAATTAAAAACTTTTGTATGAAGTTTTGACTGTCTTAAAAGATGTGGTTCTGGGAAGTCTTGCAAATTATAATGTTCCATTGTTAAATTTGCATTTAATTGAACAAAATATGGCTTCCAAATGAGAAGAGTTTGGAATGGAATATTATTTTGAATAGAACATATCTTCCAAATTATTAGCTATCTCTTCCAAAATATAAGCTCACCGGTCAGGCCCATTTTCTTGGGGTTCTTGGACTCCTGCCGTCATTTTTCATTTTCCCTGCATCTTTCATTGGGGTTTTATTGACTGTCCTTGTGTTTCCCAAGAGAAACAAGTCTTATACGAACAGCAGTAACTGTCTTGTGTTTTAACCTGAAAATAATAATGTATTTCTTTGGTCATCTCAGTAGATTAGGATACATAATTTCTATAAAATACACAGCTATAGAAGGAATCCCCAGTTGTTAACTGGATTTTTTGGAAATGGCCTGAGAGAGCAATTTAATTTGTTGTCAGACAGCATTGAGTTCTAAAAGGTAGGAAAGACATTTTTGCATTCTAACAAATAGTTATGAAGATTTTGGTATCTAAATGGATTATTTGAAGCTAGTTAAAAATTTTGCAGAACACACACTATAATGGATATATGTATATATATAAATTTAAAATAGGCCTGTGTGTGCTTTACATATAATGACCCTATAGAAAAATCTTGTTTTTCAGCTGCTCGTATATGAATTTATTGTCTGTATTCTCTTACATTATGCCACTTAGGCCCATGCCAATTATATGCATCTGGTAAACATTATTCCCTAAAACTTATTTGGGAAGTCTGGTATTTTGAACACTTACTTATTACTGCAGTATGAATATCACCTTAGCATCTGAATTGAAAACAGTTTGAAGAATATTTGAAAATTCCAAAGATAAAATAATCCATTATCATTAAGATGTATTTGATGTGATTGCATGTCACTGTCTTGGTATGTTTTCTTTGTTTGCTTAAAATTGGCACTGGGTAACACATTAGTTGGTTTCCAGATAAAGCCACCCAGCTCACAGTAGTAAACCTGTTGGTATTTGCTTGATTTCAGTGTTCATTTGATGTTACCACTGTTAAACTTTGAGTCTTGATAATGTAACTGTTTTAGGTACTTTTATATGTTAGTTAACTTAGCCTTCAGCAAAGGGCTGGTAGAAATTCTTACTTGCTTTTTTTATTTTGTACCCTTGAGAGTCACTATTACTAATAAATATTTCTGACATAGTGGAGCATGATAAGGTACTGACTAATATTTTTATTGTGGAGCCAATTCAGAATATATCGTAGTTATTCGATGGAAGTAAGAAATAATGAAAAAGATTAAGAGCAATGTTTAGTACTTTAGGTGATTTTTATTAAAATGTTTACAGTTTGCAGTACTGCAATAGAACCTACAAGTAAAGAGAGTGTTTGGTTGTGCCTGCATACAATGTAGGTGTTCCTGGGTGGCACAAATGGTTAAGCACTGGACTATTAGCAGAAAGGTTGGCAGTTCGAATCCATCCAAAGGCACCTCAGAAGTAAGTTCTGGCAGTCTTCTTCCAAAAGGTCACAGCCTTGAAAACCCTATGGAGCAGTTCTACTCTGTACATATGAGGTGGTTATGAGTCAGAATAGACTCGACAGCAACTAACAACAAGAGCAGCATACAACATGCAGTTTACTTTTGATTAATTTTACAAATCAGAATTATATGGTCTACTGTCAAAGGGATTTGTTTTCTTATATCTTTTATGTTACTGTATTGATACATCTTTGTCCTGCATACCAGAAATGACATTCAAGTTAAGCAAAAACCAAACCAGACTGACTCATAGCAACCCTATAGGGCAGAGTAGAACTGCCCCATAGGCTTTCCAGTGAGTGGCTGGTGGATGTGAACTGCTGACTTTTTGATTAGCAGCCAAATTCTTAACCACTGCACCACCAGGGCCCCATGAGAGATTCAATTTCAGAAAACCTGCTCCATAACTCAGAGAGCATTAATGGTTCAAACATTTGTCTTGAAAGTTTTGGGCGCCGTGTTGGTAATGGGTTAAAAACTGACCGTAACGGGGGGAATATGTATATATATATATATATATATATATATATATATACACACACACACACACACACACCCATATAAAACAATTCTAGACTGCCCAGCATTCCATTCCTGTGTATCTGTCAAGTTAGATATGGTTAATGTTAATTTTGTCTCTAGATTTCTTTGAAAAGAAATTTCTGTATCTGTCAGAGCCGCCAAACTGGTTCAGTGGCCTGCTGTAGCTCTTCTCGATTTCCTTGCCACTGCTTTCCACTTGTGTGGTTTTTCTGTTCTTTTCCTTCAAGAAACACATTCTTGTTGTATAGGGATCAGTATACTGGTATATTTCCTTTGAAAAATTGCTGAGTTTTGATGGAAAATAAAAAATATATAAGCTAAAGTAGATATAAATTAATTCACCAAAACTAAGGTTGCAGACTGGCAATGCAGTAGGCCAGTGTGATAGGTTTGCCTTACTATTTGTCAGTTGGCAAACTATTTTAAAAGCATTTTAATTTGTTGCTAGGATTTAAAAATCAGGAAATTTCACATAGAAAACTGAGATTACCTATCTTTCTTGGGGGGAAAATGGGAATGTATGATACTACTAAACTGGCATTTCCCTGCAGTAGTAATCTGCTGGAATTTAAGAACTACAGCCATTTTTTGAAACAAGGCTTAGGCTGTTCACTTTGAATAGTACCACCACTCGGTAAACATCCAGTCTCTCACTCAGTAATGTTATCAGCCTGAGTCTTGTAGGCATTTGAATTTGTTACCCCTACTTTAAAAGGATATACATAGTCATTTTAGAGTTTACTACAGATTATAGCAACAGGCCTAACTCTGCTTCCCAGCTGTCACTCTTAACCACCTCTTTAGTCAAAAGGTATATATTGCATTGTGATATTATATTTCTATTTTACATATTTGAAGTCTCTTATTTCTTGCAACATATTGACTTCTTGATAAGTAGTAGTTTTTTAAAAGTTAGTGTTGAAAATAGAGAAAGGAAAAAATTAGATCCATATTCTTTGGCTTTATATATAGCAATTACTTATAAAATAATTTGAAAAAGAAATTACCTCATATGTATACAAAAGATTCTTCCTTTCTATTTTATTTATCCTTTTTTATTAGGTGGGTTTGGAGGATTTGGGACAACATCTACAACAGCAGGTTCTGCATTCAGCTTTTCTGCTCCAACTAACACAGGCACTACTGGTAAGAGGCCATCCTAAGTTATTTTTAGAAGTAAATGAGGTGGAGGCCAGATTTTTTTTTTTTAATTATGCAATTCTAATTTTTAATTGAAAGGACTCTTCGGTGGTACTCAGAACAAAGGTTTTGGATTTGGTACTGGTTTTGGCACAACAACAGGAACTAGTACTGGTTTAGGTACTGGTTTGGGAACTGGACTGGGATTTGGAGGATTTAATACACAACAGCAGCAAACAAGTAAGTATAAGAGTTTTTTTTTTAATCTTACTTCAAATATTAAAGTATAACAATGATATCTAACATTCTTGAGTGCTTTCTATGTATAAAGCACTGTTTGAAATACTTTAGTGGATTTTTTTTCCTTCTTTAAGAATTATAAGTATTACATTCCAAAGGATTCCAAAAGCTACTTTTCATATTTATATATGAACCAGGAAGAACACTGATTGTCATGATTAGGATTATAAGGCTTCAGTTTTTAGTATCATTGTAATTAAAAATTTTTGTTGAAGATAACACAAATATGGGAAACTGCACAAAATAAAAGTACAACTTAATGAATTACATATAAGGTGAGCACTTGCTGCCACTGCCCATGTCAGGAGATAGCCCCTGGCCAGCTACCTCAGAAGCCCACCACATTCCCCTCCAAATCACAGTTCTCTCCTTCCCCTTCAAGGGAACTGCTGTCTGTCTTTTATGACAATTACTTCTTTACTCTTAGATATAGTTTTATCACTCAAGTGTGTATCCCTAAATAGTACTGTAGTTTTGTCTTACATCCATGTACATTCCTGTTCTAGCTTTCTTACTTTTTCATTTCTTTCAATTATTGAAAATCAGAATCTCATCATTTGTCCTGTAGAGTTTTTCAGTCAGGACTTTGCTGATTGCATCCCTATGGTATACTTTAACATATTCTTTTGTCTTCTATATTTCTTGTGAAATGGCATGACTATAGATAGTGTTGTGTTCTTCGTTGTTGTTAGTTACTGTTGAGTCGGCTGTGGCTCATGGCAACCTTATGTATAACAACAAAAAGTTGTGTGGTCTTGCACAACATTCATGACCATTGACATGTTTGAGTCCATTGTTGTGGCTATTGTGGAGTGCCTTCCAACATAGGGAGCTCATCTTCCAGCACTACACTGGACAGTATTCTGTTGAGATCCACTGGGTTTTCACTGGCTTATTTTTGGAAGTAGTTCGCCAGGCCTTTCTTCATATTCTGTCTTAGTCTGGAAGCACCACTGAAGCCCATCCAGCATGGGAGACCATACTGGTATTTGAAATACTGGTGGTATAGCATCCAGTATCACAGCAACACACAAGTCACCACAGTACAACAATGACAGACAGGTGGTAGTGTTCTTCATTAAGAGGCACTTTTATCTGGCTGTCTTTCTTTTGTGATGTTAGCAGCCATTGATGGTCATTTCCTAGATTTATTAATTTTTTGAGGTTTGCAAATGGTACCCTTCCAACTCTGCCTTTTCCATTTATTTGTTAGAGTACTTCTATAAAGAAAATCTTCATTTCATCTATCTGCATGATGCTTTCCCTTTATTACTAGTTTTCAAAATAAGGAGTTGGTTCCCTAGCATCCTCCCAAGGTAGTCAGTTAGGTGTGTGTTTGTTTTTTAATGTCATTTTATGAACTCAGGTATTTAAACTCTTCAATATTTTTAATCGATTGCAGTTATTATCGTTACTGATGCTTAAATTGTCCTGTCTTTGACCAGTGTGAGCCTCTTCAGTCCTTTGGCACAAGCCTAGAATTAGTCTTTGATAGCTTTCTTGCTAGCTGGTATAGCAAGTTGTTCCAGGCTTATCTTGTGTGGATTAACTGTGTACTTCTCACAACAATCTTATGAAATTGTACTGTTGTTATTTCTATGTTAAAAATGAAGAGAGAAAACCGAGAACAAGTACCGGAACATAAGCTTAAATTCCTTGGCTCCCTGTGTAAATGTTCTTTCCAATTTTCCACAGTTTACTACCTCTTAAAATCTGTTATGTTTCATTTTCCTTTGGTAACTTGATTGGCTAAAATTAGTAGTTTATTAAACATTAGTTTCGAGGATTCCATAAGCAAGAGCACTGAGATTATCAAATAAATAGTCTAGGAATTATTTTCTTTCTGTTTTCTCAATCTCGTCTTTTCTACTTTCCTCCTGTGAAAATACAAAGTTTGATGCAATGTCCAAGTAGTTTAGGAGAGGAAAGCAACTGTGAGGTATTTTCTTTGTTTCTTGAAGGAAAGTGTCTTTAACTATATGTAATTGTAATTGCGCTTACTATTGTTAGGAAAAATGAGAATTTGTATTGGTGCTATTCATTTTCAAAATGAAAGGGGCTCATTCAGTTATGTAGCAGCCATTTATTGAGTGTCTGTTATATGTCAGGTGTTTGACATATAAAGTTGAAAAGCATCATTCCTGCTCATAGTCTAAAAGGAGATAGAATGATAAACATCCAATTATATATTTAAAAAAGTAAAAGCACTAAAATAGAGCCACATACAAGGTGCTATGGAATGTAGAAGAGCTGAATCCTGAAGGATGAGTAGGGATTAGTCAAGTGGATGAAGTTAGAAAAGGTATTCCATACAGAGGGAGCAGCGTTGACAGAGACATGGATGCATGAGAAGCCATCATAAATCTGGAAACTACAACTAGGTCAATAACAGTTTCAACGCATAAATGACCTCAGGGTGAGTGGTAAGAATCGAGGTTGGAGAGATAGATATAAACTTGATCGTAAGAGGCTTTGTGTATTTTACTAAGGAGCTTTCATTTTGTCCTTTAAGCAGTTCTGAGCCATTGTAGACTTAAGCTAGACAAGGAAATGATCAGATTTTTAGAAGTATCTCAGAGAACAGTAGAAGGATAGATTACAGGTGGGCTGGAATGGAGACAGACTGGTTCTGAAGCTGTTGCCATAATCTCAGCAAGAAATAGTGAAGACCTGAATTAAGGTAGTGGCAGTCAGGAGTGAAGAGAGAAATCAGATGGATTTGAGAGAGATTTAAATTGTAGAATCAATAAAACTTAATTGCTAGATAAAGGAGAAGAAGGAGTCAGGCATCGTGGGCTCCTGGATGGCATGACTGAATGAGTCCCTTGCTGTATATTATGATACAGAATAGCAAAGCAAGAGCAGGTGTTAGTAGGTAGATGATGAGTTTGAGATGTCCCTTAGGTAGATGTATATGTGAGTATGAGCTCAGGAGAAACATAAAAGTCATCAGTACATAGGTAGTATTTGAAGCAATAGATTTAAATGGCATTATTTTGGAAACTTGATTCTGGAGTAAATAGAGATGAGGACTGGAACAGAATTCTTGGAAGCACTAACATTTTAAAATAAGTAGGAGTGGAAGAGAAGGTCATCTCTTGCTATCATTTCCTACCCCCCAAGCCAAGTAGGATATTGACCCCAAAATGCTAGGCGCCTTGCTTACGACCGCTGTCTTCCCCCAACATGCATCCGTGAAGGGACATTTGTGCCTCATACTTGTTTGCACCGTTCTACAAACCACAACACTTACTGATGAAGGTCAAAGATTGCAGCCTTCAGAATGGATTACAGGATTACACCTCAACATAAAGAAAACAAAAATCCTCACAACTTGACCAATAAGCAACATCATGATAAACAGAGAAAATATTGAAGTTGTCAAGGATTTCATTTTACTTCGATCCACAATCAACGCCTGTGGAAGCAGCAGTCAGGAAATCAAATGATATATTGCACTGGGTGAATCTGCTGTGAAAGACCTCTTTAAAGTGTTAAAAAGCGAAGATGTCACTTTGAAGACTAAGGTAAACCTGACCTAAGCTATGGTATTTTCAGTTGCCTCGTATGCATACGAAAGCTGGACAATGAATAAGGAAGACTGAAAAAGAATTAATTGATGCCTTTGAGTTACGGTGTTGGCGAAGAATATTGAATATACCATGGACTGCCAGAAGAATGAACAAAGCTATCTTGGAAGAAGTACAGCCAGAATGCTTGTTAGAAGTGAGGATGGCGAGACTTTGGCTCATGTACTTTGGATATGTTATCAGTAGAGACCAGTCCCTGAAGAAGGACATCATGCTTGATAAAGTAGAGGGTTAGCAAAAAAGAGGAAGACCCTCAACAAGATGGATTGACACAGTGGCTGCAACAATAGGCTCAGTCATAGTAACGATTTTGAAGATGGCACAGGACCAGGCAGTGTTTTGTTCTGTTGTACATAGGGTCACTATGAGTCAGAACTGACCTGACAGTACCCAACAACAACACTAGTTACAGTTATATTTTATCTCAGTTGGCAATGTCTATGAATAAAGAGGAAAAAACACATTCAGCTTTCCATATAACTACCAGACCTCCTTTCTAAGCAAAACCACTGAATGGCCAGTATCCTGCAAAAGATTGTTGGCTTCCAGTCATCTGTTCCTCTTTTGGTAGTCCTCTGACAGTGCTCAAGGGAAGCCCCCTTGTATAATCCATCTTCTAGTATGATTATTTCTCTAGCACTCTGGACTCCATTGCTGCTGACTTATCTTCCCCTTCTGCCCCCCATTTCACTCCCCTCCCAAACCCTTCCATTCTGCCCACTGGAATTCCTCCTGCATGATTAACAAACTCCCCTGTATTCTCAGTCTCTTCTGAGAATTCTTCCTATCTTCTTCCTTGACTGAAACCTGGTCCTTCCGCAGTAATTCTCTGTAGCCCACTCAGGCAAATGCCAGATCATTAAGGACCTTATTTGTTGTTGTAAGGACTTCAGTCTGCCAGATTGTGGAGCCATTTCCTATTTCTAAACCCCTGCTTGTTTGAGGTGCTTGCTGTCTGGCTACACCACCTCTGATACATCTAATCTCAATTATCTGCTGATTTCCTAGACAGTACCTCTTATTCATTGCAAACTGATACTGGCTTTTAGTGTTGCTTTTCTTCTGAACTGCTGCCATCAGCCTGAGTTAGCATCTGTATGGTTATGAACCCAAACAATCATTCTCTCTACCTTTTATTCCAAAGACCCTCTCTATTCCACTTTAGCCACCCTTTTTTACCTTGGACCTTGGCAACATCTGAAACCGTTTCAATTCCAAATTCACTAATTTAAACATCCCATAATATACTACCCTTTAGCTTGCCTCTTCAACTACTTCCATTATAGCTCCTCTTAAACATCACCAGGATCTTTAGACCACTAACATTTTCTGCTCCTTCTATCAGCTCCTTCCTGTCTTCACTACTCTTCTGACTAGCTTAGATTCCATGGCCTTTCATTTCAGGCACTTTTGCCAGTACGCTAAACTAACTTGTTCTTTTAGCTCAGTTGCCTGGGAGACAGGGCAGAACCCAAGCCTAACTGCCTATCTGGATGCTGCTTAAGATCACAAAATAGACAATGGGTGGTAACTCTGTAAATTCTTGATCACCAACCTCAGTTAGGATCGCAGCATTGCCTGGTAATCCTGCAGAGTTTCTGTTTTAAACTTACTCTTTCACTCGCTATAATAGTTGTTTTAGACCCTTATTCTCTTCGAATCTGAAATTTCTCTGTTCTCACTTGTAGCCGATGGTTTTGACCCCTACTTCATAGAGAAAATAGAATCGTTAGTTGCAATTTCCTTCAGCTTCCCACCACCAAATCTATTTACCTACCTCTCCCTCTACCCATCCTGGATCTCATACCCTCCTACCGCCTCAGGGCCTTGGTGCTGTTTATTCTTCTTCCAGCCCTCTCCTCTGCCCCCAATATCTTCAGCTTCTTCCCAACAGTCTTTCTCATCCACAATCTGAAATTTGTTTTTTCTTAAAACAGTAACCAAAAAAAAAAAACCTACTGTAATCTTATCTCACTTCAGCTATCACTCTCTCCCCTCCCCATTACAATCAAACTACTTGAAATAACTGTTAGAAAAGAGTGGAGTCTCCTTTTGCTGTCTCCTGGTACTTCTTAGGCCACACTACTCTGGTTTCTCCTCTCTTCACTCTTACCAAACAGTTAAAGGTCGTTTAATCATCCCATGAGCACTTGCTGTTTTTTAATTATGGAAAATTCTAACATATGCACAAAAAATGGAATTGTAAAATGAACCCCTGTTTATGTCCACCAACTAGATGCAACAAAAGTCAGGATTTGCCACATTAGCTTCATCTCCTTTTTCCTTCACCTATTTTTTTTTTTTTTTATTGCTGAAGTACCTTAAAGCAAATCCCAAAGGTTATGTCATTTCACCCCTACCTTACTATGCTACCTTATTAAAATGTGGACATTACTCCAACCCATAATTAACAGTAATTCCTTGGTATTATTTAATACCCAGTCTATAATCAAATTTTGCCATATATGTAAAAAATGTTTATTTCAGTTGGTTTGTTCAAATCATGATTCAAACAAGGTCTATATTTGCATATTATGTTTCCTAAATTTCTTTTTAATGTAGAGAATTTCCCACTTTCCTTTTTTTTTCTCTTATGAATTATTGCAGAAACTGGGGCAGTTGTCTCGTGAAATGTCCCCCATTGTGTATTTTTCTGTTTGCTTCCTTGTGGTATCATTTAACTTTATTCCCCATATTTTTGGTAAGTGAAAGTTTGCTTTAGGGACTTGATTAGATTCAGATTTGATTTTTTTTTTGGCAAGAGTACTTTGTAGGTGGTGCTGTGTGTATCATATTGCATTACATTAGGATGCTGCTCCACTTTTAGTGGGTTTAGGTGGTGACAATGGATCTTTCTTAAGAGTTCCCTATTATTATACTTACTTGCTCCCTTCTAGCAGCCACAGTTATACCTTAATCACATCTGCAGTCTTTTGCCACATAAGGTAACATATTTTCAGGTTCTTAGAAATAGGACCATTATTCTGCCTACCACACCTAGGCTCTGAATTGATTAAATTTTATTTTTTGAAACTCTAATTTTCGGGTGCATTTTTAGCATTAGGTGGTCTCTTCAGTCAGCCTACACAAGCTCCTGCCCAGTCCAACCAGCTGATACATACAGCAAGTGCTCTTTCTGCTCCAACGCTATTGGGAGATGAGAGAGATGCTATTTTGGCAAAATGGAATCAACTGCAGGCCTTTTGGGGAACAGGAAAAGGCTATTTTAACAATAACAATGCACCAGTGGAATTCACCCAAGAAAATCCGTTTTGCCGATTTAAGGTATTATACTGCTTTTAATCTTGTTTTGAAGAATAATGTGTAAAAGAGAATATATTTAGATTAAAATAATATCAAGAAAATGATTGCTTGGTTCTTCAGTACTCCTTGAACATGGTACAATTATACTTTGATTTAAAAAAAAAATTATAAAATTGAAGTGATTTCGTATGTATGTGTGATTGAAGGTGACCAGAATATGACCTCAAGAAGATGTGACTGAAATATGATTTATACCTGAGGGAGAAATGTTGAGAGAGGGTAATGGTCTGGTTAGGACCTATAAGGGGAGACCTGAAACTAGAATTTAGTGGTATTCGTTTAACATTGTCCAGCAGATAGGAGTATCTTTTCTGCTTGACAGGTATAAATATATTGTCACTATTGTAGCTGGATACCAAAGCCATTAAAGCAATATAAGTCCATTTTCTTTGCTCTGATTCCTTGCCTGCCTAACAGCCTTCTCTTAAATTTGACTTCTCAGAGAATCTGTTCATCAGCCAGTGACAGTATTCATTGAAGTCAACTTGGCAGTATATTTTTCATGACAGATTAATCAACTGGCATTTCAGTTTATACTTAAGCCTCTTGTGAGTTTTGTTGTCCTATGTCAGTCTCTTGAGCCTAATCCTTGTGTACATAATCCTGTCTCTGAAACTTCAAAGCTGAGGATCAGATCCTTGAACATGGTTAAATAACAAAAAGTCTCCAGCTGCATTTGTTAGAGAACATCTATTTTATCGCTGTAACAAAACAAAAATAATGTATCTTTTGAGTATATATAGTTGAAATTTTAATTTTTTTTTTTTAGAGACTAAGATATAAAATAGTAGACATAGGTTGACTAACAACTTAAATTTTTTTAAATTGAGGTGTAGCATACATACAGTAAAATGCATAATGTACACTAATCTAGAGTGAATTAAAAAAAATTTTAAGTTGTGTGTAAGCAGTAATAAGACATAAAAGACTTTTATCTTGACCAGTTTTTCTTTAGGTATAGTTAGCCATGTTTAATATTATGTAATAAACTAATCTGTTCCATGAAGTTATAAAGTCATTAGATATTTTTATAGTATTTGTAAGATGTTGTTATTATTGTGCCTTAAAAGTACTTGTTTGTAAAGTGCTTCTTCATATGTCTAAAACTTAATTTCAGATTCCATGAGTCAGATATATAGTGAAATAAATTACATTTTAGTCTGTGACTTTTGCAGTCATTATTATAGTGACATGCAGAGTTGTCTCAACTGTGTTAAGCACCCAACAACAATGTGTGTCAAAGTTTCTTGGGTGAGGAACCTCTTTATAGTTACTCTCTGTACGAGAAGAAATATTAATTTCACTCTATAGGTTTATGTTATCCTTGGGTAGAATTGTTTCTCTTTATAATTGTGTGACCTTGTAGGGCACAGAATGGTGGGAAGAATCATTATTCCTTTCATTTTCAGACATTAAGCTGTTTGCCTTGTTTTAATGGACATTACGCTATTGATATTAAACACCTGATTTAAGATCTCTCTGTATTTTTTATATTTTTTTTTTTTTTTTTTTTTGGTTATTCCACAGGCAGTAGGTTACAGTTGTATGCCCAATAATAAAGATGAAGATGGGCTAGTGGTTTTAGTTTTCAACAAAAAAGAAACAGATATTCGAGGCCAACAACAGCAATTGGTAGAATCATTGCATAAAGTTTTGGGAGGAAACCAGACCCTTGCTGTAAATGTAGAGGGTATTAAAACATTGCCAGATGATCAGTAAGTATACTGATGTTATTTATTATATATATAAATATTAAATGTATTATTTATTTTTGTGCACGTTGGTCCATTGAGAATAATCAATAGTGTTTTTGTTTCTGAAGCACAAATTGAATCTCAGCAGATGTTATCGCTAAGCTAGTGATTATTCAGTATTTATAGAAACATTATTTAAAAGTTTTTTTTTCTTTCTTAATTTTAGATTTCTTAACTTAGATGCTGGTAACTTCTTAGATTTTTTTATTCAGGAACAGGAGGAAACATGTATTATGATTGTGTGCAAATAAAGGGCCATAAAGATGTTACTGGAAAGTTTTAGGAGCCAGGTCAGTTGATTACTACTCATGTTCATCCATGGATAAATATGATACCTTTACTTCCCTTGGCCTATGTATAATTTTTCAGTCTTAGTGGCAAGGCATTATTTTAGGATACTTAGCATTAGAAGAGTTGTTATCAATGAGATACAATAACTGAAATCAGATTTTACTTGGTCTTAATTGCAGTGAAGCAGTTTAAAAGCTTTAACAGAATCTCTGAAGTAGTTGTTGTTTCTGGAAAGAATTAACAATAAGTCACATTTAAATAGAACTTTGAAATTAAGCAAGCTCTTTTACAGATATTATGTTGTTTCCCTATTTCATTTTAACTGTATCATTTAAGTTGGTTTATAAGTGAACATAATGTTAAGTAAATATTTCTTATCGAAGATTTAAGAAAAAAAACATTTTAATTTCCTTCACCTAAAACAGCCATTTCTGAAATTCGGCTTCATGCCATTCTAAAATCACATTCTGTGTTGATATTTGTGGTTATCAGTTATGTGCTTGATATTTTATAACTTGGATGTTTTTTCCCCAGGACAGAAGTTGTCATTTACGTTGTTGAACGTTCTCCAAATGGTACTTCAAGAAGAGTTCCAGCTACAACACTATATGCACATTTTGAACAAGCCAATATAAAAACACAATTGCAGCAACTTGGTGTAACCCTTTCTATGACTAGAACAGAACTTTCTCCTGCACAGATCAAACAGCTTTTACAGAATCCTCCTGCTGGTATGTTTCTAGGGTCACAGAATTGAGAAAATTAAAGATTTGCATATCTCCACCCATTTTGGGAGGTGTTGATTGGTTATCAGTGTTAATAAAACCAATGTCAGCTTAACATGTCAGCTTATTTGGGACATAGTTTTGGATATTTTTATTGTATTCATTCATTCATATAGTTTTATTATATAACTAATATGTTTGTTAGAAATTTTGGAAAATGATGAACTAAAGAAAAATCTGGCTACCCAAAGGTAATTCACTCTTAATATTTTGATTTTTTTTTTCTAGTTTATCTTTTGTTTTAACTGAGTTTTTAAGTAAAACTTGAATGTGTTCTCATTGTAAAAGGTTCTAGATGGCATAAGTAGATTGACTGTGTGACAAATCTTCTTTACCTTTCTTCCTTTACTACTATCAATAATTTATTGTGTTCTGTTAGTCCTTTATCTGAGATTTTAACTACAAGCATATATACATGTGTTGTTGTTATGTGCCGTTGAGTCGATTCCAACTCATAGTGACCTTGTAGGACAGAGTAGAACTGCCCCTTAGGGTTTCTTAGGCTGTAATCTTTATAGGAGCAGATTGCCAGGTCTTTTCTCCTGAGGAGTGACTGGTGTGTTTGAACCAGTGACATTTTGGTTGACAGCCGAGCACTTTAACATTGTGCCACCAGGGTTCCTTATATATACATGTAGGTCCTTCAGAAAAGGATTCCTGCAAGGTACATTTACTGCAGCTTGCCTTTTCACTTAACAGTAATTCTTAATGTTTTCCATGTCACTACATGAAAGTCTTAAAAAAAAAAATTACATCATCGTAGTAGTAGTATTCTATGGATGTACGTATTTTATCTAACCACTAAATTGTTTCCAGCTTTTCACTATTACCATCTATGATGTTAACATCCTTATATATGTATTTTAGAACACATGGCGTGTATTTCTTCAGTATAAAACCAAAAACCAAACCCATTGCTGTCGAGTAGATTCCGACTCACAGTTACCCTGTAGGATGGAGAACTGCCCCATAGGGCTTGCAAGGAGCAGCTGTGTGGATTTGAACTGCTGACCTTTTGGTTAACAGCCAAGCTCTTAACCACTGTGCCACCAAGTTTTGTTAGATACTGCCTAATTGCTCCCCAAAGAAAGTTATACATTTACATTCATACCAGCAATGTGTGGGAAAACTCATTTTGCTGCATTTTTGCCAACAGTGGAGATTATTAGTCTTTTTAATTTTTGCCACTCTTAGGTCAAGAAATTAATATTTATTTTAATTTGCATTTCCTAATTACTAGTAAAGTTGAGCATATTTTCATGTTTATTAGCCATATGTTTGTATTTTTTTGTGACTTACCTTTTCATATCTTTTGCCCGTTTTTCTATTCAAGTTTTTATCTTTTCCTTCTTTTTTGAGCTTATTCATCCCATAAGATTTTTATTTTTACCTTTTCCAGAATGTAATATAGTTGGAATCATACAGTATGCAGCTGTTTCAGAATAGCTTGATGTTTATTCTTACAGTGTTCATATTTGGCAGTCATATTTTGTTATGGTTTCTGGGTTTGTCTTGCTTTAGAAAGCACTTTTTCATACAAATGTAAATATGGAAATTAATTTATTTTATAAAACATATTTCTTCTTTATGGTAGGAGTAGATCCTATTATATGGGAACAAGCCAAGGTGGATAACCCGGATTCTGAAAAGTAAGTATATCTTGATCTTATAGCAATTTGATATGAAAACTAATATTTGCTACTAGGAAAGCAAACAAACGCAAGTTATTATTAGTCTTATATTTGAGGTGAGTTTACTGTCATTTTAGAAAATGCTGACTGTGGTGAGGCCACGTATTATAGTAAAAACATTGCTGGGATTAAAGATATCTGAGTATCAGTCCCTTAACTGCCTTTGCATTTAATAGTGCAGTTTTTTCACTGGGCTCTACATCTGTAGAATAGAAAGGTTGAATAAAATCTATCTTGTAACATTGCAGATTTCGTGGTCATAGATCTGCCTTAGAATTCTAGAAATTTAATGTAAAATTACACAAATGTTTTTATGAAAATCTTAACTTCTTGTGTTGGTAATAATAGGCTTAAGAGCTGAAAATTAACTGCTTGCATTTCTTCAGATTAATTCCTGTACCAATGGTGGGTTTCAAAGAACTTCTGCGAAGACTGAAGGTTCAAGATCAGATGACTAAGCAGCATCAGACCAGACTAGATGTAAGCATTTAGCTTTTCATTCTCTGGGCCTGGCAGTGGTAAAAGAAGTAGACATTTAATTCTTTTTACCATGTGTGCTATTTTGTCTTATGGGGAAACAGTATAGTATACACTACGAATTAGAAATTATAGTTTTTCACAGCTACCTTCTTTTTGGCAGAGTCCCTCAAATCACATAAATTTGATTTGGCATATCCTAATAGTGAATTTAGAGTTCAAAATTGTTGGCGTAGCAAATCATTTAGACTGTCATTTCCAATTCCAGCAATAGAATGCATGTGTTATTTTATTAAACACTTTTATTTATGGAGCCTATGAAAATGAAAGTGAGCCTGGGTGGCACAAGCAGTTTGTGATCAGCCAGCTGCTAACCTAAGGCAGTGTGAACACAAAGTGGCTCCGCAGAAGAAAGGCCTGGCAAACTGCTTCCATAAAGAGTACAGCCAAGAAAACCCTACGGAGAAGTTCTACTCTGTAACACATGGGGTTGCCATGAGTCAGAATCAATTTGACAGCAGTGAGTTTGGTTTTTAGTTTTTATGAAAATGAAGACTACAGTTGTCATTTATGTTGTCATAATATAATTATTCCTACTCATTGGAGATTGATGAAGCAAATTTAAATTATTGAATGCTTAAGTCTACTTAATTTTTTGTTCATTTCATTAAGTAGAATTTTATTGTCAGATATTTAAATATTCTTAAAGGTCACCTCCAAATTCTTATATCGAATTCCAGATGAGATATCCATTCAGATTCTGTTTGAGTAATGAAAAGCTTACTGTTTTATGGAGCAATCCATTTCATTGTTGACCAGCTCTAATTGATACAAATTATCTTTCTTACATTGATCCAGTATCTGACTTGCTATAATTTACATCCATTTTCTCTGTATTGTGGATAATCAATGTTTCCTGTGACAGCCCTACAGATACTTGAACATTATCATCATTCTTTATTTTTAGTATTTTCTTCTCTAATAATTCCTAACGTGGATTCTTATGTGACGTGACTTCCAGATCCTTCATTATCTTAGGCTGGCCATGTTGAATTTATCAGCATGATTTTTTTTAATAGTAATTTATTGTGTTTTCGGTGAAATTTTGCACAGGAAATTAGGTTTCCCTTTAACAATTTTTATATAAATTGTTTCGTGCCATTGGTTACAATTGTTACAATGTGTCAGCATTCTGATTATTTCCATTCTGTTTGTTCTGTTTCCATTGATCTAGCTTCCCTTCCCCACCTTGCCTTCTCATCTTTGCTTTTGTGTAACTGTTGACTCTTTGGTCTCATATAGTTAATTGTTTAAGGGAGCGCATTACTCATTGTTTTATTTTATAAATGAATCTATTATTTGGCCAAAAGGTGACCTGCAGAAACAACTTCAATTCCAAGTTTAGATGGTATCTTATGGTGATAATCTCGGGAGTTCTTGTAGTCTCTTACCAGTTCAGAAGGTCTGGCTTTTTTTAGGAATTTGACTTTTGTTCTACGTTTTTCTCCCATTCTATCCAGGACTTTCTATTGTTTCCCTGGTCAGAACTGTCGGTAGTGGTAGCTGGGCACCATTTAGTTCTTCTGGTCTCAGGTTAGAAGAGGTTGTGTTCCGTGTGGGCTATTAGTCCCATGGACTAGTTTCTTCTTTGAGCCTTTGATTTCCTTCATTCTCTTTTGCTCCATACGAGTAGAGACCAATAGTTGTATCTTAGATGGCCACTCTCAAACTTTTAAGATTCCAGACACTACTCACCAAACTAGGATGTAGAACATTACCTTTGTGACCTATGTTATGCCAGTTGACTAAGTTGTCCCCCAAGACTATGGTTCCAAGCCTTTTGACCCAGTACACCAATCCGGCAAGTTGTTTGGGTATGTCTAGGAAGCCTCCATTACTGTGCCCCCATGTGGTTTGTTATATATGTGAATATATATATATGCAGCACACATAAACGTGTGTATACATATGCCTACAGATAGATAACATCTATACATGCATGTACATTTACACATATGCCTTCCTGTACACATGTATGCATCCATATCTATCTACATAACCACACACATAATTTTGGTTGTTTTTACTGTTCAAAATTGTGTGTGTTAACAGCATTTACCATATATCCCTTTTTCTAATGTACTTCTTAGTGTCTTTATTTACCTTGGTCAAGTTGTGCTGACTTCACTCTTATTTGGAATTGCCTTTCCTATCACCAGAAGTAACAAGTATATACTATCTAGAAAGTGATTCCCCCTTCTTCTCCCTCTCATCCCTGGTAACCATTAAAGAACTTTGCTTTCTCTGTGTTATGAATTGAATTGTGTCCCCTAAAATTATGTATTGCAGGTCCTAACCTCTGTGTCTGTGGTTATGGTTATAATCCCATTTGGAGTTGGTTGTCTTTGTTATGTTAAGCAGACAGGATTAGTATAGGGTGTGTCTTGAGTCAATCTCTTTTGAGATATTAAAAGCTTATACAAGCAAGTAGGAAGCAGAGGGATCGGATAAGATGATGTGCCACGTGAAGATCACCAGGGAGCCAAGGAACGTGGACCTTCCCTCAGAACCAACAGAGAGAAAGCCTTCCCCTAGAGCTGGCACCCTAAATTTGGACTTCTGGCCTCCTAAACTGTGAGAAAAGAAATTTCTGTTTTTAAAGCCACCCACTTGTGGTTATTTGTGTTACGGCAACACTAGATAACTAAGACAGTGTGTATATCTATTCTTGACTTTTTATAATAGTGGAACCATACAATAGTTGTCTTTTTGTGATTATTTCACTCAGCATAATATCCTCCAGATTCATCCATGTTATGTTTCACAGACTCCTCATTATTCTTTTATAGTTGCATAGTATTCCATTGTATGTATGTACCGTAATTTGTTTAGCCATTCATCTGCTGATGGGCACTTATCACCCTCAGTACTATATAAGTGGGGTATGACCAAATTTCTTCAATTGTGCTATTACTTCTCTTTATCTAAATACCATACTTCTATTTCTGCAGGTTAATATTTCATTATCTTCCCTAGTATACTGTTGATTGCTGGTGAACTTGGTTTTCGTGTAACTTCATCTAATTGGCATTTCAATAGCCTTTTCTTTATTTTTTTCCCGTTTTCACTGGAAATTCAATACTATTTATTGCTTTAGTCATTCATCTAAAAAATATTTAACTAGTATATGTTGGAAGGAGCCCTGGTGGTACAGTGGTTAAAGCACTCCGCTGCTAACCAAAAAGTCGGTAGTTTGAACCCACCAGCTGCTCCTTGGAGAAAGATGTGACAGTCGATTTACAGCCTTGGAAATCCTGTGGCGCAGTTCAGCTCTGTCCTATCGGGTTGCTGAGTCGGAATCAACTCAACAACAGCAGTAGGTTTGGTTTATTTTTCTAAGTATATTGTAAATACAAGGATGAATGAAACAGACTTCTAAGCCAATAGTCTAGTAGGAAAAACGGTTGTATAAAGAGATTATAGTTCAGATAATTATAGATATTAGATAAGTAAATATAAAGCCTAAAGGAGGGATTCTGTCTGGGAAAGATTTCTAGAGGAGACACTTAATGAGGATCTTGAAGGATGAATTAGTTTGATAGATAAGAGGGTTGGGGCTAGAGGGGGTAGCATATACATCATTCCTGGAAAATAGCAGCAATTACAAAGGTATAGACACATAAAAGAGTAGGGTGGGTTTTGGGAAGCTGTAAATACTTAAAACTGGAGTACAGGGAGTGATAAGATAGAAGAGGAGATACAATCAGTGTAATAGGCAGAAGCCAGATTATAGAAAGCCTCTTAGGCTTGCTAAAACATGCTTTTACCCTGTAATTCCTTTTTGTGGAGAAGAGTATTTGGAATACAAGGTCTAGGTGCTTGGTGTGCTCCTTGCTAGTGGGATGTCATTGCTTCTAGGGCCTCCCAGTGGAACAAAGCTAGGAAACACACACATATGCATCTATACTATTTCTGAATCTTTATATATTAAAAACCATGACTTCATAATCAGCAATGTTTTTCTTTAACTTTTATCTTTTTTTTTTTTAACTTTTTATTTTGAAATAGTTGTAGATTCATAGGAAGTTGCTTGCTGTCTTAGTTATCTAGTGCTGCTGTAACAGAAATACCACAAGTGGATGGCTTTAACAAACAGAAGTTTATTCTTTCACAGTTTAGGAGGTTGGAAGTGCAAATTCAGGGCACCAACTCTAGGGGAAGGCATTCTCTCTCTGTCGGTTCTGGGGGAAGGTCCAGTGACAGTATGTTTTTAAAAGATGTATCCATGTTGCTTCTGATGGCTAAATGGTAGTCCATCATTTGCATCCACCATGTTCTGTTATCCTTGTAAAGGATATTTACATTGCCTTAAACATCCTTAACACAAATAATTCTGCAGTGAATTTTCTCGTCTTTGTGCCCTCATGGACCCATAGGAGAGTTTTGCTGGGATGTATACTTTAGATTGGGATTGTTGGGTTATAGGGCATGTTGTTAGATGCATCAGGTTGGCTCTGACTCATAGTGACCTTATATATAACAGAACAAAACTTTGCCCAGTCCTACACCACCCTCACAATAGTAGGTATGTTTGAACCCTTTGTTGCAGCCAGTGTGCCAGTACATCTCGTTGAGGATCTTCCTCTTTTTCGCTCACCCTCTACCAAGCAGGGATTGGTCCCTCCTGATAACATGTGCAAAGTATGTGAGATGAAATCTTGCCATCCTCGCCTGTAAGGAGCATTCTGGCTGTACGTCCTTCAAGACAGATTTGTTCGTTCTTCTGGCAGTCCATGCTGTGTTCAGTATTCACCAAAAAAGACCTTCATTTTTCATTGTCCAGCTTTTGCATGCATATGAAGCACTTGAATATACCATGGCTTGGGTCAGTGACATCTTTGCTTTTTAACAATTTAAAGAGGTCTTTTACAGTAGATTGCCCAGTGCAATCTGTCCTTTGATTTCTTGTCTGCTGCTTCCATGGGCATTGATTGTTGATCCAAGTAAAATGCAGTCTGTTTTCTTTATCATGATGTTGCTTACTGGTCCAGTTGTGAAGATTTTTGTTTTCTTTATATTGAGATGTAATTCATGTTGAAGGCTATAGTCTTCGATCTTCATCAGTAAGTGCTTCAAGTCCTCTTCATTTTCAGCAAGCAAAGTTGTGTCATATTGCATATCACAGGTTGTTAATGATGCATATGCATATTCAAATTCACAAAGTCCTCAAGATTGCTTTCTAGAATGGCTCTACCAATGTTTACTCATCAACAGTGCCTGACTCTTCCTGTTTTCCCATATCTTTACCAACACTTAGTGTTATCCAACTCTCTAATTTTTACCTTAATAAAATGAAGAAGTATCTTGTTTGTTTTGCTTAAATTTGTAAATGATTTCTCTGATTACTAGAAAGATTGAGCATTTCTTCATAATACATGTTAGACATTGGAATTTACCCTTTATTGTATCTCCTCCTCATAACTTTTATGTAAGCCTTTTAATGTTATTTTTAAAAGCATACATATAATAAAACTTATTTTATTTTTTGGTGTGTAGTTCTATGAATTTTAACACGTATAGATTCATGACTATCACAGTCAGATACAGAACAGTCCTGTCACCCCAAAATTCCCTCATGCTGTCTCTGTCCATTTGTAGTCATACCCTCATCCTACCCCCAATCCCTGTCAACTGCTGATCTGTTCTCCTTCACTATTGTTTTGTCTTTTTGAGAATGTCATTTAAAGAGACTTAAACCATTTGTAACCTTTTTGAAACTGACTTCTTTCACTCAACATAATGCCTTTGATATTCATCCAAGTTGTTTTGTGTATCCAGATTATTCTTTTTTATTGCTGAATAGCATTCCATTGTATGGATTTACCACAGTTTCTCTCTTCACCCATTGATAGGCAGCAGAGTTGTTTCTAGTTGTTGGCATTATGAACTACTATAAACATTCTTGTACAGATTTTTGTGTGAAAACAGACTTTCAGTTCACTTGGGTAAATTCCCAGGAGTAGGATTGCTGGGCTATATGGTAATATATGTTTAACTTTCTAAGAACTGCCAGAGTGTTTTCTAGAGTGGCTGTACTATTTTGAATTCCCACTAACAACATATGAGAATTCCTGTTACTCTGCATCCTTGCCAGCCCTTTGTATTGTTAATATTTGTTTTAGCTATTCTAAAAGCTGTGTAGTACTAGCTTGCTTTGCTTTTAATTTGCATTTCCCTAATGGCTAATAAAGTTGAACATCTTTTCATGTGTATATTTGTCATCCATTTATCCTCTTTGGTGAAGTGTCTGTTCAGGTCTTTTGCTCACTTTTTAATTGATTTGTTTTCTTAGTGTTGGGTTTTAAGAGTTCTTTTTATATTCTAGATACAAGTTCTTTGTCAATACCAACTTATCAAATATTTCCTCCCAGTTGGTAACTTGTGTTTTCATTTTCTTAAACAGTGTCTTTCTCAGAGCAAAAGTTTTAAAGTTTTGATAAAGTCCAGTGTATCGGTTTTTTCTTTTATGATGTTCATGACTAAGAATTCTTTGCCTAACCTAAGGTCACAAAGATTTTATCCTGTTTTTCTTCTAGAAGTTTCATAGTTTTACATTTAAATTTAGTTCTACAATCCATTTTGAGTTACTTTTTATATATGTTATGAGATTAGGTGAAGGTTTATTTTCTTTTATTGTTCCAACACCATTTATTGAAAAGACTGTCTTTACTCCATTGAGTTGCCTTTGAACCTTTGTCAAAAATCAGTATATGTGTTTTGTTACATATATATTTACCACCGTTAAAAAAAAAGAAAGAAAGAAAATCAATTTACCATATTCATGTGGGTCTGTTTCTAGCCTGTTCTGTTCCACTGATCTATATGTCTGTCCCTTCGTTGATATTACCCCGTCTTAATTCTGTTTCTTTGCTGAGATTTTGGGTTCAGTCCCCAGGTTCCAACTAGCTTTCTATGGGTTGTGATTTCAATATAAGTTCAAAGCCTTTGTAGTCTATTCAGATGTCCCATGTATGCACCACCCAGTGGTCATTCTGAGACCTGGGCATTGGTCTGTCTCATAGTTCAGTGCTCAAAGTTTGTGCTATGCTGTTCAGGGTCAGACCCATCCACAAGCAGGTCCTGAGCCCGTGAGTTCATAGACAACTTTATGAGGTCACTTTCCTAAGCTGCTCCCTCTTTGCAATCTCCCCAATACTTTCAAGTTCCTGGGCTTCCCTTGTTGGTTTTCTAACAAGAAGGCAGGGGGTTTTATTTACCCTGCTCTGCTGTGCCCTGCTGTGCATTTCATACTAATTAAGAAATCACTCTTCACCCTCAAAGTCTAAAACATATTCTTCTACATATATTTCTGTGTTTTGAAGTTCAGCCTTTCACATTTAGGTCTTTTGCACTCATAGAGTTCACCTTAGTCTATTGTATGTGGTATCAGTCTGTCGCAGCGGCGACGGTTGTCAGGGCGGCAGAGACAATAACCAATGCCATAACTCTTACAGAGAAGTGGGGCCAGGAGGGTCACTCTGAGGAGTCGAACCCTGGCTTCAGTCCCAGGAGTTTATCTTATAGTCAGTACAGCAAGCAGTAAAGCAAATAACAGAACAGTGGGCTTTGGGTGAGTAACAATAAGTTTCCGGCAAGGGAGAAGGAATTCAGGTAAAAAAGCCAATCAGTAACAGGACAATAGGTTTGGGAAAACAAGTTGTGCCTAATCTCTTTCTCATCGCTGACAAGTCTCCAACATGTCGTATACAGCATAGAGGCTTGTGGGGGCTGCAGTTGTCAATAGTGCAGCCATGTTTAAATGGCATATATCCCCACATCAGTCCACCTTTATTTTTCTCTATATAATGGGTCAGTTTTTCCAATATCATTCATAAAAATTTTATGTTTTCCCAATGACTTATCAAAGCATTTATATTTTATAATACAATTCCATAAATACCTGGTCTATTTCTAGGCACTCTGTGTGTCACTGGCCAGTTGGTCTGTTCTTACACCAATTCCATATTGGTTTTTTTTTCCCTTTACTTTTGTGTTTTTGGTAACATATTTTAATGTCTGGTAGAGTCAATCAATAACCTTTCCTGTTCTTTTCAACATTTTCTTAGCTCTTCGTGGATCTTTATTGTTCCACTACAGTTTTAGAATCCATTTGTCTAAATGCTAGAATTTTACTTGGAATCGCATTGAATGTATATATTAATTTGTGGAGAATTGAGTTTTAATCATGTTAAATCACTTCATCCGTGAACATGGTATGCTTTTTTAATCACTGAGGTCTTTTGTCTTTTGAAATAGTTAAAAAATATATTCTCTATAAAAATATTGTACATTCTTGGGTATTTTTAGATTGTGTTTCTCAATACTGTGAATGGTAACATTTGTATTTTTTAATTATTGTTGATATGGAATTACACTATAATTAATGTGTTTGGAAGGCCTGCAAAATTTTCAAAACCAGGATGGGGAGAGGGTATATAAAACAGGGCCACCTAATTTTGTCCCTTCAGCATGGCCTCGAGTATGAAAATTTCCTTAAAAGGTGATATGTACAGACATGCTAAAATGTCTTGCACAGTCTTTATCCTCTTTCTTATGGCATCTCCATATAAGCCAATGGCATAGAATGATTATTATAGGGACAATTATGGGATCAGTTCTGATTGGGAAGCTTTAATGAAATGGTAGGATTTTAACTCAGCCTTTAAGGTTAAGACTTCATAAGTGGGATTTCAGGCCAAGCAAAGAGCATAATCAAAGATCCAGAGACATAAAAATGTATTGGGTTGTGTGAGTAATATCCTTCCCTTCCCTCTTCACTTTGATCATTCCCTTTAAGTATTTTATAACAGTTAATATTGAACCATACTTTCTGGCAGCAGTTAGATTGAAGGCTAATTGTTAAGTCCCCTCCTGGATGTCATCTTATAGATGTTAATTTTTTTCCATTCACAGCCTGGTTGGTGCTCTATTCCATATTATTTCAGATTCCTTAATTATTTCTGAAGTATAGGTCTTATCTTTCTATACATTTGCCTCATTCTTGAAGCTCTAAAGAAATCTCTGAGTGGTACTTTTTAATTTTTAGATGTATAAAAGGGGAAGAGATATAAAGAGAAGAGTTTATATTTTGAGAGATAGAAACTTTAGAATTACCTTACCTTAGAATTAGGTAAAAGGAGACCTGTTGGCACAAACAGTTAAGTGCTAGACTGCTAACTCACCCAGCAGCTCCGCAGGAGAAAGACTTGGTAATCTGCTTCTGTAAATATTACAGCCAAGAAAACACTATGGGGGCAGTTCTACTCTGTCACATGGGGTTGCTATGAGTCAGAATCTATTTGACAGCACCTGGCAACAACAGAGTTAGGAAAGCTTTATTTGTATATAGGTAATTTGTATAAAGGTGTACCTGATAGTTGTGATCTCTGTACTTGATTTACCTCAAAAAAAATTTTTTTAACAGATTATATCAGAAGATATTAGTGAGTTACAGAAGAATCAAACTACAACTATGGCCAAAATTGCACAATACAAAAGGAAACTCATGGATCTTTCCCATAGAACCTTACAGGTAATAATTTTGGATTTTTTTTCGTCCAAGTTTATTTTAAAAATTTTCAGATCTAGAAAAAGGTTAACATTTTGCCACATTCACTTTCTTTTTTTGCTGTGAAAGTAAGTTGCAAACATTGTTGACACTTCATAATTCCATAATATCTGGTATCTAGTCCTTATTCAGATTTTCCCAGTTGTCTCAAAATTGTCTAACTTTCTTGCTTTTTCTAATTGATAATCTAACCAAGGTTCATTGGGTTTTGTGTTTATTCAGTATTTTTAAATCTAGAAGAGTCCAGTCTCCTTGTTTTTTTTTATTTTTTTTAATTTCATTCACTTTTTCAAGAGTCTGGGCCAGTTTTCTTATATAATGTCCCTTTTGGATTTGTCTGATTATTTCTTCATGGTATCTTTTTTTCCTCCATACCCTGTAACTGGAGAAAATTTTTCCATAAACTGGAAATGATGTCTACAGGTATGATGGATTCAGATGCAACATTTTTGGCAGGAATGCTTCACAAGTAGTGATCTGTATTTTATATTGCATCACATCAGTAGGCATATAATTTTAGGATATTCCACTATCAAAAGAGTGCCATGTTTGATCACTTGATTAAAGCAGTAATTGCCATATCTCTTCTTTGTAAAGATAAATTTTTTTCTCTTGTAATTACTAATCTGTGTGAGTATTCTCCTCCACCAGAAAGAGGAACAGTTGGAACAGGCTCCTAACAAAGTGGAGCTGCTGGAAAAGACAGATAATATCTTGAACCAAAAATAATAAGAATAATAATTGGAGCTATTATACAGCAATGAAAAATACTTTCTGGAACTTAAAACTGATTTTTCAAACAAAATTTGGTAGAAACTGAAGAGATGTTTGCTCTTACAATTTAAATAAGCAGCTTGGAAGATCAAGTGGAAGAATATTTCAGACACAGAAATACGAAGAAATAAGGGAGCAGATCTGAGACTTCGAGTTTAGCTCAAGGAGACCTAATATGTGAATAACAGGAGTTCCAGAAGAAGAAAATGGAATATAATTATACAAGTATTTAAACATAATTTCCCCAAGCCAAAGAAGAGCCTGAGTCTGTATATTGAAAGGGCTTATTGAGTTCTAAGAGGAAATAATGAGAAAAGACACATGTAGTTATACCCTGGTAAAAGAAACTGCTGAACTCTGAGGATAAAGAGAGTTTTCAGGCAGGAAAATCAACTTATATAAGGAATAATCAGATTGGCATCAAAATTCTATGTCCCAGTGTTGAAGACGAGAAGATACTGGAATACATCTATAGGATAAGTACTACTATCCAAGAATTCCAAACCAAAATTGAGTGACCATTCATCTGTTAAGGTGAAAAGAAGATATTTGTGGATATACAGAGGTTCAAAGTTTATTATCACCCATGTTCTCTGAGTAAAATACTCAAGAAAGGACTCCAACCAAAAGACAAACCAGTTATAACAGAGACTTCAGGATAGGGCAGGTTGAAGAGGAGAGAAAACAGTGGTAAGCAATTCACCTTGCTGTCTGTATTTAAATCTGAATGGATAATGATTATTCTACATGTGTGACAGAAGTGTTAAATATGGACTTTTGTAACAGAAGATACAGGAAAACAATAATCTTTTTATCTTTTTTAAAGGAAAACAATAATCTGAAACTAGAAGTACTTTTCCAACAAAACCTAGAGGTTGTACGAGAGGTCTCACAGGGTTGAGTGAGGAAAATAAAAATAAAGTTCTTCTTGAGGCGGGTGGAGGGAAGCAGTGAAGAAATAAAACATCTTGGTGTGAGGAAAGTGTATATGAAATCAGTGATACCTCTTGTTAGGTGCCGTTGAGTTGGTTCCAACTTATAGAGACCCTATGTACAACAGAATGAAACACTGCCATCCTCACACTGCGGTCTTGCACCATCCTCACAATCATTATGCTTGAGCCCATTGTTGCAGCCACTGCGTCAGTCACTCTTGTTGAGGGTCTTCCTCTTTTTCACTGACCTCCTTTACCAAGCATGATGTCCCTCTCCAGGGACTTATCCCTCCTGATAACTTGTCCAAAGTATGAGACGTAAGCTCGCCATCCTTGTTTCTAAGGAGCATTCTGGTTGTACTTCTTCCAAGACAGATTTGTTCATTCTTTTGGCAGTCCACGGCATATTCAATATTGTTCGCCAACACCACAATTCAAGGGCGTCAGTTCATCTTCGATCTTCCTTATTCGTCGTCCAGCTTTCGCATGCATGTGAGGCAATTGAAAACACCATGGCTTGGGTCAGGCGCACCTTAGTCTTCAAGGTGACATTTTTGCTTTTCAGCACTTTAAAGAAGTCTTTTGCAGCAGATTTGTTGTGTGTTTTGACTTCCTGACTGCTGCTTTTATGGGTGTTGATTGTGGATCCAAGTAAAATGAAATTCTTGACAACTTCAGTCTTTTCTCCGTTTATCATAATGTTGCTTATTGGTCCAGCTGTGAGGATTTTTGTTTTCTCTATGTTGAGGTGTAATCCACACTGAAGGCTGTGGTCTTTGATCTTCATCAGTAAGTGTTTCAAATCCTCCTCACTTTTCGCAAGCAGCGTTTGTTGTCTGCATATCGCAGGTTGTTAACGAGTCTTCCTCCAGCCCTGATGACGCTTTCTTCATACAGTCCAACTTCTCAGATTATTTGCTCAGCATACAGATTGAATAAGTGTGGTGAAAGGATACAACCCTGACTCACGACTTTCCTGATTTTAAACTATGCAGTATCCCATCCCCTTTGTTGTGTTCAAATGACTGCCTCTTGGTCTATGTACAGATTCTGTATGAGCACGAGTGTTCTGGAATTCCCATTCTTTGCAGTGTTATTCTATAATTTGTTATGATCTACACAGTCAAATGCCTTTGCATAGTCAATAATAACACAGGTAAACATCCTTCTGGTATTCTCTGCTAGAGATGCAAACTATGCTAAGTGAAAGAAGCTAGATTCAAAAGGCCACATGCGTATGGCGTGATTCCATTTATATGACATTTTGGAAAAGTCAAAACTATAGGTACAGACAACATCTGTAGTTGCCAGGGGTTGGGAGTGAGGAGAGAGGAGTGACTACCTATGAGGGACAGTAGGGAACTAACTTTTTGTGGTGATAAAAATGTTGTGTTTTGATTGCAGTGGTAGTTACATAACTGTTATGTGTTTGTCAAAAGCATAGAACTGTACACCTAAAAAGAGTGAATTTTGTTGTATATGGATTATACCTCAATAAATCTGACCAAAAAAAACAACAAATGCAGAAATTCTAAATGAAACATTAGCAAAGAGAATCCAGCTGTTTATCAAATTCTAAAGGAGAATATTGTGAACAAATAAGGTTTATTTCAGGAATGCAGGGTTGGTTCTGTATCAGGAAATTTGTCAATATAATTTATTAATATCTACACATTAAATGGAAAGTAAATAATAGACTACTACCAAAAGTGAACAGCAAATATTATAAGAGGCAAAATACTAAAACACGAAAATTACATTCAGAAACTAGGCTACTAATACCCAGTATTATCATTATTACTTAATGTTCATCTTAGAGGTTTTCATGAATGAGCAAGGAAATTAATATAAACATTGGAAAAGAGATTAAATGTTCTTTTTGCTGATAACATGATTGTGTATCTAGGGAACAAAGGGAAATTAATAGAATTAGTAAGATAATATAGGTGGATGGATATAAGATAAATCTACAAAAATCACCTTTATATCATCAATGGAAATAGTAAAACAATTTGAATCACTATTATGACAAAACTAAGATACTTAGGAATAAATTTATGAGGAAAAGTACAAAATCTGATATAAGGTCTTTACAAATGGAGAGACAGATGAACCATAAAACATATTCATAGATGAGAAGACTTAATATAAAAATAACCATTTTCCAAAAGTTAAAAATAAATTGTTTTGAGTAAAATAGTTTTTAAGTTTATACAGAAGGATAAAGGTATTTGAGACTAGCTTATGGGGTGAAAAAGAAATAGAAAGGCTTGCCTTTTGCCAGAGTTTAGAACCTATTTTAAGACTCTTGTAATCAACGTGGATTGGACATAAAATTTCCTGGAGTAGAATAGAAAATCCAGAAATAGAAAAATTAAATATGTGACAAAGTGTTATTTCAATTCAGTGGGTTTATTTAAAAAATGCCAGGGTAATTGGCTATCCATCTTTAATAAAATTGGACCGCTGTATTGGGTTAATGCCCTTGCCTACAAACTGAAAGGTTGAAGGTGTGAGTCTACCCAGAGGTGCCTCAGAAGAAAGGCCTGGCAGTCTACTTCCAGAAAATCAGCCCTTAAAAACCCTATGAAGAGTTTTACTGTGACACACGTGGTTGCCAGGACTTAGCGGCAACTGGTGCTGGTATCACACCATATACAAAAATAATGTGGATTAAAGACTTAACTCTCAGGAAATTTGTAAGGCTACATGTACAGCCTAGAGGCTGGGGAGACCTTAGGCTAGAAAACTAGAAACTATAAAATGAAATTGGCTATATAAGAAATAGAAATTTTTGTGTAACAAAAGTCATTTGTCAATAGTCAAGTGATAGATTTCAGGAGGACAAAGTTTGCAAACAACTCAGATTTTTCGTTCATCAATATTTATAATATACAAAGAGATCCTATAATTTTACAAGAGAACCTAATTGAAATATGGTCAAAGGATGTGTAAAGGCAGTTCACAGAAGAACAAATGCCAAGTAGTTCTTAACCGTAAAGGATGTTCCTTTAACTTACTAAGACTCAGGAAAATGTGAGACCCCTTCACACTCATTAATTAGATTGGCAAAAATTTAAACAAGCAACTACCCTATTGCTGACAGAAATGTGGGAGAAAGGACTTTCTCTCGTGCGTGGCTTGTGAACCTAAATTGTCAGGATTGAAAGCAATGTAGCAGCTTCTTGTAGAACTGAAAACACAGACATACTTTTGAACTTAGCAGTCTTATTCTTAGTGGATCTCTACCACTAAGTAAAGATAGATATATATACAAAGATATTTACTACAGCATTTTTCATAGTGCCAAAAACTAGAAACAAAATGTATGCCCATCAGTAGGGGAATGATTGAATAAATTATCTGTTAATGCATGAAAAATTATGCAGCCATTAAAAATAAAAAATTAGAGCTATATATCTTAAATATTTTCATGTTTTGTTGAGCGAGAAACGTATGTATATAATCCATTTTTTGAAAATTTGATGACTGAAAACCTTTGTTATGTGTGAGTATGTTTATGAAAAAATATATGGTTATAGGACCATGGATGAAAGTATACAGGGATTTACTAGGTTTTCAACAAGGGGTTGCCAGGAGTTGGGAAGTAAAAGTAGAGCCAAGAGTATCTTTAATGATCATTGTGCTGACCTTACCTGAGGTATTGTTTAATAAAAAAAAAAAAACATGCTGCAGAATATCGTGCATTGTATTATTTTAGTAGCATAGGAAAAAAAGCATTTTTAGATCGTATATGTGTATATATATCCTTCTGTATGTATGAGCAAGGAGAAGAGTACAGAAGAATGCACAGCAGTGTGTTAATATTGTCTCAGTAGGGTGGGAGAATTCGCTTTGTCTTTGGTCATATTCTGTTGTTTCTCAACAAGTACATATTGCTTTTGTAATTTGAAAAAATTAAAATTAATTTTAAAGACTTAAAAATTAGATGATGTTTATAAAGAACGCTTAATTTTGAAAAGCTATCAGTAAATGTCTAAAACTGTTATGTTGCCTATTTTTTGTATTTTTTTAAAAGCTATAAAAATACCAGTTAAAAAAATGTTAGTGTAAATCAGTGTACTTGTGTGATAACTTGTCTAATTAAAATTGACAAACGTAATTCAAATGTTGAACTGTTAGTAAGCCCTACTGTATTGAGCGTTCATGTAATATTCAGCTGATTTCTTTCAACAACTGATGGTTGCAAAACTGAAAAGAGATACTTAATTGATATTGCTGGATTTTCTTTGTATAGGTCCTAATTAAACAGGAAATTCAGAGGAAGAGTGGTTATGCCATCCAGGCAGAGGAAGAGCAGTTGCGAGTTCAACTAGATACAATTCAGTGTGAACTAAATGCCCCTACTCAGTTCAAGGTGAGCGCTTAGTAAGACAATAAAGCTAGTTTCATACGGATCTGCCTTTAAAAAGAGAAATTACTTATGTATAATCGTTTTTGTTCTTTTTCGTCAAAATTTCCTTTCTAAAGTAAACTTTTAATCATGATGTTTTCAGCTTGTATATGTTTCAGATGTACAAAGAGGGATGGGTGTTTTTAATATAGTAACTGTTCTTTTAAAAGAGAAAACACTTTCTTATAGAAGTGGTTGCTGTTGTTAGCAGTTGTAATTTAACTCGGACTTTTTTTTTAGGGTCGACTAAATGAATTAATGTCCCAGATCAGGATGCAGAATCATTTTGGCGCAGTCAAATCTGAGGAAAGATATTACATAGATGCAGACCTGCTACGAGAAATCAAGCAGGTAAAATCACCCAGGTTGTACCAGGATGCGCATAAAGGCACCAAAGTTCTCTAGACCTCTGCTACTCAAAGGGTAGCCCATGACAGCAGCAGCAGCAGTACCTGGGAACTCATTAGAAATGCAAAATCTCAGTCCCTACCTCAAACTACAGAATCTGCATTTTGTCACGATCAGAGAGTGGTTTGTATGCACATTAAATCTTGAGAAGCAACTGCTGTAGCTCTTACCTTCCCAACCTGTATGCAACATATGAGTCATAAATATGTTTAGATTTTGATCCCCTCAGCCTTCAGGGCAGCTAGGTGGAGTATGGGGCGGCCAGAACCTCCAACCACTTGTCTCTAAGGCATCTTTGTATGAAAAAGACTGGGGAGCACTATTAAAGTTCATGTTCATTGGTATAAATACATATTGCTTGAGTGAAAGCTATCTAACCATTGATTTTGTCTACAGAAAATAAGATAGTAAACTCTGTGGAACATGTTAGGTAGGATTATTGGCATAGCCCTGAGGATTTTGTTAGGTGCCTTTGAGTTGATTTTTGACTCATAGTGACCCCACGTGACAGAGTAGAACTGCCCCATAAGGTTTTCTAGGCTGTAATCTTTACAGAAGCAGATCACCAGGTCTTTCTCCAGAAAAGCTAATGGGTGGGTTTGAACTGCCAACCTTTTGGTTATAAATGCCATCTATAAATCTGATATTATTGTGTGCTTTAGAATGGATATTGTTTAATGTGTCAAACACATTTGGCTTCTAGGTTCTTGGAAAGCATACATACACTTGATTATACACCATTTTAAGCATTTTCAGTAAAATTAACCAAAGAGTCTAGCAAGTTGTAATAAAGAGCTATATTAAAGAGTTTATGTGTGAAAACTGCAATAAATTGGGGAATAATGGACAACACCCACCTTTCTAAAATGATGAAAAGTAGTATATGGTTTTGGGATTGAATACTGGCTCACCCCCTACTAGTTTGTGACCTTGGGCAGGTTACTTACTTGTGTTTCAGTTTCCTTATCTGTAAAGTGGAGATCATAATATACCCCAAAGGATGCTCAAAAGGATTTTAATGAGTTAATACCTGTGAAACTGTTAACATGGGAAGGGCTGTTATAAATGTTAGCAACTGTCATTATACTTTGTACTTCAGAACATGAAAATTCTGTTTTCAAGTGATTATTTTGCTAGCCATCTATATTTGAGTACCTTTTTGAGTAGTTTTCTTATCATACCCTTGTTTTTAATCCAAGGTTGAAGACAGGGATGGCTGTCTAAAAAATATTATCTGCATCTTCTGTAAAATCGCTATTGAAACTATTGCTCATTATATATTTGCTCTTTAGAGTATGTCTTTTATAATAGGTCACCTAAAAGTTTTATTAGCAAAAGACAGTATAAATGTTTAATTACATATGTATACCCACTATATATAAAGCAGTTGCTAGGTACTGTATTGCTAGTAAAATAGTGAAAGAGTCCTTTCCTGTGGGTAGCTTACAGTTTAATACACTACGATGTTTTTTTTTTAATTCATTCTAGCATTTGAAACAACAGCAGGAAGGCCTTAGCCACCTGATTAGCATCATAAAAGATGATCTAGAAGATATAAAATTGGTGGAACATGGATTGAATGAAACCATCCACACCAGAGGTGGTGTCTTCAGTTGACAGTTCACTACCTTGTGTTGGAGGTTTGTGAAATGCATTCTCTGACTGCCTCAGGCCCTCCTTTAGAACTGACTACATGGGAAGAAAAAAAAAAAAAACCACCCTCTCCTGGCTTGGTTTCTGAGAAGGTTACTGACAGATTATTGTTCATCAAATCTGAAATAACATAGTCACCTTACAGCTTTTCAAAGATACCCTTTGAAAGATTTATACCTAAAAGCTGTATATTTACTTTAAAAAGAAAAGTACATAATTTCCAAAAGTGTATGTACTATTGTACATTTTTACAACAGCATCGTACTTGAAAAATAATCAGTGTTTAAAGATTATTCTCCATTGAGCCCGTACTCTGCTTTCCATAGCAAGTAAATATGAGATGTCTACTTTGCACATACAAAATAAACTATTACTTGGCTGCTGGAGATTTGTACTTCAGAGTGTAAATGTACCATCAGTTTTTATATTTGTGAATTCATCTATGGGAGGAGTAAAGAAAATCCAAGAACCTTTAATGATTAATGTGGTTTTCCTTTCATTCTATAAAGATCTGAAAATATATTTTTATATTATTTTACTTATTTGGAACTTACAGATATTAGGACATAACAAAATTACTTTTTGCAACTTTGTTTTTTAAATCTTTTTATTTCTAAAAATGATTACAACTTATAAATAAATTCTTGATTTGTAATTTTATAAAATTCTGTCTGGTGTTTTGCTTATTTGGCTTTTGGGGAATGACCATTATGTCTACACAAGTGCTAAGTCATAATCACAATCCAGGAATTTTAGTCTTTCCTTGTTTTAAACCAGATTTTTTTATTCCCAAGGACTTTTGTCGATGGTGGTATAAAACTTACTTCACATATCTAGGAGAAACAATTCTCTAATAGCTCATTAGTATCGAAAACACTAGAAGAATCTAATTTAGACAACATTATGGTTAAAAGCTCAGCTGCTAACCCAAAGGTCGGCAGTTCAAATCCACCAGCTGCTTCTTGGAAGCCCTACAGGACAGTTCTACTCTGTCCTGTAGAGTCGCTATGGGTCAGAATCGACTCGACGGCAACGAGTTTGTTTGTTTTTTTAAAAAATGTGAAATAGTGATTCTTTAGCAACTGGATCATTTTAAACAATTTTTTTACACAGGTTGGCCCCTCTTGAAATACTTTAACTTTGTACTTCTGTTTGAGGCTTTGGCTTATGTTGAAGAGTATTACGAGAAACAGCCCCATAAATCTTACCATTTTACTTTGAGGATAGTGATGAGTGTGATTCACTGTATGTACAGAGTCCATCCTCTTAGGAACTCACTGAAGGAATTTCTCCTCAGCTGCAGACTAGGTAACATAGGAGTCTGGGAACCTTAAAGCTGGTTATTTTTTTTTCCAAATTAGCTGCCAGAAGTTCATGACCACCTTTACCAAGTTTATGGCATGCAATTTGTTATACAACCTTATACATTGCCCCCTTTCATCATACTTTCCTACCCTTTGCTGTAATTCCATCAGTGTTGAGAGGAAGTTATCTCCTGGTTCATGTTTTGTCTTCCGCCCAGGTGACAGGACTTCCATCCTCATCTATGTAGCAGAATATGGAAGGAGGTGTTTCTGTTCCTCTACACACCCTCCTATAGTAGGAAGAGTTGTTGAGCTAACTGATGAGGATTACTCATTGGGCCACATTCTCTGGTAGGCAGATCATTAATCATGCATACCATGCTCACTCCTTCAGACTTTCATTTTTTGTGTTCTGATATGGTTAGGATCCTTGCACTTCCTAGTTCCACAAAATAAACACACCTAGACAGCCCCTGAGCCTTGCCCCACATACACACCTGTTACCGTGGAGTCAATTTCAACTCATGATGACCCCATCTGTCAGAGCAGAACTGTGCCCCATACGGTTTTCAGTGGTTAATTTTCCAAAGTAGATCTCCAGGCCTTTCTTCAGAGGCACCTCTGGGTGGACTTGAACCTCCAACCTTTTGGTTAGCAGCTGAGTGCCGTTAACCATTTGCACCATCCAGAGACAGACAGGGCCCAGGGTCTGCCTTTTAAAGACAGGCCCAGTCAACCTCCTAGGTTTCCATCTCACTGGTGACTGCAAGTGTAAGGCAGGCAGGTGGTCCTTGTTCATGTAGCTGGTTAGATAACTGGACTCAGGCTGTATCATAGGTATGTTCCAAGCAAGTGAAAACCAAGTTCTAGATTTGGGTGTGAGGAAGAAAGACCCACTTTGGCCTTAGGACCAAGTTACAGTCTCCATAATTTACCAGAAGTTCTGTACTTAGTCCTCAACTGACTAACAGTTCTTGTGGATAGCCATTACTCAGAATTCTGAACATGAAGAAAGGTAAGCATTCAAGCACATTGAACCCCTGACACCTAATTTAGATTTTATTTAGTTTTTCTGTATCTTTGAAAGTGGCCTTAAATCCTTTTTGAACTATTGGCAAAGTGTAAAGTAAGTGTTGGTTACAAGGTCCATGCCTTATTCAGTCGCTGTTCACCTGCTATAATACCTCAGAAAAAAAAAGGTACCGTACTGTATAACTTCCAAGAGTCAAGTTAGAGATTATGCATGTGAAATACTGTAAACTTGTGTTTATAGAAATATAAATTTTCATATATTAAAGGAAGATGAGATTGAGGGGTGATACTATTTCAAATTTGAGCCTTCAAAGAGATGAGTAGAGTATCTTTAAAATTCTAATTCAGGTATTAACACTACTATCATTAGTATTAGACATTTTAATATCTGGTAATTTGACTGAAATGATATCTAAATAATCTTAAAGTCTTTTATTGAATTTGAAGTATACAATTTTTTTTGCAATCATAAGATTAATACAGAAATAAGCAAAAAGTTAATTCTATGATAAATCCTATCTGGACCAACTTTACGAACTTGCAAAATGACTAACAAACATACAATTCTCATTTTATCAAGAGACTTTGGCCAACAAGTGAAAAATACATCATTCTTTATGATTTCCTGTAGGATCCCTGTAGTGTATTTCAAGTAATAAAAAATATATCAAACTACAGAGCAACAAAGAGATTTATAGCAGAAGCACAGATTAAAATGACAACTGTCCCAAACAGTGGAAGGAGCATTTCACCAGAAGATGCAGAAGGATGAGATTTGGGGCCTGGAACTGGAAGTGGGCCTGGAGCTGTAATGAGAACACACAGTCATTGGCAGAGTCATTTTGAATATCAGGTATCCAACTGTACCATATATTCTGAATACCTAAACGAAGACATTCAATTGAGTTAGAACCCAAAAAAAACCAAACTCATTGCCATCGATTCCGACTCATAGCGACCCTACAGTAACCTGAAATATTTCCAAGCAGGAACAATTTTCAAATAAATGCAGTTCATTATAGATTTCAGGCTGTATAGCCTTACATATGATCAGGGCATGGCGATCTAGGTTTTATCTAGTATTTTTAAACTGAAACAATGCTTATGACTATTAATAGTAGCATACTTTTATAGTAGCATACTTTTATTATATAGCTGAGACAATTATTTTTGTTGTTATACAAGTTCTCTAGAGTTCCTTACCAATTTTCTACTACCATTTTCTGTTTATGCAAAGTATAATCCTGTGTCTCTTCTATTTCAAGAAAGACAAAGTGTATTTCATATGCATATTTGAATAGCTTCCAAATGCAACTGGATATAGCTGTATTTTTAAACACTAAGTCCTGCAAGCAGATAAATTATATATATATTTCTCTCTCTCTCCATGCATACACCGCTCAGAGTAACTGTTTCGCTTCCATCTGAACTAGTGGAGAGAAGAAGCAGTGAGGTACATCCATCTCAGAATGATGTTTCACACTGCCCTTAACTCAGATAACTGACTTACAGCTGTTTTTGTCTAAATAGACTACAGGAGGGTATCCAAATGGGATCATCACTTAGATTTCATAGGTGAAGCAAGAGAAAATACCCAGTAAATTTTATAAATTTTACATAGTGAATTTTATAAATTGTCGTAGTTATATACATGCAGTTACGTGCACACAAATGGGGAAATGGGCAGATGCAGTCATGCATTGGTATGTTACTCTAGACCAGTGGTTCTCAATGGGCAGTACTAGCCCCTAAGAGGTAGTTTTGAAATTTGTCAGGTTATTTTTTGATTGTCTCAACAAAGAAACAGAGGTAGAGGGCTAGATATCCTTCAGTGTTCAGGACAGTCTTGCATAATAAAAAATTGACCCACTTCCTGCACAACTTCCAAATGCACTACTGGACATATGTAAGTTAAAAACCTATTCATAATGATCAAATACAGAACCTAACTCAGTTTTACATTTAGTGAAGTATTTTTGGACAATTCTAATATATTTTGAACATATTATCAAGGGTCCACGATACTTCTTTGCTTTCTTCATACTTCTTATATGGAATAGCTTCCAATATTCTCTCAAATCCAGTTACTTGTATGAGTAAATACAATCATCTGCCTACTTCATTAAGTCTTTTAGTAGACTCTAAATATTTATATATTGAAATGTAAGTAATTTTATATAAATTACAGCCAGATACTGATTTTTTTATGATGCAGGTAGGTCTTATCTATGACTCTTATTTCAGAACAGTATAAGAAATTTATAAAATGTTTATTATAAAAAGGGAGCACTGTCTGGATAGGGTTAAGAACCACTGCTCTAGATATAGGTGAAAATGCTTGCTTAAGAAACAAATCAAATTGCCTTCACCACACACACACGTATAAGCATTTGGATGTATTCTATCATTATGATGCCTTAAACTCTTGCAAGTTTGTTCCTTTTATTGAGGGAAAATAAATTTATATTTTTTCTATATCGCAGAAACACATTTATCAACTGAAGAAATGAGATAGTTCTTACTAGGATTGCCGATATTTCCTTGACTTTTGTCTTCTAAAATATAAACAAACTATGAGTTAATTGTATTGTACATATATTCATCCAGAAGAGAAAAAAAAAAACCTAATTAAGGAGATTATGCAAACTTGGTTATCTCTGGGGATAAATCAGAGGGGCCAGCTAAGGGTCAGTGGGGCAGGGCAGTAGGTTTAGAGCTAAGTCTGGGGTTGGGAGAAGAGGTTTAATTTTTACCCATTTGTTCCTTTTGGTTTCTTTTTCCCTAACATAGGTATATGTGTTTCCATTAAAATAAAAGTTAAAATTTTGTTTACAAAAAAGCATTTTTTCCTCCATATTGTACTCAGATGCCCAAGTACAATATTTAGTCTTATCATTTACTGACCGCTTATTATGTGCAAGGCATTGTGCGAGCGAGTGCTTTACGTACATGGTAGCCCTTATTTCTTACAATCTTATTAGGTAGGTACAGTTATCCCTATTTCACAGATGTCCCTCAAGTCATCTGTGAAATGTTTTGAGGTGTGATTTATACCTCACAGAGGTAATAGCAGTAGCAATACCTGATTTCAAAGCGTATGCTCTTAATTACTATGCTATACTACCTTCAAGTGTGTGCCTAGCATTGAAATACTACAATATTACCACATTTTGACAGCTTTGAAGCCTAATGCCAAGTCTAAAAGTCCAGGATAGAGGTGTATGTATTTCCTATAACTAAATCTGGCTAGAAGACAGTAACAAAACATGGAAAGTTTGAGTCCCAGATCTGTCTCTAGCCTCTTACAGGTACTTTGTTACTTTTATTGAAGGAAAATAAATTTCTCATTTTTTATACTTTCTAAAGTATAAGAGTTTATACTTTAGCTTTCCTATGTTCCATGTCCTCATCTCTGAATCTATCTCAATGAATCTATCTCATCTTAACAATATCTATCTCAACGAACTAAATGAGATCCTGTGTAAATATGTTCTGATACTGCATTTTAAAAAGCCTGCAGTACACAGCGCCCTTCAGGAGAGGGTACAATACAATTAAAAAACAAGAACAAAAAAAAACCCATTGCCGTTGAGTCATTTCCAACTCATAGTGACCCTACAGGACAGAGCAGAACTGCCCCACAGGGTTTCCAAGGAGTGGCTGGTGGATTTGAAGAGCTGAGCTTTTATTTAGCAGCCAAGCTCTTAACCACTGCGCCACCAGAGCTCCATAGTACAACATTAGTCCCATCAAAACCTAGTGACTCATTTGTTGGAGAATATGGAGAGTCCAAGAAGGAGCACAGAATGGCTGACCCAATTTTAGCAAGCTACACGGTTCTCGTTCACACCTCTTTAATTCCAGTGACTACAGATTCCATCACAGTAGCTAGCTCACCCTGGGAAGCCTCCTGCCTCATTCTGGAATGGACAGGTGCAGCTGGGAAGCCAACCATTCGAGTTTCAGGTCAAGCGACTTTTTCTCGGCTTGGTCCTGAGAGCCATACTAGCAGCCTGCTGCTTACACTGAAAGGACATGTCAACATTTTCCCTCCTGGCTTGCAAACTGAGAAGCTGTATGTCCGGCTGTTCTCCCCAGACCTCTTAAGACTGAGCTAACCAAGTAATTATTGTAAAGAACTCAGAACCCCAGGACACCTCCACCCTCAATAATAAAAAGATTTATTACCAGTTTTTTCATCTGTTTGTACTTTTATTCCTAAATAAGAAAGAGATTTTCAGATATTAATAAAGATACCTACCATTTACTTGAAGGCATCCTTGTGGTGCAGTGGTTAAGTGTTCTGCTGCTAACTGAAAGGTTCATGGTTTGAACCTACTATACTCGGTGGAAAAAGATGTGGCAGTCTGCTTCTGTAAAGATTACAGCTTTGGAAACCCTATGGCCTATAGGGTTGCTATGAGTCAGAATCGACTGGATGGCAACGGGTTTTATTCAGGTCTTTAATTAGAACTACAAAACAGAAGGTTTCCACGTTTTACAGATGTGAAAGCAGAGGCTGAGAAAAGTGAAGTAACTTATTCAAAGTCACCCAGAGGAAAGCATCAGAGGAGAGACCTCATGAAGCCAGGTATGGGCTCTGTCTGACAACACAGCCCGTACTCATCCCCCACACCCTGCTCAGCAGCCACCTTTCAGACAACCAACTGTGCCGAGTAAGTCCCCAATGAGAGCACTGTGCAAACTCAGGTACAGCAAGCTGAAGAGCTGTAGACACACGTCACGAATGTCACTAGAGGTTCACTTCAAAGTTGTGCCCAAATAAATTCAAAAGTGCCAAACTGGGTCAGTATAGAAGAGTTGCTGCTGGAACTTCTCACTGAGGCTGTATCAGTGCTTTGTGTAACTACGAACATGCCATTTCTGCACACACCATGCAGTTTCCATAGACATCAATGTTAGCCAAAGCTCAGCACTGTGTGGACAGGTACAATTTGCCATGGAGTCAATTTTGACTCATAGCAACCTCATGTGTGCCAGAGTATAACTGTGCTCCACAGGGTTTCAGTGGCTGATTTTTCAGCAGTAGACCGCCAGGCCTTTCTTCTGAGGCACCTCTGGAATGTTCCAAGGTAGACTCAAACATCCAACCTTTCGGTTAGCACCCAAGTGCATTAACCACTTGCACCACCCAGGGTATAATTTAGGAAATGCTAAAAGTCTAATTTCTTTAATAGATGGTTATTCTCATAATAACAAAACGTGCAAGAAAATTTATTTTCAAAGCACTACATGACCTCAGGAGAAAGGATTTAAGCACTGGATAGAAGCTTTGACCCTGAGATTCTGTGTTTTTAATAGTCCTTACAGATAATCTGTGGGGTAGGCATGACAAGTGTTAGTAGCCACGTATGAAAGATGACACAGAGAAAGATGAAGCACAGAGAACCGTCACTGCTCTCCACAGACTGTCAGGATACTGGGCTGGGGCAGGGATCCTTAACTTTCCCATCTCTGGGCTCTCCAGTAAAAGATATCAGGTTATATCCATATATATATATATTTATTTATTTCTCCTTGTCTCAGGAAAAAAAAATAAATTTGGGGGCCTTTCCTGTTTTCCCTCCCCTATAAGCACAAGTTCTGAGGTTCTTCTGAAGAACTTGAGTAGAATCACTGCTCAGTTTCTCTGGCCATAGAAGCTCAAGGCCCCTCAACAGCCTTGTCCTCAGCTACAGTCTTATACTTTTTAATATCCATTTTTAAAGCTGTATCTTAAAGGTAGGTTAAATCTGTCATGGTAACTACACTAGAAAAACACTTGAGAAACCACCAGTGTTGAGGAAAGGACACTTGGTCATAAGTTAAGAGACCTGGATCCTTCACTTACTAATGTGATTTTGTGCAAAATACTTAGGCTCAGGGGGTTTTAGCTCTCCTGAATGCCCAATGGTGACAATTATGTCTATATCCCCCAAATTGACAGCTTCCCCTGTGTTACGCCCACTATTGCTTACCAGGTAATGAAAAAGTTTCTGGAATTTTCATTCCTAAATGAGAAAGAAGTTTTCAGTGACTTGCAGTTTGCTCTAGTGAGCACAATTTTCAAACTCTTGTGTGATGAGCTCAAGAAATACCAGCATCAAAGAGGATCCCTACACTATAGTTTCACCAGATTTGTATTTAAAAATTCTGTCTACAAGAACCCTCACTGTGAAAATCCAGACCAAGCTTTGACGAACCTTCTGCCATTGTACCTCAACGAGTCCGTGTTTATGTCAGGAGAACACTGTTTTGTTACCCGGAGATCCCAGATGCTGAGATGTTAGCCAAAGCTAACAGCTCGCGCAAGAAGCTGAGATTTCTATTCAGTAACCCTCCAAGCAGATGCTTTATCTGTAGAACCTGGAAGGTGCTGGACTGCATGCATCCTGGTCCCACAGCCTGGCCCTTAGTGGTGTCCTCAGCAGAACTAACTTTCTTGCTCCAGAGACACTGCTCCAGGGACACATGGATGCTAGGGAGGAAAGGCATTTTCTCTACTTTCTTCCCCAGTTAAATCTTTGCAGAATGACTGGCAGGCAGCTGTGAGGGAAATATTCATGAATAATAGCCTCATGACAATATTCTCTTGAATGCCCTTGAGAATCCTTCTCACTTCAAATGTGAGCCCAACAGAGTAAATAGAAAGATACTTACCAGGTATTTGGGTGGGTTCATGGTTTTTCATATCTGAAGGCAGAAATAAA
Organism: Dugong dugon; assembly: GCA_030035585.1. NCBI lineage: Eukaryota > Metazoa > Chordata > Mammalia > Sirenia > Dugongidae > Dugong > Dugong dugon. Next base: position 51,373,284 of record CM057463.1, read on the forward strand.
TATTGGTTAATGTTAAGCAGTTATCTTGCATTGTTAATGTCCCCTTTGTCTATACCCCCCATCTCCAACCCTCAAAGCAAGAAAGAAAAGTAAAACAACACAAGAAAAACACGTTTCAATGGCTCTTCATTCTCTAACTGCACAAAGTCTAAACTCTTTAGTCTAGAATTCAAGATCTCCCATGATCTAGCCCCTATCTCTCAATCTCATCTCCACAAGGCAGTCTAGTACATAGGTTTTTTTAATGAGACAGGGCAGGGTTTAAGCTTCTGCTTGGTTGGCTACCTATTAGCTCTATCCTTTGAGCTTCATTTTTTTATTTACGCAAAAGAAATACTGACCTTGTAGGTCTGTAGTGAGTGAGGTGAGTGTAGTGAGTACATAAAAGTGCTTGGCACATTGCCTGGAACATGACCATTGTTGTTGTTAGTTGTTGCTGAGTAGACTCCAAGCCATGGCAAACTGACTTACAACAGAATAAACCGTTGCCTGGGCCTGAGCCATCTTTATGATAATGAACATTTGTATGTTTCAGTCCATTGTTAAATGGAGTCGCACTGTTCTGGCTTAACTCATTCCTCAAACCCTCCATGCCCAGTAATGTTCTTAGTCCTAGGCTTTCCTCTCATGTTTCTTAACTTTGTAGCTAGTCTGTTGTTGTTAGGTGCCGTTGGGTCGGTTTTGACTCATAATGACCCAATGTACAACAGAATGAAACACTGCCCAGTCCTGCGCCATCCTCACAGTGTTGCTATGCTTGAACCCATTGTTGCAGCCACTGTGTCAATCCATTTCATTGAGGGTCTTCCTCTTTTTTGCTGACCCTCTACTTTACCAAGCATGATGTCCTTCTCCACGTCCAAAGTACATGAGATGAAGTCTTGCCATCCTTGCTTCTAAGTAGCATTCTTGCTGTACTTCTTCCAAGACAGATTTGTTCATTCTTCTGGAAGTCCATACTATATTCAATATTCTTCACCAACACCATAATTCAAAGGTATCAATTTTTCCTCGGTCTTCCTTATTCATTGTCCAGCTTTCGCAAGCATCTGAGGTGACTGAAAATACCACGGCTTGGGTCAGGTGCACCTTAATCCTCAAAGTGACATCTTCGTTTTTTAACACTTGAAAGAGCTCTTTTGCAGCAGATTTGCCCTATGCAATACATCATTTGACTTCTTGACTGCTGCTTCCATGGGCGCTGACTGTGGACACAAGTAAAATGAAATACTTGACAACTTCAATATTGTCTGTTTATCATGATGTTGCTTATTGGTCTGGTTGTGAGGATTTTTGTTTTAAGTTGAGGTATAATCCATACTGAAGGCTGTGGTCTTTGATCTTCATCAGTAAATGCTTCAAGTCCTCTTCATATAGTCCTCTTTATATATTCTTCTTCATATAGTCCAGCTTCTCAGTTTATTTGCTCAGCATACAGACTGAATAAGTATGGTGAAAGGATACAACCCTGATGCACACCTTTCCTGATTTTAAACCACTCAGTATCCCCTTGTTCTGTTCGAATGACTGCCTCTTGCTCTATGTACAAGTTCTGCATGAGCACAAGTAAGTGTTCTGGCACTCCCATTCTTTGCAATGTTATCCATAGTTTGTTATGATCCATGTAGTCGAATGCCTTTGCATAGTCAATAAAACACAGGTAAACATCTTTCTGGTATTCTCTGCTTTCAGCCAAGATCCATCTGACATCAGCAATGATACTCCTCGTTCCACGCCCTCTTCTGAATCCGGCTGGAATTTTTGGCAGTTCCCTGTCAATATACTGCTGCAACTGCTTTTGAATGATCTTTAGCAAAATTTTACTTGCCTGTGATATTAATTAATGACAGACACGTGGTGGTAGCTAGTCTAGAGAGTAAGTAAAAAGATGACTTACCAGGTAACAGAGTAGGTTCCTGGCTTTCCATTCCTGAGGATGAAAATAAAAACTATTTAATGAAAACTGCAGTCAGCTTGAAAATTAATTTAACCTTATACTTGACTATTTACAGTGGAAAACTCTGAAGGCTTTACAAGAAGGCAGGAGGCAGAGAGAAAGGGGAGAAGAGGAGAAGACTTAACCCACTGGAGCCTCAAGAACTTATGGTGAGAAGTATGGCTAGTGAACTAGGATCTTGTCCAGATTAAGCAAACAACTCTTTATTTATTTATTTATTTATTTTTTGAGATTCAGTCCAAAGACTAGGATGCAAAGTCATTGCGGTATATTAAAAAATAATAATAACATTTTCTGTTATAAAGTAATATAATTATAGATAATTTGGAAAAATATAGGAAATTATTAAAAATTAAAATCAATCTCATATCTCAGAAATGCTTATTCTTAACATTTTTGGTATATTTCCTTTCAATCTTCTTGCTATGCATACAGATATGTACACATATATGTTTATAAAGTTAATATTATAGCTGATATACTGTTTTATATACTATTTTTATTTACCATTATGAGTACTTTCTAACATCATTAAATATTTTTCAAAAACATGATTTTTAAGTTGTTTACTGTGTCATAGTACAGATATAACTTAATTCATTTAACATATCCAATTGTTGGACACTAAAATTATTTCTAAATATTTACTACGGTGACTGTGATAACATTTTTGTTACACAAATCTTTGTGTTCATCTCTAATTTCCTTAGGACAAATATCTAAAAATGATATAACTGGGTCAAAAGGTATGAACATTTTTAAGGCTAATAATATATACTATCAAATTGTCCTTCAGAAAAGTTGTTCCAATTTATAATGTCACCAGTAATTTATGACAGTGTTCCTGTCCTAGTACCCCTGAGGACATCTGAGTAATAACATTTAAAAACAAAACAAAACAAAACAAAAAAAACCTTGGGGATGAGTTGTATTTTGGAATGTACTAGATAATCAAATGGATACAGCTAACATCATCTGTTAGACTGCTGGAGGCAGAAATAAATACATAAATTAACGTGTTAGAAATAAACAATTTAGAAAGAAGCAATGCCAGTTGTATGCCACTTCCCAACACTTTAGGCCACAAGAGCTTGTGAAATAATTGGTCCCATCTTCCTCTATCCATGTAATAGCTAGCTTAAAGCAAAATATGTTCTCTAGAACAAGTTTTCATGCACTTTCTCTAACGGCTATGCGGGAATGACTTAAGGGTTGTTTGACGGGCGACATAGAGCTGCTCTGTCGTTTTTTAAAGAATTCTCTCTGAAACCCAGGAGCATCTCTGATATATTAAACTAGTAAGTTAAGGAAGGCTCTGCCTTCTTCCCACTTTTCCTTACCATGCCAGTCCCACCTACTCCCACCCCTAAGAGGAGCTGTCTTGCAAATGTAAGCCTCCACAGTGTATGAAAATGTCTTACCTGGGTCTTCAAGCTTCTGATTTTTCTCATCTAAGTTAAAAAAGAAACTTATCAGTTTTAATGTTGCAGCAAAAGACCCAGAAGTTACTACAGATGCAGCAAAACTATTTTCAGGTAATATGGCCATAAAGAACCACTTGGTACATTCAGCAAACTACTGTTAATCGAATTTAAGTGTCAGCCAGGGTCTAAATGCTACCTTGACTAACAGGTTGGAACCTTCCTCTGGAGCCCTTTACTTTTTAAAAAAAAAAAAAAAAAAGTCACATAGAGCTAGCCTCCTGGGGATCAAAAGGAGCCAGAAAACTGTCTATCTTGAAGAGTTAGCTGAGGTCCCCATGAAGGAACCAGGAGAACTTGGCACAATGGGCCAAAAAGAAGAGGGGTTGCTAAGAAAATTCTCCAAAACATGAAACGCTTCATTTCTGTCAGGACAGGAAATATCTCCCTAAACATCAGGTATCAAACTGTATATTTAAGAAAAGACCACATACCTTTTTTTTCTTGAACAAAGAAAAAAAATTCTAGCCACATGAGCCAAACACATAATAAGGGACTTAAAATGCACAGAAGTGATTTGAGCTATATCCCATAAGTGGGAACTGAAGAAAAAAATGCATCTTGTCATCCAGATATTTCAATTAAATGATATCAAACATCAGAATATTTGAGAGATGCAAATGAATAAGAAAAGTTTTTGATTTTCATCTGGATGTTTGGTGTCACAGACGCTCACCTCAATGACTGAATAAAGAGCTGTCCCTAAGAGGTCCACAGACCATGTCAAGAGGGACTAGCTCCTCAGGTCCCACTACCCTTATTCTCCAGAAAGTTTCCATATTACTGAGGTCTCCAGAGAGCCAACCCTCTCATTTTCAGGGAGGTAATTTTCTCAGCAATAGACTCCTTTTTTTTCCCCTCATATCTGCCAAGTCACTGCTTCATATTTGAAAGTACTTTTTTTCCTTCAGCGAAAAACTGAATTTTCTAAACAAGAAAAAGTTAAGTATTTTTTAAATAAATATATATTTTTTTAAATTACAGCGTACTCACCAGGGCTGTAGACATAAACGGGTTGAAAATATACTGAAATACAAACATATTTTCATTATATTGTACTATGCTCAGATGTGGATATCAGGTTCAATCTATTTTTATATGTTTATTAATAATAAAGATTTGAGCTGACTTACATTTAACATACATACAAAATACGGCTATCAGCAGAAGTTTAACATTTCAATCTCAAAGACAAAAGGATGTGGATTTGTTTGAATTACATGAAGAAGAATTTGTAGAAAAGTTTAGCAGGAAAACATCAAGAAATGGACCTTATTTTCAAACTTTTTGATAAAGAAATCCTGAAAAGGTTCCACCATGAGCATGTATCACTTCAAGGCATTTTGGTTCAAATTTGTTGGGCCTATTTGATAATGCTGTTTCCTGAATACTTTTAGAATACCCTGTCTACCTTTTCAAATCTTTCCTATAGTCCTCTGAGAAAAATAATCTTTTGTTACATCCTCCTATTTTTTTCCCTGAGGAAGCTGAGACTGACCATATTACCACTCTGTCACCCCATCCTCCCCTCCTGAGGCGTATTCCTTCATTAGTCTCCCAAATGCTATCTCCTAAGACATCAAATATAAGATTAAGAGTCTAGCTTTCTGCAGGAATCATGTGGGAAATGAGTGAGAACATAGAGGCATTCAGGAGTCCTTCAGTTCCTATAAAGATAGGCTAAGCTGAGAATATCATGGTCCCTGCATGTCCAGGGCAAATGCAGTGTTTGAGAAAACAGCCAGAGGGTGTGGGTAGGTGGGGTAATGGGGAAAGGACTGAGGGGCGGATAGCAAGCAGCAGAGGCTCCTAGGCTCTCTATCTGAAAAGGCAGTAGCAATAGCACAATTCGGCCTTCAGAAAATGATAGCCTGACAGTGTGGTAGGGTGGCTCTGACCCAAACCAGTGAGAAATAACACTGATAAAATTCCCATTACAGAGATTTAAAGCATATCTTACCCATGTTCTCAACACAATTTTCAGTTTTTAGTCCTGAAAAACAAAGATAATATTTTGTTAGACATAACCTACCCTAGTAAGATTTCAAATTGGCCTTTGTCTATCCGTAATCTAATCTGTCAGCTCCTAGTCTACAACCTAGACACAACCTAATGAGATGTAAGTCGCAGAATAATCACATTTTTGTATTCAAAGGAGTCAGCCACCAAACAGCATTATAACCTTTGACAAAACATCTAACCTTCCTGGAATTCAGTTTCCTTATTTATATCTTTTACTAGGAGATTTCCTGAAATGACATGCAAGTGACCACCCAAAGCTAACATTTTATGATTCTATTCCATGATTAGTTTGCAAAAATTAGGAGAAAATTAGCCTGGTGTCCACTCAATTAATTCTTCTCTTTAGCTACTAAATGTTCTCAACAGCAAAATCTACCTCTCTACCATGACAATTCCTATTCTTTGGGAAAAAAGAATCTCAATCACATCTTCAAAATCCTTTAAAATGTGAACAAAGATCCTTCACATTCATGTAGGACTTCAGAGAAACAGAGTTGGTCTACCCCAGAGCATTCATCTGAATGTAAGGAAATCCACAACTTTTGGAGAATAGGAACAATGGCATCTACTAGTACTTCTATAAGATCTGAGACCCTCTCGCTGGTGATGCTTACAAGAAGTCATCTGTGCTGCAGCACTATCCCTGAGACTCGACATAGAGGGTAATCTGCTAGTCTCCTCAGCAGCAGCAGGGCAAGAAGGTAAGTGAGAGAGTGTTCAGATTTGATGCCAGCCTGAGCATAGGGCTGCCCAGAAGGTCACATGAAGGCCTACACTTCCTATGACCTCTTCTCCATATCTGACTAACTTATCTAATCTGAAAGCTCAGCTACCTGAGGAAGAGCCTCTGCACCTGAATCGGTGGGAGTCCCTGAGAGGCCTGGCTCTACTATGACAGATATACTCCTCTACAAATCAAACCCAAACCAAACTGGTTGCCGTTGAGTCGATTCTGACTCATGGCAACCTCATGTGTGTCAGAGTAGAACTGTGCTCCATAGGGTTTCAGTGACTGATTTTTCAGAAATCAGGCCTTTCTTCTGAAGCCCCTGTGGGTGGACTCGAACCACCAACTTTTCAGTTAGCAGCCAAGCGCTTAACCGTTTGCATCACCCACTGAAGTCCCCTCTTCTACAATCTGCTCTCAAATTCTGCTCCATTTGTGGAGTGTAAACCAAGAATCCAGGTGACTTGATCCATTTCTACGGCTCCAGGAAATGGTACAGATCTGTTAAGAGTCTGGATGGTGCGCTGAGGCTAAACTCAAGAGTTTGGACAGACTAGAAATGAAAAAACAAAAAACAGTTCTAGAAACTATTACAAAAGTTGCCCCAGGAGGAGGTGAGGAGGTGCCATCTCAAGCAGAGGGCCTAGGAGAGGCTAAGGTGAAGGTGAGGAGAATTGTGAATGGGAAGGCTACGGATATAGTAGAGAGATTCAGCCTGGAGGCCGGACACTAGGGGGATTTTTAAAAGTCTTTGTCCTCTGTTTGTCACACAAATTAGAGCAAACCTCAGAATCACCTGCGGTGCTTCTTAAAATTGCAAATTCCAGGACCCTAATTGAGGTCTATCATATGGAATTTCTGGGGGGATGCCTTGTAATCTGCATTTTTAAAAAGAACTCCAAGTGATTTACAAGCATAAAGTTTTTGCGAATCACTGGGTTAGCGTCTCCTCAATAGCAGAGGATGTTGTTTGTTGTTAGGTGCCACTGAGTTGGTTCTGACTCACAGAGACCCTATGTACAACGGAATGAAACACTGTCCAGTCCTGCACCATCCTCATGACTGCTGTTATGCTTGAGCCCATTGTTGCAGCCACTGTGTCAATCCATCTCATTTAGGGTCTTCTTCTTTTTCACTGACCCTCTGTTTTAGCAAGCATGATGTTCTTCTCCAGGGACTGATCCTTCCTGATAACATGTCCAAAGTATGTGAGATGGAGTCTCGCCATCTTTGTTTCTAAGGAGTATTCCAGTTGTGAAGGATGGGTATCTTTTAATGTTCAACACACATCCATTTTGTCAATCAAAGGCTGCATTTCTCCTTCCTATTTGACTTCGGATTTAATTTTCCATTAGCGTTTTCAGCAGCAAGAAAGTAATCAAACTATTTTGGGTGTCTAAAGAAGTTGCAGGCTAAAAATAGATAAGAGATTGATCCAGAAATAAATCAGAGAAGGCATGGAGTATAATATATAGGAAATGAAAAAGGGAACAAACAACCCAATGAAAAATAGGCAAAGGACAAGGACAGGAATTTTACAAAGACGAAAACACAGATGGCCTATAAACATATTTAAAAAGTTCAATTTTATAAGTAGTCCAAGAGTACAAAGTGAGATACTATTTTACAATCCACTGGAATGGCAAAAATGAAGAAGTCCAGTAATACCAAGTATGGGTGAGAATGTGGATCAATGGGAAGTTTTATACTGTTAGTAGGAAGGTAAACTGGTGCAACTTCAGGAAACAATTTTGCGCTATCTAATAAGAGTTTAACATTTACCACCTCTATGAGTCCACAATTCTACGTATATACCCTAAAGAAATTCTTACACACCTGCATAGGTGGTATGTACAAGAATGTACATAGGAAGATTGTTTATAACAACAAAAAATTAGAATCATCCCAAATGTCCACGGACTTTTGTTGTGTTCAAACAACAGAATATCATACAGAGTTAAAATGGCTGACCTACAACCACACACAACAAAATTGTCAATATTTTTGTACTTAAGGTGGATAGTAAGTTCATCACTGTTTATTTTATTATGTTTGTGAATGTACATATATTATTTATATTATTTTCTATACTCAAATATTACATAAAAACTTAAAAAAAATAAGTTAGGGTCATGAAATTTCAGAGGTAGAAAGAACTCTAAAGATCAATGGTTCAACTCCCTTATTCTAGAGAAAAGAAGTCTAAGTTTAAGTGCTCATTTAAGGTCACACAGATAATGAAAGGTAATAAAAGGACATGACCTAGGCCTTCAATCTCTTTGTCCATTTTTTTTTTTTTATCACCCCCACACTATTTCCATGCCCCTAAGTCCACTCCTTTAGAGTACAGAGCTGAGCTATATCCTACACAGAATGCCTTGAAAAGGTTCAGGCCAAAAAAGTTCTCTCATGTACTCCATTTTAGGATTTCCCTGAAGAGCAGGCACAGCACCTAAAGGGCTGAATCCCTGAAAAAGCACTGATTTCATCAAGAAAGGAAATGAGACCAAAACAGCAAGTAATTGGAAGGTCTTAGATTCTCAGAAATATGAGTTCAGAAGCTGCTGAAGCAATTGTGGCCAGAAGTTAGAAGAATCAGAAATGGTTAGATTTGCCAGAGATTGGAAAAAAAAAAACCAACAGGGAATTCTAGTTAACATGGCATCCTTATTTCTGCTTCCTCCTGAAATAATACTAAACTACTACAAAGGAATAAATATGATATGAACCCCACAAGGACAAAGAGAATGAGTGAGGGAACCACAGCTGACAAAAATGTCTAATTTTGAAAGATGGAAAGCAGATGGAAAAGAGAATAACTGACTTAATGGAGCCTTCAGGGAGGAAGCCAACAATAAGGAAGCAGGTTCCTGCCACAGAATTTCAGAAAGCCTCAGGAATTGGAGGCACCTGGTAGGCTGGGGTTGGAAATAAAAGGATTGGTTGTAATTCTGTATAAGGAACAAGATCTTAAAACTCCTTTTCCTTGACCCTGGCAGAAGACTGGAATAAACTTTATTCTTGGGAGGCCGTGAACCAACAAAATTGTGGACTCAGGAACTTCAGCATAGCTGAAGGTAGAGGAAAAGCACGGGATGAAAAACAGAGGGAGAAAGTGAGAGTCTACATAAAGTCCCAGGTCCTTCTTCCTCTAACATCCCAGAATATTGGAGGCCAGACTTATTATTTCCCCATACACACTCTCCAACCAGAAGAAAACCAAGTGTTCTCCGTGAGATAACTGACCGGCCTAAAAGAAAAGGGCTACAGATACTGACACTAGTAAGTACCTCAACAAAGCAGTCAACAAACCCACTTCCTCTCTCCCCATTCCGTTACCACAATTTCCTGTCAAGCTAAATCTGAACTGATAGCCAGCCAAGACTTATCAGACATTTGAGGAAAGTCTCTAATATGGAAAACAGAGATTAAAACCAGATTAAAAAAAAAAAAAAAAAAGGAATTTACCAAAGACACGAGGAAAATATGAGTCCGAAGGACTAATGGACCCCATAAACAACAGCCTCCATCAGCCTGAGCCCAGAACTAGATGGTGCCCGACTACCACCACCTACTGCTCTGACAGGGACCATAAGGGAGGGTCCCTGACAGAGCAGAAGAAAAATGTAGAACAAAATTCAAATGCACACACACAAAAAAAGGCCAGACTTACTGGTCTGACAGAGACTGGAAGAATTCCCTAGACTGTGACCCCCGGACACCCTGCTAACTCAGAACTAAAGCCACTCCCAAAGTCCACCTTTCAGTCAAAGATTAGACAAGGCCTTTAAAACAAACAGTAACACACCTGAGGAACGTGCTTCTTAGTTCAATCAAGTATATGAGACCAAATGGACAATACCTGCCCAAAAGCAAAGACAAGAAAGCAGGAAGGGACAGGAAAACTAAACAAATAGACACGGGTCAGCTGGAGCGTAAAGGGAAAGGGGGAGAGTGCTGACACATTGCAGGAATTGCAACCAATGTCACAAAACAATTTGTGTATGAATTTTTGAATGAGAAACTAATTTGCGTTGTAAAATTTCACCTAAAGCACAATAAATTATTTTTTAAAAAGGAATTTAGCCTAAAACTATAAAGTCCATAGAAGAAAAAATAGGACCAACACTACAGGCCTTAATACACGGCATTAACAGGATACAAACCATAACAGTCAGTGCACAAACCCCAAAAGATAAGCTAGATAACTGGGATCTTCTAAAAATCAAACACCTATGCTCTTCAAAAGACATCACCAAAAGAGTAAAAAGAGAACCTACAGACTGGGAAAAAATTTTTGGACAGCACAAGTCAGACAAAGGTCTAATCTCCATAATCTACAAGAAAATCCAACACCTCTACAACAAAAAGACAAATAATCCTATTAAAAAATGGGCAAAGGAAATAAACAGACACTTCACCAAAGAAGACATTCAAATGGCCGACAGACACATGAGGAAATGCTCACGATCACTACCCATTAGAGAAATGCAAATTAAAACCACAATGAGATACCATCTCACCCCGACATGACTGGCACGAATCAAAAACTCTGGAAATAACAAATGTTGGAGGGGCTGCGGGGAGATGGGAACTCTTATACACTGCTGGTGGGAATGCAAAATGATACAACCATTTTGGAAAATGATATGGCACTTCCTCAGAAAGCTAGAAATAGACATACCATTTGATCCAGCCATCCCACTCCTAGGAATATATCCTAGAGAAATAAGAGTCGTCATTCGAATAGACATATGCACACCTATGTTCATGGAAGCATTGTTCACAATAGTAAAACGATGGAAACAACCCAGATGCCCATCAACAGATGAATGGATAAACAAACTATGGTACATACACACAATGGAGTACTATGCAACGAGAAAGAACAAAGATGAGTCTGTGAAGCATCTCATAACATGGATGAAACTGGAGGACATTATGCTGAGTGAAATACGTCAATCACAAAAGGACAAAACTATTGTATGAGACCTCTATTGTAAAAACCCATGAAAAAGTTTACATGCAAAATGTAACAATCTTTGTTGGTTACCAGGGATGGGAAGGGTGTGCGGGGGGGAAATACTAAATAGGCAATAGATAAGTGGTATCTTGGGTGAAGGGTGAGACAGTACACAGTACAGGGGAAACCACCACAACTTGTACAAGGGAAGGTCATGGAAGCTCCATAGGCACATCCAAACTCCCTGAGGGACTGAATTTCTTGGTGGAGGGCTGTTGGGACCATGGTCTCGGGGAACAACTAGTTCAGTTGGCATAACACAGTTTATAAAGACAATGTTCTACATTCTACTTTGGTGAGTAGCGTCTGGGGTCTTAAAACCCGGTGAGCAGCCATCTAAGCTACTCCACTGCTCTCATCCCTTCGGGAGCAAGGGAGAATGAAGAGAACAGGATACAAGGAAAAGATTAGTCCAAAGGACTAATAGACCACAGCTACCAAGGCCTCCACCAGACTGAGTCCAGTACAGCTAGATGGTGCCTGGCTACCACCGCTGACTGCTCTGACCAGGATCACAACAGAGGGTTCTGGACAGAGCTGGAGAAGGATATAGAACAAAATTCTAACTCACAAAAAAAAAAGACCAGATTTACTGGCCTAAAGGAGACTGGAGAAACCCTGAGAGTATGCTCCCAGACTCCCTTTTAGCTCAGTGGTGAAGTCATCTCCGAGGTTTACTGTTCAGCCTGGGAGTGGACAGCCCCATAAAACTAAATGGGCCTAATGAGGCACAGCAGTCCAGGGACAAGGGCCAGAAGGCAGAAGGGGACAGGGAAGCTGGTGATAGGGAACCCAAGGTTGAGTAAGGATAGTGTTGATGTGTTGTGAGGTTTGTCAACCATTGTCATAGGGCAACATGTGTACTAACTGTTAAATGAGAAACTATTTTGTTCTGTAAGCCTTCATCTAAAGTGAGAATAGCAGCACAATTGGAAAAGCGTAGTCGATGTCATTGAACTGTGCATGCAGAAATTTTTGAAATGGTGTCTCTTTGGCTATGTATATTTTCACCAAAAAAAAAGGTCGAGAAGGGAGAGGGTTGACATGTTGTGGGGTTGTTAACCAATGTCATAAAACAATATGTGTACTACTGTTGCATGAGAAACTGTTCTGTAAGCCTTCACCTGAAGTACAATTTAAAAAAAAAGGAATTTAGCATAACAAAGACAATGCAAGAAGCAGAAGAAAACTTATACACACCCCCCCCAAACATCTAAACCATAAATGATATCATCAGAAAGATAAGATAGCTTGTACATGAAACAAGAATAAGCCAAAAAAAAAAAAAAAAAACCACCAAACCCGTCACCGTCCAGTCAATTCCAACTCACAGTTTCTGGGTGGCGCAACTGGTTAATCATTTAGCTACTAACCAAAAAAAAAAAAAAAAAAAAAAAAAAAAAACCAAACACCTGGAACCCACCCACTTCCAAAAGGTCACAGCCTTAAAAACCCCAGAGTGCAGTACTACTTTGCACACGAGAGGTCACTATGAAACAAGAATAAGAAGGTATAAAAGGGGAACATTCAGATAACAAGAATGAATATTAAAATCAAATACATAAGCATGTTTTTTAAAACTCAACTGATGGGTTGGAAGATAAAATAAGGACATTTTCTCGGAAAGTAGAATAAAAATACAAGGAGTAAAAATAGGAGAGAACATTTAAGAAATCAAGCTAATAAGTCCATCATCTAACTCATTCTTTTACAAAGAAGAGAGAAAATAAACTCACAGACCAGACTCACAGTTAAGAGGTTTGTTAAGGAAGTAACAGGGTACAACTTAGGATCAGGATCAACAGTAATAATCAGAGACATAATATAGACACATAGAAGACTTTCCCAGAACTGAAGAGCATGAATTTTTAGATTGAATGGGACCATGGTGTCCCCTGCATACTGAATGATAGAAGACTCACACCACATCCACTCCACTGCCTACGCACAGTAAGGATCCTAAGTCTTGAGTTCAGCTAGAATTAGTCAGTAATACTCATCCAACCACAAAAGGTCTCTGAATCATTTAGAATGATAAAGGCTAGGGAGTACAGTATGCTATCAGGGCAGCTTCAGGTGTGTCTCTTCAGTGGGAGATCTCATAACAGTCCAGACTCTCCAAGTGGCAGGTCAGGTTTGAGGTGTGGGAACCACTATGGCTAAATAAGAATTAAACAGGAACTATTACCTCTTGTAACAGTCAATGGTCACGGCTTCCAGGTTCTATCAAGGGGAACATCTGGATACAAGTCATACATCACTGAAGGGAGTCCAAAGATATAACGTCCCACCACGTATTTTTAATTCATATACAATCCTCCCAATCCAGGTGCAGTTTTCCAGTCAGGGTCATTTTTAACCATGAGGAATGTAGCCTGATTATACAGATAACGTTCCAACTTTATCAAGTTTTTTAGGAAAACAGTATAGAAAAACATTAACCTGAGGTAATTTTCCCATGAGGAGGGAAAAGGGTTTTATTTCCCATTACTCACAAGTTCACTCCCACAATCTCCTGGGTTAATACCAAGATTAATATCTATGACTGCCAGGATCTGTATTATTTAATAAGGCATTGATGTTCCTGTCATTTCCTAACCAACTGGACTATTTTTTTTTTTTAGCTAACTAGTTTTTCTAAGGCCCACAATATGTTTTTTTTATCTTGAAAATCATAGGCAAGTTGTATTAAGCCATCAGGACTCATCTAGATTCCCGAGGGATAAGAATCAGGATCAGCACAAAGCTGGTTCCTATGAGGTGGAGGTCAGATATACGTCCATTCTCCAACTTCTTCATCATTTCTGACACCAGCCATTCCCCTCCCCCTCCCCCACACTACAGCATTCTCTACTTCTTTGATGGGTTTGATAGTTCATTGCAATGGCCACAAAGAATTTACAGACCATATTCACAGTTAGGTGGTTTATTAAAGAAGTAATAGGGTAGAACTCAGGATCAGGATCAAGAGGCAACAACTCAGGATCAGGATCAGGAAGCATGTGGCAAAGTCTAGAAAGCCCTTCTGAAGTGGAGAGGATATCCCTCCTTTCTTCCATGCAGGAGAGCTCTACTCAGCTCCTCTCGGCCATGCATGCCTCCTTTTGGCTGTGTATCCCTCCTCTTGGCCATGCAGGCCTCCTCCTGACCCCCTCAGGACAGGCCTCCTCTTGGCCGTTCATGCCCCCTTCTCAGCTGTGCAGGCCGCTGCCTTTGGTCTCTCTGCCACTGACCTCTCTAATGCTAAACTACCCAGTTCACAGTCAGTGTAGCAACTTGCTCAGCATTCAGCTGCATTCTTGCGGCAGGTTTCTGCCGTCACCACCAACTCTGCCACAGGGCTCCTTCCGGGCTGGTGGCCACTGGCTCTGCCACAGGAACTCTTCCAGGCCTCTTGCTGTCTTCAGTGTTACAGCTCTTTTACGAGGTTCCTCACCTCCTCTCTGCTTCTCTCTTCTTGCCTTTCTAAAACCTCTGTGGGGTTGGCTGCTTATATAAGCAAACTCCTTGTCAATTTTAAGGTATGGCCCTTCCAGCAGGACCACAAACAAACCAATCCCCTCAGTGGATGGTAAATCACTCAGTGTGCATAGTAAACCGATCAATGCCTGAGAGGTGCATAAAATAGACCAATCACAGGGCAGACTGCAGCCCAGGGCTAAACAAAAAGTATCAAACCATCAAGTTGTTTATAGCTTACCCAGGAAATGTTAATCAACCTGGACAAAAGTAACAAACCCTCTAGAGTAGAAAACTAGGGCAAATGGAACTCTTCAGGGCTTAGAGGGAAAATATCTCCCAAGCGGTTTTTCCAAAGAACCAAGGCAAAAGCCACATAAAGAAACTCACCTCACTTCACTACACAAGTTTATAACAATATAAGACAGTGTTTATTTAGCACACTAAATATCGCACAGTATAATTTTTTGTATCCCTTTTAGCAATATTATCTTTTTTATTCAGAGACAATCATACTTCAGTCACAAAGGAACAAAGTTCTGATTATATCCTTCTGGCTTAGCCTTTTAAAACCCCTCGTCATTGTCCTTCATAGTATTCTAAATGATCACTTTACGGTGTTTTTGACTCTGCATTCCCATTAGTCATCTCTAGATGGCAGCAGAGGACATTGGTTAGATAGCAATCTAGGGTTAACTGTACATAAGTGCATGCAGTCTTTTGTCAGAATCCTCCAAACATAAACAATCTTGTGAGCCTCCACAAAGACCTCTCCCTGTGGTTAGTTTGAACATTAAGTTTCTATATACCTCTGTCTGACCTTGTGGGCAGGCCCACAGCAGTTTGCCCATTCCCCTGCACCCTTTCCTCACACAGTGGCTCATTTGAGCTTCACACGGGAGCCCTGGCTCATTCAGAATCATCCTGATGGCTCTATCCCTTTTGGTCTATCATAATCCCAGTCACAGACATGGAGTCTGTGGACTCCTGTGCCCATCAAGCCAACACCAGAGCTTAATTTGGCCACTGCAGTAGCCACTGCAGCCAGAATGCCTCCACAAATGGCATTTGGCCTAATGCATGGGGAGCATCAAAAGCAGTATCATTTTAGTCAGTTCAACTGCACTGGGTTTCTGGCGGTGATGTGCTGGTAAAGTTTAATAGGCTCTCCAGAAAAAATTAAATTATATCAAAAGGCCTCATTTGTAGTGTTTGCTGATAACCGTGGTTGACCAGCTGCCATGGTTTGTATGCAGCTAGAACATCACACACACAAGACCCAAAAAGCTCACTACCTCTCCACTTTACTCACTTCTGCAGAAGAATGCAAGGCTTAGTATACTGTTTAGGGACAGGGCAGTATTAGAAGTGTCCTTTCAGCGTGTGTTCTCACAGCACTCCAGAGCTGTTCTTTAGCTCCCCAAATGACAGCTCAGGAACAAGGAAACAAGATTATAAAGGTGAGTACAGGAGTTACATGACTCGGTAGCCTCATGCCTGCCACATATATAGACCAGTATCTCTTGTACCAGTCCATGTGTATACCCTCAGAGATCCAACAAGGGGAACACCTGGGTATAAGTCACACCAACTGAGGGTAGCCCAAAGCTATGGTCTCCCCTCAGGTATTTATAGTTCATTCACAATCCTCCCCGCTCAGATGCACTTTGCCAATCAGGGGTTATGTTTACCAAAGGCAGTGTTGCACAGCTGTCATTCCACCTTTAGTCAATTACAAAGAAATAGTACTAGAAGAAATTCAAGAGAAGCCGTTTTCTCAGGAGAAGGACAAAGTGTTTTCTAAACACTTTACTCATATACACAAAGGCACATCATCACAACGCTTGATATTTGGGACTAAGGAAAAGCATTCCAAAGCTAAAACTCTTAGTGTGACTGGGACTTCTAGCTGGGGTCTGAGCCAAATCCTTTCTTGTCCTAAGCAACTCCATCTTAGATTTCTTAGTTTCTGTCATACAATGCAGCTTGTCACTTCTGTGAAACTTTCCAAGTACCCTGATCTAGATAAATGTGGCTTTACCTACCCTACTCTGCTATCAGGAGGGATCAGCTCCTGGAGTAAGCCATCATGCTTGGTCAAGTAGAGGGTCAGAGAAAAAGAGGAAGACCCTTAACAAGATGGACTGAGACAGTGGCTGCAACAATGGACTCAAGCATAAAAACAATTGTGAGGATGGCACAGGACCAGGTAGTGTTTCATTCTGTTGTACACAGGGTCAGTATGAGTCAGAACCGACTCTGTGGCACTTAACAACAACTCTGCTAAAGGCAGAGCTTGTGGTTAGAAATAACTGATGTAAGAAGAAGATAATGCAAGGAGGCGGAGCCAACATGGTGCTACAGACAGAAGCACTATGCCACCCCTCCACAGCAAAGACCCAAAAAACTAAGTAAAATAGATACAAAGGTCAATCCTGGAACCCTAAGCATCAAATGATGGGATAAAGAACTCAACAAAGCACCAAATGGAATAAGAAACTGACAGAAAACAGGAGAGCTACCCAGTGGAGGTCCCCTATTAGCTAATGCAGCACAGATTCGTCATCTTGGACCCCTCAGCCACCAAGAATGGCAGACAGGGAGTATGGAAAGGCAGCTTCACGGAGCTCCCAGCAGGAGACAGAGCAACTGGCAACCAGGGATAAGTGCTTTCCCACTCTCTACCCACCTTCCTTCTGCGTGGCCTCAGCTGCTTTCTGGCGTGCCCCAGTCCCGTGGCTGGGGAGACACCAGCTCCTTGCCACTTGGATTTGCCTTGCCTTCACCAGCT
The DNA here is from genome assembly GCA_030035585.1 of Dugong dugon. Lineage (NCBI taxonomy): Eukaryota > Metazoa > Chordata > Mammalia > Sirenia > Dugongidae > Dugong > Dugong dugon. The sequence goes on from CM057463.1 coordinate 51,390,744, forward strand.
GGTTCCTTCAGTGGCATTTTTTGTTGTTGTTGTTGCTTTTTTGGCTTCTTTTGGTTTCTTCTCTCTCTTACACCTCCTTCCTTTCCTTCTTCCTAAACACCTGGTACTGTGTGCCATCTCCGCTCCTTCTTGATGGGCTGTACAGCACTGCTTGGCTGGGGATCCCCTTCCTTGGTCTGTGCTGCCATGCTGGTGGGCTCCCTGGGGGCATTTTTTTCTTCATTTCTCAGTTTCTTATCTCTCTCTACCTTTCTTCCTTTCCTTTCTCCAGAACACCTGGCGCTGTGTGCCAGGTATTGTAAATGGGCTTTCCTGGGGGGGTGGGGAGGCTTCTGTTCCTCTCTCTTCTTTCCCACACCCACTTAGCTCCACACACCACATCCTCCTCTTTCCCTCCTGCCTATCTGCACCACATGCTGAGCACCACACCCCTGAGAAGCACAAGTGCAGACCACTGGACCTTGCCCTGCACTGACCCATGGCCCCACCCTGTCAGCACCAGTACATGCCACAAATGACCCATCCCCACCCCACCCCCTAGACTGGACCTGCCTTGCTGCACCATAGTGAGTGACTGGCCCTGCCAACTGGACAAGGTGGTGAGAAGTATCATGCCCATAGATGAACAAACAACAAAGAACGACCAGTCTGCTTGCCCAGATATAAACAAATCAAACAAAAAATCAGGATGAAACAAATCTACAATCAATAAATGAAGAAAATAATTACTGAATGTCCTGAAGACAGCAGATAATATCAAAACATATAAAACAACAGGAAAGGATGGTTCCAGCAGGTGTTCAAAATACAACATCAGATGACCTTCCAGTAGAAGAAAAGTCACTGGAACTACCTGATAGGGAATACAAAATTCTAATATTAAGGGCTATCCAAGAGAAGAGGAAAAAGCAGACAAAAATAAGGAAAAAATAAAATCACGGAAAAGACAGTCAAAACAATGGAAGAATTCAGGAAAATAATACAGAAATAAAATGTCAACATAAACACACAACTAGAAATCATACAAAAACAGCAATTAGAAATCCAAAAGATAAACAACAAGATTTCAGAAATGGACAATGTTATAGAAGGTTTGAGAAGCAAGTTTGAAACAATGGAAGACAGGATCAGTGAAATTGAAGACAAACACTTGGGTACCACTTTGAGGAAAAATCAGAGAAAAGAAGAGAAATGAAGAAACCCGCAGAATGATGTGGGATACAATCAAAAGAAAAAAGCTATGAGTGATCGGAGTTCCAGAACAGGGGGAGAAAATGGAAAACACAGAGAGGATCACTGAAGAATTGCTGACAGAAAACTTCCCTAATATCGTGAAAGATGAAAAGCTGACCATCCAAGAAGCTCAATGAACCTCAAACAGGATAAACTCAAAAAGAAAATCAACAAGACATATCATAAGCACACTCACTAAAGCCAAAGACAAAGAAAGAATCCTGAGAGCAGCTGGAGAAAAACAGAAAGTCACATACAGCCAGAAAACAATAAGACTAAGTCCTGATTACTCAGCAGAAACCATGCAGGCAAGAAGACGACAGGATCATATATATGAAACCTTGAAAGACAAAAACTGCCAACCAAGAATAATATCTCCGACAAAACTCTCACTCAAATATGATGGCAAAACTAGGAAATTTCCACATAAACAGAAATTAAGGGAACATGTAAAAACCAAATGAAACTTACAAGAATTATTAAAGGGAGTCTTTCAGTTAGAGAACCAACAACATCAGACAACAGCCTGAATCTAGAATGCAAGACTGCATCAGCCAAATAACAACCTAGGTAATGAACTCTCAAGGGTAAAACAAAACATTTACAACAGGGAACCAGAGGGGTTAATCTGCAAATGACAACAACGTCAGAACAATAAAAAAGGAAATAAATGGTGTAGGTATAGAACTTTCAAATGGAGAGGAAGTCAAGGTGATACCAAGTAATAAAAGATTTGTTCAAACTTAGAGGTAAATTTCAAGGTAACCACAAAGTAAGTTAACAAACCTACTCATCAAAATAAAGGAGAAAAACATAAAGTCTCAGTAAAAAACAAAATCTACAAAAATGAAAAAGAAATACAGAAACAAAAAGAATTCAGCACAGGAGAGTAAGAGGAACAAAGAAAATGTCAGCACCACAAAAAAAGCACTACAAAATGACAACAACAAACTCAAACCTATCAATAATCACACTGAACGTAAATGGTGTAAATGCCCCCATAAGGAGACAGAGACTGACAGAATGGATTAAAAAAAACAGGACCCATAAATATGCTGTCTACAAAAGACACATCTTATAAACAGAGACATAAATTTATTAAAAATCAAAAGATGGAAAAAATACATCAAGCAAACAGCTACCAAGAAACAGCAGGAGTGGCAATACTAATCTCAGATAAAATAGACTTTAAAACAAAATCCACCATAAAAGACAAACAAGGGCATTATATAATGATTAAAGGGACAATCCATCATGAAGACATAACCATAATAAATATCTACACACCCAATGACAGGGCCCCAAAATACATAAAACTCTAATAGCACTGAAAAGAGAAACTGACAGTTCCACTGTAATGGTAGGAGAAGTCAACACACCACTCTTGGTAAAGGACAGAACATCTAGAAAGAAACTCAAGACACAGAAGATCTAAAGGCCATAATCAACCAACTTGACCTCATAGACACATATAGAACATTCCACCCAAGAGCAGCAAAGTACACATTCTTTTCCAACATACATGGAACGTTCTCCAGAATAGACCACATCTAAGGCCACAAAGTAACCCTCAACAAAATCCAAAACACTGAGATAACACAAAATACCTTCTCTTGTCACAAAGCCATCAAAGTAGCAATTAATAACAGGAACAGCAAGGAAAAAAAATCAAATAACATGGAAACTGAATAACAACCTGCTTAAAAACCACTGGGTAATGGAAGAAATCAAAGATGGAATCAAAAAATTCCTAGAATTAAATGAGAATGAATACACATCATACCAAAACCTATGGGACACAGCAAAGGCAGTGCTCAGAGGTCAATTTATAGCAACAAATGCACACAACAAAAAAAGGGACAAAATCAAAACATTAGCTATACAACTCAAACAAATAGAAAAAGAACAGCAAAAGAAGACCACAGCCAGCAGAAGAAAGGAAATAATAAAGATCAGAGAGCAGAAACAAATGGAGAACAGAAAAACAACAGAAAGAATCAACAAAACCAGAAGTTCGTTCTTTCAAACATCAACAAAATCAACAAACCACTGGCCAAACTGACAAAAGAAAAAGCAGGAGAGGGCACAAATAACCCAAATAAGAAATGAAATGGGGGACATTACAACAGACGCAACTGAAATAAAAAAGATCATAACAGAGTACTATGAAAAACTATACTCCAACAAATTTGAAATCCTAGAGGAAACGGACAACTTTCTAGAAACACACTACCTACCCAAACTAACACAAACTGAAGTTGAAATCTGAACAGACCCATAACAAGGGAAGAGACTGAAAAGATAATAAAAAAAACTCCCAACAACAAAAAAAAACCTTACCCCAATGGCTTCACTGGAGAATTCTGCCAAACATTCAGAGAAGAGCTTATGCCAGCACTACTCAAACTATTTCAGGACACAGAAAAGGAAGCTGTCTTAGACATCTAGTGCTGCTATAACATAAATACCACACGTGGATGATTTTAACAGAGAGAAGTTTATTTTCTTATAGTAAAGTAGGCTAAAAGTCCAAATTCAGGGCATCAGCTCCAGGGGAAGGCTTTCTCTCTCTGTCGGCCTTCTCATCAATATTCCACTGGACTAGAAGCTTCTCTGTGAAGGGACCCCAGTCCAAAGGACATGCTCTGCTCCCGGCACTGCTTTCTTGATGGCATGATGTACCCCCCCACCACTTGTTTCCCTTTCCTTTTATCTCTTGAGAGATAAAAGGTGGTGCAGGCCACACCCCAGGGAAACTCCCTTTACCTTGGATCAGGGATGTGACCTGGGTAAGGGTGGTGTTACAATCCCACCCCAATCCTCTTTAATGTACAATTACAATCACAAAATAGAGGACAACTACACAACACTGGGAATAATGGCCTAGCCAAACTGATACACACATTTTGAAGGGGACACAATTCAATCCATCACAGAAGCTATACTTCCAAATTCATTCTATGAAGCCAGCATAACCCTGATACCAAAACCAGGCAAAGACACCACAAAAAAAGAAAATTACTGACCAATATCTCTCATGAATATGGATGCAAAAATTCTCAACAAAATTCTAGCCAATAGAATTCAGCATCATATAAAAAAAAAAAAATAATACACCATGACCAATGGGGATTCATACCAGGAATGTAATGATGGTTCAGCATTAGAAAATCAATCAAGGTAAACCACCACAGAAATAAAATGAAAGAAAAGAATCCCATGATCATCTCGATCATTGCATAAAAGGCATTCAACAAAGTCCAACACCCATTCCTGATAAAAATTCTCAATAAAATAGGTATAGAAGGGAAATTTCTCAACATAATAAAGGGCATGTCTACAAAACCAACAGCTGACATCATTCTTAATGGAGAGAAGCTGAAAACATTCCCCTTGAGAACAGGAACAAGATAAGGATGCCGTTTATCACCACTCCTGTTTAATATTGTGCTGGAAGTCCTAGTTAGACTAATAAGGCAAGAAAAAGAAAGGGCATCCAAATTGGTAATGAAGTAAAACTGTCCCTATTTGCAGATGATATGATGCTATGCATAGAAAACCCAAAATACTCCACAGGAAAACTACTGGAACTAATAGAAAGATTCAGCAGAGCAGCAGGATATAAGATAAACATACAAAAATCAGTTGGATTCCTATATACCAATAAAGAGAACAATGAAAAAGACATCAGGAAAACAATACCATTTATAATAACCTCTAAAAAAATAAAATAGGAATAAATCTAACCAGGGATGTAAAAGACCTTTACAAAGAAAACTACAAAACGCTACTGCAAGAAACTAAAAGAGCTCTACATAAACGGAGAAACATACCATGCTCATGGATAGGTAGACTTAGCATTGTGAAAATGTCAATTCTACCCAAAGCAATCTACAAATACAATGCAATCCAATCCAAATACCAACAGCATTCTTTAATGAGATGTAAAAACTAATCATTAACTTTATATGGAAAAGGAAGAGGCCCAAGATAAGCAAAGCCCTATTGAAGAAGAAGAATAAAGTAGGAGGACTCGCACTACCTGACCTCAGAACCTACTATATAGGCACGGAAATCAAAATAGCCTGGTACTGGTACAACAACAGATACATTGATCAATGGAACAGAATTGAGACCCCAGATGTAAATGCATCCACCTACAGTCACCTGATCTTCAACAAAGGCCCAAAGTCCATTAAACGGGAAAAAGACAGTCTTTTTAACAAACGATGCTGGCAAAACTGGATATCCATCTGCATAAACATGGAACAGAACCCATACCTCACATCATACACAAAAACTAATTCAAAATGGATCAAAGACCTAAACATAAAACCAAAAACTATATAGATCATAGAATAAAAAATAGGGTCAATGCTAGAGGCCCTAATATATGGCATTAACAAGATACAAACCATAACTAACAACACACAAACACCAGAAGATAAGCTAGATAACTGAGATCTTCTAAAAATTAAACACTTATGCTCATCAAGGACTTCCGGGCAACATGGCACTATAGTTAGAAGCACCACGCCATCCCTCTGCAGCAAAGATCAGAAAAACTAAGTCAAACAGAGTCACATGTAAATCCTGAAACCCCAAGCATCAAATGAAGAGATAAAGAACTCAGCCAAGCACCGAATGGAATAAGAAAGTGAACAAGAACAGACAGCGAGGAGAAATACATGCAGAGGTCCCCTATCAGCTACCACACCAGGGATCCACCATCTTGGACTCCTATTAGAGATCAGTGAACAGGAGGTATGAGAAAGCAGCTTCACGGAACTTCCAGCAGGAGACAGAACCGGTAACCAGCAATATAGGCTTTCCCACCAACCACCCTTCTTCACCCCCACTTAGCCTCCTCTGCTTCCTGTAGCCTCAGTCTCTTGGCTGGGAAGCACCAGCTTCAACCCAGTGTCACTTGGATTCCACCTGCCCACACTAGCCAGTTCCCTGAGTGCCTTTTGTTGGCTGATGGGGTTACTTTTTTCCACTTCTTTAGGTTTCTTCCTTACCTCTCCCCCACCCCTTTCTCTCAAATACCTAGCTCCGTTTGCCATCTATACTTCCTCCTGAAAGGCTGTGAAACACAGCTTGACTGTGAAACTGCTTCCCGGCCAGTGCCACGACGTTGGTGGGACCCCTGGGGCTTCTTTGTTTGTTTGTTTGCTCTGATTTGTTCTGTTTTGATTTGTTTGTTTGTTTTCTTTTTCTTTTCTTGGCTTGGGAGCTCCTTCTAGCCAGGCAGTACCACTTGGCTTGGAAGCTACTCCCTTACTCTGCGCAAACGGACAGGGACATCCCTGGGTGCATTTCTTTTTTCTGGTTTTTTTTTTTTTCTTTCTTTCTTTTTTTTTTTTTTTTTCGTTTTTTTTTCTTTGTTTTGTTTTCTTCCTTCTCTTATTCATTTTTGTCCTTCCTCATTTCCAGCTGATTGATTTATTCATTTTTTTCTTTAACCCTTTTTCTTTTTTTCCCACTTTTGTTTTCCCCCATTTCTCAGCCTCTCATCTCTCCATTCTAATAGCAAGCTCCCTTAGCACTCTTTTCTGTTTGTATGTTTTTGGTTCCTGTTCCTCTCTCTTCTCTTTCATCTTTCAGATACCCATCTTAGCTCCACACATCACAATCTACCCCCTCCTTCCTGCCTACCTGCACCGTGTGCTGAACATCACACTCCCAAGCAGCACAGGCACGGCCTACTGGAACCTGCCCTACTCTGATTCCCGGTCTGTACTGTCAGCCCTGGTACATGCCACAAATAACTCATTCCAGCAACTCCCCTTCAGCTAGACCTGCCCTGCTGTACCATACCTGAGTGACTGACCCTGCCCACTGGAGAAGGGGGTGAAAAGTATCGTGCCCACAGACAAGCAAACAACACAGAACATACAGCCCGACTGCTCAGACATAACCAAATAAAACAAAAATAAAAAATAAAAACAAAAAAATCTACAATCAATAAATGAGGAAAATAACCACTGAATGTACCGAAGACAGCAGACAATAGGAAAACATTTACAAAAACAGGACAGGATGGCTCCAGTAGGCATCCAAAATAAAACACCAGATGATCTTCCAGTAGAAGAAAAGGCACTAGACCTAACTGATAGGGAATTTAAATCTCTAATATTCAGAATTATCCAAGAGTCAAAGCAAAAAGCAGACAAAAATGAGGAAAAAATAGACAAATTCATGGAAAAGGCAGACAAATTCATGGAAAATACAGACAAAAAAATAGAAGAATTCAAGAAAATAATACAGGAACAAAATGCTAAAATAAATTCACAACTAGAAATCCTAAAAAAACAACAATTAGAAATCCTACAAAAACAACAATTAGAAATCCAAAACATAAACAACAAGATTTCAGAAATGGACAGTGTCACAGAAGGGCTGAGGAGCAGGTTTGAAACGATGGAAGACAGGATCAGCGAAATTGAAGACAAATACCTGGATACAACTCTGAGGAAAAATCAGAAAAAAGAACAAGGAAAAATGAAGAAACCCTGAGAATTATGTGGGATACAATCAAAAGCAAAAATCTTTGAGTGATCGGAGTTCCAGAACGGGGGAGAAAACAGAAAACACAGAGAGGATCATTGAAGAATTGCTGATAGAAAACTTCCCCAATATCATGCAAGATGAAAAGGTGACCATCCAAGAAGCTCAACGAACCCCATATAGGATAGACCGCAAAAGAAAATCACCAAGGCATATCATAATCACACTCGCTAAAACCAAACACAAACAAAGAATCCTGAGAGCAGCTTGAGAAAAACAAAAAGTCACATACAGAGGAGAAACAATAAGACTAAGCTCGGATTATTCGGCATAAACCATGCAGGCAAGAAGGCAATGGGATGACATATATAAAACCTTGAAAGAAAAAAATTGCCAGCAAAGAATAATATATCCTGCAAAACTCTCGTTCAAATATGATGGTGAAATTAGGTCATTTCCAGATAAACAGAAATTAAAGGACTATATAAAAACCAAACCAAACTTGCAAGACTTATTAAAGGGGGTCCTTTGATCTGAGAACAAACAATATCAGACCACAGGCTGAATATAGGACACAGGGTTGTACTAGCCAGATACAAACCTAGGAAATGAACTCTTAAGGACTATGCAAAACCAAAAGAATTCCAGTAAGGAACCAGAGAGGTTAATCTGTAAATGACAACAGCACCAGAACAATAAAAGAAGGAATAAACACTGTAGGTATAGAACCTTCTAATGGAGAGGAAGGCAAGGCGGTACCAGGTAATAAGAGACTGGTTCAAATCTAGGAAGATAAGGGTAAATTTCAAGGTAGCCACAAAGAAAGTTAACAAACCTACCCATCAAAATAAAGAGGAAAAACATAAAGTCTCAGTAAAAACAAAACCTACAAAAACAAAAGAAATGAAAAAAAAAAAAATCCACAACCAAAAGGAACTCAGCACAGGAGAGTAAGAGGAACACAGAAAATGTCAGCACCACAAAAAAAAGCACTACAAAATACAATCCCATTCCTAGGAATACATCCTAGAGAAATAAGAGTCATCACACAAATAGACATATGCACACTCATACTCATTGCAGCACTGTTCACAATAGCAAAAATATGGAAACAACTTAGATGCCCATCGACAGATGAATGGATAAACAAACTATGGTACATATACACAATGGAGTATTGTGCAAAGATAAAGAACAATGATGAATCTGTGAAGCATCTCACAACATGGATGAAACTGGAGGACATTATGCTGAGTAAAAGAAGTCAATCACAAAAGGACAAATATTGTATGAGACCTCCACTGTAAAAGTTTATATAAAAGTTTTATGTAAAAGTTTACACACAAAAAAACAATCTTTGTTGGTTACAAGGGATGGGAGGGGTTGGGGGGGGAACTAAATAGACAATAGATAAGTGGTAGCTTTGGTGAAGGGTAAGACAGTACACAATACTGGGGAAGCCAGCACAACTCATACGAGGAAAAGTCATGGAAGCTCCAAAGACACATCCAAACTCCCTGAGGGACTGAATTGCTGGAAGGAGGGCTGTGGGGACTGTGGTCTCAGGGAACATCTAGCTCAATTGGCATAACTCAGTTTATAAAGACATTGTTCTACATTCTACCTTGGTGAGTAGTGTCTGGGCTCTTAAAAGCCAGTGAGCAGCCATCTAAGATACTCCACTGGTCTGAACCCTTCGGGAGCAAGGGAGAATGAAGAGAACAGGATACAAGGAAAAGATTAGTCCAAAGGACTAATGGACCACAGCTACCAAGGCCTCCACCAGACTGAGTCCAGTACAGCTAGATGATGCCTGGCTACCACCACTGACTGCTCTGATCGGGATCACAATAGAGGGTCCTGGACAGAGCTGGAAAAGGATGTAGAAGAAATTTCTAACTCACAAAAAAAAGACCAGATTTACTGGCCTGACAGACTGGAGAAAATCCGAGAGTATGGCCCCCGGACCCCTGGACACCCTTTCAGCTCAGTGGTGAAGTCATTCCCAAAGTTCACCCTTCAGCTGGAGATTGGACAGCCGCATAAAACAAAATGGGACTAATGAGGCACAGCAGTCCAGGGACAAGGACTAGAAGGCAGGAGGGGACAGGAAAGTTGGTGATAGGGAACCCAAGGTTGAGTAAGGACAGTGTTGACATATCGTGGGGTTGTCAACCATTGTCATAGGGCAATATGTGTACTAACTGTTTAATGAGAAACTATTTGTTCTGCAAAACTTCATCTAAGGTACAAAAAAAAAGAATTATCTATGTGAGTTCAAATTGACAACAGCAACTCAAAAGGTTTGATGTGGCCTAGGGGGCAGTGAGTTGAAGATAATGGCGATGGAATAATTTGGAAAAGGATAGTGAGAACAGCAGTACAACTGGGAGAATGTAATTGATGTCACTGAATTGTACATGTAGAAACTTTTGAAATGGTGTAACTTTGGCTATGTATATTTTCACCAAAAAAAAGGTCACCCAAGGTTGACAAGGGAGAGAGTGACATGTCATGGGGTTGTTAACCAATGTCATAAAACAATATGTACACTGACTGTTTAATGAGAAACTACTTGTTCTGTAAACTTTGATCAAAAGTACAATTCAAAAAAAATAGAAATGCTATTCCAAAAAAATAAATAAATAAAAGACTTCACCAAAAGAGTAAAAAGAGAACCTACAGACTGGAAAAAAATTTTTGGCCATGACAAATTCGACAAATGTCTAATCTCTAAAATCTACAGGAAAATCCGACACCTCTATGACAAAAAGACAAATAATCCATTTAAAAAATAGGGAAAGAAAATGAACAGACACTTCACCAAAGAATACATTTAAGCGGCTAACAGACACATGAGAAAATGCTCACGATCACTAGCCATTAGAGAAATGTAAATCAAAACTACAATGCGATACCATCTCACCCTGACATTATTGGCACGAGTCAAAAACCAGAAAATTAAAATGTTGGAGAGGCTGCAGGGAGACTGGAACTCTTATGCACTGAGGGTGGGAGTGCAAAATGGTACAACCATTTTGGTAAATGATATGGCACTTCCTTAAAAAAACTAGAAATATAAGTACCATACAATCCAGCAAACCCACTCCTAGGAATGTATCCTAGAGAAATAAGAGCCATCACATGAATAGACATATGCACACCCATGTTCACTGCAGCATTATTCACAATAGCAAAAAGATGGAAACAACCTAACTGCCCATCAACAGATGGATGGATAAACAAATTATGATGCATACACACAATGGAACACTACGTAACAATAAAGAAGAAAGATGAATCTGCGAAACATCTCACAACATGGATGAATCTGGAGGACATTATGCTGAGTGAAATAAGTCAATCAGAAAAGGACAAATATTGTATGAGACCACTACCATAAAAACTTATGAGAAGTTTTACACACAAAAAGAAACAATCTTTGGTGGTTACAATGGAGGAGAGGCATGGGGAAAGAAAAGCAATAAATAGACAACAGATAAGGGGTAACTTTGGTGAAGGGTAAGACAGTACACAATACTGGGGAAACCAGCACAACTTGAATGAGGCAAGGTCATGGAAACTTCGTAGACACATCCAAACTCCCTGAGGGACCAAATTACTGAGCTGAAGGCTTGGGACCATGGTCTCAGGGAACATCTAGATCAACTGGCATAACACAGTTTATAAAGAAGATGTTTTACATCTGACTGTGATGAGTAGCGTCTGGGGCCTTAAAAGCCTGCGACATGTCATCTAAGATACACCTACTCTTCCCATCCCGGCTGAAGCAAACGAGAATGAAGAAAACCAAAGACACAAAGAAAAGATTAGTTCAAAGGACTAATGGACCATGACTATCACAGCCTCCACCAGACTGAGCCTAGAACAACTAGATGGTGCCCGGCTACCACCACCAACTACTCTGATAGGGATCAGAACAATAGATCAGGAACAATAGAGGTCCTGGACAGAACTGCAGATAAATGTAGAACACAATTCTAACTCACAAAAAAAGACCAGACTTACTGGTCTGACCGAGACTGGAAAAACCCTGAGAATATGGCCCCCTTTTAACTCAGTACTGAAGTCACTCCTGAGGTTCACCCTTTGGCCAAAGATTACACAGGCCCATAAAACAAAACAAGACTAAAGGGCACACCAACCCAGGGGAAAGGACAAGAAAGCAAGAGGAAAGCTGGTTATGGGGAGCCCAAGGTAGAGAAGAGGAGAGTGTTGACTTGTTGTGGAATTGGCAACCAATGTCACAAAACTATATGTGTATTAATTGTTTAATGAGAAACTAATTTTCTCTGTATACCTTCATGTAAAGCACAATTTAAAAAAAAATCAGCCATTGAAAACCTTATGGAGCACAGTTCTATGGGTCTCCATGAGTTGGAGTCGACTTGACAGTAACTGGTTTGGTTTTGGTTTTTTAATACTATTTTAATTTTTTAAATCTGTAAATGCATTATTCTGATAAAACTTAAATTACTGAAAAAGAAACTGGCAGTACAAAAGGAGCTAGACTGGAAACCACCAAAGTTATTCGTCCCTTCAAACATGTCTCACTCTCCTTACCTGACTTCACCTTCTGTGCCTAAGAATCCCACTCCTTCACTCCCAGATAAGCAAGAAGAGAACATACTTACCACCTAGAAATGCACACTCATAATGGCTGCAGGTCTTGTTTGTGCTTTGAAGGATAAGGCTATTGCCAGCCCCTTCCTGTGACACATGAAATACCTCATTCAGAGGTACTAAAATGATTCTTTCACTTCCTTTATCCAAAAAGTTTTCAATGGAAACTCCAAAGCATGTGTTGATGGTTAGCAGGGTATGCTGGTCACTAACAGCTTGAGGTATGGCTGGATATGCCAAGGTGAAACGCCCAAACCTGGCTTGGTTTAGTCCTCCAAATAAAAATGAAGTACCCTGGCTTATACTATACACCACATTTTTGTAGGTGTCCTCACAAGGTCTTCTCAGCAACTGCAGGGCTCTTGTCAGGTAAAAATGAAAAGCTTTGAACTGGAAACTATAGATATAATCTTCTCGAGATTGGCCAGCCATCTTTACAGCTTCATTGAACGTGTGGTAAAAGGGAGTTTGCTCTTGAGCTTGAGAAATGTATGCCATAAGGGCTATTCCATGGTTATCCTTAAAGTTCATAGGGAGAAAGAGCTGAGTCTTCTGAGCTTCCCATTTGGCTTTTGCATTTTCCCACACAGTCTCCAAGAGCTGATGGCTTGCTATTTCCTCCTTAAGCAGGTGGGGAACATATTTGATCTCCATCCTGTCAGTGCACTTCAGGTATTCATCATCAAATGCATTATCTGCCATGTCTAATATTTCAGCCTTCACCTTCAAAGAGAAAGGAAATTAATACTCTTGAAATAAGATATTATTTTCTCTCACATTACTGTCCCTCACACTTTCATCTCTGGCCAAGAATCTCTCCTTGTTTACAACTAACTTTGGATATGTTTTTACATAGGAAGTATACTTCATTGCTATTAATAACTTTTCTCAGTTGTACATAATTATATGAAAGAGTAAATGTTAGTGGACAAGGTGTATAGAGTTGTGCCTGTTACTCACTCCTTTGAACATTGTGGTACAGAGGAAGGAGCAAGGAGTGTGAAATTGAATTAACTGGGTGGCTGTCCTGGCTCTGAACAACATTTTTAGCTATAGTTCTTCAACCCCTTCAGACTGTTGGGAGAATCTCAATGGTAAAAAACTGGGCTGCTAACCAGAAAGTTGGCAGTTTGAATCCACTAGCCGCTCCTTAGAAAATCTATGGGGCAGTTCTACTCCATCCTATAGCGTCACTATGAGTCGGAATTGACTCGATAGCAACGAGTATTTGGTTATGTGAGAAATACTCTAAGTGATAAATACATATTGGCAAGTATTATCCTTTTTCCTTTGGGGACACTCCCTCTCTTGTCCATGTGGTTTAGGCAGATCTGAGTCTTTATTTCCAGGCCCCTAAATAAGCAGGTGACCCAGGCTTAGCAATCAGTGCACTCTCAGAAAAAAATGTCTCTTCTTCTAAAATCATAAGCTGTAAGGAGGATATTGGCTTAGGCATGCCAACATTTAGCCTTTTGGTCCCATGGAGAATCCTGTCTGAAAACAAAGCCAACAAAGAAAGGGTTGCAGATAAGGTCCCAATAACATTACCTGAGGCTCTGAATCAAGCTGTACCTGAAGACTTTGTTTTACCCCTGAATTTTGTTTATAGTCATAAGAATCAATAAATACCCTATCTGCTCAAGCTAGTTTAAATTGTGTTTCTGTCATATAAACTGAAAAAGGTCTAATATATCTCTAAATGATACATATGTACACATACCATAAGAAGCAAGGTGATATAATGTAATTAACATTGGCCTGAAGTTGGACAGGTTTAGGTTCAAATCCCATATCCATTACTAACTAGGTACTAATTAGGGATGGGAAAGCTCCTTGTCCTTTCTGAGCTTCTATTTTTCTCATCTAAAAGTGAGGATAAGGGAGAAATGATATCTATCTTGCAGGATTTTTGTGAGAAATAAATTACATAATGAATATGTGCAAAGCCTTTAGCCTCATGGCTAGCACATACCAAGCCTTCAACAAATTGTTATTTTTATTAATTCATGAGAGGAGTGTCTGTTATTATATTGTAAGTTCTTTAAGGGCAGGACTTGCACCATATTTACCTTCGAATCCCAAGCTCTTACATAGCACCTGGCAAAATATTTAAGTGAATTAGCTATTAAAAACCCTGTGATCTAGCCTATGGATCAAAGAAATAGGGTTAGCAACACTGCACAAGGACACCCTTTTTGGGTTTCTGCAAGTAAAAGGATAATGCCTCTGTGATGAAATGAGCTCCTTTATGTGGCCTTTTGCCTTGGTTCTTTGGAAAAACAGCTTGAGAGATTTTTCCCCTAAGCCCTGAGGAGTTACCTTTGCCCTAGTTTTCTACCCCAGAGGGTTCGTTACATTTCCTGGGTAAGCTGTAAACAACTTGGTTTGATATTTTTTGTCTGGCCCTGGGCTGCAGCCTGCCCCTGATTGGTAAGCATTTTGCAGGGATTGGTCAATATACTATGCAAATTAAGTGACTACAGACTATGTAACTGACGTTATTATAGCCTACTATGTATGAAGTGTCTGTGGCCTACCAAGAGGGGATTGTCAGTTCGTGGCCCTAATGGGAGGGCCATGCCTTAAAATTGATGAGGAGTTTGTGTATATATGCAGCTAACCCCACAGAGGTTTTTCAGACAGGAAGCAGGAAGCAGAAAGAAGAAAAGGCAAGACAGAAGAAGTAGAGAGGAGGCAAGAACCTCCTAAAAGAGCTGTAAGACAGATCAAGGGCTGTAACACTGAAGAAAATGACAAGTCTGGAAGAGGGCCTGCAGCAGAGCTGGTGGCAACAGACCTGGAAGGGCCCCTGCGGCAGAGTCAATGGTGACAAATGGCAGGGCCAAAAGGAGTCTGTCCTGAGGGGGCCTAGAGGAGGCCTGCATGGCTGAGATGGGGCATGCATGGCAGAAAGAAGGGCCTGCTTGCTTGCCTGCGTGGCTGAGAGGAGCTGAGAGAGCTTCCCTGCACTGAAGAAGGGAGACTTTGCCTATATGCTTCCTGATCCTGATCTCAAGTTGTAACCTGGTGATTCTGATCCTGAGTTGTATCCAGTTACTTCCTTAATGAACCACTTAACTGTAAGTATGGTCTGTGAGTTTTCTGTGGCCACTGCAATGGATTATCAAACCCAGAAGAGAAGTAGAGAGTGCTGTGGGAGGGACAGCTGGTGTCAGAATTGGTAAAAAGGTTGAAAAGTAGAGGTATGCCTGACCTCCACCTCATGGGAATCAGCCTTGGGCTGATCCTTGTCATTATCCCCCCTGAAGTTTGACAGGTTCTAATGCTACTACCACCTTTTTATAGTCTCCCACCCCATCCTCTCTTCCTATTAGTCTATACTTGCATGGTTCATAGTTGCATAAGTCTGCTTAGGCACCTCAGCTGGAGGCTTTATAGACACACTTAGCCAGGAGCCATTAAAGTTGCAGCCTCCATGTGAATGATTCTTAAAGTGTGTGTGTGTGTGTGTATAAGAGAGACAGAGAGAAAAAGAACAAAACAAAAACTTTGATCCCATATCCTACTGTAGCTATCTCCTTCCTACTATCTCTTTTCTCCCCATCACAAACTTCTTAAAAGAGTTGTCTATCCTTGCCATCTCCATTTCATTCACCACTCATTTCAACCCTCTCCAATCTGCTTTCCCACCCCCATTCCTCTGCCAAAACAGATTTCACTAAGGCGACATTTCTTTGTAGAATCCTTTACAGATCCACCATATTCTAGCTAGCCATTTAAAGCTGGAGTTCCTCAGGCTGCTTATTTTCTCTCAATTCTACCTCTAGGAAATTACATACGGGCCCACAGTTTCAATTATCATCTAAATGCCTCTGTCCTCTCCTGTAGGTGCCAGACCTCTATATCAACTACTTACTTGATACGTCCACTTGAATTTCTCAACGACCCTCCAAATGTAAAATGTCCAAGACCAAACTCACAATGCTACCACCTACAACCACCACCACCAACAACCTGACCTTTATTTAAGACCCGCTATCCATTTCTGGGAAACCCTGGTGGCATAGTGGTCAAGAGCTATGGCTGCTAACCAAAAGGTCAGCAGTCTGAATCCACAAGCTGCTCCTTGGAAACCCTATGGGGCAGTTTTACTGTGTCCTATAGGGTCGCTATGAGTTGGAATCGACTTGGCGGCAACGAGTTTGGTTTATTTTTTCATCTATTTATGAGGAGCCCTGGTGGCGCAGTGGTTAAGAGATGTGGCTGCTAACTGAAAGGTCAGCAGTTTGAATCCACAAGGTGCTCCTTGAAAACCCTATGGGGCAGTTCTATTCTGACCTGTAGGATCGTTATGAGTTAGAATTGAATCAATGGCAATGGATCTGGTTTAACGGCTATCTATTTGTGAAGTTTTCCTAGATCCCACCTTCTCAGTCACCCCCTGTAGTCAGTCCATTACTAAAGTCTAACAAACTTCTCTAGAGTGCTTTCTACATGCCAAGCATTAAGTGCTTCACATGTATTAATTCATCTAATTCTCATGGCAACTCCTGTTAGGTAGAAACTATTATTATCCCCTTTTTATAGATGAGAAAACTAAGACAGAGAGATTGAATAACTTGCCTGGAACTGTGATTTGAACCCAGGCAGTCTGGGTCCAGAGTCTGTCCTCTTAACTGAACTATTCTGTTACTGCTAATGAATGAGAGTGTTTGCACTGATGAAGACCACTGACATTTATGTAGCACTTTTAACTTTTCAAAGAGCTTAATTTTGTCTTCATAACAACTCTTATGAAAGATTGGGCAATCATTAGCATAATTTTACAAATGAGAAAACTGCGCCAACATAAGAAACTGTCTTGATTACCAGCCACAGAATATTATGCTAGAGAAGTCATTGAGATTCCTGCACTCCTGGGTCTGTAAGTCAGTTCTTTGACATGGGAATTTGAGCTTCAGGAGATCAAATCACTGCTTACTCTTAGCCAAGAAATACACTTTCTTCTGCAGTACAGAATGTACCAGACTGCAATAACTGATTTATTTTCAAGACTTCAACAAGGTATAAGACATCATATCCTAAAACCACCTCCCACATTCCTCACATCATATCAGAGTTGATCCAGTGTGTTCTTGTCTTTTCCCAATGACTCTAACCAGTCTCTACATGTCTAATTTTAGTCCTCAAGCCTTTCTGGCCAGAGGCCACAGCTGACTGTTCTGTACAGTGAGTGACTTGACCAGTGACAAAGCTCACAAATGCCACTACCATTCAGGGATGACAACTCAACGGACACTAACGAACAGGTACAAAAGGCTAGGTGAACAAGCTGATTATATATTTTCTTCGTCTGGTTTATCCACTGAAACAAAAATTCATACTGATGAAATTTAATCACCAAAAATTTATTACAAAAAATGTGGAAATGGCATAAATGATCAAGAGGAGAAACTGGTTAAATTTCTGTATGAAACATTCATAGAACAAACACATTAATATTATGTTGGGGAAAAAAAAAACCAAACCTGTTGCCATGGAGTCGATTCTGACTCATAGTGACACTGTTGCACAGAGTAGAACTGCCCCATAGGATTTCCAAGGAGTAGCTGGTGGGTTTGAACTGCCAACCTTTTGGTTAACGACCACATGCTTAACCACTGCACGACCAGGGCCCCATAAAATTATACTACAACCCAGAAATTATACTCCTAGGTACATACCCAAAAGACTTGAAAGCAGAGACTCAAAAAGAGTCTTGTATACCAGTGTTCATTGCAGCACTATTCACAATAGCCAAAAGGTAGAAGCAAGCTAAATGCCCATCAAAAGATGAATGGATAAACAAAATGTGGTACGTACACACAATGGAATCCTACTCAGCCAGTAGGAGAAATTAAGTCTTGATACATGCTACAGTATGGATGGAGCCTGAAGACATTATACTGAACGAAATAAGCCAACCACAAAAGGACAAATATGGTATGACTTTACTTATATAAAAAGACAAGAAAAGGTAAATGTATAGAGACCAAAGTTTATTAGTGGTTACCAGGGGTGACAGGGAGGGGGAAAAGGGAGGTTTAACAATGAGAAAAAATCACACTGCTTCAGGGTAGGGTTGTGCAGCTGATTATTGTAATTACTGTCAGTAAGCTGTACACCTGTAAAAAACTGAATTGGCAAAAGTTGTGTGACAGATATATTTACAACAATGACAAAAAAAAGAGTCGCTTATGGGATTTGGTCCCTTGGTTTGGAGATTTAGGGTTATGATTTCATGGGACATCCCAGTTAACTGGCCTAATAACAAGTTTAGTGCTTCTGTTGTACCTCCCAGTTCGTTGTGTAGTTCCTGGGGTCTTAAAAGCTTGCAAGTAGCCATCCAAGGCACAACTGGTCTCTAGTCACCTGGAGCAAGAGAGGGAGGAGAGTCAGGAATAGCAGGAGGATATAGATTGTGTGGCTAATTGCCTCCATCAACAACTGCCTCCTTTGCCACAAGACTAGAAGAACTTGACAGTGCCTGGCTACCATTACTGAACATTTTGTTCAAAGATTCCATAGAAGAATCCAGATCAAAAGTTGGAAATTGCAGAACAGAACTTCAAATTCTCATGGACTCCAGACTTTCTGGAGTCATGGAGGATGAGATCATTAGTCTGTGTGTCAAATTGACTGGGCCATGATTCTCAGTGGTTTGGAAGTTATGATGTAGTTTGGCAGTCGTATAATGATGTAATCACCTCCATGATGAGACCTGATATAATGTTATCACCTCCATGATGAGATCTGTTGTGAGTAGCCAATCAGTTGAAGGGGAGTTTCCTTGGGGGTGTGGCCTGAATCCAATATAGGTGGACTTTCTGGCAAGGCTCATGGATTTTTGCTTGCTTTGGATCCTGCACCTGGCTCCTGTTTACTGGCCTCCAGTTCCTAGGACTTGAGCTAGGAGCTTACCTGGCATCTTGCCTGCCAATCTTGGGATTTGTCAGTCTCCACAGCCTGTGAGCCAGAAGAAGCCTCCAGTCTGACCCACAGACTTGGGACATTCCAGCCTCTATAACCACGTGAGCCACTTCCTTGGTATGAATCTTTGTCTGTATATATTTATGCTTTACTGGTTTTGCTTCTCTGGAGAACCCAGCCTAAGACATTTGGTACCGAGAGTGGTTCCAGAAAAACAAAATTGTAAGGATGAGTTTTCTAAATTAGTTCTCAAGTTTGGTTAGCTTAAAGATGGTGATGACTCTGGTTCCAGTAGTAAAGACAGCACTGCTAATCCATGGCATGAAGTGGCAATAGAAATATGCAAAATATCACCACTAGTAGATTAGGTATTGGTGAGAGGTGAGGCTCTGGGTGATCGCATGTTTGATACCTTTCTAAAATTCTGTCATAATAAGCAGTGTAAGGAAGCTGGTTGGTTGATCCTACTTTCACTAGACAAAGTGGTGAAAGAAAGAGATGAGCTCAGGGCTTCAGAGTCAAAGCTCAAGTGCCGCATAAATGATTTCAAAGTTTCCATCTGTGCCTTGAAAGAAAGCCTTATTTTTTGTAGTAACAGGGCTAACATTGCCAAAAACCAAACCCAGAGTCTTAACATAAAAGTGGCTGAATTACAACAACAACTGAATTCCCAACCTTGAGTGGTGTCTGAAGTTAAAGTGAGGACACTGATTGAGAAGAAATGGGACCCTGAAACTTGGGATGGGGACATATAGGCAGATAATCAGGAAGCTGGGGACACTGAACCCCTAAATTCTGTTGAATCACTCCTGCCAACAGAACTAGTGCTTTCACTCCCATCTGAAGAGATTACTCCATCTTTGTTTGCTAAGCCACCCTCCCCAGTAAAACTACTAGCCCCATCTAATGAGATTAACCTAGCTGTGTCTGAAGAGCTTTTGTCTGAGTCATTGCCTGGGACATCGCCTGAGGCAGATACCTTACAAGACAATCCCAAATGTTCTCAAAACACATCCCTACCATCCATTTTGGCTTCTAGACCTATAACTAGACTTAAGTCCCAGAGATCCTCAAAAGGTGAAGTACAAAGTGTGAGCCAGGAGGTGGTATGCTATACTCCAAAAGAACTCCTGACTTTTCTAATGTGTACAAACAGAAAGAAACCTGGGGGAATATGTGTGGGAATGGGATAATGGTGCAAGGAATATAAGGATGGATCAGTCTGAGTTTATTGATGTGGGCCCACTAAGCACAGATTTGAAGGCCTGGTGGCACAGTAATTAGGCATTTGGCTGCTAATCAAAAGGTCAGCAGTTTGAATCCACCAACTGCTCCTTGGAAACCCTATGGGGCAGTTCTACACTGTCCTATAGGGTCGCTTATGAGTCAGAATAGACTCAATGGCTTGGTTTTTGGTTTTGTTTAAGCACAGATTCTTCAATGTCTCAGCTCGAGAGGTTAGGAGAAGATCTAATAGTTTATTTGGTTGAGTCACTGAAGCATGGATTACATGGTGGCTGACACTAAATCAAGTTGAAGTGCTAGAACTGCTGTGATCATTAAGGTTGTGTGTCAACTTGGCTGGTCCATGATTCTGAGTGGTTTGGCAGTTGTGATGCAGTATGATGATGTGATCACTTCCATGGTGGGATCTGATATAATGTGATCACCTCCATGATGGGATCTGCTGTGAGTAGCCAATTAGTTGAAAGGAAGTTGTGGTGTGGCCTGCATCCAATTTAGGTAGACATTCTGGCAAGGCTCCTGGGATTTTGCTCACTCTGGATCCTGAAGCTGGCTCCTGTTTATCTGACTTCCAGTTCCTGGGATTTGAGCTAGCGGCTTACCTGCTGTCTTAGTTGTTGATCTTGGGATTCATTGGTCTTCGCAGCCTGTGAGCAAGATCCCTGCTGTGTGACTTACCGACCTTTGGTTTACCAGCTCCTGTGGCTACGTGAAGCAGGAGAAGCCTCCAGCCTGACCCATGGACTTGGAATGTTCCAGTCTCTACAAATGCATGAGCCATTTCCTTGATATAAATCATCTCTCTATATATTTTATATGCTTTATATTTGCTTCTCTAGAGAACCCAGCCTAAGACACGTGCCGTGGTATACTGTAGAAGAAGGTATCCAAAGGTTTAGGGAAATTGGCATGTTAGAGTGGGTTTATCAGGTTAGACTCAAAGACACTCACATGGAGTGCCCAGAAGACACAACTTTTACCACAATGGTGAGGAACAAATTTGTAAATGGAGCTCCAACATCCTTGAAGACTGATGTAGTTGCTGTTTTATGTAAGTCAGATTATACAGCGGGAACTGCCCTAACTGAATTAATACACCTAATTACAATGGGGATGAATGGACTCCATGGTAATAGGGGCCAAGTGGCAGCACTCAAGCAACAAAGACAAGGTAGGCATGGTTACCATAATGGACAGTGGAGTCAAAGCAGTAATAGTCTGACACGTATGGACTTATGGCACTGATTACTTGGTCATGGAAACACATCACTGATTCCACTGAACTGGAAGTTAAGAATGCCACCTGGCCACTTTGGACTCCCTATGCCTCTGGATCAACAGGCAAAGAAGGGAGTTACCATATTAGCTGGTGTGACTGATCCTGATTATCAAGAGGAAATCGGATTGATATTACATAATGGAGGTAAAGAAGAGTATGTCTGGAATGCAGGAGAACCCTTAAGGTATTTCTTCATCCTGCCATGCCCTGTGATTAAAGTCAATGGAAAACTACAGCCACCCAATTCTGACATGACTGTTAATGGCCCAGACCCTTCAGGAATGAAGTTTTGCATCACCCCACCAGGCAAGGAAGCATGACCAGATGAGCTGCTTGCTGAGGGCAAAGAGAATACAGAATGGGTGGTAGAAGAAGGTAGTTCTAAATACCAGTTACGACCACATGGCCAGTTGTAGAAACAAAGATTGTAACTGTTATGAGTATTTCTTCCTTGTATGTATACAACAAATACTTTTGTTTTCTTCTCTTATAAAATGTAAGATGTAAACAGGGCTAGTGCATTTTCAGTTGTACGCATGTTAGTTGTATCATATCAGGTGCAAGTATGACTTTATAATTGTCTTTATTCAAAGATTATGTATGGTTTAAGGAGATGTGTATAGGTGTCAAGTTGATAAGAGGTGGACTGTGATCATTAAGTGTGTGTCAACTTGGCTGGGCCATGATTCTCAGTGGTTTGGCAGTTATGATGTAGTTAAGCAGTTGTATAATGATGTAAGCACCTCCACAATGAGATCTCATATAATGTTATCACCTCCATGATGGGCTCTGCTGTGAGTAGACAACCAGTTGAAAGGGAGTTTCCCTGTGGGTGTGGCCTGCATCAAGTATAGGTGGACTTTCTGGCAAGGCTCATGGATTTTTGCTTGCTCTGGATCCTGCACCTGGCTTCTGTTTGTCTGGCCTCCAGTTCTTGGGACTTGAGCTAGCAGCTTACCTGCCATCTTGCCTGCCAATTTTGGGATGTCATCAATCTCTACAGCCTGTGAGCCAACAGAAGCCTCCAGTCTGACCCACAGACTTGGGATTTTCCAGCATCTACAACTGCGTGAGCCATTTTCTTGATATAACTCTCTCTCTGTATATATTTATATGGATTGTTGTGAGTCGGAACGACTCAATGGCAAGGTTTTTTTTTTAATTGGTTTTGCTTCTTTAGAGAACTCAGCCTAAGGCGGAGGCAGGATGAACCCCTGAAACTAGTGTCCTGAGATAATCTTTAAACTTTAAACCAAAAATATTCCTTGAAGTCATTTTAAAACCAAACAGTAGTTTAGCGTAACTAGTAAAAAAGGTCTGCCTCGAGCATTATGCTCTTCTAAGAACTATCTATATGAGATAAAATTGACAACAGCAACTCAAAAGAATAGATAGAAACTTTAGACAGCAGTGATTTTATGTTAACGCGAAGGAGAAAAAACTCAGAAAAGGAAGGTGGGAATGACTGCACAACTCAAAGAACATAATCAGTGTCACTAAATGTACATGTAGAAACTGTTGAATTGGTGTATGTTTTGCTGTGTATATTCTCAACAACACAACAAAATAAATAAAATTTAGAAAAAAATTATGTTGCAAAGAATATTGAAAAAAATTTCCCAAAAACCTGTACACAAATATTTATAGAAGCATTATTCATAAAAATGTCTATAAATTGATGAATGGATAAACCAAATGTGGTACATACATACAGTGGAATATTATATAAAAAAGGAATGAAGTATTCTAACATGCTACAACATGGATGAACCTTGAAAACATTATGTTAAGTGAAAGAAAATCAGACACAAAAGGCCACAGGTTGTATGATTCCAATTCAATCAAATGAAATGTCCAGGAGAGGCAAAGCCATAGAAATAGAAAGTAGATTAGTGGTTGCCAGGGGATGGACGAAAGGAGGAAATGAGATTGCTGATAGGTATAGGGTTTCTTTTTGGGGTAATGGAAATGTTCTGCAATTAGATAGAGGTGATAGTTACACAATATAGCAAAATATACTAAAACCCACTGAATCGTACACTTCAAAATGTTGCATCTGATGTTATGTGAATTTTATCCCAGTAAAAAAACATGCGATACTGGCAACAAACTATACAGTGATTCTAAGAGAATGGATCAGAATATTTAATTCAAAAATGAGTAAAATTTTACAAATTCAACGTATTTTAAAGAAGGCATTTCAAATTAGTGGACAAATATTTATCCAGTAGTGATATGCAAATGATATAGGAAAGAAATGGGATACTTATCTCATATTTTATATAAAAATGTATTATAGGATGTTTAAAGATTAACTGCAAAACATAAATCATAAAAGCTCTATCAGAAAAAAATGTATTTAATATGAGAAAATGGTCATGATCTAATTTAATAAAAAACACATAACTAAACAATGAATGCAGTGTGGTCTTATTTCAGAGAAAATACATGATATTTTCAGAATATTTAATGACATGGAGAGACATTTTTAGTGCAATATTAACTCAGAAATCAAAGTAAAGAATAGTATGTATAGTGTGAATCTATTTTTGTAAGTTAAATACACACACGCACAGAAAAAAGTCAAGGGGATTATACCCCAACAGGTTAAGAGTCTTTCCCTCAGTGTGAAGGGATTATGCATAATTTTTACTTTCTGTTTACTTAATTTTAATTTTTCGATTTCCTACAGTTAACATATATCACATCTGTAAAATAAAGAAAAAGCTACTTGTAAAAAATTCATTGACCCATCCTAACTGTTGCCATCGACTTGATTCTGACTCATAACAACTCCTTAGGGCAGAGAAGAACTGCCCCATAGGGTTTCTAAGGCTGTAATCTTTATGGAAGCAGACTGCCACATTTTTCTCCTGTGGAGCGGTTGGTAAATTCGAGCCACCCACCTTTCAGTTAAGAGCCAAGAATTTAACCACTGCACCACCAGGTCTCCTTCTGACCTATCCTACCTGCTATCATTTCCCACCATCAATCCACACAGATGCCTCAGGCAACGTTATATCAAGAGTTCTCATTCCAGTGACCACATGCTTCCCATTCCCAACATTACCTGGAAGATGTCCATTAGGATCACAGCTGCCAGCAGCATGGTGACCATTTCAAAATGTCCTGTCTTCATTTTTCTCTTCAAAATTAAAATGAAGAAATTTCAATTTAGTAGACTTAAAAAAAGATTTAGAGGAGTAGAGCAGGATGGCGCTGCCACCTCAAATTGGTCCCCTAACTTGCAGTTTCCAAGAATTGCCCAGGAGTTACAGTGTCTGTACACATCTTTTTTTTTTTTGCAAACCAAGTCATGCCCTTTTCGGTGAGATGGAGAGATAATGTGGCTAGTAGTGGTACAAAGCAGTAGGTTATCTGAGGGAACTCCTTCCCCAAAATAGTCACAATCTAGAGAAGCCCAAGGGTAAAACAAGTGTCTTGTTTAACTTTCTAAAGGAGGGAATATGAGACTAAGAAGGAATCACGGAAGGCAGCAATTCTAACAAGATTATACAACTCTATTGGCCGAATGCCCAATATTCATCTCAGTGTTTATGAGACTGAAGGGGGGTAAACAGAAGGCTTAGAGGCCCCCAAGGGCTGAAGCTGCCCCACAGCCATTAACTGGTTCAATTAAAGGCTACAGCAGGTTGGGCAACAGTTTTTTCCACATACCTCCAACAAAGGACACATTACTGGAGCTAAAACAAAATATTTTATTACACCAATCACAATACTCTGGCTTCTGAAAGCAGGAATGAATGACACAGGGGAAGGGAGATAGCCTCCTCTTTTACAGATGAGTTTGGTCCCAGATTCCTGTCTTTTTTCAGAAGCAGTTTCTTTCACTAAAGTTACTGAAATACAACACCAAAATGTCACTTTTGTGTTAAACTTCCCTTTTCCAGAAAGGATTTGGAATATAAGACTTGACAGATACCTGTTAAAAGGGAGTATGTGCCAAGCAAGATCTGGATCAGGGTTTTCCTGAACATTCTTCACTTCTGTAGTTTGAGTGTAAATAAGTCAAAATGTTTACCTGGCTTTTCTGCCTTTGGAGGAGTTTTAAATGATGCTATGTCTCAAACTGATTCTCCACTCTCTGAGCTGTGAACGTGTCTTCTGGATGGGACGTTGTTGACAGTAAGAGCTGAGAAGGGAATGCTTTTCTTTTTATAAACACCCCCAGCACTAGCTTGGCAGTGGCACATTACCCCACTTGTGTTCTGCTATTTATATCTGGCCCCCACACTATCCCTTGGAATCACTGCTGTTAACACATTAAATCTCTAAGAGGCTTGTAAAGCCACAGCAATTCCCTCTAACTACACAGCATGCTCAGTTACAGGTCCTCAGTTCAGGGCTTCTCTCAAAGAGAAATCACTTCCCTTTCCTAATTCTTTGACTCTGAGATATCAAGCTAAAGAGTGGATTCTACTCTAGCTAGATGGTTCACATAACTAAGGGGACTTGCTGTGTTAATCACTGGTGGTGGTAACGACTGTCACCATTCACTCAACAAGCTTACTGTATTTCAGGTACTGCGCCAGGTAGAGGGATACACAAGCAAGTAAAACAAAGTACTAAAAGGCACTCACAATCTAATAAAAGACATGAATATGCACACTTAGCCAGAATACAATATATTAAGAACCCCAATATAGAGAAAGTCCAGTGAGAACGGTAAAGAGGGAAGGATTTGGTAGTACCAGCTGCTATCTCTTTCATTTGATGAAGTTACACATAGTAAATATATTGGTTACCAATGCGCAAGTACACTTAGGGTTCACTGACTATGGATAAAAAACCTTGAAATGGTCTAGGTTTTTCAAAATACATCAAAAAAGAATGTTCACATGTTGACATAGCACTATTTATAAAAGCCAAAAACTAGAAATCATCCAAAAGCCCATTAACAGTAGAATAAACTGTGGGATATTCACATATAATGGAATTTCATATTGCATTGAAAATCAACAAACTATAGCCATATATAACGTGGATAAATCTCACAAACAAAAAATTTGGGGCAAAAGAAGCCAGAAACATACTGTATGATTCAATTTATACAGAGTACAAAATTAGGCAAAACAAATCTATGGCATTAGAAGTCAGAATAGTGGTCACCCTGTGGGGAGTATTGAATGGAAGAAGTACAAGGAAAGCATCCGGTAGGTTCTTGTTTTTTTGTTTTGGTCTTGGATGCTGGTTACATTGATACATTCAGTTTGTGAAAATTCATCAAGCTATATACTTATGATATGTGTGTGCATGCGTGTGCACTATACTTAAAGAAAATGTTTTAAATTATCATGAGATACTCTGGCATTTACAAAACCCACCTCTATTATTCAAATCCTTCCAAAATTTCTTCTAACCTCTTCCCACCCGCTGGTTAAGCCATCAGTCTAAAATTAAATGCACTGAAGTTGCTGTTGTTAGGTGCCATCGAGTCCATTCTATACAACAGAACGAAATACTGCCCGGTCCTGTGCCATACCCACAATAGTTGTTATGCTTGAGCCCATTGTTGCAGCCACTGTGTCAGTTCATCTCGTTCAGGGTCTTCCTCTTTTTCGCCGACCCTCTACTTTACCAAGCATGATGTCCTTCTGCAGGGACTGATCCCTCCTGACAGGAGGTCCAAAGTATGTAAGACATAGTCTGACCGTCCTTGCTTCTAAGAAGCATTCTGGCTGTACTTTTTCCCAGACGGAACTGTTCATTCTTTTGGTAGTCCGTGGTACATTCAACATTCTTCACCAACATCACAATTCAAAGGCGTCAATTCTTCGGTCTTCCTTAGTCATTGTCCAGCTTTCGCATCCACATGATGCCACTGAAAATACCATCACTTGGGTCAGGCACACCTTAGTCTTCAAGGTGACATCTTTACTTTTCAACACTTTAAAGAGGTCTTTTGCAGCAGATTTGCCTAATGCATCTTTTGATTTCTTGACTGCTGCTTTCATGTGGATCCAAGTAAAATGAAATCATTGACAACTTCAATCTTCTCTCCATCCATCATGATGTTGCTTGGTGGTCCAGGTGTGAGGACTTTTGTCTTCTTTATGTTGAGGTGTAATCCATACTGAAGGCTGTGGTCTTTGATCTTCATCAGTAACTGCTTCAAGTCCTCTTCACTTTCAGCAAGCAAGGTTATGTCACCTGTGTAACGCAGGTTGTTAATGAGTCTTCCTCCAATCCCAATGCCCCATTCTTCTTCATATAGTCCAGTTTCTCGGATTATTTACTCAGCATACAGATTGAACAGGTATGGTGAAAGGTTACAACCCTGACACACATCTTTCCTGACTTGAAACCACACAGTATCCCTTTTTCTGTCTGAACGACTGCCTCTTGATCTATCTACAGTTTCCTCATGAGCACAATTAAGTGTTCTGGAATTCCCATTCTTCACAATGTTATCCATAATTTGTTATGATCCACACAGCCGAATGTCTCTGCATACAGCCAAATGTCTCTGCATAGTCAATAAAACACAGGTAAACATCTTTCTGGTATTCTCTGCTATTAGCCAGGATCCATCAAACATCAGCAATGATATCCCTGGTTCCATGTCCTCTTCTGAATCCAGCCTGAATTTCTGGCAGTTCACTGTCAATATAATGCTGCAGCTGCTTTTGAATGATCCTCAGCAAAATTTTACTTGTGTGTGATATTAATGGTATTGTTCGATAATTTCCACATTCCGTTGGATTACCTTTTTTGATTTCTTCTTCCTAGTCTATTTTAGTCTGGAAGCTCAACTGAAACCTGTCTGCCATGGGTGGCCCTGCTGGTATCTGAATACCAGTGGCATAGCTTCCAGCATCACTGCAACACTCAAGCCCCCACAGTATGACAAACTGACAGACACACGGGGGGAAGCCATCAAACTAAGATTAAATACACTGAATAGACTCTCAGAAATAGTATAATAATAATTAAAATGGAGTTTGATTAGAAAGGAAAAAGAGGGTTTGTACATGTTTTCAGGACTTAGGTTCACACTGACCTGTTTTTGGGTTCCAGGCATGTGAGCCTACAGGGAACAAGGTAGCGGGGTTCTCGTGTCCCTGGCCCTTAATTAAAGCCTGGTAGATTCATGTATGCATTACACAAGAGATTGAGTCCACCAAAAAGAACATAACAAACATTAAATGAAGTTCGAGGCAAGTTTGGCCTTGTTTATTCCCAGTATGCTTTTGCTCTATTCCTGTTTTGTGCCAGTTCTGAGCTCCATTCATTCATTCAACAAATATTTGAGCACTTGCAGTGTGCCAGGCACTGTTTTGGGTACTGCTGGTATATCATCGACAAAATGGATAAAACTGTGCCTTTGTGAAGTTTATATTCTAGTGGGAGGAGGCAGTAAAATAACTACTAAAAGAAATAAATAAATTGTATTAGTATATTAGAACATAGTAAGCTGTACTTTTTTTTTTTAAGTAGAACAGAAGAGATTGGGAGTATGTGGAGAGTTTGCAATTTAAATTAGATGACTGGGGGGACTCACTAAACAGCAAAGATTTGAAGGAAATGAGGGAGATCAGCCATGCAAATCTGGTGAAAAAGTAATCAGGCAGAGGGAATACCAGCTGCTAAAGCCCTGAGGCAAGAGTGAACCTAGTTTTGTTTGAGGAATGGCAAGGAGGCCAATATGGCTGGAGCAGAATAAAGAAGGGAAGAGCAGTAGAAAGTCAGAGAGGTAAGAGGGTGGTAGAAAGGTCACGCAAGTCTTTGTTGGCTTTTGCCCTAAGAGAAAGGGAACAAACCAAAAAGTTTTGAGCAGAGGAATGACATATGACTTATGTTTTAAGAAGATCATGGTAGTTAATACTGAGAATGGTGTGTACAGTAAAAGCAAGGAGACTCATCCCTGGGTAGTGCAGTTAAAGCACTCAGCTGCTAACTGAAAGGCTGGAGGTTCAAGCCTACCCACCGGTGCTTCAGAAGAAAGGCCTGGTGATGTACTTCCAAAAAATCAGACACTGAAAACCCTATGGGGGCACAGTTCTACTCTGATAGACATGGGGTTGCCATGAGTCAGGACTGACTCAGAGGTAACTGGTTTTATAATAATCCAGGCAGTGATTATAGTTGGCTTGAAGTAGGGCAAGAGCAGTAAAGGGATGAGAAGTGAATATATATGTGTGTATATTTGGTTGGTTGGTTGTTGTTGTTTGTTAGAAATAGGCCATCTTTACTTGAGTTTGTTAAAAATCCTATTTTTGAAGATTATATCAAAGACAAGATATGATAAAAGTATCTGTGAGTTCTAAAAATTTATTATATTTTAAAAAATGTAATGACTCACAAAAAAGTAAATGGGAATGATCTATAGAGATACCAATTTGTAATATAATAAAAATGTTTGGACTTAAATTCAGGATATATTTTGCAGTTTGAGGCAATAGGATGCACTGACAAACTGGATGTAGTCTTCAAGAGAAAGAGAGGAGTAAAGGATAATTCCAAGATTTTTAGCCTGAGTAACTGGAAGGATGAAGATGTCATTAGTTGAAATGGAGAAAACTGTATATGGAACAAGTGTCTTGGAAGTTAAATGAAGAAAATATTTTTGGGAGAAGGGAAATATCAAAAGCATCAAATGCTTCTGATAGGTCAACTAAGATGAGGACTGAGAACTGACCATTAGATTTAGCAATGGGAGGACATTGATAACCTTGATAAGAGCAATTTTGATGGAGTGGTAGGCATGAAAGCTTGGCTGGAATAGTCTAGGACAGAATGGAGAGAAGAACTGAAGACAGCCAGTATATTCAACTTTTTCCAGAAGTTTTTCTGTAAAGGGGAGCAAAAAAATGAGGTAGTAGTTTGATGGTAAGGATGGAGAAAAATAAAGAAGAGAGTTCAAGAGAAGATTTTTTTGTTTTTAAAGATGGAAAAAATATCTTCTTGCTTGTATAATGATCCAGTAGAAAGGGGAACAAACAAACCAGAAGAACAAACAAATCTGTCTTGGAAGAAGTACAACCAGTATGTTCCTTAGAAGCTAGGATGACAAGACTTTGTCTCACTTACTTTGGATATGCTAATCAGGAGGGACCGGTCCCTGGAGAAAGACATCATACTTGGTAGAGGGTCCAAAAGAGGAAGACATTCAATGAGACAGATTGACACACTGGCTGCAACAATGGGCTCAAACACTGCAACAATTGTGAGGATGGTGCAGGACCTGGCAGAGTTTTGTTCTGTTGTACACAGGGTCGCTATGAGTCAGGACCAACTCGTGGAGACCTAACAACAACAAGGGGTCGGGGGAGGGGGACTGATAATACAGGAGAGAGAGAGAGAGGAAAATTACTGGAGCAATGTCCTTGAGTAGACAAAAAGAGATGGAAACTAGCACACAGGTTGATGAGCTGGCCTTAGATAAGAGCAGGAACAATTCATCTAATATTAACAGGAAGGAAGGCACAGTATATTGGCAAATGCTGGAAAGTGGTAAATGTGATAGTGATGATTCTTTTCTAACTGCTTCAGTTTTCTCAAAAAACTAGTATGAAAAGATGAAGGTTGAGGTGGTAGAGATTTGAAGAGACTGCAGAAGGTAGAAAATAGTCATCTAGAAAGGTAGGCAACATTAACGATCCACTTGAGTTTAAAATGAAACCACCTAAGATGGTTGTGTTCTTCTCCAGCTACGTTCAGCTCCATGAATAGATGTGGAGTAGGTAAAACTGGATTTAACCAAGGTTGTAGTTTTTCCAAACAAGGAAAGGATTGATTATAACAACAGATCATAGGCAAAAGATTTGAATCTACACTTCACCAAGGAGAATATGTGAATGCCAAACAAGCCAGGAAAGATGCTCAGCACCATTAGCCATCAGGGAAATACAACTTAAAACCACTATAGAACCACTAGAATGGCTAAAATTAAAAAGAATGACAACATCAAATGTTGACAAGGATGGAGAGCAACTGAAAGTCTCATATACTGCTGGAGGGAATGCAAAATGGTACATACTTCTGAAAACAATTTGGCAGTTTTTAATTAAGTTAAATATATACTTACCATAAGGCCCAGTAATCCCACTCTTAGGTATCCACCCAAGAGAAATTAAAGCATATATTCCTCATGCACAGACTAGTACTCAAATGGTCACAGCAGCTTGGTTCATAATAGTCAAAAACTAGAAACAATACAAATGTCCATGAACTGGTAAATGGATAAACAAACAGAATACTACTCAGCAATAAAAAGGAACAACTTCCTCAAAATGTTAAACATAGAATTATTGTATGACCCAGCAACTCCACTCCTAGGTATATACTCAACAGAAATGTCCACACAAAAACTTGTACACGATTATTGCAGGATTATTTATAATAGCCAAAAAAGTGGAACCAATTCAAATGTCCATCAACTGATGAATGGGTAAGCAAATCATGGTGTATTCATATAATGGAAAATTATTCAATGATAAAAAGAACTGAAGGACTTATACATCTACATTTATATGAAATGTCCATCACAGGTAAATTTATAGAAATAGAAGGTAGATTAGTGGTTGCCTAGGGCTAGAGGTAGAGAAGGGAAATGGGGACTACCTGCTAATGGGTATGGGTTTTTTTTGAAGTGATGAAAATGTTCTAAAACTGACTGCAGTGATGGCTGCACAACTCTAGGAATATATTAAAAGTCACTGAATTGTACATTTTAAATGGGTGAATTATATGGAATATGAGTTAAATATCGATAAAGTTGTTAAAAAATAATGAACTACTGCTATATGCAACAACATAGATAAATCTCAAAAATATTACTCTAAGAAGCTAGTCACAAACGACTACATACTGTATGATGATATTTAAATGACATCCTAGAAAACGCAAAACCATAGTGACACAAAAAGATTAGTGATTGTCAGGGCCTTGAGGTGGAGGGAGGAGATTGACCGCAAAGGCCATGAACTTTTTTTGGGTGATGAAAATGTTTTATATCCTGATTGTAGTGGTGGTTACATGATAATATACATTTGCCAAAACTCACAGAATTGCACACTTAAGATTGATGAATTTTATGTAAATCATACCTCACTGCAGCTTTTTAAAAAAATTTTGTGCTTTAAGTGAAAGTTTACAATTCAAGTTAGTCTCTCATACAAAAGTCTATACATAGTTATGTGACCCTAGTTGCTCTCCCTGTACTGTGACAGCACACTCTTCCTTTCCACCCCGGATTTTCCGTGTCCATTCAACCAGCTCCTGACCTTCTCTGCTTTCTCATCTCACCTCTGGGAGATGCCTCATCTCGCCTCTGGAGCTGCCCATTTAATCTCACGTATCTACTTGAGCTAAGAAGCACACTCTTCACGAGTATCTTTTTATGTCCCATAGTCCAGTCTAATCTTTGTCTGAATTTCTGGCCCAGGGAATCGTTTTAGTTTTGGGCTAACAGAGAGTCCGGGGGCCACGTCTTCTGGGGTCCCTCCAGTCTCAATCAAACCATTAAGTCTGGTCTTTTTACTAGAATTTGAGTTCTGCACCCCACTTTTCTCCTGCTCCGTCAGGGACTCTGTTGTGTTCCCTGTCAGGGCGGTCACTGGTGGTAGCCAGGCACCATCTAGTTCTTCTAGAAGGCTGATGAAGTCTCTAGTTTATGTGGTCATTTCTGTCTCTTGGGCTAATAATTTCCTTGTGTCTTTGGTGTTATTCATTCTCTTTTGCTCCAGGTAGGTTGGGACCAATTGATGTATCTTAGATGGCCGCTAGCTAGCTTTTAAGACCCCAGATGTCATTCACCAAAGTGGGATGCAGAATATCTTAATAAACTCTGTTATGCCAATTGACCTAGATGTCCCCTGAAACCATGGTCACCAGACCCCCACCCCTCAATGCAGCTTATTTTTTAAACTAAAAAACAGAGAAAACAAGTACCTTGCCCACATACTCCTTAGAATGACTTTGTGTACCCTCAGAGGTACATGTATAATATCCCAATTTGAAGACTATTAGAGAGAAGCACCTGTAATGTTGCAATGGCCTGTAGAAGAGGCTGGGAGAGAGTTGGTAGGATCCTAGTATTGTGATAAGGTGAATGCAGTGTGAATGGAGACCAAGGGAGGACGTTACAGCAATGAATGTAAATAACCGTGATCAGACACCTCAGTGGAGGCCAGTAACCACCAGAGGTTAGCACCAGAACAAGATACCTCTCCTCCAGCGGCCAGACTTAAGATTGATTTTAGGAAGGAGATGAGAAGGGGAGAAAATGGAACTATTTACTCAAAGGAGTTTGTTTCAATCCAGAACTGACTGAATTTTTATTGGCAAGATTAACATTTCTACCATTAGTGAACTAACTTGATTTTCAATATACTGTAAATAGTTTCCTTTTTGCACCTGGTTCCCCTTTGTGGCACTCTGTTAATGGGCAAAACTTCAGTCTATTGCCTGCCGCCTCTAACTGCTAGTCTGATCTCTGGCAATGGTGACATTTAATTGCTGGCTCAGTGTTGGTTTTTTCTTGTTAGTTTTGATTCATAGTGACCCTATGTACAACAAAACTGATTTAGTAACATGATATATTTTATGGATTTTGGGTGGCCAGCTGACAGATCTCCCCATCATAGCCTCCGGGCATCGAGTGTTCTAAACAGGAACAATTTCTATGCCCTTCCACAAACTCTGCATGAGGTTTCTTGGCCTTGCTGGACATCTTCTTACAAGGCTGGTGAGTGTGTTTGTGCCCAGTTACCTTCACTAGGCCCAAAGGGAAACCTGGGAATTCTATCACGACAATCTGGATTTTGTAGAAAACTGAAGCAGAACCTCTGTCCTCTCCAAATGACAAATACTACTTTGTCATTTCCAACTTATTGCTTCAGTGATGTTAGACATGGTGCTTCTCTAAGAGTCCTTGTCTAAGAGGCCTTAAAATTGCCCCAGTTTGCCCAAGGAGAGGCAATACAAAAATCTCTACTGCTCAAGATTCCCTGAAATTTACCAGGTTGTTTCTAAACGTCCTGCATCAACCCTTTCCAGGGTTTCTGTCCAGAGGAGCCAGGGCAAAGGAGTTTGATCTTTTTCCCTTCTTCTTTTCTTTCTTTTCTAGCATCAAGTCTTCTACTTCCAATTCCTGTTACAGGAACTTTCCATATGCTATTTCCTCTTCCTCTATCCTATGAACCTCTTTGCTTTGGCAATATCTACTCTCTTCCCCCGTGAACCACTAATGACTTAATCTTAGGGGTAATTGGAATGCACACAGAACAGAATTTATAGAGGGAATGAAAAACACATCCATTTAGTATTTTCAAAATGATGCAGATTATATTCTCTATATCATTCAGTATATAATGATTATAATGTAATATATCACTATATTTAATAACTTAATGTTATATATATTAATACATTATGTATGCATTGATTAATATATATAATTATATTTGTAGACATATCTTTGTTGATAGATTTTAAGCCTCCAGGCATTAGTTCTCAGATTTGTTTTTCTGCTCCAGTACAAGTGAGGACACACATTCTTATTAGGGACAATGGTAATTATTTCAAAATGTATTTGTGTGTGGGGGTCATATCAGAGTGACAGAGAGATCATATTCCAAAAGAAACTCCCTCAGAAATTTCTCATATGTCATCCACCATGTCATATATATCTCTTTGCATCTCCTAGAATGCTTACTATTATGTCTTTCCCATCATGAGCATTATCAAATAGGGAAAAGGAGGAATGGAGAGAGGGAAGAAAGAAAGGAGTCTTACTAGGCTTAAGAACTCCAAAATCAACATTAGTAGGAAAGCATCATCATCCTCAGTCACTATGGGCAGCAATTCAGCTTTCACAACTAGACCTAACGTGTCCTCTTCCTTCTGAATTAGCTTAACTCACAGGGACTTCCCAGTGAGATCACGACAGCAGTAAGGTGTCCTGTTTCTGGTCACTTGGCCTTAAACTTTTGGCCTTGTTGAACACTTAGAGAGCTGTGATTTGAAACCGTAAACCCCTAGGGCCCAGTAACCTTGTACTATTGGACCGTGTTACACACACACACACACACACACACACGGTCACAAGTTCACACACAACACTTTACTTGTTCTTATCCAACCTGTTATGGTTGCTTACAAATCTCTTTTGCAGCTCTAGGCTACATCACAGCAATTTTTTTACTTCATTGAAATCTACAGTCAGCCTTCATTTCATTATATGATCAGATAATCTGGTTGGTTGTCAAGAAATCTAGACAAAGACCATAAAGTGAGCAATTCTTTTTTCTGTGAGGTAAAGCTCCAGTGTCCACCCCACAAGCATTTACCATGGCAGTAGAGTAATTGAGACTACTGTGGCATAATTCAAAGAAAACCATTGAGAGAATCATTTTACTGAGCAACCAGAATGTTCCAGGCAGACATCAATCAACCAAGTATGGATGACCCATGGTAACTAATAAGGATTCAGTTTCTCATACACTTACCACTGATCTGGATAATAAACCAACCACCTTTGAGGAAAGGTGTCAATGGGTGGTGTAAACGGTTAATGTGGTCAGCTGCTAATCGAAAGGTTGGAGGCTCAAGTCCACCCACAGGCACCTTGGAAGAAAGCCCTGGTGATCTACTTCTGAAAAATCAGTCACTGAAAACCCTATGAAGCATAGTTCTACTAGGACACACATGGGGTTGCTATGAATCAGAGTGACTCCATGACAACTGGTTTGGAGGAAAGAAAACTCAAAAGAAATAAGAGCACACGGCAATTCTCCCTTACATTGCATTCTTTCGGAAGTAGGTTCCCAAATCTTGCAAACTAGGTGTTGGCATTAAAAAAAAAAAAAAAAAAACCCAAACCTGTTGCCATCCAGTTGATTCTAACTCATACCGACCCTACAGGACAGAGTAGAACTGCCCCACAGGGTTTCCAAGTAGCAGCTGATAGATTCAAACCACCGACCTCTTTGGTTAGCAGCCAAACTCTTAACCACTGTGCCACCAGGGGTCTACCAGGGCTCCACCAGGTGCTGACATACTGGACTGTAAATGAAACTTTTCTGTGTGTGTGTGTGTTTAGGTAAAAGTTTACAATGCAAATTAGTTTCTCATTCAAAAATTTATACACAAACTGTTTTGTGACATTGGTTGCAATTTCCGCAATGTGTCAGCACTCTCCCCCTTTCCCTTTACACCCTGGATTCTCCATGTCCATTCGTCCAGTTTTCCTGTCCCTTCCTGCCTTCTCATCTTTGCTTTTGGGCAAGTGTTGCCCTTTTGGTCTTGTATACTTGATTGAATTAAGAGCACGCTCCTCATATGTGTTGTTTGTTTTATAGGCCTGTCTAATCTTTGGCTGAAAGGTGGACTTCAGGAGTGGCTTGCTTCTGAGTTAGCAGGGTGTCCAGGGGCCACAGTCTTGAGGTTTCCTCCAGTCTCTGTCAGACCAGTAAGTCTGATCTTTTTTTGTGAATTTGAATTTTGTTCTACATTTTTCTCCTGCTCTGTCTGGGATACTCTATGGTGAGCCCTGTCAGAACGGTCGGTCATGATAGCTGGGAACCATTTTTAGTACTTCTGTGCTCAGGTTGGTGAAGGCTGTTGTTCATGTGGTCCATTAGTACTTTGGATTAATATTTTCCTTGCGTCTTTGGTTTTCTTCATTTTCCTTTGCTTCAGATGGGATGGGAGCAATAGATGTATCTTAGATGGCCGCTCAAAAGCTTTTAAGATCCCAGACACTCACTAAATTACGATGTAGAATATTTTCTTTATGAACTATGATATGCCAGTTGACCTACATGTCCAAGACCATGGACCCCAGCCCTCAGCCCCAGTAACTCAGTCCTTCAAGGTGTCTGGATGAGTCTAGGAAGCTTCTATGACTTTGCCTTGGTCAAGTTGTGCTAACTTCCCTTAAACTGTGTGTTGTCTTTCCCTTCACCAAAGTAAATACTTGCCTACTATCTAGTTAAGTGATTTCCCCTCCTCACCCCTCCCTTTCCTTCTAACTATCAAAGATTGTTTTTTTCTGTGTGTAAACCTTTTCTTGAGTTTTTATAATAGGGGTCTCATACAATATTTGTCCTCTGTGATTGACTTATCTCACTCAGCATAATGCCCCCCAGATTCATCCATGCTATGAGATGTTCCTCAGATTCATCATTGTTCTTTATTGTTGTGTAGTATCTTATTGTATGTTGTTGTTGTTGTGTGCTGTCGAGTTGATTCCAACTCATAGTGACCATAATTTGTTTATCCATTCATCTGTTGATGGGCGCTTAGGTTGTTTCCATCTTTTTGCTATTGTGAATAATGCTGCAATGAACATGGGTGTTCGGATTGAATTGTGTTCCCCAAAAATGTGTGTCAACTTGGCTAGGCCATGACTCCCAGTATGGTGTGACTGTCCACCATTTTGTCATCTGATGTGATTTTCCTATGTGTTGTAAATCCTACCTCTGTGACGTTAAGGAGACAGCAGAATTAGAGGCAGTTATGTTAATGAAGCTGGACTCAATCTACAAGATTAGGTTGTATCTTGAGTCAACCTCTTTGGAGATATCAAAGAGAGGCGAGCACAGAAACAGGGGGACCTCCTACCACCAAGAATGAAGAACCAGGAGGGGAGCATGTCCTTTGGACTCAGGGTCCCTGTGCTGAGAAACTCCTCGGTCAGGGGAAAACTGATGACAAGGACCTTCCCCCTGAGCTGACAGAGAGAAAAAGCCTTCCCCTGGAGCTACCACCCTGAATTCGGACTTCTAGCCTCCTAGACTGAAAGAATAAATTTTTCTTTGTTAAAGTCATCTACTTGTGGTATTTCTCTGATAGCAGAACTAGATAACTAAGACAATATGTGTGCATATGCCTATTCGTGGGATGGCTCTTATTTCTCTAACATATATTCCTAGGAGTGGGATTGCTGGATCATATGGTATTTCTATTTCTAGCTTTTTAAGGAGGTGTCATATCGTTTTCCATAGTAGTTGTAACATTTTACATTCCCACCAGCAGTGAGTAAGAATTCCAATCTCCCTGCAACCTCTCCAACATTTTTATTATGTTTTTTTGATTAGTGCCAGTAATGCTGGGGTGAGATGGTATCCCATTGTAGTTTTGATTTGCATTTCTCTAATGGCTAAAGATCACAGCATTTTCTCATGTATCTGTCAGCCACCTGAATGTCTTCTCGGTGAAGTGTCTTTTTGTATCATTTGCCCATTTTCTAATTGGATTATTTGCCTTTTTGTTGTTGAGATGTTAAAGTATTTTATAGATTTTAGAGATTAGACCCTTGTCAGATATGCTGTAGCCAAAATTTTTTTCCCAGTCTCTAGATTCTCTTTTCATTCTTTTGGTGAAGTCTTTTGACAAGCATAAGAGTTTAATTTTTAGGAGTTCCCAGTTATCTAGTTTATTTTCTAATATTTCTGCATTGTTAAGCTATGGTTTGTATTCTTTTTACGCCATATATTAGGGCCCCTAGTATTGTCCCTATTTTTCTTCCAAGATCTGAATTGTTTTAGGTTTTATATTTAGGTCTTTGATCCATTTTGAGTTCATTTCTGTGTTTGGTGTGAGATGTGGGTCCTGTTTCATTTTTTTACAGATGGACATCCAGTTTTGCTGGCACCATTTGTTAAAAAAAACTGTCTTTTCCCCATTTAATGGGCTTCGGTCCTTTGTAAAAGATCAGCTGACCATCGGCGGATGGATTTACATCCGGGTTCTTGATTCGAAGTTCTCTTTGTTGGTGTATAGGAATCCAACCGATTTTTGTATGTTGATCTTGTATCCTGCTACTCTGCTGAATCTTTCTATTGTCGTTGGGGGCCGTGGGGTTGGTTCCAACTCACAGTGAACCTATGTACAACAGAATGAAACACTGCCTGGGGTCCTACACCATCTTCACAATCCTTGTTATGCTTCAGCCCATCGCTGCAGCTACTGTGTCAATCCATTTTGTTGAGGGCTTTCCTCTTTTTCGTGGACCCTCTA
Source organism: Dugong dugon (assembly GCA_030035585.1). NCBI lineage: Eukaryota > Metazoa > Chordata > Mammalia > Sirenia > Dugongidae > Dugong > Dugong dugon. Next base: position 51,430,570 of record CM057463.1, read on the forward strand.
CTTTACCAAGCATGATGTCCTTCCCCAGGGACTGGTCCTTCCTGATAACATGTCCAAAGTATGTGAGACGAAGTCTCACCATCCTTGCTTCTAAGAAGCATTCTGGCTGTACTTATTCCAAGACAGATTTGTTCGTTCTTTTGGCAGTCCATTGTATATTCAATATTCTTTGCCAACATCATAATTCAAAGGCGTCAATTTTTCTTTGGTCCTTCTTATTCATTGTCCAGCTTTCACATGCGTATGAGGTGACTGAAAACACTATGGCTTGGGTTAGGCACACCTTAGTCCTTAAAGGGACATCTTTGCTTTTTAACACTTGAAAGAGATCTTTTGCAGCAGATCTGCCCAAGGGAATGAGTCCTTTGATTTCTTGACTCCTGCTTCCATGGGCGTTGACTGTGGATCCAAGTAAAATGAAATTTTTGAGAACTTCAATCTTTTCTCCATTTACTATGATGTTGCTTATTAATCCACTTGTGAGGGTTTTTGTTTTCCTTACTGAAGGCTATGGTCTTTGATCTTCATCAGTAAGTGCTTCAAGTCCTCTTCACTTTCAGCAAGCAAGGTTGTGTCATCTGCATAATGCAGGTTGTTAATGGGTCTTCCTCCAATTCTGATGCTCCATTCTTCTTCATATAGTCTAGCTTCTCGTATTATTTGCTCAGTATACAGACTGAATAAGTATGGTGAAAGGCTACAAACCTGATGCACACATTTCCTGGCATTGAACCATGCAGTACCCCCTTGTTCTGTCCAGACGACTGCCTCTTGATCTATGTATAGGTTCCTCATGAGCACAATTAAGTGTTCTGGAATTCCCATTCTTCATAATGTTACCCATAATTTGTTATGATCCACACAGTTGAATGCCTTTTCATAGTCAATAAAACACAGGTGAGCATCCTTCTCGTATTCTCTGCTTTCAGCCAGAATCCATCTGACATTAGCAGTGATATCCCTCATTCCACATCCTCGTCTGAATCCAGCTTGAATTTCTGGTAGTTGCCTGTCTATGTACTGCTGCAGCCGCTTTTGAACGATCTTCAGCAAAATTTTATTTGTGTGTGATATTAATGATATGGTTTGACAATTTCCAAATTTGGTTGAATCACCTTTCTTTGGAATAGGCATAATATGGATCTCTTCCAGTTGGTTGGCCAGGCAGCTGTCTTCCAAATTTCTTGGCATAGATGATTAAGCACTTCCAGTGCTGCATATGTTTGCTGAAACATCTCAACTGGTATTCTGTCAATTCCTGGAGCCTTGTTTTTTGCCAGTGTCTTCAGTGCATCTTGGACTTCTTCCTTCAGTACCATAGGTTCTTGATCATATGCTACCTCCTGAGATGACTGAACGTTGACCAATTCTTTTTGGTATACTGATTCTGTGTATTCCTTCCATCTTCTTTTGATGCTTCCTTTGTCGTTCAGGATTTTGCCCACAGAATCCTTCACTATTCCAACTCGAGGCATGAATTTTTTCTTCAGTTCTTTCAGCTTGAGAAATGCTCAGCATGTTCTTACCTTTTGGTTTTCTAACTCCAGGTCTTTGTACATTTCATTATAATAGTCTGTCTTCCTGAGTCACCTTTTAAAATCTTGTGTTCAGCTATTTTACTTTGTCATTTCTTCCATTTGCTTTAGCTACTCTACATTCAAGAGCAAGTTTCAGAGTCTCTTCGGACATCCACTTTGGTCTTTTCTTTCTTTCCTGTCTTTTGAATGAACTCTTGCTTTCTTCATGTATGACTTCCTTGATGTCATTCCACAACTCTTCTGGTCTTCTGTCTTTAGTGTTTAATGTGTCAAATCCATTCTTGAGATGGTCTCTAAATTCAGGTGGGATAGACTCAAGGCCGTACTTTGGCTCTCGTGGACTTGTTCTAATTTTCTTCAGCTTCGACTTGAACTTGCATATGAGCAATTGATGGTCTGTTCTGCAGCTGGCCCTTGGCCTTGTTCTGACTGATGATATTGAGCTTTTCCATCATCTTTTTCTACAGATGTAATTGATTTTATTCTTGTGTATTCTATCCAGCCAAGTTCACATGTATAGTTGCCATTTATGTTGTTGAAAAATGGTATTTGCAATGAAGAAGTCATTGGGTTTGCAAAATTCTATCATGTGATCTCCAGCATTGTTTCTTTCACAAAGGCTGTATTTTCCAACTACCGATCCCTCTTCTTTGTTTCCAACTTTCCCATTCTAATCATCAGTAATTATCAGTGCATCCTGATTACATATTTGATCAATATCAGACTGCAGAAGTTGGTAAAAATCCTCAATTTCTTCACCTTTGGCCTTAGTGGTTGGTGCACGAATTTGAGAAGTAGTCGTATTATATCACAGACAGCATCATACTTCAGGATAGATCTTGAAATGTTCTTTTTGACGATGAATGCAACACCATTCATCTTCAATTTGTCATTCCTGACATAGTAGACCGTGTGAATGTCTGATTCAAAATGGCCAATACCAGTCCATTTCAGCTCATGAATGCCTAGGATATTGATGTTTATGTGCTCCATTTCATTTTTGACAATTTCCAATTTTCCTATAGTCATACTTCATACATTCCACATGTCTATCATTAATAGATGTTTGCAGTTGTTTCTTCTCATTGAGTCATACCACGTCAGCAAATGAAGGTCCCAAAAGCTTAACTCCATCCATGTCATTAAGGTCAACTCTACTTTGAGGAGGCAACTCTTTCCCAGTCGTCTTTTGAGTGCCTTCCAACCTCAGGGGCTCAACTTCTGGCACTATATCAAACAATGTTCTGCTGTTTTTCATAAGGTTTTCACCGACTAATTGTTTTCAGAAGTAGACAGCCAGGTCCTTCTTCCTATTAGTTCCAGTAATTTTCTTGTGGAATCTTTAGGGTTCTCTATGTGTAGGATCATATCTCTGTGACTAGGGATTGTTTTACTTCTTCCTTTCCAATTTTGATGCTCTTTGTTTCTTTTTCTTGCCTTATTGTTCAAGCTAGGACTTGCACAATGTTAAATAGTAGTAGGGCATCTTTGTCTTGCTCCTGTTCTCAGGCTTTCAGCCTCTTTCCTTTGAGAATGATGTTGGCTATTGATTTTATATAGATGTTCTTTAAATGTTGAGGACTTTCCCTTCCATTCCTATTTTATTTGAGACTTTTTATAAGGAATGGGTGTTGGAAAATGCTTTTTCTGCATCAGTTGAGATGATCATGTGATTCTTTTCCATTCTATTTATGTTGTGGATTACACTGGTTTATTTTCTAATGCTGAACCATCCTTACATACCTGGTATGAATCCCACTTGGTCATGGTGTATTATTTTTTTGATATGAAGCTGAATTCTACTGGCTAGAATTTTGTTGAGACTTTTTGCATCTATCTTCATGATAGATATTAGTCTGTAATTTTCTTTTTTTGTGGTGTCTTTCCCTGGTTTTGGTATCAGGGTTATGCTGGCTTCATAGAACAAATTTTAGAGTATTCCTTCCTTTTCTATATAGTACTGGTGTGAGCTCTTCTCTGAATGTTTGGTAGAGTTGTCCAGTGAGGCCTTCTGGGCCAGGGCTTTTTTTTGTTGTTGTTGAGTGTTTTTTCTTATTACCTCTTTAATCTCTTCTCTTGTTAAAGGTCTGTTCAGATTTTTATCTCAGTTTGTGTTAGTCTAGGTAGGTAATGTGTTTTTAGTAATTTGACCATTTCCTCTAGGTCCTCAAATTTGTTGGAGTATAATTTTTCATAATATTCTGTTATAATCCTTTTTATTTCAGTTGGGTCTGTTGTAATGTCCTCCATCCCTTTTCTTTTTTGGGTTATTTGCTTCCTCTCTTGTTTTTCCTTTGTCATTTTAGCCAATGGTTTGTAGATTTTGTTGATCTTTTCAAAGAACCAACTTTTGACCTTGTTGCTTTTTTAGTTATTGTTTTTTCTGTTCTCTATTTCATTTATTTCTGCTCTAATCTTTATTATTTCCTTTCTTCTAGTGACTGTGGGATTCTTTTGTCATTCTTTTTCTATTTGTTCTAGTTGTAGGGCTAACATTTTTATTTTAGCCTGCTCTTCTTTTTCGATGTGTGTGTTTATTGCTATAAACCAACCTCTGAGCACTGCCTTTGCTGTGTCCCAAAGATTTTGGTATTATGTATTTTCATTCTCATTTGATTCTAGGAATTTTTTGATTCCATCTTTGATTTCTTCTATTACACAGTTGTTTTCAAGCAAGGTGTTAATCAGTTTCCAAGTAATTGATTTTTTTTCCCTTGCTCTTCCTGTTATTGATTTCTACTTTATGGCACTGTGATCAGACAGAATACTTTGTACTATTTTGATGTTTCGGATTTTACTGAGGGTTTCTCTGTGGCCTAAAATGTGGTCTACTCTGGAGAACGTTCCATGCACATTGCAAAAGAATGTGTACTTTGCTGCTGTTGAGTGAAGTGTTCTATATGTGTCTATGAGGTCAGTTGGTTGATTTTGGCCTTTATATCCTCTATATCTTTGTTGAGTTTCTTTCTAGATGTTCTGTCCTTTACCAAGAGTGATGTGTTGAAGTCTCCTATTATTGTTGTGAAACTGTCTACTTCTCTTTCCAGTGCTGTTAGATTTTGTTTTATGTATTTTGGAGCCCCGTCGTTGGGTGTGTAGATTTTTATTAAGGTTATGTCTTCTTGGTGTATTGTCTCTTTCATCATTATATAATGTCCTTTTTTGTCTTTTATGGTTGATTTTTCCTTAAAGTCTATTTTACCTGAGATTAGTGTTGCCACTCCTGTCCTTTTTTGGTTACTGTTTGATTTTTTTTCCATCTTTTGATTTTTAATATATTTATGTCTGTGTGTCTATGGTGTGTCTCTTGTAGACAGCATATTAATGGGTCATGCTTTTTTATCCATTCTGTCATTCTCTGTCTTTTTACAGGTGCATTTAAGCCATTTAAATTCAGTGTGATTATCAATAGGTATGAGTTTACTGCTGTCATATGGTTTTGCTTTTTTTGTGGTGCTGACGTTTTCTTTGTTCCTCTTCCTTTCCTGTGCTAAGTTCCCTTTGTTAGTGGATTTTTTTTTCTTTTCTTTCCTTATTATAGATTTTGTGTTTACTGCGGCTTTATGTTTTTCTTTTTTTTCATTCTGATGAGTAGGTTTAACTTTCTTTGTGGTTACCTTGAAATTTACCCTTATCTTCATAAGTTTGAACCAGTCTTTCATTACTTGATATCTCCTTGTCTTTCTCTCCATTTGAAGGTTTTATACCTACACCATTTATTCCCTTTTATTGTTTTGATGTTGTCATCATCGTAAATGAAACTTCTGACTGAGAACAATGATGATGATAACTAAAGTAGAAAACCAAGAAATGAAATATGACATTAGTAAAATAAGAGGTTCCCTTGTGCTCCCGAAGTATTTTTAAAAAGTGAGAGAAGGTATCAATCAAGTAGGAGAAGACACTTGAGTGCCGTCACAGAAAAAAGAGATCCACGAGCGGAGCACGCAAAAATCAACAATATCAGAGTCCTTTTATAGGTAAGAGCCCATTCTCTAGTGACTGACTGATTATATGGGTGTAAAAATGGCATGGGGGCAGTGTCTAACCTTCTCTAACTTCACAAGGGAGAAGGAGAATCAAGATCAACAGCCCAAGGTTGATTCCTATGAGGTAGAGGTCAGACATGCTTCCTCTCTCTGCCATCTTTACCAATTCTGACACCAACTGTCCCTCCCACAGCACTCTCTACTTCTCTGCTGGGTTCAATAATCATTGCAATGGCCACACAGAACTCACAAACAATACTCACGATTATGGGATTTATTAGGGAACTAACAGGTTACAATTCAGGTTCAGGAAAGCTCAGGATGCTGTTCTTCCATCAGGACAGTCTCTTCCCAGCCATGCTCACGGGCATCCCTCTCCCTGGCCCTAGGACTCTCCTCAAAGGCACTCAGCTTTCTTGCTCCATGGGCCATGAAGTCCACTGTATGATCTCTCCTGCCACCACTTCTATGCCACCACTTCTCACCATCTTCAGGGTTACCATTCACACTCTGTCTCCTGGGTCCAGGAGCTTCTCAGCACAGGGATCCTGGGTCCAAAAGATGTGCTCTCTGCTCCTGGCTGTTCTTCCTTGGTGGTGGTGGGATCCTCTCTTTCCTACGTTTTGGGTGGCTCATTTCAAGCCCAGTGGGGTGGCAAAACTGACCAATCCCTTTGGTGGGCTACAATTACCTTATCTGCACAGTTCCGCCCAATCACCTGGTTGGTAGTTACGAGACCATGGCTAGAGAGACCATGCAAAAGGGATCCATCACACTGCAACAGGCAACTCCAGAGTCAGGTGTTTGTGGGATTCTGTGTATCCACATGAGCCTGCTGAGGTAGTAGTCATTCATTCACTCAAATATTCATTCAAAAAAAAAATGTGAGTTGTCTATTATATGCCAGACCATCATGCTATAATGGTTCTTATAGTTGTGCTGTAATAGCTGTAAATTAACTTTGTTTCCTTCACCACTGTGATAAGAGCATTTGCAAGTAGGAGCACTGATTATCCGGGAGGTGAGTACTTTCCTAGGTGCTAGATGAAGGCTGAAGTCAAGTGAACTGTAATACCTCTGTACCTCACTCTGCCTCCCAATACCTGAGCCTTAAGCACACACAAGGTTTACACAAACAAGCAACTCACAAATATTTATTAAGTGCTGTATGTTAAGTTGTATGTTAAGTGCCTGGGTAGCACAAATGGTTAAGTGCTCGACCACTAGGCTGTTCAAACCCACCTAGAGGCATCTTATCAGAACACAGGCATGATGATCTGCTTCTGAAAGGTCACAGCCTTGAAAACCCTAGGGAGCAGTTCTAGTCTGCACACATGGGGTTGCCATGAGTCAGAATCCTCTCTGTGGCAACTAACAACAGCAACAACGTGTGTTGAGCCAGGTAAGGGATATTAAAAACTTTAAGACAGAGTCGTTGACCTCAAGGTGATGGTGAACGATTTAAGATGGAGAAGTTTGGGAATCATTATATGGCCAGGAAGGAACTGAGAATGTTTCTTGTTAAGAATCAAATTCTCTTCTTTTTATAAATATATAATTTGTTTTTCCTCTAAAGGATATTGGCTTGTAGTTATCATTTCTTCTGAATAAATCAAATTCAGGGTCCCTATTATCTAAGACTTCATAAAGATAAAGCTAACTTTTTAAATAAAAAAAAATTAGTCAAGTAATACTTATATATAGCTTAAAATATTTTAGAGGGCTTATAATGATAAACAACAGTTCTTACTTCACTTGTCTGTAGAAATAATCATTTTTTAACTATTTTAAGTTCTTTTGCTTACAGTATTTGCTACTACTATACAACTCATGTACTACCCTGAGAACAAATCTACTAATTTACAGGTAAAGATTTTACTCGCTCATACTATTCCATCTTTCTCTTCTTCCCAAAACTGCTAATCACACCAGTATTTTTAGTATATTTAAAAGCATCAGCTTTCAACATTCTTTTTGTTTTTGGTGCTCAGTTTTTAACATGAAGACATTAGAATCACTGTACTCTTCCCTTCATCTCTTTTCTGCCTTCTACCTCCCAACTTCTGTCAGTTGTTCTATTTTTGCATTGTCAATATTTAATAACATCTACATTCTGGTCTGTAACCATAAAATCTTCCATGCTTTGAATGTAGGTCCACTGTAAAACTAAAAACTAAAAATCTTGTTTACAATACTGCAACCATGTCAATATTCTTTCGTACAAAGTAAGAAGTAAGCTAGGATTATATTTCCATCTCTGCTGTTCCAATGTCATGATGACTATCATACGAAACGCAGAGCATTCTTATGTCAAGGTCAAATGAATACTGCAGTGGTTAAGAGCTCAGGCTACTAACCAAAAGGTAGGCAGTTTGAATCTACCAGCTGCTCCTTGGGAACCCTATAGGGAAGTTCTACTCTGTCCTATAGGGTTGCTATGAGTTGGCATCAACTTGACGGGAATGGTTTTTTGGGTACACTCCACTAAACAGGGGCCCTGGTGACACAGTGTATGAGCACTCAGCTGCTAATCAAAAGGTCGGCAATTCAAACACACCAGCTGCTCCACTGAAGAAAGATGTGGCACTCTGCTTCTGTAAAGATTACAGCCTTGGAAATTCTATAGAGCAGTTCTACTCTGTTCTATACGGTTGCTATGCGTTAGAATCAATTCAACAGCAATGTGTCTGGTTTTTATTTAAGTAGTTATATATTTACATATCATTAACTATTTGAGAAACGTGGAGAACACAACAGGCAGGAAAACTAAAAGTTTTATAAAACCCACACTTGAAAATTAGTTTAAAACAATGACAGTAATGTAAGTCAGTGAAAGATAGAATTTCAGTTCTAAAAACTAATTTACACAAATCTTTTAGAGATTTGTATACTGTACAAAATTCTGAGGAAAATTATTTTGAAGCTAGAATTACACACCAGCCAAATTGTTAATCAGATTCACATTTCAGAAATGGAAGCACTGAAAATGTTTATCTTCCATGAACACTTTATGGGATTATTTCAGAATGTACTCCCATAAAACAGAGAGAAATGAAGAAGTGCTGGAACACAAGAAATGATAAAAGTATCCAGGAATACAATAAAAAGATTTGGTGGTCTTGTAGTTCTTAACCTAGAGAGCAGCTGACTCAAATTAAAACTGGGGTGGGTGGGGAGGAGGCAGAGCCAACATGGTACTATATAGACAGAAGCACCGTGCCGTCCCTCCACAGCAAAGACCCGAAAAACTAGATAAAACAGACAAAATCCTGGAACCCTAAGTGTGAAATGAAGATATAAAGAACTCAACCAAGCACCAAATGGAATAAGAAACTGACAGAGAACAGAGATTGAGAAGAGTTATGAGCAGAGGTCCCCTATCAGCTAACGCAGCACGGATCCACCATCTTGGACTCCTGTCGGAGATCAGCAGACAGGGAGTAGGGGAAAGAGATTCATGGAGCTATCATGGTTACCAGTGATACATGCATTCCCACTCCCCACCCTCCATCCACCTGCTCAGCCTTTGCCATTTCCCGGCGGGCCGATCTGATGCTTCCCAGCAGGCCATGACCATGGCATGAGAGGTGTCAGTTCTGTGTCACAAGGACTCGCCCCACCCCGCCAGCTGGCTTCTTTGGTGCCATTTCTTTGTTGCTGGTGTTTCTTTTTTGAGCTTCTTTTGGTTTCTTCCCTGCCTCTCACCTCCTCCTCCTCCTTTCTCTCGAACCTGACTCTGTGTGCCATCTTTGCTTCTTCTTGACAGGCTGTGCAGTGCCACTCTGCTGGGAAACAGCTTCCTCAGTCTGCATGGCCATGCTAGTGGGATCCCTGGGGGCTTTTTTCCTCTTTTTCTTTTGTTTGTTTTCTCTTTCATTTTTCTTCATTTCTTGGTTTCACGTCTCTTTCTACTTACCTGCTTTTCCTGTCTCCTGAATACCTGGCACTGGGTGTCATCTCCACACCTTCTATCTGGACTGTACTGCACAGCTTGGGAGTTGCTTCCCAGTCTGCACAGCTGTGTTAGTGGGATCCCTGGGGACATTTTTAAGATTTTTATTTATTTTTATTTTCACTTTCCTTTTTGTTTTTCTTCATTTCTCAGTATCTCATCTCTCCACTCCAACAGCAGGCTCCCTCTGCACTTTTTTTTTTGGGGGGGGGCTCCTGTTTCTCTTTCTTCTTTCCCATATCCAACCTAACTCCACACATCACAACCTCTCCTCCTGCCCCTTGCCCCAGCCTAGCTGCACCGTGTGCTGAACACTGCACTCCCAAGCAGCACAGGCACGGCCTACCAGATCCTACCCTGCACTGACCCCTGGATCACCTTATTGGCCCCAGTATATGCAACAAAAACCCCATCCCAGCCCCTTCCATTCAGCTGGATCTACCCTGCTGCACCATAACTAAATGACTGGCCCTCTCATTGGACAAGGACGTGAAAAATATCCTGTCCACAGATGAGCAAACAACAAAGAATGCACAGCCCATCTGCTCAGACATAACCAAATAAAACAAAAAAATCTGGACAAAACAAACAAATCTACAATTGATAAATGAAGAAAATAACTACTGAATGTCCCAAAGACAGCAGACAATATCAAAACATATAAAAAAAGGGACAGGATGGTTCCAGTAGCTTCCAAAATAAAATACCAGATGATTTTCCAGTAGAAGAAAAGGCACTAGAACTACCTGATAAAGAATTCAAATCTCTAATATTCAGAGCTATCCAAGAGTTGAAGCATAAAGCAGAAAAAAATGAGGAAAAAATAGACAAATTCATGAAAAAGGCAGACAAATTCGTGGAAGATACAGACAAAAAAATGGAAGAGTTCAGAAAATAATAGAGGAATAAAATGCCAAAATAAATTCACAACTAGAAGTCCTACAAAAACAGCAATTAGAAATGCAAAAGACAAACAACAAGATTTCGGAAATGGACGGTGTCACAGAAGGGCTGAGGAGCAAGTTTGAAACAATGGAAGACGGTCAGCGAAACTGAAGACAAACACTTGGATACAACTTTGTTTGAGGAAACGTCAGAAAAAAGAACAATGAAAAATGAAGAAACCCTGAGAATTACGTATGATACAATCAAAAGCAAAAATTTGTGAGTGATCGGAGTTCCAGAACAGGGGAAGAAAATGGAAAACAGAGAGAGGATCACTGAAGAACTGCTGACAGAAAACTTTCTCAATATCATGAAAGATGAAAAGTTAACCATCCAAGAAGCTCAACGAACCCCATATAGGAGAGACCGTAAAAGAAAATCATCAAGGCATAGCATAATCACACTCACTAAAGCCAAAGATAAAGAAGCCTGAGAGCAGCTCAAAAGAAATGAAAAGTCACTTACAGAGGGGAAACAGTAAGACTAAGCTCTGATTACTTGGCAGAAACGATGCAGGCAAGAAGGCAATGCGACGACATATATAAAACCTTGAAAGAAAAAAATTGCCAACTAAGAGTAATATATCCTGCAAAATTCTAGGACATTTCCAGATAAACAGAAATTAAGGGAATATGTAAAAACTAAACTAAATTTACAAGAATTATTAAAGGGAGTCCTTTGGTTTGAGAACAAACATCAGATGACAGCTTGAATCTAGGAGGCAAGATCGCACCAGCCAGATACCAACCTAGGAAATGAACTCTCAAGGACTATTCAAAACCTAAAGATTTACAACAGGGGAGGTTAATCTGCAAATGACAACAATGTCAGAACAATAAAAAATGGAATAAACAGTGTAGATATAGAACTTTCTAGTGGAGAGGAAGGCAAGGTGATACCAAGTAATAAAAGACCGGTTCAAACCTAGGAAGATACGGCTAAAGTTCAAGGTAACCACAAAGAAAGTTAACAAACCTACTTATCGATATAAAGAAGAAAAACATAAAGTCTCAGTAAAAATAAAATCTACAAAAACAAAAGAAATGAAAAAAATCCACAAACGAAAGGAATTCAGCTCAGGAGAGTAAGAGGAACAAAGAAATCGTCAGCACCACAACAAAAAGCACTACAAAATGACAGCAATAAACTCACATCTATCAGTAATTACACTGAACATAAATGGCCTAAATGCACCCATAAAAAGACAGAGAGTGACAGAATGGATAAAAAAACAGATCCATCAATATGCTGTTTACAAGAGACACACCTTAGAAACAAAGACATAAATTTATTAAAAAATCAAAGGATGGAAAAAAATATATGAAGCAAATAGCCACCAAAAAAGAGCAGGAGTGGCAGTACTAATATCAGATAAGATAGACTTTAAACAAAATCCACCATAAAAGACAAAAAGGGGCATTATAGCATGATTAAAGAGACAATCCAGCATGAAGACATAACCATAATAAATATCTATGCACCCAATGACATGGCTCCAAAATACATAAAACTAACAGCACTCAAAAGAGAAACTGCCAGTTCCACAATAATAGTAGGAGACTTCAACATACCACTCTCAGTAAAGGACAGAACATCTAGAAAGAAACTCAACAAAGATACAGAAGATCTAAAGGCCACAATTAGCCAACTCGAACTCGTAGATATATATAGAACACTCCACCCAACAGGTGCCAAGTACACATTCTTTTCCAATGCACATGGAACATTCTCCAGAATAGACGACATCTTAGGCCACAAAGCAACCCTCAACAAAATAAAAAACACTGAGATAATACAAAGTATCTTCTCTGATCACAATGCCATCAAAGGAGAAATTAACAAGAGGAAGAGCAAAGAAAAAAATCTATTACATGGAAACTAAATAACACCCTGCTTAAAAACCACTGGGTAATAGAAGAAATCAAAGATGGAATCAAAAAATTCCTAGAATCAAATGAGAATGAAAACACAGCATACCAAAACCTTTAGGACACAGCAAAGGCAGTGCTCAGAGGTCAATTTATAGCAATAGATGCACACAACAAAAAAGAAGAAAGGGACAAAATCAAAATATTAGCTACACAACTCTAACAAATAGAAAGAGAACAGCAAAAGAAGCCTACAGCCACCAGAAGAAAGGAAATAATAAAGAGAAGAGCTGAAATAAATGAAATAGAGAATAGAAAAATTGAAAGAATCAACAAGATCAAAAGTTGGTTCTTTGAAAGGATCAATAAAACTGACAATTAGCCAACTTGACAAAAGAAAAACAGGAGAGGATGCAAATAATCTAAATAAGAAATGAAAAGGGTACATTACAACAGATCCAACTGAAATAAAAAAGATCATAACAGAGTATTATGAAAAACTATACTTCAACAAATTTGAAAATCTAGAGGAAATGGACAAATTTCTAGAAACACACTACCTACCCAGACTATCACAAATTAACGTCAAAAATCTGAACAGACCCATAGCGAGAGAAGAGACTGAAAAGATAATAAAAAAAAACTCCCAACAAAAAAAAGCCCTGGCCCAGATGGTTTCACTGGAGAATTCTACCAAACATTCAGAGAAGAACTTACACCAGTACTACTCAAACTATTTCAAAACATAGAAGAGGAAGGGATACTTCCGAATTCATTCTATGAAGCCAGCATAACCCTGATACCAAAACCAGGCAGAGACACCACAAAAAAAGAAAATTACAGACCAATATCTCTCATGAATATAGATGCAAAAATTCTCAACAACATTTTAGCCAATAGAATTCAGCATCATATCAAAAAAATGATACACCATGACCAAGCAGGATTCATACCAGGAATGTAAGGATGGTTCAGCATTAGAAGATCAATCAATGTAATCCACCACATAAATAAAATAATCACATAATCATCTCAATCAATGCAGAAAAGGCGTTTGACAAAGTCCAACACCGATTCCTGATAAAAACTCTAAATAAAATAGGTATAGAAGGGAAATTCCTCAACATAATAAAGGGCATCTATACAAAACCAACAGCCAACATCATTCTTAATGGAGAGAAGCTGAAAACACTCCCCCTGAGAACAGGAACAAGACAAGGATGTCCTTTATCACCACTCCTATTTAACACTGTGCTGGAAGTCCTAACTAGAGCAATAAGGCAAGAAAAAGAAATAAAGGGCATCCAAATTGGTAAGGAAGAAGTAACACTGTCCCTGTTTGCAGATGATATGCTACTATGTATAGAAAACCCGAAAGACTCCATGAAAAAACTACTGGAACTAATAGATTCAGCAGAGTAGCAGGATACAAGTAAACATACAAAATCCATTGGATTCCTATACACCAATAAAGAGAACAATGAAAAGGAAACCAGGAAAACAATACCATTTATAATAGCCCCTAAAAAAATAAAATACTTAGGAATAAATCTAACCAAGGATGTAAAAGACCTATACAAAGGAAACTACGAAACACTACTGCAAGAAACCAAAAGAGATCTACATAAATGGAAAAACATACCATGCTCATAGATAGGTAGACTCAACATTGTGAAAATGACAGTTCTACCCAAAGCAATCTACAAATGCAATACAATCTAGATCCAAATACCAACAACATTCTTTAAAGAGATGGAAAAAGCAATCATTAACTTTATATGGAAAGGGAAGAGGTCTCAGATAAGTAAAGCACTACTGAAAAAGAATAAAGTAGGAGCACTCACACTACCTGACCTCAGAACCTACTATACAGCTACAGTAGTCAAAACATCTTGGTACTGGTACAATGACAGATACATTGACCAATGGAGCAGAATCAGAACCCAGATGTAAATCTATCCACTATGGTAACCTGATCTTCAACAAAGGCCCAAAGTCCATCAAATGGGGAAAAGATAGTCTTTTTAACAAATGATGCTGCCAAAACTGGATGTCCATCTGCAAAAAACAAAACAGGACCCATACCTCACACCATACACAAAAACTAATTCAAAATTGATCAAAGACCTAAATATAAAACCAAAAACTATAAAGATCATAAAAGAAAAAATAGGATCAATGCTAGAGACCCTAATACATGGCATTAAACAGGATAAAAACCATAACTAACAAAACCATAACTAACAACATACAAACTCCAGAAGATAAAGCTACATAACTGGGATCTTCTAAAAATTAAAAACTTATGCTCATCAAAAGACTTGCCCGAAAGAGTAAAAAGAGAACCTACAGACTGGGAAAACATTTTTGACTATGACAAATCCAACAAAGGTCTAATCTCTTAAAATCTACAGGAAAATCCAACACCTCTACAACAGAAAGACAAATAATCCAATTAAAAAATAGGCAAAGGAAATGAACAGACACTTCACCAAAGAAGACATTCCAGTGGCTAACAGATACATGAGGAAATGCTCACAATCACTAGCCATTAAAACCCCTTGCCATCGAGTCAATTCTGACTCATAGCAACCCTATACAACAGAGTAGAACTGTCCCACAGGGTTTCCAAGGAGCGCCTGGTGGATTCGAACCGTCAACCTTTTGGTTAGCAGTCATAGCACTTAACCAGGGTTTCCATTAGCCATTAGAAAAATGCTGGTATGCTACCAGGTTTCCATTAGCCATTAGAAAAATGAAAATCAAAACCACGAGATACTATCTCACCCCAGCGTTACTGGCACTAAGGAAAAAAAAAAAAACAAAATAATAAATGTTGGAGAGTCTGTGGGGAGACTGGAACTGTTATGCACTGCGGGCAGGAATGCAAAATGGTACAACCATTTTGGAAAGCAATATGGCACTTCCTTAGAAAGCTAGGAATAGAAATACCATATGATCCAGCAATCCCACTCTTAGGAATATATCTTAGAGAAATAAGAGCTGTCACACGAATAGACATATGCACACGTATGTTCATTGCAGCATTGTTCACAATAGCAAAACGATGGAAACAACCTAGATGCCCATCAACAGATGAATGGATAAACAAACTATGGTACATACACACAACGGAGTACTACGCAATGATAAAGAAGCATCTCACAACATGGATGAATCTGGAGGGGATTACGCTGAGTGAAATAAGTCAATCACAAAAGGACAAATATTGTATGAGACCACTACTAGAAAAACTCATGAAAAGGTTTACACACAAAAATAAACAATCTTTGATGGTTACAAGGGAGGGGAGGGGTGGGGGTGGAAAAACACTAAATAGACGATAAGTGATAACTTTGGTGAAGGGTAAAACAGTACACAATACTGGGGAAACCACCACAGCTTGTTCAGGGTAAGGTCATGGAAGCTCCATGGACAAAGTCAAACTCCCTGAGGGACCAAATTACTGGGCAGAAGGCTGTGGGGACCATGGCCTCAAGAAACATCTACCGCAACTGGCATAACATAGTGTATAAAGAAAATGCCCTACATTCTACTTCGGTGACTAGCGTCTGGAGTCTTAAAAGCCTGTGACCGGCCATCTAAGATACTCCGCTGGTCTCACCCCTTCAGGAGCAAGCGAAAATTAAGAAAACTAAAGACACAAGGGAAAGATTAGTCCAAAGGACTAATAGATCACAAACACCATGGCCTCCACCAGACTGAGTTCAGTACAACTAGATGGTGCCTAGCTACCACCACTGACTGCTCTAACAGGGATCACAATAGAGGGTCCTGGACAGAGCTGGAGATAAAGGTAGAACAAAATCCTAACTCAAAAAAAGACCAGACTTACCCGCCTGACAAAGAGTGGAGAAACCCTGAGAGTATGGCTCCCGCACACCCTTATAGCTCAGTAATGAAGTCACTCCTGAGGCTCACCTTTTAGCCAAAGATTAGACAGGCCCATAGGACAAAACAGGACTAAAGAGGCACACTAGTCTACGGGCAAGGACTAGTAGGCAGGAGGTGACAAGAAAGCTGGTAATAGGGAGAGGAGGGAGAGTATTGACATGTCATGGGGCTGTTAACCAATGTCATGAAACAATATGTGTACTGTTTAATGAGAAGCTAGTTTGTTCTGTAAACCTGCATCTAAAGTACAATTAAAAAAAATTAAAACTGGGCTTCAAGAAGCACACAGTGGATTCCAAGCAATAGAAATGGAAATAGACATTAGGGATATGATGGAGGAAAATATTGCTTCTCCCAACAACAACAAAAAGCATACAGAAACTCAAGGTAAAATAAAATTGTAATAACCTAAATATGAGGCAGATCAAAATGGGGAAAGATTTTAAGTGATTGAAAACCGAAATATCAAGCCCATTGCCATCAAGTTAATTCTGACTCATGGTAATATCATATGTTACAGAGTAGAACTGCACTCCATATGTTTTTCAGAGCTGTGACATTTTGGAAGCAGGTCACCAGGGCTTTTATCCTGAGGAGCCTCTGGGTGAGTTTTAACAACCAGCCTTGCAGTTAGATGTGCCACCCAGGGACTGACTGTTAGTGGAGTATGTTGTTGTTGTTGAGTGCTGTCGAATTGGTTTCGACTCACAGTGGCCCTGTGTGAGAGCCGAATTGCCCCATAGAATTTTCTTGGCTGTAATCTTTATGGGAGCAGATTGTCAGATGTTTCTCCTGCAAAGCCAATGGGTGGGTTCAAACCGCCAACTTTTCAGTTAGTAGCCGAGTGCTTAACCACTTGTGCCACTAGGTTTCCTTTCGTGGAGTATAACCAAAAAACCCGTTGCCATTGAGTCGATTCCAACTCATAGTTACCCTATAGAATGGAGTAGAACTGCCCCATAGGGTTTCCAAGGCTATAATCTTTACAGAAGCAGACTTTATCTTTCTCTCATGGAGCAGCTGGTGAGTTTAAACCACCGACCTTTCAGTTAGCAGCCTAGTGCTTGTATACTACTTAAATGTCTATGGGGAAATTCTCAAAGGAAAGTATGCACCACAATCAGAGGTACTGTGTTTTAGGTTAATTTTCTAGTTGTGTAACAGAATCAGCACTTTTCATACTTCTTCTCTTTTTGGGAATTCTGCCTTCCTAACTAGATTATAAGCTGCTTTTGCACTACTTATTTCGCTCCACACTACTCAAGAAAGATTCTGTCCATGATGCTTTTAATTCTATCTGAATTACATCTCAAATCTAGTATATGCTTATTAATAATTCCAATAAGTTTTTACACTGATTTATCCATTCAATAAAGCTAATACACGAATATTTATTAAGCACCTACTATATGCCAAGTACTATTCTAGGCATTGGGATGTATCAGTGAACAAAACAAAGATCCCTGCCTTCAGAGAGCTTACACCTAACAGGAGCAGAGGAAGGAAGGGAGAGAATAAACAATGAAAATAATGTACTAGTGTCTTAGTCATCTAGTGCTGCTATAACAGATATACCACAAGTGGATGGCTTTAACAAAGAGAAATTTATTCTCTCACAGTCTAGTAGGCTAGAAGTCCAAATTCAGGGTGCCAGCTCCAGGGGAAAGGTTTTCTGTCTGTTAGCTCTGGGGGAAGATCCCTGGCCTAGGAGCTTCTCAGCACAGGGATCCAGGGTCCAAAAGACTCGCTTCACTTCCAGCACTTCTTTCTTGGTGGTATGAAGTCCCTATCTCTCTGCTCGCTTCTCTCTCCTTTTATCTCTGGTAAGATAAAAGGTGATGCAGGCTACATCCCAGGGAAATTCCCCTTACATGAGATCAGGGCTGTGACCTGAATGAGAATGTTGCATCCCACCCTAATCCTCTTTAACATAACTTAATCTTTCCTCATTAACCACAGGCAGAGATTAGGATTTACAAGACATAGGAAAATTACATCAGATCACAAAATGGAGGATAACCACACAATACTGGAAATCATGGCCTAGCCAAGTTGATACATATTTTGGGAGGACACAATTCAATCCATGACAACTAGCAAATTATACAGTGTTTTCTAAGGTGGTATCATAAAAAGAAGTCAAGTAGACTAGAGTAAGGAAGATGAGAAGTGTGGTGTGAAGAGAGTTAGGGATAGGTTGTAGTATTAAATAGAGTGATCAGGGTAGGCCTCAATGAGAAGGTGAGATTTGAGCAAAAACTTGAAGAAGGTGAAAGACTTAGCCAAGTGGTTATCTGTAGTTACAGCATTCCTCATAGAGGAGCCAGAGCTTCACTGTCCAATAGCCACTGCCACATGTGGCTACTGAGCACTTGAAATGTGGCTTAGTAACTAAGGAACTGAATTTTTAATTGTACATTACTTTAGTTAATTTACATTTAAATTTAAAAACTATACTCAATTCATCTACCGGAAAAATTTTAAGTATGTTTGGAACAAGTTGGGTATGTGAATCTATAAATTTTATAACATCCAAATACAGGGCAACTATTTCTGATGAAAATTTAGTGTCCAAATTGAGATGTTTTGACAGTATAAAATACTCACAGGATTTCAAAGACATAGTAAAAAAGAAAAAAAACAGTAAAACATTTCACTTAGATATAATGGGGCTAATAAGATATATTATTAAAATTAATTTCGTTTGTTTTTGTTTACCTTTTTTAATGTGGCTGTTGTTGTTAGTTGCCGTTGGCTCCGACTCATGAAGACCTTATGCATAACAGAACAAAACATTGCCTGGTCCTGTGCCATCTTCATGATCTTTGGTATGTCTGTGTGCATTGTTGTGACTATTCTGTCAATCCATCTCATGGAGGATGTCCCTCATTTTTGCTGACCCTTTACCAAACATGATGCCCTTTACTAGCGATTGGTCTTTCCTGATGACTTGTCCAAAGTAAGTGAGCTAAAATCTCACCATCCTCGCTTCTAAGGGGCACTCTGGTTGTATTTCTCCTGAGACTAATTTGTTCCTTCTTCTGGTAGTCTGCGGTATACTCAATAGTCTTTGCCAACACAACAGCTGGAACATATCAGTTCTCCTTTTTCATTGTCCAGTTTTCACATGCATAATGAGGCAACGGAAAAGACCATGGCCTGGGTCAGACATACCTTAGCCCTCAAAGTCACATCTTTGCTTTTTAAAACTTTAAAGAGGTCTTTTTGCCGCTGGTTTGCCCAATGCAATACATTGCTACTAGAAATTTTTAGATTACATATGTGGCCTGTATTACATTTCTTTTGGACAAGATTAAGCTAACCCACAGAGCCTATCTGCTATGTCTGAGGAAAACCAGGACAGTGTGGAGGTGAGTGTGGCTGGAGCCAAGTGAAAGGAAGGGGATAGTAAAAGATGAGGCCAGAGAGGTAAAGAATCTATGTTATGAAGGTCTTCATATGTCTTCTTAAATCTCTGTGATGATCACAATGATAATTAACTACAACTGCAAGGTTAGGGGTGGGATTAAGACCTGACATCACTACCTCTGTTGTGAGAAATTTCTGGGAAATAATTTGGTTCTATAATTGTGCCCCTACCATGCTGAGGCACTGTAACAGGCCACTAGGTAGGCTGGTGGCAAGAAGAGGGTTACAGTTAAGTCTCATTAACTCATCAGTGAGCAATAGTGAAAAGCCTCCAAAGAACAGGCTAACTCATTCCCGTGATGCCAGCCCCAAAACAGAGATTCTAGTAGTGTCAAGTCAGATCCAGTACATCATTCTTTCATTCATTTATTCTCCACATTCCTCTCTTCCAAGACCCCCTCCCATTCAAGGTTGTTTCTCTTAAAGTAGTAATAAAACAGCTTTCTGGATTTTATTTCTTATATCACAGATAATTTAATATATCATCATCATCATCCATGTAATGGTTATATTTTTATCTGCATCTCCTCCCGTATAATACAAAATCAATTGAGTAATATAGATTTGGGAAGCAAATACATATTTTAAATGAGATGAAAAATAAGCAGTTGTCATTTATTCATTTACCAAAGTGTCCAAAATCACATAGGACCCTGTGGATTGAGGACACAAAACAAGAGTAAACAGGATCTGATTTACTGATTAGAAAGGTCCTGTGGAAGTTATGCCTTCCAAAGTAAGAGGGGAAAAGGAAGGATAATTTTTACTTCTAGTACTATGCATTTCCTTTTTAAATGCATGGAAGGGATACTGTTAAAAAAGTAAGCATTTTAAATTACATGAAGAATAGAACAGCACTCTCTCTGAGCTTAGCTAATGTTGTAATCAAGAGTCTAATTATCAACTCTTTTCCCCAGGTTGGAAAGCTCCATGAAGTAACTGTTGCTGTAACACCATTCAGAAAAGAAAACTGAAGATAACTAATTGTTTTTTTATTTAAGATTACTCTCTTCTGGAACAGGAAATCTTAGCTTTTAAAAAATGTGAAGCAAAACTAAAAGGAGTAATCCTTTAATGGATGAGAGAAGCAGATGATTACACAAGTGCACTGGTATCTTTCTTATATGCGTCTCATCACCCATAACGGCTTTCTCTTCTGAAGTAACTCTTCATTGAGCTCCTGTCTACTCCTATGTCAAATACCAATTCAATGCTCTCTTACTAGCCTTTACCTAAAACTGGTAACATTTAAAATTTATGTGGAAACCCACTTCTGTGGCTCACAATCCTTATGCTTTGGCATTCTTCTCATTTTAAAACAACATTTACTAAGCCCCTACTCAGTGTCAGACACTATAATGGGTACTCTGTAGTTGTTAGTCGTCATCAAGTTGATTGCAACTCATGGCAACCCCATATGTGCAGAACAGAATTGCACTCCATAGGGTTTTCAAGGCTGTGACCTTTCAGAAACAGATCGCCAGACCTTACTTCCAAGGTGCCTCTGGGTTAGTCTGATCTGCCAACCTTTTGGTTAGTAGTCCACTGCTTAATCATTTGGGCCACCCAGGGACTCCATAGTAGGTACTAGGGACTCAAAAATGAAAACAAACAAACAAACAAAAAACAGTCCTCTGTCCTCAAGGAGTTAGGAGTTTATAGAGACAGGCTATCTATAAACAAAAAGTTAAAATACTTTGTATTATTACTGTAATCCTGTGAAGTAAGTGCTAGGTCAGAAATATGCACAGGGTGCTACGGGTCTACAAAGGAGAGCACCTACCTCAGTCTGGGATAGAGGGGATGCTGAAAGGAACGGACAATTCAGCCGAACATTGAAGAAGAAACAGGATTTAGGGAAACAAAAAGAAGAGAGAGCATTCCAGACAGATGTAAAATATGTACAAAGGAACTAATGGCATAAAAGGGTAGCACATATTCAAGAAAATGCAAGAAGTTAAGTATAGCTGGACATGATGATGTGTGTTAAGGACCAGAGAGTTAAGGCTGGGGAAGAAAGCATAGGCCGTTCATTAAGAGCCTTGTGTGCCATGCTTGTAAGGTGGAACTTAATTGAAATGGCAATGGGAAACCATGAAGTAGAGGAGAAACATGATCCAATTTTAGAAAGGTCACTTCCATAGAATAGAAGGATGAATTAGCAAGAAGTTTTAACTAGAGGCAGGGAGAGGTGTTGAGATTATCTGAGAAATCCACATGAGAAGTTTGGGAGCCTGACCTAAAGCAGTAGACCTAGCTAGAAACAAAAAGACTTGGTAACAAATTATATCTGGTAAGGATGTACAGAGAGTAATGTAAAAGAAAGGAAGGAGTTTAAGCTGATTCTCAGACTTCCAGATAAGGCATCTGAATGGACAGGAGCAACATCAATCAAGATAATAGGAACAGATTTTAGGGGAAAGAGAAGTTCTGTTTCAAAGTAATGAGTTTGAGGTCCTTGAGAGATGTGGAAGAGAAGGTATACAATAGGCAGGCAGTTAAATTTGTGATTGGGAGAGATCTGAGACAATAAATCAAATTCGAAAGTCATTAGCTGTAATAGTTTTCTAGTGTTGTAGGAAATTATCACAAATTTAGTGGCATAAAACAACACGGATTTATTATCTTAGAGTTCCTAGGTCAAAAGTCCAATACAGGTTTCCTGAGGCTAAAACCAAGGTGTCAGCAGTGCTAGGTTCTTTTCTAGAAACTCTAGGGGAAAACCTATTTCCTTACTCATTCAGGTTGTTGGCAGAATTCAATTCCTTAAGGATGTAGCACTGAGATCCGTCTCCTTGTTGCTGGTCAGCTGACAACCACTCCTAGATTCTGGAGGCCTTCCCCACCCTCCCATTTTCAAAGCCAGCAATGGCAAGTAGCGAACCTCTCACGCTCAAATCTGTCCTGCCTCTTCCTGTCATATCTGACTGACTGTTCTGCCTTCCTCTTCCACTTTAAGTGCCCACGTGATTACGTTGGGTTCACCCAGGTAATACACCATAATCTCCCTATTTTAAGGTCCATAACACTAGCTCCATTTGCAAGGTTCCTTTTGCCATGTAATGTAACATATTCACAGGTTCCAGGGATTAGGGTGTGGACATCTTTGAGGGGCCATTATTCTGCCTGTCTATTAGCCAGTAGATGTGGTGGGTTTGAATTCAGAGAATAGTGCCCTGGAGAAAACTGGCATTTAGGTGTAGATGAAGAGAAACGGGTTCAAGAAGGAGATTGAGTTTTTGGACATATCCAGAATTTTGAGATGCCTATTAAATATCCAGATGTGGATGCTAAGTAGGCTGTTGTATGTACAGGCACAGAGCTCAGAGAAAAGATGTAGATTAGAAATAAAATTTAGGAATGACTGATGTATATATAATCACTGGAGCGTGATCTTTGGCTACACTGCCTAGGATATAGTTGAAAGTGATAAAAGGCTGCCTAGGACTGAACCTTGAAGATACATGACATTTATTGACCAGGTGGGAGAAGATGGGCCTGCAAAGAAGAAACAGCCAGAGAGGTAGGAGAAAAACCATGAGTACAGTATCAAGGAAGTCAAAGCAAGAGAGTTTTAAGAAGGAAGATACTACTTATAGTATCAAATGTGGCTGATAGATGTCAATGCACAGACTATTAGAGTTTAAAGGACCTTAGAAATAATTTGATCCAGTGATCTTTATTTCACAAATTACAGAATTAAGATTCAGGGACTACCCTAGCTGGCTAGTAGAATATAGACTAAACCCATGGTTCCTAAAGCACAGCCCAATACTCTTTCCAAACACTCATTTGCCTAAAGACTACTACTAGCCTCAGCCTTTTCTTCTTAAAATTTAATCGCCTCTACTCCTGCAGCCTTTTCACAGTCCTTCCCCAATCCTCTGGCTATTTTAGTGTCATACTTCTGAAGCGTCTCTAAGTCATAATTCATTCTAAGAGAAGTCTTCACCAAATTCCAAACTAGGCTGCTGATCAATCTGGAACTGCAAGCCAGAAAATAATCTGCCACCCTCTCGCCACCCTTACCCACTTCCAACATCCCTAACCAATTATATTCAGCTGTTACACATCAGGGTTTCTCAGAATAGCATCTGTGATGGTTAAGATTGTGTGTCAACTTGGCTAGGCCATGATTCTCAAGTGTTTTGGCAGTCATAAGATGTTGTGATCACTTCGCTGCTGAGATTCGATACGTGATCACCCCCATGATGGGATCTGCTCCGAGTAGCTAATTGGGTGAAAGGGAGTTTCCTTGGGCATGTAGCCTGCATCGAACAGAAGTGGACATTCTGGCAAGGCCTGGGGGGCTTTTTGCTTGTGCTGGATCCTGCAGTTGGCTCCTGTTCATGTGACCTCCAGTTCTTGGGACTTGAGCTAGCAGCTTACCTGTGGTCTTGACTGTCGATCTTGGGATTCATCGATCTTAGCAGCCTGTAAGCAAGAGTTCTGCTCTCTGACCTGCCAATCTTGGGTTCGCCAGCCCCTGTGGCTACGTGAATGAGGAGAAGCCTCTATCCTGACCCAGGAACTTGGGACATTCTGGCTTCTACAACTGCGTCAGCCATTTCCTTGATATAAATCTCTTTCTATATATGTATTTATACGCTTTACTGGTTTTGGTTCTCTAGAGAACCCAGCCAAAGACAGCACTCTACACTCTTTGTATTGATAGGAAAGAACACTTAACTGGGAAACAATTGGGAGAGAGACCTGTTGCATAGTTCTTTGTCAGGTTGCCATATTCAGCCATCCTCCCTTGCCAGGAAACAAAGTTTACCCCCAGAGAGAGACAAAGGGAGGAAGAAAAAAGGAAGGGAGAGGCAGTAAGAAGGTAGGAACACGAGACATAGTATCCTTCCCCCTCCTTTTATTCAGTGATTTTACATAACAGGGACCACCAAGGTAATTATTATAAGTACACCTTAGTCAATTCTAAGTTATCTTTGTAAATGGAGGAAAACACATTTCACAGATAATTAATCCAATGGTGAGTAATTCACAACTCATTTGGTTTTGGAATATACAGGCCTTATCTCATTTTATTCAGCTTTGCAGATACTGCGTTTTTTTACAAATTGAAGGTTTGTGCCAACCCTGTAGAGCAAGTCTATTGGTGCCATTTTTCCAACAGCACATGCTCACTTTGAGTCTCTGTGTCACATTTCGGTAACTCTCGCAATATTTCAAATCTTTTCATTATTATTATATCTGTTATGTTGATCTGTGATAAGTGATCTTGGATGTTACTATTGTAACTGTTTTGGGGCACCACAAACCGGGCCCATATAAGACAGTAAACTTAATTGATAAATGTTGTGTGTATTCTGACTACTGCACTGACCAGCTGTTTCCCATCTCTCTCCCTCTCCTCGGGCCTCCCCTATTCCCTGAGACATGACAATATTGAAATTAGGCTAATTAATAACCCTCTAATGGCCTGTAAGTGTTCAAGTGAAAGAAGAGTCACACGTCTCTCACTTGAAATTAAAAGCTGGAAATAATTAAGCTTACTGAAGAAGGCATGTCGAAAGCCAAGACAGGCCAAAAGTTAGGTCTCCTGTGCCAAGTGGTGAATGTAAAGGAAAAGTTCTTTATGAAAATTAAAAGTGCTACTCCAGTGAACACACGTATGGTAAGAAGGCTCAATGGCCTTCTTGCTGATATGGAGAATGTTTTAGTGGTCTGGAGAGAAAATCAAACCAGCCACAACATTACCTTAAGCCAAAGCCTAATCCAGAGCAAGGCCCTAACTCACTTCAATTCTGTGAAGGCTAAGCGTGGTGAAGAAGCTGCAGAAATAAAGTTTGAAGCTAGCAAAGGTTGGTTCATGAGGTTTAGGGGAAGAAGCTGTCACCATAACATAAAAGTGCAAGGTGAAGTACCAAGTGCTGATGTAGAAGCTGTAGCAAGTTATCCAGAAGATCTAGCTAAGATAACTATTGAAGGTGGCTACACTAAACAACAGATTTTCAATGTAGACAAAATAGCCTTATACTGGAAGATGCCATCTAGGACTTTCATAGCTAGAGAGGAGAAGTCAACGCCTGGCTTCAAAGCTTCGAAGGACAGGCTGACTCTCTTGTTAGGGGCTAATGCAGCTGGTGACTTTAAGTTGAAGCCAATGCTTATTTACCATTCCAAAAATCCTAGCACCTTCAAGAATTATGCTAAATCTACTCTGCCTGTGCTCTATAAATGGAACAACAAAGCTTGGATGACAGCACATCTATTTACAACATGGTTTACTGAATATTGTAAGCCCACTGTTGAGACCTACTGCTCAGAAAAAAAGATTCCTTTCAAAATATTACTGCTTATTGACAATGCACCTAGTCACCCAAGAGCTCTGATGGAGATGTACAAGGAGATTAATGTTGTTTTCATGCCTGCCAACACAACGTCCATTCTGCAGCCCATGGATAAAAGAGTAATTTTGAGTTTCAAGTCTTATTACTTAACAAATACATTTTGTAAGGCTATTCCTGCCATAGATACTGATTCTCTGATGGATCTGGGCAAAGTAAATTGAAAACGTCCTAGAAAGGATTCACCATGCTACATGCCATTAAGAACATTTGTGATTCATGGGAGGATGTCAAAATATCAACATTAACAGGAGTTTGGAAGAAGTTGATTCCAACCCTCATGGATAACTTTGAGGGGTTCAAGACTTCAGTGGAAGAAGTAACTGCAGATGTGGTGGAAATAGCAAGGGAACTAGAATTAGAAGTGGAACCTGAAGATGTGACTGAATTGCTGCAATCTCATGATAAAACTTTAATGGATGAGGAGTTGCTTCTTATTGATGAGCAAAGAAAGTGGTTTCTTGAGATGGAATCTTCTCCTGGTGAAGATGCTGTGAACATTGCTGAAATGACAACAAAGGATTTAGGATAGTACATAAATTTAGTTGATAAAACAGTGGTAGAGTTTGAGAGGACTGACTCCAATTTTGAAAGAAGCTCTATTGTAGGTAAAATACTATTGAACAGCATCGCATGCTACAGTGAAATCTTTCGTGAAAGGAAGAATCAATTATGCAGCAAACTTCACTGTTGTCTTATTTTAAGAAATTGCCATAGCCACCCCAACCTTCAGCAACCACCACCCTGATCACACAACAGCTATCAACATCAAGGCAAGTCCCTCCACCAGCAAAAAGATTGTGACTCAGTGAAGGCTCAGATGATGGTCAACATTTTTTAGCAATAAAGTATTTTTTAGTTAAGGTAAGTACATTGTTTTTTAGACACAATGCTATTGCACACTTAATAGACTTCAGTAAACTTAACTTTCATATGCACTCGGAAACCAAAAATTTGTGATTTGCTTTATTGCGATACTTGCTTTGTTGCCGTGGTCTGGAACTGAACCTCTTAAGTATGCCTGCACTGTATTTTATTTTTAATTGTTGGTGTGGTAGTGATGTTTTGAAAATAACCTTAACGTCTGAATTCGGCTTAGGACTGATGATCTAGGAAGCCACAATACTTCAAAGATAAAGAACAACTGTTCTGTCAAGACATATTTCAAGATAGGCTGGAAAGGCCTCTGTGGTCTCTGTCCCATCCCGTTCCTCACTCCGTACTCCCAATGAACAGCATCACTTTTCAGACTGATGCATTGTTTTAGCACAGCTACCATTTCTGATTTTTATATTTATGGACATTCGAATTGTCTCACACTTCCCACACTAATTTCAGGGGTAGGTGGTTAATCAAGATTTTTATTTTAGAGGCTTCCTTCTTAAGCTTCTGCAAGTTAGAATGAATAAAGACCTTGCATGTATCAATGAAAGACTTAGTATATATAACAATGCTAATAAAATTTGGAAATAGGTATTTGAATTTCTAATTCAGGATTCTTCCATGGTTCAATCCTTAAGCACTATTTAGCGTAAGTGATTATTAGAGATCCTTCAATACCATCTTAGCTCAGCAGACTGGTTCAGCAACCTCTAAGACTCCCTTTTCCAATCCAGAGGTACTGCATGGAATTCATGCATCCCCTTCCTTCTTCATTGCAAATGTCAGATTTTCCTGAGATCATAAGTGTCCTACTCTACTCTTTCATGCCCTGGGATAAATTCACAAACAAGTCTGCAGTGGCTGGTGACCAGGAAAGAAGAAGGACAGAGAAAGGGAAGTTGTGGCAACTTCTTAAAATAACTCCAAAAGACGCTAATATTATCCCCATTTGTTGGTAAGGAAATGGAGGAAAGAATAGTTAACATATTTGCCCAACTTGTCTTCAAAGGAAATTTTTACCATTTCTACTCTTCCTAATGAGAAGCTCTCCTTATGTAATGGTTAGGTTCTATAGTACTATTGGGCTTGAACTTTAGTTTAGGTACCTTATAAGTTAAATAGATTTTACTGGCCAAGAACTATACAAATATATTTATTAAGACTTTATGCAATGCAAATAGGAGGAGACAGAAGATAAATCAGACAAGGTTTCTGCCCTGAAGAGACCTCCTAAATTTAACAATCACTATCACCATTTTAATCTCTATAGAAAAGTATGTTCTTATTTTCTAACCTATGACTCACAGATTTTTTTTTTTTTTTATTGTGCTTTAGGTGAAAGTTTACAGCTTAAGTTAATTTCTAATACAAAAATTTATACACATATTGTTATGTGACAGTAGTTGCAATCCCTATAATGTGACAGCACACTCTGCCTTTCCACCCCGGGTTTCCCGTGTCCATCCAACCAGCTCCTGTCCTTTCCTGCCTTCTCATTCTGCCTCCAGACAGGAGCAGCCCTTTTGATCTCATGTATCTGCTTGAACTAAGAAGTACATTCTTCAAGAGTATTATTTTATGTTTTATAGTCCAGTCTAATCTTTAACTGAAGACCGGGCTTTGGGAATGGTTTTAGGTCTGGGTTAACAGAGTGTCTGGGGGCCGTGGCTTTGTGAGTTCCTCCAGTCTCAGACAGACCATTAAGTCTGGTCTTTTTATGTGAATTTGAGTTCTGCTCCACACTTTTCTCCTGCTTCATCAGGGACTCTGTTGTGTTCCCTGTCCAGGTGGTCATTGGTGGTAGCTGGGCACCATCTACTTCTTCTGGTCTCAGGCTGATGGAGTCTACAAACAGATTTCTTGACTATCACTCTACCATCATTCCTTTTGCTAATTTTATAAATGTTAGTGCTATACATCTAATTTGTATTTGACTAATGACTCATTCTGTACCTCTCATCTCTCTTTGTCAGATATGTACAAACTTTGTAGTTCTCTAACTCATACACAGTATATGTAGTTTACTGGCTTTTTTCACTTAAGGAAATTCCTCTGTTCTTAATGCTACTAAATTTCACTAACTCATATCTCTAAGTTGTCAAAGTCACTTGTAGTTTAATTTATTCACATAGGCTCAAGTAACTCATTCACACTCCCAAAGGCCCAATCTACAGCAAACCACATCATAACTGTTCTTCAGTTTTAAAGGGTAGAAACAAATTAGTTGTCCACACAGTTTGGGATTGCCTGACTATGTAATGAGAGAACTGAACGGCAGGTTTAAAAAAAAAAAAATTTCCTTTGAGGTACCTACAAGGGGAGAAATAATTAAGAACATACATAAGGGAAAAAAAACAGTTGCCATCGAGTCAATTCTGACTATGGCAACCTCATATGTGTCAGAGTAGAACTGTGCTCCATAGGGCTTTCAAAGACTGATTTTTGGGGAGTATATTACCAGGGTTTTCTTCTGAGGCACCCCTGGGTGGCATTGAACCACCAACCTTTTGGTTACCAATCAAGTGTGTTAACTATTAACACCACCCAGGGACTCATATGTAAGCAGAAAAAACCATTTAATTTCAGTTTTTTATGGAGAAATAAAAAAGTTCAACTTACAAATTTTTTAATTTAAGACCAAGAATTAACCTTTTAAAAATAAACTTTACAGGTATTTTTAAAACTTCAATTCCATATTATAGGCATTTAAAAAGTAAGAATGGAGATAGAAGGAGAAAAGGATTGGGTATGTGAATAAAGACTGGGAAAAAAAAAAAAAAAAAAGCAAGAGGGAAGGGAAGACAGTAAAAAAACTAAGGGAGTTTTGTTTGGCCTTTGGACCTTCCAAATCAAGTATCTATTAGATTCTTTCCCTGCACCATGAATTCAAATGCAACAAAAAACAAATCATTATTACTCCCTTTTCAAATTTTAATTCAATACATAGAAAAAAACGTGCCCAACCATGGACAGAAAGACAAACATAAGTTGTTTCTGCTGCAAAGACTACCAGCTTGCTGTGTTTGTGTGCATGTATAAACAGGCAGAAAAATTCCTGTCCCTTTTCTCACCTTTTAAATAACAAGTTCTTTTTTTTTCTCTCTCTCTCTTTTTTACCCAAGAAAACAGAAAGATAGAAATGAATTTCTCTAAACATATGAATCAGCAGTGATTGATTCCTAGAATAATGAAGGTTACTGAGTCAGTAACCGTTAATATACAGATTTTGTCAACTGTCTATCTGACTGAGACAGAGGGCCCTCCTTCAAAGCAACATGGACCTTGTGGATCCCTCTACCTCTGGCAGTTTAAAAGAAGCCCAGGCTAAGTCTCTACATTAGCTGTTAACCAAACTGAAGTAATTCTCATTCCCAAAGGCCAGATCTACAGTAAACATCATAATCATTCTTTGATTTTAAAGAGTACAAACAAAGCCACTGGAAGAAAGGTAGTGGGAAGGAGAGATGGCATGGAGGGAGCAGCATGTGGAACAGCACTGTCACCGAAGTCCTAAAGCAGTTTCCCTGCCTCCTTCTCTATCCTTCCCTGTTTCTCCTGCAAGATACACAAGGATTTCATCTGGGGTAAATAAGGACAGGGACTGACCTGCCAGCTGCCTAATTTCACTGACATCAGCTACTGCCTCAGACCAGAGTTTCTGTCCACCCCCACCAAATACAGAAAAGAACACTGACTTCTTCCCCTTTTCCCCTCTCTGGAATAAGCATCAGTTGTTCTGAGGTTTTCTAAGGGTTATTTATTACTGCTGGTCATGATGGAGAAATATAGGAAAACATTACACTAACCAAGGGCAAGTTTTAAGAAGTTGCACAATAACCATTCTCCTGGTATTCAGTGAAATATAAATCAAATGGGGCTCTAGACTTTCTCAAGCAAATAAATGCCTCCTCACCAGGACTCTCAGACTGTTTATCCTAAATTGTACCATGCTAGTCTTCTGCTCCAATTTTCTTCTGCATTTTGTTTTCCTGGAAGGCCTGGGTCTGGGAGTTACTCGGACCTCTGAAGTTGCCTTTTACTCCCGTTTCACTGCAGATGATGGGAATTTGAGTGTGCGTTTTCACTGCTGCTGCTGCCTAACTCTGCCACTTAATAAATGTGTTAAATGATCTTGGAGGAAGTTACATAATCTCTTTAAGCCTCATTTTCCTCTTCTTGAAAAAGAGGGTGCTGTTTTCTACCGAATTATTGGGAAGACTAGTGAGGCACCAGTACAATGCCTGGCACACAGCAGACATTCAATAAATGATGGCTATTATTATGGTCTCCTCACCCATTCTGTTACTACCATACACCTAGCCACCAACTGGTGCTGAGGATGCAAGTGCAAAGTGGGGAACCACAGTTAAGGACTGAGCCACACTTTTCAGACCACACCTCTGACTGCTCGTCTACCCACATGTGAAGAGTTTAAGAGTAGGGAAGCAAGAAACAAAAAGTAAGCTAGGCTTTGGATGCTTCTAAGGCATAATCAGGAGGTTAAGAAAGTCTGAGAAATAAGAAAATGACAGGAGTGTTTTGCTGGCTCTTTATTAAAAAGGAAAACTATTCAGCATAATGCACAAAATAAAAATAATACACAGCCCATCTAAATACATAAAAGATGTCTTTCTTGTTTTGAATCCAAAAGAAAGTCATTTAAGTATCAAGATATCATAAGTAAAACACTAAGAAAACAGCAGCGTCATTACTATGAGCAACTGAAAATGCCTTCCAGTCCTTTTTCTTAGATTCCTCACCATATCTCCTATTTAAAGCATTACTTTGAGTTAATCCTTAGTTCAAACTGGCAGACCATGCGTACTGAAATGCTCCTTATAAATGGCTATTTTACTTATATCCTGTTTAAAAAGAGATACAAATAAATTCAATGCAGCTCCATACCTTGCAGACATTGCTTTTCTAACATTCACTTGCTGGGCTGATCTCTCCAGGCTAGATCCTTTTGTGTAATACTCTCCTTCCAACTAGCCTGAAATAATATCAGCCAGATCTATTTTCCCCTCCCCTCCAGCTTCTCTGAGTAGCAGAAGCAATAAACTAATGGTAAGTGAATTTACTACACAGTTTTCCCTCTTCATATTGAATCAAGCTTCTTTCAGTTAGTTGTTTGTAAAGTTGCTCATTGCTAATCTCTCACATGTTTCTCTCCCCTAACAATAGGCATGCTGTTTCCCCAACTTGGAAAATTAACATGAACATCCATATTGACCCGGCAGTTGTCGACTACAGTCATTTCCCAGGCAGCCAACTGAAGGCTGTGCACAGAGTTGCTTTTGTTGTGAGAAAAACGGTTTCTCTGCAGTTTATGGTGATGTTGAAGATGTTTTGTACAACCCACGACTCCTGGCACAAATACATGCAAATCAAAGGGCACATTTTGTGAGAAGTTATGGAGGACATGGAAAAGAGGGCTAGTCTATTCAATGAGGTAACGGAACTTAATGGTTTCCTCTTCCTCGTTTTAAATTTTAACAAATGAAGTTTTTTAATTTTACCTAAAATTCTAAGAGAAAATGGTTGGTTTTCAAATCCATGTTCTTTTTTCCTTCTGAATTATTGTGAAAATAAATCAAGTAGCTTCTCTTTGAGGCTTGTTAATTATACTCTGATAAAATTAGTATGGCAGTGGACTTGAAATCCCTCTTCCTGAATTAGGAAAAATATTCTAAGGCAAGTGACTAGTTCTTGATAAAACAATCAACATTTATATACTGTACTTTTACCAAGTTAAGAAAAGCAAATAATATTTGTTATTGGGCAGCTCTTCTTCCAGATAGGTAGTAAAACATTAAGCTTTCCTTGTCAGAAGAAGAATGGTAGATTCTACTCTTAACTAATTACCAAGAAAAAAAAAGAGTTATAGCTTAATAATTAGCTGTTCTAGGAAATCCTCTCCTGTACAATAAATTTAATTCAGTCGTTGGAAAACCATCCAACTCCAGCAACAGGATACAGATAGCCTGTATTTTAATCATGCCACATGAACAGGCATGATTAAAATGCAAAGTAACTGAACTGTCAGTAACTATTTTCCAAATCTTCAGTCACTGGAAGCGGAAAGCTTATTTCTTCTTTCTGTGCTCATCTTTCAGAGTACAAATAACTGCCTTTCCTTTAACATCAGAATTTGGTACAGAGTTCAGTAATCTTTCATATAAACTGTGCCAAGGTTCTGATTCATTCCTTCTGGCATGCTGACAAGGACAGGAAAGGTAGATGACTAGCAGCGGTTCTCTTCAGCATAGGAAGGGCAGTATGGTGATGAGGGCCACTGAAAACTGTCCTCTTTTGTGCGTGCACTGAAGTTTGCAATGTGTGGGGTAGTATATATCAAGGATGAAGTCATCCTTATGAAAAGTAAGCTCTAGTACATCTCATTCTCAAATACCAGACTACACTAGCAGAGTAATGCTTTTAAAACTAACTTGCTGATTGTATAATTTTGAAATGTTTTCTTATGTCGAAGTCTCCAGAAAAATCAAATACAGGCTCAGAAACATTCTTATTCTAAATTCACTGTCACTTCAGAGCTCTTTCCCATAACAATAAAATATGCACCATGCCTTAATGCCTTAATGATTTTTTTTTCCAGCTGTTGGAGGAAATCCTCTCCATATATGCAACTTTTCTTAAGCTTTTTGGGAAAGAATATAACTTTGCCCAGTGCCTAATGGCTGCCTTGAATATCCAGTTGCCATCAAGTCAATTTTAACTCATGGTTACCCTCTGGGTGTCAGAGTAGAACTGTGCTCCATAGGGTTTTTCAATGCCTGATTTTTTGGAAGTAGATTTCCGGCCTTTCTTTCAAGGCACCTCTGAGTGCGTTTGAACCTCCAACCTTTCAGTTCACAGCCAAGCATGTTAACTGTTTGCACCACCCAGGGACTCTGCCTTGATTATAGCCTGCAGGATTTGTCTCATTTCTGGGAAGATTATTTTAATAATATTACAAAGAAATCACAAAATTAGCACTCCATGAAGGGTACCTGAAAAAAAATCCGACAGCACCTCCTTAAATGCCTTAATCCTTTGACAAAGGAGCATCAGGTGCTGCGCTTCCTATAAGTTAGGATTCTGTAGTAATCTGTCAGCCTCTTCCCTAAGACTGAGTCATCAGCCTTCTGTAAACTCTAAACACCAAGATTCTGTGAAGTACCGCTGATTCTGATAAACGGAAATGCTAGTTTCCGTTTCTAACCACTTATCACTTATTTAACTAAACAGAATATCCTTGATATTACTGTGTGTGTGTGTGTGTGTGTGTGTGTGTGTGTGTGTGTGTGTTCTGCAGGCAATATACTATTCTCAGAGACTGAATGAATGGTAGGTTGGGAATTATCTTTCAATAAATGCCTGACATTAGTCTCTTTCGACTTGAAAACGTTTTTAAATTCTGTATTAATTGCATAATTTGGGGGAGTATTATTAAACTTCAGATTAATCAAGGAATATAGAATTTTTAAGTTGGAAGGAACTTTGGTGATTTGTTATGGAAACTAGGTTTGTTTCCTGAGATACTCCTTTAAATTCAAGGGGAAACTTGTTTGAGTGGGTAAACCTGGAAACAGGAAATAGCACAACTCCAGAAACAACAGGAAAGGCCAACATCACTATGAAGACAGAGAATCAGTTTAATCTTTTTCTTGCTTCATCAAAGAGAAAGTACTTTGAGATATAATGAATTAGTGAAGAGAAAGAAGAAAAGGACTAGAAGATTTAGAGAAGTTTCTAAAGGAAAAAAGCACAATATCTCTCCTCTTCCCCATCTTCAGCTTTAGTTAAAAATTAAGTATAGTATCAAGGCAAATGTCAAATGCCAAATGAATAACTATACCTGTGTTTCCAATAGCCATGTGTGGCTACTGAGTATTTAAAATGTGACTAGTCCAATTTGAAGACTTAGTACTAAGAAAAAAAGTAAAACATCTTATTTAATATTTTTATACTGATTACATGTTGAAATGATAATATTTTGATGTATTAAATATATTATTAAAATATTAAAATTAATTTCATCTGCTGCTTTTTACTTTTTAAATGTAGCTATAACCAAAAAACCACACTTGGTGCCACCAAGTCGATTCCGAGACATAGCAACCCTATAGGACAGAGCAGATTTGTCCCCCAGGGTTTCCAAGGCTGTACATCTTTTATGGAAGCAGACTGCCACATCTTTCTCCCATGAAGCGACTGGTGGGTTCAAACTGCCAACCTTTCAGTTAGCAGCAGAGTACTGGGGCTCCTTAAATGTAGCTACAGAACATGTAAAATGATATATGTGGCTCACATTGTATTTCTAATAGACAAATCGAGACAAGACAGTAAGTGCCACAAAGCCAGGAAAGGAAGACATCACTTGTGTAATGAAAAAGAGTCCATGAGATATCAGGACTTAAAGGAGGGAAAGGATTCAGGAAAAGAGGAAAGTGCACTCCATGCTAGAGGAATCACATTGTATAAATAGATGAGGGAATCTTCTGAAAAAAATTAATCCTCCTGACATGATGTCAGAGAGTATTTGGGTCAGAACAAGCCACAGTCTTGAGTGAAAGACACATCTGACCCCACACATCTACAAAGCCAGCGGAAACCAGGCAGACTGGCTTCTACAATTAGCTGGAAGGCTGCAAAATTTGCAAGACACAAAAAGGAACTTGGTTAGTTTTGTTCACTGCTGAATCCAATACTCAGAAAAGTGCCAGGGATGTGATAAACTCAAAAAAACCCATTGCCATCAAGTCAATTTCAACTTATAGACAGACTAGAACTGTCCCATAGGGTTTCCAAGGCTGTAATCTTTACGGAAGCAGACTGCCACATCTTTCTCCAGTGGAGCGGCTGGTGGGTTTGAACCGCTGATCTTTCAGTTAGCAGCCAAGTGCTTAACTACTGCACCACCAGGGCTCCTTAGGGATGTGATAGGCATTTAAAATAAATATTTGTTGAGTAAATAAAGGAACAAGTAAGTGAACTTCTGTAGAAAAGGTAGCACTTTCCAGGAAACTGAAGGCAGGGACACTGGAAGGAAGGCGTGCAGAGGGAGAGAGATCAAGGAGTGTTAAAGGAGAGAGCATCCATATTAGCACCTGCCAGAGTAGTCTAATTAGGTTTACTTTTTGTATGCTTCAAGGAAATGAAGGGACAAGGTTAGAGCACAAAACCAGTCCCTTCCTCCAGCTCTGCATAATTTTGGATCTATTAATTGAAGACTTGAAGTGAAGAACTAAATAAAACTTCCTCATTACCCAAAACGTGATTTAGCTCTGGGGAAAAGCGAGCAAGGCTGTATTTACATGGTTAGGGATGACACCCCTCTTCTAGGGTCATATGCAAGCAGCAGCAGCACCTTCCCTATAGACTACTGGGTGGTCTCGATACAGAGGAAAAGGAAGGATTTTTTTTCTTTCTCCTTGTCTTCTCTCCTCCTTCTCCTACAGTATCTAGAAATACACCATGACACATAGAAGAATTCAGGGTCCACCATAGTTTGATGTGGAAATTGTTAGGTGAAAAACGTGTGTGTGTCTCCAAAGTGGGGAAAAAACTAAAATATGTTATGTCTGGTAGTGGTATTCTTCTTTACTGTCCATATTTTCCATAATATTACTTTTGTGATAAAGGAAGACAGTAAAACAACATCCACAGAATCCTGAGGGAGAAAAGTTGGGACCCACAAGTTTTTTACCCACTTAAGAACTAATTCACACGTTGTCTTAGTCATCTAGTGCTGCTATAACAGAAATACCACAAGTGGATGGCTTTAACAAAGAGAAGTTTATTGTCTCACAGTCCAGTAGGCTACAAGTCCGAACTCAGGACGCCAGCTCCAGGGTAAGGCTTTCTCTCTCTGTTGGCTCTGGAGGAAAGTCCTTGTGATGCATCAGTCTTCCTTTGGTCTGGGAGCACCTCAGAGAAGGAATCTCTGGTCCAAAAGACGCGCTCTGCTCCTGGCACTGCTTTCTTGATGGTTTGAGGTTCCCATGTGTCTCTGCTCTCTTCTCTTTTTTATATCTCAAAAGAGATTGGCTTAAGACACTATCTAATCTTGTAGACCTCATCAGTATAACTGCCGCTAATCCATCTTATTACATCATAATGATAGAGTATACAACACATAGGGAAATCACATTGGATTACAAAATGGTAGACAATCATACAATACTGGGAATCATGACTTAGCCTAGCTGACAGATATTTTTTGGGGACAGAATTCAATCCATGACACACATGAAGGTCAAAAAGAAGAGTCTGGTCATGTTTTATGTAAATTTGAATTATGCCAATTTGAAATATGATTTATATATTAATCAAGTTTCAATTTATGCATAAAATTTTAAATAATGTCAATTTCCAGGTGTTCCTTTCTCTTTTGTGTATTAACTGAGAATCACTGTTTAAGAGATTGTTTTACACCAAAGCTACATGACAGCACAACTTTAGCTGGTAAACAGAAATATTCATCTTTCTTTTTCTATATTTTATGAACCATGCTGTTGTGTCTGTACCCTGGACTTCCTCTACAAGTGATTTTCATGATAAGTCTGTTATTTTAACATTCACAGTTATTATAATTTATTTTTCATATCCTATAACAATGTCATCCAATCTTGTATTAAGTGGTTATGCTTGTGCTAATGCTGAAAAACACCCTAAAATAAATTAGATGTCCTGTGTCAATTCAGGAAAGAACACTGTAAAATATCAGAGGTTATAAAAACAGCAGTTAACACTTAATTGAGTACTTACTATATCCTGGGAACTCTTTTAAATTATTTGCATGCATTATCTCTTTTAATGCTTAGTTTATGGCAGCCCTGTGAAGAATTAGTTTTCCTATTCTGTAGGTGAGAAAACAGAGGCTCAAAACATTGAAGTAACTTCCTTAGGATCATACAGATAGTAAATAATAAAACATGGATTTGAACATAGTCTGGCTCCAGAGCCTTCCCTGTTAACAACCACATTCTACTACATTCCTAATGCTGAGAAAACAAAAAGCAACATTAAAGAAAAAATAATGGATAAGGATTTATGAACTCCAAGAACACATTCTTTTTGCTTTACCTGTATGCCTATGGGAAAGTTAGTCTTGAATTATACATGTTGGATGAATGAATGAACAAATGAGAAAGACAGAAAAATGTCCCAGCTAACTAGAGATTAATTAAAATAAAGATTTTAAGAGGTCATAAAGGTTGGTAGCAGCCTTTAAAAGAATTTAAATGTAGGATTAAATATATGATTTCAGGAGAAAATGTAAATAACTCTCAAAAAAGAAACTGAATAATATAAAATAATAAGCTGAAAATAATAAACTAGCTATAAAATCTCAGATTATGCCAATAAAACTAGGAAATAGGTCCCGAAGTTCACCGTTCAGCTGGGGATTGGACAGCCCCATAAAACAAAATGGGACTAATGAGGCACAGCAGTCCAGGGACAAGGACTAGAAGGCAGAAGGGGACAGGAAAGCTGGTGATAGGGAACCCAAGTTTGAGTAAGGACAGTGTTGACATGTCGTGGGGTTGTTAACCAATGTCATAAAACAATATGTGCACTGTTTAATGAGAAACTATTTGTTCTGTAAACCTTCATCTAAAGTACCAAAAAAAAAAAAAAAAAAGAATTATCTATGTGAGATCAAATTGACAACAGCAACTCAAAAGGTTTGATGGGAAGCCTACGGGACAACGAGTTGAAGATACTGGTGATGGAATAATTTGGAAAAGGAGAGTAAGAATAGCAGCACAACTGGAAGAATGTAATTGATGTCACTGAATTGTACATGTAGAAATTTTTGAAATGGTGTATCTTTGGCTATGTATATTTTCACCAAAAAAAAACAAAACAAAACAAAACAAAAAGTTCCCCCAAGGTTGAAAAGGGAGAGTGCTGACATGTCGTGGCATTGTTAACCAATGTCATAAAGCAATATGTGTACTGACTGTTGAGTGAGAAACTATCTGTTCTGTAAAACCTTCATCTAAAATACAATAAATAAAATAAAAAAGAAGGCTGGTTCCCATCTGGGTGTACCCTATTCTGCGTTTATACACACTCTACAAAGAAGTTTCACACAGTATCACTTTCAATACTGCAACAAATACGAAGAGACAGTGACATTTAGAGGAGAACGAAAGAGAAACTCTTGGAAGCAAGAAAGAAGCATGACTTAAAGAGGGAAATTCCTGTTGCCATTAAGATTACTGGTATATAAAATGCCCTACATATAACAATTAAGAATTTCCTTTCATGTTCAGTATTTCTACGTCTTCCTAGAAGAATATCAAAGCAGCAGCAGCAGCAACAGAAAAACATGAGTGTGAAGGGCATGGTTATAGCCTTGGCTATACTATTCTGTGCTACAATTGTTCAAGGTATGTGGTACTTGTACTTCTCAGTGTAAAATTTTCTTTTATAGTGTTTCACATACCTTTTTTCCACTTTTATCCTAAAAACATAGTAAAGCTTTATTATTATTTTTTTAAAACTCTGCACATTAGAAATTACTACAGCTTTGGCAGAGCACCGGGAATATTAAAGGCACTAGTATCTAAACTAAGGATAATAAACTTCGTGGAATTTTCTATTTGGTTACAATATCTGGCAAGTGCCTTTAGCAATAGTTTTAAATGTCTGTCAAGAAGATGTTTTATGGGATGATGGTATTAGTTTCCTGGAAAAATTCTTGAGCATAAAGAAGGCAAATAAGCTTCACCTCCAATATAAAGCAAGAAAATAATGTACCAATTTCCTTTATGCTTCTCCTTATTTTTTAAGGTTTGTTTACAAATTTAAAGAGAAAATCATCAACATCTTACTTAAGCTCCTTTTCCAGTAACACAGGTATCCAGTGCTATTTGATAAATTACTATTTTATCATTAATGAAAGGAGCCCTGGCGGCGCAGTGGTTAAAGCAGTTGTCTGCTAACTGAAAGGTTGGTGGTTCAAACTCACCAGCCCTCTGCGGAAGAAAAACGTGGCAGTCTGCTCCTGTAAAGATTACAGGCTTGGAAACCCTATAGGGCTGTACTACTCCATCCTGTAGGGTAGCTATGACTCAGAATCAACTCAATGGCAATGGCTTATCATTAATGAAAACTCAGCTCACGCTCATCACCAGTATTACAAAGCATATCCATCCACTGCAATTCGATGCATTAATAACTGATGTTATGATCTGTTCTAGGCTTCCCCATGTTCAAACGGGGACGGTGTCTTTGCATAGGTCCTGGAGTAAAAGCTGTGAGAGTGGCAGATATTGAGAAAGCCTCCATAATGTACCCAGGTTACAACTGTGACAAACTAGAAGTGATGTAAGTAATGGATTTGCTGAAGATGATAGCAGGTAGGTCTTTTGTTTATGTTTTTTCATCCAAATTTTAAGACTCTTGGGTCTTTCCTTAACAGTATCACCCTGAAAGCAAATAAAGGACAACGATGCCTAAATCCCAGATCTAAGCAAGCAAACCTTATAATCAAGGTAGGTTATCAGATTGTCACGTTACATTTGTCTTATTCAAGACAGAGCTTATGAAAAAATAAAGTAGGTAAGTGCATAAAGATTCTGCTAAGATCCTGTGCGAAGTGTTTTGATAAGGGGTCCTTGGTTATAATTAATTTCCCTTTCCTCTTTGTTTTTATATACCCACTGTAAATCATTGGGGAAACCAGAACAGCCCAGGTAAATAAAATTCTCTTTTTTCTCATCACAGGAAGTTCAAAGAATGAATTTTTTAAGACATCAAAACATATGAAGTCCTGGAAAAGAGGATCTGAAAACCTGGAACATGTCAAGTTTTTCTGTGACTACTGAAAATATAAGCATTCTGCAGTAGGAAATTGACTCTCTCCTGTCTGTTGCAATATACATTCATGCATTTCTAGGTTAGAGAAACTTCTAGGAGATTTGATTGCAACAAATCTATTGTGACTATGAAAACACTTTTGTCTCTAGAAATTACCCATCTGTACTTGATCTATGGAGCCCTGGTGGCACAGTGGTTAAGAGATGGGCTGCTAACCAAAAGGTTGGCAGTTTGAATCCACCAGCTGCTCCTTGGTAGCACTATGGGGCAGTTCTACTCTGTCCTATAAAGTCATTATGAGTCGGAATTGATTCGAGAGCAACAGGTTTGTTTTTGGTTTTTACTTGATCTATATTCCATGTTACAATTGGTAGTTACAAGGGAGACATTAACATTATTACTGGAGTGGAGATTTTATGAGTCAAAAGCATGCACGTGTATAGTAAAACATTCCCAAATTAATTTTTCATGCAACTCCACATTCCTCTTCCCAAAAATCATGTACCACACATGCACCGCAAACACATATATGCATATATATGGAAAATGTTCTTATACATAATTTTGCTTGTTCTCATAAAGACTCTAATTTATAAAAAATACTATAAAAAATTATAAGCTAAGGAAAACTGGTAAGAGCCCAAATACTTCATAATTAAATTAACAGCTCTGGTCTTAATTTGATTTTTTTACAAGTTTTTTTATTTTTTAATTGAGAATGTTTTAAGCAATTAGGATATGTATATTGTATATTTTGGCTTTCTCCACTCTTATAAATGATACATAGAAACACTGTGGATACATTTTAAGTATGAAACTTTTTTGTCTACCAAAGAAAAATGTTGGGAAATAAATATATATGCACATCTGGTGATCATTTTTACCTTTTGTGATTCTTTCTCTTATAAAAATATGTAATGTAATTAATTTCTTTTCTCATGGCTATGCTATAAAATTTAGGGATACTTAAGACTGGTTTAAGGAGTCATGGTCAAGTGCTGGGCTGCTAACCAAAACGTCAGCAGTTTGAACCTACCAGCCACTCCAGAGGAGAAAAGACCTGGCGATCTGCTCTGGTAAAGATTACAGCCTAGGAAACCCTTGGGGCAGTTCTACTGTGTCATATAAGGTCGCTATGAGTTGGAATCAACTCGATGGCACACAACTTTAAGAAGAATAAAAATCATTTTCTCTAATAAGCCATCACAACCCTTCTTAAAACAGAAACAACCATATGCTTTCCAGAACATCTGCAATGCCTTAAACAATTTCACCTTATATTTCACAAAGCAAACTGTCTGTCATCACACAGTATTGTTTAGAAATATATTTTAATGGGTAGTTGTGGAAGAGAGCTATCTTTTTTTAGTGGGTCTTTCTAGGTCCAAATCCCCTTCCTACTTGTGGCAAATCCCCGAGTATATGAGTCTTGGGAGGCCAAAAGGGAGAAGCCAAAGGGAGAAGCTCTCCCCTAGCAGCCAGAACAAGGACTCAGCCAAGCCACTCCTACCCTAGACTCTGAACTTCAGCTAGCACCACAAAGATGCTATCAGTAAAATATTGTTTAAAGCAGCAGTAGGAGGAGTGAGAGCTTGACAGTAGGGGCTTCTTAATACGTGTTCCTGCAGCAGACACTGGCTAGGCCTTCCTGCCACCTAGCTCTCTTAGGTTCTTACCCATTTTCCAAGCCTGACTATCCAGTCTTCCTGTAGATTCTTCAGCTACCCAATATATTTCTGATTAAACTCCTTTTCTGCTCTAATTAGCCTGAACTGGCTTCTCTGCATATAACCAAAAACCTTGGCTGATACAGCACTCTTTATACAGGTACCGATACATTTGAAAAACGAAAATATTTACCACAAACTTACCAAAAATATAATCATGTATTTCTGTGTATTTGAAAACAAAAGAACAATTTTAATGTATCCTTTGTGTATCTTTCCCACTGATATCAAAGAGCCAACCATAAAGCAGATCAAATAATAGACGGAAAATAACTAGTAGGGAAGGGCTCCACGCCTTCTTAATGACCGGTTTTTTGACTGGTGCCTACAAGCAATAATGAGAAGCCAAAATGCTACCCAGAGAATTTCTACATAATCCTATATAAATCTATATTATATGTGGCATATATAATATAGATATATAGTAAATCAATATTATATAACTCTATATAACTAGAAATGGGATTTCTATATAAATTCCCTAGATAGTTTTAAGACCTGAATCTAATCTTTGGCTATTTACAGTGATTTAAAAAAAATCATTAAAAATAAAATTCATTGAGTTAGGGCTACATAAAAAATTTCAAAAGTAGAGTAAGGGTTACAGATCAGTAGGTTATTATTTAGAAGACAACATATACCTAAATCTCTTTATGGCAAATTACGTCTGAAAGAATTAACATACTCCAGCCAAGGTTGTTCCCACCTCAGTGCTTTTGCACATACTGTTTCCTCTGCTCATTTCTCTGCCAAGCTGTCGCTATTGTTGTTAGGCACGATTGAATCGATTCCAACTCATAGTGACCCTATGTACAACAGAACAAAATACTGCCAGGTCCTGCACCATGCTCAGAATTGTTGTTATGCTTGAGCCCATTGTTGCAGTCACTGTGTCAATCTATCTCATTGAGAGTCTTCCTCTTTTTTACTGACCCTCAACTTTACTAAGCATGATGTCCTTCTCCAGGGACTGATCCCTCCTAATAACACTTAATAATTAATCTCAGATTAAATGACATTTCCTCCAAGAGGTTATCTTTGAAACCACCTTCAAACTCAACTAGATAAGGTCTCCTATTTATGTTTTCATAACACCCAGTACTTTTCCATCAAACTACTTACTGCAATTGTAACTAAGAAATTATTCCTGTGCT
Source organism: Dugong dugon (assembly GCA_030035585.1). Taxonomy (NCBI): domain Eukaryota; kingdom Metazoa; phylum Chordata; class Mammalia; order Sirenia; family Dugongidae; genus Dugong; species Dugong dugon. Next base: position 51,474,170 of record CM057463.1, read on the forward strand.
TAACATCTGCTCTCTCCCAGACTCTCACTGTAAGCTCAGTGAGAATTCCACACTCCCTTTGTTAACTGTAGTAGCCCCAACCCACAGTACAGTGTCTGGCACATATCAGACCCTCAATAAATATCTGTGAATGAAATGAATCAATGGTGATCGAAATTAAGGGTAAAGTAACTTAAGGCAGAGGAATGGCATGAGAACGCACAATGGTAGAAAAGTATAAGATGAGATATATATATAATGTTAAAAAGCAACGATGTCACTTTGAGGACTAAGGTGTACCTGACCCAAGCCATGGTATTTTCAATTGTCTCATATGCATGCAAAAGCTGGACAGTGAATAAGGAAGACCGAAGAATTGATGTATTTAAATCATGGTGTTGGCAAAGAATATTGAATATACCAGGGACTGCCAGCATGAACAAACCTGTCTTGGAAGAAGTACAGCCAGAATGCTCCTTAGAAGCAAGGATGGCGAGACTTCGTCTCACGTACTTCGGACATACTATCAGAAGGGACCATTCCCTGCAGAAGAGCATCATGCTTGGTAAAGTAGAGGGTCAGTGAAAAAGAGAAAGACCCTCAACGAGATGGACTGACACAGTAGCTGCAACAATGGGCTCAAGCATAGCAACGACTGTGAGGCTGGCGCTGGACCAGGCAGTGTTTCATTCTGTTGTGCATAGGGTCACTATGGGTCAGAGCCGACTTGACAGCACCTAACAACAACATATACATTATAATTGGAGTTGTTTGGGTGGAATAAAGAAGGAAGAGTATCCAGTGCCTAGCTAAACAACCTTAAATCTTACTATGTATACATTGGGGAGTCATTAAAGTTTATAAATAATTAAAGAATGAAAAGACAATCTACATACTGGGAGAAATATTTGCAAAACACATATATGATAAAGGACTTGTATCCAAAGTATACAAAGAAATATTAAAACTCAGCCTTAAGAAACAAATAACTCAGTTAAAAAATCGGCAAAAGATCCAAACACACACTTCACCAAGAAACATGTACAGATGGCAAATAAGTATATAAAAAGATGCTCAACATCATGTCATTAGGAAATTGCAAATTAAAACAACAATGAGACACCACTACACACCTATTAAAACCAAAAACCAAACTTGTTGCCATCAAGTTGATTTCGACTCATACTGACCCTATAGGGCAGAGTAGAACTGCCTCATAGGGTTTCCAAGGAGCAGCTGGTGGATTCGAACTTCCAACCTTTTGGTTAGCAGCCAAACACTGAACCACTGCACCACAAGGGCTCCATGCACCTATTAGAGTGGCTAAAATCCAAAACCCTGACAACACAAAACACTGACGAGGATGTGGAGTAAGAGGAACTCTAATTCATTGTTGATGGGAATGTAAAGTGGTAGAGCCACTCTGAAAGGCAGTTTGGCAGTTTCTTGCAAAGCTAAACATACTTTTACCATATGATCCAGCAATTGCTCTCCTAGGGATTCACTCAAATGAGTTGAAAATTTATGTCCAAACAAAAATCTGCACACAAATGTTTAGTTTATTCACAACTAACCAAAAATTGGAAGCAACCAAGATGTCCTTCAATAGGTGAATGGATAAACAAATTGTGGTACATCTATATAATGAAATATTATTTGGTGATGAAAAGAAATGAGCTATCAAGGCATGAAAAGACATGGAAGAATCTTAAAATGCACACTGCTAAGTTAAAGAAGCCAGTTTAAAAAGGGTACATACTGTATGATTCCAACTATACAGCATTCTAAAAAAGGCAAAATTACAGGGACAGTAAAAAGATGAATGGAAGTCAGGGGTTTGGGTGAGGAATGAGAGAGAGTGGGGAGGGATGAACAGGTGGAGCACAGGGGATATTTAGGGCATTGAAACTACTCTGTATTGATATTGTAATGCTGGATACATAACATTATGCATTTGTCAAAGTCCACAGATGCGTAAAACACAAAGAGTAAACCCTAATGTAAACTATGGACCTTAGTTAATAATATCAATATTGGTTCATCTATTGTAACAAATGCACCATCTAAAGCAACATGTTAATAATAGGGGGAAATGTGGGTGGAGGACATGTAGAAACATTGTACTTCATATTCAATTTTTCTACAAACATAAAACTATTCTAAAAAATAAAATCTGTAAGAGAATGACCCAATCCAAGTTATCCTTTAGTAAGATTATCCTGAGAATGGCAGAGAGGGTTGACTGGCAAGGACCGAGGAAGGAAAAATCAGTTAGGAACATGCTGCAGTATCTCAGGTTTGTATTTCCTAAAATTCAGGTCATTCTCAAACCATGTTCACAATTTTTTTTTTCACCCTATCTCTGTTTGATACTCATTATATCTTGCAAATCTGTACACCACTTTTTTAAACTTAACATTTTACTTACATGAAAAGCAAACTTTCACTACACTATATGTGAAATCACTATCACTTGCTACAGAAATAAAATGTAACAATAAATAGAAATACGATGAAAAAATACTAAATTCTAACTAGATACTAATGTATGTCAAAGGTTCTAAGCCTCTCACTTGCTCTCTATCTGTTAAAAGGGAGATTAGCATAGATGGTGAGGCGTTTGAAAGTCATATTAATACCTAACTGACACCCTTTCTAATTTAATTAGAGAGACTGAACTACAAGTTAAAGAGAATAATTTATCAATATTAAATACCTGGTACCGTCCCACCCTTTGGGACACTCTCGTGTGAAAAGGGCTAAACTAAGGTGGTAACAGTGAGAATGGAAATATAATGACAAGTACACTGTAGAGAAAGAATCAAAAAGACTTAGTGATGGATTGGATGTGAAGGCTGAACCTGAGGAAAGAGGTCAAGGAAAATGCTAAGGATTTATTTGAGTCCGACGTTGAGGCAGAAGACAGGAATCCAGAAAAAAAGCCAAAGTTTTGCAATGTTACTGCCACTAACAAGAATTAAGAGATAGGAGGAAGATGTGGTTTAGCAGAGAAGACTGCAGACTGAGTTATGAATATACAAAACTTGAGATGCTAAATATCCACAGTGATTTAGAAATTCAGCACTGTTTCCAATCAACCAAGAAGAACTTCCAAGAAGTGGAATAGTTTTGGATACTACTGCTAGAAAAGCAAAGATTATATTTAATTATTTTTGACTATTAAGTACAGTACTTAATATAAAGTAGTTGTCTTTAAGTCATTTCCAACTCATGTGTGTCAGAGCAGAACTGCACTCCATAGGGTTTTCAATGGTTGCGATCTTTTGGAAGTAGGTCACCAGTTCTTTCTTCCAAGGTGCCTCTGGGCAGATTCAAACTGCCAACCTTTCACTTGAGCAAGTCTCATCTTTTAAGACTCAAGGAGCCATAGTGGCATAGTGGTTAAGCACTTAGCTTCTAACCAAAAAGTCAGTGGTTCAAACCCATCAGCCACTGTGTGGGACAAAAAGATTTGCAGCCTTGGAAACCCTATGAGGTAGTTCTACTCTGTCCCACAGGGTCGCTGTGAGTCAGAATTGACTTGATGGCAATGGATTTGGTTTTTTGTTTTCAAGACTCAGCTCAAAAGTTACTCTGCCATAATCCTTTCTGGTGCCATCCCACACATATCCACTGTAGAACTGACCACCCTCCTCTTAGTAGTACCACCACTGTACCTATATTTTAGCCTTTATAATACATCGTTCTTATCTGCATACAAAGTCGTACAGTACTTGCTTTGTCAAGACTGAGACCATGACATATTTACTTGTACTCCTGTAGCACCCATGGTATAGTGCCTTGGATACGGTAGGTGCTCAATACTTGATAAAATAGGATTCTTTGTGCCCAAAATCAAAAAACCAAATCCACTGCTGCTGAGTCTATTCCAACTTATAGCGACTCTATAGGACAGAGCAGAACTGCCCCATAGGGTTTCCAAGGAGCGGCTGGTTGATTCAAACTGCCAACCTTTTAGTTAGCAGCCATAGCTCTTAACCACTGTGCCACCAGGGCTTCTCTTTGTGCCCAGAGCACCTGAAATCAAAGGATTTTCACCAGGTTCTGGAAAGTATTATCAGCTGGAAAACATCTTCCAGTTGTATAATAAGTGTCATTGATTGAGCTATGTCCTCAAAAATATCTGTCAGCTTGGCTGGGTCATGTTTCCCAGTGTTGTATGATTGTGTAATCTGATGTGATTTCCTTAAACTCTATCACTATGATGAGGTTAAATGTGATCTCCTTATGTGTTGTAAATTCTATCACAGTGATGAGATTTACAAGATTAGATAGTGTCTTAATGCAATCTCCTTTGAGATATAAAAGACAGAAGTGAGCAGAGACACACGGGAACCTCATACCACCAAGAAAGCAGTGCCGGGAGCAGAGTGCGTCCTTTGGACCTGAGGTTCCTGCACAGAGAAGCTCCCAGACCAAGGGAAGACTAATGACACGGACCCTCCTCCAGAGCCAATGGAGAAAGCATTCCCCCTAGAGCTGAGGCCCTGAATTTGGACTTGTAGCCTACTGGACTGTGAGAGAATAAACTTCTCTTTGTTAAAGCCATCCACTTGTGGTATTTTTGTTAGAGCAGCACTAGATGACTGTCATGGTTTGAATTATGTCCCCCCAAAAATGTGTATATCAGTTTGGCTGGGCCATGATTCCTGGTACTGTGTGATTTTCCTCTATGTTGTAAATCCTGCCTCTGTGATGTTAATGAGGGAGAATGGGTGGCAGTTGTGTTAGTAAGGCAGGACTGGATCTACAAGACTGGATTGTATCCTGAGGCAATCTCTTGAGATATAAAAGACAGAAGTGAGCAGTGAGACAGGGGGACCTCATACCATCAAGAAAGCAGTGCCGGGAGCAGAGCGCATCCTTTGGACCGGGGTCCCTGCACTGAGAAGCTCCCAGTCTGGGGGAACACTGAAGAGAAGAAGGCCGACAGAGAGAAAAAGCCTTCCCCTGGACCTGATGCCCTGAATTTGGACTTTTAGCCTACTTTGACTGTGAGGAAATAAACTTCTCTTCGTTAAAACCATCCACTTGTGGTATTTCTGTTGTAGCAGCACTAGATGACTAAGACAATGACTAAGACAATAAGTGATCTTCATATTTGTATAATTGGTATGTGTTATATTAAATAATGCTGATAGAACATTTGTGGGTTCTTAGAATACTTGTAGATTCCTAATTTATAGCAGAGACAGTCTTGTGCATCATTTATGTAGTTTTCATTACTTCTGTTATTACTGTTCTGTTTCTGTTTTGCATTAAAGGTTCTAACTAATATAAACACTGAGGATCATATGTATGTTTTATAGTCATACTCTTAAGTGTTCAGTATGTAACAACTATAAAATGACTAAATAAGCACAGATAGCCATATTATAGAACAGCAGTTCTCAGAGTGTGACACCCTCACCCCTAGTCCAGGATCCAAGAGACACTTACAGGAAGTCTATAAAGTCAAACTATTTTCATAATAATTTTAAGATCTTTTTTTAATTTTATCTTTTTTTTACTCTCATTCTCTCACAAGAATACAGTAGAATTTTCTAGAGACTACATGGTATGTAAAATTGCAACAGCTTGAATGCAGAAGCAGATATGACAATCCAGCTGTCTTCTGTGAAAACCAAATCAGCTGCCATAGAGTCAATTCTGACTTATTGCAACCCCATGTGTTTCAGAGTAGAACTGTGCTCCATAGGATTTTCCATGGCTGTGATCATTTGGGAGTAGGCTGCCTCTAGGTGGATTTGAACCACCAACCTTTCAGACAGTAACCGAATACTTAAGCATATGCACCAATCAGTAACTCCTACCTTCTATTAAGCCAGACATTAAAGAATCTGCAAAAATGTAAACAATGCCACTCTCTTCACTATTTTTTTTTTTTTTGTTTTGGCGAACAGTTATTTTTCATAAATTATGTTAACATATAATGAGCTTATTACTGAGCTTCAGTAACACCCTTTCCTTGCATTGCCTCTTTTCGACTGAGAGATGGTAACTGCTTCCCACTGTTGCTAGACCCCTGGGTGCTTCATATCCTTTGTTGATTCCCTTAATCCTGCCTATACCTTTGCAAGTAGAATCTTCTTTAAAATCTCAGCTGAGTGTACCCTCTGTTTCCTTCCAAGTCCCTGTCTAATACACATTCTTCTTGATCCTGGGAAGGCTCCAGCACATGGTTTAAGAGGCAGGTTACAGAGAACCTGCTTCTGCCTATGGTACAGCAGATACTTCTAACTTAAGATGACCAGGTACCTTGATTTGTTGATCGATGTCATAGATTTTAATAATGTCTATCGGGTAGACAGGTATCCCCAAAAATGACCCTGGAAGGCTCTATTCTGGGTTCCTTAGTATCTCAAAAGCAACAGACCAATGTGAAGGATCATGAATGGCTCTGTGAGTGATCAAAACCAATAGAGGCCGATGATAAAAGTAACCCAGAGAGGCAGTATAGCAGTGTGGTTAAGAGGCTCTGGAGTGACATAAAAGACCTATACAATGAAAACTACAAGACACTATTGCAAGAAACCAAGAGAGACCTACAGAAGTAGAAAAACATACCTTGCTCATGGATAGCTAGACTCAAAATTGTAAAAATGTCAATTCTACCCAAAGCAATCTACAGATACAATGCCATCTTGATCCAAATTCCAACAGCAATTTTTAATGAGATGGAGAAATAAATCACCAACTTCACATGGAAAGGGAAGAGGCCCCAAATAAGTAAAGCATTACTCAAGAAGAAGAAGAACAAAGTAGGAGGTCTCACACTACCTGATTTTAGAACCTTATACCGTCACGGTAGTCAAAACAGCCTGGTACTGGTACAATAACAGATACATAGACCAATGGAACAGAATTGAGAATCCAGACATAAATTCATCCACCTATGAGCATCTGAAAAGACAGTCTCTTTAACAAATTGTACTGGCATAACTGGATATCCACCTGCAAAAAACTGAAACAAGATCCATACCTCACACCATGCACAAAAACTAACTCAAAATGGATCAAAGACTTAAATATAAAATCAAAAACTATAAAGATCATGGAAGAAAAAATAGGGACAATGCTAGGAGCCCTAATACATAGCATAAACAGAATACGAACCATAAGTAACAATGCACAAGCACCAAAAGAGAGACTAGATAACTGGGAGCTCCTAAAAATCAAACACTTATGCTCATCAAAAGACTTCACCCAAAAGAGTAAAAGGACAACTTACAGACTGGGAAAAAATTTTCAGCTACGACAAATCCGATCAGCGTCTAATCTCTGAAATCTACAAGATACTGCAAAACCTCAATGACAAAAAGACAAATAACCCAATTAAAAAATGGGCAAAGAATATGAACAGGCACTTCACCAAAGAAGACATTCAGGCAGCTAACAGACACACGAAGAAATGCTATCATTAGCCTTTAGAGAAATGCAGATCAAAACTACAATGAGATACCATCTCACCCCAACAAGACTAGCATTAGACCAAAAAACACAAAATAATAAATGCTGGAGAGGTTCTGGAGAGACTGAAACACTTATACAATGTTGGTGGGAATGTAGAATGGTACAACTACTTTGGAAATCGATTTGGTGCTTCCTTAAAAACTAGAAATAGAAGTACCATATGACCCAGCTATCCCACTCCTTGGAATAATATCCTAGAGAAGTAAGAGCCATCACACAGATAGATATATGTACACCCATGTTCATTGCAGCACTGTTCATGATAGCAAAAAGATAAAAACAACCTAGGTGCCCAACAACAGATGAATGGATAAACAAATTATGGTATAGTCACACAACGGAATACTATGCAATGATAAAGAGCAACGATGAAGCCATGAAACATCTTATAACATGGAGGAATCTGGAGGGCATTATGCTGTGTGAATTTAGTCAGTCACAGAAGGACATATTATAAGAACTCAAGAAAAGGTTTAAACACAGAAGAAAACATCCTTTGATGGTTATGAGGGTGGGGAGGGATGGAGGGTGAGTGTTATTCACTAACTAGATAGTAAACAAGAATTGTCTTAGGTGAAGGGAAGGACAGTACACACCACCGGGGAAGTCAGCACAACGGGACTAAAGTAAAGCTAAGAAGTTTCCTGAATACAGTGAAACACTTTGAGGGACAGAGTGGCAGGGGCTGAGGTAGGTCTGGGGACCATGCTTTCAGGGGACATCTAGGTCAATTGGCATAACCAAGTTTATTAAGAAAATGTTCTGCATCCCATTTTGGTGAGTGGCATCTGGTGTCTTAAAAGCTAGTGAGCAGCCATCTAAGATGCATTAATTGGTCCCAACCTACCTGGAGCAAAGGAGAGTGAAGAACACCAAAGACACAAGGAAACTATTAGCCAAGAGACAGAAAGGGCCACATAAACCAGAGACTGCATCAGTCTGAGACCAAAAGAACTAGATGGTGCCCAGCTACCACCAATGACTGTCCTGACAGGGAATACAACAGACAGTCCCTGATGGAGCAGGAAAAAAGTGGAGTGCAGAATTCAGATTCTAGTAAAAATACCAGACTTAATAGTCTGACTGAGACTGGAGGGACCCTGGAAGACATGACTCCAGGACTCTCTGTTAGCCCAGAACTGAAACCTTTTCCGAAGCAAACTCTTCAGACATAGATTAGACTGGACTATAAGACAAAAAATGATATTTGTGAAGAGTGTGCTTCTTAGCTCAAGTTAGATACATGAGACTAAATGAGCAGCTTCTGTCTGGAGGTGAGATGAGAAGCCAGAGAGGGTCAGGAGCTGGCTGAATGGACACAGGAAATCAGGGGTGGAAAGGAGGAAAGTGCTGTCACAGCATAGTGAAAGCAATTAGGGTCACATAACAATGTATGCATAAATTTTTGTATGAGAGACTAACTTGAATTGTAAACTTTCACTTCAACTACAATAAAAAATATTAAAAATAAATAAATACATTACCAAAGATAAAGATTATACACAATGTCCAAAAAAAAAAAAGAGGCTCTGGAGTAAGACTGCTTAAATGTGAATCTTGCTATGAAATCCCATTTTAGCTTACTATAAAACAGGTACATATTATATGGCAGTCATTGAGATTAAATGATAATTTAAATAAACCATTTAGCACAAAGGAAAGCATTCAATAAGTATTAATTTTAATATATTATTTTAATAAAGTAACTTCTAATACTAAGCAGTTTACGTAGACAGTTAATACGGAAACCAGCCAACCTTCAAACTCTTTATATTAAGAACCATGCATGTCTTAAGATTCTCTGGGTTGGGATTTGTCAATGCATCTTAATCTATAGTTTTTCTGTCCTATTGGGGCCATGTAAAGAAAAAAAAGGAAGGACCTTTTTTTACTTCTTAAGTAATTCTTACTTCTTGCTCTTCTCTGTCAACCCTCTGGTTTTATCTCCTAATATCTCATCTATTCAATTTAACTGACTAACCATAGTCTTTCTTCCAGCTCTCCCCCTTGAGTTCTTTGATTTCTGAATTAACAGCTCAATGACCTTTTCTAAATAGTATGCTGATTTACCCCCTATCACTCTGTTAAGCCAAAATATAGCTACATTTTAATAGAGCAGAAATTCTTGGAAACTTTCCAATATCTGAGACAGAAAATGACTCAGAAAAGTACTGACATAATTATGCTACATTTCTTTGGCTCCTCTCCATAAGGAAACAAGGATCTAAAACTTACTCTAGCTATTTCCTTGAAATAAGGACTTTATAGTAAATTAATTTTTAATGAACCTCAGGTGCAAAGATTTGGATTAGTCATAATTTTAGTTGATGATACATATACTTCCATCCCTGATCCATGCATGGACCTCTTTCATATATTTATTTACTTGTAATATAATGAAAACTTAGAAACTCACCATACAAATTAAGAACCAGAACATTAACAATGATTTAAATATAGCTATGTGCTCCTCCCTTAACCCATTCTCTTGCCTCCTCCAACCCCAAGACAATCACTCTCCTAAATTCTGTCTTTATTACCAACTTGCTTTTTAAAAATAGTTTTAACATTTATATTACACATAACTGAACAAAATATTATCTAACTTTTTAATTTTTCTAAACTTTATCAAATGAGGAATCATGTTGTATGCAATCTCGACATTATTTTACTCAACATTATTTTAGAAAGATTCATCTACATTTTCTGCAAACAAGTCCTAAATGCCTTTTGTTAGTTTTATTTCTAAATATTTTATAGACTTTGTTACTACTAGAAATTTTTTCTTTTTAAATAACATTTTAACTTGTTTGTTTTTGGTATTAAAAAATGCAATTGACTGTGTATTGATCTTTTATCCAACCACTTTGATAAACTCTTATTTCTAAAACTTTGTAAATTCTTTTGCATTTTCTATGCAGACAATCTTATCATTTGCAGATTTTTATTTCTTCCCTTCAAATCCTTATAGGTTTAATTTCTTTTTTCATTTTATTGTTCATAGGCTCTGCAGTACTGTGAAAAGAAGTGGTGAAGGAGATACTCTTCTCTTGTTTTGTGAATGCATTATGCATTTTTATTTATCTGTAGGTAAACCAGCTTACCTAATAAGCCCTTTCCTGTGAGTAGATGTTGCATGATTCCAACCCTCAGTTCAACCAGGAAAGGCATGCTTATGAATTCTCTAGACTAACAGATACACCAGACCACAAGGTAACTGCATAATCCAGAGAGAGAATGCTACTCATGGCACTAGGAGATAAGCTGAAACTTGGCCAGAGAGCTGGCCATATCTCTGAAAAGTTGCCTGGTGAAAAATTCATTGCTAAATATCTTATTAAAATACCTTTTTATATCCTGTCATCTTTAAAAGACCCTGAAAGGTGGATGGGTTAGGTATTATAATCTGCATTTGAAGATAAGAAAATTGAATCATAGACCTAATTTGCCCAAAATCACAGAGCCAGTGAGGGACAAAACTATGTATCTCTAGATTCCCAGCCTAGGCCATCACACCATCAAGTGTGAGGAAAGCAAAACACTGCATGGTCTAAAATGCATCCAGACAGAAGCTATTCCCATCCCTCCCAAGCATGATGATTGCAAGGGTTTACCACCCACACCTCTGCCTCAGCCCGTGCTCTCTTCTCAGGCTGGCTGTGAGTGATGAGACACAAAGGTACATAAAGGTACGTAACTAGTATGCCAGAATCCGTCAGCTAAGGGAAACTTGTGAGGATTCAGAGTCAAAACTAGGGAAAGGTCAGCTCTGTCCTCCTTTCCCATACTTTCCAAGGAGTGTTCTATACCAGCCGAAGAGGATCCCCAGTGTACAGAAACCACTGAAGTCTTCCTGTTCACTTTTTAGGAAATTTCTTCTAAGCATTATTCATTTCTCAGAAGGCATTTTATGTTCTGGGTCTGTATTCACAAATCTCTCAGGGAGGACTGTTTTTTTTTTTTTGGCCTGATGCCATAATTAGAAGCTTAACGATAAACCAATGGCACTTGAAACTGAAACTAAACATGGCTATTTCCTTTACTCTGGTTTTCTTTCAAAACTCGACTTGGATCATTGAAAAAGTGAATATGTCAAAAGCCTTGCAAAAATTGAGAGAAATATGAATTCAAAAGGAGTCATCATTTAGATTTTTATTCAAATGATCCATGTAGGATTGCCCATGGATGAAACAAGTAACAGTGAGCTTTCTAAAATCTCTCAAAGTTTTATTTCTTTCTCAATTTTTTTCCACATTGATCACATTTATCAGGTTTCTCCTTGAGCAGCCTTTCATTCAGAGCAAAAACAGAAGGGCCTTTTGTTTTGATTCTATGTTCACCAGACAACAATCTGACTACTAATTCAACTTCTGTTACTCTGATCCTGGGAAAGGGGTGACTTGGATATCAGACCCAAACGTTCCAATCACTGGGAAGGTCCTCTTCATAAAAGATTAAAACGTCATTTTGATTTGTATCTTAGTCTCTTGTAGACTGGGTTAGCAGAATTAAATCCCTGAGAAGATGCTCACTATGGATGATAAGAAAACATGGGAGTTTCTGGACCTGTAAACTGAGGACCAGATCCTATGGAATCCTAAACAAGGCATTACCTCCCCCACAGCCTCAACCAACCTAACTAACTGGTTGGCTGGCCTCCCTCTATTTTTATGACGTTCCTCTAATTTCATGTTTTTTCCTCCTGGCCACTTGTCTAAGTACAATGCATACTTCAAGGCCCAGCCTAGGCCTAACCTTTTTTTCTGAAGACTCTTCTGGGCACTTGTGGCCTTAATGAGCAAACTTTCCTGTGAAACCCCACACTATTTATTGTCTATACCACTCATTTGACTCTGACTATATAGTTTTTTATTGATATTGTTTCATATTTGTTGGTCTTCCCAATTAGAATGCAAGCCCATCAAGGAGAGGCATTGGGTCTTATCCTTCCTAGTATCCCGAGATTAGCTTGGTGCCCTACAAAAAGTAAATACACAGACAATAATGAGAAGTCTCTGTAATCCAATTTTCCTCATTCTTCTTCCAACACCATCCATGGTCATATACTCAATATGCACTGAGGAAATTTGCATTCCTTCATTCATTCAACATATAATTACAGAGAGCCTCCAATGAATAATTAAGAAGCTTTTAGGGACACCACTCTTTGTACAGTTACCCACAGTACAATGGAACAAAGATTCTGGCCTGTGGTTAGCTGAAAATACCTGTACTGATTTCACTTACCTGAATCTATATTCACTTCTGGGGAACTTATAGTCTTCTTAAGTTAAACCTGGTTCCTATGGAAAGCAATAATTCCCATGTCCTAATACAGAAATATGATGAGCCACTGAAATTCTTTTTGAAGATATACAACTTTAATTTAGACTATTTCTTAAAATCTGGAATGATTCATCCATCAATCTATCCATCCAACCAATATATTTTGAATACCTACCATAAGCCAGGTGATGTTCTAGGAGCTGGGATACAGCTGTGAATAAGACTGATAAGGTCTTGGAGCTTACATTCTAGTGTAGAGAAATGGATATTGAAAATAAAGAATAAACAAACTATCAAATAGTGAGAAACGCCACGCAGAGAATTAAAATAAGATCATGGCTGCTTTAGACTGTATGATAAGAGAAAGTACTATTTAGCTAGAATCCAAATGTCCAGAAGGAATCAGCTATGCAAAGAACAGGGGGAAAGCATTCCAGATAGAGGCAACAGGGTAAAAGTCACTGTGACTGGAGTGCAGTGGTTGAGAGGGAATGATGTGGGATGAGGTTGGAGAGATAGGTAGTCAGATCACAGAAGACTTAGCACAACAGGTTAATTCAAGTTTTGGATTTTATTCTAAGTAAACTGGGAGTTGTGGGAGAGTCTTAAACAGAGAAGTGACATAGCAGGTACCCCAAAGAAAGGAAAACATATGCCCACAAAAAGATTAATACAAAAATGTTCATAGCTTTATTCCTAATAACTAAAATATGGAAACAGTCCAGGTGTCCATCAACAAGAGAAGTGATAAACAAACCGTGGTATATTCTTGAAATATAATACTATTCAACAACAAAAACAACAAATTATTAATTCATGCAACTACCTAGATGCATCTGAAAACACGATTATGCTGAGTGAAAGAAACTTTGCACAAAAGGGTACATACTGAAATGGTTCCATTCATACAAAATTGTAGAACAGGGAAAACCAATCTATGGTGAAAAAAAACCTGGAACAGTGGTTGCACCACGGGTAGAGAAGGCAGCACTAGCACTAACTGGCAAGAGGCATGAAGGAACTTCCTGGAATGGTGACAAAGTACTATAACTTGATAGGAGTTTGGGTGTTACAAGTGCATGCAGTTGTGAAAACTCATCCAATGGTACACTTAAGATCTGTACATTTCACTATATATAAATTTTACCTAAGAACAAGCAAACAAAAATGACTCTAAAGAAAGCACTTCTGGAATGGTGGAGTAATGACCTTCAAAAATCTACTCCTCTGTAAAAGCAACCAGAACAGTGGCTAAAGTATCAAAACTAATTTTCTTTTTCAGAACACTGGAAACTAATTAAAGGTTTGCAGTAATCTGGGGAGGGTTTATTCCAAGAAACATAGCTGAATCACAGTAAGTACAGATAACTCTGGTGGTCTTTTTAACTAGTCTTATCCTCATTCCTGTCTCCCCAGCACTGTGGCAGCCTTGAAAACTAACAGCCTCACAACTATGTAGCTCTGAAAAGCAGCAACCTCACAGCCAGTAGAGGGGGCAGAATGGATCTGGAGCTCCCCAAAAGCTCCATCCTCAGATAGTTATCATATTTGACTTGTCTGGAAGCTCCCTTAAAAGCTCCACTCTCAGGGCTTGTCTTTATGTGACCTAACTCAGAGCTCACTTGGTGTAAACAGCCATATTCCTAGAATGTTTGTACAAAATAATCAGTGGCAATTGCTTAACATTGCAGCTGCCTGAGATGGCAATACTAGTTAAGTTTAACAAGAGGCTGACTAAAAATTTAAAAGGAAAAACTGAGGAATGGGATGTCTGTAGAGGGCTTTGAAAAGCTCTCACACATTTCTGGATATTTCGAAGGCTATGCATATGAGCATAGGCTGGAAAGACCTGAAAAGGGCCTAATGTATCACCTCTGGATGACCTTGAGTTTCTGCACAGAAAGTGAAGGCTAAAACTGAGTTGTAAACTCCCTGCTGGAGTACTAAAGGTATACCCAAACACATACCCAGAGCCCCACAGTGAAGGCTAGGAGACTTACTAGAGTTCAAGGCATGTAAGGAAAGTTCCATTCTCAGAGCTTGTCTTTAACCAATTAGCTTAGCTCTATGTTTAGTAAGCAGAGACTTCAGTGGCTACACACAACAAAGAATGGAGACTTCAAAGAATTAGTTCAGGAAAGTCACTAACCAAACAAACAATGACAACAACAAACAGTGAAGACAACAAATCCTAAGGAGGGGAGGAACCTGATTTCCAGAGTTGTCACATTATATTATTTAAAATATCTAGCTCTCAAAAAAAATTTCAAGACATGCAAAGAAACAGATAAGTATGGATCATACACATAAAAAAGCAGTCAATACAAACTGTCCCTGAGGAAGCCCAGGGACTTTCTCATTTGACTTTACTAGACAATGGCTTTAAATCAGCTATTATAAATACATTCAAAAAACTAAAAGAAACCATGTCTAAAGGGCTAAAGGAAAGTATGAGAACATCTCACCAAATAGAGAGAGAAAAATTATATTTAAAAAATAATAATAAAAGAAGAACCTCTGGCATTAAAAAGTACAATAACTGAAATAAGAAATTCACTAGAGGGGTTTAACAGCAGATTTGAACTGGAGAAGAATCAGCAAACTTGAAGCTAGGTTAATTGAGAGTATCCATTCTGAGGAACAGAAAAAAAAAGAGTGAAGAAAAATGAACAGAGTCTATGCAACATCATCAAGCATATGTGCATACACATAATGGGAATCCCAGTAGGAGAAGAGAGAGAGAAAGGGGCAGAAAGAATATTTGAAAAAATAATGGTCAAAAACTTCCTAAATTTGTGAAAAAAATCTGTACATCCAAGAAGTTCAACAAACTCCATGTATCATTTTGTTTAACTCTGAACTATTCAGAGCCTCTTCTATCCATGATATCAGAAGTTTCTCTGGAAATTTTTGGATTTTTATTCACATTACAATTTTTATTCTATACTAACAGCTATGGGGGGGGGGGCCTCTGTGTCACCATCTCTCATATGCCTTTCCCTCATCAGGAGCAAAGAGTCTTTGCTGAAAGTCTTTTGAGTTCTAATGTCAGTCCCTGACTCTTTTGCTTCCTCTTGTGCTTCCGGTTCCACAGCTAAGTCCACTGACATACCCACTAGGCTAAACTTTTGGAACTGGAACAGACTGAACTGGGATTAAGCACTCCACAAATTTTCGCCTGTTCCAAGTAACAAGTCATTCCCTGCTCTGATGACAGAGCTCCTATATTTGAGGTTCGAAGTCTTATGTGTGTCCAGTTTGCATATATGGGCTTTCATATAGGCCTCTGAGGCCAAGTTTGGGGCCAGTACCTGTCAAGTACACTAGTCAGATCCTAGGATGGAAGCCCTGCCTTTCGTTGGCATATTTCTAGATTGTTGAGGCCTAGCTAACTATCAAAAGACCTCCCAGATATTTCCCTAGGTTCCAAGTATCACCTGCCTCTGATTTTCCACTGCAGTGATACCTGCATTTGGAATGATATTTCATCGTGGATCCCCTGTTACCAACCACTTGCAAAGAGACAACCAAAGGCCACTATATCCCTTGGACATTGCTGTTCATCCACAGCCAGGCCCAAAATGTGTCCCACTGTATGGATGTCATCTACTCCCTGCTGCTGCTGTTATGATAATGAGTCAAGTACTACTGAATGCTAAGATAAGAAATGAAGTTTTTGTCCTTATTTGTCATCCAGTTGAAATGCTGGTAACTTCAGTTATCATTGTTACCAGCTCAATGGCTGACACTTTTTTTCCTTTGCTTTGTATCTGACAGTCTCCTTGGAGCTCTACTCCATTTTAAATCAGTTTCTCTGTTTTCCTCCTAAGTTAAACTGTTCTCCCAAAGTCTGTTTCCATCATGTTCCCCTTGTGTCTTAGGCTGGGTTCTCTAGAGAAGCAAACCCAGTAAAGCATGTAAGTATATATATATAAAACCAAAAACCAATCCCCTTGCCATTGAGTTGATTCTAACTCATAGTGACTCTACAGGACAGAGTAGAACTGCCCTATAGGGTTTCCAGGGAGTGCCTGGTGGATAAAAACTGCTGACCTTTTGGTTAGCAGCCAAGCTGGTGAATGTTTAGTCAACTGCAAATATTTAAAAAAAAAAAAAAAAAAAGTCAGATAACATTTTCTGAACCTGTTTATGTATGGGTTAAAGAATCATCTCACCTAAGTTTTTGTTCACATTTTTGGTTAGCAGGCATAGCTCTTAACCACTGTGCCACTAGGGCTCCAAATATATATAGAGAGGGATTTATATCAAGGAAATGGCTCACGCAGTTGTAGAGGCTGGAATGTGGGTCAGGCTGGAGGCTTCTGATTCATGTAGCTGCAGGGGCTGGCTAACCCAACGTCAGCAAGTCAGACAGCAGGGGTCTTGCTCATAGGCAAGATGGCAGGTAAGCTGCTAGCTCAAGTCCCAAGAACCGGAGGTCAGATGAACAGGAGCCAGCTGCAGGATCCAGAGCAAGCAAAAGCCCACAAGCCTTGCCAGAAGGTCCACTTATACTCAATGCAGACCAAACCCCCAAAAGAAACTCCCTTTCAACTGACTGGCTACTCACAGCAGATCCCATCATGGAGGTGATCACATCATATCAAATCTCATCATGTAAGTGATCACATCATCATGTGACTGCCAAACTACATTCTAACTGCCAATCACTGAGAATCACAGCCCAGTCAAGCTGACACACAACCTTAACTATCACACTTTGTAAATTTATTTCCTCAAAAAGCATCCTTTGTTTTTTACAATAACCATGATACAGCTAAGAATCATTTTCTTCTCCAATTCTGGATGTCATCTTCTTATGATAATTTCATTCAGGGACTGACTATAAAACATGAGACTTGTTTACTAACACACCAGAAATCAGCCACATGAGTAGTGTTTTTCCCTCAAAACAGCTACCTTGGAAGGTATTCACTTATTTTAGCAACGTCATGAATGATCAAAGCATTTTGGAATTTTTTAAAACTTGCCAGTTCCATATATTTGACCTTGTCTAAGAAGACCAAGCTTATTACTTTATAGTAACACCACTGCCCAGCTGGATAGTTTGTCTTAATCATCAGACACAACTTAATGTTTCCAAAAATTAGATTTACTGACAAAGGATGAAAAATTGCTATTACTAAGGATATTCAAAAGAAGGTACTTAGCCTCTGAAAGTAATTATAAAAGTTTAAAACATTGAAAAAAAGCATCAAAGTGAGAATAAATGGTTGGCAACTTTTTTGTGACCTAAAACCGTAATCTAATATCTAAGATTATTCTTCCATTTGTAAAATAAAGATAATAACAACTTTCCTGCCTTCTTCACAGAGTTATTGTGGTGACCAAATGAGAAAGTATATGACACCTCTGAAACCCATAAAAGTATATAAATTTAAGATATTCCTATCCATGCCTTACTGCTGCAAATTAAAACAGATGCAAAGCACAATGTTAAGGTATATGCATTTAAAAACTGTATTTAGGACTTTGTCTTGAGGATTAAGTTGATATTTTTATTTTGCAGGGGGTGAAAGATGAGAATTAAAGTTCCATTTTAAAAAAAATCATTTCTATATACAATAAAGATCTGTTTTTCAAGAAATGGTTCATGTTTTGGAAAGTGAAACCTAACTCATTCCCACTGAAAAAAAGCGGGTGGAGGGAAATTCCCTAACTAGGAAGCCACAATAAATATAAATAACACCTTCAATTATGCAATGCAGAACTTCTCCAAGGATCAGATAAAAGGTTTTTCAGAGTCAACTGTAACATTATCCAATCAGAGTTAGGGAGGGAAAGTGCCTTTGCAGATAAATACTGCATCTTAGCCCCATGTTTTCTGAGACACTCCTCTCCTGCTCACACACAGTCTGAGCCTACCACAGGGGAACCTCCAGTCACAGTACCATGGACCAACGTGCCATTCTTCTTTTCTGCCTTATCTTTCTGACTCTGAGTGGGACTAAAGGTAAGGAACATCAAGGTATATTAAATTTGTAAAGTCAGAAATAGGACTGGGTATAAATTCTATAAATACAGAAATAGTATATTTGCAGGTTTCAGAGTCTGCTTATAAATGAGAGGTAAATGAGCAGAGATTCTCTCTGGCCACATAGTGTATATGAATGGCTGAAGTCAGAGAAGCAAGTAGAATAAAAGAGAGAGAGAAGAAAGAAGGGAGGCAAAGCAGAAGAGGAAAGGAAAAAGAGAGTATATAGAGAGAAAATCTGAGGTAATGAGGAGACAGAGTGGAAGACAGAGATAACTCCTTAGCTAACTCAGTTTAAATAAGCACATGAATTGTGCTCAAGGATATAATTTTATAATCAACAAGTTACAATTCCATTCTTCCAGATAATCAATTTATTAATCATTCAGAGCTGCATTATAATGGGACACATTCTTTCTTAGAATAAGTGACTATGCAATGACATGGGGATATAGGTTCTTTTAAATACCTCTATCCAGATTAAATACCTAAAATGAAACCCTGCACTAACCTGCCCGGCTGTACCTGTCTCTTTTCCCACAGGAATACCTCTCTCTAGAACTACACGCTGTACCTGCATCAAAATTAGTGATCGACCTGTTAATCCAAGGTCCTTAGAAAAACTTGAAATGATTCCTGCAAGTCTATCTTGCCCACGTGTTGAGATCATGTGAGTAAAATCCCATCTGATGATCACTTCTCTGGTTGCAATCATGTATTAAGTACGTGATGATCATAAAAGATGAGTAAGAGTTTGTGATGATTCTAAGACTTCTATATAGCAAGGGGAAAAAGCTGGACTCAAGCTTCTGACTTTAGAACTGTATATTCCATCTGTTTTATTGGCCCAATCTTATTTTAAATATTTCTCACTCCTATTTACTTCTATAGTGCTACAATGAAAAAAAATGGGGAGAAGAGATGTCTCAATCCAGAGTCTAAGAATGTCAAGAATATATTGAAAGCCATCAGCAAGGAAAGGTAGGTTTGCTGTTGCTTGCAGAAGAACTGCAATCTTAGGAAGTTAGAAGTATTTGCATTAGGTTTTGCTGTGGGATCCTTGGTTTAAATGTGTTACCACCATGCCCTCCTCTACCTCCATTTATTTCTATACTGAGGTGTCATCTTGTGTGGTAAGTATCTGAAGTTGCCTTGATCACCTATCTAGAAGTGTCAGTAGGTCACTTTGGTCTTGAGACAGAGATATAACTATTCAAGAAAAGTTCCCATACTCTCCCTCGAGCTTTTCCTGGTCTAAAAAAAGCAGTCCCTGTAATCCATGATGATTGTGTAACAGCAGAAAAGCTCACCACGCCCTTTACCTGGGATCTTTTGGGTTCTATATGAATTCAGTATGTTCCAAAACAGAACTCAGACTGAAGCCAGAGTAGAGAGTATAACACTTCTATACCCTCTGTCTCTTCTTATAGGTCTAAAAGGTCTCCTCGGAACCAGAGAGAAGTATAACAACTGCACTGCTGACAAGGATGGACCAGAGAGAGGCTGCCTCTACCATCACTTCCCTATGGGTGTATGTGAAGCCCTAATTGTCCCTGGTTTACAGTTCTCTGAAAAGGTGACCAACCATAGTTGCCAAATAAGCTGCTACTACTGATGTACGAAGAAGGATGGTTCATCATCCTGAGCCGTTTCAGTAATGACTCTGCTCTGGCACTATACTTTTAGCTATGCAGAGGTGCTACATTTTTAGTGAATGTACCAAGTCCTAGCCCTTCTACTGACACTTTCTCACCTGTCTTCTAAGGGTTATCTTTCAGTCTCTTGGCTTATCAGAGTTCTCAGAATCTTAAATAGCAAAGAGGTATGCAATCAAAGCAATGATATAATCTGCTTCTTTAAGAAAGATCTTAACTCCATGGGCTTTTACTGTCATCCTGTCAGGGGCTCACATTCGTACATTGGTTGTATACACACAGTTCTAAATATATACAGAAAGCTAGAATTGTGTGGAAATGTATATGTAAACATTATTTAATGAAAGACTATACAAAGCAGTAGAATTTTTAGATGTATATGTTTCTCATAATTTTTCAGTTTTTATGGACTAACTTGTATAATTAAGTACTACATGTGAATGAGTAATTGGAGAAGTATGTGCTGGATGGTTTTCCAAATAAAAATGATATGCTCACCTGAGAATATGAAGAAAGATTATCTTACTGCTGAGAGGCCAAAACCATAATAAAGTAATTGTAACTAAGATGAAGCGTCTTGTGGTGATTCGACTAGGGCATTTATTTCATAAGAAGGTCAGATTGGAGAATTCATGGCCTAGAGTAAAAGTTGGGATGGGTAGCGGACAAATGAGTTTAAGAATTATCATACACCTTCCAACTATAGTCTCCCGAAAGGCCTATCATATAGGATTCTTACAGAACTGATGTGGCTTCACAAAGCATGGTCTGAGCTTCAGACCCCCATAGTCAACTTTCTATGAGACATTTCCACCTGGATATCGCATATGAACTTCAAACTCCAAAATATCCTAAATTAATTCCCCTCTCCCCCAAATCTACTTCTCCTTCTCTATTCTATATCCTAGTCAACAGCACCATCATACACTCAATTCTCCAGACCAGAAACCTGGGAGTAATTCTATATTTCTCCTTCTCCCTCACCTCCCACATCCAATTAGTCACTAAGAATATATTTGCATACATTTAATTAACAAATAATTAGTATCTAGAATATGGAAAGAGCCCCTAGGAGCAGATGCATCACTAGGGTTGGTGTTACCCAGTGTGGTAACTCATGATGTCACCCCCCCATGGACCTCCTCCCATACCAGACCATACAGAATCTTTAGTAATGTTTATTATCAATTTTAATCATAGGATAGTATGTGATAAATATAGTTGTAAATTGCTTAAATGTAATTTTTCTTAGATTATATGAATACTAACAACAAAATTGTTTTGTAAAATCTTTCTACACTGAATTACAACATTATTAGTAACTGATTTTTTTTCTCCTTTTCCTTTAATTACTACTTTGTTCTCAAAAAAGTTGATATAGGTGCACAAGTACTAATTACCACAATATTGTAGCTAGAACACTAAAAAATTTGACAAAATCAGCGACTATAAAAACACCGGCAGCAATGAAAACAACAGCATGTGCTTCTAGCACAGGCAGGTGAAACCACGTGATTCGAAGTGTTGCTGTAATTGGGTAATAATGATAGCTCTGACTGGAGCACATTAGAAGGTTCAAAAAGTAAATTAGTGGAGAGTTTTAGCCTTTTAGGTATGTTGACACATTTAAGTTGGGCTTATGAAAAATGTTTTTGTTGTTTTAACTAACTACGGGAATATTTTTATAAAGAATAATAAATTTCTGCTGAAACACTGCACAAAAATTTTATAGACAGTCATTTTGGTGTCACCTCCTCTGACAGTGTCACTCGGTACAGTCCACACCACCCACACCCTTCTAGCGACACCACTACCTAGGAAACCCTGAGTGGCACAAACGGTTAAGCGCTCAACTACTAGACAAAAGGTTGTGGTTCGAACCTACCCAGAGGAACCTTGGAAGGCAGGCCTGGTGATCTGCTTCAGAAAGGTCACAGCCTTGAAAAGCCTACAGAGCAGTTCTACTCTGCATACATGGGTCACCATGAGTCAGAACTGACTTGACGGTAACTAACAATGACAACAACATGAATAAAAAAGGAAAAGACAGACAAGAAGTTGAAGGTAGGAAACAGAAGTGAACAGGCATTTCACAGAAGAAAAAAGCACAATCCCCTAACATAAGAAAAGATGTTCAACCTCCTTAGTAATCAAGGAAATGCACATTCAAATCATTATGAATACTATTTCATACCCACCAAATTGGCAAAAATTTTTAAGTTGGAAAGTACCAAGTGTCAGCAGGGATATAGAGGAATAAGAACTATCCCTCCAGTGCCGATGAAAGAAAAAACTATCATGATTATTTTGTAAAACAGTTTGGCTTATATTAGAAACCTGAACACGTGCATACCTTATTTCCTAGCAATTCTACTACACCTTCTCACTTACTATCTCTTTATCCAACATTTGGCATTTACGACAATAGTAAAAAAATCTACTATCTGACTACTTTACACATTAACGACATACATCTGGCAGTAACAGACACCAAGGTGTGAGGCTAGAG
Source organism: Dugong dugon (assembly GCA_030035585.1). Taxonomy (NCBI): domain Eukaryota; kingdom Metazoa; phylum Chordata; class Mammalia; order Sirenia; family Dugongidae; genus Dugong; species Dugong dugon. The sequence goes on from CM057463.1 coordinate 51,497,088, forward strand.
AAACACTGGCTGTGATGGTTAACGTTATGTGTCATCTTGGCTGTGCCATGATTCTCAGTGGTTTGGCAGTTACGTAACAATGTAATCTGGAAGTTGTGTAATGATGTAGTCATCCTCCATTTTGTGAACTGACGTGGTCATCCTCCTTTTTTGCACAACACCAATTTTGCATAACAATCTGATCTTTGGAACCTAACCATGCCAATAAGTGAGGAGAGGGTACACTAAGTATATACATAGACTAACTCTTGCATAGGACATGTTTGAGTGTTATAGCAGCATTGTTCATAACTGCAAAAATCTGAAAAAAATCCAAACGTCCATAGATAAACTTGATAAGTAAATTAGGGTACTTTAACACACTTGGCTGCTAACCAAAAGGGTCGAGATTCAAGTCCACCCAGAGGTGCCTCAGAAAAAATCCCTGGCAATCTGCTTCCAAAAAATCCGCCATTGACAACCCTAGAGCACAGTTCTACTTGACACACATGGAGTCACTATGAGTTGGAATCGACTCAACAGCAACTGGTGATGAAGGTGGTTATTCAATGGAATATTATATAGCAGTGAAAACAAAGTACAACTATACATACCAAAAGGAATGAATCTCAAAAACTCCCAAAATACTAAAAACTTAACACAATGAAAGTTTATTTCTTGCTCACACAAAGAGCTATGTAGGTTGATAGGACCCTTCCTATACCTGCTAACTCAGGAACATAGTCTCCCTCTATCTCAATCCAGAGTTACCATGACAGAAAAAGAAAAGAATGAAAGTGGTATACCGGCTTTAAATGCCCCAGTTCAGAGTTAATATTATATTGTCCTGAATACATCACATTGCCATATCTAATTGCAATGGGGCTAGAAACTGTAGGGAAAATGTACTTGTCTGTCACAAACAGAAAATTTTAAAGAATGAGAATTTTTAAAATAATAACTTAAGCCCAGAAACAAGGCTCAGGCAGAATCTTCTCAGGGATGTTAGATCAGAGGTGGAGAATTTTTCTAGACAGAGAGTTACCATGTTTGATATAAATAAAATTTGATGTGCATGGTAAACATGGAAAAACATGGTCCACAGTCATCAAAATACACATTCAAGAAAAAGAGGTTCTCCATCAGAGACTCATAACACGACCATACTGCAATAGAAATGCATCCATTTTTCTACAAAGAACATTTGTTACTTTTTTAATCAGAAGGGGAAAACATTTAAGCAAAATAAAACAATTTTTCAAAGACACTAAATCATAAATGTTAATTTTAACGGCTGGGACTTATATTCTCAGTGGCCTTCTTAAACTTATTCATCTCTGAGGAAGAGCTGAACTAAAAACAGAGTTATATGTGTACCAAAACTTCTTTCTCCATGCTAGGCTAAAACTCAGTGACTTGTGTTAAAAATCATTGAACTATTTCTGCATATATCTCAGGTCCCCAGATAATAATGTGTTTGTCATTAGTAATCTCCCTGCTTCCTCTTTTACCTTCTACAGTCTACTTTCTATACAACTACTAGGGTGATGCTTTTAAAACATAAATCGGACGTTGAGTCTTTCCTGCTCTAATCCTTCCCATAGCATCCAATCACACACTGAAATCCAAAAAATCTTTCATCATACACTATAAAGCTCCACATAAATCTCCCACCTCATTCCTACCATTCTGGCCTTCATGTCTGTACTCCAGCAACACTAGCTTCCTGTAACTCCTCAAACACAGCAAACATATTCCCATCATTTCCAAACCATACTGTCTCATTTTATTCAGGTCTCTGCTCAAATGTCACCTTCTCACCCAAGGCTTTCCTCAGGACTCTACTGAAAAGAGCACCATTTCCATCACTCTTAATCTCTTTATCCCCCTTTAATTTTGTTTATACCCCTTATCATTACCCATAATTATATATTTATTCCTTTATCTGTTTATTCTCTATCCTGACAAGGCCAAAGTTCTATGGGGGCAAGGACTACAGTTGATTTATTTACCACTATATTCCCAATACCTACAATAATACAAGGCAAATATTAGTTGCTCAGTAAATACCTGACTAAATGAATAAATAAATTCCTGACCCTTGCCACATTAGAATCCTTTGGAAATTCATGTTCCCTCTGACTATGGGCCAACTTTCCAAAGACCTTAACTGGTTCTTAAATCTCAGAAGAAAGTAAACTTGGAAATAAAGAGGAGCTGGTTAGTTTTGCTGAGACATCAGAGGGGCACAGAAGGACTTAAGACCTTCTCCCATTACAATATCCAATATGCCTATTGGCAAATCATTTACTGAAACATGAGAGCACCTATGTGGGAAAGAATTAATGTTTTAAACAGGGGCTTTCAAAATATATATGACTTTCAAAAATAAAAATGTTTCAAAATGATGAGAAGCTAGTTTGTTCTGTAAACCTTCATCTAAAGTACAATAAAAAGAGAGGCGGGGCCAAGATGGCAGAGTAGTCAGACGCTTCCAGTGGACCCTCTTACAACAAAGACCAAAAAAAACAAGTGATCTGATTACATATGGCAATCTGGAAGCCCTGAACATCAAAGGCAGAGTTGAGAAACCGGACAGAGTGGCAGGGGGAGGGAGAGATGGTTCAGAAGAAGCAAGGAGTTGCCAGACCTGACTCAGTGATTCTGAGCCCTTCAGGCCTGAGCAGCTCATGGGTGAGCAGTGAGGTAGGCAAGCGGCCATGCTCGGGAGGCACATTTTCCACACCAGGAGAGACGCTGCACCAGAGAGTCTACACGGCCACCCAGAACAAGTGAGAAGCAGCCCTCCATCCGGCAAAAGATAACTAATTGCGTGAGGCCTACCACGCGGATCAAAAACACCCTCCTTAGAGAAAAACCTCTCTCCCATTTACCTCCCTGCTCCCTGCTCTGCACTGGGTCATGGACTGGCTTCAGCAACTGCCGAGTCCCCTGGGCAGTCCCACATGCCTGGAGCCATTCTCCCTGCCTTGTAGAGTGAACAAACTAACAAACAGGAGAAAATAAACTGCCGGCTTCCCTAAGCCAGGAGCCAAAGGTAGGCACAGTTCCTTTGCCGAGGCACAGGCATAAGGGATCCATGGACTTTGAGTGTCTTTCTCCCTGTATAGACTTGTGTGGGCCCATCTAAACAGCATAGGCCCTCATTACCACAGTACAACAGGGTATATACCGGAACTCTAACTTCAACTGTTTCAGCTGTGAAGTGGCAGCTTCCTGACATTTGACACTGCTTTGCCCATTAGGCAGGGTCTTCACCTACCCACATCAGGAGCCTGAGGACTAGTGGCTCCACCCACACCACCTAGCCACCTGCGATAGGTGTCCATGAATAAGAGGTGCCCCCCAGTCCTTATAGCCAACAGCATTAGGTGCTCATAGTCCAGCTGCAAAACCCACCTACCTACGTGCTCTAGGGAACAGGGACACGCCTTCCTCCTGGACACTTGAGGTCGGCCATCAGCCTCCGCCTTGCACAGAGTGTGTCCCCCTGCTGCAGCAAGATGCCTGTGCCTACAACAATCAACCATGCCTGTCTGGGACTGTAAGTGAGAGCCTACACCACACACTTGGTAGTTACCTACCTGGGCACCTGAGCTGAATCCATACAGGAGGAGTGAGAGGACTCCTGAGCTCACATACCTAGTAACAGATCTAAGCACCTGGTGATGGGACATTAGAGCTTCAAAGGTGACAATAATCAAACCAGCTCACACAAGCAGCCTATTTGGGCATATCAAAACAAAATAAGAAGCTAGGACACAGTAAGCAAACATAAAATAAATAATATAATAATTTATTGATGGCTCAGAGACAACAGTCAATATCAAATCACATAAAGAGACAATCCATGATGGCTTCAGCAAGGTCCCAGAATAAAGAATATAGAAATTTTCCAGAGGAGGAAAATTTCTTGGAATTACCAGAGGCAGAATACAAAAGATTAATATACAGAACTCTTCAAGAAATTAATCAAAATGCAGAACACACAATAGAGGAAATTAAAAAGATTAGAGAAGAGCATAATGACAAATTTAACAGGCTGCAAGAATCCATAAAGAGACAGCAATCAGAAATTCAGAAGATTAACAATAAAATTTCAGAATTAGACAACTCAATAGAAAGTCATAGGAGCAGAATTGAGGCAATGGAAGTCAGAATTAGTGAGATTGAAGATAAAGCACTTGACACCAACTTATTTGAGGAAAAATCAGATAAAAGGATTAAAAAAATTAAGAAACCCTAAGAATTATGTGGGACTCTATAAAGATGAATAACCTCCGAGTGATTGGAGTACCAGAACAGGGGGATAACAGAAAATATAGGGAGAATTGTTGAAGATTTGTTGGCAGAAAACTTTCCTGATATCCTGAAAGATGACAAGATATCTATCGAAGATGCTCATTGAACCCCACATAAGGTAGATCCCAAAAGAAAGTCACCAAGACATATTATAATCAAACTTGCCAAAACCAAAGATAAAGAGAGAATTTTAAGAGCAGCTAGGGATAAAGGAAAAGTCGTCTACAAAGGAGAGGCAATAAGAATAGGCTCAGACTGCTCAGCAGAAACCATGCATGCAAGAAGGCAATGGGATGACACATATAAACCTTTGAAGGAAAAAAACTGCCAGCCAAGAATTATATATCCATCAAAACTGTCTCTCAAATACGATGGCAAAATTAGGGCATTTCCAGATAAAAAGAAGTTTAGGGAATTTGCAAAAACCAAACCACAATTACAAGAAATACTAAAAGGAGTCCTCCAGTTAGAAAATCAGTAACAACAGGTAACAACCCAAGACTAGAACACAGGACAGAGCAACCAGATATCAACCCAGAGGGGAAGTCACAAAAGTAAATCAAAATTAAAACACTGAAAATAGAGAAACAGATGTCCATATGTAAAAGATGACAACATTAAAACAAAAAAGAGGGACTTAAAAAATGCAGACATAGATTTTTCATATAGAGAGAAAGTCAAGGCGATACAAAGAAATAAAAGACTGGTATAAACTCAGAAAAATAGGGGTAAATATTAAGGTAACTAGAAAGGAAACTAACAATCCTGCAAGTCAAAATAAAAAACTAGAAAAATGTAAAGACTTAGCAAATGCAAAATGAACAACAATGAAAAAGATGAAAAGATAATATATTAAAAAAAAGATTCAGCACAGAAAATTAGGTGGAACAAAGAAACTGTGAACAACACACAAAAAAAGGACATCAAAATGACAGCACTAAACTCATACCTATCAATAATTACACTGAATGTAAATGGACTAAATGCACCAATAAAGAGACAGAGAGTGGCAGATTGGATAAAAAAACACAATCTGTCTATATGCTGCCTACAAGAGACACACCTTAGACTTAAAGACACAAACAAACTAAGACTCAAAGGATGGAAAAAAATACATCAAGCAAACAACACTCAAAAAAGAGCAGGAGTGGCAATATTAATCTCTGGCAAAATAGACTTGAAAGTAAAATCCACCACAAAGGATAAGGAAGGACACTACATAATGATTAAAGGGTCAATACACCAGGAGGACATAACTATAATAAATATTTACACACCCAACGACAGGGCTCCAAAATACATAAAACAAACTCTAACAGCACTGAAAAGAGACAGCTCCACAATAGTAGTAGGAGACTTTAACACACCGCTTTCGGTAAAGGACAGAACATCCAGAAAGAAGCTCAACAAAGACGCGGAAGATCCAAATGCTACAATCAACCAACTTGATCTCATAGACATATACCGAACACTCCACCCAACAGTAGCCAAGTATACTTTCTTTTCCAATGCACGTGGAACATTCTCCAGAATAGACCACATATTAGGCCATAAAGCAAGCCTTAACAAAATCCAAAGCACTGAAATATTACAAAGCATCTTTTCTGACCATAAAGCAATAAAAGTAGAAATCAACAACAGAAAAAGCAAGGAAAAAAAATCAAACACATGGAAACTGAACAATACCTAGCTCAAAAACTACTGGGTTATAGAAGAAATTAAGGATAGAATAAAGAAATTCATAGAATCAAATGAGAATGAAAGCACATCCTACTAGAACCTTTGGGACACAGCAGAAGCAGTGCTCAGAGGTCAGTTTATAGCAATAAATGCACACATCCAAAAAGAAGAAAGGGCCATAATCAAAACATTAACCCTATAACTGGAACAAGTAGAAAGAGAGCAAAAAAGAAGCTCTCAGGCACCAGAGGAAAGGAAATAATAAGAATTAGAGCAGAATTAAATGAAATAGAGAATAGAAAAACAATTGAAAGAGTTAACAAGTCCAAAAGCTGGTTCTTTGAAAAGATCAACAAAATCGATAAACCACTGGCCAAACTGACAAAAGAAAAACAGGAGAGGAAGCAGATAACCCGTATAAGAAATGAGATGCGTGATACCACAACAGACCCAACTGAAATTAAAAGAATCATAACAGAATACTATGAAAAATTGTACTCTAACAAATTTGAAAACCTAGAGAAATGGACAAATTTCTAGAACTCACTGCCCACCTAAACTAACACAAACAGAGGTAGAACAACTAAATAAACCCATAACAAAAGAAGAGATTGAAAAGGTAATTAAAAAACTCCCAACAAAAAAAGCCCAGATGGCTTCACTGGAAACTTCTACCAAACTTTCAGAGAAGAGTTAACACCACTACTAAAGATATTTCAGAGCATAGAAAAGGATGGAATACTCCCAAACTCATTCTATGAAGCCAGCATAACCCTGATACAAAAATCAGGTAAACACACCACCAAAAAAAAAAAATTACAGACCAATATCCCTCATAAACATTGAAGCAAAAATCCTCAACAAAATTCTAGCCAATAGAATTCAGCGACATATCAAGAAAATAATTCACCATGATCAAGTGGGATTTATACCAGGTATGCAGGGATGGTTCAACATCAGAAAAACAATCAATGTAATCCATCACATAAATAAAACAAAACACAAGAACCACATGATCTTACCAATCAATGCAGAAAAGGCATTTGACAAAGGCCAACACCCATTAATGATAAAAAAAACTCTTAACAAAGTCGGAATAGAAGGGAAATTCCTCAGTATAATTAAGGGCATTTATACAAAGTCAACAGCCAACATCATCCTAAATGGAGAGGCTTTGAAGGCATTCCCCTTGGGAACGCGAACCAGACAAGGATGCCCTTTATCACCTCTCTTATTCACCATTCTGCTGGAGGTCCTAGCCAGAGCAATTAGGCTAGAAAAAGAAATAAAGGGCATCCAAATTGGTAAGGAAGAAATCAAACTATCTCTATTTGCAGATGATATGATCTTATACACATAAAACCCCAAAGAATCTACAAGAAAACTACTGGAACTAATAGAAGATTTCAGCAAAGTTTCAGGATACAAGATAAACATACAAAAAATGAGTTGGATTCCTTGACACCAACAAAGAGAACCTCGAAGAGGAAATCACCAAATCAATACCATTTACAATAGCCTCCAAGAAGATAAAATACTTAGGAATAAATCTAACCAGAGGTGTAAAAGACCTATACAATGAAAACTACAAGACACTATTCCAAGAAACCAAAAGAGACCTGCAGAAGTGGGAAAACATACCTTGCTTATGGTTAGGTAGACTCAATGTTGTGAAAATGTCAATTCTACCCAATGTGATCTACAGATGACAATGCAATCCCTATCCAAATTCCACCAGCATTTTTTAATGAGATGGAGAAACAAATCACCAACTTCATATGGAAAGGGAAGAGGCCCCAAATAAGTAAAGCATTACTCAAGAAGAACAAAGTGGGAGGCCTCACACTACCTGATTTTAGAACCTATTATACTGCCACAGTAGTCAAAACAGCCTGGTACTGGTACAACAAGAAATACATAGACCAATGGAACAAAATTGAGAATTCAGACATAAATTTATCCACCTATGAGCAGCTGATATTTGACAAAGGCCCAAAGTCTGTTAATTGGAGGAAAGACAGTCTCTTTAACAAATGGTGCTGGCATAACTGGATATCCATCTGCAAAAAACTGAAATAAGACCCATATGAAACCCCATGCAGAAAAACTAACTCAAAATGGATCAAAGACTTAAATATAAAATCAAAAAAGATAAAGATCATGGAAGAAAAAATAGGGACAACACTAGGGGCCCAAATACATGGCATAAACACAATACAAACCATATAAATGCACAAGCCTCGGAAGAGAGACTAGATAAATGGGAGCTCCTAAAAATCAAACACTTATGCTCATCAAAAGACTTCACCAAATGAGTAAAAGGACAACCTACAGACTGGGCAAGAAATTTTGGCTATGTCAAATCTGATCAGCATCTGGTCTCTAAAATCTACAAGATACTGCAAAACCTGAACAACAAAAAGACAAATAACTCAATTAAAAAATGGGCAAAGGATATGAACAGGCACTTTGCCAAAGAAGATATTCAGGTGGCTAACAGACACATGAAGAAATGCTCATGATCATTAGCCATTAGAGAAATGCAGATCAAAACTACAATGAGATATCATCTCACCCCAACAAGGCTAACATTAATCCAAAAAACACAAAATAATAAATGCTGGAGAGGTTGTGGAAGACTGAAACATTATACAATGTTGGTGGGAATGTAAAATGGTACAACCACTTTGGAAATCAATTTGGTGCTTCCTTAAAAAGCTAGAAATAGAAGTACCATATGACCCAGCTATCCTGCTCCTTGGAATATATCCTGGAGAAATAAGAGCCATCACATGGATAGATATATGCACACCCATGTTCACTGCTGCAGTGATGGAAACAACATAGGTGCCCATCAATGGAAGAATGGATAAACAAATTATGGTATATCCACGCAGTGGAATACTATGCAACGATAAAGAACAATGATGAAGCCGTGAAACATCTTATAACATGGAGGAAGCTGGAGGTCATTATGCTGAGTGAATTTAGTCAGTCACACAAGGACAAATACTGTATAAGACCACTATTATAAGAACTCAAGAAAAGGTTTAAACACAGAAGAAAACATTTTTTGATGATTACGAGGGTGGGGAGGGAGGGTGAGGATTATTTTCTAACTACATAGTAGATAAGAATTATTTTAGGTGAAGGGAAGGACAGCACACACTACAGGGGAAGTCAGCACAACTGGACTAATCCAAAGCTAAGAAATTTCCTGAATACAATCAAACAGTTTGAGGGACAGAGTAGCAAGGGTAGGGGTCTGGGGACCATGCTTTCAGGGCACATCTGGGTCTATTGGCGTAACAAAGCTTATTAAGAAAATGTTCTGCATCCTACTTTGGTGAGTGGCATCTGGGGTCTTAAAAGCTTGCAAGTGGCCATCTAAGATGCATCAATTGGTCCCAACCACCTGGAGTAAAGGAGAATGAAGAACACCAAAGACAGAAGGAAAGTATTAGCCCAAGAAACAGAAAGGGCCACATATACCAGAGACTTCATCAGCCTGAGACCAGAAGAACTAGGTGGTGCTTGGCTACCACCAATGATTGCCCTGACAGGGAACACAACAGAGAGTCCCGGATAGAGGGGTGCAGACCTCAAATTCTACTAAGAAGACCAGAGTTAACGGTCTGACTGAGACTGGAGGAACCCTGGAAAGCATGCCCCTGGATTTTCTATCAGACCAGAACTAAAACAATTTCTGAGGCAACTCTTCAGACAGGGATTGGACTGGACTGTGGGACATAAAGTGATACTCGTGAGGAGTGTGCCTCTTGGCTCAAGTAGATACAAGAGACTAAACGGGCAGCTTTTGTCCGGAGGTGAGATGGGAAGGCAGACAGGGTTAGGAGCTGGTTGAATGGATACTGGGAATCAGGGGTGGAAAGGAGGAGTGTGCTGTCACAGTATGGGGACAGCAATTAGAGTCATGTAACAATGTAGGTATAAATTTTTGTATGGGAAAAAATAAAAATAAATAAATTTTAAAAATTTAAAAAAATAAAGTACAATAAAAAAAATGTTTCAAAACAAAGTTTTATACTTTAACAGCAGCAACAGCCATTAAGAGAAGGGGAAATCCATACCTCCACAGTTTCACTCTAAGAGATATTTCTTTCAAAACAAGAACTAACTCATCTTAGTTTCACTTCTGATAGAGACAAACATGTTGTTTACATATTATAGAACATTTTCCCAAGACACGCAAATCTAATTAGAGCTGAATAGCATGGCAAATTCATTTCATAAGCTCAGATGCAAGTGAGAAACTCCCTTAGTTAACTTTGCAAGGGGAAAGAGGGATAAAAGAAAAGAAGAAATTGAATAAAAAAGACTTATCTGAACATAAACCAACTGCCATCGAGTCATCTCTGACTCATTGTGACCCCATGTGTGTCAAAGTAGAACTGTGCTCCTTAGGGTTTTCAACGGCTATGACCTTTTGGAAGTGGATCACCAGGCCTTTCTTCCAAGGTGCCTCTGGATGGACTTGAACCGCCAATCTTTGTTATCAGCAGAGAGCATAAACCATTGGCACTTCCAGGGGACGCCTATCTGAACCTCCTGTTGTTGTGTGCCATCAAGTCGATTTGGACTCATAGTGACCCTCTGTGACAGAGTAGAACTGCCCCATAGGGTTTCCTAGGTTGTAACCTTTATGGGAGCAGATTGTCAGTTCTTTTCTCCCGTGAAGCAGCTGGTGGGTTCGAACTGCTGACCATTCAGTTACAGTCAAGTGCATTAACTGTTGGCATCACCCAAGGACTCCTCTCTGAACTTAGGGAGGGTTAAAGAGTCTTTGCAATGTCACCACACCCAGAGCAGAAGAGTTTTATCTTGGGAGGGGTGGTTCTTGTGGCTCAATGACTCTCCTAAAATTATATGCAATATGTTGTATAAATGTGCATATGTCCTTAGCTTTTTATCAGATTCTCACAAAATTCTATAACCCCAAAGAGGTTAAAAACCATGAATCTGTTCTAATTTTATCACAGTCCTTGAACAGGTCATAGCTTGCAGAGCATTCACTTCAAACCATAGGACACCAATATATATACCCCATGTCTGGGTAATCCTACACACCAATGACTTGGCTAGTTTGGGGATTTGTTTAAGAAACCAGGACTGACTTCAAAGATCTGGGCTGTACGGGGATTGGACGGCCCCATAAAACAAAATGGGACTCATGAGGCACGGCAGTCCAGGGACAATGACTAGAAGGCAGGAGGGGACAGGAAAGCTGGTGATAGAGGACCCAAGGTTGAGAAGGGACAGTGTTGACATGTCGTGAGGTCGTTAACCACTGTCATAGGGCAATATGTGTACTGTTTAATGAGAAACTATTTTGTTCTGTAAACCTTTATCTAAAGTACAAAAAAAAAAAAAAAAGAATTACCTATGTGAGATCAAATTGACAACAGCAACTCAAAATGTTTCATAGGAAGCCTAGGGGACAGTGAGTTGAAGATAATGGTGATGGAATAACTTGGAAAAGGATACTGAGAATAGCAGCACAACTGGAAGAATGTAATCGATGTCACTGAATTGTACATGTAGAAATTTTTGAAATGGTGTATCTTTGGCTGGGTATATTTTCACAAAAAAAAAAAAAATTCCTCCAAGGTTGAGAAGGGAGAGCGTTGACATGTCGTGGGGTTGTTAACCAATGTCATAAAACAAGACGTGTACTGACTGTTTAATGAGAAACTATTGGTTCTGTAAACCTTCATCTAAAGTACAAATAAAAAGAAATTAAAAAAAAAAAAAGATCTGGGCTGTAGAAGAGACAGTAATGGCTCTTATTTCCAGGGTATTCCTAGACTTTCCAAGACTAGCTGGACTATTTTATTAACCGTGATAATAAAGTTTTTTGTTTTTTTTTTTAACATCTAGACTTACTGATCACTGTGTCATAAACTTGACTTTTCAGTAGAAATTAAAAGCCTCTTTCAAATTACTGTATTGTGGAAATTAAATGATTTCTGGAGTATTCCAATTCAACTCAGTAAATATTTACTATGTTCAAGATCCAATGGGATCAAACAAAGACAATCAAGATATAGTACCTAACCTCAAAATTACTATAATCTAGCAGACGAAACAAGCACACGCCCACCCCCAGGTATTTTCATAAGAGCACTATGCTAATTTTTTTACATCAACATGGTTTTTTTACGTGTTGATGTAAAAAAATCAGCATAGCACGCTTATGAAAATACCTCAAGGGGGAAGGGCATGTTAGCAAACTAAGGTAGAACGTGCATGTTATTTGCACAATAATACGGTATATATAAACACAGGTCACCAACAATAAAAAAAAAACACATACTAATTTTCAGATTAGTGGTATCTGGAAGACAGTGCTGATCAAAAAAGAAATCTGTTATATTGGAAGAGCTAGATATCTTAGCTATAGTTAGTAGAAATACAATAAAATAAATCAGGGGAATATGTATATATCACTAACACACTATAGAGATGCAAAACTGATAAAGTAAAATTAAAGAATGACATGACAGCAACCCCATTCCTAGGTAAATACCCTAGAGAAATAAGAGTTGTGACACAAATAAGACATAAACACACCCACGTTCACTGCAGCGTTATTCACAATAGCAAAAAGATAGAAAGGACCTAAGTGTCCATCAATGGATGAATGGATAAACAAACTACGGTACCTCCACACCATGGAATACTAAGCAATCATAAAGAATAATGATGAATTCATGAAACATCTCACAACATGGATGAATTTGGAGGATATTATGCTGAGTGAAACAAGCCAATCACAAAAGGACAAATATTGTATGAGATCACTATTATGAAAATACAAGAAAAGGTTTACACACAGAAAAAAAACATTCTTTGATGGTTACCAGGTAAGGGAGGGGTAGGGAGGGAAACTTACTAAGCAGATAGAAGACAGGTGGCAATACTGGTGAAGGGAAAGGCAATACACCATATGGGATGTTTTAGTCATCTAGTGCTGCTGTAACAGAAATACCACAAGTGATATGGCTTTAGCAAAGAGAAATTTATTTTCTCACAGTCTAGGAGGCTAGAAGTCCAAATTCAGGGCACCAACTCCAGGGGAAGCCTTTTTCTCTGTCGGCTCTCAGGGAAGGTCCTTGTCATCAATCTTCTCTTGATCTAGGAGCTTCTCAGCACAGGGACCCAGTTCAAAGGATGTGCTCCCCTCCTGGTTTTTCATTTCTGGTGGCAAGAGGTTCCCCTGCCTCTCTGCTCATTTCTCTTTTATGTCTCAAAAGAGACTGACTCAAGGTACAACCTAATCTTGTAGATTTGGTCCTGCCTCATCAACATAAATGCCTCTAATTCTGCCTCATAAACCTGTTGCCATCAAGTCGATTTCAACTCACAGCGACCCTAAAGGCCAGAGTAGAACTGCCTCACAGGGTATCCAAGGAGTGGCTGGTGGATTCAAACTGCCAATCTTTTGGTTAGCAACCAAGCTCTTAGCCACTGCACCACCAGGGTTCCCATTAACATCATAGAGGTAGGATTTACAACACATAGAAAAATCACATCAAATGACAAAACGGTGGGCAATCACACAATACTGGAAATCATGGCCTAGCCAAGTTGACACACATTTTTGGGGGACACAATTCAATCCATACATGGGGGAAACTCAACACAACATGATAAGGCAAAGGGAGACACTGAGAGGAACACAAGAACAAAGGGCAACTATGTCAGTTACTATAACATAGACAATCCTGAGATAACAGTATTAACAAACAGTAATTTGCGAAGTGATACACAGGTAGATAGGTATGCTAAAAAGGCATGTGAGGATGAAAAGGAGCACACCCAACTGCAGATAAAGGTGAGGTTGTGGATATCTCTACATATATTTGTAGATGTTACATGTATACTAATATAGACAACAGAACACTCAAGGGGCACAATCCTGGAAACTTCTTATGCATAGACAAACACTTTCCAGGACAAAGATACTAGGTTTGAAGACTAAGGACCATAGATTCGTGGGACATATATGTCAATTGGCATAACACAGTGCATAAAAACGATGTTCTACATCCTACTTTGGTGAGTAGTGTCTGGGGTCTTAAAAGCTTGCCAGTGGCCATCTAAGGCACAAGTAGTCAGGGAGTGATTACCCGATAAAGAAGGTAAGCATGTGGTCAGGGCATCAACAAAACAGGGTCACCAAATGTCCAAAGCAAAGACCCATAGATGCCGAGTAGACAGGAAAAGTGAGTGCCACAGTGGAGGGAACCAGCAGGCACTAAATAAAACTAATACCAGCTCCATTATGTGAGAATGTGCCGGCCATAAACAAAGTTCACACAGGGTCACGAGGGCACGCACACACAAGGCTGCTTAAACTATGAGGCCCCAGTTCATCTCATTCCGCTAAAATGGCACACACCACTTTTGCATTCAATCACTAATATTACAGCCACATTTAAAAAGAAGTCACATCATGGATAGCTAAGACAAATACACACACACACACACACACACACATATATGTATACATATGTATATATATAACTCACATATCTCATTTAAATGTGTGACTAAGCAGAGGAGGGGACACCAGTTATCAGTGCTTAGGCCTCTCACAAGTCTTAATCCAGCCCTGCAACTAGTAGTCTCTTCCTGTCCGGAGTAAAGAAGAATAAAGAAAACCAAAGACTCAAGGGTACAGTTAGTCCAAAGGACTCACGGACCACATGCACATCAACAGAGGGTCCTGGACAGAGTGGGAGAAAAATGTAGGACAAAAAATGAAATTCATAAAAAAAAAGACCAGACTTAATGGCTGGATAGAGACTGGAGGAACCTCCTAGACTATGGCTTTATGATACCCTTCTGACTTGGAACTGCAGTCATCCCCAGAAACCTCCCAGCCAAGCAACAGACCTATAAAATAAACAATAACACACGAAAAGAACATTTTACATAGAACAAATAATTATACAAGACCAAAACGGCAACATTTGCCCAAAAGTATAGATAAGAAGGCAGGAAGGGGTAAGAAAACCAGATGAAAGGAAATATGGAACCCAGGGTGGAAATAGGGAGAGTGTTGGTCCAGTGTGGGGATAGCAACCAATATCACTGAACACTTTGTGTACAATTTGTTGAATAGGAAATTAATTTGCTCTGTAAACTTTCACCTAAACACAATAAAACATTAAAAAAAAAAAAAAAAGAATGAGATGAACAGAGATCACTGTTACAAACTGACTAACTGAAATAAAGGATAAAATTGAGACTAAACCATAAATGCACAACTTTAAATTGCCTACATAATAGGACCTCTCATTCTGTTAATGATGTTTTACTAAGAAAAGCCTACATACTAATTAAGTAAACCATAACTGGGGACAGAACAACATATGGTCTAGCTTGCTCCTAGTAGAAATTCTAAGTACGAGTTTGGAAGGCATCTGTGCAATGAATAAGAATAACCTCATAAAAGAAACTTAGACTATATTTATAAGGAATTATAACTAAGTATGTACGGTAGTGAAAACCCTGGTAACCTAGTGGTTAAGTTCTATGGCTTCTAACCAAAAAGTTTGCAGTTCAAATCCACCAGGTGCTCCTTGGAAACCCTATGGGGCAGTTCTACTCTGTCCTATAGGGTCACTATGAGTTGCAACTGACTGGATGGCAACGGATGTTGTTTTTTATGTGTGGTAGTGAATACAGATCTTGCAAAGCAGTTATATCTCTTGATCACTGGTACCAAAACCAGTTGCTGCCAAGTCAATTCTGACTTATGGTGACCCCATGTATTGCAGAGTAGAACTGTGCTCAATAGGGTTTTCAATGGCTGTGATTTTTCAGGAGATAGCCAGCCCTTTCTTCCAAGGCGCACCTCTGAGTGGATTTGAACCTGAAACCTTTTGGTTACTAGCCCAACACAAATGAAATGCATGTGGATCCATGTTGTCTCATCTATTCTTTTTCTTTTTTTCATTTCTATGTCTTTTGTGTGTGTGTGTGTGTGTGTGTGTGTGTGTGTGTGTGGTGAAAATATACACAACAAAATATTCAACAATTCAACAATTTCTGCATAATTCAGTGACATGATTACATTCTTAATGTTGTGAAATTATTATCACTGTCCTTTTACAAATTATTCCACCATCATTAACATAAACTCAACCCCCCTAAGCAAAAACTCCCCTTTTCCCCCTCCCTTCCATCCCTAGTAACTACTAATAATCTTTGGCTTCTATATATTTGCTTATTTCACATAAGTGAGATCACACAGTATTTGTCCTTTTATGACTGACTTATTTCACTCAGCATAATGTTTTCCATGTTGTAGCATGTATCAGTATTTCATTTCTCTTTATGGCTGAGAAATATTTCATTTTACGTATATACATTTTGTTTATCCAATCATCTGATGATGGACTTTTCTGCTGTTTCTACCTTTCGGCTATCGTGAAACGTGCTGCAATGAGCACTGGTGTACAAGTTCCCGTTTGCGTTCCTGTTTTCACTTCTGCGTATATAGTATAAACCTAGGATTGGGATTGGTGGTTCATATGGTAGTTCTATGTTCAACTTTTTGAGGAACTGCCAAACTGTTTTCCATAGAAGCTGTACCATTTTACATTCCCATCAGCCATGGATGAGGGTTCCAGTTCCTCCACAACCTTGCCAACATCTGTTCTCTTCTTGTTTTTAATCATTGCCAATCTAATGGGGGTAAAGTGGTTATCTCATTGTGGTTTTGATTTGGATGTCCCTAAATGGATGGTAATGGGTCTGGTTTTTTGGTAATGGCTAATGATATTGCACATCTTTTCATGTGCTTGCTGGCATTTGAATCTTATCTTTGGTAAAATGTCTGTTCAAGTCTTTTGCCCATTTTTTGACTGGGTTGTTTGTCTTTTTGTTGTTAAGGTGTAGGAGTTCTTTATATATTTTGGATATTAGCCCCTTATTGGATAGATAGTTCCTTAAAATATTCTGCCAATCTGTAAGTTGTCTTTTCACTTTGTTGATAAAGTCCTTTGATGAAAAAAAGTATTTAATTTTTATGACGTTCCAATGATTTTGCACCTCAGATATTCTTATTGATGCTATCATTACACCGAAGGACCACTAAAGGGAGTAGGGTAAGAGTCAACAGTATAAATGCTAATGGATGTAAAGAATAATGTAAATATAACAATTATTCGGAAAAGTGCCAAGTGAATGTGTTCAGGGAAGAACTGACAAAGGAAGTGGAATTTGAAATAGTTATCTGTTCAAAGTAAATTAACTCTAAGTAAAACTCTTATTGAGGAGCATGCAAAAACAAAGTCCAGCTTCTCCAAAGAGCAAAATCACAGACTCAGCACTGCAGCCATAAACCATTCATATTAAAAAAAAAAAAAAAAAAAAGTCGTTGTCAAATCAATTCCAATTCATGGTGACCCCATATGTGTCAGAGTAGAATTGTACTCCATAAGGTTTTCAATGGTTGATTTTTCCAAAGTACATCTCCAGGCCTTTCTCCCAAGGTGCCTCTGGTTGGACTTGAACCTCTAACCTTCGGAGCATGTTAGTCAGAACATATACCCACCTAAGGACATATAACATTTTTGGCAAATAATGTGCCCACACATATAATGCGTATAGTGTGCCTAGAAAATAATGCACAAGGGGGTTGCGTGGTTGGCAAAAAATGTATAATATGCATGTTATTTGCATAAAAATATAGTACACATATCAATCTCTAGAAATAGCTCAATATACCTTGGGTGCTAAGTGAAACAATTATTTAGCTTAGAGAGGAGGCACAGACTGACATAGAAGATAACAGAAATACCAAAATCCCAAGTCACAGATCCTCACATACTGACGTGCCCTCTGATACTTTTTGGAGTCCCTGGATGCTGCCAGCAGTTAAACAGCAAACGTGTGTGGTTATCACACTACGCAGCAATTCTACTCTTAGGTAGATACTCAGAAGAATTGGAAACTGGTATTCAAACACTTGTACAAGAATGTTCATAACAGCACTATTCACAATATCCAAAAGGTAGAAACCACCCAAATGTCCACCTGTCAATGAATGGATAAATGAAATGTGGTATATACATACAATGGAATATTATTCAGCCATAAAGAGAAACAAAGTTCTGATACATGCTATGATATGAGTGAAAGCTGAAAACATTATGCTAAGTTGAAGAATCCAGACAAAAAGTCATATTGTATGATTCCATTTATGTGAAATATCTAGAATACATAAATCCATAGAGACAGAAAGCAGACTGGTGGTTGTCAGGCGCTGGGAGGAGGGAGAAAAGGGAAGTGACTGTTTAATGGGTATGGAGTTTTCTTTTGGGGTAATGAAAATATTTGGAACTTGATACAGATGGTGGTTGCACAACATCGTAAATGTACTAAATGTCACTGAATTGCATGCTTTAAAGTGGTTAAATTCATGTTATGTGAATTTCGTCTCACTAAAAAAATGCTGCAGAAGATATGAAAATATTTTTAACCTTTGCACTTGCAAAGAAGGAAAATATTTCAAGAAAGTAAAAACCCAAACAAACCCAAACCTACTGCCATCAACTAACTGATAGTGACCCTATAGGACAGAGCACAATTGCCCCACAGGATTTCCAGAGCTATAAATTTTTTTTTAATTGATGTAATTAAATGAAGTTTACATTTCAAGTTGGTCTCCCACACAGAATTTTTGTTTAACATACATTGTTATGAGACCCCAACCGTTCACCCCATTCTGCGACAGCACACTCCTCCCCTCCGCCCAATTCCCCATGAACATTCAACCAGCTCCTAACTCTCTCTGCCTTCCCCTCTCACCTCTGGACAGAAGCTCCCACTTTGGTCTCTTATATCTACTTGTCTAAAAGGCACATTCTTCAAGAGTATCGCTTTATGTCCCACAGTCCAGTCCAATCCCTGTCTGAAGAGTTGGTCTCAGAAATTGTTTTAGTTCTGGGGTGATGGAGAGACCAGGGGCCATGCTTTCCGGGGTGCCTCCAGTCTTAGTCAGACCATTAGGTCTGGTCTTCTTACTAGTATTTGAGTTCTGCATCCCATCGTTCTACTGCTCCATCAGGGACCCTCTACTGTGTTCCCTGTCAGGACATTCATTGGTGGTAGCCGGGCACCATCTAGCTCTTCTGGTCTCAGGCTGATGAAGTCTCTGGCCCATTCCAAAGCTGTAAATTTTTGCAGGAGCAGACTGCTACATCTTCTCCCACGGAGCAGCTAGCTGGTGGGTTCGAACTGCTGACCTTGCGATTAGCAGCCAAGCACTTAACCACTGAGCCACCAGGGGTCCTAAGAAAGTAAAATCTTTAAAAATAATAATAACACTGTTGTATTACTGAAATATTAGAAAGAACACAAATGCCAGGGCTCAGAGAACAGTTACAAAGACTACCCATATGTAGAATCATTTTAAAAATATGTAAACTATGTAAATACAAGGAAATGCTTGCATAAAATTAGTTAAAATACACTTTTAATGACAAAGGTCATATGTACACAATAAATATATATGTGTAAATCTCTTGTGACTCTATTGATTAAAGTCCTTCAATGTCTCCTCACCACATACGGATTTACAAGGCCCTTCATCATCTGGTTGCTGCTACCTTTCTAGCCTCATTTCGCACCACGTCCCTTTTAACACCTTACCTCTCCATACTGGCCAAAGTACTTGCAGTTTCCCAAATTTGGCATACTTTCTAAAGCCCCATGCTCAGCATGCCTTTCCTCCACCTTCTTCTGGTAACACATTCCAAACCCATTCAAACCTAATTCAAACAGCTCATCCAGGGAGCCCACACTGCCTCCCAGCCAATCAGCCAGAGATGTGGGCTCCTCTATGTGCCTCCAATAACCCTGTACAATCCTTTATCGTAACACTTCTCCTATAGTAATTGTTAATTTACATGCTGTTTTCTCGCATTACACTGTGAGTTCCTTGAGGGCCGAGATTATTATTCATATTTGTGTCCCCGGAGTCTAGAATAATAATAATAAAAGTTTGAGGAATTAACTGAATAAACGGTAAATAGGGTTTTAAGAACATGGATTTTTTTCCTTGTAAAGTTACTTAGATAAATAATTTTAAATAAATATGCATATTCTAAACATAGTAATTATTCTCTACTTATCTTTTCTCCCTCTTCAGGATAATTTTTCTTTAAGCTATGCAGCAGCTTCTTAATAACTATGGTTACACATCATCTGACTATAAGCCGACTTGCCAAAAGTCACTGAGCAAAAATGTTGTGTTACTGCCAGCATCTAGCCA
This sequence comes from Dugong dugon, assembly GCA_030035585.1. Taxonomy (NCBI): domain Eukaryota; kingdom Metazoa; phylum Chordata; class Mammalia; order Sirenia; family Dugongidae; genus Dugong; species Dugong dugon. The sequence goes on from CM057463.1 coordinate 51,517,378, forward strand.
CAGCTGTCCTCTAAATGTTGTCCTGGGATTCCCTCTCAGGATAGCTTATTCATAGATTTAACCCAGTCCTTAAGCTTCAGATGGGAAATATAAACCAGGAGCTCATACACTATTATCAGCAAAGGAAGAACTTGTTCCTTTCTCTTATTTATCTGAGATGCAGTCATGAAACCTCCCACAACTATGATTTACTTGCAAGCAGTTCACTAAAGTAAAACCCGCGAAAGCCAGAATCTGTGTGAGGCAGAAACCCATCAGAGAAGGAAAACTCAAATATTTTCCAGGAAAACAAGCAATAGAAAAGTGGTAAGACTGAAGCCTGTCGAAGATGGAAAACTCCTTTTGCGATCTGGAAAAAGAAGGCAGTCTCATAGAGTTCCGGCTCTCACAGGTTTCACTGTATATTACAACACTCTGGAAGGAAGGAACGACTCCCCACATGAGTGAGAAAAGAGGAAAAAAAGAAAAAATCAGAATTTTAAGTAGGAGCTTCTTTCTGAGACAGTCAAGAAATAAACCTTTTTTTCAAGTCGGTATCCTTTAACACCAGCAATAGCTGCTGACAGGAGGGGAAGTCCATACTTTTAAGAAACTGAAACATGGGCTTTCACTATGACACAAACTTCCTGTCTCACAGCGCAAAGGAAGACTTTTATTTTCACTGTGACAAAGTTAGTCACACTGTGTACATAATTAAACAAACAAACCACACTGACTTCATAAGTAAAAAGATGCAAGGGGAAGGTCAGCTCTTTAGTGTTACATCAGCTCACAGTTCCTCTGGGACACAGAACTGGAATTTTTTGAGGCAAAAGAGGTTAAAAGTCTGGACCAAAGGGAAAATGGGAATTATCTGTTGATTTCAACAGTCTACATAATCCTTGGCTCCTTTTCCTGGCACTGTAAGAAATGTCTACAATATGCTCTCACCAGGTTTCTGTTTCTCCTAAAAGCCCTGTCTAGCCTTGAACTCGACATCGGTGGGATTTTCTTCCTTCTGACCAGTAGGAAACATGTTTTGTCTCTGCATGACAACTGCCAAAAGAAGGCCTGGAAAACAAGTGTCTGAACAGGCCTAAACCGAGGGCGTTGGCCTTGGCCTTAATGCCTGCGGGCCAAGCCTGCTCAGAGGTGCCTTAATATGGGAAAACAGTTCCACCACTTAGCTGGGCCAAAGCCAGTGGAGCCCTCAGATTCTGCTTGTTAGCAGAGAAAATTAGCTCCTTCTGGTTAATAAATAATATCCAACCTAGAACGACTCCTAACTGACCCCAACATGAGGTCCTTCTCTTGTCAAAAGCATCTTTGTCCCACTGACCACAACCTACGATCAAGTTTCTCTCAAGCCTTCCCTTGTGGCTTTCGCCCCGGTCACCTGGCCCTTCTGGGGTCATCGTTCCCTGCCGGCCTCAACCCGGCCTGCCCAGCGCTGCAACCCAAGCTTCGTGCAGAACCTGCAAAAACCGGCCTCCACAAGTCCCCTGAGGAAGCGCGGCCTCCACGATTGGAAAGGTCGGGGATGCCCAGGGCCAGAGAGGAGAGATCCCGGGGAGCAAACCACTACCTTTTCCCGACAGGCTTCTCCTCTCTACCAGCCAGATCAGCGCAGGCAGCAGGTACACCCAGTGGTGGCCCTGGTAGCGGCTTAAACCTCTCCACCGAATGTTCGGGAAGCCCAGCCGACTGGGCATGCGCAGTGCGCGCGCCTCAGCCCCGAGGAGCCAGGCAGCACTTCACAACTCGTGGCCAACCGCCAGACACGCAGTGCCAGGCTCGGTGCTTTTATTCACTTGCTCCTTTACTCACTCATCTACACCTAGGTACTGAGCACTTACTGTGCGCTAGGCACTTGCTCAACGCTCTGCTCAGACATGCATCCTCATGAGCCTCTCTTGTCTGGTGGGGCAGGGAGATGTTAAGGATAGGATCACGGATGAAAGAACATTGCCATGGATAGCCGCTCAATGAGAAGAGGCACATAGTGCCTTGAGAGCATATAGTGGAGGGGCATGACCAAGCCTAGGGATCTGGGAAATCTTCTCAGGAAACGATGCTTATGCAGAAGTTGTACATAGGTCAGATTACAGGGCAACGGGGTAAGAGTGTGGAGCAAGCACAGCATTCCTGGCAGGGAAATGGCACGAGCAAGAACTGTGTGATGGGAAGGAGCATTGTTCCTTTGTGGAACTAAGAGAAGATAGGGTGATAGGGGGCAGAGAGTTATTCAAGAAGAGGCTGGAAAGGGGGGCAGAGGCCTACCGTGCTTGGCCTTAGTCTTTATGCGAAGAAGTTTCTATCTTCCTTTCTTTGCTACAAAGAATAGCCACTAGCTCTATGGTGCTTTGCAGTTGACAGTGCATTGCTGCAATATAGTAATCTCAACAACATCCTGTGAGGTCCGTAATAGTTTTCTCCGATGAGGGAACTGAGGATTACAGAAGTATTTTGCACACAGTCAGTCCTTAAGTAGCAAAGCTATGACCTGAGCCCATCCCCACCATGTGCATAGTCACAGTCTTTGCCACAGTTAAGGAAAGCCAAATGAATAAATTGCATCAAAGGTCACTACAAGTTTTCTTCAAAAAGAATTTCATAATTTTTTATTTAGGCATTAATAATCTATATAGAAACCAGTCCAAAAATGTGCACTATGTGGCAGAAACAGGTCCCTGGGTGGTGTAAATGGTTTGCACTCAACTACTAACAGTGGTTAAGAGCTTGGCTGCTAACCAAAAGGTCAGCAGTTCAAATCCACCAGCCACTCCTTGGAAACCGTATGGGGCAGTTCTACTCTGTTCTGTAGGGTCGCTAAGAGGCGGAATCGACTTGATGGCAACAGGTTTGGTTTTGGTTTACTAACCTAAAGGTTAGTGGTTTGAACCCACCCAGAGGTGCCACAGAAGAAAGGCCTGGCAGTCTGCTTCTGTAAAGATTACAGCCAACAAAACCCTAAGGGACAGTTCTACTCTGTAACACATGAGGTCTCTATGAGTCAGAATTGACTCAATGGCAACATTTTTTTTCAGGTGGCAGAAACTGCTAATATATAAACATGATTCCCAAGCACATATTCTCAATGGGTGAAGATATTACCCTCAAGGGGACAAAAATAGTTTCTTAGGGGGGGCTAAAAAAAGTTAGATATTACAATGCTAGTGATCCACCAAAGTTCAACCCTACCCAACAACATCTTATTTCTTAGTACTCAATTACTTTCACTAGGGAGAGATTTAATTTAACCGATAATTAAATTTTTCTCCAGAGGGAGCAATAATGAAAATATTGTGGAGAAACATTGTCCTACAGTAATGGAACCTCCAATTTTCAACTGGTCAACAAGAATGAAGACCACATTTCTTTTTTTCTTTTTTTTAATTGTGCTTTAGGTGAAAGTTTACAGCTCAAATTAGTTTCTCATACACAGATTTATACACACATTGTTCAGTGACCCTAGTTACTATCCCTATAATGTGACCGCACATTCCTCCTTTCCACCCCAGATTTCCAACGTCCATTCAACCAACTATCCCTTTCTGCCTTCTCATCTGGCCTCCAGACAGGAGCTGCCCATTTAGTCTCATATATCTACTTGAACTAAGAAGCACACGCTTCAAGAGTATCATTTTTTTCTTATAGTCCAGTCTATTCTTTGTCCTAAGAGTTGGCTTTAGGAATGGTTTTAGTTCTGAGTTAACAGAGAGTCCAGGGGCTATGTCTTCTGGGGTTCCTCCAGTCTCAGTCAGACATTAAGTCTGGTCTTTTTACTAAAATTTGAGTTCTCCACCCCACTTTTCTCCTGCTCCATCAGGGGCTCTCTGTTGTGTTCCCTGTATAATTTCCCTTGCAGCTAGATGTGACCATGTGAAGAACTTCTGGTCAATGGGAGATGATGGAATGTGATGGGTTCAATCATCCTGTGCTTGGAATATGGACATGATGGCAAGTCACCTTGACTATATGGATGAAGGCAGCAATCTAGAGATGGTCGGGGGGGAAAAAAAAAACCAAGCTAGAAAGAGCCTGGGAGACCTCATGGAACAGAGCCGCCATACAAGTCCTGGTCCATCTGCCTCTATCAGGGAGAAATATGCTACTATCTTATTTATCCACCAGTAATTTGCAAAGAATAGGAATTCCAGAACACTTAATTATGCTCATGAGGAAACTGTACTTAGACCAAGAGGCAGTCGTTTGAACAGAGCAAGGGGATACTGCATGATTTAAAACCAGGAAAGGTGTACATCAGTGTTGTATCTTTTCTCTATACTTATTCAGTCTGTATGCTGAGCAAATAATCCGAAGCTGGACTATAAGAAGAAGAATGGGGCATCAGGATAGGAGGAAGACTCATTTACAACCTGTGATATGCAGATGATGCAATCTTGCTTGCTGAAAGTGAAGACGACTTGAAGCACTTACTGATGAAGATCAAAGACCACAGCCTTCAGTATGGATTACACCTCAACATAAAGAAAACAGAAATCCTCACAACCAGACCAATAAGCAACATCACGATAAACAGAGAAAATATTGACGTTGTCAAGGATTTCATTTTACTTGGATCCACAATCAACGCTTATGGAAGCAGCAGTCAAAAAATCAAAAGATGCATTGCATTGGGCAAATCTGCTGCAAGAGACCTCTTTAAAGCGTTAAAAAGCAAAGATGTCACTTTGCCAACTAAGGTGTGCCTGATCCAAGCCATGGTATTTTCATTCACGTCATATGCAAGTGAAAGTTGGACAATGAATAAGGAAGATTGAAGAAGAATTTATGCCTTTGAATTATGGTGTTGGCAAAGAATACTGAATATGTCACGTACTTCCAGAAGAACAAACAAATCTGTCTTGGAAGAACAGCCAGGATACTTCCTTAAAGGCAAGGATAGTGAGACTTTGTCTCCTGTGCTTTTGGCATGCTAGCAAGAGCAGGAGCAGATTAACCAGTAAACAAGGTATGAACGAGTTTAATTGTGTTTACTTACTAATTTGTCGTGCACAACTTCATATACCACATCAAAGATGCGGTGCACTACAAATTATGCACTACAGATTAGTGAGTAAACATAAGTAAGCCTGTGCATAGCTTGCTTATTGGATAATCCGTCCCTGCGTAGGAGGGACCAGTCTCTGGAGAAGGACATTATGTTTAGTAAAATAGAGGGTCAATGAAAAAGAGGAAAACCCTCAACAAGGTGGATTGACACAGTGGCTACAACAATGGGCTCAAACATAGCAACAGTTGTGAGGATGGCGCAGGACCAGGCAGTGTTTCGTTGTTTTGTGTGGTTGCTATGAGTTGGAACCGACTCAACAGCACTTAACAACAACACAGGTTGAGTCTCTGTTACATGCAACTGTACCCTTATTCTAACTAAAATAACTATTTAAACAATGAACTGTAGCAGCAATTACATTAAAAAAACAAAAAAACAAAAAAACAAAATGAGCTTACCACTAGTAAGTAGAAAATGACCTAGTTCCTGAGGAAATTAAGATGCTTTAAGTTGTTGGGTGGGCAATATAAGAAAAGATAAATGTAGTCACGTATTATACAGAAGGATATGTTACAAATATTAAGAGGATTTGAAAACTATATTACTTATTTGGACCTTAATATTTCCTATTTGATAACCATATTTCCAACCCTTGTGTTCATTATCTAACTTATTCTTCACCTAGGTGAGCCTCTGTAAGTGTACTAGAGGCTGCTAGTGATGTTGGTTTCACATCCCTTACTATAAACCACCCATTTATGTGAAATGGAAATAAGCATGCAGAAATTCCCTTGGATCTGAGAGTAGGATTTCCCCAACACAATCAAGTTAGTGGTCAGTTTAGCTACATCAGCTAAGAATATCAGCAAATCAGAGTGGAGGAGGGAAATGGATTTCCTAAATAAATATAATTCCCAAAACCATGTTCTCTAAAGAATCTCTGAAGCTGGAAGTTCAATACAGGAGTGACTCAGTAAACCTCCATCCCACCACTATGAAGAAAAGTGGTGTTCCTGTTCTCTTGGGCATCATCTTCCTAGTTCTGATTGGAGTTCAAGGTAAGGGGTTCTGAGTCATATTAGGTAAGTAAAGTCAAGGATGTGAATTGTCATATCTTAAGCTTCTCGCTTCACTGGAAAAAGGTGAATGTTCTGTATGCGTTGGAAAGTGATGTGGGTCCCTCACAAAAGCTTCTTGATGTTGTGGTCGATTATCTAAAGTTCATAACTTGAACCTGCCAAATCAAACACAAGCCTTCTCAGTCCAGGTATGTCAATTCCTGGCATTTAGAAAGTGTTCAATAAATGTTTGTTGAACTAGGTGATAATGAGATGAAAGACTCTGTCTCCTAAATTTATTTTATCGCCCGGATGTTGCTTCTTGATAGATATGTCTGTGTTAACTGATCAAGATCCAATAATCAGGAGGTTGTCCCTAATCCACTTACTAACAGATTGGTTACCTTGAGAAAATTACTTAATCCTTCTAGGCCTCAGTTTTCTCATCTTTAAAATGGAGATTTTGTAATTATACATTTTCTACCTACCCTATAAATTGTGGTATATAGTAAGCAGGAGTAAATACATGTTGAATGAATGAAGGAATGAAGATAATGTATTTTCAAAGATTTTCCAAAGTTTAAAGCACTATACAAAAGCAAGGCAGTAGAACATGGGAAGGAGGAGGAGAGTACCTCGTTCCTAATCTCTACCAGAAAAATTCCTTGCTTTTTAAGAGAAGGAAAGGAAGACAAGACTAGATTTGTGGAGGGGCCCAACATCTGAATTTTAAGAGTATATACAGGTAAGCACTCTAAATTTAATATTTACACCTAATTTAACATCCCATCCAATGTGGCCCATGCACATTGGAAGTAATGGGTTAGTATAACTAGAGACTTCTGTTCAAACAAATACCACTCTATTCCACTGAATTCAGGTAATCAATGAATATTCAGGGCTTTGGGAGTTGCTTAAGACAGCACGGCCTACATAGCACACATGAATTTGCACATTAGGTGTCTGTGTGTCTGACCTGTCATAGGCATTTATTAAATATTGTGGAAGTCTATTTTCCTACTAAGGTTTGAAATATGGTAGTTAAGAGCAAGGCCTTTGGACTCAGACTGGAGCTGAAAGCCTGACTCTGCCCTCTCAAAGCTATATGATTTTGCTCTTTACTTAACCTTTCTGAACCTTAGCTTCCTTATCTAAAAAATGGAGATAACACTTACTTTGAAAACTTGTGGAGATGATTTACAGACACCCATTAAATGATAGCTATAATCATTATTAAGTTGAATGCATCATTTTGATGGATCTTCTAAATTGAGACTTTGCCCTAAGCCCTTTCCTTTTTCCTTCAAAAATCCGTTGCTCAATCCAGCTCATGGGGACCCATGTGTTACACAGTAGAGCATTCCATAGGATTTTCTTGGCTGCAGTCTTTACAGAAGCAGATCTTCAGGCCTCCTGCGGTGCCGCTGGGCAGGTTCAAACTGCCAACCTTTTGGTTATTAGCCATCCTCCTCTTTTCCTTAGGAATCCCGATAATGAAGAATGGACGCTGCTTATGCATTGAAATTAACCAAGAGAAGATCCAATCACAGTCCTTAACAGACTTTCAACAATTTGCCCCAAGCCCTTCCTGTGAGAAAACTGAAATCATGTAAGTAAAATCCCATCCAGCATGCACGGGCCACATTGGAAGGGATGTTAAATTTAGTGTGAATATTAAATTTTAGAGCTTGCCCATATACACACTTAAAATTCAGATGCTGAGCCTCTCCACAAATCTTGTCTGTGCCTTCCTTTTCTTCTCTTAAAAAATAAGGAATTTTTTTGGTAGAAATCAGGAACCAAGGACGATATATTACCAAAGTAACAGTATATTACCAAAGTAATACATGTTGATTGTAGAAAATATTTAGTGCAGATAAACCAAAAGAAGATAAAAATCACTTAGAATCCTGCATCCTGTGGGAAATACTGTTAACCCTTTGGTATATAATCTTCCAAATCTCCCTTGTTTGAGATACATATATATATAATCTTATGCCATATACTATTTTGTAATCTGCTTTTTCACTAACACTATGTTATGAATATTTTCTTATATCAGTGAATTTTCTCTAATACCATTTTTTTCTTAATAATATCTCAGTGGCCAGTTTACATTCCATTGTATGGCTGTACATAATTTCTATGACCAAATCTATTATTGTTGGAAATGTAGGCTATTTCTAATTTTTTGCTATTGAAATCAAACTGTTATTGTAGCAATATTCTATCTTTAATGCTTTCCTATTAATATCTTTCTAGAAATAGAATTGCTAGGTTAAAGGATATGCATATTTTAAGTCTTTTGACACCTACATCAAAGATGTCATAGATTGGCTGCTCTTATTCTCAGATTGTATAGAGTTTTTTTGTGTGTTTTGTTTAATCTTTAAATTAGTCCTAGAAGGTCTGCTGTAAGTGATTTTTAAAATTCAGCTAGTATCTTCATCTTGTCTTAGGAAGACATTTGATTATATTTTAAATGCTTTCATTGGAAAATCATGCTGATCTTCATTATTTCTGTAAAAAGATAGACATATTGATAACTTTTCTATTTTTCTTATTCATTTGAACATAAATAACTATTCTCAGCAGAATAGAACCAATATTACCCTGTATATTGTCTCTCCCAATCTGTATACCTGTTGGATTTTTTAAATTTAGGGTTGTGTGTTATCCTAGCAATTCACCTAAGCCCCCTCACTTACTTAGAAAATGAGAAAGCAGGAAGTGTCACTTATAGTGTTAATATAAATACTCTGTAACTGGGAGCTGAATTCTAGCAGAGATATGAAGCATTTAAATTATTAGCAGAAAAAAAAGTCACATTGCTATTTCCTTGGCAGTGCTACATTGAAGAATGGGGATAGAACGTGCCTAAACCCAGATTTACCAGATGTGAAAAAATTGATGAAAGACTGGGAGAAACAGGTTGGTGAAAAAAAGGAACAAAAATTTCTTCTAGAAATTGGCTTTGGAAGAAAAAGCATTTGTACAGCTCCTTTAAGGATACATTTTTCATTTATATGATTGTGCTCTTATTTTCTTTCCTGGAAAGATGGCATCACCTTGTAGTATAATTGTATGCTTGCATATATTATCACTTGTCTATCTTCCCCACTAGAATGTGTGTTCCATGAGGGCAGGGAGCTTATCTTCTTATTCAGTACAACAAATACATATTGAATTGATTGGTAGACCCTGACGATACAAAGGTTATAAGATCTGGTCCCTTCTCTCTGTAGCAAATATGCCAACAATTAATTATGGTACAATGTGAGAAATATAAAATAAAGGTATGTACAAGAATCTTGAAGATAACAGAGGAAGAAGTAATTTGCCTGGGAGGCAGGGAGAAAGTGTTAAGGAAGGCTTCTCAGATCAGGTGACATTTGATTTGAGTCGTGAGGGATAAATAGTTCACCAGGAGGGTAATGACGGCATGAACAAAAGAGTAGATTCATGAAAGAGCTTGCTGTGTTCAGGGAGACTCAAGTAATTTGTCTGGAGTTTGTGTGGAGGTAGTAAAGGGGTTGAAGGGATGTACTAGTTTCCTTGGGCCGCTGTAACAAAATACCACAAAGTGGATGACTTCAAAGAACATAAATTTACTGTCTCACAGTTCTGGAGGCTAGAAGTCCAAATTCAGGACTTAGCAGGGCCATGCTTTCTCTTTCTGCACTAGAGGAAGATCCACCTCGTCTCTTTGAGCTCTGGTAGCCCCAGGCATTTCTTGGCTTGTAGATGCATCTTCATATCGCTGTCTTCTCCCTGTGTCTCTTATTTTATAAGGACACCAGTCATATAAGATTAGGACTCGCTACTCCTTATGACCTCATGTTAACTGATAACATCTTCAAGACCCTATTTCCAAACAAAGTTACATTCACAGGTACCAGGGATTAGGACTTCTATATACCTTTTCAAGGGGCACAATTCAATCCATAACAAAGTAGAAAAGTAGGCCAGGATCAGAGTGGAAAGAATCCTGTATGACATGCTAAGGAGTTGTCACAAAGAGGGTCATGGAGTAGGTTATTAGGAGTTTGGGTTCTGGAATCTGGCAGGCTAGTGTTTCTGCCACATACTAGCTGTACAACTTTGGGAAAGTTACTCTGTCTAAGCCTCAGTCTCCCCAGAGATAAAAAGTAGATGATAAAAGTACCAGTTTCAGAGGGTTGTAGTTGGAGCAAGGGAGTGGTAAGCAAGGTTGAGGTGAGGGTAATGATAAGGAGAATAGATACAAGACCAGGGAAGCTGCTGCCTCCTCCTCAAAGTGAACAAAATAGAATCAAAAGGACCCTTTTGGAGAGTGACGCAATTTTAAACCAGTTTTGAGGGTAAAGAAAGACCAGTCAGAAGAGTTCAAATATAATAAAAAGAAGGAAAAATGTTAAGATAAAGAAACAGTACCCTTTTTTTTCTCCTGTCCCCACAGGTCAGCCAAAAGAAAAAGCAAACGAAAGGGGGAAAACATCAAAAAATCAAGCAAGTTAAAAAAGTTAGAAAATCTCAACGTCCTCATCAAAAGAAGACTACATAAGAAGACACTTTATCAATAAGTATTTTGTATTAAAATTTATTTCAAAAAATTGTAATGAAATAATTCCAAGAGGGGAAGTCGTCTAATGCATAAGCTTGTTAATTTGACTAGAAAATTTAGACCATTATTGTGAAATTGTAACAAAGGTAGAAAGTTGATTTTAAAATCCAAATGTTAGGAATTGTTAGAGGCTATCATTTGTTTTTGTTCTTTTGCCCCCAACCGACTGAATTTTATCATACTTATGCCCACACTTTTAGTAACACCCACACATGGACGAATGCCCACATAATCACATCCCACACACAACAGCTGCCTGGGAGAGCAGCCTAGGCTTCCTGGGCCTCAAACTGCAGCCTCCAGAGAGTATCCTGAGGCATATGTCAGCAAGCCCCAGGCCTGTCAGCATGCCAGTGAGCTACGCAGTCTGGGATTGAGCTGGACCTCACCAAGCTGCCATAGCCATCAGCAGCTGTGTTTAAATCAGCCTACAGGCTTCACACACAATGTGTCTGAGAGAGCTGTTGTTTCTGAGGACCACCACTGGACATCACCGGCACTTCTCTTTCAGAACCTTTTATCTGGCTTCTGAGGCCCTCCATAATGTGACTCCATCTTGTCTATCCAGGCTGACCACTTTATTTCTTACTGTTCCCCTTTGCTTCAGTCAAGCCGATTCCTCACCATCTTACCACAGTTCAATGCCTGCCTCCTCTCCACCACATATGCCATGCTGTCTCATTCACCTGGGTCTACTCCTTTCTTTCTCGCCCTTTCCCCAACACCTCCATAGGAATGCCTTCTTCTCCCCACTCATCCTCACTTGATCCAGTCTTCAAGGCTCAGTTCAATTCCCGCCTCTTAAATAAAACCTTTCTGGACACTTGAATTATCTTAAAATTCCTATTTTACTTGTGTTCAGTACCACTTGGTGAGCACTTAATTGTTAACTAGTTAATTTTGGATGTTCATTCTACCTCTCCAATCATATTGTCAGCTCCTTGAGGTCAGAGGCCACACTGTATATTGCCCTGAATCTATACAGTGTCAAATATACTGTGAAACTAGGTTTTGAATAATTTCTTAATTGCAGTTGTTCCAAGTAGGAGGGCAACCAGATCATCTCTTCAGAGCAGGGGCTGGTTATTTACCGGCTACTTCATACTCTCTAACCCCTGGTAGCCCCTTTTACTCATATATTGAGGCCAATGTCACTGCAGGGACCAGGGGAGATGCAACATTCTCATCTTATTATGACAGGATATTTGCTTGGCCTCTCCAACAAATAAGAAACACAAGTTTAAAATACATGTGGGAAAAAAAATATAAAATACATGTGCATATTCTGGGCTATTTTTGTAAAATATTGAGGACACCTAAAATCATAGCATCTTACAATGGGAAGGGTCTTTAGAGATCATCCAGCATCTGACCTTTCCCTACCCAATAGGAAAATTCCTTCAATACCATTCTTGACAAGTCTTAGTTTTGTGTGATCTGACAAGCACCAAGATCCTTTTGAAAACTTGTTTTAGGCAAATGTGAATTTCATTGTCAATTTAACTTGTTTCAAGGTTTGTAAACCATTGTGATTATTAATCACCACACCAGCTCCCCTGAAGCAAGGGGGCAGTAAGATACCAAGATCTGGAAGTATGGTAGATGCCCAGTGAGCCCCTGCAGAGCTTGGAAACCCCCTTAAAGAAGGCATTCAATGAATTGTTTGAGAAGAGGGTGTTACTGGCCAGAATTTAAACCTCTATCTGCTTTCCAAAATTTTATCACTCTTCACGCAAGCTGCAGATGATTTTGAGTGCTTCCCAGTGATGATCCCATCCAAGCCCCTTATCTAATTATGCAGCTCTAGCTAATTCTATGTAATTCCCCTGAAAAATCTAAATGTTATATAATTTGAGAATCTGTGGCCCAATTACTATGCAACTCACAGGTGAAGTGGGCAGCATAAAACTAATAACCAAAGATCACGTTTTACTAAACAGCTATGATACACACACACATATATATACATTATAACAAGGAGCCCTGGTGGTGCAGTGGTTAAGCACTCAGCTGCTAACCAAAAGGTCAGTGGTTCAAACCTACCAGCCACTCAGAGGGAGGAAGATGTGGCAGTCGGCTTCTGCAAAGCTTACAGCTTGCAAATGCTATGGGGCAGTTCTACTCTGTCCTACAGGGTTGCTATGAGTCAGAATCAACTCAATGGCACACAACAACAACAACATACATTATAATCACTTATCATTTACATATACATGAATATTTTCTAAGCAAATAATTATTGAGGTTAAAGCAGTATTGGACATATATACAGTGTACTTTGAAATATCTTCTTTGTTAAAAAAACAATGATATCAATAAATAGACAATTGCTCAGAAAACAAATCTTGATTTTTTTATGCCCTTAACATTCCCCTTAACTGTTGCATGTTTAACAGTAATTTTCACATGTCCTTATTTATCTACTTTTTAGCTCTCTCCTCAAATAAGATGTAATATTAATTGAAATAAAGACATGGAAGCCCTCTAAAGAGCTGTTTGGGGAAAGAAAGACCTTTCTATGAAAAATATTACAACACTGCTTTATAACAACATTGACTTATAAGAGTAGTGTGTAATGCACTTTATTTTCTAATCCTCAAGAGTCATGCTATTCAAATGAGATATATAGCCAGGAAAACAAAAAATGCCCTCTTTTCCATCTCCTAAAATGATGTGTTTAAATATTATAAAAGCCTCAAGTAGCTACAATGGAGACCTAAACCTAAGTTATTTAAAAGTCCAGGAAATTTGGGCTGGAGATTCTATGCCGTGTAGAGTCTCTAAGAGGTTGAATGTGGACAGAGAATATCAGCCTTCTAACACTTAACGTTGGGCCAGGCAGCTGTGATATTTGGGCAGGTAATAGCCACTGAGGATGGACATCAAGACCCACAAAGACCTTAACCCGAGAGGCAGGAGGGTACTGTGGAAAGAGCTAAGATTCTGGATTCTGAGATTTCTGTGTTAGGATCACAGGCCCACCCCTTATTAGCTGCGTGACCTCGGTTTGAGTACGTTAGTTAACCTCCCTGTGCATCAGTTTTCTCATTCAGGATTGAGGAACAATCCCAGCATAGACCTCGGAGCATAGAAAGTACTCAGTGATGGTCCCAACCCTCCCGAACCACTTACCTCTGCTGCATCTTCATCACAACAGAGGGTGTTCCTCATCTCATACACACAGAAATGTTTCCAGAACTGAAAAAATATTCTGGAGAAACAAGATCAAAAGCCTCCCTGACCAGTTCTCGGTATCTCCATTTTTATAATCCTAGTCCAGGCCACCATCATCCCTTTTTTATACTACTTCAATAGCCTCCTATTTTCCCTGCAGTTGATTTTTCACAACTTTTCTCTTGCTTCCTACCATCCACTCTCTACATGACAACCAGAATGGTTCTTTTAAAGCATAACTCACAGAATTCTACTTCCTTGCTTAAAATCCTACAATTAGAATTAACTCGAAATTTATGATGGTCTGCTAGGGTTTACTTGAACTAGACTCTGCCTACCCCTCCAACTGTATCTCTCTTCACCTTGTCCCTTATTTGTTAAGCTTCAGCTTTGCCTTCTTTCTGTCTTTTTACACACCAAGCTCATTTCCTTCTTAGGACGTTTGCATATGCTATTCCCTATTGTACTGGGTTGTGTTATATCAATTAGTTTAAACTGAGAACTATTTGCCCATACTCCCCTTCCCTATGTGGTTTTGGATTAGAGTTAGCCAAAAGAGGAACTTGTGTGAGATTTGGAAAACAGAAAGGAAGCAGGGGTCACTACTCTTGAGTAAATAATGACAGATAGTGGCAGTGGTACCCAATGGACTCCAGGTTATCCAGCTTCTTCCTCTGCATTCAGTTCATCTTCCCAGCTGCTGCCTCCTGACCAACAGTGGTCCCAGTTCCTCCACCAGCTACTTGGCTATGGACCCACAGATGAGGTAGTTACACAGAGGCAACAGCTTCCCATTATGCTTGGTAAAATAGAAGGTCAGTGAAAAAAAAGAGACTGTCTATGAGATGGATTGACAGTGGTTGTAGCAATGGCATCAAACATACCCACTGTTGTGCAAATGGCACAGGACTGAGCAACATTTCGTTCTGTTATACATGGAGTTGCTATAAGTCAGAACTGACTCCACAACACCTAACAACAACAACAGCTTCCCATAGATTCCTGCTGTTGTTGTTGTTAGATGTTCTCAAGTTGATGTTGACTCATCGCGGCCCCATGTGATAGAGTACAAGTGCCTCACAGGGTTTTCTAGGCTGTAATCATTATGCAAGCAGATCATCAGGTCTTTCTTTTGTGGAGCCGCTCTCGGTAAGTTTGAACTGCTGACCTTTCAGTTAGCAGCCAAGTGCTTAACTGTCACGCCTCCAGGCCTCCTCCCCATATACCTCTTCCTAAAACTCATTGCCGTGGAGTCAATTCCAACTCAAGTAGACCCTATAGTGGAACTGTAGTAGAACTGCCCCATAGTGTTCCCAAGGCTGTAAATCTTTACAGAAGCAGACTGCCACCCTTTCTCCCGAGGAGTCGCTGGTGGATTCCAACTGCTGATCTTTCAGTTTACAGCTGAGTGCTTAACCACTGTGCCACCAAGTCTCCTATAGACCCCTTAGCAGTCCCTGTTTGGCATATGGATAGGCTTGGCTTCCTGGATTTTCTCACAAGTTCTGATCGTTGGATTTCCCAGTTGCACCAGTGCTTCTGGTGGACTGGTCAGTGATTCTTTCTCAGCTCCTCTGACTTTCCTTTCCAGAATTTCACTTCCACAGATCCTCCCTTGTTGCATAAGATTGATTCCTATAATAAATCTTTTATTCCAGTAATATTCACAGTGGCTCTGCTTCCCAGACTGATACACCTATACCTAAAGCACTCTTCTTTGCATGGCTGTTCCCTCCTCATCATTTGAGTTTCAGATTAAATGTCACCTCGCAGAGTCTCCTTCCCTTATCACTCTTAGTAAAATAGCCACCTTCTCTCCAGGCTCCTTCTATTGTAGTGGTTTCCAAAGTGCATGGAAAGTGTGCACCCTATGGAGTGGATGAAATGAAAATATTTAAAACATATTTTTTGTCTGAAAAATAACAGCTGAAGATTTACTATAAATTTTAACCCACAATTGACAATGGCAGCTTCAGTCAGTGTGTGTGTCAGGTGGCCGTGTGTCACCTGGGGATTTCCTGAGGGAAAAGTGAGACTTCTGCAACTGGGAAGGGTTGACACGTGCCCTCACTCAGTCATTTGCTTTCTGCACTTTGCAACAATGGGTTGCCATTTATGTGTACACAGTTAAGCAGACTTAAAGATAATAAAACATAGTGTTAACTAAGCCAACCTTCACAGAACGGGCAAGTAGCTTTTAAAGATTCCCACTAAGAAATTCACATTGAAGAGAAGTCTAATAGTGCAAACATAAACTAGCAGTAAGAATAAAGATACATATATGAGATGCCTGTTCTTTGCTAAGGTACAGACTGCTTTCTGGTACAGCAAAATATAACTTAAACCCAGTAAAACTAAATGGGACTAACGATGTACAGGAGTCCGGTGACAAGGGCCAGAAGGCAGAGGGAGAGTAGGAAACTGATGATAAGGAACACAAATTGAATAAGGACACTGTCGATGTATTGTGAGATTGTTGACCACTGCTATAGGGCAACATTTGTAGTAACTATTAAATGGGAGGCTGTTTTGTCCTGTAAGCCTTCATCTTGGGCGAGAATGGCAGCACAATTGGAAGAGCATAGTCAATATCACTTAAATGTGTAAGTAAAAAGTTTTGAAATGGTGTTTAAATAAAATAAAAATAAATAAATAAATAAACAAACAAAGGAGACTAAAGAGGTACAATAGTCCACTGACAAGGTCCAGAAGACAGAAGGGGACAAGGAAGCCCCCTGGTGATAGGGAACACAAGGTGGAGTAAGGATATTCTTGATGTGCTGTGAGATTGTTAACCATTGTCATAGGGCAACATGTGTAGTAACTGTTAAATGAAAAACTATTTTGTTCTGTAAGCCTTCATCTTAAGTGAGAATAACAGCACAGTTGGAAGAGCGTAGTCAATGTCACTGAACTGTGAATGTAGAAAATTTTGAAACGGTGTATCTTTGGCCATCTGTAATTTTCATAAAAAAAAAAGGGTGAGAATTTAGAGGCTTAATACGTTGTGGGGTTGTTAACCAATGTCAAAAAAAACAACATGTGTACTACTATTTCATGAGAAACTATTTGCTCTGTAAGCTTTCACCTGAAGTACAATAAAATATATATTAAAAAAAATATATATATATATATATAACTTAAAGAAGGGTGTCCTAGGGACACAATTTTAAAAGGGTACGTAGAAGAGTTGTTGTTAGTTGTCGTCAAGTTGATTCTGACTCACGGCAACCCCACATGTCACAGTGTTAAAAGTCTGGTGGCTATAACCTGTTTCATATTCTTGCAAACTTCGTCAAGATCTGAAATTATCTTCTTTGTTTATGTATCTGATTCTTTCCTGCCCCACCCCCCCACAACCACCACACACACAAATGTAAGTTTTTTGACTACAGAAACGTGGTCCTGTTCACTGCATCATTCCCCAGTTCCCAAAGCAGTACCTGGCACACAGGAGGCACTCAATCCTATGTTTTAGTTGACTGACATATACTTCATCCATGTTTTTCTTGTAGGCCCTTTTCTAATTAGTCTAACTACTCTTATCATAGTCATCTAAACCCATCACACTCGTTTTTGCTTTCAGCTTTGCTAGTACTCTTACTCACCTGCCCCACACCCGTCTATCTGGCTCCCGCCCGTACATGATTCTAGTCTCACTTTTCCATAACTCCATCCCAGAGTGCTTCTGGCCACACGGAAATCCTCCTCCTCTGACTGACCACTGTAAGTGACTTAAATATTTAGAATTGTTCAGATTAAAACTTGAAGTTATATTTTGCTTATACCAGAAAGCAGTTTGTACCTTAACAAATTTCATATATTAGAGTAATTGATAAAAGAGTCAGTAAAAATATACATAATCTGTAAACTGTACTTTTGAACTTAAATGCCAATGATCTCTTAGTTAGTTTACTGAGAGAAAACTATGTGTGGTTTCTTTATCCTTCCTGGGAAAATGGAAAGTTGTTTTCTTATTGGAAAGGGTAATAAAGAGAGAGCCGGCAATCACAGATGCTTTAGAATACTGTCACTTTCTTTTTTTGCCCTGTATAGACAGGATGAAATCGAGGGGGAAGGAAAAACAGGCAACTTTCCTTATAGATAGGAAGTTAATTAGCTCCTAAGTAGTCATTTGAGGCATTTTGATACCAAGTTGGGTTAGAGTTCCCAAGAGAATGTTTGACTCTACATTTTAAGGAAGTAAGTAAATTACAGAAAGAATAGTCTATGTGTGTGAATAAGATTAAGAACTGGGGCAAACCGATAACAGATCAGACCAGAGATGTCAAAGAGTGCATAACTGGTTATTTTAAAAGTTTGCTATACAGATAAAGAAATTTCATCCTTTAGATATAGGATTTAATTATGCTGTTTCAAGCCAAATGTTTTATCAGATAATTTGTTTTACCTTAAAGAAAAAAAAAGGAAAGAATTGCTGGTATCTCCATCTCCTGGGAATTTGAGCTTGTCCTCTGCCTTCTGTGTGGTGCATAGGACCACTTACATTACAGCCATCTACTGTCAGCTTCCCTTAACCATCAGAGTAGACAACCTGCACTCAAAAAGCTTCTGAAAGGAGGAACTAAAACCTAAAACCTATCAGGTGAGAAGAGAACGGTCAAAATAAATCATATAACAGAGAAGGAAAAAAAATTGTTACTGAAAAAGAGAAAGGTAAGCAACCACATCTCCAATATTGAACCAAGAAGAATTTACCTCATGGCAGATGTCTCTCTGGTTTGGGGACTTTGATTAGGGCCAAACTAGCCAAGAGTTTTTATGGTATGGACGTTGAAGCAAAAAGTGAGCTAGCTAAATTTCTCTGAATAATAAAGAAACAGGAACTAGGGAGGGTGTTAGAGATTCGGGAACAATAAAAAGGATAGGGGACAGGGAGGAAGAGGGAGCTGTAAAAATGGCAGCAGGCTGGGGCTTCAAGGTAAAGAGGACTAGTGAGAAATTTCCTGTGGTGGGAATGACCAACCTTGAAACAATTCTGTGTCATATTTGGTTTTATGAGGTAAGGCTTCCTGGGACTTTTTCAAAATAGCAAAAAAGTTTAGGAGTTCTCATAATTGGTGGCCTAGGGGTTTAAGTTACTTTATTTGGTTATTGAAGCTAACTCCAGAATGCTGGAGTACTTGGGTTTTGTGGCAGCCATGAAGTGGCTCTGGAATCTGCCTTCAAAGAAGAACTTGCTGTTGAGCTGCAAGGAGGGCAGTTAGCTGACAGTCTCCTCTGTAGTGCCTTGAGGATTCATCTCAGCTTTCCAGCCGAGTCCACACTCTTAACGGGCAGCCTCCAGCCAATGACTGAGTATAAAAGGACTAGCAGGGTCTGGCCATTTCTGTCCAACGTAGGACTCCCCTGAAGGGCAATCTTTAATTAGGAACTCCCCATTGGTTGACTGAGACTTTGTCAAACTGTATCACAGCTTGAGGCTCTCTGCTCAATCCTGCTTCCTTCTATATTTACCTTCACAGGTGTTACCTCCAATAAACTTGCATGCCTGATTCTGTCTCAGTGCCTACTTCTCAGAAGATCCAAATGACAGTTTACATATAATATGTATTTTATTTTGAGCAATAAATATTAGCCACTATTGTCTTTATTATCATCTCCTATAGCCCCTAATGGAGTCCCTGGGTGGTGCAAACAGTTAAGCACTTGGCTACTAATCGAAAGGTTGGTGGTTCATATCCACCCAGAAGCACCTCAGAAGAAAGGCCTGGAGATCTACTTCAGACAATGACAGCCATTGAAAACCCTATGGAGCACAGTTCTTTGCTGACACACATGGGGTTGCCATGAGTCAGAATCAAATTGACAGTAACTGGCTTACAGCCCCTAACACAGAATTTTAACACTGGGAAGATCTTAGAGGTGGAAGTACAAACAATGATCTAGAAATCAGGAGACTGGAAGATGTTCCAGGTCCTGCCACTCATTGGCTGAGTAGCCTTGGACAAGTCACATACCTTTCTGGGTAGCAGTTTCCTCATCTACAAAGTGAAGAATAAGAGAGTATGCGATCCAAGGTTTCTTCCAAAGCCTTTCCCCCATTTCAGTGTTCTGTCCAGTACACTATAATTATTGCTTAATGAATGCCTATTAGCTTAACTTATCCACCTTTAACAGTGATGCTTTCTGTATGTCTTTAAATATGTTTACATTTTAAAATAAACCTCCATAGAGAACAATTTTAGGACTGCCAAAATTTGAGAAGACTACCTCTCTGGTCTTAGATTCATTTTGACAGCAATGAGATGGAAATTAGAAGACACCAAAAGGATTTAATTCTTTTTTTCTTAATCACCTATCAAATGTGATATCAAGGTATTTCCTACACTGCTCCAGTCCTCTGCCTAAAGGTAGGTTTCTCCAATTGTCAACCTATCCCTGTGGGTCTTTCAGGTTGGGGGCAGACAACTGAGGGGATGCTATTCGTTTTACAACTAAGTCCCTGAGGATTTTAACATAATGGTATTCTAATCATTTTTATTTATTTCCTGAGAGAAAAAGCTGTGGATCTATGAGGACATCTCACCACAATTCTCATATCATTTGGGTTACAGAGGAACAGGTTTCTTCCCAACATTTTATAGAAAAGAAAAAGAAGAAGAAGAAGAAAAGCAATAATCAGGCATGATTTATAACCAAAGTAAGACTTTTAATAGGGAATTTATAGACATTTCATGTTCTCTCCACTTATTGTAGATACATAACTTGTCTTCTGAAAAGGGACCCACAGATCTTTGTATACCTTACTTAAAAACAAAACAAAAATACTAGTCATAGTCTATTATATTTCCCATGAAATGGGAAGATTATATAGAGATGTGAGAGGATCTTTGATCCCATGGTGGGAATTTTCCTAGTAAGTTCTTACAACAATGAAAATCAGGAACACTCCATCAGCCACATTAATAGTCCTTCCATAGTCTAAATTAATCCAGCAGAGGCAGCAGATCTTATAGAATAAGGCAATGAGCAGCATCAGGATCATCTGGCACACCCAAGAAATCTGGAAAAAGGCTTTGTTTCTGTTACCCATTGAGGTTAAATAATGGCATAAGGTGTAGTGGTCTGTCTACAAACAAGTTAGTTATCCACTCCCTGTTGCCAAAATCGGAGCCCCAGTGGCGCAGTAGTTAAGAGCTCAGACTGTTAACCAAGAGGTTGGCAGTTTGAATCCACCAGCTGCTCCTTGGAAACCCTATGAGGCAGTTCTACTCTGTCCTATAGGGTTGCTATGAGTCAGAATTGACTCGACGGCAATGGGGTTTGGTACACAAAATCACTAAACACCCTTCAAAGCCTACTGAAAGGCTATCACCCTTTGGGGTTTTAAGTGTAAAACAAAAAGACATAGAAAATAAAAACCATTAGATAGTTCTTCAGAAACATTTTGATTTTAAGAACTTGGCTGTGGTGGTTTAAGAGAAATATCAAAGAAAGATGGTGTAACTAGTCCCTACTGAGCTTGGTGTCGATAGATCTGTTCAGAGGCAGACTCAATACTTCAACAAAAAACAAACAAACCAACCCGTTGCCGTCAAGTTGATTCTGACTCATAGCGACCCTATAGGACAGAGGAGAACTGCCCCATAGGGTTTCCAAGGCTGTAAATCTTTACGGAAGCAGACTGCCACATCTTTCTCCCGTGGAGCGGCGGGTGTGCTCTAACCACCAATTTTTTGGTTAGCAGCTGAGCGCTTAACCACTGTGCCACCAGGGCTCCTTCTAAGAGGCCTGTGAGCCTGTTTACGCCCAGTTCTTACTGTCCACAAAGAAGAAGAGAGAGGTCGCGCTTGTGAGCAAAACACAGTAAAGGTGAGGGAGAAAAGGAGAAAAAAAAAAAAGATCAATGCAAAATTAAATTAGGTTTGAAAACAACTAAAATTTCTTCTGATGCCAGTTTCCTGTTGAGTTTTTATACGATCATTTTGTCGAAGGATGTCATTTTGTTTACAACAAAAGCATGAGCTCCCTCCAGTGGTTAATCTATTTTTAAAAACGATATACAGTATTTCAATTAGGAAAAGACTGATACACGCCTGGCTTTTCTAAACATAGTCTATGTCGTCGCTTTCTTATGCAAATTTATTTATGGTGACAAAAAGCAGACGATTTTTTTCTGGGGATGGTCGGGCTCAAGGAAACTTTTGGGGAGGATGGATATGTTTATTATCTTGACTGTAATGATGGTTTTATGGGTGCATGCATATATGTTAACACCCATGAGATTACACAGTTTATGGGCAATTTCTTGTACATCAATTATACCTCTATAAAGCTGTAAAATAGATAAACACATTATCGTTAAAAAATAAAATATAAAAAAATAAAAATAAAAGGATGGCATCTCATGCAGAAGCAGAGGAATTGGCATTAGATAAGTTTAGGAATGTTTCATCCTATTCTTATGTTTATTCAAAAAATATAACTACCACATCAAACCCATCATTAGGATAAAGTTAAATGAATAAAGAGAGTAGATTTATGTTGGGCAAGTGACACCTGGTACCACCTCCAGGGGAGGAGTCTCATCACATGGAGGATAGTAACCCCCTCCACAGTTCGCAGGTGTTGGAGTTACCAAGAAAGACACGACTCACACACAGGCACTGGATGGAATAACACTTTACTCAACTAGAGAAGCGACAGAGCGAGTTCAGCTTCAATAGTGGGCGTCACTCACCCACGGCCAGCGGATCTTGCTCCACAGCTGATTCAAGTTGATGGTCTGCCTGTACCCCTCTTGTGCTACAGAAACCCGTTCCCTTCCCACCAGGAACAGATATAAAAGTGGAGTTGGCCAGGTGCCATATAATGTACCCATGTTCCTGAGAATGTTGATGTGTTCAGGACAATAGGGGAAGGATGTGCTGATAGGGTACTATTTGTTATGGGGAGTGTTTTAGGTCAAGATGCCCCAGAAAGGAAGTCAGCCCGTGCTCTCATCCTGTCCAGGAAGCCAGACTGACACATCTGGTCCTAAGTTCAAGGTTTATTAGTGGTTCACAGGGAAAGGCAGTAAGCTACTGTTGGATTGCCCTCTTCCACAATTTAACATCAACTTATAGAAAAAGTTCAGCTGATCATCATATGGCAAGTATGCATGGCAACATCATGAAGTTGGCATGAGTACTGACCTTGTTCAACACTCTCATTTTATAAAGAAGGAAGCAATTTCCTAAGCAATATCACAAAGATCTTTTAAACAAATGATACTAATAAGCTCTTATGGAGATTATCACTGTTCCAATTTTCTTCTATGTATCCCTTCATGTCAAAGCCCTACACATCCTTCAAGGCCTATCTCAAATACAACCTTCTTCATGAAACCCTTCCTTAAACCAAATGTAACCTCTCTTTTATTCAAGGCTTCACTGTGACCAGCCAAAAGACTTTATTATTCAACCTCTTTTGTAGGATTGGCCATCTCACTAAGTTCTAACTAATGAGATATGTGCAGAACTATTACATTGTTTGGAACTTTTGAGGGCTGATTCACCTCGAAGGGGCATCCTTTTGCCCTTTGTCCTTCCTACTACTTTAATAGAGACTTAATGGCTGGTGCTCCAGCAGCTATCTTAGACTATTACCTCCCCAAAAAAGGCACCCCAAATAAACATATAATCTAATTAAAAAGAGTGTGTTCCTCATGCAAATCAAATTTAAAATAGCCCTCTAGGATAGATCCCCTCAATAGAGAAATTTTGAAGCTGCCACTCACAAGATATTATGACCCATTTTATAATTACAATAGGGTCTCTTTTTGCAGAAGTATAAAGGAGATTTTTTTTCTCTCTAGAATAATTCACTTCAGGTTGAAAAATTTACTTCAGGTTGAAAATCATTTGGGAATTAGAAATAGAAGGAAAGTTTCTATTTCCAATCCAAGAATACAGAAATGAATATGAAGTTTTACAACCCAATCTCTTTTGGTTTGGGTGTTGATCTGGCTAATGTACCTTACACATAATATAGCCAATTAATTAACAATTTAAAAAAATGTATACCCAGTTAGCCACTCTCAGCCTTAGTTTTTTCATCTATCAAAAATAATAATATTAATAATAAGGAATTCTGCTTTCAGGGTTATATGGGGTAAAACGAGCTGACCATATATGATCTCCTTGGACCAGCATGTGAAGTATTTTATCCTCAGAATGGCATAACCACCTCCATCTCATTATCCTCAGCTCCTTCCCTGCTGCATGCACCCCTCCCAACCTTTAGTCTCACCAAACTTTTGGTCATTCCTTAAATATACCAGACTTTTCCAAGCCTTTTTGCCTTTATAAAGACTATTTCCTTTATGTAGTTTAGCCATTTCTCTCCTTCAGAAAAACTCATTTTTCAGAATTTCATCAAATGGAATCACAGCTGTGAAACTTCCTGATGCCCCAGGATAGGGTGAGGTCTGCTCTACTGCTTTCAGTGCTCTATTATACTTTTATTCATTTTAAGAATAAAACATACTTCATTTTAAATGTGTTTATCTACTTGCTTCCTTTATTAGACTGCAAGTTCCCTGAGGGCAAATGTCCACACCTTATTTATTTTTGTATTTCCAGCACCTACCCCAGTGTTTAAGGAATCCTAGTGGCACAATAGTTAAACGCACAGCTGCTAACTGAAAGGTCAGCAGTTCTAACCCACCTAGCAGCTCCAACGGAGAAAAGATCTGGTAATCTTCTCCCTTAAAGATGTCAGCCTAAGAAACCCTACTGGGCAGTTCTACTTTGCCTGTAGGGTCACTATGAGTTGGAATTTACTCAACGGCACACAACAACAACACCCCAGTGGTTGGCACATAGATTGTGCTCAGTAAAAGCTGGTGACATGGCCTGAAGTTTTTATTCACAAATTACATTTTTATGATGGAAGATAAATATTTGTAGTACATAAACTTATGGTTTTGACAGGAATATAATGAAATAATTTCAATATATTTTGGTTTGAGAGTGCTTTTTTCCTTCACTAATACAACCTAACAACAAAATTTTTCTTAATTTAGATCTATAATTGAGGTTAAAAGAAAAATATTTATTGTTTATATTGACTTCTTAATAACTTCACCAAGTACTTGATTTAATAATTAGTAAATAGTCATTCTCCAAATGCAACTGGAAAGCTAATAGTTATGGTTTATGCACTGTTTTTATTTTGTTTGTACTGGGACATGAGTACAGGGTGGTCTTGTTTTTGGCTCATTCTATCACCATCACAGATGATTTCAACTGATGTTTGTATTCTTTGAAATGTTCAGCAGGAGAATACCACTGTCCAGTTGTTAGTGTCAGCCCAGCTATCAGCTGACAGCTGTCAGCCTACCTTTTTCCTTCTCATATAGTTAAAATCAAGACTGCCTGGATTCAAATCCCGACTCCCTCAAGAGCTGTGAACTTTGGTAGTCAATCTCCCCAAGCTTGTTTCCTCATCTATAAAACAGAGATAATCATGGTACATATTTTAGTGGGTTGTTATGAGGATTAAATGAGTTAAATACAAGTCAAGACTTAAAACAGCTCCTGAAACAGGGTGAGTGATCAGTAAGTGTATTTTTGTATTAAAAACACCCTAATACATTGAGAAACAGCCCTGGTGATGCAGTAGTTGAAGAACTCGGTTGCTAACTAAAAGGTTGGTGGTTCAAACCCACGAGAGGCTCGGTGAGAGTAAGACGTAGCAGTCCGCTTCCCTAAAGATTTACAGTCTTGCAAACCCTGTGGGGTAGTTTTACTCAGTCCTATAGGGTCGCTATGAGTTGGAATAAACTCCATGGCAGTGGGTTTGGTTTTTGGCTTTAACATATTAAGAAGGTCCCCAGGTAGCGCAAACAGTTTGTGCTAGACTGCTAACCTAAAGGTTGACGGTTTGAACCCATCCAGCTTAACATGGAAGAAGAGGACTGGCAATCAGCTTCCCTTAAATATTACAGCCAAGAAAACCCTATTGAGCAGTTCTACTCTGTAATACATGGGGTCACCATGAGTTGGAATCCACTAGCAACCAATAGCATTAGTGAGCTGAAATGGACTGGTATTGGCCATTTTGAATCAGACAATCATATGGTCTACTATGTCCGGAATGACAAATTGAAGAGGAATGGCACTACATTCATCATCAAAAAAAACATTTCAAGATCTATCCTGAAGTACAAGACTGTCAGTGATAAGATAATAACTATATGTCTACAAGAATCACCAGTTAATACAACTATTATTCAAATTTATGCACCATTCACTAAGGCCAAACATGAAGAAATTGAAGATTTTTACCAACTTCTGCAGTCTGAAATTGATTAAACATGCATTCAAGATGCATTGATAATTGCTGGTGATTGGAATGTGAAAGTTGGAAACAAAGATGAGGGAACAGTGGTTGGAAAACACAGTCTTGGTGATAGAAATGATGCCGGAGATCACAAGACAGAATTTTGCAAGACGAATGACTTCTTCATTGCAAATACCCTTTTTCAACAACATAAACGACTATACACATGGACCTTGCCAGATGGAATACACAGGAGTCAAAACGACTACATCTGTGGAAAGAGACGCTGGAAAACTCAACATCGTCAGTTAGAACAAGGCCAGAGGTTGACTGCAGAACAGACCATCAACTGCTCATATGCAAGTTCAAGTTGAAGGTGAAGAAAATTAGAACAAGTCCACAACAGCCAAAGTACGGCCTTCAGTATATCCCATCTGAATTTAGAGACCATCTCAAGAACAGATTTGACACGTTGAACACTAAAAACAAAAGACCAGACAAGTTTTGGAATTGCATCAAGGACGTCATACATGAAGAAAGCAAGAGGACACTGAAAAGACAGGAAAGAAAGAGAAGACCAAAATGGATGTCGGAAGAGACTCTGAAGCTTGCTCTTAAATGCAGAATAGCTAAAGCAAAGGAAGAAATAATGAAGTAAGAAAGCTGAACAGAAGCTTTGAAAGGGCAGCTCAAGAAGACAAAGTAAAGTATTTGTGATGGTTAAGATTGTATGTCAGCTTGGCTGGGCCAAGATTCTCAGTGTTTATACACGATCACTTCCACGATGGAATATGCTGTGAGTAGCCAATCAGTTGAAAGGGATTTTCCTTGGGGGTGTGGCCTGCATCTGAATACAAGCAAATGTTCTGGCTCTCTTGCTCGCTCTGGATCCTGTGGCTGCCTCCTGTTCACCTTACCTCCGGTTCTTGGGACTTGAGCTATCAGCTTATCTGCAGATCTTGGGATTCGTCGATCTTCACAGCATGTGAGCGGGAGCCCTGCTCTCCGACCTGCCAATCTTGGATTCACCAGCCCCTGCAGTTACGTGAATCAGGAGAAGCCTTGGGGTCTTGCCTGCCAATCTTGGGATTAGTTGATCTTCACAGCCTCTGAACAAGAGCCCTGCTCTCCGATCAGCCGATCTTGGATTCACCAGCCCCTGCAGCTACGTGAACTGAGAGAAGCTTCTATACTGATCCATGGACTTGGGACATTCCAGCCTCTACAATCGTGTGAGCTGTTTCCTTGATATGGATCTCTCTATATATATATTTATACACTTTACTGGTTTTGCTTCTCTAGAGAACCCAGCCTAAGATAGTATTACAATGAAATGTGCAAAGACCTAAAGTCAGAAAACCAAAAGGGAAGAACGTGCTCGGCATTTCTCAAGCTGAAAGAACTGAAGAAAAAATTCAAGCCTCCAGTTGCAATATTGAAGGATTCTACAGGGAAAATATTAAACGATGCAGGAAGCATCAAAAGAAGATGGAAGGAATACACAAAGTAACTGTACCCAAAAGAATTGGTCGAAGTTCAACCATTTCAGGAGGTAGAATATGATCAAAAACGAAGGCTCTAGAAATTGACAGAATACCAACTGAGCTGCTTCAACAAATGGACACAGTGCTGGAGGTACTCACTTATCTATGCCAAGAAATTTGCAATATAGCTCCCTACATAACTGTCATGGATTGAAATGTGTCCCCCCAAATATCTGTCAACTTGACTGGGTCATGATTCCCAGTATTGTATGTTTGTGTACCATTCTGTAATCTGATGTGATTTCCTTACGTGTTGTAAACTCAATCACTATGATCTAATAAGATGGATTAGTGACAGTTATACTGATGAGGTTTACAAGATTCGATAGTGTCTTAAGCCAATCTCTTTTGAGATATAAAAGCAGAGACACATGGGGACCTCAAGCCATCAAGAAAGCAGTGCCAGGAGCAAAGCATGTTCTTTGGACCTGAGGTTCCTGTGCTGAGGTGCTCCCAGACCAAGGGAAGATGATGCATCAGGATGACCTTCCTCCAGAGCCGACCGAGAGAGAAAGCCTTCCCCTGGAGCTGATGAATTTGGACTTGTAGCCTGCTACACTGTGAAAGAATAAATTTCTCTTTGTTAAAAGCCATCTTTTTGTGGTATTTCTGTTATAGCAGCACTAGATGACTAAGACACTAATCAACTGAAAGAGATTCATATCTGTGCCCATTCCAAAGAAAGATGATCCAACAGAATGTGGAAATTATAGAACTGTATCACTAATATAACACACAAGTAAAATTTTGCT
Source organism: Dugong dugon (assembly GCA_030035585.1). Classification (NCBI taxonomy): domain Eukaryota; kingdom Metazoa; phylum Chordata; class Mammalia; order Sirenia; family Dugongidae; genus Dugong; species Dugong dugon. The sequence goes on from CM057463.1 coordinate 51,545,793, forward strand.
TAAGATCATTCAAAAGCAGTTGCAGCAGTACATCAGCAGGGAACTGCCAGAAATTCAAGCCAGATTCAGAAGAGGACATGGAACGAGGGATATCACTGTTGACGTCAGATGGATCTTGGCTGAAAACAGAGAATATCAGAAAGATGTTTACCTGTATTTTATTGACTATGCAAAGGCATTCGGCTGTGTGGATCATAACGAATTATGGATAACATTGTGAAGAATGGGAATTACAGAACACTTAACTGTGTTCATGCAGAACCTGTACGTAGACCAAGAGGCTGTCGTTGGAACAGAACAAGGAGATAATTCGTGGTTTCAAATCAGGAAAGGTGTGCATCAGGGTTGTATCCTCTCACCACACTTATTCAATCTGTATGCCAAGCAAATAATCCAAGAAGCTGGACTATATGAAGAAGAATGGGGCATCAGGATTGGAGGAAGTCTCACTAACAACATGCAATATGCAGATGACACAACCTTGCTTGCTGAAAATGAAGAGAACTTGAAGCACTTACTGATGAAGATCAAAGACCACAGCCTTCAGTATGCATTACACCTCAACATAAAGAAAACAAAAATCCTCACATCTGGACCAATAAGAAGCATCATGATGAATGGGGAAAAGATTGAAATTGTCAAAGATTTCATTTTACTTGGATCCACAATCAACACCCATGGAAGCAGCAGCCAAGAAATCGAAGGATGCATTGCATTGGGCAAATCTGCTGCAAAAGATCTCTTTAAAGTTTTAAAAAGCAAAGATGTCTTTTTAAGGACTAAGGTGCACCTGACTCAAGCCATGGTGTTTTCAATTGCCTTATATGCATGTGAAAGCTGGACAATGAATAAGGAAGATAGAAGAATTGTTGCCTTTGAATTATGGCGTTGGTGAAGAATATTGAATATACCATGGACTGCCAGAAGAATGAACAAATCTGTCTTAGAAGAAGTACAGCCAGAATGCTTCTTAGAAGTTAAGGATGGTGACACTTCATCTCACATACTTTGGACGTGTTATCAGGAGAGATCAACCCCTGGAGGACATCATGCTTGGTAGACAGCAAAAAAGAAGAAGACCCTCGGATTGACACAGTGGCAGCAACAATGGGCTCAAGCATAACAACAATTGTGAGGATGGCCCAGGCCCAGGCAGTATTTCGTTTTATTGTACACAGGGTCACTATCAGTTGGAACCGACTTTATGGCACCTAATAACAACAACAACAACAGCAACCAACAACTCGTTGAGATTGTAGAAATTTATTCTTCTCTTCCAATTACCAGTATTTGTATTAAAAACTCTGTCTGAACCACTTTGGAAATCTATTTGGTGCTTCCCTGAAAAGCTAGAAATAGAAGTACCATACGATCCAGCTATCCTGCTCCTTGGAATATATCCTAAAGAAACCAGAGCCGTCACACGAATAGATATAGGCACACCCGTGTTCATCAAAGCACTGTTCACAATAGCCAAAGGATGGACGCAACCTAAGTGCCCATAGATGGATGAATGGATAAACAAACTATGGTATATCCACACAATGGAATATTATGCAACAATAAAGAACAATGATGAAGCTGTGAAACATCGTATAACTTGGTGAAAGCTAGAACTTATTATGCTGAGTGAATTTAGTCAGGCACAGGACAAATACTCTATAAAACCACTATTATAAGAACTCAAGAAAAGGTTTAAACACAGAAGACAACATTTTTTGATGGTTACGCGGGTGGGGAGGGAGGGTGAGGGTTATTCACTAACTAGATAGTAGATAAGAATGATCTTAGATGAAGGGAAGGACAGCACACACTACAGGGGAAGCCAGCACAACTGGACTAAACCAAAGCTAAGAAGTTTCCTCAATACAATCAAATACTTTGAGAGACAGAGCAGCAGGGATGCGGGGTCTGGGGACCATGCTTTCAGGGAACATCTGTGTCAATTGGCATAACAAACCTTATTAAGAAAATGTTCTGCATCCTACTTTGGTGAGCGGCATCTGGGGTCTTAAAAGCTTGCAAGCGGTCATCTAAGATGCATCAATTGGTCTCAACCACCTGGAGTAAAGGAGAACGAAGAACACCAAAGACAGAAGGAAAGTATTGGCCCAAGAGACAGAATGGGCCTCATAAACCAGAGACTTCATCAGCCTGAGACCAGAAGAACTAGATGGTGCCCAGCTACCACCAATGAACATCCTGACAGGGAACACAACAGAGGGTCCCTGATGGAGCAGTCGAATGATAGGATGCAGAACTCAAATACTAGTAAGAAGTCCAGACTTAATAGTCTGACTAAGACTGGAGGCACCCTGGAAGGCGTGGCCCCTGTCTCTCCATTACCCCAGAACTAAAACAGTTTCCGAGGCCAACTCTTCAGACAGGGATTGGACTGGACTGTGGGACACAAAGTGATACTCGTGAAGAATGTGCCTCTTAGACAAGTAGATGTAAGAGACCAAAGGGGCGGCCTCTGTCCAGAGGTGAGAGGGGAAGGGAGAGAGAGTTAGGAGCTGGTTGAATGTTCATGGAGAATCAGGGGCGGAGGGGAGGAGTGTGCTGTTGCAGAATGGGGTGAGCGGTTGGGGTCTCATAACAATGTATGTTAAAAAAAAAATTCTGTATGGGAGACTAACTTGAAATGTAAACTTCAATTAATTACATCAATTTAAAAAAAAACCTGAGCATTGCTTACAAAAGGTTATAACAATAGTTAAATTTTAAATACAAATTAATTTGCATTTTTAGGACATCAATATAATCACGTTATCCAGTCCACGCCTTTTCCCCTTGTCTGAGTCGCTATGTAAAAAAAACCCAAAACAAAAACAAAATACTTAAAACCATACAGAAAAACTAAGTTATGCGCCTCAGTGCTCTTTTTTCCCATCTCTTAAATGGGATAGTGCTATCTATTCCCACTTTTTTTTTTTTAGCTTCTATCTTTAGGTTGTGGCGATTAAAATAGACCATTAATCCTCATCTGTCTGTTTCATGAGGGTGTTGCAACAATTAAATAAACTAATGTATGTGAAAAGAAAAAAAAAACCAACAACTTTGCCCTTACTGGTTAAATGAACACAGGGATCCCGAGGTGGAAAGCGGGAGTGTGCTGTCATACTGTGGGGATTGCAACTAATGTCACAAAACAGTATGTGTATACATTTTTGAGTGAGAAATTAACTTGAGCTATAAACTTTTACCTAAAGCACAATAAAATTAAAAAAAAAAAAAAAAAACTTGGCCGTTCAGATAGTTTTAGAAAAGCTAAGTAGTAGTAGCGGTAACCGAGAAAGGGGGAAAAAAGATCGCGCACAAACCTTTATACAGCAAATTTGATAGTGAGAGTAAATTTGACACTCTGAGGTTCCCGTAGTCCATCTCGCTTTAACAATCAAGATGACGTCACCTGCTGAGTGTCTACTGTTCTGTTTCCGGTGACGCTCGGAAGCACGAGTCTAAACCGCGGCCAAGAAGAGTTAGGGATTGCTGGCTGTGTGGATTTTCGGAGCCAACATGTCCAGCAGAAACAACAACAAGCTGCCCAGCAACCTCCCGCAGTTACAGAATCTGATCAAGCGGGACCCGCCGGCCTACATCGAAGAGGTGGGAGCGGTGCGGCAGATTCTAGAGGCCCGGGCGCGAAAGGTTGAGACACTCGCAGGGGAAAACGTGGAGTGGAGCAAGGGCCCTGGCTCGCCGCGGCTCCTCCTGTTCAGTTCAGGGGTCCCTCGGGAGGAGGGAGGGGGTTCGTTCCCCACCACTTGGAAATCTGCGGCCTCTTTGGATTTTCATACCAAAAATGTTCGTAGCTTCTGTGTTGTCGTTGTGTACAGTCAAGTCCACTTCGATTCAGCGGCCCCAACTGACAGAGTAGAGCTGCCTCGTAGGGTTTTCGAGGCTGTAACCGAAAGGTTGACGGTTTGAAAGGTTGGCAGGAGAAAAGACCTGGCGATCTGCGCCCGTAAATGTTACAACCTAGACAACCCTATGGGTCGGTTCTACTCTGTCATATAGGGTCGCGATGAGTCGGAATCGACTCCACGACACACAGCATTAATATTAACAGCCGTTACGGGAGCAGATCCCAGGTCTTTCTCTCACGGAGCTGCTGGGTGGTTCCAGTCGCCAATATTAAGGTTAGCAGCCAAGCGCTTAACCATTACATCTCCAGAGCTCCTATTATAGTTTCTATAGACCCCACCAAAGCTGCCACGAAACACTTTTAAAAGCCTCACTCTGTTTTAGGGCTTCTCTTCCGACCTCTCAGAGGTGGAGGGATAGAGGGATAAATGGCCCGCCCTCAGCCTCCAACTTCCATGCAGGTTTCTATACTTTTTGATATCAGAAACTGCTACCTTGAATTAGTCCATAATATTTCGTGAAGCTCATATTAGAATGCTTTCGACGATTAGAATGCTTTCGACGTCAGTTTTTGAGAGCCCGCTCTGTGCCCATTGTGCTGGGGAGGGACTATTCTCAAGTGTAAGAGACAGACGCAGGAGCTTAGCATATCTAATTAAGCCAGATTCACACTCATTGGAAGCTGACAGGGCCCGGATGCCAAAATTTGCTTGCGGGAAAAGATGAGTTTGAAAAATTAGATTAGGCCCAGATTGTGAAGGACTTTATCTACTGACTGCATACAAATCGTGAAAGGTCGTTAAGGGTGTTTGAGCTGAGAAGTGACAAAATGAAAGTGATGGTTTTGATAAATCTGGTAGGTGCTTTCATCACACACCCATTTGTAGCCTTAAGAGAGAGATCTCTACTAAGCTCTTGCTGCAATTATTTGTTTGTGCTTTTCCCTCACCTGATTGTGATTTCTTCAAAGGCTAACACTCTTACCCATACTTTAATTGCCTTCTCACTTCTCCTCTCCCCTAGATTTTTGACGTAGAAAATTTTCTGTGAATGGTTTTTACAAATAGGGTTGCAGTGGTTTAGGTCCTCAGTAGAGAGAGCCTTGTTAAGGATCAAGGCAGTGGAAATAGGGAGTAAGGAACAAATACAAGAAATTAAGCAATATAGGCAAGGTTTTGAGATGTGTAAAGCATTATACAACCATTGACAAAGTAATAAGTTGAGATGCCATGTAGTGCTATATTTAAGAGCATTGGCTTCAGAATAACCCTAAATCCTGGATCTCTATTCAACAATTGTGTAACTTCGGTAGGTTAATCACTGAGCCTGTGTGTCTATTGTAATACGTAAAAGAAGGAGGTAATACTTACCTCAGAGGGTTGCTCTTTCATTCACTTAACAAATACATATACAAATACACATATATAGCCCTCACTGTGTGTCAGTGTCATTCTAGGCACTGGGGATACAGTGATAAACAGTAAGACAGTTATGAGAGCCTTACTATCTTGGACTTACGTTCTAGTGAGGGTAGATTTAAAGCGCTAAGGACTATGAAGAAAAAAAAACTGGATGGGAATATGTTAGATTTGGAGGCTACTGATTTAAATCCTATGAACAGGGAACACTTCTCTGTGATGATAATATTGAGCCAGACAGGTCAAGAGCATCCCAGACAGAGGGAGTAAGGAAGCACAGAAGTTCGTGGTGGGAAAGAAAAAAAGAGGCAGCCAGTGTGACTAAAACATAGCGAGCATGGAAGAGGGTAGTGGGAGATAATATGGAGAATGCAGGTAGGGGTCAGGTCATACAAGGCCTTTGAGATCATGGTAAGTAGTTTAGATTCTAATCTGAGTGCATTAGGGAGCTGTTAAGGCTTTTAATAGAGGTGTGGTATGATCTGATTTATATTTTTAAAACTTTACTCTGGGGGCTCTATATAGAATGGATTGTGGGGGAGCAAGACTGGGAGCACGGTAAGTAAATAGTGACTATTGGAATACTCCAGGCAACCGATGGTGGTACTGCTAGGATTATCAGTGAGAGTGGAGAGAAGTGGACAGATTGGGACTAGCTCTACATGGAGGTAAAACTTGGGACTTTCTGGTGGAGTGAATGTGGAGGATGAGAGAAAAAAGGAGTGAAGACTGAATCAGGCTTTATATTTCAGCATCTGGGTAGATGACAGTGCTATCTGTTGTTAGTTTTTAGGTGTGCCATATAGTCGGTTCCGACTCGTAGCGACCCTATGTACAACGCAATGAAACACTTGCCTGGTCAAGCGTTATCCTCAAAATTGTTGTCATGCTTGTGTCCATTGTTGCAGTGACTGTATCAGTCTATCTCATTGAGGGTCTTCTGTTTTTCGCTGACCTTCTACTTCACCAAGCATGGTGTCCTTCTCCAGGGACTGATCCCTCCTGATACCACATCCAAAGTATGTGAGACGTAGTCTCACCATGCTTGCTTCCAAGGGGCATTCTGGCCATACTTCTTCCAAGACAGGTTTGTTCCTTATTTTGGCAATCCACGGTATATTCAATATTGTTCACCAACACCGTAACTCAAAGGCATCAATTCTTTTTCGGTCTTCTTTATTCATCGTCCAGCTTTTGCATGCACATGAGGCGATTGAAAACACAATGGCTTGGGTCAGGCGCACCTTAGTCTGCAAGGTGATATCTTTGCTTTTTAACACTTTAAAGAGGTTTTTTGCAGCACATTTGCCTAGTGCAATGCATCCTTCAATTTCTTGATTGCTGCTTCCATGGGTGTTGACTGTGGATCCAAGTAAAATGAAATCTTTGACAATTTCAGTCTTTTCCCCATTTATCATGATGTTTCTTTTGGTCCAGATGTGAGGATTTTTGTTTTCTTTATGTTGAGGCGTAATGCATACCGAAGGCTGTGATCTTTGACCTTCATCACAAAGTCCTCTTCACTTTCAGCAAGAAAGTTGTGTCATCTGCATAAAGAAGGTTGTTAATCCTCTAATCCTGACATCCCGTTCTTCTTCATGTAGTCCAGCTTCTCGGATTATTTGCTCAGTATACAGATTGAATATGTGTGGTGAAAGAATACAACCCTGAGGCACACATTTCCTGACTTGAAGCCACAAAGTATCCCCATGTTCTGTTCGAATGACTGCCTCTTGATCTCTGTACAGGTTCCTCATGAGTACAACTAAGTGTTCTGGAATTCCCGTTCTTCACAATGTTATCCATAACTTGTTATGATCCACACAGTTGAATGCCCTTGTATGGTCACTAAAACACAGATAAACATCTTTCTGGTATTCTGTGCTTTCAGCAAAGATCCATCTCACATCAGCAATGAAACCCCAGTTCCATGTCCTCTTCTGAATCCAGCTTGAATTTCTGGCAGTTTCTTGTTGATGTACTGCTGCAACTGCTTTTGAATGATCTTCAGCAAAATTTCACTTGCGTGTGGTATTAATGATATTGTTCAGTAATTTCTGCATTCTGTTGGATCACTTTTCTTTGGAATGGGCACAGATGTGGATCTCTTCAGTCAGTTGGCTAGGTAGTTGTCTTCCAAATTTCTTGGCATAGACAAGTAAGCACCTCTAGCACCGTATCCGTTTTTTGAAACATTTCAATTCGTATTCTGTCAATTCCTGGAGGCTTGTTTCTCATCAGTGCCTTCAGGGCAGCTTGGACCTCTTCCTTCAGCACTATCGGTTCCTGATCATATACTGCCTCCTGAAATGGTTAAACATCAACCAATTGTTTTTCGCATAGTGACTCTGTTTACTCCTTCCATCTGCTTTTGATGCTTCGTGTGTCATTCAATATTTTGCCCACAGAATCCTTCAAAATTGTGACACGAGGCTTGAATTTTTTTAGTTCTTTCAGCTTGAGAAATGCTGAGTGTGTTCTTCTCTTTTGGTTTTCTAACTCCAAGTTTTTGCACATTTCATTATAATGTTTTACTTTGTCTTCTTGAGCTACCCTTTGAAATCTGTTCAGCTCTTTTACTTCACCATTTCTTCCTTTTGTTTTAGCTACTGTACATACAAGAGCAAGTTGCAGAGTCTCTTTTGGCATCTATTTTGGTGTTTTCTTCCTTTCTTGTCTTTTTAATGACCTTTTACTTTCTTCATGTATGATGTCCTTGATGTCTTCCCACAACTTGTCTAGTCTTCGGTCATTAGTGTTCAGTGTATCAAATCTAGAGATGGTTTCCAAATTCAGATAGGATATTCTTAAGGTCTTATTTTGGCTCTTGTGGACTTGTTCTAATTTTCTTCAGCTTTAACTTGAACTTGCACATGAGCAATTGATGATCTATTCTGCAGTTGGCCCCTGGCCTTGTTCTGACTGATGATATTGAACTTTTCTATCATCTCTTTCCACAACTGTAGTCATAAAGTAATATACCTGTTGCTGTCAAGTCGATTCCGACTCATAGCGACCCCATAGGACAGAGTAGAACTGCCCCACAGGGTTTCCAAGGAGCGCCTGGTGGATCTGAAAGTAATATAGAGTATGTCAGATGATGTTAAGTGCTATGGGAAAAAAAATAATGTAGGAAAGTGCTGGTGTGTATGTAGGGGAAAAATGTCTTACAGTTTTAAATGAGGTAGTCAGCGGAGACCTTGAGATGGTAACCTTTGAGTAAAAACCTGAAGGAAGTGAGGGAGAGCTGTACAAATACATGGGTAGAGCAGTCTAGGCCAAAGGAATAGCAGATGCAATGACCCTGAGACAGGAATATGCCTGGTAGGTGTCTGGAGCATTAAAGAAGGCAGTATGGCTAGAGATGGGGGATCAGGAAAGGCGAAAGTAATAGAATGTGAGATGGGGTCAGATCTTGTAGAACCAGGCTATTTTTAAGAGCTTAGGGTTTTACTGAATGAGATGGGAAGCTTTTAGAGCTTCTTTGTATGAGAACAGAATCACTCTGGATGCCTGTTTTGAGAGACTATGTAGGAGGACAAAGATAGAATCAGAGACACCGGTTAGGCTATTGCATCCATCCAAGCAAAGATGATGGTAGCTTGGACCAGGTTGGTAACAGTGGAGGTGAAGAAGTGATTAGATTCTGCATGTGGTAGATAGAGAAAACCCTGGGGAGAAGCCCAGTGTTTGGACTTTAGTGAGCTACTGAGTAACCAGCAAAAGGGCCTGAGAAAGCAGAGCATGAAGTAAGAGGAAAACTAGGTAGTGTCTTGGAAGCCAAGTAAGGTGTTTCCAGGGAGAAGGAGAGACCAACTATGTCAAGTGCTGATGAGTCATATTAAATAAGTACTGAAAACTGGCCATTAAATTTAGCAACATGAATGTTATTGGTTACCCTAATATGAGCAGTTTAGGTAGAGAAGTGGGTACAGTAGGCTTAAAAGCGATTGGGGTATGATTCCATTTATATGAAATGTCCAGAATAGGCAGGTCCATAGAGACTGAAAGTAAATTAGTGGTTGCCAGGGCTGGAGGGAGAGGGGACTAGGGAGTGACTGCTAATGGGTAGGGTTTTTTTTAATGGGGGAGGGGTTGGTAGTGGAAATGTTCTAGAATTAGTGGTAGTAGTTGCATAAAGTTTGTGAATATACTAAACACTTTTGCTTCACTGTTGTGTATATCATATGACCTAAATGTCTGATGATAATTCTAAGGAAAGGATCTTTAGATTATCTGTGATGTGCTTTTCATTTTAAAGAGTGCAGATCAGGAAAAGGTAGTGGTTCTGTATTCTTTTGCCATATTTTTTTACCATGCCACTGTCAAAGACTTCTAAGTAATTTTTCATTCTTTATTGACAAAGTCATATGATAAAATGTGACGCACTTAAATTTTATTTTTCCACAGTTTATACAGCAGTATAATCACTATAAATCCAATGTGGAGATTTTTAAATTACAACCAAATAAACCCAGCAAAGAACTGGCAGAGCTGGTGATGTTTATGGCACAGGTAAGAAAAAACTTCTGAATAAACAAAGACCAATTTGTTGCACACAGTTGGCAGACTATTTTTTCAGTAGTACTCACCTTTGTTCCACTCTTGAGTGGAAACTTAACTAAAAAATATTTAAGTTTCCTGTTTTGCAACTTCTGTTTTCTCTCTGTGGTAAGTTAGAGGATTTCTCTGGAGTCTTTCACAGAGCCAACCAGAGCAAAGCTTTCAAACTCTTCATAAAAGCAAGTTCTAAATCATGTCATGAGTATTTTACTTAGAGGAAACATGAGAGGAGTTGGAGAAACTAAAATTTAGAAGAAAAAGGTGATTTGGGACCATCTGTTCTCCTTTTTTAGAACATCTTAAATATGTGCATCGGAATAACTTAGAAATTTCAGAAGAGCCTTTGCTTTGTTACAGGTTGGGCACTGCTACCCAGAACATCTAAGTAACTTTCCTCAGGAGCTGAAAGATCTGCTCTCCTACAATCACACTGTGTTGGATCCTGATCTTCGAATGGTAGGACCAGTATTTGGATTAGTAAATTCTGCCATGTTCATGTGTGTGTGTGATATGTGTTTAAATGAAAATAGCCGGATACCTTTTAAAAATGTAAATTAAAATCCTTCTGTGGCTTCTCATACTTGGGATAAAACTCAAACTTATTACCATGGCCTGTAAGTCCCTACATGATCTCCTTCCTGCCTGTGTTTCTGATCTCATCTCCTTCCATCTCCCCCTTTTCTGCCACACTCTCCTCTCACTGATCTTGCTGTCTTCCGTCATGTTAACGCTGCAGAGAAGCTCTTCCCCTTCTTTTGAATAGGTGATTCTTTCTAGTATTTCAGATCCATCTGCATGAAGAGCGTGATTACAACTTAATAGTTTTTATAATGCTTAATTTAATAAACTTATCCATGAAACAGCCAGTTTGAGCATTTAAATGTTGATTACCTCTGTGTTTGATGTTGGTTCCTGGTCTAGATCCCCTACCAGGCCCTTGCACCCATTTCCCTCACCTGCTCTGAACGCTGGCTGCTAATGGCCCACTGTCCTTCTCTGAAGAATTGCCCTCAACCAGATGGGATTCCTACCACCTGGGAGGTTGCTCTCATAGCCTACAGCCAATGACTGACCAGTTGAGAGATAACGAAAGCCCAGCCTGTTGCTGATGGGACTCTAACTCTTTGGTGCACTTTGTGCCCTACAGCTTCCCTGTAGGATCTCACTAAAGCTAGTCTGCTGCCAAGGACACAGCCTTGCTTAGCTTTTTTCTGCTCTATCCTGCCTTCCTTCACTTCCCTTCTGAGAGCACACCCCCAACAGATCACTGGTAGTTAACCTGATCTAAGGCATTTTCAGGTTTAATGCTTCTGCTTTTCAAACACCTTCACAGCAAGTAGAACTTAGTAGAAATATTATGATTACAAAACAAACTGATATCCTATACCAAAACTTGTAAAATAGATTCAACTTTGTTTCTTCTACTTATATTTTCCCAGTCTTTTGATAATTCTGCCATTTTATGCTTCTCTAGGATTTTGTTAATTTGATTAGGTCCAAAAGAAAAACGACAATCTCAGACAAGCCAAAGTTGCAGGCTCTGGGTTGTCAACTGATTGACTCTGTTGGAACATGGGACATGGCTGCATAGCCTAAGGGGATTCAAACTTGAGCCATTAGTCAGAAGGCTTTTATATATGTTATGTAACTCTCCAAGTCCACTTAGGCCATACAGATGAACGATTATATTTTTTAAATTATTTCCAAGTAGTTAGGTTTTTTGTTTTTGTTGTCACTGACTTTTGCATGGCTGGCAGCACCTAACCACACTGTGCGTCTTTCTTTTTAGTGTTTTATGATGATTAGTATATTTTTTTAAAAATGAATAGAGATTTTCTTTCCTAGGAGAAGAGGGATGAGGCTGTGTGAGTAGCATTCCTGTTTAGAGGAATCATTTGGAACACACTGATGGACCCTTCCCATAATTGGCTATTGCGATAACCACAATTCTTAACTGCCAGGCTTTCTTTCTGCCTAAGGTAGTCACTGTTTTATCCAGGACTTTTTGATTCATTCCAAGTTTTTGTTCATTCTTTCTTTCCTACACAGCTAGAAACAGATTATATTTCTTAGAGGAAGAAACAAAATATCCAAGTGTGTTAATTCTTACTTAATCAACAAAAATTGAACTTATATTTATTTTTCTTTGACAGTGCAACTACCTTTTTATGTAGTTTTTGTTAGCTTGTTTTTGAGCATTGTTATGTTTATTATTTTTATGTTCAAATTGTCACACCTTGGCCAATTGGCGCTTCTTAGCCCTTTTAGCAATGTCGTTGATGTTTTTGAAAGCATTCTTGCATTCTTGCATTCTGGCAGAAATAGTTTCTTACTGTTTTTCTACCCCAAGATATGGAATTAACTCTTCTCCAAGGATTGCATGTTCCATTTAATGAGGAGTAATATTAGAGGCCAAAATATCATTTTGGGTAATAGGTTGTACATGTGATGTTACTGGGTGGAAACCCCACGTTCTTGCTTGGCATGACTCACATTGGCCAATAAACGAGAGACCAAGGTGGGAGAACAGGAAAGGCACCTTTATTTTGTTGTGCAAGTCAAAGGAGTCAGTCAGAGCTGCTGCCGCCAAGACTGCTCCCCGAGGACAAGGAGAAAAGGTGCTTTTAAGGGGTTTACAAGTAGGGAGTTCATACAAGTTGTGTCAGCAATGTTCTTAATCATACTGTGCAGGTGCAATGGGGTTTACGTACAACTGCCAGGCAAAATCAGGATTTAAATGCAAAGCTGGGTGGGAGGAAGCTCAGCAAAGGAAACAGGATTTTTAACGCAACACTGTAGGGGAGGAAGCTCAGCAAAGGAAACAGGATTTTCTGTGGGGGCTCTGTCTCAGCGACACTAGTGCTGCATTTCCTGGTGGACCACTCTTAGTAGTGAGAGTACTTCAGGTTAATGCCTTAAGGGTCACAAAGTCACGTTCATGATTCCAGTTTAGTGTATTATATGATTGATTCCCCACCTTTCTTATCTTGTGGATTCATTGCTCATTGGAGTTTTGTCCTGTGTGACACTTCCCAGAGAGGCCTTCTTTGTCCTCCCTGTATAAAGTGGAAACAGTACCAATGGGTCCGCGCCCAGCGTGCAAGAAGCCAATCTCTCAGACACTGATTTTGAGAGGAAGAAAGTTTATTTCGCAGGCTAGCAAGCGGGAACTCAGTTATCGACCTCAGATTGAGTTCCTCGATTTGAGTGAGAAATCACATTTTATACTTATACATATTCATATAGGGGTGGAGAAAGGCGGTGGGCAAGGTCAGAAAGATTTAACTATTCATGGTTTCTAGTGATTATTTATCAGGAAGTGGGGCTGAGACTTGGCCCAGAAGTGGCCCATGGACTCTTAGCTTTTGAAATAGGCTTGGCTACTGCCGATGACATACATTCAGTGATTTTGGTTCCTTGATGTGAGTCTTTTGGTTCCTTGACATGAGTTCTCTTGTGTTACTGAGCATGCGTGGCGACCCGGGGTCGTCTGTCAGTCATCTTTGTTCTGCGCATGTCTGACCAGTCTGAAGCGGTTAGATCTGGACCTGTCCCGGGCTCTCCAGAGGGTCTGCAGAACAACTTAGAGGAAGTGAGCGAAGTAATGTGGGAGGTGACTAGATGTGGTCTGATAACCAACGGAGTACTAATTAATTCGCTGTCTTCAGCCTCTAGGGTCCCCTAATAAAGTCACTGTTTAACAATCGTATTACCCTGTTTTACGTCCTTCATGACACTTAATTATTATCTGAAATAATCTTGTTTATGTGTTTACTAGCTTGTCTGTCCCCTCTTCTGCTCCACCCCCAGTGTAAACTCCATGAGTGCAGACTATTTTGCTCAATGCTTAGAATAATGCCTAGGAAGTAGAAAACTCTTTTGGGATACACATACTCCATTTTCTCATCTTAACTATCATTATCTTATAGTACGTTTTCTTTTTCTTCCTGAGACATTTTGTAAAGCTTTGATCTTGCTGAGAAATAAGAATCTCATCAATCCATCAAGTTTGCTAGAGCTCTTCTTTGAACTTCTGCGTTGCCATGATAAGCTTCTGCGAAAGGTAAAGAGCAAAATTACTTTTTTTTCTTGTATCTCATTCTTGTAGTGACATTAAAACTTCAGGAGTTTTGGAGTCCCTTGAATTCTTGATGGTTCATATTGTTGGATATAGTTAAGAAGAATTTTAAAAGGAAAAGAATTTATCATTGTGCATGCAATATGATAATAGCTAACATTTATTGCGTGTTTACTTTGTGCCAAACACCATTCATTCCAAGAGCTTTTGAGTATTAACTCATTTACTCCTCACAAAACCCTGTGTGATAGGTGGTGGTATTATTATTCTCACTTTACAGATGAAAAGGCTGAGGCAGAGAGAGAGAGAGTAACTTGCTTAAGGTCACACAACTTCTAAGTGGTGGGACTGGGCAATAAACTCAGTTTGGCTCTAGAACTGAAACCCTTTACCAGTGCACTGTACTGACTGGCTAAATCAGCATGGACAGTGATACCTATGCCTCCCCTTCCCTCAAATAAAACTAACTTTTTTGTTAATATTTCCCTATTGCTTTGTATTTCTTTATACAAGTAAGAAGCTGAAGGTTTATGAAAGAAATTTAAGAAAGAAAAACTTAAGTTTGCATTCATTAGCTTAAATGTTTTTTTCAAAGTATTGAGAGACTATCCCCACTTGATATTAGTAGTTGTATTTCTTTGTTTATCTTGTGGAGTAAAAGTGGTCCACAGGTACATAATTTGGGCACCACTGATATTTATATTTGCAGAATCATCCTGCATGTAGTAGGTAAATGCAACAACTTCCGTTTTTTTTTAATAACAGCTTTATTGAGATATAATTCACATACAGTTTACCCATTTAAAGTGTAATGATTTTTAGTATATTCACAGAGTTTTACAGCTATCAACGACAATCAGTTTTAGAACATTTTCACACCCGCCAAAACAAACCCTATATGTTCATTAGCAGTCACTCCCCCAAACCCCATCTCCTCTAGCCCTACACAGTCACGAATCTACTTGTGGTATCTATAGATTTCCTTATTCTGGATATTTCATATAAATGGAATTATATATTATATGATCTTTTGTGACTGGCTTCTTTAACAACATAATGTTTTCAAGGTTCGTCCGTGTTGTTGCATTCATCACTACAGTGCTTCATTCCTTTTATTGCTGGATAATATTTCTTTGTATGAATATGCCACATTTTATTTATCCACTCATCAGTTAATAGGCATTTGGATTGTTCCTACTTTATGGCTATTACGAATAATAGTGCTATGAGCATTCATATACAAGTTTTTGGATAAACATATGTTTTCAGTTCTCTTGGGTATATACCTATGAGTAGGGAAGCTGGGCTGTATGGTAACTTTATAGTTAACCTTTTCGTTGTTGTGCAATATGTATACTAAATCATTTGCCACCTCTAAACCATTTTCACATGTACAATTCAGGGACATTAATTACGTTCACCATGTTGTGCAACCATCACCACTATTTTGTTTCCAAATTTTTCCATTACCCTGAACAGGGACTCAGTGCCCCTTAATGTTTAATCTTTTGAGGTCAACTTTCCTTTTGCGTTTTAACTGCCTTTTTTGTTTTTGTTGTTTTGGGGGGTTTCTTTGGTCCCTTTTGTGGTATAATGAAAAGTAAGTAAAATTAAATCATCCTGAATATTTTTATATTCATCCAAATTGAACAGGATTAGAAATGTTGGTTAGGCTTAATGTGTATATGCTTTTGTTTCTTTTCCTCAGACTTTATACACTCATATTGTGACTGATGTCAAGAACATAAACGCAAAACACAAGAACAATAAAGTAAATATAGTAAGTATCCTTTTGTTTTCCATGTCCGCAGCGTTGTACCATCAGTGTATTAAGCCTCTCTGTTTCTCTTCAGGTATTGCAAAATTTCATGTACACCATGTTAAGAGACAGCAATGCGACTGCAGCCAAGATATCTTTGGATGTGATGACTGAACTCTACAGAAGAAACATCTGGTAAAATACATGTATTTATTAAGAAGTAGATCATTTTATTCATTTGTAATTAACACAGAACACATACAGAAATAGTTTTCTTGATCTCTGTGATATCTCTGTCATAGACTAAGCTGGAAATAAAAATAATAGAAGTAATCCAAATGACTAATAACATTGGCTACCATTTCCTGAGGCCAGGGACTTCATATTACCTCATTCAACCCTCAAAACAGTGTAATGCATCTTATGTGGAATTATTTATAGGTAATGAACTGAAGTTCATAGATTTTTAAGTTTAGTAGTTAGTAAGGGACAGTTCTGAAATTCAAACCCAGATCTCTGACTCCAAAGTCTATGCTCTTTCTACTCTGTCACTCTCAAGATTTTCAAGTCTTATGTATGTAAAATACTATATTTTATAAACTTTCATTTGTTGGTGTAGTACCACCAACTCATGTCTTTTGCTTCTCTCATTAGCTGTTTTTTTTTAACCATAAAATAATGTTTCTTCATTGCAGCAGAAAACTTGGAGAAGCTAGAAAAGTTTTTTTTTTTCCGGTTTTTGTTTTTAAATATTGATAGTTCCACCACATAGAGATGTGACTGTAAATTTTTTTAATAGTATTTCTTCCTGGTATTTTTAATATGCATTTTAAAATACAGTTGAAATTTTGCTATACTATATTAGAATTTCTTATTCTGTACCCCGCCCCCCGTTAACTTCATTAATTCTTGTGTCATTAAAAATTCTTCAAAAATTCTGTATTAATGACTCCATAATTTTCTGACATACATAAGACTGGGCTAAAATTGAAATCAAGCAACTTGTGGTTGACTAGTTAACAACCCATAACTTTGACAAATATTACTATTCTGAATCCGAACATGTTAGAGATATATGTTATGTCGTCTGTTTTATGCTATTGCTTATGCAGTAAAAATGGAGATTTGTTTAAATCTTTGTCTTCCCCCAGGAATGATGCCAAAACTGTCAATGTTATCACAACTGCATGTTTCTCTAAGGTCACCAAGGTGAGCTCATGTAGGACTGTGTGAGAACTGTTAGTTGTTCTGTGTGACATAGAACATGAAGGAGATGGATATGTGATGAAGAAGTCTTGTGTGGACATGTACTTTGTGCTTAGTAATGCTACATTTGTGCATTTAGAGGAGTCAGACGATTCCCTGATTTCATTTCTGCTTTAGAGGAGTCAAACAATTATCATGAAGAGTTTTTAAAATGCTGTGTGCTAAATAACAGCCTTAATGTTTAGATTTTGTGCTTTCCCCGTAATTCTTTTTTTTTTTCTTTCTTTTTTTTTTATTGTGCTTTAGGTGAAAGTTTGCAGAGCAGATTAGTTCCTCATTAATTCCCCTGTAATCGTTGACTTCTATTCTTTTAGGAATGTAAAGTCAGGCACCCAGAAAACCAAACCTGTTGCTGTTGAGTTGATTCCGATTCATAGCGACCCTATAGGACACAGCCGATAAAAATTTAAGGGCTGTGTTTTCCTTTCTGTTAGATGGGCTGTAATGTCACTTTTCTTGTCAGGGAAGTAGAAATTCTTGACAGTCTACTTTGAAGGATAACTAGGTAAAGCTTGGCTATTTTCATCTAGCTAAACTTTTTTTTTTATTACATATTTATGGGACAAATAACATAAAAACATTTTCTTTTAAGAAAAGTGAGCTAAAATTTTACTACACTTTGATTTTCTTTTTTGATCCTAGTTCATACTTATGTATAAAGTATAGACAAAAGCATTTATTGTAAGCTGGGTTAAGTAAGTGACTTTTTCCTGATTACTCTTTAGATATTAGTTGCTGCTTTGACATTCTTCCTAGGGAAAGATGAAGAGGAGAAACACGACAGTGACTCAGAATCCGAGGTTAGTTTAACCATTATTGCTTCTTACAGTTTATTAGATTTTATTACAGATGGTTAAGTCCATGACTGCTCAAGTTAGAAATTTATATGTCACAATTATCTTTTATTGATTGCTGTTATGTTGTGAGATTTTATTCCATTTAGAATTTGTCTCTTGATTCAGTAAGATTAATTAAGTAACTAATAAAACATAGATACATTCAGTCTTGTTCTTAGTTCTAATGTTACATTCGCTATGTAAATTTAGAATAGAAATTACCAGCATGTTTTTGAGGTAGTCTGTTTACATCATAGAAGTTTAGGGTGGTGGAGAGGAGGGAAATAATGCCATGACAGCTTTAAAAGAAAAAAAATCAAGATTTATGATATCATCATAATTTCTTGGAAGTATTAAAGGCAAGAAATTTAGAAAAAATTTTTTTCCTCCCTACCTTAGCATTTTGATAACAAGAATACTGGAATATATGATAATATCTTTTAATTAGTTTTATTATTGTTTTACTATTATTGTATTAAATAATGTATGAACAGTACATTCTCACTGTGAAATATTTCAGATAATATAGATAAAATTTTTCTTAGCCCTGTCTTACTTCCACTTCCCTCAGAGGTAACCACTTTGTTTCCTGTGTATTTACATGATGTGTGTATGTGTAATGTTAGGCATGTACTAGGTTTTTAAAAACTATATATATAATATGTGTATTATTATGCAGCTTGCTTCATATCAGTCTGTTTATAGATCTAAAGATTTATATAGACATATAAAAAGATTTAGATCTTTTTGTTTGTACATATAGATGTACCTTTTTCTTTAACATTTAAAAATGTGTATACTGTCATTTAAACATTTTCATGTTGATAAATATTTGTTTCCATTTTCTTTCTTCAATTAAATACAGGACTGCATTCTATCTGTATGTTTTATTTCAGTAAAAAGCAAAACATAACAAAAATCAGTGCTGCGGTAAAAATCTTCGTATCTACCTGTGTGTACGATAGTTTTTATTTAATTTTAGTGGTAGTATTCATTTTTAAAAAGTGATTAAAAAGATTACTCTTTGCCTCTATGCAGATTTTCATTGTTATGATTTTACAAAGTAATTTCTTCTTCAGGATGAAGGACCAACAGCGAGAGACCTTCTTGTGCAGTATGCCACAGGGAAGAAAAGCTCTAAACACAAGAAAAGATTGGAAAAGGCTATGAAAGTACTCAGGGTGAGACTTGTACTTGGGGAATGAGGTAGGGATCATTAGAATGCAGAGTATGTGGTTATTAGCAGGAGCTTTTAAAAATTTGAAATAGCATTTTTGAAAGCTTAGAGATGTGTGATTAATATTTCAGGTGAATAAACTTATTCAGCTCTAGCAAAATCTGTGACTTGAATAAATTAATTTGATTTAATTTACGTTTTACTCGTTCTGATCAAGATGGCCTGTATTAGTATATCTTTGCCAGACGTGTCTCCTCCGAAGAGTACATAAATGAAGTATATTTGGTATTTTATAATGATTATTCTGAAAATCTTTAACTTGGCCCCTGTGTGCTTTTTTTTTTGAATGTATGTTTTCGTATCCGTTTAAGTCTGAACAGGTGCTAATAGTTGGAACAGTCTCAAGATTTAAGCTTAAAAGACGAAAACCACCTTTAGTTTTTCCAATTCAAAGGAAGGTTTTTGGAACAAGATTTGTTTTCCTTTTTGAATAGTGTGGTGGACTTGAGAACGGCCTTTAGCACACCTTTGATAATCCCTTGGGGAATCATCACTGTAATTTAGAGTGTAAATGTTTTTCCTTTCCTTTCAGAAACATAAGAAGAAGAAAAAACCAGAGGTGTTTAACTTTTCAGCTATTCACTTGATTCATGATCCCCAAGGTACTATGATTATGACTTTTTAAGTTCCTTGCTGGCCATGTCTGACTGTTTAGTTTCCTACCTTCATTTTTGCCAAAGAATGTAACACCCCTGGCACATAATAGGTAATCAATAAAAGCTTACTTGTTAATACTTGGTTGCAGCTTAGAGAATTATGTTCTAAACCAGTGACTCCTAGTCGACAGCAAAATAAGAAAAATATGGAAGAACATCTCTATCTGACATTGATGTTTATAACAACACAGTAGTGGTAGGACATTTTACTTGACCAATTAAAAAGTTGACAATCTTTTGTTGGTCTTTTTTTTTTTTTTTTTTTAAATTGTTCTGTGGAAACCGAAAAACTGGGAAACCCTGTTGTATAATACTAGTTCTCAAACTAGGCTGAACATTGGAATCGCCTGAGTGATTTATAAAAATATGCTGATGTTTGGGTCCTGTTATCCCCAAAGATTCTAATTTAGTTGGTATGGGATGTGGCTGATTATTAGGATTTTAAAAAGCTCTCTGTACTCTAATGTGCAGTAAAGCTTGCTGACTCTTGCTCTAAATCAGTGTTAAATTTTAATGCCCATACAAATCACCTGGAATCTTATTAAAGTATAAATTCTGATACTGTAGATCTGAAATGGGGCCTGAGATTCTGTATTTCTAACAAGCTCCTGAGGCTTTAGAGAACTGCTTAAGTGGAGCACTTATCAACAATCATTCTAGATATTAATATTGAGAATTCTTAAGACTTACCTTTGGGCACCATTGAAAGTATATTTACTGGTGTGCGAATCTTTTCATCTGCTGTCATGTAGCTGTTTTTACTGCCCTGGTTCAGCACAGTGATTTCAGGCACAGCCATACCAGAGTCACTGTGAACTACATCTTTCCCTACACCTGTTAGGTAACATAATGGTGTACAGACCATGGACCCACAGTGTACTTCTTTGATACTTTCCTTACAGATTTTGCAGAGAAACTACTAAAGCAACTAGAGAGCTCTAAGGAGAGATTTGAAGTGAAGATGATGCTCATGAACCTTATCTCCAGATTGGTGGGAATTCACGAGGTTTGAATTACATTATATTCTCTTGATGAGTATTAGAAGTAGAATTATCTTTGGTAAAAGGAAAGTCATTAGGTAGAGCAGTGGCTTAATTTTACCTCTCAACCTTTTAAATCCATTGAGTTTACAGAAAAATAAAATCTCTCACCCTAAAAGTAACTTTCTATCACTTTCTTTCCAATAAGTAAATATTTTTATTTTATTTAACTTTGTTTCATATATACATTTTTCTGAACTAGCATAACGCACGTATTTTCATTAACTATTACTAACGTTTCACAAGTAGCCCTGGTGGCGCAGTAGTTAAACGCTCGGCTGCTAACCAGTAGGTCAGCAGTTTGAACCCACCAGCCGCTCCACTGGAGAAAAAACCTGGTGAAAGCCTAGGAAACTCTAGGGGACAGTTCTAGCCTGTCATGAGTTGCTGTGAATTGAAATCGACTCCACGGCACACAACAACATTACATTTCACAGTTTGTTTAACCCTTCATGGCTTTCCTGACTTCTAGATCTCTCTAGCTGGAAATTGTCATATCTGCAAAGCTGAATTTTCTGTCATTTATTTTATATTAAACTAGATGGCAAGAGTTCCTTAGTAGTGTATAGGTGTCTCTGTGTGTGTGTGTGTGTGTGTGTGTGTGTGTGTATGTTATGTATATGTGCATACATCTAAGAGCATCACACATACTTTTAGACTGCCATTGTAGAAAAAAGAGAGATACCCAAAAATCTAGGTCATAAAAACATGACCATTGAAAGCGTTTCCTGTCACTTTGCTCTTGTGATTGGTACTCCCTGAACATCATGAAATGCATCACATTCCTTTAAAATTTTTTAAAATAAGAAAAGTAGAACAGGCTTGTTTATTGAAAATCAAATGATATAAACATATGCGAAGTTAAAAGTAAAAGCACACATGAGTGAAAGCACTTATTCCCTTTCACTAAGAAAAAACCTGTACTCCCAAAGTAGGATCACTAGGTCAGTTCTTGTTTCATTTGTACAGTAATTTCATCTCAGACCTGAATCTGAGCATGATAGGAAAGCAAAATTGATTTGCAGTTTAAGCTTAGTTTGATGGAAATGATACTGGAGTTTCACAGCTGACCACAAATGAACATCTTTATATTGAACCACAGCCTTCATTGTTACTTCTCAATGGCCCATCCTAGTTCTGCTCTGTGGTTAAAAGAGAATAATTTATTCCCCCATGACAACCCTTGAAAAACACCATCCTTCTCTAAAGTTTCTCTTCTGGAAGTTAAACATTGCCAGTTCCTTGACTGGTGGACCCTTGTCACCTTTACCTAGGTAGACTCCAGTGCAGTAGTGTTTTCTCTAAAATATGGAGCGTAGAGTAGTTCCCCTGATTTGGTTGGACTGGTAGGTAGTAATAAAACCAGGACTGTGGCCTTTTTCATGATTGTGAGCATCACTCCATACTATTCAGATGTGAATTACTATTTTGTCTCTTGCTCTCAAGCCTTAATATCAGCGCTGTTCTATCCTATAATCCCTTCTGTCTTTGAACACAAAAAATTCAGTTCTGCAGCCATACCAATTTTAGAAGTAGGAGAATATTACACTTTGGTTGCCTCTCTTCCCCCTAGTTTATTCTGTTTATACTTTCTTTTTTATATCATGGGTACAGACAGCATGGCCTCACTTGAGAGAGAATTCCTTTCCTTGGTTAATACAGCATACTGAATCATCCTGGGCAAGATTGCTGATGGAGAAAACACAAAATGATTCCCAGTTAGTTAAGCTGGGTGATATAATTGCATTGTGGAGCAATGAAATTCCCATAGCTACAGGTACATAAATGTTAAAAGCAGTGTATTATTCTCTCCACAGCTTTTCCTCTTTAACTTCTATCCCTTTGTTCAGAGGTTTCTGCAGCCCCACCAAAGAGGTAAGCCACACTTTGCCACATTCCTTTGGTGGTCTTGGTGTTCAAATAACTATCCAGTGTCTCTTGTTCTGGAATCACTAAAGACAGAGTTAGGACTGACATGCTTTCTGTATCAGAGAAAGGGAGAGAAGATGTTATGTTCTCTTTCTAGTGTCTGCCATTGGTTAGTTGTTTAAAAGAAAATAACAAATAAATTGGTTCCTCAAATTAAGTCTTTTTGTAATGCCATAAATAGGTAGAAAATTCTTAATAAGTTTTACTGTAACTTTCTAACAGGTATCAGGATTTTATCTTACTGTTCTCATTGCCCTCATGTATGTTCTCAGTTAAAAACAACATACAAGCAGGAAAGAAGAGATGGTTGTTTTTGCCTTTGAACTTGAACCAAGGTAGGGAGGAAACTAATGTTTAGTGAATATCTAACATGAGCCAAGCACTGTGTGAGGTGCTTGACATACATCACCTCATGTAGTCCTCACATCAATCCTGTGAGGTGTAGAAAGAAAAGAAAAAGACCAAGATCACTCAGCAAATAAATAGCAAACCCTCATTTCTTTCTTTTGCCAAAGGCCTTGTTTTTTATATACACTATACTCTCTTTGAAGGGAGAGTGTACGTATATATACATTTGTATTTATTCATTCGACAGATACGTAGTGCTTTCTGTGTTGATCATTGCTTTAGACACTAGGAATTCCACAGTGAACCTAAATGTCCTTACCCTCACAGAGCTTGCATTCTAGAGGGAGAATACAGAGAGTGCCGTGTATATATGTCCAGGTAAAAGAAGTGTTTTGAAGAAAAAGGAAGCAGGGTAAGGGAGTGATAGGGAGTGTAATAAGGAGTAATAAGGAGTGCTGGGGCAGGTTTTGTTTTAGATTGTGTGGCCAGGAAAGACCTTTCTGTTAGGGCAACAACTGAGCAGAGACCTGAAGGAAGTGAGAGGGTGAGCCACACAGGTATCTGGGAGTTAGGTGTTACAGATGGAGTAAGCAGCAATAGCATTGAGGCGGGAATGTGCTTGCCATGTTTGTTGTAGTCCTAAGAGGCAGAGTGAGAAACTGACTTTGACCTTTCTGTTCCCTTACATTTCCAGAAGTAACAAAGATCCTTCTATTTGCTGCACAAGCATCTCATTACCTGGTACCCCCAGAGGTAAGCATCCTTAAACCGTATTTCTGGATCTAGTACCAGAATAACAATGCCACCATTAGGTACATCAAGGTGACTTTTCCCACAGAGATTATTCTCCTTTTTTTTTTTTTTTCTTTAAGTGAATAGAAATGAATTAACTCTTAAGGAGATATATATAGAAGTTCAGTTGTATAGCCCATAGAAAGTAAGGTTTGCTTTGGACAACTTGTTGAGAGTTCTGATTTTGTTTAATAAGCAAATTTTATGACTAAGGGAAGTCAAGAGTAGTAAGTTTACAGTAATTATTTCTCAAAGCCAAGTATTCCTTTCTTTGATTAATACGGTATTGGGTTATCCTAGTGAAAGCATTTTTTTTTTTTTTTTTTTTTAAGTCCATATTGAAAAATAATGTCAAATGGGAATAAAATTTAGTCTGAGGATAGCCAAGAAGACTGAGTCCTCAGTGGAGTGTTTTTCATCTGTCTTTCTCAGTTATGATTCCTTCCAACTCCCAAACTGAAGGTTGGGGGCTGTTTATCCTCTGTGAATAATATATTGTCAAATAATATATACTCAAATATTTTGTCGAATAATACGTACTCAAATATTTGAACAGGTACGGACATTTTATCAGCACTCATTTCTTTTATCCCCAATTCAGATTATCCAGTCATTGCTCATGACTGTGGCCAACAATTTTGTTACTGACAAGAACTCTGGCGAAGTTATGACAGTAGGGTATGTAGAACTTGGTTGGAAGTGGTGGATGTGTTGTTTTTTTTAATGCACTAGGTTTGCTTTAAGTAGAGCTCACTTACCGAGATGTGAGATTTTCACCTGGCAGTGTGGCCCCTAGAAAAGCAGTAATTTAAAATATGCTACCATCGTCTCAGGAGGCTTGGTATTTTTATTTTATTGGTCAGAATTTTGAAGAAGGAGCAGGAGAAAGGATACTTTGTCTTTTTACTAGCTTTACTCTTTGAAGTGAATGATTGTTTGGCAATCTAGATGTTTTTCTCCTATCTGCTACCCTGAATTCATATCGCCCACTAAACAATTGATTTGTTGTTGAATCACTTTTTAATACCAAGTTGGTTCAGCAGCCCTTTATATTAATTCAAAAGCAATAAGTGTGAGCACTGGTTTCAGCTTTGTCTGAGCTGTCCGAATAACTAAGTAAAGTGTGAACAGTTGCTTTTTTTCCCCGCCCTTGAATAGTAATGTTGACATAACAGCCCTACAGACCTTTAACCTTTCTTATTTGACCTGATCCTTTGTCTCTTAGAAATGGAGAGTAAATGCTGCCACAGTTTAGTGTCCTGGGCACTAAATGGCAGTGAACTATCTGGAATAAAAGCCCTCTAAGGCTCCACAGCCCCACACATACACGTTCTCTACCCTGTTGCAGTTTTAGAGACATAAGCCATGTTAAACCCATCTCGTGTTCCTTTTGATTTAGTCCTTTTAGGAAACCTTTTTAGGTTGAACCACATGAAATTGCTAGATTTTTTTTTTTAATTCATTTTCCTTTTCTTACTTCATTTTCCTTTTCCAGTATCAATGCTATAAAAGAGATAACAGCTCGATGTCCTCTGGCCATGACTGAAGAACTTCTCCAAGACCTGGCCCAGTATAAAACACACAAAGATAAGAGTAAGTTGCATGTTACTTTCTGTATTCCAAAGAGCTCATTTTTGCCTTGGTATGCTCTTTGCTCTGGAGTTTCTAATTCATTGTGTTATTTTACAGATGTGATGATGTCTGCTAAAACTTTGATTCAGCTCTTCCGAACACTGAATCCTCAGATGTTGCACAAGAAATTCCGGGTAAGTGAAGTATGCCTGTGTTGATCTACAGGTTGTGGTCTTAGGAGGTAAGAGTAATTTCCAGCGATTTGAATTTTAGTAGTTGTGGTGCTTCCATTATGAGTGCCAGCGATGCACACAGGTTTATTCTTTGAACTCAGAAGACAACTGATTGGTATAATACCTCTGCCTTAAATATTTTGTAGTTGGCCAAAAAAAAACCAAACCTAAACTTGTTGCCATCGAGTCAATTCTGACTCATAGCGACCCTATAGAACAGAGTAGAACTGCCCTATAGGGTATCCAAGGAGTGGCTGGTAGATTCGAACTGCCGACGTTTTGGTTAGCAGCCAAGCTCCTAACCACTGTGTCAATTGTAGTTAGTGTCCTAGTCATCTAGTGCTGCTTTAACAGAAATACCACAAATAGATGGCTTTAACAAAGAGAAGTTTATTTCCTCACAGTCTAGTAGGCTAAAAGTCCAAATTCAGTGCATCAGCTCCAGGGGAAGGCTTTCTCTGTCTGTCAGTTCTGGAGGAAGGTCCTTATTATCAATCTTCCCCTGGACTAGGAGCTTCTTCGCACAGGAACTCTCTGCTTGCTTCCCTTTGCAGGCCACACCCTAGGGAAACTCCTTCTACATTACACCTTAGTAACAGTGTTACACAATCCCACCCTAATCCTCTTTAACATAAAATTACAATCACAAAGTGGAGGACAACCACACAATACTGGGAATCGTTGCCCAGCCAAACTGATACATATTTTTGGGGGACACAATTCAATCCATGACAGTTGGCATGTGCCTGCTAATGATGACTGAGACTTGTAGTCCTGTTGAAAGCTTTTGTCATTGTTAAGAGATTAGAATCAGTCAGTAGCTGATGACAGTGTTGACCAGGTCTAGTTGGGAGGAAGGAGTAACGTATATACAATAGAGAGATGGTGATATGGAGACTTAAAAATCAGAGCAATGAGGGGAAATTACTAACTAGGTAGTAGACTATCAGAGTGTTAACTTTGGTGAAGGGAAAGTCAGTGCACAATATAGGGGAAGTCAGCACAGCTTGACCAAGGCAAAGTTGTAGAAGCTTCCTAGACACAAACACCTTGAGGGACTGAATTGCTGGGGCTGAGGGCTGGAGACTATAGTCTTGTGGGACATCTAGGTCAATTGACATAGTTCTTAGAGAAAATTTTCTACATCCTACTTTGGTGAGTAGTGTCTGGGGTCTTAAAAGCTTGTGAGTAGCCATCTAAGATACATCTATTGGTCCCATCCTGTCTGGAGCAAAAGAAAATGAAAAAAACCAAATTTGCAAGGAAAATAATAGTCTAAAGGACTAATGGACCACATGAACCACAGCCTCTGTGTCATGGATTGAATTAAGTCCCCCCCAAAAATGTATGTATCAATTTGGCTGTTCCATGATTCCGAGTATTGTGTGGTTGTCCTCCATTTTATGATTGTAATTTTATGTTAAAGAGGATTAGGGTGGGATTGTAACACCCTTACTAAGGTCACATCCCTGATCCAATGTAAAGGGAATTTCCTTGGGGTACAGCCTGTACCACCTTTTATCTTACAAAAGATGAAAAGGAAGCAAGCAGAGAGTTGGGGACCTCATACCACCAAGAAAGCAGTGCTGGGAGCAGAGCACGTCCTTTGGACCTGAGGTTCCTGCACAGAGATGCTCTCAGACAAAGGGAAGACTGATGACGAGGACCTTCCTCCAGAACCGACAGAGAAAGCCTTCCCCTGGAGCTGACACCCTGAATTTGGAATTCTAGCCTACTAGACTGTGAGAAAATAAATTTCTCTTTGTTAAAGCCATCCACTCGTGGTATTTCTGTTAGAGCAGCACTAGATGGCCAAGATACTCCACTAGCCTGAGCCCAGAAGAACTAGATGGTGCCCGGCTACCACCACCAACCGCTCTGACAGGGATCACAATAGAGGGTCCTGGACAGAGTGGGAGAAAAATGTAGAACAAAATTCAAATTCACACACACACACAAAAAGACCAGACTTAACTGGTCTTACAGAGACTGGAGGAACCCCCAAGACTATGGCCCCTGGACACCCTGCTAACTTAGAACTGAAGCCACTCTCAAAGTCCACCTTTCAGCCAGAGATTAGACAAGCCTATTTAAAACAAACACTAACACACGTGTGGAACTTGCTTCTCAGTTCAATCAAGTATATGAGACCAAATGGGCAACACCTACCCAAAAGCAAAGACAAGAAAGCAGAAAGGAACAGGAAAACTGGACGAGTAGACACAGGGAACCCAGGAGAGGGCACATTGCAGGGATTGCAACCAATGTCACAGAACAATTTCTGTATAAATTTTTGAATGAGAAACTAATTTGCACTGTAAACTTTCACATAAAACACACACACATACGAACAAAAATGGAGCAATTATTCTCTGATAATGGCTAATTTCAGAAGAGAAGTAGAAATTGGGGTAGCAGAGTTGTGGCTGTGGGAATTTACTTTGATCTAAGAGATAAGTGGGTTGTTTTTGTCATTTAATTTCCTCCATTTTTTTAATAATTCTCCCTTCTCAATTCATAATCCTAGAGAATTCCTTTTCATGATTAATGTTTTGCAGTCTAAGCACCTTGATATAAACAATTTTCTTTCCTTTAGGGTAAGCCTACAGAGGCCTCATTAGAAGCAAGAGTTCAAGAATATGGAGAACTAGACGCTAAAGATTACATTCCAGGAGCAGAAGTTCTGGAAGTTGAGAAAGAGGAAGAGAATGCTAAAAATGATGAAGGTTCATTTTTATTTCACTGTTACTCAGGGCAGAGTCACTCCTGTATTTCTATTGACCTTTAAATCTTGATGCTGTTTGAAAAATCATTCACTCAGTAAATATTTACTGAACAATGACTACATGCCTAGCAACGTTATAAATTGGGGATCAGATGGGCATGATTCCTACTCTTATGGTGCTTACCTTCAAGTGTAGGAGGTACCTTTTATGTCCTTTGGTGTTGATGCATCTAACCAAAGGCATGCTCTTTGGTGCGTGGGAAAGATAATGATTTTGTTTTTGTTGCCTGAAAAATGATGAGAGTTAGTCCTAGGAGCAGTCATCCCAAATTCTTCCTGTTGAAAAATGCTTGAGGAATGCCATTCTGATTTCAGGTTAGCAGTATTTGTCAGAGTCCTGTCTTATTTCTAGTCATTCATTCATTATTTCAACATAACTTTCTTAAGCATTAGCTGTGTGCCAGCCACACTCAATAGAAAGATTAATAATATGGTCCCTGCCCTTGAGGACCTTTCATAAACAACTGAGTGATAAATTGCTTGCAGGTTATATGATTGGATTTGTGGCATAAGCTCAGGAGGGAAATCAGGTTCAAAAAAGTCTTCAAAGAGATGGTGAGCCATGAACTATATCTTGAATGATGAGGCAGGCATTTGGCAAAGAGTCGTAGACTAGGGGAGACTTTCCAGGTAAAATGTGAGCAAAGTCTTGAAGTATTTAGGGAACTATTAGAATGTAGTTTACAAGGTGGGATATAACAAGGTATGAGGCTAGATATAAGTTGGTGGTCTTATTGTGAGGGGTTGTGTATGTGATCATGGGAAACCACTGAGGGATTGTAATTATCTGTGATTTAGAAAGCTTACTTTCATGGCTCCATTAAGAACACTAATACCTTTTTATCGAGACTTTCTGTAAAGTTCTTTCATGTAAAAAATCTTCAACTCAGAATGACTGTTTCCAACTGGCTTCTCATATAGAAAATGTATAAACATGATTAGACGAGTTGAATACTTGCTGTGTGACCATTAAATGTACAAGTGCAGATTTGGTGGATCTTGTTGATTTGTTGGAAAGAACAGTGGCTCTGGAGTCAGAAGTGATTTTCATGATTTTGATGTAGGCTGCATATCCTAGCAGTGTGGCTCAGGACAGGTTGCTTAATTCTGAGAGTCTGTTTCCTCTTCCGTTGAGTCATGAGAGTTAGAGAAACTGATTGTAAGATTTTGGCATCTGGTAGGTACTTTGTCAGTGCTTATTCCCCATTCCTTAAATGAATTAAATTGATGTTGCGTAGTTGTTGATCAGTAGAAGTTTATTCGAGGTTCGTTGGCTTACTTTTCTGTTGCTTGATTTTTCTCAACATACTGTGAGTACCCAACAGAAAGTGATAGTAATAACGTGCTCTTTTTCACACAGATGGGTGGGAAAGTGCTAGTCTCAGTGAGGAGGAGGATGCTGATGGTGAATGGGTTGACGTGCACCACTCTTCCGATGAAGAGCAGCAAGAGATTGTAAGTTTCAACATTTCATTTTATAAATGCACCACTCTGATGTTTACTAAGCCTTCATTTTTGCTGGGCCTTATAGAGGGTAGAATTTTTTTTTCCCCCATTTCTTTATTTTATTTTATTGTTGTACTTTAGGTGAAAGTTTACAATTCAAGTTAGTCTCTCATTAAAAAATTTATACATACATTGTTATATGACCCTAATTGCTCTCCCTATACTGTGACAGCACGTTCCTCCTTTCCACCCTGATTTCCCATGCCCATTCAGCCAGCCCCTGACCCTCTCTGCCTTCTCATCTCACCTCCGGACAGGAGCTGCCCGCTTAGTCTCATGAATCTACCTGAACTAAAAAGCACACTCTTCAAGAGTATCATTTTATGTCCCATAGTCCAGTCTAATCTTTGTCTGAAGAATTGGCCTCGGGTATGGTTTTAGTGCTGGCTTGACAGAGAGTCCGGGGGCCATGCTTTCTGGGGTTCCTCCAGTCTCTGTCAGACCATTAAGTCTAGTCTTTTTACTAGAATTTGAGTTCTGCACCCCACTTTTCTCCTGCTCCAACAGGGACTCTCTGTTGTGTTCTCTGTTAGGGTGGTCATTGGTGGTAGCCGGGCACCATCTAGTTCTGGTCTCAGGCTGTTGCAGTCTCCGGTTTATGTGGCCGTTTCTGTGTCTTGGGCTAATGCTTTCCTTGTGACTTTGGTGTTCTTCATTCTCCTTTACTCCAGGTGTGATGGGACCGATTGATGCATCTTAGATGGCTGCTTGCTAGCTTTTAAGACCGCAGACACCACTCACCAAAGTGGAATGCAGAACATTTTCTTAATAAACTTTGTTACGCCAATTGACCTAGATGTCCCCTGAAAGCATGGTCCCCAGACTTCTGCCCCTGCTACTCTGTCCCTCGAAGTGTTTGGTTGTATTCAGGATACTTCTTAGGTTTGGTTTCATTCAGTTGTGCTGACTTCCCCTGTAGTGTGCGCTGTCCTTCTAGAGGGTAGAATTTGACTAAGCTCTCAGTTGAGCTAGTAGCCACTTAAGCCTTTGTTTTTGTGCTTTCAAGTCCAAGAAGCTAAACAGCATGCCAGTGGAGGAGCGGAAAGCCAAAGCTGCAGCCATCAGCACTAGTCGGGTTTTAACTCAGGAAGACTTTCAGAAAATCCGCATGGCCCAACTGAGGAAAGAACTCAGTGCTGCCCCCGGGAAAGCAGAAAAGAGGAAATATATTGAAATAGACAGTGATGAGGAGCCCAGGTAAATGGCACATACATCAGGTCTTCCCTCTGCTCTCATGGTAATGAAAATATTGGGGAAGGAAGTTCCATAGCTGTTTCATATTATACTTTTTCCCTCAATCCCAGGGGTGAGTTACTTTCACTTCGAGATATTGAACGCCTTCATAAAAAGCCAAAGTCTGACAAGGAGACAAGACTAGCAACTGCAATGGTGAGTGAGGTGTACCATTCCCTGGTTTTTTGAGAAGAAAGCAAATCAGATGAAAAATGATCCAGAATTTGTACAGCAGAGAATGGCATTATTTAAAACAAAAAGATCTTTTAACCAAGGTATAATTGTATTAGTATATAGTATGATTATATTACAAATGTTATAATAATATAATTGTAAGATCATTTTAATAAACAGTATAACACACAGATATTAGGTGTTCATTTAGATGAGTTTTGACAACTGTATTTGCCCATGTAATCACCACCCAAACAAGATTTAGAGGACAAAAAGGCAGTATTAAGTGTTCATGGTATGAGGGCAGCCTTGTACACCCACCCACTCCTCACTTATCAACATGGTTAGGTTCCAAAGACCAGGTCATTATGTGAAAATCAGTGTTATGTGAAAATGGAGGATGACCCTATCAGATTACAAAATGAAGGATGACTACATCATTACATAACTGCCAGACACTGAGAATCATGGCCCAGCCAAGTTGACACATAACCTTAACCATCACAGCCAGCATTACTCTCGCCTTGCACCTCAGAGTTTGTTACTGCCAGATATATGGCATTAATGTGCAAAATAGATAGTAGATTTTTTACCATTGTAATAAATGTGAAAGATCAGATAACAAGATTATCCTTAAGTGAGGAGTAGGTGTATATTTATCAAAGCTGATAGAAAAACGAGAATGTTTACCTTCATTACTGAAAAGCCAAACAGTCAGTTGGAATTACTTCTGGCAAATGCCATGGCTGTTTATAATCATGTGCTGCCAGCATTCCCAACTTCATTTTCTGTTTCTTTACTTGTCTTAGACACCACCCCATACTGGCTTCACAACACCCTTGGGTACTGATACTGTTTAGATATGTTTAAAACCCCATGCTTTTTCTTCTCCACACCTTTGCGTATACTGTCCCTGTTTCCTGGAATGCTCTACATTTCCCCTTGTTTTCCCCACCACAAACACCTTTGTCCTGTAAAAATGGCTCACGTGTGCCCCTCTCTGGGAAGCTCATCTGACCTTGCCTTACCAGGCTGAATTATGACCTTTTCTTCCACTGACCTCTCCTGGCTCCATTATAATACATCATAGTCATTTCTGCCCGGTATAGTACTGAATTGCTGGGGAACAAGGACTATGTTCTATCCCTCTTTGTGTCCTTGGCATCAAGTAGAGTGTCTGGCACAGAGTAGACTGATACGTTGGTTAGACAGCTCTCCAAGGTGTGTTGTTTAAGAAAAAATACCAGTCTTTTGTCTTTTTGTGTTGATAGGCTGGAAAGACAGACCGAAAAGAATTTGTGAGGAAGAAAACCAAAATGAATCCATTTTCAAGTTCCACAAATAAAGAGAAGAAAAAACAGAAGAACTTTATGATGATGCGGTATAGCCAGAATGTCCGGTCAAAAAATAAACGTTCCTTCAGAGAAAAGCAGGTGAGTTCAGTTTGAAGTGTGAGTGGCTGGAATTCTAAGACTGCTTTACATTTGAGATGGAATCATGTCTTCGGAAGACTTTGTATTATATGGGTGTCTTGGGATTCCCTGTTGCCATTGAGTTGATTCCGACTCATAGCGGCCCTATAGGACAGAGGAGAACTGACCCATAGGGGTTCCAAGGCTGTAATCTTTACAGAAGCAGACTGCTACATCTTTTCTTCCGCAGAGCACCTGGTTAGTTCGAACCACTGACCTTCACTTAGCAGCTGAATGCTTAACAACTGTGTTACCAGGCCTCCTCATCTTGGGATCAATGGGGACTATTTACTGGAGAGCATGGAGAGGAGGAAATAGTCAGAACATGTAAATTCCAGAACTGACTTAGTTGAGATCCAGCTATGTGACCAAAGGGAAGTCCATCTTCTTCATCAGTTAAGGGAATCACGTTAGATGATCGTGAAGTCCCTTCCCATGCTAAAATTCTCTGACATTTGATCTGTGAAATATAAAAATTAATGCAATAAGAATTTTTAGACAAAGCCCTGCTTTATTCCTTGTCAGCAACTCTTGAGTCATAAAACTTCTTAAAGATTAAGGAATTTTTTATTCAAGTAAATTAACAGTTCATTGGACATATGCACTTGTTGGTTCAAAAATGCTTTTTCCTTGTTCTCCAGTTTTCTTGCCATTTGGAATCTGAAATTAATCAGAATTTCTGTGTATGTTTCCTCGCCCTGGGTTTTCTTCAGGGTCTCTGCATCGTAAAATTTAAGTCTAGGTTCCTGATTTTTTCCATTCTCTCCTTCACTCTAGACCAACACTGTCCAATAGAAATGTAATGCAAACCACATTTGTAATGGTAAAATTTCTAGTAGTCATATTTTAAAAAGTAAAAAGAAAACAGGTGAAATTAATTTTAATAATATATTTAACCCAAGATCTCCCAAATATTATCATTTCACACGTAATCAGTATAAAAAATTATTAGATATTTTACTTTTTTTTCTTTAACTAATTCTTTGAAATCCGTTGTGTATGTACTTATGCATCTCAGTTCAGGTAGCCACATTTCAGATGCCCGATAGCTACATGTGGCTAGTGGCTGCCGTATTGGACAGCATAACCATAGAGCATCCCTAAAACTGTCTGTAGTTCTGGAGGCAGTCTGGGCAGGTGTGATCGCGTGTACTCTGTGGGAAAGAAATATAACAGTTCATACTCCCTCTACTCCTCAGTAATATTTAACTGTCTTAAATAAAAGAGTCTTAACTGGTGTGAACGTGTACATACAGAAGGCTCTTATTACAGGGAAGCCGTTAGAAAGATAAAGGGAGAAAGTACGTTCAAATAGTGACATTCAAGGAAGGAGGGAACTGAGATGGGTGTGAGAGTAGCCTATGCTTTGTTACAAAGGTTAATGAGCAAAATGTAATCCATGTAACCTTGGGTTATAACAGTATCACCAGTTCACCTTTAGTGATTCCTATGCAAGCTGACCCGGTATGTGTCAGAGTAGAACTGTTCTCCACAGAGTTTCCAGTGACTAATTTTTTGGAAGTAGATTGTCAGGCCTTTCGAGATACGTGTATTAGTTATCTAGTGCTGCTGTAAT
Organism: Dugong dugon; assembly: GCA_030035585.1. Classification (NCBI taxonomy): domain Eukaryota; kingdom Metazoa; phylum Chordata; class Mammalia; order Sirenia; family Dugongidae; genus Dugong; species Dugong dugon. The sequence continues at coordinate 51,580,133 of CM057463.1, forward strand.
AGAAATACCACAGGTGGGTGGCTTTAATAAACATTTATTTTGTCACAGTTTAGGAGGCTAGAAGTCTGAAATCAGGACACCAGCTCTAGGGAAAGGCGCTCTCTCTCTCTCTCTCAGCTCTGGGGGAAGGTGCTTGTTCCTTGGTTCTCTGGTGATCTTCATGTGGTGTGGCATCTATCTTCCCCCATCTCTGCTTCCTCTCTTCCTTGCTTAAGCTCTCCTTTTATATCTCAAAAGAAATTCACTCAAGACACACACTACACTAGTAACTGCCCAGTTGACATAACAAAACCAATTCCCAAATGGGATTATAACCACAGGTACGGGGTTAGGGGAAACCCTGGTGGCGTAGTGTTTAAGAGCTCTGGCCGCTAACCAAAAGGTCAGCAGTTTGAATCCACCACGTGCTCCTTGGAAACTCTGTGGGGCAGTTCTACTCTGTCCTGTAGGGTCGCCATGAGTTAGAATTGACTCGACAGCAGCGGGTTTTTGTTTTTTTTGTATGAAGTAAGGATTTACAGCACATATTGTTGAGGGACGCAGTTCACTCTGTAACAGCGCCTCTGGATGGACTGGAACCTCCAAGCTTTCAGTCAGCACCTTAGTGCATTAACCATTTGCAGCACCCAGGGACTCCATAACAATATTACCTAATATTTATGTATTTCTTACTGTGTGGCTTGACTATTCCAGAGCTTTCCATTTATTAGCTTGTTTAATTGATACACAATAATATGAGCAGGTACTATGTTTAAACCAATTTTATAGATGAGAAAACTGAGACAGATAGATGAGTTTGAGAAATACCTTCTTAGCCATGCAAATCAGGTTAAAATGAACTTTGTTTTTTCCTACCTTAAGTATCCCAGCTATTCCACATAATTACAGAGACATACCAAGACTTAGGTGTGAGCTATAGATAAGGAGTCAATAACTTAAAGTCATAAAATCCAAAAAGTTTGAACATTTAGATCTAGAGCTAGGCAGCCTTCACCCCAAAAATGCCTCTAATTGTAACAAAGCAAAAAAAAACCCAAAAAATAGAATTTATTTTTACACATCTTATTAAAATACAAAAGCTAGAAATCTTAAAATATTCCTGGGAATTAAAGAGTGGTGTTTGCAAATTAATGGAATAATATCCATCACACGCAGAAGATGTGTACATTGACCTTGGTTATCCTTTTTTTTTCTTTTTTTAAATTTGGGTTTATTCTTTATACTCTTTTATTTGATATTCTGCTTATTTTCTTTGGGGAAATGTAAAAGTTTATAAGGGCTTTCATAGGTTCACTCCAAATACTGGATCCCCAGTTTTCTTTTCTTCTAGATTATCTTTACCTTCTAATTCTACCATGGGAAAGCCAGCTCCTGTAGTTAGAAAAGACTACAGGGGATTAAAGCTTGGATCTGGTTCAATTAGAATTAGATTTCATTTCCTCTTATATACTTCCAAAACAAAATAACAAGTTACAAACTAGAGCTCATATTAACTAGAATAAATATTTTTGTCTTAAGCAACACCTGTCAAGATTTCAGTATCTAAGTTAATTTCTTCATGTTGAAGGCATTATAGAGGATAAGTGTTAGCACTTATTTATTGAGAAATTTTCTTAGTTCATTAGCTGCATTAAACAAACCCATTTGAAAATCTGCAAATAGGGGAATATTTTTCTTGGTTCCAGGTTGTAAGAGTTATCTCAAATCTGCACAAATACTGAATGCCATTAAAAACACTTTCAAAAGGTCCATATGTGCCCATACTTAGTAGAATGTAGAAATGTTAATCATGAAGAAAAATCTATTTTCTGTTGGCTTAATTTAGACAATGTGTCCCACACACAACCCCCAATTATTAAAGAGTTGTATAAGCCAGAGAAGTACCAGATACTGTGCCTGGAGACAGGTGATGTTCAGTCTGGGCATTCTGTAGCTGCTTCTGTTTTGAGCTATTATCCACAAGGGGTGGGAAGAGCAGTGAAGAACTTTTGGTGTATTTCCAACCAATGAGGAAGTTCCCAGCCTGGATACAGATTTGATCTGTTATGGAATATATCACTGTTCGTAATTTTTCAGGATGATTTATTGACGTAGTAGTTCCATTTTGATAAACTTCTGAATAACCAAAATAACATAATAGGGTATAGGTAAAAGTTATGTTTAAATTTTTTTTCTTCCAGCTTGCACTACGAGATGCACTTTTGAAAAAGAGAAAAAGAATGAAGTAACTTTCAAGCAAGCTTTCCATTTCAAGGAGAATGCTAATTATGTGTCATTACTCAAATGAAGAATGTTTGTTTATATTAAAAAGTCCAGAAGCACTGTACTTTGAAAACCATAGTAAACTTGGTAGCAGTGTGGTGTTGTTATTTTGAAGATCAGTAAGGGTGGGAATGTTTGAAACATAAACAGTAGCTGTGTTGTAAAATCATTTCCATTTAGCATTCATGCAAAAACGTTATTGAGTTCCTACTAAGCGTCTCTGTAGACACAAAATGAGTGAGCCATAACCCCTTTACTCAAGGCACTCACAGCCTAGTGGGGAAGCAGATGTGTATATGTATTTATAGCGCAGGGTAAGTAGTTTTTTAGTAGAGATAGGGGCATATTTCTGTGGGATCACGGAGGCCTTATGGACTAACTCTACAAGGGATGGGATTGTGTATTCTTTTAAAACAAAAATGGACAATGTTACAAGAGTAAGAGGTTCTTACTTGTAAATAGGCTTACCTGCTGAAAACAGGTCCCTGCTGTACAGACTTTTGGTAGACAATTTTAGCTCTTTTAATTCATCTCAAAGGTCTAAATATTTTTTCAATGCCATGTAGAGACTTTTTCGTTAAGCCCTTGCTTTTTAAATTGCCTTAACTATAAATGGTAATCTTGGAATGTCTTTACTTCATCATTTGAGCTGCCCCCTCTTTCATAGAGGAAAAAAAAAATCAGATGGGTTTCTGCAGCCTCCTTTTAGCCTAAAATATTTTTAGCCCACTGCTTGCCTTGTTTCAATACAACGGTTTCTGATGTCAGATAGGTACTTTTTAGTGTACTGACTGATGTGTGTTCTTCCTTCTGTAGGCACGCTTGAATGGATTTCAGGGCACATGAGAGCCATTGTCAGTCTCTCCCTGCATGCAAGTTGTTGCATTTGGAAATAGTTTGAGGCCTTTTGCCTCAGACTTCCTAGATAACACTGTGGTGTGGTGGTGGTTGTTAGGTGCTGTCAAGACTCATCGTGACCCTATTATGTACAACAGAACAAAACACTGCCCGGGCCTGCGCCATCCTCAGAATCCTCATGCTTGAGCCCACTGTTGGCAGCAGCTGTGTCAGTCCATCTCGTTGAGGGTCTTCCTTCTTCTCTGACCCTCTACCATGCATGATGTCCTTCTCCAAGGACTGGAGAGGAGGAAATTGCTTGCATGTTACTTCAAATTAGAGTAAAAGGCAATTTTCTGCCTAATCAGAATTAGAAAGCAGCTTCTCTACCAGTTTTTTTTTTTAAAGTTTTGCAATAGTGGTTTTATCTCTGCCACGTGTTTATGAAATTACTTCTTGTTCCCTTTCCAGTTTCTTCTTCTTACTTTTTGAGCTCAGCTTTGTTTGAATGAAACTTCGTGACCTTCCCCAAGATGCCCCAGATCACTGTTTGAGGAATAGCTGTGAAGACCTTGAGATTTAGTGATTAAATTGTACTGGTCCTGGTAGTGCAATGGTTAAACGCTCAGCTGCTACCTGGAAGATCAACGTTTCTAACCGACCAGCTGCTGCGCAAGAGAAAGATGTGGCAGTCTGCTTCCGTAGATAACAGCGTTGGAAACCATGGGGTGGTTCTACTCTTTCATGTAGGGTCGCTGTGAGTCAATCAGGTTTGGTTTTTTTTCTTTTTAGTGAGAGGAACTGTCAACCTCCAGCAACTTCAGTGCTTTAGAGCAAGTGTCCAATGCAAATTTGGTTATTTCAGCCCCAAAGCTGCTGCCTTTTCTTTTTGCGTATTTGAAATGGGTGTCTCCTCATGTTTCTAATCCAGACGTAGGTGAATAAAATTGAAAATGGTGTAGCAGCTAGAGTCCATACCTTTGCTGTGTGAATTGTCACAGTGCTTGGAAGCTTTGTTCTTCCCCTAGATTTCCCCCTTCTGCTTAGATACCAAGAGGCCAAAGTCCATTCTGTGTTCTGACTTCTACCACAGCCTCACCGTTTAACTAGCTTGAGGTTTATATGCAAGATAGATAACCAGCCTGTTTAAGAAGGTAAATTCTTAACTCTGTTTTATGTCTTTAATTCCATAGTGTCTTATTTCTGTTTGATTTATTTTATTATATTATCGGTCTCTTGGGAGTATTTTCAGTTTACTATAAATCTGAAGATTAGATCCTCACAAAGTTGGATGTTGCCAGCAAAGGGTGACCTTTACCTTGAAGAAGTCACCAGGGTCTGAGCTTCAGCTTTTCAGTCTCAAATTTTATCAGCACTGAGAAGGGATGGATTTAGGGATGAACTCACATTGTCCAAGCTTTTATATAAAGCAAGTTCCCCTAGCAAATAAACTCCACTCAAGGCAGAGAGTTTTATATATTTACTGCTATATTGCCAATGCCTGGTTCAGTGCCTGGTAAATATTTGAATTCATGATTTAATCCCTGACTGTCAGTTTTATCTCTCTAAATACAATACCACCTACCTCACTGATTGTTTTAGGAGTTGTGAGAACTAATGTTTAGAAGCACTTAGCATTGTATGTGCACAAAGTGAGCATTCAGTAAGTTTCTTATCAAAGGTTAGATAACGATTTAACTTTTATTTTTCCCTTAATTTACTTAAAATGAAACAATTACAGTTGCTACAAATGTTTTACACCTCCAATCCATCTTTTTAACAAGTTCAAAATGTAAAAATTATATTGAATGCCCACCATGTGCAAAACACTCTGCTAAGTTCTGTGTGGATTGCAAACACAAGGTTTGTATCATATAGAAGCTTTCAGTCCAATGAAAGAAATAGACTTACAAAATGACTGTATAATACAAGGCAGTTTATGGAGCTGTCAAAGAGGCACAAGCATAGGGCTGGGGCCATCCCAAGGAAGGAGAAGTTCAGCTGGCAGGATGGTGAAACGCCTAGTATTAGCAACCCCAGTCCACGTCTGTAGCATAGAGGGGACTGATGCTTGTACTGAAGATGACAGCAGTAGGAAAGAATTTTCTGAATAATAAAACGTTATGGTTCAGAATTTTTCAAAGGTTATGGTTAATATAAATCTTGTTTATATTTCTTTATATTCTAGTTCTTAGAAAGTTTGATAATCTATATAGAGTATTGCATTGCAGCTTCATATTAACCAGAATGTTTAATCAGCTGGAGTACTCTGTTCTTCAAACTAACTTAGGTACATTTTTTTTTTTTTTTATATATATATTTTATTGTACTTCAGGTGAAAGCTTACAGAGCAAATAGTTTCTCATGAAATAGTAGTACACATGTTGTTTTGTGACATTGGTTAACAACCCCACAACGTATTAATACATTTTTAACTGTATATAGATGATACAGTTCTACCAAGTGATGTCCTTTCATAGTATGAAAATAAAGCTAAAAATGGACTGTTGCTTACATATTTTTGAAATGTACCTTAAGAGATTTTAAAAATGTTTTGAATATGAATAAGGTAGGGCACTCACATGGAACTTTTTCTCTTTTACAAGTTCAGAGCTTTGGAAATAACCTTGTCTCTCTTAGTACATTCTTGGGTCTGCTCTGTGTTTACAAATGCAAGCAAAAGCACAGCTAATTGTGTACTATTTAAACAGCATATGCTTATATTTTGCATAGGGCTTTTCTTACAGGGTAGTTATTTCCTTTTGCAGATTCTGTTCTCGTTTTTTCAGTCCAGTCTCAATATGGAAATAGTTAAATCAACTGTGACTTATCCAGTGATAGAATATTATACAGCCATTAAAATGTTTGCAATTTATTATAAATGTTTATTGTAAGTGAAAAGAACAAAATACAAAAGTATTGATAGTATAATCCAACCACACGTGTAAGAAAATGGGAATTAATAAAATCTGAGAGGAGATATGCCAAAATATTAAATAGGGTTTTCTTTGTGTGTTGGGATCATGTGGGTTTTTTGTTCTTCTTCTTTCTGCATTGCTTTCTGAATCTTTTACAGTGTACATGGTTTTACTTAAATCATTCTGAAAGAAAAAATAACCTCATTTGAGGTAGAGAATAAAGATACCTTGAAATTCATCTTGTGACTTTTCTCTAAAATCAGAAGAGGAATGCACCTTAAACCAAGGCAAGAATTACTTTGAAAATCCTTCAGAAGAGAAGTTGTCTGGCCTTCTTAATTAACTCTCTTCCCCCAGCTTACTGATGGTGTGCTAGAGTTATCCTTGCTTTGGGACCCTCTTTGACTCTAACCAGCAATACCAAATACTAGCAGAAGTGGTAAATTAGAACAATTCTTTGAGAGAAAGTAGTTTGTAATATATACCAAAAGCCTATAGAGTAATCATAACCTTTCATTCAAAACCACTTCTGAGAGTCTAGTCAAAGAAAAAATCCAGAGCTGTTTTTGACTGCAAGTAACAGAACATCCATTCAAAAGTATTCTAACCAAATTGGAGTTTGTCCTAAGAAATCTGGAGATGGACAGTTGCTGACCTAGGTTCAGCTGGTCAGTGATGGCCATCAGGATCTTGGGCTCCTTTCCTGCCTTGTCATCTTAATGTGTTGGAGCCAGATTCTCTTGATTCAAATGCTGACTGACACAGCTGTATCACCATGGGTAAGTTGATATTTCTATGCCTTGGTTTCCTCATCTGTAAAATGGACAATAATGATACCTTCATAAATCTCTCTTCTGTGTTCAAGGCAGAAAGAAGGGATACAAGTGGTGTCACATCTATCTCTTTTACTAGGAAAGTAAAAGATTTCCCAGAACTCCTGCAACAGCCTTCCCTTAGGTCTGGTTAGCCAGAACTGGGTTACAAGGCCACCGTACCAACGAGGGAAGCTGAGAAAGCAGGAAACAGGATTGTTGACCTATCAGATGAACTATAACCATCCCAACAAATCTGGCTTCTGTTAGCAAGGAAGAAGGGGGAAATGCATTTGGGGTAGGCAACTAGCAATGTCTACCACAAGCCATCTGTAGGGAAATATTCATTGCAATGTAATACACAATGGCAAAAACATGCAAGGAAATGCCTAAAATAGGACAGTAGTTAAGCCATTTAGAATATAGGTATTAGGTGGAATATGCAACCATTAAGCAATCACTGATAAGAAAAATTCTAACAATATAAAATGTACTATGAAAAAATGTTATGCTATCTTTAAAAAGCAAAGTATAAGATTTTTTCATTGATTTTAAGACACGTTTTTCATATTTTTTGCCTTTGAAATTGGAATATGTCTTAAAGTTGTTGCAGCCAGACAGCAGTCTTGACATTGCCATGACCTGCACATTCACGAACTTAGTGTGAAAATATTCAGTTGGCATCTGCTAAGATGAAGCAAGGGCCACCATCAAAACTTGCAGAATGGGAGTCAGCAGCTTGTTAAAAAATCCAGAAAAAAAATAGTGGAACATTAAAAAATTTTTTTTAACTGTTTACTAATGTATAATATACAGAAAGAAAAATGCAAGTACTGTGAGCCGTATACGTCCCTGTAACCAGCACCAAGATCGAGAAACAGAAAATTAACACCTTGGAATAACCTCCACCTTTTAGTTAAAAACTCTTAAAAATGCTGCATCTTGATAGCACAATTGGAACAATATGGCCATCTGTAATACCAGATCAAAAAGGGATTCAGAAGAGTCTAACCACAAGGAAGTTTGAGCAATGCTATAAACAATTTATTCTACTTTTTAAAATATCTATACAAGAGTAGATGTGTGATTTTTTAAAAAGATCTGACAAAAGACTAAAAGCTCAACACATACATTAAAAAATTCTAGTAAGAGCATCAAGTCAGTTTAAATGTCAGTGATTCTTTGAGGTATGTAAAATGGTGTTTATGATACAAAATTTTGTAAAGAAAATATGTATATGAATGAAAACTTGCTGATTTTGGGTAGTGGGAATATAGGTTTTCTTTTTCTCTACATTTTTAACATTTTGTTATATTGTTAACAAAACATTTATACTATTTTTTAAAATCTAAAACACTTCTATCCTTAGAAAGATCTAATTTTGGTGTACGTGCTATTCTTAATACCTAAGTTAACAACAGAACTAGGAGTCCTTTAAAGGAAATTTGGTGAAGAGGGAAAGGAAAATTAAAGAGAAAATGGGAATCTTCTTTCTGGGAAATACTACAAAAGGAGAAGTTTAGAAGAACTACATGGAAATGGTACTAAGAATATATTTGGCAAATAAATTTGATACTCAAACCTTCCTCTTTTTAAAAAAAATTTAAACATTTTATCATTTAAGTTGTGATACTTTTGAAACATACAGACAAAATATGTTGTTGTTAGGTGCCGTCGAGCTGTTTCCGACTCAGCAACCCAGTGTACAACACAACGAAACCCTGCCTGGTCCTGCGCCATCCTCACAATCGTTATGTTAGAGCCCATTGTTGCAGCCACTGCGTCAGTCCATCTTGTTGAGGGTCTTCCTCTTTTCTCTGTCTACTTTACCAAGCATAATATCCTTCTCCAGGGACTGATCCCTCCTGATAACATGTCCAAAGTACCTGAGATGAAATCTCCCCATCCTGGCTTCCAAAGAGCACTGTGGCTGTATTTCTTACAAGATAGACTTGTTCGTTCTTCTGCAGTCCATGGAATATTTAATATCATTTGCCAACACCAAAATTCAAATGCATCAATAATTCTTCGGTCTTCCTTATTCATTGTCCAGCTTTCACATGCATATGAGGCGATTGAAAATATCATGGCTCCAGTTAGGCACACCTTAATCCTCAAAGTGACATCTTTGCTTTTTAACACTTCAAAGAAATTTGCCCAATGCGATGCTTCGTTTGATTTTTTGACTGCTGCTTCCATGGGCCAAGTAAAATAAAATCCTTGACGACATAAATCTTTTTTCCATTCGTTATGATGTTGCTTATTGGCCCAGTTGTGAGGATTTTTGTTTTCTTTATGTTGAGTTGTAATTCACACTGTAGGCTATGGTCTTTGATCTTCATCAGCAAGTACTTCAAGTCCTCTTCACTTTCAGCAAGCAAGGTTGTGTCATCTGCATACTGAAGGTTGTTAATGAGTTTTACACCAATCCTGATGCCACATTCTTCTTCATACAGTCCAGCTTCTCAGATTATTTGCTCAGCATACAGATTGAATAGGTATGGTGAAAGGATACAACCCTGACACACACCTTTCCTGACGTTGAACCGTGCAGTACCCCTTGTTCTGTTTGACTCCCTCTTGATCTATGTACGGTTTCCTCATGAGCACAAGTAAGTGTTCTGGAATTCCCATTCTTCAAAATGTTATTCATAATTTGTTATGATCGACAGAGTTGAATGCCTTTGCATAGTCAATAAAACACAGGTAAACATCTTTCTGGTATTCCCTGCTTTTAGCCAGGATCCATCTGACATCAGCAATGATATCCCTGGTTCCGCGTCCTCTTCTGAATCTGGCTTGAATTTCTGGCAATCTCTGTCGATGTACTGCTGCAGTCACTTTTGAAAGATCTTCAGCAAAATTTTACTTGGGTATGATATTGTTTGATAATTTCCACATTCTGTTGGATCACCTTTCTTTGGAATGGCACAAATATGGATCTCTTCCCGTCGGTTAGCCAGGTAGCTATCTTCCAAATTTCTTGGCATAGACAAGTGAGCACTTGCAGTGCTGCATCCATTTGTTGAAACATCTCAATTAGTATTTCTTCAATTCTGGAGCCTTGTTTTTCACCAATGCCTCAGTGCAGCTTAGACTTCTTCCTTCAGTACCATCGGTTCTTGATCATATGCTACCTCCTGAAATGGTTGAGCGTTGACCAAATGTATTGGTACAGTGACTCTGTGTATTTCTTCCATCTTCTTTTGATGCTTCCTGCATCCTTTAATATTTTCCCTGTAGAATCCTTCAGTACTGCAGCTCGAGGCTTGAATTTTTTCTTTAGTTCATTCAGCTTGAGAAATGCCGAGCACGTTCTTCCCTTTTGGTTTTCTATCTCCAGGTTTTTACACATGTCATTATAATACTTTACTTTGTCTTCTCGAGCTGCTTTTTGAAATCTTCTATTCAGCTCTTTTACTTCATCATTTCTTCCTTTTGCTTTAGCTACTCGATGTTCAAGAGTAAGTTTAAGAGTCTCTTCTGACATCTATTTTGGTCTTCTCTTTCCTGTCTTTTCAATGACCTCTTACTTTCTTCATGTATGATGTCCTTGATGTCATTCCACAACTCATCTGGTCTTCAGTCATTAGTGTTCAGTGTGTCAAATCTATTCTTGAGATGGTCTCTAAATACAGGTGGAATATACCCAGCGTCGTACTTTGGCTCTCGTGAACTTGTTCTAATTTTCTTCAGCTTCAACTTGAACTTGCGTATGAGCAGTTGATGGCCTGTTCCACAGCCTCTGGCTGACTGTGATGTTGAGCTTTTCCATCATCTTTTTCCACAGATGTAGTCAATTAGATTCCTGTGTATTCCATCTGGCAAGGTCAACGTGTATAGTCACCATTTATGTTGTTGAAAAAAAGTATTTGCAATGAAGAGGTCATTGGTCTTGCAAAATTCTATCATGCGATCTCTGGCATTGTTTCTATCACCAAGGCCATATTTTCCAACTACCAATCCACTATGTGTCTGTTAGTTTGTCATATTGTGGTGGCTTGTGTGTTGCTGTGATACTGGAAGCTTTGCCACCGTTATTTCAAATACCAGTAGGGTCACCCTTGGTGGACAGGTTTCAGCTGAACTTCCATACTAAGACAGAGTAGAAAGAAGGACCTTGCAGTCTACTTCTGAAAAAATTGTCCAGTGAAAACCTTATGAATAGCAACGGACAAAATATAGAAAATAATGAAACATATCTATATTCCAGATTTATTCAATGTTAGTATCTTAGTTATCTAGTGCTGCTGTAACAGAAATACCACAGGTGGATGGCTTTAACAAACAGAAATTTATTTTCTCATGGTTTAGGAGGCTGGAAGTCCAAATTCTGGATGCCAGCTCTAGGACAAGGCTTTCTTAGTCAGCTCTGGAGGAAAGTCCTTGTCTCTTCTGAGCTTCTGCTCCTGGGCAATTTTCATTTGACTTGGCATCTCTCTCCCCCATATCTGCTCTTCTTGCTTGTTTAATCACTTTTATATCTCAAGAGACTGACTCAGTAGACATCCTACACTAATCCTGCCTCATTAACATAACAAAGACAACCCATTCCCAAATGGGATTATAACCACAGGTATAGAGGTTAGGATTTACAGTACATATTTGTTGGGGTCATAATTCAGTCCATAATACCACATTACTTTCTTTTCTTTTTTTAGAAATGGAACATTGAGAATGTAACTAAAGCCCCACTTGGTCATTCCTCTTCCCTCAGGGATAACCACTATCTTGACGTTGATGCCTGTTATTACTGTAGTTATTTTTTCTTTTACTATGTGTTTGGGTGTATATGAGGAGCCCTGGTGGCACAGTGGTTAAGCGCTCAGCTGCTAAACTGAAAGGTTGGTGGTTTGAACCTACCAACTGCTCTGCAGGAGAAAGATGTAGCAATCTACTTGCATAAAGATTTACAGCCTTGGAAACCCTACCGGACAGTTCTACTCTGCACTATAGGGTTGCTATGAGTCGGAGTCGACTGGATAGCAATGAGTTTTTTTTTGTTTGTTTGTTTATGTGTGTATATAGTACACAGTGTTGTTTAGTACATTTTTAAATTTTAGATAAATAATATTGTATATATTCTTTTGCTGATTATGTCACCCCACATTAGATTTCTGATAAATAAAGATTCTTTCATTTTAATGATTTTATAGTTGTCCATTCCTTATTCATAAATCCACAATTTATTTATCATTTCTCTATTGGGAAGCATTAAAAACCTTGCTGCAATAAACATCCATGAGCACATGTCTTAGGTTTTCTTTATTCAAAGTTTAGATAGAAATTTAGAAATGGAATTGCTGGGTTGTAGGGTCTGTGATTCTTCCACTGTACTAGGCATTGTTGAGTTGCTGTCTACAATAGTCATACCAATCTACCGTATTCCCACCAACAACTCACATGAGTTTCTATTTTACCATACCCATATCAACACTTAGTGTTTAAATTAGACTTTAAAATTTTAGACAATCTGTTGGTTATGAAATTGTATCATTGTGTTAGTTTACATTTTGATGATTACTAGTGAGGTTGAGGTTGCTTCATATGGTTTTTGGAAATCCAGATGATTTCCTCTTCTGCAGATTTCCTATTTGTAGCCTTTTGTGTTTCTTTTTTTCTTACTGATTTGGAGAGTCTTTTAGATATTCTGAATACTAATTATTTGTCAGTTACCTCTGTTGCAAATATCCCACAGATAGGTAATGCCATCTCTGTGATAAACTAAGTTCCCATAGATACCTTGGGGTCTGGAAATTTTCAAAATCAGTTAGTCCTGCATCCTTTTTATTTAACAGCTTTAGCTTATATTACTCCTCTTACATTTTACTACAAGCAACAAGAAGCCAGGTGGCACCTCCAACAGTCTGTCTAGAAATCTAGCTAGATTATCCAGTTCCTTCGTGTCTTAGTCATCTAGTGCTGCTACAACAGAAATAGCACAAGTGGATGGTTTTAATGAAGAGAAGTTTATTTCCTCATAGTCAAAGTAGGCTAAAAGTCCAAATTCAGGGCGTCAGCTCCAGGGGAATGCTTCCTCTCTGTCAGCCTTCTTCTCTTCAGTGTTCCCCTGGACTAGGAGTTTCTCTGTGCAGGGACCCTGGTCCAAAGGATGCGCTCTGCTCCCGGCCCTTCTTTCTTGATGCTATGAGGTCCCCTGTCTCACTGCTCACTTCTGTCTTTTATATCTCAAGAGATTGTCTCAGGACATAATCCAGTCTTGTAGATCAGGCCCTGCCTTACTAACACAACTGCCACCCATCCTCCCTCATTAACATCATAGAGGCGGGTTTACAACATACAGGAAAATCACACAGTACCAGGAATCATGGCCTAGCCAAACTGATACACACATTTTGGGGGGGACATAATTCAAACCATGACACTTAGGTACTTTTTTTTTTTCTTTTAGTTGTACTTTACATGAAGGTTTATGGAACAAATTAGCTTCTCATTGAACAGTTAGTACACGTATTGTTTTGTGACATTGGTTAACAACCCCATGACATGTCAATACTCTCTCTTCTTGACCTTGGGTTCCCTCTTACCAGCTTTCCTGTCCCCTCCTGCCTTCTAGTCCTTGCCCCTGGGCTGGTGTGCCCCTTTAGTCTTGTTTTGTTCTATGAGCCTGTCTAATCTTTGGCTAAAAGGTGAATCTCTGGAGTGACTTCATTACTGAGCTAAAAGGGTGTCCAGGGGCCGTACTCTCGGGGTTTCTCCAGTCTCTGTAAGGCCAGTAAGTCTGGTCTTTTTTTGAGTTAGAATTTTGTTTTACATTTTCTCTAGCTCTGTCCAGGACCCTCCATTGTGATCCCTGTTAGAGCAGTCAGTGGTGGTAGCCAGGCACCATCTAGTTGTATGGGACTCAGTTTGGCTGAGGCCATGGTTGTTGTGGTCTCTTAGTCCTTTGGACTGATATTTCCCTTGTGTCTTTAGTTTTCTTCATTTTCCCTTGCTTTGGAAGGGGTTAGACCAGTGGAATATCTTAGATGGCGCTCACAGGCCTTTAAGACCACAAACCCTACTCACCAAAGTAGAATGTAGGACGTTTTCTTTATAAACTATGTTAGGTGAATTGAGCTGGATGTTCCCTGAGACCAAGGTCCCCACAGCTGTCAGCCCAGTAATTTGGTCCCTCAGGTTGTTTGGATGTGTCCATGGAGCTTCCATGACGTTACCCTAAACAAGTTGTGCTGGTTCCCCCAGTATTGTGTACTGTCTTACCCTTTCTTAGGTACATTTTTTACTTTCCACATTACTGTAGACGACAGTGTCGTTAAACCTCTGCCATGACATACAAGGATCTCCTTTCCTGCAGTTTCCAATAACGTTTTTCTTACTTCCCTTGAAGCTACTATTGGCATTCTTCTTAAAGGCCATGAGGCTTCTGCTAATAGTCTGTTCAAGGAACTTTAGGCTTTCACTAACACTCTGCTCAAAATCCTTCCATCTTCTAGCCTTTGTCTTGTCCAAAGCCACATCCACATTTTTAGGTATTTGTTAAGTATTTAGGTATTTAGGTATTTTTAGGTATTTGTTAAGGTAACACTCTATGCTTGTTACCCAGATCTGTATGAGTTATCTATTGCTCCATAACAAGTTACCCCAAAATTTAGTGGCTTAAGGCAGTAAGGATTATTTCACACTTTGTGTAAGGATTTTGGGGTTGGCTTAGCCCTGGTGGCACAGTGGTTAAGAGCTCAGCTGCTACCAAAATGTCAGCAGTTTGAATCCACCAGCTGCTCCTCGGAAACCCTATGGGGCAGTTCTACTCTGTCCTATAGGGTTGCTGGGTTGGAATCGACTGGACGACAACAGGTTTTTTTGGTTCTAGCTGGGGCTTAGGGATCCACTTCCAAAATGACTCATTTACATAGCTTTTGGCAAGAGGCCTCAGTTCCTCTCCGGTTGTTGGTAGAAGGTCTCAATTTCTCAACACATGAACCTCTTCTCAGGGCTTGTTGAGTATCCTTAGGACATGACAGCTGGCTTCCTCCAAAGCAAGCATTCCAAGCAAGAGGAAGTGGGAGGGTGCAATGTCTTTTTTGTTTAGCCTTGGAAGTCATGCACAATCACTTCAGCCATAGTCTGTTTACTAGAAAGTTAGGTCACTAAGTACAGCCCTCAGTGAAGGGGTGGGGGTAGGAGGAAGTAGGCTGCACGTTCTGAAGAGAGGAATATTGAAGACTGTGTGGATACACTGTAAAACCATCACACTGCCATTGAAGCTGAACAAAATGAGATGCCAACTATAGAAAACATTACACCCCACATTTCTCATTCAATTATCTACCTTCTTTCATTCTGCATGGAAATGTTTTTTTAAACTGTAGGTTCTAATCTGTAGGTAGACCATGAAATCAGTTCAGTGGGTTGTGACCAAAAATTAAAAAAAAAAAAAATAGAATAGAGGCAATGCACCACAGTAAGGCCAAATAATCTGTAGTGAAATAATTGTTTCAATTGTGTGTGTGTGTGCATGCATGCAAGTGTACATGCACATACATGCTGAGCTGCAATGTACAGTGTGTGTATCACAGGGAGTTTTAGTAAAACAAAAAATTTGAGAATCCCAACTCCATAGCATAGAAACAGCAGAGAGAAAGTAGGCTTGTACTTTTGTAATTTCAGATCTCCTTTTTAATCTTTGTTTTAAATTATTCTATAACAAGCATAATCTTTTAACAGTGGGGGACTAAATTATATAAAATATTTAGCTCAGTGTCAACTTGGCTAGGCCATGATTTTCAGTATTGTGTGGTTGTCCTCCATTTTGTGATTTGATGTGATTTTCCTATGTGTTGTAAATTCTACCTCTATGGTTTTAATGAGGCAGGATTAGAGGCAGTTATGTTAATGAGGCAGGACTCAATCTACAGGATTAGGCTGTATCTTGAGTCAATCTCTTTTGAGCTATAAAAGAGAGAAGCAGGAAGAGAAGAGGAGGACCTCATTCCACTGGGTAAGAAGTGCCAGGAGCAGAGCATGTCCTTTGGACCTGGGGCCCCTGTGCTGAGAAGTTCCTCGACCAGAGGAAGATTGATGACAAGGATCTTCCCCCAGAAGTAACAGAGAAAGCCTTCCCCTGGAGCTGGCGCCCTGAATTCAGACTTCAAGCCTCCCAGACTGTGAGAAAATAAATTTCTGTTTGTTAAAGACATCCACTTGTGGTATTTCTGTTACAGCAACACTAGATAAGTAAGACACTCAGCATAATTGTGAATCATGCCAGTTTTACCACAGTGTAGACTACCACATTATAGATTCATTCACCCAATGCATTTTATTGAATGGGCTCATTCATTCAATAAAACAGAGGACCTCCCAGTATGACATTGCAGTAAAGGGCCTGAACCTTGGCTCATTCAAACTGAAGCTATGCCACCTGTAATTGTGGTTTTAGACAAGTTATTTAACCACTCTAGTCCTCAGTTTCCTCCTCTGTAAAATGGGGATGATGATGACAGTAGTACCTACCTCACAGGGTTATTGGGAAGATTAAATGTGGCTAGCAGGGCACTTTGCACTTAGTGTGGTCTAGGTAGATGTTGATTATTGTTCTTCATTGAATATGCTGCTTTCCATTATGGGGGGTGAGGAGATGGGGTGCAGAGAGGTGTTGTCTCTCTAAGCTTTCTTTTTTCCTTTTCTGCAGGCGTCCACTTCCTTGCTGCTAATTAAAATCATTTCAAGGAAAAAAATTCCCTGAAAATGTTATTTTTCATAGGTATTTTGAAAATCCTGTATTTGTTTTTAATTTTATCTTTTTAATAGTAGTCTTGAAGTGATTGGAAGTCACCTCCCCCCTCCCCCCCCCCCCAGTAAAATGCACTTGTACCTCTTTGAACTCAACTAATATGTTTGCTCCCTTGGTGATTCTCTCAATGCACCTATGGCTTAAGCAGGCAAATGCTGTTTGCAAATTTCAAATTTGCGTATTAAGCTTTGCAAATTTGCATATTAAGACCAGGATCTTGACCTAGATTTTATGGAAAGATCTGGAAGAAGCCAAAACTGAGGCTTGGAACTTTGGCCCGGTGGCATGTTGTTGTTCTTAGGTGCCCCCAGTCAATTCTGAATCAAAGCGACCCCATGTGACAAAGTAGAACTGTCCCGTAGGGTTTTCTAGGCTGCAATCTTTACAGGAGTAGATCACCAGGTCTTTTCTCCTTGTTGAGCCGCTGGATGGGTTCCAACGGCGCTTAACCACTGGGTCACCAGGGCTCCTCAAGTGAGATAGTATTGGCAAAAATGCTTTATCACTAAGTGGTAGTGTTTTTTGTTTTTCACTGAAAGGGTTTGGGAGTGTTGAACCGAAAAAGCTCTCCTATACTTTTTGAAATCTAGACAAACTTTGAAGAGTTAAAAAAATGACTAATGAAACAGAGGAGGAGGAATCGAGCTGATTTTCTCCTGTGCCCCTTCTACCACAATAGGTCTTTCCTGATACCTTTTCGGTACTAAAAATCATGTTTTTTAAATGCCTCCTGGCCTCAGTTTATACCCACTCGGCCCACGTGGCTGAGATGGAGGTGAGGGCGGGGGAGTGGGAGCAGGTGGCCCGCAGCATCTGCCCTCCAGCGGTCGGAGGAGCCCCGCGGACGGAGAACCCGGCGGTAGAGACCGAGGCGCGGGAACCGAAAGGAAGATCTGCAGCTGGGACCGCGGCCAGACTCCCAGCTCTGCATGTGGGTTGAGGCGTGACCGGGGTAGGCGGGCGGCGCGTGGGCTCCACCTCCACCCCGCCCGGCACTGCCCTGGCTTCTCCTCCTTTTTGTGCCTGGACGCCGTCCGGGGCCGCTGCTGTTCGAGTTGTGGCCGCCAAGCCCGAGCTATGCGAGCCGCGGGCCTGGGGGCGCGCCCTTCGCTGGCACTACTGTTGCTGCTGGCTGGAGCCCGAGGATCCACCGGCAGTGCTTTCGACCCCGTCCCGCCGCGCTTCAACGTGAGCCTGGACGCGGCTCCTGAGCTGCGCTGGATGCCGGTGCTGCGGCACTACGACCTGGGCTTCTTGCGCGCCGCGGTGGCGCGAGTCGTCGAGTGAGCGGGCGCGGGGCCCTGGACGGGTCTGCGGGGCAGGTTTGCCGGGCGCTAATGGCCTGGGTCCCGGTGCGGCAAAGCGTGGCAGCGCGCTGCCGAACATATTTTAAACCGTGACTCTACAGTTTTTTCCCCCATTGAACGGCCTCCCCTCCAGCCTACCACTCGGCCTTTGGGGTGTGGAGGGGCGGCGAGGACCGTAACTGGCACTTGCTGCTCTGGGCAGCGTCGGGGTTGAAGCCGATCCGGTGCGCCTGATTTGGCTTTCAAATTAGGTGTTACCCGTGGCACACCCGTCCTCGAGCCGTTCCGGGTCTGGGTGGCGCGCGGATGCTTCCCCGGGTGCTCCCGTACAGAATAGGGGACGCAGCCCACATCTTCCTTGGAGGCCTCGCGGGCCCCTCAAGCCCACCCCTTTGGGACCACGCTCGTTCGCCCTCCCTGTCCCTCTGAGTTTTTCTTTTTCCCACCCTCCTGGACACTGTGGACTGGGTGATGCGGAGCCTGGGCTGTCCGGACTGTGGGAGAAACGGGAAGCGCTTAGCACTCACCTCTGGCCTCTGATGATGAGAACTTTAGATACCCCCCACCCCCAGATACACACATGGTTACATCCCTTTGAGCCCTAAGCAGATCAAACAAGCTCTTGGATTTTCCTTTCTAGGGAGAGAGTCCCCAAGTACATCTACTGGGTAGTTGGAAAGTTGATGGGGATACTGGAGCGCTTGCTGCCGCAACCCTTCACTGCTGAGATCCGCAGCGTGTGCGAAGTCCTGAACCTCCCCTTGACCGACTGCTTCCTCATCAACCTGGCCTATGAGTCCGCGGCGTAAGTACCCCATGCCAGCACAGATTAATGTGGGACTTCACTGGGAGAACTCTTGCCATCTGCGAGTGGGTGGAGATGTATATTCAGGGTAATAAGAACAGGCTGGTGACTGGGGTAAACTAGACACTTCCAACACTTCCTCTTTGCTTTTCTGGTAAATCTGAGCAGCAATTTTGGGTCTAGCCCAAAAGCAGATTCTCTGATCTTGACACTGAACTTTTCTTCTATGTGTGGCCTCCTTTTCTGTCTCCACAAATCCAGGTAGTATCCCACTTTCAAAACTCTCCTCACAGTGCACTTTTCCAGGAAGCTTTTGGAATTAACCTTACGGTCATCTGGACCCTTTAGTTAACCAGAGACCCTCCAGCTTTGTAACTTCAGTGGGAGTGGCAGAACTGAGTTGTCTCCCTGCATTTATCCTTGCCAGGTTTTCACAGGTGGGAATCCAGACTGCTCTTTCAGAGTTTGTATTCCTTCAGGGCTAGGGGCATAGGGCCAGCCAGTGTTCGGTATGGGGAGTGGACATGATAACATGCCCTCAGAAGTGATATGTGGAATGTGTGGTTGATCTCTGCAGAGTACCAAGCAGCCTTATGTGTTTATTTCCTCAGTAGCTGCTAACCAAAAGGTCATGGTTTGAACCCACCAGCCGCTCTACGTGAGAAAGATGTGGCAGTTGGCTTCCATAAAGATTAAACCAAAACCAAAACCCACTGCTGTCGAGTTGATCCCCACTCAATAGCGACCCTATAGGACAGAGTAGAACTGCCCCATAGGGTTTCCAAGGCTGTAATCTTTCCACATCTTTCTCCCGTGGAAGCACTCGTGGGTTTGAACCGCCGACCTTTCAGTTAGCAGACAAGCACTTAGGCACCACACCATCAGGGATGCTCTGTAAAGATTATCAAGAAACCAAACCCGTTGCCATCGAGTCAATTCCAACTCATAACGACACTATGGGACAGCGTAGAACTGCCCTACAGGGTTTCTAAGAAGCAGCTGGTGGATTCGAACTGCTGACCTTTCAGTTAGTAATCAGTTTCTTAACCAGTGTGCCACCAGGGCTCCTCTGTAAAGGTTACAGCCTCAGAAATCCTATGGGGCAGTGCTACTCTGTCACATAGGGTCACTATGGGTGACTGGACAGCACAGAACAACAACAACAACGGCATTGAGCCTACTGGTTTCCAGGTACTTCAGGAACACACAACCACGTGAGGGAGATGGCATTACCTGTTCTGAGATGTGGAGGCCAAGCCTCAGTGGGGTCAGGTAGATGCAGAGTGGTGAGAAGCTGATGCTAAAGCACAGATACCTCCTCTCGACTGCACTGCCTCACCCAAAGCAGAGCCCCTCTCCTTATCTGTCCCCTGTGCTTTTGGGCTACATGACACCAAAACATTTGGGCATGATACAGCAGTAGTGTTATCTTGCCAATTTTGAAAAATCATCTTTAAGAAGAAATTCTACAAACTTTATTTTAGTCACTTCCAGTGTTCTATCAGTCCCCTGCCAAGCATGAAATCTTTGAAATTAAGGTCAGAGACTTTGGAAGGAATTAAAACCTGACCAAGCTTCCTTCTTTAAACAAACAAACAAAATAACATTTTTTAATAGACTTTATTTTTTACAGCACTTTTAGGTTTATAGAAAAATTGTGCAGAAACTACAGTTTCCATATATATATAGCTTTCTCTTAATTATAAAAGTGACATGTAATCATTATAGAAAATGAGAAAATACAGAAAAGTATAAAGAAGAAAACTAATCATAATTCTGCCAGTAAGAAATGACCATCAATTAAAAGCTTGCAAGCGGCATCTAAGGCACAACAACTGGCCTCTGTTCGCCTGGAGCAACAGAGGCAGGAGAGTCAGGAATAGGAGGAGGAAAAGGAATATGTGGCTGATGGCCTCTGTCTTAGTTTTCTAGTCCTGCTGTAACAGAAATACCACAAGTGGATGGCTTTAACAAGCAAAAGTTTATTCTCTCACAGTTTAGGAGGTTAGAAGTCTGAATTCAGGGTGCCAGCTCCCAGGGAAGGCTTTCTCTGTAGGTTCTGGGCGAAGGTCATTGTCATCAGTTTTCCCCTGATCTAGAAGCTTCTTGACACAGGGATCCCAGGTCCAAAGGAGGCACTCCACTCTCAGCACTTCTTTCTTGGTGATTTGAGGTCCCTATCTCTCTGCTTGCTTCTTCCTCCTCTTATACCATGTAAGATAAAAGGTGATGCAGGCCATACCCCAGGTAAATTCCCCTTACTGAGGGCTGTGACTTCAGTAAGGGTATTACATTGCACACTGTAATCCTCTTTAACAAAACCTAATCTGGCCTGACTAACCATGGACAGAAATTAGGATTTACAACATGTAGGAAAATTAGATCACAAAATGGAGGACAACCACACAATATTGAGAACCGTGGCCTAGCCAAGTTGATACATATTTTTGGGGGACAACACAATTCAATCCATAACAGCCTTCATGAACAACTGCCTCCTTTGCCATGAGACCAGAAGAAATGGATGGTGCCCAGCTGCCATTACTGAACATATTGATAAAAGAGTCCATAGAAGAATCCTGATCAAAAGGAGGAAATACAGAGCAGAATTTCAAATTCTCATGGATTCCAGGCTTCCTGGAGCCATGAAGGTTGGGTGAATCCCTGAAACTATTTCCCTGAGATAATCTTCAAACCTTAAACCAAAAATATCCCCTGAAGTCTTCTTAAAACCAAACAATAGTTTACCTTAACCAGAAAAAATGTCTGCCTTGAGCATATTGCCCTTTTAAGAACTATCTATATGGGATCAAAGTGACAACAGCAACTCTAGAGATTAGATAGGGGCAGTGAATTTATGTTAATAGGGGAGGAACAACTCAGAAAAGGATGGTGAGAATGGTTGTACAACTCGAAGAAGTCGCTAAATGTTAACATGTAGAAACTATTGCACTGGTGTTATGTTTTGCTGTGTATATTCTCAACAACAACAAAATGACCATCAGTCATTTAGGATACTCCTCTCAGCCTTGTTTATGTGGTTTGCATATGTTTCCCCCCAGAATCAGACATGTTGTTGTTAGGTGCCCTGAAGTCGGTTCTGACTCTTAGTAACCCCATGTTCAACAGAACAAAACGCTGCCCAGTCCTGTGCCATCCTCACAATTGTTGCTGTGTTTGAACCTATTGTTGCAACCATTGTGTTAATCCATCTCCTCGAGGGTCTTCCTCCTTTCTGCTGACCTCCTACTTTACCAAGCATGATGTCCATCTTAGTCATCTAGTACTGCTGTAACGGAAGTACCACAAGTGGATATCTTTAACAAAGAGAACTTTATTCTCTGACAGTCTAGTAGGCTACAAGTTCAAATTCAGGGCATCAGCTCCAGGGGAAGACTTTCTCTGTCCTTCTCATCAATCTTCCCTTGGTTGAAGAGCTTCTCAGGCACAGGGACCCCAGGTCCAAAGGACACGCTCTGCTCCTGGTGCTGTTTTCTTGGTGGTATGAGGTCCCAGTGTCTCTCTGCTCACTTCTCTCTTTTATATCTCCAAAGAGATTGGTTTAAGACACTATCTAACCTTGTAGATCTCATCAATATAACTGCCGCTAATCCATCTCATTAACATCATATTGCTAGGATTTACTACACACAGGGAAATCACATCAGATGACAAAATGGTAGACAATCATACAGTACTGGGAATCATGACCTACACAAGTTGACAGATATTTTTGGGGGACACAATCCATGACAATGTCCTTCTCCAGGGACTGGTCCCTCCTGATAACATGTGCAAAGTAGTGTGGCCAAGTCTTGCCATCCTTACTTCTAAGAAACGTTCTGGCTGTACTTCTTCCAAGACAAATTTGTTTGTTCTTCTGGCAGTCCACAAAATATTCAATATTCTTTGCCAACACCGTAATTCAAAGGTATCGATTCTTCTTCCGTCTTCCTTATTCATTGTCCACTTTTCACATGCATATGAGGCAATTGAAAATACCATGGCTTGGACTAGGTGCACCTTAGTCCTCAAAGTGACATCTTTGCTATTTAACACTTTAAAGAGGTCTTCTGCAGCAGATTTGCCCAACGCAATTTGTTGTTTGACTTCCTGACTGCTGCTTCCATGGGTGTCAATTGTAGATCCAAGTAAAATGAAATCCTTGACATCTAATATTATCTCCATTTATTATGATGCTCTTATTGTTCCAGTTGTGAGGATTTTTGTTTTCTTTATGTTAAGGTGTAATCCATAATGAAGGCTGTAGTCTTAGATCTTTATCAGTAAGTGCTTCAAGTCTTCTTCACTTCCAGTAAGCAAGGTTGTCATCTGCATATCACAGGTTGTTAATTAGTCTTCCTCCAATCCTGATGTCTGAGAATTGGACATAACTGTATAACATTTTTATATAACATAACGTTAAATATTCTCAGAGAATATAGACATTTACATTGTTTTAACAAACGTCCTCCTTTTTTCCAAAAAATACTTCTCTCCAGCTAGGAGTTCTTAAAGGATCCTTGTTCTCTTACCAGCTCTCTGCAAGGGGCTCAGAAGGGGTGGGGGGGTAGAAGTGTGAGCCAGATACCTTAAAAGAGCAGATCATTTTCTCCAGGAAACATTTGCAGAGAAGAATGGTTCATTGCCATTGTACTTGCTCTGAGCAGAGGAATAAGCAAAGTTCAGGAGTCTAGCTCAGCCCAGATGGGTCCATTTCTCTTAGGATTTAGATTTAGGATGAAATTCCCATTCAGTGTGTTTGTGATGCTTTGTGTGCCATGGGCAAAGGTTTAATAACATGGACTGAACACACAGTTGTGTTCAGTTGTGTTTTTCATCTTGAACTGTGAATGCATGTTCCTGTATAAGGATTATAGCATATGTATCAATTATAAGAAAGAAAAATGTTTTACTTTGTGGACTTGTCTTAAAAGTGAAAAATTCATTTTTCCTATTTTTCACATTCATTCATGCTGGACTCTTTCCTTTTCTCAGATTCTGCACCAGTATTGTGGCTCAAGATTCGAAAGGCCACATTTTCCATGGCAGGAATCTGGATTATGGTTTTGAAAGTATCTTACGCAACTTAACTGTGGATGTGCAATTCATAAAGAACGGGCAGGTATAGTTGGTACGGTATAAGATAACAAAAATCATTTGGATGACCTGCTAACTAAAGCATGCTCTCAGTGTAAGATATAAAAATCAACAAAACCTGTGGAAAAACCAAACCAGGAGAATTATTTATATGAATTATAATTTTTTTTAAAATTTCACTTTAGATGAAGGTTTACAGAACAAACTGGCTTCTCATTAAAGAATTAATACACATATTGTTTTGTGACATTTGTTACCAACCCCAAGACATGTCAACACTCTCCCGTTCTCGACCTTGGGTTCCCTATTACCAGTTTTCCTGTCCCCTCCTGCCTTCTAGTCCTTGTCCCTGGGCTGGTGTGCCCCTTTAGTCTTGTTTTGTTTTATGGGCCTGTCTAATCTTTGGCTGAAGGGTGAACCTCAAGAGTGACTTCATTACTGAGCTAAAAGAGTGTCCAGGGGCCATGTTTTTGGGATTTCTCCAGTCTCTTAACACATTAAATAGTAAGATTTAGCAGTGGGTCTAGTAACTCCCATGATTTCAGAGTAGCGATGAACGTGAATGGTATTTTAAGCACTGCAGCCACTGCTGTATGTGTGAAAGTACCTGTGATTTCTACTGGTGACAAAAATCACAGACACTGCTATTACTACATGACTTGTTACCTGCATTCTTAAGAGAAGGAATTAAGTTTCTGTTAGAGGTTAGTGAAAATAGACATGTACTTTTTTCTTCATCTAAGGTTACAGAGCCACTGAATTCTATCCATGGGCCTCCAAGGTTAAGTACCCATATTCTAGAAGGCTATTGCAGAGTTTTTATTCTATTATGTTGGAACTTATAAGAAAAAAAAATCATGGGATTTGTGTGGTGAGACAGATGATTTGACTGTGTATTTGACTGAAACAGTAAAATGGTACTTTGTCTCTTGATTTCAGATTGCATTCACAGGAACGACTTTTGTTGGCTATGTAGGACTGTGGACTGGTCAGAGCCCATACAAGTTTACTATCTCTGGCAATGAACGAGGTAATCAAAACGAACTTGCAAGCACTTTTAGCCATATCCCTGTTCAGTTCTTTCCAAGTACTTTATTCTCTTACCTACGACTCTACATCTGCTACAGGGCAGTAACTTCCTTTCTAGTGAGGAGAGATGGGCAGTATGCATGTAAACAATAGGAGAATTCTAGGTAGTAATGCGTGCTACAAAGGAAGTAAAACGGGAAGAAGCGATACAGAGTGAAGGAGGAGGTAGGGCAGTTACTGGAGGTAGAGGGTCAGGGAAGGCCTGACCCATGTGGTCCTGGAGCAGTTCTGCAAAAGCTGAGAGAAGACTATTCCCAGTGGAAGAAACAGAAATGGCAAAGGCCATGGCTAGGAATAAGCTTGGTGTGTTCCAGAAAGAAAAGAAGGCCCATGTAACCACAGCACGGATGTAGGAGGAGGAAAGCCGAGGCCAGATTATTCTTGACCATGGGGAGGAGTTTGGATTTTAAGTGTAATGGAACCGTAGGGGGTATTAGTCTGGGAGTGACCAGTTCTGTTTTATGTTTTGAGCTAATCACTTTGTCTCCTCTGTAAAAATGGGATTGTGTTGGGTTAAAATAGAAGCAGGAGTCCATTAGGAAGCTATTGCAGTAATCTAGAGGGTATATGATGTTGTACATCACTTTACAGTTCACTGTGTACTCTGTCATATGTTTTCTCGTTGTTGTTGTTAGGTGCCATTCAATCGATTCCAACTCATAGTGACCCCATGTGGCAGAGTAGAACTGCCCCATAGGGTTTTCTAGGCTGTAATCATTATGCAGGTCTTTGTCCTGTGGAGCTGTTGGGTGAGTTGGAATAGCCAACCTTTCAGTTAGCAGCCAAGTGGTTAATTGTTGCACCACCAGGGCTCCTTGTTTTCTCATTAGACCCTCACAACATTGCTGTTACTCAGGCAGGGCTGATGTTGTCAGTCCCATTCATTATACAGAGGAGGAAACTGAGACTGTAAGATGACATGGGAGTCGCGGGATGATGCAAACAGTTGATGTGCTTGGCTGACAACCGAAAGGTGGTAGTTCAAGTGCACCCAGAAGTGCCTTGGAAAAAAGGCCTGGCAATCTACTTCTGAAAAATCAGCCATTGAAAACCCTGTGGAACACAGTTTTACTCTGAAACACATGGGGTTGCTGTGAGTCAGAGATGACTCAACAGCACTGGTTTTAGGTGGTGGAGGCAGTTCTCAAATTGGTCTTCTGAGTACTGGCCCACTTGCCCTGTTGTCGCACAACAAATCTCAGGGGAACATTGTTCAGGTCCACAATATGTGGGAAATCCAGAGATATACCAACTCTTGTCTCTGACCTCGGGAACTTGCAGCTGAGAAAGGAGGAAGACATACGCAGAGAATATCTTGAAGTTTCATTTTGGTCTCTAACTCCTGACTTCTTCTTGTTGGTTCCTTTTGTTAGGTTTATTCCTATCTTTCTACTTAAGGCTGTATGAGGTATGAGTATATATCGTGTCCACAGTAGTCAATTCTTTATCCTAATATATTTATTCAACATTTTCTCAAATATCAGCTGTGAGTGAGACCTGGTTCTCAACCAGTTACTCAAGTCACAGCGTGACATTTACTGAAGTTTTTGACAGAATATCTGAAAACATGTACATTTATTAAAAAGAGGCTTTTGTTTTCATCATTTTACAATTCAAATTGACAGACTGATTAGTAGAACCTAAAGTGTGAGCAGTTTAAAAATAACTGAGTTAGTCTGCATCATACACATGAAATAAATATTCTCAAACTGCTTTTTTCTAAAAAAAATTATTTTGTGGTTGAGAATATATACAGCAAAACTTACACAAATTGAACAGTTTCTGCATGTACAAGTCAGTGACATTGATTGCATTCTTTGAGTTGTGCAACCATTCTTACCCTCCTTTTCTGAGTTGGTCTTCCTCCATTAACATGAACTCATTGCCCCTAAGATTCTTATGTAATCATTTGAGTTACTGTTGTCACTTTGATCCCATATAGATACATCTTAAAAGAGCATTAATGCTCAAGGTAGACATTTTTTGCTAGTTAAGCTAAATTATTGTTTGGTTTTAAGAAGACTTAAGGGGATATTTTTGGTTTAAGGTTTAAAGATGATCTCAGTACAGTAGTTTCAGGGGTTCACCCAGCCTCCATGGCTGCAGAAAGTCTGGAATCCATGAGAATTTTGAATTGTGTTCTGCATTTTTCCCCTTTTGATCAGGATTCGTCTATAGAATTTTTGATTAAAATGTTCAGTAATGGTAGCCAGGTACCATCCATTTCTTCTGGTCTCATGGCAAAGGAGACAGTTGTTCATGGAGGCCATTAGCCACACATTCCATTTCCTCCTCCTATTCCTGACTCTCCTTCTTCCTCTGTTGTTCCAAGCTTGTGCTCCTTGGATGGCCATATGCAAACTTTTAAGACCCCGGGCATTACACAGGAAATAGGAGGTAGAACAGAAGCACAAACATGATATTAGGCCAGTTAACTGGGATGTCCCATGAAACCATGGCCCTAAACCTCCAAACCAATAAACCAAATCCCATGAAGTGTTTGGTTTTACATAAGCAGCCTCAGTGCTCCTTTTTGTTTTTTGTTTTTGTCTTTGTTGTTAACATTCTATCACATGACTTTTGCTGATTCAACTTTTTACAGGTTCAAACTGCTTTTTAAAGATTTCTTGAAGTTTTTTTTTTTTTAACCTACAATTGAGCTAGAATGCCTGAATAACAAGGCAACATCTCTTGATTAATAGAAATAATTAAGAAATAGTGAAAGAGGTATTTCAGAGTAACAGTCTCAGTGGTTCCTCTAATTACTGGTCCAGTAGGTATGGCCTTTTTTAAGAATTTGAGTTTTGTTCTACATTTTTCTTGCATTCTATCTGGGACCATCTTTTGTGCCCCTAGTCTGAACGGTTGGTAGTGGTAGCCAGGCACCACCTACCGTATTTTTACACAAATAACGTGTGCCTTCTGTGTTTGTTTGCTGGCCACACCCGCCCCCCACAAGGCGCCCTCACAAGCACCGCTGTGCCAGTCCTCTTCCACATGTTGCTGTAAGAAAGAAATGAGCAGTTCTTCTGGTCTCAGGGTAGATGAGACCATGATTCGTGTAGACTGTTAGTCCTGTAGACTACTTTCTTCTTTGGGTCTTTGGTTTCCATCTTTTTCTTTTGCTCCAGACAGGTAAAGACCAATCATTGTATCTTAGATGGCCTCTCATAAGCTTTTAAGACGCCAGATGCTACTCACCAAACTAGGGTGTAGAACATAAAGTTTATGAACTATGTTATGCCAGTGGACCAAGTTGTCTCATAAGACTGTGGTCCTAAGCCTTTAAACCCATTAAACCAATCTCACAAGGTGTTTGGTTATGTCTAGGGAGTATCCGTAACTGTGTCCCCTATGTGCTTTATTGTACATATGAATACGTATGCAGCACACTCTTACATGTATATACATATGCTTACAGATGCACCTATACATGCACGTATACCTTCCTATACACGTATGTGCATACATACTTACTGTGTAACCACACACGTATTTTTGGTTGTCTTTGCAAAATTGTATATGTTATATAGCATTTACCAAAAACGTCCCTTTTTCTTGTGTACTTCTTAGTATCATTATTTACCTTGGTCAAGTTGTGCATACTTTACCCACATTTGGTACTACCTTTCCCATCACCGAAAAAACAAGTGTTACTGTTCAGAGGAGCCTTGGTTCCCTGTGATTAGGTGCTTGAGGTTGGCAGTTTGAACCGCCCAGCTGCTACATGGAAGAAGGATGTGACAGTCTGCTTCTGTAAAGATTACAGCCTTGGATACCCTATGGGGCAGTTCTACTCTGTCCTAATAGGGTCGCTATGAGTCAGAATCAACTCAATGGCAATGGATTGCTATCTAGAAAGTGATCCCCTCTTCCTCCCCCTCCCATCCCTGGTGATCACCAATGACTGCTGATTTCTGTATGTATACCTATTCTTTTTATAAAAGTAGGATCATACAGTATTTGCCCTTTTATAATTGACTTACTTCACTCAGCATAATGTCCTCCACATTCATCCATGTTATGTTTGAGAACTCATCATAATTCTTTATAGCTGCATAGTATTCCGTTGTATGTGTGTACCACATTTTATTTATCCATTCATCCGCTGATGGGCACTTAGGTTGTTTCCATCTTTTTGCTATTGTGAATAGCGCTGCAATAAACATAAGTGTGACACGCTAGATTCTTTTGTTCACCGTTAAATTCCAAGTCTGGACCAAGTCGGGATGTGGCACATAGAGGAGCCCTGGTGGCAAGGTGGTTAAGAGCTACGGCTGCTAACGAAAAGGTTGGCAGTTTGAATCCATGAGCCACTCCTTGGAAATATAGAGGATGCTCAACACTTATATCTTGAATGAAAATTCTTCTTTGGAAATAAATCTTCTTCAGAGATTTTGAAAGACATGAAAAAGTAGTTTTGGGGAATGATTGTAAATTTGTCAATTTTTAAAAATCTGAGCCCAAATCAAACTTAAAGTTTTGAAAGATATTAAATTCCTTACATTTTTCC
Source organism: Dugong dugon (assembly GCA_030035585.1). NCBI lineage: Eukaryota > Metazoa > Chordata > Mammalia > Sirenia > Dugongidae > Dugong > Dugong dugon. The sequence continues at coordinate 51,609,533 of CM057463.1, forward strand.
TAATACTTATTGGGCTACTTCTCTTATGCCACTTGGCTTTCTTTTGCCTGGGGGAATTATAGGATGCTTCTCTTAAACATCATTACCACTGTATCCTGGTACAAAGGGAAGGTACTCTTGAAATTTGAGGGAATATTTGCATATTTTTGCTTGCTGAAAGATCATATGTGTTTACTGCGTGTGTATATGTATGTAATGTAGATTTTTTTATGGTTGACGTGAGATTCAAGCTTAATCTTTGACAACTGCATGCCGGTAAAATGACTATTCATCAACTAACTTTCCTCTTCTGTCAGCTTTTTGGGAGTTGTAAAATGGGAAAGAAACAAGATTTAAGGAATTTTTAAATTGGTGCTTGGACAGCGGTATGTGTATTTATTTCTTCGTCCTTCCTCATCTTGGCAGGTGGAGGCTGGCAGTGGAACCATGTGATCAAGGGCCTTATTTATAGACACTCCATGGTCAGCTGGCTTATCCGCTCTGTGAGTATATTTTCTGTGGAGCCCACCTCAGCCCAACTTCGTCCAAACCCAGTGTTCTGTGTCATTCAGTGTTGTTTTTAATATAAGAAACTTCTGAAAAGAATAAACATCTCAGTGATGCCCTGATGTTTCCAAACTGCATATAAATCTTTTTTATAATAGGCTAGAGTTTTCTGCAGTAACTGATTGAGATAAGAAGTAACATGCTTTTTCACAGATATAGATATGCTCTGCTTTTTAGAATCTCCTTTGCAAATATCCCAGTTAGGAAGACAAATGCATTAGAAGGTAGCTTTGCATACAATAAAAGGAACATCTGCTTTCCATGAACCTATTAAATGAACAGGGTTGCATATCACATATAAATTATAAACTGATGCATAGAAAGCCCATTTTCAGGTACAAGGATCTAGCCCTGCCTGACTTTAGCCTTTTTGGCCTTTCCTTGCCTTGCTCTAAATGATCTGGCCCCACTGGACTTCTTGCAGTTCTTGGAAACCTTTTTGCTAGAGTACTCCCTAAGTACAGTGAAAAACTATATATCCCTTACACTTTTAAGCAGCAAAAAATCCAGTGTTTGTAAATGTTGACATTAAAAAAAAAAAAAGACACGCACACACTTAATTTAAATCTTGCCAATGGAATAGAAAGACAATAATGATTTAAAAATCTATTTAGATATAATTTACATACAATAAAATGCGCAGATCTTAAGGGTTTAGTTCAATGTGTTTTGACAGTTGTATATACATGTTTATCCATGTAACCACCAACAAAACAAGATATAGACATTTCTGTTTCCCTGGAAAATTCCCTTATGATCCTCTCCACCCTGGGGAAACTTTTTCTTTTGCTCAGTATGTTTTTCAGATTCATCCATGTTGTTGTGTGCATCAGTAGCTCATTCCTTTTTGTTACTAATGACTATTCAGTTGTATGAATGTGTTACTACATGTTGATCCATTTTACTGTTGGCAGACATTTGAGTTGTTTTCAGTTTTCGGCTATTATGAATAAGGTTGCTATGGAAATTCTTGTATGAGTCTTTTTGTAAAAGTATGTATTCATTTCACTTGGATAAATGCCTAGGAGTGGAATTGCTGGGTCATGAGTCAAAATCAGTTCAATGGCAAGTCACAGCAATGAAAGTAGATGTATATTTAATTAAAAAAAAAAAACAAAAACTTTTTGAGGTGTAATCCACATTATAGAGTTAGCCTATTTAAAGTGTACAATTCAGTGGTTTTTAGTATATTCACAAAGTTGTACAACCGTTGCCACATTCACTTTTAGAACGTTTTCTTCCTTCCAAAAAGAACCTGCGTACCCATTAGCAGTTACTCCCTATTTCCTCCATTTCCTGACATAGGTAAGGCACATGCCTTCCCCTGAGTTTGTCAGCTCAGTGAAGTAAGTCACTCCTGTCTTCAGTATTTCTTACTGATGTCCTTTTTTTTTTTAATTCTAATAAAAATGTATATAGCAAAACCTTTGCCAAGTAAACAATTTTTACACATACAGTTCAGTGACATTGAGTACTTTCATCATATTGTACAACCGTCACCACTATCCTTTTCCAAATTATTCCACCACCATTAACAGAAACTTGGTGTCCCTAAGCAATATCTCCTCCTGTTCCCCTCCTTCCTGCCCCTAATAAGCTTTGGTCTCTATACATTTTTCCTATTTCATATAAGTGAGATGATACAAGATTTGTCCTTTGACTGACGTATTTCACTCAACATAATGTTTTCAAGTTTCAACTGATTTTTTTTTTTTTTTTAAACGTGTTCTCATAGAAATCTCTGCTGGGGTGATGCATTCTTTGACAGTAGTTGGGGAATGGTATAGGCAATAGGATCGAACAAATATTCCAGCACTCCTACTTCCTCTTTTTATAATTTCAAAACAAATCAACTTGCCAAAATTCCTTACCCCTAACAGCAATATGGATAAAGCAAGGAAAAGCATACAAAGCCCTACTATGGGTTTATGGTTAATAGCACGTTGAATGCCGGAGCCTTTGCAGACACAGATATTGGAATTGTTCCTTTGATTGACCCTATCCCCATCCCTACCCTTGACTACGTACCTTGGCAATACTCAAGATAGATGAGCATAAAATGTCCTTCTTTCAAAAAATGGTATAAGAGTGACTGTGAAGGTGAAGGTGGGAAGGACAGGACATCTACCCAGGATGTTTTTGAGCAGATCAGCTTAGAAAAGAGCACATAGGGAAGATGAAGATTTAGAAAGTGATCCCCTTAGCTCTCCCTGCCGACAGACCTCTGGAAAGTCTTCATGGCCTCCAAAAACAAACAAATAAAAAAAAACAAACCCATTGCCACTGAGTCAATTCTGACTCATAACGACCCTGTAGGACAGAGTAGAACTGCCCCAAAGAATTTCCAAGGAGCAGCTGGTGGATTCGAACTGCTGACCTTTTGGTTAGCAGCTGAGAGGTATCTAACTACTAGTTTAAGATCACTATTCTAATGTAGCATACCCTCTTTCATCTCCAAGCCTTTACCAGTTTATTCCATGGAGCTAGAACTTTCTTCCCCACTTCCACCCCGACCTCCCAGCCACCATTTTCAGCAGACTAACTTCTACTGATCCAATGGGTCTCAGCTCATGTGATACTTCCCTGGGATGCCTTCTCTGATGTGCTAGTTGAGGGTGACTGCTACAACTTCCATAGCATCTGTTTCTCCTTTGTCTCCTTTGGTGACACATTATACTGTGTCACCATTGCCTGTTGACTTTTCCGTCTTCCTTGAAAGTCTGGGAGAACAAGCACTGGATCTGTCGTAGTCACTGCTCTATCCCTGTACCAGCACAACGCCCAGCACATAGTAGGTGTTCAAGAAATACACGTTGAGAGCACTGTGGTAATTCCAAAGTTTTGCTTACCTTTAGTGCTTAGTGCTGATAAATAATAAAAATAACATAGTCTTGGAGGTGGAGGGAAAAAATACTTATTGAAATAACAGATGATTGAAGAAATGTGGGGAGTCTCTTGTGAGGGTGACCTGCCTAGAAAGCACACAGTCTATGTTTGATGAGTCAGACCTAGAACTTGTGAACTTCCAGTTCCCTACTTTTGTGAGAAAAATCCTGCTTCCGTGGGAGCCCCCCTGAAGCTGAAGTTTCTTCCATCTCAGGAGCCCTAATGTCAAAAGGATGAATGAGGTCAGAGCAATTTTCAGGTGTAGTCATGGCTTAATATATCAGGAGAATGTTCTTTGGACCATTTGTCCATCTATTGGTGTGGACCACTAATGCACATTTATCCTTTTGTTCAGACCCTGAGTGAGTCAAACAACTTTGCAGCAGCTGTTTATAAATTGGCCAAGACTCCCCTGATCGCTAATGTTTATTACATCGTTGGTGGCATGTTCCCCGGGGAGGGTGTGGTCATCACAAGGGACAGAGATGGCCCAGTGGACATTTGGACGCTAGATCCTTCGAATGGAGCGTAAGTAGAATTGAGGACTCTGGTCATTCTGTATCAAATAATATATTTTTCTAATTGGTGAAACTAGAGGCAATTTTATACATTTCTTCTTTATCTGTGTCCTGAGTGACCTCGGATAAGGCAAGATATGCTCTTTTTTAGGTGGTTCCGAGTTGAGACGAATTATGACCACTGGAAGCCAGTGCCTGAGGAAGATGACCGAAGGTAGACCTCTCTACACTTGCTAGTTTACAGTGGTTTCTTGTGGTCAGGAGAAGGAGCCCCTCCTATTACAGGAACTGAAGAGGACTACAAGTGCTATTCCTTCCCAGAAAATGTCCCTGGGTTCCCTTGCCAGTGCTTTGGCTGGGCTGGGAGAGTGTAGTGTGTGGTGGCACACACTGGGGAAAGCCTCTTTGGCAGTTGTGTGGTGTTGGGAGAGTGAAGTTGGCTCTGGTCTCAGAGTCAGGAACCCTAGATTCTACCACCAGCCCTGCTAGTGACTCACTGGCTGACCTCTGTGGGCCTCTCTTCACCAGAGAGGTAGGACCAGATTCATGGTCTTCTGTGTAGGACTTTGTTGGGAAGGAAAACATTTCCCTTACTTCAATAAATAAACCAGTCCAGGGGTTTTCATTGTCCCTTCTAATTTTGAAAATTCTGTAATTATAAGTCTAGGAGCCTAGGTGGTGCAAGCAGTTTGTGATTGGCTGCTAACCTAAAGGTTGGTGGTTTGAACCTACCTGGTGACTCCTTGGAAGAAAGTCCTGTTGAACTGCTTCCGTAAAGATTACAGCCAAGAAAACCCTACAGAGTAGTTCTACTCTGTAACACATGGAGCCGCCATGAGTCGAAATCAACTCAACGCCAAAACAACAATAGAATTATAAGTCAGTACGTCCCCAAATAGTGGGTAGTTAATTATATACGTCATCTTTACTGCCCCAGGAGTGTGGTGGCAGCTGTTCAGTTCTGCAGCACCACATTTTCACCCTCTTGACTCCCTTGAGTAGATGGAGTCAACGGCCCAGCTGTTGAATCGATTCCACCATGGTGGTCTGAGCCTAGGCAGGAAGCATGCTTGGGGGCCAGAGCCTGTTTTGGACAAAGGGTGGTAATGAGGGTATGCCTTGTGTTGTGCCTCCCAAAAGGAGATCTGATGGGATTCAGGGTTTTCTGAAGTGCTAAGTGACCTTTAACCGCTGTCCTTACAGGACGCCTGCCATCAAAGCCCTTAATGCCACTGGCAAGGCAAACCTCAGTCTGGAGACACTATTCCAGGTAACTTGTGTTGTCGTGTCCGGCTTTTACCCAGGGTGTTTGATGTCTTTGTTAATAGTAATAATAATAATAACAAAATTATCCTCTGAAATCACATGCATTAAAAAACAAATGTGGTAGATGAAAATGTTACAGTGAATGTTTAAAACCAGAAAACCAAACCTGTTGCCAATGAGTCGATCCTGACTCATAGTGACCCTACAGGATGGAGTAGAACTGTTTCCAAGGAGCGGCTGGTGGATTCGAACTGCCAACCTTTTGGTTAGCAGCCAAGCTTTTAACCACTGTGCTACCAGGGCTCCAAATGAATTTTTAAAACCCATAATTCGTTGTTGTTGGGTCGATTCCAACTCATAGCAACTTTGTAGGACAGAGCAGAACTGCCCCATAGGGTTTCTAAGGAGCAGCTGATAGATTCAAACTGCTGACCTTTTGGTTAGCAGCCAGGCTGGTGAATGTTTAGCTGGCTGCAAATATTTTAAAAAAAAGAAAGAAAAAAGCCAGATAACATTGTCTGAACTGGTTTATGTATGGGTTAAGGAATCCATCTCATCTAAGTTTTTGTTCATATTTTTAAAAAACTGGCATAATTGTAATATATGTTCATTATTTGAAAGAAAAAACTTCTACCACCCCAAGATTCACTGCAGTGTTAAGGGCAGATATTCTTTCTATAGATATTCTGCATGTATTTCTTCTAACCTTTAATATTCTTTCTAATATGATTTTGTTTTTCTATACAGGTTTTGTCAGTAGTTCCAGTTTATAGCAAGTAAGTTACATGTTAAACATACCTGTTCATAAGTCCCTAAGAATGGTGAATTCATTCACACACACACTGTCTTGCTCAGTAATGATATGAGCGTTCCCATGGACCAGGCTTTCTAGGTACTGTGTGTACAACAGTGAACAAAACTAAGCCCCTGCTTTCATGGGACTAACGTTCTAGTGGGACGGGGCAGCAGGTAAACAAATACACGTCAGGTGAGAAGTCCTGTGAAGAAAAACAAAGGTAAGAAGAATAGAGAGACGGGGAAGGAAGAGGGCAGTGACGTGTTCATCCTAACTCAAAACACAAACGCTAAAACCAAAAACACACGCTCACAAACCCTGATTTGTAGCATTTGCCCATTTTCGTCGTGTAAATACTTTCACCATGGCCAATTTCAAACACAGTTGGGTCTTAAATTCCTGCGTAGTTAACAGTTGGTGCTCGCCAGCCTGAGGGAGTCGGCTTCAGCACACCACTGATGGTGCTCCTTCCAGTGGGGAACAGACTCTTATATAGCACATGGAGGCACAATTTTGCCCTTTCAATATTCATTTTAAATTAGGGTTAAAAACCTGTATTTGTCTTCTTATCTTTTTTTATGGTTATATAAATAATGTGTCTTTTAGAAATTAGTATCATAATAAAATAATTATACTTATTTTAATAAAACAAAGCATTTCTCCATGTTACTGATCACCCCTTATAATTATATTTTAAAATAACTATATAGTGACCAGTGTTGTTGGTTGCCATCGAGTGAGTTCCAACTCATAGCGACTCTGTGTACAACAGAATAAAACACTGTCCAGTCCGGTGCCATCCTCACAATCATTGCTGTGTTTGAGCCCATTCTTGCAGCCACTGTGTCAGCCCATCTCATTGAGGACTTTCCTCTTTCTCGCTGACCCTCTATTTTACCAAGCATGATGGCCAATAGGATGTACTATATTGAGTTCGTGGAGCCCTGGTGGTGCAGTGGTTAAGCATTCAGCTGCTAACCAAAAGGTTGGCAGTTTGAATCCACCAACTGCTCCTTGGAAACCTGTAGTTCTACTCTGTCCTATAGGGTCACTGTAAGTTGGAATCAACTTGACAGCAACGGGTGATATTGAGTTAACAGTTCTCCAACTGTTAGTTTTTCCTCTATTAAAAATCTGAAATAAATATATTTGTACATTTTCCCCTGCTTTTGGATTATTTCCCTTGGCTGAATTCCTAGAGGTAGGGTTACTGAGTTAAAAGGTATGAGTGTTTAAATAACTCTTGAAACATTTTTTCAAAATCAAGCCTAAATTTGTTATAACAATATAAACAGCTTGCTGAGTAGCGTGTATCTCTATTTTATAACTGAAAACCCAAGAGGAACTGCATTTAAATAACAGTCACCATTGAGCCAGGATTAACACAGATCCCCCACTCTCAGGCCTTTTACATGTAATGATTAACAACGACTAAGTTCAAACTGTGTGAGGTTGAAAGAAAGGAATCTGAACATTAACAGTTAGCTCTGTGCTGTCCCCTTATGCTGTTCTACAAAATTACACTCACCTGCAACACAACTCCCTCTTCTGTGGCTAAAAAAAGACCTGTTGCCCTGGAGTTGATTCTGACTCATAGGGACCCTATAAGACAGTAGAACTGCCCCATAGGATTTCCAAGGAGCTGCTGGTGAATTCAAACTGCTGACCTTTTGGTTAGCAGCCAAACACTTAACCACTGCGCCACCAGGGCTCAGTGAAAATACTAAAGCAGAGACAGAGAATAGACTAAAGCAAAAAGTAACTGAGGTCCGGTTCAGAGAACCTCTATTACTTTTGGACATGAGCCATGCAGGTGTTCATAGTGCTGTCTCCAACCTACAATTATCTTGGGACATAGCACGCCTCATTCTACCTGTTCCTGAGCAACCCAGGTCTAGATGCTTTGAGCAGAAATTATGTATCCCAGCTGATTGCCAAGACAATTGGTAGAAGAGGGGAGTGAAGGGGTGCACCCTATGTATGCATGCACATGTGCACATATATTCAAGTTGTTTGGGTCTCTTGCAATACAGAATCCTAAATAAATGAAATTATACTTTTCAGTACCACCCTTACACCTGGACAAAAGGGGTCCCTGTCTTGATCCATGAGTATTAGAGGACTCTGCCTTCCTCAGTCTGTGACCCTCCCCTTGAGATAAGGAGTCCAAGAACCCAGGACCCTGGATTTCTCAGCTTCAACAGCCTCAAGCCCGTTTCCAGGGCCTTTGTGCAGTCTTCTTCCCTGGGTGGCGTTCTCCTGATGGGGGTGTGCAGCCATTGTAGACATCCCGTGTTTCTTTGCTGGGGAATGTGGGTGATGCATTGACCTGAAGGCTGAGGTGTCCGCATGCATGCACGTATGGCCCCTTGTGGGATAGGACAGAGCCAGGAGTGAGAGGAGGAGGGGACAGGTCATGGGTGAGGGCCAAGGCTGGCTCTGCCTCACTGCCACAGCATGAAACTCTGAGGAGTCTGAAAATTTTAATTTATAGCTTAGCCTTCTGCATTGTCGTCAAGTAGAAGGACAGAGCACTCTATTTAACTGACAACTTGATTTGTAAATTTATGCATACATAATAAATTTTAATTTTTCTGACATTTGCAAGCCGCCATTTGTACTCTTGTCCTAGGTCCCAGGTGTTAGGGAGGGACTTGGTATTGTGTTCCCTTTTTTTGGACTATTAGGGAAATTATGTATATATAAAAATTCCTTTCATTATTTTCAGCTGCACAATTTATACTACAGTAATGAGCGCTGCCTACCCAGACAAGTACATGACTAGGATCAGACACTGGGGTTAAAAGTAAGTAAGCATAAGAGTGAATTCACCCACGTTACAGAAGATTTGCTATTTTTTTTTGGTGGGGGGGGGCATGGAGGGTGCTGATATTTCTCACAGAAGATGGTAGCATCCTTAAAATTTATACATACATACAGGCATCTGGCGTATGATTGTCATTTATGTCAGATGGATTGTCATTACTAGGTATTTTGTTTTGAATTGTTTATATGAAAACTCATCTTTTCCCTTATTAAAACCCACTCTCAGGGCAGAATGTTAACTGACATGAGGGATAAACACCTGGTAAGATTTATGTATTCCCAGAGTAATAGTGAAATCCAGAACCTTTGTAGCATGGGAAGACAGATTCTTTCGGCAAACGACACTTATAGAATTTATTTCAGACACCAGTGAGCCCATAGAAGAGGGGAAGGACATGTGGAGAAAGCAGGAGTCCTTTCTGCTGTCCCTGAAATCAAACCTTATTGGCAGCCACTTCCTGAAAGGCCACTGGTCCCTACTGCAAGCATATTCTGGAGTTTGTAAACCTGACCTGATGTTTTGGCTCACTTATCAGGGGAGTGTTAAAAAACAGTGTTTGAATTAAATTTTTTTTTTCCCCCTTACAGGTGTTTTTTTAAAAATGAAGTTCTTGAAGAGCTGCACTATAAAAAATAAAAAAAGTGAAGTCTTGTATTATTTTATAAAAGATACGGGCTCCCTCCACATTAAACTTTTGAGTAGGGGCATAAGATCACTTTGGAGTTTGTTTTGGTAAAGTGGGTAATAAGTATTGTCCTGCATTCTCATTTGCCTTGGCTCTCCCTAAACTTCTTCTGGAGCCCTGGTGGCATAGTGGTTAAGAGCTCGGCTGACAACCAAAAGGTTGGCAGTTCAAATCCACCAGCCACTCCTTGGAAACCCTATGGGGCAGTTCTATTCTGCCTATAGGGTTGCTGTGAGTTGGAATCGATTTGATGACACCTAACAACACAGCAACAAGCTTCTTCTGTCCTAGCTTGAACAACTCAAAGTTAAATGGTCTTAGAGGTCATCCTTAGGCTTTATTCCTAGCTTATCCAATAACATAGAGCTATGTTATTAGACCTCAGTTTACCAGCTGAGGAAGTGAGCTGGCAAGACCTCTTTGTTCATTGTAAAGTCCTTCTGGAAGAGCCAAAGAAAAAAGACTTTAAATTTTTTTTTTTTCTAGCTTGAATAGAGCCTTGTTTCAATGCTTGTTGGTCTGACCTTTGATCATGTATGGAATTTTAATTTTTTATAATGTTGCTAATGCATTTTAAAAAAGTGATGGACCATCTTTTTTCTAAGTAGCTACTTTCTTACTGCTTTTGAAAGGCAAATTATTTCTGATTGTCACGTATCATTGGTTAGTAAAATGTTGGAAGAGATGTTGGCAAAGAGAATAAAGACATTTTCTAAGATATTTAGAGGTGTGTTCTCCCTACTTTCTTATACCTACAGTCTTGTAATTGTGAACAGCTGCCCTGAGAAAGCAGCTCTCTTAGATATTAAGTGCCAGAATTCAAGTAAGTACACGGCTGCTTTGTAGGATTTGATTTTTCTCACCTGTACATGAAAGAAACTGCTTTAATGATGAAGTCAGAAAAGGTTAAAAGCATGAACAAAGGAGTTTTGATTGGATGTTCTTGTTTAGTGTACCAGCAGAACAAAGGAAAATGCAATGTCTAGAGTGAAATGTTATATAGAAGTACAGCTCATCCCTGCCCCACCATACTGCATACCTCCTTGGAGCCCAGATTGTTCATACTTCTTCTTGGATAGTGTTGGATAAACAATGATAAATTCCCATCACCCAGTGTCCTTTTGAAATCAAACGTCGAAAGTAGCTTACTCATGCCAGCCACATTGTACTACAGTTTAGAAATTTCTATTCATTAATTACATTCCATTCTATTTTCCTTGAAAATATGCCATGATATTTGGATGGAAATTTGGAAAATACTCTCATTTTAACCAGGCAAAAGGAAGCCAAAAGTTTTTAAGCAGGAAAGTGATTTAAGTAGTCTAAATCTCTGATTGCTGTTAAGATCTTTGTCCTTTGTGTCATGTGTATCTATATGTAGATTTCTTTTTTTTTTCAGTCTGCTTGGGACTTGTTGTGCTCCCCAAATCTCTAATGCTCCCTAAATTTATATCTTTATTTCAATTTTGAAAATGCTCAGTTATCATCTAAGAATTGCTTTCCTACATTGTCTTGTGTCTTTTCTTCTCAACTCCAAGTGTACATATGTTATACCTTCTCATTCTATCCTCTGTGTCTCTTAGACTCCGTGGGTTTGTTCTTTTTTTTTTTTTTTTTTTTTTTGAGGGGGTAGGGAGAGTGAGATAGGGATGGATTTCTCTCTCAATGCTGCATTTTGGATAATTTATTTAACTTTTTCTCAGTTCAGAATTGTTTCTTCAGTGGATTTATTGAGCTTTTAATACTAAATGAATAACTTTTTAATGTTTTATTTGGTACTTTTTCAAATGTTCCAGGATCTTTTTTGATAGTGTCTTGTTCCATGCTTTGATTTCCTCTTTTGTTTCCTTAATCCTTTTAACCATACTTATTTTAGAATTTGCTTCTAATTCCATTATCGAATCCAGATTTTGCTATTTGTGCTGACCTTCTTTTGTAATGGTTTCCATGGGTGTTTTGTAATTTTGGATTGTGAACTCTTGTTCCACTGGACTTTATCTCTAGAAAGCCTAAAGCCCTGGGCTGATGGTATATACTCCAAAGAGGATATATGTTTGTTAATTTCTCAGTTTGTGGTTTCTTAGACTACAAGTTAGACTATATACATATAGTATAAATTGAAACCTCAAGCCTCTGTAAGGGAAGGCCTGCAGTTACAAATTGTCAAAGGAGAGCCTTCTCCTCACCCCTGCACAGCCTGAGACAGACATGTTTTATTATTGTTTGTCTCCTTTTGCTAGCAAGCAGATTTTTTTTTTCCTAGTCTATCCTTGAGGATACCAACTTTATGTATTTTAACTCCCCATCTTGCATGAACCCAAGTCCTTGTCCCTGTATCTCCCACCTCGATGTACTCTCACAAGTGCAATTGTTAAAAACCCAAGGTTCTAAGCTATTGGAACCAGCAAATGCCTGTAGAGCAGCCATGCCTGCTTACCTCTCTGGTTCCCTCTTCTAGCTTCCTATTCTGTCTTTACTTTTGTCATTCTGACTTTTCTTCCTTACTTGTAAGCTCAGGTAAACATTATTCATTTAAGAGAGATGTTTCTTTATCATTTTCAGGAGTTTTGTAGTAGAAATTTTTTTTTTTCAGGATATTTATCCCTCCAAAGTATCAAGAAAAGAAAGAGCTGGAGAGGTGATTTATAGTTTTAATGTTCACTCTGTATATGGTATGGAGAGTGCCTTGGAGAAGGCCAGTAGTAGAAAAGTAAAAACCAGTTAAGGTGACATTGTAGTAAAACAGATAAGAAACAAATATAGCTTGGCCTAAGATAGTTACATAGAAGATGGAGAGCTGATTCTTAAAGTTAGCTCTTTTTTTAAGTATGAAAGCAACAATTTCCAGTTTTTCTAGATTCATACTTTGTACATTCCATGTTCCAGTCATTAATGAGTGTATGCAGCAATTTCTTCTCACTTTGAGAGTCATGCCACATCAGCAAATGAAGGTCCTGAAGCTTGACTCCATCCATGTCATTAAGGTTGACTCTACTTTGAGGAGGCAGTTCTTCCCAAGTCATCTTTTGAGTGCATTCCAACATGAGGGAGTCATCTTCCAGCACTATATCAGACAGTGTTCTACTGCTATTCATAAGGTTGTCACTGGCTAATTCTGTTCAGAAGTAGACCACCAGATCCTTCCTAGTTTGTCTTAGTCTGGAAGCTCAGCTGAAACTTGTCTGCCATGGGTGACCCTGCTGGTATTTGAATCCTGGTGGCATAGCTTCTAGCATCACAGCTACACACAAGCCCCCACAGTACGACAAACTGACAGACATGTGAAATCGTCAGAAATGAAATGGATGATGAGTAGCATCTGGGGTCTTAAAAAGCTTGTGAGCAGCCATCTAAGATAGTCCACTGGTCTCACAATGTCTGGAGCAGGGGAAAATGAAGAAAACCAAAGATACAAGGGAAAGATTAGTCCAAAGGACTAGTGGACCACGACTACCTCAGCCTCCACCAGACTGAGTCCAGCACAACTAGATGATGCCTGGCTACCTCCACAGACTGCTCTGACAGGGATCAAAATAGGTCCTGGACAGAGCTGGAGAAAAATGTAGAACAAAATTCTAACTCACACACACACACAAAACCCAGACTTGCTGGTCTGACAGAGACTGAAGAAACCCCAAGGGTATGGCCCACGGACACCCTTATAGCTCAGTAATGAAGTCATTCCTGAAGTTCATCTTTCAGCGAAAGATTAGACGGGCCCATAAACAAAATGAGACTAAATGGGCACACTAGCCTAGGGGCAAAGACGAGAAGGCAGGAGGGGGCAGAAAAGCTGCTAATGGGGAACCCAAGGTCAAGAAGGGGAGAGTATTGACATGTCATGGGGTTGGAAACCAATGTTACAAAACAATATGTGTATTAATTGTTTAATGAGAAACTAGTTTTCTGTGTAAACCTTCATCTAAAGTGCAATTTTAAAAAAATGAAATGGAAAGCATAAACATTGATATCCTAGGCATTAGTGAGCTAAAATGAACTGGTGTTGGCCTTTGAATCAGACAATCTACTATATCAGGAATGACAACTTGAAGAGGAATGACGTTGCATTCATTGTCAAAAAGAATATTTCAAGATCTATCCTGAAGTACAACATAGTCAGTGATAGGATAATATCCATACGCCTACAAGGAAGACCAGTTAATATGACTATTATTCAAATTTACCCACCAACCAGTAAAGCCAAAGATGAAGAAATTGAAGATTTTTACCAACTTCTACAATCTGAAACTGATCAAACATGTAATCAGGATGCATGGATAATTAGTGGTGATTGGAATGTGAAAGTTGGAAAGAAAGAAGAAGGATTGGTAGTTGGAAAATATGGCCTTGGTGCTAGAAACGATGCTGGAGATCGCATGATAGAATTTTTCAAGGTCAACGACTTCTTCACTGCATATACCTTTTTTCAACAACATAAACGGCAACTATACACATGGACCTCACCAGTAGGAGTACACAGGAATCAAATCGACTACATCTGTGGAAAGAGACAATGGAAAAGCTCAATATCATCTTTCAGAACAAGGCCAGGGGCCAACTGAGGAACAGACCATCAGTCGCTCAAATGCCAGTTCAAGTTGAAGCTGAAGAAAATTAGAACAAGTCCACAAGAAGCAAAGTACAACCTTGAATATATCCCACCTGAATTTAGAGAGCACCTCAAGAATAGATTGGATGCATTGAACACTAATGACCGAAGAGCAGACGAGTTGTAGAGAAAGCAAGAGGTCATTAGAAAGACAAGAAAGAAAAAAAAGACCAAAATGGATATCAGAAGAGACTCTGAAAGTTCCTCTTGAATGTGGAATAGCTAAAGTGAAAGGAAGAAATGATGAAGTAAAAGAGCTGAACAGAAGACTTCAAAGGGCTGCTCGAGAAGACAAAGTAAATATTATAATGACTTGTGCAAAGACCTGAAAAGAAAACCAAAAGGGAAGAACATGCTTGACATTTCTCAGATAGAAAGAACTGAAGAAAAAATTCAAGCCTCAAGTTGCAATATTGAAGTATTCTACAGGGAAATATTAAACAACGCAGGAAGCACCAAAAGAACATGGAAGGCATATACAAAGTCACTATACCAAAAAGAATTGGTTGACGTACAACCATTTCAGGAGGTAGCATATGATCAGGAACCGAAGGTAGTGAAGGAAGTGGTCCGAGCTTCACCGAAGGCATTGGCAAAAAACAAGCCTCCAGGAACTGACAATACCACTTGAGATGTTTCAACAAATGGTTGCCGCGCTGGAAGTGCTCACTAGTCTATGCCAAGAAGTTTGGAAGACAGCTACCTGGCCAACCAACTGGAAGAGATCCATATTTATGCCTATTGCAAAGAAAGGTGATCCAACTGAATGCAGAAATTATCGAACAGTATCATTCATGTCACACGCAAGTAAAATTTTGCTGACGAGTATTCAACAGCAACTGAGAAGTACATCAACAGGAAACGGCCAGAAATTCAAGCTGCATTCAGAAGAGGATGTGGAAAGAAGGATATTGCTGATGTGAGATGATCCTAGCTGAAAGCAGAGAATACCAGAAACGTGTTTCCCTGTGTTTTATTGACTATGCAAAGGCATTCAACCGTGTAGATCATAACAAATTATGGATATTTTGAAGAATGGGAATTCCAGAACATTTAATTTTGCTCGTGAAGAGCCTGTACATAGATCAAAAGGGAGTCATTTGAACAGAACAAGGGGATACTGTGTGGTTTAAAGTCAAGAAAGGTTTGTGTCAGGGTTGTATCCTTTCACCATATTTATTCAATCTGGATGCTGAGCAAATAATTTGAGAAGCTGGACTATATGAAGAACACGGCATCAGAATTAGAGGAAGAGTCATTAACAACCTGCGTTATGTGGATGACACCACCTTGCTTGCTGAAAGTGAAGAGAACTTGAAGCATTTACTGATGAAGATCAAAGACCACAGCCTTCAGTATGGATTACACCTCAACATAAAGAAGACAAAAGTCCTGACAACTGGACCAGAAGGCAACATCATGATAAATGGAAAAAAAGATTGAAGTTGTCAAGGATTGATTTCATTTTACTTGGATCCACAATCAACACCCATGGAAGTAGCAGTCAAGAAATCAAAAGACATGTTGCACTGGGCAAATCTGCTGCAAAAGACCTCTTTAAAGTATTAAAAAGCAAAGATGTCACCTTGAAGACTAAGTTGTGCCCGACCCAAGCCATGGTATTTTCGATCACCTCATATGCATGGGAAAGCTGGACAATGTGTAAGGAAGACCGAAGAACAATTGACACCTTTGAATTGTGGTGTTGGCAAAGAATCTTGACTATACCATGGGCTGCCAAAAGAACGAACAAATCTGTCTTGGAAGAAATACAGCCAGAATACTTACTAGAAGCAAGGATGGCGAGACTATGTCTCACATACTTTGGTCATGTTATCAGGAGGGACCAGTCCCTGGAGAAGAACATCCTGCTTGGTAAAGTAGAGCGTCAGCGAAAAAGAGGAAAACCCTCAACGAGATGGACTGACACAGTGGCTGCAACAATGGACTCAAGCATAACAATGATTGTGAGGATGGCACAGGACCGGGCAGTTTTTCATTCTGTTGTAGATAGGGTCTCTGTGAGTCGGAACTGACTCAATGACACCTAACAACGACAACAATGCAAGTAACATATACTTATTATAAAAATATATCAGTACAGACATAATGTAATCCTCTGTTTCTCTTCCCCACTCATATCTCTCCTCAATAGCACTCCCTAGAAATAACTGTTGTCTGTATTCATCGAGACTTTTTTTAAAAATTTTATTGTGTTTTAGTGAAAGTTTACAAAGCAAATTAGTTTCTCGTTCAAAAATTTATACACAAATTGTTTTGTCACATGGATCGCAATCCATGCAATGTGTCAGCACTCTCCTTCTTTCCTTTTCCACTCTTGAGCTCTTCCTGTCCATTTGTCCAGTTTTCTTGTCCCTTCCTGCCTTCTTGTCTTTGCTTTTGGGCAGATGTTTCCCGTTTGGTCTCGTATACTTGACTGAACTTGCACATTCTTCACGTGTGTTTTTCCATTTTTAAAATTGTACTTTAGATGAAGGTTTACAGAACAAACTAGCTTCTCATTAAACATTTAGTACATATATTGTTTTATGACATTGGTTAACAACCCCATGACATGTCAGTACTCTCCTTTCTTGACCTTGAGTTTCCTATTACCAGCTTTCCTGTCCCCATCTGCCTTCTGGTCCTAGTCTAGGGGCTAGTGTGCCCCTTTAGTCTCATTTTGTTCTATGGGCCTGTCTAACTTTTGGCTAAGAGGTATATCTCTAGAGTGACTTCATTACTGAGCTAAAAGGGTGTCTGGGGGCCATACTCTGGGAGTTTCTCCTGTTTTTGTAAGTCCAGTAAGTCTGGTCTTTTCTTGAGTTAGAATTTTGTTCTACATTTTTCTCTAGCTCTGTCCAGAACCCTCTGTTGTGATCCCTGTCAGAGCAGTCAGTGGTGGTAGCTGGGCACCATACCATACAGTTGTACTGGACTCAGTCTGGCTGAGGCCATGGTAGTTGTGGTCTGTTAGTCCTTTGGACTAATATTTCCCCATGTCTTTAGCTTTCTTCATTTTCCCTTAGTCCTTGTCATGGATTGAGTTATGTCCCCCAAAAAATGTGTGTATCAATTTGGCTGGGCCATGATTCCTGGTATTGCGTTATTCTCCTATATGTTGTAAATCCTGCCTCTATGATGTTAATGAGGGAGGATGGGTGGCAGTTTATGTTAGTAAGGCAGGACTCAATCTACAAGATTGGATGGTGTCCTGAGGCAATCTCTTGAGCTACAAAAGAGAGAAGTGAGCCGAGAGACAGGGGGACCTCGTACCACCAAGAAGGCAGTTCCAGGAGCAGAGCGTGTCCTTTGGAGCTGGGGTCCCTGCGTGGAGAAGCTCCTAGTCCAGGGGAACATTGATGAGAAGACTGACAGAGAAAGCCTTTCCCTGGAGCTGCCGCCCTGAATTTGGACTTTTAGATTACTTTACTGTGAAGAAATAAATTTATTTTTGTTAAAGCCATCCACTTATGCTATTTCTGTTATAGCAGCACTAGATGACTAAGACACTCCTGAAAAGGTGAGACCAGTGGAGTATCTTAGATGGCTGCTCACAGGCTTTTAAGACCCCAGACGCTACTCAGCAAGGTAGAATGTACAACACTGTCTTTATAAACTGTGTTATGCCAATTGAGCTAGATGTTCCCCCGAGAACCATGGTCCCCACAGCCCTCCGCCCAGCAATTCAGTCCCTTGGGGAGTTTGGAAGTGTCTATGGAGCTTCCATGACCTTTTCTTGTACAGGTTGTGCTGGCTTCCCCAGTAATGTGTACTGTCTTACCCTTCACCAAAGTTACAACTTATCTATTTAGTTCCCCCCACCAATCCTCCCATCCCTCATAACCAACAAAGATTGTTTCTTTTTGTGTGTAAACTTTTACATGAGTTATGCAGTAGAGGTTTCATACAATATTTGTCCTTTTGTGATTGACTTATTTCACTCAGCATAATGTCCTCCAGTTTTGTTCCTCTTACTCTCCTGTGCTGAATTCCTTTTGTTTGTGGATTTTTTTCATTTTTTTTTTTTTTGTTTTTGTACGTTTTGTTTTTACTGAGACTTTATGTTTTCTTCTTTATTTTGATGAGTAGGTTTGTTAACCTTCTTTGTGGTTACCGTGAAGTTTACCCTTATCTTCCTAGATTTGAACCAGTCTATTATTACTTGGTATCGCTTGATGTCCTCTCCATTAGAAGGTTCTAAATCTACACCATTTATTCCCTCTTTTATTGTTCTGATGCTGTTGTCATTTACAGATTAACTTCTCTGGTTCCCTTTTGTAGTATTTTGGTTTTGCATAGTCCTTAAGGTTCATTTCCTAGGCTGGTATCTGGCTAGTACAATCCTGTGTCGTATATTCAGCCTGTGGTCTGATATTGTTTGTTCTCAGATCGAAGGACCCCCTTTAATAAGTCTTGTAAGTTTGGTTTGGTTTTGACATAGTCCCTTAATTTCTGTTTATCTGGAAATGACCTAATTTCACCATCATATTTGAACGAGAGTTTTGCACGATATATTATTCTTGGCTGGCGATTTTTTTCTTTCAAGGTTTTATATATGTCATCCCATTGCCTTCTTGCCTGCATGGTTTCTGCCGAATAATCCAAGCGTAGTCTTATTGTTTTCCTTTGTATGTGACTTTTTGTTTTTCTTGAGCTGCTCTCAGGATTGTTTGTCTTTGGTTTTGGCGAGCGTGATTATGATATGCCTTGGTGATTTCCTTTTGGGGTCTATACTATATGGGGTTCGTTGAGCTTCTTGGGTGGTCAGCTTTTCATCTTTCATGATATTGGGGAAGTTTTCTGTCAGCAATTCTTCAATGATCCTCTCTGTGTCTTCTGTTTTCTCCCCCTGTTCTGGAACTCGGGTCACTCGCAGATTTTTGCTTTTGATTGTATCCCACATTATTCTCAGAGTCTCTTCATTTTTCTTCGTTCTTTTTTCAGATTTTTCCTCAAACAGAGTTGTATCCAAGTGTTTGTCTTCAATTCCGCTGATCCTGTCTTCCACTGTTTCAAACCTGCTCCTCAGCCCTTTTATAACACTGTCCATTTCTGAAATCTTGTTGTTTATCTTTTGGATTTCTAATTGTTGTTTTTGCATAATTTATAGTTGTGAATTTATTTTGGCATTTTGTTCCTGCATTGTTTTCCTGCATTCTTCTATTTTTTTGTCTGCCTTTTCCATGAATTTGTCTATTTTT
Organism: Dugong dugon; assembly: GCA_030035585.1. Classification (NCBI taxonomy): domain Eukaryota; kingdom Metazoa; phylum Chordata; class Mammalia; order Sirenia; family Dugongidae; genus Dugong; species Dugong dugon. Next base: position 51,628,870 of record CM057463.1, read on the forward strand.
TCCTCATTTTTGTCTGCTTTTTGCTTCGACTCTTGGATAATTCTGAGTGTTAGAGATTTGATTTCCTTATCAGGTAGTTCTAGTGCCTTTTCTTCTACTGGAAAGTCATCTGGTGTTTTATTTTGGACGCCTACGGGAACCATCCTGTCCTGTTTTTGTAAATGTTTTGATACTGTCTGCTGTCTTCCTGGCGTTCAGTGGTTATTTTTCTCATTTATTGATTGTAGATTTGTTTGTTTTGTCCTTTTTTTATTATTTGGCTGTGTCTGAGCAGGCGGGCTGTGTGTTCTTTGTTGTTTGCTCATCTGTGGGCATGATACTTTTTGCCTCCTTCTCCGATTGGCAGAGTCAGTCACTCAGATATGGTACACCAGGGCATGTCTAGCTGAAGACGAGTTGCTGGGATGGGTTATTTGTGGCACTTACTACAGCCACCAGAGTGAGTCGGTAGTCAGTGTAGGGCAGGTTCTGGTAGGCTGTGCCTGTGCTGCTTGGTGGTGTGATGTTAAGTGCATGGTGCAGGTAGGCAGGATGGAGGGGGGAGATTGTGATGTGTGGCGCTAAGATGGTTATGGGAGAGAGGAGAGAGGAACAGGAGCCAAAAACATAAAAACAAACAAAAAAGAGCTAGGGGAGCTTGCCGCTGGAGTGGGGAGATGAGAGACTATGAAAAGGAGAAAACACAAAAAGGGGAAGAAGAAAAAAAAAAGGAAAGAATGAATAAATAAAAATTAGAAAGTAAAAAGAACAGCAAAGCTCCCAGGGATCCCACTGGTGCGGCTACGAGGTCTGGGGAAGTTGTTCCCAGGTGTTGCAGTACAGCCTGGCTAGGAGGCATAAAGGTATTCAGCGCCAGGTATCAAAGGGACAGGAAGAGAAGGAAGCTATAGAGAGATGAGAAACTGAGTAATGAAGAAAGACAAAAAGGGAAAAGAAAACAAAACAAATTAAAAAAAAAAAAAAAACAAGAAACCGCCCCCCAAAAACAGAATTAAAAAAACCCATGAGAAAAGAAATGCTCTCAGGGATCCCTCTGTGCATCTGCCCAAGCTGAGGGGGTAGGTCCCAAGCCACACAGCACTGCCTGGCCAGAACGGGCTCCCAAATCAAGAAAAGAAAAAGAAAACAAACAATTCAAAACAAACAAACAAACAAAAGCCAGGGATCCCACCAGCATGGCAGCACAGACCAGGAAGCAGTTCCACACTCGAACAGAGCTTCACAGCCCCTCAGAAAGAAGCAAAGATGGCCCCCAAAGCCAGGTATTTGAGCAAAAGGAGGAGGAGGTTGTGAGAGGTAAGGAAGAAATCAAAAAAAGAGGAAAAAAGCAACACCAGCAGCCAACGAATGGCACTCAGGGAGTTGGCCAGTGCAGGTGGGTGGAATCCAAGCAGCTGGTGCTTCCTGGCCAAGAGACCATGGCCATGAGAAGCAGAGGAGACCGAGTAGGGGTGAAGAAGGCTGGGGGGTGGGAAAGTGTATATCGCTGTTTACCAGTTGTTCTGTCTCCTGCTGGAAGCTCTGTGAAGCTGCTTTCTAGTACCCCCTATTTGCTGGTCTCAGATAGGAGTCCAAGATGGCGGATCCGTGCTGCATTAGCTGAAAGGGTACCTCTCCATGTATGTCTCCTTGCTCTCTTTTCTCTGTCAGTTTCTTATTCCATTTGGTGCTTGACTGAGTTCTTTAGCTCTTCATTTGATGTTTAGGATTTCAGGATTAGATTGTTTCTTTTTGTATGTAAACTTTTTCATGAATTTTTATAGTGGTGGTCTCATACAATATATGTCCTTTTGTGACTGACTTATTTCACTCAGCATAATGTCCTCCAGATTCATCTATTTTGTGAGATGCTTTGCAGATTCATCATTGTTCTTTACCGTTGCATAATACTTCATTGCATGTATGCACCATAGTGTATCTGTTCATCTGTTGATGGGCATCTAGGTTGTTTCCATCTTTTTGCTATTGTGAACAATGCTGCAGTGAACATGGGTGTGCATATGTCTATTTGTGTGACAGCTCTTATTTCTCTAGGATATATTCCTGGGAGTGGGATCACTGGATCGTATGGTATTTCTATTTCTAGCTTTCTAAGGAAGTGCCATATCATTTTCCAAAATGATTGTACTGTTTTGCATTCCCACCAGCAGTGCATAAGCGTTCCCATCTCCCTGCAGCCTCTCCAACATTTGTTATTTTCTGTTTTTTTGATTCGTGCTAGTAATGTTGATTTAAGATGGTATCTCATTGTGGTTTTGATGTGCATTTCTCTAATGGCTAGTGATCACGAGCATTTCCTCATGTGTCTGTTAGCTGCTTGAGCGTCTTCTTTGGTGAAGTGTCTGTTCATTTCCTTTTCCCATTTTTTAATTGGATTATTTTTCTTTTTGTTCTAAAGGTGTTGGATTTTCCTGTAGATTTTAGAGATTAGACTTTGTCAGATTTGTCATAGTCAAAATTTTTTTCTCAGTCTGTAGGTTCTCTTTTTACTCTTTTGGTGAAGTCTTTTGATGAGCATAAGTATTTAATTTTTAGAAGATCCCAATTATTAAGCATATCTTCTGGAGTTTGTATGTTGTTAGTTATGGTTTGTATCTTGTTAATGCCATGTGTTAGGGCCTCTAGCATTGACTCTATTTTTACTTCTATGATCTTTATATTTTTTGGTTTCATGTTTAGGTCTTTGATCCATTTTGACTTAGTTTTTGTGTATGATGTGATGTATGGGTCCCTCCAGTCTCAATCAAGCCATTAAGTCTGGTCTTCTCACTAGAATTTGAGTTCTGCACCCCAGTTTTCTCCCGCTCTGTCAGGGACTCTCTGTTGTGTTCCCTGTTAGGGTGGTCATTGGTGGTACCCTCCTTTGATTTTCAATAAATTTATGTCTTTATTTCTAAGGTGTGTCTCTTGTAGACAGCATATTGATGGATCCTATTTTTTTTTATCCATTCTGTCACTCTCTGTCTCTTTATGGGTGCATTTAGGCCATTTATATTCAGTGTAATTATTGATAGGTATGAGTTTATTGCTGCCATTTGTAGTGCTTTTTGTTGTGATGCTGACAATTTCTTTGTTCCTCTTACTCTTTTGTGCTGAATTCTTTTTGTTTGTGGATTTTTTTTTCATTTCTTTTGTTTTTGTAGATTTTATTTTTACTGAAACTTTATGTTTTTCTTCTTTATATTGATGAGTAGGCTTGTTAACTTTCGTTGTGGTTACCTTGAAATTTAGCCTTATCTTCCTAGGTTTGAACCAGTCTATTATTACTTGGTATCACCTTGCCTTCTTCTCCATTAGAAAGTTCTATACCTACACCGTTTTTTCCCTCTTTTATAGTTCTGACATTGTTGTCATTTGCAGATTAACCTCTCTGGTTCCCTGTTGTAAATTTTTTGGTTTTGAATAGTCCTTGAGAGTTCATTTCCTAGGTTGGTATCTGGTTGGTGCCATCTTGCATCCTAGATTCAGCCTGTGAGCTGATGTTGTTTGTTCTCAGATCAAAGGACTCCCTTTAATAATTCTTGTAAGTTTCATTTGGTTTTTACATATTTCCTTAATTTCTTTTTATCTGGAAATGTCCTAATTTCACCATCATATTTGAATGAGAGTTTTGCAGGATATATTATTCTTGGTTGGCAGTTTTTTTTTCTTTCAAGGTTTTAAATATATCATCCCATTGCCTTCTTGCCTGCATGGTTTCTGCCGAATAATCAGAGCTTAGTCTTATTGTTTTCTCTCTGTAAGTGACTTTTCGTTTTTCTCAAGCTGCTCTCAGGATTATTTCTTTGTCTTTGTCTTTAGTGAGTGTGATTATGATATGCCTTGGTGATTTTCTTTTGGGGTCTATCCTATATGGGGTTCATTGAGCTTCTTGGATAGTCAGTTTTTCATCTTTCATGATATTAGGGAAGTTTTCTGTCAGCAGTTCTTCAGTGATCCTCTCTGTGCTTTCCATTTTATCCCCCTGTTCTGGAGCTCTGATCACTCTGAAATTTTTGTGTTTATCTTAGTTTCACTGATCCTATCTTCCATTGTTTCAAACCTGCTCCTCAGTCCTTCTATGACACTGTCCATTTCTGAAATCTTGTTGTTTATTTTTTGGATTTCTAATTGTTGTTTTTGTATGATTTCTAGTTGTGAATTTATTTTGCCATTTTGTTCCTGTATTTTCCTGAATTCTTCCATTTTTTTGTCTGTATTTTCCATGAATTTGTCTGCCTTTTTCATGAATTTGTCTATTTTTTCCTCATTTTTGTCTTCTTTTTTTGCTTCAACTCTTATATAGCTCTGAATATTAGAGATTTGAATTCCCTATCAGGTAGTTCTAGTGCCCTTTCTTCTACTGGAAAGTCATCTGGTGTTTTATTTTGGAAGCTACTGAAACCATCCTGTCCTGTTTTTTTAATATGTTTTGATATTGTCTGCTGTCTCTGGGACATTCAGTAGTTATTTTCTTCATTTATTGATTGTAGATTTGATTGTTTCGTCCTACTTTTTTGTTTTATTTGGTTATGTCTGAGCAGGTGGTCTATGAGTTCTTTGTTGTTATGCTCATCTGTGGACATAATATTTTTCACCTCCTTATCCAATGGGTAGGGCCAGTCGCTCAGCTGTGGTGCAGCAGGGCAGCTCCAGAAGGAGAGGGGATGAGATGGGTTGTTTGTGACACATACTGGGGCCGACAAGGTGAGCCAGGGGTCAGTGCAGGGCAAGTTCTGGTAGGCCATGCCTGTGCTGCTTGGGAGTGCAATGTTCAGGACACGGTGCAGATAGGCAGGAGGGAGTTGGGGGAGGCTGTGATGTGTGGAATTAGGTTGGGTATGGGAAAGAAGAGAGAGAGGAGAGAGAAACAGGAGCTAAAAAAAAAAAAAAAAAGTGCTGAGGGAGCCTACCGTTGGAGTGGAGAGGCAAGAAACTGAGAAATGAAGAAAAAAAAAAGGAAAGAAATAGAGAAAAAATAAACTAATAAATTAAAAAAATGCCCCGAGGGATTCCACCAGCACAGTGCAGACCAGGAAAACAGCCCAAGCTGCACAGTACAGCCTGGCTAGAAGGGGTAGAGATGATATGCAGTGTCAGGTATTCAGGGGACAGGAAAGAAGGTAAGTAGAAAGAGATGAGAAACTGAGAAATGAAGAAAAATAAAAAGGAAAAAAGAGAGAGAAACAAACAAACAAAAAACCCCAGGGATCCCACCAGTGTGGCAGCTCGGACCAGGGAAGCAGTTCCCCAGCCTACTGGAGCTTCACAGCCTGCCAATAATAAGCAAAGGTGGCACTACGGAGTCAGATGTTTGAGAGAAAGGAGGGGAGGAGGTGAGAGGTAAGGAAGAAACCAAAAGAGGCCAAAAAAAGCAATACCAGAAACAAAGATATGGTAGTGGAGAAGCCAGCCCGTGTGGAAGGGGTGAATCCAAGCTGCATGGAACTGACACTTCCCATGCCACAGTCACAGCCCGCCAAGAAGCAGCTAATCGGCCCACCGGGAAGCCAGGAATTGGCTCACCGAGAAGCTGTGGATCAGCCAACCAGGAAGTGGTGAAGGCCAAGAAGGGGGAGGCAGGGTGAGGGGTGGGAAAGCATGTCTCACTGGTTACCAGGTGCTTTGTCTCCTGCTGGGAGCTTTGTGAATCTGCTTTCCTGTACTCCCTGTCTGCTGATCTCTGATAGGAATACAAGATGGTGGATCCGTGCTGTTTTAGCTGATAGGGGACTTCTGCTGGTAACTCTTCTCGCTCTCTGTCCTCTTGTCAGTTTCTTATTCCATTCAGTGCTTGGTTGAGTTCTTTATCTCTTCATTTGATGCTTAGGTTTCTGGGATTGACATTTGTCTCTGTTTTACTTAGTTTTTCAGGTCTTTATTGTGGAGGAATGGCATGGTGCTTCTGTCTATAGTGCCATGTTGGCTCCATGCTCCATCAAGACTTTTTTGATGCATATTAATTTTATCATAAAATTGAGATTAGATTATATATGTATATATACATACATACACACACACACACACATATATATATATTTGGACCCCTAGTGGCACAGTGGTTAAAGAGCTCAGCTGCTAACTAAAGGGTCAGCAGTTTGAAACCACCAGCTGCTCCTTGGAAATCCTATGGGTCAGTTCTATTCTGCCCTGTATGGTCGCTGTGAGTTGAAATTGCTTTTTTTAATACATGTATTTCAGCAGCTTGCCTTTTTTACTTAATAAATGTGGGCACCTCTCTATAACAGGATATTGATCTACCTCATTTTTTAAATGACTGTATAGTGTTCTCCTGTATGTATGTTAGAATGGTTAAATAACCTGTGATAAACCATTCTAGAATTTATGGACTTTTAGGTTGTTTCCAACAATTTATATTCCCACCAATAGTGTATGGTGAGGGCCCTTTCTTTATACTCTCAATAATACAAGATTTTATCAGTCTTTCAACGTTTAGTCAATTTGGGGAAAAAAATATTAGTCAACCACTAACAAAATGTGAGCTGACGTGAAAATGTTAATATCAGACGAAAGAGAATTTCAGGCAAAAAAGATTTAAAAGGGCAGAGTGATACTTGGTTTTGATAAGCCACCTTCAACCAAGGAAATACAACAGTCCTAAGCCTTCGTGTATTGTGGTTGTATAGTTGTCAATGGCAATTTCATAAGGTGCAGTCTAATATCAAATTACATAGCTTCAAAACATAAAATGCAAAGACTCAGATAATACAAGGAGAAATTACTGTATCTGTACTCATAATAGAAATCTTCTTTCAAAGATAGATCAGGAAGAACAAATAAGGATAAAGGGGATTTGTATAACACAGTTAATAACTTTGACCTACTAGATATATGTAAGTAAACAGAGTATACATTTCTTTGCAAAATCCAATGGAATATTTAGTATCTACCGACTCATCACATAAGCATCTTATATCAATTGAAAAGATCTAGGAGTAGTGATTAACATTTAGGCTCTATCCAAAGGAAAAAATACCCATAGTGGGAATAAAAATGAAAGGGCAGAATATTTGAATCAGGTTTTGCAAACAGAAAGGCCAGCAACAACAGATGAATGCCTTGAGTCTCTGGTGCGGCTTCCGGTGGAAGACCCCTTGGGCTCTGGAGTCTCCTCTGTGAGCCCCCAGGCCCCTCTGTCTTGTCAGCACTTCTATTTCTGGCTAAGGAGCTCAGGCTTCTCAGACTCGGCTTGAGAAACACAGCCTCCTAATCCAGGAGAGTAAGAAGACTTAGAACTGGGGGTGGGATGGAAGTGAGAGAAAGAGAAAGTGTCTTCAAGAGTTGGGCCTGGGTGTGAGGGAGACACCCCCGACTATGCAGCCTCCAGCTTCACATCCTCCTCTTGGACATGATCTGACTGAGGTGACGTGATGGGGGAGTCTGGAACATTCCTCAGGGCTGTGGATGTCCTCATTGCCTTACAGGGAAAAGGTATCCCTGACTAAAGCTGCACCTTATTTATTAGACCCACAGGCCTGGAGGAAATCAAATCAGCCCAGGATCCTGAAGCCAACTCTGAACACAGGATGGGGATCTTGTCTGTGTCTTAAAGAGGTTTCTGCCTCATTGTATCTCGGTAAAACTCACCAAAACGGTAAGAGCTTTCTTTCTAGCCTGAAGGACAGAAATGAATGACATATGAAGGCAACAAACTTAAGTTTTCCTGCAAGAAATAAACACAGTTTGGTTTGGTTTGGGGACTGGTCAGAGAAAAGACCCTTTGTTATCTCATCAGCTCATCCAGGGAGAGTCTTTTCTGTGTGTTTCAGTATCTTCAAGTCTTGGAACACCAGTCTTCCTTCCATTTCTGGGGTTCACCTAGCGGGCGGATAAACAGTTACCTACTTTTTTTTTTTTTTTTAAAATGATGTCAGGTATGGAGGAGGCTAAGTCAGAGGCTAAGTCAGATCCCGATGGGGGCAGTGGTGGTTCAGTGGTAGAATTCTCAACTTCTGCGCAAGAGACCTGGGTTCGATTCCTGGCCAATGTACCTCATGTGCAGCCACCATTTGTCTGTCAGTGGAAGTTTGTGTGTTGCTATGATGCTAAACAGGTTTCAACAAAGCTTCCAGGCTAAGACAATCTAGGAAGAAAGACCTGGTGATCTACTTGTAAAAATCAGCCAATAAAATCCCTGTGGATCACAATGGTTCGATCTGTTTCATTCTGTTGTTCTTGGGATCGCCATGTGCTGGAGGCTGATTCATTGGCAGCTAACAACAAGAACAACAAGTCAAACCTTAGAAGAACAAGGAGTCTCACCTGTGGTGTAGATGTGCTTGTTACCTGACAAGACGGTGCTGATGGTACACCAGCAGGAGAAGCAGTCATTCTCGAAAAAGGCTGATCCAATCATCTGAGGCTACCACAAGCTCATTTTCCATGTTTGATCCTATGAAGTTTTTTAGTTTTTCAGTTTTTTTCCCCTGAGAATTATTTTACTTCCCCTTTCTATTTATTTTTCTTAGTGACTTTTAGGAACTTTCTCTGCTAGTCTGTAGATGACTTCACCTTCTCTTAAGCAGCCATATTTAATCAGAGACACTTTCTAATTTCTTTCATGTATGGGAAAATTTCAGAAAATATGATTTATTGATTTTTACTTAATAAAGTTGTAATAGAGCTATATGATGTTAAAAATAAAAGTCCCTCCCCCAACCCAATTCTCCAGAGGTAATCACTATTAGCAGTTTCGTGTGCATGCTTTGATTTTTATACAATTGCTGACTTCTTTTTATTATGTATATGAGATCAAATTAAGCATACTGTTTTGCAATTTACTTTTCTTCATACAACAGTATATCTTGGGAGATATTTTCATACCATTGCATGTAGACTTGCCTTGTTCTTTTTCATGGCTGAAGACTATACCACTATTTTTAATGTACTGTGATGTATTTAGTCAATCCTGTACTGCTAAATATTTAAGGTACTTTTTATTTTGGATTTGATTTTGAGGGAGGGAGGAATTTAAAGAAATTTCTAAGAAGACTCCTCATCTGTACTTTTCATGACAACAAGAAACATTCGTAAAGTACTCATACAACTCCTTTTCACCCTCATAACAAACTCTATAATGGAGTTACCATTATCCATACCAAAACAAAAACACCAAACCCGTTGCTGCTGAGTTGATTCCAACTCACAGCAACCCTACAGAACAGAGTAGAACTGCCCCATAGGGTTTTCAAGGAGCGGCTGGTGGCTTGAACTGCTGACCTTCTGGTTAGCAGCCGAGCTCTTAACCACTGCGCCACCAGGGCTCTGATCCCATATAGATTGTTCTTTAAAAGAACACAGTGTGTAGGGCAGGCATTCTTTACTAATTAAGCTAAACTTCACTAATAAGACTAAACTATTATTTGGTTAAGGAATCTTGGTAGCGCAGAGGTTAAGTACTCAGCTGCGAACTGAAAAGTTGGTGGTTCAAACCCACTCAGCAGCTCTGCAGGAGAAAGACCTGGCAATCTGCTCCTGTAAAGTTTACAGCCTGGAAAACTCTGTGGGGTAGTTCTACTCTGTCACATGGGTCACATTGCCATTGACTTGATGGCAGCACAACATTGTTTGGTTAAAAGAAGACTTTAGGGAACATTTTTGGTTTAAGGTTTAAAGAGTGTCTCAGGGCACTAGTTTTGAAAGTTCATCCAGCCTCAGTGGCTCCAGAAAGTCTGGTTTCCATAAGCATTTGAAATTCTTCCAGTGGCTTTTTTATAGGGTAGATGATCTGAGAAGGTAGTCTTATTCTATCACAATTTTTTTAATTTATAAACTCTTGTAAGAAACAAGGTGCCTGAAGGACAAAGGAGGAATTATTTAATAATAACAATCTTTGACCCAGAAATAATTGTTGGTTCATGCTGAATTGAGCTAGTATGTCTCTTACCTAAAACCTGTTGCCATCAAGTTGATTCTGACTCATAGGCACCCTATAGGACAGAGTAGAACTGCCCCATATGGTTTCCAAGGCTGTACAGCTTGATGGAGTCAGACTGCCACATCTTTTTCCCAAGGAGCGGCTGGTGGGTTCAAACCGCTGACCTTTTGGTTCATAGCAGAGCACTTAACCACTGTGCTATCAAAGTTCCTTCAGTATGTCTCTTACTGCCTCCTATATGTGAGCCAGGGACATGTTGTTGGTTATTTTAAAACATGGTGTCAGATTCAGTCCATGAACATATGGTGAGACTCTACGATATACTGAGCACTTTAAAGATGTTATTTATAAATCTTGAAGATACACAGATGAGAAAACCAGTCTCTGAGGGTGCCCAAGATCAAGTGAGAAACTGATCTTTGCACTTCTAAAACCCTAACACTCTTCAATATAAACAGAACTCTAAAGACAGGTTACCGATACATCAAAGCAAATTGCAAGTGGCTCGATTATTGCTGAAGTCTAAAACTGTGCAGGTCTCTAGGGGGAGTTTGGTTGGTTTTGTTGTGATGGCTTCCCACTCTACCCCATTCTCAGATTCTAGTTTCATGACATCTCTTATAGCTGGGAAACTTTTAGCACACACAAAAAGAGAAGGTAGTCTCCCCCTCTTTGGTTATTCACTCAGAATAAGATAGTGTAAGCAAGGTGAATCTTTCACTGTCATTTCCGAGGAAAAAGGTAGCAATTCTTGGACAAACCCCAATTCAATAATTTTCAAGAATAGAGGAAGGAGGATGGGGTAGAAGTGAAGGAGGGGGAGAACAAGCGGAAGTAGAATCCACTCTCGGCATTAAGTCAGTACATCTCACGTTGCTTCCTGAAGAAGAGCCAGAAAAAGATTCATCTTTGTTGGGTAAAAATTAATATGATGAAAAGTTTATTCCACCAATAGTTATTAAACCTCTACTGTGTGCCGGGCATTGTGCTAAGTTCTGAGGATAAAAATGATGAATAAGACACAAATTTTGCTCTCAAGGAACTCACAGTCTGATGACAGTGAAACACAAACGAGAGAATTATGATACAGTATTCTCTCTCACAGTTTTTCTTTTGTGTTTCACTATCATTAGACTGGAGCCCTGGTGGCACGGTAGTTAAGAGCTCAGCTGCTAACCAAATGTAGGCAGTTCGAATCCACCAGCCACTCCTTGGAAACCCTATGGGGCAGTTCTACTCTGTTCTATAGGGTCGCTATGAGTCAGAAGCTACTCAATGGCAACGAGTTTGGGTTTTTTTTGGATCATTAGACTGTGAATCTAATCAATATCCATGGAAGCAGCAGTCAGGAAATCAGACAACGGGTTGCACTGGGCAAATTTGCTGCAAAATATCTCTTTAAAGTATTAAAAAGCAAAGATGTCACTTTAAGGATTAAGGTGTGCCTGACCCAAGACATGGTGTTTTCAATTGCCTCATATGCGTGTGAAAGCTGGACAATGAAAAAGGAACAAAGAAGAATCGATGTCTTTGAATTATGGTGTTGGCAAAGAATATTGATGCCATGGTCTGCTAGAAGAATGAACAAATCTGCCTTGGAAGAAGTACAGCCAGAATGCTCATTAGAAGGGAGGATGGCAAGACTTTGTCTCACATACTTTGGACATGTTATTAGAAGGGATCATTCCCTGGGAAGGACATCATTCTTGGTAGGGTAGAGGGTCAGTGAAAAAGAGGAAGACCCTCAACAAGCTGGACTGGCATGGTGACTGCAACAATGGGCTCAAGCATAGCAACGATAGGCTGGCGCAGGACTGGGCAGTGTTTCATTCTGTTGTACCTTGGGTCTCTATGACTTGGAACCAACTCAACAGCAGAGAAAGAAAAAGCCGGTACAAAGGTTGAAAACACAGGAGAGATATGGGGCAACAAATGGAGGGAATTCTCAGAGGAGGAACACCTCATGCTCTGAGACTGAAGAAGTGAGGAGGATGCTCTCACATGATAGTCTTGCTTTTTTTTAATAACATGGGAGACAAGATTCCTATGTAATTTGGTCAATATGCACTAATACTCTGCCTGAATTTCCCTGTTACAGATTTCCTTTTGTCAAGAAACAGCCCAACCTCCCTTGGATCTTCTGTCTGAGTACTGTACAAGCAGAGCACTTAGACTATGGGAAGCGGCACCTCCAACCAACATCACTTTGCTTTCCAGAATGCAGAAAGAGGTAAGTGTTTCCCACCTCCCAAGCCAGCTATGGGTGCCCCAAGGCCGCCATTGTGTAGGGAGGGGCTGAGGATGAGTCCCTAGTGCTTCTCAGGGTAGAAGCAGGAAACTATTACATTTGTCCTCAAGCCAACTCTGAGAAATTAGCTTCTTCTTGTGAGGTGACCGCTAGAACACTCAGCTGAATGTCTTAGGACTTGATAAACTATACTTGACAGAATTAAAATTAACTCAAAGGGACAGTTTTGTCCATTGTGGTTTATCCCAAACTACTTACATACAAGTGAATGAATTAAGATTTGGCAAAGGGGATGAAAGAGCATTCCAGGTAGAGGGTACAGCGCATGTAAAGGTCATGAGGTAAGATGAAGTGAGGCATATTCATAGAACTGAATGGCCAATTTGGTTGGCCTGACCTGAACTAGATGAAGGGTGGCATGAGATGAAGCTGCTGAGGTCGGCAGAGGCCACATCACTAAGAGCCTTGTAGGATTTAAATTTTATCTTAAAGGCAGTGAGGGACCATTGAAGAATTTAAAATAGGGAGTTCTATAATAAAATTTACATATTTAAAAGATCCTGGTGAGGCAACTGTTAAGAGATGGGCTGCTAACTAAAATGTTGACATTTTGAACGCAACCAGAGGATCTGCAGCATAAAAAATCTGGTGATCTGCTCCTGAAAAAATTACAGCCAAGACAACTTTATGGGACAGTTCTGCCCTGTCATGTGGAGTTGCTGTGAGCCGGAATCGACTCAATGGCACCTAACAACAACAACAATTGGCTTCTGTGAAGAAGGGATTAGAAAAGTTAATTGCAGAGGAAGGAAGAAGAGCAATTTAGAATCTACTGAAATCATTCAAGCAAGAGATGATGATGCCTTGGTCCAGAGTTGGTGGCAGAAGAGTTGGAGAGAAGTTGGTGAATTACAATAATATTTAAGAGATGGAATTGACAGGATCCGACTGATAAGATGTATGGGGTGAGGAAAGGACAAATCAACAATGACTTCCAGGTTTCTGACTAACAAAACTGGGCAGATGATGATGCCAGTTAATGATATAAAAAAGGAGGTTCTCCTGCATTAAAAAACAAAAACCAAACCTGTTTCTGTCATGTCATCTCTGACTCATGGAAACCCTATGTGTGTAGGGTAGAACTATACCCTTTTGGAAGCAGATCACTAGACCTTTTTTCTGAGGTGCCTCTGGGTGGGTTCGAATAGCCTACCTTTAGTAGTCAAGTGCTTAACTGTTTGCGCCACCCAGAGACTCCTTCTCCTCTATTATGTCATTGTTGTTAGGTGCCATCGAGTCAATTTTTGACTCATAGCGACCCCATATGACAGAGTAGAACTGCCCCATAGGGTTTTCTAGGCTGTAATCTTTATAGAAGCAGATTGCCAGGTCTTTCTCCCACAGAGCCACTAGGTCGGTCCAAACCACCAACATTCTGGTCAGCAGCTAAGAGCTTTACCATTAGGAGAACCAATTTTGGCTGAAGGGAAGTTGGTGAGTTTATACAACCTGGGTTTGAGGTGCTCATGAGACATGCAAGTAGAAGTGCAGAATAGACAGTTACATATTCAGATCTAGATTTTAGAGGAGAGATTGGGCTGGTGATACATACATTCGGAAGGCACCTGAGTTTAGATAGTTGTTGAAGCCATGGAGGTGAGTGAGATAGCCTCGGGTGAGAGTAGTAAAGACAGAGCAGAGACCAGGGCCTAGGACAGAGCCATGAGGACCTCCAGAATTTAAGCATCAGGTAGAAGAGAATGCGTCTGCAAATGAGGCTGAGATGATGCAGCCAGAGCTGTAGGAGGAAAACAAGGAGCATGTGGTATCTCAGGAGCCAAAAGAAGAGTGTTTCAAGAGTATGGTCAACCTTCAAAGCAGTTGAGATATTAAATAAATGACAAATCATGAATCAGATTTAGTGACATGAATGTCACTGGTAACATTGGTAGAACTAATCTCAAGCCGGGGCTAAAAAACAAATTATGGCATGGGTTGAGGAGTGATGGAGTAAAGAAAACAGAGAAAGCTTTCAAGAAGTTTGGATGGAAAGGTCTTTATATTAAACAGAGGGTCAGTATTTTGCAACAAGTGGTTAAGAGCCAGACGAACTGGGTTCAAATCTTGGCTCCGCCATTCACCAGCTGTGAGGTCCTCTTAACCTCATTGAGTCTTGGTTTCCTTACTTTTAAACCAGGGATAATAATAATACCTACTCTTGTATTTGTTGTATTAAATGAATGAATTAATATAAAGTGCTTAGAACAGCATCTGGCTCATAGTAAGCGTTCTAAATAAGTACTATTGTTGTTGTTGTTAGCTGCTGTTGAGCTGACCAGCCCATGACGACCCCATGTGTTACAGAGTAGAACTGCTCCATAGGGTTTCCTTGGCTATAATCTTTATGGAAGTAGTTCACCAGGCCTTTCTTCCGGGGAGCACCGGGTGGGTTTGAACCACCAGAGTTTAGGTTAGCAGCCAGCTGATTGCAAACCACTTGCTACACCCAGGCTCCAAGTAAGTATTAGTTACTTTTATTACCAAAATCTGTGAGCAGGTTAGAACTAACCCAGTGTTAGGTATTTAGTGATTATCTGAGTGATGGGCTAGAGGAAGCATTAATAAATAGCCTGTAGTGATCCTACCAAAATAGGGCATATGGAGAGAGGTGAGTGGGGCAAGAATAGGTGAGCGGGGTGGGAACTTTTGTATGTTCTGAAGAGTTGTTCTAAAAGTCAAACTGAATAAACAAAAATAAATAGATAAGATTTAAGAAAATTCAAAGTGGCCTTGACCCTTTTGGAAGGTGAATGGTTAGAACAAGCTGCAGACATTCCCAAGAAGTAAGTATTACTGCCCAAGCTCTAAGAGAAAGATCTAGCATGTAAAACACAATAGTCAGAGGTACAGAGGGAATGTAAAGAGGGTGGGCATTTCAATCAGAAGACCTGGGCTCCAGTCCTATTCTTCACTGACTGTGTGAGCGCAACAACAACCCTCCTCTTCAAGGACTCTGTGTCCCCATCTGTGAAATGCAGACAATAACCAAAGACAATAATTATCCTTTACTAAGTGCTTACTGCGTGCCTGGAACTGGGCTAAATCCTTCATGTGCATTATTTGATTCATCTTCTCAGTAGCCATGTGAAGTACATTTTACTACTTTCCAGATGCAGATATTACTCCCCCTTATTCCTTTTTCCTATTGTGAGTCTTACATGAAACCATGTATGGGGCAGTGCCACTATTCCTCCTAGGTTTTCATCTTAACCCTTTATTTTCTGGCAGTGCAAACAAGTCTGATATGGAGGCTTACAAGCCTCAACATGATGAAGACTTAAGTTTTGCAAAATTAGTATTTTGGAAAAAGATTAATAGCTTTTGATTAATCAACCTTTGGAAAAAACTGACCTGGCACTGTGAATGAGAGGGACAGTGCAGAAAGAATAGCATTTATTGTCCTTAGACTGGAAAACCAGGCCACAGAGAAGCTGGTTCTAACACAAAGAAGAACACAGTAAGTGAGCAAGGACCAGCTTGGAACTGTAGGACAAGGAGCTTATGTTAAGATTGGGAAATGCTGACAGCCCCTGACTCATAGGATTATTGTGAGGATTATATGAGCTGATACGTCTAAGAGCTTAGAACGAGCCCTAGCACTGCGTTAAATTCTCTATAAATGTTAGCTGTTTTTATTTACTTGACATCACATAGCTTTTGAAATCCTTTTAAACCTGTTAGCCCATCCCAACATCCCCTTGTCTTTTTTTACTTTCATATTATGAAAATTTTCAAGCATACGAAAGAGTAGAAGGCATAGTAAAATAAACCCCATATTCACATTACCTAGATTTAACACTGATATTTTGCTATATTTGCTTCATCATATTTTAAAGTATTTACAGACTTTATAATATTCATACCATACTGTAGTATAGCAAATAACAATATATGACATTACACTCCATATTTCAGTATGCATGTCCAAAAAAAGGTATTTCCGTACATAAACACATTGCCATTATCACACACAACAAAATTAATAAGAATTCCTCAACATCAGCCAATATCTAGCACACATTCACATTTTCCCAACTGGCCTCGAATTTTTTTTTTTTTAACAGCTGAATTGTTCAAAAGAGAATCCAGTAAAGAACTATTATTGCATTTAGTTGTTATATCTCTTTAGTCAGTTTTAATCTAGAAATCATTCCTCCTCACCTTTATTGGTTTATTTGTTTTCATGACGCTGACTTGTTGATGAGAACAGACGATTTGTTCTATAGAATGTTCCAACTTCTGGATTTATCCGAGTATTTTTATGTGGTGTCATTTAACTTGTCTCTCTATATTCTGTATTGTCTGTAAACTGGAAGTTAGATCTAACTGAATTGGATTTAAATTAAGTATTTTTGGCAAGAATATTTCAGAGGTGGTACTGTGTACTTCATTTTGCATCATACCAGGAGGCACATGTCTGTTTGCCCCACTTTGAATAGTGCTAAGTTTGATCTGGGTTAAGATGATGACACCCAGGTCTCTCCATCGTAAAGCTACTTTTTCCCAAGAACACCATGGAGTGGTATTCGGCAGCATGCAGATATCCAATTCCCATCAACATTTCACTACAGCTTACATCTCCACTGATGATTATTCCTGAATAAGTTATTTCATTGTTACTGTTAGCTGCTGTCAAGTTGAGTCAACCACTGACTTATGGCGACCCCATGTACAATGGAATCTAACCATTGTGTTCACAGTGTTTTCACTGGCTGATTTTCGGAAGTAGATCTCCAGGCCTTTCTTCCTAGTCTCTCTTAGTCTGAAAACTCCACTGAAACCTGTTCAGCATCATAGCAACACCCAAGCTTTCACTGACAAATGGGTGGCGGCTGCACTTCAGGTGCATTGGCAGGGAATTAAACCCGAGTCTCCCACATGGAAGGAGAGACTTCTACTTCTGAACCACCACTGCCCCCATTATTTTATTACCAAAAACTATTGCCTCCAAGTTGATTCTGACTCATAGTGACCCTACTGGGCAGAGGAGAACTGCCCCATAGGGTTTCCAAGGCTGTAAATCTTTATGGAAGCAGACTGCCACATCTTTCTCCTGCGGAGTAGCTGGTGGGTTCAAACCATGGACCTTTCGGTTAGCAGCCGAGTGCTTAACCACTGCACCACCAGGTCTCCTTGTTATTTCATTAACGGTTGCAAAATGATGACTTTCTGCTTCTATAATTTCTTCTACTTATAATTAGCTGTCATTCTTTTGTAACAAATAAGGAAACAGCCTAATTTCTTTAGAGTTATATATTAAGTGGGTCTTAGTCCAGCTGATGCATCTGAATCATGGTGTTGTGAAGACTATTGAATATACCGTGGACTGCCAGAAGAATGAACTAATCTGTCTTGGAAGAAGTACAGCCAGAATGCTCCTTAGAAGTGAGGATGGTGAGACTTCGTCTTATTTACTTTGGACATGTTATCAGAAGGGATCAGTCCCTGGAGAAGGACATCATGCTTAGTAAAGTAGAGGGTCGGCAAAAAAGAGGAAAACCCTCAACAGATGGAATGACACAGTGGCTGCAACAATGGGCTCAAACACAGCAACAATTGTGAGGATGGCGCAGGACCGGGCAACATTTTGTTCTGTCATACATAGGGTCTCTATGAGTCAGAACTGTCCTGACAGCACCTAACAACAAATTTCATCTGATGTCCATGGGATATATCATCAGGAGGGACCAGTCACTGGAGAAGGACATCATGCTTAGTAAAGTAGAGGGTCAGCAAAAAAGAGGAAGACCCTCAGTGAGATGGATTGACCCAGTGGCTGCAACAATGGGCTCAAACACAGCAGCAATTGTAAGGGTGGTGCGGGACCAGGCAACATTTCCTTCAGTTATACATAAGGTCACTTATGAGTCAGCCAACTTGACAGCGCCTAATAATAATAATAATATATTCCATCTGAGTACAGTACTTTCCAGGGAATCCATTGGTTCTAAATGCATGTATAATTTAAAGCGGCAGCTTAAATGCAATATTCATTTATGCAAAATGCCACATTAGTGCATTAAGGCTTTTTTCTCAAAAAAACATTTAGCAATGAGCAAAAATAAACAAACAAAATGCATATACATATATATATATATATATATATATATATATATATATATATATATATATATGTATTAGTGGAAGCTGAATGAATCATCCGCATAACCTTCTACCTAATTTCCGGTCTCAGTGAGTGATCAGTCATCGCCACGCTTCTTTCTAGAATGGCACTTGCATCAGTCACACTACTGCCTTACATACCTAAAAGCTGTCCTAGGCCACCATCTTTGCTTTTAAAATTTTAGGAAAACTGAGCCCGTTTTGCTTTCACTTACCTTATACACATGCTCTAAAATAGCTTCTCTGCACTGTTCATATGGACCTAAGCATCTCTGTAAGCCCTCAGCTTCCTTGCTTTCTAGTTTGACCACATGCCCTAGGCTCCTCTTGTATGTTTTCTGCCCCACAGCAGGAATAGCTATTTCTCTGGGGTGCTGGGGGCACTGATTACTTACTACCAGGTTGGTCATTGCTTCTAGACCTTTCAGTGAAAAGATTCAGGAAATACGTACAGTAGTCCCCCCTTATCTGCAGGGCATACGTTCCAAGACCTCTTGTGGATACCTGAAACCAGGGATAGTATTGAACCCTATATATGCTATGATTTGTCTTACACATACCTACCTATGATAAAGGTTAATTTATAAATTAGACACAGTAAAATATTAACAGTAATTAATAATAAGATAGAACAATTATAACAATATACTGTAATAAAAGTTAACTGAATGATGGAACAGGATGGTGTGAGGTTTCATCATGCTATGTACTCATTTAATTTTGAGACTGACCAAGGGTCACTGAAACCGAGGAAAGCAAAACCAAGGATTGGGGTGGGCAGGGGGTGGTGGGGGGGCTACCGTATTATTTAAAGAGGGAAAAATCATTATGACCAATTTATATTTAGGATTACTGTATTTTTATTTAAAAAAAATTTTTTTTAGCTTTCACTGTATTTTTATTCCATGCGTACATCATTCAGGTAAGCGATCCTTTGCAAGAAACAGGAGCACAGGAGGTGGACTTTAAAGCAGGTGCCGGAAGAGTTTCTTAGGTCTCATCCTTTGGAGAACAGACACTGGCAATAATAGACAACATTCATTGGCTATTTGCCACGGTCCAGGCCCCACTTGTACTTTATGAAGTGTTGTTGTTGTTTTTAGTCGTTGTTGAGTCAACTTCAACTCATGGCGACCTAATGGAATAAAACGTTGCCTGGTCCTGCGCCATCTTCATAACTGTCGGCCTGATAACGCTATTCTTTGTGAAGTAAGTAGACCAAATTAGGACCTAATTGCCATTTTATTGATACTTGAGTGAGAATAAACTTTCCTGAGAGTGAGAAACTACCTTTCTCTTAGAAAGTCTTCTTCACCAGTCCGAGAGCACGAACTGAGCTAGTTAGTTGTATTCTCAATGTTCTTTCCGCAGCAGAGGTGAGTCAGGAATATAAGGGTATCTCCAGTAAAATGCTGTTCCCTGGTGGACACTTTTTTCTTTCTTTAAATTTTTTATTGCGTATTAGATGAAAGTTTACAAAGCAAATTAATTTCCCCTTTGATAGTTTGTACATAAAGTGATCCATGACGTTGGTTTCATTCCCTACAATGTGCCAGCACTCCCCCATTTCCATCCTAGGCTCCCCATTTCCTTTCCTCCTGAATTGCTACCCCTTCCTGCCTTCTCATCTTTGGTTTTGGGCAAATGTTGCCCTTTTGATCTTATATAATTGATTGTTCTAAGGAGCACGTTCCTCTCAGGTGTTACCGTTTATTTTATGGGCCTGTCCATGGTTTGGCTGAAGGGTGGTGACTTCAGTTCCAGGCCAGAAGAGTGTCTTAGGGCCATAGACTCAGGGTTCATTCCTTCAGTCTCTGTCAGACCAGTAAGTCTGGTCTTTTTAGTGAATTTCATTTTTCATTCTGCAGTTATTCTCCTGAACTGCCCAGGACCCTCTCTTGTGATCCCAGTCAGAGCAGTCGGTAGTGGTAGCCAGGTACCATCTAGTTCTTCTGATCTCAGGGTGGTGTAGGCTGTGGTTCATGTAGTCCTTTAGTCCTTTGGACTAATTGCTCCTTTGAGTCTTTTGTTTTCTTCATAGGATTACCAAAATTTTAGCTAACAACCTTGGTATCATACTTGTATGGCTTTTCTCTTTGTCAAAAATCTTTCTTCCCCAATGACATTAATATAGTACTATTTACTTTATCTTATACTTTATCTTATACAATACATAAATAATAGTTTTAGAAAACAACAATAATATTATTATAAACAAGATGATTACTGAAAACTCTTTTAAGATTGTTTTTGTTCTTTTTATCCTTTGGTTATATCCCACTAGGGGTGTAAAATTACTTAAAGTCACTTGAAATAACTCCTTTCTGTGTAGTTAGATTCATTTGTTTAAGTTTTGTTTATGATTTTTAGGACTGATTTTTTGAAAAAATTCTGATTTAAGTTTGTTTTAAAATTTGGTAAAACATTTGTATAATTCCTCTTCCAGTTATCTATTGCTGTGTAACAAACTACCTCAAAACTTAGTAGCTTAAGACACTTTATTCTGCTCATGATTTTGTGGGTGAGGAATTTGTGAAGGGCCTGAGTGGTTTGTCTCTGAACCTCAGGTCAGTTGGGGCTGAAGGCTCTACTTCCAAGATGGCTTCTTCTCTCAATGTCTGGTGCTTTGGTACACCTTGGCCTTGCTTTCTCCCTATGTGCTATCTCCTCTTCCAGGGCCTTTCTATGTGGCTTGGGCTTCTCACAGCATGGCAGCGGGTCTGTCTCTTAGTTATCTAGTGCTGCTGTAACAGAAATACCACAAGTGGGTGACTTTAACAAACGGAAAGTTATTTTCTCACAGTTTAGCAGGCTAGAAGTCTGAATTCAGGGAGCTGACTCTAGGGGAAGGCTTTCTCTTTCTGTCCCCTCTGGGAGAAGTTCCTTGTCTCTTTTCAGGTTATATCCCTAGGTTCCTTGGCGATCACGCGGCCCTCCATTTGTGCTTGCTTGCTTGCTTAATCTGCTCTTTTATGTCTCTAAAGAGATTGATTTTAAGACACACCCTACGCTAGTACTGCATCATTAATGTGGCAAAGAAAACCCATTCCTGAATGGGATTATAACCGCAGCTGTAACTCTTTGCCATCAAGTGGATTCTGACTCATAGTGACCCCATGGGATTACCAAGGCTATATAGTCTTTTCAGAAGCTGAGTGCCACATCTTCCTCCCTCGGAGCAGCTGTTAGGCTCGATCCACCAACCTTTTGGGTAGCAGCCGAGCGCTTAACCACTGCACCACCAGGGGTCTTTTAATCACAAGGATAGCGATTAGGATTTACAACACATTTTGGGGGGACATGATTCAATCAAGTCTCAGACTAGTCAACCTCCTGACATGGCTCCTGGCTTCCCCCAGAGTGAGCATTCCAAGAGCAAAATTTCCAAGAGGCAGGAAGTGGAAGCTGTCCATTTCCTAAGACCTGGGCCTGGGAACCCGCACAGCTCACTTCTACTGTACTCTCTTGGTCAGAGCGGGCATAGGCCCAGCCAGATTCAACAGGAGACAGTAGAGCCCACCTCCTGGTGGGAGAAGTGTCAAAGAATTACAGTCATCTTTAACCCTTACAATTCTAAAGTCAAATCTACAAAACAAGGTCCATTCAGAGAAGTAGTTTTTGTCTCTCCCTCTCTGCTCTGTTCCTTCCTTCCACTTAAAAGGAACTATGTTAGTGTTTGGTTTATGCTTCTGTGTGTATATGCGTGCATTCACATGTTCCCCCTTTCTTAGATATATGGTGTTGTTGGGTGCCACTGAGTCATTTTTTATTGAAAGCTACCCCATGTGTTACAGAATATAACTTCCCCATAGAGTTGTCTAGGCTATAATATTTACAGAAGCAGATTGCCAGGTCTTTCTCCTACAGAGCAGCTGGGTAGGTTCAAACTGTCAACATTTTGGTGTGCAGCGAAGCACTTAACCATTTCACCACCAGGGCTCCTTAGATATACAGTAATATCCAATACACCCTGTCCTGGACTTCACTTATTTCACTTAATAATATATCTTGTAGATTATGCTGTAGCAGAATATAGAGATTTTCCTTACTTCTAGAGATTTTACAGCTTTCTAGTACACCACTGTATGCTACTACCATTGTTTGTTCAGCCAATTCCCCTGTGGATAGACATTTTGCTATTACAAATAGTGCTTCATTAAATAGTTTTGTGCATGTGTCTTTTCATATTTTTGCCAGTATTTTTGTTATAGATTTATTTTTGGTGTAGTAGGATTGCTGGGTCAAGTGCCTATGTAAATTTTGCTAGATATTGCCAGATTCCCCCCATTTGCATTCCCACTAGCAATGCTGAGAGGGTTTTCTTGCAGCCTCATCAACAGAGAGCATTGCCACGTTTTAGGTTTTTGTCAATCTAATGGGTAAGATGTGATATCACAGAGTAGTTTTAATTTGTATCTCTCTTATTATAAGCAAGGTTGAGCATCTTTTCATATGTTTAAGCCTTGCTTATTTTTTACTCTGAACTGTCTGTTCATACCTCTTGCCCATTTTTTCTATAGAATGGTCGTCCTTTCTCTTTTTTTCTGTTTTTATAAGTTCTTTAGTATATAGTAAGGGTATAAATTGCAAATATTTTTTCTCAGTTTGACATCTGTATGGCCCTGCTGTTAACTTAGCTTCAGTTCAGGGTTTCCTTACCACACAAATAACACAAATGCAGCCCACACGTGGCACAGGCTCAGAATTCCCATCTCAATGAGGGACTGTGTGTTGGAAGTCACCTCACTCCCTGCTATGACTCAGGGCTGGGAGGCAGAGATTTATTGGTTCCCGCTATGGAGGAAACTTTCGCAGCTCCTGCCTTTCCACAGAGAGCTCAGTTACAGCTCCGGGCTGTGCATAGAGCCCGAGAACTCCACTGCTCTCCCCACATGGGTGTTAAACCCCACTTGCTAAGACAGGTGTCTGGTCCTGGTTCACTGGGCTGCCTGACTTCAGTGCCTTGCTCCTAGCTTTGGCTATGAGTTAGATCTTTCAGTGCCTGCCCCAAGCTTTGGCTATGGTTCTACCTTCATTTCTGGCACCTGGAGATTTCCCTTTAATGCTTTTGAGTTCAGCTATCTGTTAAATTTTTTTCAAGTTATTTTGTACAGCATTTGTTATGTGTCAGGGTGAGGGAGTCCTACATCTGCTTTTTGTTGTTGTTGTTGTGTGCCATTGAGTCAATTCCAACTCCTAGCAACCCCATATGACAGAGTAGAACTGCCCCATAGGGTTTCCTTTGTGGTTTGCAACAACAACAATCTTTCCGGGAGCAGATCACCAGGTCTTTTCTCCCGAGGAGTGGTTGGTTGGTTCAAACTGCAGACCTTTTGGTTAGCAGCCAAACACTTAACTATTGTGCCACCAGGCTCCTTAAGCATGCCACTTCTGACTGGAAGTCACTGTTAGGCCTTCTGTTTTCCCTAAAATGATGTCATAATTCATTACATTTTTAATGTTTAACTTTTGTCTAGCTTATAGTTCCCTTAGACAAAGGTACTTTTTAATAGAGGCATTATTTTTCTTTTTCAATCCGGTGTAGTATAGAGAGATAAGTATTCTTGACAAAGGTAATGAAAATCAGAGGGTATCATGGATTGAACGGTGTCCCTCAAAAATATCTGTCAACTGGGCTAGGCTGTAATTCCTAGTATTGTGTGATTGTTCACCATTTTGTCATCTGATGTGATTTTTCGATGTGTTGTAAATCCTACCTCTATTATGTTAATGAGGTGGGATTAACGGCAGTTATGTTAATGATGCAGGAGTCAATCTACAAGATAAGGTTGTGTCTTAAGTCATTCTCTTTTGAGATATAAAAGAGAGAAGTGAGCAGAGAGAGAGGGGGACCTCATACCACCAAGAAACAAGAGCCAGAAGAATAGCATGTCCTTTGGACCTGGGGTCCCTACGCTAAGAAGCTCCTTGACCAGGGAAGATTGATGACAAGGACCTTCCGCCAGAGCTGACAGAGAGAGAAAGCCTTCCCCTGGAGCTGGCACCCTAAATTTGGACTTCTAGCCTCCTAGACTGTGAGAAAATAAATTTCTGTTTGTTAAATCCATCCACTTGCAGTATTTCTATTATAGCAGCACTGGATAACAAGACAGAGGGTAACCATAAAAAAAAAAAAAAAAGCCTGTATTCTATTACATTTCTCTTAAATAATTTATCAGTTCTACTGTGCAGCATTGCCTTGGTCACAATTTTCTGACAGTGTTCTTAAACATGGAGTTGTAACGTATTGTCCAATATAGTGCTAGAGGATGGGTCCCCGAGGTTGGAAAGCACTCAAAATACACAGTGGCCATGAAAATAGACGTTACAAATAGTTACAGGTATATTTGTAACTTGCACACTAAGATTTAGTCTAATACATGGCCCAAGCATTTTGCGTTGTGCTGTCGGGAACGGATGAAGGCTGTCTTAGTTATCTAGTGCTGCTGTAACAGAAATATCACAAGTAAGTGGCTTTAACAATCACATTTATTTTCTTGCAGTTTATGAAGCTAGAAGTCTGAATTCAAGTGCTGGCTCTAGAAGAAGGCTCTTTCTCTCTCTTTTGTCTCTGGGGGAAGGTCCTTATACCTTGGCTGCTTGGTTTTCTTCATGTGGCTTGGCATGTGTCTTCTCCTCAGCACTGCTTCTCTTGTTTGCTTGTTTAATCTCTTTTATATCTCAAAGGAGATTGACTCATTAACATAATAAACATAACCTTATCCTCATTGACATAACCTAGTCCTGCTTAATTAACATAACAAATACCACCCATTCACAAATGTAATTATAACCACAGGCAGAGGTTAGGATTTGCAACATTTTTTGGGGGGGACACAATTCGATACATAACAAGGGGGTTGTTGTTAATTGCTGTTGAATTGGCCTCAACTCATGGCAACCCCAGGTACAACGGAACGAAATGTTACCCAGTCCTGCGCTCTCTTCATTATCATCGGTATGCTCAAGTCTATTTTCATGGCCACTGTGTATTTTGAGTGAGTTCTAACCTAGGGGACTTATCCTCTAGCACTATATTGGACAATATTCTGTAGTGATCGTTTGGATTTTCATTGGCTGATTTTCAGAAGTAGATTGCCAGGCCTTTCTTCCTAGTCTATCTTAGTCTGGAAGGTCTGCTGAAACCTGTCCACCATGGGTGATCCTGCTAGTATTTTAAATACTGGTAGCATAGCTTCCATGCATCACACCAACACGCCACCACAGTATGACAAACTGACAGACTAGTGGTAGGCTGAAGGGAAGTTGTTGTTAGGTGCAGCTGAGTCGATTCTGACTCATGGCAACCTCATGTGTTGCAGGGTAGGACTGCTCCATAGGGTTTTTTTTTTTTACTGTAATCTTTACAGAAGCAGATAGCCAGGTCTTTCTCCCACAGAGCTGCTGCATGAGTTCAAACCGCCAGCCTTTCAGGTAGCAGCCAAGCACTTAGCCGTCACCACCAGGGCTCCTAGATAAAGGGGTAGAGGATCTTAAACTGTTCTGCAACTCACAGCTCTCATCTCAACTAAAGATATCCCAGGCCCCAGACAGAGGTCTGGGAAGAAGTAAAAAAGGAGAAACAGAGGCATTGCCTGCTCCCCTTGCCCTAAGTTGCTGAAGCAGGACTGAGGACGTAAGTGTATTAAGTGTTGGCAGCACTCGCTTTAACATATTTAGGGAAAGGTGTTCGCAAACATTTTCACAGAAACTTGATGTCCACAGTCTTCCTCAGTGGTTCTTAAAACTTTAGCACAAGTAACAAGCATGCCTGGAGCTTGCCAAGCCTGTAGCTTCCTGGCCTTTATCTGTAAATTCTGATGATATAGGTCTTGGCTGAAGTCCATAAATCTGCGTGTTTACCATGAGTTCCTGAAGAATCTATAGCGCTTAACCTGGACATTTCATTCACTATTCTAAATGTAGTTTTACAGAATTCAATCAGTAGAACTTCAGCCTCATCATTTGTTATTTAATGAGTGCCTTTGAGACATACTTATAGTATGAAACCTTTTCCTCATAGGAAATCAGATTAGGTTTGCCTAAATTCCTCTCACGTTCTCTTTGCTCACCCCTCCATTGTCTTTCCTCTCATTGAAATTGGCAAGAATTCTGTTAGCTCTCTAATGCAAGTGAAATACATTAAATCAATCTGTCTACTGTTCCCGAGGTTGACCTGAGTGAACCCACAGGGTTTTCTCTGTAATCCAGCTTTATCCACAAACACTTCATTCATCTAGGCAGCACATCCAGGCCCTGAAGCTTAAGAAGTCTTTACTTATTTGTGTGGACAGCTGTCTCCTTCTCATGCAACAACACCTGACCACAGGTCCTAAACCTAGTATGAAGAATTAAACCTGAAAAATAATCCCCACTCACCCCCACCCTGTGGTACATGTTCACGTAGCAGCAAACCAAACCAAACCCATTGCCATCGGGTCGATTTCAACTCACAGTGACCCCATGTGTTACAGACTAGAATTGCTCCATAGGGTTTTCTTGCCTGTAATCTTAATAGAAGCAGATAGCTAGGCCTTTCTTTTGTGATACCTCTGAGTGGGTTTGAGCCATCAACCTTTAGGTTAGTAGTCGAGGACAAACCATTTGCACCACCGAGGACCTTCACCTAGCACAGGTCCTGGCAGAAGGAGACACTCAAAGTCTGTCTATCAGACTAGATACTGTCAGCACAGTTGTGGACGTATTATGATGGGGATATGCAGATGGACTGCCAGAATAATGAACAAATCTGTCTTGGAGAAAGTACAACCAGAATGTTCCTTAGAAACGAGGATGATGAGACTTTGTCTTGCTTATTTTGGACATGTCATCAGGAGGGACCAGTCTCTGGAGAAGGACATCATGCTTGGTAAAGTAGAGGGTCGTTGAAAAAGAGGAAGACCCTCAGTGAGATGGAATGACATAGTGGCTGCGACAATGGGCTCAAACATACCTCCTATTGTGAGGATGGCACAGGACTGAGCAATGTTTTGTAAAGTCACTATAGTAGGAACTGACTCAATGGCACCTGGTAACATAACAACATGATAGGGAAGCTTTAAAGCCCACAGGGATATCAGAGAACCTGGGAATAACAAGAATGGGACCCAGTAAGTACCTATCACGAACTGACATAATACTAGGTATTCATTTAAGTATTTATTGTTTGTTTTCTCCAGTCATAATCTAATCCAGACTCTTTTCCAGATGAGGACTTTGAGGCCAAACAAGGTGACCTGCCTGAGACCACAGAGCTAGTAAGGGCAGTTCCAGGCCCAGAATCCAGGTCTCCTGACACCTAGTCTATTGTCACAATATCAAAATGTCCCCCTCTCCCCCTTATCCCATTCTTCAACAATGCTGCGTCCTTGCAGTCTCTCTGGTTTACATCTCCTCAGAATCCTGGCAGTCTGACTCTTCCATCTATGCACATCTACATGTTTTCTTTAATAAGTGGGAATTTCAGTAAATCTCCAGTGATATTGTATAACCACCAGGCAAGAATGGAGGTGGGGTAGGGGGCAGATACGGTAAAAAAGCGCTGTGGGAAGCGATAAGGCAAATACTTCCCACTGGCAGCCAGGATAGTGCTTTCCCCATCATTTTTGTCCCCACACATGTGTACTTAAACTTTACTTTGAAACATACAGTGGGACTACTATAAAAACTCATGAAAAGGTTTACACATGAAAAGAAACAATCTTTGATGGTTACAAGGGAGGGGAGGAGTGGGAGGGAAAAATATTAAATAGACAATAGATAAGTGGTAACTTTGGTGAAGGGTAAAACAGTACACAATACGGGGCAAGACAGCACAACTTGTCGAGGGAAGGTCGTGGAAGCTCCATAGACACATCCAAACTCCCTGACGGACTGAACTACTGGGCTGAGGGCTGCGGGGACCATGGTCTCAGGGGACATCTAGCTCAATTGGCATAACATAGTTTATAAAGAAAATGCTCTACATTCTACTTTGGTAAGTAGCATCTGGGGTCTTAAAAGCCTGTGAGTGGTCATCTGGTCTCACCCCATCTGGAGCAAAGGAGAATGAAGAAAACCAAAGACACAAAGGAAAGATTAGTCCAAAGGACTAATGGACCACAAGTACCACAGCCTCCACCAGACTGAGTCCAGCACAACTAGATGGTGCCCAGCTACCACCACCAACTGCTCTGACAGGGATCACAACAGAGGGTCCCTACAGAGCTGGAGAAAAATGTAGAACAAAATTCTAACTCCCAAAACAAAACAAACAAAAAAACCAGACTTACTGGTATGACAGAGACTGGAGAAACCCTGAGAGTATGACTCCCAGACACCCTTATAGCTCAGTAAGGAAGTCACTCCTGAGGTTCACCCTTCAACCAAAAATTAGACAGGCCCATAAAATAAAACAAGACTAAATGTGCACATCAGCCCAGGGGCAGGGAGGAGAAGTCAAGAGGGGACAGGAAAGCTGGTAATGGGGAAAGCAAGGTTGAGAAGGGAAGAGTGTTGACATGTCGTGGGGTTGGCAACCAGTGTCACAAAACAATATGTGTATTAATTGCTTAAAGAGAAGCTAGTTTGCTCTGTAAACCTTCATCTAAAGTACCATTAAAAAAAAATTAAAAAATAGAAATGTACAGTGGGAGAGGATCTGGCCCCTGCCTTTCCCCTCCCCAAAAGGCCTAGGGTAACTCAGCTCACAGGCTTGCTTCTCCATCTGTGTCACAGCCCTTAAGGCGGCGGCCCTGATCCAGAGGTGGTACCGGCGGTACGTGGCGCGCCTGGAGATGAGGCGGCGTTGCACCTGGAGCATCTTCCAGTCTATAGAGTATGCTGGACAGCAAGACCAGGTCAAGGTGCGGCGGGATGTGGGACGGAGACGCCTCCAGCTCTGCCTTTCAGCCCCTAGTCAGCAAGGCCCAGGAGCTTAGAGGTGTAGCTGATCTGGGCCACTCCTGGGTCTCTTTTCACTCATCTCTAAAGCCAAGTCTTCTTGGGTTCTTCTTCAGCTCCACGATTTCTTCAGCTACCTCGTGGACCACTTCACTCCCAGCAGCCACAACGAGAGTAAGTATGAACTGCCAAATGGTACATCCTCCTGTCTCAAGGTCATAGACGGGGGGTGGGCCGGGGGTGTACCAGGAGGTAGAAGGTGAATCCAGTGACAGCTAGGGAATGAGCGAGGAGGCTGACAAATGGTAGAGTGGAATTTTACCCTGGGTTTCCCCAGAAACACACCTAGAGAAAAGAGTTTGACTACTTGCTAAGTGCAGGAAACACTGGGAGAACATGGGAAAGGGATTCAGGGAAGGTAAGGCAGCCCTGGTGGTGCAGTGGTTAAGTGCAGTGGGTTGCTAACTGAAAGGTCAGAGGTTTGAACTCACCAGCTGCACCGCAGGAGAAAGATGTGGCAGTCTGCTCCGACTCAACAGGTTTTGGTTTTGGACTGTATTCGTGTTCTAAGGCTGCTGTAACCAAACAGCACAAACTGGGTGATTTATAAGGTCTCACAGTTCTGGAGGCTAAAAGTCCAAATTAACATGTCTGCCAGGCTACACTCTATCTAAGGCTCTAGGAGAAAATCCTTTCTTGCCTCTCCCAGCTTCTGGTAGTCCCAGGCATTCCTTGGCAGATAGCTGCATCTTAACATGGCCGTCCTTCCTCTGTCTGTCTCTCTGTGACTCTTCTCTTTTAAAAGAACACCACTCAGATTGGATTAGGACCCACCCTATTCCAGTGTAAGGAGGCCTGGTGGTGCAACAGTTAAGCGCTTGGCTGCGAACCAAAAGGTTGGCAGTTAAACTCACCCAGCAGCTCCACGGGAGAAAGCCTTGGTGATCTGCTCCCATAAAGATTTCAGCCTATGTGGGGACCATGGTCTCGGGGAACATCTAGCTCAATTGGCATAACACAGTTTATAAAGACAATGTTCTACATTCTACCTTGGTGAGTAGCGTCTGGGGTCTTAAAAGCCTGTGAGCAGCCATCTAAGATACACCACTGGTCTCATCCCTTCCGGAGCAAGGGAGAATGAAGAGAACAGGGTACAAGGAAAAGATTAGTCCGGAGGACTAATGGACCACAGCTACCAAGGCCTCCACCAGACTGAGTCCAGTACAGCTAGATGGTGCCCGGCTATCACCACTGACTGCTCTGACCAGGATCACAACAGAGGGTTCTGGACAGAGCTGGAGAAGGATGCAGAACAAAATTCTAACTCACAAAAAGAAAAAGACCAGATTTACTGGCCTAAAGGAGACTGGAGAAACCCTGAGAGTATGGCCCCCATACACCCTTTTAGCTCAGTGGTGAAGTCATTTCCGAGGTTCACCGTTCAGCCGGGGAGTGGACAGCCCCATAAAAGCAAATGGGACTGATGAGGTACAGCAGTCCAGGGAAAAGGGCCAGAAGGCAGAAGAGGATAGGAAAGCTGATGATAGGGAACCCAAGTTTGAGTAAGGATAGTGTTGATGTGTTTTGAGGTTGTTAACCATTGTCATAGGGCAACATGTGCACTAACTGTTAAATGAGAAACTATTTTGTTCTGTAAGCCTTCATCTAAAGTGAGAATAGCAGCACAATTGGAAGAGCGTAGTCGATGTCACTGAACTGTGCATGTAGAAATTTTTGAAATGGTGTATCTTTGGCTATGTACATTTTCACAAAAAAATAAAGGTCGAGAAGGGAGAGGGTTGACATGTTGTGGGGTTGTTAACCAATGTCATAAAACAATATGTGTACTACTGTTTCATGAGAAACTATTTGTTCTGTAAGCCTTCACATGAAGTACAAAAAAAAAAAAAAAAAAAAAAAGATTTCAGCCTAGAAAACTCTATGGGGCATTTCTACTCTGTCACATGGGGTCGCTATGGGTCAGAATCTACTCCATGGCACCTAACCACAACAACTACTCCAGTGTGACCTCATGTGGACTGATAACATCTTCAAAGACCCTATTTCCAAACATGGGTCACATTCACAGATACCAGGGGTTAGGACTTCAACATATCTTTTGGGGGAACACAAATCCATAACAGCTACTAAGCCAGCAACTCAATGTGAGTGAGAAGTAGTGCGAATCACAAGCCTCATTAACCCACCTGAAGGCCAAGGGAACTGGAGTCTTTATATCTTAACTTTTGAGAGTCATTGGTTGAAGACTGCTGGGGGTGGAGACAGGAGTGTTAATTCCACAGAATTTCTAGCCTGCCACACCTGGATCCAGGGAAAACCTTCAAGCTAAAGATGCTGAGGCTGACAGTTGGAAGTTGCCCAAAGGGCAGTGAAGGGCATCTACTGTGCCCGCCATGTGCGCTATAAATAGTGCCAATGATTTTTTTTTTTTTTTTCCCCATCAAGGCTTTTCCTTTTCCTCCTGCTTGCAGTCCTAGGTCTGCAAATTTCTGTACTTTCTAAGTCTGTCAAATATTGATCTTTTAAAATAAAAGTAGAATGGATATTGTCATGGATTGAATTGTGTCCCCCCAAAATATGGGTCAGTTTGGCAAAGCCACGATTCCCAGTATTGTGTGATTGTCTACCATTTTGTTATCTGATGTGATTTTCCTATGTGTTGTAAATCCTACCTCTGTGATGTTTATGAGGCAGGATTAGAGGCAGTTATGTTAACGAGGCAGGACTCAATCTACAAGACTGGTTATGGATTAAACCAATCTCTTTTGAGATATAAAAGAGAGAAGTGATCAGAGACATGGGGACCTCATGCCACCAAGAAACAAGAGACGGGAGAATAGCACGTCCTTTGGACTCGAGGTCCCTGCACTGAGAAGCTGCTTGGCCAGGGAAGATTGATGACAAGGACCTTCCCCCAGAACCGACAGAGAGAGAAAGCCTTCTCCTGGAGCTGACATCCTGAATATGGATTTCTCGCCTCCTAGACTGTGAGAGAATAAATTTCTCTTTGTTAAAGCTATCCAATTGTGGTACTTCTGTTATAGCAGCACTAGATAACTAAGACAGATACCAGCTAATATTTTTATTGACATCAAAGTGTAACATTTTCTTCCTGCTCATCCTGACCTGTCATCATTTCCCCCTTTCCTTTCTCCTTTCCTGTGCTGGAGCCAATGCCATACAGGCCAGGTCCTTCTTCAACTACTGTCCAGTGAACTACTGTTCTTTATTGCCCACTGGACTCCACATCTGAGTCGTAAACTTTCCCACCTTTTCTGTCCTGAGTAGGGGACTTCCTGAACCGCATGTTCACTGAAGAGAGATTCCCCAAGGACTTGGAGATGGAGAAATGCAGTGACTATGACTCCATTGAGGTACCGGACAATTACACGGGGCCACATCTCTCCTTCCCACTCCTCCCGGACCATGCAACTGCCCTTGTGGAAGCTTTCAGACTGAAACAAGTAAGTGCACCTGGGCAACCTGGGAATCTAGGTCACTACCAACTCTGCATAATGCATAGAGGGGTACCAAACAAAACAGAAGCAGTGGCCCTGGATTAAGTTGTTTATGTCATGTGTCCATTAGAGAGATTCCATTTCTTTTCTGCTCAGCCAGGACCTCATGGCCAATCAGCTAGTTTTTATCAATGGAAAACTTCTAATTATGTAGTCTCTAGTTCTTCATTCATCTCACAGATAATACTGAACACTGAGGATAGCAACAAACCAAACAGACACAATCCCTGCCCTCATGGGGCTGCCATTCTAGTGAGAAGACAGACAAGAAATAGCAAATTAAAACAAATAAGGAAATTATGTAGCATATTAGAAGGTGATAAGAGCTATGGAAAAGAATAAACTAAGTTCTGAGTGGAGAAGATGGTGATTTTATAAAGAGTGGTCCAGGAAGGCGTCCTTGAGAAGGTGATTTCTGAGCCAAGGTTGAAGGCAGTGAGGAAATGCGTCCTGTGAGTATCTGAGGGAAGAGTGTTCCAGCAGAAGGAGCAAGCACGAAGACCCTGAGGCAGGAACTTGCCCGGCCTGCTCAGGGACGTCAGGAGGGCCAGTTGGCTGGAGAAGTGGAAACCAGGGGAGAGTAGTAGGAGATGGAGGCAGAGAGGTGAGGGAGGGTAGACTCATTCTTCTGAAAGAGTTGGGAAGACATTGGACATTGAGCACAGGAATGCTATAATCTAGCTTGATTTTTAAAAGAATCATTCTAGCTGCTGATTAAAAGTGTAGGGCCCAGGGAGGCCAGTCAAGAGACTATTGCAGTAGTCCAGGCGAAAGATGATGGTAGCTTGAAACCCTTGTGGCTGAGGGAGACATGATCAGATTCTGGCTCTATGCCAGAGACGTGGCCCCCAACCGTGTCACACGAAGATATGAAGATAATTAACTGCAGGAAGAATGCTGATGATGTTTCCCAGTAGTGTCAGGATCACTCAGTACCATCAGCACCTATGGCCTTATTTATACTTCTCTGAAGCACTCATGTGTTTCCCTCAAGCTAAGACAAGGCAGGGTTTGTGATGGTTAAGATTGTGTGTCAGCTTGCCTGGGCCATGATTCTCAGTGGTTTGGCAGTCATATGATATAATGTGATCACACCCATGACGGGATCTGCTGTGAGCAGACAATCAGTTGAAAGGGAGTTTCTTTGGGCATGTGGCCTGCATCAAATAGAAGTGGACATTCTGGCTAGGCTTGTGGGCTTTTGCTCGCTCTGGATCCTGCAGCTGGCTCCTGCTCATCTGCCCTCCGGTTCTCGGGACTTGAGCTAGCAGCTTACCTGTGGTCTTGCCTGCCGATCTTGGGCTTCATCCATCTTTGCAGCCTGTGAGCAACCGCCCTGCTCTCTCACCTGCTGATCTTGGGTTCAC
The DNA here is from genome assembly GCA_030035585.1 of Dugong dugon. NCBI lineage: Eukaryota > Metazoa > Chordata > Mammalia > Sirenia > Dugongidae > Dugong > Dugong dugon. The sequence continues at coordinate 51,662,965 of CM057463.1, forward strand.
CAGTCCCAGAGGCTACGTGAATCAGCAGAAGCCTCCAGCCTGACCCATGGACTTGGGACATTCTAGTCTCTATAATGCATGAGCCATTTCCTTGATATAAATCTCTCTCTCTATTTAAACACTTTACTGGTTTTGCTTCTTTAGAGAACCCAGCCTAAGACAAAGGGAAAGAGGAAGTTAGTTCAATACTTGGGGGAGGAACAAATGGGAAGGATAAAAAGCTGAAAGAAGGGCAGAAGATGGTGAAAAAGAAAGGATCAGTGACTAGGGTCCCAGAAGCAGTTTACTAGGGTTACTATTTTCTAAAATAGTTTTAGCATTATTTTTATCTATCTGTATATCTATCTATCTATCTATCATCTATCCATCTACCTAATCTATGTATCTACCATCTACCTATCTACCTACCTATTTATTTATTTATTTCATTCTGGTAAATATATCTGTAACAAAACATTTGCCATTTTAATATTACTTACATGTAAAATTCAGTGACATTAATTAAGTTCATAATGTTGTTCAACCACCACAGCGTTACTTTTGGGGTCTTGGGTGGCTGGGTCATTAAGCAGTAAAGGTGAGGCCCGTCTTCCCTCACAAATACGAGTGCTGTTTTGTCCCCTCCCTACTCTTCCTCCTAGTAGCAGCTGCATGCTCGCTATGTCCTGAACCTCTTGCATGAAACCAGGAAGCACCTCATACAGCTGCCAAACATCAACCGACTCTCCACCTGTTACAGCGAGGAGATCACAGTGTGTGGTAAGGGCAGTCAGAAATGGTTTTGTATGCTAGACACAAACAAGAAAACCCTGCCTGTGGTTGGGGGAAGAGGAAACACCGGGTGGAAGGAGAGATAATGGCAACTAGAGCAGGCAAGTTTCACCCCTGAAAACTCGAAGAATTTAAATATTTTTTCCACATTTACTTAAGAGATAGTGCAGTGAAGAAGAACTGAGGAGGGGCGGGATCTAGCCTGTTTTTTGTTTTTCCAAGCAAATCAGATTTGACCCCAAACTCATGCTTTCCATTCAGGAGAACAAAAGCCTGGCAAATAACCAGACTCACCCTTGGTATGGAGTCCCCCAGTGGCACGAACAGTTAAGCTCAGCTGCTAACCGAAAGGTTGGTGGTTTGAGTCCACCCAGAGGCACCTTGGAAGAAAGGCCTAGTGATCTACTTTTGAAAAATTAGCCACTGAAAACCCTATGGAGCACAGTTCTGCTCTGCACACATGGGGCTGCCATGATTCGGAATTGACACGGTGGCAACTGGTAGCGGTGGAAGTTCCCTTGTTAGAAGACAGTTTATTTATTCTTACTTGAGCAAACCCAAAGCCTAGCAAATTATTTCTTCCATTCACACAAATTCCTCTTTCAGAGAGAAATCCTGTTGATGACAGTTTTCTCCATCTCCTTATGTTTTCAGTGATACTGTAACATCCATTATAGACTGATGCCCACTAGGTAGGGAGACTGCAGTATGCCAGAGATTGCAAACTGGGTCTTCTGGAGCTGCATTTAAAAAAAAACAACAACAAAAAACAGTTGGCATCATGTCGACTCCAACTCATGGCACCTCCATGTGTTTCAGAGTAGAACTGTGCTCCATAGGGTTTTCAATGGCTAGGTTTTCAGAAGTAAATTACTAAGCCTTCCTTCAGAGGCAACTCTGGGTGGACTCAAACCATCAAATTTTTGGTTAGCAGTCTAGGTGTTAACCATTTGCACCACCCAGGGACTCCATATAGACGGCAGATATGTTCTGTTTGCCCTGCAGTGTTTTTAAAATTTTTCAAAGTTATTTTCCAGCATTTGGAAATTGGAGGATTTCATATTAAAATCCAGACTTCCAACTTCTCTTGAAAACTCTGGCAATACTGTCCCGTATACCTGCATGGCAACATTTGGTTACAAGTGAAGAGCAGCTTCCTGCATTAGATGAGGCAAGAATCTCTCTAGTTCTCTTCAGAGTTTGCACCCCTGCATTATTCTGTCCCATGTTTGCTTCAGTAAAAATATAGACCATTTATTGTCTACGGTAATCATGCAGAAAATATTACACATCCTACTTCCTATAAAAAATTGTGCTTTCTACAAAATTTACTGTGACTGCAACAAGAGAAATTAATATTTGCCCCTGTCTTACACATGGAGTCCTGGCGGTGTAGTGGTTAAGAGCTCAGCTGCTGACCAAAATGTTGGCAGTTCAAGTCTACCAGCTGCTCCTTGGAAACCCTATGGGGCAGTTCTACTCTGCCCTATAGGGTTGCTATGGGTTGGAGTCGCCCTGATGGCAATGAGTTTACAGTTTATCTTAAATATGGAAAATGAGTAACTGTAAGTTTCTTAACTTTGTCAGATTTTTCTGTGTGTTTCCTTTTTATAGTAAATAAGAAAAACAAACGATAAAGGCTATTCAGAACTGATACTTTTATTTTGTCTTTGTTAGGAGACTTACATGGCCAGTTGGATGACTTAATATTTATATTTTATAAGGTATGAATATTCAAATTTAGTTCTTTTTTTGCTCTGGGGCTTAATCTAGAAGTTCAAATAATGTATCTATTAAATAAATGCATAAGTATTGCTTGGATTTAAAAGATATTGTTAACAACCTATACAGCAAATGCGTAATATAAAAGTCAGCACTGCATTATATTCTAGCGTATTTTTGTTAACTTTTAAACAAATAGGAGATCTTAGGTTAATAAACAGAAGGCATCGTTACTCAACAACTGATTTTCTTTTTTCCAAATACGTAAATTAATGATTATCCAAGTGACCTAAAGCTATTTTCATATCCTCTGTTAGTTGTAAAATGTTGTAAAGCATATAGCAAAACATATGAACATGATAATAATATTTTATTATTGTAATATTACTTTAAGGAGCCCTGGTGGTGCAGTGGTTAAAGTGCTCAGCTGCCAACCGAAAGGTCAGCATTTGAACCCACCAGCCAGTCCTTGGGAGAAAGATGTGACAGTCTGCTTCCATAAGGATTTACAGACTTGGAAGCCCTATGGAGCAGTAGGGTCACTATGAATTGGAATCAACTCAGTGGCAATGGATTTGTTTTTGGATTTGGTAATACTACTTTAAAGAGCCTGGTGGCACAGTGTTTAAGCGCTTGGCTACTAACTGAAAGGTCAGCGGTTCAAATCCACCAGCAGCTCTGTGGGAGAAAGATGTGGTAGGCTGCTACTGTAATGATTACAGTCTTAGAAACCATATGAGGCAGTTCTACTCTGTCCTATAGGGTCGATGAGTTGGAATTGATAACAACGGGAATATTACCTTATATCTATCGTGCACTTTCCAAAGCATTTTCCTATATACTATCTTGTTTAATCCTGAGGGCTCTATGGCAGCTATTGTTATTATTGCTAGTTAGTGACAGTGTGGCCAGAACTTAACATTGGCCTTCAGATCACAAGTTCAGTGCTCTTTGCTCCACACGACATTGCAAAATTCTGGTTTTGTATAAAGTGTTTATTTTGACAAGCACCTCGTAACCTCAGCCTGGCTGGAAAGGAAATATAAGACCAGTAGAAAAGCTTTTATAATATTTCACTTTTGGAGGAGACCCAGAAAACAGAGTTGGCGTTAGACCAGATGTGACAGTCAAATGTGAATTGGCTTTAACCTGATTTCCTATTCCATCCCGGACTCCTCTTTGGCTTATTTCCTTCATGGCAAGAACGGCCTTCCGTCGCCAGAGCGGGCTTACGTGTTCAATGGCGACTTTGTGGATCGAGGCAAGGATTCAGTAGAGATCCTGATGATTCTCTTTGCCTTCATGTTGGTTTACCCAAAAGAATTCCATCTTAATCGAGGAAACCATGAGGACCATATGGTGAACTTACGGTATAAACCAAAACATCCTTGGTATTTGATGTCTGCTTGTGGTGACTGTAAAAATTTATTTCTCTACAGCTTCTTATTTGTTAGGACCTGTTTAAAGAAGATTTTTAATTTGTTAAAGTGAAATACAAGTATATCAACATTAAAGAAAAATATTTAACACTTTTTACACATTATCCTACTATCCCAATAAAACTATTTGTAATACTTTTCCATGTATCTGTACTCTTTATTATACAGACAATAGGCATTTATTATAGAAAAAGTAGGAAATACAGATAAGCAAAAGAAAAAAAATGATAATATCCCATAATTTCTCTACCCAAAGATAATGTCATTATTGTAAACATCTTGGTAATTATTCTTAGTCTCTTTTCTATATATTTAAGTACACATATATAAAAATATAATATAATATAATATAAAAATATAATAAAAATATGATCATGCCATAACTCTTGTCACTATATTTATTTTAATATCTATTTTTGCTTCTAAATCTAGATACGGCTTCACCAAAGAAGTGATGTATAAATATAAGGTACACCACCTTTCAAAGCAAAAATTTCTCTTAGTTCAAATAAATTGAGTGAATTGTTTGAAATTCAACATCTTGTTAATAGCATTTTTTTTCCCAGATACACGGCAAGAAAATACTAAAAACACTGCAAGATGTTTTCTGTTGGCTTCCGCTGGCCACTCTGGTTGATGAGAAAGTCCTGATTCTTCACGGTGGTGTGTCAGACATGACTGACCTGGAGCTTCTGGCTAAACTAGACAGACACAAGGTATTGACTGAGGAATAAAGTAATGCGTATTTCACCATCATGCCCAGTTTCACCGCCAACATGAAATAAATAATAAATTGCATGCTGACTTCAGCTGACTGATAATGGCTGCTAGGAGTGTGGAGGATTGAGAATCCACACCTGGGCTCAGGACGCAAGTATGCTGTGATCAATTACCGATGTCTGCCATGGACATGATAGTGGGGAGTGACAGCTAGTGCGATGTATTTGATTAGATAGTTCTAATCACTACTTCTCAATTACTGTCATTTAAAAGAGCCTACATTTCCCAAAGAATTTATATCATCTTCAGTTAAGCTCAACAAATGTGTATTGAATGCCTACTATGTGCAGGGAAGGCGCTATTGGCAGATACAAAGATGAAGATCAATTTTAATTTTTTTTAAATTGTGCTTTAGATGAAGGTTTACAGAACAAATAGTTTCTCATTAAACAGTCAGTACACATATTGTTTTATGACATTGGTTAACAACCCCACAACATGTCAACACTCTCCCTTCTCGACCTTGGAGGACTTTTTTTTGTTGTTGTTTTGGTGAAAATATACATAGCCAAAGATACACCATTTCAAAAATTTCTTCACGTACAATTTGGTGACATTGGTTACATTCTTCCAGTTGTGCTGCTATTCTCACTATCCTTTTCCAAATTATTCCATCACCATTATCTTCAGCTCACTGTCCCCTAGGCTTCCCATCAAACCTTTTGAGTTGCTGTTGTCAATTTGATCTCACATTGATAATTCTTTTTTTTTTTTCACTTTAGGTGAAGGTTTACAGAACAAATAGTTTCTCATTAAACAGTTAGTACATGTATTGTTCTATGACAATTGTTAACAACCCCATGACATGTTAACACTGTCCCTTCTCAACTTTGGGTTCCCTATCACAAGCTTTCCTGTCCCCTCCTGTCTTCTAGTCCTTGTCCCTGGACTGTTGTGCCTCATTAGTCCCATTTTGTTTCATGGGGCTCTCCAATCCCGAGCTGAACGGTGAACCACAGGAATGACTTCACCACCGGGCTGAAAGGGTGTCCGGGGGCCATACTCTCAGGGTTTCTCCAGTCTCTGTCAGGCCAGTAAATCTGGTCTTTTTTTGTGTGTTAGAATTTTGTTCTACACCCTTCTCCAGCTCTGTCCAGGACTCTCTATTGTGATCCTGGTCAGAGCAGTCAGTGGTGGTAGCTGGGCATCATCTAGCTCTACTGGACTCAGTCTGGTGGAGGCCATGGTAGCTGCGGTCCGTTAGTCCTTTGGACTAATCTTTTCCTTGTATCCTGTTCTCTAGATGAAGAGCAGTTTTAATTAAACTCAGCATGTGTGTCTTCAGTGCTTATTATGTGCAAGGAAGGTGCTAGGAGAGACAAAGGTGAACCAGAGATGATGCCTGCCCCAAAGGAATTTTCAATGCCCTGGGAGTGGGGAGACTGGGGAAGTGTGACACAGAATGTATTATACCCAAGTAACAATGTGTCTATTTTCTATTTCATTTTAGAGATGAAAGCTTAGAAAGCAAAGATTCTTTTTATTTTTTTGGAACATTTTATTGTGGTTTGGGTGAATGTTCACAGAGCAAATTAGTTTCCAAGTCAACAATTTATACAGGCTTTCTTTCATGACATTAGTTGCAATCCCCTCAGTGTAACAGTACTCTACCCACTTCTTCCCTGGGTTCCGTATTTCCATTCACCCATCTTTCCTGCCTCTTCCTGCCTTCTGAACTTTATTTTTGGGCACATGCTGCCCTTTCGCTCTCGTATGGTTGATTGCTCTGAGGAGCAGTTTCCTTACGGGTGTTATTGTTCATTTTATAGCCCTGTCTATTGTTTGGCTGAAGGTGGTCTTTGGGAGTGGTTTCAATACCAGGTTTGAAGGTATCTAAGGGCCACAATCTTGGGGATTCCACCAGTCTCTATTAGACCAGTAAGTCTGGTCTCTGTTTTCTTTTAATCATAGATTCTTACAGTTGAATGATACCTTTTGGCTTCTGCATTCTAACTGCTCATCCCATATAGGGATCCCTGCTATAACGTCCTTGAGAACATTTCCTTGTGCAGGTTCAAAGACAGGGAACTCACTGCCTCACAAGTCAATCGACTCCATCTTCAGGCAACTGTAATTAATGTAAAAGTCTGTTAGATAAGATATAAATGGAAGATCATGGCTTTAGAGTCAGACAGACCTGTATTTGAATCTTAGAATTTATAGTTCTTGGCTGGTATGGCAGTTTTGTACTATTAGGTTGTCCAGGAACCTAGACTTTTTATGTCTTGTCACTCTGCCACGCCTAGGGTGTCATCCCTATGCCCTCTTTTGCATGGCCCAAGATGTCTTGTCACCACATTTGGGTTCCAAGCAATAGGATAAAGGAAGGAAGGGAGGAAGAGGATACTCGCCCTTAAAGATACAATGTAGAAATTGCATGTATCTCTCTGGTTTCATCCCACTGGTCAAAAAGTGATTACATGGCTACCCCTTGCTAGAGGGGAGACTGAAAATGCAGTCTTTTTTCGTTTTTTATGGTTGGTCATGTGCCCAGAAAACCCTCTGGGATTTCTATTCCTATGAGAGAAGAGAGTGAAACAAATTTTGGGCAAGTGGTAGACTTTGCCACACATATTCAAGTATGGAAGTATTTCCTTTTTACCTAAGCAGGTGTGGTGAATCGTTAACCCATGGCCTATGATGTCAGACAGAAAAGGATAAAAATTCTGGTTTTGCTATTAATAGTTTTGTGACTTTGGACCAGTTATTTAATTTCTTGTAACTTCAGTTTACAAATCTATATAATAGGTTTATAAACAACTACATCATACAGGTGTGAGAATTAAATAAAAATATATATGCACATGCCTTATAAAACTTGTATTGAATAAGTGGAAATTAATTAGGTTTTGCTGAAGTGACAGAAAATTCCAAATAACAGCAGCTTAATGTTTATTTCTTTCTTATATAAATAAAGGCTAGAGGTAAGCAGTTAGAGCAGATACAGTGATATCCCGAAGTTGGTAGGGACCCATACTCTGCTATCTTGCTACTGCACCATGTGTATCATAGTCCAAGATGGCTGCTTGAGCTCCAGCCATCAAGACCACAGTCTAGCCAACAGAAATTAGGAAGAGTAGAAGAAAGGTATGCTTCTTCCCTTTAAGGATGTTCAGTTACACACAAAATTTCTGTTGATATCTAATTGACCACAACTTAGTCATATGTCCACTCTTATCTGAAAGGGAAATTGGAAAGTGTAGTCTTTATTCCAGGTCAAGTAAGAATCAGAGGTTGTATTACAATAAAAGAAGGGTAGGCAGATGTTATGGTAGCAACACTCTTCCTTGATCTGCCCCTTTGGTTCCCAAATTTCCATGCACACCCTTCTTCCCACACATAGCACATGCTCATTTCCTCCCTGAAAGGAATCCACACTCAGGTCTCATACAGTAATTGCATCCACCTTAAAGTCTAATGTTTCTGGACTCAAGTTCCATCAAACAGGTATGGATATAGTCTGGTGACTAAAAGATAAGTTATGTGTCCCTGCACACCAAACTCAATGCTGGAAGAGGAAAAAGATAACTCCTTGGGGGGTAGGGCAGAGCTGCAACATTTTCAATGGCTCTTTCCCAAAATCTTGTTTACAAAATGCTCTCACTCTATCTCCACACTCTCAAGACTTCCATATTGTTGAAGCAAGTGTGGGGCCCAGGAGTTCTCAAATGAGTTCTTTTTCCTTTATCAATTCTGCATGTTGTCCTGCACCTCATTTTTTTTCTTCTTTTTACTTCCACATATATTGCATCTTGGTGTTTCTCACAAACTTTAAATTCAAATGTCTGTTTAGCTGGGTCTGTGTCTGGAGGTAGGGACAGCAAGTCCTGGTAGAACAGATGATCTTATGTACAGAATCATGTTTAATTATGTAGACATAAGAGAAGTAGGAACTTTGGAAAAGAGTTTTAAAAAACAGCTTATTTTCTGTGGCTTAGCAAAAGGCTACACTTCCCAATACTTGGCTTGCAAAGTGGGTGTACTAATTTGTACAGAATCCAGGAACCACTTGAGAGGGAAGTACAGAGAATGGGCTTTGCAGTCAGATTATCTAGATTCAGTTCTGGTGCATTTAGCGAGGTCAGTGGCGGTTCGGTGGTAGAATTCTCACCTTCCACGATGGAGACTCAGATTCAGTTCCCGACCGATGTACCTCAAGTGCAGCCAACCCGTTTGTCGGTGGAGGCTTGCATGTTGCTATGATGCCGAATAGGTTTCAGCAGAGCTTCCAGACTAAGACAGATTAGGAAGAAATGCCTGGTGATCTTCTTCTGAAAAATCAACCAATAAAAATCTTATGGATCACAACAATCCAATCCTGTTGTACATGAGGTTGCCATGAGTTGGGGGCCAACTTGATGACAGCTAACAACAACAGTCTTAGGATGTCTGTGCCTCAGTTTCTTTATCTGTATGGTATATGAGGATGCTATCTCATGGGGGTGGTTTGAGGATTAATTTATGTAAAGTGCCTAGAATAGTACCTGACATTTGAAAAGGGCTCAATAAATACTAACTACTATTATCAAAGTTAGGGATGACTCTTGGGGCAGATAATGATGTCCTTAAAATAAAATTACCTGAGGGTAGAAAGGGGTGGGACTGGTAGGCTGGCGCCACCATAAGATGGCAATGAAGGAAGGCTGGGCTTATGAGTCAGTTCAGAGTCAACTTCTTGGCCTTTCATTCTCTGTGCTCCGGTTAGAACTGCCTAGGAAGTAATTAGCACTTGTCTAATGTTAGAGAACAGCCTCTATTCTATTTTATTTTGTGTGGATTCCTCTTTAAACATCATTCAGGTTATGCCGACCCTCTCTGGCTGTCCTTTGCTCTTGCCCTAAGCCAGTCCACACTGCGACATGGCTTGCTTATATCACAGTCGTGATGTCTGTTTGCAAAAAGTTCTCATTCTTTGATTATGCAGTTGCACAGAGTTCCCTTTATGAACCAGATCTCCATCATCGGCACTCTTTTGGAAGTGTGTATCCCTCACACTGTAGCACTCAGGCATGCTGGAAATGCTGCAGCTCTGCGGCCTGACCCCTCTCTCTGACTCCTGTGATCCGGATACTTCCCACTTGTGTCCTCTACATTCTCGGCCCAGTCCCAGTACCATGACAGCTGTGAGCCAGTGAAAGGGACTATAATCAGTCCCCTTTGACAACAGGAATATTTTCCTGATTAAGTCCAGGCTGAAAAGAGGCGCCTTCTTCCCTTTACCTGAACCCCTTCCTCAACAGGTAGGGTACCATAGCACTTTCTGTGAAACAGTTAAATGCTGCTTTCCCTATAGCAAGAGTCAAGGTTTACTTGTTAAAACATTTCTCAATCACTAGCTACATTTCTTCTCCTTTGCTTTAGCATCTGTGGAACGACAGAGTTGTTGTGTCAGGAAAGTCAATAAGGTCTTGCCTTTTTGAGATAGTTGCTCTTTCCCATTCATGTCTAACAGTCACTAACCTCCTAGAGGTAAACAATGACCTAGGTTAGTGGTTCTCAAATTATGAGAATAGAAATTATCTGAAAGACCAAGGTTTTTTTTTTATTATTTCCAATTTGTAATAAATCAATGATATTGTTATTGTTAGTTACCATCGAGTCAGCTCCAGTTCATGGCAACCTTATGTATAACAGTCCTATGCCATCTTCACAATTGTTGATACATTTAAGCCCATTGTGCAGCCACTGTGTCAATCTGTTTCATGGAGGGTTTTCCCTCTTTTTTTTTTTTTTTTTGGTGACCCTCTCCTTTACCAACCATGATGTCCTCTTCTAGTAATTGATCTTTTCTGATGACGTGTCCAAAGTAAGCAAGTCAAAGTCTCACCAGCCTCGCTTCCAAGGAACATTCCAGGTGTATTTTTTCTAAGACTGATTTGTTCATTCTTTTCACAGATCAATACTTTTAAAAACATGCAATGATTATCAAATATTAGAAAAATGAAATAACAAACTAAAGGCATACAAGCCCACTGATCATGTTTTGAATTCTCATGGCAATACCAAATTGCTATCCCCTCAAAATGCTACTTCCTAGAATTTGCCTGTCATTGGGAGGAACCAAGGATTTAAAAAAAAAAATCAAATATCCTTCCATGTCAATTCAGAGTAGATGTTTTGTCCTCCCTCCGCCATTTGCTGTTGAGTCAATTGCAACTCATGGAGACCCCATGTATTACAGAGTAGAACTTCTCCTTGGGGTTTTTTTTTTAACGGTAATCTTTATGAAAGTAGATTGCCAGGCCTTTATTCTGCAGTGCCACTGGGTGGGTTCAAACTGCCAACCTTAGCTTAGCAGTTGAGCACAAATCGTTTGCACTACCCAGGGACCATCAAATTGCTATAAGAGTTTCTGAAGGCTCACTCTCAAGTTCTGAACTTATCTTGCCATGGACCAGCCACACACACTTCAGAGACCAGCACTTGTCTGTTGACCCACTGTTAGTGACACTATAGGACAGGGTAGAACTGCCCCATAGAGTTTCCAAGGAGAGCCTGGTGGATTTGAACTGCCGATCTTTTGATTAGTAGCGGAACTCTTAACCACTACCCCACCAGGGTTTACTGACTAAATGGATGCCAAAGTGGCCCTCAGAAAGGAACTACAGTTTCATCCCAGCATCTGTATCTTTTCTGAACATTTTTAGATTGTTTCCACTCTGAGGTGCAAAACAAGAAAGCAGAGCGAGAAACTGGCAGACGGTAAGAGAAAAGCCAGCCAGATGAGCTCTCCAGGGAGACCCACCCCGTGGTTTCTCCCAATGAGCGGCTCTCTTCCCTCTTCACCCCTGCACGTCGGCTCCCACAAGGCCCACAAAACTGGGCGCTCCTCCAGCATTCCCTGCAGCACTTCTGTGGACCGGAAAGAGCTCTCCCAGCAGGTGCGGCGCTCCGTGGACTTGGAGCTGGAGAGGTGCCGGCAGCAGGCAGGCTTCCCTGTGATCCGGGAAAAGAAGGAGCCCGTTCTCTTTACGGCAGAAGTAGACTCTGACGCTGAACAGCTGCTGCAGCCCACTCAGGAGGAGTGGAAGCAGGTGGGTTGTGGTCAGACGCTACGTCCTAGAATTTGGCTGCCGTTAGGATTTTTTTTTAAAGAAATGATCAAGTACCCTTTTATGTCAATTCAGAATATGCTTTGGGGCCCCTCTTTCTCTCTCTCCCTGGGGTTAGAACACCCCATAACGATTTTTTTTTTTTAATTGCTGTGGAGTCGGTTCCAACTTATGGCGACCCCTTGTATGTCAGAGTAGAACTGTGCTCCATAGGGTTTCCAATGGCTGATTTTTCTGAAGTAGATTGCCAGACCTTTCTTCCAAGGTGCTTCTGGGTGGACTCAAACCTCCAGCCTTTGGTTAGCAGCTGAGCTCTTAACCGTTTGCACCACCCAGGGACTCCAGAAAGATGAAGTATTTGCCTACTGACTCATGGACTCCCTGGATGGTGCAAATATTTAACACACTCAGCTGATAACCAAAAGGTTAGTGGTTTGAGTCCACCCAGAGGCACCTTGAAAGAAGGGCCTGGTGATCTACTTCAGAAAAATCAGCCATTGAAAACCCAGTTCTACTACGACATACATGGGGTCACCATGAGTCAAAATAGACTCCAAGGCAACTGGTAGTGGTGGTGGAATGACTCACAGGTTTTAGAGTTTTATAAAGCATGGAACGATATAGCTAAAGAGCTTTATTGCCCAAGAAAACTTGGTTTGGTGACCCAGCATCATGGGGGTGAGAAGGTAAGCCACAATTTATTGGGTGCTCTTTCATGCTGTTTTCTGTGAATCAGTAAGATGACTGCTTCTGCTCAAGGCCAAAAGGGCTACGTCAGCAGCTTCTGTCCTCTATTACTGAGCAGCTAAAGCTTTCCCCAAATCCCTTGAATTGTGTCACATGGCTACCCCTAGCTGCAAGGGAGACTGGCAAAGCAAGTATTTAGCTAGGCACATTGCCACCCCAACCAGAGTCAGAGTTCTGTGAGCAAGGAAGGAGGAGAATGGATGTTGAGCAGGCACTAATGGTGCTTGCCTTAACAGACGACTTTGGCATCCATGTGGAGGTGACATTTCATTGGGGCAAGCTTTATGGCAGGGAGGGAGACCCCTTAAAAGACTGTTGTAGTAATCCCAGTGGGAGATGATGACAGTGATCTTGTATCAACCATTTTTGACGTATAAAAACAACAATTTCATATGGATCAACCAATATTCACATGGTTCAAAGAAGAGGGAAAAATGAAAGGATTATTTAAGAGCTAAAACAGCATAATTCGGCAATTGATTGGCTGGAGGGTGCTGAGAAAGAGGAGTCGCGGCTAACTCAGGCTAGAAACCTCAGGGAAATTGATGGTGATCTTAGGTTACATTCTGATTATCAATCTGGGCTCTAACACCAACTTAGACAAATCAAATGCAGTTTTTTTTTTTTTTTTCTCAAAAGAAAATTTGGAAAATAGTAGGCATCAGCAACTGAAATATATCCAGTTATTTCATCTGAGTTGTGTAAGAAGCTAGTGATTGGCAGTTAGTATTTTCCTGAGTAGTAACGATAGGGTTGGAGGCCCTGGGTGGCTCAAATGGTTAAGCACTTGACTACTACCTGAAAGATTGGTGGTTTAAACCCACTCGGGGGAGCCTCGGAACAAAGGGCTGGTGATCTGCTTCCACAACCCTATGGAGCAGTTCTACTCTGCACACATGGGGTTGCCATGAGTCAGAATCAACTTGACAGCAACTGTTTTTTGTTTTTGTTTTTTTTTAACAATAGAGTAGTATCTAAATTGCTAGAAAAATTGCTCAGTTCTTCCGTAAATTCTTTAAAAATGCTCAAATTACTTTAAGAAATAAAAAGTCTGATTGTACTTTCCCAGGACCACATCTGGGGCCTTGTGAATGCTGCATAAGAGACTGTCTTGCCAGCCCCAAGGACTGCTGGCTTCTCTGGGGCAAATGTCCAGGAATCTGGAGTACTGGCTGGGATGAAAACTTCAACTGGAGCAGCTCCCTTTTTTTTAATCTGTTTTACTTATTGAGCTTTCACGTAAGATTTACCTTCAAGAAAATATTCCACCAGTTAACAAAAAAGGGGAAGAAAAGAACAAATGGAGTGGAGAGGAGAAATGAAGAGGAACTGGGTAGAAAAAACAAGACCGTCATGTGTCTGCTTAAAACCAAAAAAAAACCAAACCCATTACCATCGAGTCGATTCTTACTCATAGCAACCCTATAGGACAGAGTAGAACTGCCTCATAGGGTTTCCAAGGAGCGGCTGGTGGATTCAAACTGCCGACCTTTTGGTTAGCAGTCTGAGCTTTTAGCCACTGTGCACCAGGGCTCCATCTGTCTGCTTAGTGCTTTTAAATTGTAATTCCAGTCATATTGCTTGAGTGTTATTCTGGAAATGTTGTATCCTAACATAATGTGCGGAACATGTAGAAATGGAAGGGCAATTGGATTATGCTGTTTCCTTTTGCTTCTAACCAGTTTCGAATTTAGGAGGATCTTATTCAGACTCCTTCAGTTGTAAGGAACTGAAACCCTGATTAAGCTGGTTCAAGTGGGGTGGGGGGTGGGGGAAGGAACCCTGGTGGCACAGCCATTAAATGTTCAGCTGCTAACTGAAAGGCTGGCGGTTTGAAACTACCCAGCAGCTCTGTGGGAGGAAGACCTGGCAGTCTGCTCCCATAAAGATTACAGCCTAGAAAATCCTGTGGGGGCAGTTCTACTGTGTCACATGGAGTTACCATGAGTTAAAAATTGACTCAACAGCACCCAACAACAACAAGCAAAAAGACGCAACAACAAACCAGTAAACAACAACAAAAGATTTATTGGTTCATGTAACTGGAAAGTCCCGGGAAGGTTCAGCTTTAGGCGTGTCTTTAGAGTCTTGATTGATGCATAAGGATTCAGTCTTTCTCTGCTTCTCACTTCTGCTCTTGCCTATCTTTACTTCCTCCCCAGGCCAACTGTCTCAAGGTAGAGATTTTCTAACATCTTCAGGCTTGCTTACTGCCTAGCAGTTTAGCAACCTCAGCAGGCCTCTTTTCCAATAGTTTCAGTAAAACTCTAGAAATGGACAGTCACTGGGCTGGCTTGGTGCCCGTCTTTGAACCAGTGTTGCCAGGGCAATAAGGTGCTCTGATTGGCCAGGCCCTGGGTCATGGACCCACTCTGGGGATGGCCTAGCTTACTTGAATAGCATAGATTGATATTAGGGAGAGATATTTCCCTGAAGAAAAATTGAGGCTCTATTTTATATAAGAATGGATGTTGGACAGGCAAAACAAAGATTCTACCTTCTAGTGCCAACTGAGAAAAATCTCAGAAAAGGGCTGTAATTGGCTAGGCTCGGTCATATGCGCACCCCATGGTCCAATCATTGTGTCTACCCGTAACCCATCGAGTCAATTCCAGCTCATAGTGACCCTATAGGACAGAGTAGAGCTGCCCCGTAGGGTTTCCAAAGCTGTAAATCTTTATGGACGCAGACTGATGGATTTCTCCTGCGGAGTGGCTGGTGGATTCGAAAGGCCAACCTTTTGGTTAGCAGCTGAGCATTTAACCACTGTGCCACCAGGGCTCAGTTAAAATCCATTGAAATTAGTCAAGCTTGGGTCATGTGTCCATTCCTGTGGCTGTGAGTATGTGTATCTGTGTGTGCACACAAGCATAAGTAATGCATTAAACTGTGGTTTTGCTACAGAAATATTAACTGAATGTATACCTGTCAATTTACATATACATGTATAGTTGCCATCTAGTCAGTTCTGACTCATGGTGGTTCCATGTGTGTCAGAACAGAACTGCTCCATAGAGTTTTCAAGGCTGTGACCTTTTGGCGGAAGATTGCCAGGCCTTTCTTCTGAGGTGCCTCTGGATGGATTTGAACTGCCAACCTTACAGCTAGTAGTCAAGTGCTTAACTATTTGCACCACCCAGGGATTCAGTATATATATTTATTGAATAATAATTTTAAAAAAATTCTGGAACCTCAGGGATCCAAAATATACATGTATGTCAAATATTGATTGCATGGAAATTTATTCAATTAATTTTATCCAAATAATATTTTCTTCTCTTTCTCCTCCTAAGAATGACTCTGAATGAATATTTGTGTAGTTTTTAGGAAAGAAAGTCATCTCTTGGTTTTTCCAGGTCGTAGATATTCTGTGGAGTGATCCAATGGCTCAGGAGGGCTGCAAGGCTAACACAGTCCGAGGAGGCGGCTGTTATTTTGGGCCTAATGTAACAGAACAATTGCTACAGAAATACAATCTACGATTCCTGATACGTTCTCACGAGTGCAAACCTGAAGGGTATGAATTCTGCCACAACCGCAAGGTGGGTGGACCCTCCGCAGCACCACAGGCTTGTAGGGTACAAGTGTGATCCTTAGAGCTCCCCCAGGTGCCAGTGAGCTAAGGCTCTTGGTTTCTTGGTTTCTAACAATTTGTATTTGTTACCTACTTGCTCAAAGAAGCTAGGTCCTTTAGAGCTATTTGTCTATGACTTTTACAGCCTCTTTAAAAACTAAAAATTTGATTAAGGCCACGGCTCACCAGTTCCTTGAGAGGAGAGTAATGGGGCAGACATGATCCCATTTCTTGGATGGAAATATGGCCCAGTGTTTGCCAGTCTCTATTCCTTAAGTCACATTGCTTCCTGTCCTCAAACAACCCTACAGGGCAATAGGATTTCTGCACTGTTTCCCAGGCAGGGATTCAGGATTATTTGACTAATCTTTGGGAATCACCACATCCTACTGTATTTGCCCAGCCTACTGCCACCTAGGGTAGCATTTCTCAAGCAGTGTTCCCAGGAATAACAGTTTTTCATGTGGGGGGAAAAAAAAAAGTTTGTGATCAACGAATGTAAGAAATGCTTGGTTGAATGGTTATACGGTTTCTTTATTGCAAGACTTCTGAGGACCTTTAATTTCTTTGGTTCATTGTAAGTCTCCAAAAAGAAATGAAGTATCTAGCATTTCCCAGCATATATGACAATGAAACCTTTTTTTTTTTCCCCTCGCAGAGCATCTCAGGAAGCACAACACTCCTTAAGAAACTCTGCTCTGAGGCATCACACTGGCTTTAGTAACTGACTTGCCTGCTAGTTGTAATGGCAGTCCCAGTTTATGGGACCCAGTTTGCCTCTAAGTTGAACCAAATGAAGTCTTTTGAATGACCCCTGCTGTTTTAATTTGGGATAAAAATGTGCAGAAACCATCTTGTGGTAATGTCCCATCAGAATTCAAGTTTCTGTTCTTTGAGTCATAGATATTTTCGCAACTTCCACTCTACTAGCATTAATGACTTTTTTTCTAAATTTTATTTATTTTGTCACTGTTGTATACTCAGCAAAATATAAAGCAATTCAACAATTTCCACATGTACAATTTAGTGACATTGATTACATTCTTCGAGTTGTGCAGTTGTTTTCACCTTCTTTTTCAAGTCGTTCCTCCCTCATTAACATAAACTCTCTGCCCCCTAGTCTTTTGAGTGGCTGTTGTCAATTTGATCCCATATAGATAATTTTTAAAAGAGCATAATGCTCAAGGCAGACATTTTTTACTAGTTAAGTTAAACTACTGTTTGGTTTTAAGAAGACTTCAGGGGATATTTTTGGTTTAAGGTTTAAATATGATCTCAGGGCAATAGTTTCCAGGGTTTGCCCACTCTCCAGAGCTCAAAGAAGTCTGGAGTCCATGAGAATTTGAAACTGTGTTCTGCATTTTCCCCTTTTGATCTGATTCTTCTATGGAATCTTTGATCAAAATGTTCAGTAATGAAATTGAGGGTCCTGGACAGAGCTGGAGAAAAATGTAGAACAAAATTCTAACTCAGAGCAAAAACAAAAACACCAGATTTACTGGTCTGACAGAGACTGGAGAAACCCCGAGAGTATGACCCCTGGACACCTTTTTAGCTCAGTAATGAAGTCATTCCTGAGGTTCACCCTTCAGCCAAAGATTGGACAGGCCCATAAAACAAAATGAGACTAAATGTGCACACCAGCAGCCCAGGGGCAAGGAGGAGAAGGCAGGAGGGGACAGGAAAGCTGATAATGGGGAACCTAAGGTCAAGAAGGGGAGAGGGTTGACATGTCTTGGGGTTGGCAACCAATGTCATAAAATAATATGTGTATTAATTGCTTAATGAGAAGCTAGTTTGCTCTGTAAACCTTCATCTAAAGTACAGTTTAAAAAAAAAAAGTTTGATAATGGTGGCCGGATACCATCCATTCTTCTGGTCTTATGACAAAGGAGGCAGTTGTTCGTGGACGCAATTAGCCACACATTCCATATCCTCCCCCATTCCTGACTCTCCTTTCTCTATTGCTGCCGATGAATAAAGACCAATTATTGTGCCTTGGACGGCCACTTGCAAGCTTTTAAGACCCCAGGCACTATGAAACAAACTAGGAGCTAGAACAACCGAACACATTATTAGGCCAGTTAACTGAGATGTCCCATGAAACCATGACCCTAAACCTCCAAACCAAGGAACCAAATCCCATCAAGTGTTTGGCTGTACGTAAGCAGCCTCAGCAACTACTATATATATATATAGTCATTGTTGTAAATACGTCTATCATACAGCTTTTGCCAATTCAACTTTTTACAGGTGTATGACTTATTGACAACAATTATAATAATCAGCTGTGCAATCTTACCCTTAATCAGTGCGATTTTTCCACCACCGTTGACTGCCCTCCTTTTCCTCCTTCCTCCTGCCCCTGGTAACCACTAATAAACTGGTCTCTATACATTTGCCTTCTCTTGTCTTTTTATATAAATGAGATCATACAATATTTGTCCTTTTATAATTCACTTATTTCACTCAGCATAATGTCTTCAAGCTCCATCCATATTGTAGCACGTATCAAGACTTCGTTTCTCCTACTGGCAAGTAGTATTACATTGCATGTATGTACCACATTTTGTTTATCCATTCATCTGTTGATGGGCATTTAGGTTCTTTCCACCTTCTGGCTGTTGCGAATAGTGCTGCAGTGAACACTGGCATACAAGTCTCTTTTTGAGTCTCTGCTTTCAATTCTTTTGAGTATACACCTAGGAGTGGAATTGCGGGGTCTTGTGGTAGTTCGCTTTTTAGTTTTTTGAGGAACTGCCACACTTTTCCACAATGGCTGTACCATTCTATATTCCCACCAGCAATCGATAAAGGTTCCAATTTCCCCACATCCTCACCAACATTTGTTATTTTCTGGGTTTTTTTGTTTTTTTTTAAATCTTAGCCGTCCTAGTGGGAGTGAAATGGCGTCTCATTGTGGTTTTGATTTGCATCTTTCTGATGGCTAATGGCGATAGCATCTTTTCATGTGTTTGGTGGCCCTTTGAATGTCCTTTTTCGTGAAACGTCTGTTCAAGTCCTTTGCCCATTTATGATTGGGTTATTTGTCCTTTTGTTGTTAAGTTATTGAAGTTTTATATATATTTTGGTTATTAGATTCTTATCAGATGTATGGTTTCCAAAGATTATCTCTGAGTTGGTAGCTTGTCTTTTCACTTTTTTGGTAAAGTCTTTTGATGAGCAAAAGTTTTAAATTTTTATGAGGTCCCATTTATTTATTTTGTCTTTTGCTGTTTGTGCTTTTGTTATTATATTAGATAATCCATTGTTAAAAGCTAAGCCTGACAGTATTGCCCCTGCATTTTCTTCTAAGAATTTTTATGGTTTTACCTTGCACATTTTGGCTCTTAATTCATTTGGAATTTGTTTTTGTGTATGATGCGAGACATGGGTTCTGTTTCATTTTTCTGTGTGTGGAAATCCAGTTTTCCCAATACCGTTTATTGAAGAGACCCTTCTTTCTCCAACGAGTGGACTTAGAACCCTTGTCAAAAAGCAGTTGACCATAGTTGTGTGGATTTATTTCTGGACTTTCAATTCTATTCCATTTGTCTATGTGTCTGTTGTTGTACCAGTACCAGGCTGTTGTGATTACTGTAGCTGTATAGTATGTTTTAAAATCAGGAGGTGTGAATCCTACTTTGTTCTTCTCTTCCAGCATTGCTTTAGCTTTTCAAGTCCTCTTGCTATTCCATATATAGTTAAGGATTGGTTTTTCCATTTCTGTAAAGAAGGTTGTTGGAATTTTGATCGGGATTGCATTGAATCTATAGATTGCTTTGAGTAGTACTGACATCTTAACAATATTGAGTCTTCCAATCCATGAACATGGAACATCTTTCCATTTATTTAAGTCTTCTTTAATCTCTTCCAGTAGTGTTTTATAATTTTCATTGTGTAAGTCCTTTATGTTCCCGGTTAGATTTATTCCTAGGTATTTTATTCTCTCAGATTTTATTGTAAATGGAATTATTTCCCTAATTTCCCTTTCAGATTTCTCATTGCTGGTGTGTAGAAACTGATTTTTGTTTATTGACCTTGTACCCTGCAACTTTGCTAAATTCCTCTATTAGCTCTAGAATTTTTCTTGCAACTCTTTGGGATTTTCTATATATAGGATCATATCATCTGCAAATAGAGATAATTTTACTTCTTTTCCAATGTTGATACCTTTTATTTCTTTTTCTTGTGTTATTGCTCTGGCTAGAATTTCTAATACAATATTGAATAGAAGCGATGGGAGCCGGCACCCTTGTTACCGATTTCAAGGGGAAAGCTCTCTTTCTCATTAAGTGTAATGTTAGCTGTTGGCTTTTCATATATGCCCTGAATGATATTGAGGAATTTCCCTTCTATTCCAGTCTTCTTTAGGGTTTTCATCAAGAAAAGGTGGTGGATTTTATCAAATGTTTTTTCTGTATCCATAGAGATGACCACGTGTTTCTTTCCCTTTGTTCTGTTGATGTGGTGTATTATGTTGACTGGTTTTCTAATGTGAATCATCCTTGCATTCCTGGAATAAAGCCCACTTGATCATGGTGTATGACACTTTTAATATGTTGTTGGATTCTGTTCGCTAGTATTTTGTTCAGGATTTTTGCATCTATATTCATAAGAGATATTGGCCTGCAGTTTTCTTTTCTTGTGGTGTCTTTATCTGGTTTTCGTATCAAGGTTACGTTTTCCTCATAGAATGTATTAGGAAGTATTCTTTCCTTCTCTGTCTTTTGGAAGAGTGTAAATGCTTTAATGACTGTTTACAAAGTGACCCAAAGACAGTACAAGGGCTAATAGCAGCCTATGAAATTGAGTTGGACCATATATGAGAGGCTAGTGGTTCGAACTCACCCAGTGCCTCTGCAGAAGAAAGACCTGGCAACCTGCTCCTGTAAAGATTAAGGCCTATAAAACCCTATGGGGAAGTTGTACTGTGTCACATGAGGGTTGCTCTGAGCTGAAATTGACTCAATAGCACTTAACAACAACAACATATAGGGTTGAGGGTGAAGAGTTCCTCAGTGAAGGTGAATGTCTGTCTTTCTTCTGTTTTGATTTAGGTGCTAACCATCTTTTCTGCCTCCAACTACTACGAAGTTGGCAGTAACAGAGGAGCCTATGTCAAACTGGGGCCGGCCCTGACCCCACATATTGTGCAGTATCAAGCTAACAAGGCGACTCACATGCTAACCACGAGGCAAAGGCAAGATTTTACAATGAGTGCTTTTCAGAAAAACAAAATTACAAAGTTTGACCTTTGAAGTGTCATATACTATTACATTTATCCAAATTCCAAGTAAGAATTGAGAATTTACCTGTGTCAATATAAAGGTCTAGAATAGACATGAGAGCCAATAACTCCTCTTTTCTATTCTAAAATCTCTACATACTCATCATTAATGGGAGAAACACATTTGCTTCCGGCAGAAATTATTCTCAATGGGTGCATCTTTGGTTTGGTAGTCTGTAACACCAGGTCAGTAAGTCTTCCCAGGGTCACCTTTTTGTTTTCTCACATCCTTAAAGGGTTTTTTTATACCCATAAACTATAACCTAAGGTTCCCTGGCTATTTGGCAGATAGATTTCAGTGTGCATATTTGTTAATAATGCCCCTTTCTTTGTGGGAAGAAAGCAAGTTATATTATTTAAATGGTGTTTGTTGAGATAATTCTGGGTTCTAACCTTAGTTGAGAGCTTAGCACATATTAAGTGTTATTATACAGATTTAGATAGATTATTCCACAATGAACCTATGAAATAGACACTGTTATTAATTTTGGCTTTATAGATGAGTTCACTGGCTGGTCCATGGTCACACAGCTAGAAAGTGGTGAAGGTAGGCTTTGACCCAGGCAGTCTAACTTCAGAACCTACACCCTTAATGACTATGCAGTACTGCCTCCCACAGAGAAGATGCCTCAGAGTATATAAGCTGCTGGCACATACAGTGTTAGTGATACTGAACAAGCTTCTTTAATTACTTAATCGGACTAAATTAGAAATCAAAACAAATAGACAAAGTTAGCATACATCCAGTGGATAGAGAACACATTAATATTTCACGTCTACCTGTATGAATGCTGTAAAAGTACATTATTTTAAATCACTCTTGAGTGATTAAATGCTGGCTAGCCTAACCTCAAAAAGAAGTATTATGTGGAAATCTAAACTCACTATTGTCAAGCCTACTGTGCAGTGGAATCATCTGGTAAGCTTTATAAAATGTCAGCCCTCCGAGCCTCACCCCAAAACTAAACCAAAACCAAACCCATTGCCGTCAAGTCGATTCCGACTCATAGCGACCCTGTAGGACAGAGTAGAACTGCCCCATAGAGTTGAGCCTCACCCCAGCCCTACTAAATTAAAATCTCCAGTGGTGGGGCCCAGGCACCTGGAAAGCAACGATTCCATACGACTTAGGTGTTGTCACTATGAAAGGAATCACTGTAAAGACTCCTATAAATAGCATTTCTTATTTTTTTAAAAAAAATAGTGTGTTTTTAATGAGATATTTCAAAGAGCTGAGTGCACTCAATTGCATTAAATCAAGTACATCACCTAATTTACCCAGACATCACTTATCACTTATCAAACAACTTCAACTATCTGAGCACAATGGGGAACTTAGAAATAAAGGGTAAAATATCTCTGAGCATCCATAATTGATGTCTCAGTGTCCACAAACTCAAGATCACGTGTTTTTCTTAGAAGAACTGTCATTCAGAATCCGTTTACTTTTGGTTTGCATATAAGAATGGCATAGCCAGTCTGCAGTCTGGCTGACAAGATTTGATTCCTGGCCACACCCCTTATTAACTTCGTAAGCTTGGGCTACTTAATTACTTCCTCTGTAACGGGCATAATAATTGTACTTACTCAGTTGGCATTGGAGGATTAATGAGATGATCCATGTAGAGGTCTGCGTTTAGTAAGTGCTTAATGCCTGTTGCTTGTCCTAGGGACAGAGAGCCTTGTAATCCAGGTAGCTCCGAGGACATCGCCATACTACAGCCCTTCATGATAATTATCTATGACTACAATTTACCAGAAAAGTTTAAATGGTTTGCCAAACCAGTGGTTCTTAAACATTTGGGGGGCTTGAAAAGCACATATACTTACATACCATGAAATCTGGGATGAGTTTCCAGCAGTTCACACTTTTCTAGAGCTCTGTGAAGCCAGGCTAAGGACTGTTATGCTAAGCACTTTAAACCTGCAAGGAAGATTTTCATCAATCAAAACATGATTTAAATGTTTTTTAACTTTTAGTACCTGAAAAGATAGGTTGTTTGGTCATCAGTTTTAGAATAGCTGGTTCCTCAGTGAGACAGGACAGATGAAGCACATTTACCTTTGAGCTCTTTTTATAGTCTCATTTAGATATTTACTGAGCACTTACTTTGGGCCAAGTGCCCAGCATTACTCCACTGTCCCAATATGAATGAGAAAACGAATTAGTATTATTTTGTCATTCGTAAGTCTAATCTTGTGACTATTTATTATAGTAATAAATTACAAGGAAAGTATGACAATTATTGACTACTTTCTGTATACCAGGCATTCATCTAGTGCTTTACACGAATTTCCTCATTTAATCTTCACAACGATTCTGTGAGGTAGGTACCATTATTATCCCCCTTTTACAGATGGGAAAATGGAGGCATAGCACAGTTAGATAACTTGTCCACAAAGGCAGTCTCTCTCCAGAGCCTGTGCTCTAACCACTGCTATATACTAGAAAGGACAACAGCACTCTGCAAACCGATCCTATTTGTACACAACTGGGAAACGAAGAGGAGGAATGGGGAGAAATGAGAGCTGGAGCTCCTCCCTCAAAAACCGAGCTCTTGAGATGTTAAGAGGAAAAATTTAGTAAAAACCTACAGATGTTTCTTCTGGAACTCACTGTTAAAAATGTTCCCCTTCCTCTCCTGTCCCAGGATTAGCAGAGTAGAGGAGTCAGCTCTGAGAGCCCTGCGAGAGAAGTTATTTGCTCATTCCTCAGATCTTCTCAGTGAATTTAAGAAGCATGATGCAGATAAAACTGGTAAGACTAATCAAGTAGAAAATTCATAGAGGAAGGATGCAAGCCCCAAAATCTGTCTCTTAACAGTTAGTGAATAAGTATTTGTTGAATGGAAGAATGACGGAAAAACCCCTTTGACTGCTTCCTCCATTTTATTCAACTTGCTGGACAGGTATCAGTGGATCTTCCAGACTAAGACTAGGAAGAAAAGCTTGGTGATCTCCCTCCAAAAATCAGCCAGTGAAAACCCTATGGATGACAATGGTTCGATCCCATTGTGCACGGGATTACCATGAGTCAGGGGCCAACTCAACAGCAGCTAACAGCAACAATAACAGTGTTCCATCTAGCTTTTCTAAACTTTTAAATTCCAAACTTTTAACAGAATATTAACTTGGCCAAATATAGATGGAGATGGAAAATAAGTGGAGCCAAGGGCAGAGTGACAAACAAGGCCAGAAAAAAAATGAAAAAAAAAAGGTGGAGAATGTTACAAGAGCACATCAGAGACTAGCAAAACATCAAATGATTTGGCTTCTTGTTGTTGAGGGTGTGGTATGTGCTTATCTGTTCTGTATTCTATTCAAATATCCAAGCTAGAAATTTTGTTTTTGCTCAACTCAATGAAATGTCTAATAGACATCAACTAAATATAGCCCATGGACTAAAATCCCAGTAACATTCATAAATTCACAGCAGTATCTTTTTATACACATACATACTCTCTTTTCCAAGGAGTTTTCAGTTAATAATATATCTAAGGAATTTAGGAGGTTTGTTTTTTTTTTAAACAACCGATGCTATTTAATTCCAATGTTTTATGATATTAGTTCCAAAAGTCTTCTGAGATTTCCAGTAGGGTTGTTAGATGTAACAAATAAAAACAGAGAACTCTGAATTTCAGATAGACCACAAATAATTTTTAGTATAAATATGTCCCATGCAATATTTGGGACATACTTATACTTTGCTGTATGTCTGAAATTCAAATTTAACTGAACATTCTGCATTTTATCTGGCAGTCCTAGTTTCCAGCCAACTCTGCCATGACCAACAAAAATAGTGATCCAAACCAAAACCCACCGCCGTCGAGTCGGTTCTGACCCATAGTGACACTATAGGACAGAGTAGAGCTGCCCCGTAGGATTTCTAAGGCTGTAAATCTTTACAGAAGCAGATGGAACAGTGAATAAGTTATTTGTTGAATAAACAGGTTTCAACCTTTTAGTTAGCAGCTGAGTGGTTTAACCACTGTACAACCAGGCTCCCTAAAAATAATGATAGTGCCCATTATTTCTGTTACATACAGATAGTGAGAAGGATGTCAGGATCAAAATGTGCACACTGTTAGGCAGGAAACTAGACTCATGGTCAACAAATCAACTCTTTTCTATAGGTTTAATCACCCTGAGTGACTGGGCAACAGCCGTGGAGTCTGTGTTGCATCTAGGACTTCCATGGCGGATGCTGAGGCCACAGCTAGTGAGCAGCTCAACAGAGAACGTGCTGGAGTACACGTCCTGGCTGGAGAACTTGGCCAAAGAACAATTGAGCCATGAGGTAATGGTGTGATCATGGTGTGTGAGAGCATATTGTAGACCCGGAGGGACCATACGAGAGCTCTGGCTAAGAAACAACCAAATACTGAGAATCCAAAAGGCAGGATGGGTGAGAAACGGAAACAACTATTCGTTGAGTTTGTGTGTGTAAGACTTTGTGATAAGTGATTTACATATGCTGCCTCAGTTAATCCTCGAAACCACCTCAAGAGGTAGTATTATGGCACCAG
Organism: Dugong dugon; assembly: GCA_030035585.1. Taxonomy (NCBI): domain Eukaryota; kingdom Metazoa; phylum Chordata; class Mammalia; order Sirenia; family Dugongidae; genus Dugong; species Dugong dugon. The sequence goes on from CM057463.1 coordinate 51,688,866, forward strand.
TATACTTATAAGGACACTGCTTGGAGAGGTTAAGTAACCTGCCTGGGATCATGCAGCTTCCATGTTGTAGAACGGGGACTCAAACCCAAGTCTGTCTATGTTCAAGGCCCATGTTCTTTCCTTGACACCATGCCACCTCCCCCATTAAAAAAAAAAAAAAGTATTTATTCAGTAAATACTTACTGAATGTGTAAGGTATGCACGGCCTTAGGCTAAGTACTTCTTAAACCATTATATTCTTCAGTAGGCTGAACAGGGGGTGGGGGTGAGGGCGGGAGGGGGATGTCTTCCATTTTCTTCAAGAGTATATTGTTGTCAGAGTTGATTGTGTGTTAATTATCCCATTAGGACAAAACTACACATAAGATATAGAAGGAAAATGAGTTCTTTTCTTGCAGAACATACAGTCAAGTGTGCTGGAAACACTGTATCGAAACCGATCCAACCTGGAGATTGTTTTTAGGATCTTAGATAGTGATCACTCAGGTAAATGCTCTCATTATCCTATGACTTCTCACACATAACTAGTATGTTAACTTCACCCTCTTTAGTATCTTTCATTTAGTATCTCTAGTATCTTTCATGGTTGTTTAACTCTCCACTCGAGCATTTTAGGAACAAAGGAAGTAGTTGCTGTGCTTTTAAATAGCAGAAACTAGAAAAGTGCTTGAGCTATACAAGCAACCGCTATAACAGAAGGAAGGATGGAGAAAAAATGAAGACAAACTGAATGAGAGCTCATGGGCTCCTCTTATAGAAAGAATAATTACTAGAAGGCCTGGTATCCCATATGACTGTATCAAAGACAGTGACGAGTAATGAAGAATGCCTAGAACACAAATGGCTTCATGCCCAAAGGCTTTTAAAAGTTTTATTTCGAAATAATTATAGATTCACAGGAAGTCACAAAAAAATGTAAAGGGATGTCCTGTGTACCCTTCACCTGTTTCTCCGAGTGGTCCAAAAGCTTTTTTGTTTTGTTTTTAATGTTATTACTCTTTTTAAATTAGTGTATAATTCACATACCATATAATTCACCTATTTAAAGTGTACAGTTTAGTAGTTTTTAGTATATTCACAATGTTGTGCAACTATCACCACTATCTAATTTAAGGACATTTTCATCACCCCAAGAAGAAACCTCATACCCATTAGGAGTCACTCACCCTTTAACCAGCCCCTCCCCCACAACACCTGGCAACCACTTGTATCTCAATGGATTTGCCAATTTGGGGCATTTCAAGTAACTAGAATCATACAATATGTGACCTTTTGTGTCAGACTTCTTTTGCTTAGCATAATGCTTTCAAGGTTCATCCATGTTGTAGCATTTATCAGAGCTCTATTCCTTTTTATGGCTGAATAATATGCCATTGTATGCATATATCACTTTTATCTATCCAACAGTTGATGAACATTGGGTTGTTTCCACTTTCTTACTATGATGAGTAACGCTGCTATGAGCATTTGTGTACAAGTTTTTGGGTGAAGAGGTGTCAAGTCTCCTGGGTATATACCCAGGAGTGGAATGGGTAATATGATAACTCTATGTTTTAATTTTTGAGGAACTGCAAACTGTTTTCCACAGTGGCTGCACCATTTTGCATTCCCACCAGCAATATAAATATGAGGGTTCAATTACTCCACATCCTTACCAACACTTGTTACTTTCTGGTTTTTTGTTTGTTTGTTTTTAATAGCATTCTGGTGTGAAGTATCTCATTTTAATTTCCCTAATGACTAATGATACTGAGCATCTTTTCATGTGCTTATTGGCTATTTGTATATTGGCCATTTGTATTTCTTCTTTGGAGAAATGTCTACTCAAATCTTTTGCCCATTTTTAAATTGGGTTATTTGTCTTTTTATTGTTGAGTTGTAAGAGTTCTATATATATATTCTGGATCCTAGACCCTTATCAGATATATTACTTGCAAATATTTTTTCCCATTCTGTGGGATGACTTTTCATTTTATTGATAGTATTCTTTGAAATTTCAAATTTTTGTTGTCCAGTGTACCTATTTTTTATTTGGTTGCTTGTGCTTTTGGTGTCATATTTAGAAAACTGATGCTTAATCCAAAGTTACAAAAATTTACAATGATATTTTCTTCTAAGAGTTTTATGGTTTTAGCTCTTACATTTAGATCTCTGATCCATTTTGAGTTAGTTTTTTTATATGATGTGAGGTCGGGGTCCAAATTTATTCTTTTGCATGTGGATATCTTAGTTGTCCCAGCACTATTTGTTGAAAAGAGTATTCTTTCCCCATTGAATAATCTTGGTACTTTTGTTAAAAAAAAAAAAAAATCAACTGGCCATAGATGTGTGGGTCCAAAGACTTTTTATAAGGAGAATGTAAGTGTATGCTGGGGATGGTTTCATGCAGGATTTCTCAGCAGCAGCACTATTGACATTTTAAGCCTGGTAATTTCTTTGTTTGGAGGTCCATCCTGTGCGCTGTAGGATGTTTAGAAGCATTCCTGGATTTACCTGCTAGATGCCAGTAACACCCCCTCCCCCAGGCATGACAGTCAAAAATGTCTCCGGACATTGCCAAATGTCTCCTGGGATGGGGCATAATCGCCCCCAGTTGAGAACCACTGGTGATCAGTGTTTTTTTGTCATTCCTTTGGAAGTTTAAATGAAATACTAGGAAATCTATGGAGGTTTTTGTTGGCCTTGGATGTCTTCATCTGGTTGACAGTAGACAGCAGGTTACCTTGCAAGAATGTCAGGGGAAATGAACATTGAAACCTAGTCTGACTTACTGAAGTGACTTCCTCCCTCTGGTAAGGGTTCATCTCACTGGACGAGTTCAGGCAGACCTGGAAGCTGTTCAGTTCTCACATGAACATTGACATCACAGATGACTGCATCTGTGACCTTGCTCGGAGCATTGACTTCAACAAAGATGGCCGCATCGACATCAATGAGTTCCTGGAGGCCTTCCGCCTGGTGGAGCAGTCCTGCTCAGAGGGCAACACCTCAGATGGCCCACAGACCACCAACACTGATGACAGTAGCTGCAGCAGGCCAGGTGCACACTAAGAACAGCCTGGTCTTAAAACAAAACAAAACAAAACAAAACAAAAGAACAGCTGGTCTTCATTGCCCAAGGTGCCTCATAAGCAACGTTGAGCTTATCACTGGAATATTGTCCTTATTCCCCATGGATTTGTAGAACTTTATGATGAGAATTTATGCATCAGAATCACTTGTGAACTTTTTTTTTTGGGGAGTGGGGTCAGTGTGTGTGTGTGTGTGTGTGTGTGTGTGTGTACACACACATATGTATATACCAAAAACCAAACCTGTTACTATCAAGTTGATCCTAACTCATAGCAACCCTTTATCTCTGAATCTTCACAGGGTAGAACCCAGGTATAAGTCTTTTTAATTCTGAAGCCCACCACAGTGAAGAACCACTGTAATTCAAGCCCCTCATATTTTTATTTTATATCTTTTATTTGTTGTTTTAAATATATGATATTGGTAAAGGAAAGTTATGAAAAATTATTTGTGTAATTCCATGACCCACACATATGGATTGTTTCTGTTATTTACTTTTTCTTACTTGTTATAACTACAGTGTTTATATAATTTTATGTTCTGCTTTTTTAATAAATTCATATCTAATTGTAAACACTTTCCCATGTTACTGTATAATCTTCATAATTATCAGTTTAATGGCTGCATACTTTTCTTCAAGTGGATAGACTATAATTTATTTATAATTTATTCAGTCATTCTCCAGTTGTTAAACATGTGCGTGTTTCCAGCTTTTCATTATTATAATCTGTGATTTATAACTTTGTGCATATGTTTTGTTTTGTTTTTTTTGAAGAAACTTTTCAATTATACATTTCCTTAGGATAAATTCCAGGAATGGGATTCCTTTGTTAAAGGATGTGAATGTTTTTATAGCTTGACACATATTGTCAGATTGTTTCTCAGGACTAAGCATATCAGTTTCACCACAAACTTACCAGCATTAAGTGTGACCATTTCTGATTTTTGCTAAAGGTGAACAATGCTGCCTCCATTGTATTTTAACATGCATTTCTTTGGTTAGTATTCAAAACTGTCTCCCTTCCTCATTTTATTTGTGAACTAATTGAGGTCCAGAGAATTAGTGGGGTATGTGATCTAAACAACAGATCCTGAACTGGAACCCATGTTCCCTGGCTCCATCCCATGTTCTCTCCAGTTTTATCTGTGACATATAATCTGTTTGGATTGGCTATAAACAATCCATGGTTCCTCTGTCCTCTTCTCTTGTGTGGCAAACAGAGTCTTAGGTGACCCCTATGATTTCCTGCTTCCTGGTGTTCACGGCCTTATGTAATCCTCTCCCAGTGCATGTAAGCAAGGACCTGTCACTTTCTTCTAACCAATAGAATATGACAAAAGTGATTGATGTCACACATGGGTGATTAGGCTTCATTACATGGCAAGGATGATGGGTGTCACTCTTGCATCATATATAAGACTCTGTGCTAGCAGACTGGAACAAAAGTTCTCCTTGCTGGCTTGATAAGCAAGCTAAGGAAGCCAATACGGCAAGGAATTATGGGTGACCTATGGGATCTGCAAGTGGCCTCCAACCAATGGCCACAAAACCCGGGGCCCTCATCATACAATCACAAGGAAATAATAAATTCTGCAAACAACCTGAGTGAGCTTGGAAGTAGAGTCTTCCCTAGTTGAACCTCCAGATAAGAATGAAGCCTGACCAACACCTTGATTACAGCCTGTGAGACCCTGAGCAGAGAGGACCCAGCTAAGCCATCCAGGACTCCTGACCCACAGAAGCTGTGAGATAATAAATGCGTATTGTTTTCAGCCACTAAGTTTGTCGTAAAAGGAGCCCTGGTGGTGCAATGGTTAAGCACTTGGCTGCTAACGAAAAGGTTGGCAGTTCGAACCCACCCAGTGGCTCCATGGGAGAAATGACCTAGAGATCTGTTCCTGTAAAGATTACAGCCTAGAAAACCCTGTGGGGCAGTTCTACTCTGTCACATTGGGGTCGCTATGAGTTGGAATCAACTCGATAGCACCTAACAACAACAAGGTTATGGTAATTTGGTATGCAGCATAGAAAACAACTACACCTTGGTGCTTTGAAAACTTCTTTTTATTTTCCTATCCACCACCCAGAAGAGTCTGGAGTTCCATTCATGGATACAACTGAGAGAAGAGTCAAGGTCATCTTCGGTAAAGTGTTGAATGAATACATATGATCCACGGATTTATCTTGCCTGACTTAGCAACCGAGAGACCAAGTATAGGTAGTGAATAAATGTTTACATCTGTTTGACATATCTTGTGCAAACAGCTCCAATTCAACAAATAAAGTGCTTCTTGTTTTTGCAATATCCTCCCCATTCATTATGATTAAAGGTAAACAAATCTTCTGAGGCATGGTAAGTGTTAAGCTGCAAAGAATAACTTGGAGACAACAGGGTGAAAGCCCTGGAGATTTACTCATATATAGGGATATAGGAAGGAGAACAGCCCATGAAAGACCACCTCTCTCTAACCAAATGCAAGAGTGGGGCTTATAAAGGCAAAAGTCACAAAGCGTAGTAAGGTAAAGTGATTGGTTGGTTTAAACAAGTCGTTGGCTTGTCAGTTCAGGATTGGTTGGCTGTAGAGGAGTTTGATGGGGAGATTGCGGAACCCTGAGTTCCTTTCTTGAATCTAGATTGCACAGTCACAAATTTACATTAGGCTGTTTTTCTGCCATTCTAACTGGTTTTCTGGGAAGCAGTTGCTCTGGTTCCTTCTTTGGGGGCCTCACTGATTGCTGTCTTACCCCTTTCAGGCTCAATGTCCTGCAAGTTCTATGCACATACTCAAGGCTAGAGAACATTTCCTTTATCCATTAGCAATTAATTAGTGAATTAATAGAGGATTGGCTTCAAGGGAGCCTTAATTTAAAAGAAATCTAAAAATTAGCAAAATCATTTCCCTAGTCCAGTGATTTAACAGCAAATTAAAATCATCTGGGGAGCTTTTTAAGAAATACAGTGCCGGCAGGCCCCGTTCCAGACTAAATGAACAAAAAATCTCTGAGTGAGAGGCCATGGTATTGGTATTTTAAAAATATTCCCCAGGTTATTTTAATGTGCAGCCAAATGAAGGGTAATTATTTGGTAAGACCTTACAGTTATTTGCACTGTTATAACTATGAGAGGTCAATTCAGAAACCAAACATTGTTAGATTTAGATGTATACACAGCTAAATACTCCCAAATAATATTAGCAGACACAAGAAATCCTGATGCAGACAGATTAAACACACATACTTCTCCAAGAATTAGGTCCTAGGTGGTGCGAACGATTTGCACTTGACTGCTATCCCAAGGTTAGCAATTCTAACCCACCCAATGGTGCAGTGGAAGAAAGCCCTGGTGATCTGCTTCTGTAAAGATTATAGCCAAGAAAACCCCCTATGGAGCAGTTCTACTCTGCAACACTTGGGGTGACCATGGGTTGGAATCGACTTGACTGCAACGGGTTTGGGGGAGTGGTGTTTTTTTTGACCTCCAAGAATTATTCTTTTTTTTTTTTTTAACTGGAAATTTACTTTAATCTTTTCTTTTTTTTTTTTAAGTTGAACCACATAAATTGATTGGAACTTTACATTAATAGTTTGTTTTTGTTTTTTTTTTTAATGTGTATGAATCCAGTCAAGCATAGGTTTCCATATGCAAATCTTATTTCTCCCTTGGGTTTTAGACCTGTATATCCAGTTGCTGACCCAACGTCTCCACCTAAATATTCCATGGGCATCTCAAACACAATATGTCCAAACATGACAATCGTTTCTCCCCTACCGTGCTCCTTCTCCTAATTTCTCTATCTCAGATTGGTGCTACCACTGTTTACCTTGTCACCCAAATCCCATCTATTTCTAAGTCTTGGAGATTCTACTTTCTAAATACCTCTGATCAACTTCCTCTTCTCCACCCTCACTCCCACTGCCCAATGCAAGACTTCACCATGTCTGGCCTTCTGCTACAGCCCTCCACTTCTTTGAGCCCCCTTCTTCCAGTTTGGTTACCCCAGTTCCATCCTCCACAAGTCTCCAGAATGATCTGTCTAAAGCACAAGTCTGACTGTGTCGCTTCTCTGCCTGTATTTCTTAAGTGGCTCCACAAACCTATCGAAGCATGAAGTCTAAGCTCTTTAACATGGAACACCAGGCCCTTTGCAAGCTGACCCCTCTCCACTCTACCATCTCCTCACTGCCCTTTACACTTTAACACACCCTACTATTTCTGGTTTGGGCCATTTGCCCACATTATTCCCCATCCTGGCACACCATCCTTCAAATTCCAGTGATCCATTTTGGTCTTTATCTTACTTGACTGTCTTAGTTGTCTAGTGCTGCTATAACAGAAATACCACAAGTGCGTGGTTTTAACAAACAGAAATTTATTCTCTCACACTTTAGGAGACTAGAAGTCTGAATTCAGGGTGCCATCTCCAAGGGAAGCCTTTCTGTCTCTGTTGGTGCTGGGGGAAGGTCCTTGTCATCAATCTTCCCCAGTCTAGGAGCTTCTCCACATAGGGACCCCGGGTCCAAAGGACACGCTCCACTCTTGGCTCTTCTTTCTTGGTGGTATGAGGTCCCTCTCCTCTCTACTTGCTTCTCTCTTTTATATCTCAAAAGAGATTGACTCAAGATACAACCTAATCCTGTAGATTGTGTCCTGCCTCATTAACACATCTGTCTCTAATCCTGTCTCATTAACATTGTAGAGGTTAAGATTTATAACACATAGGATAATTCCATCAGATTACAAAATGGAGGACAACCACACAATACTGGGAATCATAGCCTAGCCAAGTTGACACACATTTTTGGGGGACACAATTCAATACATAACATTGACCTATCAGCAGCATTGGACACCATCCTGGACATTACTCTCCTGGTTTTCCTCTGTCTCAGTCTCCTTGGATGGCTCTTCCTCATTTCCTTGAACTCTAAATTTTGAAATGCTCCCAGGCTCAGTCTTTGAACTTCTTTGCTTCTGTCTCTACATTCACTCTTTTGTTGTTCTTATCTAGTCTCTTGGTTTTAAATGGGATCTATATGCCCAAGACTCTTAAAGATATGTCTCCTGCCCATACACTCCCCTAACACATGGATATTTAATTGGCATTTCAAACTTAACATTTTCAAAATAAGTTCCTTATATTCTCCCCCAAAATCTGCTCCTTTTGGGGTCTTTCCTATCTGATTGTCAGTTCCATTCCACCTGTTTTCTCAGGCCAAACAAAAACAAAACCTTGAAGTCCTTGACTTCTCCCTTTTCTCATCTCCCACCAAAACAAAACAAAACCTATTACCATCAACTCGATTCCAACTGATAGTGACCCTATAGGACAGAGTGGAGCTGCCCCAAAGGGTTTCCACGGAGCGACTGGTGGATTTGAACTGCTGACATTTTGGTTAGCAGTCGAGCTAACCACTACACCACCAGAGCTCTCAAGAATTGAACCCCTTCTTACTGCTTCGTTACTAACATCCTAGTCCAAGCTGTATCATTTCTCACCAGCCTCTCTACTTCCTCCTTTGCCTCTAGTGCAGTGGTTCTCAAAGTCTTTAATCTGAAGGCTCTTTGGTTGTTGTTGTTGTAGTTAGGTGCTGTCAAGTTGATTCTGACTCATAGTAACCCCACGTGACAGAATAGAACTGCCCATAGGGTTTTCTAGGCTGTAATCTTTATGGAAGCAGATTGCCAGGTCTTTCTCCTGCAGAGCCCCTGGGTGGCTTTCAACATCAACCTTTTGGTTAGCAGCCTAACACTTAACCGTTGTGCCACCAGGGCTCCTTGAGGGCTCTTTTACACTCTAAAAAAATTACTGAAGATCTCAAAGAGCTTTTGCTTATGTGGGTTATATCTATTGATATGTACTGTATTAGAAATTAAAATTGAAAAACATTTAAAACACTTACTAATCCTTTAAAAATAATAATAAGCCTATTGCATGTTAACATATTTTTAAGAATAACTCTATATCCTAAAACAAAATAAAATTTAGTGAGAAGAGTGGCATCGTTTTAAATTTTCCAAATCTCTTTAATGTCTAGCTTAATAGAAGACAGTTGGATTCTCATTTATGTTTCTACAGTCAATCTGCTATGACATGTTTTGTTGGTTGAAGTATATATGAAAAAATACTTCACAGTCTCACATATAGTTGAAAAAGGATGGAGCATTTTGATAACCTTTTTGGATAGTTGTGGATATTCTTCTCTGATACTACACCAAAACTTTACGAGTGGTAATTTCTTAAAGGTTAGTAGAAATGTGGAATCTGAAACAATATCAACAACTTTTCATATTGTCAATCAGTATTGTGCAGCCAAAGACCACCAGGAACACACCTGTAATTGAACAAAGTTGGGCTTTCTGAGTGTTCCAGTCTAGTTGATAAAAGCCCTAGCTCATAACACATGGAACAGAAGAATCACCCAGCTGAGGTCAATTAACACACAAAATTGTGAGATATAATACATTGATATTGTTAAGTCATTATATTCACGGTGATTTGTTACACAACAATAGATAACTTAAAACACTGGCAATCCAAAGAATTAAAGTTCATGTCTTAATCAAAATAGAAGAATTATTTCAGGAAAAACTCATAGTTCCCAGAAACATTGTTCTCTGAAAAGATGCTAATAGTCATGAAAGTCTTTCTGTGTTTTGGGATTTCTGACATTTCTTCAAGTTGTAAATAAGTTTGTTTGTTTGTTTTTTTAAACAATATACTGCTGCTGGACACCGAACTCTCATACAGGTATAATTAGGGTTCTATAAATCTCCAAGGGTCATTGCTTTAAATTTGTTTATTTCTGCAGCACTCATAACTTCCTCTTATCTGTATTTTAATTATTGAAACAAAGGCATAAAGTTCTTAATCTCTAGGTTGTTGCTGTTAGGTGCCGTCAAGTCGACTCTGACTCATAGCGACCCTATGTACAACAGAACGAAAACACTGCCTGGTCCTGCGCCATCTTCACAATCCTTGTTATGCTTGAGCCTACTGTTGAAGCCACCGTGTCAAACCATCTCACTGAGGGTCTTCCTGTTTTTCACTGACCCCCTACTTTACCAAGCATGATGTCCTTCTCCAGGTACCAATCCCTCCTGATAATATATCCAAAGTATGTGAGACGTAGTCTAGCCATCCTTGCTTCTAAGAAGCATTCTGGCTGTACTTATTCGAAGACAGATTTGTTCGTTCTTTTGGCAGCCCATGGTATATTTGATATTTTTCACCAGCACTACAATTCAAAGGCATCAATTCTTCTTCAGTCTTGCTTATTCATTGTCCAGCTTTCACATGCATATGAGGTGATTCAAAACAGTATTGCTTGGGTCAAGCTCACCTTAGTCTTCAAGGTGACATCTTTGCTTTTTAACACCTTAAAGAGGTCTTTTGCTGCAGATCTGCCCAATGCAATACGTCTGATTTCCTGACTGCTGCTTCTATGGGTGCTGATTGTGGATCCACGTAAAATGAAATCTTTGACAACTTCAGTCTTTTCTCCATTTATTGTGATGTTGTTTATTGGTCCAGTTGTGAGGATTTTTGTTTTCTTTATGTTGAAGTGTAATCCATATTGAAGGCTGTGGTCTTTGATCTTCATCAGTAAGTGCTTCAAGTCGTCTTCTCTTTCAGCAAGCAAGGTTGTGTCATCTGCATCACGCAGGTTGTTAATGAGTCTTCCTCCAATCTTGATGCCCCGTTTTTCTTCATATAGTCCAGCTTCTTGGATTATTTGCTCAGCATACAGATTGAAGAGGTACAGCAAAAGGATACAATGCCGATGCACACCTTTCCTGACTTTAAACCACGCAGTAGTTCTTGTTCTGTTAGAACGACTACCTCTTGATCTATGTACAGGTTCCTCATGAGCACAATTAAGTGTTCTGGAATTCCCATTTTTCGCAATGTTATCCGTAATTTGTTATGATCCACACAGTCGAATGCCTTAGCATAGTCAATAAAACACAGGTAAATATCTTTCTGGTATTCTCTGCTTTCAGCGAGGATCCATCTGACATCAGCAATGATATTCCTGGTTCCATGTCTTCTTCTGAATCCGGCTTGAATTTCTGGCAGCTCTCTGTTGATGTACTGCTGCCACCCCTTTTGAATGATCTTCAGCAAATTTTACTTGTGTGTGATATCAATGATTTTGTTCAATAATTTCCACATTTGGCTGGATCACTTTTCTTGGGAATAGGCGTAAATATGGATCTCTTCCAGTCAGTTGGCCAGGTAGCTATCTTCCAAATGTCTTGGCATAGATGATTGAGCACTTCACGCACTGCATCCGTTCGTTGAAACATCTCAATTAATATTCCATCAATTCCTGGAGCCTTATTTTTCGCCAGTGCCTTCAGCTTGGACTCCTTCCTTCAGTACCATTGGTTCCTGATCATGTGCTACCTCCTGAAATGGGAGAACATAAACCAATTCTTTTTAATACAGTGACTCTGCGTATTCCTTCCATCTTCTTTTGATGCTTCCTGTGTTGTTTTATATTTTCCCCGTAGAATCCTTTGCTATTGCAACCCAAAGCTTGAATTTTTTTCTTCAGTTCTTTCAGCTTGGGAAAAGCTGAGTATGCTCTTCGCTTTTGGTTTTCTATCTCCAGCTCTTTGCACATGTCATTATAATACTTTATTTTGTCTTCTCGAGCCACCCTTTGAAATCTTCTGTTTAGCTCTTTTACTTCATCATTTTTTCTTTCTGCTTTAGCTACTCGATGTTCAAGAGCAAGTTGCAGAGTCTCTGACATCCTTTTAGATCTTTTCTTTTTTTCCTGTCTTTTTAATGATCTCTTGCTTTCTTCATGTATGAAGTCCTTGATGTCATTCCACAACTCATCTGGTCTTCAGTCATTAGTGTTCAGTGTGTCAAATCTATTTTTGAGATGGTCTCTAAATTCAGGTGGGATGTACTCAAGGTCGTACTTTGGCTCTCGTGGACTTGTTCTAATTTTCTTCAGTTTCCACTTGAACTTGCGTGTGAGCAATTGATGGTCTCTTCTGCAGTCGGCCCCTGGCCTTGTTCTGAAAGGTGATATTGAGCTTTTCCATCGTCTCTTTCCATAGACGTAGTCAATTTGATTCCTGTGTATTCCATCTGGCAAGGTCCATGTGTATAGTTGCCATTGACGTTGGTGAAAAATTGCAATGAAGAAGTCATTTGTCTTGCAAAATTCTATCATGTGATCTCTGGCATTGTTTCTTTTACTAAGGCCATATCTTCCAACTGCTGATCCTTCTTTGTTTCCAACTTCTGCACTCCAGTCGCCGGTAATTATCAATGCATTTTAATTGCATGTTCGATCAATTTTAGACTGCAGAAGTTGGTAAAAATCTTCAATTTCTTCATCTTTGGCCTTAGTGGTTGGTGTATAAATTTGAATAATCATCATATTAACTGGTCTTCCTTGTAGGCATATGGATATTATCCTATCACTGACAGCGTTGTACTGCAGGATAGATCTTGAAATGTCCTTTTTATGATAAACTCAACACTATTCCTCTTGAAATTCTCATTCCAGGCATAGTATACCATATGATTGTCAGATTCAAAATGGCCAATACCAGTCCATTTCAGCTCGCTCATGCCTAGGATATCAATGTTTATGCGTTCCATTTCATTTTTGTCGATTTCCAATTTTCCTGGATTCATACTTCTTATGTACTACTTTCTGATTATTAATGGATGTTTGCACCTGTTTCTTCCATTCTGAGTCATGCCACATCAGGAAATGAAGGTCCCAAAAGCTTGACTCCATCCACGTCATTAAGGTTGACTGTACTTTGAGGAGGCAGCTCTTCCCCAGTTGTCCTTTGAGTGCCTTCCAACCTGAGGGGCTCATCTTCCTGCACTATATCAGACAATGTTCCACTGCTATTCATAAAGTTTTCACTGGCTAATTCTTTTCAAAAGTAGACCGCTGGGTCCTTCTTCCTAGTCTCTCTTAGTCTGGAAGCTCAGCTGAAACCTGTCCGCCATGGGTGACCCTGCTGGTGTTTGAAATACTGGTGGCAAAGCTTCCATCATCACAGCAACACGCAAGCCCCCACAGTACGACAAACTGACAGACAAGTAAGAGAATCTCTGAGTTAGTGTCCTAAACTATTTCCCAGTCCCAGACTCAGAGATTCTTAAGAATTATAAGGATCTTTAGACATTAAGGACAAGTTTAAAACCACTTCCCTGGCAGGTGTCTTCCAAGCTCTGCTGGAATGCTTCCGGGGGGAGGTCACTGTTCCTAAAGGCAGGCTAGTCCCATTTTTGGAGATATACGTAAGGGTCAGCCTGGCATGAGGCTCTAGACTCAGAAAATTTGGGTTTCCATTCCTGGCTGTGAATTGGGAGGTCATCTGAGCTCTCCTGGCCACACCGAACTCCCTGCCACACTGCTGTTCAGGAACTCAGAAGAGCCCTAACTACCTACAAAGGTGTGTTGGAATTCAAGGACTAATTAACTAATTAACACAAAAACAAAAATATGGAACTGTCTTATTGCCATTGCCCTTATCTTAGTCTTAAACTCAGTGATAGAAAGCTGAATGTCTCTTCATTACTCACTGATCATAGACAGTTACAATTTTCTCACAGATGATGTTTTTAGGCATGCATTTTTTGGAAACACATTATATTCATCATTATATTTTATTTTATTTAAAAATTCTAAGTGTTTAAAGAGTATTCAATGTATCCACTTTTTATCCTTCTTTTTAGTATATTTTTCTGTTTTTCTTATATTTATGGCAAATAATATTGATTTTAAAATTCATAGTACTGAGATAATGTTTTCTTTTAAAATAAAAATAAGGAAGGTAGCCAAAGTTTGGGAAATACTGGCCCTGCAGATAAAGTCCAAACACTGTGATCCAGCTTGTGCCCATCTCTGCAGTCTCAAATCTGAGCTGCTTCCCAAAACCCTTTCCAGGGTCTTCCTTCAGCCCCCCAAACATACCATGTCTTTCATATTCTGGTTCCCTGTCTCCTGAATAGTCCACCCTCCTCATGGATCTGGCCTCATTCCTCAAGACTCAGTTCAAATGCCTTTTCCTATGTGAAGCTTTCTGTCTCCTCCTCACTGCCTTACCTGTGTGCCTGCCAATAGAGCCTGAGTCACACACACTGCCGTGATTGGCTGATGAGCCAGCCTCCCACACTCACCTGTGAGCTTAATAAGACAGCAGTTTTCATGTCCTGCTCACTGCTGTGTCTCCAGCATCTGACTGGGCACACAGTTGGCACTCCATAAATATTATTTGAGTTAATAAATATTAATAAGGGTAAAAAAAAATCCTTCTCTCTAAATTGGAACCTACCACCAGATTACAAAATCAGCGTGGAATGTCTCTAAGAAGGTTAATGGTCAGAAAAACAAAAACAAAAAATGTATCAGATAGAACCCAACTAGTCATGGCAACAAAAATCTTTTTTTTTTTGTTTGTTTAACAGGAAGATGAAGAGTCAAGCTATACAAAGATTTTTATTTAGGTGATAACATTCTGAGGTGATGAGCACTTGGGGACAGGCACATTCATACATTGTCGGTAGAGGTGTAAATTGGTGCAAAAATTGCTTGTTCTCTTTGACCCAGTAATTCTGCTTCTAGAAAACTATCTTCAGAAACACGCTCAAGAGTGCAAAACTCTATGTACGGAGACATTCCTGGGAACACTGTAATAGCAAAAGAACTGGAGTCTACCTCAAAGTCCATTAATGAGGGGTGGGGTGGATAAATTATGGAAACCTTCCCTTCTATGAAATTGTATGCCACCATTAAAAAGAAATGATTTTGAAGATCTTCAAGAAAAAAGCAAAATGCCAGGACAGCAGAATATGATCCCACTGGTATAAAAATGTATCTTGATATAAATGTAGTACGCGCACACACACACACACAACACACACGTACACATAAATATCGGAAAAAAAAATCAAACTAGTAACTGTAGTTACTCTTTCACTTTCTATTCAAATTGTGAAGCAGGAAAGTTTTGAGTGAAAAAACAAATCTAATTGCAGAGTCTATTATTACTCAGTATCTTTTGAGGTGTTTCCTATGATCACGTGATACTTTTGTAATTAAATATATATATATGTCACAGCCTAACTACAGTTTGATGTCTCTTAAAAAAGAGCCACTACACTGGGTGGTGTAAGAGGTTATGCACTCAACTACTAGCGGAAAGTTTGGTGGTCTGAACGCACCCAGACGTGCGTCAGAAGACAGGCCTGGCGATCTGCTTCAGAAATGTCACAGCTTTGAAAACCCTAAGGAGCTCAGTTCTACTCTGCACACTTGAGGTCGCCATGAGTCTGCATCTACTCCATGGTGACTAATGACACCCTAATAAGTTTTTAAACTGCCACTAGATGTCGCTCTGAGCAAATTTTCTGTGTCATAACAGGCGCAGCTAGAAAACGCTAATCCCTTATTACTAAACACTAGAAATAGCGATGTTGTCCGATTGGAAGGAAATGCTCATCCCGGGGAAGCGTCCCCAGGGAACGTCTGCATGAACTCCCGCCAGGTGGTGCAAGCGAGGGAAGAAGGAAGGGTACAAAGGCAGAGAGGTAGAGGCAGGACGTCTGAGACCGGCGGCGGTAAACCTCACCGGGAGTTAAAGAAGGGTGCGAGAAGAAGATATCCCCCCAGAAGAAACTGCGCACACCATGGCCATAGTCACTGCAGATAAATCCTTACTTATGGGCCATGAATTTATATGTATTAGCTATCTAGCGTTGACAGTCGGATTTGTTTCCCGTCACGCAAAACGTTTCTAGCACTTAGCAAGGATGCAGTCAGCAAAATCCAGACTGGGAAACTCTACTGGACAAATGATCTGGTTTCTTCAATAAATGATAAGGAGACAAACCAAAAGAGATAAAGGGGAAATTTACGTATTAAAAAAGGCTTAAAGAAACATGAGTCTTAATGAGAGAAACTGTTAAAAAAAAAAAAATCAGATGTGTGAATACTGGCTGGATAGTTGATATTAAGGAATTATTGTTCTTTTTTTTATTATTGTGCTTTAGACGAAGGTACAGTCATTAAACAATTCATACACAAATTGTTTTGTGACATTGGTTACCAACCCCACAATATGAAAAACACTCTCCCCTTCTCAACCTTGGGTTCACCATTACTAGCTTTCCTGCCCCTTCCTGCCTTCTGGTCCTCGCCCCTGGGTTGGTGTGCCCATTTAGCCTCATTTTGTTTTATGGGCCTGTCTAGTCTTTGGCTGAAGGGTGAACCTCAGGAGTGACTTCAGTATTAAGTTAAAAGGGTGTCCGGAGGCCATACTCTCAGGGTTTTTCCATTCTCTATCAGACCAGTAAGTCTGGTCTTTTTTTTTTTTTTTTTTCAGTTAGAATTTTGTTCTACATTTATCTCCAGCTCTGTCCGGGACCCTTTATTGTGATCCCTGTCAGAGCAGTCAGTGGTGGTAGCCAGGCACCATCTAGTTGTGCTGGACTCAGTCTGGTGGAGTATTGTTCATTTTTAGGTATAATGATGATATTGAGGTGATTTTCTTAGGGCACAATTTGAGCCAGATGAGGACCTTCCCAGTCATTAAACTGCCAAGTGGTGAAGAGTTAAAAAAAACAGCCTATTTACTAGTTTTGTGGGATTTGGGGGAAAGTCACCTACTCTTACTAAGCTTGAGTATCCCTATCTGTAGAATGGGCATCATACAACAATATCTTTCAGGGAAATCATTAAGACTTAAATGAGAGAAGCATATAAAAAAGTACTTTGAAACCCACGATAGCTGTTTATGTGGTGACACTAGTTCATTTATTCACACACTAATTCCATAAACACTTAACAAATGCCTTACTAAGTGCCAGACACTGTGTTAGGCACTGTGAATACAAAGATGAATGGGACATTACCCCTTCTTAGTCTAGTTCGTGTTTCTCAACCCTGAACACACATTTAAAAAAATGCTAATGCCAGGGCATCATCCCAGCCCGATTAAATCAGAATTTCTGGGGATGGAGCCTAGGCATAGCGATTTTCAAAAAAATTCTGAGGTGATTCTATTGTTCAGTCAGGATGAGAAATATTCCTCTAATCTTTGATCAACGACTAGTTCTGAGATAGTCATTAAGAAGACCATTGTTGCTAGCTGCTGTCAAGTCGGCTCCCAACTTATGGTGACCCCATGCAAAATGGACAGAAGAAACGTTGCCGATCGGGTTTTCATTGGTTGATTTTCATAAGTAGATCGCCAAGCCTTGTTTCCTAGTCCACCTAAGAAGACTGGGTCCTGGTTTATATAGTCCTCAAGCTAATTTTAATAATCAGAGGTGCCCTCCAGGTGTTCACTCCCTGGAGGGACAGGTTTGTCCAGCTGTATACCCTTTGTAGTCATCTGGCCACATCTGACTCCCAGTTGCTGACACTAGAGCCAGGCAGTTTCAGATATTTCTAGTAGAATTTTCTATTGTGTCTGTCTTCCTTACAAGGGATATATCTTTTCTGATTGCAAAAGGTTTTGAGTTTTGTAAACTTCCCAGTTTCAGGTATGAGCAAGGGAGATTGGCAGGAGTTCCTGAGTCACTGTCCAAGTCAGACCTTCTGAAGTTTGCAGCCCTGAGTCATGCTGAACCCTGAAACCATGGGGTTTGAAGTAGGAGACAGTGAACCTGACCACGCCAATCCATCCAGCACAGAATTTCCCACTGGCAGCTTCCTGTTTGTTCTTCCCCATTTCGTTCCAGGGGGATCTCAAAAGAGGGCAACGTGATCACTTGGAATGCCAAAGAAAGGAAAGAAATTCTTGGGTAGGAGAGTGAAGTTTCCAAAGAGACAGAATAACGCTGTGAAAACAGAATTTCAGATTCTCTAAATCACTTTACTAGATGTTTACTGAGTTATTTCAAACCACAGAAATAAAGACTTATTCGCAGAGGGGATTTTATCTTACTTCTTCCCTCTACAGATCCAGGCATTTTTTTCTTCCTCAACACACACTCTCAAAGACACCTGGGTGGAATCTTTCTGCATATACTCTGGAACCACAGACCACAGGTGATGTCCCAGCTCCACTGCTTACCAGCTGGGTAACCCCAAGTAAAATGCTAGGATGTTTTTCTACCTGTAAAATAGGGTTCATGGCAGTACCTACTTCATAAGGCTCCTGGGAGAATTAAATGAGATAAGGCATGGAGAATATTTAATACAGTGTCTTTGTCCCCTTGTAAGGTTATATGGGCAAAGTAAACTCCCAGAAGTGAAATTGTTGCATCAAAAGGTATGTGCATTTTAAATATTGCCAAATTGACATCCATTTGTATTTCTTTTTTCATCAATTACTATATATTTATGTTCTTCATCTACTTTTCTATTGTGTTTATCATCTCATCTTTTTCTTATTTATTTATTTTTTAATTAATTAATTTTTAGTGAGATGAAATTCACATAAAACCAAATTAACCATCTTTAAAGTGTGAACAATGGCATTTAACACATTCACAATGTTTTACAACCACCTCTTCTATATGGTTCCAAACATTTTCATCACCTCGAAAGGGGAAGTCCACACCCATTAAGCATTTGCTCCGTTTCCCCCTTCTCCTCAGCCCCCAGCTGCCACCAGTCTGCTTTCTGTCTCTATGGATTTAACTATTCTGAATATTTCATATGAATAGAATCATACAATATGTGATCTTTTGTGCCTGGCTTCTTTCACTTAGCATAATGTTTTTGAAATTCATCCAGATTGTATAATGTATTAGTACTTTATTCCTTTTTATGACTGAATAATATTCCATTGTATACATATATATATATATACACTACAATTTTTTATCTATTCATCAGTCACTGATTTATTATAAATAATGCTGTTATGAACATTTGTACAAGTTTTTGTGTGGATATATGTTTTTAATTCTCTTGGGTATACACAGGAGTGAAATTGCTGGATCATAGCTCTTTTCTATGTTTTCCAAATTTTCTATGAGGGGCATACACCAGCTTTGTACTGGAAAATGATGTTTGTTCAAAATTTAAATGCACATTTATCTTTTTATTTTGAAGATAATGTGGATTAACAATGTAGACCAGGTTCTTGTCTTAGTCATAGCTACTGTTGTTGTTGTTAGGTGCCTTCAAGATGGTTCCGACTCGTAGTGATCCTATGCACAGCAGAATAAAACACTGCCCAGTCCTGTGCCATCCTCACAATTTTTGCTATGCTTGAGCTCATTGTTGCAGCCACAGTGTCAATCCATCTCATTGAGGGTCTTCCTCTTTTTCGCTAACCCTCTACTTTACCAAGCATGATGTCCTTTTCCAAGGACTGATTCCTTCTGATAATGTGTCCAAAGTATGTGAGACGCAGTGTTGCCATCCTTGCTTCCAAGGAGCATTCTGGTTGTACTTCTTCCAAGACAGATTTGTTTGTTCTTTTGGCAGTCCATCGTATATTTAATATTCTTTGCCAACACCACAGTTCAAAGGCATCAGTTCTTCTTGGTCTTCTTTATTCATTGTCCAGCTTCCTATACATATGAGGCGATTGAAAACACCATGGCTTGGGCCAGGCTATGCGTCTTTTGATTTCTTGACTGCTTCTTCCATGGGGGTTGATTGTGGATCCAAGTAAAATGAAATCCTTGACAAAGTCATTCTTTTCTCCTTTTATCATGATGTTGCTTATTGGTCCAGTTGTGAGGATTTTTGTTTTCTTTATGTCGAGGTGCAATCCATACTGAAGCCTGCAGTCTTTAATCTTTAGTAGTAAGTTCTTCAAGTCCTCTTCTCTTTCAGCAAGCAAGGTGGTGTCATCTGCATTATGCAGGTTGTTAATGAGTCTTCCTCCAATCCTGATGCCCCATTCTTCTTCATATAGTCCAGTTTCTAGATTATTTGCTCAGCATACAGATTGAATAGTTATGGTGAAAAGATACAACCCTGACGTACATCTTTCCTGAGTTTAAACCATCAGTATCCCCTTGCTCTGTTCCAATGACTGCCTCTTGATCTATGTACAGATTCCTCACGAGCACAATTAAGTGTTCTGGGATTCCCATTCTCTGCAATGTTATCCATAATTTGTTATGATCCACACAGTCAAACGCGTTAGCACAGTCAATAAAACACAGGCAAACATCTTTCTAGTATTATCTGCTTTCAGCCAGGGTCCATCTGACATCAGCAGTGATATTCCTGGTTCCATGTCCTCTTCTGAATACGGCTTGAATTTCTGGCAGTTCCCTGTTGATATAGTGCTGCAGCCACTTTTGAATGATCTTCAGCAAAATTTTGCTTGCATGTGATATTAATGATATTGTTCGATAATTTCTGCATTTGGTTGGATCACCTTTCTTGGGAATAGGCATAAATATGGATCTCTTCCAGTCGGTTGGCCAGGTAGCTGTCTTTCAAATGTCTTGGCATAGACGAGTGAGCACTTCCAGCACTGCTTCCATTTGTTGAAACATCTCAATTGGTATTCGTCAATTCCCAGAGCCTTGCTTTTTGCCAATGCTTTCAGTGCAACTTGGACTTCTTCCTTCAGTACCATTGGTTCCTGATCATATGTTACCTCTTGAAATGCTTGAACATCAACCAATTTTTTTGATATAGTGACTCTGTGTATTCCTTCAATCTTCTTTTGATGCTTCCTGTGTCGTTTAATATTTTCCCTATAGAATTCTTCAGTATTGCAACTCAAGGCTTGAATTTTTTCTTCAGTTATTTCAGCTTGAGAAATGCTGAGCGTGTTCTTCCCTTTTGGTTCTCTGTCTCCAGGTCTTTGCACATGTCATCATAATACTTGAATTTGTCTTCTCAAGACACCCTTTGAAATCTTCTGTTCAACTCTTTTACTTCATCTATTTTTCCTTTACCTTTAGTTACTCGATGTTCAAGAGCATGTTTCAGAGTCTCTTCTGACTCCATTTAGGTCTTTTCTTTTTTTCTTTTTAATGATCTCTTGCTTTCTTCATGTATGATGTCCTTCCACAGCTCATCTGGTCTTTGGTCATTTGTGTTCAACGAGTCAAATCTATTCTTCAGAGGGTCTCTAAATTCAGGTGGGATATACTCAAGGTCATACTTTGGCTCTTTTGGACTTGTTCTAATTTTCTTCAGTTTCCACTTGAACTTGCATATGACTAATTGATGGTCTGTTCTACAGTCAGTCCCTGGCCTTATTCTGACTGATGATATTGAGCTTTTCCATCATCTCTTTCCACAGATGTAGTCGTGTATTCCATCTGGAGAGGTCCATGTGTATAGTCGCTGTTTATGTTGGTGAAAAAGGTATTTGCAATGAAGAAATCGTTGGTCTTGCAAAATTCTATCATGCAATCTCTGGCATCATTTCTATGACTAAGGCCATCTTTTCCAACTATGGATCCTTCTTCTTTGTTTCCAACTTTTGCATTTGAATCACTAGTAATTATCAGTGCATCCTGATTGCATGTTTGATCAATTTCAGACTGCAGAAGTTGGTAAAAAATCTTCAGTTTCTTCAACTTTGGCCTTAATGGTTGGTGCACAGATTTGAATAATAGTCGTAGTAACTGGTCTTCCTTGTAGGCGTTTGGATATTATCCTATCATTGACAGCATTGTACTTCAGGATAGATCTTGAAATGTTCTTTTTGACGATGAATGCAACGCCATTCTTCTTCAAGTTATCATTCCCGGCATAGTAGGCCATGTGATTGTCCAGTTCAAAATGACCAATAGTAGTCTATTTCAGCTCACTAATGCCTAGGATATCAATCTTTATTGGTTCCATTCCTTTCTCGACGATTTCCAATTTTCCTAGATTCATACTTTGTACATTCCAGGTTCCGATTATTAATGAACATTTGCAGCTGTTTCTTCTTATTTTGAATCGTGCCACATCAGCAAATGAAGGTTCTAAAAACTTGACTCCATCCACGTCGTTAAGGTCGACTCTGCTTTGAGGAGACAGCTCTTCCTCAGTCATACTTTGAGTGACTTCCAACCTGAGGGGCTCATCTTCTGGCACTGTATCAGACAATGTTCTGCTGCTGTTCATAAGGTTTTCACTGGCTAAGTCTTTTCAGAAGTAAACTGCCGGGTCCTTCTTCCTAGTCTCTCTTAGTCTGGAAGCTCAGCTGAAACCTGTACACCATGGGTGACCCTGCTGGTATTGCTTCCAGCATCACAGCAACACACAAGCCCCCACAGTACAACAAACTGACAGACACTTGGGGGAGTCGTATCAACTAAGCTCCACAAAAACCAGCCTTATGCCAGTCTCAACAAGTAGACAGCCAGTGGTTTATAACACCAGCCTGGATGCACTCAGAAAACACAGAGAAAAAAACACTTCAATGACCTGAGTATTCTGTACCTCTCAATGAATTTTCTGTGTTACTAGAACAAAATGAAAAATTCAATCATTCAAGATCTTACTAGCTACACTGATGATTAGGCCTGCCTCTCTGAGGAGATAGAAAGTCCCTTTGTTGTTGGGTTGTTCTAATCAAGTCAGTCAGGACCCCTGTTCCCACCTACTGGTTCAGTCATGCTTCTGCACCACTAAGGGTTGGCACCAGCCATATTTTCTTTCTTTTTTTTTTTTTTTTTATATTTTATTGTACTTCAGGTGAAGGCTTACAGAACAAATAGTTTCTCATGAAACAGTAGTACACATGTTGTTTTATGACATTGGTTAACAACCCCACAACATGTCAACCCTCTAACTTCTCAACCTTTCTTTTTTTTTTTTGGTGAAAATACACATAGCCAAAGATACACCGTTTCAAAAATTTTTACATACACAGTTCAGTGACATTGACTATGCTCTTCCAATTGTGCTGTTATTCTCACTTAAGATGAAGAACAAAATAGTTTCTCATTTAACAGTTACTACAAATGTTGCCCTATGACAATGGTTAACAATCTCACAACACATCAACAATATCCTTACTCAACCTTGGGTTCCCTATCACCAGCTTCCTTGTCCCCTTCTGCCTTCTGGCCCTTGTCACTGGACTCCTGTACCTCGTTAGTCTCATTTGGTTTTAAGGGGCTGTCCACTCCCAGGCTGAACAGTGAACCTCGGAGGTAACTTCACCACTGAGCTAAAAGGGTGTCTGGGTGCCATACTCTCGAGGTTTCTCTAGTCTCCTTTAGGCCAGTAAATCTGGTCTTTTTTTTGTGAGTTAGAATTATGCTCTACATCCTTTTCCAGCTCTGTTCAGAACCCTCTGTTGTGATCCTGATCAGAGCAGTCAGTGGTGGTAGCCAGGCACCATCTAGCTGTACTGGACTCAGTCCGGTGGAGGCCTTGGTAGCTGTGGACAATTAGTCCTTTGGACTAATCTTTTCCTTGTATCCTGTTCTCTTCATTCTCCCTTGCTCCCGAAGGGATGAGACCAGTGGAGTATCTTAGATGGCCGCTCACAGGCTTTTAAGACCCCAGACACTACTCACCAAGGTAGAATGTAGAGCATTATCTTTATAAGCTGTGTCATGTCAATTGAGCTAGATGTTCCCCGAGACCATGGTCCCCACAGCCCCCCACCCAGCAATTCAGTCCCTCAGGGAGTTTGGATGTGTCTATGGGGCTTCCATGACCTTTCCTCGTACAGGTTGTGCTAGTTTCCCCTGTATTGTGTACTGTCTCACCCTTCACCCAAGGTACCACTTATCTGTTGCCTATTTAGTATTCCCTCCCCACCCCTCCCATCCCTGGTAACCAACAAAGATTGTTACATTTTGTGTGTGAACTTTTTCATGGGTTTTTACAATAGAGGTCTCATACAATATTTGTCCTTTTGTGATTGACTTATTTCACTCAGCATAATGTCCTCCAGTTTCATCCATGTTATGAGATGCTTCACAGATTCATTGTTGTTCTTTCTCGTTGCATAGCACTCCATTGTGTGTATGTACCATAGTTTGTGTATCCATTCATCTGTTGATGGGCATCTAGGTTGTTTCCATTGTTTTGCTATTGTGAACAATGCTGTCACCAGCCATATTTTCATATGCTCATACCTCTCTTCCCACTTGTCTTGTTGCCCACTAATGCAGTGGTCAGAAGCTGGTAGCTCAAATGCCCCCTTACTATATTTTGTTTTACTTAAATGTACTTCTTTACACATTAGCTTAGAAGCAATTAGCTTCCATAAACAAAGTCAAAAGATAAATGCAAAGATCACTGCAACATGAACAGATTAAAAAAAAAATGAATACCTCAGTTTTAAAAATGGGCATCAAATAGGTTGATAGGAAGATATATAGATAGATATGTGATAAAGCTGTTAATAATAGAATCTGGATGGTATTAAGATGTTTACTGTAACATTCAACTTTGCTCTATGTTTCATAATTTTCATAATAAAATGTTGAGGAGGGGGTGGAAATTGGTTCAGAAAATATCATGAGGCCAGAACCACAGTAGGAAGTACATATATGTATGAAAGTCCTCTGAATAAAATGCTGTGAAAAGGTACTGAACTGGGTTTGGCAAAGGGCTGCCTGTACTGACCTGTTGGTGTTCCACTGGTGATGTTATTTAAGGCTGACTAACTCAGACTTTGGTAAAAATGCTGCAGACACCTGATCGATCTGTCTGGACCACAGAAGTGGAGCCTACAGAAGTGGAGAGTAGAAGGCTTCTCTGAATGGAAGTGGATGTTAGTCCTGTCACACATATAAGGGCAAGAAATTAATGAATTTTTGTTGGAGGAGAGAAGAATTTCCTTCTTTCTCTGTCACTGAATTAGCTGGAGTCTGGACTCTGAGATAAGCAGAGCCCTGGAGATTTTCTTTGTGGAGAGTTGAGCTAACCTTTACCAGGTGGAGACAAATACAGTCAGCAGCTGAGTTTGGACTGGACATAGGTGGCTAGTGGTTTCTCCACTTACCCATGTCAAAGTCCTTTGTTTCCCAACTGAAGGAGATAAGGAAACAAGACTTCCTGTGATTAATGCAAATGCCGAGGGGTTTATTTTAAGCCTTTTAGGTTGTAATTCTCAAGGTATATCTCCTAACCAAACTACTAATACTTAATGGTACTTTCCTAGGTGTTGCAATTATTTGTCCTCATTGTTCATAAGCAAACCCCTAGATCTCCTGAAAGAATTATTCATGTCTCATGAGTAACTGAGTAACCATAAAGATTTACAATGGAGTCAAGGGTCTTAGCCCCACAAAGAATGCGGTGTTAATCTGCAAGGGAAACCCCTGTTCCATCCATACGTAAATGAAAGTCATCAGAACTCATTTTTTCAATGTGATGATATTACATGTCATTGGTATATACACATATAAATATCTTTCAGTTATCCATATCACATCTGGAGGCTTCAGAAGAAATCTCGGTGATATCGGACTGTTCCTTTGTCCTAGTCATATAAGGTAACATCTTCAATTAGAAATTATATTATCTTACAAAAGATATGGACAACTAGGAAGATTGTGTTCAATCCATCACAATAATATGTTTTAATTCACTTTTATAGTCAGGACAGATGCTTTTATTTGATTCTTTAAATATTATTTTATATGCTCACATTTGTGTATATTTTAAATATGTTATTGTGGTTTTTTTTCTAGGTTATATTAAGGCTTTAAAATAGTTAATGACTGAAAACAAATTACAAAAATTCTATATAAATGGACTTTTTTGAAGTAATTCTGCAAATATTTCTCTTCCTCTCCATTTTCTTAGTAATGTAAGTAAAGAAAAATAAGGGAAACATCAACATTTATAAGCAGGGAGCTGGAAGCATTATTATGTAAATAATAGTATTTACATAAACTTGGTCTTCATATCATCCTCTTTAAGTCTCTCTTCCCATTTCAAATATTGTTTAACCTTGAAGAAGGATTTTTTAAAATCAACTGTTAATTGTTTGGTTCTGGCCTTATGGTATTATGCAGATCTAAGAGAATAGGGTATGTGTTGTTATTTTCCCTCTTGATTCTGTTTTTAAAATTATATGTATAGTCCTGTTTATAAAAAAGTATTTCAAATGACAGAATTAACTTTTATAATAAATGTATACCATGAATGAAATCTCTTATTCGTGAAAATGAATCCATCAATATACTCGATGAAAATTATAATATTCCTCTTATGGAGAAATGTAACAATTATATTTATATTTATACTCAGAATACCTTATCTCCCTTCTCTTCCCTCAAAACAACAAAAAGGGCATTTTATATATCATTTTAAAGGTGTATTATTAGCACTTTGGAATTTTTCTTGTTTACATGAAAGATGAGGTTGATTACATAAAAGCTGTCATGATGCAGTAGAGAACAGAAAAACCTTGTACCTATGAACATGTACTAATACACCAAATAAACAGTCTACATCATAATGTAGGGGAGTAAACAGGACAAATACCCACTTCTAACCGCATCTACCTATCAAGGTCATTGTGAGAATCGAATGAAATTATAAGTACTAAAAAGCTGTGATTTCAGAAGCAGTTAATAGAGTAGACCAATGATGTTCTTTTAAACTCACTGGGAAAATATTTTTAATAAGCATTAAATGTTTTATACAGAATTGTACGCATGTATACGTACGTATGAAGAAGCCCTGGTGGCGCAATGGTTAAGTGAAAGGTTGGCCGTTCAAATTCGCCCAGCAGCTCTACCAAAGAAAAGATCTGGCAATCTGCTCATGTAAAAATTACAGCCTAGAAAATCCTATGGGACATATACATATATATATATATATACGATTTAGATCCTGAATCAGGAGCGACAAGTTTCATAAGGCATTTGAATCATAATCTATGTTCTGATTATATACATCCTCCAGAATCCCTAATCTATACATCGTTTGGTTCCAAATCGCATGATCTTCAGCCAACTTCCTTAACAACATGCTTGAGCCAGTGTCAGGCTACACGAGCAGGAAAGGGTTCCATATACCTAAGTTAAGAAATCATACTCTTGTTTTACTTGCAGATACAGAGTGTAAAGATGAAAGTGGTGTTCCTGGTTGCTTTCTTTTTGGTCACAGCTCATTGCACACCAGTAAGTAACTTCTTAATGTCTATTTCTGCAGATTAGCCTTGGCCCATACAATCTGAGCTTTTAGTTGTACTTAACCCTAAAAAAAAAAAAAAAAATTTTTTTTCCTTCATAGGAGCCAAAGCCACAGTTACTACTGTAAAGAGTTTCTTTGGAGCTGAAAGCAATTCTTTCAATCTATTTTGAAAGACCTGTTAGGAAACCAAGAGATCTGAGTCAAGGGCAGTGGGGAAGCTCTCCTGGCGGCAGAAAGGAGCAGTGTTCTCAACCTTGGCTGCACTTTGAATTGCCTGGGGGGAACTTTAAGAAAACAAAAACAAAAACAATGTCTGGGTCCCACACTAAAAAAATCTGACTTAATTGGTTTAGGGTATGGTCCAGACATGGGATTTTTTTTATAAACCCCCAGGTGATTATTTTAATGAGCAGCTAAGATTGACGGCCTCAGTCTGAGGGAGCGACTCTGGGGGCGGGGGGGGGGGGGGGGGGGGGGGGGCGGATCTGCAGGTGCCCTGGAGGGACTCTCGATAGGCTTTAAGACAACCAGTAGCCCAGAAGTAGTAAGCTAAGCATGACTACAGCTCAAGATGTTATTGTGATCAAAGAAGAGAGTGACTTTGAGAGGATTATATGTCTTGGTATTAAAAAGGATTAGTGACTGATGCTAACATGTGCAAGATTCATTCACTCATTCTTTGAAAAAACTTTTCTAGAAAATCTATTAGAGATACATAATTAGCTAGGTGTTAAGATTACAAAGATAATAAGAAACAGTCCTGCCTTCAAGGAATTTAGAGTCTATAAATTTCCTCTTTCATCATTATCATTACTATACATTTTCTCAGTCCCGTTACTCTTTGTCTCTCAATTTTCACAGTTGCGAAAACTTCATTCTGGAATTCGCTATCATCATGGCAACCACTGGAAGGTAATTGCTCTTTTTTTTTTGCCCCCCACCCCAAAGTAAGTTAGGGTATGTTTACAGTCCCCTAAAAAGGTATGCTATAGAGAGAAAATATTTGACATTTTCAAAAAACAATATTTTCAGGAACATAAAGTACGGTTAGAAGATTTTCTCCAAGGTAAAAACTGAGAGTCTAAGGTAGAAAGTGTAGGAAGAAGTTGGACTGGTGTAGCTTGGAATTCTGTAGATGGTCCCTGATGATTGGGAGAATCATATCCAAAGAAATAGAACCTCTCCAGGCCTGTTATCATCAACACAGGCCCTGAGTTATCTCTCTTTTGGGTAAACAACACCCTTCTCAATAGATAAGTACTTCTCTTTTGCAAATAAGGGGATAAGGTAAGTCATAAAATTTCTTTTACAAGCTTAGCAAAATCTGATTTAAACAGAAGTTAATTAACAAGAAGTTAGAAACCACTAGGGTATTTTGTTTTTGCAATTTAATATTATGTCTTTACTTCTCAGGAGGTCAGTCAAAGAATATAGACTATCCCTGCATTACACTGTAAATTTGTTAAATACATCCATTATGATATTAAAAATTCCTCATATAGTTTCATGTATTAAATTCTTTTTAGAGAACTTTATCTCAAGTGAAAATTTTGTAGTTTTTTTTTTTTGGGCCAATCTTATTCCAAGCTGAGTTTGTGTTTTGTTTTTTATCCCCCCAGTAATTGTCTTTAGCATAGATTTTGGTCTACAGATTGTGGCCTCTCGGTACGCTGCTTGCTGCTTTCTATCTCCCTGAAGACGCTTGGAGTATCTGTGAAAGTGCAGGTCTCTGCACACAGCTAGTCAGTATACTGGCCTCCCGGAGAGAACTGCCAGTGCACACAGCTCTCTGCTCCCCATGTTGGTGCCCTACCACCTTTTTCTTTCATAGGCTGACTAGAAGAGCAGAGATAAATCACTGCTTTCCTCAGTTTCCTGATTGTTTTTCCTACTAGAGTTAATACTTGAAAACTTTTTGTACTGTTACTCATCTTGGCCAAGTCTAACTCCATTCTTTTCTACGTGCTAACCCAGCTTACATTACAAGTTTCTCTACTCATCACAGACCTTCCTTACAACAATTTTTGTAATTTCTTCTAATGTGTCTTACTTTTTTCCCAGAACATTTTGAAATATATTTGAATTGAAGCAAAGTTCACTAACAATTAAATGTCAATAACTGTTTTTTTTCCCCTTACAGCAACTTCTGAGGTTATATGAGCTCTTGAATATCTGTGTAAGTTTTTATTCTTGTTCTTTTCCATTATTAACAAGACTTGAAAGAGGAGCAAGGGATCAGGAAAATAAAGGGGAAGATATAGGAAATGTGAAATCGTGTTTGAGAGTTTTGTTGTCATAATACTGGCTTCTTTTTCAGTTTAAATCTTCTTTTTAATAAAGCTCTAAATCATTATTTATGAATTAAGAATTTTCCCCATTTTAACAAAATTGTTAATTAACAGGAGAGGTAAAACTAAAACTCTGTCCAAAAGAGTTATAATTTGTTAAAAATGTTGAAGACAGTTATTAACCAATAGCCCTCTCAGACTTCCATTATATTTCCTACGCACACAAGCGCACATGCGCACACACACATATGCACACACACACAAATCTCAGAAAGAAATTATTTAAGAAAGAAAACATTCATTCTAACCACTGCACCATCAGGGCTCCTTTAAATTGTCATAGTTTTGGTTTTTAAATATCTTATTAAATGTATTTTTTAATTCTGGCTTTCAGAAGATCTACCATCATATGTAGTTGTTTTCATCACATTTGTCTTGGTTGGGGTTTATAGCGCCACCTGAATCTGTGGATTAAATGTCTTTCACCATTTTTGAAAAATTGTTAGTCATTATCTGATCAAATATCACTTCCACCCTATTCTCTCTCATCTTCTTAAACTCCACATACACATTTTACCTTTACACCAATTCCCATTTAGCTGTTACACTCTTTTTCTGTATTTGCCATCCTTTTGTTTATTCTGCTTCAGTCTGGATATTTTCTTCTGACTTATCACCCAGCTTACTAATTCTGTCTTCAGTTGTATTTAATCTGTTGTTAAAGAAATCTATTGAGTTCTTCATTTCAGTTATTATATTTTTCAGTGCTAAAATGTTGATTACATTCTCTTTTATAGTTTCCAGTTCTCTGCCAAAAGACTCCATCTTACCACTTGATTCCTTGAGCATTTTAATCATAGTATTATGCAGTGTCTGATAATTGCATTTTTTGAATCTCCCGAGATTCTGCTTCTATTGTCTACTTTATCTTTATGGTTTTCAGTTAGTCTTGTCTTTTTGTATTCTTTTCTTTCTTGTTATTTTTTTATTGATTGAGGGGTGAATATTATTTATGAAAATTGTAGGGTAACTTGAGGTTCTGAATGAAGTTGTTTTCTTCCAGAGAGGATTAACTTGTTTCTCTTGGGCCTATAGGTTGTGGATACAACATTCACAGATCACCTCACTCCAATCAGAGGCTGAGATAACCAGAACAAGAACTGAGATTATTAGAACAAGTGCCTTCTGCTTCACACTTACTCCTAGGATGAGGTCCTTGGAATTCTAACCAAAAACCTGGTTACTTACCAGGTCCCCTTCTCTCTGGCGGTCCTTGAACTTGAATTTTTATTCCCTAGCCCTATGAATTTGTCCAAAGCTCTGCACAGTTTCTCAGCCTCTCAGCCACTACTTCTGGAGTTGCCAATTCTCTTGAGAAGAATGTTGTAGTTGTATGCTGTCGAGTCGACTCAGACTCATAGTGACCCTATATGACAGAGTAGAATTGCCCCATGGGTTTCCTAGGCTGTAATTATTATGGGAACAGATTGCCAGGTCTTTTCTCCCGTTGAGCCACTGATCTTTCGGTTAGCAGCCGAACACTTAACCATTGTGCCATGAGGGCTCCATTTGAGAAGAATAAAACCAAAAAACCAAACCCATTGCCATCAAGTCAGTTCTGACTTATAATGACCCTACAGGACAGAGTAAAACTGCCCCATAAGGTTTCCAAGGAGCAGCTGGTGGATTTGAACTGCTGATCTTTTGGTTAGCAGCCAAAAGATTAACCACTGCCCCACCAGAGCCCCTTGAGAAGAATAGCAGAGCCAAATCACTCCTTGGGATTCTTTCCTTACTATAATCTTAGGTCCATAAAACCTCACTGTCTTAAAACTCTTATACTTGCAACCAATGCTTTTTTCCCTCCTCAATTCTTTTCGTTGTTCTCTCCAGGAAGATTTGCTGGAATAAGATTGGAAACAGAATGCTTGATTTTCTTCTTAAAGATAAAACAAAAATTTCATTGATACCTGTCATATATATATATATATATAAGTAGAAGAAGTTGGCAATAAGTTAATGAAACTTATATGTATATATATATGGAATGATTGAAAATTATTTACTCCCTACCTCTATGTTGTGGTTTGAATTATGTCCCCCAAAAAATGTGTGTATCAATTTGGCTAGGCCATGATTCCTGGTACTGTGTGATTTTCCTCTATGTTGTAAATCCTGCCTCTATGATGTTAATAAGGAAGGATGGGTGGCAGTTGTGTTAGTAAGGCAGGACTGGATCTATAAGACTGGATTGTGTCCTGAGGCAATCTCTTGAGATATAAAAGACAGAAGTGAGCAGTGAGACAGGGTGACCTCATACCATCAAGAAAGCAGTGTCAGGAGCAGAGCGCATCCTTTGGACCCGGGTCCCTGCGCTGAGAAGCTCCTAGTCTGGGGGAGCACTGGTGAGAAGGCTGAGAGAGAGAAAGCATTCCCCTGGAGCTGACACCTTGAATTTGGACTTTTAGCCTACTTTGATTATGAGAAAATAAACTTCTCTTCACTAAAACCATCCACTTGCGGTATTTCTGTTGTAGCAGCACTAGATGACTAAAACACTCTACAACTTAATTTTTTTTATAACACAAATAATAGCTATATAACTTTAAATGCCATGTATTTATAAATGCATTTTTGTCTTGATTTTAGCTTTATCAGAGGAAACCACCAATGGACAGAGGATTTACTATAGTCCCTATGCCACCAGTACCACCGGTAACAGAGACTGATCCTTTTTTGACTCCTAATCCACGAATCTCTTTCATCCCCAGTAGACGGGGAGATTCATGATTAATGAAACTCTTCAGGCACTTCGGAATCAAAAGCAGTCCCTTCCTCAGGCATCGTTTAATACCCTAGCTGAAGATCAAAGACATTATCTCACTGCTCCTTGTACCACAACGTATCATCTTCAATATTCTGAATAAAATGACAATGCTTCATTTAAAAAAGTTTATATCATTATATTATTCCCAAGTGGAATGTCTTTTTCCATCATTATCAACATTTTAAAGAGGAATAAGGGATCAGGAAAATGAGCAAAGGAGCCTAGAAGATAGAGACCTTTTTTTCCCTAGCCAAGAAGCAGGGGTTTTGTAACAAAAGGAAGAAGGTGAGATCAGTACTGGGAGGAGGGTGGTGAGAGCAACTGGCTGTCTCTCCCTCACTTGGGGAGGGGATGGGTGACAGAAAGACTCTGTTCCCATCCTACATCCAAACCCTTGAAGAGACTTCTTGTGAAGTTTCCAGCAAGAGGCAACAGTGTTCTAACCCTTTTAATTGGGATAGAACTTTATGAAGCCATGGTAAATGCAATGAAAATTTTCTTTTGCCTTAATTGAAAGGCAAAATTTCTCCCTAATTGTAAGTTTCTCCCTAATCTGCCTATAGATATAGATATGTAGCAAAAAGAACAAGAAGGATATTGCAGATGTAACTCATTCTCCATCTCTACTAATATATAGCCCATCTTTTAGGAAAAAGAATAGTAACCCTTGCATATCTTAACTGAGAATAGTGATCACAGTCTGTTAGTCCCTTCTCTTTTGTGGACAAAAACCATTACATGGCATTCACTGGGGTCTTTGACCTAATTTGGGAAGTTTCCCAAAGGTCTCTCGTTAGAACTGGCTGCAACAGGCCACACCTAGAAGTCAAAGGCAATGGAATTAATGTAGGAAGGGACATGCATCCATTTTATAGAAACCAAAACCTCAGGGTTGGAAGGGACCTCAAAGGCCATTGAATTAATACTACCTAGGAGCTTGTTAGAAATGCAGAATATCGGGCTCTTCTCCAGACCTACTGAAGCAGAATCTGCATTTAAACAAGATCCCAGTGCTCCACAACAACATCACTAACATATAGACATCTGACTGAATACCTCTGGTGACAGAGAACTCACGCTAAGAAAGATAGCCCATTCCATAATCCTTCCTTGGGTTTCTTTGACCTTGGAAAAGTTACTCTTTCTGTGGAGTTGAAATTTGATCCGAGTCCAGCTCTTCAGGGTCACATTGAATAAATCTAATCTGTCTTCTCAATGACAACCCATTAAATAATTACACGATAAGTCTTACAATCCTGGAGTTTCTCCAAACTAAAATTCCTCAGTCATCCAGCCATTTTCTCTGTGACATGGTTTGATTTCTCCCAACATCCTAGGAGTAGTGTTTAAATAAATATTCTCTAGTTTTTATGTTGTCCTTTCTCCCAGCGGTGGTTTTTAGAATTGCCTACATCCGTTAATATAATCAGGGCTCTAACTACCTTTTTGGGTAACCACTGAGTCCTTTCCACATGTTACTGATAAAAATGTTTGCTGTCTTCTCTACCTACACCCTTGGACTTAGGAACCAAACCAAACCCATTGCTATTGTGTAGATTTTGACTCATGGTGACCCCATGTGTTACAGAATAGAAATGCTCCATAAGGTTTTCTTGGCTGTAATCCTTATGGAAGCAGATCATTCGGCCTTTCTTCTGCTGGGTGAGTTCAAATCTCCAACCTTTCAGTTAGTAGTCGAATGCAAGCCATTCATGCCACTCAGAATGTTGGACTTAAGAACAGGACCTTACATTTATCTTTTAGAGTCGATTTGATTAGATTCAGTTCAGTATTCTTGTATGCAGAAATATTCTTAGATCTAGATTCTGTCATTCAACATATTTGAGTTCAGTAGTCATACATATGGTCTTAAATTTCTCTGTTCATTCATTAGCCCATTCAGCAAATAATTAAGTATCTCCACAGTTCCAGGAACTGGGGAAAGAGAAGATAACGTAGGCTGGGCCTCTGTCCTCCTGGGATTCTCAATGTTTTGAAGCACTATTTGCTATTACAAGAGAGGGTGTTAAACATAATGAAATGTATTTGAATGTATAGCAGATACCTTAAGTACTATGAATTATGTTTCATGACAGAAGAACTGAGAACAAATTAAGTAATTAGTAAAACAAGCATTTACATAGCTAATAAAGGCTATGGAGTTCCTGGATGGTGCAAACAGTTAATGTGCTAGGTTGCTAACAAAAGTTGGAGAGTCGAATCCACCGAGAGGCAGCGCAGAAGGCTTGCCGATCTGCTTCTGAAAACATCAGCCGTTGAAAATCCTATGAACCAAACAATAGTTTAGCTTAAGTAGCAAAAAAAGGTCTGCCTTAAGCATTACGCTCTTTTAAGATCTATCTAGATAGAAGCAAATTGACAATAGCAACTCGAAAGACTAGATAGGAACCTAAGGGGGTAGTGAGATTATGATAATGAAGGAGGAACAGCTCACAAAATGAGGGTGAGAATGGTCGCACAACTTGAAGAATGTAATCAATGTCACTTAAATTGTACATGTAGAAACTGTTGAATTGGTGTATCTTTTGCTGTGAATATTCTCAACAACAACAACAAAATTTAGGAGAAGAAAAT
The DNA here is from genome assembly GCA_030035585.1 of Dugong dugon. Taxonomy (NCBI): domain Eukaryota; kingdom Metazoa; phylum Chordata; class Mammalia; order Sirenia; family Dugongidae; genus Dugong; species Dugong dugon. The sequence continues at coordinate 51,723,664 of CM057463.1, forward strand.
AAGATTACAGCCTCGGAAATTCAATGGGACAGTTCTACTCTGTGTGAGGTGAAAACCTGTCAGAGACGGAAAATTCAAATATTTTCCACTAAAACGAGCAATCAAAACGCGGTAAGACTGCACCCTGTCAAAGGCAGAAAACTTGCCAGACCCAGAAAAACAAGGCAGTGCCATCCAGTTCTGGCTGTCCCAGGTTTCACTGTAGCTGTATTCACCTTGATAGCTAGGGGCTTGGAGGGAAATGCCAGTCCAGAGCTTCCCCTCCCTGGCTCCACATTTGATTCATCTGGGGGCATTTTAAAAATCCTAGAACAATTAAAGGGAAATTTCTAACAGTGGAAAGAACCAGGCATCAGCATTTTTAAAATGCCCCAGCTGATTTTAATGTGCTCCCAGGGTTTGAGAATTGCTGCTCTACATGGATTCTCAGAAAAGTAGCTCTCCACATGTTTGACATTCACAGAGGCTGGCTTAGCAAGCAGACCCTGACAACCACAGCTGGTGAAGAGGTTCTCCAGATGTGGGGGAGGAGGGTGTGGGCAGGTATTGTAGCACTCCCTGACTGTGATGACCTGCTGCAGCCTGACAGTGTGTTAGAATGTGCTGGGAAGTCTGCAGGGCCAGGGGTGGGTTTTCCCAGCTTTCTTTCCTATCAAAGTAATTCTCACACATATCGGTTTGAGTTTACCTGTATACTCCTTGCCGTCAAATTGCTTCTGACTAATGCTCTCTTGAAATCTCTGTTGGTGAACTTCCTTTGTAGTATGTATTTGTGTACACTTTGAGATACACTTCTATGCATCCATCAAACGTGCCACTGAAGTCTATTGTTTCCTAGCAGTTGTTGGAAGCAGCATAGGAAACAAGGAAAAGAAAGCATTGTCATCTCCTGAAATAGAAAATTTTTTATGATTAACACTATCTAGATTTTAAATCTCTGTATAACCAAATAATGGTTGAGATCAAGGCCAGTACAAAAGAAGACGTGGTATAGCTTGGATTCATTTAATTAGAATTTGACCTTTGTCATGTATTTTTCTCTGACACCAATTTTGAGTTTTGATCGGTCAGTTGAAAACAATAAAACTGGCATACACAAAATTTCAAATGTAACTTGTCCACAGAATTTGGTTCTGTTTGATTTGAGGGATTCTCTGTGTTTCAGGAATTCACTAATATGTGTCCTATAAAGACTCTGGCCTGTCTTAGTCCCTGAAGTATACTTTTACCTCCAGCCTTTGCAGGCAGAATCACCACCCTGTGTAATTATATGTGATGAGAAGTGGTGCGGTTGGCTGTGAAGTCAGGGTTGAGCAAGTTCCCTCAAAAACAAATCCTGAAAACAGACTGTCGCTCCCTGTCTGACATCATGTTTGTGAAACATGTCTAGAAAACACACAAAGCCACAGAATTCTTTACCAGGGTTAAAGGGAACGCTTTGCTGGCAGCACTTTCTGATGGAGTTTGCTGCTTGTGTTAGAGAACTCCAGTGGCAGCAGGTAAGTCTGGAGCTTCATTGATTCTGGGCTTAGTGAACCTGTCAGGCATCAGAGGGAGCTGGTGCTGTTTCTGCTAGATATGACCATGTGAAAGGGTCACCAGAGTGGCATGTGTGCTACCTAGATTGGGCAACAAGCCCCACTGAGGTAGGAAAAGATGACAATTTTTATGTTCTTAAATCCTATACTTTTGAACTTCTTTTTTGATGAGTTTTATAATGTACATAATATATATTCAGTAGCACGTGTGTGTAACTGATAAATAATTAAATGAGTGTACATATACTAGGGGCACATGCTCAAAAAGATTTTACTGCTGATATACGTAGAGTAAAATAAATGGAGACCACAGGTGTAGAAGTGTTATGCTGTTGGTCAGTCATGAAAAGCCTATGGATCACAACAGTCTTATCCCCAACCAATCATGAAGATGGCCCACGACTGGGCAGCACTTTGCTCCACTGTGCTTTGGGTTGCCATGAGTTGGGGCTGACTTGACGGCAGCTAACAACAACAACATAATGTACTAACTATCTATGCAGTAGAACACGCATATAACTGATAATTAAATGAGCGCACATATATTAGGGGTGAATGCTCAAAATTTTTTTATTGATGATATGCATGGTAAAAAACATGGAAACCACAGTTGTAGATATCCTGTTAATCAGTCCTGCGTGGTTTCCACTTCTTTCTCCTTCATGGTCTCCCTCAGCGGTCTAGCTGAAGGCAAACAGCAGAGACAGAATCAGTGAAGTATATAGCTGGAAAATGTTTGTCCTTACATGTCTTTGTCACTTCAAATTTGAAATGATAAGACCGCAGCCATAGTATATATATTTTTCCTTTGCTGGACCTCCAAAGGGGAGGGTAGAGTTTGATGGCAGATAAAAAGAAAATAACAAAATAATTCCAGACCTCCAAGATTTATTTTTTAAGAGTTTAGGATCTAGTGGAGAGAAGGGGTATTTGACTCAAATTCATTATATTATTTTTTTATTTTTATTATCATAACATAGCACCCCGCTTAGTCTAACTTTTTTGAGGTATTTTTCCAGATTTCTAAAAGTTTTGGGACCCTGGGAAGATTGTTCTCTCTCGCTCTTTCTCTCCAAGCAGGCCTGGTCTCACTTTCCATCGTCCCTGACCAAACACGAGAGCTGAATTCTCTTTTGATATGGGGCATTCCTACTGAGAGGGTTCCTTGTAATTTGGCTGTACTGGCCAGGTTGCTTTTCCTGCAGAAATGTTCTAGTGTAGCTGGCAGGCCTGATGAGGCTTCACAAAAACAAGGTAACATCTTTCATCTTTGTGTCCTGACAGCTAGCACAGTGCTCAATAAATGTTTATTGAATTGAATTGAATATTAAGAGAGGCAGCAATTTAAGCCAAAGGAATGGCCTCTAAAGGTGTGATATCAGACAATATAATGAGTGGAGAGGGAATCTTTGTGGGTCAATATTTCTCAGGCCATACTTCTTGGGTACCAGCCTAATCTGTATAAGGTCAGTCCATCAGTCCTCCATCAATACAGGAGGCTGAGTGGTAGATGGCCCAATATGGGGGCTGTTGGACAGGGATACATCCGAGGAGGACCCTAGGCCTCATGAGAAAATGAAACTCTACGTGGGACTGCACCATGTACGTAACCAAGAGGCCTGAGGGGCAGCCCTTGGGAGCAGAGCAGCGGGCCTGGTTATCCCTTTCGTAGCCAGGCCCTGACAAATTACTTAACCTTGCTGTGCCTCAGTTTTCTCATCAGTAAATGGAAATAGAAATAGTTCCTATCTCAGAGTGCTGTTGTGAGGAGTGAGTGAACACAATTCAAGAACTTAGAACAACGTCTGCAGCATGGTAAGTATGAGATATAGTGTAAGCTGTTGTTATCATTAGCCATTATTGGGGGGTGGGGTGGTGGCAAACAAAGACACCTTAGGTAAAAGCAGAGCTCTGCATTTGCACCCAGACTGAGCTCCCACTCTCTGCCTAGGCCAACATTTACCAGCAGCCTCAGGAGTTGGCACCAAATTACCTGGAATCGGGCCACGTGCTGAGGGGTTCCCACCGTCCCATCCAGCCTCCTGAGCAAAGCATCAGGCTCCCTCTGCCTACACCTGGGCCTGCCTGGTATTTCCTGCCACTGTTCACTGGGGCCTTTTCTCAGTGTCTCTCTCTCATTTCTCACTTCTCAGGAGAAAATCTTTAAGGGTTTTTGTTAGCCATTCTTTGGTAGCCACAGAGTCCCTCGTCCCTCCTCACTACTGCTGGCCAAGACTAGCTTCTGGTCCTGGCTCTTCCTCTGTTTTAATCCCCAAAGCAGAGAGGCCACAGGAACAGGAAATGCTTGGGGAAAAGACCTGTGCACAGAGCAGGAAGCTCAGCCATTACTGTAACCTTTTTAAGCCCCCAGATTCTATTTAGCTTGGTTCTCCTCTTTCTTCCAAGCCCTTGGTCATTGGCCTTATCAGACCCAACACCCCATTTTAAGTAAAAATATTTTTTAATGCTCCCTAGTAATGAAATGCATAGATAAAATAATCTACCTATGCGCTTAGCTTCAAAAAACTAATATAATGCTCTAACTGTACTATTCCTTTCATTACCATTGGCACAAATGGTATGCTAGCCACTTTTTATGCCTCTGGACCTCAGAGATAAGGCGTTATTCTGGTTCTAATGCATTTAGCGTCAAGGTGGGTCCCGTTTGAAATATGTGAAGCTCAGCAGACCGGAATTGGAGCCTCATTATTGTGTACGTTGAGCATTCTTTTAGGTGACATTTCCTGGAAGTGTTGGTTTTGTAAACTTTTGCCTTTTTTTCCTTTATTTCTGTGAGATAATGCTTGCAGGCATAATTATGGCTTTCCTGCGCAATCGTTAGGGAGCTCTGATGGATTTGTTTTGGGTTTTCTGTGTCATATTTGGAAAATCAAAGGTTCCCCATGTAACCTAATGGAAAGGTGCCCACAAAAAATTACTTATCTAGCTCTCATCAGTATATTGTCATACTACGGATTGATGGCACCAGAGTGCCACTCCCTTCATTGGTGGCTTGTATTACCAGATCATATTTCTCAAAATCCATATTACCAACCAAAAATTTAAACACACTCAATTAGTAAGCATGCATTCCAATACTGGAAACATATGCCATCAAAAAAAAAAAAAAAATTAAGGAGAAAACAAGTAGTTGAATAAGGGCTATAAAGGACAACTAAAAAGAGTAATTTATAATAAGAGAATCTGTATTTCAAGATGTAGATGCTCAGGCAAGACTGCTAGAAGACACAGTGTTTGTCAAGTGCTTGCACTTCTAAGCAGATCATCATGAATACAGCAGCCACAAATGCAAATGGCAGGAGTGTGGTCATTGTTGATGTGATTTTCCAAAATGGTGAACAACTCCTGGGAGGCTTCCAAATAAATCAGAGTTAAATTTTACCTGGATCTATCTGAGACCCACCGCTCTAGGCTGTTTGGGGGAAAAAAAACCACTACGTAAATTGTAAAATATTCACACATGTTCATTATCTTGTCCAACTTTGAAGGGTCAGCTAAAACATAAAGGCAGGCAGGGTCAACTGAAAGAGTCGAGGCAGACACACGTGGTTCAAACCTGGCTCTCCCACCTACTTTGGAGAAGTTACTAACTTCTCTAAACCTTGGCTTCATCATTGGTAAAATGGGTATAAAAACACCCACCTAACTGTGTTAGTGTGAAAATTAAATGAAATAATATGTGAAGCACTCACACAGGGCCTGGCCAAAGAAAGCTTTCCATAAAGGATTGGGGGTGGGGTAGGAGACAGTCAACAAATATTCACATCAGTGCCCTTCAGATGGTTCACTGATTACAAAGGGGTGACTTGCGGGGTCTTCCCTTCATCAGAAAACGAGCTCAGGAGAATGAAATTTCTACTGGAGAGCTGTGGATGTTTTTTTCCTCTCTGGCACTGCTCACTGACTCACGCAGAGCTCAGGCAAGTATTCAGACGGCCCCTGAGAGGGAGGCTGCTGAGTCACCCACTGTCTGCTGAGCCTGCGAAGTGGCCTGTGAAATCAGTCAAGATCCCTGGAAAATACCTCCAGGGCCTCTGTGTATGTAGGATTAAATGTGTTTACTGCCTGCAGTGGGACTGGGTTGATACAGGATTAAGAAGCAGCCAGGATCTTGGGGTTGTCAAATGTTTCAGCAGAGCCTGGTTTTCTAGGTCCCATAGACAATTAATTATCTCTGCTTTAGTTATTTTTTTGCTTTTGAAAGTTCTGTCTTCTGACCTATGTGGCAGTCCAAGATGCTGTTCAGGTCAAACTCACCCTGAGTTACATCTGGTTTGTATATACTCTCAGCAAATATTTAATGAGTAACAACTGTGAGTAAGGAACAAAGCCATAAAGAGTTAAGACAGAATTCTACTATTTTGATGGGATACTTCCGAATTCATTCTATGAAGCCAGCATAACCCTGAGACCAAAATCAGGCAAAAACACCACAAAAAAAGAAAATTACAGGCTAATATCTCTCATGAATATAGATGCAAAAATTCTAGCCAATAGAATTCAGCATCGTATCAAAAAAATAACACACCTTGACCAAGTGGGACACATACCTGGTATGCAAGGATGTTTCAACATTAGAAAATCAATCAATGTAATCCACCACATAAATAAAACAAAAGAAAAGAATCACATGATCATCTCAATCCTTGCAGAAAAGGCATTTGAAAAAGTCCAAGACCCATTCTTGATAAAAACTCTCAATAAAATAGGTATAGAAGGGAAATTCCTCACCATTATGAAAGGCATTTATACAAAACAAAGAGCCAACATCATTCTTAATGGAGTAAGACTGAAAACATTCCCCCTGAGAACAGGAACAAGATAAGGATGCCCTTTATCACTACTTCTATTTAACATTGTGCTGGAAGTCCTAGCTAGCACAATAAGGCAAGAAAAAGAAATAAAGGGCATTTAAATTGATAAGGAAGAAGTAAAACTACCCCTATTTGAGGATGATATGACACTATACATAGAGAACCAAAAGGATTCCATAAGAAAACTACTGGAACTAATAGAAATGTTCAGCAGAGTATCAGAATAGAAGATAAACATACAAAAATCAGTTGGATTCCTATATACCAATAAGGAGATCTATGAAAAAGAAATCAGGAAAGCAATACCATTTATAATAGCCCCTAAAAAAATTAAATACTTAGGAATTAATCTAACCAACGATGTAAACGACCTACCTATACAAAGAAAACTACAAAACACTACTGCAAGAAACCAAACGAGACCTACACAAATGGAAAAACATACTGTGCTCATGGATAGTTAGACTCAACATTGTAAAAATGTCAATTCTACTCAAAGCAGTCTGCAAACACAGTGCAATCCCAATCCAAATACCAACAGCATTCTTCAAAGAGATGGAAAAACTAATCATTAACTTTATATGGAAAGGAAAGAGGCCTCGGATAAGTAAAGCACTACTGAAGAAAAAGAATAAAGTAGACTCACACAACCTGATCTCAGAACCTACTATACAACTACAGTAGTCAAAACAGCCTGGTACTGGTACTATGACAGATACATTGTTCAATGGAACAGAATCGAGAACCCAGATGTAAATCCATCCACCTATGGTCACCTGATCTTCGACAAAAGCCCAAAGTCCTTTAAATGTGGAAAAGATAGTCTTTTTTAACAAACGGTGCTGGCAAAAACTGGATGTCCATCTGTAAAAAAATTAAACAGGACCCATACCTCACACCGTACACAAAAATTAATTCAAAATGGGTCAAAGACCTAAATACAAAACCAAAAACTATAAAGTTCATAGAAGAAAAAATAGGATCAACACTAGAGGCCCTAATACAAAGCATAACTAGGATACAAACCATAACTAACAATACACAAACACCAGAAAATAAGCTAGATAACTGGGATCTTCTAAAAATTAAGCACTTATGCTCATCAAAAGACTTCACCAAAGGAATAAAGAAAGAACTTACAGACTGGGGAAAAAAAGTTGGCTATGACATGTCTGACAAAAGTCTAATCTCTAAAATCTATAGGAAAATCCAACACCTCTACAACAAAAAGACAAATAATCCAATTAAAAATTGGGCAAAGAATGTGAACAGACACTTAACCAAAGAAGACATTCAGGCCACTCACAGACACATGAGGAAATGCTTTCGATTACTAGCCATTAGAGAAATGCAAATCAAAACTATAATGAGATTCCACCTCACCCCGACATAACTGGCACAAATAAAAAAAACAAAATCTTGGAACTCTTACACACTGCTGGTAGGAATGTAAAATGGTACAACCATTTTGGAAAACAATATGGTGCTTCCTTAAAAAGCTAGAAATAGTAATACCATACGATCCAGTAATCCCACTCCTAGGAATATATCCTAGAGAAATAAGAGCCATCACACGAATAGACATATTCACATCCATGTTTACTGCAGTATTATTCACAAAAGCAAAAAGATGGAAACAACCTAAGTGCCCATCAACAGATGAATGGATAAACAAACTATGGTACATACACACAATGGAATATCATGCAACAATAAAGACAATGGTGAATCTGCGAAACATCTCACAACATGGATGAATCTGGAGGGCATTATGCTGAGTGAAATAAGTGGATCACAAAAGGACAAATACTGTTTGAGACCACTATCATAAAAACTCATGAAAAGGTTTTCACATAGAAAGAAAAAAAATGTTTGATGGTTACGAAGGAAGGGAGGAGTGGGGAGGGAAAAACACTAACTAGACAGTAGATAAACGGTAACTTTGGTGAAGGGTAAGATAGTACACAGTATTGGGGAAGCCAGCACAACTTGACCAAGGCAAGGCCACGGAAGCCTCATAGACACATCTAAACTCCTTGAGGGACCGAAATACTGGGCTAAAGACTGGGGACAACGGTCTCAGGGCACAGCTAGCTCAATTGGCATAATATAGTTTATAAAAACGTTTTACATCCTACTCTGATGGGTATCATCCGGGATCTTAAAAGTCTGTGAGCAGCTATCTAAGATACTCCACTGGTCCCACCCCATCTGGAGCAAGGAAGAATGAAGAAAACCAAAGACACAAGGGAAAGATTAGTCCAAAGGACTAATGGACCACAAATACCACAGCCTCTGCCAGACTGAGTCCAGCACAACTAGATGGTGCCTGGCTACCACCACCTCTGACAGGAATCACAATAGAGGGTCCCAGACAGAGCTGGAGATAAATGTAGAACAAAATTCTAACTAAAAAAAAAAGACCAGACTTGCTGGTCTGACAGAGACTGGAGCAACCCCAAGAGTATGGCCCCCGGGCACCCTTTTAACTTAGTAATGAAGTCACTCCTGAGGTTCATCCTTCAGCCAAAGATTAGACAGGCCCATAAAACAAAATGAGACTAAATGGGCATACTAGCCCAGGGACAAGGACAAGAAGGCAGGAGGGGACAGGAAAGCTGGTAACGGGGAACCTAAGGTCTAGAAGGGGAGAATGTTGACATAGGGTTGGTAACCAATGTCACAAAACAATACGTGTTTTGTTTAATGAGAAACAAATTTGCTCTGCAAATCTTCATCTAAAGTACAATAAAAAAAAATAAATGCATATAAAAAAAAGAAGAAGTAGAAAAGCTCAATAAATAAAATATTATGCTGTATATTTGCAAAAAAAAAAGAATTCTACTCTTTTTATTTAATCTCTTAAATAGATTCTAAATCTCTTTACTGTGGGGGCTTTGTTTAATTTATCTCTGTATCTATTTGGTGCCCAGCTCAGAGCATAATAATAATGTATTTCATGTACTATTTTAAGTGCTTTGTATGCACCACCTCATTTAAATTTTGTAACAATTGTAAAAAAAGAAACAAAGTTTCTGTAAAATAAGAGTTTTATTCAGATTCAAAGATTTTATTGGGAAAGGCCAAAATAAAAGTTCAAAATGGCATTCTGAAGAGGGAACATAAACACAAGTCTTTTATCAGAATCTTTGTGCAGGGTGAGGAATGAGTAAGGGGGAACATTTTGTTGGTTGACATCCAACACGCTTTGCAAGACTCATTTATCAAGAAATTCTGTTGGCTGGGGTACTTAACTTTAACCACTGTTTCCAGAGCTGGTTCTTTCTGTTTCCTGCAATATTATGGGTCGGCTGCCTAAGAATGTTGCAAAACGTTATCTTGGTCAAAAGCGTGGTCATGGGTCATGTAAGCAGAAGCAGGGACCTAGGATAAAATGGAGTCTGATTCAGACCTGTGCCAACCATTTTAGTTATGACAAGTGCCTCAGTTTTAGAATGCTCTTTCATACCATCCTATTAAGTAGTTTGAATATCCCCATTTTCTAGATGAGGCAAGTGAGACATAGAGGTTAAATAATTTACCCTAGGCCACATAGCTAGAACTTGTCAAAGTCAGGATTTCAAACCCATTTTGCCTGACTCTCCAGCCTCTTCTTCTAACCACTGTGCTCTACTGCTTCCATGATACACAGTTGGTGCTAAATAAATGTCTGTCAGATGCATGAATAAAGGAAAGATAGAATGATAAAGACACATTATCTAAGTATATACATATACACATTTATTTATATGAATAAGAATGCTCCACTTATGCTTTCAGCAACCAGCATGGCCCAGTGTGTGAGTCTTCTGGTGTTTCTCCATGGATTGCTTACATTTCAGACGGTGAGTAGCTACCATCGTATTCCCATTTACCCCTCTGCTAGGGCTTCTAGATTTACTAGTAGGAATACAAAACCGATCATGTACTGTTAGGTCTGCATGGCATGCAGATTTCTGATACAATGGAGATAAGATTAACTATGTTAATTTTGTTTCCATGCTTACACCATTTTATATTCATTCCCCCTTTCAAGTAAGGTTCTAAATTCATTTATGCTAAAAGGAGGGTGACTGAAAGTAGCTTAGAGCAAGAGTCAGCAAAATTTCAGAAACCATGTTTAAGTTACTGTCCCTACTTCTTTCTGAGAAGGTGAGGCTGGTAGTTCAAAGTGGATAAGGGGAAGGCCTACTGCTCAAGAATATATCCACAATGCATTCTATGTAGGAAAACTCATTTTTTGTCTAAGTTTTTGCTTTTAAGCTACAGAGAGAAGCGCTCATCAAACCTAACCAGTTGCCATTGAGTGCATTCTGACTCATAGTGGCCCTATAGGACAGAGTAGAACTGCCCAATAGGGTTTCCTAGGTTGTAATCTTTACGGAAGCAGATTGCCATATCTTCCGTGGAGCAGCTAGTGGGCTTGAACCACCAACTTTTCAGTTTGCAGCTAAGCACTTAACCACTGCACCTCAAGGCTCGTTGAAGAGCTCATAGGTACAGGAAGAAAAAAAGTTGCCATCAAGTCAACGCCAATTGTGTCAATCCCATGTGTGTCAGAGTGGAAGCGGATTGCCAAGTCTTTCTTCAGAAGTGCCTCTGGGTGGACTCAAACCTCCAACCTTTCTGTTAGCAGCTGTGTGCATTAACCGTTTGCACCACCAAGGGACCCCTCATAGGTACAGAGGGAAATAGACAAGGAGAATGATGAATATCTGAGTATCTGGCTCAGAGTCTTCAATATTTTGTTCCCTTTGCCTGGGATATTTTTCCCTTCCATCCACCACCCCCTACACACACACACTGACAAAATCATTTTGATTCTTCTGGAATCCAGATTTCTGGGTTCATGGAATTGGGATGACTCATCCGGGCCATCTGCCCTTAGGTGTCCTTTTGAAACTTGAAGGAGCTGGTACCCTGGATTCACCTTCAGGTCAAACAATAGCTTAGTAAGCAGCTTAGCAGAGAGCTTTGCCTTAGGCATTGGGTTCCTTTGGAAAATTATCTATGGGCAGCCAGCTTCAAGAAGCAGGAACTCCAGAGTCTGACTAGAGGCTGTTTTAGGATGTATGGCATGTCCTTGGTGACTTTTTCTGTAACCTGCCCTGTGCTTTGATGTTATCTATTAATAAATTAACATAACAATGACCTATATAACCCCCACCATCCCCTCTTAGGGGGGTCTTCCCAAGACTCAGGTTGACGCCGCCTGATTTGAATTGTATCTACTCTCAATAAATAAATATATTCTGTTACACTAATTTTTGGTGTTTCTCTGCACATTTAGGTTTTTGACAACACATACTTACCCAAAACAGAGCAAAATCCATTGCTGTCGAGTCCATTCCGTCTCATAGTGATCCTATAGGACCGAATAGAACTGTCCCATAGGATTTCCAAGGAGCAGTTGGTGGATTTGAACTGCTGTACTTTTGGTTAGGAACCGAGCTCTTAACTACACTGTGCCACACACACTGTGCCCGCCTCCCCACCCCAACACACACACTGTTAATTGCTAGTCATCCCTGAGAGTGGAACTTAAACATAACTTCCCGACTCTCCTTCTCCATCCCCACCTAATGTCAGATTTGCTCATGCCACTCACTGTAGTCCTTTGTAGCACTTCTAACAGTTGTAACTGAATAATTCAATGTATTGTTTGATGTATGTTGTCCCTGCTAGAACTTACGTTCCCGTGAAACTTATTGCCTTGTTTAATACTATGATCCCAGTGCCTGGCACGTAGCAGGCGCTCAACAAATGTGTGACTAACGAATGTTGAAAAGACTTGCCCAGTTTTGGTGACTGTGTCCAGGAACCTTGTATGTAAGTGTGACTCCACTTCCTGCGCCTCTGTCTGCTTTCAATAGGACCTCTCCCAGAAGTATTGGCTTTTAAGGTTGAGAAATCAGACGTCCTGAGTGCAAGTCCCCACTGCTTCACTCATGAGGTCTGTATCACCTCAAACAAGCCTTCGAGCCCAGTCTCATCATTTATAAAATGGGTGGTTGTGAGAATTATATGTGTAAATATATGTCAGAATGCTTTGTGTATTCTAGGGCACCGACCTATAAGGAAGTCGCCACACTCGAGGTTAAGGGTGTAGTCCTTCAGACAGTCAAGTCTGGAGACTTCAGATACCAGCTGCAAGTTTGGAGGTCTCCAGGGCTACTCTCACTTCTGAACAGCTAGCTACAAATTTAGGGGTCCCCACAGAGTCCCTCAGTTTTGATAATTCACTAGAACAACTCACAGAATTCAGGTAAGTACTATACTTAATGATGACGGCTTTATTATAGCCAAAGGATACAAATCAGAACCAACCAAAGAAAGAGACACATAGAGAAGAATCTGAGATTAAGAGGGTTACTACCATGAAGATTCCGTGTCCTCAGGGACATGTTACCCTTCTGGCAGTGATGTATGACAATATGTGCATGGAGCATTGCCAATGCAGAAAGCTCATCTGAGCTTTGGTGTCCAGCGTTTTTATTGGGTTTCATTTCTTAAAGAGGATCGATTGAATTGCCCATGTAGTTGAACTCAATATCCAGCCCCATCCTCCCCCTGGAAGTTGGGTTGACATCACATGGCTCAAAGATCCAACTCTTCTAATCACATGGTATGGCCAGCCCGTTCATTAATTTAAACTATCTAGGGGCCCACCAAGAGTCACTTCATTAGCATAAACTATCAGATGTGATCTGAAGAGTCAACCTTTAATAATAAAGACACTCCAATCAGTTGGGAAATTCCAAGGATTTAAAGGTTACCCCCCCAGGGACAAGGGACAAAGAACAGCTAAATTCTTTATTACATAACCAAAAAAACAAATCCGTTATCTTTGAGTCTATTCCGACTCATAGCAACCCTATAGGACAGAGCAGAACTGCCCCATAGGGTTTATAAGTAGTGGCGTGGCTGGATTCAAACTGCCAACATTTTGGTTAGCAGCCGAGCTCTTAACCACTGCACCATCGATTATTGGCCTTTTGGCTAAGATCAAGTGTAGTCTCTTTATTACATAGCATCTTAAAAATATTACTCTTTGTGGGCATTCTTCTTTTTATATATTTTTTTTATATTTTATTGTACTTCAGGTGAAGGCTTACAGAACAAATAGTTTCTCATGAAACAGTAGTACACATGCTGTTTTATGACATTGGTTAACAACCCCACAACATATTAACCCTCTAACTTCTCAACCTTTTTTTTTTTTGGTGAAAATACACATAGCCAAAGACACACCGTTTCAAAAATTTCTACATGCACAGTTCAGTGACATTGACTACGCTCTTCCAATTGTGCTGTTATTCTCACTTAAGATGAAGGCTTACAGAACAAAATAGTTTCTCATTTAACAGTTACTACAAATGTTGCCCTATGACAATGGTTAACAATCTCACAACACATCAACAATATCCTTACTCAATCTTGGGTTCCCTACCACCAGCTTCCTTGTCCCCTTCTGCCTTCTGGCCCTTGTCACTGGACTCCTGTACCTCGTTAGTCTCATTTGGTTTTAAGGGGCTGTCCACTCCCAGGCTGAACAGTGAACCTCGGAGGTAACTTCACCACTGAGCTAAAAGGGTGTCTGGGGGCCATACTCTCGAGGTTTCTCCAGTCTCCTTTAGGCCAGTAAATCTGGTCTTTTTTTTGTGAGTGAGAATTATGCTCTACATCCTTTTCCAGCTCTGTTCAGAACCCTCTGTTGTGATCCTGGTCAGAGCAGTCAGTGGTGGTAGCCGGGCACCATCTAGCTGTACTGGACTCAGTCAGGTGGAGGTCTTGGTAGCTGTGGACAATTAGTCCTTTGGACTAATCTTTTCCTTGTATCCTGTTCTCTTCATTCTCCCTTGCTCCCGAAGGGGTGAGACCAGTGGAGTATCTTAGATGGCCGCTCACAGGCTTTTAAGAACCCAGACACTACTCACCAACATGGGCATTCTTAACGGCACAAATCAAAGTCAACTCAAAGAATAAAGCTCCCAGCTGTGAATTTCAGGTTCCTAGCAAGCAAGTGGAGCCCTGGTGGCCTAGTGGTTAAGAGTTCAGGCTGTTAACCAAAAGATCAGTGATTTGAATTCACCAGCTGCTCCTTGGAAACCCCCAGGACCAGTTCTACTCTGTCCTATAGGGTCTCTATGAGTCGGAACTCACTCCACAGCAGTGGTTTTTTTTAGCAAGTAAGTAGGTTAAGACTTGGGTGATAACAAAGGACCTTCTCAATGCCCCCCAAACTGCACCAGATTGGTGGCCACTAACATCTAAGGCTTATTTCAAAGAAAACATTCTGAGAATAAAGGCACTATAAGGAAAAATTATGAAAGATTTGAAATTTAGTCCTGGTTAGTTCATCCATCTCTGCCTTTGTCTTTGACTATGCTATTTTACAACCCTATGGAAATAGAAATTAATTTAAGAAAATTGAAAATAGTGCAATTAAATTCTATGTATAGAAATGCAAATTATGTCTTGCGGGATGCCCTATGGGGCAGCTCTACTCTGTCCTATAGGGTCACTATGAATAGGACTCGACTCGATGGCAATGGGTTTGGTTTGGTTTGGCGCTATGGAAAGGCTGGATATTGTCCGTTTATCTACATCTGAAACAAAAATTAATTTTGCTCAAGTCACCACCTCTTTCACAGCTCTAAAGCTGACAAATAGGGCACTCCCTTCCAAGCCTCCAGCTAGCACTGTGAGTGACCATAGCAAAGTCAGCTCCCTCACTCTCTTTCTAAATATTAAAAGTGAGGAATTGCCTCCTTGGCCCTATCTTAGAGTAGCCTGGCAGATGGGATTTCTTATTCAGACTTGGGAGAAAGGAAGGGAGAGAGGAAGAAAGGGAGGAAGGAAGGAAGAAAAAGGAGAAGCATCAATGAGGAATGGAACATCCAGGGATGAGGGCTTTCTTACGAAGCTAGGACTTTAGAACAGTGCCAATATTTTGAATATAGTTACATTATTTTCCTTCTAGAATCCCAGTAGTCCAGAAATATCTCAGTGTTAGTCTCAATTGAAATATATTTCTAATTGCTTGTTCTTTACACAAACCACACTCAATACCTATAACCTTTTGCCATTTATGTATACTGGGCGCTTTATATTTATGCAGTAAAAGATGTATTATTGATACATATTGTATACATGTCCTTGTTCCTTCTTATTCCTATAAAAAACATAGTAACTATTTACAAAGATGTCCTATTCTGTTCTAATCTATGGCACTAAATATGAAGTGTTTATAGTATCCAGTTGCATGATTTCCTCTCCGAAAAAGGAGATATAGCAATTGTTTGTGTGTTTTCTCCTTGTATATAGTCCTGCCTCTTCTTCTCCTCCGCATACACATACTTTCTTTACTGCTTTTAAATTGCTTCTAGCCACCACTGCCTTCTTAGGAAAACAGCTTTTGAGCTCTTGATTGCTTGTGGCTGCAACTGGGACCCCCTCAGTGAAAATGTAAACATATCCTCATAGAATATCAGAGTTGGAAGGGAACTTGGAGATGATGTTTTCTCTCTTTCTTCTACTAAGTACTCCTTTTTTTCTTTTAAATGCTACCAACTTCCCTCCTCCATGATTTAATATCTTAAGAATCTGTTTACCAACGACATTTTGAATCTAATATTTTATTCATTTTCTTTATTCTTCCTAATTAGATAATCTCTTACTTGATGTGTTCAGTTTGGTTCCTGGGACTGGCCTTGAAGATTTCATCAGTTGTGTTCCACAAATTTCAATGTCAGTAAATATCTGGAATTTCTGATTGTCAGGAGACCAAATGAACACACACAAAACACACAGTACAACACACAGTCGCAACACCATTCCTCATCATCACTATCATAAACCAAAACTTTGTTCAATTTTCAACTTCAATTTAGGGTCGTTCAGGTGAGGGGGAAGCGGACCTCACTCTGAACACCCTACTGGGGTTCTCACTGCATTGATGTAGGCAAATGGTATTTATAGTGGACCTAAGTTCTCCTCCACCACCCATCTGTTAGTTTGTCGTACTCTGGTGGCTTTCCTGTTGCTATAATGCTGGAAGCTATGCCCCTAGTATTTCAAATACCAGCAGGGTCATCCATGGTGGACAGATTTTAGCAGAGTTTCCAAACTAAGGCAGACTAGGAAGAAAGGCCTGGAGATCTACTTCTGAAAATCAGCTAATGAAAATCTTATGGATCAGGAAAGAATATTGTCTGATATAGTGCTGGAAGATGAGCCCCGTAGGTTGGAAGTCACTTGAAATACACAGTGGCTGCAACAATGGGCTGGAACATGCCAACGATCATGAGGATGGTGCAGGACTGGACACCATTTTGTTGTTATGTATAGTCACCATGAGTTGGAGCCAACTCGATGGTAACAAACAAGTTATCAATAAAATGCAAATTGAGTTCAGTAATGTACTCTAGTTAAGACAACACGTGCAACACTTAGAGATATTTCCAAATATATTTAAAAATGTTTAATATTGGTGCTTATAAAAACTCACTTATGATCACCTCATTTTCTAGGGCTCATTTTTTAGAGATCAAGACATTTTTGTACCTTATTTTAAAAGTACACCTGGGATATTCCAACCGTATTAGAATAAGATGCACTGAACTTTTCAGCATCACTGACTTGGGGTAGGTGGCAGCATCCCTCTTTCTTTGAATCAAATGATTTTGCGCTATAAAAACTTTTTACTGGCATTCACATCCTATCTGAAGTTATTTTTTAGAGTTCACAATAAACTTATTTAAAATTTTTTAAATTTTTGTGTGGACATTTCTGTCATGATAAAACTGGAACATTTACCTCCGTTAGCAGTTAGCAAGAATAGATCACTACCCTTCCTACCTGCAAAAGGTCAAACAAACTTTTAACTTCATGTTTCTTCTTCTATTTTAAAAATAGCTTTTATGATGTTTATCACATCACTTTTTGTAACGGTAAAAAAACAACCTAAATATCTACCAACAGCGAAATGGTTGAATACATTTCGATTCAAGCCTCCAGGGAACACTGTTTATGACATACTGTCAAGAAAAGGTAAGCGGCAGAACAATATCTACAGTAAGATCTCGTTTGTATTTTTAAAAAGCACATATTTGTCTATGTTCTAAGTCTGTATTACAGGTATAGAAATACTTTAGAATGACATACAGCAAAATATTAATATGAGTTACCACTGGAATGTTGGGGTAAGGATGCTCTGAATGTTTGAAATCTATAAAAACCAAAAAACTCAAACCCATTGCCATTGAGTCAATTCTGACTCATGGTGACCGCATGTGTTACAGAGAAGAACTGCTCCATAGGATTTTCTTGGCTATAATCTTTATGGAAGCAAATCACCAGGCCTTTCTTCCTCGGTGCTGCTGGGTGGGTTCCAACTACCAACCTTTAGGTTAGTAGAAGAGTGCAAACCATTTGTGCCACCCAGGGGCCTGATACATATTTTCTGTGAAGTAGAAACAAAAATAAATACACTGGAAAACTGGAACCCTGGGGTGTCGGGGAAGGAAGGAGACTTAATTATCCTGTAAATCCTCCCCCCTCTACTGTTCTATCATTATCTTAATTAATTTTTTTCTTAAAACTTGGTTTATGGGGGGAATTAATTTTTAGTTTCATTTCAGGTTGTAGAATTGCTTTAATAAGAAAATTTAAAATATATAAATAGAAATGTAAAAACGCATATTTATATGTGTTATAAATATATACACGTTGTTGTTAATTGCCGTTGAGTTGATTCTGACTCACGGCAACCCCACGTGTGCAGAGTAGAACTGCTCCATAGAGTTTTCAGGCTGTGACCTTTGGAAGCTGATTGCCAGGCCTAGGTGCCTCTAGGTGGGTTTGAATCACCAACCTTTCAGCTAGTAGTCAAGCACTTAACCGTTTGTACCACCCAGGGACTCTATAAATACACACACACAAACACACACACACATACACATTTATATATAAATTTCCTGACACATTGAATGAGAAGAATAAAAAAAGTGTTCTAAGTTAAAACCTTTTTTAAATAATTAAATAGAATTTTTCCTGATTATAGAAGTTTTATGTGCTCATAGTAGAAAAACCAGAAATAATAAAAAAGGATGAGGAACATAAAAACTGTCCGTAATATCACCACATGGTGGGGCACTTCCATCTAGACCTTGTTCTATGCATTTCTATTGCCTCCAGTTTGGTGTGTTTTGTAGAAAATAAAACTGAGATCTAAATGAAATTCTGACTTGTATCTTTAAAATCTCTTTCCCAGTCAGAGGTCCTCGCACATTATCCTGTGCTCACAAGCATGCTAAAAGTGCTGTAAGATCATTTTGATTCATAGCCACTGTTTAATAATCAGCAAAATTAAATATTTTGCTTTTCAACATTAATTGTATTTAATTATTAGAAGCAAATATGACTACTGAAGTTATTTTAGTAGACTACTGTCATTTAAAAACAGCCTGGTGAAAACAAAGTGGGACTGATGGTGTTAAATTCCTTTACAAAATTCTAATAGAATGTCTTTTCCTACAACCAAGAACAGACTGTTAATCTGCTTCTGTCTTTATAATTTACATAACAAACTGAATCTGCTCCTTCCTCTGCAAGTCTTGTAATGGTGCTTGGCTTCAACGATGCAATCGGAAACTCTAATACGGTGTGCTATTAGTAAAACTTGGAAATCCTTGTGGTGTAGAGGTTAAGAGCTATGACTGCTGAGGTCAGCAGTTCAAATCCACCAGGTGCTCCTTGGAAACCCTATGGGGCAGTTCTATTCTGTCTTACAGGGTAGCTATGAGTCAGAATCAACTCAATGGCAATGGGTTGGGTTTTTATTAGTAAAACTGGCACTCTAAGAGGTGGTTGGTATGTCACAAAAATTTATTCCTTAAATCATATTTTATTCACACAGTAAATTTATATCATTGGGTTAAAGAAACTATCCATGGGCTACACCACTAATTCAGAATTTTTACTTGAAGAACAGGATAACAAGAGTTCAGGAGTAACCAGGGTAAAAAAATTTTTTCTCCAATTGTGAAACAAATTTTCTGTAGTAGGAGATGCCTTTGATTTGATAACTGCCAGAATATTGCAGCCAGTTTTTATTTAGTTTCCTTCTCTCTACTTAGAGGATGACATATTCATCGCAAATAACAGTTTTCAACAACATAAACAGGCACTCTACACGTGGACCTCACTGGATGGAAAACACAGAGATCAAATCGACTATGTTTGTGGAAAGAGATGATGAAAAAGATCAATATCAGTCAGAACAAGGCCAGGGGCTGACTGTGGAACAGACCGTCAATTGCTCATCTGCAAGTTGAAGTTGAAGCTAAAGAAAACTAAAGCAAGTCCACGAGAACCAAAATATGACCTTGAGTATATCTCACCTGAATATGAAGACAATCCCAAGGATAGTATTTGACTCATTGAACACTAATGACCAAAGACCAGACGAGTTGAGGAATGATATCAAGGACATCATACCTGAAGAAAGCAAAAAGTCATTAAAAAGACAGGGAAGAAAGAAAAAACGAAATGGATGTCGGAAAAGACTCTGAAACTTGCTCTTGAACTTGAAACTTGCCCTAGAGTAGCTAAAGCTCGAAAAGATAAAGTACTATAATGAAATGTGCCAAGACCTGGAGTTAGAAAACCAAAAGCAAAGAACACGCTTGGCATTCAGCTGAAAGAACTGAAGAAAAAAAAATTCAAGCTTAGAGTTGCAATATTGAAGGATTCTATAGGGAAAATATTAAACGATGCAGGAAGCATCAAAAAAAGATGGAAGGAATACAAAGTCACTGTACCAAAAAGAACTGGTTAGCATTTAACCATTTCAGGAGATAGCATATGAACGAGAACCAATGGTATTTAAGGAAGAAGTTCAATCTGCACTGAAGGCTTTGGAGAAAAAAAAGTCTCCAGGAATTGACAGAATACCAACTGAGTTGTTTCAGTAAACAGATGCTGTGCTAGAGGTGCTCACTCATCTATGCCAAGAAATTTGGAAGACAGCTACCTGGCCGACCGACTGGAAGAGATCCATATTGGTACCCATTCCAAAGAAAGGTGATTGAACAGAATGTGGAAATTATTGAACAATATCATTAATATCACATGCAAATAAAATTCTGCTGAAGATAATTCAATAACAGTTGCAGTAGTACATTGACAGGAAACTGCCAGAAATTCAAGCCAAATTCAGAAGAGGACATGGAACAAGGGGAATCATTGTTGATGTCAGATGGATCTTGGCTGCAGGCAGAGAATACCAGAAAGATTGTTATCTGTGCTTTATTGACTATGCAAAGGCATTCGACTGTGTGGATCATAACAAATTATGGATAACATTGTGAAGAATAAGAATTTTAGAACCCTTAATTGTGCACATGCAGAACCTATACACAGACTAAGAGGCAGTTGTTTGAACAGAACAAGGGGATATTGCATGGTTTAAAATCAGGAAAGATGTGTATCAGGGTTGTATCCTTTCACCATACTTATTCAATCTGTATGCTGAGAAAATAATCCAAGAAGCTGGGCTATATGAAGAAGAAAGGGGCATCAGGATTGGTGGGAGACTCATTAACAACCTGTGATATGCAGATGACACCACCTTGCTTGCTGAAAGTGAAGAAGACTTGAAGCACTTACTGTTGAAGATCAAAGACTACAGTCTTCGGTATGGATTACACCTCAACAGAAAGAAAACAGAAATCCTCACAACTGGACCAATAAGCAACATCATGATAAATGGAGAAAAGATTCAATTTGTCAGGGATTTCATTTTACTTGGATCCACGATCAATAGCCATGGAAGCAGGAGTCAAGAAATCAAACGACGCATTTTATTGGGCAAATCTGCTGCAAAAGATCTCTTTAAAGTGTTGAAAAGTAAAGATGACACTTTGAAGATTAAGGTGTGCCTGACCCAAGCCGTGATATTTTCAATTGACTCTTACGCATGCAAAAGCTAGACAATGAATAAAGAAGACCAAAGAAGAATTCATGCCTTTGAATTATGGTATTGGCAAAGAGTATTTAATATACCATGGACTGCCAGAAGAACGAACACGTCTGTCTTGGAAGAAGAACTGCCAGAGTGCTCCTTGAAAGTGAGGATGGCAAGACTTCGTCTCACATCCTTTGGGCACATTATCAGGAGGGACCAGTACTTGAAGAAGGACTTCATGTTTAGTAAGGTAGAGGGTCAGCAAAAAAGAGGAATACTCTCAATGAGATGGATTGACACAGTGGCTGCAACAATAGGCTCAAACATAGCAACAATTGTGAAGATGGTGCAGGACTGGGCAGTGTTTTGTTCTGTTGTATACAGGGTCGCTATGAAACAGAACTGACTCGATGCCATCTAACAACAACAACAACAACACTTAGAGGATAGCAATTTTATAAACTTCTCTACCCTTTCAGGAATTTTAAAAAAGAGATTGAATTGTGTTCTCCAAAAAGATATATTGAAGTCCTAACCCTCTGTCTTAGCTACCTAGTGCTGCTGTAACAAAAAATACAAGTAGATGGCTAAGGAACAGGAATTTATTTTCTCACAGTTCTGGAGGATAAAAGTCTAAATCAGGGTTTCGACCTTGTCTTTTCCTTCTGTGAGCCTCTCTCCTAGTTTCTGGAGTCTGCTGGCCATTCCTTTGCTTGTAGACCAGTCCTCACATGGCATCTGTCTTCCCCTTTTGTGTGTGTTTCTGTGTCTATTCTGTCTTTTTTATAAGACACAACTTGGAAGGAATTAGGTTTAGGACCCACCTTACTCTGGTATGAGCTCATTACCATAACGAAAGAAACTCCTATTGCCAAACAGGGTCATATTTACAGGTACAGGGGTTAGGATTTCAATACATGCTTTTGGGGAACACATTTCAATCCATGACACAGAAGTACGCCAACCCACAGGTAAACATGATAAATCCGAGACTCTTAGTTTTCTAAAAGATTTTTGTTTTGTGGAGGGGGAAAAACTAATTTAACTAGTAACTTAAAACATGTTATTATTAAAATAAATATGGTTATATTGTGGCATACAATGCAAAATTCACACCAATTTTCCAGATGAAATATGATACTCCAGCATATTTGTGAGCTAAGCAATGGCCTTTTATCAAGGCCTCTAGAAAGACAGCATTCATTCTTTTCCTGATGGGGTACCTCAGAGTGAAAGGTTGAAATACATCATCCACAGTTTGCATTACCCAGTCATTATTCACAAGCAACCCTAAAAGTCTGTGACATGTAGTAATTTGTTAACCAAAGTGGAAATTTTAATCCTGTGCTGATGTGGGGCTGCTTTACAGGAACAAATTATTTAGTTGCGGAGTCGGTCTAGATGATCACTTGGCTAAGGCTTCTGGGCTCGGCAAT
Source organism: Dugong dugon (assembly GCA_030035585.1). NCBI lineage: Eukaryota > Metazoa > Chordata > Mammalia > Sirenia > Dugongidae > Dugong > Dugong dugon. Next base: position 51,746,441 of record CM057463.1, read on the forward strand.
ATTCTTCTCTGGTTCTTACCCATCTCATGGGAAATCTGATAAGATATGGGGCCATGTGTGAATTTTAGAAATCATACAAGTGATGTATTCAACAAATATTTACTGATCTACAGTATGAGTACACAAGAGCAAATAATAAAGACCCAATTCTTGCTCTTTCTGACCATACAGGTAGGATTAAGGATATATCCTTCTCCAGTATCTAGAATTTATGGCAAGTATGTGGCATGTGTGCTATTACTGCTCATTTGCCTGATTAGGATAGACATTGTTAATCGATCTTGGCACTCATTCTTGCTGAGCCCAGTTACGACTTCAAGAACAAAGGACATCTGTGCTTCCCATATACCTTCCTCTTAGGATTGGTAGCAAAAATGTCAGCATATTGTTTTAACCACTGATGTTGATAATACTGCATTCAAAGCAATGATTTCTGTTTACAAATAAGTCTTTTTCAAGGACACTTTTGGCATCTTTAATCACTTAAATTCATCCAAGGAGTTGAAAGCCTTTTGGAACATTGCAAGACGTCACAAAGGGATCCAATTTGAAGATCTAAGTGGGAATCCCATTAAGTTCAAAAAAGGACATTTTAGCCAATGTACACACACTGGAGGAAAAGGTGAATGAGCGTGTGCATGCGTGTGGGTTGGTGCAATGAAAATCAAACTTGAAACTGTTTAGCAAGGTAATGCTTCCTCAAGATCTGTCTCTGGAAGTCTGTGGTTATTTTTCACATGGACCTGTGAACCACCTTGAGGTCTCAGGAGAGGAGGGAGCTTGGATAAAAAATCTGAGATTGTCCCTGGCTGCAGCCCTGAGCCACGCAGACACAAGGGAAAGAGAGTGTGAGGCCAACAGCTGGGGTGAAAAGGAAGAATGGTGACAGGGACAGCCTTTGACACTTGATTTGCCTCAGGTTTATTTGCAGTTTTCCTGCTTTATCCGAAATATTGTATACTTGTTAAAACCACTAAATTGGAGTTATTCTGAATGATTTTTCTCTGAGTTTTGAGTAATAGCTGTTCATTTCAAAAGGGAACCACATTCAGAAGAAAAACTGGATCTAAAACAACTTCATTCTTCTGTTCCTAGGAAGGGGTGTTTGACTTGTCAGCTGAGAGCAGTGACAGCAGTCCTGGATACAGACAAAGCTACTACAGATTTCAGATGCTGGTAAGTCAATAATATATTGCCTTTCCAAAAAAGTAAGTTACTTTGGATCATGGTTTCTCAACCAGAGCAGTATTGGCTTCTTGGACTGGATAATTCTTTGTTGGGAAACGCTGCTGTGTGCATTCATTGTAGGATGCTTAGCAGCATCTCTGGCATCTACCCACTAGATGCCAGTTAGCATTCCCCACTCGCACCCAAGACGTGATGACCAAAAATGTCTCCAGACATTGCCAAGTGTCCCCGGGGAGCAAAGTTGCACCCGGTTGAGAAGCCCTGTTTTAGATAATTTAAAAAGAAAAGTCCATATTTGAATTGTAGAAAGTTAGTACAGTGGTAATATTTAATGGGCTGCTAAAATTTGAGGGTGTCTGACTTCTTCAAACCTCTGGTTTACTAAACTCAAATAGAAATGTGTTAGCAGTGAGAGCAGATCCTTTTTGGATATTAAGTATCTTTGTCATAATAGAAAAATTCTGATTGGGCTAAGGTTAAAAGATAAAGTTGAAACTCTCTGTTTGAATTCCAGTATCATCCTGATGGAAATCCTAAAACTGAAATAGCACCCAACAACTAAATAAACCAATTGGATTTCTAACGTTGCTTTTTTTTTTAAACCAGTCATTTAGGGCATAACGACTAGGATGTTTGTAGGTCCCCTTCACAAGTGTATAGCGAATATGAGGCCAACAGAACCTGGGCCTAAGAAAACCTTGACTTACTCTTATTTGCATCGTGGCGCTTAAACGTTCCAACAGGCAACTGCTGATGATCAATAGGTCAATAGAGACAGGAAAGAGGGTTCACCTCCCATAAACACCGTAGGCCAAATAAAAGGACATTAATCAATCCTGGGAGTACGCGTAATAAGAGCAAAATTGTGCCAAAAGATTTCTTTGCTGAAAATGCCCTAGTATTATGTCACTTTGATAAGAAAGGGGAGGAGGAGGAAAAGAAAGGACAGAAAATATCTAGCTTATATCAGCTGTCTAGTCAAACAAAGCACCCAGGATGGAAACTACTCAGGTAGTGGCTGGTAATGATTGGGAGACAGTAGGGGGCCTAAGGACACTTTTGGACGCTTTCTACTTAAGTACATTGATATGGACCCATCCCCATGATTTGTTTACCCATGCTATGACTTAGTATCTGGGCAGAACAGACAGCATACAAAATGCAGGCAAATCAGGCAAAAGCCAAATCACTACCCCTGTCTGCCCCAACCTCAATCACACCTACCTGTTGGATGTCACCACAGCCTATCTGTTGAATGTCCCGTTTTCATTTTCTCTTCTGCTGGGGTCATGTGTGTGCTGCACTGACACCCCACCCCCACCCCCCTGTCAATCACCATTGAACCGCCTGCATTTTCCAGTCAGGAAGTACTTTCTCTAACTTGGTCTCTCTGCCCTTCTACCTTACAGCCAATTCAAAGACTGAAAGGGAAACCAGAGAACGCTTTTGACAGGAAGGCAGCTGGCTTGCTAGCTATGCAGTCTTCCAGTGTTTTTAGAGCACCAAGCATGATTAAATCCACTGCCAACACAGTGGCATGCCGCCGGCTTCAGCCAGTGCCCGTCATTCCTAGACAAAATCCACCCACTCTGGCTCCTTCTTTGCTGGGGAACACAGCTCTGAGAAGCCTTGTCCTCACACTCTCTACCCAGTCCAACATATCAGAGAGAAATGGCAAGACCTCTGAACCTGGGAACCTGATGACCTACTTCAGTACGTCAGCTAGGTTTTCCCCGACACCCCAAATTCTGACTACTCCAGGTCTCCCCCCAAGGGGAGCACTTCACAGCACCAGCCTTCTCACCTCTTCCACAACTAAGGAGCCCCGAGGAGACATGTAAGCTGAAGACAGTGCTCAGTGCCCCCTTTTCTGGGAGGACAACCAAACCCACATCTTCTTGAGCTGCTGTCTGAGAAGTGTTCAATGCTCAGGTAGTTCCAGGTGTTCTCAAGCTTCAGACCATGGTTAATCACCCTGTAGCAAAAAATTAGGACCCTCTGTCTGTCTCCTGTGAGCTGACTATTTTTATAATGGGCTCACTTCAATTACCAAGTCCTCTGGAAATGAAGCTCCTCTATGAAGAAGCTTCCTTTGCAAACCCAGGAAAGTGATGTTGGCACGGGCCCTATGACTCTGAGGCAATTTATCACTAAGTTACCTGAAAATAAAGTAGTACAACTTGTAATCATCTCTGAACTTTTGTGTGTGTGTGTGTGGTGAAAAAACTTTTATTTAGAATTAGCCAGCTGGACTCAGTTTAGATGATCCCAATTTTGTTGGCAACATCCAAAGCGTTGTAGTCAGGAGCCAGTCGAACATATGCCTTCTTCTCTCCATCAGGCCTGATCAAGATGTTGGCCTTGGCCACATCAATGTCATAGAGCTTCTTCACAGCCTGTTTGATCTGGTGCTTGTTTTGGCCTTGACATCCACGATGAACACAAGTGTGCTGTTATCTTTGATCTTCCTCATCATGTCTGACTCAATGGTATGGGAGAACTTGATGATGGCATAGTGGTCAAGCTTGTTTCTCCTGGGGGCGCTCTTCCAAGGATATTTGGGCTGCCTTTGGAGCCTCAGTGTCTTGGGCTACCTCAAGGTGGGTTAAGTGTAGATTTTCATTTTTTTTTGTGGCTGTGAATGACTTTCAGCACTGCCTTCTTGGCCTTCAATGCCTTTGCTTTGGCTTCAGTTTTGGGAGGGGCAGGGGCTTCCTTATTTGCTTTCGGTCCCATCTTTGTAAAAAACTCATCTCTGAACTGTTGAAGACTAAAAACAAATGCCAACCTCTGGCAAAATTGGAAAGCCACAGGAATTTGTCATGTATGTGTCTGTCTTGTCTTTTTATAATTTTCCTCTGGCCCTAGAGATTCTAATCTCCTATTCTCAAAGTCTCTCTACCAAATCTGGAAAGATTCTGATGTGAGTCATTTAACATTTAATTCCTATAATACAGGCAGTTCCTGGATTGTGAATGACTTCTGCTCCTAAGTCTGTCTTTAAGTCAAATTTGTATGTAAGTCAGAATAGTCAGGTACAACTCATATCTAATGTCAGTTAGTCAAATGTCTGTCTTAGTATATAATATATAGTGTAACTTCCTATGCATAAAAACATTAAAGAAACACTTCCACACACTAAAACATCTTAACACAATAATACAGTAATAATAATAATAATAATTTTTTTTGTGCATCACAAAGTACCACCTGTTTGTTATTATGAACCATTGTATGTACCTTGAATTTTTAATGCAATAGGCTTTCTGAAGTTTGGTTCGTAACTATGTTCATAACCCAGGGACTGCCTGTACTCTTCAGACAACATTACCCTGATATCACTGATTTCTAACACTTGGGCTGTGGCCTCCAGAAGGAAAAAGCCCCAGACTGCAACAAACAGAATAATTCTAAACTGGAAAATTCTTAAAAGGCTAAGAAAGGGACTGTTTTAACAGGAAAAATTAAAAATCCACCAGCTTTTTTCACAGTTAAATCAAACAAATTTTTCCACAAATAGAAATAGCTGCAGTGACAAAATGTTCTCCGAGAGTGAGTTGGTAGAGATGATAATGGAAGAGTGAGCACAAATTAGGAACTAAAGCACAGCCAACTAAAGGCGACTACTGTTGTGGAACAGCTTTAGCACCTCCTCGATTTGATTACAGTACCACAAACAGTGACTAACTCAAAGATTTTAGTGACGTCTTGTGTGCAGCAAGTGAAACTAAGACCTTAGGACTGACTCAAAAGGAGGAAGCTGACTGGCTTAAAAAACTGTAAGTTGATCTACCTTAAAGTTGAAACTTTGACCCCATGCACAGCAGAACTAAACTCTGCCCGGTCCTGGGCCATCCGCATGACGGCTTGGGGACTGGGCTGTTTGCTAAATTTTTAGAAGTAGATCATCCAAGTCTGCCCCCGTCTGGAAGCTCTGCCGAAACCTGCTCACCCTCATAGCGACACGCAAGCCTCCACTGACAGACGGGTGGTGGCTGCACATGAGGTGCATGGGCCAAGAATCAATCCCGTGTCTCAGGCACGAAAGGCAATAATTCTACCATTGAACCACCACTGCCTCTCTGGGGAGAATAAAGCCGTGATTTGTAGCATTTGTCATGACATCAGTGATGTGGCATTGGGAATATATGGCCAACAACACATCATTATATAGTGTTTTCTCCATATAGATATAATAGACATAAATAGCCTCAAGAGCATAGATTATAGTAAAATAATTAGGAAGTGATGAGGTTTGAGTATTTATTACCTTTATATTTAATCACTTAATTTTAAGTTTATATAACTTAATTTTAAATAATTGCTGTGTTTAACAGGCAGCTCACAAAATGCCAAAAAAAAGCTTGCAACCGGCTCCAGCACATAACTAGACATCAAGTTTAAAATCAAAAGACAAATAGAAGCAGACACAGGGGAGTCTTGCAATGTCAGAAAGAGTATGTTGTTTCATTTCTAGACACAGCACAGAACCATTAAGAAAAGCTGTAAATGAGAGCAGTAATAGAAATCCTGATGATTACGATCGTAAGTACCACTCAGAAGTTTCTATGCTGCCCTTCATGTAGAAAAAAAATGTGTATTCATAAAAAAAATTCCCAGGAAGAAAGGAAAAGGAAATAAACAGATTGGCTATCATAAGCACAGCATGGGCTAGCATGAGATAAAGAAATAAGAGAAAAGGGAGGAAAACCTCCAGCTGAGCAAAAATAGAGCAACCAGAGAGATTTCTAAATATGGCTCTTCCCGGGTTTGGAATAATTCTTTGTACCTCACTTTTAGACATCACAGAAGCTCTTGTTTATTCATATTCTTTGTAGACATTGCTGATTTTCAAGGGCTTGTATTTGAGAGGAGAAACATTTTTAAAGATGAATGGATTGCTAGGGAGAGTGAGGGGAGTGGGGAGAAAGGATAAGGAACAAATGATTTCACTTTTTTTCTTAGACTGCAATCTTCTACTCTGAAAAATGGGATAGTATTAAAGGCAACTCAGTGGTTTTCAAAGACTGCCCAAAGGATTTACAGTGTATACTTGACGGTAGATCACCCATCACCAATATCCATTCTCTTTCCCATGGCAGACATCACGAATAAAGCAGGACACTTCATGCTGTTGAGCAAAGTGTGTTCTCAAGATCTCATCCCAGTGCAACAAGCTGTTATATGAGTTGAAACCTACTAGCCCATTCTGGCTAAGGCAAATATCAGAAAGCTGTAGAACAAATGAAGACTTGTTAATATATAAAAACCAAACATTCACATGGTTATTATAAGAAACACAGAGTAAACCATCTAATCTACCACTGCAGAAAGTAATTGGTTGCTTAAACTCAAACTTATGACTGCAGGGACTTCAAAACCAAGAGCTGCTGTTTTAGTAATTGCAAAAAATTTCATCTAATACCCAAGGGCTTGGAACAGATCCTAATGGTTATTTTATCTTCATTAAAGGCAATTGAATGATCAAGCCATCAACAGTAGGCTCAGCTTTCATGCTTGTGCCCAACAGGAAACAATTATATTTCAAGCCTTTAAAAAAATTACCATCATTTAGGCAGTCGATAGATAATTGGTCAGACTTTGATGCAGTAATGAATGCTGACTAGATAAATCTTCCCCGTTTGTAATTCCTTAATAACAGAAATAGAATTCAGTTTGCAGATATCTGTAACACAACACTCTTCCAAGGTCATTTTCTATTCTAAAAGCCTTTTGACAACAAGTAAGACTTTTTATTCACTGTTGTGTGTTAGGTGCCATTGAGTCAGATCTGACTCATAGTGCCCCTACGTGGAGTAGAACGGAACACTGCCCGGTCCAGTGCCATCCTCACAATCATTGCTCTGTTTGAGCCTGTTGTTGCAGCCACTGTCTCAGTCCATCTCACTGAGGGTCTTCCTCTTTTTCACCGACCCACTGCTTTACCAAGCATGATATCCTTCTCCAAGGACTGGTCCCTCCTGATAACATGTCCAAAGTACGTGGGATGAAGTCTCGCCATCCTCGCTTCTAAGGAGCATTCTGGCTGTACTGCTTCCAGGACAGATTTGTTCGTTCTTCTGGCAGTCCATGGTTTATTCAATATTCTTTGCCAATACCATAGTTAAAACACATCATTGTTCTTCAGTCTTCCTTATTCAAAACCTAACTTTCACATGCATAGGAGGCGTCTGAGAATACCATGGCTTGATTCAGGCACACCTTGGTCCTCAAAGTGAGATCTTTGCTTTTTAACACTTTTCTTTTGCAGCAGACGGTTCCAGTGCAATACATAGTTTGATTGCCTGACAGCTGCTTCCATAGGTGTTGATTGTGGATCCAAGTAAAATGAAATCCTTGACAACTTCAAACATTTCTCCGTTTATCATGATGTTGCTTATTGGTCCATTTGTGGGGATTTTTGTTTTCTTTATGTCTAGGTATAATCCATACTGAAGGCTGTAGTATTTGATCTTCATCAGTAAGTGCTTCAAGTCGTTTTCACTTTCAGCAAGGAAGGTTGTTCCATCTGCATATCACAGGTTGTTAATGAGTCTTCCTCCAATCCTGATGCCCCATTCTTCTTCATGTAGTCCAGCTTTTCAGATTATTTGCTCAGCATACAGATTGAATGAGTATGGCAAAAGGACACAATTCTGATGCACACTTTTTCTGATTTTAAATCATGCAGTATCCCCTTGTTGTGTACCAACGACTTCCTCTTGGTCTATGTACAGGTTTGGCGTGAGCACAAGTAAGTATTCTGGAATTCCCATTCTTTTCAGTGTTCTCCATAATTTGATGATACAGTAAAATGCCTTTACATGTTGCATAGTCAATAAAACACAGGTAAACATCCTTCTGGTGTTGTAGAGAAAAACCTGAATGCTGTTTTCAGTTAAAACAGAGAGGTTTATTAAGGATTTAAAACAATTGCAATTGGGGAATTATGTAGCCCATTGAAAATGGAACCAGATATTCGTGGCAGAGTTCCGTTATACAAGTATTCTTATGGGGTAAAAAGAGTAACCAAAACATAGGGAATTTACAGGAAAATCAATGAATATTGTAATAATCACACTCTGGTTACTGATTATTAATAGTATAGTTAGTGATTACAGTTAGTTGCACAGGATGCGTAGATCATGGTCACAAGATGCTTACATGTATTTTCTTTGTCTATCTTGCAAAAATATCTTGTTGGCAACAGCACCCAGACAGCACTCTTTCTGAATACATGTATTTTGAGGGGTGCAGATGGTCACTTGGCTAAGACCCCCCAGGGCATATGGTTTCACATCCTGGTTTTGACTACCGAGGAAAAACATGTTTTTTCAAAAAAACATAGCTGTTAGTCTAGAAATCCAGATTAAAATTAGATAACATGGTCAGCATATTACGCCTCTGTCTCACTGGCTTCACTGAAAGTTGTCTTTTCCTGTGACAGTGGTATTCTCTGCTTTCAGCCGAGATCCATCTGACGTCAGCAACGTCCTACGTCCTGTTCTGATTCCAGTTTGAATTTCTGGCAGTTCCCTGTTGATGTACTGCTGCAACAGTTTTTGAATGATCTTTAGCAAAATATTACTTGCATATAATATTAATAATATTGTTCGATAATTTCTGCATTCCATTGGCTCGCCTTTCTTTGGAATCTCTTCCAGTCAGTTGGCCAGGTAGCTGTCTTCCAAATTTCTTGGCATAGATAAGTGAGCGCTTCCAGTGTTGCATCCATTTGTCGAAATATCTCAATTGGTATTCCGTCAATTTTTATTCATATAGACATATAATTTATGCACAACTTGATTATATCATAATTTAATCAGTTTGGGCAAATTCAATTATATCAATGAAATAGGAAGAATAGAAAATAGAGACCAAAGCCCAAGACTTTCTTTGCATTTTTAAAATGCAAAAAATGTTAAAGAATCAGATTGGTGGCATGACAACTCAATTGTTATGTAATAGTAGTAAAATATGCAAAACAATAACTGACAATTTGTCCATTTTCATCGAAGGTCCCCTCTTAGAATGTTTCCAAATTGAGTTGAATAAAAGTAACATCTTTTCTTAAAGAAAAAGAAAAATACATGAAATAATCACACAAGTATGGACATGATCACAACAATGTAAAACAAATGCAAGTCAAGGAAGGATGAAGAAAAAGTCCGGAGAACATAACTCTACAGAATTTTTATAAAACCTAAGGCAAATATTGCTTTGCACAAATAAATGTAAATACAAAGGAGCACTGCAATCAAAGATCCTTGGCTTTGTGCTGAAGACAAGAATAAGCTGTGATTGTCCCCACTGTCTGTGCCTTAAGGGTTCATCATTCTAAATAAATCCTCTGCATAGCTAAATATAGAACAGAAAGGCTTGTAAAACATTGTCAAAGACCCTGCCACATTTGAAAATGCCTTCTTTAAAAAACCATGGTACCCTCCCACCTGGTTTATCTGTGTCTTTAACATAGAAAAAGAACTGGGGGGAGATTTTAAAACTCAAGAACAAGAAAACCTTGGGAACAAGATAAACATATTAAATACTTATTAAAAAATTCAAGAGTGCTTAATTAAGTTTATTAAGTGGCATTATTAACAAATAGAGATATTTCTGACTCAGAAGAAGGTAAACGAAGATGTTGTTGTGTGCCTGCGAGTTGATTCCAATTCATAGCGACACTATAGGACAGTAGAACTGCCCGACAGGGATTTTTTAGACTGTAAATTTTATGGGAGCAGACCTCCAGGTCTTTTCTCTGGTTAGCAGCCAAGCACTTAACCATTATGCCACCAGGGCTCCTTCAAAGATAGTGGACAGTAAACAAAATGAGCCATACAGATCCATATTACTCCTTAACTAAGACGGGAAATCATCTGTCTTCATACTGTTGTTGTATGCCATTGAGTTGATTATGACTCATAGCAACCCTATATGATGGAGTAGAACTGCCCCATAGTGTTTCCTAGGCTGTAATCTTTAAGGGGTCAGCTCTCCAGGTCTTTTCTTCAGCGGAGTGGCTGGTGAGTTTGACACGAGAACCTTTTGGTTAGCAGCCAAGCACTTAACCATTGTGCCAACAGGGCTCCTTATCTCCACATTAAAAAAAACAAAACAAAAAACCCACTGCCATCGAGTCAATTCTGACTCATAAATACCTAACCAGAGAAAAATACAAATTATGATCAGAACAGATTTATCACCAATGAGCACTTGGCAGATAATATAAGAAAAATTTTAGTTCATTACTATAAATTGCAATAAAATGCCCACGTTAATGAGCTGCTATAAAGGGCATTCCTTTGAACATTTTGGAAGGAAAAGGCAATTTGAAGGAAATATTCCCTGAATAATTAACGTTCCACTTAAGTCACACATAAAACCAAGCAATTACAACTCCTTGAAATTCACAGTAAGGACAGGAACAGAGCATGGCTGCCCTCTCTGCTTTTCTTAAAGGCTCATCATTATAAACTGAGGGAGCTGCTTGGAGAAATCATCGCAGATCACTCGGCATGATGGTCCCTGAGGCTTTGCACATTGCTAGCCATCTTATCATTAATATCACATGCAAGTAAAATTTTGCTGAAAATCATTCAAAAACAGTTGTAGCAGTACATCAACAGGGAACTGCCAGAAATTCAAGCTGGATTCAGAAGAGGACATGGAACGAGGAATATCATTGCTGATGTCAGATGGATCTTTGCTGGAAGCAGAGAATACCAGAAAGATGTTTACCTGTGTTTTATTGACTATGCAAAGGCATTCGAATGTGTGGATCATAGCAAATTATGGTTAACATTGCAAAGAATGAGAATTCCAGAACACTTAATTGTGCTGATGAGGAAACTGTACATAGACCAAGAGGCAGTCGTTCAAACAGAACGAGGGAATACTCTGCAGATAAACTTCTCCATCTCTCTGTTCACATATCTACTGAAGATGGACATCAACATAGCAAAAATCATGGACAAAATTATTTTGGTTAGGGAGTCAGGTTTACAGGAAATATTCAAGGTTATATTATTTTGGAGATCAGAATCAGTTAGGGTGACCCCAGCCTTTGTGTTTTATCTCAGGATACAAAGCTTTGTTTGTCCTGTGATATGTAAAGTGTCTACTAATCTTGGAAGCAGGGAAAAGTGCCAGCTTTTGCTTCTGTAAGTCACAAGGTAAAAACACAGCAGTTGGGGCCATCCCTACCTAAAGGAGGCAGTTGAGAGGGTCACTGTGAACTGGACAGACTTTCAAGAGTAAGTGTCTACCACTGTCTGGCTATGCTAAGGCTAATTGAGCCTAGTTATGTAGTTATAGAAGTCCAAAATGCAGATCCCTAAGTCTTCACATTTGACCAGTACTTTAGATAAAGCACTTTTATACCTTTTCATACAGTCAGTCCTCAAAATTCTGTGAGAAAATACTACTAGATAATATTTATTAAACTTTTCCTATGAGCTCAGGCTGCTAACCAAAAGGTTGACAGTTCAAATCCACCTCTGCTCCTGGGATCCCTATGGGGCAGTTCTACTCTGTCTCAGAATCAACTCGATGGCAATGGGTTTGGTTTTTTTTGTAATCTCTATCAGAGCAGTCAGTGGTGGTAGCCAGGCACCACCTAGCTGTTCAAGGCTTAATCTGGTGGAGGTTGTGGTAGTTGTGGTCCATTAGTCCTTTGGACTAATCTTTCCCTTGTGTCTTTGGTTTTCTATGTTCTCCTTTACTCCAGCCAGGTTAGGCCCAGTAGATGTATCTTAGATGGCCACTCACAGGCTTTTAAGACCCCAGATGCTACTTACGACAGTTGGATGTAGAACATTTTCTTTATAGACTATGTTATGCCAATTGAGCTAGATGTTCCCTGAGGCAATGATCACCAGCCCTCAGCTCAGTAACTCAGTCCCTCAGGGAGTTTGCATGTGTCTGTGAAGCTTCTATGACTTTGCCTTGGTCAAGTTGTGCTGACTTCCCCAGTATTGTGTACTGTCTTACCCTTCACCAAAGTTACCACTTATCTAGTGTTTTTTCCTCCCCACCCCTCCCCTCCCTCGTAACCATCAAAGATTCTTTCTTTCTGTGTGGTAACATTTTCATGAGTTGTTATGACTGGGGTCTCATACAGTATTTGTCCTTTAGTGATCAACTTATTTCACTCAGCATAATGCCCTCCAGATTCATCCATGTTGTGAGATGTTTCACAGATTCATCATTGTTCTTTATCATTGCATAGTGTTCCATTGTGTGTATGCACCATAATTTGTTTATCCATCTGTCTGTTGGTGGGCACTTAGGTTATTTCCATCTTTTTGCTATTGTGAATAATGCTGCACTGAACATTGGTGTGCATATGTCTATTCGAGTGACGGCTCTTACTTCTCTGGGATATATTCCTCAGAGTAAGATTGCTGGATCATATGATATTTCTATTTTTAGCTTTTTAAGAAAGTGCCATATTGTTTTCCAAAGTCGTACCATTTTGCATTCCCACCAGCAGTGCTTAAGAGTTGCAATCTCCCCGCAACCTCTCCAGCATTTGTTGTTTTGTTTTTTTGATTCCTGCCAGTAATGTTGGGGTGAGATAGTATCTCATCGTAGTTTTTATCTGCATTTCTCTAATGGCTAGCGATCATGAGCATTTCCTCACGGGTCTACTAGCCACGTGAATGTCTTCTTTGGTGAAGTGTCTGTTCATATCCTTTGCCCATTTTTTAATTGGATTATTTGTCTTTTTATTGTAGAAGTGTTGGATTTTCCTCTAGATTTAGAGATTAGACTTTTGTCTGATATGTCATAGCCAAATTTTTTTTCCCAGTCTGTGGGTTCTCTTTTTAACTCTTGGTGAAGTCTTTTGATGAGCATAACTGTTTAATTTTTAGAAGATCCCATTTATCTAGCTTACCTAATATTTTATTTTTTAACTTTACAGAGAGATACAAGACAGGAATATTGCATGCACAATATCTTCATGCCATTGGGAAGCTCAGGGCTACCTGTGTATACAGCTTTTTGGCCCCCTTCATCTACCCAAGGGTGTATAGCTGCTAAGGAAGAGATGGAGGAGCATAAGTTAATCTTGTTGGTTTCTCAACCAGTAATCTACTTTGGTGCCAACTCATAGTCCTCCCAGTCTATGCAGTTCCACAGTTCAGGGATTTGACAGCAAACAAGGCAGATAGCTCTCAGTACAAAAATATTCCTCACCTTTCTTAACTTGGTAGTTGCCAAGGAAACAGTGCAGTGAGAAGGTAAAGCCAAGATCACTTTCCCAGGTAGGCCTAACCTGTTCAGGGTCCAGGCTTGATGTTAACCCTTACTCATAGGAATCTGCTGGGGGCTTTAAGGAAAGGCTTCTAGGCTCTTAAAAAGAGACACAGAAGAAGATAAACAGTTTCATTCCTTTGGACATTTTTGTGTCTGGATTTGGTGCTTAGGACTCCATTTTCCTGGTCCATTTAGCTTCCCACACTATACTCTAAGACATCTATTTTCACAATTTCCCCTCTTTCCTCAACTATCTTCTCCAGTTCTCATTCTCAACTGCTAACTTGCTGAGAAAACAGAGTAAGAAAAATTCTGCACAGTCCCACTACCACATACCAAATCATTTCCTTTTTTACTCATATCCTCCACTTTCCCTCTTGTTACTATGGAGATATTATCCATACTCCAATCTAAGGCCAACCCTTCCACTTGTGCTTTAGAGTCTGTTCCCACTCATCTATTCAAGGACCTCACTCTAGCAATGAAAGGTACACCTCTCTTCTCCTCTGGTTGATAATTTCTATCAGCACACATCCTTCAGTATTACTTATTTTAGCAAATACGTCTGACTTGACTTCACATCCTCCTTTAGCTATGGCCCATTTCTCTACTCCCAATGATAGCTAAATATCTCAAAAGAGTTTTCTATGCTTGTTGCCTCCAATGCCCCTAGTCTCACTCATTCTGAATTTTGTTATTTGTAACCTGAGTTACCTTAAATATTATAATCTGGTAAACTCAATAAATCTTTTTCCATTGAATACGGAGTACTTTCTATAACTCAAGGCTATTACATAGAAACAGAGTGCCTCAACATGAGAAATCCATCACTGAAATAGCAGTATATTGGGACATGCTTCTAATATGACCAAACAGATTAAGGAAATGCTCATACCCAAACTTAAACAAGGAAGTTACTTCTTTGCATCTAATAGCAACATAATTTTTCATAATTAATTTATTTGCTTGCTTAATATGGGTTTTGAGTGATTATGATTCAAGACAAATTAAAATATTATCTTTTTAACCCAAGTATTGGAGCCCTGGTAGTGCAGTGGTTAAGAGTGTGACCGCTAACCAAAAAGATCAGCAGTTCAAATCCACCAGCTGCTCCTTGGAAACCCTACGGGGTAGTTCTCCTCTGTCCTATAGGGTCGCTATGAGTCGGAATGGAATAAATGGGTCTTTTTTTTATTTTTGCTTAACCCAAGTTATACATTTTATCATTTTTTGAACACTAGATGCTTTTTAAGTATCAACAAGAATATTTAAAAGTTATTTGGATACTAGTGATGTATAAAATGAAGTAGTTTAAAATGAGGTTCAAAATCCTATTATCTTTACTACATATTTATTATATATCTTTAGTACATATCTAAAAGCTCCTTTAATCCATAAGCAATCTCAGTTGTGTGGTGTTACAATTTCTTTTACATAAAAAATAAGCTTGAAATTTTATGATGTTCTCCCATGAATGAACATATTGAATTGTGGCAATAACCTGGTGAGGTCAGTGAGGTAAAACAATTGCTCCATTTTTTTTAAATGGAAAAAACGAGTGTTTATGATAAAATCAGGACATAAAAAAGTCTCTGAAAGGCTGCAGTAATGCAGGAGAATATAAAGTTGAAATCTAAACAGATAGGAAAGTTCTTGTCGTTGAGAGTCCAAAAGAACAATTGCACAAATAGAGAATGACTTAGCAATGGCACTTGTGGAAAATAAGCAAGCACACAAGCAAGCAGGACAATGAGTCTGCAGTGCTATATTATCTCCTACATAGCTGCTAAAATCTTGGACTGGATTGAAAATATGATTTTAACAGCCAACACTTACTAAGCACTGTACCAGCCTTGCCTACATGGAGTAAGCAGTTGTTAGAAATGGGAAGTAATTAGAACATGGAGATGGTTGTTTTTCCACTCAATCTGGGCAACATATGCATAGACAAAGAGATTATTCAAAGAACTACCAAGAAACACTTAAAGGAACAGGACTGGCCTGGAGTGCAGACTCAGGGGTTATGTGTTTGCTGCATAGGACTGTATGACCCTAAAGAATCAAACTATGATTAATGCAGAGAGCTGAAGGAAAATAGAGTTCATCCCAATATACAAGGTAGAAATTTGTACAAGTGAAAACTACTAAAATTGGAATGAGTACATTAGAAAGGAAAAGGAAATAGGTACTATGTACCATACCATGTGTATGCGTTATCTATTGCTGCATTACGAATTACCTCAAAATTTAGTGGCTTAAGACAACCCAGATTTATTATCTCCCGGTGTCTGTGGGTCAGGAATCTGGACATGGCTTAGCTGGGTCTTCTGCATCAGGGTCTCTCACAAGGCTTCAGTCAAGGTGTCAGCCAGGGCTGCAGTCATCTGCAGGTTCAACTGGGACCAGTACAGCTTTCAAGATTTCTTAGCGGTTGTTGGCAGGATTAAGTTTTTTGTGGGCTTTTGGACTGAGAGCCTAGAGTTCCTTGCCAGCAGGCTCGCTCCGTCAGGGCAAGCATGCAAGAAAAGCCAGGGAGAGAACATCAGCAAGATCAAAGAGAATGGACAGATATAAGTACTTTTGGGGGATTAAAAACAAAAGGGAGATGTAGATGCAAAAGATGAGTCTGACATTTCTTGTTTGTGCACTGGGATAGAGGGTGGTGCCAACTCACCTGAGACAAACATAAAAGAGAACCAGGTTTGGAGACGGGAGGAACATGCATTTGGTTTTTACATGTTATGTTTGAGGTGCTTTTGAGCTCCCCAGCTGGAGATACTGAAGTGGATACAAAGCTCAGAGAAGAGAACTGGCCCAAAGATGTAAACTTGAAGACATTAGTGTATAGATTGTAGTTGATAGCTTCATATTGTTGTATTTATATTGACAAATATGATAGTTACTCTGACTTATTTAGTTGTTCATTTGCAAGGATTCCAGGTAAGAACAAAATAAGGTAGGGTTTAACACAAAAATTTACTGTTAAACTTACTATTGCCTTCCAATTCCCTTCCCTCCTTTATTTTAAAAACACCTGACAGATTAAGAATTAGGATTCAAGGAAATGAATGTATGTGGCATCCCATAATCTCTGCCTCCTGGTATTTGCGCCTTTGTATAATTCCCTCCCTGTGAGTGTGGGCAGGGCCTGACTTACTTCTAACCAATAGAAAATGGCAAAGGTGATGGGATGTTACTCCATAATCACAGTACATTCATTATATAAGACTCAGTCTTGCTAGCTGACTGGGGCTAGAGATTCTCCTTGCTGCTTTGGTGAAGTGAGCATGTTGAGGAACCCCATGAAGCAAGGACCTGCGGGTGGCCATTACAAGCCCCCGTTATACAGCTACAAGGAAATTAATTCTGCCAACAACCTGACTGGGCTGTGGAAGCGAGTTCTTTTCCAGTCGAGCCTGCAGATGAGAACACAGCCAGCTGATATTTTGATTGAAGCCTTATGAGACCAAGAGCAGAGGATCCAGTTAACCAGTGCCCTAACTCTTGACTCACTGAAACTGTGAGTTAATAAATCTGTGCTGTTTTAAGCCACTAAGTTTGTGGCAATTTGTTACATAGCAAAGAAAACTAATACAAGTAATACTTAAGCTTTTATTTAGCTCATTCTAAACAATAACCTGTTTGCTGCAGAAACAGTTGCGTACTTTTTTTTTTTTTTTTACAGATTTTATTTGGGTCAAGAACACTAGGGTGAAAAAGAATCAGGAAATCTACATTATGCCCACCACAGCAACCAGCTTAAATCTCATCTCTGTGATACAGGACAAAAAGCTGCCTCACAGGGGTATTAGTAGTATGAAATGTGAGAGTGACATTGTTAAGTGAAAAGAACCACAATATGGCAAGCTTTACCACTATTTTAGGCAAGATAAAATAGATGTAGAGAATAATAAATTTATTTAAATAAATCTAGAATTAAAAGCCAGAGCTGGGAAAAGACCAAGAAACCAAGTTATCAGAAACTCACACGCTTACATTTTCATAGGTAGAAAAATGTAATTAAAAGTCATCTCATGTTTTTTGTAATCAGCTAAATCAAAAGTAATACATAATTGTAGCAAGGCCAATGTCTAAAGCTTTTTCAAACAAAAAGTAGTCACAATTGATTAGAGTGGATATGCACAAAACTCACATCTAGACAAACTGAGTTAATTTGGGGGCAAACCACATTTTAAGGTAGATAATAATGTGTCTGAATGTTTTCCCTGTGGCTTAATTTTCATTTTGAAAAGTTATAGAAAATCCTAGTTCCAGAGTTGCAGATTATAAAAATGGTGGTATGTGGGCATCAGACCTTCTCATCTAACTTCACAAGGGGGGAGGAGAATCATTATCAGCAGCAACAGTCCAAGGCTGATTCTTATGAGATTGAGGTCAAACATACCTCCACTGTCCAGTCTTTTTACCAATTCTGTCACCAGCCATCCCTCCCAAGGTACTCTCTACTTCTCTACTGGGTTTGATAATTCGTTGAAATGGCCACACAGAACTCACGGACCATACTCACAGTTATGGGGTTTATTAGGGAAGTGACAAGGATAACTCAGGATGCAGTTCTTCAATCAGTATACCTTCTTCTCACTCTCTGTCGCCAGGCCCTGCTGGGGCCTTCCTACCTCTGGTCTCCTTGTTCCTGCCATCTTGCGCCGCTATTGCTTGGACATCATGCTTGATAAAGTAGAAGGTCAGCAAAAAAGAGGAAGACCCTCAAAGAGATGGATTGACACAGTGGCTGCAACAATGGGCTCAAGCATAACTATTGTGAGGATGGCGCAGGATCTGGCAGTGTTTCTGTCTGTTGTACATAGGGTGGCTATGATTTGGAACTGACTCAATGGCATCTAACAACAACAAAACTGCAATAGGAGATCAGAGCTTAGATCATAGGTTTCTTAGTTTTCCTCTAATTCCAAAGCTCACATTTGCTTCAGGGCATGACTGATTTCATTATTCATTAACTATTACTTAAGGAGCCCTGGTGGCACAAGTGTTAAAACACTTGGCTTCTAATCAAAAAGTTGGTGGCTTGAACTCACCCAGCCACTCCACTGGAGAAAGACCTGGTGATCTGCTCCCATAAAGATGAGAGCCTAGAAAACCCTGTGGGGCAGTTCTACTCTGTCACATGGAGTTGCTATGGGTTGGAACAGACTCAACAGCACCCAACATCGTTAGTTAAGGTCCCTTCCTCCCTCTAGAGATTGAATTGCTCCCAGGTTGTTTTCCTGGCTTCCTTCTCTCTCTACAGTCCCTACCAAAAAGAACTTACCCTACTGTATGGATTTAAATACCATCTATATACTACTTCTTCCACTCCCAATGAGCTCCAAGTTTCTACATACATTTACTGAACATACTGACTTATAGGAATATATCTGCTAGGATCTCAGACTCAGCATGCCAAAAAACACAACTCTACATTATCACCCCAAACCTGCCTCTCCCTGTCTTCTCCAATCAGTAAATGCCACCATCATTCACCAGGAGTTACTCTTTTTTTTTTTTTTTTAACCTTTTGAATATATTTTATTGTACAGGTAGCAGCCATTATTAGCTGATTTGCATTCTGATTTTGTACATTTAACTCTACATAATTCCTCATTGTCTTAAGTGAACAGTTTTTAAAAAAATTTTTTTTATTGTACTTTAGATGAAGGTTTACAGAATAGTTTCTCATTAAACAGTCAGTACACATATTGTTTTATGACATTGGTTAACAAGCCCACGACATATCAACACTCTCCCTTCTTGACCCTGAGGACCTTTTTTTTGGTGAAAATATACATAGCCAAAGTTACACCATTTTGAAAGTTTCTACATGTACAATTCAGTGACATAGATTACATTCTTCCAGTTGTACTGCTATTCTATCCTTTTCCAAATTATTCCATCACCATTATCTTCAACTTATACTGTCCCATAGGCTTCCCATCAAACCTTTTGAGTTGCTGTTGTCAATTTGATCTCACATAGATAATTCTTTTTTTTGTGTACCTTAGATGAAGGTTTGCAGAACAAATATTTCCTCATTAAACAGTTAGTACACATATTGCCCTATGATACTGGTTAACAACCCCATGACATGTCAACAGTGTCCCTTCTCAACCTTGGGTTCCTTATCGCAAGCTTTCCTGTCCCCTCCTGCCTTCTAGTCCTTATCCCTGGACTGCTGTGCCTCATTAATCTTGTTTTGTTTTATGAGGCTGTCCAGTCCCCGGCTGGACGGTGAACTTCGGGAGGGGCTTCACCACTGAGCTAAAAGGGTGTCCAAGGGCCATACTCTCGGGGTTTCTCCAGTCTGTCAGGCCAGTAAATCTGGTCTTTTTTTGTGAGTTAGAATTCTGTTCTACATCCTTTTACAGCTCTGTCCAGGACCCTCTTGTGATCCCGGCCAGAGCAGTCAGTGGTGGCAGCTGGGCACCATCCAGCTACACTGGACTCAGTCTGGTGGAGGCCGTGGTAGCTGTGGTCCATTAGTCCTTTGGACTAATCTTTTCCTTCTATCTTGTTCTCTTCATTCTTCCTTGGTCCCAAAGGAGCAAGACCAGTGGAGTATCTTAGATGGCTGCTCACAGGCTTTTAAGAGCCCAGACGCTACTCACCAAGGTAGAATGTAGAACATTGTCTTTATAAACTGTTATGCCAATTGAGCTAGATGTTCCCCCGAGACCATGGTCCCCACAGCCCTCCGCCCAGCAATTCAGTCCCTCAGGGAGTTTGGAAGTGTCTATGGAGCTTCCATGACCTTTCTTGTACAAGCTGTGCTGGCTTCCCCAGTAATGTGTACTGTCTTATCCTTCACTAAAGTTACCACTTATCTATTTAGTTCCCCCAGACTCCTCCCACCCCTCATAACCAACAAAGATGGTTTCTTTTTGTATGTAAACTTTTATATGAGTTATATAGTAGGGGTCTCATACAATATTTGTCCTTTTGTGGTTGACTTATTTCACTCAGCATAATGTCCTCCAGTTTTGTTCCTCTTACTCTCCTGTGCTGAGTTCCTTTTGTTTGTGGATGTTTTTCACTTCTTTTGTTTTTATAGGTTTTGTTTTTACTGAGACTTTATGTTTTTCTTCTTTATTTTGATGAGTAGGTTTATTTTCTTTGTGGTTAACTTGAAATTTACCCTTATCTTCCTAGATTTGAACCAGTCTATTATTACTTGGTATCGCTTGATGCCCTCTCCATTAGAAGGTTCTATATCTACACCATTTATTCCGTCTTTTATTGTTCTGATGCTGTTGTCATTTACAGATTAACCTCTCTGGTTCCCTTTTGTAATTCTTTTGGTTTTGCATAGTCCTTAAGAGTTCATTTCCTAGGTTGTTATCTGGCTAGTACAATCCTGTGTCCTATATTCAGCCTGTGGTCTGAAATTGTTTATTCTCAGATTGAAGGACTTCCTTTAATAAGTCTTGTAAGTTTGGTTTGGTTTTTACAAAGTCCCTTAATTTCTGTATATCTGGAAATGACCTAATTTCACCATCATATTTGAATGAGTGTTCTGCAGGATATATTATTCTTGGCTGGTAATTGTTTTCTTTCAAGGTTTTATATATGTCATCCCACTGCCTTTTTTTTTTTTTAAATTGTACTTCAGGTGAAGGCTTACAGAACAAATAGTTTCTCATGAAACAGTACACATGTTGTTTTATGACACTGGTTAACAACCCCACAACATATCAACCCTCTAACTTCTCAACCTTTTTTTCTTGGTGAAAATGCACATAGCCAAAGATACACCATTTCAAAAATTTCTACATGCACAGTTCAGTGACATTGACTACGCTCTTCCAATTGTGCTGTTATTCTCACTTAAGATGAAGGCTTACAGAACAAAATAGTTTCTCATTTAACAGTTACTACAAATGTTGCCCTATGACAATGGTTAACAATCTCACAACACATCAACAATATCCTTACGCAACCTTGGCTTCCCTATCACCAGCTTCCTTGTCCCCTTCTGCCTTCTGGCCCTTGTCACTGGACTCCTGTACCTCGTTAGTCCCATTTAGTTTTATGGGGCTGTCCACTCCTAGGCTGAACAGTGAATCTTGGAGGTAACTTCACCACTGAGCTAAAAGGGTGCCTGGGGGCCATACTCTCGGGGTTTCTCTAGTCTCCTTTAGGCCAGTAAATCTGGTCTTTTTTTTGTGGGTTAGAATTATGCTCTACATCCTTTTCCAGCTCTGTCCAGAACCCTCTGTTGTGATCCTGGTCAGAGCAGTCAGTGGGGGTAGCCAGGCACCATCTAGCTGTACTGGACTCAGTCCGGTAAAAGTCTTGGTAGCTGTGGACAATTAGTCCTTCAGACTAATCTTTTCCTTGTATCCTGTTCTCTTCCTTCTCCCTTGCTCCCGAAGGGATGAGACCAGTGGTGTATCTTAGATGGCCGCTCACAGGCTTTTAAGACCCCAGACACTACTCACCAAGGTAGAATGTAGAGCATTGTCTTTATAAGCTGTGTCATGCCAATTGCCCATTGCCTTCTTGCCTGCATGGTTTCTGCTGAATAATCCAAGCTTAGTCTTATTGTTTCTCCTCTGTATGTGACTTCTTGTTTTCACGAGCTGCTCTCAGGATTCTTTGTTTGTCTTTAGTTTTGGTGAGTGTGATTATGATATGCCTTGGTGATTTTCTTTTGTGGTCTCTCCTATATGGGGTTTGTTGAACTTCTTGGATGGTCAGCTTTTCATCTTTCATGATATTGGGCAAGTTTTCTGTCAGCAGTTCTTCAATGATCCTCTCTGTGTTTTCTGTTTTCTCCCCGTTCTGGAACTCCGATCACTCGAAAATTTTTGCTTTTGATTGTATCCCACATAATTCTCAGGGTCTCTTCATTTTTCTTTGTCCTTTTTTCTGAGTTTTTCTCGAACAGAGTTGTATCAAGGTGTTTATCTTCAATTCCACTGATTCTGTCTTCCACTGTTTCAAATCAGCTCCTCAGCCCTTCTATGACACTGCCCATTTCTGAAATCTTGTTATCTTTTGTATTGCTAATTGTTGTTTTTGTATAATTTCTAGTTGTGAATTTTGGCATTTTGTTCCTGCATTATTTTCCTGAATTCTTCCATTTTTTTCTGTATTTTCCATGAATTTGTCTGCCTTTTCCATGAATTTGTCTATTTTTTTCCTCATTTTTGTCTGCTTTTTGCTTCAACTCTTTGATAATTCTGAGTATTAGAGATTTGAATTCCCTATCGGGTAGTTCTAGTGCCTTTTCGTCCACTGGAAAGTCATCTGGTGTTTTATTTTGGATGCCTACTGGAACCATCCTGTCCTGTTTTTGTAAATGTTTTGATATTGTCTGCTGTCTTCAGGGCATTCAGTAGTTATTTTTCTCATTTATTGACTGTGGATTTGTTTTGCCCATTTTTTTTTTTTATTTGGCTACTTCTGAGCAGGCGGGCTGTCTGTTCTTTGTTGTTTGCTCATCTGTTGGCATGATACTTTTTGCCTCCTTCTCCAGTTGGCTTGCTCAGATATGGTACAGCAGGGCAGGGCTAGCTGAAGAGAAGTTGCTAGGATGGGTTGTTTGTGGCACTTACTACAGCCACCAGGGCTAGTTGGTAATCAGTGCAGGGCAGGTTCCAGTAGGCCGTGCCTGTGCTGCTTAGTGGTGTGATGTTAAGCACACAGTGCAGGTAGGCAGGATGAAGGGGGGAGATTGTGATGTGTGGAGCTAAGATGGGTATGGGAGACAGGAGAGAGGAACAGGAGCTAAAAACATACAAAGAAACAAAAAGAGTGCTAGGGCAGCTTGCCGTTGGAGTGGAGAGATGAGAGACTACGAAATGGAAAAAAACAAGAAGGGGAGAAGGGGAGGAAAAAAAGAAAAGAATGAATAAATAAAAATTAGAAAGGAAAAAGAATAGCAAAGCTCCCAGGGATCCCACCAGTGCAGCTACGAGGTCTGGGGAAGTTGTTCCCAGGTGTTGAAGTACAGCCTGTCTAGAATGCATAGAGGTATTCAGCACCAGGTATTCAGGGGACAGAAAAAGAAGGAAGGTATAGAGAGATGAGAAACTAAGTAATGAAGAAACAGAAAAAGGGAAAAAGAGGGAAAACAAAACAAATTAAAAAAGAAAGAAAAGAAAAGCTCCCCAAAAAAACAGGAGGAAAAAAAAAAGAACCACGAAAAAAGAAATGCCCTCAGGGATCCCTCTGTGTGTCTGCACAAGCTGAGGGGGTAGGTGCATAGCACTGCCTGGTCAGAACAGGCTCCCAACTTGAGAAAAGAAAAAGGAAACAAACAATTCAAAACAAGCAAACAAAAATAAGCCCCGGGATCCCACCAGTGTGGCAGCACAGACCAGGAAGCAGTTCCACACTCGAACGGAGATCCGCAGCCCCTTAGGAAGAAGCAAAGAAGATTATTATATACTTGTTTTTCAAGGCCTTGTCTTATTCACTGCTATACCCTTGGTGCATACAGCACATTATATACTCAACAAATATTTGTTGAATGAATTAGTGAATTTTGCTGTAACAATGAAGAGTACTAGTTCTGAGGAGCATTACGAGGTCCCTCACCTGGCTGTAATAAAACTTTGAAAGTATCTTTCTATCAGCATAATTTTAGACTAGTAACTAAACTTTAAGAGCTGTTCCTTTAAATTTTACATTGTTAAATTTTATAGTAATTTTAAATGATTATTCTTTTCTTTCAGAGGTGCTAGACGTGCAAACTAGAATAAATTTCAAATCAGAAAGATAGCGCCCGGAGTCAGGTATTTGAGCGAAAGGAGGGGGAGGTGGTGAGAGGTAAGGAAGAAATCAACACCAGCAGCCAACAAATGGCACTCGGAGTCAGCCAGTGCAGGCGGGTGGAATCCAAGCAGCTGGTGCTTCCTGGCCAAGAGACTGTGGCCGTGGGAAGCAGAGGAGGCCGAGTGGGGGTGAAGAAGGGTGGGGGGTGGGAAAGCATATATCGCTGTTTACTAGTTGTTCTGTCTCCTGCTGGAAGCTCCATGAAGCTATTTTTTCGTAACTCTTGTTCGCTGGTCTCCGACAGGAGTCCAAGATGGCGGATCCACACTGCATTAGCTGATAGGGGACCTCTGCATGAAGCTCTCCTCGCTCCCTGTTCTCTGTCAGTTTCTCACTCCATTTGGTGTTTGGCTGAGTTCTCATCTCTTCATTTGATGTTTTAGGGTTTCAGGATTGCTGTTTTCTCTGTTTGGCTTAGTTTTTTGGATCTTTGCTGTGGAGAGACGGCGTGGTGCTTCTGCCTAGAGCATCATGTTTCCGGAAGTCCCAGGAGTTACTCTTGACTCTGTTTGCTCCCTTACTCCCCAGACACATGCAATTCATCAAGTCCTCTTATAAAACATACCCAAATCCTACCACTTTAGACACATCTGTCCCTATAATGGAGTCTGAACTACAGCTGCTTTTGCTTAAGACTGCTGAAATGGCCTCACACCTAGTCTCCTAGCTTTATCTCTTAGTCTCCTGCCCACAGACAATTCTTAACCTGGCAGAGAGAGTAATCTATAAAATAGAAATCAGATCTGATCACTCTCCTGACTTCCCATCAAACTCAGAAAAGCAAACTTCTTCCAAGAAACTACATAGCATTTGACAATGGATTATTATATACTTGTTTTTCAGGGCCTTGTCTTATTCACTGCTATACCCTTGGTGCATACAGCACATTATATACTCAACAAATATTTGTTGAATGAATTAGTGAATTTTGCTATAACAATGAAGAGTACTAGTTCTGAGGAGCATCATGAGGTCCCTCACCTGGTTGTAATAAAACTTTGAAAGTATCTTTCTATCAGCATAATTTTAGACTAGTAACTAAACTTTAAGAGCTGTTCCTTTAAATTTTACATTGTTAAATTTTATAGTAACTTTAAATGATTATTCTTTTCTTTCAGAGGTGCTAGAGGTGCAAACTACACTTGAATAAATTTCAAATCAGAAGGACAAATGTTTTGTGCTTTATGACTACTATTCCACTGTTACAGCTCCCAATACATGGAAAACAGCTGTTAATGTGAGGTTGATAAATGGGTAGGGGAGAGCACGCGCAAAGGTGAAGTGGTATGAGAAAGCAGGACATATACCTGTTAATAGCAAATGTCTTGGTATGGTTCTGAAATATGATACTTGATGGGAGATTAGGCTGAGCACAAAGGGTCTTATCTACTTTAGTAAGGACTCCAGACAGTAGACAACTGCAGGATCTTCTGCTCATGTTTACATTTTAGAAAGCTTACTGTGGAAAATATGGAGGAAGGCGGGTGAGCGGGGTGGAGAGGGAACAGGATTGGAGGCAGAGACTCCAGTTCAGGAGGCTCCTGAAGTAATCCAGGCAAAAACCACGGTTATGGTCAGTAAGACGCCTCTTTCGGCACCAGGCTGACTGTGCAGCTACTAGGCCTCCTTGGGTCTTTCTATGCTAGGCCAACCTGAGTTATCGAGCTTTGGCAAACCAGCACTGATTTTGCAGATGCTTCTTTCTAAAGATCTTCAGTATTCCATATCTATGAAAGCCTTATTCTCATTCCAGATCAGTTTCCCATTATCTTTTTAACATTAGCCTGAAATGTAGTCATTAACCAGTTGTTCATTATATGGTGTCAACTTTAGGAAGACTTGACATAATCTGAGCTGCAGCCAGTAATAGTTACGTGGTTCTCTGATGACAACTGCCACCTTACGGTGGTAGTGGTGGGATGGGGCGGCACAGGGTGTGGTGTTCATGGTTGCTCTGTAACACGCAGCCATAGCCCTTTCAACACACATGAAGAATGCTCCTCCTCTTTCAAAAGTTTGTGCCCCTCGTTATATATTTACATAATAAAAAAGTTTGAGCCCCTTAGTGAACTCAAATTATTTCTGAACCCAGAAGGCAGATGACAGATACCATCCCCTAATCCATGCTATTTGCCTTTAAGTAAACATATTTCTTTTAAAAAAAAAAGGAACTCTGGTGGTACAACGATTAAGCGCCTGGTGGTTTGAACCCACTGATCTGCTCCAGTAAAGATTTAAAAAACAAACAAACAAAAAACCCACTGCCATGGAGTCGATCTCAACTCATAGCAACCCTATACGACAGAGTAGAATTGCCCCACAGGGCTTCCTAGGCTGTAATCTTTATGGAAGCAGACTGCAACATCTTTCTACTATGGAGTGGCTGGTGGGGTTCTAACTGCTGACCTTTTTGTTAGTGGTCAGGTGCTTAACCACTACTCTACCAGATTACAGCCTAGGAAACCCTATGGGGAAGTTCTACTCTGTCTTACAGGGTTGCTATGACTCAGAATCGACATTACTTTAAAAGGAACTCGTTAGCTAAGAACTCCAATGCTGAATTTAGAAACATTCAAACCTTTCTCCAACTTCTCTCACTTCTGTAGTGCTCCAGTTGGCCCCCTCCAAACTTTTGAAATTGTAATTATTAGTTATGAACCATAAAATTGCTTTTAAAATGTTAAATGATTGCTTGTAAAATGTTAAAGCTATAATAATGTACACCCAGTAAGAGAAGAACTCCCCCTACCGCTTTCACTTGCCTCACCTTTTATTAAGAATAAAGTATCTTTCTCAAAATCTAAAAAAAGGGAACCATGACCAGGGATTACGTGAACATAATATCTATTTTTATTACTAAAACATTCAATTTTGACACATTGCTTCATTTGCTTTTTAAAAATCTATTATCTGACCTAAACCTAGTCAGCAAAAATGCCAATAAATTATATAAATCATAACGTGGGGGTCTTTTTAAAACCAGGACCATAATACGTTTTATGATAAACAACAATGCTAAATCTGAGTTGTATGAGCTATTAACTTGTAATTTTTTTTTTAGATGTTCCGCTTAAAATAAAAACAAAACCAACCATGTGCTAATACTCTCTTGTGAAAGGTTCTCAGAAACGCCTTCCATATCACTGTGTCAGTAATCTTGTTTCTTCACTGAGGTACAAAACGCAGCCACCCCGGGGCTGTCAAGGCACTCATCCTGAACTGTCCTACCCTGTTCGTTTTAGGAGTCACATCCGTTGGAAGGTTGATGAGAGACATTATCCCCAACCCCTGCTCTCTTGCCTTCAAGTAAACCCATTTCTTTAAAACAAAATCATCAGCTAAGAACTCCACTGCTAAATTTAGGAACACTGATCCCAATTCAATACACATTAAATCAAATAGGTTAGTACTTAAAAGTTACAAATTCTGAAAAGCGAAAATAATAGACAAATACTGCATTTATGTAAACAACCAATAAACTAAGGCAAATAGCACTGCCACCACATGCTTTAAAATGATGTAGTTTTGGTGTCTAAAGCTCTTTACAAATTATATTTTGGGAGAGTTCTGATGAATTTAAGTAAAAAATGTGTTTTCCACATACAGTTTTAGGGTTTTCAACATGGATTGCATCATTTAAAAAAACAAAAAATCAATAATCTTATTAGTGAACGCTTCCCACTTGGCTTTCTGAATCTTTATTTTCTGAAGAGGCAGACCAAAGCGCTGTCTTAAGACTCCATCATCAAAGTTACAATGCAATCTCTACCATTCCTAGAAATTTTAGTTAGATATGATCCTCGTCTTCCACGTCATCTTCATCTTCATCGTCATCAGCTTGGTCTCCAGATTCCAGCTCATCTTCTTCTTCAATCTAAAGAGAAAACACACACTTAAGGACGTTTATTCACTTCATAGTTAATATGTAATAATAATGCCCTGTTGATAAATTCTGTATTCCAGTAATTATAGTGGAATATAAGCCATCCAATTTCCTTGACTTAATGCTCAAAGCTCCCTGTGGCTTTTAATACGAGATGATATACATGGGTTAAACTTTGCTGATGTATAAAGAGCTATACTTCTCTACACATCAGTCTGAACCACACTTGGCTGGTGAGAGTTTTGTTACCATAGGAGCAATCGAATCAATTCACTTTCTAAGCTCAAAGTCCAAAAGAGAACAATTTAAAAGTGCTAGAAATTGAACCTAAACTGAATCTTAGGTCAATTCACCGAACACAGTGAAAGCAATGTAGATGATACAGTGTTCATGTGCTGCATGTCTATACCCATAATATAGATATATAGGCACAATCTTTCCATGCTACATTAAAAAAAAAAAAAAGCATTATAATGAAACATAATACAAATTATTATTGGAAATATTTTAATCTTACTGGATGACCAAATTCCTTGAGTTTATTCTTCAATGAAAATATTTTCTGATCTTGATCAGCCAACAGCACCAAGAGATCATCTTGTTCTTTTTTAGAATCTGTAATTTCCACCTCTAGCTTGTTTTTCTCATTTTGTAAAATGGCGATGGTACTGTTAGATGAATCCAGCTGCTCTTTTATAGCAGTTCTTTCCTCAGATAGAGCTTTAATTTCATTCTAGGAAAAGAAAGGTGAAAGTTACTAAAACACACATACTCACACCCACACCCAAAGCCTAACCAAACCCATTGCCGTCGAGTCAATTCTGAACCACAGTGACCCTGTAGGACAGAGCAGAACAGCCCCATAGGGTTTCCAAGGAGAGGCTGGTAGATTCAAACTGCTGACCTTCTGGTTACCAGCTGAGCTCTTAACCACTGCACATTTATGTTAAACTATTCATCAAAGAAAATTATTTTGAAAAATAGTTTAACATCAAAAAATAGTTTTAATTAGCTATTCCTCAAAAAGTCCTAAAAGATAAAACAGCAACACATTTCAGACGATCACAGGACCAAACAGACATAAAACATCTAACAGCAGAAGACCGGTCAGCCTCAGAATTAGATCTCTAAACAAAGTTTAAGAAATTTTTTTTATCTCAACTTCATACATATAATTAAACTAGAAAGAACAATGACTTCAAATAAAATCTATGACTTCAAAACAATTTGATCACAAGCCAAAAAGCACAATTACACATTAACCTCCTTTTTCCATTTTTCCTTCATGTCTTTTATTTTTATTAATGTTACCTCATTCCTTTGTTTTATTTATTCTTACGTGTCTGTTACACACCAGGCTAGCAGGATTTAAGATGCCTGTGTTACTTTAGTCTCATGGAAAGCCCACCTGTGGTTCACGTGTTAGCCAAGTCTGTAGCCCTTGTTTTCTTATTGTGATTAGATATTGGTGTTAAGAAAACTTAAAATATTTTCAATGATTTTACTTTCAAATTACATTAATACACATTCTTATTTTACATACTTGACACCATTGTTTAAAATAGCATTACAAAAACTTTATTTGTGCCATCTAGTCATCAAAAGAGGAATGCAAATGGTGTGAGGTAAAATTATACCCCATTAGCTTTCTTCATTAATCTAAGGATTTGAAAGATTAAATAAAGTAAAATCAAATTTCCTGAAGTTCATTTGATAAAATATGGAATAAATAAAAGTTTCACCAAAAACTAACCTTTAAGTCTTTAGTCTCCTGTAATAACGCTGACAGTCTCCCTTCAACATCAGTAGTTTTTACAGCTGTTACAGTTTCATTCTCTCCTGATACAGGAACTGATTTGGCCTGAAAGTAGAAATTAAAAAAATAAAGCAAAAAACATTTTCTTTAAAAATTTTATAATTCCAAACTATCAATATGAACTTCCAAAGTGGTGATTTAATTTTCTTCCTATTTTGAAATTTTATTCCCAGTAACAGAACATATGTGTTTACATGTAACAAAGTGCTCTCCCTTGAAAGATGAGCTGTCTCCATAGTGGAGGCGGCAGCTTAGTTGGGATGCAACGGCATCAAATCCCATCAGAGTATGAAGAAGGCTGGGCTAACCTGCTTCAAGGTCAGCCCAGGAAAGTAATCAACTAAGCAGCTCTAACCTAGCTATCATATAGCATTTAACAAGTACTGAACATTTTTCAAAGTCTTTTCCTAATAAAATTCCCATAAATTAAATCCACACTATCATCTCAGACAGACAGGTGAGGAAACTGAGTCGAATGCCTTTAATTGGTGAAATGCAAGTATTTTCTTAAGTGCTATAGGGAAATAATCCTAAATCACAGGTTTTTGACATTTCCTCACCTTTTTTCTATATGGTTGGTGGAACCACGTATCTAAATCAAACTTTAAAATCAGTGCAAGAAGCTCACCTACAATTCCACAAATGGCAGAGAGAGACAGTTACAAGATCAGATAGCCATAAGCTGGACCTGGGCTCTAAACATAGCACTGAAAAAAAAAGCTTTATTTGTTGTCTACTTCCAAAATGGATTAAGAAATGTTTACAGTGAAATACATATACAATAAGATCATTAAAATTGAAAAAAAAGAAAAGTCAGTAAAATAATGCTGGCGTGAGGGGCACTGAGATAATTATAGCTGAACATCCTGGTTGTTAATATCCTCGTTCTGCTATTAGGATTTCTCTGATTAGGCATTTAACATAGTTCTGAGCCTTCTAACACAGAAGAAGGGAAAAGTCTCTGTCATATAATTCTCATTACTTGAAAAAAGGAAGAAATTCGTTTAATTAAGGAAGACACTTTTTCCTGTTAACTAAATTATAAGGATTTACTTATAAGAATAAACTATAAGGATTTATTCTGTGAGTCTTAAAACAGAGGACACTGACAATGTCTTCAATATTGGTTTTACTCAAAATACAGAATAGATCTTTATTAACTAAACAACCATAAATGAAAGAGGAAAGAGGGTAATGTTCAATTTTAATCCAGTGAAGTCATTTCTATATGAAGATCAGTTAATGTGATTCACATTGCATAGTTCTCTGGTCTCCTAATTTTTTTTTTTTTTTTTAATTGTATTTCAGGTGAAGGCCTACAGAACAAACAGTTTCTCATAAAACGGTAGTACACATATTGTTTTATGACATTGGTTAACGACCCCACAACATGTCAACTCTCTCCCTTCTGGACCTTTTTTTGTTGTTGTTGCTGAAAATATACATAGCCAAAGACACACCATTTCAAAAATTTCTACATGCACAGTTCAGTGACATCAACTATGCTATTCCAACTGTGCTGCTATTCTCACTTTAGATGAAGGCTTACAGAACAAAATAGTTTCTCATTTAACAGTTAGTACACATGTTGCCCTATGACAATGGTCAGCAACCTCACAACACATCAACACTATCCTTACTCAACCTTGGGTTCCCTATCACCAGCTTTCCCACCCCCCTCTGCCTTCTGGCCCCTGTCCCTGGACTGCTGTGCCTCATTAGTCCCATTTGGTTTTATGGGGCTGTCCAATCCCCGGCTGAACGGTGAACCTTGGAAATGACTTCACCACTGAGCCAAAAGGGTGTCTGGGGGCCACACTCTCAGGGTTTCCCCAGTCTCCTTTTAGGCCAGTAAATCTGGTCTTTTTTTTGTGAGTTAGAATTTTGTTCTACATCCCTTTCCAGCTCTGTCCAGAACCCTCTGTTGTGATTCATGTCAGAGCAGTCAGTGGTGGTAGCTGGGCATCATCTAGCTGTACTGGACTCAGTCTGGTGGAGGTCTTGGTACTGTGGTCCACCAGTCCTTCAGACCAATCTTTTCCCTGTACCCTGTTCTCTTCATTCTCCCCTGCCCCCGAAGGGATGAGACCAGTGGAGTATCCTAGATGGCTGCTCACAGGCTTTTAAGACCCCAGATGCTACTCACCAAGGTAGAATGTAGAACATTGTCTTTATAAAGTGTGTCATGCCAATTGAGCTAGATGTTCCCCGAGTGGTCTAATTTTTTTGATGGCACATCTTTACCAATTAAAATAAAAGTGACTGTGTACTTCCAATACAGTTTTTATTTATTTGTAAGCCATATACATGGAACTACTACAATAATATGTTATGTATGTTATAAAACATACAAAAAGAAATTGTTAAAGGTTGAGAAAAATAAATTTAATTGGAAGCTATAATATTTTGTTTCCCATCGCAAAGAGCTATCTTATACCCCATTTTGAAGACTGCTCCCACACTAATCTGGTGTGATAATGATCAGAACTCAGAAAATTTGGACAAATGGAAACTTAGCTTTCTTTTTGTATTATTATTCTCAAATATCAAGTGCCTCAATAGATGCATCTCCCAATTACCCTAAAAGAGTCTTTCTCACCTCCACCAGTCATTCTGTCACATTACTCTGCATTATTGTTTTCAAGATGGTCTTTATCTAAAATTATTATTTGTTTACCTTCATCCTTGTTTATCTAGTTTATTGTTAGACAGTCTTAGCACTTAGAATAGTACCCTGCACAGATAAGGTACCCACTATAAATTTGTTGAATGAATAAATGAATATATCAAAGAAAAAATAAGACTTTCCTTAGGAGCTGCATAAAAAATTAACTACAGATATTCAATGACATTCAATGAGGGCAATTCCATAGAAGTCAGACCAATATTTGGGAAAATCAGTATTATAGAAATTAAGGAGACTAATTTCTTTTTCTTGCTTTAAATGTCATCAAATTTCTACACAAAAGATGTGCTGGAGTATATGATGGCAGAACGCACAATTTCCCTAAAAATCTGTACTGCATTTATCCTAGTGCTTTATCAAGTATTCATCTGAGACTCTAAGTTCTATCTCAGGGGTATGGAAATGAAAATGTGACCTTGAAATATTTTCGGTTGAATCACGCCAATCATGAAAGAATCTCAGCACGACTCCTTTCTGGCATCTGATTTTGAATATAAAGATCTCCCAAGAGTTCCACCAGGATTATTTTGCTTCAAAATGAAACAATAAACTAACCAAGTAAACTGACCTGGTGAGTCTGACTATAATATAACTGCTGCCACAGCCAAGAAGTCTGTGTGACTAGAATTCTCGCTAGTGAATATTATCAGAAGACGCTATCTAACAAATTTTCTTCTTTTTCATAGTAGCTGAAAAGTAATATTATACCAACCCTGTGTTTGCTACCTTTCAGAAGGAAAAAACAAAAAAAAAGAAATAACTTACAAATGCTTCTGTTTTCTGTAACAGCTCCTGCTTTTCTGTCTGCAGTTTTGTGATCTCCACGGATTGTGAGTTTAACTGAGACTTTAATGTTGCCAGTTCCTAAGAGACAAAAATTGCTGAGTTGCAACTTTAAAGCATTAATTTAATCAAGGAAATTTCTACTTACAGGAGCAACAACACAAAATTTTCCTTTCTTGACCCTTCCCTCCAAATTACAACTTCCAAATTTTAAAATCTAACTCTAAAGAACTATTCTAGGAACTTTGGGTTCAAGATGGAAAATTAAACACGTTCCTTTACCTCTGCTCCTTCATGAGATCCCATGTAAACAATCATAAAGGGATTAAGGAAGGAAGGGAGGGAGGGGAGACAGGGGAGAAAAGGGAAGAAGGAAGGGGGAAAACCCAAATAAATTGGGGAATTTCAGAAAGCAAATGGCAGTGGTAAACAATTCAGCAGACCTAAGAAAGCTGAAACCTAAGCTGACCACTGAGAAAATCAGGCAGAACTATGTGACTTACAAAGCAGAACTACCTACAGGCTTGGGACTTGGCAACACCAGGTATCTTGGAAAGTGTGGGTAAAGATGGGGCTAAAAGCATAAGGGCTAGTTGAAAGTCTGTTTAAGAAATGGACTCTCAGGTCCCTGTCCTGATCCCATGTGTCCAGGCAACTGTTCCTCCCCTCCTGACAAAAGACTATCGGCTTATTATTTGGAAAGGGCAAAACAGGACATCTAGACTAGGGGACCATCAAGCATAGATGAAAGCAGTAATGCTGTAGTGAAATGGAAAAATTCAAAGTTTGTATTACTAATGTTGAAATTTCCAAACTTCTCTCCCTTCCTGAACAAAAAAGTACAGGAAAAGATAAGCAATTATAGCTGTGGTTCTTGACCTGGGGAGACTCTCCCTCCAACTCTCGGGGAGCATTTGGCAATATCTGGAAACATTTTTGGTTGTTACAACTGGAGGTTGCTGTGGGGGTATGTTCTTGGGATCTACTGGGTAGAGGCCAGGGACGCTACTAAAGTTCCTACAATACACAGGAGAGTCTCCCACAACAAAGACTTTTCTAGCCCCAAATATCAACAGTACTGAGGTTGAGAAACTCTGAATTACAGTATACTACATGGCTCAGCTATGAATCTCACTTACATGGTCATAAAGACTTTCTTAACAAGTCTTACAGGACTATTTGATTCCTTTAAACTATGTGTAAGCATGACTGATAAAAATTAAAAATAAATATTCTCATATTTTAATAATTACCGAGCTAACAGAATATCCACAGGCTGTGTGACTGATGTTTATCTTACAAATATATTGTCTATAATACATGTACCTTAAGATTACTATTTTTGTAAGCCTCATGTAATAGTCTATAGGAAGAATAAAGAAAAATACAGGCAAAATAACTGCACTGTGTTCAAACTGATTAACAGTTGTCATCAAGCTGGGCTGACCACCTTGGAAAGACTACTGCAGGGTTTGTCACTTAGTCCTGTATCATCCAATATTTGTATCAACCACTTGGATAAAGATTAGGGTGTAATATTTATAAATTGACAAAAGGCTAGAAAGAAAAGTATGCTGCTCAACAGATTCGAGATTTTTTTCAGATCCTGAGCAGTGATCTCAAACTATTTAATTTTCTGGAGAACCACCTTTAGGTTAAAAAGTAAGTGCACTATGTGAAAAAGTTTTAGGGTATTAACTAATACAAATACAATCTTAACCCACTTTCATGGAATTAATCCCACAGTTGTGGTTACTACTCTTAGATTAGTGAAGATAACAAAGAATCTAAAAAGTTATATGTGGAATAACTGAGCGAAATAGGGGTTTACAGCCCAGAAAAAAGCGTGAGAGCTATCTTCAAATCTGAGGGGTTGTCTGTGGAAGGGCTTGACTTCTGTAAGACGTAGTAGACTTAGTTTCAAAGGTAATCCTGGGAGATGTACTTAATATATCTAAGCCTCTAAAAATACTGGAAAGTGCTCCCACAGTGCCTGAATATTACAGGTGCATGTAGCTCTAAGTATAGAATAGAAGAAATGCATAAAAGTTAGAGTGACATAGATTTCCTTTCAACATAAGGAAGAACACTTTTTTAATTAAAAAAAACCTTCGCCAAAATCTGAATAGTTGAGACAATTCATAAAGAATAGTAGAAAGGCATTCTACAATAACTGGAGAAGATGATTGCTTTGATTTCTTAGTCATTCTAATATACAACACATGTTGGTCTAAAGGACTACTTATGGAATAATTTTTTTAAAAGCATGGCTTTAAGAATTAAAAAAATTATCTTTAAGAGCAACCTTATTGAAGAATAATTAAAGTACAATAAATGCACACATTTACAATGCAGAGTTCTATGAATTTTGACAAATGTATATACATATACCCGTGTAATCACCCTGATCAAGACAGAACCTTTTCATCACCCCAAAAAATTCTCTTGTGTCCTGTAGCAATGAATTTCCTCCAGCACCACTTCCTAACCTGATTTTTGAAACAACAGATTTATTGGGATATGATTCACACACTGTGATGTTTACCCTTGTAAAGTGTACAATTCAGTAGTTCTTAGTACACTCACAAAGTTGTGCACTGATCACCATTAATTCCAGAACATTTCATCACCCCCCCCGCCCCAAAATCTCATACCCATTAGCAATAACCCAAAACCCCTGCCCCATCTTGGCAATAACCAATCTACATTCTATCCCTATAGATTTTTCAATTTTGGGCATTTCATATAAATGAAACCATACAATATGTGGCCTTTTGTGTCTGGTTTCTTTCACACAGTATAATATTTCAAAGCTCATCCATGTTGTAACATGTATTAATACTTCTTTTTTATGACTAAGTAATATTCCATTGTATGGATAGAAACATTTTATTTATCCATTCATCAGTTGATGGATATTTGGATTGTTTCCTCTTTATGACTATTATCAACAATGCTACTATGAATACTTGTTCACAAATTTTTGTGTGGACACATGCTCTCAATTACTTTGGGTATATACCTAGGTCCCACATTTCTGTCAGTTTGTAGTACTGTGGTAGCTTATATGCTCCTGTGATACTGAAAGCTATGCCACTAGTATTTCAAATACCAGGAGGGTCACCCATGGTGGACAGGTTTCAGAGGAGCTTCCAGACTAAGACAGACTAGGAAGAAGGATCCGGCAGTCTACTTCTGAAAAAACACCTGTATAGTGCCAGAAGATGAGCCCCTCAGGTTGGAAGGTACTCAAAATACGACTGGGAAAGAAGCTGCCTTCTCAAAGCAGAGTCGACCTTAATGACATGGACAGACTCAAGCTTTTGGAACCTTCATTTGCTGAGTGGCATTAGTCAAAAGTAACAGCTGCAAACATCCATTAATAACTGGAACATGGAATGTATAAAGTATCAATCTACAAAAACTGGAAGTTGTCAAAAATGAAATGGAATGCATAAAGATCAATATCCTAGGCATTAGTGAGCTGAAATGGACTGGTACCGGCCATTTTGAATCAGACAATCATATGGTCTACTATCCTGGGAATGACAACTTAAAGGGGAATAGCATTGCATTCACTGTCAAAAAGAACATTTCAAGACCGGTCCTGAAGTACAACGTTGTCAGTTATAGGATAACATCCATACGTATACAAGGAAGACCAGTTAATACAACAATTATTCAAATTCACACATCAACCACTAAAGCCAAAGATGAGGATACTGAAGATTTTTACCAACTTCCGCAGTCTGAAATTAATCAAACATGCAATCAGGATGCACTGATAATTGTCGGTGACTGGAATGCGAAAGTTGGAAGCAAAGAAGAAAGACTGGTAGTTGGAAAATACAGCCTTGGTGATAGAAACGATGCTGAAGACCCCATGACAGAATTTTACAAGACCAATGACTTCTTCATTGGAAATACCTTTTTTTAAACAACATAATAGGGTAACTATACACGTGGACCTCGCCAGATGGAAAACACAGGAATCAAATCGACTACATCTGTGGAGATGACAGAAAAGCTCAATATCATCAGTCAGAACAAGGCCAGGGGCTGACTGTGGAAAAGACCATCAATTGCTCATATGCTAGCTCAAGTTGAAGCTGAATTACAACAAGTCTATGACAGCCAAAATACAATGTTGAGTATACCCACCTGAATTTAAAGACCATCTCAAGAACAGACTTGATGTATGGAACACTAATGACCAAAGACCAGATGAGTTGTGGAATGACATAAAGGACATCATACATGAAGAAAGCAAAAGGTCATTAAAAAGATGGGAAAGAAAGAAAAAACCTAAATGGATGTCAGAAGAGACTCTGAAACTTGCTCTTGAACATAGAATAGGTAAAGCAAAATGAAGAAACGATAAAGTAAAAGCTAAACAGAAGATTTCAAATGACAGCTTGAGAAGACAAAGTAAAGTATTATAATGAAATGTGCAAAGACCTGGGGTTAGAAAACCAAAAGGGAAGACATGCTCAGTATTTTTCAAGCTGAAAGAACTGAAGAAAAAATTCAAGCGTTGAGTTGCAATACTAAAAGATTCTACCAGGAAAATATTGAAGGACACAGGAAGCATCAAAAAAAGATGGAAGGAGAACCTGGTACTACAGACAGAAGCACCACGCTGTTCCTTTACAGCAAAGACCCAAAAAATTAGTAAAACAGAGACAAACGTCACTCCTGGAACCTGTCAAATGGAGAGATAAAAACTCAACCAAACACCGAATGGAATAAGAAACTGACAGAGAACAGAGAGCAAGGAGAGTTACGAGTGGAGGTCCCTTATCAAATAACACAACTCGGATCCACCACCTTAGACTCCTGTCAGAGACTGGTGGACACGAGTACAGGAAAGCAGATTCACGGAGTTCTTAGCAGGAAACAGGGCACCCGGCAACCAGCGATACACGCTTTCCAGTCCTCCACCCACCTTCCCCTGCTCAGCCTTTGCCACTTCCTGGCGGGCTGATCTGCCGCTTCCCAGCGGGCCATGATCGCAGCTTGGGAGGTGCCAGTTCCGTGCTGCATAGATTCACCACGCCCACACCAGCTGGCTTCTTCAGTGCCATTTCTTTGTTGCCGGTGATGCTTTTTTTGGGCCTTTTGTGGTTTCTTCCCTCCCTCTAACCTCCTCCCCGTCCCCTTCTCTCGAACACCTGACTCCATGTACCATTTTCGCTTCTTCTTAACAGGCTCTGAAGCGTCACTTGCCTGGGGAACTGCTTCCCCGGTCCACACCGCCACGCTGGTGGGATTCCTGGGAGCTTTTTTGGGTTTGTTTTCTTGTTCTTTTTTCCTGGTTATTCTTCTTCATTTCTAGGTTTCTCGTCTGTTTCTACTTACATTCTTTTCTTGTCTCTTGAATACCTAGCTGTGTATCATCTCCACCCCTTCTAGCTGGGATGCACTATATAGCTTGGAAGCTGCTTCACCAGTCTGCGCAACCACGCTGGTGGAATATCAGAGGACATTCCTCTCTCTTTTTTTTAATTTTTATTTTACTTTTTCTTTTTCTTCATTTCTTAGTTTCCTGTCTCTCCACTCCAATGGCACGCTCCCTCAGCACTTTTTTTTTGTGGCTCCTCTACCATACCCAACCTAGCTCCACACATCACAACCTCTCCTTCCCCCTCCCTCCTGCCTATCAGCACTGTGTGCTGAACGTTGCATACCCAAGCAGCACAGCCACAGCTTACTGGAACCTGCCGTGCACTGACCTGGCTCCTCTTGATGACCCCAATACCTGCCACAAACAACAAATCTGAGTCACCCCCTTCCGTTGGACATGCTCTGCTGTACCACAGCTGAACGACTGGCCCTGCCCATTTGACAAGGAAGTAAAAAAAATCTTGTCCACAGATGAGTAAACAACAAAGAATGCACTGCCCGTCTGCTCGGACATAACCAAATAAAACAAAAAAGAAGGACGACACTAACAAATCTACAAACAATAAAGAAAATAACTACTGAATGTCCTGAAGATAGCACACCATATCAAAACATGTAAAAAAAAACAGGACAGGATGGCTGCAGTAGGCGTCCAAAATAAAACACCAGATGACTTTCCAGTAGAAAAAAAGGCACTAGAACTACCTGATAGGGAATTCAAATCTCTAATATTCAGAGCTATCCAAGAGTTGAAGCAAAAAGCAGGCAAAATGAAAAAATAGACAAATTTATGGAAAAGGAAGACAAATTCAT
The DNA here is from genome assembly GCA_030035585.1 of Dugong dugon. Lineage (NCBI taxonomy): Eukaryota > Metazoa > Chordata > Mammalia > Sirenia > Dugongidae > Dugong > Dugong dugon. Next base: position 51,786,068 of record CM057463.1, read on the forward strand.
GGAAAATATAGACCAAAAAAAAAAAAAAAAAAGGATGAATTCAGGAAAATAATACAGGAACAAAATTCCAAAATACACTTACAAATAGAAATCATATAAAAACAACAATTAGAAATCCAAAAGATAACGAACATGATTTCAGAAATGGACAGTGTCACAGAAGGGCAGAGGAGCAGGGCTGAAACAATGGAAGACAGGATCAGCAAAATTGAAGACAAACACTTGGATACAACTTTGAGGAAAAATCAGAAAAAAGAATGAAGAAAAATGAAGAAACCCTGATAATTATGTGGGATACAATCAAAAGCAAAAATCTGCGATTGACTGGAGTTCCAGAACGGGGGAGAAAATGGAAAACACAGAGGATCACTGAAGAATTGCTGACAGAAAACTTCCCCTATATCATGAAAGATGAAAAGCTGACCATCCAAGAAGCTTTAACAAACCCCATATAGGATAGACCCCAAAAGAAAATCACCAAGGCAGATCATAATCACACTCGCTAAAACCAAAGACAAAGAAAGAATCCTGAGAGCAGCTGGAGGAAAACGAAAAGTCACCTACAGAGGGGAAACATAAGATTAAGTTCTGATTACTCAGCAGAAACCATGTAGGCAAGAAGACAATGGGAGGACATATATAAAACCTTGAAAGAAAAAAATTGCCAACCAAGAATAATATATTCTGCAAAACTCTCATTCAAATATGACAGTGAAATTAGGACATTTCCAGATAAACACAAATTAAGGGAATATGTAAAAAAAAAAAAACAAAAAAAAAAAAACCAAACTTGCAAGAATTATTAAAAGGAGTCGTTCAGTTTGAGAAAAAACATTAGATGACAGCCTGAATCTACAACACAAGATCACACCAGCCAGATACCAACCTAGGAAATGTACTCTCAAGGACTATTCAAAACCTAAAGATTTACAACCAAGAACGAGAGAGGTTAATCTGCAAATGACAACAACGTCAGAACAATAAAAGAGGAAATAAATGGTGTAGGTATAGAACTTCCTAATCAAGAGGAAGGCAAGAAGATACCAAGTAATAATGGACTGGCTCAAATCTAGGAAGATAAGGGTAAATTTCAAGGTAACCACAAAGAAAGTTAACAAACCTAATTATCAAAATAAAGAAGAAAAACATAAAGTCTCAGTAAAAACAAAATCTCCAAAAATAAAATAAATGGAAAAAAAAAAAAATCCACAATCAAAAAGAACTCAACACAGGAAAGTAAGAGGAACAAAGAAATCGTTGGCACCATAATAAAAGTACTACAAAATGACAGCAATAAATCACACCTATCAATAATTGCACTAAACGTAAATGGCCTAAATGCACCGATAAAGAGACACAGAGTGACAAAAATGGATTAAAAAACAGGATTCATCAATATGCTGTCTATGAGATGCACAGCTTAGAAACAAAGACATTAATTTATTAAAAATCAAAGGACGGAAAAAAAACATGAAGCAAACAGCCACCAAAAAAGAGCAGGAGCGGCAATACTAACCACAGATAAAACAGATTTTAAAACAAAATCCACCAAAAAAGACAAAGAAGGGCACTATATGATGATTAACGGGATGATCCATCATGAAGACATAACCATAATAAATATCTACGCACCCAATGATAGGGCTCCAAAATACATAAAATAAATTTTAACTGCACTGAAAAGAGAAATTGATAGCTTACTATAATAGTAGGAGACTTCAACACTCCACTCTTGGTAAAAGACAGAACATCTAGAAAGAAACTCAACAGAGATACAGAAGATCTAAATGCCACAATCAGCCAACTTGAACTCAAAGACATATATAGAACACTCAACAGCTGCAAAGTACACATTCTTTTCCAACGCACATGGAATATTGTCCAGATTAGACCCCATCTTAGGCCACTAAGCAACCCTCAACAATATCCAAAACACTGAGATAAAATGAAATATGTTCTCTGATCACAATGCCATCAAAGTAGAAATTAACAAGAAGAGGAAGGAAAAAAAAATCAATGACATGGAAACTAAATAACACTCTGCTTAAAAACCACTGGGAAATAGAAGAAACCAAAGATGGAATAAAAAAAACTCCTAGAATCAAATGAGAATGAAAACACATACAAAAACCTCTGGGACACAGCAAAGGCAGTGTTCAGAGGTCAGTTCATAGCAATAGATGCACACAAAAAAAAAGAAGGGATAAAATCAAAACATTAGTTACACAACTCGAACAAATAGAGAACAACAAAAGAAGTCTACAGCCACCAGAAGAAACGAAATAAAGATCAGAGCAGAAATAAATGAAATAGAGAACAGAAAAACAATAGAATCAACAAAACCAAAAGTTGTTCTTTGAAAGGATCAACAAAATCGACAAACCATTATCCAAACTGACAAACGAAAAACAGGAGAGAATACAAATAACCCAAATAAGAAACGAAACGGAGGGCATTACAACAGACACACTGAAATAAAAAGGATTATAAGAGTATTATGAAAACCAATACTCCAACAAATTTTAAAATCTAGAGGAAAATGGATAAATTTATAGAAACACACTACCTTCCCAAACTATCACAAATTGACGTTGAAAATGTGAACAGACCAATAACAAGAGAAGAGACTGAAAAGGTAATTTAAAACAACCCAACAAAAAAAATAAGCCCCGGCCCAGATGGTTTCACTGGAGAATTCTATCAAACATTCAGAGAAGACCTTACACCAGTACTACTCAAACTATTTCTGAGCATAGAAAAGGAAGGGATACTTCCAAATTCAGTCTATGAAACTAGCATAACCATGATACCAAAACCAGGCAAAGACACCAAAAAAAGGAAATTACAGACCAATTCTCATGAATATAGAAGCAAAAATTCTCAACAAAATTCTAGCCACTAGAATTCAGTATCATAAAAAAAATAAAAAATAAAAAAAAATACACCATGACCAAGTACAATTCATACCGGGTATGCAAGGATGGTTCAACATTAGAAAATCAATGTACTCCACCACATAAATAAAAGAATCACATGATCATCTCAATTGATGCAGAAAAGACATTCGAAAAAGTTTAACACCCATTCCTGATAAAAACTCTCAATAAAACAGGTATAGAAGGGAAATTCCTCAATATAATAAAGGGTCTCTATATAAAACCAATAGCCAACATCATTCGTAATGGAGAGAGGCTGAAAACATTCCCCCTGAGAACAGGAACAAGACAAGGATGTCCTTCATCATCACTCCTATTTAACACTGTGGTGGAAGTCCTAGCCAGAGTAATAAGGAAAGAAAAAGAAATAAAGGGCATCTAAATTGGTAAGGAAGAAGTACAACTGTCCCTATTTGCAGATGATACGATAATATATAAAGAAAACTCAAACGGCTTCATGAGAAAACTACTGGACTAATAGATTCAGCACAGTAGCAGGTTACAAGATAAACATACAAAAATCCATTGGATTCCTATACACCAATAAAGAGAACAATGAAAAGGAAATCAGGGAAACAATACCATTTCTAATAGCCTCTAAAAAAAATAAAATACTTAGGAACAAATCTAACCAGGGATGTAAAAGACCTACACAAAGAAAACTACAAAACCCTACTGCAAAAAACCAAGACAGATCTACATAAGGAAAAACATACCATGCTCATGGATAGGTAGATTCAACATTGTGAAAATGACAATTTCACCCAAAGCAATCTACAAATACAATGTAATCCTGATCCAAATACCAACAACACTCTTTAAAGAGATGGAAAAACTAATCATTAACTTTATATGGAAAGGGAAGAAGTCCCGGATAAGTAAAGCACTATTAAAGAAGAAGAACAAAGTAGGAGGACTCACACTACCTGACCTCAGAACCTACTATATACAGCTACAGTAGTCAAAACAGCCTGGTACTGGTACAACGACAGATACATTGACCAATGGAACAGAATTGAGAACCTAGATGTAAATTCATCCACCTACGGTCATCTGTTCTTCGACAAGGGTCTAAAGTCCATCAAATGAGGAAAAGACGGTCTTTTTAACAAATGGTACAGGCAAAACTGGTTGTCCATCTGCAAAAAAAGAAACAGGACCCATACCTCACACCATACACAAAAACTAATTCAAAATGGATCAAAGACCTAAATATAAAGCCAAAAACTATAAAAATCACAGAAGAAGAAATAGGTTCAATGCTAGAGGCCCTAATACACGGCATTAACAGGATACAAACTGTAACCAACAACACACAAACTCCAGAACATAAGCTAGATAACTGGGATCTTCTAAAATTAAAAACTTATGCTCATCAAAAGACTTGACCAAAAGAGTTACATGAGAACCTACAGACTGGGAAAAAATTTTGGCTACTACAAATCTGACAAAGGTCTAATCTCTAAAAGCTACAGGAAAATTCAACACCTCTACAACAAAAAGACAAATAATCCAGTTAAAAAATGGGCAAAGGAAATAAACTGGCACTTCACCAAAGAAGACACTCAAGCGGCTGACACACGAGGAAATGCTCGTGATCACTAGCCATTAGAGAAATGCAAATCAAAACCAGGATGAGATACCATCTTACCCTAGCATTACTAACACGAATCAAAAAAACAGAAAACAACAAATGTTGGAGAGGCTCCGGGAAGATTAGAACTCTTATGCACTGCTGGTGGGAATGCAAAATGGTACAACCATTTTGGAAAATGATACGGTACTTCCTTAGAAAGCTAGAAATAGAAATACCATATGACCCAGCAATCTCACTCCTAGGAATATATCCTAAAGAAATAAGAGCTGTCACATGAATAGACACATGCACACCCATGTTCACTGCAGCACTGTTCTCAATAGCAAAAAGATGGAAAGAATCTAGATGCTCATCAACAGGTGAACGGATAAACAAACTATGCATAGTACATACACACAATGGAGTACTATGCCACGATAAAGAGCAATGATGAATCTGTGAAGCATCTCACAACATGGATCAACCTGGAGGACATTATGCTGAATGAAATAAGTCAATCACAAAAGGACAAATATTGTATGAGACCACTATTATAAAAACTCATGAAAAGGTTTACACACAAAAAGAGAATCTCTGAATGGTTACGAGGGAAGGGAGGGGTGGGGGTGGAAAAACACTAAATAGACAATAGATAATTAGCAACTTTGGTGAAGGGAAAGACAGTACACAATACTGGGGAAGGCAGCACCACTTGTTCAGGGTAAGGTCATGGAAGCTCCATGGACACATCCAAACTCCCTGAGGGACCAAATTTCTGGTCTGAGGGCTGTGGGGACCATGGTCTCAGGGACCATTTGGCTCAATCGGCATAACGGAGTTTATGAAGAAAATGTTCTACATTCTACTTTGGTGAGTAGTGTCTGGGGTCTTAAAAGCCTGTGAGCAGCCATTTAAAATACTCCACTGGTCTCAACCCCTCAGGAACAAGAGAAAATGAAGAAAACTAAAGATACAAGGGGAAGATTAGTCCAAAGGATCCATGGACCACAACTACCATGGCCTCCACCAGACTGAGTCCAGTACAACTAGATGGTGCCCAGCTACCACCACTGACCATTTTGACAGGGATCACAATAGAGGGTCCTGGACAGAGCTGGAGAAAACTGCAGAACAAAATTCTAACTCGGAAAAAAAGAGCAGACTTACTGGCCTGACAGAAACTGGAGAAACCCCAAGACTATGGCCCCAGGACACCCTTTTAGTCTCAGTAATGAAGTCACTCCTGAGATTCACCTTTTAATCAAAGATTAGATAGGCTTATAGGACAAAACAAGACTAAAGGGGCACACCAGCCCAGGGGAAGGACTAGAAGGCAGGAGGGGACAGGAAATCTGGTAATAGGGAACCCAACATTGAAAAGGAAGAGTACTGACATGTCACAGGTTTGTTACCCAGTGTCATAAAACAGTATGTGTACTGTTTAATGAGAAGCTAGTTTGTTCTGTAAACCTTCATCTAAAGTACAATAAAAAGTAAATATTAAAGAAGATGGAAGGAATACACAGAGTCACTGTACCAAAAGAATTAGTTGATGTTTAACCATTACAGGAGGTAGCACGTGATCAGGAACCAATGGTACTGAAGGAAGAAGTCCAAACTGCACTGAAGGGATTTGTGAAAAACAAGGTTCCAGAACTGACGGAATACCAATTGAGATGTTTCAACAAACAGATACAGTGCTGGAGGTGTTCACTCGTCTATGCCAAGAAATTCAGAAGACAATTTCCTTGTCAAGTGACTGGAAGAGAGATCCACATTTGTGTCCATTCCAAAGAAAGGTGATCCAACAGAATGCAGAAATTATCAAACAATATCATTAATATCACAGGCAAGTAAAATTTTGCTGAAGATTATTCAAAAGCTGCTGCAGCAGTACATCGACAGGGAATTGCCAGAAGTTCAAGCTGGATTCAGAAGAAGACATCGAACAAGGGATATCATTGCTGATGTGAGATGGCTCTTGTTAAAAACACAGAATACCAGAAAGATGCTTTATTGACTATGGAAAGGCATTTGACTGTGTGGATCATAACAAATTATGGATAACATTGTGAAGAATGGGAATTCCAGAACACTTAATTATGCTCATGTGGTACCTGTGCATAGATCAAGACACAGCTGCTCCAATAGAATGAGGATACTGCGTAGTTTAAAGTCAGGAAAGATATGCATCATGGTTGTATCCTTTTACCACACTTATTCAGTCTGTATGCTGAGAAAATAATCTGAGAAGCTGGACTATATCAAGAAGAATGCTCCATCAGGATGGGAGGAAACTTATTAACAACCTGCATTATGCCGATGACACAACCTTGCCTGCTGTAAGTGAAGAGAACTTAAAGCACTTACTGATGAAGATCAAAGACTACAGCCTTCAGTATGGATTGCACCTCAACATAAAGAAAACAGAAATCCTCACAATTGTACCAATAAGTGGTATCATGATAAACGGAGAAAAAACTGAAGTTGTCAAAGATTTCATTTTACTTGGATTCATAATCAACGCCCATGGAAGCAGTGGTCAGGAAATCAAACGACGTGCTGCACTGGGCAAATCTGCTGCAAAAGACCTCTTTGAAGTGTTCAAAAGCAAAGATATCACCTTGAGGACTAAAGGTGCACTTGACCCAAGTCATGGCATTTTCAATTGCCTCATATGCATGAGAAAGCTGGACAATGAATAAGGAAGACAGAAGAAGAATTGATGCCTTTGAATTATGTTGCTGGTGAAGAATACTGAATATACCATGCACTGCCAAAAGGACAAACAAATCTGTCTTGGAAGAAGTACAGCCAGAATGCTCCTCAGAAGCAAGGATGGCAAAACTTCGTCTGATGTACTTTGGACATGTTATCAGCAGGGACCAGTCCCTGGAGAAGGACATTGGCAGATGGCCAGCAAAAAAGAGGAAGAACCTTAACGAGATGGATTGACACAATGGCTGCAACCACGGGCTTAAGCATAACAACGACTGAGGATTGCACAGGACTGGGCAGCGTTTCGTTGTGTTGTACATGGGGTTGCTGTGAGTCAGAACACTATGAGTCACTATGATTACAAGGCAAGACAACAACAGCATGTATCTAGGAGTCCAATTTCTGGGTCATATGGTAACTCTACGTTTAGCTTCATGAAGACTTTTCAAACTGTTTTCCAAAGTGGCTGCACCATTTTATCTTCCTACCAGCAATGTATGGGAGTTTTAATTTTTCTACATCCTCAACAACACGTTATTGTCTTTTAATTAGAGCCATATTATACTGTGTGAGGAGTTTCTTGGTGGCACAAACGGTTAAGGTCCTTGGCTGCTAACCAAAAGGTTGGTTGTTTGAGTCCACCCCGAGGTGACTCAAAAGAAAGGCCTGGCAATCTATTTCTGAAAAATCAGCCATTAAAAACACTATGGAGCACAGTTGTACTCTGACGCACATAGTGTCACCATGAGTTTAAACGGACTTGATGGCAACTGTTTACTTACATACATATGTAAATATATATGTAAACCAGAAAAAAAATCAAACCCGTTGCTGTTGAGTCTATTTCGACTCATAGCGACCTTACAGGACAGAGCAGAGCTGCCCGGTAGGGTTTCCAAGGAGTGGCTGGTGGATCTGCACTGCCGACCTTTTGGTTAGCAGCTGAACACTTTACCACTGTGCCAGCAGGGCCCCTATATATAATATATACCTAAAAGTACAATTGTTCTTTCTTCATCTTTGCTGGTACTGGTTAGTGTGTATGAAGTGGTTATCTCATTGTGGTTTTCACTGGCATTTTCCTAATGACTAATGATACTATGCATCATTTCATGTGCTTAACAACAATTTGAATATCTTCTTTAGAGAAATGTCTATTCAAATCCTTTGTCCATTAAAAAAATTAGGTTATCTGTGTTTTTGTTACTGAGTTTTAGAAGTTCTTTATATCTTCTGGATAGATGTCTCTTATCAGATACACGATTTGTAAATATTTTCTCCCATTCTGTGTACTGTCTTTTCACTTATTGATAGTGTTCTTTGAAGCAGAAAAGCTTTTACTTTTGATGAAGCTCAATTTTTCTGTTGATCTGATTTTTGTGACTAGATATTTGCTGTTCTAGCATTTCATTAAAATGGAATCATGTATTTACTCTTTTGTGTCTGGCTTCGTTTAGTCAGAATAATGTTTCTGAGGTTCATTCACATTGTTGCATGCTTCAGTAGTTCTTTCCTTTACTGCTGAGGAACATTCCATTTTATGAATATACCACAAAATTTGTTTACCTACGTTCCATTGGAGTTGTTTTCATATTTTGGTTATTATGAATAGTACAAGTCTTTTTATAGACATGTTTTTATTTCTCCTGGCTGTGACATTTTATATTCCAACAGCAATGTATGAGAGTTCTAGTTGTTCTCAATCTTTGTCAGTACTTGGTATTGTTAGTCTTATTTTTAGAAATTCTAATAAGCATGTAGTGAAACTGTAGTTTTAATTTGCCTTTTTAATTTAATTTACACATCTTTTCATGTGTTTACTGGCCATTTGCAATTTTCTTCTGTGAAGTATCTATTCTTGCTTCTCCACATGTCTAGTAATTTTTGATTGAATGCTGGAATGTTACAGTACTGAAAGTCTAGATTTTGTTTTCAAACTTTCAAGTGTGTTAAGTTTCATTTCAATAGTTAATTTAGATGCAGGTCAACTTGAACTTTTTTTTTTGTCTTTTTATTTTACTGTACTTTAGATAAAGGTTTACAGAACAAACTAGCTTCTCATTCAACAGTTACTACACGTATTATCATATGACACTGGTTGCCAACCCTACAACGTCTCAACACTCTCCCCTTCTCCACCTTGGGTTCCCCATTACCAGCTTTCCTGGTCCCTCCTGCCTTCTAGTCCTTGCCTCTGGGCTGGTGTGCCCCTTTAGTCTTGTTTTACGGCCTGTCTAATCTTTGGCTGAAGGGTGAACCTCTGGAGTGACTTTGTTACTGAGCTAAAAGGGTGTCCTGGGGCCATACTCTTGGGGTTTCTCCAGTCTCTGTCAGGCCAGTAAGTCTGGTCTTTTTTTGTGAGTTAGAATTTTGTTCTACAGTTTACTCCAGCTCTGTCCAGGACCCTCTATTGTGATCCATGTCAAAGCAGTCAGCAGTGGTAGCCGGGCACCATTTAGTAGTACTGGACTCAGCCTGGTGCAGGGCGTGGTAGTTGTGGTCCATTAGTCCTTTGGACTAATCTTTCCTTTGTATCTTTAGTTTTCTTCATTGTCCCTTGTTCCCGAGGGGGTGAGACCAGTAAAGTATCTTAGATGGCCGCTCACAGGCTTTTAAGACCCCAGATGCTACTCACCACAGTAGAGTGTAGAACATTTTCTTTATAAACTATGTTATGTCAATTGAGCTAGATGTTCCCCAACACCATGGTCCCCACAGCCCTCAAACCAGGAATTTGGTCCCTCAGGGAGTCTGGATGTGTCTATGGAGCTTCCATGACCTTGTCTTGTACACAACTTGAACGTTTTGATGCTTATTTTGAGCTCTGTTAAGCTGAAGTCTAGAAATTCATCTGGAATTTCTACTGAATATCCCAGGTATTCAACGAGGTCCTTCCATGAAGGCTGGTTGGTCATGCTCTCTCCTATCTATTACTTGGTCTCACAAATTGCAGCCACCTCAGCCTCCCTGAACTTCAACTCTCCAGTGCAGAGGGACCATCTGCTCTGCTTAGAGTCCCCCTCGCTGTACCACAGTAATCATAGAGATTTCATCTTGCTTGTTTCCCTCCTTTCTCATTTATCACAGTCCCGAAATGACTGTTGTGCAATGCCTAAAAACTGATATTTCACATATATTGTCCAGGTTTCTAGCTGTTTAGGGTGGAAGGTTAGTCTAGTGCCAATTACTTCGTCATGCTTAGAAGTAAAATTTTATAAATTATCTTTGTAAGATTTTATTCTGTTGCCACAAATTTTTCAGAATATCTATATTCTGAAAAATTCAGAATATATAAACGTATTAGTGTATGTTTATATACATATATATATACACATATATATATACACACACACATATGTATCTAAACACTAGTATGTTTAACTCTTGATAGCCAGTGAGAAGTTTTAAGACTCTCTTAAAAAAATTTTATTTCAAAAGAAGGGCAGAAATATCTGTTGCAATGTTAGTAAACCGGATAAGTTATTTCTCTGTTAAAAGACATTGCTACTGTTAAAAATTATTATCTTGGGTAAGTGCTACGATGGTGGCAAGTAAAAAGCAATCTCGTTCTCTCTAAAATTTCTATCATGTATATATATGGCTTTTGTTTTTTCAGTTTTCAAAATCAGTTATGTAGGCCATGAGATTACAGGCCATTTTGTGTTTCTTTCTTTCCTTTATACAATATTTTACTATGTACGTAAAAAAAACTGTCATTTAAAGTATATATTTTTGACAATCTAAGATATATAAAAGAAAACTGGAAAAAGTAAAAAAAAAAAAAGTACTGCAACTGTCTTCTACAAAATTAAAGAGTAAAGTATTTCCTGGAGATTTACAAATAAAGGTTATATACTAACTTAAGTCTCTCTTAATTTTAATACAGTTAGTGTAGGCAGACTTAAATAAAAACCAAAACAGCTTATTAATCTTCCCCACATGAGCAAAACATTATGGATATATATTGGAGACCTGGAAATCCTCAAGGAAAGTTTTGATTTTAAAATCTACTCTGAGGTACAGGAGACATTATGAAATAAGACATATTTCTCTGTGTGCAGCCATTCCGCTCTCAGTTCAGCCATGGCAGTGGGCCAGGACATGCTGACTAGTGGAGGGAGAAGGAATAAACTCTTGTGTTGGTTAGGACCTACTATAACATTCACTTCTCACTCTGTATTGCTGGAAAAAAAAATTTTTTTAAAACAAGAAACACAAATTCCTTTTATAATAAGAAAGGAAGGCAGGAGAGAAGGATGCATAAGGAAGGAAAAAAAGAAAAAACACTTGTTTAGGATAATATACTAATGAGTAATCTGATACTTTTCTAAGTCTTTCTTCCAATTACTACATTATTTAATTCTATGTATGAATAGCTTCTCCCTCGCTTTTCTGGTTCTTTCAATGAACAAATAATTTTTTAATTAATTAATTAGATAAAGATAAATCTGCACTATTTGGTTTAACTGTAGCCCTGGTGGCACAGTGGTTAGGAGCTCTGCTGCTAACCAAAAGGTCAGCAGTTTGAATCCACCAGCTGCTCCTTGACAACCTAATGGGGCAGCTCTAATGTGTCCTGTAGGGTCACTATGAGTTGGAATCGACTTGACGGCTACAGGTCTGGTTTTTTATCTGGCTTGATTGGAATTTATAAATATGATAAATTAACCAAGTAGGAAAAGTGTAATTTACTTTTCTAGATGTTAAAAATTACTTCAGCAGGAAAAAGTTTACTTCACTTTTCAGCTGGAGTCATCCAATTGAAATAGATACTAAGTTTACCTCTTGTTTTTCCCTCTTCCAATTCTAAAAATCAACATTTCTTTTCTGGAGAGAATGGTTTAAACAGCTGATACATTTAGCCAAGCACTTATCATAGTCAACAGTATATGAAAATAAGGCATAATATTTTCTATCTTCATATTTGCAGCTCATAAATATACTTTAGTTTTTCCTTAACTGTTGGCTTACTGAAAATCTACAAATAATCTGGGTGAGATGCTGAGATCTGTTACAAAGAACATCACTGAAAAGTAAAAACACAATAAAAAGCTAGACACCATTAATATACAATTAAACCAAAGCTTTTGGATTTTTAAATAGCTGTTAAATTTATCAAAGTTTGCTTTCATCTGACAAAGCAGTTCCAGATTAATGTAACTGCAAGGCTGTTAAGCTAGTATAATTAAAACAAAACAAAACAAAACCAAACATGGATCAAGTTGAAAATTTACCTGTTTTAATTCTGCGACTTGTTCAGAATCTTTAGCTGAAGCTGTTGTTGCAGACTGTTCATTTGTCCCAGATGATATTTGGGAAGATTTCTACAAATAGCACAGAAATAAACTATGAAATATATTCAGTCTGAGTGAAAGAAAAGCCAAAACAGAACTGCACACATACAAGCTATGCCTATAGATTTTTATCAAAAAATTTCACATCAACATTTTAATTCTTACATCTGAGATAAAATTTCAGTATAGCACATATTGTCTATAACTTTTCTAAAATTAATAAATTTATACTTATACCAAGTGATTTATTAAATCTAAGCACTTATCTGAGATCATATGGAAAAAGACTAAATAAAAGTAGCTTTTTAGTGAGCATTTCCATGTGTTGAAAGAATTTTATGCAGAGTATCTCATTTAATTCTCACAACAACAAAACAGATATTACCACCACCAAATAGATCAGGAAACAAGTTTAAAGAGGTTAACGAAGCTGCTCAAATTCAATTAGCTTGGAAGCACTGAAGCTTAGTCTGACTCCAAAGCTCATGCTCTAAAAATCTTAATATTATACTCTGGCTAAAGGGAAGAATTAAGAGGACCCAGCAAACAAACAAGCAGGATAATGAGAACTACTCTTGATTTCTTTAAGAATATTTTTAACATTTTTACTTCTTACCAAATTTTCAATCAAAGAGTCCTTTTCAGCGAGTTGGCTTTGTAAAAGTTCCTGATGACTTTTTAATTCTCCTATTTCTTCTCGTAACCTACCAATGTCTTCTGGCTGAATGCCATTCATCTGAGCCCCGTCACTATAAGAACCTTGATGCTGACTGTCTTTTCCTGTTAGGCATAAAATTTGAAAAGTCAGCATGAATTTTTTCATTTTTTGATCTACAAAATTCAAATAGAAATATAAATATGTAATTTCCTTAATGCAATTACACGACGATTACACTTTTGCAAGCACATTTCATCCAGCCTAGGCGACAAATGGCTATCGGGGGTAATAAGAACATTCAGAACCTCTGGACTGTTCTTCTGACTCTATTTCACTGTCAGGGTTTCCCCATTTCTGTTTTCTTCCTTTCCCTATAATCCCTTACTGATAATCAAATACGAAACAGAAATATGATTTGGACTATTTAATGTAATTTCATATTTCTTGGCTTTAATGTTTATATTTCTTTTTATTTTTTAAATTGTACTTCAGGTGAAGGCTTACAGAACAAATAGTTTCTCATGAAACAGAAGTACACATGTTGTTTTATGACACTGGTTAACAACCCCACAACATATCAACCCTCTAACTTCCCAACCTTTTTTTTTTTTTTTGGTGAAAATACACATAGCCAAAGATATACCATTTCAAAAATTTCTACATGCACAGTTCAGTGACATTGACTACGCTCTTCCAATTGTGCTGTTATTCTCACTTAAGATGAAGGCCTACAGAACAAAACAGTTTCTCATTTAACAGTTACTACAAATGTTGCCCTATGACAATGGTTAACAATCTCTCAACACATCAACAATATCCTTACGCAACCTTGGGTTCCCTATCACTAGCTTCCTTGTCCCCTTCTGCTTTCTGGCCCTTGTCACTGGACTCCTGTACCTCGTTAGTCTCATTTGGTTTTACGGGGCTGTCCGCTCCCAGGCTGAACAGTGAACGTCGGAGGTAACTTCACCACTGAGCTAAAAGGGTGTCTGGGGGCCATACTCTCGGGGTTTCTCTAGTCTCCTTTAGGCCAGTAAATCTGGTCTTTTTTTTGTGGGTTAGAATTATGCTCTACATCCTTCTCCAGCTCTGTCCAGAACCCTCTGTTGTGATCCTGGTTAGGGCAGTCAGTGGTGGTAGCCGGGCACCATCTAGCTGTACTGGACTCAGTCTGGTGGAGGCCTTGGTAGCTGTGGTCCGTTAGTCCTTCAGACTAATCTTTTCCTCGTATCCTGTTCTCTTCATTCTCCCTTGCTCCCGAAGGGCTGAGACCAGTGGAGTATCTTAGATGGCTTCTCACAGGCTTTTAAGACCCCAGACACTACTCACCAAGGTAGAATGTAGAGCATTGTCTTTATAAGCTGTGTCATGCCAATTGAGCTAGATGTTCCCCGAGACCATGGTCCCCAGAGCCCTTCGCCCAGCAGTTCAGTCCCTCAGGGAGTTTGGATGTGTCTATGGGGCTTCCATGACCTTTCCTTGTACAAGTTTTGCTAGTTTCTCCTGTATTGTGTACTGTCTCACCCTTCACCCAAGATACCACTTATCTATTGTCTATTTAATATTCCTTCCCCCCACCCCTCCCATCCCTGGTAACCAACAAAGATTGTTACATTTTGTGTGTCAATGTCTATATTTCAAGTAAGAGAAACCTTCTCTTTTTGAACAAACCCCAAATAAAACAGCCCCTAATAAATTCAGAAGAGGACGTGGAGAGATATCACTGCTGATGTCAGATGGATCTTGGCTGAAAGTAGAGAATACCAGAAAGATGTTTACCTGTGTTTTATTGACTATGCAAAGGCATTTGACTGTGTGGATCATAACAAATTATGGATAACATTATGAAGAATGGGAACACCTAATTACAGTCATGTGGAACCTGTACACAGACCAAGAAGCAGTCGTTTGAACAGAACAAGGGGCTACTGCATGGTTTAAAATCAGGAAAGGTGTGCATCACGGTTGTATCCCTTCACTGTACTTATTCTATCTGTATGCTGATCAAATCTGAGAAGCTGGACTATATGAAGAAGAACTCAGCAATAAGACTGGAGGAAGACTCACTAACAACCTGTGTTATGTAGATGACACAATTTTGTTTGCTGAAAGTAAAGAGGACTTGAAGCACTTACTCATGAAGATCAAAGACTACAGCCTTCAGTATGGATCACACCTTAACACAAAGAAAACAAAAATCCTCACAACTGGACCAATAAGCAACACCATGATAAACGGATAAAAGACTGACGTTTTCAAGAATTTTATTTTACCTGGATCCACAATCAACGCCCATGGAAGTAACAGCAAAGAAATGAAATGACGTGTTGCACTGGGCAAATCTGGTGCAAAAGACCTCTTTAAAGTGTTAAAAAGCAAAGATGTCACTTTAAGGACTAAGATGTGCCTGGCCCAAACCATGGTATTTTCAATCACCCCATATGCATGTGAAAGCTGGTCAATGAATAAGGAAAAGCGAAGAAGAATCGATGCCTCTGAATTATGGTGTTGGCAAAGAATACTGAATATACCATAGACTGCCAGAAGAACGAATAAATCTGTCTTGGAAGAAGTACAGCCAGAATGCTCCTGAGAAGCAAGGATGGTGAGACTACGTCTCACATGCTTTGGACATGTTACCAGGAGGGATCAGTTCCTGGAGAAGGACATTATGCTTTGTAAAGTAGAGGGTCAGCGAAAAAGAGGAAGACCTCAATGAGATGGACTGACACAGTGGCTGCAACAATGGGCTCAAATTTAACAACAATTGTGAGGATGGTGCAGCACCAGGCAGTGTTTCGTTCTGTTGTACATGGGGTCGCTATGCAGGGGAATCGACTTGGCGGCACTTAACAATAACAACAATTAATTAACTTTTTCCTTTTTCTTTCACTTTCCAGGAATCTTTGATCATTATTATTATTATTTTAAGGAGCACATGGTTCTAGAGAATTAATTGGGAGGAAAAAAAAATTCAACACCAAAGGCATTTAAAAATCAACACACCAAAACTTTCTCTTATTAGTACAGACTTTGGGGGTAAAGATGACAAATTGAAAACACACATTTATTTCCAATTTCTCCTTACTAAAATAGTTTTATACAGAGCATCAACAATCAGAATGGCAACAAACTTGTCAACGGCAACAGTCAAAGCCAGAAGACAGTAAGCAGTATTTTCAAAATTCTGAGGGAAAATTATTTCCAACCCCAAATCCTCTACCCAGCCAAACTATTATTCAACTATTAGGGTACGATAAAGACATACAAAGTCTCAGTGCTTCTCAGGAAGCAACTAGAGGAGGTGCTCTATCAAAACAATAGAGTAAAATGAAAAAGAAGAAAACCTAGGATCCAGAAAACAGGGAATTTAACACGGGAGAGGGAAAGAGAGTCCTGAGAAAAATGGTAAAGGGAGATTACTGGATGACAGCTGTGTATCAGCCCTGGATAGCAAAGAGGCCAGATTAGAGTGAGTTTTATCTCTGGTGAGATGAAACTGATGTACGTGAACGTACTAAAAGGGTAAGATTTAGGCAGCTGGCAGAGAATTAGAGTTTTAAATAACAATAAGTATAAAGAAATCTAAGCAAACAAAAAAGACAGTTATTAGCTTCTGGGAAAACAAAAGGTTGTGCAGGAAGGGAAATGTAATCATTGTATACTCTATGGCTCAGTTGTTAACTGTTCCTATAAAGTTTTGATAATATAAGTACCATATACTGATCTTCTCCAAATTATAAAATAACTATGTTAAGAGGGTGGGGAAACAGGATGTGTGAATATCTGTGGTTATAGTGGAGGGATGAGAGAGCTAAAAATCTTAATTTCCTAAGTGAAGCTAATAAATACTGCCTAAATCTGAAAAATCAAGATATTAACAATATAAGCATACTATCTGGAAATATGGAGGTAACTACATTTAACTAAAAGAACTAAAAACAGTTGCCACCACGGCTCAGAAAACAGCAGGCCAAAGACATTACAGTCTGCTGTTTTATATAATAAGCCTTGTTTAGCTGTATGACTATATGCATATATAACTTAAATCCATATTAAAACTAAATAATTTTTAAAAATATGTATACTTTGGGGTTAGGAAAAGGAGACACTTTATAAAGCAGAGACCACTATCTTGGTGACAACTCAAAAAACTGAAAAGTGACTCTTCAACCTCTTTGAAAGGTATTGCATATTAGGTAGGTAATAACTTGGTAACTGTGAACAAGTTTGGAAAGTACTTAGAACCATGTACATGTATATTTATCTAACTTCTTTTTAAAATATTACTTAAAATACAGCTATCTATATAGACTATTTCTCAGGTTTATGTACCCATTGCATTAGATGTCAAGAAACTTAAAGTTCAGTCCTGTTCCTGATGCATTTTAGTTGCATTACTGTGGAGATCAGCCTCTTTCCCTCAGTTCCTTCTTCTGTGAATTAGGAATGATAATAGAGTTAAATAATAGAGTATACCTGAAAACTCCACTAAGTACTATCCAAACGTTATTCCAAGAAAAGATGTGATTAGGAGAAATACTGTGGTTTGGTGACCTTGGTAAGATAAGTTAACCTAATCTTGACAAGTGGGTCTAGTCTACTTCAAGGGATTGGTTATGAGGACACATGAAAATACATCTGAAGTTTCCAGAGTATCTAATATTGGTGATTTAAGATATGATAATTTCCCTTTCTTTGATATTATATGAACTCTTATTTAAACATAAGGAGCTCTGGTAGCACAGTGGTTAAGTGTTCTGCTGATAACCGCAAAGTTGGTGGTTCAAATCCACCAGCCACTCTACAGGAGAAAGATGTGGCAGTCTGCTTCTGTAAAGATTACAGCCTTGGAAACCCTATGGGGCAGTTCTATTCTGTCCTATAGGGTTGCCAGGAGTCAGAATCTTGACTCAATGGCGATAGGTTTGGTTTTCTGGGTTATTTATTTCAACATGATTAACTACAATTTTGTGCCCTTTCTAATATTATTAATGTCTGTTGTATATATATATATTTTGGTTTCTTGTATAACTTTTCTATATAACTCTATAAAAGGGAGAAAAGCTATCTAAATCAGTAAATAAACTCATATTAACTTTTCGTAAAGGAATTTTAAGAAGCAAAACTTGCTGTAATATATGTCGTTGTTGTTGTTAGGTGTTGTAGGGTTGATTCTGACTCACAGAGACACACATATAATTTAGATCAGATAACTAGACAGATACAGATATACAGATATATATATGTGTGTGTATATATATATCACTGACCAGCAGGCTAACGGCTAGCTATACTTACCTAGCTGTACTTTAAGAAGATTATACTGATCCTTGTGTTGCTGAATCTGAGATACTTGCTGTGTGACTGCTGTCTGCAGCTGTTCGTTTTGACATTTTAACGTAGAAACCTGCTGCTTTAATTCCTCAAGCTGCAAGTCCTGTGAAACAAAACGTAATTCAAGTGTTTTTAATTCATACTAATTAGGATTGGGAAGCTGAACAAATTAAAAATTAAAGATTACTTTGGTTCAGGACGTTAAGGTGCTCAACACTTCCAAAATCATCCAATAATTAAGCAGTAACATTTCAATATATGCACCAAGGCCAATTAACATGCAGCAGAACTGTTAAGATTTCAATTAAGAACCCATTAATAAGTACTACGGCACAGCCTGTAATCTGACTGCAATTAAGGGGGAAAATCAAATTAAAAAACTCCATTTTATGTCCCATCAAAACATTTAAGAACTTTACACCAAACTAAGAAACTCAGTATATGTATGTGCACATATGCATCTATACTATTTTTACCATTAAAAGATAATCACTGAAAGATACACAACATGATTAATGTAATTTTTAATCACTAAACTGTACACCTGAAAAATGTTAATTGGTAAATGTTGCATTTTATATATATATATATTTACAACAACAAAAAGACAATCATGTAACAGAAGATTTAGAAGATTCAAAGAAGAAAAAAGAACTTACAACTCTCACCATCCTAATATAACTATAATTGGAATTTGATATATTTATTTTCTTCTAGCTTCATTTAATCCATGTTTTTTAAGCTTGTCATAATCAGTCCATCTATAATTTTGTAATCTTAAACTCACCATTATATCCTAATTTTTCCTTATTGATACATACCTTTCATAATCATAATTTTTAATGCTCACTAAATATCTGATCAAGTAGATGCAATATAATTTACCTTCAATGTTTTTGACACCAAGGTTGCTTTTGACTTTTCAAAATGATAAGTATCACCTACAATGAATCTCTTAGTTCATATAGTATTTTCTCTAAATTTTGGGGAATTTCCTTAGGAAGGATTCTCAGATGTTATTCGAAGGATGTAAGTATTTTATAGCTATCAGTGCTTGTCGTCTAATTGTCAACTAGCATTTTAAATGGTGAGAATATTTAAAATTAACATCTAAAAAAGAGTCATTATAATAACTAAGGAGCTTTCCTGCCACAGTGGTTAAGAGCTGTGGCTGCTAACCAAAGGGTTGGCAGTTTGAATCCACCAGCCCTCCTTGGAAACCCTATAGGGCAGCTCTACTCTGTCCTATAGGGTAGCTATGAGTTGGAACCGGCTCCAAGGCACCTAACAACAACAACAACATAACTAAGAGTCAAATAACTATTTTTTTCCCTTCCAAATCAACTTTATTTCTCAGTCCCAAGTATAGACTGTACATCATATTTCAAGTGTTTATCTTCTGTTGCCCCAAACCTATTACATTTCACCAACTGGAAATGACAACATATTTGTACCAAGATATACATGAAAAATCCTAACAACCATGGGTAGTTTGATGACTCAAATTTGGTTATTCAAAGATGATTCTAATTTATTGATGTTTGCTAATGGAATAGCTAATATTGAGCGCTAAATATTCCACTATATTTTTATTCTTCCTTGAATTTTAATCTCAGTACTGTGTCCTACTGTGGAAAACAAATCACACATAGTTCTCAATTTACAGGGTTCCACCATTAAGCTTATGCTCTTACTTGCCCCATCTGCCACAAGATGTACACAGTCAGCAGGTTGGGGTAGAGGGCAGTACAGGTAAGGGGATACAACCTGCCCCACAGGGAATACCTCCAGTGTATTTTTTTTTTATGACATTGGAATTTTAACAACATCAATGATCTCATCTTCCAGATAATACAAATTTAGAATTTCTAGCAATTGCTAGAATTCACCCAGACACCATGATGGGAAGTTAAATGAAAAAACAAAACAAACAAACAAAAGCTCCAAGAAGCGCATTCTGAAAGTAATGCAAGGTTTAAGGTGCTCAACACAATGCAAGTAATGGAGGTTCACAAGTATCCTCCAAAAAAAATGTCAATTGACAACTTCAAAAATGTAGTTTCAACTTAACTCTATCAGCTACAAATTTTCCTTATCTAACCTAATATCATTTATTCAGTCATCTAAGACAGAAACCTATGGATTACATTTGACCCTTTCTGCTCCCTCACCCACATCCAATCATTACAAAGTCCTGCCAGTTTTACCTTCTTCAGTTTCCACATTGTCAAATTGGTTCCCTTTACACAGCACAGCATAAGCTTTTAGAGTTCCGGTAATCTACCTGTATCTGAATTCCTGTTCCATCCATTACCGAGTGACCCTGGGCAAGTTTAAACTCTCTTAGTCTCAGATTCCTCATTTATTTTAAACTGGAGATCCTAACTACTTTGAAGGGATGTTGTGGAAGTTAAATGAGACAGCATTTAAAATATGCTTAGTGAGCACCAGGAACACAGTAAACAATACACAATAGCTATTACCATCATCATCTTCCCTATCAGTGTCCTATAGCACTATATCAGTGATGGTGAGGATGGTGCAGGACTGGGCAGTGCTTCGTTCAGTTGTTCATAGGGTCTCTGTGAGTTGGAACTGACACAACAGCACATAAACAACAACATCAGTGCCCTAATTTTCCTCCTGGCCTACCACAACAATGTCTTTCTTGGGCTCCCTCCCCTCTAGCCTTGTCCCTCAGGTTTCTCCTTTACGCAGCTGCCAGAATGTTCTATGTACATGCCAGTAATGCTAAACTCAAACAAATCATGCTGTTTGCCATCTCCTTCTGCCTAGTTTACTCCTAATTCATCCTTTAGGACTCAGCTTCTCTGCTTTCCCCAACCCCGTTCCTATCTAGATAAATTAGGTGCCTCTCAGTGCTACCATAATACCTTCAATGATCTCTATCACTTGACTTAATTTTATATTATGTTACATTAATCTATTTATGGGTTTATCTCCCCATGAGACTGTGATATGGGAACATGTTTGATTCATGTCTGTATCCACAAATCCTGCACAGTGCTTAGCTCGTATTAAGAGCTTAGTCTGCTGAATACTCAGATGTTTTTGATTTAGGAAAAAAATGAGTTTTATTTTCTGTATCTTCTTTCATTTGAAGTGCCAGGAAAAATTCTCCACTAATGCAAAATGAGTCAATATATTAGAAAGTGTTTACAATTCATTAGGACTTACCTGCTCTCGAATCATATTTTTGTAGTGAGTCACAATACTGTCATGCTGTTCTAATGTTTTCTTTACCTCTTCTTCTTTCTTATCTTCTTCACTGGACTTATAAATAGCCTTAGTTATAACACCTGTAAAAGAAAGAAAGCTTATTTAAAATTTGTCTTAAGAGGGAAACCAAAGTCTCAGAGAAGAAACTAGTCTACACAGCTAATAGCCTACACAAAGCATGGCCTCATCTACCCTGAGACCAGAAGACTAGCTGGTGCCTGGCTACCTTGACCTACTGTTCTGATCAGGGCTACAACAGATGGACTCTGACAGAAGGGGAGAAAAACACAGAACAGAATTCAAATTCTTAAATATTCCTGACTTACTGGACCAGCTGATACTAGACTCCCTAAGACTATCACCCTGAGTTACTCTTTAAACTTGAACCAAAACTATCCCGAGGTCACCTTTTAGTGAAATAACAGACTGGCATACAAAATAAAGGCTGTTATCTATGAGTATGGTGCTCTATTAAAACTCCATCTATATGAGACCAAAATGTCACCAATTATTGTAAAGCAAAGATGAGAAGGGGGCAGGGAAACTAGAGTACAGGAAATGGAACAACCAGAATGCAATTAAAGAGAAGGCTGACATATTATGAAAAATGTAACTAATGTCACTGAAGAAATTGTCAAATGGGAACCTAATTTGCTGTGTAAACTGTAACCGAAAACACACAGTACTATTTAAAAAATCTGTCTTAAATATTTTAAATACTATTTTATTACCAAGAGTTAATCAGTAAAAACATATGGCCTAACTCCCTGACAGATAAAAAATGATCTTTCCAATCTTACTGAAAGTCAAAGGTCCTTCAATGGGCTACAAACTAAGAGATGGAGTCGGGGGGAACCCAACCCTACTTTTAGGCTTATCATGTATTCTGCATATGTCCAGAAAATCCATACAGAATATAATCACAAGTACTTTCTAATGAATATCAATACAAAGCTTCTAG
This sequence comes from Dugong dugon, assembly GCA_030035585.1. Lineage (NCBI taxonomy): Eukaryota > Metazoa > Chordata > Mammalia > Sirenia > Dugongidae > Dugong > Dugong dugon. Next base: position 51,808,788 of record CM057463.1, read on the forward strand.
TCTTACCTTCAAGTTCTTTCACTAGCTTCGTAAACTCATGATCAAATATCATGTATTCTGGACTGGGAAAGCTTGGCTGGGGTTTCTGAGACGCTCTGGAATACAACTCGTGTTTGCTAATAAATCCTAGTTTCTCTATGAAATTCTCTTTGCCAATCCTCTTCTCTATAAGTTGTTTTAGCTTTTCTCTACAGAGATAAGCATATTGAGATGTTTAAAAAAACAGCCATAACAAAACATAAAAGCTTGGTCTACGTTATAATTTAGCAAAAAAAAAAAAAAAAAGATCTCCTGATGCTATTAGCAAGTCATTTTCCCCTACTATTTTCCCCTTACTTACTTCATGTAGCTCTCAAGCGAGTTATCATTGAAGTAAATTGAAATGCCCAACAAAAGAGCACATAAGCCTTGGACCAACTGCTCTTCCTCTCCAAGATTTTCTGCAATTTGTCCTGTAAGCTTAAGTCTTTGTTAAGGAGGCTAATGATCATAATACTTTATTTTTCAATTTGAATTTGATATATATTTCACATTCTTACAAAAAATCCCATATATATATATATATATATATATATACACATAGTCCAATCCAGTATAAGACGTAAGCAATGGTGCGCGCGCGCGCACACACACACACAAACGCACAGCTTATACAAGTATCATTATCACCTTAACAGTTTAAAAAGTTGCAACACAAGTAAGATGGTGGAGTATTCAAACATTTTGGGCATTGTACTACTTCTAATTGGGAGGAATAATTTAAAAAGTTAAACGATAAACACCTACATGTATCTTACTAAAACATAAAGGATACAAATGGAACATTGGCTGAATTGTGAAGAAAATGCGTTACTGCAATGGGGCAGTTGCTTAACCAGGTACAAAGCAACATTAATAATCCAACTCTTGTCTGTATTTTGCTTCCCTGAAATAGATAAATTGACAAAAATCTCTTTCCATTCGTTTCAGTTTTTTCAAACTTAAAGTTGCACTAAGATCTCTTTTCACTATAAAAAGCATTTTCACAGCTTATGAAAGACATGTCAGGAATCCAGATTAAAAAAATGAACAAGAGAATGCATTCTTGTGTCCTCCATAGGCTGCACTTCAAAAAAAAAAAAACAACCAGACAGCAGAAATTAGAATTGATCCATGTTCATAAGCATGTGATGGGTTATCTAAAACACTATTATAAAAACCTGGTCTGCTAAAGAGAAATTCTATGATGTGGATTCTTTAGAAAAGAAAATTAATCCTAAAAGACTTTGCAATAATATAAACTTGCCTGACACGTTTGGTAACAATGTTTCAGAATTTTAAAAACAAGTTCCTGATAAAAAGACAAATTCTTCCTCCTTCAAAAAATAAAATATGAAGAAGTCCCTGAATTATTTAGTCAAATCTCTTGAGGGAACAAATCCCTACCAAGAAAATAAATAAACTATGTTATAAACATGTCAGATAATGAGAATTCACAAAAATAATCAAGGGGAAAAAATGTTTAAATTAGCTAAGTGCCTCAAACCACTAATTATACTGCTGCCAAGTACAGTTAAATAATATTGGAAATTAGCATGTTCATCAAAATTATATATTTCCTAAACATTAATGCAATATATTTAGATCTCCTGTGTACAATATTCTCTTAGTTTATAATATGGCCATTGTCCATATTTATATTACTATAACCTGTATTTATTTTTTTAAGAAAAGCAAAGCTTGTCTGAAACAAAATAATGGGAAACAGCACAATAATGCATCACTTTGGGGCAATTTCAGAAAATATTCAAAATACAATTATTCAAAGACCTAGACAGGGAATGGATTTAAAGTAACCATCATGTGTTTGGCACAACAGGCTACCACCTAGACCTCTCTAATTACAGAGAGAATGGAATAGTCCATTTACAAAAGCAAGAAAAAAGATAAAGTACTCAGAAATGAACCTAGTCAATAACGTACAAAATCTAAATGAAGAAATTTTACAACACTTTTGAAAGGCAGAAAAGTAGACATAAATAGAAAGAAACCCTGTTCTTACATAGGAAAACTCAATATCATGAGGATGTTAATTCTAAGTTAGTTTCTAAAAGTAACAGGTACCAAATAAAAATACCAACAGGCTTTTTTCCCCCAGAAACTAAACAACCGGATTCTCAAGTTCTTATGGGAAAATAACAAGCAAGAATAACCAGGGAAAACATGGGGAAAAAAAAAAAAAGTAATGATGGGAAACTAGTTTATGAACAGACAGGAATCAAGAGACAGAACAGAAAGTCCAGATATAAACTTATATACATGGGAATTTAGTATATGAAAAAGGTTGTATATAGCCATCAGTGGTTTACAGGTAGACTTAAAAGAGTGTTGGGACAACCAGATAGCTATCTAGAAAAAAGATCAGCTGTCCTTACTTCAAACAGTTCATCAAGAAAAATGGAACAAAAATTTAAATGTAGAAAACAAAACCAGAAAGTATGAGATGAAAATATGGGCCAATTCTTTGAAATCTTGAAGTAGAGAAGGCTGTTCTAAATATGGCTTAAGATGCAGAAGCCATAAAAGTCTGATAAATTAGACCATATCATATGTGGCCAAACAAAACAAATCCTACAAAAGCCCTCAACCCAAAACAAAATACAAAAGCCAAATGTATTTGTAACTCATATCAAAAACAAAAGGTTAAACTCTCCAACATAAAATTGGTACCTATAAAACAAGAAATTATTAATGATCCAATAGCCAAAAGGGCAAAGGATATGCAATGTAAGAAAGGAGAGTTCATAGATAAATTCCAAATGCCTATAATATATGAAAACCAATTCAAACAAAGATACAGAAGACCTAAACGGCACAATCAGCCAACTTGACCTCAGACATATATAGAACACTACACCCAACAGCTGCAAGGTACACATTCTTTTCCAATGCACATGGAATGTTTTCCAGGAAGCAATCCTCAACAGGATCCAAAATGTTGAGATAATACAAAGTTATCTTCTCTGACCACAATGCATCAAGGTAGATATTAACAACAGGAATAGCAAGGAAAAAAAAAATCAATTACACGGAAACTGAGTAACACCCTTGCTTAAAAACCACTGGGTAATAGAAGAAATCAGGGATGGAATCAAAATTCCTAGAATCAAACGAGGATGAAAACACATCATACCAAAAACTTTGGGACATAGCAAAGGCAGTCCTCAAGCACAATTTATAGCAATAGATGCACACATAAAAAAGAAGAGAAAAAATCAACACACTTAACTACAGAACTGGGACAGAGAACCGCAAAAAAAAGCCCACAACCACTAGAAGAAGGAAATAATAAAGATAAGAGCAGAAATAAATGAAACAGAGAATAGAAAAACAATAGAAAAAATAAAGAAAACCAAAAGTTGGTTCTTGAAAGGATCAACAAAATTAACAAACCACTGGCCAGACTGACAAAAGAAAAACAGGAGAGGGCACAAATAACCCAAATAAGAAATAAAATGGGGGACGTTACAACAGACCCAAAGGAAATAAAAAGGATCGTAATAGAGTATTATGAAAAACTATACTCCAACAAATTTGAAAACCTAGAAGAAATGGATAAATTTCTAGAAACACACTACCTACTCAAACTACAACAAAGTGATGTTGAAAATCTGAACAGACCCATAAAAAAAGAAGAGACTGAAAAGGTATTAAAAAAACTCCCAACAAAAAATACCCCTGGCCCAGATGGCTTCACTGGAGAATTCTACCAAATATTCAGAGAAAAGCTTATACTAATACTACTCAAACTATTTCAGAACACAGAAAAGGCAGTGACACCTCCAAATTTTCTATGAAGGCAGCATAACCCTGATAGCAAAACAAGGCAAAGACGCCACAAAAAAGAAAATTACAGACCAATGTCTGCCTCTCATGAATATAGATGCAAAAATTCTCAACAAAATTCTAGCCAATAGAATTCAGCATCATATCAAGAAAATAATACACCACGACCAAGTAGGATTCATACCAGGTATGCAAGGATGGTTCAACATTAGACAGTCAATCAATGTAATCCACCACATAAATAAAAGGAAAGAAAAGAATCACATGATCATCTCAATTGATGCAGAAAAGGCATGTGACAAAGTCCAACACCCATTCCTGATAAAAACTCTCAATAAAATACGTACAGAAGGGAAATTTCTCAACATAATAAAGGGCATCTATGCAAAACCAACAGCCATTCTTAATGGAGAGAGGCGGAAAACATTCCCCTTGAGAACAGGAACAAGAAAACGATGCCCTTAATCACCACTCCTATTTAACATTGTGCTGGAAGTCCTAGCTAGAGCAAAAAGGCAAGAAAAAGAAATAAAGCGCATTCAAATCGGTAATGAAGAAGTTAAACTGTCCTTGTTCACGGATGATATGATACTATACATAGAAAACCCTAAAGTCTCCACGAGAAAACTACTGGAATTAATAGAAACACTCAGCAGAGTAGCAGGTTACAAGATAAACATACAAAAATCAGTTGGATTCCTACACACCAATAAAGAGAACAATGAAAAGGATATCAGGAAAACAATACCATTTATAATAGCCCCTAAAAAAAAACAAACAAACAAAACTTAGGAATAAATCTAACCAGGGATGTAAAAGACCTTTACAAAGAAAACTATAAAACACTACTGCAAGAAACCAAAAGAGATCTACATAAATGGAAAAACATACCATGCTCACCAATAGGTAGACTCAACACTATGAAAATGACAATTCTACCCAAAGTAATTTACAAATACAATGTAATCCCTATTCAAATACCAACAACATTCTTTAAAGAGATAGAAAAACTAATCATTAACTTTACTTGGAAAGGGAGGAAGCCCCAGATAAGTAAAGCACTACTGAAGAATAAAGTAGGAGGACTCGTACTACCTGACCTCAGAACCTACTCTACAGCTACGGTAGTCAAAACAGCCTGGACTGGTACAACGACAGATACATTACCAATGGAACAAAATTGAGAAAGCAGATGTAAATCTATCCATGTATGGTCACCTGATCTTTGACAAGGGCCCAAAGTCCATCAAATGGGGAAAAGACAGTCTTTTTAACAAATGGTGCTGGCAAAACTGGATATCCATCTGCAAAAAAATGAAACAGGACCCATACCTCATACTGTATACAAAAACTAATTTAAAATGGATCAAAGACCTAAATATAAAGCCAAAAACTATAAAGCTCATAGAAGAAAAAATAGAATCAATGCCAGAGGCCCTAATACCTGGCATTAACAGGATACAAACCATAACCAACAACATACAAACTCCAGAAGATAAGCTAGATAACTGGGATCTTCTAAAAAATCAAACACTTATGCTCATCAAAAGACTTCACCAAAAGAGTAAAAAGAGAACCTACAGACTGGGAAAAAGTTTTTGGACATTACAAGTCAGACAAAGGTCTAATATCTAAAATCCACAGGAAAATCCAACACTTGTCCAACAAAAAGACAAATAATCCAACCAAAAAATGGGCAATGGAAATGAACAGACACTTCACTAAAGAAGACGTTCAAGCGGCCAACAGACACATGAGGAAATGCTCGCGATCACTAGCCATTAGAGAAATACAAACTAATACCACGATGAGATACCATCTCACCCCGGCATTACTGGCACGAATCAAAAAAACTGGAAATAATAAATGTTGGAGAGGCTGTGGGGAGACCGGAACTCTTATGCACTGCTGGTGGGAATGCAAAATGATACAACCATTCTGGAAAATGATATGGCACTTCCTTAGAAAGCTAGAAATAGAAATACTATATGATCGAGAAATCCCACTCCCAGGAATATACCCTAGAGAAATAAGAGCCATCACACGAATAGAGATGTGCACACCCAAGTTCACTGCAGCATTGTTCACAATAGCAAAAAGATGGAAACAACCTAGATGACCATCGACAGATGAATGGATAAACAAACTATGGTACATACACACAATGGAGTATTATGCAAAGATAAAGAGCAATGATGGATCTGTGAAGTATCTCATAACATGGATGAAACTGGAGGACATTATGCTAAGTGAAATAAGTTAATCACAAAACAACAAATATTGTATGAGACCTCTACTGTAAAAACTAATGAAAAAGTTTACACACAAAAAGAAACAATCTTTGTTGGTTACAAGAGATGGGAGGTGTGGGGAGGGAATACTAAATAGACAATAGATGAGTGGTAACTTTGGTAAAGGGAAAGACGGTACACAATACTGGGGAAGCCAGCACAACTTGCACAAGGAAAGGTCATGGAAGCTCCACAGACACATCCAAACGCCCTGAGGTACTGAAATACTGGGCAAAGGCCTGTGGGGACCATGGTCTTGGGGAACATCTAGCTCAATTGGTATAACACAGTTTATAAAGAAAATGTTCTACATTCTACCTTGGTGAGTAGAGTCTGGGGTCTTAAAAGCTTGTGAGCAGCCATCTAAGATACTCCACTGGTCACACCCTTTCGGGAGCAAGAGAGAATGAAGAAAACAAGATACAAGGGAACGATTATTCCAAAGGACTAACGGACCACAACTACCACAGCCTCCACCAGACTGAGTCCAGTACAACTAGATGTTGCCCAGCTACCACCACTGACTGCTCTGACCAGGATCACAACAGAGGGTCCCGGACAGAGCTGGAGAAAAATGCATAACAAAATTCTAACTCACAAAAAGAGACCAGGCTTACTGGCCTGATGAGACTGGAGAAGCCCTGAGAGTATGGCCTCCGGACACCCTTTAAGCTCAGTAATGAAGTCACTCCTGAGATTCACCCTTCAGCCAAAGATAAGACAGTCCCATAAAAGAAAATAGGGCATAATAGTCCAGGGATAAGGAGCAGAAGGCAGAAGGGGAAAGCTGGTAATACGGAACCCAAGGTTGAGAAGGGACAGTGTTGAAATGTCGTGGTGTTGTTAACCATTGTCATAAAACAATATGTGTACTAACTGCTTAATGAGAAAGTATTTGTTCTGTAATCCTTCACCTAAAGTACAAAAAATTTTTCCAAAAAGAAAAAAACAATTCAACCTTTTAGTAAGAGAAATGCAAATTAAAGCTCACTGATAAACCATTTTTCACCTAAGTAGACTGGCAAAAATCCAAAATGTCTAACAACATGCCGTTGACAAGGCTGTGGGGAAATAGGTACTCCAGTACACTGCAAGGTTTTATATTGCTACTGGAAGTGCAAAACGGACTAAGTGAAAAAATTCAACATGCAGAACAATGGGTATGCATTAAAAAACACTAGAAGATTAGTAGAAATGAATAATAGAACGTAGGGAACTAGGACAGAGGTAGGACTAAAACTTTCTATGTATACTTTTTTATATCATTTTGATTTCTAAACCATGTTATTATATTACCTGTTTCAAAAAATAAATATTTTTTTTTTATAGAACTGAAGTTTTAATTCTAGGAAGGGCAGTACAGTATCAGTGAAGAGACTATTTGGTTGGAAGTTAGATCAAATCTTCTACTGGTCTACCTTGTACAAATTCAATATGCTGCCCGCCCCCAATTTCCCAATTTAGTAAACAACAGACAGTTGGATTAAATGATTTCAAACACAGAGGTTAAGAGCACAGGCTCTGAAGCCAGAATGCCTGGATTTGTATCTTGGTTCTACAACTGAACAGCTGTGAAACCTTAGGCAACTTTCTTAACTTCTCTTCCTCATCATTACATTGGGGTAATAGTTAACACCTATCTCAGAGGGTTGCTAAGTGGATTAAATGGGTTCATACATATAAAGAGGTTACAGAATACATGTCAATGTGTAAGTGCTCTACAATGTTCTTAACTATTATTATCATTCCCTAGTAAGTGCTCTACAAATGTTCTTAGTTATTATCAGCATTCCTTCTAGCTGTGCAATTCTATGATTGCACATATTAGCATATTAAAAGCAGAATTAAGGCCCCAAATTTAAAATGGAAGGGACAATAAAGTTCGAACTGGGAAAAGGAAAAATATACATATATAATTGCTTGGATAATTTTTTTTTTAATACCTTGGTGAAATACAGGCAGTCCTTGCTTCGTGCTGCGTTAACATAAACTTGTGCACATTGGAACCATGCAAAGCGACGACTGCCTGCAATACACTTTTTTGCAGATTACATTTTTCTAATGTTCATCAAGCTATGATTTCTAATTGAAAAAAATGGGAGATAATTCAAAGTCCAAAGACAAACAGATGGTTAACTAATCTACGGTGTTATCTATTTAGTGAAATATGCAATCATATCAAGTGATGTTAATCTAGAGTTTAATAACATGGAAAATGCTTATAAGAAAAAAATACAGAATATAAAATGGAATCTAATGTATGATCACTGCTATGTAAATAAACAGTGCAGAAAAAAGAGACTGAAATTTTAAAAGTGATGGATATTCTTTCTACTTTCTATTTTTCTGAAGTTTTCAAAATGAAAAAACTATTAGCCAGTAAAAAAAGATAAACTCATGAAAAGGTTTAAAAGAACACAAATGATACAGTATTTGTTATATCTACCTACCTACCTACACACACACATACATTATACACAGTAATGTTAAGTAGAAGATCAAGTTCAATCCAACAGAATCCTGTTCAATCCCTAAAATCAGAAATTGAGCTGTAGAGGCTATCAAAACATTCTATATCTATATCCATCATTCTGATGAATTTTTTGCAAGATAAGAAAGCCACGCCCCACATTCTGGTGAAAACTACACTCAGTTATTTTGATGTTTAAATCAAGAAAAAGGACACACCTCTTCCCAGTCCCCCAGAGTGTGTGGATCATTGGAGGTGATTTGGAAAAACAAATGAAGGCTGAAATGATAGTTTCAGAGCATTCTAGGGGTTTAGTTACTATACATACACCACAAATTTTACAGAATGGAGAAGAATCACAAACAAAATAATTGAAGCTGAAGCATCTTATCTTTAACATAAACTACTATGTTCTTATTGTTTGTATTTTCTAAATAAGAATTCTCTTATTCCTACTTTGTGCATTTCCATTTTAGTATTTTTGCAATGTTTATTACAAAATATGGAAAGCTACCATTTTCAACTTTTAGTGTTCAAGTATTAAAATGAGGTTCTAGAGTATCATGACCAGATTTACTCTCTAGTGGTTGTGTCTGGGGATAGTGAATTAATAGGAAGGAAGCATGATGGAATTTTCTGGGATTATGAAGATGTTCTATATTTGTTTTGGGTGGTGGTTACAGAGGTATAGTCAATCATCACAACTCATCAGACTGAACACAAAAGGTCTGTGCATTAAATTATCCTTTAAATGACTGACATGTGGACTTACAAAATACTTTCTCTAATATAAAAAATTATCAGGCTAAAGCTGCAGTTAATACTATGTTAAACCATGCTCAGACACAAAACTACAATTCCTAAGAGAAGCCTGGTTATTACTACCCACACTGTACAACTAAAACACATGCTCAAACATGGATATTAAGGTACACACTCCTCTTTGCCAAACACTAAACACCCCCCCCCAAACCCCAAAGCAAACACAAATAACATCACCTCCCCACATACACATCAACAGTAGATGCAGCATATGGGTTATACCTAGAATAATCTGTAATATTTAATTTAAAAAATTTCAAATTATAAAATTATACTTACTATTGCACATTTGAAATAATCTAAGCAAAAAATCATCACATTCTTTCATATACTAATTAACTAAAGATAAACCTTTAACTCTAAATCTTACTTCCTTTTAAAAGGCTTCAGGAGAAATAAAGAAGCAAGTTTGGCAAAACAAAACAAAACACAAAAACAACCCCCAAAACCCAAACCAAGGAATTCCAGAAGTGCAAGCATCCCCAGAGGAAACACAAGTATAGCTTCAGATTCCTATTCCCACAGTCCTTAGTAACACCACTATAATATCCCATGGAGAAAAACTGGAGAGGCACTTAAGATAGAAATAAATTTGTTGACACATGGAAGTATAAGTAGAATAGACTTCAAACAAGCAGTTAAAAAAAACCAATCAGCAAAACCCAAGACAAAGAAAAAGCCTTGCTTGAAACAGGAAAATGCCTAAGCTTCATCAGGTGATACATACCCGTCTGTCGATCTTATCACCCTGCAAATTATACATCAAAAATTATTCATAAATATTACTACTTTAGGAAAATTTAAATCTAGAAAAAATCCCTCAAATACTTTTCCACATTCTTTTTACAAACACAAACCAATAATTTTGGGCAAGATAATTCTAATCTTTTATTATAAAAAAATACACATTTTAGGGGAGAAAGGATAAGTTTTAATTAGTAACATTTGGTTACTTAGAGTGGAAAAAGACACTGCCATCTTGAGGATTTCTCATTACTCATGAATTTTAATTACAATGTTAAAATGAAGTCTGTGGTGATAGTCATCCGACAGTTAATTACTGTTTGGTTTAAGAAAAGCTTTTTTCAACAGACTGCAAAATGAGAACCTAGCAATGCTAAGTAGTAAGTTTAAGTAAAGATATGAATATTTTGGGGTAGTTTTCTTAATCACTAAGATAAATGATAAATCAAAGATAAAATAATTTTTCAATCAAAATAAGATAATGTTAAACAATATCCAACTCCCTCTTCACTATAATCAATTTTAAAGCTTTCATTTAATTTCCTATCGTGACACTAATACTTCTTGAAGAAGTATATTGATAAAAGCTCACAACAAGGACTAATTCAGTGACTGTGACAAAATTAAAAACTAAAGAATAACAGCATGTTATCATGGGGAGGGGTTAGGACAATAGCAATTTTAGTTATCTCCCTGTGTGGCCCTGAATGTTGATGACTATTGTTTTGCTAAAGCATGAACTTGAATTGCCTAGCAACCAGGGTGGCACAAGTGGGCAAATTATCTAATAACAAGTGTGATTCCTAAACAGCAAGCACCCACACTTCAATAAAGCTTTGCTGTTTCCTTAAGAGGCTAAAGGAATGCAAGAATTTATAGTTATGTTTTTCTACATCCTACTGGGTGAATTATATACCTTGGGGATTTGAGGATTTGAGCTCTCACAAATATCAAGGGGTAAACAGTATGACTACATAAGCAATGGACTGCTATTATATCTTTGTTTTCTGGACTATCAATTGCTCTGTGGGAAGAGAACGAGGGAGGTACAAGCTATGAACCACCTTATTCTATTCCCTCTCATAAACTGACCTGAATTCAGCTACTGAGAAGAAAGAGAAAATGACATGCAGGAAAACTGTAGATGATTATAAAAGAAAATCAAGAAACAAAAAACAAAAAATACCTTTCTGCCTAGAACATGTGTTTCTATCACGATGTAGAATTTATGGAGCCCTAGTGGCACACTGGTTAAGACATGCAGCTGCTAACCAAAAAAATGTTGGCAGTTCAAATCTACCAAACGCTCCCTGGAAACCCTATGGGGCAGTTCTATTCTGTCATATAGGGTTGCTATGAGTTGGAATCGACTCTATGGCAACAGGTTTGGTTTTTTGGTTTGGTAGACCTTGCAATTACTTGGTAAAAACATCTCTCCTTTTTCTCCACAAAACTGACTCTGGTTATAATCAACTAATAAGCACATAAGTCCCCTCTCTTTCATCTGCATCTACTAAGGATATTCCCACATTCTTGTATCACTGACACCAAAACCTATAGTCAATCTCCTCCTTAGGGAGTTGTATGTAATACTTTACCTGTGAAAGGATGTTGGTGCACTGTTGCAGTAAAGAAACTGGAGGGTTGCCGATACTTGTAGCAAGTTGAACCCTGAGCAACTGTTCTTTCTGGGTAGCATTGTCTTGCAAAGCATGGGCAAGGGCCACAGCAGCACACCAGTTGGAAAGTGAATCAGTAGAAAACAGACCTCCACATAGTAACTGACCAGCTGAGACTGAATTACCTGTTGCTACAAAGATGGCAGGCAGATGATATATTAGATTTCTACTGTGTGAGTAGATGAAATAAAAAAATGTTTAATTAATTGTTTTCTATACACAGAAATGGTACGAAATACTATTTAAAAATTGTTAATTAATAGTGTTAAGTAACATTTTCAAAATAATAAAAGTCTGCTTTCCAAAACAAAATGAAAAACCAGAGAAGGGTATTTTGGAAAAGTAGTAGAACAAAGATATATCAGAAGATAGTTCAGGCAACAAATTGATACGGTAATATTCCAGAAAATTATTAGCTTGATTAAAAGCTATATTTCTAAAGCAAATTCAAGGAAATGTCACGTTAAAAGTTATTCTAGTACATCCAGGGTCTTATACTTTCATTTACTTTGAAAATGAATTTTGATAAAATATAATTAAGTTATAAAATTTTGACACCCCCCCCCCCAATTTATGTAATTAAAATGAGTTCTCTTGATCTTTGCAATTACCTTTATCAGACTGCTGTTAAGTTTAAAGTTAACAAAGGTAAACATTAAAAGAATTTATCTCAGGTAAAATGAAATATTTAACCAGCCATGAAAGAGGCAGTGTCTCTAACCTATATTAGAAAACTAGAACAAAAAGTTAATTAGGTTTAATGATAAGAGATATCGTTAGAGGAGTAATTACTATTAACAGCAGTTTCTATATATTGAGTGCCTATTATATGCCAGGTATTGGGATAAGTGCTTTACATACATAATTGCATTAGCCCTCACAATATTCCTAGTGAGGTATCATCCTCACATATAGACAAGTATCATTATCCCCACATAACTTGATAAGGCTCAAGTTAAATAACTTGCCCAAAGTTACACAGCAAGAGAAGTGGGAATTCCATAATGTAAACTCTGGTCTGACTCCTAAAGCTTGTTCTCTAAATTCATCTTTAGGCTTTGGAACTCAGAATTTTTTCTAAGCATACAAAGTATTTTGGGCTAATACATACGGAAAAAGATTCAATTAAAAGCTTTAAAAGCAAGTATTTACTTTTTAAAACAGCAATTAGAACTAAATGATTTACCATCAATGGTGGAAGGTAGGAGTGTTGACACAATTTCTCCTTGTCCTTTTTGGTTTTTATATAAGAAGCACTGGAAACAATAGAGAACGGCACAGCGCAATACAAATGGCTGCCTTTCATTAACCATGGACATGAGAAGTACCACAATTGCTGGTCTGTTGCATTTAAAAACAAAAGAATAAAGCGAAACATTACAACTCAAGAAAACAAATCAACAACTAGTAATTTTGGTTGACTGAAGAACCATAACCAGAACACCAGCAAGTTAAGTATTTTCATCTTCATTTCACAGAAAAAGAACCTGCAGCTCAGAGATGTGAAGTCATGTATTTGCTTAAGGCACATAGCTAGGACGAGGAAGAGGTGGTATCTGAACCCATATATCTAAATTTCAAAGACCACACACTCTTTTAAAATACCAACATATTTACCTTGTCAGATAATTTCTAGTTTAAAACACACAGTTGAACTTCTTAAAAGGATAAGGTGTATATATGAGATATACTAAGAACCCAAAGCAATTTTTTATTTCCTGAGAAGATACCTCAATATTCTCTTTTCCTACCTTGGTGGGTTTGAAGGTGCATTTACAGAAGCAAAGTAGTCTTGGTTTACATGGCAACCTCGAATAACTTCTGATACAGTATTAATGGTCTGTTAAGGAAAAAAAAAAAAAGAACATTTAGAGAAAGTAAGTCAAGGAAGGAAACATGTTTTTAAAAGAAGAAAATGTTATATCCTTCTAATTTTTGTCTTTAAATGTCAAAATTCAGACACCAAAAAATGGACGATAGCATTAATCTTGTAACATTTTCTCTAGATAAAATTTTAAAACATTAAGCGTGGGCTTCCAATTAAAATAATACTTGACCACATGCATTTATTTCTTCTCCCTACCAAAACTTGCCAAAATAATAGTAACTGGTTTTCTTATTTTAATATAATCCCATAGGGAAAAAAGGAAAAGGAGACGAGATATTTTAACAAATTATTAGATACAAAGCAGATAGCAGACAGAGGTAACCTATTTATCAGAGTGGTAAAGATAACAATCTAAGTGTCCGTGGAAGGGAACATCAATGGGAAGTGAGCCATGCTGTCCTACTGAACCCATGAGAGGCTCAAATTTCAGAGCACCAAACATAAGGAAGGTTGGGGTGGGGAGGGGTCGCTGTAGGGAAGTTGCCTCAAGCAAAGCCAAAAACAGAAGAACTAGTTAAAAGTCTGTCCATAGACCACCCTTACCCCCATTTCACTTCAGGTCTCTCCCCTAGACCACAGAAGATGAGAGGTTTGTTCTCTAGAGAAAATGAGCAACAAAAACTCCATACTTGGGCATACTGGCAGAGCAAAGAATTGGGGTGAGGTATGGGGCTGAAAACAGGGAGACAATCCAGTCTAGAAAGTGTGGAACTCTCAGTTCCTTTTTCTGACTTACTGGCAGGAAAGAGACTGGAGAAGTCTTTTCTGGAAAAACTAAATGGTCCTAGAGAAAACACCTGCCAACACTGATAACTTGGCAGACTCGAATAAAGAGAGTGTCCTGCACCTGATACGCATTCTGCAAAGACCACCAGTCTACAAGCCCCTTCTGTACTCAGTGATTCATTCAGTTTTTTAGTGCCCTACTCAAATGTGAGAGAATAATTAAGAATGAGAGACACCTGAAGAAAAGTTTCTGATGCGAATAAAACAAAGACCAAATCAAAAAAAGAGAAAAGCAGAAATCCAGAGGAAACGGCAAAGGCAAGGAAGAGATCGCAAAAAAACTAAAATTAATAATATTCTCAGAGAAATAAGAGAAGAGAATCTATTTCTTTTTTTTTCCACAGAATTTTTTTTATTTCAAATATAAAATCAAACATTCAAGATCTACATGTACTACATATACTTGTATTTATTTTACTTTTATTAGGAAGACCAGCCGAAGAGCTATTAATTATTATATATGTAAATGTGGGGGAGCATATTATCATTGTATTGTCTTTAAAGTACCCAAGGTTGTTGTTAGGTGCCATTGAGTTGATTTCAACTCAGTGACCCCGTGGACAGTGAAGAACTGCCCCATAGGGTTTTCTTGGCTGTAGTCTTTTTTTTTTTTTTAATTGATGTAATTAAATGAAGTTTACACTTCAAGTTAGTCTCATATACAATTTTTTTTTTTTTTAAAACATACATTGTTACCAGACCCCAACCGCTCACCCCATTCTGTGACAGCACACTCTTCCCCTCTGCCCAATTCCCCATGAACATTCAACCAGCTCCTAACTCTCTCTGCCTTCCCCTCTCACCTCTGGACAGAAGCCACCCCTTTGGTCTCTTATATCTACCTGTCTAAGAGGCACATTCTTCACAAGTATCACTTTATGTCCCACAGTTCAGTCCAATCCCTGTCTGTAGAGTTGGCCTTGGAAATTGTTTTAGTTCTGTGGTGATGGAGAGACCAGGGGCCATGCTTTCCGGGGCACCTTCAGTCTCAGTCAGACCATTAAGTCTGGTCTTCTTACTAGTATTTGAGTTCTGCATCCCATCGTTCTACCGGTCCATCAGGGACCCTCTGTTGTGTTCCCTGTCAGGACGTTCATTGGTAGTAGCCGGGCACCATCTAGTTCTTCTGGTCTCAGGTTGATGAAGTCTCTGGTTTATGTGGCCCATTCTGTCTCTTGGGCTGATACTTTCCTTGTGTCTTTGGTGTTCTTCGTTCTCCTTTACTCCAAATGGTTGGGACCAACTGATGCATCTTAGATGGCCGCTTGCAAGCTTTTAAGACCCCAGACACCACTCACCAAAGTAGGATGCAGAAAATTTTCTTAATAAGGTTTGTTATGCCAATTGACATAGATGTCCCCTGAAAGCATGGTCCCCAGACCCCGCATCCCTGCTACTCTGAAGAGAATCTATTTCTATGAAATAAGAAAAAGATGCTTTAAAATAAAATCAGAGAACAAAGAGTCATTCTAATTTAAAATGTAACAAATTAAAAATTCTACTTAAGGATGAAGTTGAACCCTCTAAGAAAACAGAATAAAAGGACAAACTAGGTCTAGAAAATCCAACAATCTACTGAGAGTTTCAGAAAGAGAACAGAAAAGAGGAAATTCTCAAGGAATAGCAAAAAATGTTATCAGAACTGGAGGACATGTGTCTCCAGCTTGAAAAAGCCCAGTGAGTGCCAAAAACAACTGGAGAGGAAAAAAAAAATTCCATGGAATGGCACATCATCAGTAAATTTCAGAAAATCAGAAATGAAGATCCCAAAAATTTCTATGGACAAAAAACAGGTTACATAAAAAGGATCCAGACTCAGTATGTCTTCAGACTTAACAACAACACTGGGCCAATGTTTTCAAAGTTGAGTGTTAGTGATTTTCCACTTTGAATTCCATACCTAGCCAGACATTAAATAACTATAAAGGCAAAGGAATGACATTTTCAGACATGCAGGGGCTAAAATCAAATTCTATTCCCATTTACCCTTTTTCAGGAAGTTAAGATAATGAACCAAAGATGGGGCGGGAGGGGGGGAGGGGAGGAGGAGATATGGGATACACAAAAGCAAAGAAACCAAGTCAAGAGAGAAGTAAAAGGAAATCCCAGGAGGATGATAAAGGAAAAGTCCCAGGACAAGAGCTGAGTAGCAGAACTACAGAACAATCAGCCCAGATTGGAGCAGGAAGATGGAGGGCTTCTGGAAGAAGGTCTGGGTGGAGAGGGATGATGGGCTAAGCATTATTATAGTACTGACAATGCAGAGATACACAGAAAACTAGTCAAGTGAAAAAAAGAACACAATACAATTATAACTCAGGAAAGAGGAAAGGAGATACCTATCTATCCACCTATCTATAAAAGATATACCAAATGAAGTTACAAGGAGACAGATTTCTTATCAAAGTAAAGATGAACTACCTAAATAGATGTGAACAGCACTGGTTTGGTTGTAAAAATACAAACCCTAAATTTTAATTTTAATATGACTTCTATTAAAACAATCCTGGGGTGACAGGAGGAAGTCAAGTGGGAGGAATATGGGGGGGCGGGGAAAGGAAGTCTTCATCTACAGAGGTGGAAAGTAAATATTTAAACTTGATAAATGAAGGAACAGTAGTAAAAGTTGTTTAGGGAATGCCTTAATTTACCTCAGTCAGGATATCAGCAGGAACCCCAGTAGCCATTAGGATAGTGCAAAGCTGCTGCAATAACCCACACTGGAACATAGCCTTCTGGCAGGTACTGGTAGCACCAGGAGGGTTGGTGGGAGATACCAGTACACGAACAAGCTGCAACAGAAAAAAAAAAAAAGTCTTTTAAAGATCTGAAAAGGCTCGAGGCAGATTTCATCTATGTGAACAAGAAATCTTTGTGAAGGATTCCCTAACCTGCCCACCATGATCTAGATGTTCTTTCCTTGGTGCTCCCACGACAATACTTATATAGTACTTATTACATTACGCTACTTGCTTGAGTTCCTGTCTCCTTCAGGTGACTGAGAACTCCTAGAGAGCAGACACTGCCTTGGTCATGTTTTTCTCCCAAATAACAACCATGGTATTTGTAACATGGCACACATTTCACAGATGAGCAAGTAAAGATGTTACAGGGTGGCAGATTTCTTACCAAGTAAAGATGAATTACCTAAACAGAATGGTCTGAAGTGTGGTAAGTTCTCTCTAAACTAGAAATACTTAAAGAGGAGCTACAACTAACTTGGAGATATGGTAGAAGATTCATGCATTAGGCAAGGAGTTGGCCTCGCTGGTTCTTAAAAAAAAAAAAATTGTGACTCATAGTGACCCTATAGGACAGAGTAGAACTGCCCTATAGGGTTTCCAAGGCTCTAATCTTTACAGAAGCAGACTGCCACATCTTTCTCCTGTGGAGTGGCAGGTGGGTTTGAACCACTGACCTTTTGATTAGCAGCCAAGCACTTAACCAGTGCACCACCAGGGCTCTCAATGCTAATTAAATCCCTAAGAGTCTCTGATCCTACGGTTAGTCTGAAACTGAACATGAAATTTCAGAAACAGAAAACAGTAATCTCAAATAACTGTTTAGAGCAGTTAAGTCTTCAAAATAATTTTATACATATATCTTGCATTTTAAAACTTTATGTATGCTAAATCTTCCGTATCAAAATCAAACGGGAAATTTATAATACACTGTTAATGACAAGTGCTATGTTATTTTATAGTAGATACATAAAGTAATCAATGATATAACAGGTCAGACTAAAAATTTTATTACTATAGTTGTTGCATATAATAGATAGTCACTTCACTATGAAAGGGGACTTTTTTTTTAAAATATTTTATTGTACTTCAGGTGAAGGCTTACAGAACAAACAGTTTCTCATGTAACAGTAGTACACATGCTGTTTTATGACTTTGGTCAACAACCCCACAACATTTTAACCCTCTGAATTCTCAGCTTTTTTTTTTTTGGTGAAAATACACATAGCCAAAGATACACCATTTCAAAACTTTTTACGTACACATTTAAGTGACATTGACTATGCTCTTCCAATTGTGCTGCCATTCTCACCCAAGATGAAGGCTTACAGGACAAAATAGCCTCCCATTTAACAGTTACTACAAACGTTGCCCTGTAACAATGGTTAACAATCTCACAACACATCAACAGTATCCTTACTCAACTTGTGTTCCTTATCATCAGCTTCCTACTCCTCCTCTGCCTTCTGGCCCTTGTCACTGGACTCCTGTACCTCGTTAGTCTCATTTAGTTTTACTGGGCTGTCCACTCCCAGGCTGAACAGTGAACCTCGAAGGTAACTTCACCTCTGAGCTGAAAAGGTGTCTGGGGGCCACACTCTTGAGGTTTCTCCAGTCTCCTTTAGGCCAGTAAATCTGGTCTTTTTTTTTTTTTTTTTTTTGTGAGTTAGAATTATGCTCTACATCCTTCTCCAGCTCTGTCCAGAACCCTCTGTTGTGATCCTGGTCAGAGCAGTCAGCGGTGGTAGCCGGGCACCATCTAGCTGTACTGGACTCAGTCCGGTGGAGGTCTTGGTAGCTGTGGACAATTAGTCCTTTGGACTAATCTTTTCGTTGTATCCTGTTCTCTTCATTCTCCCTCGCTCCCGAAGGGATGAGACCAGTGTAATATCTTAGATGGCCGCTCACAGGCTTTTAAGACCCCAGACACTACTCACCAAGGTAGAATGTAGAGCATTATCTTTAATGCCAATTGAGCTAGATGTTCCCCGAGACCATGGTCCTGAAAGGGGACTTTTTGTGGAAGGCAGAGTTAAACATAAGATAAATAAATAAAATGGTTTGAAAAGCAATATTTTTATTATTGATGAATAAAAAGGTGACCAGGAATCACTGGAATTTGGGAAAAAAAACCAGTAGTTAAATCAGTGAGTAATGAAGAAATAGAACTGTTAGATATTTTCACATCTGTTTTAACAAGCATTCTCAGAGAAGGTTGATTAATAAATTGATGTTACTGGAGAGAAGTTTTAGGATTACACCCCTGGCTCCTGTCCTTGGACTTCTCTAGTTAGTTAGACTTCTGCTATTTTTTTTTTAATCTAGCCCCTTTCCATCACTCACTTTTTTTTTTTATTTAAAGCAAATCCCAGGCAATACAACACTTCTCCCATAAATACTTTTATAAGCATTTCTAACTGATAAACACTTTTTTTTAAAAAACATAATCATGATGCTATTAAACAAAACTAACAGTAATTTTTAATATATACTATCAGATAAACATCTTTATTTATTGATGATGTGAATAAAGAAAAGTAATTATCACTAAATTTTTAGAGACAGAGTAGGAAGGATGGTTGAAGGGAGAATATTTATTATGAAGATGAGAAGATGAGGGAAGATCTAATAACAGCTACCCAACAACAAAAAGGATTCTCTTAGAAGGTAATGGGCTTTCTGAGGATCACTGGCAGTATCTGTCCAAAAAAATGGCACAGGAGGGATTCCTGTAGAGATACGAGGTAGAACTAGTCATAAAACTATAATTCCATACAAAAATTTAGATGTTTTGTGACTAAAAAATTTTTCAAAAAGATGTTTCCCCTGAAGTTAATCTGCACAATTTGAATGAAAAATCGCCAAACAGATCAATTTCAATTTTCAGCACATCAGAGTTCAACCATGATTCTGTGATGATGAATACTTCTAATCAGGATGTATGTATCCAAATAGGAAAACAGTGATGTATTTTCATTAGATGCATAAAAGAAAACCTGAAATACAAGTAACCTAAGTTATAAAGAAAGAACACTCTAATAGGTTGAGAAACGAAAAAAACCAAACCCACTGCCATCAAGTTGATTCCAACTCACAGTTACCCTACAGGACAGAGTAGAGCTGCCCCATAAGGTTTCTAAGGCTGTGATCTGATCTTTACGGACACAGACTGAATAGGTTGAGAAGCAGAAGATAATTCATGGCCTGTAAAGTCATGAAAGCCATCAACTACTCAACCTTTGAGGTAGAAAATAGTTTAAATGAGTTAAACTCAGTTCTTTTGAAGACTAGTATAAGGGAGAGAAAAGCTTTACTACGCTAGACAGAGCCAATTAGTTTTTCATTTTTTAAAAGTAAATAATACTTAAAGAACCAACTCACTACATAACTAGAATACTTGAAATGCTTCCCCTTATGCACAGTACTCTATTCTAAAAATGTTTTTTGTAAAATAGTACTTTAAACAGTGACAGTTTCATCAAAACAATTCCTTACATAGTACCCCAAATTATAAAATAAGTTTCTACCAGTTTAAATACTCACTTTTTAGAGGGAAATACATACATGTTTATGCCCATCATCAGATCCCCTTACTCTCTCTAACCACATTTTGAAAATTACTTTTATAGAGAAATTTCCTTTAAGACAGAGGTGTTGAGCAAAGATGTCAAGCTTACCCCTTCGTGACACTATTTCTAAAACACAAGAAACTTAATAAATTATTGAGATGTGTAGTTCCGACATGTGAAAATAGAGATAATGAAGTTGGAGGTATAAGTAGAAAGAAGAACTCTGTGGCCATGTCCTTCTGTAAAATACTTTTGTTACAGGTTTCAGGTATATTCTAAAAAGATTAACTATATAATTTATCATCCAAACCGGAACATTTTGAAATGAAAGAGGACACTATTAGGAATTACAGAATGAATACTGTCCTGGCAAAATGGGACACACGGTCATCCTAATTATCAATCAACCCTATGGAGGCAACTCCCAGGGCATGTAACAATTTCAGACTCTAATTACTAGAGAGGTTAACCATTCACTTGTGAGGGCCACATCTTCAGAGATGCAGGCACAATGTCAAAGACATTCAAAGATCCACAAAAATCATTAAAGGGTTAATAAAAAAAATGTTAGGAGGCTGATACAAATTTAAGGGGCTGGAGAAAGGGAATAAAAGAGAAAATAAAATACTTAAAAGAATTTCAAAATTTTATCTGACACAGACATTATTTAGGACCCTATAATCCTTGCTTTTACATCAGTGAGCTTTCACCACAAAGCTTAAATAAAACTACAGGTCCTTTCCTCCATTTAACTTTGGTACTAGACTTAAAGCTCAGCCTATTTATCTTTGGGGGTAGGGATATTATCATTTATTTCCTAGCACGCAGTGCCTGGCTCTCAATAAATGTTTATTTAACAAACTTATTTGTTGAGCTTAATATTTTAAGTATTAAAATGTATGATATTAAATTTCTAACTGAAGAAGGCAGACTTAACTCAAATCCACAATCTAACCCACTATTCGCTAATGTGAATCAGGAAACAATTTGCCTGGATGTGCTTTAAAATAATCTAGCAGGGCAAGAGAGGGGAATGAAAGATGAAAAACAAAATTGCCAGATGTAAATAATAATTGAAGCTGTGTGCTAGATGAGTGTGTATGTATGTGGGATGGGGCATCTCTATCTGTGTGTGACTGCAAATTTGCACGTTACAAAGTTTTTTAAGTGCACCTGAAACCAACTGAATATACTGGATTTATCAAACACAAGCTATTTTCTTTTCTTTGAAAGGATCGCTGTCAAAGTTCCCATCACATTTATGTCTAAGAACAGTGTACCTGCAGCATTAGATGCAAATTAGTCACTTTCTGTGCAGACCAGCCAGAATTTTCATCTCCAACTTCAAACCAAGGTTTCATACGTTGAATATATGAGCCTTCTTTAAAAAAATTTTGATTGGAATTGTTGTTTTTTAACAAGTTCTGAAGCAATATCAAACAATCTTCTACTACTATACCTGGGGAAAAAATGTAAAACGGAAATGTTAAGGCTGATAAAAACTGAAGGAAACTTCAATTCCCAAACCTTTTTAAAAAAGGATAAATCTCCATGCTTGCTATCTCTTCTGTATGCCAGGGCAGACAGCCTATTCTGACTTCTGACTGCTACTCCACAGCCAGAGGTCACTACAATCATGTTGTTTTCTCAGGTTCCCCAGTGATCTCCTGATTTCTATGTTCAGCTGCCTACCTCCCAGTAACTTATATTCTTTCTTCAAATTCCAGCTGAAACATAATTTCTTCAGGAATGACTACTCTGACCCAGTGACTGGGTTAGGATTACCAACTATATGCTCTCACAGCACCCTGTTACTTTTATTATTATTATGTAGGGTCTGTCTCCTCCATGGAGTCCCTGGGTAGTGCAAATGCTTAACACTCTTGGCTGCTAACTGACAGGTTGGAGATATGAGTCCACCCAGAGGCTCCTCAGAAGAGAGGTCTGGTGACCTACTTCCAAAAAATCAGTCACTGAAAAACCCATGGAGCACAGTTGTACTCTACACACATGGGGTTGCCACGAATCTGAGTCGACCTGACAGGAACTGTTTTGTCTTTTTGGTTTTTTTCTCCTCTAGATTACAATACATGAAGACAGAGATTTGTAAATGCCCTATTCACCTCTGTATCCTCAGAAGAGACAAAGACAAGGTACCAGGAACTATACATAGTAAAAAAAAACCAAACTAAACCCACCGCCGTCAAGTTGATTCCGACTCACAGAGTGGCTGGTGGATCGAACTGCTGACCTTTTGGTTATCAGCCAAGCTCTAACCACTGTACCACCAGGGCTCCATAAATAGTAGGTAACTATTAAATATTTGTTGAATGAATCAGTCATATCTCATCTAATTTCTAAAGCACTTGGCCTTATTATTCCTATGTCTCTTCCTTGAAACTTCCTTTTTCCCTTGGTTTCTAAAACACTGCTCTTTCCTCCTGGTTTGCCTGTTTTTCAGTCTCTCTTACCAATTCCTGCTCCTCTAATACCCCTTAACTATTGGTATACATTAGGTTCTGTCCTAGCCTCCTTCCCTTTTCATTCTTCACTCACTCTAAGTAACTCATCTAAATTTTCTTTCATCTATCATGTATAAAGATTCCCAAATCTTTACTTCCAGCTTGGACCTCCTCTCTAAATTAATATATCCAATTTTCCACTGTAATACTCTGTTTGCTAGTCCCAGTTCAATGTGTACAAATAGAACTCATTTTCTCCTCCTACCATAGTGCTAGGTTATTGGCATAACTCTCTGATTAAAAACTACTAGAAACACTGAATTAAAAAAAAAGTCTTAAAAGCAATGAAGAGCTGACAGGTTAGCAGAATAAAACTGAAGAGAAAATGGATATCCAGAGAGAAAAACAAGTATAAAAGTAACTTTTGACCAGGAGTTCATTTCTTGATCTTGGAAAATCTAAAACTTTCATTTTGACAGTCTCATGGGGCAGGGGGAAAATAAATCAAAGCCAAGGGCTTCCACCAGGTGGGGAATCTAATAGAGAACTCTCCACACAATAAGCTGGAACCTCAAAGGGCTGTATCTTGGAGTAATAATTAACCAAAAGTTACCCAGCCCTCACAGGTCTTACAGCCTGGATTTGCATCGCCTGAGTGGTCAAGGAAATCTCAAGCCGTGATTTGGAGTAAGGTGGTCCAAGACAAAATGCACTCCAAGGGCTTGGCAGAAACAAATACATATTTTCTCTGAAAGAAATTATCTTCATCTTAGGCTTCAAATTCCTATAAATAGTTTTGTTAATCACAATGACCAACAAACAGTTAAAGAGAACCAGAAAACAGAAAACATGGCAACACGGGCAAGAACCAGTACAGTAAAAGTATCAGACCTACGAACACTTAAGATAGTGGAATTATCAGAGAGAGACTATGAAATATTAAGCTACTTATGTTCAAGGAAATAAAAGATAAGTTGAAAATATCTGCAGGGAACAAGAAATTATAAACAACTGCATAACGGGTTTGCCAAAGAACTAATTAGAACTTTTAGAAAAGGAAAATTAAGAACTAAGGTTTAATAGCAGATTAAGAATAAGTGAAGAGATTACCGTTTAGTCAAAGATTAGACAGGCCCATAAAACAAACAATAAAACACACAGCTCAACTACGTATACAAGACTAAATGGGTACACCAGCCCAGGGGCAAGGATGAGACAGCAGGAGGGGACAGGAAAGCTGGATGAACGGAAATGGGGAACCCAAGGTCAAGAAGGAAAGAGTGATGACACATCACAGGGCTGGCAACCACTGTCACAAAACAATATGTGTAATAATAGTTTAATGAGAAACTAATTTGCTCTGCAAACCTTCACCTAAAGCACAATAGAAAAAGAAAAAAAAAAAAAGAATTGGTGAAATGGAAAACAGGTAAGAAGAAACAATCCAGAATGCAGCCCAGAAAGACGAAAACTAAGATGACAGAGTGAGAGTCAAATCAGATGATAGAAAATTGATGAAGTCAGAGAAGAGAGAAATGCGGCAGAAGCAGTATTTGAGGAGATACAGCTGGTATTTCCCAGAACTGATGGAAGACACCAACCTCAGACACCAACCTAGACTCCAGAAGCCCAACAAATATCAAGCAGGGTAAGTAAAAAAATACACACTTCAACACACTACAGCAAATGAATGAAAGAGTATAAAGTTTGAGTCCTCATTTTTCCCTCTAATTGCATTCTCTAGAAGTTTAGAGTTCAGTGAGTACAAAAGAAATCTCTTTAAACCAATCTCTTCATACTGTACCTCCATCACTGTTCCCCTCTTCTGTAATAATGTCTAGTAGTCTCTCAAAAGCATTTTCAAAAGCAACAATTTTCTGGATTGCTCCATTGCTTCTTGTTAGTGCCTGAAGTAATAAGACACCCTTGTGGAGAAGAAAGATAATGTTTAGTGTACTACAATCTTTATAAGACATTTTAAAATTATTTTAAAAAATCCTATCATTTTAGAACTGGCAGGAATTTCAGAAATCCAGCTCCCTCATCTTAAAGAGAAAACAAGGACAGAAAAGTTAAGCAATTACCTCCCTAAGATTAAAGATCTTGAAGGGACAGAGCCTAGACTAGAATCCATGTCTTAACAATTCCTAATTCAGTTCCTTTTCCATATAAATTTATAAATATAATATATAAATTATATAATAAATATATAATATATATATATATAAATATATAATATTTTTTTCATATTCATCAATCACTAGATAGCTTTCATTGTGGCCTGAAGCATGTCACTCACTGTACATGCTTTGCAACAGTAATAATGGACAAGCTATGAATTCAATAACATAAATTAATACCATCATAGTCAGGCAGAGAAAGTTGTTATTCTTGACCCCCAATTCCCAAAACTTAATTTGAAGTCAATAGAAAAAAGAAAGATGAGAATTCATGCCTCAATTTCACAGCAGTTCAGCATGACCTTGTTTCTGATTTTTAGTTTTCTCACCTCCTGTTAAACTGGGGTTTATATATTCTGCAATCTCTTTATAATTCAAGAAAAACTCACCACTTTCAATTTTTCCTTATTTCACTATCAAAGAAGAAGTAGTTTAAGAGCCCTTAAGAATTCAGCAGTATCATGGTAGCCAAAAGAAAGCAAATATCTTATGAAAAACACATAGAACAGCAAAAATCCCAGAGTCAAATTAGTTGTTGGCTGTTAGTACTGGGCAGATATGTAGTCATATAAGGAAAAAAACCAAAAAAGCCCCTGGCCTTATTGGGCTTGTTCCACTAATTTTCCTGACTGTCAAGTCTTAACACCTAGATAAGAGAGAAAGGTGAAAGTAGTTATTTTTAGATGTCAAATTCTCCCACTTAATCCTCCCAACTTGAGTTTAACTGCTATCAAAGGGAGGAGTACAATGGAAAGAAAACTGGGGGCCTGAGTAAGATAAAGTGGGTTTAAAAACTAGTTGCCCTAGTTACTAGCTGTATGACTTTGGGCAAATTACATAAATCCTGAATCTCAATATACTCATGTGTAAAACAAGGTTCATATTATCTATTTCATAGGGATTTTATGAGAAGTAAAAGAGATATACAAAAATGTCTTCTACAGAACCTATCATATGTTAAGTTCTCAGTAACTGTTTCTCCCCCTTATTCTCCTAAATGACTATTAAAAAAAGTTCCTGCTCTAATCAAACACATCCACTAAGATCCTGTTAAGAATAAAAGCATACTTGTTGGTCATTGAAAGTAAGTGGGTACCAACTCCTTACTTCGAACATTGGTAATTAAAGGGATTTATTTATCTATCCTGCCTTTCAGTATGAACCTGTATTTTAGGGTAATAAAGTAGCACTAGTTGATGAAGTTCTTCTTTATAGATGATTACAGTTTAATAAATATGGAAAGAATAATAGAATTAGAGAAATCATCACTTTGGAACTCCTAACAAAATAACCCCTCTGGTACTGCTCATTAGTGGATGAAACCATTAGATATAAGGCTGATAGAGAGCTTCACAATGGAGTGATCTGGCTATCACTACCTGAATCGAACCCACTGATTACTAAAAGTGAGACAACCAGATATTATGTCTCCTGATGTATTGCAAAATTAAGTATACCATATCACCTAGGAAATATTCTGGCAAAAAGTTGAACCTGAAACTAATCAAGCCTTTAGCATTAATAGACAGAATAGCCAAATGTAACAAAATGATCTCTTCTGGATCCTGATTCGAAGAATCCAACTATAAAAAGACATTTTTCAGACAACTGGGAAACCTGAACATGGAATGGTTCTCTTATATAAACTGAGGACCAAGAAATTACTAACTTGTTAATTTTGTGATAATGGTGTTGTAGTTACATATTGAAAACACATGCACACATACACATTTTTTTTCTTCCCTGAAATGCATACTGAAGTGTGAATGGGTGAAATTATAGACTGCTTGATTGCTTTTAAATACTCCAGCCAAAAATAAACAGGAGTCGGGTGGAGGTGGGAGGAGGAGGCAGATGAAGCAAGTAAAGCAAAATCTTGATAATTGATGGGTTTGAGTATTTTCTACTTTTGTGTGTGCTACATTTCTCATAATAAAAAAATAAATAAAAGAATGGAAGTACAGTCTGTCCCTTAGAAGTAAGCTGGTAGTTTCTTTCCAGGGTTTTCTCAACTGTTTTAGTGTAACTTGCTATTTAAACACTAACCAACAGAGGTAAGTATGAAAGTATCAGTGTACCTACAATACATGACCAACTGATTTTCTAAATCCAGATCTATGCCAATGTTTCAAATACAAAACAAACTAGGGCTAAGAATCTTTACCAATATGCTCTAAGGGAGGCTAACCAATAACTACAATGGTCAGTGAGTGCAATTAGAAGGTTGATTAAAAGAAAGGGAAAAAAGAAAAGAAAATTTAAAAGAAAGAAGAAACGAAAAACAGCAATACACCGTTTCAGGAAGTCAGAGTGCCTGGTACCGATAACCAGAGGTGCCACTTAGTTGCCTCTGGTTGCTGATCCTTGGTGTCAACTGTGTATATTATGATACATTATATAATGTAACTGACAGTAACTATCCACAAATAAATTCAAACATATACACTTATTTAAACCAAAGAAAATATGGCTGTTAAACACAAAAAAATGAAGAATCTCTATAAGGTGTAAGAAAATATAAAAATACAACAATCCTTAACTGTAAAATTAATAAAAATGAACATAAGTAGAGAATCATTTTCTCTGTCTCAAATAAAAATTGAGGGAAAAAGATGAAGAACAAAAGGTTAGAATTAAAAGAAAAAGTAAATTTAAGAACCAAGATACACACTTATGCTAAAAAAAAAAAAAAAAAAGTAATTTTATATTTTAAAATGAAAACAAAGCGCAATAATACTAATAGAGATCCAGGGAAAGATAATTTCTTTATTAAATGGTTTGTATGCTATCCTCTTATTTAAACTGAGAGTCAAGAGACTAGAACAGAAACTTTAAGTTCAAGATACACAGTAACATTTAGTCCAAGATGCTCAAAATTCCTAACAGATGGACGTCCATTTAAATAAGACAGTTTTTTAAAAATAAAATTTAAATATTAAAGAATAAAAAAGTCTTTGTAAGTTACATTACTATATAATTTCACTATCTATAAAACTGAATTGATATCCATAAAAAAAAAAAAGAAACTTGTATCTGTGTGACTAATGAAGAACAAGTTACTTAGTCTCTGTGGGTCTTGTGCTTCTCCCTATAAATATGGAAACTGAATTAGCTTGATATGATCTCATAGCTATAACATTTAATTTTAAAATGATTTTTCCAATTGTTGTCCAAAGTATTACAGAGTTTTGATCAAGCTGTAAGGTAACAATAAAGAAAAATGTTCAAGCAACAAAATAACGTGGCATCAATGCAAAATATTCAAACTTATATGCAAATATTATAATAAATCAAAATGGAAAATAACTCTAGACCAAAACATGCTCTATAGTTAAATAGAAATTATCAAGGAAAAATCCGCTGAAATATATTCAATCAACTAAGTATGAGGATCCCAAACGTTATGCTTTGTTAAGTTTACATAATTCAATGTGTGGGGACCCTTACTCTACTCTTCAGAAAGAAAGGGGGATTCTAAAGGTAAGAGTTTAGGGTCAATACAACCTTTCAGAAGAGGGTGGAAGAAATCCTAAACCTGTGGAAGAAATAAATTTGAATAGCAAAGTGGTTTGCTTAACCCAAAACATTGGACAGGCAAGAAAAAAAAAAAATAATGTGGCCATGCATATAACTTTAAAAAGTCTAGAAGACTGATCACTAACCCCAACTTTCAAAATCTGTTTATACTTTTGAATAAGAATCTACAAAGATTTCATTTGCCAAGAGAAAAAAAAAGTTGCATATTACTGGACTCCTTTTTCAAATTTAACTTACATCATTACGTATAACTTCCCTGGAATCTGCTAATAAGTCCATCAATCTTGAAACGCCTAGAAAAAAAAACGTGAAAAATATCAGCAAGCCAAAAATGCAAATACTAATTCGAATTATAAACAATTTATTAACAAACCATTTCAGTCCCCCTCTCTAAGAAATACTCATTTTTCTAATCAAATGATATAAGGGAAGTTAAGTCACTTACCCATGGGGCTGACTAAAATAATTTGCTGCACCTGAGGCCCTAGTTGTTTTAAAAGAGAAGTAAGAAGCTTCACAC
Organism: Dugong dugon; assembly: GCA_030035585.1. NCBI lineage: Eukaryota > Metazoa > Chordata > Mammalia > Sirenia > Dugongidae > Dugong > Dugong dugon. Next base: position 51,838,302 of record CM057463.1, read on the forward strand.
CAGGCCAACGGACATGGAAATCAAACTCCTGCAATATAAGAATTTAAAATATTTAACATCTGTAATTCACATTTTCAAGAAAAACATATAAAGAATGGAAATTCAGCAAACTTCTAAAAAGTGATTCTGAAGAGACAAAAGGCAATAAACAGAAAATAAGAAATCAATATGAACTGATCAAACAGATTAAAATGTTACTGACTGGATAAAAGAGTATTTTGTAAAAACAGAAATAATTTAGAAAGCAGTGTTTTAACAGATCATATACTTCTTGAAACACGGATATAAATCTCTTGCTATAATAAACTCACTATCTTAGAAAGGTATGTATATGTTGCTTCCTCAATAACACCAGAAAAAGGCAACAAAAAAGACTCTTATTAAGATGACAAAAATATCAACATTCCCTATTTACCTCCAATAAAGATAGCAGGAGAGTGACATTTTCTTGCTGTTTAATGAAAATTTCTGTAAACTGGCTTCCCAAATCATCACTTTGTCTTGTGGAATTTTCTTCTGTAATATTCAAAGATAAAGTACTTCAACAGAGGTGTTATGTTATTTTAAAGTATCTTTTTGTTGAAGGAGCTAAGCAGAAATGATAATTTTCTTGTATTTAAATAATTCAACCCTATAACAGTGTAGCTGGTAGCAATGTCACAATGAATGGAAGGCAATTAATTCCTTAAAATAACTTTCAATGTCATTTAAATAATTTTTATTCCTCAAATATTTAAATGTAGTCTTCAAATAAGAGAGATTTAAGTTTTTGCATTTTCTCAAGGACATTTTTAGGTTAAACTGGGGCACAAAGAAACTCTTTGGGGTGATGGAAATATTCTAGCACAAGTTACACCGTTGTATACATCTGTCCATACTCACAGGACTGTACAACCCAAAAGAATCAATTTGACTGTATGTAAATTATATCTCAAAACTCCTTCCCCTCCAAAACTATTATTAAACATACAGTCCTTATTGATTGTTAGTGCTACTGTATTAATTTACTTAAAAATTAAATCAAACATCTGCAGTCATCAATACCTTTTAAAAAAATATTATAGTATGTATATAGGTATTTAGTAATAAAACCAGAATTTTACATTTCTTATTTATTCTTTAAAATATTTTATATTTGTTTAAACACAGAAGAAAAGATTCTTTGATGGTTGCAAGGGTGGGGAGGAAGGGAGAGGGGAATTCACTAACTAGACAGTAGGCAAGAATTATTTTAGGTGAAGGGAAGAACAACACACAATACAGGGGAGGTCTGCTCAACTGGCCTAAACCAAAAGCTAAGAAGTTTCCTGAACACCATCAAACACTTTGAGGGACAGTGTAGCAGGGGCGAGGGTCTGGGGACCATGGCTTCAGGGGACATCTAGGTCAACTGGTATAACAAAGTTTATTAAGAAAATGTTCTGCATCCCACTTTGGTGAGTGGCGTCTGGGGTCTTAGAGGCTAGCGAGCGGCCATCTAAGATGCATCAATTGGTTCCAACCCACCTAGAGCAAAGGAGAATGAAGACGACCAAAGATATGAAGGAAATATTAGCCCAAGAGACAGAAAGGGCCACAGAAACCAGAGACTCCATCGGCCTGAGACCAGAAGAACTAGATGGTGCCCGGCTACCACCAATGACCGCCTTGACAGGGAACACAACACAGAGTCTCTGACGGAGCAGGAGAAAAGTGGGGTACAGAACTCAAGTTCTAGTAAGAAGACCAGACTTAATGGTCTGACTGAGACTGGAGGAACCCCAGAAGAGATGGCCGCCAGACTCTCTATTAACCCAGCACTAAAACCATTCCTGAAGCCAACTCTTCAGACAAAGATTAGACTGGACTATAAGACATAAAATGATACTGGTGAAGAGTGTGCTTCTTAGTTCAAGTAGATGCACCAGATTAAATGGGCAGCTCCTGCTCAGAGGTGAGATGAGAAGGCAGAAAAGGAGAGGTGCTGGCTGAATGGACACAGGAAATCCAGGGTGGAGAGAAGGAGTGTGCTGTCACATTACAGGGATAGCAACTAGGGTCACATAACAATAAGAAACTAACTTGAGCTGTAAACTTTCACCTGAAGTACAATTAAAAAAAAAATTTTTTTTTAAAAATATTTGCCCTTAATGCTAAGTCTTTAGATTAAACTATTGGTTCTTTAAATGTACTTTGTCAAAAAAAATTAAAGGAGCACTAAAAATTGAAGCAACAATTGCCATAAGCAAATTATCATCTAAGATCTGCCAATACTATAAACAGTAATTTAGCGATGGCAAATACACTACTCCTTGTCCCCTCACCCATACAAAAACCAAAAAGAAAAAAAACTCATTCCCTCTGAATCAACACTGCTAACTGATCACAGCATCTGCTAAGTGTCAGAATCTTTATTCATATGATGCTCCAGGCAGCAACTGTAAACTAACGGAGTTGGCAGTCATCGTCAAACCTACTACTCATTACTCCTTAAATAGCTGTTTATAAAATATGAGTGTAGAAACAGGAAAAACAAAACAAAAAACCCCAGCAGATGACAGCAAAAGCAAAGCAATCCAACAAGTGATACTGATAACCAGTTGCCACTGAGTCGATTCCAACTCATGGCGACTTAATCCCATCTAATTATCTATAGAGGAAAAAGAAAAAGAAAAGATCAAAACTAGAAAACAAATGTTTTCCAGTATTGATACAATCCAACAAGTGATACTGATAACCAGTTGCCACTGAGTCGATTCCAACTCATGGCGACTTAATCCCATCTAATTATCTATAGAGCAAAAAGAAAAAGAAGAGATCAAAACTAGAAAACAAATGTTTTCCAGTATTGATTATACACCCAACTATGCTGGGTTTATCCTTCAGAAACTCATTTAAACATTCAATAAAACATTTCAGTTTAAAACTTTTTAGGAATTTTAACTACAAAATATTTCTCTTAATCATCTCTTGTTATCACTAAAAGAATTTACTGTTCCTGAACCTTAAAACTACATTTTTTTAAACAAAAAAGACATCTGATTTTAAAAGGATTACTCTGGCTGTTTTGTGGAGAACAGACTATTGGACAGCTAGGGAAATAGGGAGACAGGTTAGGAAGCAATAATCAGGTAAGAGTTGAAGATGGCTTAGACCATAATGGTCTAATTTTCATGAAAATAGAGGGAAAAGGATTTGCTGACACATTGCATGGAGGGCTGTGAGAAAAAACAAAACAAAACAAAACTGATCATTCCAATGTTTTCACATGAAAAACTAAAAGGACGGAATTGGAGCTGTCTCTTATTGAAATGGGGAAACACTGGGAGAAGCAAGTTGGTAGCAGACAGAGAAGCAAAAGTTTACTTTTGAACATGTTAAGTCTGAGACACCTTACAGAAATCCAAACGAAGATATCAAGTAGGCAGCTGGATACAGGTAGTCCCCGATTTACGATGTATTCGAGTTACAATGAACCATACTTACGACTTTTTTTTTTTTTGGTACGTCTTATCGTTAGAAATATTTACTACACACACTGTTAAAATACATCCGTAAGTTTATATATAATGTTTCCAACCCCCAAAGATGAACGAACAAAGATCAGATTTGTAAAGATACTGATAATAAAAGGCAGTAAGAATGAAAATTAAAAAATAATAAGGTTTTCGATTTACATCAGAACCAAGTTACGATGGAGTCACCTGAACGGAACCCCATCATCTGAGTCGAAGACCACCTGTATATCACTTAGCCATTCTGTTGTCCACCCTAGGTGCAACAAAACGAAACAATGCCGAGTCCTGTGCCATCCTCACAAATGTTGCTATGTTTGAGCCCATTGTTGCAGCCACTGTGTCAATCCATCTCGTTGAAGGTTTTCCATTTTTTCGCTGACCCTCTACTTTACCAAGCATGATGTCCTTCTCCAGGGACTGGTCCCTCTGATCAAATGTCCAAAGTACGTAAGATGAAGTCTCACCACCCTCACTTCTAAGGAGCACTCTGGCTGTACTTCTTCCAGGACAGTTTGTTCATTCTTTTGGCAGTCCATGGTATATTCAATATTCTTCGCCAACACCATAATTCAAAGGTATCAATTCTTTTTCAGTCTTCCTTATCTGTGTCCAGCTTTTGCATGCATATGAGGCGACAGAAAACACCATGGCTTGGGTGAGGCGTGCCTTAGTCTTCAAGGTGATGTCTTTGCTTTTTAACACCTTAAAGAGGTCTTTTGCAGCAGATCTGCCCAATGCAATACTCTGATTTCCTGACTGCTGCTTCTATGGGTGCTGACTGTGGATCCAAATAAAATGAAATCCTTGACAGCTTCAATCTTTTCTCCATTAATCATGATGTTACTTATTGGTCCAGTTGGGAGGATTTCTGTTTTCTTTATGTTGAGGTGTAATCCATACTGAAGGCTGTAGTCTTTGATCTTCATCAGTAAGTGCTTCAAGTCCTCTTCACTTTTAGCAAGCAAGGTTGTGTCATCTGCATAATGCAGGTTGTTAATTAGTCTTCTTCCAATCCCGATGCCCCAATCTTCTTCATATAGTCCAGCTTCTCAGATTATTTGCTCAGCATACTGACTGAAAAAGTATGATAAAGGATACAACCATGACACACACCTTTCCTGACTTTAAACCACGCAGTATCCCCTTGCTCTGTTTGAACGACTGCCTCTTCATCTATGTATAGGTTCCTCATGAGCACAATTAAAGAGTTCTGGAATTCCCATTTGTGATGGTTAAGATTGTTTGTCAACTGGCTGGGCCATGATTCTCAGTGTTTATATGTGATCATTCCCATGACTGAATCTGCTGTGAGTGGCCAATCAGTTAAAAGGGAGTTTCCTTGGGGGTGTGGGCTGCATCTAAATATAAGCAATCTGGCTTTTTGCCGACTCTGTATCCTGTGGCTGCCTCCTGTTTGCCTGACCTCTGGTTTTTGGGACTTGAGCTATCAGCTTACCTGCCAATCTTGGGATTTGTGATCTTCACACCCTGTGAGCCCAACCCTGCTCTCCAACCTGCCGATCTTGGGTTCACCAGCCCCTATTGCTATGTGAATCAGGAGAAGCCTTGTGGTCTTGCCTGCCAATCTTGGGATTTGTTGATATTCACAGCCTGTGAGCAAGAGCCCTGCTTTTCGGCCTGTCGATCTTGGGTGTGCTAGCCTCTGTGGCTTCGTGAATTGGGAGAAGCCTCTATCCTCATTCACAGACTTGGGACGTTACAGCCTCTACAGTTGAGTGAGCTGTTTCTTTGAAATAAATCTGTCTCTGTATATACTTATATGCTTTATTGGTTTTGCTTCTCTAAAGAACCCAGCCTAAGACAACATTCTTCACAATGTTATCCGTAATTTCTTATGATCCACACAGTCAAATGCCTTTGCACAGTCAATAAAACACGGGTAAACATCTTTCTGGTATTCTCTGCTTTCAGCCAGTTTCCATCTGGCATCAGTAATGATAACCTTCATTATTCAAGTCCTCTTCTGCATCTAGCTTGAATTTCTGGCAGTTCCTCGTCAATGTGCTGCTGCAGCTGCTTCTGTATGATATTCAGCAAAATTTTAGTTATGTGTGATATTAATGATACTGTTCGGTAATTTCCGCATTCATTTGGATCGCCTTTCTTGAGAATAGGCATACATATGGATCTCTTCCAGTGAGCACTTTCCAGCACTTTAACCATTTGTCGAAACATCTCAACTGATGTTCCGTCAATTCCTGGAGCCTTGTTTTTTGCCAATGCCTTCAGTGTAGCTTTGACTTCTTCCTTCAGGACCATGTGTTCCTGATCATATGCCACCTCCTGTAATGGCTGAATGGTGACCAATTCTTTTTGGTACAGTGACTCTGTGTATTCCTTCCTTCTTCTTTTGATGCTTCCTGTGTCATTCAATATTTTGCTCACAGAATCCTTCAATATTAAAACTCGAGGTTTGAATTTTTTCTTCAATTACTTAAGATTGAGAAATGCCGAGCGTGTTCTTCCCTTTTGGATTTCTAACAAATACGGCCTTGGTGATAGAAACAACACTGGAAATCACATGATAGAATTTTGCAAGACCAGTGACCTATTCATTGCAAATACCTTTTTCAACAACATAAACAGTGTCTATAAATTTTGACCTTGCCAGATAGAATACATTGGAATCAAATCTACTGTAACTGTGGAAAGAGACGATGGAGAAGCTCAATACCATCAATCAGAATAAGGTGAGGGGCCCACGGCAGAACAGGCCATCAGTTGCTCATACGCAAGTTCAAGCTGAAGCTGAAGAAATTAAAACAAGTCCACAGCAGCCGAAGTACAACCTTGAGTATATTCCACCTGAATTTAGAGACCATCTCAAGAACACATTTGATGCACTGAACACTAATGACTGAAGACCAGATGAGCTGTGTAATCACATCAAAGACATTACATATGAAGAAAGCAAAAGTTCATTAAAAAGACAGGAAATAAATTAAAGACCAAAATGCATGTCAGAAGAGATTCTGAAACTTGCTCTTGAAAGGAGAGTAGCTAAAACAAATGAAAGAAATGATGAAGTAAAGGAGCTGAACAGAAGATTTCAAAGGGCAGCTCAAGAAGACAAAGTATAATGGAAGAGAATACTACTCAGCAATAAAAAGGAATGAAATATTGAGACACATAAAAAGCTGCTGCGGGGAGGAGAAATCCAAGTGGAGATATCAAGTTAAGTATCTGAATGTACAACTACGGAGTTCAGTGGTGAGGTGTGGGTTTGACATAGATAAAATTTGAGATTGATAAACATGTAAAAAATATTTAAAGTCACAAGACTTGGAAGAGAATACAGGAAGAGAGTAGAGAAGAAAAGAAATCTATGCTCAGGGGTACTCCACTGTTAAGAGGTTGGGGAGGTAAGAAGGAAGACAGCAAAGAAGATAAAAAAGGAGGAGTCAATGAAACAAAGAAACAAGACCCTGGAGACTGGGAGCCAAGTGAAGAAAGTTTGTAAGGAAAAAGGAGCGATCAACTGTCAAATAATACCAACAGGCCAAGTGTAACCTGTTAAGTAACTTAACATGACTATGAAATGAAGTAATATCACTACCACAGGTAGAGATAATTTTTGTTTAACTACAGAATGACGAGGGTGTGAAGTGAAATACTTTCCTGAGAGGCAGTACAGTGTAATGGAAAAAGTTCACAAAGGCTTCAGATTCAGATCAATTAAACTCATACTCAACTACTTAGTAGTCATGTTACTTTGGGCAAGTATCCTAACTATGTCTAGCTTCAGTTCCTTATCTGTAAAATGGAGACAACGCCTTTCACACAGACTTTTCTGTGACGAAAATAGATAAGTAAAAAATAATTAAATTTTCAATTCAAAATAAAAAATTTCGACTCAAAATAATAGAAACATTAGCACAGTGCATAGTAAGAGTTCAATAAATAGTACAATCATCATCATCCTCATTATGCCTAGGCCAAGATTTCTCAGTCTTGACACTATTGACATTTCGGTCCAGATAACTCCTTGTTGTGGGAGGCTGTCATGTGCATCGCAGGATGTTTAGCAGCATCCCTGGCCTCTACTCACTAGATGCCAGGAACACACTCCTACTTCCCCTCAGTTGTGACAACCAAAAATGTCTCCAGATATTGCCAAATGTCCTCTAGATGAGGATGAGGGGGCAAATTGCTCCCATTGAGAATTACTGTCCTAATATAAGCTACATATCTATTATCAAGTTTTCAAACGATATGAAATATAACGATCTTCCCTTGAGAATTCAGAAAGAATTTCAGATTCTTACAAGGTTATTAGTAATGATGCATCATTAAGATGCAAAAATCTTAAAGTGACTGATTGAACCCTGTCCTCACCCCTCCTTACTGAGATCAGCTGACGTCAGATTTTTAGGGAAATGACCTATGTTACATGTTTTCCATTAGATAAACTACGAGCTAGCTTATGGCTAACGAATGTCTTTATCACAAAGCGGCTTGCAAAGATTCAATCACTGTGTTAAACTGGGCCTCAGTTTCCTTATTATTAACACTCTTCAAAGCTGGGAAAAAAAACAAATTAATAGTTTTACAGTTTGGGGGGTCAGGTGTTTCCTGCTAATTTTTGGTTTCGTGGGTAAGAAAACCTCTTAAAATAAAAAAATTTTTCAAGAAGATGCAAAAAGATTTTAAAAAGTACATCCTATGACATTTACAGAGACCTGCTTGTCTGTAAACAAGTACTGATATTGACCCTTTACCCTATATTTATCTCTTTATCATAAAGGTTGCATGTAATCTACCAACAAAGTAGTTGAGTTTATGACTATTTGGATTCTATATAAAAAGAAATTTGCTGCATGTTTTAATATTAAGACACTATCATGATAGGAGCCCTGGTGGCGCAGCGATTAAGAGCTCAGGCTGCTAACCAAGAAGCTGCAGTTCGAATCCACCAAGCCGCTCCTTGGAAATCCTCTGGGGAAGTTCTACTCTGTCCCATACAGTCACTATGAGTCGGAATCGACTTGATGGCAACGGGTTTGGTTTTGGTCAGAATTGTTTAAGGAAGCAGTCACTGTTTCTACTTCAGGAAAAACTGGTAGACAGAGGAGGGGATGAAGGGAAGAAAAAATAAACAACTACACTTGAAAGCTATCATCATGATCACTAATAAGTCCAGGGTATTAACAAGTTAAGGTAGCAGAGGCTTGATGCTACCTGCTGTTCCTGTAGGAGTTGATAAAATTCTGTGCCCTAATTACTCACACACCCCTGAAAGTAAAAACTGGTTTGGTAAATTGTGATTTTCAAAGGTAAATGTATAATGTATCAGTGGAGTTGAAAAAGTTAAACCAGGTAAACAGCAAGAACCATACATCATTCCCATTTTATTTGCAGGTTAAAATGATGATGGAAAGGGAGACTGTGAAGCAACTGGAAAAGATACGGGAATTTGACAGCTGATAAAATCCTTTGAAAATCTTCCTCCTTGGAATCAGCTATGAATAGGTGCCCTGACTCCCACAGTGCAGTAAACACCATATACCCAATAAAAGCTAATTCAGTGGGCTAACAAGCCCATCTTGTTTTAAGCCACCCCAGAACCGTAATGAACCATGACTAAGTAGGAGGTGGCATCAGAAAGAAATATCTAGCCAAATTCTGTACACAAAAAAGCAGAGAAAGAAAATTGTATAAAAAGGAGGCAATGGAGAGCACATGCATTAAGTGAACAGCTCTCCAAATACATAAGAAATCTATGTTCAAAAGGCCCGTAACTTGCACTCTCCCCCTTAGAATTGTCTCTGTGCTGAAATCACAGCAATGTGTGTTGATCTAATTGTGGATGCTTTGTAGGGCTATATTCCATTTGTATATTTTCATATTTGTTGAATGAGATAACACTTCAGTATATAATTATCAAAATAATGCTTTAAAAAATAGCTTACTATGGCATGGCTTTTATCTGAGTGGTGTGAATACTGTAGAGAATGTAAACTCAACTCTAAGGACAAGATGTACGTGAGTGAAACAGGCTGGGTGTAAAACACTTTGGAGGATGGAGAGTAGATGCCCTGTCTAAGGGAAGCAAGTACCAGTTACTCAGCTCCAGCTGACTGCTGCCACATGGGGATGCAGGACCAGATGCTGTCATATCTTCAGATTTTTTTAAAAGACAAGCTTGAAATCCAAATATTGATGTGAAAGATCCCAATTTGTAACTTATTCAAATTATTTAAAATACTAAGTTGGCCAAGCAATCTTGCCTACAAGACAGAAAATGCCTTGGGCCAAAAGTTTGTGACCTCTTGAAAAAAGTCTGAAATAAGTCATTAACATTTGAGAGAATACTAAAATTTGTAAGCTAAACTAAAAAAGAATGGGGGAAAATATATACAGGCTTGATAGAATATTTATATGAAATATTTTTGAAAATGCTGAAATATTTTTATGTTGATAAAGGCAAATAAGTATACTACATTGAATTTAAGCCTTGGTTAGCTTCCTCAAAATGCATGACAGAATGGCATGTTAATAGGTATCTGGTGAAAGCAAATGCCTGTAGACAAATATATTTGGATTAAACAAAGTTGAACAGGTTTCTTTACCATAGGCTTCTCAGTGCTTACTATGCTATTGTAAATTGTAACACTTCAGAGGGGATATAGTACGTAATGTCTAACTACGAACCCCTTTTAATACAGAGCACTCTAGGGGACTTTTGTGCTGTACTTTAACGAATATAGGTCTAACCCAAGAAAAAGTTTAATTCAATGTTTGCACTTAGCACAAACTACTTACATAGCAAGAAATACAGTTAATACCTTTGATTTATTCTGTAATTATACTGTATAAAGGTCTCTGGGTGGCTCTCAGCTACTGAAGGCTGGCAGTTCGAACCTTCCTAGTGGCACCATGGAAGAAAGGCCCGGTGATCTGCTTCTGTAAAGACTGTTGCATGATGTCGAGTCTGCCCCATAGGGTTTTCTAGGCTGTAATTTTTACGGGAGCAAATCACCAAGTCTTTTCTCCCACAGAGTGGCTGGTGGGTTTGAACTGGTGACTTTTCAGTTAGCAGCCAAGTGTTTAACCAAGCCAAGAAAACCCTATGGAGCAGTTCTACTCTGTAACACATGGGGATGCCATAAGTCAGAATCAACTTAATGGCAACAGGTTTGGTTTTGGTTTATATTGTATAAAATACTGTACTTTATCAGTACATAATTACAATCCATGTTTTCAACAGAGCTAGTAAAGACGGTCCTGTTCCAAGGATCAATGTTCCTCTGGTTTAATATTTTCAATTTTAATAAAAGTATTAGAGTGATACACTCCACTTCTATAAGTTATAGTCATAAGACAGCACTTCTGAACTTTAATGGAGTCCTCCCCTAAGAATTAGCTAAGTAATTAAGGTGATACACAAAGCTATTTTCCTATAGCAGTAAATTAAGTTAAAACTAATATAAACAACCACACTAATTATATCTAAAAGCTGTAAAACATAACTAGACACATGGGAAATTATATCTAGTCTACATATAAACTAAGGTACAAGAAAAGTTAATCACCCTGTCTTACACAGTATACTTTATTAAAACCCCTACAGTTTAAGCTCATTTTTTTACATCCTATACTTATTCAACCCGTAAAAGTAAATGACCCAGGAGGACAAAGGTCTTCCCCAGGCTGCTGCTATGCGTCCTGACCAGGCCACAGTCTGTTACGGGTGGATGTTCACCATCTGAGCCCTGGTAGGCAACCTGTTTTTTACAGGCCAGAAAAAGAGTAAGCAGAGCAAAAGGAAGTCTCGACAAATGAACTACCTGAACCCCCAAAAGGGTTTTATGCGGAGATGACTGTCACATATAAAGAAGATTTTGTTCCAATTATTGACAGACTCTGCATTTGAAATCATGGACTGATGGGCCCTGATCCAGAATCATGATTGATGGCTGAATTCTGAAAACGGGGAGTGTGGTTCAACAATGTAAATTTGATAAATGCTTTCACTCCCATTTTATGGTTGTGAGAAGTGTATATGTTTAATTTAGTTTTACTGTAAAATATTATCACTAATAACATGCAATAAATATTTCCTGAGAAAAACTAAAAAAAAAAAAAAAAAAGTTAAACAGTAAATGATCCTTTACTATAAGATAAATTAAGAAATAAAATAATATAAAAATTAAACGGCTCCTTGTTACCAAAGTGAAAATAAACCTAAGACAGGAATGTAAAATGGAAGACTGCTTTTTAAAAAGTTCTTATATACACCTCTGGAAACAGTTTATCTAACTGGCTTTTAACTAAACTTGTATAGATACATTTATTCTTAAAATGAGTTTACAATTCAAAATACTCTGGACCTTCTCATTTAGAACTTGTCTCCATAACAAGTTCATAATCCGTATTATGAAGAACAAAATTACATTACAGAAAGAGATATGTTAATAAAAGTTATTCTAACTCAGACTGAGGGGATATCAAGTAATCTTTTTACACACTGTGGCCAATTAAATAGGTACATCTAAATTTTTAAATATTTATTCTAATCATTCTATAACTCCTATAAACTAGTTAAGTATATTGCATGATTTAAGAATCTAGTCAGAAAGATAAGAAAAAAAAAAAATTGGCCGTAATTTAATCAATCAGAGGTTTATGAAATGCCAAAAAAATTTTTTAAAATTCTGTTCTCCTACTTACTGGATGATACTATACAAGTTATATAACCTCTGGGCCTCTATTTTTTCATGTTTAGAAGAGACAATAATATCACCTACCTCACAGGCTGCTATAAGGAGTAAACAAGACAATGGACACAAAACACTCTAAATTTTAAAGCTCTTTACAAGCAGGATCAAACAATAAAAGAAACAAGAACTACTGACCTATACTACCCCACAAGGAAATAGTTTATTGTCACAAAAGCTAAGGCATAATGCTCTGATATTTTCTGATTTCAAACAAAGGGTTCAAACACCACAAAAGGTAATGCTACATAACTTAATAAGTTAGTTGCTTTTGTTAGTTTTTTTGTTAGGTATATGCAATTTTGCTACATACCATTTAAAATCTATTTTAGATAAGAATATTTTCTTCCGCATCTTAAAAAAGTTAAGCATCTCAGGAAAATTGGTAAAATAAAATAAAACGGGTTACTTTAATGAGGAAGAGAAAATGGAACTTGAAACAGAACACCAGAGAAAGGAAAGAAAATATGGGTGAGCTCTATGAATTAGTGTCAAAAATGTCAGTAACCAGAACACTATTGTGCATGCATTATTTTAAAGGGACAATATCAACAGATAAGCATTCTCTGAATTGGAATACTTTCCAGCTTTTACTGTATAGAGATAAATATGTATACATATGTATGTATACATATTCAAATTATTTTTATTTTAAAATAAATTGCCTTAAAAGTTTTTTTCCAATAAGTACCCACAAAGTAATGGTATATTATCCTACCAGAGAAGAAGTTTTAATTTTATTAAAAGATGCACTAAAATATTTTCTGTGTTCTGGAGAGTAAACAGATTTAGCAGCCATAGAAATAATAAATAGCAATGTAAGATTATCAAATATTCCTCTTAAATTAGGGAATTTGTATATAGTGAAACAAATCTCAGAAGACTTTTTTACTAGCCAGAGGAAACATCACTTGACAGTGTCCTTTTATATCATTAGAAATTATGCCTAAAAACACCATGCACATGTAAATGCAATCTTTTACCTTCAATATCATCTGAAAAGGTAGACAAAAAATAAATAGTGGGTGATAAAGAAAACAGTTTCTTATGTAGCAGTATATATGCAATAAAATAAATAAGAGTTTAAAAACATCAAATAAGCAAAATAATCTCATGGCAGAAGCATTTCTTCATTTTAGTAAAATACCAAGAGATATCCTAAAACATATATATACACCAAAAAAAAAAAAAACCCGTTGCTGTCGAGTCAATTTCAACTCATAGCGACTCTACAGGACAGAGCAGAACTGCCCGGTAGAGTTTCCAAGGAGCGCCTGGTGGATTTCAGCTGCTGACCTTTTGGTTAGCACACACAGCTCTTAACCACTTTCAGGGCCATGAGACAGATTTATCATTAAAGGGTTATAATAATATATCCCTAAGGTAAAGAACTCTAAGATGGAGGTCAACATGTCAGCTAAGAATCACCTTTTTATGAAGCAATAAAGAGAAAAAAAGTATTAATAATAGAACTGAAGTACACGTTTCTCAAAATCCAGATTTTAACTATTTCAGGATGACTACATTTTGAAAAAAGCCTAAAGATCTATTTTGATCTTCTGTAGAAAAAGTGATTCTACTACTATTTATGTAAAAATCATTTTATCCTGTCTTATCCAAAGATTTTTTTGGACGCTGAATTAAAAATAAAAAGCCTAAATACAAAAAGAGAAACAAAAAGCTAGGGCCTAAACTTGATTATACGGTAAATTTATAATAAAGGAAAACCACCTAACAAAAATTTTGCTGCTCTACACAATACTGGGGAAACCAGCACCCCTTAGACAAGGAAAGGTCATGGAAGCTCCATAGACACATCCAAACTCCGAGGGACTGAACTGCTGGGCAGAGGGCTGTGGGGACCATGGTCTCAGGGAATATCTAGCTCAACTGGCATAACACAGTTTATAAAGACAATGTTCTACATTCTACCTTGGTGAGTAGCATCTGGGGTCTTAACAGCCTGTGAGCGGCCATCTAAGACACTCCACTGGTCTCACCCCTTCGGGAGCAAGGGAGAATGAAGAGAACAGGATACAAGGAAAAGATTAGTCCGGAGGACTAATAGACCACAGCTACCAAGGCCTCTACCAGACTGAGCAGACTGAGTCCAGTACAGCTAGATGGTGCCCAGCTACCACCACTGACTGCTCTGACCAGGATCACAACAAAGGGTTCTGGACAGAGCTGAAGACGGATGTAGAACAAAATTCTAACACACACAAAAAAGACCAGATTTACTGGCCTGACAGAGACTGGAGAAACCCCGAGAGTATGGCCCCCAGACACCCTTTTAGCTCAGTGGTGAAGTCACTTCCGAGGTTTACCTTTCAGCCGGGGATTGGGCAGCCCCATAAAATGAAATGGGAGCCCCATAAAATGAAATGGGACTAATGAGGCACAGCAGTCCAGGGACAAGGACTAGAAGGCAGAAGGGGACAGGAAAGCTGGGGGAACCCAAGGCTGAGCAAGGACAGTGCTGACATGCAGTGGGGTTGTTAAACATTGCCATAGGGAAACATGTGTACTGTTTAGTGGAAACTGTTTTGTTCTGTAGACCTTCATCTAAAGTGAGAACAGCAGCACAACTGGAAAAACATAATCAATGTTACTGAATTGTGCATGTAAAAATTTTTGAAATGATGTCTCTTTGGCTATGTATATTTTCACCAAAAAAAAAAAACAAAAAAAGTCGAGAAGGGAGAGTGTTGACACGTCGTGGGGTTGTTAACCAATGTCATAAAACAATCTGTGTACTGACTGTTCAATGAGAAACTATTTGTTTTGTAAACCTTCACCTAAAGTACAATTAAAAAAAAAAAAAATTTTGCTGCTCTATGTTTTATTAAACATAAAAATTATCCCCAACATCAGTTGCTAAGTGGAAAAAAAGCTAAATTTCTCATCTGAAACAACTAAGTAATCAACCAACCAGTAAGAACGAAAAAAAGGGAAAAAAATTTTTTTCCTTAATGTGTTCTAAAAAGTATGCAGCATCTAGCTTTGTCTCATCTGAGAAACAACTACGGTAAATTATCTTTTTCTTTACAATGTGTTTTTGGGTGTACTGCATTTAAGTATTGTCATGTGACCGATACCTCTTATTCCATGGTACCAAATCATGTTCACTAAAGATTTTTCACCCCTGAGAAATTCATGAAGTTGAGTTGTGAGCTAAATATCACAGAGAAATAAAAATTTAAGAAAAAGGCTATTTAAGTCTAAGGAATTGTGACTATTCAACACAACCAGTTTCAAATGTTTCTATTACTGATATTCTGTAATACCCAGGGAAGTTCATATCTACATATACTTCTGCTCTTTATTTTAATAAAATAATGCATGGTCAATATGCATCTACATTTCTTTGACTTGTCTACTCAGAATTTCTAAAGGTCATTTAATTTTGGTCTCAATTAGATTTATAAAAGGCATGAATATGTCCATCCTTCTGACTTTCTAGAATAATGAAAAACCCACCATGTCCTACTGCATCAGCCAATCCAGTATGAAGTATGCACTCTTCAACAGCACTGTGAAATGTTATTCACTGCATGTTTTTACAATCTATAGAGCAAAATGTATACAGACCTCCAATCAAGCATTTCACATACTGACAATAAAATAAATTAAGTAAATGACAGACTACCTCACTTTAAGTACGCAAGAAGTTTAAAGCAAGAAAGAAAAAGAATAATATACCAAATAAATGTGTGGATTTCAATCTGCTTCATATCATTTAACACCAAACAGACTTAATTAAAGAAAAAATCCTTTCCTAAATATATTTTTGTTTTTTTAATGAATTACTGTAAGTCCTATGTAAGAGTTTAAGAGTGTATTAGAAAAAAAAAATCCTCCAACTTCATACTATTCACCAGGAAATGACATATATATAAAACAGTTTGATTTTTAATCAATAGCCAAAATGATTATATAACTCAGAAATTGCTAATATTCGTAGCATTTAACCAAAACTAAATATAAAAAGGGGAAAAATATTTCCCAGAAAAGAACAATCTATCTCATTATAACGTTCCAAAATCATATAGAAAGCAATCATCTCAAAGATACTCTTCTAGGAATAAGTTTATGTCTTTACTTTATGAATTGAAAAAGGAAAAAGAAAGCAAAAAACAAAACAAACATAAATAAATCTGTAAAATAAACCCAACTTTAAAACTGGCAAAATTCACACAACCCAGTTATTTTTTATGTACAGAAAATCCAACAACATAGCAAGAAGAATAAGTGGAAACTTACCTACTTCTTCTTCTTCATCATTAGCTATTATATTATATAGTGTGTCCAAAGCATAACCAATTATTTCAGAATCCGAACTAGAAAAGATAAATTATTACACTTATACACTGCTGGTTGGAAAGCAAAGTGCGACAACCTTTTTTAGACAATTATTTGGCAACACTATGTAAAACATTTATTTCATTTCTAAAAACCTACCCTAAGAAAATATCAGCATGCAAACTGCAAAGAACGTGTAAAAGGTGTACTTAGATAACTGTCAAAAATTAGAAGCAATCTAAATGTCCAATAAAAAATTGTTTAATTATGGTAAATCTATACACACAAGGCAGCAATGAAAAAATACATTTTCAAACAATGTTTAATGGCATGGTAATTAAAAAAGTCACGATATAATGCTAAGTGGGAAAAACTGAATACATAATTTAAAGCACAGAATGATCCTATTTAGCAAAAAATATACATTTATGTGTATATATGTGTGCATATATATATGCATATATATACGTATGCGCATATATATACGTATGCATATATATATATATATATCTCTCTTATAAATAAAATTGTGAAATGAACCTTACTTTAAAAGTAGCAAAATTAGCACAACCCAGAAAATTTTACGGGTGTATACAGATACACAAAGGAGCCCTGGAGTTGCAGTGGTTAAAGTGATTTACTGTTAACTAAAAGGTCGGCGGTTCAAAACCACAGCAGCTCTGCGGGAGAAAGAAGTGGCAGTCTGCTTCTGTGGAGATTTACAGCCTTGGAAACCCTATGGGGTTGCTATGAGTCGGAACTGACTTGACAGGCGTGGGTTTTGGGTTTACAGACACATACACACACACACACACACACAGACACACACAAAACAGACGGAAATATACCAACATTAACAGTGTTATTTCTGGTTGTACTACTAGACTTTGCTTCCTTTCCCTATACTTTATTTTCTAGAATAAATCTTTTGGTATACATGTACTATTTATAAAATCAGTAACTATAAAATTTTATAGTCATTGATAGATTTTGAAGTCATGATGGATAATGATGACATTTAGAGTTGAAGTCGAGAGTGGGAAGCAGGTCCCAACGATTCAGTGAATGTCAAGGAGTGATCAAGTGTGCAGGATGAAAGCAAAGATGAGGAACAAACTGGGTTACAGTCAGAGATTGTAAATCTCAAATAAAGTAGGTTTTGTTTTGGCAAAAATTTGAAGGGCATCTTTTAAGAAGATTATTGAGAAACTAGGAACAGAAGGGAACTTCCACAAACTGATAAAGGGTATCTATAAAAACTCCACAGCTAACATAATATATATGGTGAAAGACTGAAAGCCCTCCCCTCTAAAATCAGGAACAGGATAGCAGTGTCCCTTCCTGCCACTACCATTAAACACTGAATCAGAGGTTCTAGCCAGGGAAATTAGGCAAGAAAATGAAATAAAAGGTATCCTGATTGGAAAGAAAGTAGTAAAAGCATCTCTATTGGTAGATGACATAATCTTATAAACAGAAAATTCTAAGGAATCCACTAAAAAAGTATTAGAATGAATAAATGAATTCAGCAAAGTTGCAGGATACAAGCTCAATATAAAAAAGTCAATTGTATCTCAATATACTCAGAGTGAACAATCAGAAAATGAAATTAAGAAAACAATTTCATTTACAATAGCATGAAAAGAATAAAAGGACAAATATTATATTCTCACTTATATGAAATGTCTAGAATAGGCAAATGTACAGAGACCAAAGTCTATTAGTGGTTACTAAGGGTGAAAGGGAGAGGAAAAGGAAGTTATTGCTTGGGGGAGCACCTAGCTTCTGTTAAAGGTGACAGAAAAATTTGGAAATGGATAGTGGTGATGGTCGCACATGATTAACATAATTAATGTCACTGAATTGTGCGTGAAAATATACTGAAATGGCAAAATTGTTATATATATATATATATGTATATATATGTGTATATATATATACACACACACATATACTCAACACAATAAAAATAGTAAAATCATTAAAAAAAGGGAAAGAGAAAACACTCTGGAATAAATTTTACTCTTACAAGACTTGTACACTAAAAACTAAAAGACGCTGTTCAAATAAATTACTCACCAAGATCTAAATAAATGGAAAGGCATCCTCTATTCATGGATACCAAACCAAAAAACTAAACTCACTGCCGTCAAGTTGATTTTAACTCATAGCGACCCTATAGGACAGAGTAGAACTGCCCCACAGGGTTTAAGGAAGCAGACTGCCATATCTTTTTCCCCGAAGAGCAGCTGGTGGGTTCAAACTGCCAACCTTTTGGTTAGCAGCCATGGGTAGGAAGACAGAGTATTGTTAAGATGGTAACATACCCCCAATATGATGATCTACAGAGTCAATGTAATCCTTATAAAAATCCGAGGTACTAATTTTGCAGGAATAACAAGCTGATCCTAAAATTCACTTGGAAATGTAAGAATAACCAAACAAATTTTACAAAGAAGCACAAAGTTGAAGGACTCAAACTTACCAGTTTCAAAACTTACTACAAAACTATAGTAATCAAGACTGTGGCACTGGTATAAGGACAGACACAGATGAATGGAACAGAATTGAGAATCCAGAAATAAACCCTTACATTTATGTCACCTGATTTCGACAAAGGTGCCAACACAATTCAACAGTGAAAGAACAGTCTTTTCAACAAATGGTGCTGGTTCAACTGGATATCCACATGTTAAAAAATGAAGTTGGACTCCTACCTCAGCCATTCACAAAAATTAACTCTAAACAGACCAAAGACCTAAATGTAAGAATTAAAACTATAAAACTCTTAGAAGAAAACATAGTTTACATCTTTGTGACCTTGGAGTAAGCAATGGTTTCTTAGATGTGACACCAAAAATACAAGCAACAAAAGATAAAATAGATAAACCAGAATTCATCAAAATTAAAAATGTTTGTGCTTCAGAGGACACTGTCAAGAAAGTGAAAAGACAACCCACAGAATGGGATAAAATATTTGCAAATCATACATATGATAAGGAACTTAAATCCAGAATATTATAAAGAACCCTTATAACCCAATAACAAAAATGACAAGTAACCTAATCAAAAATGGGCAAAGGATATGAATAGACATTTTCCAAAGAAGATATATAAATGATCAATAAGCAAGTGAAATAACGTAACTAGTTATTAGGGAAATGCAAATCAAAACCACAATAAGAGACCACTTCACAATCACTAGGATGACTTAAATTTAAAAAATGGACAATAACAAGTTTTGGGGAGGATGTGAAATACTGGACCCTCATACATTACTGCTGGGAATGTAAAATGGTGCAGCCACTGGGGAAAACAATTTGGCAGTTCCTCATAACGTTAAACATAGACTTATCATAAGAACCAGCAATTTCACTCCTAGGTATATACCCAAAATAACTGAGAATATCTCTATGCAAAAATCGGGATACCAATGTTCATTATTCATAATAGCTAAAAAGTGGAAATATCTCAAATGTCCATCAACTAATGAATGGACAGACAAATATGATACATCCATGTAATGGAATATTATACAGCCATAAAAAAGAAGGATGTTCTGATACATGCTACAACGTGGATGAACCTTGAAATCTTATGCTAAGTGAAAGAGGCCCGACACAAAAGGCCACATACTGTATGATTCCACTTACATGAAATGTCCAGAATAGGGAAATCTACAGAGACAAAAAGTAGATTAATGGTTGTGAGGTACTAGAGGGAGAAGGGAATGAGGAATGACTGCTAATGGACACAGGATTTCTTTTTGGTGTGATGAAAATGTTCTGGAAGATGTGGCAATCTGCTTCCTTAAAGATTATAGCCTTGGAAACCCTATGACGAAGTTCTACTCTGTCTCATAAGGTCTCTATGAGTCGGAGTCGACTTGACAGCTATGGGAAAAATGGATGCACAACTTTGTGAATGTACTAAAAACCACTGAAATGGACACTTTAAAATGGTGAAAGTTATGGTATGTGAGTTATAGCTCAAAGACAAACAAACAAAAGCAAAAACTACTGCGGTGTAATGGTGTGGAACCATCAGTGAGAGATAAACAACTTTTGTGCCCTGAGTATGGGATGCAGGGGCATGAGCAGTCTCTCCTTAAGATGACCATCGGGGAAGCAGAGCCATGAACAGATGGGGAGTTTCAAGTCATGCCAAGAAAAAACAGGCAGTTCTCTGTAATGCAGCTGAAGATGAAGGGAATTCAGTGGAAGGATTTTGAGAGTGTTAATAGGATAGACTAAGAGAAGAAGCACAAAGCAGTAACAAAAGAGCAAGTAGAAGGGTAGATGACTACAATGAAGTTAAAAAAAAAAAAAACAACAACTCAGAGAACACTTTGAAAATAGAGGTCAATAAATCTGTAACAGAGGCAAATGGAATTCAGCACAAGAAAAGGAATGAAGCACAAGAAGTCTCAGGAAAGTCTGCCTTTTTTTATTATTCGAGGCACAATAAACAACAATAAGCCTCTGACATGATATAATTATTTGTTCATACATTCCCCAGGCTTTCTGGTATACTCTGCTTCTAAGCACAGTTTTGGGCACACAGTAAATGTGCAATAATTTTTTTTAATGTATTATTTACTTAACTTTTATTAAGGGTATCTACACATTTATTTTCTGCTATGCACTAAAAATGACATTACCACTTTACACAAGAGGTAACATTTATTTTCCATACTGAGATGTTTGTTATTTCCTTACTAACTTTAGAAGATTCAGTGAGAAAATATATATATGATTTAAGACACACGGAATAAAGAAAAAAGATTGTAAGTATGTACAATCATCACATTAAAGTATTTTGTTTTGAAATCTCGGACCCATTCTCTCTCCAACTTGGAAGATTTTTTAAAGCAATAAGTAACTTAAGTTGCTATACTAGTTTTCTATTACTGCTGTTAACAAATTACTACAAATTCAGTGGCTTAAAACAACACAAATTTATTATCTTACAACTGTGCAGAAGTCCAGTATGGATCTTAAATGGGTAAAACCAAGGTATCACCAGAGTTGCCTTCTTTTTGGAGTCTCTTGAGGAGAATCTGTTTCCTTGCCTTTTCTAGCTTCTGGAGGCTGCCCATGTTGCTTGGCTCATGATTCCCCTCCCTTCAAAGCCAGCAATAATGGATTGAGTCCTTCCCATGTCACCTCACTTGGACCTCCTCTTCAGCCTTTCTGTTCTTTTCAGGACTTTTAAGGCCTGTGATTTATTGGGCCCACCTGGATAAACTAGGACACTCTCCCCATCTCAAAACCCTTAATCACATCTGCAAAGTTCCTTTTGCCATGTAAGGTAACATTCATAGGTTCCAGTGATTAAAATGTGGACATCTTTGGGGGGTGGGGGGGTGGGCATTATTCTACCTACCACAGTTACCCGCTGATGTCAGTAACAGATAACTCTGACACATCTAATGCATTTATTTCAATGCATTAGAATTAGTTGACTTTGAATAGATAATCAATGTGGGTTACACGGTGTGGGGAAAAGGAGAAAGGTCCTATCTGGTGGAACAGTATGTACAAACAGCTGGGCACTGCTGAAATATAATAGAAAAAGAAGCTATGAGGTTAGACAGATAAGCAGTACCCAGATCTTAAAAAAGCTTGTATGCTTTGCTTTGTTTGAGAAACTTGGACTTTATACTGCACTGAGCTAGTGAAATGATTTAAATAGGTCACTGACAGAAGATCTGCATTTCAGAAAGATAATTTTTACAATGTATAAACTGAATGAATTTAGGAAAATTGGAAGTTGTCAAAAATGAAATGGAATGCATAAAGATCGATATCCTAGGCTTTAGTACTGGTACTGGTCATTACAAATTGGACAATCATATGGTATACTATGCCAGGAATGACAAATTGAGGAGGAATGGCATCGTATTCATCATCAAAAAGAGCATTTCAAGATCTATCCTTAAGTCCAATGCTGTTAGTGATAGGATAATATCCATATGGCTACAAGGAAGACCAATTAAATGACTATTACTCAAATTTATGAACCAACCAACCACTAATGCCAAAGATGAGGAAATTAAAGATTTTTACCAACTTCTGCAGTCTCAAATTAATCAAACATGCAGTCAAGATGTACTGATAATTACTGGTGATTGGAATGCGAAAGTTGGAAACGAAGAAGGATCAGTAGTTGGAAAATATGGCCTTGGTGATAGAAACAACACTGGAGATCGTATGACAGAATTTTCTAAGACCAACAACTTATGCATTACGAATATCTTTTTTCAACAACATAAACAGCGACTATACATGTGGACCTCACCAGATGGAATACACAGGAACCAAATCAACTACATCTGTGGAAAGAGACAATGAAAAAGCTCAATATCATCAGTCAGAACAAGCCAGGGGCTCGATGTGGAAGAGACCCTCAACTGCTCATATGCAAGTTCAAGTTCAAGCTGAAGAAAATTAGAACAAGTTCATAACAGCCAAAATACGACCTTGAGTATATCCCACCAGAATTTAGAGATCATCTCAAGAATAGATCTGACACACTGAACACTAATAACTGAACACCCAACAAGTTGTGGAATGACATCAAGGACATCATACATGAAGTAAGCAAAAGGTCATTAAAAAGACAGGAAAGAAAGAAAAGAACAAAATGGATGTCAGAAGAGACTCTGAAACTTGCTCTTGAGTGTAGAGTAGCTAAAGCAAACAGATGAAATGAAGTAAAAGACCTGAACAGAATATTTCAAAGGAAGGCTCAAGAAGACAAAGTAAAGTACTATCAGGAAATGTGTAAAGACCTGGAGTTAGAAAACCAAAAAGGAAGAACATACTAAGCATTTCTCAAGCTGAAAGAACTGAAGAAAAAATTCAAGCCTCAAGTTGCAATACTGAAGGATATTATGGGGAAAATACTGAATGACACAGAAGTATCAAAAGAAAATGCAAGCAATACACAGAGTCACTGTACCAACTAGAATTGGCTGACGTTCAACTATTTCAGGAGGTAGCATATGATCAAGAACTAACGGTACTGAAGGAAGAGGCCAAGCTGCACTAAAGGCAATGGCGAGAAACAAGGCTCCAGGGAACTGATGGAATACCAACTGAGACGTTTCAACAAACAGATGCAGCACTAGAAGTGCTCACTCTCTGTCAAGAACTTTGGAAGACAGCTTCCTGGCCAACCAACTGGAAGAGATTCATATCTGTGCTCATTCCAAAGAAAAGTGATTCAACAGAATGTGGAAATTATTGAACAATATCATTAATATCACGTGCAAGTAAAATTTTGTTGAAGATCACTCAAAAGTGTTTGCAGCAGTACACTGACAGGGAACTCTCAGAAGTTCAAGCTGGACTCACAGGAGGATATGGGAACAAGTGATATGACTGCTGATGTCAGATGGAACCCGGCTAAAAGCAAAGAATACCAGAATGATGTTTAACTGTGTTTTACTGACTATGCAAAAGCATTCAACTGTGTGGATCATAACAAATTCTGGATAAAATTGCAAAGAATGGGAATGCTAGAACACTTAATTGTGCTCATGTGGAATCTGTCCATAGACCAAAAGGTAGTCGTTTGAACAGAACAAGGAGATACTGTGTGGTTTACAATCAGGAAAGGTGTGTGTCAGGGTTGTTTGCTTTCACCATACTCATTCAATCTGTATGCTGAGGAAATAATCCAAGAAGCTGGACTATATAAAGATGAACATGGCACCAGGATTGGAGGAAGACGCATTAACAACTTGCGATATGCAGATGACACAACCCTGCTTACTGAAAGTGAAGAGGACTTGAAGCACTTACTGATGAAGATCAAAGACTACAGCTTTCAGTATGGATTACATTTCAACATAAAGAAAACAAAAATCCTCACAACTGGATTAATAAACAATATCATGATAAATGGAGAAAAGATTGAAGTTGTCAAGGATTTCATTTTACTTGTATCCACAATCAACATCCAGGGAAGCAGTAGTCAAGAAATCAGATGACCTTGGGCAAATCTGGTGCAAAAGACCTCTTTAAAATGTTGAAAAGCAAAGATGTCACTTTGAGGATTTAGGTGTGCTGATCCAAGCCATGGTATTTTCAACTACCTCATCTGCATATGAAAACTGGACAATGAATAAAGAAGACTTAAGAAGAATTCACGCCTTTGAATTATGGTATTGGCGAAGAATACTGAATACACCATAGACTGCCAGAAGAATAAACAAATCTGTCTTGGAAGAAGTACAGCCAGAATGCTCCTTGGAAACAAAGCTGGCGAGACTTCATCTCACGTTGCTTTGGACACGTTATCAGGATGGACCAGTCCCTGGGGAAGGCCATCGTGCTTGGTAAAGTAGTGGGTCAGCAAAAAAAGAGGTAGGACCTCAATAAGATGGATTGACACAGTGGCTGCAACAATGGGCTCAAGCACAGCAATGACTGTGAGGATGGTGCACAACCGGGCAGTGTTTCGTTCTGTTGTACACAGGGTCACTATGAGTTGGAACTAACTCGATGGCACCTAACAACAACAACATAAGCTGAATGGTGGGACTAGATATCAGAGACAAAGAACACAGTTTGGAGGTGGAGGATGTTTTAAACTACATCCCAAAATTCTTTGATATAGCTCCTTTCAAAAGATGGAAACTAATTATCCTCCTAAGTGTAGACTGTACTTAGTAACTTACTTCTAAGAATAGACTGGTGGAATTGACAGTATGTGACTTCTGAGACAAGGCCATAAAAGGCTTGTGGCTTCTTCCTTGTTCTCTATCTAGGATAAGCTGCTCTAGGAAAAGCCAGCTGCCATAACATGAGGACGGCCAAGCAGCCGGATGGAGAACTACCTGATGAGGAACTGAGGCCTCTTGCTCATAGCAATTTGAGTGAGCCATCTTGGAATCAGATTCTCCAGCCCCAGTCAAGACTTCAGATGACCGCACTGTTGGACAGCATCTTGAATGAAACCTTATAAGAGACCTACCCAGTTAAGCCACTCCTGAATTTCTGACCCACAAAGACTGTGATAATTAATGTTTCTTATTTTGAACCACTAAGTATTAAGGTAACTTGTTATGCAGCAAAAAATAACTAATACAGACACTATGATGTAAGACCAACAACAGAAATGGAGAGAAAATCATTGATTCCAGGTTTTTTTTTTTTTGCCTAAGTAGGCATAATGGGTTAAGAGAGAGATGAGTTCAGCATGAATCACCCAGTTTCTAGCTTGAATAGGAAGGTGCCTATCAACTGGGATGCACTCAGGGCAAAAGACAGTTGAAGGGGTGGGTGGGATTGGAGCATGAGGACTGACTGGCGATAAATTCACTTTGAACATTTTCAATTGGAGAAACCTGTGACAGATTCTGGTATGGTAGAAATGGCCAATGTACTGCTGAAACTCTAACCCTTTTGTTCTCACAGGAAGCTCTAGGGTACTTTTTCTGCCTCTGAAGGTTTATTGGGAAGCTGCTGCACCACTGACAGTGTGTACTGCCACAAGGCAGGGGCCTTTATGACTGTTTGAAACCAAAGAAATGAGTGTGTGCTGCAAGTTACTGTTTTTACAGGGTATTGTATGAAGTGTGTGGATTTTAGGTAGAAAAATAGAAATTCTGAAAATTTTTATTTGTTACACATATGTATGTATTGATAGACTCTGGTGGGGGCTCCATGGTATAATTAGGGGTTTCTTCATATGTACCACTAAACACTTAGGGTAGGCTTGTGGGAGGGGACAAGAAAAAAAATCCATACTACCTACCAAAAATTCAGACACACTCAATGATTCAACATGCTTCCATTAATGAAAACACATGGTTTCAACAAAAAAATTCAAAGTGAAAATAATTGGTTCACAAAAGGGTTAAGACATATTCAGCTAGAGGTAAGATCTGAAAGTTATCCATGCACAGTTGTTAATTAAAACCAAACACGCAGATAAAAATCTCTTAAAGAGAAGCTGAAACATCTAAAAATAGGCTGACTGATCTTTTAAGACAAGCTCAGATTTAACACTTCACTCTTATTAGTGCAGTTTATTTCCCAAAAAAAGGCATGTCTGGATAACTGATACACCATAACACATAACACACTGCCATCCAGTCAATTCCAACTCATAGTGACCTTATAGGACAGAGCAGAACTGCCTCATAGGGTTTCCAGGACCGTAAATCTTTATGAAAGCAGACTGCCACATCTTTCTCCAGAGAAACAGCTGGTGGGCTTGAAATGTCTATCTTTTGGTTAGCAGCAAAGCGCTTTAACCAGTGTGCCATCAGGGCTCCCTTATAATATGTATACTAGAGCATAAAACAGCATATCTATATATACGATCTATATACTGTATATCTATATCTAAGTGAATATCAAACATTCATTTGCCCAATTTAAACCCAAACTCTTAAGCCTTAAATTAGCAGTTAGTTCATCCCATTTTTAAAAAAAGTTTACTGTGGTGAATATATATATATGTAACAAAATATATTCCATTTCAACAATCTCTACATATACAATTTAGTAACATTGATTACAGTCTTTGAGTTGTGCAACCATTCTCACTATCCTTTTCCAAATCATTCCACCACCATTAACATAAACTCAATGTTCCCTAAGCAAAATTCACCTTATTTTTATATAATGGGTAGCCCCAGATGCTTATCAACTCCGTAAGGGTTGAGATCATGTCTGTCCTGATGCTTAGCAGCTTAGCGCAATAGTAGTAGATGTGCAATAAGTATTTATTGAAATAACAACTGAAATGAAAAACTTTGCAGCCTTAAAATGTAATCATTTCTGAAACTGTGACAGTAAAACTAAAATTCATTAAAATTTTAAGAAAAATCAGGGAAAAAAATTAAATAAGAGACTTACCGATCTGTTTGTAAAACATGGATAAGATGTTCCATAGCTTGGATACCCACTTCCAATCTATATTTCTGCATATAAAAAAGAAAAAATGTTATTAAAGTAATTAATATCCAACTTAATAAGCCTAATAATTTATAAAGTGTTAAAGACCTTAGACAGTGATTTGAGAGCTCGCACGGCATTTCTTCGATCATCCAATAAGGTAGATGAAGCTACTCGGTCACAAAGCTTTTGAATCTGTAAAGGAAAAATGAAATAGCATCAATAAAAAGAAAAATCATGAAGTTTTCTCCCCCAAATTTATACCATCTAATTTAAAAAAAAAAAAAATCAACAAATGGGATGTCTCAGAAACGTTCTTTCATAAATCTAAATAACTAGGTAGCATTATGATCTCCTTACAGAAATCAAACAGATTTTTCAGAGACTTGAAAAGTGGGAAGAGGTAGGCAAATAAAATAAGTCATATAAAATGAGGAATTCAGAGAAATCATTAGTAAAATCAGAGCTTTCTAAACATGACTATTATTGCTGTTTGAATCAAAAGGGAGTATAAGCCACTAAAATATGGTAGAAATCAGGAAGCTATTTTAAAAATTTTTAAATAACAATTGTTAACTAACAACTTTATCCTAACATTTACTTCATATATTTGCACAAGGAGAACTGCATATCAAAAATTTAAAGTTTTAAGCATGCCTCAAAATACAGTTTTTATTATAAAATGTTTTTGTTATAAAAGCTCTTAATAAAGTAGTAGGAATTAAAATTCAAATGAAAATTTAAAATAAATCTTGGAGCATTATTTGCAATAGGAAAAAACTGGAAACAAACGAACTGTCCATTAAAAGAAGAAAAGCAAAATAAGTTATCTTACATTATTTGGTGGAATACTACACAGCTATTCAAAAGAAGTAACTGTACTAACATGAAAATACCGTGACCCAAAAAATAACACACACCAAAATAAGTTGTAAAAAGATATATAAATTATAGCCCACTGAAGTAAAAGTAACAAATTGTGTGTGTGTAAAATTGCATTAAAAAAGGAAACCCGTAACCATAAAACTTCTAGAAGAAAGCATAGAAGAAAATCTTTGTGACCTTTGGTTAAGCAAAGATTTCTCAGATATGTACAAAAAGCTGGAGCCCTGGTGGCTCAGTGGTTAACAGCTCGGCTACTAACCAAAGAGCTGGAAGTTTTAAACCACCAGCCACTTCCTGGAAACCCTGAGGCAGTTCCACTCTGTCCTATAAGGTCGCTGACTCAGAATCGACTTGATGGCAATGAGTTTGGTTTTTGGTATTAAAAGCAAATACATAAAAGAGAAGCTTAACAAATTGGGCTTTATAATGTTTGCTCCTAAAAAGACCAAGAGCTGAGAACATTTATTTGAAAATCATATATCTGATAAAAAGACTTGTATCCAGATATATAAAGAAATCTCAAATTTTAATAATAAAAACAACAACCCAATATGAATGAGCAAAATATCTGACCAGCTACATCAAGGAAGATATACGTATGAAAAATGCTTAAATATCACTGGTTAGTAGAGAAAGGCAAATTAAAACAACAGAATACAGATGCAAAAATTTCAACAAAATATTAGCAAACAGAATGCAGCAACATATAGAAAGGATTATATACCATGACCAAATGTGCTTTATCTCAGGAAAGTAAGATCAGCTCAACATACGAAAAATCAATCAATGTAATATACCATATTAGTAGGATAAAGGACAAAAAAAATACACAATAATCTCAACAGATGCAGAAAAAGCATTTGACAAAATCTAACACCCTTTCATGATAGAAACACTCAACCAAGTAGGAATACATAGGAACTTCTACAACCTCATAAGGGGCATCTACAAAAAAAAAATCACAATTAACATCATACTTAATGGTAAAAGACTTAAGCTTTCCCCTAAGATCAGGAACGAGACAATGATGTCCCCTCTTGCCGCTTACATTCAACACTGTATGGGAGGTTCTAGCCAGGGTAATTAGGCAAGAATCTGTGTGAACTGTATATTTGAAATGGGTAAATTGTATGGCACAAGAACTGTATCTCAAAAAAGCTGTTTAAAAAGTTAGTCATCAGGGAAATGCAAATCAAAACCACAATGAGATACAATTTCATACCCACCAGAATAATTACAATTAAAAAACGGACAGTAACAAGTGCTGGGGAGGTGTGAAGAAACTGGAATGTAAAATGGTACAGTCGCCATGGAAAATAGTTCAGCAGCATAAAGTTAAACACAGAATTACAATAACTAACCTAAACCCATTGCTGTCAAGTCGATTCTGATTCATACTGACCTATAGGACAGAGTAGAACTGCACCATAGGGTTTCCAAGGAGTGGCTGATGGATTCGAACTGCGGACCTTTTGGTTAGCAGCCAAGCTCTTAACCTCTGTGCAACCGGGGCTCCTATATAAACACCATTAATTCAGATATATAGAGGGCAAAAGTTTGAATAAGTGATTATGTCAAACTCTCATTTACAGAACCTTAGTAAGTACTGTCTTTTTAAAAATGTATAATTTATAATAATAAAATTGTAACTGTTAGAGCTAGAAAGGACCTGAGTACAGTGGTTTTAAAATGTTTTTTATCAGATGCTTTACAAATATTTTCTTTTAGTATGTACCTTGTCTTTTCATTCTCTTAATAGTGTCCTTTGAAGATCATTACTTGTTTTAAAATAGTATTTTATTGTGTTTTTGGTGAATGATTACACAGCAAATTAGGTTCCCATTTAACAATTCCTTTACAAATTGTTCAGTGACACTGGTTACGTTTTTCACAATGTGTCAACGTTCTCATTATTTCCATTCTGGTTGTTCCATTTCCATTAATCTAGTTTCCCTGCCCCCCCACTAGCTTCTCATCTTTGCTTTAGAGTAAATGTTGACCGTTTGGTCTCATATACCCATAGTCATCATCAAGTCGATTCCAACTCATATAGATGATTTTTTTTAAAGGAGCACAGTATTCATGGGTGACATTGTTTATTTTATGAGTCAATCTGTTATTTAGCTGAAATGTGACCTCTGGGAGTAGTTTCAGTTCAAAATTTAAAGCATATCTCTGGACGATAGTCTCGGGGGTTCCTCTAGTCTCTACCAGTCCAGTAAGTCTAGATTTTTTAAGAGTTTTGTTCTACATTTTTCTCCCATTCCATCAGGGTCCATCTATTGTGTCCCAGATCAGAAAGGGAAGTAGTGGTATCCAGGCACCATCCAGTTCTTCTGATCTCAGGGTAGATGAGACCGTGGTTCATGCTGGTTCTTAGTCCTGTAGACTGATTTCACCTCTGAGTCTTTGGTTTCCTTCTTTCTCTTTTGCTCCAAACTGAGTAGAGACCAATAGTTGTATCTCAGATGGCCACTTGCAAGCTTTTAAGACCCCAGATGCTGCTCACCAAATCAGGATGCAGAACATAAACTTTATGAACTGTATTATGCCAATTAACCAAGTTGTCCCACGAGACTATGGTCTTAATCTGAAGAGCATTACTTTTTAATTTTGATTAAGTCCAATTCATCACTTTGTTCTTTTATAGGTTGTGCTTTCGGTGCATATCAAAGAAATCTTTGCCAAACCCAGAGTCACAAAGGTTTTCTTGTGTTTTTTTTTTAGAAGTTTTTTAGATTTACGTCTACCGTTTAGCACTTTTTTTTTAAAAATAATTTTACTGAGACATAATTCATATTCTATACTATTAATTAGTGTATGATTCAATGATTTTTAGTATATTCACAAAGTTGTGTGAATATCATCATAATCAATTTTTGAACATTTTCACCACCTCAAAAAAAAAACCTGGTACTCATTAGCAATCACTCCCCATTTTCTGCCGAAACAACATGTGATATATCCATACAATGGAATATTATTCAACCATAAAAATAAAGTACTAACTCATGCTACAACATGAATGAACCTTGAAAACATTATGCTAAGTCAAAGGAGATGGACACAAAAGACCATATCTTGTATGACTCCATTTCTACGAAATGTCCAAAATTGGCAAATCTATAGAGACAGGAAGTAGGTTAGTGGCTATCTAGGACTGGGGAGTATTGCGGCGGGTGGGGGTGGGGTTGAGGAGTAACAGCTAAAGAGTACACGGTTTCTTTTCGGGCTGATGAAAATGTTCTAAAATTAACTGTGGTGATGCTCACACAATTCTGTGAATATAATAATAATTTAAAAAACACCGAATTGTACACATTAAATGGGAAATTGTGTAGCATGTAAATCGTTTCTCCACAAAGCTGTTACCCAGCCCCTTACAAAAAAAATTTATTTCTGGATTCTCTCTTCTATTCCATTAATTTATGTCTATCTGGTGGTGCAATGGTTAAGAGCTATGGGTGCCAACCAAAAGGTCAGCAGTCTGAATCCACCAGCTGCTCCTTGGAAACCCTATGGGGTAGTTCTACTCTGTCCTATTGGGTCGCTATGAGTCAAAATCGACTTGATTGCAATGGGTTTGGTTTTTTTTTTTTTTTTTTTGTATGTCTATCTTTCTGGCTATTGCATTGTCCTGATTACTGCTGATTTATAATAATTCTCAAAATTGAGTAGTGTTAGAATTTTGCATCTATGTTTATGAAGGATAATGAAAATCTATTAATATTTTGTAGGACAACACAGGTCTGTAGAACATAATTTTGAAAACACTATATATATATACACACACATACACATAAAACAAGCACATACATATGTATATATAGGTATATATGTATGTTTATGAATATGCTATGCTAAAATCTCATTTATAGAACCTTAGTAAGTAGTAGCTTAAAAAATGTAAAATAGTTTATAATAATAATACAGTAACAGACAGAACTAGAGAAGACCTTCAAGTGCTTCTTTTTCTTTGCTTTTTAAATGAGACAAAATTCACATAATATTAGCCATTTTAAAGTGCACAATTCAGTGGTATCATTCATTATATTGTGCAACCACAACCTCTGTTTAGTTCCAAAACATTTTTATCACTACCATAGAAAACCCTGCACCTATCAAGCAATCAATCCCCATTCTCCCACCTCCCCTCAGCCCCTGGCAACCAATTTGCTTTCTGTCTCTATGGATTTACCTACTCTAGATATTTGTCTGGCTTCTTCCACTTAGCATAATGTTTTTGAGGTTTATCCACATTATAGCAAGTATCAATACTAATATTGGCTAATATTCTATTGTACTTACATACCACATTATGTTTATCTATTCATGTGTTGATGGACATTTGGATTTCCACAGCAGAGTGGTGTATAAACTGTGGCCATTCCAAAATATGTGTTGGAATCCTAACCCCTTAAACTGTGGATGCAGTCCTGTTGGAAAATAGAGTTTTCAATGTTATGTTAACTAGAGCAACACAAGCAGGGTGGGTTCTAAATCTAATCACTTCTGAGTTATAAAAGAACAGATTATACACAAACATAAGGGAAAGACATGCTATAAGAGGACTGTGTAAAGCCAAGGAACCAAGCAACACCAAGGCAACCTACAAGGAGGGAGTCGACATGACAGAGACCCTGATTTAGACTTTTAGCCTCCAGAACTGTGAAAATAAATCTGTTTTTTAGTCACCCACTTGTGGTATTTGTGTTACAGCAGCACTACGAAACGGAGGCAAGTGGTTTTAAAAACTATGTTCTGAGGAGTCCCAGAGGTTGCTTATGTCTCTGGAGGCACTACAAAGCAGGAAAAAGACAGTGACTAAATAGAAATCCTGGACCACTACTCCAGCTTCAACCATAACAGTTCTACTTTCTTCCGTTTTATAAGCTAGGGTTAGGTGTAGGACATTGGTAGGGGAAAATATTCTCATTGCTGAGAAATTATTTTGAAAAACCACTACCTTTGAGTACATCTAGTCCAAATCCTCATTAAAATTAAACTCACACAATATTCGGTGACAATCTCAGCTTGAGAAGCCATTCTACTGACTTGTAGTCACCAAAAACCCACTGCCATTGAGTCGATTCCAACTCACAGTGACTCTAAGGACAGAGTGGAACTGCCCCATAGGGTTTTCAAGGATGCAATCAGGATTGGAGGAAGACTCATCAACAACCTGTGATATGCAGATGACAGAACTTTCCTTTCAGAAAGTAAAGAGGACTTGAAGCACTTAATGATGAAGATCGAAGACTACAGCCTTCAGTATGGATTACACCTCAACATAAAGGAAACAAAAATCCTTACAGCTGAACCAATATGCAACATTACGATAAACAGATAAAATACTGAAGTTTTCAAGGATTTTATTTTACTTGGATCCACAATCAATGCCCATGGAAGCAGCAGTCAAGAAATCAAACATTGGGTAAATCTGCTGCAAAAGACTTCTTTCAGGTGTTAAAAAGCAAACATGTCACTTTAAGGACTAAGGTGCGCCTGACCCTAGCCATGGTATTTTCAATAGCCTCATAAGCATGCGAAAGCTGGACAATGAATAGGGAAGACGAAAGAAGAATTGGTACCTTTGAATTATCATGTTGGTGAAGAATACTGAACGTACAATGGACTGCCAGAAAAACAAACAAATCTGTCTTGAAAGAAGTAGAGCCAAAATGCTCCTTAGAAGCAAGGATGGCAAGACTTCATCTCACGTATTTTGGACATGTCATCAGGAGGGATCAGTCCCTGAAGAAGGACATCGTGCTTGGTAAAGTAGAGGGTCAGCGAAAGAGAAGAAGACCCTCAATGAGATAGACTGGCACAGTGGCTGCAACGATGGGCTCAAACAAAGCAACAATTGTGAGGATGGTGCAGGACTTGGCAGCGTTTTGCTTTGCTGTACGTAAGGTCGCTATGGGTCAGAACTGACTTGACAGCACCTAACAACAGCAACAAAACCTTTACAGAAGCAGACTGCCACATCTTTCTCCACAGAGTAGCTGGTGGGTTCGAACCACCGACCTTTTGGTTAGCAGCCAAGTGTTTAATGCCTGCACCACCAGGGCTCCTTGACTTGTGGTCAAATACAATTTTTTTCTTTGCCAAGTTGGTAATAAATATTGTCAAATAGAGGCTCTTTGGGAAGAAAATTTAATCAATTAGAAAGCAATGATGCATAATAAACTTGGATTCTTTTCTGCAATTAACTCCTCTAAATGTTTATTTCCTTTAAAAGTAAAAATCTACTTTGCAGTAATTGTTTCATTATCAAGTTCCAGTTTTTGAAAAAGAAGTACCCAGATTTACTCATGTAATTTGAACAAAGTAATTTCTGTACTGTCCACCATACATGGGTATTATGGATTTAATTATGTTCCCCTAAAATTTGTGTTGTAAGCCCTAACCTCTATGCCTGTGGTCAGAATCCCATTTGGGAATGGACTGTCTTTGTTATGTTAATGAGACAGTATTAGTGTAAGGCGTATCTTGAGTCAATCTCTTCTAAGATATAACAGATTTAAACAAGCAAAGGAAAGAAGCAGAGATGGGGGAAGAGAGATGCCAATGCACACAAAGATGGTCTAGGAGCAGAAGCTCAGAAGAGACAAGGAACTGCCTTCAGAGCCAACAGAGAAAGAAAGGCCTCCCATAAAGCCGGCACCCTGAACTCCTAAACTGTAAGAAAATAAATATCTGTTTGTTAAAAGCACCCACTTGTGTTATTTGTTATAGCAGCACTAAATAACTAAGGCAGAATTTGGTACGGAGAAGTGGGGGTGCTGCTCTAACAAATATCTACCACGTGGAAGTGGCTTTGGAATTGGGTAATGGGTAGAGGCTGGAAGAGTTTTAAGATGCCTAATAGTAAAAGCCTAGACTGCCTTGAAGAGACTGTTGGTAATTATAGACGTTGTAATTCTGGTGAGGGCTCAGAAGGAAGTGAGGAAAGTTACAGAGAAAGTCTCTATCCTCTTAGAGAATACATATGGTGCCAGCAACAGAATGTTGCCAGAAATGTGGATGTTAAATGTGCTTGTGGTGAGGCTTTAAAAGAAAATGATAAACATGTGATTGGACAATGGAGGAAGGGTGATGCTTTTTATGCAGTGGCAAAGAACTTGTCTGAATTATTTTCAAATGTTTGGTAGAAGGTAGAACTTGTAAGTGATAAACTTGGATATCTGACTGATGAGATTTCCAAGCAAGATCTTAAAGGGCAATGTGGTTTCTCCTTGCCGCTTATATAAAATGTGAAAGGAAAGAGATGGACTTAAAAATGAACTGTGCAAAATGGAAACAGAAATTAAAAAGATTTGGAAAATTCTGTTGTACAAACTAAGGACTCCAGTCCTAGAATGGTCACTAAGGATGTGGCTTCACAATCTTTCGTTAAGGAGATTAAGCCTGTGACTGATGGATCTAACCAACTACCATGGCAAAAAATCCATCAGCTTAGACTGAAGGAGACAAAGAAAGAACAAAGGGAAGAATGTTGTCTGCCGCTTGGAATTCTACAAGCAGGAAACTGGCCAAAGAAGCTACAACTGTTGTCCTCCAAGAAAAGAAAAGGACCATCCCTGGAGCAGCTTGGAGATCAGCAGAACTGCTGAAAGGAGCACAGGAAGCAGTGCCTTCTTGGCTTCAAAAGGTGGGGCCATGGTCTCCTGGATCTCAAAGGGTCGGGCCGCACCCTCCTAGGTTTCAGAGAGTCGATCTTCGCCAACTAGGTTCTGAAATGTGGGGCTGTTGCTCAAAGATGAGAGGGTGAGGCTGCTATGCCCAAGAGGCAGAACAGGGCCTGCTGGGACAGAGGGGGTGGGGTCAGCACTCAGATGGACTAGGAGAATGCGGCCACCCAAAGCCAAGGGAGCAGAGTTGCTGTCCCAGTAGGCCTGGAAGGCGGAGCTGAAACCCAGGTCAAGTGGCCTCCAACTAGAATCCAGAAGGTGTGGCCAACACCCAGAGTCTGGAGGGTAGAACCAATGCCCATATGGTCGGAGAGAACAGAGGATTATTTTTAAGCCCTGAGAGCTAATGTAATTTGTTCTGCTAGGTTTTAGACTTCCTTCTGAGTCCTCACCAGAATTGTCTTTGATGTCCATAATTCCACCAACAGTCTCTTTAAGGCAATCCAGGCTTTTACTATTATTAAGCACTTTAAAACTCTTCCAGCCTCTACCTTACTCAATTCCAAAACTCCTTCCACGCTATAGATATCTGTTAGAGCAGGACCCTACTCTCCTGGTACCAAATTCTGTCTTAGTTATCCAGTGCTGTTGTAACAGAAATACTACAAGTGGATGGCTTTAACAAACAGAAATTTATTCTCTCACAGTCTGGGAGGCTAGATATTTGACCCCAGGGGAAGGCTTTCTTTTTCTGTCAGTTTTGGGGGAAGGTCCTTGTCATCAATCTTCCCCTGTTCTAGGACTTTCTCAGTGCAGGGAGCCAGTGTCCAAAGTATATGCTCTGTTCCCGGCTCTTGTTTCTTGGTGGTAGGAGCTTGATTCTCTTCTTTATATTTCAAAAGAGACTGACTCAAGATACAACATAATCTTGTAGATTGAGTGCTGTCTCATTAACATAACTGCCTCTAATTCTGCCTCCTTAACATCACAGAGGTTAGGATTTACAACACATAGGACAAATGCATCAAATCACAAAATGGAGGACAACCATGCAATGGTGGGAATCATGGCCTAGCCAAGCTGACATACATGTCTGGGGACACAATCCAATCCATAACAGCTGTCATCTCATCAGAAATAATGGACACCAGACAGCAGTGAGATAACATATTCAAAGCACACAAAAAAACCAAAAAACCAAGAAATTGTCAACCAAGAATCCCACAGGTAACAAAAGTATCTTTCAAAAATGAAGGCAAAATAAAAACATCCTCAGATAAAGAGAGAGCAATGGCTTGAGCAGATCTGCCTTATGCAAAACACTAAAGAAAGTTCTTCAGGTTGAAGGCAAGTAAAACAGTATTTCGAATTCACACACACAACCACACACACATAGGACACCAGTAAAGGTAATTATGTAATTCTAAAAGGCAGTACAAATGCATATTTCTTATCTTAACTGATTAAAAAAGAAATTGTATAAAACAATATGCATATAATTGTATTGTTGGGCCTATACTATATAAAAATGTAATATATTTGCCAATAATCGCACGAAGAAGGTGGGTGAGAGCCAAGCTGTATTGAGATAAGGAATGATACCAGATGGTAACTCAAATCCACAGGAACAAATGAAGAGAACCAGAAATGGTAAATAAGAAGATTAATATAGCAAATGCTATGAACATATGCTTACTCTCTTTTCTTCTCTCAGCCCTTTAAATGACATAAAATTATATAAAGCAATAATTATAATAACGCCTTGTTGGGCTTGTAATATATACAGATGTAATGTGAATAACAATAACACCACAAAAAGGGGGGAAGTGGAATAAGCTATACGGGAATATTTCTATAACTTATTGGAATTTAGTTATTGTAAATCTGAAGCAGATTTTGATAAATTATGGCATACATGGTAAGCCCTGCAGCAACCACTAAGGAAAGAACTAAACAACAAAAAAAAAAGTGAAAAATGATACATAAGAAATATTTACTTTAATGCAAAAGAAAGAAGCAAAGAAGGAATAAAGGGACAAAAATGACACAAGGCATACAGAAAACAAAACTAAAATGGCAGATATAAATCCAACTGTATCAATAACAGCATTAAATGTGAACTGATTAAACAATCTGATCAAAAGGTAGAGATTGTAAGACTGGATTAAAAAATAAAACAAGATCCAACTATACTACAGGAAACATATTTTAGATTCAAAGATACATATAGAAAGTAAAAAGAGGGAAAAGATATGTAGCCAGCGACGATACCGGAGCTGGAGTAGCAACACTAGTATCAGACAGAATAGGCTGTAAAACAAAAAGTATTACTAGAGATAAAAAGGGACATTTTATAATGATAAAAGGGTCAATCCATGAGGAAGATATAATAATTATAAACAAATGTGCACCTAAAAGAGTACCAAAATATATAAGGCAAAAATGACAGAACTGAAAGGAGAAATATATAATACAACAATAATAGTTGGAGACTTCAATACTCCACTTTCAATACAGAATAACATGGCAGAAGATCAACAAGCAAACAGAAGACCTAAGAAATACAGAACAACTAGATCTAATGGACATTTATAGAACACCCCATTTAACATCAGCAGAATATATATTCTTCAAGTGTACACAGAACATTCTCCAGGGCAGACCATATGCTAGACCACAAAAGAAACCTCAATAAATTTTAAAAGACTGAAATAATACAAAGTATGTTATCTGACCACAATGGAATAAAATTAGAAATCAACAACAAAAGAAATATGGGGAACTCACTTGTGTAAATACATGTATTGGTAAATACAAAGAAAACACTCTGGAAGGACATACACCAAACTTTATTAGAGATTACCCCTGGCGATGGCAAGTGAGATAATGAAGGGAAGGAGAGGCAATTTTAGATTACATACTGATTTGAATTATTTACAATATTTTCACTATTGCTTTAATAACAAAAGAGAAAAATTTAAAGAAATTTCCAGAATATATTAGACCTTGCTTTTTTTAAATTACATGTTCTAGCACTCACTGTTCATCTGCTTTCTGCATACCTTAAATATAATCTAAGTCAATTTCATCACCTACAAAATGAAGGGATGAGCTAGATAAACTCCAAGGTTATTTAACACTCAATACTTAGAGTTTTCAGTATTAAAAGTACACTTAGAATATACTCAAAGCCCTACTTTAAAAATACTCAAATTTACCTGTATAAGACTCACTACTTTTACTTGGTAAAATCATAACATATTTGCTACATTATTTTTTAAAATCTACTTGTGTTGTCACTGAAACAGGTAGAAATTACTGAGATGGCATATGTTTTCCTGTGTATATTTTTACCACAATAAAAAAGAAAAAAGGGAAGAGGCTCCGAATAAGTAAAACATTTTTTAAGAAGAACAAAGTGGGAGGCCTCACACTACCTGATCTTAGAACCTATTACACAGTCACGGTAGTCAAAGCAGCCTGGTACCAGTTGGCACAACAGACACATAGGCCAATGGAACAGAATTAAAAACCCAGACATAAGTCCATCAATCTATGAATAGCTGATATTTGACAAAGGGCCAAAGTCCATTTAATGGGGAAAAGACAGTCTCTTTAGTAAATGGTGCTGGCATAAATCCATGTCCATCTATAAAAAAAATAAAACAAGATCCATACCTCACATCATACACAAAAACTAACTCAAAATGGATCAAAGACCTAAATATAAAACCTAAAATGATAAAGATCATGAAAGAAAAAATAGGGACAACTCTAGGGGCCCTAACACTTGGCATAAATAGTGTGCAAACCGTAAGTGATAACACGCAAACACCAGAAGAGAAACTAGATAACTGGGAGCTCCTAAAAATTAAACACTTAGGCTCACCAAAAGACTTCACCAAAAGAGTAAAAAGAGAACAAAGAACCTATAGACTGGGAAAAAAATTTTGGCTACAACATATCCGACAAGGGTCTAATCTCTAAAATCTATAAAATACTTTAACACCTCAATAACAAAAAGATAAATAATTCAATTAAAAAATGGGCAAAGGATATGAACAGACACTTCACCCAAGAAGACACTCAGGAGGCTAACAGAGACATGAGGAAATGCTCATGATCATTAGCCATTAGAGAAATGCAAATCAAAACTACAATGATATACCATCTCACCCTGACATTACTGGCACTAATCAATAAACACAAAATAACAAATGCTGGAAAGGCTGCAGGAGATTGGAACTCTTATGCACTGCTGTGGGAATGTAAAATAGTACAACTACTTTGGAAAACAATATAGCGCTTCCTTAAAAAGCTAGAAATAGAAATACTATACAATCCAGCAATCTCACTCCTAGGAATATATCCTAAAGACATAAGAGCCATCACATGAATAGACATGTGCACAGCCATGTTCACTGCAGCACTATTCACAACAGAAAAAAGATGAAAACAACCTAAGTGCCCATCAACAGATGAATGGATAAACAAACTATGGTACATACACACAATGGAGTACTATGCAACGAGAAAGAACAACGATGAATCTGTGAAGCATCTCATAACATGGATGAAACTGGAGGACATTATGCTGAGTGAAATAAGTCAGTCACAAAAGGACAAATACTGTATGAGACCACTATCATAATCATAAGAACTCAAGAAAGGTTTACACACAGAAAAAAAAAAAATTCTTTGATGGTTACAAGGAGGGGGAGGGAGGTACAGGGGAAATTACTAACTAGATAGTAGACAAATGTCAACTTTGGTGAAGGGAAAAACACACAATATAGGGGAAGTCAGCACAACCTGACCAAGGCAAACGCACAGAAGTTTCCTAGACACATCCAGACACCTTGAGGGACCAAGTTGCTGGGGCTGAGGGCTGGGGACCATAGTCTCAGAGGATATTTAGGTCAACTGGCATAACATAGTTCATAAAGAAAATGTCCTACATCCTACTTTGGTGAGTAGCGTCTGGGGTCTTAAAAGCTTGTGAGTGGCCGTCCAAGATACATCTATTGGTCCCATCCTGTCCGGAGAAAAGAACAACAAAGAAAACCAAAGACACAAGGAAAATATTAACTCAGAGGACTAAAGGACCACAAGAACCAGAGCCCCCACCTGCCTGAGCACAGAACTAGATGGTGCCTGGCTACCACCACCAATTGCTCTAACGAAGATTGCAACAGGGAGTCCCGCACAAAAGTGTAGAACAAAATTCAAATTCACAAAAAAGACCAGACTTACCGCTCTGACAGAGACTGGAGAACACCCAAGACTATGACCCCCAGACACTCTGCTAATTCAGAACTGAAACCACTCCCAAAGCCCACTTTTCAAACAAGGATTAGACAGGTCTATAAAACAAACAATAACACATGTGAGGAGTGTGCTTCTTAGTTCAATCAAACATATGAGACCAAATGGGCAAGACAAGAAGGCAGGAAGGGACAGGAAAACTGGACAAATTGGCATGAGGAACCCGGGAAGGAAAGGGAGAGGGTGCTGTCACATTGTGGGGATTGCAACCAATGTCACAAAACAATTTGTGTGTAAATTTTTGAATGAGAAACTAACTTGAGCTGTGAACTTTCACCTAAAGCACAATAAAAGCAAAACAAAACCTTACAGATCACTAAATAAATAAAATCTGAGAAATACACATAAACCTAAAGCAGAGACCTCCAGAAAAAAAAAAAATACGTTTAAAACAATTTTTAAGCCAACATTTCAAATTCAAGATTTTATATAAAAATCCAGATTTCTACCTCTTTTTGAAAAAAACCAGCCTATCTGATACCTAATGATAACAAATACTGTATTTCATATAATCTAAGAGCCATCAATTATAAGACCCATCATTTTTTAACGTATCACCAAGAAAAAATATCACCAATTGTAATTATAAGATGTACCCTGATTTCAAAGATGCTTAAACGCTAGCGCACACCTCAGAATTGGTAAAAATATAGTATATATACCACTTACTATGTATGTGCTAGCTGTTTTAAATGCTTTATATTTTTTAATTTATTTAATCTTCACAAAAACCCTTTAAGATAAGCACTATTATTATCCACATTTTAAAAATGAGGAAATGGAGGTATGGTGGCTAACTGATTTGTCCAAGCTCATAAAACTAATAAGTGCTGAGATGGGATTCAAATCCCAGCAGTTCGAGTGCTTAACCAGTCCATTAAAGTGGCTCTCTGGGCCTACATGTCAACAGACAACAACTGGCTACAGTTGAGTACTGGCGACATCTTCAAGTCAGGCTTCAGCTTCATCCCAGACCATAGCTTGCTCTATAACTTGACTTGCTTTATTGACAATAATGTTACCCAACTGATGCTGTTGGAATTTGAGTTTGTATCCCTTTCATTAAATAACAAAATACTAAATATTAACAAAAAACAGTTCTAAAAAGAAAAAAAAATGAGTAAAATTTAATCCAGAGTTATCTTTATTACCAGAAAGGGTTGATAGTGAAGGAAAATTTGAAAGACAGCAGTTCTTCAACTAATTTATATTATGCTAACTAGATATTACGTGCTCAGAGACAGACACAATGAAGAATTAAATATGGATCCTGTTATTAAGCTTCAATAGTTTAGGAGAAGACAGTATAGTATAATTAACAAAAGTAACTGAAAAATAAGCATCTTTAGTAATTTCTAATAAAGTAGCTCTATATGTTTGTCATGGATTGAATTGTGTCCTCCAAAAA
The DNA here is from genome assembly GCA_030035585.1 of Dugong dugon. NCBI lineage: Eukaryota > Metazoa > Chordata > Mammalia > Sirenia > Dugongidae > Dugong > Dugong dugon. The sequence continues at coordinate 51,881,007 of CM057463.1, forward strand.
GTGTATCAATTTGGCTAGGCCATGATTCCCAGTGTTGTAACACCACCCTAACCCAGGTCACATCCCTGATCCAATGTAAAGGGAGCTTCCCTGGGGTGTGGCCTGCACCACCTTTTATCTCTTGTAAGAAATAAAAGGAAAGGGAAGCAAATGGAAAGTTGGGGACCTCATACTACCAAGAAAACAGTGCCAGGAACACAGCGTGTCCTTTGGACCCAAGGTTCCTGCAGAGAGAAGCTCCTAGTCCAGGGGAAGACTGATGATGACGAGGACCTTCCTCCAGAGCTGACAGAGAGAGAAAGCCTTCCCCTGGAGCTGATGCCCTGAATTTGGACTTCTAGCCTACTAGACTGTGAGAAAATAAATTTCTCCTTGTGAAAGACATCCGCTTTTGGTATTTCTGTTAGAGCGGCACAATTTGACTAAGACAATGTTTTATCTGGAAACCCTAGTGGCGTAGTGGTTAAGTGCTATGGCTGCTAACCAAAAGGTCGGCAGTTCAATCCACCAGGTACCCTGTCCTATACGGTCACTATAAGTCGGAACTGACTCAATGGCAACGGGTTTGGTTTTTAGTATATGTTTTACCATGGAAAAATCTGCAAGACTGCAGAACATTATCAACAGTATATCATTTAAGAAAAAAGAAATATGTCCATACAAATATATAATTCTATATTACCTGGATGAATGTTTTTATGCAAAAGGTCTGGAAGGATTTATATCAAACTAACAGCAGTGGAGCCCTGGTGGCATAGTGGTTAACAGCTCAGATCAGCAGTTCAAATCTACCACTCGCTCCCTGGAAACGCTATGGGGCAGTTCTACTCTGTCCTACAGGGTCGCTATGAGTTGGAACCCACTTGACGGTATCCAACACAACAACAGTAGGAGTGGTTATCTCTGGAAAAAAGGAACTGAGATTGGAAGTGGTCAAAGAAGATTTAAACTTTAGTAATACTGTTTGCCATTTTGTCCCATTAATATACTCATGTATTATTTGTATAATAAAAAAATTAAAAGTCTCATTAATAAATAGTATATATAACATCATTCAGCTCATGCAGATGATTATGAATCAAAACTTTTCTTTCTTTTCAGTAATCGTCATGTGAGATTCTCAATTCCACTTACTGAGCAAAATATGAAAAGGACAAATAATCCCACCAAGAATTGATAAATTGGGCATTAGCATTACAATCTAACAACCTGTCAGTTTAATGTTTTGTTTGTTTGTTTTGCTAACCAATAGTGCCATTTATTTGGGGATAGGAGTGACTAAGAAAGAGAAAACTGAGATGAGAGATGCAAAAATTAAAAACCACTGAAAAGGAAAAAGGGAAAAAAAGCAGGCAGCACAGAACTAGGATGGTGAAGGTACACTTACAGTTTAAAAGTGACTGTCAGGATACAGTCTGCAATATTTTCTCACAACTCCTAGCAGAAATCCATTGTTCCCTTTCATATTCAGTAACTAACAGACACAAGAATAGCAACTATATTTAAAAAAAAAAAAAAAAAAAAGCCATCTAATTCTAACTATTCAGTAATGTATTCAACAAATATTTATCAAGCATCTAATAGTAACTTATTTAATGATATAAATTACATGAAGCTTATAACACAGTTCTACCTTCTCTGGAGAAAACTCTCCAACCATAACTGCTTACTGTAGGACTAAACTTAATTCATGTTAACTAACAGATAACAAGTCAATTCATTCATATTATTTAAACAAACTTAAAAAAATTACTATTTAGAGACAAGAAGAGTCAGAAATTTAACATGTTTTAAATCCAACTCTATCACTAAAAAATTTTTACAAAAAGAACGAAAAGCCAATCTTATCATCAGATGACCTAAATTATTACAACAAAAAAAAAAAAGGTAGGAACACCACGTCAAATACCAGTTTCTATGTGGATGAATCCAATGAGCCCAACATAATACATTTCCATTACAATTATATATAAATAGCCAAGGTAATATACTGCTTTGTTTATTCTTCATGCTTTCTCTAAGAAATGAACTATGCTTTTCAAAAGGACATCCTTCTAAGCAAGGGTTCATAATGAGACTTGTGTACCAAATAAACCATCACACATGCTAGCATTTCAAAGTCTAACATTACAAAAGTTTCCAAATTAAAGGTGAACAACTTTTTATATAAAGAATGTTATGGCATTTCCGCCTAAGATATAAAAACATAAATATGTCTTTTCTATATAATAGCCACAACTGACAAAAAACAGAATACAAAGTCAGTTTAATACATGGTAAATACATAAAAAGAGAAACAGTATTTGCTATCAACAAATTTATAAAAGAAATTTTGATATTCTCTCCTAAAAGATAATCAGATTCAAGCACGATTAGAATTTTTTCTCAAACCATAAGATGTCGGGACTTATTTTATCACTTAGGTATTTAAATGGGCAACACTTCATGAACTCCACAAGGCTTATGGAGGAATGCTTACTTTATAAATCAGCATCTTCAAAATATTCCCTATATAACAGTGTCTGCCTAACAAGCCTTACACAAATATTAGAGTTTTTTTGTTTGTTTTTAAGCATCACACAGCACACTTCTTTGGTGCCAAAATTCTTTTTTCAAGTACATCTATTAACTTTCCTTGGAACATACTTTGGTAATACTAGGGTGTATAAAATTTAAATGATAGTTGTTTTTTTTAAACCACCCTAAACAATCTGTATAATAAGCCACGTAGTATTCAACAGACACTACTTAAAAGAGTATAACAGATGTCTGTGACTGGATATAAAAGTGATCAAAACACAAATCATCATGGTTTTCTCTGACTGTTGCAAGACAAGCTGAGAGAAAACACCTATCAGTTATGACACTGACCTAGTTATTAATGTAGAATATGAAACATCAACCCAAATAGGAGTTTCAGACTATACATTTATAGAAATGCAGTATAAAATGTGCTTGATCAAACCAAAGCTATGTCTAATTTAAGCCCACATTCCTTAGTAACAATTTTTATTAAAAGAAAGTACAGCTGTCTCTGTATTATTAGCCACTTTGCTTTCTAAGCCAGCTGACCAAAGTTTGATCCAAAAAGAGACATCACAGCAGTATAGAAATTCTGCACTTTTCCTGGACTTTACCAACTTTTATCTCTCAGGATCCAATCTGAGAACAGAAAACGCCCTATGATATGTCATCAAATATAGCTAACACTTCTCTTGTTTTTTTCAAGAAACTAGTTTTTTAAAAAGATACCAGTTGGAAGGTAGATGGAAATTTTAGTCATGTGAGAATTTAAAAGCACAAGTAGAATTTTTACTATGATAGTGTTTATTTTCACCCAACAAAGTATGAAATGGCTAAGGAGGCTTCAATGATCAGAAATTAGTCTTCTCTCTACCTCAAGTAAATAAGAGACATCAAATTAAAAAGTACTTGACTGTAAAATATGAAGGTTTAACATGGATAAAAATTCTGAACTTAAAATATCCAGTACTTTGTAGAATTATTGTCTATCATGTCAATGAATACTTTACTGGTTCTGAGGAACATCAATATTAACAGCAGTCCAGAGCTTAACTTTGGTCAAGGTAAGAAAAGCTAGTTACTATACAGTCAGTAACACAACTCTCACACATTTGGAAGACATTTAAGAAAAAGCGGGAAAGCAGTCAAAGCAGACTTAGTAAAAAGTTTGACATAATGAACTTCAATCACTCCAGAACTTTGATTTCTACCGTCTTTAAAAAATATTGTTTTAGTACCTAGTAATTTGTAAGCTGCTATGATTACAGATCTGTGACTTATTTCATACAAAATTATAATTAATTCATTTAACAAGTATTTATTGAGCATCTACTACTATGGAAACACAAAGATTAAAATCTATATGAACCCTGCTGTAAAGAAACTCAAGAGTATAAAGTTTATTAAGTAACTTAAGGAATGAAACATACATAATTGGTAGAAAGTGGTAGAAAGCATAAGAAATTAATAACCCAGTTAAAATGCAAAGAAAGCTCAGAGGAGAAAGATTATCTGCAGTCTGGTGGGAGAAAGAAGGGTGCAAATTAGGGAAGGCACTAATGATGAGATGTGAAGGGCAGGTAGAATTCAGACAAAGGTAAGAAAAGACTTCCATGAGAAAAAGAGAGAAAGATGGAAAGCCACAGTGAAAATAATTGGATTTTGCAGAAATGAAAAAAATTATAAAATACTAAATGATAGTACACCTACTCCTCATTTATCCACTATCTCATCATCCGACATTTCACATTTATGACAATAGTAAAAAAATCTACTCTCCAACTATTCTGTGCATTAAGGACGTACATCTGGCAGTAACATATGTCAAGGTGTGAGGTGGGGAGTAACGCTGGCTGTGATGGTTAAGATCATATGTCAGCTTGGCTGGGCCATGATTCTCAGTGGTTTGGTAGTTATGTAATGATGCAATCTGGTAGTTGTATCATGATACAATTGGGCAGTTATGTCATGATATAGTCATCCTCCATTTTGTGATCTGATGTGGTCATCCTCCATTTCTGCATAATGTCAATTTTCAGATAATTGGAACCTAACCATGTTGATAAGTGAGAAGTTAAGTGTATGGAAGATAGAGGTTCCAAGCTCTGGCAACTCAAATATCCAAGCTAGATCAAATCACCAATAAAAAGTCTAATAGTGTACTACATTCTACTGATGCTCTATAAAATACTTTTAATTAGTAACCCAGGCCCCCTTACACCTGCTATACCTACTTATGGAATGAGACAGTGAAACAAATTGTATTCATACTGTAACAAGACTACTTTCCTAATTTTGAGTGTACACGCATAAAGTTAGGCAAGATCAAGCACCCTCACTTTCCTTTTAGTTTATATACACAAGTAATACTCAAGCTTCATTTTGAAATCATGACATTAAAAACTATGCTGGCCCGTTTGCTGTCATAAGATCAAAGTGTTCTAATCCCAACTCTGAATTACTGTGCAAACACCTTTAGTGTTCTGTGCCTCAACTTCCTTTCCTGTAAAATAAGGGGGTTAGATGTGAACGATCTCTAAGGGTCCCTCCAGCTTTAAAATCCTATACCCTGTGAATTCTACACCTTTTCTACAGAAGCCACCGTCACAAGGACAACTAGCACCAAAAAAAGAAACAAAGTATTCTTCCTCTAACACATGTAATAAAAACTACCTCTTATTGAGCACCTACTAAGTGTCAGGCTCTATTTTTTACTTCACTCAATCATCATCATAACCCTGAAGAGCAGGCACTTTCCTCACTTTACAGCCACCTCTTTCCTGTGCAGTCCAATCAGGGGATGCAAGGCCAGGATTTAAATGAAGGTCTAACTCCAAAACAAGTTCTAATAAGCCAAACTTTAAAACTTGGGGTCTCTAACACAAATGCCAGACAAGTAAAATAAATGAGAGGGGAAAAAAAAAAAAATGCTGAAGAGGTAGGCCACGACTATGGTAATCTGGAGATGGAGAGAGCATGTTCTTTTTTTTTTTTTTTTTTGAAAGCATACTCTTCTAATAGAACAGCTCAGCTATCTTATAGCTATGTGGGAATGAACAAGAGAAGCAAAATACTAGTTGTGTGTGTGTATGAGATAGAGAAAGAAAGAGAAATCTGATTTTCAGCTTCTGCTTTAAACAGTCCTAACTCAGATCTGTGCAGTTAATTTTAGTTGCATTATATACATTTCCAGAATTTCCATTTAAGTATTAAAATATGGGCATCAGGAGTGAAGCCTAGGCTTTACAGGCAACTCAAGTTGAATCCTAGCTCTATCTGTTACTTAACCTCTCTAACCTTCATTTCTTCATTTGTAAAATACGGATACTATCACCTATCTTGCAGGGTAGTTAAAGATTAAAGGACAATGTAGACTATAATGAGCTCAGCACAGTACCTCGCTCAAGGTAAGAGCCTGACAAATGAAAGCTACTATTATTCTCCTTCAGGATCCCAGTAACAAAGTTACGCCTATGAATGCAACCCAAAGTTTATCTTTAAAGTGACATACTATGCCACTTTTCTGTAAATCTAAATTATTCAGAAGTAAAAAGTTTATATTTTTTTTAAAATGTCATACATACTTGTTTTCAATAGGCACTAACCAAACTTCAAAATTAAATTTAAACCTGAAAGATAAGCAACGATCAAATACTGTTTTCAGGGACTAACAATTTTTTAAAATGACGCTGCAAATCGTGTTACCACGACTTCAGACCCAGCGCTTCTGACCGAGCGGGACAGAAAGCAGAAGATGTGTCTCCAAAGCGGTTTGACCACGAAAGATTCCCTACAACGTCCAAAAGAGTTATTTACCAAATTTCATATATGTAGGTGAGCCCGAAAAGCAGGGTTTGAACTTATATCACCTGGAAAAACAACCTTCCTTCCAGTTGGAGACAGGAGCAGGTGGCTTTGTGTTTTATTCTTAGACACATGCTCCAGTCAACAGCTGGGTTTTAAATCTTCCTGCAGTCTTCCCCAACTCCTCGATTCCAGACCGAGAGGGAGGAAGCTGGACTTCAGGTTCCCTTCGGTCGGTGTAGACACTAGCTAAAGGCGAGGTGGGAGGAGCCCCGGGCCTCGAGGGGCGTGGGAGACAGGTCAGGCAACCTCTGCCCCGGATTCGACCCTTCCCGGGCGGTACCACCCGAGGAACACCATCCTAGCTGGGCCTGCAGAGCCGCGGGGCGCGGCTGCTGTCAGCCCGGCCGAGCCCCCGCGGTGGGTGCTGCGCTGGGGGTGTGAGCGGATAACTCCGGGGTTTCAGGAAAGGAAGGGAGGCATAGAGGGAGGCGGCGTGTGGACCCCAACCCACGATGGTGCGAAGCAGGCGACCTTCAAGCCCCCGAGTTCTCCGCCCCATTCTCTGCCCGGACCGTTCCCAAGTCCCGGATCCGTCGCTCCTCTCACCGTCTCGGCTTCGGTGTGCTGGGGTCCGGCACTTTGACCCCCCATTACCCCGCGGAGGAAATTCATGTTGCCGCTCAGTCACGGGTTAAACCGGCCTCTTCAAGATAGAAAAGAAGACAACTTCTCCTGCCCTCCGCAGGGCCTGGTCCCCCAAGCCCGCACGCTGCTTTCCCGGGCCGCCGCCACCACCACCTCCTACTCGGCGGCCGCTCCAGCCCCCTAAGCCCGGAAACAGCCGCCACCACCGACCGAGCCACGCATGCGCGGGGACGTGGCATTACGTGGCGGCTCGAAGGGCGAAGGCAAAGGGGGAGAGTAGGCGAGAGAAGGCCAGCAGCAGGGGTCCTCCCAAGTCCCGCCCAGTGCCCAGGCCCCGCCTCCCGACGCAGGGACGAGCCTCCAGTCCCTCCCTCCGCGGGCCGCTCCTGCTAGCACCAGCCACCCACGTGGTCGAAGCCCCGCCCAGCCGGTAGGAGGGGATCCAGATAGTCTGAGCGTTTTGGTTGGCAAGGTTTTTAATTGTCGCCGAGTGGGACTTACTGCAAGCTGTCAAATCTGGGGTCGTATTTTGTTGACTCGAAAGTGAAATTTTCCCTCGGCCGACGTGACAGGTAAGGGGTCCAGGTCCCTGGGAGCGTTTGTTTGATTTTGAGGTTTAGCAGTACGAGGCTTGTGGCCTTCTGATCTTCATAAATTGTATTTCTTCACAGGGCTTTGTTTGGTGATAAAAAGGGTGCTAGAGCCCCCTCATTCCTCAGCCACTGGAGGGCGCATTTTTCAGCTGTTGCTCTTCAAGCCTGCTAAAAGGAATTCCTAGATCTAAACACCAGGTACACCGCTATTTTCAAGTACTGTAAGAAGGAAACCCATTGAACCCTGCATTTAGCTTACTAGAGAAATACATTAATTTGCAGTGTCAATTTGGCAGTTGGTAGCAAAACGTATTTATTAACTCTCAACCCCTGCATTTGCAGTGTTCTTTTTTTAACATGGAAAAATGTCATTTCTTGAAATCGGCATGCCTTGTTCCTTTGACAATGAGGTTGACAGGTACACATCTTTCTGGAATAGTCTAGTTCGCTAACTAACTCATGCACCTCTCCATTAGGATTCCCTGCAGGTCTCTATTCAGCATTTAAAATTGAACTCATCTTTCCTAGCCTCTCTTGAGGAAAAAAAATCAATATACTTACTTCTTCTACTGTGTGCCTTACAGTGATCAATGGTACCACTATCCAAATGATTGCCTAAGCCAGAGGAGGAAGCTGGGAGGAATCTTAGACTCTGGATTTCACCCTGCTTGTCCAATAGTCAAGTCATATCATTTCTGTTTATAAAATATTTTGCAAATAGATACTCTGCTCTCCATTGTCTCTGTCTCTGACATAGTTTATATTCTTATCATTTCTTATAATTATGGCAAGAACCTTCTAACTCCTCTGTCTGCCTTCAGCCCTGGCTTCCCTCCAGTCTGGTGTCCAGTCCACTGCTGAGCAAGCCCAACAACAACAAAACAACTGTTCATGTCAGTCTCGTTCATAAAACCATCTAGTGGTTCCCCATTCTCTCCATAATAAAATCCAAACTCCTTAGCTTGGCATACAAGGCCTGCTATGATCTGCTATGCCTGCCTTTCCAGCTCTTGCTTCTCCCACATAGTCAGGCCATCATTATGCCTAGATAATCCCTTCCCCTCTCTCCTCTTCTTCAACCAAACTACGGCTATTTCCTTAACACTCAACTCTGGCATCATCTCCTGAAAGCTTTTCCTGAAATCCAAATGTGTATCTATATACTAGCACTTTGGAGTTATTAATATATAGAAGGTACTCAATAAATGCTTGTTAAACTAAACCGTTAAGGGTAGGGACTATGTTACTCATTTTTGCATCTCTGTTAAGTAGCACTGTCTCATAGAAGGTGATGTTGTTGCATCAATGAATAAATCATTAAAAGAATATATGAATATTGTGCTGAGGAGGAGGGTCCTTTTGTCATCTGTAAAGTGGAATTGTAGATAACACATATCACAAAGGTTGTGGTGTAAGTTCTCTTCCTAGTGCCAAGATTTTAAGCCTGGGCCGCTTGGAGAATGGTGGGATCATACTGCCAAAAATACTGTCCTCTTTTAAAACTAGACACTTGACATTTTGCTTCAGATGTTTTCTATAGGGTGATTTTGTTGTGACCTAAAAAAGGTAACCAGTAAGTGCTCTGCATTTTTATTACCAAGTAATGTGTACAAAGACAACCTCACCCATTCCCTAAGCCTCACTCCTCCCTGAGCCCTGCTCCTTCCTGAGCCTCACCTCATCACTAAGTCCCACTCTGCATCATTAGGGATGAGGCTTCTAGATGGAGTGGGGCTCACAGATGTCTACTGTGCATATTATTTGGTGATAAATAACAGAGCCTTGACATGTTAGCAAAGTTGTACTAAGACACCAGCCTTGTCAAATATCCTGCTTTCTTTTAAACTTCAGTGTGTACAGTAGGTCACTATATTAGCTTCCTAGGGCTGCTGTAACAAAGCACCACAAACGGAGTGGCTTTAAGCAACAGAAATTTATTCTGTCACAGTTCTGGAGACTAGAAGACCCAATTCAGGGTGTTAGCAGGGCCATGCTCTCTCTGAAGGCTCTAGGGGAAGATACTTCCTTGTCTCTTCCTGCTTCTGATAGCCCCAGGCGTTCCTTTGCTTGTGGCAGCATAACTCCAATCTATCTCCATCATCACATGGTATTCTCCCATGTGTTTGTGTCTCCTCTCCTCTCCTCTTCGTATAGGACACCAGCCATATGGATATCCTAATGACTTCATCTTAACTTGATTACATCTGCAAAGACCTTATTTCCTAATAAGGTCACATTCACAGGTACTGGGGGTTAGGACTTCAACATATCTTTTTGGAGGACATAATTCAACCCATAGCCATCACTAACAACTTAATGTGAATTTTCCCTTTATTTGACCAGTTTCTTCCCTAACAGCATCCCCTGGAAAGGAAGGATTATGTGCAGGGGGGATGGGCAGTTGGGTGCAGGGTCAAGTTCCCTGGCCTCTCAGTCTTGCTTCTGTTCTGGTGTCTCAGAATGGGGGTGGAGCTGCTTGCTACCTCTACCCTCAACTGGAGCAGAGAGAGTGCAGTGGCTAATTTGTCCCCCAAACAGAGTATGAAATGGAAGCAGAGGCATCATCACTACAGAGCAACCATGCAGTGGACTCCTTATTTGAGAGAAAAGGGGTTACATATTAATCTGTTCCCACTGATTTTATAGAGAAAAGCCAGGGACCACGTCTTATTCCTGTTTGTATCCTTTAATCATCTCATGTAATTTTTTTAACATGGTGGATGTTCAAGAACCATTTGTTAAATAAAGAGAAAACATGAAAAAATTGTGACTGCAGGAAACACCATTATACTTCTGACTTTCATAAATTTAAGAATTCAGGATAAGAATGCTATGCATCATGAAAATACACAGATAATCCAAAATTTTGATTTGGGTAGATAAAAATGTTGTTTTTTTTCCTAAACAAAACCTGACAACAGGGCAACTAACAAAATTCATTTGTTTGAAATCCTTTTTTCTTTTCACCAATTGCTTCTTTAAGATCTTCTAGTTTAATGGCTTTCTTTAGTGGCCGACCTTCCCCATCCTTTCTTACTTTCTCACTCAGCAATAACAATGAAATGTCATTGCACCAGATTGCTTTTTGGTTGGGGGTACAGCTGAGTGGAGTGTTGTATATACCTGCTTAGGAGTACAGATAGATATGATAATTTGTGTTTAATTATGCAAATTTTAAAGAGTAGTTACTAGAAAATCAATGTCCAAAAACTTTGTTGATACAGTTATGCATTACTACCCATTAACCAAACAACACACAGCAAGTTAAATTGATAATGATGAAGCTAAACTAAGTCATTTATAATTAAAAGCAAGACTAGCAGCGATTGAAATTCATAAGCAATCAATAATAATAGCAAGTACATAGATCAAAAATCAAACTAAACCTGTTGCTGTTGAGTTGATTCTGACTTATAGCGACCCTATAGGACAGAGTAGAATTGTCCCATAGGTTTTCCAAGGAGCGGCTAGTGTATTCAAACTGCCAACCTTTTATTAGCAGCCATAGCTCATGGTAGCTCTTAACCACTATGCCACCAGGGCTCCAAATAGATAGATAGTCCCCTTATTTGCTAGGCTCTGATGAAAGTGCTTTTCATAGAGTAATTTACCGTATGAGGTGGGTAGTGTTATTAGCCCTGCTTTATAGATGGAGAAAACAGGCACAGAGAGAGTAACTTGCCCAAAGTCACACCGATGGGAAGTAGCTTAGGCGGGATTCAAACCCAGCTATCTGGCTCCAAAGCCTGTTCTTATATACTGTGTTATCCTATTTCTCTAGACTCAAGACAGTGATTGTGCAGTAAGTAGGAGGGTGAAATTCTTCCTTTGACCTATAAAGCCTTCCATAATCTGGCACCTCTGTTATCTCCCTGGTCTTATCTCCTACTACATTCTCTCTCACTCCCCTCCAGCCATGCTGACTTCCTTGGTGTTCCTAAAACTTGTTTGACCTTCATGGCCTTTGCACTTGGTCTTTTCTGTGTTTGGGTGCTTGTTATTCCACCTACATATCAGAATGGCTCACTACTTCACCCTCTTTAAAGTCTTTGCTCAAATGTACAGAAGTCTTCCCTGACCGTTCTAAGTTGCAATCTCCACATACTCATACCCTGCTTATTTTTTTCTGTAGCACTTATTAGTCTGATACACTATTCTTCCATATTTCACCAGATCTAAGATGCCATCAAATGTACCACAGAGAAAGGAAAAAAAAACAACAACAAAAAAAATCTGCCAATTATAAGATGCCATCTAGTGAGAGATTCATCCCAATTTCAGACTTCATAAAATGTCAGAAATGTGCATTTTAGAATTCATGATATATATTTTTTACATATTTATCTTGTTTATTATCTATTTCCTCTCACCAGAATGTAAGCCTCATGTTTTAGTTACCTAGTGCTGTTGTAACAGAAATACCACGGATGAATGGCATTAAAGAACAGAAATTTTTTTCTCTCAGTTCTGGGGGCTGAAGTCCGAATCAGGGTCTCAGCTGTGTCAATCCCTTCTGTGGGCCTCTCTCCTAGTTTCTGGTTACTGCCATCAATCCTCGATGTTCTTTGGTGTTCCTTGGTGTCTTTTTTCCCCTGTGTATGTCTCTGTGTCTATTCTGCTCTTTTTATAATTCAGAAGTGAATAGGTTTGGGACCACCCCACTTGAGTATGACCTAATTAACACAACAAAGAAAACCCCTGTTTCCAAACAGGGTCCTATTTACAGGTTTGGGGTTAAGATTCAACACATGTTTTAGGGGAACATAATTGAATCCATAACACCCCATAAGAGCAGGAATTTTAGTCCTTTTATAAACTGCTTTATCCCCAGTGTTAGCACAGTATCTGGCACATAGTCAGCGCTTGGTAACTATTGGATGAATGAATTCCCCAAATGGGGCAACTCCCACTTTCAGCCTGTGTACATGGGAGTAGAAATTCTGCTGTGTTGTTAAGCATTACATGGCATGAGACTTCCTCAAGGAGGCCTTGTGGCACAGTGGTTAAGAGCTTGGCTGCTAACCAAAAGGTTGGCAGTTCAAATCCACCAGCGGCTCCTTGGAAACCCTATGGGGCAGTTCTACTCTGTGCTATAGGGTTGCTATGAGTCAGATTCGACTCGACAGCAACTGCTTTAGACTTCCTCAATAGAGTCTGAATCAAGGCCCTCAGAAGATTTTATTAACATGCTAATTATGTCTATGAATACCAAATTTTGGTGGCCCTTAATGACTCATTTATGAGTTAGAAAAATTGAATGTCTGTGGAAGAAAGAGTTTGTATTTTTAGGATCAGATCTCAGCCTATCAGGAGAACAATCTCAGCCTCCTTGTGGTCAGCTCACCTTGCTTTGAGAATTCACTGCATGAATGCAATGGTTTTCTCTTCTTTAAAAGAAAAATGTTTTTTTCCAAACAAGTAATGCATTCACATGGTTGAAACAAACAGTCCAAAAGGTATACAGTGAAAACTCTCTCTACCGATCCTTGGCCACCCAGGCAATCAATGTAAATAATCCTTATATATCTTTCTAGATATACAAATGTGTATATATAATGCCAGTCCCTCTCTCTCTTTTTAAACACAAATGTACAAATGAAGCACCCTGTACACATCTTCTGCATCTTGCTTTTCCCACTTAATGTATCTTAGAGATTATTTCAGATTAATACATAGAAAGCTTCTGCATCCTTTCTTGTTGTGTTCCATGAAGTACTCTTCAAAATATGCTTTTTAAAAACCCTAGGAATTTCTTGGGAGAGGAGGTACAAGAAAGAGGGTTCTGGGCCATCTGCTTCATTTTAGAGTTTCACTTGTTTATCCTCCCTATTTCATTTGAACAGAAAAACTCAGAAGCTTTAAAATGTTGGACAGCCACCTCTCTGAGGAGATGTGGCCAAGGCAAGGATTTGGAATAACTGAGTAGTTAAGAAGACATACCCTACAGTCCAGGGCTCAAATTCCTGCTCTACCTTTTTCTAGCTACTTGGCTTTAAAGCAAGTTACTCAACCTTTTTATGCCTCCATTTCCTTAAGTATAAGAAAGGAACAGTAGTAGTACCCGCCTCATGTGGTTGTTGTGAGGATAATATCTTTAAAGTGCTTAATGCTTAGTACTTAAAGCATAGTAAATACTCAATAAAGGTTAGCTGAAAGAGACCCAGAAAATCTTTGGTGTGTATCATCAGTGTCTTAACAACTGAACAGTTAATGGTATCATCCTGTAATACAACGCAGCGCAAAATTTATTGGCTCGTGTAACTGAAAAGTCTATGACTTCAGATGTGGCTTAACCTGTTGACATCTAAAGCAAAGAGTGGGAGTGCTCAGCTCAATGTAATGCATGTGGTGTAAGACCAAGGGAATAAGGATGTTCCTCCAAGGAATGTTGGAATACTGTGCTAGGAGAAAGTTTATGTAGGATAGAAAAATAGATGCTCACTATCTTCCCTAATGGACTTGACTGCTTGACAGTTTTTTTTGAAAATGTATTTCCAGCAGTGTCACTAGCATATTGCTAGCCCAAGTTCTATTGCTCCGCATTATTAAGTAAGAGTAATTTTGCATTGTATTGTATTTATATCTGTAAGCAAAGCTATATCTACTCTTTTTTTAAAAGTACAGTTCGGCTATGTTTCCATTTTTAAGAAAATACAGTAAGCAGAATTGCTTACTTATGAAAACACCTAAATAGGAAATCCTATTTTCATTTCCAAAGGAATTTTTATAAAACTATTTATCAAGGGACTAACTTATCAGATCCAGGCCCTGGCATTCATGTTCCCTGTGAAACCTTTGATTGTCACCTTCACACCCACTCCCCCCACCCCTCCCAACTAGGTGAACAGGCAGGTCCTGAAAAGCCAGGAGGGAGTTGACAGTTTCCCTGTCCCATCCCACAGCTAGACCAAAGCCTTTGAAGTTCACATTACTGGCTGATGCCGAGATTCCACAGAAGCTTAAGATGATTTATTATGGAGTCACCGCCACCTTCACCAGAAGCGGTCTCAGAACAAGTTACAGCTGATCCATCTCATTTGCTTGAATCTATGGCTCAAGTGTGTATGTGTTGGGGAGGGGGTGGCAGAGGACTCTAGGTTGTCTGTTGAGATCAGAGTGTAATCTGTCAAGGTAGACTGGGCCTCTAGGCAACCAGGATGGTAGCTGACCTGGACCAGAACTTTTCACTGCCAGCCCGCACCTCCAAACCCTCCCTTGCAACTCCAGCTCTTCTCTTGAGTTGACTCTATGGTGCAGTGGCCTGTGCTCGGAGTATACACCACACAGATAGTCAGCTTGGGCTCAGTAACTTGTACATGCTAGGTGGAGGGTTCAGAGCTGGCATAGCCAGGTAGTTTGAGGAAAGAAGAGGGAGTAGTATGACCTTCCACAGACATAATTCCCTGCGAGCAGCTCAGGCATCCATGTGCAAAGGGATGGAAGATGAGAATATCATGAGCACAGAAAAGTGAAGGAGAGAAGTCTTCTCTGGCCTGACTCTGTTCCCTGACGTTTACCCAGTATCTCACAAACACCATACTAGTTGTAGGTAGTAATGAGAGCTAGAAGAGCTTCAACATTCCCTCCCCACCTCTAATATTCACATACACACGAGGCCACAAAGTCTGTGACTTCAAAAGCCTTAAGAAACTCAGAGTAACCCAGACCCAAGTCCTAGAACTGTTCCCTTCTCCCAAGTGTATGAATAAACCAGTAAAAACTAGTTTTCCCTCTAGTAGACTCTGACTTATGGCAACCGTATGTGTGTCAGAGAAGAACTGTGCTTTACAGGATTTTTAGTGGCAAATTTTTTGGAAGTAGATTGCCAGACCTTCCTTCTGAGGTATCTCTGGATGGACTCAAACCTCTAACATTTCAGTTAGCAGCTGAGTGTATATAGGACTCTGTCTACCCTCGAGTTGGCCTTCAACATATGGCAACCCCATGTACAACGGAAATGCTGCCCTGTCCTGCACCATTCACGTGATCGATTGCAGATTGGACAGTTGAGATCCATAGGGTTTTCATTGGCTAATTTTTGGAAGTAGATAGCCAGGACTTTCTTCCTAGCACATCTTAGGAAGCTCTGAGAATTCTTACCTTCCATGCAGGAGACCCACATTCAATTCTCAGACAATGCACCTCATGCACACCCGTCTGTTGGTAGAGGCTTGTGTGTTGCTATGATGCTGAACAATTTCCAGCAGAGCTTCCAGTGTGTCAATAGTGACTCCTATATAGCTCAAAATCCAGTGTCTCATTAGGTCATTGCAGTAAGCAAGTTCCTTCCTGTGAGTGTGTTGCTATCTAGGTTAGAGCAAATGACTATACTGGTATTTTGGTATTTATTTTGTGGTATAATAAATGTCAGAATTTTTTGAAAGTTTAGGATTCATAACATTTAAAACTAATCAGTGAAACTACATAATTAACACCTTTCATTTTGACATAAATTATTGATTTGTAGCTCTGCTGCTTCCTTCAACTTCAGAAGAGTCCTCGGGCACCTCTGATGGGTTGGTGTGGCCAAGATTCAATGCCTTTCTGGTGCTTTAGCTCTCCTACCTGGAGCTTTCAGAACCTCTGCCTCTAGGTAGCTGCCCAGCTCTGCCCAGAGGCTAGGGCTCCCGAGTGCTAGCCTGGGGAGGATGGTCCTTCCTGTGATCTAAGTCCCGCCTTCCCCAATGGAATGAGCCACTTCATTTAGAGAGCTTTTCTCATCACTCTCAGCCACTCCCTCTTTTAGGGAGAGGTGGAGTTGTAGGAACTGAATGATAAAGAGGGGGCTAGAAGGACTCTAGGAGTCCCTGATGGCACAAACAGTTAAGTGCTTCACTACTAACTAAAAGATTGGTTGTTTAAACCTACCCAGAGGTGCCTCAGAAGAAAGCCCTGGCAATCTGCTTCCAAAAGGTCACAGCCTTGAAAACCCTAGGGAGTGCAGTTCTACTGTGCACACATGGGTTGGAATTGACTCTATGGCAGCTGGTTTTGTTTGGTTTGGTTTGGTTAGTTAGGGCTCCAGGAATCCCTGGGTGTTGCAAAGGGCTAATGCCCTTAGCTGCTAACCAAAAGGTTGGAGGCTTGAGTCCACCCAGAGGCACCTTGGAAGAAAGGCCTGGTGATCTACTCTGAAAAATCAGCCATTGAAAACCCTATACAACACAGTTCTACTCTGACACCCATGGGGTCGCCGTGAGTTGGAATCAACTCAATGGCAACTGGTTAGAAGGGCTCCTGATAAAGGAGAGAGGAGGCAAAGAAGAGGAAAGGGATAGAGTGTCAAAAGAGAGCCAGGAAAGTGAATGAAACTGCTGACTAATATCTGCAGCTAGAGTATTACACCCACAGAAGTACCGTTTTTTCAATACTTAAAAATAGCCCAGTACACCAGAATACTGAAAGCAGATGTGCTTGGTTTCTTAAACTATTGATTCAGCAAACATTTGGGTCTCTCTCCTCTGTGCCAGACCCTGTCATAGGTACTCACTGGTGTGTATCTCATTGTGGAGTGCTAGAAATTATTCCATTTCATAGAGAGAGAAGCTTTCCAAACATAGACAGGAGCTGGGTTTTCATTCTAGTCCTGCTGCTTTTGGGCTATGTGACCTTGGGCAAGTTGCTTAACTTCGCTTTATCGGTTGTGATTCCATTCTCAGCAACAAAAAATCCAACTAGAGAGTGTCTTAAACAAATTAGGAAGTAGGCAGTGTAGGACTAATAAATACATTGGCTCTGGGATACCATCTGGGGTCCAAGCTAGAATCTTTCTGCTTAGTCATCCTTATGATTAGGAGGCTTTCATCTTTGTGGTTACAAGCTGGCTGCTTCATCTACAGCACTGCATCCTTATTCTAGGCAGGAAGAAGGGGAAGGATGAAGGCAAAGGGTATCTACCAACTGAGCTTACCTTCCATGTGATCCAATCAGTGGAGGGACTTAAGAGCAAAAAATACAGGTTTCCCAAGGGAATATTCTGCCTCCAGACATTCTGCCATAATTCTTTGCTCTCCCCTACTGCCTGACCTACCAATTTTGGAACACAAGACTGCTGGAATTTCCAGCCTGTCACCAGACCTACAGATTTTGGACTTGCCAACCCCCACAGTCGCATAAGCCAGTTCTTAAAAATAAATCTCTGTCTTCTCGCTCTCTCTACCTTTCTCTCTCTCTCTGTGTGTGTATATATATATGTATATATATATATATATATACATATATATATGTATGTATGTATGCATATAAATATGTATACATATACATAACCAAAACCAAACCCGTTGCCATTGAATCGATTCTGACTCTTAGCAACCCTGTAGGACAGAGTACAACTGCCCCACAGGATTTCCTAGGCTGTAATCTTTGTGGAAACAGACTGCCACATCTTTCTCCTGCAGAGCCGCTAATGGGTTTGAAATGCTGACCTTTTGGTTAGCAGCTGAGCACTTAACCACTGCATCACCAGGGCTCCTTATATATATATGTATATGTTATATATGTGTGTGTGTGTGTGTGTGTGTGTGTGTGTATGTGTGTGTCTGTGTGTAGAGAGAGAGAGAGTCCCTGGGTAGCACAAACGGTTAAGCACTTGACTACTAGCCAAAAGGTTGATGGTTTGAACCCACCCAGAGGCACCTTGGAAGTCAGGTCTGGCGATCTGCTTCCTAAAGGTCATAGCCTTGAAAACCTTATGGAGCACAGTTCTACTCTGAAACACTTGGGGCCTCCATGTGTCGGAATTGACTGGATGACAACTAACAACAATAATCTGTAACAGTTCCTTCATCTTTTTTTGTCTTTCATGATCTTGATGTTTTGAAGAGTACAGTGCAGGTCAGTTATTTTGTGAAATCTTCTCAATTTAGGTTTCTTTGATCTTTCTTCATGGTTAAGTTTAGGTGCACATCTTTGGCGGGAATATCACAGAGGTGTTCTTGGGACCTTCTCATAATGCATCTCTCAGGGGGCACATGACATCTATTTGTCTCATACCACCACCACCACTACCAGCTGCCGTTGAGTAGATTCCAACTTATAGTGACCCAGTGCGTATCAGAATAGAAGCTATCGGGTTTTCAGTGGCTGATTTTTCAGTAGATCACCAGGCCTGAGGTGTCTGTGGTGGACTCGAACCTCCAACCTTTCAGTTAGGAGCTGAGTGCATTAATTGTTTGCACCACTCAGGGACTACTGTCCCATACTAGTGATGTTAATTTTGATCATTTTTTAAGGTGTTTTCTGCCAGGCTTCTCCACTGTGTAATTTTTCCCATTTCAATAAATAAGTATCATTTGTGGAGATACTTCAATGCTATGTACATATCCTATCTTTCATCAAACTTCCACCCTCCAGTTTTAGCATCTGTTCATCATTCTTTCCTGAATCAATGGTGGTTGCCAGCCTGCTTACCTTAAAAAAAACTTTCCAGGAAGCTCCATCTATTAACTTCCACTTATTTTGTTAAGAACTGTGGCCATCCCTAGGTGAAAGAATGCCTGGGAAATGCACTGTTATTTTGTTTTGGTGTGGAAACCCTGGTGGCATAGTGGTTAAGTGCTACAGCTGCTAACCAAAAGTTTGCCCATTTGAATCCACCAGGCGCTTCTTGGAAATTGTATGGAGCAGTTCTCCTCTGTCCTGTAGGGTCACTATGAGTTGAAATCGACTCTTGGGCAATGGGTTTGGGTTTTATTATTTTATGGGTGTATTGTTACCCCCAATGAAATTAGGGTTTTGTTAGTAAAGAGGGGAGATTGAAAACTGGATATGCGACTTGCCAACCTAGTAGTATTATTGTAAGAATTAAGTAATGTTTCTAAAAAGCTATCACAGAGCTTGTACCATGGTTCATGTTTAAAAGTACTCCTCCCCCCACCCATGGGAGCACGGTTTTGTTTGTTTTGTTTTTTGATTACTATGGTCACTCAGCTCGTAAATGGCAGAGCAGGTATATAAACCCTAGTCAAAGCGCTGCACCAGAGCTTCCTTTTGCTGGTGTTAAGATTCTATATTCTCTTAAATTTTTTGGTATCATTTTATTTATACAACTAAAACTACCTCTATACTGTATTAATCTACAGAACTGTTTGTGGAATGGTCCGATTTATTAGATGAAAACAGGATTATGTGTATATTATATAAAAACTTAATTCAAATTTCTTTGTATTTGGACATTTTTACCTCTATGTACTTCAAGACAGTTGCTTTCTTTTGAGGCAATGGCTGTTCATTAATCTGGTGATCATAATTTGGAAAGACCTGGGAAGGAACAATGGTCAGAGAGTAATGGCTTTTGCTCAGCCCTATAAATAAACGTACTCACAAGTTTTATTGATTCTTTGCAGTTTTTTAAATATTTAACAGAAAGAAAGAGGGAACTGTAAAAATTTTTCCTCTCCTGCAAATTATGAGAACTGGAATTTTAAAATTTCCTCATTACAGAATCAGTATGAAAGAACATGAAAATTTAATACCAACTGGCAGCAAAATCACAGTTCACTTAACTGAGAATTTTACATTGAACATTATGGAATAATAATATAGAAATAAAAAATGATAGTAGAAAAGGAATAAATCAGGATGTAGAATTATCTACACATACACTGAATGATCACAGCTAAGTTTAAAATGTGTGCATAGGAAAAAGCCTAGAAGGAAATGTAGCAAGATGTTAATTAAGGGTGGGTTTATTTTGGTGGAAGGATCCTGGGTGATGTTTTCTTTCAACTGTTCCATAATTTCCAGCTGTTTTTTTTTTTTTTTTTTGACAAGCATGTATTTTTTTTTTAATAAACACAAGTTATAACAATTTTAGAAAACATGTTAAATAGAAATAATTGCAGATGAGAAATAACGATTTTAGAAAACATGTTAAATAGAAATAATTGCAGATGAGAAACATCTGGAGCCTTGACAAAACTATTAGTTTGCCTTAGAGGAAAAGCCCAAGGGGCTCCACATTGCAGCTGTTGCCTGAGCCCAAATGTCATCCCATCCATTTTAATACCATCTCTTTTCTTCCCTCCCCTCCATTCTTGTTCTTTTTTTCCATTTTCCTCTTAATGCAAGATAGGTGTTGAGATTAATTACAAAATTGAGATAGTTTGATATAGAGAAAAGAACATTACTTTTTGAATCCAAACAGACTTGGATTTGGATCTTGGCTTCTTCATTTATTCATTCAACAAACATTAATTGAACCACTGCTATGCCATGCATTGTCGTAGGCACTAGGGATTCAGCAATGATTAAAACAGACAAAAATGTCTGCCTTTGTAGAACTTATGTTTTAGTAGAAGACTGTGATTTAAGAGGCCCTGGAAAGACTCCTTGATCCAAAAATATCTGCCCAACCAGATGATTGTTGTTGTCGTTAGTTGCCACCGAGTTGGTTCTGACTCATAGCGACCCTATGTACAACAGAACGAAATGCCACCCAGTCCTACGCCATCCTCACATTCATTGTTATGCTTCAGCCCATGGTTGCAGCCACTGTGTCAGTCCATCTTGCTGAGGGTCTTCCTCTTTTTCGTTGACCCTCCACTTTACCAAGCATGATGTCCTTCTTCAGGGACTGGTCCCTCCTGACAACATGTCCAAAGTATGTGAGACGAAGTCTCGCCATCTTTGCTTCTGAGGAGCATTCTGGCTGTATTTCTTCCAAGACAGATTTGTTCGGTCTTCTAACAGTCCATGGTGTATTCAGTATTCTTTGCCAACACCATAATTCAAAGGCATCGATGATGCGTGGGGAACATTTATGCTGGAGGACAATTATGCCATGAAGGACTTAACCTTTTGGGTCAGTAAACATCTTATTTTAAAACGCAATTATCAGTGGAAAACTTCCGGGCAACATGGCGCTATAGTCAGAAGCACCATGCCATCCCTCTGCAGCAAAGATCAGAAAAACGAAGTCAAACAGAGTCACGCATCAATCCTGAAACCCTAAACATCAAATGAAGACGAAGAACTCAGCCAAGTACTGAATAGAATAAAAAACTGACCGAGAAGAGAGAGTGAGGAGAGATACATGCAGAGGTCCCCTATCAGCTACTGCAGCACAGATCCATCATCTTGGACTCCTGTTGGAGATCAGCGAACAAAGAGTACGAGAAAGCAGCTTCACGGAGCTCCAGCGGGAGACAGAACAACTGGTAGCCAGCGATATGTGCTTACCCACCCCCCACCCTTCTTTACCGCCACTTAGCCTCCTCTGCTTCCTACAGCCATAGTCTCTTGGCCGGGAAGCACCAGCTTCACCCCAGTGTCACTTGGATTCCACCCGCTTGCACTGGCCGAATCCCTGAATGCCTTTTGTCGTCTGCTGGTATTGCTTTTTTTTGCTTCTTCAGATTTCTTCCTTACCTATCACCACCTCCCCCTCCTTTCTCTCAAATACCTGGATCCATGTGCCATCTTTGCTTCTTCCTGAAAGACTGCCAAACACCAGTTGACTGTGAAACTGCTTCCCAGCCCATGCTGCCACACTGGTGGGACCCCTGGGGCTTTTTTGGCTTGGAAGCCCCTTCTAGCCAGGCAGTACCACGTGGCTTGGAAGCTACTCCCTTACTCTGCACAGATGCACAGGGATATCCCTGGAGGCATTTCTTTTTCCTTTTTTTTTTTTTTGTTTCTTTGTTTTATTTTCTTCTCTCTCTTATTCTGTTTTTGTCTTTCTTCATTTCCAGTTTCTTGATTTATTGATTTTTTTTCTTTTACCCTTTTTCTTTTTTTTTTTATTTTTGTTTTTCCCCATTTCTCAGTCTCTCATCTCTCCACTCCAATAGTAAGCTCCCTTAGCACTCTTTTTTGTTCGTGTGTATGTTTTTGGTTCCTGTTCCTCTCTCCTCTCTCTCATCTTTCCCATACCCATCTTAGCTCCACACATCACGATCTACCTCCTCCTTCCTGCCTACCTGCACCATGCGCTGAACATCACACTCCCAAGCAGCACAGGCACGGCCTACTGGAACCTGCCCTGCACTGATTCCCAGTCCGCGCTGTCAGCCCTGGTATGTGCCACGAACAACCCATTCCAGCGGCTCCCTTCAGCTGGACCTGCCCTGCTGTACCATACCTGAGTGACTGACTACCCATTGGAGAAGGAGGTTAAAAGTATTGTGCCCACAGATGAGCAAACAACAAAGAACGCACAGCCCACCTGCTCAGACATAACCAAATAAAACAAAAAAGCAGGACAAAACAAACTAATCTACAATCAATAAACGAGGAAAATAACCACAGAATGCCCTGAATACAGCAGGCAATATCAAAAAATTTACAAAAACAGGACAGGATGGTTCCAGGAGGCGTCCAAAATAAAACACCAGATGACCTTCCAGTAGAACAAAAGGCACTAGAACCTAACTGATAGGGAATTCAGATCTCTAATATTCAGAATTATCCAACAGTTGAAGCAAAAAGCAGACAAAAATGAGGAAAAATAGACAAATTCATGGAAAAGGCAGACAAACTCATGGAAAATACAGACAAAAAAATGGAAGAATTCAAGAAAATAATACAGGAAAAAAATGTTAAAATAAATTCATAACTAGAAATCATACAAAAACAACAATTAGAAATCCAAAAGATACACAACAAGGTTTCAGAAATGGACAGCGTCATAGAAGGGCTGAGGAGCAGGTTTGAAACGATGGAAGATAGGATCAGCGAAATTGAAGACAAACACTTGGATACAACTGTTTGGGGAAAAATCAGAAAAAAGAATGAAGAAAAATGAAGAAATCCTGAGAATTATGTGGGATATAATCAAAAGCAAAAACCTGCGAGTGATCTGAGTTCCAGATGGGGAGAAAACAGAAAACACAGAGAGGATCACTGAAGAATTACTAACCGAAAACTTCCCCAATATCATGCAAGAGGAAAAGCCAACCATCCAAGAAGCTCAACGAGCACCATATAGGATAGACCCGAAAAGAAAATTACCAAGGCATATCATAATCATACTCGCTGAAACCAAACACAAATAAAGAATCCTGAGAGCAGCTCGAGAAAAACAAAAAGTCACATACAGAGGAGAAACAATAAGACTAAGCTCAGATTATTTGGCAGAAATCATGCAGGCAAGAAGGCAATGGGATGACATATGTAAAACCTTGAAAGAAAATAATTGCCAGCCAAGAATAATATCCTGCAAAACTCTCATTCAAATATAATGGTGAAATTAGGTCATTTCCAGATAAACAAAAATTAAGGGACTATGTAAAAATGAAACCAAACTTACAAGACTTATTAAAGGGAGTCCTTCAGTCTGAGAACAAACAACATCAGATCACAGGCTGAATATAGGACACAGGATTGTACTAGCCAGTTACCAACCTAGGAAATGAACCCTTAAGGACTATGCAAAACCAAAAGACTTACAACTGGGAACCAGAGAGGTTAATCTGGAAATGACAACGGCATCAGAACAATAAAAGAGGGAATAAATGCTATAGGTATAGAACCCTCTAATGGAGAGGAAGGCAAGGTAATACCAAGTAATAATAGACTGGTTCAAATCTAGGAAGATAAGGGTAAATTTCACGGTAACCACAAAGAAAGTTAACAAACCTACTCATCCAAATAAAGAAGAAGAACATAAAGTCTCAGTAAAAACGAAACCTACAAAAACAAAAGAAATTAAAAAAAAATCCACAAACAAAAGGAACTCAGCACAGGAGAGTAACAGGAACAAAGAAAACGTCAGCACCAGAAAAAAATGTGCTACAAAATGCAATCCCACTCCTGGGAACATATCCTAGAGAAATAAGAGCCATCACACAAATAGACATATGCACACCCATACTCATTGCTGCACTGTTCACAATAGCAAAAAGATGGAAACAACCTAGATGCCCATCGATAGATGAATGGATAAACAAACTATGGTACATACACACAATGGAGTATTATGCAACAATAAAGAACGATGATGAATCTTTGAAGCATCTCATAACATGGTTGAAACTGGAGGACATTATGCTAGTGAAATAAGTCAATCACAAAAGGACAAATATTGTATGAGACCTCTACTGTAAAAACTCATGTAAAAGTTTACACACAAAAAGAAACAATCTTTGTTAGTTATGAGGGATGGGAGGGGTGGGGGAGAACTAAATAGACAATAGATAAGTGGTAACTTTGGTGAAGAGTAAGACAGTACACAATACTGGGGAAGCCAGTACAAGGAAAGGTCATGGAAGCTCCATAGACACTGCCAAACTCCCTGAGGGACTGAATTGCTGGGCGGAGGGCTGTGGCAACCACGGTCTCAGGGAACATCTAGCTCAACTGGCATAACACAGTTTATAAAGAGAATGTTCTACATTCTGCCTTGGTGAGTAGCGTCTCGGATCTTAAAAGCCTGTGAGCAGCCATCTAAGATACTCCACTGGTCTTACCCCTTCGGGAGCAAGGGAGAATGAAGAGAACAAGATACAAGGAAAAGATTAGTCCAAAGGACTAATTGTCCACAGCTACCACAGCCTCCACTGGACTGAGTCCAGTAGAGGTAGATGGTGCCCAGCTACCACCACTGACTGCTCTGACCAGGATCACAACAGAGGGTCCTGGACAGAGCTGGAAAAGGATGTAGAACAAAATTCTAACTCACAAAAAAAGACCAGATTTACTGGCCTGACATACTGGAGAAACCCCCTGAGTATGGCCCCCGGATACCGTTTTAGCTCAGTGGTGAAGTCACTCCCAAGGTTCACCATTCAGCCGGGGATTGGACAGCCTCATAAAACAAAACGGGACTAATGAGGCACAGTACTCCAGGGACAAGGACTAGAAGGCAGGAGGGGACAGGAAAGCTGGTGATAGGGAACCCAAGGTTGAGAAGGGACAGTGTTGACATGTCATGGGGTTGTTAACCATTGTCATAGGGCAATATGTGTATCGTTTAATGAGAAACTATTCTGCGAACTTTCATCTAAGGTACCAAAAAAAAAAAAAAAGAATTATCTATGTGAGATCAAATTGACAACAGCAACTCAGGGAGTTTGATAGGAAGCCTAGGGGGCAGTGAGTTGAAGATAATGGTGATGGAATAATTTGGAAAAGGATAGTGAAAAAAGCAGCACAACTGGAAGAATGTAATCAATGCTACTGAATTGTACATGTAGAAGCTTTTGAAATGGTGTAACTTTGGCTATGTATATTTTCACCAAAAAAAAAGATCCTCTGAAGTCGAGAAGGGAGAGTATTGACATGTCATGAGGTTGTTAACCAATGTCATAAAACAATATGTGTACTGACTGTTTAATGAGAAACTATTTGTTCTGTAAACCTTCATCTAAACTACAATAAAAAAATTGAAAACAACAAAAAAGTGCAGTTATCAATGGAAAGAGTTTATCATTGCACTTAGCAGTCTTTCATATTTTAGTGTGAATTTATTATATACCTGAAGAGCTGTGTGAGAGCCATTCATTTGTTAAAAGAGAGTAATTAGGTACTATCCAGGAAGGGTAGACTTGAATGGATTTCTCCGAGTGGGTAGTATGAGGATCCTGTGGGAAGAGGTGACCTAGGAAGTATAAAAAAGATTCAGAAAGAAGAGTGGTAGGATTGTGGGAACAAATTTCACCCTGAACATATGCATTTGCATTAGGGAAGACCCAGAAGCCCTAGCAGGCTTAGGTGCCACCCTTCTTCTTTCCCTTCATAGCCAAGTTCTTGAAAGAGTACCTTAAAATCTAGACATTCCTGAAGGAAGTGTCTGTGGCCGTTCCAAGTTGCTCACGTTGGCAAATGCTCCTAGAATGTATAATCTCTCTCACAGAATGTATAAGAAACAAGTAAGAATCAATAGCAGAGCCCTATTGAGGTACAAATGCTGCTTCTTCAGTAGCTTACCACTTGCTCACATTTTTAAATGACTGGTCACTTTCTGTCAGAGACCTCTGAGTCTCTGGAAAATAACCAAGATTTTAAATATGTAGATGCCAGTGTTCTGCTGTCATTTATACTTCCATCTCTACATCCTTCCTCCAGTTCACTCTTCACCTCAACTGCCTCTATCCTTGTCATTCTGAAATTTCATCACTTAAGGTTGTAAAGAAGTTCCGTGAGAGTCTAGGGCCTCTCTTGTTTAAAGGAGCAGACAGTCTTGCAAAGGAACTCAGGTCAAAAGAGTCTATTTTAAGACTATAGGGGAATCATCAAGGAAATGTTTAGGAAGGAAAACCTGTTTTTATGAGAACAGGAGAGTCAAAAATTAGCTATTGTGTGTGTGTCTGTCAGGCTTCATAGTTCCTTGCTGTGCTTTTTTCGGTGAGTCTGTTCCATTCTCCTGCTTCTCTCTGAAACCAGCTTTCTGACCCACAGCCTTTTTGCTGCACACGCCCTAAGCTTGCGAGTGGTATTGGCTTGTAACTGCCCATCCCCAGTCCAAACTCAATATCCCAGTCTCAAACCCAAACTCATAGCTCAGCTCCCAGTATTTGACTGAGTATGACTCTGGGAATCTGATTGGCTCACCTTGGGTCAGGTGTCCATCCTCCTCCGGTCAGGAGCTGCGCTTAATAAATGTTTGCTGCTGGCATCTCCTGCGCCCCAGCCCCCTTTCCTATGCTTGTATCAGTTGTGATCGAGTCAACTCTGACTCATGATGAACTCATGTGTGTCAGAGTGCTTCTTAGGGTTTTCAGTGACTGATATTTTGGAAGTAGATTGCCAGGCTTTTCTTCCATGTCATAGTCAGCTCAAATGTCCAACTATCAGGTTAGCAGCCAAGTGCGTTAACTGTTTGCCCAGCCAGGGACTCCCCTGTACTCATAACCCCATTATTATTGCCTGTGTATTCCTTTACATTGGCTTACAGGATGTAAGGGCAGGAGATCCTATTGTGTAGACTTTTCAGATTAGTCAGTTTTACCTGAGTGTAGTGGTAGTTGGTATGTCAACAACAACTGTTACTACTAACAATTCTTTGAGCATGTACAAGGTGTTAAGCACTGTCATGGATTTAATTGTGTCCCCCACCCACCAAAAAAAAAAAAATCTATCTACTTGGCTAGGCCGTGATTGTCGGTATTGTATGGTTGTCCTCCATTTTGTGATATGACGTAATTATCCTCCATTTTGTTATGTGTTATAAATCCTAACCTCTGCCTATGGTTATAATCCCATTCATGAATGGGTTGTGTTTGTTATGTTAATGAGGCAGGATTAGGGTGTATCTTGAGTCAATCTCTTTTGAGATATTAAAAAGATTAAACCAGCAAGCAAGAGAGCAGAGGCAGATGAAGACACATGGCAAGCCACATGAAGACTGCCCAGGAGCGGAAGCTCAGAGACAAAGACCTTCCTCTAGAGCTAACGGAGAGAGAAAGCCTTCCCCTAGAGCTGGCACCCTGAGTTCGGACTTCTAGCCTCCTAAACTGTGAGAAAATAAATTTGTCTCGTTAAAACCATCCACTTGTGGGATTTCTGTTATAGCGGCACTAGATAACTAAGACAAATACTTTGCATACATTGTCTCCATTAACTGTCCCAACCCTTCTACTTGCATTCCTTTGTATGGAGGAGGAAACTATTGAGGCAGAGAGGTTAAATAACTTGCAGTAAGTCATGAAGCTCAATAATAGGACAGGATTTGATCTGAGATTTCTGGCTGCTGAGGCTGTACCCGCTCTTGCTTTTCCACATCTGCCTCTAGTCTTAAGTTATTGACTGCTCCTGACAACTGCTATAGCTTTACGCTGGTCATATAGTACTTATTTCCCCCAGTTAAGGTGTCTCCCTTTGGGGAAGTAGATAATTTATGAGATGGGGAACACTAACCAGTGGGTTAGTTATATATGTCCAAATGAGTGAGCCACACAGGAACAGCGTTTCCCACTTATTTCCAGTCTGTGACAAAGCTGTGATCTTGACCAAATATATAGAGACAAGGAGAGACTGCCCTCTTGGTTTCTCATGCTGGGTCATCCACCAACTCAAGAAACAGTTCAAGCACACCCACACTTTGTCATTTATATAAGCTATAGTTAATGTTCTCTAATAGCTTAGTGCCTAGCACCTGGCACACAGTGAAGTGTTCAATAAACTTTTTTTCCCCCATTAGACTGAACTAGCCAAGTTTACTCATATCTGACTCATAAGGTCACTATGAGTCGGAATTGACTTGACAGCAGTGGGTTTGGTTTTTTGGGTTTAGCCAAGTTTAGACTATATCTTCTCATATAATTGAAAACAAGAGTCATCAGAGCTTGTTTGTTGTTACTGAAGTTAGAGTTGAAGGTGAGTTGACGGAGTTAAAGAGAATTGTGATAACAGGTTAGCAACCCGTGGAATAGATAGTTCTATATATATATGTATATTCATATAAATTATGCACATATATGTGTATATATACACATATGTATCTGTATATATAAACCAAAAAAGCAAACCTATTGTCATCAAGTAATTCTGACTCATAGTGACCCTATAGGACAGGGTAGAACTGCCCTGGTTTCCAAGGAGCAGCTGGTGGATTTGAACTACCGACCTTTTGGTTAGCAGCCAAGTTCTTAACTACCATGCCACCAGGGCTCCATATAGATATATATGTATATGTATATATAAACACTTTTAAAATATATTATAAAATATCAGTGAAGCTACAAGCTTTCAAACTTTAAAGGGGAAGGGGGAATATCCAGGTAGAGAGAATCAACTGGACCATAATATCCTCATTCTGTTCTCCAAGATGTACCTTCTTGGGTTTCACTAATTACTGCAGTCACCAACATGTTGGCCTCTGGAAGGGCCCAGCTTCACCGTTTAATGCTGTGGACCAATTCATTCCTATGAATCTGTCTACAGCTGAGCCTTAGGAAAGCTGGCTTCTACCTGCTAGGACAGAGGGAAACAAACACAGAGTGTGAGAGTGATATTAATCTGGATTGTAAGGAGAGTTTATTTATCCTCAGTTTGTGGCTCACTTGGAGATCTTTTCCTTGTAGTCTGGACCCTCTTTACTTCCACCACTCAGGATTCAGTTCCAGGAGCTGGAGCAAAACAAAACACGCCTTTCTCAGAGCCAAGTCTTGTTAGGAAGAGGAGTAGTCACCTAGAATCCTCAAGACCAGGCCAAGAGATAGGGGGCAGCAGGGAGGTCCTGACAGCCTTCTTTTTTTTTTTTTTTTTTTATTTTATTTTCTTATTGTACTTTAGACGAAGGTTTACAGAATAGTTTCTTATTAGACAGTTAGTACACACACTGTTTTATGACAATGGTTAACAACCCCGTGACATGTCCACACTGTCCCTTCTCAGACTTGGGTTCCCTATTACCAGCTTTCCTGTCCACTCCTGCCTTCTAGTCCTTGTCCTTGGACTGTTGAGCCCCATTAGTCTCATTTTATTTTTGGGGGGTGTCTAATCTTTGGCTGAATGGTGAACCTCGGGAGTGACTTCATTACTGAGCTAAACGGCTGTCCAGGGGCGATACTCGCAGGGTTTCTCCAGTCTCTGTCAGGCCAGTAAGTCTGGTCTTTTTTTATGAGTTAGAATTTTGTTCTGCATTTTTCTCCAGCTCTGTCCAGGACCCTCTGTTGTGATCCCGGTCAGAGCAGTCAGTGGTGGTAGCCGGGCACCATCTAGTTGTACTGGACTCAGTCTGGTAGAGGCTGTGGTAGTTGTGGTCCATTAGTCCTTTGGACTAATCTTTCCCTTGTATCTTGTTTTGTTCATTCTCCCTTGCTACCGAAGGGGTGATACCAGTGGAGTATCTTAGATGGCTGCGCACAGGCTTTTAAGACCCGAGACGCTACTCACCAAGGTAGAATGTAGAACATTTTCTTTATAAACTGTGTTATGCCGGTTGAGCTAGATGTTCCCCGAGACCGTGGTTGCCACAGCCCTCCGCCCAGCAATTCAGTCCCTCAGGGAGTTTGGAAGTGTCTGTGGAGCTTCCATAACCTTTCCTTGTACAAGTTGTGCTGGCTTCCCCAGTGTTGTGTTCTGTCTTACCCTTCACCGAAGTTACCACTTATCTATTGTGTGTTTAGTTCCTCCCCAACCCCTCCCATCCCTTGTAACCAACAAAGATTGTTTCTTTTTGTGTATAAACTATTTCTTGAGTTTTTACAGTAGAGGTCTCATACAATATTTGTCCTTTTGGAATTGACTTATTTCACTCAGCATGATGTTCTCCAGTTTCATCCATGTTATGAGATGCTTCACAGATTATCACTGTTCTTTACTGTTGCATAATACTCCATTGTGTGTATGTACCGTAATTAGTTTATCTGTTCGTCTGCTCACGGGCATCTAGGTTGTTTGCATCTTTTTGCTATTGTGAACAGTGCTGCAATGAACATGGGTGTGCATATGTCTATTCGTGTGACGGCTCTTATTTCTCTGGGATATATTCCTAGGAGTGGGATTGCTGGGTAGTATGGTATTTCTATTTCTAGCTTTCTGAGGAAGTGCCATATCATTTTCCATAATAGTTGTATCATTCTGTATTCCCACCAGCAGTGCATAAGAGTTTTGATCTCCCCGCAGCCTCTCCAACATTTGTTATTGCCAGTGTTTTTGATTCGTGCCAGTAATGCCGGAGTGAGATGCTATCTCACTGTGGTTTTTAATAGCATTTTTCTAATGGCTAGTGATCGCAAGCATTTCCTCATGTGTCTGTTGGCTGCTTGAATGTCTTCTTTGGTGAAGTGTCTGTTCAATTCCTTTGCCCATTTTTTAATTCAATTATTTGTCTTTTTGTTGTAGAGGTGTTGGATTTTCTTCTAGATTATAGAGATTAGACCTTTGTCTGACTGTAATTTCCAAAAGTTTTTTCCTGGTCTGTGGGTTCTCTTTTTACTCCCTTGGTGAAGTCTTTTGATGAGCATAAGTGTTCAATTTTTAGAAGATCCCAGTTATCTAGCTTATCTTCTGGAGTTTGTATGTTGTTGGTTATGGTTTGTATCCTGTTAATGCCAGGTATTAGGGCCTCTAGCGTTGATCCTATTTTTTCTTCTATGAACTTTATAGTTTTTGGCCTTATATTTAGGTCTTTGATCCATTTTGAATTAGTTTTTGTGTATGGTATGAGGTATCGGTCCTGTTTCATTTTTTTGCAGATGGACATCCAGTTTTGCCAGCACCATTTGTTAAAAAGACTGTCTTTTCCCCATTTGATGGACTTTGGGCCCTTGTCGAAGATCAGGTGACCGTAGGTGGATGGATTTACATCTGGGTTCTCAATTCTGTTCCATTGGTCAATGTATCTGTCGTTGTAGCAGTACTAGGCTGTTTTGACTACTGTAGCTGTATAGTAGGTTCTGAAGTCAGGTAGTGTGAGTCCTCCTACTTTATTCTTCTTCTTCAATAGTGCTTTACTTATTCGGGGCTTCTTCCCTTACCGTATAAAGTTAATGATTAGTTTTTCTATCTCTTTAAAGAATGTTGTTGGTATTTGGATCAGGATTGCATTGTACTTGTAAATTGCTTTGGGTAGAATTGTCATTTTCACAGTGTTGAGTCTACCTATCCATGAGCATGGTATGTTTTTCCATTTATGTAGATCCCCTTGAGTTTCTTGCAGTAGTGTTTTGTAGTTTTCTTTGTATAGGTCTTTTACATCCCTGGTTAGATTTATTCCTACGTATTTTTTTTTTTTTAGGGGCTATTGTAAATGGTATTGTTTTTCTGATTTCCTTTTCATCATTCTCTTTATTGGTGTATAGGAATCCAACTGATTTTTGTATGTTTATCATGTATCTTGCTACTCTGCTGAGTCTTTCTATTAGTTCCTGTGGTTTTCTCGTGGAGTCTTTTGGGTTTTCTATGTATAGTATCACATCATCTGCAAACAGTGACAGTTTAACTTCTTCATTACCAATCTGGATGCCGTTTATTTCTTTTCCTTGCCTTACTGCTCTAGCTAGAACTGCCAGCACAATGTTAAATAGGAGTGGTGATAAAGGGCATCCTTGTCTTGTTCCTGTCCTCAAGGGGAATATTTTCAGCCTCTCTCCATTAAGAATGATGTTGGCTGTTGTTTTTGCATAGATTCCCTTTATTATGTTGAGAAATTTCCGTTTTATACCTACTTTATTGAGAGTTTTTATCAGGAATGGGTGTTGGACTTTGTCAAATGCCTTTTCTGCATCAATTGAGATGATCATGTGACTCTTTTCTTTCCTTTTATTTATGTAGTGGATTATGTTGATTGATTTTCTAATGTTGAACCATCCTTGCATACCTGGTATAAATCCTGCTTGGTTGTGGTGTATTATTTTTTTGATATGATGCTGAATTCTATTCGCTAGAATTTTGTTGAGAATTTTCACATCTATATTCATGAGAAATATTGGTCTGTAATTTTCTTTTTTGTGGCATCTTTGCCTGGTTTTGGTATCAGAGTTATGCTGGCTTCATAGAATGAATTCAGAAGTGTCACTTCCTTTTCTATGTTCTGAAATAGATTGAGTAGTACTGGTACAAGCTCTTCTCTGAATGTTTGGTAGAATTCTCCAGTGAAGCCATCCGGGCCAGAGCTTTTTTTGTTGGGAGTTTTTTTTATTACCTTTTCAATCTCTTCTCTCATTATGGGTCTGTTCAGATTTTCAACATCACTTTGTGATAGTTTGGGTAGGTAGTATGTTTCTAGAAATTTATCCATTTCCTCTAGGTTTTCAAATTTGTTGGAGTATAGTTTTTCATAATATTGTTACGATCCTTTTTATTTCAGTTGGATATTTTGTAATGCCCCCCATTTCATTTGTTATTTGGTTTATTTGCATCCTCTCCTGTTTTTCTTTTGTCAGTCTGGCCAGTGGTTTGTCAATTTTGTTGACTCTTTCAGAGAACCAACTTTTGGTTTTGTTGATTCTTTCTATTGTTTTTCTATTCTCTATTTCATTTATTTCTGCTCTGATCTTTATTATTTCCTTTCTTCTGGTGGCTGTGGGCTTTTTTTGCTGTTCTCTTTCTATTTGTTTCAGTTATGTAGTTAATGTTTTGATTTTGTCCCTTTCTTATTTTTTGATGTGTGCATCTATTGCTATAAATTGTCCTCTGAGGACTGCCTTTGCTGTGTTCCAAAGGTTTTGGTATGAAGTGTTTTCATTCTCATTTGATTCTAAGAATCTTTTGATTCCATCCCTGATTTCTTCTATTACCCAGTGGTTTGTAAACAGGGTGTTATTCAGTTTCCATGTAATTGATTTTTTTTCCTTGCTCTTTCTGTTGTTAATTTCACCTTGATGGATTTGTGGTCAGAGGAGATACTTTGAATTATCTCAGAGTTTTGGATCTTGTTGAGGATTGCTCTGTGGCCTAAGATGTGGTCTATTCTGGAGAACGTTCCATGTGGATTGGAAAAGAATGTGTACTTTGCAGCTGTAGGTTGGAGTGTTCTATATATGTCTATGAGGTCAAGTTGGTTGATTATGCCCTTTAGGTCTTCTGTATCTTTCCTCAGTTTCTTTTTAGATGTTCTGTCCTTTACCCAGAATGGTGTGTTGAAGTCTCTTACGATTATTGTGGAACTGTTGATTTCTCTTTTCAGTGCTGTTAGAGCTTGTTTTATGTATTTTGGAGCCCTGTCATTGGGTACGTAGATGTTTATTTTTGGTTATGTCTTCATGATGGATCATCCCCTTAATCATTATATAGTGTCTTTCTTTGTCTTTTATGGTGGATTTTGTTTTAAAGTCTATTTTATGTGAGATTAGTATTGCCACTCCTGCTCTTTTTTGGTAGTTGTTTGCTTGAAATATTTTTTTTCCAACCTTTGATTTTTAATAAATTTACATCTTTGTTTCTAAGGTGTGTATCTTGTAGACAGCATATTGATGGATCCTGTTTTTATATCCTTTCTGTCACTCTCCGTCTCTTTATGGGTGCATTTAGGCCATTTACATTCAGTGTAATTATTGTTATGTGTAATTTTTTTTCCGTCATTTTGAGGTGCTTTTTTTTTCTGGTGCTGACAGTTTTCTTTGTTCCTCTTACTCTCCTGTGCTGAATTCCTTTCGTTTGTGGATTGTTTTTCATTTATTTTGTCTTTGTAGGTTTGTTTTACTGAAACTTTATGTTTTTCCTCTTTATTTTGATGAGTAGGTTTGTTAACTTTCTTTGTGGTTACCTTGAAATTTACCCTTATCTTCCTCTTTGAAGCAGTCTGTTATTACTTGGTATCGCCTTGTCTTCCTTTCCATTAGAAGGTTCTATACCTACACTGTTTATTCCCTCTTTTATTGTTCTGATGTTGTTGTCATTTACAGATTAACTTCTCTGATTCCCTGTTGTATTTCTTTTGGTTTTGGATAGTCCTTGAGTGTTCATTACCTAGATTGGTATCTCGCTGGTATGATCCTGTGTCCTAGATTCAGCCTGTGAGCTGATGTTGTTTGTTCTCAGATCAAAGGACTCCCTTTAACAATTCTTGTAAGTTTTGTTTGGTTTTTACATATTCCCTTAATTTTTTTTTAATCTGGAAATGTCCTGATTTCACCATTATATTTGAATGAGTTTTGCATGCTATGTTATTCTTGGCTGGCAATTTTTTTCTTTCAAGGTTTTATATCTGACAGCCTTCTTAAGACCCATGTTCACAGTTCCTGGTTTACTGGTTTGAAATTGAAAAGGATATTTGACTTCCTGCAATAGCCATCTCCCTACCAGGGGTAGTTATTTTAGTACATAAGACTATCCCATCACTTATTTTGATAATGAGTTATTATTGTTAGTTGCTTTCAAGTCCTCTCTGACTCATGGCAACCTTATATATAATAGAAGGAAACATTTATGACATTTACTGCCCGCTCTTGTGCCATCTTCATGATCATTGATATGTTGGAGTCCGTTGTTGCGGCTATTGTGTCAGTCCATCTCATTGAGGATTTTCCTCATTTTTGCTGACCCTCTGCTTTACCAAGCAGGATGTCCTTTTCTAGCGATTGGTCTTTTCTGATGATGTGTCAAAAGTAAGTGAGCTGAAATCTTGCCATATTCACTTCCAAGGAACATTCCGGTTGTATTTCTTCTAAGACTGATTTGTTTATTCTTCTGGCATATTCAAAATTCTTCACCAACACCACAATTAGAATGCATCAATTATTCTTCTGTCTTCTTTTTTCATTGTCCAGCTTTTGCATGCATATGAGGCGATTGAAAAGACCATGGCTTGGGTCAGTCGCACCTTAATCATCAAAATAACATCTTTGATTCTGGCAATGTACATACTCAAGAATAATAGAGTTCATTTGTTATATATACATTTGAATTTACTGTGAAATAAATTTCTACTTTATGTACCTATTGGCCGAAAAGCAGCTATTAGTAGTAAACAATAACTAAGAAAAACAATTAGCAATTTGTTAGATTAGGATTATGTTTCTATTTTTATTCTCCAGATTAATATTTAATATTGAATAATAGATTCTGCCTTCATTAAATCTAATTATACTCCAAATAAATTTCATGAAATTTAACAAATACAAGTTCATTTTAATTTCATACAGTTTTATGTTTGACAGGACTAAGGTCCAGTCCACATTTTAAAAAATTGATTTATTGTTAAACTCTAGGTTTGTAATTAAGCTAACTAATAATGATCTTTTACAGAAAAAATATGAGTGGCATCCTCATTCATCAGTTTGATAATTATCTTAAATGTTATACATTTTCTTGAGTCCATTCCTTCACCTTAACCTGGTTGTGAATGTGTAGTTTTTATCTGGGGACTAGAGGATCATATATGTCATATATGTGATATATGTCATATATCTTCCTATCTTTTATTACCCTTGTCTCCCATCAAGCACATTTCCACTTAAGAACTTGTTTATTTGTGTCTCTTTTTATATTTCCCTTTTGCTGTTAAGATGGTTGACTTTCACTTCTCATTGCTGTCCACTCTAATTTGCTGTTTGTAATCTAATGTGAACCTTCAGTAGTAACCAACTTTTATTGAGCACTTACTCTGTTCTAGGCATTATTCTGAGGACTTTGCATGTATTAACTAATTAAACCTTGTAACCATTCTGGAGAGCAGCCAAGGCCACACAGCTAGCAAGTGGTAGAGCTTAGGATTCAAACCCAGTCTAGTTCCAGAGTCTACAACACTATACTAGAATCTGCAATGCTGCCTCAATATACACATTTATTAAAATGGGTGAAAACATTAGAGAAGAATTAACACCAATACCGTTTAAATTTTTTCATTCTATGAAGCAAGCATAACCCTGACACTAGAACCAGACAAAGACACCACAAGAAAACTACAGGCCAATGTCTCTTTTTAACGTAGATTAAAAAGTCCTCAACAAAATTCTAGTGAACAGAATCCAACAGCCTATTAAAAGTTATACAGCATGACCAAGTGGGCTTTATTTGAGAAATGTAGGGATGGTTCTACATTAGAAAATCGATCAACATAATATACCACATCATTAGAACAAAGGAAAGGAGCCACATGATCATCTCTATGAATGCAGAGAAAAGCATTTGATAAAATCCAACACTCCTTTTTTTTTAAAAGATATATTTTTAATGGTTATTTTTTCCAGAGCGTTAAAGTAGTTGGAGGAAAAAAAATTGAAAGATTGAAAAGTAAAAATACTAAGAGTACTATTTTAAGTTTAAATATTTCATTTATGTCCCGAACAGATTGTCATTCTACTTTCCTGGCTTTAATGGAGGCATGTTGTTGTTGGTGGTGCCAGTTACTGTAGAGTTGATCCCAACTCATGGCGACCCCACATGTGCCAAGCAGAACTGTGCTCTATACGTTTTTCTTTCTTTCTTTTTTTATTGTACAACTTTAGGTGAAAGTTTACAGAGCAAATTAGTTTCCCATTCAATAGTTTGTACAAAAAGTATTTCATGGCCTTGGTTTCATTCCCCGCAATGTGTCAGCACTCTCCCCATTTCCACCCTGGGTTCCTCATTTTCTTTAGTCCTGATTTTCTACCCCTTCCTGCCTTCTCATCTTTGCTTTTGGGCAGATACTGACCTTTTGATCTCCTGTAACTGTTCTAAGGACCACATTCCTCTTGGGTGTTATTGTTTCTCTTATGGGCTTGCCCAACACCCTTTCTTGATGATAACCCTAAAAAAGATTGGAATGAAGAAAAATTCCTCAATATTCAAGGCATATATGAAAAGCCAACAGCTAAAATTATACTTAATGGAGAGAGCTTTCCCCTTAAAATCAGGAATATTCAATATTGTATTAGAAGTCCTAGCCAGAGCAACAGATAAGAAAAAGAAATAAAAGGTATCCAGATTGGAAAAGAAGAAGTAAAATTATCTGTATTTGTGGATGATATGATCCTATGTATAGAAAATCCCAAAGAGTCTGCAAGAAAAATTCTAGAGCTTCAAGAGGAATTTAGCAAAGTTACAGGAAACAAGGTCAACAAACAAAAATCAGTTGGGTTTCTATACACCAGCAATGAGAAACCTGAAAGGGAAATAGTTCCATTTACAATAGCAACTAAGAGAATAAAATACCTAGGAATAAGTTTAACTAGGGATGTGAAAGATTTATGATTCCATGTTTTATAATTTTAGTAAAATTATATAATTATAAAATTATGATTTTATCTCTGCTGAAAGAGATTAAAGACTTAAATAAATGGAAGGATGTTCCATGTTCATGGATTGGAAGACTTAATATTGTTAAGATGTCAATACTACCCAAAATGATCCATAGATTCAACATAATTCCAATCAAAATTCCAACAGCCTTCTTTACAGAAATGGAAAAACAATCCTCAACTTTATATGGAATGGCAAGAGGCCCCGAATAGCTAAAGCAGTGTTGAAGGAGAATAAAGTAGGAGTCCTCATACTTCCAGATTTTAAAATATACTATACAGTTACAGTAATCAAAACACCCTGCTATTGGTGTAACAATAGACATATAGACCAAACCTAAAAACCAAACCCAATGCTGTTGAGTCAATCCTAACTCATAGTGACCCTATAGGATAGGGTAGAACTGCCCCGTAAGGTTTCCAAGGCTGTAAATTTTTATGGAAGATGACTGCCAGATCTTTCTCCTACGGAGCAGCTGGTAGGTTCAGACCTATGACCTTTTGGTTAGCATCCGAGCGCTTTAACTACTGCACCACCAGGACTCCTTTGACACATAGACCAATAAAATAGAATTGAGAGACCAGAAATATTAGAATGGGTGAAGTTAAAGAGTAAGTAGGATCTCAGTATAGTTTCCAGAGGATTCACCTCTGAGTTACATTTTGATAACCTCTCTGTGCCTATTTCCTTATCTGTAAAATGGAAATAATGATAGAATGGACCTTATAGGATTTTTGTAAGAATTAAATGAATGGGGAAACACATACACACAGACAGACACACACACACACACACACACACACACACACACTCTGTCTGGCTCTTGTAGCAAATGCTCATGATTCTAAACACTATTCCTGTGCTCAATAAATGATAGAAATTATTAGTATCATCCATGAGTTGTAAAGACAATAAAATTTTGTGGCATCTACTGGTATAGAGATGTTGGGAGGCCTTTGTACTTGTTCCTTCTTCAGAGCCCTCTTCCAAAGTTTGTCTATCTCCCAGCAACCTCTTTTTAAGGAACCTGATTTAAGAGATCCTGCAAGAGACTATGAAGAACTTCTCCAAGGCCTTTCCATTCCTTAGCCCCCCTTTCTCCTTTGTTCCCAACCTGCCATCCACATTCTTCCCCACGGGGCCTCTCCCTCAGGCCTAGTGCTGGGTAGAATGTGCTGTCTGGCTCTCCCAACCTTGCTGCCCTGGTCAGCACAGGCCTTTTATTTTTATTTTTATAAGTGTCTTAGTTATCTAGTGATGCTATAACAGAAATACCACAAACGGGTGGCCTTAACAAAGAGAAATTTATTTTCTCAAGTTTAGGAGGCTAAAAGTCCAAATTCAGAGTGCTGGCTCTAGGGGAAGCCTCTGGAGAAGGTCCTTGTCTCTTCAATTTCTGCTTTCTGGTTCCTTCCAACAGTTCTGCTGATCTCCAAGCTGCTCCAGGGATGGTCCTTTTCTTTTCTAGGAGGACAACGGTTGTTGCTCCTCTGGCCTGTTTCCTGCCTGTAGAATTCCAAGAGGCAGACAGCATTCTTTCCTTTCATTCTTTCTCTGTCCCCTTCAGTCTAAACTGATGAGTTTTCTGCTATGATAGTTGGTTAGATCCATCAGTCACAGGCTTAATCTCTTTAACAAAAGATTGAGTAGCCACATCCTTGGTGAACATTCTAGGACACGTGTCCTTAGTTTAGTTTGTACAACAGAATTTTCCAAATGTTTAAGTGCTATTTTCATTTTGCACAGTTCATTTTTAAGTCCATCTCTTCCCTCTAGCATTTTACTGTAAGTGGCAAGGAGAAACCACACAGCCCCTTTAAGATACTGCTTAGAAATCTCATCAGCCAGATATCCAAGTTCATCACTTACAAGTTCAGGTTCCACCAAACATTTGAACATAATTCAGACAAGTTCTTTGCCAATGCATAAGAAGCATCACTCTTCCTCCATTGTCCAATCATATGTTCATCATTTTCTTTTAAAGCCTTACCACAAGCACATTTGGCATCCACATTTCTAGCAACATTCTGTTACTGGTGCTGTATGTATTCTCTAAGATGATAGAGACTTTCTCTATAGCTCTCCTCACTTCTTTCTGAGCCCTCACCAGAATTGCCTTCGACATCCATAATTCTACCAGTAATCTCTTCAAGGCAATCTGGGCTTTTACTATTAGGCACCTTTAAACTCTTCCAGCCTCCACTCATTACCCAATTCCAAAGCCACTTCCACATTGTAGGTATTTGTTAGAGCAGCACCCCCACTTCTTGGTACCAATTCTGTCTTAGTTATCTAGTGCTGCCATAGCAGAAATACTACAAATGGATGGCTTTAACAAACAGAAATTTATTTTCTCAGTTTAGGAGGCTAGAAGTCAGAATTTAGAGCTCCGGCTCTAGGGGAAGGCTTTCTGTCTCTGTAGGCTCTTGAGGAAGGTTCTTGTCTCTTCAGCTTCTGCTTCCTGGTTCCTTTGAGATCTCCATGTGCCTTGGCATCTATTTTAACCCATCTCTACTCACTTGTTTGGTTATTTAATCTCTTTTATATCTCAAAAAAGATTGATTCAAGACACACCCTGCACTGATCCTGTCTCATTATTTTAACAGAGACAACCCATTCCCAAATGGAATTATAACCCAAGGCATAAAACAAAAAAAGAACAAACAAACCCACTGCGATCAAGTCAATTCCAACTCCTAGCCATAAAGTCCTAGAGTAGAACTGCCCCAAAGGTTTCCAAGGAGTAGCTGATGGATTCAAACTGCCAGCTTTTGGTTAGCAGCTCAGCTTTTAACTAGTGTGCCACCAGGGCTCCTGAAGGTGCTGCCTAGGCTTAACTGTGGGTGTTCTGTTTGCTCAGGTGGGCTATTTGCATTTCTGAGGAACTCCAGGCAGGAATGTTAGGCAGTTCTAGGAGCCCTAGACATACTGGGGATCATCCTCTCTGGACATTTCCTCCCCAAGCTTGGCACTGAGTTTAGTTGAGCTCAGGGTAGAGCTAGAGGTTTAAAAAAAATTCTTTTATAGAAGAATTTACAGTGGGCTATGCATTTTGCATAAGATCCAGATTTTATCAAGAGAAGCACTTACTCTGAGATAGACAAGAAACATTGCCATAAAAATGAAATTATATTTAGATTTAAAATGATTTTGTAATTAACCTCTCAATAAAAAAATGGAATGACCTTGAAAATGTCTTATGAATCAAATGAATAGTGAAATAGGTGATGAAATTATGAATGAGAGGTAAGTTATTATGCCAGCTGTCTAAGATATTACAGGTAAGTGGGCTCCTTGCCTTCTGTCTTGCTTCCTCCCATACTTTCGTTCCTTCTTGCTGTGACCTGTATGTATTTTTGAGAAGAAAATCTTATCTGGTTTCTCTCTTGGCTAACATCCCTCAGTAGCTCTCCAGTGCCTTCAGAATAAAGGACTACAGTTCTACTCTGACACACATGGGGTTGCCATGAGTTGGAATGGACTAGACAGGAACTGGTTTGGATTTAGTTTTTGTTATATACTGTGTTCCAACTCATAGCGATGCTATAGGACAGAGTAGAACTGTGCTGTAGGGTTTCCAAGGCTGTAATCTTTAAGGAAGCTGACTGCCACATTTTTCTCCCATGGAGTGGCTGGTGGGTTCAAACTGCAGACCTTTCAGTTAGCAGTTGCATGCTTAACCACTGTGCCACCATGGCTCCTAATGCAAGATTACTTTTTCCATGTTCATTCCATTTCCATATTCCATTATGATTATAACTGGAAAGAATATGCATACAAAAACTTGGAAGGAAATAAAAATGGTAGTGGTAGTGGTAGTTATATTCAGTGGTATAACTGTGAGTGATATTTTTTGTATCCCATTTTTTATATTTTCTTATTAAGCATATATTATTTAAAATGAAATAAATAAATTATAAGGTATAAAATATAGCAGTATAGTCTCATAGCTAAGGGCAGTATTCATGGAATCGTTTCTAAAGGCAATATATTACAGACTATAAGAAAAAACAGTATCTCAATGTAAGCCATGATACAGATAGAGAAAA
Organism: Dugong dugon; assembly: GCA_030035585.1. Classification (NCBI taxonomy): domain Eukaryota; kingdom Metazoa; phylum Chordata; class Mammalia; order Sirenia; family Dugongidae; genus Dugong; species Dugong dugon. The sequence continues at coordinate 51,923,170 of CM057463.1, forward strand.
TCTAAAATTTAACAATATGAGAATCAATGTATTTTGTTGTGGTTCATAAACTAATGGGAATCAAATCTTATAAACATTTTATAAGAAATGTGAATAAGGCCAATGTTACAGGTGACTGGCTGGCCAGTCCAATTTACAAGTGAAAATAAGAAAGTAGAGCCTGACGCATGAGTAGAAAGGGCACAGAATTTAGAGTCTACCGCTTACCTAATGTGTGGTTTTGAGCAAGTTGCTCAACCTCTCTGAGATCCATTTTCCTCTTCTGAACAATGGAAACAATGATTCCCACTGTGCAGGACTGTGTTGCAGATGGATTAAAAGTTAATGGGAGTGGGTTAAAAAAAGGATAGGAGAGGAATTAGATAGAGCAAGTATAGACAACTCTTTTGAGGAGTGTTACTCTAAGGAGAAGCAGAAAAATGGAGTGGTAGCTCAAGGGGGTTATTTTAGGGACGGTTTGTTGTTTTTGGAGTCCCTGAGACAAACAATTAACACAATGGACTACTAACCAAAATGTTGGAAGTTTGAGTCTGCCCAGAGGTGCCTTGGAAAGAAAGTGGCAATCCATTTCAGAAAAATCATCCGTGGAAAACTCTATGGAACACAGTTCTACTCTCACGCACATGGGGTTGCCTTGAGTTGACTTTATGGCAACTGGTTTCTTGGTTGCTCTTTTTAAGATGAGAACATTCCAGTGGAGAGGGAAAAAAATTGATAATGAAGGAGTCCCTGGGTGGCACAAGTGTTTAAATGCTCAGCTTACACGTAGAAAGTTTGGCAGTTCGAACCCCCCTAGAGGTCCCTCGGAGAAAGGCCTGGTGATCTATTTCCAAAAGATTATAGCCGTGAAAACCCTATGGAGTTCAGTTCTACTCTGAAACACATAGGGTTGCCACGAGTTAGAATGGTTTGGTTTGGAGAACTGCAGGAGTGATATTCTTGAGTAGATGAGAGGGAAGGGATTGGCTGCAGAAAGCATGAAATACTGAAAGTAACAGGTTGGAAAGAGGAGTGGATAAGTACAGATGCTAGTACATGCAAAGATGGGAGAGTTTGAACATGTTAAGATTGCTCTTGACCCTGTTATGGGCATGTGATCAAGTCCTGCCTCCCTCTAGCAAACAGCATGATCAAAGGGAATGCGCTAGGATGATAAATGGGGAGAAGTTGTTGAGAGACTTGAGGAGAGCACAGATGCTGAGAAAAGGTTGTCTAGGAGAGTAAATTGAGGAAATCTTGTGTAATTGTGGTGGTGGAAAAGGTAGAATCCCAAGGGCCCGCTGGAAGTCAGTAGGCAAGAATTTAAAAGTGAGATCAGATGGCACTGCTGTGTGTTTTCCTCCAGGCGCAGTCACGGGGCTAAAGTCAAGATATCCGCAAGGCTGATTCCTTCTGGAGGCTCTAGGGGAGAATCAGTTTCCTTGCCTTTGCCAGCTTCTAGAGCTGCATTTTTTGGCTCTTGGTACCTTCCTCCATCTTCAAAGCCAGCAGCATAGTGTCATTACATCTCCTTTGCTGACTCTGCATCCTTCATCACATCGCCTTCTCTCTAATTTACTCTCTTTCCTTCCTTCCCCTTTTAAGGATCCTTGTTATTACATTGGAGCCTTGGTGGTACAGTGGTTAAGAGCTACAGCTGCTAACTAGAAGGTTGGCAGTTCGAATCCACCAGCTACTCCTTGGAAATCCTATGGGGCAGTTCTACTCTATTCTGTCCCATAGGGTCCCTGAGTCGAAATCAACTGGATGGCAATGGGGTTGTGATTACATTGGGCCCACGCATATGATCCAGGATAATCTCCTCATCTCAAAATATTTTTAATCACATTTGCAAAGTCCCTTTTTGTCATGTAAAGTAAGGGTTCACAGGTCTGGGGATTAGGAGGGACATCTTTGGGGGGGCCGTTATTCTGTCTTCCACAGTTGGTGAAGTTGAATATTTTTTCATATGATTATTGGTGTTTTCTGTTTCTTTTTTTGTGACTTACCCATTTATGACTTTTTTTAAATTAGCTGTTAGTCTTTCCAATTCATTTGTAACAATATCAAATATATAAACACTAACAGTGCTGTGTTTTATATTTTCTCTCAGTTTATTGCTTGCTTTTCAATTTTGTTTTCAAGAGGCATAAAGAGATTAATTTTAAAAAAGCCTTTTATTGTGGAAAACGTCAAAAAAATACAAGTAGAGAGAATAGTACAGGCAGTCTCTGGTTTACCAGTGTCCAATTCATGTACAACCTGTAGTTACGAACCAACTCCCATAAAGCCAATTATATTCAAAATTCGAGGTACATACAATGGTTCTTCATAACAAACTGGTGCCACATTGCAACATGCATCAAAACATTATTATTATCACTGTATTATTATGTTAATGATATTTTAGTGTATCTGGAAGTATTTCTTTAATGCTTTTTATGCATAGAAAGGTATACTATATAGTAAGACAAACATTTGACTGATGTTAGATATGAACCATACCTAACTGTTTTGACTTATGCACAAATTCGGCTTGAAGAGAGATTTAGGAACAGAACTCATTTGTAATCTAGGCACTGCCTGTATATTAAATCTCCACATATTTTTCACAAGCTTAAGTAATTATTGACTTAAGGCTAATCTTATTTTATCTATACCCCTACCCACTTCCTTCGTATTATTTATTATTTTGAAGCAAATCCCAGACAGCATATCATTTCATACATAAATATTTCAACAAAATACATTAATTTAATGATTGAAGTCTCCCATCATTTCCTCTAAGGTTGTTGGTGATGGGCACAACAAAGCCGAATTCACTTATCTTTTTAAAGGTGACGAAAATAAAATCTGAGTACAAGCTTCTGCACCTTTTAAGGAAGATGATGTTTTCTATTTTTTATTCAACTTTTCTTTTTTGGGAGTGACCATTTTCTAGTTGCTTACACAATTATATTTGAGCACCTACCATGTGGAAAATGCTGTGGGTTTAACTTCAAGTTACCCTTTCGTGTTTGTTAACAGGGAACTGTATTAAAAGGATTACAATTACAAAATTAGCATGCTGTCCATTGGTGCCCACACTCCTGATTTAGTCCTCTTTCCATGACGACAATGATGATTGGGAACAACTGCTAGAATGCTGGCAATTGCCTGCCATGCCCGCATCATTTACACATTTAAATGCTTTGTGCCAAAGCCGCTGGGCACTGGCATGAAAAACAAATACACAACAAGAAGGGAAGAACATAACACGCTTCTTCTTACAGTCAGTCTGCTGCTTGGTAAACCTTCCACAGTCCCAAGGGTAAGGTCCTATGATCCTTTGTTTAACACAGGTCATACTGTGATGGACTTATTGGCAGCCACAGGTAGAATTATAGAGCCATTGGCTTCCACTTCGAAGAGAAGAAATATAAAGAATACAGTTATTACTTAGGACTAGGTGAGACTAGCTGACCTAGTTCTTAGAGTTCAGGACATTAAAAGCCAGTGGCAGGGCAGGAGTTCAGTGTGTGCTTGTCATAGCCTAGCAACTCCACAGCCAAAATAAACAACCGCAACCTTACTACCATAAATATCAACGAGTTTGTCTGGCGCAGCTCTAGCTTGCTTACCACCTACGCTCTTAACCCCTCGCGCTCTGGTTTCCACCACTTTCCCTGAACACTCTACTTTTTAAGGTTACTCTCCAAATCCTGGGACGTTATTTCAGGTTTTGTCCTATGTGTTCTTTCTTCAGTAAGTGACTATTGACAGCTCTGCTCCCTTCTTTAAACTTCTTGCTCTCTTAGCTTCTGTGATGCTAAATGATTCTGCTCTACTCTGGTTTTTATGTATGTATCTTTGAATACTAAGGTAGATGCTTCATGCCCCTTGGTCCCTTAAATGTGACTCTTCCTTAGGCTTTGACAGTTACGATGCTTCTCTTTTAGCACCTTCTTCTCAGCTTCAACTCTTTGGCTCCCATATTTCTATTTCAAACCCTAACCTCTTTCCTGACCTCCACATACAAGTTTCTGTGTAATTTCTGGGGATATTCAGATTGACTTTTCTCACCTCTGGCTTAGCCCAATGTCTGCCTTGACCTCCAGGCCTCGGGCACCTGTACCCCGCACCTCCAGACTCAGACCCACTCAGTTTAGGAGCCAGTCAAGGCAGGAACTAAGAAGATCACAGCTTAGTGGATCCTAGAAGTGAGTCTGATTGCTATAAATCAGGCAGGCCTGAATCGAGCCCTTGGCACCTGAGCAGGTGCATAGCTACACACTTTCCCTCCTAGGGATCTAGTTGCTGTTTTTTTTTCTTCCCGATAACTTCACTCTCTCTCTCTAGGTCTGAAGCCTTTTTTGCTTAGGCCCTGAAATCTTGATTGGTTATACCATCTTCTTTCCCAGATGATCAGATCCTGTTTTGTTCTCCTCTCCCCACTCCCCAAGTCCACTAGTGCTATGTCCCAGCCTACACTTGACCAGTCTTCTGGATGCTGAGCCTTGAGCCATAGGGCCATCCTCCTGGATATTCACTAGGTCTTGTCCATTGTCCTTTCTCACTGCACTCTCTTCCTCTGTGTCCTGCTGCTGTTAACTTTCTTCATGCCACTATCCCTTCATGCTCAAAACTACTTCAAAAAACCTCCAACTGTTGTTTCTGGATGTGGTGACTCACTCTTGAGCCCATCCTGCCTTCTAGTGCCATTTTAAGTCCTTCCTGGAACTTGGTGAGGTATAAAGACATACTTAACTCTAAAATATAATTTTTAAATTTAAAATTTTTTTGTTTTGTTGTGTTGAAATTATATATAGCAAAACATATGCCATCTCAACAATTTCTGCATAACAATTGAGTAATACTGATTACATTCTTCGAGTTGTGCAACCATTCTTGCTATCCTTTTCCAAATCATTCCACCACCATTAACATAAACTCAATGCCTCCTAAGCAAAAACTCGTCTCTCCTCTTCCTTCCCACAGCTAATGATCTTTGGTTTCTATATATTTGGTTATTTCATAAAAGTGAGATCATGCAATATTTGTCCTCTTGCAACTAACTTATTTCACTCAGCATGGTATTTTCAGGATTCATCCACGTTGTGTCGTGCATCAGGACTTTGTTTCTCTTCATAGCTGAGTAATATTCCGTTGCGTGTATATACCACATTTTCTTTATCCATTCATCTGTTGATGGACATTTTGGTTGTTTCCACCTTTTGGCTATTGTAAAAAGTGCTGCAATGAACATTAGTGTTAAATTATTAATTCAATCAACATTCTTTTGCTTTTTAAAATTATTTATTCTCAACCGTGCATCATGTGAAAAATTGGAGAATTTCGTTTTGCCAGTGTCCCATAAAGCTAGGCAAGTTTTCATTTGGCGTATGCGCTAGCTAAAGTTGTGCTTGAAATATTTTCAAATACTGACCTGATAATTTTGCTGCATTTGAAAATGCCTTCAGGTACCTTGCATGCTTGTTGAGGCCTTCCACAATTATTCCCTTGACTATTACTAGTAGGGAGTCTCTCTTTTCTTCCTCTTCCTTCTTCCCTTTTCAATTCTTTCTTTCACTGACTAAGTAATTATTGAATACCTATTTAAGAAAGACCTGCCTTTCTGGCAGAGGTGGAAACCTCAGATGCCTACAGAGGCAGGCCAGTAAAAGAGGCAAAGCAGCTGGTGGTAGGGGCTGCAGAAACTGGAGAGAGGATGCTCCATCCCAAGGGAATGGCAGCTATTGATCTTGAGCCCATTGTTACCATGTGGAAAAATGGGTCCAGCGTTGCCAGATCATCGTTTTCAAAAGAAGCTAGATATCTTTATTTTGATGGAAATTTCCCAGCTTTAAATGTTGGCAACCAACTCAAAAACCATTTCATCACTGTGAAGGCTAAACAGAATTGGAGGCTGGATCTGGCCTACAGACTGATTGTTTGCAACCTCTGCTTTCTAGGATCCTCTCCAGTCTCTGCACGTTCTCTGACACCTTGTGATTTCATGGTTCTTCCTTTTGTTGTTTATGTACCATTACCTGGACTGCCCAACCCTGTTCTCCATTTGTCCGAATGCTAAAATCCAGCCAAAAGCTTGCTGCATGGCATGCTTGGCTCTTCAGCAGCAATAAAGACAAAGCAAGTAGGGGAAACTAAAATCAGAAGTGGCTTGATAGGTGGTCTAAATCTCAAATCCTGGGACGTCAGCCAAGATAAGGATCAGATTACCAATCTACAAGTATAGAGAACAAGGAGCCAGAGCACAAGAGGTTCAATAACTTTGGTTAAGGAGTCTGAGCCAGTATTAGGCACAGGATACCAAAAAAATAGAAAGGAACTTGATAGTAATCAGAGCAGCTTTTTTTTTTTTTTTTAAATGAAGAGGATTTTCCATTTTTTGAGGGGAAATAAAAGGGAAGGACAACTAACATTTTTTAAAGACCTGCTATGTGTAGAGGAGCCCTGGGGGTGCAACAGTTAAGCACTTGGCTGCTAACCAAAAGGCTGGCAGTTCAAACCCACCCAGCAGCCCTGCCGGAGTAAGGCCTGGTGATTTGCTTCTGTAAAGATTACAGCCAAAAAAAACCTATGGAGCAGTTCTACTCTGGCACGTGGGGTTGCTATGAATCGGAATTGACTTGACATCACCCAACAACAATAGCAATGTGCTAGGAGGGGACCCTGGGTGGTGCAAATTGTTTGCACTAGACTATTAACCTAAAGGTTGGTGGTTTGAACCCACCCAGCAGTGCCATTGAAGAAAGTCCTAGTGATCTGCTTCCATAAAGACTACATTCAAGAAAACCCTGTGAAGTGGTTCTACTCTGTAACGCATGGGGTCACTATGAGTTGGAATCTACTGGACGGCAACAGGTTTGGTTTATTTTTTGGGATGTAGTCCCTGGGTAGTGCAAATGATAAACACACTTGGCTGCTAACCTAGAGGTTGGAGGTTCAAGTCCACCCGAGACTTCTTGGAAAAAATGCCTGGTGATCTACTTCTGAAAAATCAGCCATTGAAAACCCAATGGAGTACAATTCTACTCTGACATATAGAATTGACTCTGTGGCAACTGGTTTATGTGCTAGTAATGCCTCCAAGTAATACCTGAAGCTCAGAGAGGTCAAATAACTTATCCATAGTCACATAGTTAATAAGTGACAGAAGGAGAATTTTGATTTTCAGGTGTTTGTGGAAACCATTATAACAGTGGTTCTCAACTTTGGCTACATATTAGAATCACCAGGGGAATGTGTGTGTGTGAATGCACGCATGCACACGTGCACATGAACTTGTGTGTTGTGTTAGATATTATATCAGTGTGTCCAGAGGATGGCCCCTGGGGAGCTTTAAAAAAAATCAGATACCTAGGTGGCACCCCATAACACTGAAATCAGAATCTGGAAGTAGGACTCAGACATCAGTAGCTTTCAAGGTTCCCTAGGTGATTCCATTGTTCAGCCAGCGTTCAGAACCACTCCCATCTGTCTCACAATACTGACCTTGGCTGAGCCATGCTCACAGAGAGAGGGTTGTTGTTCTGTGCTTTTGAGTTGATTCTGACTCGTAGAGATCCTGTAGGACAGAGTAGAATTGCTCTGTAGGTTTCCTAGGCTATAATCTTTACACGAACAGATTGCCACGTCTTTTCGCCCTTGGAGCCGCTGGTGGGTTTGAAACACCGACCTTTTGGTTAGCAGCCAAGTGCTTAACCATTGTGCTACGAAGTTTTCTTAGAGAGAGGGTAAGTAGTGAGTAATAATAAGGTAGGGGTCAGGGAGGTCATTGAAACTCAGGTAATGTTATTTTCATTAGCTCCCTTTTCACGTTCATCTGTACTCACTCCAGGAGTAGTAATATACCCAGGCTGGGAGTCTAGGGAGTAAAGAAATAGGGACTAGTCGGGGGTCTGAGCAATGAAGACTGTAAAAGAGTAAAACCCAAACCAAATCCGTTGCCATCAAGTCAATTCCAACTCGTAGTGACTCTAGGAGGACAGAGTAGAACTGCCCCATAGGGTTTCCAAGGAGCGGCTGGTGGATTCAAACTGCTGACCTTTTTGGTTAGCAGCTGAGCGCTTAACCACTGTACCACCAGGTCTCCCATAAAAGACTAGTTCTCTAAATATTAGTTATTAATCCAGGTGCTTCATTAATGCAGGACCCATAATAATCTTTATTATTTTTATTTATTTTTTACATTTTATTCAAGTGTATAACATACAAAAAAAAGGCATAAACCATAAGTGTACAACTCAATGAAGCTTCACGAACTGAACTCACCCTTGTAAATAGCACCCCGATCAAGACTAAACCAAACCTTATCAGCGCTCCACAAGCTTCCCTCGTGCACTCCTTGAAGGATAACAACCACTCTTATGGCTTCCGAAAGAATAGATTAGTTTTGCCTCCTTTTGAGCTTTGTACCACTGGAACTCTACAATATGTGTTTTTTTGTGTCTGGCTTCTTTTACTAGGCATTATGTTTGTGAGATTCATCCATGCTATTGCCTGTAGCCATGTTGAGCTTTTGATGTTAAATTCTCCCAGTTTCCTTCAGAAGGAAGGGTTCATTGAGACTCTAAAACTCTTCAGATGATTTGTTCATACACTGCCTCTCTTGGTCAATATGAAATAATCCATTCCTGACGGATTTATTTGGGAATTTAAATTCATGAGACCAGCATTGTTGAGGATCTTGGTGTTGCAGAGCTAGTTGGACAGGTCATTAAGCTTGAACTTCTCAACAGAGAATGACAGTATTAAACTCAGAATGATTTATTAAGAATCACAAATAGGTTATAAAAATTTCACAAATATAAGAGATTGAATTCCTTATCTGGGTCTCTCTTCTTGGGGTCTTTTTATTTTTTCATGTCTTTGAACTGCTGATGATTTTTCCTCCAGTTTAAATTTTTTTTCTTTCACATCTAATAGCCAGCACTGTAGACCAACCCCTTTCTTAGCCTAGAATGTTTAAGTATAAGCCCAAACTCGTAGCTAAAGTAGTGTTTTTACACCTGTAAGAAAATGTAAGAATATGTCTTCTGAATTATTTACGTCAGCAGTCATGGATTGTCAAGCTTTTTAAACACACCATCAAGTGTTAGAAAGTGCCATATAATTTACTTCTAGTTTCCTTAGCAATTTCTTCTCTTCCTGAACACTCACCGTTCTTAAACAAGCTAGTGGAACGCTTGCTTAACATGGCAAAGTGCTTATCACAGATGCTTGTCACCTATGGAATTTCTTCTTAATAACCAACAAGGTTTGCCCTTCAGAGTAAAGCACAATGAAGGTCTTTGTGACTTAGGCCTTTGGTATGTATTTGACTACCACCCATCTGTTAGTTTGTTGTACTGTGGTGGCTTGCATGTTGCTATGATGCTGGAATCTATGCCACTGGTGTTTCAGATAACCAGCAGGGTCACCCATGGTGGACAGGTTTCAGCAGCGCTTCAGGACTAAGACAGACTAAGAAGAAAGACTTGATGACCTACTTCTAAGAATTAACCAATAAAAACCTTATGGATTATAGTAGAATGTTGCCTGATTTGCTTGCTTTGGATATGTCATCAGGAGGGATCAATCACTAGAGGAAGACATCACGTTTGATGAAGTAGAGGACCAATGAGGGTATGGGAGACCCTCGACGAGATGGATTGGCACGGTAGCCACAACAATGAACTCAGACATACTGGTGATTTGAGGAAGATACAGGACGGGGCAGCATTTTGTTCTGCTGTACATATGATCTCCATGAGTCAGAGTCAACTCTACTGCCACTAACAAAAACAACAGTGCATTTGAATGCTTCGTTGCTTTAGGGGGCTCTGAAAGGTGGGAGCAGGCCTTGTGCCAAAATAAGCCTCAGTTGCACACAGCATGACTGGGGTATGAGGTCAGATCTAGGTTTGAGGCCAACCAGAACAGAAGCATTGAAATCAGGCACTGTGATGTTTAAAATACACACAAATGATCTTAATAACCAATAAACGTGCTTCCTGTGCTAGATACTATTTCTTTGTGCCCATAAAATTTGTAATAATGTTTAGTCCTCACACCAGAATTTTACAAAAATGATTTGAAAAATGTATCCCAAAAGAAACAGGCAAAAACCAATATTCAGTGCTACAAATTTCTATACGTGTTTCTCTAGCTTCCTCTGTGATTCCCATAAGACCCCGCGTTTCATAAGAAAGATCATCAGACCCTTGCCAGTTCCAAGAAAAAATAAAATACTGCTTTTAAATGCTTTAAAATATGTATATTTTCTCAGTTTGCAGGGAAGAGTGTGGAGGAAACACAGAATTTATTTATGGAAATTAAGCCCAGCTTTCAAAGACTTATGTCTTGTTGTTTTTGTTCATCACAGAAATAGGTGTTCTATGATGAAAGTGCTTACTTACACAAATATTTTCTCTAGGATTTATACCAGTGGGGAAGCTTGAACTTTTTTTTTAGATATCATGTTCCCTCTTTCTGAGATATCATGCTCTTGAAGGTCATGCCCCGCGTTGGATGTTGTAGTAATATGAAATTGCTTATAGTTGCCAGCACATGTTACTGCAGCCACACCTTTGCTCTTGCTGTTCCTTCTGCCTGGGACATCTGTTGTACAAACATTGCACTTTCTTTTGCTGGCTCATTCTTAATCCGTCTTCAGAACTCAGCTCAGGCATCATCTCCTCCAGGAAATCTGAGCCTCTACTTAGGCGTAATTGCCCCTTCTCTGTGTTCTCGGTGCACCCTGTGCAAACTTCTTAAACCTTATTTTGTTACAGTTGCGTGCGTCTCTTCCATTAACGTATCTGCTCCTTGAAAGCAAATTATTTTTTTAAATGATAATTATATGGCCATCCTTTTATTTTTCTTACTTAATGGTGTCCCTGGGTAGTGCAAACAGTTAACACACTTGGCTGCTAACGCAAAGGTTGGTGGTTCAAGGCACCTGAGAAGAAAAGCTTGGTGATCTATTTCCCAAAAAAATCAGCCATTGAAAACCCTATGGAGCACAGTTCTACTCTCACACACATGGGGTCGCCATGAGTCAGAATTGACTCTGTGGCAATTGGTTGGTTTTTGGTATGTTGGCCATCCTTTTATTTTTCTTGTTTAAAATCATAATATTAACCATCTTCCAAACTTTAGGTTTAGTTAAATAATCCTCAATGGAAACATGAAACTTTGTGTGAAATGCACACTATCATTATTTTGTTACTGTTAAACAGAAACAATTTAGATGAAGATTCTATCTAAATTTCAGGGTCCTAAAGCATACTGTTGATGCTAAGCAAATAATGGACTGCAATACCTATTTTTAAAAATTGACTCATTTCCTGCTTTTGCTTTGTATATGTGTGTGTGTGTTTTCCGTTTATGCTTCCATTTCTTTCTTTCTTCTCTCCTTCCTTTATTGACCCCTTATTGTTCTCTGTTAAACTGATTTTCTTTCCTCTCATTTTCGAAGAGCAGTTCATTGTTGATGAAGTTTGCAATCACGTTATAGGTCTGGGCTTCTAAGACTAGCCCAAAGGAGACACAGTTTATTTCCCCTTAGGAGCCGTATCTGAAAGCCATATACCCGTCACCCAGTGAAGTGTGGTATCTGGGCTATGACCACATGGCCTAACAATAATCATAATAGTTGGCACTCACCTCATGTTTGTTATGTGCCAGACCCTGGGCTAAGAGCTTTATGTGCAACAGTTCTATGAGGTAACAACTGCTATTATACCTTTTTACAGATGAGGACACAGACTCGAAGAATTTAATAACTTGCCCAGCATTGTGCAAGTAGTAAGTGCAGAGCTGGGATTAAGAACCAAGGTTCACCAGATTTCAGAATCTGTGCTTTTAAGAAAATGTAAATACACACACACACGTATTTTTTTTAAGTAAAACAATTTACAGGAAGTTGCAAAGAAATGTACGGGGAGGTCTTGTACAACCTCCCCCCCCCACCCTACTTCCCCCCAATGTTGACATTTTATATAACTAGTACAATATCAAAACCAGGAACTTGGCATTGGTGCAATTCACAGAGCTTATTCCAATTTTAAGATTTTAGGGAGCCCTGGTGACACAATGGTTAGGCCCTCAGCTGCTATCCAAAAGGTTGGCAGTTCAAACCCACCCAGTTACACTGCAGGAGAAAAACCTGGTGATCTGCTTCCGTAAAGATTAAAACCTAGAAAACCCTATAGGGCAGTTCTGCTCTGTCTCAAGGGGTCACTGTAAGTCAAAATTGACTTGATGGCACACAACAACAACATTCTGATTTTACCTAATTATATATGCAGTCATTTGTGTGTGTGTTTGTGTGTGTATATAGTTGTATGTAATTTTATCACGTGTAGCTTGTGTAATTACCACAATTGAGATAAATAATTTTCATCACCACAAGACTCCCTCATGCTATGCCTTTATAGCCACACTTAACCCCTTCTCCCCCATCCCTAAACCCTGGCAACCACTATAATGTTCTCTGTCTCTATAATTTTGTAGTTTCAAGAATGTTATATACATGGCATCATATAATATGTAACCTTTGAGATTGGCTTTTTTCACCCAGCATAATTCCTTTGAGGTCTATCCAAGTTGTGTCTATCAATGGTTTGTTTCTCTTTACTGCTGAGTAGCGTTAAATGGTATGGATTCACCCATTGAAGGACATTTTGATTGTTTCCAGTTTTTGGATTACAAATAAAGCTACTATAAATATTTTTGTGCAGGTTTTTGCAGGAACATAGGTTTTCACTTCTCTGGAGTAAATGCCAAAGAGTACAATTGCTGGGCCATATGGAAAGTGCATTTTTAGTTTTAGAAGAAACTGCCTGACTATTTTCCAGAATAACTATAACATTTTATATTCCTACCAACAATGCATGAGTGATCATTTCTCTACATTCCTGCCACCATTTGGTGTTGTCACTATTTTTTAACCTAGGCATTCTGATAGTTACGTAGTGATATCTCATTTTGGTTTTAATTTGCATTTTCCTAATGGTTAATACAGTCCCTGGGTGGTACAAATGGTTTGTGTTCAACTACTAACCTAAAGGTTGGCAATTTGAATGTGCCCTTCGGTGCTAAGGGAGAAAGGCCTGGCGATCTGCTTCCACAAAGATTACAGTAAAGAAAACTCTATGGAGCAGTTCTATTCTAACACATGGAGTTACCGTGAATTGGAATAAACTCCACCACAACGGATCTGGCTTTTTTTTTTTTTTTTAAATGGCTAATGATGTTGAACATCATTTGATGGATTTATTTACCACCTGTACATCCTCTTCAGTGAAATATCTGTTCATGTCTTTTGCTCATTTTCTTATTGCATTGCTTATTTTATAATGTTAAGTTTTGAGAGTTCCTTATATATTCTATATTCAAGTCCTTTATTGAATATGTAGTTTGCAATTTGTATATTCATCCTCTTAACAGCATCTTTCTCAGAGCAAAAGTTTTAAATTTTGATTGCGTCCAGTTTATCAGTTTTTCCTTTTATGGACCATGCTTTTAGTGTTGAGTCTAAGAAATCTTCAGCTAGCTGTAAGTTCTGAAGATTTTCTCCTGTGTTTTTTCCTAGCGGTTTATAGTTTTGCATTTCACAGTTAAGTCCATGATCCATTTTGAGTTAATTTTTATGTAAGGTATGAGGTTTAAGTTGAGGTTCATTTTTTCCTCTATGGATGTCCAGTTACTCAAATGAACATCATTTGTTGAAAAGACTATTCTTCCACCATTGAATGCTTTTGCATCTTTGTAAAAAGTCTTTTGGGCATATTTATGAGTCTATTTTGGAATTCTCTATTCTGTTTCATTTATCTATGTGTCTGTTCCACCACCAGTGCTTCACTGTCTTGATTACTGTAACTATATAGTAAGCCTTCACATCGAGTCGAGTGATTCCTCCCACTTTATTCTTCTTTTTCACAATTATTTTAGCCGTTCTAGTTTTTTTTGCTTTCCCATATAAATTTTAGAATAAGCTTGTCTATGTTTTTAAAAAAATCCTTCTATGACTTTGATAGGAATTTTATTAAACCTATTTAATAATTTGGAGAGAACTGACATCTTTACAATATTAAGTTTTCCAAACCATGAACATGGTATGTATTTCCATTTATTTAGGTCTTCTTTGATTCCTTTCATCAGCATTTTGTAATTTTTGGTATAGGATTCTGTAAATGTTTTGTTAAATATATACCCAATTATTTAATTTTTTAGAACAATTGTTAAGTGGTATTGTGTTTTTAATTTTGGTTTCTACCTGTTTGTTTTAGTATATGGAAATGAAATTGATTTTTGCACATTCATTTTGTATCCTGTAACCTTGCTGAACTCACTTATTAGTTCTAGGAGTTTATATTTTGTTTGTTGTTTGTTTTTAAAAAATTAGATTCTTTGAGACTTTCTATGTAGACAATTGTGCCATCTGCCAATAGGGACAATTTTATTTCTTCCTTGCCAATCTGTATACATTTTATTTCTTTTTCCTGCCTTATTGTATTTTTTTTTTTTAACATTTTATGATTGAAACTTCCCCTGGTGGCGCAGTGGTTAAGAGCTCAGCTGCTAATCAAAAGGTCCACAGTTTGAATCTACCAGCTACTCCTTGGGAACCCTGTGGGGCAGTTCTACTCTGTCCTGTAGGATCACTATGGGTTGGAATCAACTTGATGGCAACAGGTTATTTTTATGATCTTAGCAGCTGTTGATCAATATTTAGATCCATTAAATTATCATGGCTTGCAAAATGGTAATATTCTCATTCTCACATCACTTCTTATTTAGCTGTAATACTTTTATAAAGCAAAGCTTCTCATCTTCACTCATGTACTTGATAATACAGTTTGTGTAAGAAAGGTAGTATGAATGCTTGCTTATTCTCCCTTTATTTACCAGTTTTCAAAGTAATGAGTTAATTTCCTGGTGTCCTCTAAGAGTGACTAAAAATGTTATTTTTAGGATCATCCATAAACTCAAGTATTTAGACATATTCAATGTGTTTTAATTTCTTGCAGTCGTTAATTTTATTGCCCTGCCTTTGGCCAGTGAGAGCCTCTTCACCTTGGATCAGGATTAGTCCTTTTGATGCAAGCTTACCTTCCCTTGCTGTCTGTAAGACAAGCTGTTCCAGGAGAGCTTGTGTTTAAACCCTTCACTCTACTGACTCTCCAGTTGGAAAACCACTGGTCTAAATAGTTCAGCATCCTTTACACATGGTACAGAGACGTCATTGATTAGCATAGTACTTTAGATAAATATGACTTTTGAATAAAAATAAAATTCTTTATACTATAAAGCCTTCATTTCAATAAATAACTCATTATTACCATGACATATGTTGAAGAAGAATTTGGTTATATTATTAGGTCTTAACTTTTTAGGACATAGACTCCTTTAGAAGTTGAACTATGGACCTTTCGTTTCACCAGAAACATGCACACACATACACAAATGTTCATGGCTTCAAAACATCCCTTATCCCCACCCCCAAAATGTGCATAAACCTCAGGTTAAAAACTTCTGATTTAGAGCAAGATTTAAAGAAATATATTTACTTACATAAATCTGGAAACTCTTTGATCCTTATTAATGCTTTAAAAAAAAATCTTTTCCCTACTCTATTTATAGAAAATAAACCGTCTTATTAATCCTCTCCTGAAGGGGCCAAAGCCCCTTGGATTCTCTACAACTCTTGGTTGCATAGAGAGAAAAAAAAACACAACTCTGCTTCCAACATTATTACCTTAACGAACTCACTTGATCTGTGCCTGCTTTCTGGTGTACAAAAGGCCTTTGGTCATTAACTTTCTGTTCTCTTTCCCTTTTCAGGTCAACACCAAGATCTTGGGTAATTTTAGGTCATGGCTGTGGAGTTAATGGTCAGGCCTGGGATCACCCAAGCCCAGCTGGATGCAGGGACGTAACTGGGAGTTTCTGTCAGTTCTCAGCCAGCTGTCAGTAGGCAGGCAATTTATTTCCAGAGCCATTGCTCACCTAGATAATGTGAGGCAACAAGGCATAAGCCAGAGCAGGCAATCTCTAAGGAGGATACAGATACCAAAAAACAAAAAACAAAAAAACAGGTTTATGGTCTGATGGAAGTGTAGGGCAAATCTTGATTCTGAGGAAGATTCCTGCCTTAGTCATAAACCTCTTATATGTTTCCTGCTCAGGTAAAGCTCAGAGCTGGCATGCAACCAGAGACTAGTGTTTAGCCAGCCTAGAACCTAAGAGGAAGTGGTTACACTTGCCAAAGGAAATGTGTCTACTAGGTGGAAAATAAGGGCTGATGCTGACACTTTGCAGTGCTCTGCCCTAAACTGGCCAAAGTAGAAGAAAACCATTCAGATTTCACTCTGCCTATCAGATGCATAATTTCTCTATAGGGGTCTTTTTCCAGTCCGAAGGAACTTTCAGACCACTACCATCTTTTAAGTTTTCCCTCTTTCTGCTGCTGTATTTTGCATACAGTTGAGACTAATGAAACTAATTTGCTTTCAAAGGTAATCTATGCTTTTCCTCCTTCTTCTGAATTTGTCTAAAACACATACTTATGCCATAGTTTCCCTGCACTACCAAACCAATTATTTGACCCAAGAGGAGAACGGGAAGGGAAGGATTGAGGGGAGACCTGGGCTAGCTGTCCATGACTTTATGTAGTGCAATGTTAGGAAGTCTGCCTCAGTTTATAAAACAAGAATCATACACATATACACACTATTTGCCAGAAACTAAGAAAACTAAGAAATAATCCTCACAACAACTCTAAAATCTGCCATTTATCCATGAGGAAACTAAAGGTTGTAGAAGTTAATTAATCAGACCAATGTCACAAAACTAGTAAGTGAAGAAAATGGTATTTGCTCTCATGTGCTTCAGACTCCCATATTTAGGTGGAGAATTTGCTTCTCAGCTCTGGCTTCTCTCTCAGTACAATCCGTACAACCCCTCCTCCCCCATCCCATCAGGTAATCTGGCTCAGGGACACTGGTTGACATTAACTTGATCCATAGGAGACTGATTCATGAACCACCAGAATTCTATTTCACAAAGGAAGATATGCCTTTCCAATAAACAAAATATCTGCTGAGGAGGTCCCCGCATCTGTGTCAGAGTGCTTTGTGAGGATTAAATCAAAGAAGAGAGAATTGGATAACCTTGAGGCATTTCATATCCAGACTGGAGAACTTCAAGAATTAAACACACCCTGCAGACCAGTAATGGCTAGAATATTCATGTCTGCCAATTATAGTCTACCTTGGACAGGGCGAGATAGACTCTAAAAGTTTTCTTCTGACCAAAGTCCTCATTTTCTGGACGCCAGGCAACTCAAGGCAGAGAACTCTTACTTACATTATCTGTAGAGTGTTACAACTTTCCAGAATTACTGTATCTTTTAGATCACTGAGCCTGAGGTGATTTTAGCTGTCATCATAGCTTCATTAGCATTGGATAGAATCCATTAGTATTTCTAAACCATTATTCAGGGTGAGTTACTTCTACAATCTCATAACTTAATTGTATGTTGATTATTGATGAGATTTTTGTCTCTAAATTCTGAAGATGTGACTTTCTCAGAGCTTGCAACACTTGTTTTTCCAGCTGGGATAGTATTTAGAATCTGTTCCATTTGAAGAGTTTCATAGATAGACTCAAAATAAGTTACAGAGTTAAGGGCAGTGGTGGTTCAGGGGTAGAATTCTCACATTCCATGTAGGAGACCTGGGTTCAATTCCCACCTCCACCACAGCCATCACCCATCTGTCAGTGGTGCTTTGTGTGTGTGTTGCTATGATGCTGAACATGTTTCAGTGGAGCTTCCAGATGAAGACAGACTATGAAGAAAGGTTTGGCAATCTGCTTCTGAAAATCAGCCAATAAAAACCCTATGGGTCATAACAGTTCCATCCTGTTGTACATGGGGTTGCCATGAGTTGGGCTAACTCAACTGCAGCCAACAACAATAGCAGTTATCCATACTGTGAACTCTTGTACTTAAGAACAAATGGGTAGACCATGCATATGTTTTATGTACTTTTTTGTATGTGACATATTTCATACATTCATAACGATCAAACGGATAGGAAGAACACCTCTTCAGACCACAACGTGTCCTAGCCTCACAAAGAGATAATGGATGGAAAGATTTCAGGGAGAAATTAACATTTGATTCTTTCTTCAGGCCATAACAGACTTTCTCTTCTTTGGCTCTAAAAGGAACAAATCCATCTTACTCAAGGGACCATGTTTCTCTGTGCATCAAAAAGCTTGTCAAGGAGCCAGCTACACCAAGAGAGAGCTCTAGAATTCCCATGTAATATGTTTTCAATCAGGAAAGCTTGCTCAAACACTGAGGAGGCTCATTATTTAGCAATGGGACATGGTATAGTGACATGAGCCAGGAGGACTCTGGGGTCTCTTTTTAAACTGGCCACTTATGACCTTGTGCAGTTTGCCCACTTTGTGAATTGGTTATGAAACTGAAATACAATAATGTGTTTGAAAGTGTTTTGAAAACTGTAAAATGCTATACAAATGCCAGTTGTTACTTGACAGCAAAGCAATGGCAGCCAGTGAAAAAGGAATCAGTTGAAAGCAATTGGTGCAAAAACTTTTTCAAGCACCAAACAATAACAGCTGATGTTTACTGAGCACTTACCATATGCCAGGCACTGTTCTAAATGTTTTTCGTGTATTTACTTATTTAGTCCTCACAGTGCCCTAATAAGGTAGATATTATTATAGTTCCCATTTTACAGATAAGAAATACTGAGTTGCAGAAAAGTTAAGCTACCTGCCCAAGGTAACATACCTAGTAAGAGATGAAGCTGGGGTTCAAATGTAGGCAGTCTGGCTCCAGAGCCCTGATTCTTGTGCAATAAACTTCCTAACCGAGGCTGGCATTACCCTTCATAACTGAAGTGATAACAGGTATCCTTCATACTGAAGTGAAAGAGATTTAGCATGCATGTCTCAAATGGTTCAAACTGTGATGAATAAAGACATTTTCTAAGAAATAGGCATATACTCTAAGAATATGGATTTAACTCCCTTCCAATCCTAGTCTTCATATTTTTACGTCCTGTGTAAACCTTAGAGGTATGCAGCCCCTAAACATTCATGTAAAGCCATCCCTTACACACCCAATTCATCAGCAAAATGGTGGTCATGGTCTTCATTAATCTTTTAAGATCCAGTAAGGTTGAAAATGGTGAAATAAGAAGGTGTAGTGGAAAAGCCTTGAAAATTAAAATGTTAGACAAGTATTTTATGTGGAATTATATTAAAAATAATATAATTCTAGTAATTTTACTTTTTTATTAATCTTCTAATGGTGATTGGCTCTGAGTTTTTTTTTTTTTTTTTTTTATCGTACTTCAGGTGAAGGTTTACAGAAAAAATAGTTTCTCATTAAACAGTAGTACACATATTGTTTTATGACATTGGTTAACAACCCCACGACATGTCAACCCTCTCCCTTCTCGACCATTTTTTTTTTTTTTGGTGAAAATATACATAGCCAAAGATACACAATTTCAAAAATTTCTACATGCACAGTTCAGTGACACTGACTACGCTCTTCCAGTTGTGCTGCTATTCTCACTTTAGATGAAGGTTTACAGAACAAAATAGTTTCTCATTAAAGAGTACACATGTTGCCCCGTGACAATGGTTAACAACCCGACTACACATCAACACCGTCCTTACTCAACCTTGGGTTCCCTATCACCAGCTTTCCTGTCCCCTCTGCCTTGTAGTCCTTGACCCTGGCTGCTGTGCCTCGTTAGTCCCGTTTTGTTTTATGGGGCTTCCAATCCCCCGCTGAACAGTGAACCTCGGAAGTGACTTCACCACTGAGCTAAAAGAGTGTCTGGGGGCCATACTCTCGGGGTTTCTCCAGTCTCTGTCAGGCCAGTAAATCTGGTCTTTTTTGTGTGTGTTAGAATTTTGTTCTACATCCTTCCCCAGCTCTGTCCAGAACCCTCTGTTGTGATCTTGGTCAGAGCAGTCAGTGGTGGTAGCCGGGTACCATCTAGCTGTACTGGACTCAGTCTGGTGGAGGCCTTGGTAGCTGTGGTCCATTAATCCTTTGGACTAATCTTTTCCTTGTATCCAGTTCTCTTCATTCTCCCTTGCTCCTGAAGGGGTGAGACTGGTATTTTTTTTTTTTTTTTTTGATAAAATTGTATTACCAGAATCATCCCATGATACATTTGGCAGCATTTTTCCCTCATCAGCATCAATTGGTAGATTTTTTTCAGATTCCCTTTATTCATTTCTTTTGTTTTACCCCTTATACCTTCTAACGGCTTGATTTGTCACATTTCATATTTTATAAATTCTATAAATTCTCAGTGAATAGTTCCTATAGCTGCTTTGTCACCTAGATCAAAACCAGCAAAGCATGCTATCCTAGACTTCGTCCTTACTCTCTGTATCTAATCATCATGTTTTTTGCCACCTACTTAGTTCTCAAATCTCATTTTCCTTGCCATTGTCTTTTTTTAGGCCCTTATCACTTTTTATCTTCTTTCACTTTTTAGAAATATATATTAATTCATTGCAAATACCTTTTTTCAAGAACATAAATGACGACTATACATGTGGACTTCACTGGAGAATCAAATTGACTACATCTATGGAAAGAGACAATCGAAAATCTCAATATTATCAATCAGAACATGGCCAGGGGCCCACTGCAGAATAGATCATCAGTTACTCATTTGCAAATTCAAGTTGAAGCTGAAAAAAATCGGAGCAAGTCCACAAGAGCCAAAATACGACCTTGAGTATATCCCACCTGAATTTAGAGACCATCTCAAGAATAGTTTTGATGCATTGAACACTAATGACCGAAGACCAGACGAGTTGTGGAATGACATCAAGGACATCATACATGAAGAAAGCAAGAGGTCATTCAAAAGACAGGAAAGAAAAGACCAAAATGAATGTCAGAAGAGACTCTGAAACTTGCTCTTGAATGTTGAGTAGCTAAAGTGGGCAGAAGAAATGATAAAGTAAAACAACTTAACAGAAGATTTCAAAGGGTGGCTCGAGAAGACAAAGAAAAGTATTATAACAAAATGTGCAAAGACCTGGAGTTAGAAAATGAAAAGGGAAGAACACGCTTGGCATTTCGCAAGCTGAAAGACTGAAGAAAAAATTCAAACCTCCAGTTGCAACATTGAAGGAGTCTATGGGCAGAATATTGAACAATGCAGGAAGCATCAAAAGAAGATGGAAGGAATACACAGTCACTGTACCAAAAAGAAATGATTGACATTCAACCATTTCAGGAGGTAGCATATAATAGAGAACTGACGGCACTGAAGGAAGAACTCCAAGCTGCGCTGAAGGGAATGGCAAAAAACAAGGCTCCAGGAATTGATGGAGTACCAAATGAGATGTTTCAACAAGCAGATGCAGCACTAGAAGTGCTCACTCATCCATGTCAAGAAATTTGGAAGACAGCTTCCTGGCCAACCAACTGGAAGAGATCCATATTTGTACCCATTCCAAAGAAAGGTGACCCAACAGAATGTGGAAATTACCAAACAATATCATTAATATCACACACAAGTAAAATTTTGCTAAAGATCATTAAAAAACGGTTGCAGCCGTACATCGACAGGGAACTGCCAGAAGTTCAAGTCGGATTCAGAAGAGGACGTGGAACGGGGGTTTCATTGCTGATATAAGATGGATCTTCGCTGAAAGCAGAGAATACTGGAAAGATGTTTACCTGTGTTTTACTGATTATGCAAAGACATCCAGCGGCGTGGATCATAACAAATTATGGGTAACATTGCGAAGAATGGTAATTCCAGAACACTTAATTGTGCTTATGAGGAAACTGTATACAGATCAAGAGGCAGTCATTTGGGCAGAACAAGGGGATACCGCGTGGTTTAAAGTCAGGAAAGGTGTGCGTCAGGGTTGCAACCTTACAACCTACTTATTTAATGTGTATGCTGAGCTAATAATCTGAGAAGCTGGACTATACGAAGAAGAACGCAGCATCAGGATTGGAGGAAGACTCATTAAAAACCTGCGATATGCAGGTGGCACAACCTTGCTTGCTGAAAGTGAAGAGGACTTGAAGCACTTACTGATAAAGATCAAAGACTACATCTGTCAGTATGGATTGCACCTCAACATAAAACAAAAATCCTCACAACTGGACCAATAAGCAACATGATAAATGGAGAACAAGTTTAAGTTGTCAAGGATTTCATTTTTACTTGGATCCACAATCAACACCCATGGAAGCAGCAGTCAAGAAATCAAAAGATGCATTGCATTAGGATAATCTGCTGCAAAAGACTTCTTTAAAGTGTTAAAAAGCAAAGATGTCATCTTGAGGACTAAGGTGCGCCTGACTCAAGCTATGGTGTTTTCAATCACCTCATATGCATGCGAAAGCTGGACCATGAATAAGGAAGACCAAAGAAGAGTTGACACCTTTGAATTATGATGTTAGTGAAGAATATTGACTACACCATGGACTGCCAGGAGAATGAACAAATCTGTCCTGGAAGAAGTATAGCCAGAATGCTCTGTAGAAGCAAGGAGGACAAGACTTTGTCTCAGGTACTTTGGACATGTTATTAGGAGGGACTAGTCTCTGGAAAAGGACATTATGCTTGATAAAGTAGATGGTCAGTGAAAAAGAGGAAGACCCTCCATGAGATGCACTGACACAGTGGCTCCAACTATGGGCTCAAACATAGCAACGATTATGAGGATGGCACATATCCAGGCAGTGTTTCATTCTTTTGTACATAGAGTTGCTAGAAGTCGGAACCAATTTGATGGCACCTAACAACAACAACATATTAATTCATCTTTGTGTGCCTAATAATATAAAATTAAAATGCATAACATAATGCAAAAAAGTCAACTTGATCGGGCTTCCCCTGAACACATCTGGAACAATTTGAGTGAGAAAATAAATATTGACCGTAATGAACTATAACATAGACATTCATGAACCCATACTGACATAACTAAGTAAATGAATAAAAAGTAAATAGCAAAGGAGGTCTTCTTTATAGTAGAATTCCAGCTAATATGTAGAAAGCATGATGGAATTAGAAAAATTGTGTTTTAGCAACTGCCATAGCAAAAACTGATTCAGGCAAGAATCATCAATGGATGCTAAAAATGGGTGGGTGAAAATATAATGAGAAAGAGGAATGCAGAGAGTCTCAAAGCATGTCCACAGAAGATACTCATTAATTACAAAGGGAAAATAGTAACTTTACATTGGAGAATCCTTACAGTGCATTAAACAAGTTATGTTATAACTGCTAATGGGACAAATTAATATCACATGCCTCCTGAAATGATCCACTGAGAAGGACCTAACAGCACTTCTCTAGTATGTTTGACAAAAATACATAACCTAGATCTAACTATAAGGCAATATAGAGGTATTCTTCAAAAATAATTGTCCTATACTCTTCAAAAAATATTAAGGTCATGGAAGAGTAAGTAGGACTGGGGAACTGTTTCCAACTACAGAAATCTAAAGTGACATGATAATTAAATGCAATTTGTAATTTCCAATTTGATTCTGGAACAGAAAACAATTTTTCCCTTTCACTGTAAAAGACATTAGCTGGACAACTGATGAAATTTGATTATCTGTAGACTATAGTATCTATGTTCATTTCTCGATTTTTATCACTGTATTGTGGTTATGTAAGAGAATGGCCTTGTCTTTTAAGAAATACACACTTCAGTGTTTAGGGATACAGAGACATTATGTGAGAAGAAAATTTAAACTAGGTTCTCTCCTCACATGCTTTTTTATGAAGTCATGTGGCAATCTACCATAGTAATTGTCTCTCAGTCTCTTTAACTCTCCCTCTTTTTCTATGTCGTTCTTCCTCTTTTTCTTCCTCCTACCTCTTTTCTCCCTGCCCCTCCCAAATCTGTGAGGACACTATTTCAATTATTTTTGCCTCATCCTGAGCTGAGTACTCTGCTTGAGATATTGGCATTCAGTGGTGGTTACTGAATGAATGAATACAGTGATTTTAAAGTATCCTGTAAGCTATTATTAAGCAGATGCTCTGCCAGACAACCCATAGCAATATGACTTCTATTTATTGAAAAAAACTCTACAGGAGACCCTAGGAATTATATAATATACTGCCGTTGAGTCGATTACAACTCATGGTGACCTCATGTGTGCAGAGTCAAACTGCTCCATAGAGTTTTCAAGGCTGTGACTTTTCAGAAGCAGATCACCAGGCCTGTCTTCTGATGTTCCTCTGAGTGGGCTTCAACCACCAACCTTCTGGCTAGTAGCTGAGTGCTTAATAATTTTTGCCACCCAGGGACTCCTAATATATATAGAAAATACAAAATAACCACAGAATACAGCTTAGGCAAGCTAGTGGGCTGTTTAAGCAGTACTAGGTTAATTTTGATTGCACACAACAAAAACAGGTTAATTGAAATTCTGAGAAGGTTGGTTGGTTTTATGTAAGGAAAACTCATACCCAACTCACCTTTAGAATGCTGAGTGAGGTATTTCAGTGAGTGTAATGAGGGCCATCCATCGATGTAATTTACTTAGATTTTTCACAGACTTTTGATAAAGGTTCACATCTAAGGTCGGGGTAGGAATGTGGTTGGAATGTTCAAGGAAGAGCTGAGGTGGTGAGATAGAAAAAGTGGTTAAAAAAAAAACAGAGGTGGAGGTGGCAAACAAGGACTAAATCAGGTAAGTCCTATAGGCCATAGTAAGGATTTGGGATCTTACTGTGTTGCCTTTGGAAGTTTTTGAGCATGACATCTGATTTATAGCTGTAAAGGATCTGGCTGCTGGGAGAAAAATTGACTATAGTGGAGTAAGAATGGAACCATTAAGGCCAAGCAGAAGGCTGTTGCAGTAGGCGGTGGTGAGTTGGACTATGATAGTAGTAGTAGTAATAGCGGTGAGAAGTGTTTACTTTAGAATACATATTGAAAGTAGAGGAGACAGAAATTTACTTATGGTTGAATGTGTGGTATAAGAAAAAGAGAAGAGTCAAGGATAACTTAAAGATTTTTGGCCTGAGCCACTGAATGAATACAATTTGTACTGGTCTCCCTGCCCTCAAGAAATTTATAGTCTAGGAGGGGTGTTCATGGGGGCTGTATTTGAGAGGCAGGGAAATTAGTTAGGTGGCTACTGCAGTCATCCTCAGGAAAGATGAAAAGAATCTGAGCCTGGGTAGTGACTATGGGGAGGCATTCATAGAGGACAGACGTGGGGGACATTCAGGAGGTGAAAAATGCCACTTAGGAAAAAACTTAGGGTTTTTCCAAATAAACTCCTAGTTTAGGGTTATTTACTAACATTGAAGATAGGTAAATTATTCCCAGTAATTCCACTCCTTGGTATATACCCTAGAACAGGCATTGTCTAAAGCCTGTTTTTGTACAGCCCTAAAGCTAAGCCATTTTTAGCATTAAAAAAAATAAAAGGAAAATATGCAACAGAGACCATTTGTGGTTCTCAAAACATAAAATACACCATCTCCTCACTTATCGACATGGTTAAGTTCCAAAAACCAGGTTATTATGCAAAATCAGTGTTATGTGAAAATGGAGGATATTACATCAGATTACAGAATGGAAGATGACTACATCATTACATAACTGACAAATTACATTACTACATAACTACCAAATCACTGAGAATCATGACCCAGCCAAGCTGACACATAACTTTAACCATCAAAGCCAGCCTTACTCTTGCCTTGCACCTTGGTGTTACTGCCAGACGTATGTAGTTAACGTGCAAAATAGGCAGATAGTAGATTTTTCACTATTGCTGTAAATGCGAAATGTAGGATAACGAGATAGTCGATAAGTGAAGAGATGGTGTATCTTTTAAAGTTTGCTGACCTCTACCCTAGAGCTGTTGTTGTTTGCCCTCGAGTGGAGGTGTGTGTCAGAGGTTACAACCACCAGTCTTTTGCTAGTAGTCAAGTGCTTAATCACTTGCGCTACCGAGGAGCTCCTAGAGCAGTAGTTCTTATTGTGTGGTTCTTGGAGCAGTGGCAGCAGGCACACTTGGGTGCTTGTTAGAAATGAAAATTCTCAGGCCTCAACACAGACCTACTTAATCAGAAACCCTGGGAGTGGTGCCCAGCATTCTGGTTCAACAAGCTGTTCAGGTGATTTCAATGCATGTTAAGATCTGAGAACCTTGCTCCAGAGAAACTTTTGCACCTGTGCATCACCATACACATTTAAGGATGTTTTTAACAGCATTGTGCATAAGTGCCCCAAACTGGAGACAACTGAAATGTCAATAAACAGTAGAGAAGACAAACTGTGGCATATTCACACAATAAGCATTCTATAGCTTGTTGTTAATAAGAGTCTGAACTGTGGAAGCAGACTGCTTGTGTTTGAATCCAAACTCCATCAAATACTAGCTGTGTGGCCTTGGGTAAGTTACTTGACCTTTCTATCCCTCATCTATAAAATAGGCATAAAAATAGTAACTATTTCATAAGGTTATTGTAATTACATAAAGTTATTAGAACTGCGCCTGGTACAAAAGTATTAGATTTAAAGGGAAATCTGCATGTACAGGGTGTCCCCGGATAACAAATGAGTTCCATTCCTAAATCTGTCTTTAAGTCGAATTTGTATGGAAGTCAGAGCAGTTAGGTATGGTTCATATCTAGTGTAAGTCAAATGTTTGTCTTAGTATATAGCATACAGTGTACCTTTCCATGCCTAAAAAACATTAAAGAAACACTTCCAGATACCCTAAAACATCTTTAGCATAATAATAGTTATAATAATAATGTTGTGATGCACATCACAAAGTAGCACTGATTTGTTATTAGGAGCCATTGTATGTACCTCGAATTTTAAATATAGTAGGCTTTATGGAGGTTGGTTCATAACAACTGGTTGTACTAAGTTGGACGTTCATAACCCGGGGACTGCCTGTATTATATTTTAAGGAAAAATATGTCAGGGTTCATTTCATAAAAGAGATCATCTGCCCATAAGGTTGCTTAATCATTTTGTTACATACAGCATAGAGGTAGAGACAATGTAAACTTTGGAAGGTTCAAATGTTGGCATTGCCTCTGTAAGCCTCAGTTTTCACTTGTGTCAAATACCTTTAAATTGTCCTTGTAAGATTGTGAAGAAAACTGAGGAAATTTATGTGCCTGAATCATGACTGGTACATGGTAAGCACTAACCGAAGTTTTGTTCTCTTTTCTTATCTAATTGCTCTTCCATTTCTTTCACCATTTTCTCTGCTTTTGCTTTCAAATTTCCTCTATCTTGATGCTCTCTGAGAAACATTGTCAGCCCTAAGGTAGCTCCTTGATTACAAGATTTGGCTTTTTTTCTGTGAATCAAGGTCAGATACAAGCCCCAGAGTCACTGTCTAGTCTTTTCCACAGCTATACCCCAGGGGCAAGCTTGCGCCTAGATCTAGGGCAGGACTGTAATCCTGGTATCTCCAAGGATTTCAGCCTTTTAGTAAGTAAAATGTTTAGCAATGCCTAAATGCATAACCCCAACAGGCCCTTTGCTATACACTGCTTTGAATTGTTAAGCGTATGACCTTCTCTATCGGGTTTAAGGCCTCCATTTAATAAGGTGGGTTAGTAAACAACATAAGTGAGTTTAGCATGCAAACAGCTGAAACCACTAGCTGCATTTTATGCTCGTTTAGAGTATCAACCTGCAGGCTCCTACTTCAGAGAGAAAATTACAAAATTCCCTCCCTTTTAACATTTCTAATCCAAGGGGGGCAGGAGTATCAGTCTCAAAACGCAGTAGACACAGCGCTGCAGCGAACCGGCTCTTGTTTGGGAGAGATCTCGGGGGACAGCGAACCTGCAGCCAGGTAGCCTCCTAGTGACGTCAAATCAGCGGACTCTAGTCCCGGCTTATAGGCCGGTTCCGGTTCCCCGGCTTTCCGGGCGCGAGCGTACGCGAGCGCGGCGGCGTTCTGCGCGTGCTCCGCAAAGGGACGCGAGAAGGTTGGGTCGGCTCGCGAAGGAGATGCCTGATTGGCTAACGCTGTGCTGGGGGGTTCCCTGGCCCTTTCGGCAGGGGTAAAACAATAAGAGGGGGCGGTGGCAAAGGGGGCGGGACGTCCGTGTTCCTTGTCGTTCGCCGCAGAGCCTGTCGCCCGGGAAGAAGTAGTTGTGAGGGGAAACACGCTCGTGGCAATTCAGCTTACTAAGCTTGAGGTTTGTTGGAGGGAGGGACCAGCAAGCAAAAACAATCCTTGCAGCCGCATCTTGGCGACTCTCCTGCTGACCTCGCGCGACGTACCCGCCGCCGCTGTTGGTTGGAGGTGTGTACGGGGGCCGGTAGGGGAGGCCGGTGTGGTGGTCGGAAGGGGACATTCCTTTCGCGCGTCGCGGCTCGAGGCAACCGTCCTGTGCTTGAGCCCTGGGTGTCGGAGGTGTAGCGGCAAAGACATTGTTCTTGCCGGCTGCGTACGCTGCGGTGTGTGCGTGAGAGAAGCTGAGTCTTTTCTCTCAGGTGAGGGATGGAAAGCCGCGTGGGAAGGGAAGTGACCGGCGTACGTTGTGCGGACGGAGGGCTCTGAGGGTACAGGTGGGGTTGGGGTTAGATGGGGATGAGGCGGCGAAGTGGGGAGGGGGACGCAGCAGCTCCCATAGGGGCGCTGATAGAGGCTTGATACTGAAAGGAGAGTGGGGCTTTCTGGAGAGGATGTTTTAGGGAGGGAAGGAGACCCTCGTTGTTTCCGACTCGTTTGCGGCTCTTAATTCCAGGTTCCTTCGGAGCTGGGAGGCCGGCGCCGCCCCGCCCGTGGGGGAGGGGAAAAGAGGCTCTGTCGGAGGCAGAAGCGACGCAGATGCGAAAGTAGCTGCCTCCGGGCACCATTTCTGTGGACGGAAACAAAATCTGGGTTTGAAGGCAGCTGCCGCTTTGCTTACCCGATACCTAGTGTTCCGTCGTCTTTGACCCTCCTCGGGTTTTGTCCAGACGTGTGCAGATATCTGGCAGTTACGTGCGCCTCTTTCGTGCTCTTATTATGCAGACGATCTTTTATTGACCCAGGAATAGAAAAGATGTTTGAGTGCTTTGGGGGA
Source organism: Dugong dugon (assembly GCA_030035585.1). Taxonomy (NCBI): domain Eukaryota; kingdom Metazoa; phylum Chordata; class Mammalia; order Sirenia; family Dugongidae; genus Dugong; species Dugong dugon. The sequence continues at coordinate 51,952,254 of CM057463.1, forward strand.
GTGGGCTTCTGCCTATCTTACCACTTATTGGGGAAGGGAAGGCGAGGGAGCGCGTAAGCTTCCCTTGGGTGTGTTGATTTTGTTTGTCGAATCTGATTGAATTGTCTCTGTGTCTTTAAAAGCTGATTTCTTAAGATGGCCTTCTGCCGCTTTGGGGCGAATATAGATTTGCATCTACCATTTTCCACGTGGATCGAAGAATTTTCCCCAAAGGATACCTAATTTCTTACTGTTTGGGAGGTGTGCTTTTACCCTGTTTTTTAAAAAAGCACGTGCACCGACCCTGGAGTAATAACAAAGTTGTTCTCCACTTCCCGTATGATTGTTGTGATAATTAACTTTGGGTGAAATACTAGCTTTTAAGTTCAAGGCTCCACGTCTTGTTCTAATCTTCCAAACATCAGCATTGCACATACCTGGATCTGTGAACCATTAACTGCAGTTTGGGGAGCTCCCTCTACTTGAGGGAACCATTGCCGTCGAGTCGATTCCAACTCATAGCGACCCTATAGGACAGAACTGCCCCATAGAGTTTCCAAGGAGCGCCTGGTGGATTCGAACTGGTGACCTTTTGGTTAGCAGCCATAGCACTTAATCACTACCCACCAGGGTTTTTTGCTTGAGGGGAAGAAGCTGGTAATTCTTTGTCCAGCTCCATATTTGGCAGTTAAAGCAAAGTTTCCAAGTAAACGTTTGCCCTGTTAGTATCCATTGGTCCTTTCAATGCTCAAGATGCCTAGTCTTTTTTTTTTTTTTTAAAAGGTGTAATCAGTTTGAACCTCTCAGGATTCAACTGTGTTGTTATTTGTCGATACTACCCTAATTTCTAAAAAAAAATTGGTCATGTGTATCGTTGTGTTATGATTTAATCTCTATACATAGGCTGTTTAATTCTAGAAGGTATCAAGGAATTGCAGGGAGGATAAGGGCCTCAGATGGATTGCTTAACTATCTAAGAGCTGTCATGGTTCAGGTTGTTGAAATATTTAGGGTTGAAATACTAATAATGGTAAACAAGTATCAAGAGTGGCATGAACCAGAATGGTTGTGGGGTGGATGAGGATCAGAGGAAGAAGGTGAAGAAGAAAACAAGTCATTTGACAACTTGATAGTCTTAAGTGTTAATTTAGCAGCTGATCATTTGGGTTGTCAGCAGGTAATTAACTCCTGGTTTGAATAAAGTCTTGGCACTTTTGGTATCAGGAAATATTCATTATCCATATTTGACTTATGAGAGATCAAAAATCAAAATTTCAGTGTCAGTTACTAAAAATCTGTTAGTAGTGCCTTTAGATTCTTAACAGCTTTCTTATCCTGAAGAATTATTTCTGTTGATGACCAGTTATTAGTATTAGAAATCCTTTCCTGGGTTGCTGTAAAAAAATTTTTTCCCCTATTTTTGTGCTAAGTGGATATGAGGACAGTGAATCATCCCCTTTCAAGCCTAGATTTGGTAGGCACAAACTTACGAGTTATTTCTGAACTAAAATTTAATAGCAGTTAATTAACAATGACCTAGTTACTCTTCACTAGTAGATACTTGTATAGTATTGATAGAACAAGTTGATTTCTCCTAGAACCCCTGGCCTGACATCAGAAGCAGTAGAATCCATTTCTTGGCAGCTGCATCTCAGCTTATTTTTAATCTTTTAATTTTTAGATGTTTTAGCCTATTTTGATACTTTAGAAGGTATGTTGGGATGACTTTTATTTTTCCTGTTATGTTACTGTTCTGTATTCCTTCTGCTTTTTAGCTCCTCTCAACTGTTTCTCAAAGAAGCTAACAGTTGAATTTTTTTGTATTCTTGTGTCATTGGATGCTTTTCAAAGGGGTCGTCTTAACGTGGTGTAATGAAAACGTCACTGTAGGCAGGAGGCCTGGTTTCAAATCCTCTCTTAGAATTGATGAACCTGAGCTCTTTTCCTTAGGCTCTCTGAACATCAGTTTCTTTTTCTATAAATGGAGTGATTATGCTGTTTATTTCAAAGAAATAGACTTATTAAAGGATAATACATAAATTTTGTTTTTGTGGGACAACATTTCCTGTTTTTTAATCCTTGGCCACTTTTTTTTGGCCGTTTAATATCACATTTATTCACGTATGGTATTAATCTGAAAAGCCCAAATTTTAAGAATTACTGAGTTTTAAATGCTCTGAGTGAATTATGATTATTACACACACATACACACACAGGACTTTATATATACACACATATCAAAAGCTAATTATAAAGTAGTAATAGCGTTTTTTTTATTAATAGCAGTCATTTAACAGACAATATGCTTTATCCTTGGGATGTGTTTTATTTCCTTTTTTTTTTTTTTTTTTAATAATATTTTATTGAGTTTTGGTGAAAATTTACACAGCAAGTTAGGTTCCCATTTGACAGTTTACACACAAATTGTTCAGTGGCCTTGGTCACTTTTAATAGCTTCTGAACTTTGAAATTTGCTTCCTTACCTTTGGGTCCTGAAAAAAGAGGAGGCTTAATCCATAATTACCTTTTATCCTTTATTTCCACCACTGTGGTGCTTAGATCTTGCTTATGTAGCTTTCATTCTATGGTCTGCCACAACAGATTTGAGGTCACTGCTCTCAAAAGATCCACAGTGCTGTACTGCTTTCTGAAAGTGAAGAGGACTGGAAGCACTGATGAAGATCAAAGACTACAGCCTTCAGTGTGGATTACACCTCAACAGAAAGAGAACAGAAATCCTTACAAATGCACCAATAAGCAACATCATGATAAACAGAAAAGATTGAAGTTGTCAAGGATTTCATTTTACTTGGATCCACAATCAACACCCATGAAAGCAGCAGTCAAGAAATCAAAGGACGTATTGCATTGGGCAGATCTGCTGCAAAAGACCTCTTTAAAGTGTTCAAAAGCAGAGATATCACTTTGAAGACTAAGGTGCGCCTGACCCAAGCCATGGTATTTTCAGTCGCCTCATATGCGTGCAAAAGCTAGACAATGAATAAGGAAAACCAAAGAATTGATGCCTTTAAATTATGGTGTTGGCAAATGCCATGGATTGAATTGTGTCCCCCAAAATGTGTGTCAACTTGGCCTAGGCCATGGTTCCCAGTATTGTGTGATTGTCCACCATTTTGTCATCTGATGTGATTTTCCTACGTGTTGTAAATCCTATCTCTGTGATGTTAATGAGGCGGGATTAGAGACAGTCATGGTAATGAGACGATTCAATCTACAAGATTAGGTTTTGTTGTAAGTCCATCTCTTTTGTGATATAAAAGAGACAAACCAGCAGAGAGACTGGGAGACCTCATACCACCAAGAAGCAAGAGCCAGGAGAATAGCGTGTCCTTTGGACCCGGGGTCTCTGTGTTGAGAAGCTCCTCAGCGGGGGAAGATTGATGACAAGGACCTTCCTCCAGAGCTGACAGAGAGAAAACCTTCCCCTGGAGCTGGTGCCCTGAATTTAATAGGTGAAGGACGGTGTTTTTGAATAAATGGCCTTTTTTCATTTTTGCAGTGTTGCATATTGTCATTGGATACTACATTTCCTTTACAGATGTTTGATACGTAGTAGATTCTCCACAATGTTTATGAAATGGTTGATATAATGAAGCATAATTGTATTGCTAAGTTTTAAAAATTGACATATTATTTATGAAAAGTAGAAACCACTCTTTTCAGGTGTGTAGCTGTATGAGTTTGGACAGACATGAAACCATGATCACAACAGGAATTAAGATATTTCCATCACCCCAGAAACTCCCTTGTGCCTCTTTGTGGTCATTTCCGTTCTTCTGCCCTCAGCCACTGATCTGATTGGTCCCAATAATTTTGCCTTTTCTAGAATGTCATATTAATGGCGTCATATAGTATATTAGCCTTTTGTATCTGACTTTTTCACTTAGTAACACTTTTGAAATTCATCCATGTTGTTGCATGTATCAATAATCATCTTTTTATTGCTGAATACTTTACTGTATGGATTTGCCACGATTTGTTTTTTCCCTTATGTGGTTAATGAACATTTGAGTCATTTCCAGCTTGAGATTGCTTATGAATAAGCTGTAATAAACAACACACAGGTCTTTTTGTGGATATCTGCTTTCATTTCTCTTGGGTAAATGTGTAGGAATGGGGTTGCTGGGTAATATGGGAAGTGAATGTGTGATTTATAAAAAATTGCCATACTGTTTTCCAAAGAGACTTCATCATCCTTGCCATCACTTAATATGGTTAGATGTTTAATGTTAGCTGTGTATGTGGGTAGTATATCATTGTGGTTTTAGTTTCCATTACACTAATGACTAAAGAAGGAGCCCTAGTGGTGCAACGGTTAAGTGTTCTGCTAACGAAAGGTTGGTGGATTGAACCCACCCAGCGGCTCCATGGGAGAAAGACCTGGCGATTTGCTTCAATAAAGATTACAGCCTGGAGAACCCTATGGGGCAGCTGTGCTCTGTCACATAGGGTCACTGAGTTGAAATCAACTTGACGGCACCTAACAACAACAAATGACTAAAGGTGTTGAGCATCTTTTCATGTGTTTTTTGCCATCCATATTTCTTAGTGAGGATCCCTGGTCGCATAGTGGTTAAGAGTTCAGCTGCTAAACAAAAGGTTGGCAGTTCAAATCCACCAGCTGCTCCTGGGAAACTGTATGGGGCAGTTCTCCTCTATCCTATAGGGTCACTATTAGTCAGAATCAACAGAAACAAGTTTGCTTTTTGGTTATTTCTTGGTGAAGTGTATGATCAAATCTTTTGCCCATTTTTAATTGGATTTTTTTTTTTTAAATTTTTTTTGTCATACTTTATATGAAGGTTTACAGAACAAATAGTTTCTTATTAAACAGTCGGTACACACATTGTTTTATGACATTAGTTAACCCCACGACATGTCAGTACTCTCCCTTCTCAACCTTGGGGGACTTTTTTTTTTTTTTTTGGTGAAAATGTACATAGCCAGAGTTACACCATTTCAAAAGTTTCTACATGTACAATTTCAGTGGCATTGATAACATTCTTCCAGTTGTGCTGCTGTTCTCACTATCCTTTTCCAAATTATTCTACCACCATTATCTTCAACTCACTGCCCTGAGGCTTCCCATCAAACCTTTTGAGTTGCTGTTGTCAATTTGATCTCACATAGATAATTTTTTTTTTTGTATGTTAGATGGTTTGCAGAACAAATAGTTTCTCAGTAAACAGTCCACATATTGCCCTATGACGGTGGATAACAACCCCATGACTTGTCAACACTGTCCCTTCTGACCTTGGGTTCCTTATCACCAGCTTTCCTGTCCGCTCCTGCCCTCTAGTCCTTGTCTCTGGACTGATGTGCCTCATTAGGCCTGTTTTGTTTTATGACGCTGTCCAATCACCGGCTGAACGGTGAACTTCAGGAGTGACTTCACCACTGAGCTAAAAGGGTGTCCAGGGGACATACTCTCAGGGTTTCTCCAGCCTGTCATGCCAGTAAATCTGGTCTTTATTTTGTGAGTTAGAATTTTGTTCTACATCCTTTTCCGGCTCTGTCCAGGACCCTCTGTTGTGATCCCGGTCATAGCAGTCAGTGGTGGTAGCTGGGTGCCATCTAGCTCTACTGTATTCAGTCCGGTGGAGGCTGTGGTAGCTGTGGTCCATTAGTCCTTTGGACTAATCTTTTCCTTGTATCTTGTTCTCTTCATTCTCTGTTGCGTGAGATCAGTGGAATATCTTAGATGGCTGCTTAAGGCCTTTTAAGACCCCAGAAGCTACTCACCAAGGTAGAATGTAGAACATTGTCTTTATAAACTGTGTTATGCCAGTTGAGCTAGATTTTCCCTGAGACCATGGTCCGCACAGCCCTCTGCCCAGCAATTCAGTCCCTCAGGGAGTTTGAAAGTGTCTTTGGAGCTTCCGTGACTTTTCCTTGTACTAGCAGTACGGGCTTCCCTAGTATTGTGTACTGTCTTAACACTTCACCAAAGTTACCACTTACCTGTTGTCTAGTTCCCCGCCCCCATCCCTTGTAACCAACAAAGATTGTTTCTTTTTGTGTGTAAACTTTTACATGAGTTTTTACAGTAGGGAGCTCATACAATATTTGTTCTTTTGTGATTGACTTATTTCACTCAGCATAATGTTCTCCAGTTTCATCCATGTTATGAGATGCATCACAGACTCATCATCGTTTTTTATCTTTGCATAATACTCCATCGTGTGTGTGTACCATAGTTTTATCTGTTCATCTGTTGATCGGCATCTAGGTTGTTTCCATCCTTTTGCTATTGTGATCAGTGCTGCAGTGAATCTGAGTGTGCATATGTCTATTTGTGTGACAGCTCTTATTTCTCTAGGATATATTCCTAGGAATGGGATTGCATTTTGTAGTGCTTTTTTTTTTTGGTGGTGCTGACGTTTTCTTTGTTCCTCTTACTCTCCTGTGCTGAGTTCTTTTGTTTGTGGATTTTTTTTTTCATTTTTGTTTTTGTAGGTTTTGTTTTTACTGAGATTTTGGTTTTGTTCCTTATTTTGATGAGTAGGTTTGTTAACTTTCTCTGTGGTTACCTTGAAATTTACCCTTATTTTCTTAGATTTGAACCAGTCTATTATTACTTGGTATCACTTGACTTCCTCTCCATTAGAAGGTTCTGTACCTACACCGTTTATTCCTCTTTTTTTGTTCTGATGCTGTTGTCATTTACAGATTAACCTTTCTGGTTCCCGGTTGTAATTCTTTTGGTTTAGCATAGTCCTTAAGAGTTCATTTCCTAGGTTGGTATCTGGCTAGTACAGTCCTGTGTCCTATATTCAGCCTGTGGTCTGATGTTGTTTGTTCTCAGATCAAAGGACTCCCTTTAATAAGTCTTGTAAATATGGTTTGGTTTTTATGTAGTCCCTTAGTTTCTATTTACCTGGCAATGACCTAACTTAACTATCATATTTGAATGAGAGTTTTGCAGGTTATATTATTCTTGGCTGGTAATTTTTTTTCCTTGAAGCGTTTATATATGTCATCCCATTACCTTCTTGCCTGCATGGTTTCTGCTGAATGATCCAAACTTAGTCTTATTGTTTCTTCTCTGTATGTGACTTTTTGCTTTTCTCGAGCTGTTCTCAGGATTCTTTGCTTGTCCTTGGTTTTAGCGAGTGTGATTATGATATGCCTTGGTGCTTTTCTTTTGGGGTCTATCCTATGTAGGGTTCGTTGAGCTTCTTGGATGGTCAGCTTTTCTTCTTTCATGATATTGGGGAAGTTTTCGGTGGTTAATTTTCTTCTGTGATCCTCTCTGTTTTCTGTTTTCTCCCCTTTCTGGAACTCGGATCACTCGCGGATTTTTGCCTTTGATTATATCCCTACATAATTCTCAGGATTTCTTCATTTTTCTTTGTACTTCTTTCTGATTTTTCCTCAGAGTTGTAGCCAAGTGTTTGTCTTCAGTTTCGCTGATCCTGTCTTCCATCGTTTCAAACTTGCTCCTCAGCCCTTCTATGACACTGTCCATTTCTGAAATCTTGTTGTTTATCTTTTGGATTTCTAATTGTTGTTTTCGTATGATTTCTGGTTGTGAATTTGTTTTAGCGTTTGGTTCCTGCATTATTTTCTTGTTCTTCCATTTTTTTGGTTTGTGTTCTCCATGAGTTTGTCTGCCTTTTCCATGAATCTGTCTATTTTTTCCTCATTAAATGTTTTGATATTGTCTGTTGTCTTTGGGGCATTAAGTGGTTATTTTCCTCATTTATTGATGGTAGGTTTATTTGTTTCATCCTGCTTTTTTGTTTTATTTATGTCTTAGAGGCAGGCTGTGCATTCTTTGTTGTTTGACTGTGGGCAGGATACTTTTCACCTCGTTTTCTAATGGGCAGGGTCAGCCAGTGAGGTATGGTACAGCAGGGCAGGTCCAGCTAAAGGGAGTTGCTGGGATGGGTTGTTTGTGGCATTGTACCAGGGCTGACAGTATGGACCGGGAATCAGTGCAGGGCAGGTTCCAGTAGGCAGTGCCTGTGCTGCTTGGGAGTGCGATGTTCAGTGCACGGTGCAGGCAGGCAGGAAGGAGGGGGTAGATCATGATGTGTGGAACTAAGATGGATTTGGGAAAGAGGAGAGAGGAACAGGAGCCAAAAACGAACAAACAAAAAAGAGAGCCAAGGACGCTTGCTATTGGAGTAGAGCGATGAGAGGCTGAGAAATGGGGAAAAACAAAACTGGAAAAAAAAGAAAAAGGGTGAAAGAAAAAAATGAATAAATCGAGAAACTGGAAATGAAGAAAGACAGAAAGGAAATGAGAGAAGAAAACAAAACAAAGAAACAAAAGAAAACCAAAACCAAAAAAGAAAAAAACAACAAAAAAGAAATGTCCCCAGGGATGTCCCTGTGCATCTTCTCAGAGTAAGGGAGTAGCTTCCAAACCATGCAGTACTGCCAGGCTAGAAGGGGCTCCCAAGCTGAGAAAAGAAAAAGAAAACAAACACATCAAAACAGAACAAATCAGAGCAAACAAACAAACAAAACAGCCCCGGGGGTCCCAGCAGTGTGATGGCATGGGCCAGAAGGCAGTTTCACAGTCGAGCAGTGTTTTGCAGTCTTTCAGGAAGAAGCAAAGATGGCACACGGAGCCAGGTATTTGAGAAAAAGGAGGGGGAGGTGGTGAGAGGTAAGGAAGAAATCTAAACAAGCAGAAAAAAGCAGCACAGCAGCCAACAAAAGGCACTCAGGGAGCTGGCCAGTGCAGGTGGGTGGAATCCAAGCGACACGGGTGAAACCGGTGCTTCCTGGGCAAGAGACTGTGGCTGCAGGAAGCAGAGGAGGCTAAGTGGGGGTGAAGAAGGGTGGGAGGTGTGAAAGTTTATATAGCTGGTTACCAGTTATTGTGTCTCCCGCTGGAAGCTTTGTGAAGCTGCTTTCTTGTACCCCCTGTTCGCTGATCTCCGATAGGAGTTCAAGATGACGAATCCACGCTGCAGTAGCTGATAGGGGACCTCTGCGTGTATCTCTCCTCGCTGTTCTTGGTCAGTTTCTTATTCCGTTTGGTGCTTGGCTGACTTCTTTATGTCGTTTGATGCTTAGGGTTTGAGGATTGATGTGTGACCCTGTTTTACGTAGTTTTTCTGATCTTTGCTGCGGAGGGACGGCATGGTGCTTCTGACTATAGCGCCGTGTTGCCCGGAAGTACTTGTTTTTTGAGTTATGAGAGCTGTTTATGTATTCCAGATACAAATCCTTTATCAGATAAGTGTTTTGCAAATCTTTTCCTCCAGTCTGTGGTTTATCTTTTCATTTTCTTAATGATATCTTTAAATTCATAAGTTTGAAATTTTGATGAGGTTTAATTTATCCTTTTTTTTTTCTTCCTTTTATTGATTGTACTTTTTGTTAAGTGAAATCTTTGCTTAACCCAAGGTAAACAAATAATTCCTTTGTAAGGATCAGCGCAAAGCTGGTTCTTATGAGGTGGAGGTTAAAGATGTCCCAAATGTCTAATGTATCCAAGCTGGTGTACCACGCCATCATCTGTAACATCAATTACTCCCTCTCGCCTCAGTACTCTCCCTCCTGTCTTTGGGTTCCCTAATTTCTTGCAAAGTCTTAACTCACAGATCATGTAAAGAAAATGGCTATCGAGGTTTTGGAGACTGGCAAGCCCCAAATTTGTGGATCAGGAGTAGACTTCTCCATGGCCCTCAGTCTCTGCCCAAAGACACTCAGCTTTCTCGCTCTGTGGGTCAGGAAGCCCACTGCGCCGTCTCCTGCGGGTCTCTGCTTCCAGTTTCTGCAGGTCTTTCCTTCTTTGGTGTGATAGGCTCTCCTCTTTGCTCTGGAATTGGCTCTCTTTTAAGGCAAAACTGACCAATCCCCTTGGTAGGCCACAGTTACCCTATCACACAATCACTGGTTGGGAGTTATAAGACAATGACTATAAAGGCCACACACAAAAGTAATTAATCCACCACACAAGGTCACAACAATTTTCTGTGTTTTCTTCTCAAAGCCTAGAGTTTTACATTTAGTTCTGTGGTCCATTTCAATTTAATTTTTGTACATATTGCAAGATATAGGTTAAACTTCATTTAATTTTTTTTAACATGGATGCCCAGTTGTTCAGACTCATTTTGTTGAAAAGACAATGAATTAAATTATCTAGGAAATTAAGTTGACAGTATACTATATCTGTGTGGTTCTATTGTAATGCTAAAGTTTTGAGATTTCATTACCTCTAAAAGTTCTTTGAATTACTTGTGCCGTAACTGCTCTACTTGATGTGTTTAGACCTTTAGTTTCAAAAGTCTCAGTTCTAACTTCGTATTACAACAGTAGTACATGTTCATGTAAATGAATATGTACACATATGTGCATATGTACATTTACGTGTAAATAAGCACAGGCATTTACAAGATTGGCATTGTCTCTGAGAACGTTTTGAAATCGACTGGCCAGTTTAATCAGTTCATTTGCATCCTTCCTATAGCAACTCTGGAAACTCTCGTGGCGTAGTGGTTGAGAGCTGTGTCTGCTAACCAAAAGGTCAACAGTTCGATTCCACCAGGTGCTCCTTGGAAACTCTATGGTGCAGTTCTACTCTGTCCTGTACGGTCGCTATGAGTCAGAATCAACTCTACGGCAACGGGGTTATATGGTTTATAGCAATTCTATTCATTAATTATCAACAAATCTGTATATTTTAATAGGTTGAGTCTCCTCTTAAGAAGCCTTTTGGTATTAGAGATTCATTTAACAAACTTTTCTGTTATGTGCTGTTAGTGGTAGATGCTACAAGGAAAATGTCTCTTAAGCATCTCCTAGGAACGTAACACTGCTAGACTTACGTACTCATCATTAGCATACAGGGGTTTACTATACATGCACATACGTCTGAAGTGTGTTAATAAGAGCTAAAGAAGAAATATATAATGCTAAGGGGAAGAAGTGATTTATCATGATGTGGGATCTAGCTAGGAAAGCAAGATAAAATTGGAATAAAACCTTGAGTAGGTTTTTGAAGAGTAGATGGGGGAATGGTTTGGTGGTGTGAGATTTTGAGGAGACAGTTGTTCCCTAAAAATTCTTTTCTCCTTAAACTTTGACATGGACTATTCACTTCTTTCATTTTTTGCATGTCAGATTTCTACTTCAGTTAAAAAACCACATCCTTTGTGGTATATCTGTAGTATTTATCACATAGATAACTGTATTTAGGAATTCTGTGTCCCACTAGACTTCAAATTTTTTTGGAGCAGCAGATCATGGCTATTATGTACGCCATTGTTTTTTCTCTTGCATAGTTTATAACAACATTCAGTAAACGTTGAATGTATTCATGTTGCCTCACCCATTTTAGACTAAGGCCTAGAGAATAAAAATTGTAGGTTCAGGGAATGATGGTGACTGATATATTATTTTTAGAGCACAGAATTTGTGACAGGAATGAGAAGTATACGGAAAAAAAAAAACAAACAAACATTGCTGTCAAGTTGATTCCAACTCATAGTGACTCTATAGGACACAGTAGAACTGCCCCACAGGGTTTCCAAGGAGCGGCTGGTAGATTTGAACTGCTGACCTTTTGGTTAGCAGCCATAGTGGCACTTAACCACTGTGTCACCAAGGCTCCATGAAGAGTATTCCAAAAACCAAACCTGTTGCCACTGAGTGGATTCCAACTCATAGTGACCCCATAATATTGTGGGAGATAAATTTGAAAAGTTGGTTAGGACCTTGAATTTCAGGCTACATTTCTGTGGAGGGCCTTTGTGGGGTAAAAGACCTAGTTTTACCCAAAGTAAGGTGGCCTTTGTCCTTGGCTCTGGAGAAATAACCATTGGAGTAATTGGAGTGCCTTGGTCTGGGGCTTCCAGGCCACACCTGAGAATTTATGCTGGCAAATGTGGATGGCCAGACCAGAAAAGACCTATCTGGGAAGCCAGTATCAACTAGTTTCAGGAGGATGATTTAGCCTATCATGCAAGACTGGCAGATGAAAGCCCTGAACACTAGGGCTTGGAGGGCTTCCTGGTTGGCAGGAACATATGCTCTTGGTAGGGTAGTGTATCCCTTGGGACATGGAAGTTCTGCAGCGGGAACCCTCCCAGATCTCGCCCTACATGTCTTTTTGTTTGTGTCCTTTTGGGCTGTAATAAATTTATAGTCGTAAGTATGGTATACTCTCTGTGAATTCTGTGAGTTGTTCTAGTGAATTATCGACCCCGAAGGGGCAGTGGGAGCCAACAGGTAAAAAGTAAGGGTGTCGAGTGGACTCCTGAGCTTGCATCTGGCATCCTGAAGCGGTAGTGGGAAACCAGCCCTGAATTAGTAGCCAGCAGGTAAGAAGGTTGTGGGACGTCATGTAGACTCTGGTGACTGGTATCTGCCTATTTGGCAGCTGAAGAACAGTGTCCTTTTAACATGTGAGCTCTGACCTAGCTCTGGGTGGCTAGGGTCAGAGAGAGGGAGAGTGCCGCAGGGGCAACTGGTTACTCTAGAATGAAGAAGTGAGAATTTGAGGACTGAGTCAACGTCCACGTTTTGGGGATTGAATTCATGCTGTTCTTATTGCACAGTCTTACATGCCAAATCGAATGCAGTTGTCTTTGAATTTCACTGTATATGGTATACACTGTACACGATAGAGTTGCTTGGAAGACTTGAGGAAGAACTGAAGGAAGTTATTTTAGCAGTGCAGGTTAATAGTAAAGGTATAAATTAAATCAGTGGAAGTGGAAATGAGAGGACAAGTTCCAAAAGACTTTTGAGTGTCAGGACTTCAGAGTTTGAATGTCAAAACTTACAGGGGGAAAGTCACTATGGCTGAGCTTTCAAACTGAGAAAATGATGGCACCATTAACAGAAATAAGGAAACAGCTTTCTCTGTGTGGGGGAATGCATAGATTGGGTTACCTGTAAGGTCATGTGTGAGTATTCTATAAGGTGTTAAAAATGTAGAATTTATGGTAGAGACTAGGTATGGTAATGCCCCTTTATTTGTAGTTTCGCTTTCCACGGCTTCAGTTAACCCGCAGTCAACCTCTGTCAGAAAATGTTAAATGAGTACATAGCATGATGAAATCTCATACCAACCCGCTCCATCATTCCTGTAACTTTTATTACAGTATATTATTATAATTTTTCTATTTTACTATTAGTTTATTGTTGTTAATCTCTGACTGTACTTAATTTATACAGTAAACTTTATCATAGGTATGTATGTATAGAACAAAACATAGTACCGAATGCTATCTGTACATACTGTCTGTGGTTTCAGGCATCCACGAGGGGTCTTGGAACTTATCGCCCGCAGTTAAGGGGGGGATTATGGTATACATGTTTAGGTAGAGGTGAGAGCTGAAGCCATGGGTGAAGCAAACGGTTAAGCGCCCAACTACTAGCCAAAAGATTGGTGGTTAGAACCCACCTGGAGGCACCTTGTAAGACTGGCCTGATTATTTGTTTCTAAATGGTCACAGCCTTGAAACCCCTATGGAGCACACATGAAAAGACTGGTGGCAACTAAACAACAACAGAAGACAGAACTTGAGTACTTCCTCCATTTTGATGAGAAGGAAAATGCCTCCTCATAGAAATCTAGAAGAGTTAGGAGGAGGTGTTTTATAATGGGTAGTGCTGATGGGTAGAGGGCTGAGGAGGAGTCATTGGATTGTTGAGAAGAATTGTCACTTACAGAGAATTACATTCAGGTATTGGAGGTAGAGCTCAGATGATAGTATTTGAGTAGATGAAAGGAGGAATTAGATGCACAGTTAATTTAGGACAGAATATGGTTAGTAACTGCTGTGAAAGAAAACCAGAGTACTTTGACATTTCAGAGGAAAGACAGTTCTACTGAGGAACTCGGAAAGATTTTCAGGGGGGATGATATTTTAGCTGGGCCTAGATGAATATATAGGGTTTTGATCATCACAAGAAAGGAAGGTGTGGGATGAGTAGTGGAGTGGGAGTCAAAGACCTGATTCTTGTTAACAGACTTCTACAATTTTAGATTTGGAGCTACTTATTAAAACGTCACTACGAGTCAGAATTGACTTACGGCAACAGGTTTGGGTTTTTTTTGTTGTTTTGTTTTGGTGGTGAGGTGGTTAAGCACTTGGCCACTAACTGAAAGATCTGTGTTTCGAACCCACCAGCTGCTCTGCGGGAGAAAGATGTGGCAGTCTCCTTCTGTAAAGATTTACAGCTTTGGAAACTCAGTGGGGGCAGTTCTGCTCTGTCCTGTAGGGTCTCTGTGAGTCGGAATCCACTGGACAGCAACTCGTATTTTTTTGTTTTTTAATCAACTTTATTGGATATATGACTCTCTTACTATGTTTCCGCTAGATTGCTCGGTGACCTCCAGTGACTGGTAACTCTTAAGGTAGCTCCTTTTCAGGTTTGAACAACTGGTTATTCTTCCATTATGTTGAACCCAAATCTACCTTCCTATAATTTCCATTCACTGCTCTTAGTTTAGTCTTCAGTATTCAACCAGTATTTAATTTGTGCAGAGTAAAACAGAACTGTCAGCTCATTTTAGATATTACATTTACATTAATGTAACCTGAGATTGTTTGCTTTTGGGGCAGCCCCATTATTTCAGTGGTTTATTGAACTTATTTTTAACTTAAGTAACTAAAACAACAAAGCCCTAAGTATTTCTTACCTAAAAGCTGAAGTTTTAGTCCAGGGAATTAAAAATAACTGGGATAGATAAGTTTCTTTTTTATTTTTTAAAGTTATTTAGAAACTGAGCAAATCTGAGCATATTATAGGGTTTGTAACCCAATGTGATTTTTTTTTTTTCCTGTCTTAGTTGTGCATCTATCTTTTTTCTTACTCTTCTCTACTGCCCTCTCAGTGGAAGTTGTTTAGAGATGCAGGAAAGGTGGTGATAATCGGAAGAGAGCAATTTTCCATGAGAGCTGGAGTAGATGTGCTTCAGGAATTATTCTGGGCAAATGGAGAGGAAACATGTTGTTAGTTGTCCTAGAGTCAGTTCCTACTCATGGTGATCCCAAGTGTGCAGAATAGAAGTGTGTTTCATAGGATTTTCAATGCTGTGATCTTTCGGAAGCAGGTTGCCAGGCTTCTCTTTATTTCCGACAACTAACCAAACTCCTTGCTTGGTGATTCATCTATAATTATCCCAAATGATTCGATATCATTCTTAAACATTGAACTGTTAAGGGGTGAGGATGGGAAGATGACAAGAGGATTGGAAGATGGGCAAGGTGGCAGTTATTATTTGTGTAGACACATAAATTAGCTTATTGAGTAATAAATAAGTTACTAGTATGTTTTCTCTGATACCTTAACTTTCTGGTTGATGCGATTAATTTCCATCAGTCAGTTATATTTTGGCTCTCTAAATTTGGAATCACTTTGAATCAGAATTATGGTAGAGAAGTAACTGATCTGTAAGTATAATTAATTGAAACAAGCCCCTCAGTAACATCTTCATCTCATTTTACCATTCCCTGTGGGAGCCCTCCCCCCAAACCTTAAAAAAAAAACTGCAGAGCCTATTGTATTGTGGTTATTTGTTGGGGCTTTTATCAAATTAGCATTGCCTTAATCTTTAATCTCATTTATCATTTGAAATTTCACTCTTTTGATTAAATTGTTATTAATAATGATTTACTGAGTAATAATAATAGAGTATTAGTTGCCTCCACTGCCTTTTCCCTATCTCTTCAGTCTAAATTGGTATCATCACCTTCATACTTTAGTGTCTGACTATAAACCTCTCTTGAACTTTGTTATACTAAATCTTCATTATATTTTGACCTGTCTTTGGTATAGATATGTAAGTGATAAAAATGGTGGGTGAATACGTACTTTATGAATGTGATGGAAAATTTGAGAGTCAGATGACACTGTGTCACTATAGAAAATTTAGAAATACGCAGGAGAGAGGAGAAAAAGTGATCATCTTCAAACCCAGAAACAATCACTAATAATATTTCTGTCACTGTCACTAGGAATTTGAACAAAATTACTTTGTACATGATTTATTTGATTCAGAGAGTAATTTACTATCTTCCCGTGTCCTAGTATTATTTTAACATCAGTTGTTACAGTATAAAAAGTGAGTGTAATTTTCACATTTTAGTTTACAAAATTTTACTAGATACGTCTGCTGTTCTTTCCCCTTCCCCATCATGCAAAATAAAAATCCTATGTTGCTTAGCTTTGTTATCTTAAATGTAGCAGAAGAGAATCTTTCATACATCAAGGTTATTATCCCTGTTATTGAAAGATTTTAGGTTTGGTGGAAACCACTGGCACCTGGGAATAGCAGTATGGACTTCAGACTAAGCCAGGAAGAAAGGCCTGGCAATGTACTTCCAAAAATGAGCCAGTGAAAACGCTATGGATCACAGTGATTCTATCCCATTGTGCATGGGGTTGCCACGAGTTGTGAGTTGGGAGCTCACTTGAATATAACTAAGAAGAACAACAATAGAATTATATAGAGCTACAGTATTATGTGTAGTGTGCGCTGTAGTTGGTACCTACATTAATTAAAAACATCACATTGTTATGATTATGGTGGCCTATCTTTGGCTGTGAATTTTTGTTTGTTTAAAAGAAACCTACACTGAAGTGCAGTTGATAAACCGGAACGTAAAGTGCATCCTTGTTTGCCTAACAAATACACACTTAGATATTGTGAATTTTTTATTTTTAAGTATAATGGGAAAGCATGTTTGATTATGTTTATTTTGTTAGAAAAACAAGTAATCAAATTTTTGTATGTTTTAATGTTGTTATAATTTTTACGGTTCTGGGGACTATCAGAGTAAAGTAAATGATGAGAAGATGTGTTTGTTTTTTTTACTTGACCTTATCTTTGAGGTTTCCACTTAGGAGGTACTTCCTCTGTCATAGCACCTAACCCATTCTCTTGAGTTTCCTGTTCGCTTGTTTATATTCCTTGACAGACTAAGCTCATTGAGGGCTAGAGACTATTTTTGTTCACCAGGGTATCCCATTTACCATAATTAGTACCTGTCATGTAATAGATGCTTAATTAATGAAAACATTGGAAGGACATACACCAAATGTAAGAAGTACTGAGGTTATGGCTGATTATTAATGGTCATTATTATTACCATTTTTAAAACAATGAAATTAATCCTCAGAAGGAGAGGAGACAAAGAGACACAGTACAAAGACACAACTCACAGTACTTTCCCCATGATGCATACAGCCTTCAACTCCTGAGACTTGTGCACCCTGCCTACCAAACCAAACCCATTGCCGTCAAGTCATTTCTGACCCACAGCTACCCTATAGGATAGAGTAGAACTGCCCCATAGGGTGTCCAGGGAGTGACTGGTGATTTCGAACTGCCAGCCTTTTGGTTAAGCAGCCAAGCTCTTAACCACTGCGCCACCAGGGCTCCATACACTCTGCCCAGTTTTCCAAAATAAACCATTGGAATTCAGGAAGATAGGAGATTATGGTGCCCAAAGAAAAAGGGCATTGTGCATGGAAATACTTGGCTAGGGTGTCCTTAGTCTGAGGTAGCCCTAAACTTTCTGGGAAAAAGAAAGAAAACAAGGGTACTACTTTGTCCTATATAGAGGGGTGAAGTGATCAAGAAATAGAGACAAAGGGCAGTTGCAAATACTGGAGACGACCAGTTAATTGTTGAGAATTCATTGTTTTTGTAAATTGCCTTTTAAGAAATGATATTTCATTGTGCCCATTTGTGTAGCCAAGATTTATTTCATGATAATTGCAAAGATGACTTTATTTTTGTGTTTTGTTCCCTCAGCGTTTGACATTGTGCAGCAAAGAAATGGTTATGGAGAAGCCCAGTCCGCTGCTTGTAGGGCGGGAGTTTGTGAGGCAATATTATACTTTGCTGAATAAAGCTCCAGAATATTTACACAGGTAAATTTTAAATGAATTTTTTAGTATTTTTTCTTAAATATCACTACATATATTTTGTCTTTTCTGTAGCTTTATATCCTGATGGTATCTTTCCAAACGTCACTAAGCTGTATCCAATATTTTAACCATGTGATAGATTAAACCAGTGTTCGTCAAGGTTTTTGACTGAAACCCAGAGAAAGAAAAGTTCGTGTCAAAGTATATAACACATTCACATCTGTATTTATCTGAAAAAACTTTGTGAAATTATAGTTATCCTTTATATATGTGTATACATATATACTCTTACTGCTATACTCTGCTGTTAGATATTTCATTAAAAAAAAAATCTTGGGCTTGACCAACTGATGGGTTGCAGTGTGCAATTTGAAATCACTGGCTTAAATTGTCTCACATTCTCTAAACCAATGTTGGAAAAATGAATCAGTTACGTGATTATACTTTTGAAAATTTGTTATTTTATTTGATCTGCAAAATAGTATTGGTACTTGATAAAACAGTACCAGTAGCCTTATTTACTGTCTTGTCAAGAGTTGGACATTTGTCAGCTTGTTTTTTCCAGAGATTGAAATGAAATTGATTTATATTCTATAGAAAAAATGTGAGTAGTGTTTATTTTTTGTTCTTCAGGGTGTGTCTTAGCAAGTAGAAGATAGGTGAGACTTGTAAAGATTAGGCTTTGTAAGTATGGTGAAACCTGTGAGAACCAGATTTTGACTGGACCGCCTTGTTTTTCCGTGTCTTTGTAAGTTTTCTGCCTTTGACAACAAGGTACAAGCTTACCACTTTTTTATCACTCTGTTAGTGGAAAATGTTTCAGTTTTACTTCTGACAGGTTTCCCCCTAACACAGGTTCCAGCTTTCGCAGGTTTGACTGTATTTGTTGTAGAACACACTAGCCAAGTGAGTCGTGGATAAATATATCATTGCCGCTTCGTATGGGATAGGCTGTTAAGACTTACATTCCTTTTCTATAAGCACGCTGGACATTCTAAAATTAGATTTTATGATTTGTTCCACAGTGTTAACCCTATGTATAATATTTCCTGCCTTATTGCAGGAGACATTTTAATATTTACTATTTGCTAGACTTTTTATGCACTTTACATATGTATATTATGTCTAACAGTCTAATAAGGTGTAGATGCTTTTATTATTTCACTTTACAGATGGGAGAGCTGAGGCACAGGGAGAATTAGTACGTAATTAAGTAATTCATCCAAGATCACTCAGTAAGTGGATGAGTTAGCCATAGCCAGTATTCAGACCCTGTTCTGACTCCAGAGCCCAACCATGCTATTATTCTGGAATACAGTGTATATAAAGTCCAACTGATGTGTGCCACACCCCCTCCCCCCTCCTTCACCCCCGAGGAAAAAAAGCAAATAGCTGTACATTTTTTCTAATTATAAACTGAAGGCATTCTTGTTGACAATGCATATGAGGGAGTTGAGGGAGAATGGAATTAATGGGGCCTTTCACTATCTTGGAGCCCTGGTGGCACAGTGTTTCAGAGCTCAGCTGCTGACCAAAAAGTCAGCAGTTCGAATCCACCAGCCAAACCTTGGAAACCTTATGTGGAGCAGTTATACTCTGTCCTATAGGGTCACTACGAGTCAGAATCAACTCAGTGGCAGTGGGTTTAGTTCACTATCTTAAATTTGGTCTTTTCACAATATAAGTATTAGGATTTTTTTTTTTTTCTTTTACAAGGAACATTTATTTCTGTAGTCACAAAAAAAGTAAAATTTAAAACAATAAGGCGGTACACCATCATTTTTAAATAACAGCACGGAATTCTGTTTTATACTTTGCGTGTTTAACCAATTTCCTGGTTATTGGAAATTGAGGATGTTTGTAATTTTTCACTTGTTATAAACAACACTGTATTGAGTATCCTTAAACAGCATTTTTGTGCACCTTTCTAGTTATTTCCTTAGGATAAGTTCCTAGAAGTGGAATTGTTTCATCAAAGGTATGATCATTTCTAAGGCTTTTCATGTATATATATACACATATATATTGCCAAGTTGTCCTCCAAAAAAAATGATGCTAGTTTACATGCTTGCCAGTATTATATGAGAGAAAATAACATAAACTTTAAAATTTAGGTTAATGGTTAAAAGCATGGACTCTGGAGCCAGACTATCTGGGTTCAAGTCTTGAGCTCTCCCACTTGCTAGGTGTGTGACCTTAGGTGAGTTATTTTAACCTCTTCTGAACCTCAGTGTGCTCATTTGTAAAATAGGGATAATAGCCCTTATTTCATAAGGTTGTTATGTTAAATGGATGGATATACAGTATTTAATGCATTGAAAGCATCACTTGGCATAAAGGAAGCACTTAAGTATTTTATTAATAGGAGCTGTAATCTCTTTATGAAAAAACTAACTTGGTGTCTTTGATAACCTTAATTTAGAAAGATTAATTCTACTTAGGTAATGTCAAGGAAACACTAAAATTTATCATGTACTTTAGAGCAGTATAAAAATACTAATGAGAAATTAGATGCCGAAATAAAGTAGATTTTAACTTGGTCTCTGAATTATCTCGGTTGTTTTAATCTAAGCCTTTGGAATTAGTAATCATTTGGAACTCTTCAGTAGAATGTTAAACAGAATATTTGGTTCCCAAACTGAGTTTTTTTTTGTCTGAATGAAAAAAAAAATTGATCTATTACTATAGTGTTAGTATTTAGAATGTACCTTGGATATCTCATTCTTCCATTTAAGAATTAGATGAGAATAACTAATGATTGTCTACTTAGTCTGCCAGGCACCATACTAAGCATTCTGTGTGCATGATCTCATTTAATCCTTACAACAGCCCTTTGGAGTAGTTACTGTTCTTGTTTTATAACCTAGGAAACTGAACTTAAAGACCTTTAGTAACTTGCCCAAGATTACACAACTAATTAGTGACAGAGCCAGGACTGGAACCTAGGTCTGACACCAGAACTCTACTGCCTCTTAGACTTTGTGAAAATTCAATGTTGATCATTAATTATTGATGGTTTCACAGGTTTTATGGCAGGAATTCCTCCTATGTTCATGGTGGAGTAGATGCTAGTGGAAAGCCCCAGGAGGCTGTTTATGGCCAAAATGTAAGTATCAATCTCATACTTATTTTAGATATATTTTTTTGTTAGATAGAGGTTTGAAAAATAACTTTTTTGTGCCCATAGATTTCTCCTTTTTACAAGGAGATATGGTCATTAGTTGTAACTGGAAATTATATTTCAATAATTGCCAGATGTGCTTTGAGTTCTTATTAAGCATCCATTTTTGTGTGGGATTGATAAACAAAGGAGAACACAGGATCCTTTATATCCTTGTTGTATTTCATACATGGAACAGTTGAGACGTTGTATTAAGTCTTTGCAAATATGGACTAAAACCCTATGTTACAGAATTATGTGCTCCATATGACTTATAGGAAAAGAAAGACTTTGTAGAGGATGTGGGACTTAGCTAGATTTTGAAGTATAGGATTTGACCTTAGCAAATGGGGAAATTGAAAGTAGAAAAAATGGCCTCAGCAAACGCACAACAGAAGTAAAATTAGGTGTTGTAAAGTCAAAGGAGTAGTCAACAGTTTATGACTAAATACTTACTACAAAAAAGTGGGAGAAAGCTGTATAAAGCTCAGGTTAACTGCATAGTATCAGAGAGCCATTGGGATTTCTTGTCTAGAGAGGGGGTGTGTTGAAAATGGTGTAGGAGTATTAGTCTCACATGATGCCTAGGGTGAAGAAGAAGGATGGCGGAATGGATGTAAATGAGCAGAAAGACTAAGTGGTTAACATTCTAGAGTTAATGAGGAGATCAGTGAGGGACTGTAGTAGATATCGCAGGATCACAAATTTTTATTTTTCCCCCTTCTCCCCCAATAAAGGACATACACCACAAAGTATTATCTCTGAACTTCAGTGAATGTCATACTAAAATCCGTCATGTGGATGCTCATGCAACCTTGAGTGATGGAGTAGTTGTCCAGGTCATGGGTTTGCTGTCTAACAGTGGACAGCCAGAGAGGAAGTTTATGCAAACCTTTGTTCTAGCTCCTGAAGTAAGTTTTCATTTGGCTGTTATTAGTTGGTTAAAGTGTCAAAGAGTTTCTTACAATAGGTTTAAATTTGCATGTTGCTGTTTTTGAGAAATTTATGTTAAAACTGTTGACGTAGTTTGACCTTTTTGTGTGTTTGATGATTTGGAAGTAAAAGTTACATACTGATACAAATGTATACATGGATGATTAAGTTTACAGAAATAATAAACTATTGTTACATTTAGTAGATTGCATATTGAAGAGGAAATGTGAAAGTTCTGTTTATCAATTGGTCCCAGTCTTCTAACTTTTGAGTAGCCATTTCTTGAGTTCCAGTCTTCTTTGAGTGACCTTTTTTAGTTTATATTAACAACATAGCATGTTCAACTTTGGAAAATTATATTGACTGTACATTATTTCTTTATTATTAAGATTATAATGATGTATGCCATGTATTTTGTTCTCTTTATGTATTGCCAAGTTACGTAGGTATTTATGGAATATTTGGATATTATTTTCCTATAGGGTTCTGTCCCAAATAAGTTTTATGTTCACAATGATATGTTTCGTTATGAAGATGAAGTGTTTGGTGATTCTGAACCAGAACTTGATGAAGGTGAGGTTACTTTCCAGATAGAAGGACTCTGTCAATATGCTTACGGACATGAGAAGTATGAAACTTATTTGTCTCTTTATTGTAACTGAGTCAAACTCCCTTTTCTCTCTCTTTTTTGTCCTCTTTGTTATAAAATAAATAGATGTACATTACATGAAATTATACAAAAACCAGACATTACAGAGATAATTGTAGCATAGAAAGTGAGAAAGTTCCCTTTAATCTCATCTTCTATAGATAACCAAAAGTTGGGTGCCTATTCCTAGAATTTTTAAGCCTATACTTAGCAACTTATTACTATAAAAATGGAATTATGCTGGCTTGAAGCTTGCTTTTTTTCCACTTAGAGTATCTTTGTTGGCTGTCTGTTTTGTGGCTATAATTATTTAATTGATCTTCCATTGATATGAATTGGTTGTTTACTTTGTCATTACTTCTCTCTCTTTTTTTTTAAATAACATTTTGTGTTTTCAGTGAAGGTTTACACAGCAGTTTAGGTTTCCATTGAACAATTTCTACACAAGTTGTTCAGTGACATTTGTTGCATTTTTCACAACGCATGAACGTTCTCATTATTTCCATTCAGGTTGTTTCGTTTCTTCTAATCTAGTTTCCCTGTCCCCCTACATTCCCATCTTTGTTTTAAAGTAACTGTTGACCATTTGGTCTCGTAGGTGATTTTTTTTAAAGGAGCATAGTACTTACGGGTGATACTCATTTTGTAAGCCAGTTTGTTATTTAGCTACAAGATGACCTTAGGTTAGTTTCGGTTCAGGGTTTAAAGAGTATCTCAGGGCAATAATCTCGGGGAGTTCTCCAGTCTCAGATAGTTCAGTTAAGTCTAGGGGTTTTTGTTTGTTTGTTTAGTTGGTTTTGTTTGTTTGTTTGGTTGTTTTTTGTTTGTTTTTTTTTTTCCAGGAATTTGAGGTTCTATTCCATGTTTTTCTCCCATTTCTGTCAGGCTGCATCTGTTGTGGCCCTGGTTAGAACAGTTGGTTGTGGTAGCCAGGCATTATCTAGTTCTTCTGGTCTCAGGGTAGATGAGGTTGTGGTTCATGTAGACCGTTTGTCCTGTAGACTAGTCTTCGCTGAGTCTTTGGTTTCCTTCTTCCTCTTTTTCTTCAGACACATAGAGACCAATAAATTGTATCTTAGATGGTCACTAGCAAGCTTTTAAGACCCTAGACACTGCTTGCCAGACTAGTATGCAGAACATAATTTATGAACTGTAATTATGCCAGTTGACCAAAATGTCCCATGAGACTGTGGTCCTAATCCTTCAAACCCAGAAAATCAGTCCCACAAGGAGTTTGGTTATGTCTGAGAAATATCTGTAACTATACCTCTACGTGCGCTTTATTCTATATATAAGTGTATGTGCATATAGTCATATATATATATATATATATATATATATATATATATATATATATATATATATATATATATATACATATGCATACACTGATGTATACACACACAAATACGCACCTACACATACCTATACGCGTATATGCCTACATACATAAATAAACATGCACATATATTTTTTGGTGGTGTGGCTGTTATTTCTCTCTAGTGAATAAATTTGACAAAGGAAACTGAATCATGGCTTTACTATCATTTACTTCCCATCCTTTTCTCACTAATAGATCCAAAAAAACCAAACCCGTTGCCATTGAGTTGATTACAACTCCTAGTGACTTTATAGGACAGAGTAGATTTGCCCCATAAGGTTTCCAAGGAGCGGCTGATGGATTTGAACTGCCGACCTTTTGGTTAGCAGCCGAGTGCTTAACCACTCCACCACCAGGGCTCCTCAGTAATAGATACTTTTTAAAAATAGAGTGCAATAAATTTCGGACTTCATCGTGTTCGCTTTTCAATTTTTTTGAGAAAATGGGTTACAGAGAATATTGCAATTGAATGCCTTTATAAAATCTGTCAACAGTTTTTTTTTTTACTATCAGCTTTCTTTTACTTCCTTAAACATATTAAAAATATATGTATCAAAAATTGTGTTAAGCTTCTTAAAAAGAGATGTGACCTATTGTGTATTGTCAGAATCAGAAGATGAAGTAGAAGAGGAACAAGAAGAAAGGCAACCATCTCCTGAACCTGTGCAAGAAAATGCCAATAGTGGCTACTATGAAGCTCACCCTGTGACGTAAGAATAGTGTTTGCAAGGTTAAACTTGGTCCTGAAGTATAATGTAATTGCAAGGTGGTTTTTGTTCCTAGAATTATTGTTGGAAGTAGATTTATGATAAAACTACCCATCAGGCCAATTACTTGAGTACCTACTATGTATGCAAAAAAATTGGGAAGAATTGTTTTATTTAATTCAAAAATTGAATGTAGTTTGGCCCAAAACAGTGATCACTTACTGATAATGCAGACTGTTTAGGAGAGCACAGAGAATAAATAAACATTTTATATTATTTTTTATAAAACGTGGAAATTAATAGTTAACACCAAAGTAAACATTTTTAGCAGTCCGATAATATACTGTAAGGTTAGAGAAACGCTGCTTGTTCTTATTGGACTTTGATTCAAAGCTCCCGAGAGAAATATGTCACTGGCATATTGCTAGTTTATGCCCATTAGATTAGACACAAATTGAATTTTATTTTACCTTCGCTGATCATTTCATACTGAAAAGTGAACAAAATATTGTATTGCAGTAATGGCATAGAGGAACCTTTGGAAGAATCCTCTCATGAGCCTGAACCTGAGCCAGAATCTGAAACGAAGACTGAAGAACTGAAACCTCAAGTGGAGGAGAAAAACTTAGAAGAATTAGAGGAGAAATCTACTTCTCCTCCTCCTGCGGAACCTGTTTCTTTGCCACAAGAACCACCAAAGGTTAGATCAAAGGAAACTCTTTAGACCTGTAACATCACACTTTCATATTTGGTGCCATTAATGAAGCCTGACCTTTGTTATACTATGTTAAATAGCTTAATATAGTAAACTATGGTTTTTTATGTATATGAAAGAAGCTGGGTTTTTTTGTTACTCTGAGGAGATTTCATTGCCCCCCCACAAAAAAATACTCGTGTGAATGAAACTTAGAACTTAAGATTAATCCTTGTCTGTATACAGTGTTTAATGATTAACGTGGAATTATTCAGGTTCATGTGTAAGACTGTCAGTTGCTCTTTCATTCTGAATTAAGTCCTCTAGGCACAGATGCAAATTTAAACCTAACACCTGGAGTCCAACTTAAACAAGTTGGTCTTTTATTAAAATAAGAGATTTATCTGTTATTTCTGGTTTAAATGGGATCAGTTTCTTTACTACACCAACTAAACTATCTTGAAAAGATGAGTGACACTCATAGTGTATCATTTAAGCCTACCTGAAACTTCTTTTATCTTTTTGTAGAGGTTAAAGTATATTTGGGTAGTGAGAAGAGAATCCTTGTTCAATTTTGTGAATGTCTGTTAAAGTTTTCAGCTAGTACTCTCTTCTTTCCTATGCTTCCCCTCTCCCCTCAACACCATCACACACCCTGTGTTATTCCCAAAGGGAAAAGAAATTGCTTCTATCAGGTTGAGAATTTTCTAGCATTTGTAGTTGTTAGTGGTTTTGTTTGCAACTTTCTTATCTACCTAGAGGATGTAGGAACTTGCTTGTGGTTTTACTTAGTTCAGACAAAACATACCAAGTCATAAATTATCTTGCATAATGAGATTTTGAAAGTTGGCACATAGACTGGCATGTGTGTGTGTGCCTTTCTTACAGAAGTCCTCCAATATAGAGCAATAGTTTAGAAATGAAAAGAAAATATATATTTGGAAGTTTCCCTATAGGAATGTTGGTGGTTTTCCATGATTAGTAGTCTAGGTTTGTTGCATTTCCTGCAGGCTTTCTCCTGGGCTTCAGTGACCAGTAAAAACCTGCCTCCTAGTGGTACTGTTTCTTCCTCTGGAATTCCACCCCATGTTAAAGCACCAGTCTCACAGGTAACCAATCTGTGAACACATTGGATTGTATCCTTGTTACATTGCCAATTGCTTATCTTTTTTATACTTTTTTAAATGAGTCAATCAGAAAATATGGATTAAATATACAAAAAAAAAATTGTATTAAATGTAAATGCACCCACTTTAAAGGCCAAATCTCCATTCATCATCTGCATAGGTGGTATTTGGGGTTTGGGTGTGTGAAATACAGATTAAGTTGGTTTTCCCAATATATTATTGTCATTTAAAAGGCTTCTTAAAATAACAACAAAAAAAATGTTCCTTTTTAAAAAGTTTTAAATTTTATTTAGCAAGAAATATTTTAGGATTTTTAATTCAGCCCATGGGGAGAAATTTGGAAAGGCACAAAGTAATATGGCATTATTAAGAATCTTTTTTCTTCTTTTAAAAAAAAAACCTTTTAAACATACACTGCCTAAGCTCTCAGTCCGTAAGTGGTTCACACCATGTAATTGAAGCCTGTACCAACTTATGACTGTAGTGTTCACATTAACTGATCATTCCAGTATTCTGCTTTTTGTCTATTTGTCATCTTACCCATTTCAGAGCTTCCGAAAATGTTGGAAATAAGACACTGGCTACCTGAGATGTCTAATTTTTAGGCATAGTTAAAGGGTGTCCAATTCTTTTCCCTATGTTCTGAGTCAGACTTCATTCCAGAAAATTCACTATTGAAATGGTTATTGCACATAAAATTATTCATTTGTATACATGTTTTATATGCTCTATATAGTGAAACTTTGCATTATAGAAATAGTAATTATTAGACAGTCTTTTTCTACTGTTGATAAACATTATAATCAACCACATAATAGTAGACATGGCCCCATAATACCATTTTTTCAATTAAATGTACAAGAAATGTTGAGTGACTAGATGGCAGATCAGAATAAAGAAAATTAGTTCACCCAGTAGGTAGTGCTTGTGTTTTTCAACCCATCTGAAGACCTGATAGATGACTTTGGCTTTTCTTTAGAAGTTCTTTATGGTTTGTGTTTGGAATATTTGGTATTTTTACTTTATTTCATAGAGTTGGCTTACATATTTTTTTTTAACTTTCTGGTAGTTATAAGTTAAAATAACTAATACTTATTATGCTCTTAATATATGCTAGGCATTGTGATAATCACTTTATATTCATTGTCATTTAATCCTCACGACCACACTGTGAGTGTGAGTACTATTATTATCCCCATTTTACAGATAGGAAGATTGAGAACCAGAATGAGGTTAAGTAACTCATGCAAGGTCAGAGAGCTATATAAGTGGTAATGAGGATGGGCTTTGAATTCACACGGTTGGACATCAGAGTCCACATATGGCTAACGCAAACCTACAGATTTTCTTTAGCCCCTTGCTGGAAGGGAGTATATCTGTATTTGTATCAAAGAAAAGTACTGTTATTTAAGGCCACCCTTGAATTACATTAGGTCTTCTTGCCCAGGAACGTAATCTAGTTTTTTTTTTTTTTTTTTTAAGATTTGAGTATTTCTAAGTTATTTTTCAAATTATAAGGAAAGTAGACTCTATTTCCTAACCTCCACCCCCCCTTGTTAAAACTTTAAACAATTAAAATTTAAAACTTTAGGGGGAAGAGCTTTTGAATCTCTTGTAGGCTGTATTTTATTTAGAACAGATTTATGATATTTCCACTTGACTTAATAAACCCTTCAATTTTACTTTGTTACTTTGGTGTGGTATCCATTTCCTTACACTTTTAACATAGATTATTAATAAAAGCATTAAATATAATTTTAGGGTATTGGTAGGCATTGATTTAGAAGTTGGTAAGTTAATTTCTTGGTGAAAAGGTTTTGTCTGAAGAAAATTGACTAGTTCATCTTAAATAGGTTATGTTTAATTGAAGGACTTGCTTATTAGTTCTGGTAATACATGCTATTATTGATTTGATGGTTCCATTTTTATTTCGTATTCTGTGACCTTCATTTGTGGGATTTGTTACATGGGTACACATTTTAGTTGCATGGCATTTGGTTTGAGACCCTAATAATAGTGTGTGGTATATTAGACATTTTATCTGTTTGGAATAACTAGTTTTAATCATGAAATTGGGCTCGAAAATCATAGTGCATAGCCGGCTTAGTTAAGATATATTAATCAGTTATTGAAAGGAGCATTGTTACCTTTTGGTCTCATACTTTTCTTGCACTGGCATCATATCTGCTGAGAATCAGGTTGCTAGATCAATGGTATGAATTATTTGTAAAGTGTAGGAAATTAATCTGTGTTTAATTTTTAATCCTTAAAAGATAAGGAAGGACTTTTCTGTTTCACTAGTTGAAGCTACTTTTGTTTTAGTAATCTGTTTTGAAAGGAAATTGAGTAAGTCAGCCAGGGCCTCAAGCTCTTTTATTGGTAACATTTGGATTAGGTGAGTCTAAGGTTTTTCTGAAATATTTAAATGAAAGCTACATTTTCAATATTTATGAATTTCTAGTTTCATTAAACTGTGTACAGAGTACATTTATTTTTTTAATTCTGTTTTACATTGATACTGAGGTAAGGTGCACTTTTTAGGCCCCCTTACTTGAAATTCTAAATAACTGTCTTTTTCAGGCATCACATTTTGGATCAAGTTTTATATAGTATTAAACTCTAAATACAGATAACAATGGTCCCTTGTCAGGTTTAGAACATTCTCTTACATGTTTTGGGTCAGAGATCTAAAAATGTAATTTAGTTTAAAATGAACCAAAAGTTACTGAAAATCTATGTCTAATGGCACGGTGTGTGGCTCTGTGGGTGATGTCGAAGTGAATTAGATATGGTCCTTAGTGGAATACTTACATAAAAATATTTGATAAAATTGGTAAGGCTAAATTTCTTTTTAACAAAATTCTATTAAAGTTCCCCATGTGTTTTTAACAAAAGAACATAGGAAGCAGTTTCATCTGAGGGAAGTGGAAAGTCCACATGGTGGAAAACAGAATTTGGAAAGAAATAGGCAAACCTGTTAAAAACAGATTAGGATAGGAGGCAGTACCTTTTTGGTTACAGTGGCTGAAATCAGTTACAGTAAGTTACCAGTGTTGAAAGAAACATATTTCTTTAAAGTCAGTGTATCAGAATTTGCTCTTGAAAATTATAATATCCCAGTTATATAAATGATGAAAGAGTTTGAGCCACTGCCCAGACCGAGGTCCTCAGAGATAATCACCCATAAAGATGACAGGACTGAAATTTCTAGCCTTCTGTTTTGAGAACATACTTTCTCCATATCCTGCTGAGTTTTGAGCATACTTTGAAGGTTCATGTATTTTGTCTCTTTATTGGACCATAAATATAAATACTTGGGGAATAGTATCCCTGAAGAGGTTGGAGAATACTGAAAATGCCATTATATTAAGGAAAAGGTAATTGCAGATGAGAATGCTATTTTACCTTAAAAATAGTTACTTTAATTATATGTGTTTAATTCAGCAGTTAGCAGAAACTTTTGGAAGATATATTAGGGTATCCCATTACTTTATTTTCCCCAAAAATGCAGTTAAGCAAAGTTGTTGGGGTCAGTATTTAAGTAAATGCACATCTTTCCTATAAGGAAGAATAGTATAGATCTGAAGGACTTCTTTTACTATTTGAGATGCTAATATGCGCTCTTATAGTACATGCATTTAAATTTAATATCAAAGGTAGCATTCTTTGGTACCAGAGTAGGCTAAATTGTATACTTTGAACTTTAACATTTATTTATGGGGCGGAGCTTAGGAGATATTACTGAGCACTATTATATTTGAAGGGCAGGAAACCAGATACTTAGTAATTATGCATCATGAATTCTTGTCTTTCTCAGATAAAGATGACTTGTAAATTCACATATGTATTTAAACGGAATGGTTCATCTAGCATTTTTGTAGCAGTACCTTTTATGCCATCTCAGTGTGGGTGTAACTTTATTGAAAAAAAAATGATTGTAAAAAGCATTTTTTTATGAGTTACACGGCCTTGAGTGGGAAGACAAAACCTACCCTACAGTCCTAGATTGGTACAGAATATCTTTGTAAAAATCTAAAATAAAAATATTCACATGCATAGGACACTATGTTAAAAACATTCTAAAGTTACTGTTATGCCTCCTAGTGACTTGTTGGTAGCTGCTTTAATTGGCTTTTCTACTGTAGAATGTTTCTTTATATGTTTTCTCCTTATATTTTAGCCGAGAGTTGAAGCTAAACCAGAAGTTCAGTCTCAGCCACCTCGTGTGCGTGAACAACGACCTAGGGAGCGACCTGGTTTTCCTCCTAGAGGACCAAGACCTGGTGAGTCAGCCCCTTTTATAGCCTTTAGCATTTAGCCCTTGAAAAATCAGCAAAGACTGAACTTGTTAAAAAAAAACAAAACAAACAAAAAAAAACCCTGTATGTTTTGTATACAGATCTTTTACTACTAAGTTGCTTAAAGGTTTGAATAACCTGTTGAAATTATAGAACAGCCAACTTTTAGGGGAGGATTGGTTGACACACCATGGAGAAATGTATTTGTAAAATGTAATAGGGCTTTTGAGACAAACTTATTTGGTTATTGTCACTGGTTCTAAGAATTCAGACCGAGCTGCCAGTAACCTACTCCTACTTAGCACTCTTATCTCTTAACAGATAAACAATAAGCACACCCTGATTCTTCTCATTTTGATTGTCTTAGGTATTAAGTAAGTTGCCATGATCTTTGACTTGTTTATATTGTTAGCTAATGTATGTAGTGCCTCTATTTGAATTCTGTAAGTATGTTTAGATTGCTTTTGGGAGGAGATAGGGAATAGTATACCTCAAATTTAGTATATGTGGTTATTCTTTAAAAAATGTGATGTGTTACTAATCCTGAATTCATGGGAGTTGGGTTTGTCCAGCTTTACCGCTGATTGAATTTATGATCTCGAGACCCTTAAATTCTGAGCTTCTCTGTGTCATTCTGTTATCCCACAAATGTTTCTTGTGATGCCTGTCTTACATGACTGTGTTCCTTGTGTTAGTAGAATGATGTGTGTGTGTGTGTGTGTACCCTAATATGTATGAAAGACTACATAAATGAGATATTATTGATACAAAAATATACTGATCTAGTTGTAATTTCATACAACCAATGATTGTTTAATTTGTGAATTTCAAAGGACTAAATAAATAATTAGCACAAATATACCTCACTGTCAGATATTTGGTGATGGCAACAGTTCATTTAAGGAGGAATACCTGTACCACTAATACTTGACTTTCATATAATCAGACCATTAGCAATCTAGTCGTCATATACCCTCACTTTGCAGTTTAGTGTCATGATGCTCTCTAACTGAAAAAAAACAAAAAAAACAAAAAAAAAAACCCATTGCAGTTAAGTTGATCCCGATTCATAGCGACCCTATAGAACAGAGTAGAACTGCCCCATACGGTTTCCAAGGAGCGGCTGCACCACTTTACTACCAGACTAATAATAGGCACTTCCACCACTGTTCAAGGAGCTCACCATCGTATTAAACTAAAACAGGAATATCAGT
Source organism: Dugong dugon (assembly GCA_030035585.1). Taxonomy (NCBI): domain Eukaryota; kingdom Metazoa; phylum Chordata; class Mammalia; order Sirenia; family Dugongidae; genus Dugong; species Dugong dugon. The sequence continues at coordinate 51,984,264 of CM057463.1, forward strand.
ATTAAATGATTGCTTTGAGCTAATTTTTCTTTGAAGTTGTAAACTAATATCTGCTCCTTTCCTGTTCTCAGGCAGAGGAGATACTGAACAGAATGAATCTGACAACCGTAGAATAATTCGCTATCCAGACAGTCATCAACTTTTTGTTGGTAACTTGCCACATGATATTGATGAAAATGAACTGAAAGAATTCTTCATGAGTAAGTGGTTTATTTTGCTTTATTTTAAAATTAAGCAGGAGTATAGACCTTTTTTTCAAAATTCAGGGTTTTTTTTTTTACATTTATCTCCCTCTATACTGTGTATATTTCCAGCCATGAGTCTCACCTTAGTTGATCAAAAGACTGTATCACATGTTTCTCATTGATTATGCCTAGTGTTGACATGGTCTGGTTTAGCAGAGGTTAGGAGAAACAGCTGGAGGAAGCAGTCTTAAATTCTGAGATGGGACTCATTTGGCAAATACAAGTCAGAAATAGGAAAAAATATGTTGTCTTCCTGAAACTGGAGGTAACTTTACTTACAAAAGGACTAATACAGATGCAAAAGGGTAACCAAACCAGCAGCCACGCCAGCTGCTGGTATGTTAGGTGCATGGCCTACATGAGTGAATGTACCCTAGTTGTCACTGGATGTAGCAGCTTGCAACATTTATTTTTAAATGTATCAAGGAGATTAAGGTTATTCATCCTGAACAATTAAAATCATCAAAGTATTCTGTTAATATATTTAACCCTTGGTATAATGTATATTTTCACAGGTTTTGGAAACGTTGTGGAACTTCGCATCAATACCAAGGGTGTTGGGGGAAAGCTTCCAAATTTTGGTTTTGTGGTTTTTGATGACTCTGAACCAGTTCAGAGAATCTTAATTGCAAAAGTAAGTGTTTACAGGGCATAATTCAAGATTTTATTATTCTTGTTGTATATAATATTAATTGGTGCATTTTAAAACCATAGAAAATCTTTAATGGTAAAGCTAAAAATAATTCATTATGAAATGGTATTTATGCAAAGAATTAAGACTTGTTAGTAGTTTTAAAGTCTGTATGGATTATTTTTAATTATTCTGATGAAGGTTGGAAAGGATTGCAAATTAAGAATATCATGAAAGTTTCTTTTCATAGGATTTTCTTGTTTACCTGTGCAAGATAATGCATTTCTATTGCTGTCTAACCTGCCCATGTAAATATTTTTCTCCCCTTTTAAAGCCAATTATGTTTCGAGGGGAAGTACGTTTAAATGTGGAAGAGAAAAAAACAAGAGCTGCAAGAGAGCGAGAAACCAGAGGTGGTGGTGATGATCGCAGGGATATTAGGCGCAATGATCGAGGTCCTGGTGGTCCACGTGGAATAGTGGGTGGTGGAATGATGCGTGACCGTGATGGAAGAGGTCCTCCTCCAAGAGGCGGCATGGCACAGAAACTTGGCTCTGGAAGAGGAACCGGACAAATGGAAGGCCGCTTCACAGGACAGCGTCGCTGAAGCTCCACTGTTGGCAAAGTCTTGGCAGTGGTACATTATTCATCGTGTTTGCATTCTTGTTAATTTTTTTTTTTGGCTTTGGAATGTGACACAGCCTTTTTGATCATTTCTTTGATGTGAAAAGCATCTTTTGGTTATCAGTTAAATTGAGGTGGACACTATTTCCCCAGTTTCACAACAAGATTCATATTGTTAATTTATAAATCTAGACTTGGAGAATTACGGACTGAGAAATGACCATATCTTAAACTATCTACAACAAAATGAACTTAAAAGGACATTCCCAACTGAATTCAGGTCCTTTGAGTCAAAAAAAAAAAAAAAAATCCTCTGCTGCACATTTTGTTTAAGTGTTACTGTTTCTGCCTATTAATGTTGGAAACACAAATAGTGCAATTTGTGCAATTGGAGAATCTTGCCCTTTTTTTCTTGGCTGCCCCCAAAAATACAAGCCAACAGAAACTTGTTATGCACTCATCAAAATGCACTAATGGGTACTCTGAACTCATTAATATTGACATCTGCAACAGGAGGCAACAGGGAAAAAAATTCTTTCATCATCTTTTCCAGTAGAGAATAGTTTGTGAAATGATGAGGGCATTTTATCTGCTTGCTGTGACCAGCGTGTGTACACATAAACCTTAACAAGACTACAAGTATATTCCAGAAGGATATCATTTAGTTATGAACTAAATAACACAATTCAGAACTTCAAACTATGGTCTTTGAATATTAGACCAGGTTTAGTAGCTCCATATCTTAAGATTTTTCTACCTGCCCCTCTTCAGTACAGGTATGGCTGGCTGCTCAACACACTCCTCCTACCCCTTTTCCTTTCTTTATGCTGTGTACAGTGAAAATTGTCTTTACTGTATTTTTGTTCTCTGGTAATGTAATAAGCATGATGGTGCCTTCTATTAATACATCATTCCAGTCTTGCTGGTAATTTTGTACAGTATAGTGTATGAATTGCTGTGCTGCAAAGCCAAACAGCTGCAAAATTTTGAAAAATCATTGAAGTGTATAAAAATTGCAGTATCTTTAAAATCAGTAAAATCGACTAGCATATTATTTACCTTGTTCTTTAGTTAACAACTTTGTGTTCTCTGTGGGAGGGAGTCTTGTGTGTTTGGGAGGGAGAGGGAAGAAGGAAGTCAACTCTTCGAGTAAGTCTCTAGTTGACTTTCTTTTAGCAAGAATTTGAACACTGAAGTGTATCACTTGAGAGGTGCTTTGAAAAGTCAATCAACTTGATGTACATTTTTAATGACGTTTTAAAAGCAGTCAGATTCCATAAATGGCACGTAAACCTGAAGTGAGGATACTGCAATTTTCGGAGAAAAGAACAGCAGCTCTTAAGTGTTTGAATTTTCTACTTGGGGGGCAGGGAACTGTCATTCATTTTGCACAATTCTTGAACTGATGTCAGCACCCGAGTGACTCTGAATTTAAGTCTGGGATGACATCCTTTATTTTTACATGAATCTTTAAACAATTCTGTGAGCAAAGTTTGTAGCTGCTGGATTATCGTCTGTCTTTATATAGAAAGCTCCAGTAAACCACAAATATGGTGAAGGATATCCAGTTTTATGCTTGGAGCATTCAGTACATACCAGTTTCTGATGTTTCAGGTTAGGAGTGGGATAAATAAGTGTGACCACTTAAAGCTGCTTGTTAGCATGGAAGACTTCTCCATTCTGTATTAGTTAAAAACAAAAAATGCACTTGATGTAGTAGCACATTGGTTATAAATTATGCAACTGTTAGCTGTCTAGTAAACTAGCAAATGATGCACATATTTTGTTTTTCATGTTACTGGGCAATATGAGTAAAATTAAATCTGTCTTCTTTCTCCCCCTCTTGAATGAGGTCTTCCATGTTTGCAGAAAAGTCTTGCACTATTTGGATATATTTTTTTGAGGACATGTATTTTTTGGGTTTAAGGATTTTTTTCCCTGTTTGAGAGTTTTACACTTTCAGATGTTAGGTGTAGTACTTGAAGTTCTTACCAGAAACTTACTTTCAAGAGTTCTGACGCCTTTATTCAAACTGTTTTTAAATAAGTGGTTTATTATCAGTGTTCTTCCCTTTTTTTTTTTTTTTTTTGGTGTGTGTGTGTGTGTGTTTCTTTACTATTTTCTTTCTTTGCATTTTATATGTATATATATTCCACCTCTCCCCTCCACCACCCCCCCCCAACTTCAGGATATTGCCCTACTTCTCTTAAAAAAAAAAAACAAAACTGTTCTGGCACCAAGAGTAATGACAAATACTAAGTGTAACAGAAAATTAGAGCAAAGAGCCATTCAGCTTCAGTCCTTACATACCATGAATAAAAAAAAAATTTAAAAACATCATATGGAGAAGTTTACATGGTGATTGTTCACCTGCAGTACTGTGGACTTTTAATATTTTGTCCCCTTTTCAGTGAAGCAGTAAAAATATTCATCTACCATTACTGTTATTTGCTGACTTTTTTTTTTTTTTTTTTTTTTTGGATGGTAATATTCTATCCTTACAACTCTATTGCAACCAAATTGGCTTTACCATCTTGGCTTTAGTAGGTATAGAAGACAATGGATTACCATCTTTATTGCTGTAATGTGTAAAGCATTATATGCTAGTAGAATCTAGTTTCATTGTTTCAGGTGGGAAGTATTCTTTGAGTTTCCATTTTGAATGTGTTTGGACTAAACATACAATAAACTACTGATGTCTGCAGCATTTATTTATCTATGTCCCTAATTTGATCTGTAGGTTTGTGTTTCAAAATATTTTCTCCTAGTTGCATTTCACACAACTTAAGTAAAAATAAGGAATTGTTCTAAAACCAAATGCTTATTATTTGTGATATCTAGATGTATAAAAAAGTAAACCATTTAAGACTTGAACATTGCTAGAGATATATCCCAGTCGAATTAGAAGGCTGCTATACAAGTTAAAGAATGTTGGAACAGAATGAGTAATAAGCAAGATGAGAATAATGTAAAGCTAAAAAAAACTTGGGCTTTCCAAAGGATTGCCTCCTCATATCAGGAAGAATGGAGAAAGGAAGGGATGGGAAGATTGAGGTCATCTTACCTTGTGAACATAGCTCAAGTTCAAAAATTGAAACAATTTTGTAAAAGCTCTACAGGAATATTAAAAAATAAGCGTTTAGTCATATTTGTGAATACATGCTTCAAATAAAAAAAAAGTTTCTGAGGCATATGTAATTTCCGAACTTAAGATTTTCCCTTCCCTAGAGGGTATGACATAGATGAATTTTCTCTGATGGTGTATTAACACTGTTAATGATGATTCCTAAATCAGTCTTCACAAGTTTTTTTTTAATGTAGTTTAGGTAAAAGTGTACACAGCAAATTAGGTTCCCCTGTAACGGTTTGTATACACATTGTTCCATGCCATTGGTTACAGTTTGTACAATATGTCAGCATTCTCATTATTTCTATTCTGTTTGTTCTATTTCCATTGATCTAGCTTCCCTTCCCCTCCTTGTGGTCTCATCTTTGCTTTTGTGTAACTCTTGACCATTTGGTCTCATGTAGTTAATTGTTTAAGGGAGCACATTACTCACAGGTGATATTGTTTATTTTATAAGCCAATCTATCTGGCTAAAAGGTGACCTGCAAAAATGGCTTCAGTCCAAGTTCAAAGGATATCTTAGGACAGTAGTCTCAGGGCTTCCTTTAGTCTTTATCAGTCCAGTAGGCCTGACTTTTTTTTAGGAATATGAGTTTTGCCCTATATTTTTCTCCCATTCTATTCAGGACCTTATATTATGTCATAGGTCAGACGCCACCATCACCCTCCCCCACCACTCCCACCCACTGGTTGCCAGGCACCATCTAGTTTTTCTGGTCTCAGGTTTAAAGAGTTTGTGGTTTGTGTGAAAGAAGCCAGAATAACCATTATTTAAGTAATCTTAAGGAAGTAATACTTAAAGATTTTTATAAATGTATCACTAGTTTAATTATGATGTAATACTAATTTACCTGATTTTATGGCTGTGGAAAAACATTTTTTAGAAGGGATTAAGTGTGCATCACACAGTATGTTGAAAAGAGACCCAAATTTGAAGGAAATTATCATTTGGTCCTGACAATTTATATGGGAGAAAATATTTGAAAATTTAGCTACTGAAGATGTTTCATTTCAATTATGTATGTAATATGCTATAGTCTTTGTAGCAAGTGAATGAAAAATTAGTGGCTTCATGTTCATATTTTAAATTAGGAAGATTTGATCATCTTAATTTATATTTTAAGTACAGATGAATGAAGACCTTTAGTTTTTTTTTTTGAATTTGTGTTCATAAGACTTTTTCTAGTTGTTTACTAGCAGACTGTTGAGGTCATTTTGATGCCAGACTTCCAAATTATTTAAAATCACTTGATAAATGAACATGGAAGAAATTCCCCTTTGTGATAGATTTCCAGTAGGTTTATATAGAGAGTAAACATTTAAAATCATTTGCAACATCAAATAATTCTTAAATAATGAAGTTTCTGGATATTTTTGACAAATAGGGACTGAAAATTTTCAAACCAGTTTATATAGTATGTGTACACATTGTTTGACATGCTTTAGAATTTTAAGAAGTCCGTTCTTAGCATTAGCAAGTATTAGGCAAAACACCATAGATACAGATTTAGAATTATTCACTGAAAGATTACCAGCCTTCTGTTAATTGCAAAATTAACTGGTCTCTTTTCTTTGTCCTCCTTAATCAAAAAGCTGACTGCCTCCTTGAAATGCTTTCACTTTTCTAACATGACTAATAGTAACTCTTCAACTGCTCTTGTGTTTGGTGCTTCCTCTTACCCTATGCCCCACAGTCCCTTCTGTCCCCAGTCTCGTCTTTCCCCACAAGGTTTCTCTGGACAGTTTCATGTAGGCCGGGTGCATTACCTTAGTTTCAGTATTTTATCCATTCTAGTGGATTCCATATAGTGTAGTGGTCCAAAACAGGATTTTGGAGGCAGACAGCCTTGATCTTGAATGCCAGCTACATCATTTAATGCTTAGCCTTTTTCTGTGCCTTTTTCTTCATTTGTAAAATGAGATAGGGTGATTGTGAGGATTCAGTCACACATAGGCCCTCAGCGTTAGCTGTTGTTACTGATTGAGTTGCGTTTTTACTGTCCATCTACCCTGCTTATATTCCACATGTCTGTCTTGATATCCTTTGGCCACATCGTCTGGGAAGTTCAGAATAATCAAAATTGCAGAGTTGAAAACAATGTATTTTTTGTTTCCAAATGACTTATGTATACCTGATTCTCTAATAATGAACATCTCTTTTTCTGGCCTATTTAATCACCCTAGAAATGTTTGAAAGCGCATCTGTTTTCCTTAGTATTTCCTCTGTGTTTCCCCCTGCCGTATCCATTTTCCAGGCTGTAAGCCTTGTTTGTGTTACTCTGATTAACTTCCAGTGGCTCATTCAATTCATTCAATATTTATTAAACTTTTTAACTGCCACGCACTGTTGCAGGTACTGTTCGTAAGTGATGAGTTAGACAAGTTTCCCTGCTCTCAGAGACAGATTAAAAGGAACTAAAGCTCCAGACGGAGAGTGAGTTGGTGCCTATTTAAGAAGGTGATAGGTAGAGGGCAGACCATAAGGGGTCTTAGAAGCCTTAAGAATTTTGGTCTATCCCAAGAGCAATTGGTAGGTCTTGAAAGTTTGGGTGAGTGGGTGTGCAGCAGTGACAGTATTTTGAATTGTCACTGGCTACAGATTAAATTTGAGGTCAAGAATGAATTGGCGTGAACCACGTAAAAGGATGTTGGCAGTGTTTCACTTGAGCTGTGATAGCTCGGACTGGAGTGGTGGTGCTAGAAATTTAAAGATTTAGATAAACTTGAAAGACTTGAGAGGTAAAATGGCCAAGTCTAGGTGACGGAGAGGGTGGTGTCAAAGAAGCCAAAGTTTCTCACTTGCATAATTGGATAATTAACATGGTATGTGGATGGTAGGAACACACACAAAAAAGGCATTTCAAGGTGGTGAGGAAGGAGTGTTAGGGAAACCTTCAATGGAATTTTGGTGTGAGCTGAACCTGGGAAGATTATTATCTAGGAATGTGTGTAATTTTGCACATTGTGTTTATTTGGTCCCCTTGGCTCGTGCCTTTTTATTTCAAAAACAATTACATGTGTTGCCCATTACAGAGAAAACATGATCCAAAAGAATGAACTCCATAATCGAACCCATAGATGGTTCCTAGAACTACTTTGGTGTGTTTATTTGATAGTTTTTTCCTTCATACTATTAAACATTGTTTTAGTGAACACCATTTAACAATATTTAGCAATATTTGTTGCAGACTTCTGTGTGCCAGGCACTCGGTGTTCTAGATGCTGAGGATACAAGAGTGAATAGATAAGGCCCTTGGTCACCTTGAGCTTATTGACAGTGGAAGAAAGAAAGGTAGTTGTAAATACTATGCAAAGCAACTGAGTGGCAACTTTAGGAATATTCCCCAGCCATCCAATAAAGAGTTAATATTTACATTTCTTCTGAAAATCAAGAATGTGAAGGTGAGTATATGAGAACACTCCAGCCAGAGGGACCAGCTAATGCAAAGCCGTAAAACTGGAAAAGCTTGGATGGAAGGTAAGGAGAAGGGGCCGGGATAGGTGCAGTCTACTGGTCAAGGAGGAAAAGTGGTAAGAGATGAGGTTGGAGGCATAAGGACTAGAACGTGTAAGCCAGGGTAAACAGTGTATTTAGATTTTTTTTCCTTACAACTACAGTAAGTAGCCCATTTAAAGAGTAATACAATATAATGTGTGGAGAATGGATGGTAGGACAAGAATGGAAGCAGAAGACCTGATGGGATGCTGTAACAACTGAGGGGGAGAAATAGGCAGATCTTTTTTGGAGATCAAATTCATGAGATACTTTGAGAGAAAGGAGGAATTCAGAATGATTGAGTTCTGGCCAGTTAGTATGAAAACAAATGAAAAGCAGAAACTTCCCATATCAAGTAAAAGTTACATTTACACTAATTTTCCTAAAATTAGTTTCATAAAACATCCACTATGAATCACACTGCTACTAGCTTTATATCTCACTGAAACTAGGCAGGGTAAAGTGTATTTTACAGCTGAGGAGACAGGCTTAGAAAGGGTTAAACACTGGTATGAAACAATTTGAAATACTGGATTAGTCAAAAGTGTCAATCTACTTAAAAGGCTTTAAAATCAGCTTCATGACTAATTTTAGAAATGAGTTTTTAAACATCAGAAATTCAAACTTCGAATGCAATGCTATTTTATCCTGGCTTTTTTTGTTTTAGAAAATAGTAAAATCACTGCCCCCAATCCAGTGGCTGTGATATTTAGGATCACTTAATCAGGAACTACAATTAGGAAGCACAGTTCTAAGTAATGAGGCAGAGTAGATATTGGAATAGAAATAGCTATTGGTCTAAAAGCTGAAGAAGTATTTTTGAGGGCTTGACATTTTACAATATCTTTTAATCTGATAACTATTAAATGTCTTTTTAAAAAGGGTAACAGACTTAGAAGAGAGAAAATAAATACTGAGGTTTCTTGTTAGGTGCCCTGGAATTGGTTCAAACTCATAGTGACCCTGTGCACAACAGAAGGAAACACTGCCCTGTCCCGTGCCATTCTCACAGTTGTTGCTATGTTTGAGCTCATCGTTGCAATCACTTGCTGTGAGAATAATGGCTATTGGAATAAAAAACGTGAGAGATTTCAATGGAAGAGGACTTGTTAAGTAGAATGGTGCTTCATAAGAGATGTTAATGGAAGGTGACTTGTTAATGACATGTAGAATGTTTCAAAGCAGACAACAAATAATACCTGTAGTAAATATGTGTGAAATAGATGAGAAGGACTTGTATAGCAGTCAATAAATATTAGCATCTAATATGTATTTCAAAGGGCGGCTCAAGAAGACAAGCATGATGATGACATGTGCAAAGACCTGGACATAGAAAACCAAAAGGGAAGAACACAGCGTTTCTCAAGCTGAAAGAACTGACGGCAAATTCAAGCCTCAGGGTGCAATGCTGAAGGATTCTACAGAGAAAATGTTGAGCGACGCAGGAAGCATCAAAGGAAGATGGAATACACACAGTATACTAAAAAGAACTGGTCAACGTTCAACCATTTCAGGAGGTAACATAATCAGGAACTGATGGTACTGAAAGAAGAAGTCCAAGCTGCACTAAAGGCACTGGCAAAATATAAGGCGCCGGGAAGTGACGGAGTACCAGTTGAGATGTTTCAACAAACGAATGCGGTGCTGGAAGTGCTCACTTGTCTATGCCAAGAAATTTTGGAAGACAGCTACCTGGCCAACCGACTGGGGGAGATTCATATTTATGCCTATTCCCAAGAAAGGTGATCAAACTGAATGTGGAAATTATCAAACAATATCAATATCACGTGCAAGTAAAATTATGCTGAAGATCATTCAAAAACAGCTGCAGCAGTATATTGACAAGTAACTGCCAGAAATTCAAGCTGGATCTAGAAGGACGTGGAACCAGGGATATCATTGCTGATATCAGATGGATCCTGGCTGAAAGCAGAGAATACCAGAAAGATGTTTACCTGTGTTTTATTGACTATGCTAAGGCATTTGACTGTGTGGATCATAACAAATTATGGATAACACTGCAGAGAATGGGAATTCCAGAACACTTAATGGTGCTCATGAGGAATCTGTACATAGATCAAGAGGCAGTCGTTAGAACAGAACAAGGGGATACTGCATGCCTTAAAGTCAGGAATGGTGTGCGGCAGGGTTGTATCCTTTCACCATACCTATTCAGTCTGTATGCTGAGCAAATAATACAAGAAGCTGAACTATATGAAAAAGAACAGGGCATCAGGATTGGAGGAAGACTCATTAACAACCTGCATTATGCTGATGACACAACCTTGCTTGCTGAAAGTGAAGAGGACTTGAAGCTCTTAACTGATGAAGATCAAAGACCACAGCCTTCAGTATGGATTACACCTCAACATAAAGAAAAGTCAAGTCCTCACAACTGGACCAATAAGCAACATCATGATAAACGGAGAAAATATTGAAGTTGTCAAGGATTTCGTTTTACTTGGATCTACAATCAACGCCCATGGAAGCAGCAGTCAAGAAATCAACGGGCACATTGCATTGGGAAAATCTGCTGCAAAAGACCTCTTCAAAGTGTTGAAAAGCAAAGATGTCATCTTGAGGACTAAGGCATGCCTGAACAAAGCCATGGTGTTTTCAATCACCTCATATGCATACGAAAGCTGGACAATGAATAAGAAGACCGAAGAAGAATTGACGCCTTTCAATTTTGGTGTTGGCAAAGAATGTTGAATATACCATGGACTTCCAAAAGAACAAACAAATCTGTCTTGGAAGAAGTTCAACCAGAATGCTCCTTAGAAGCAAGGATGGCAAGACTACATCTCACATACTTTGGACATGTTGTCAGGAGGGATCAGTCCCTGGATAAGGACATCATCCTTGGTAGAGTGTCAGCGAAAAAGAGGAAGACCCTCGATGAGATGGATTGACACAGTGGCTGCAACAATGGGCTCAAGAATAACAACAATTGTGAGGATGGTACAGGACCGGGCAGTGTTTTGTTGTGCATGGGGTCACTATGAGTGAGAACCAACTCGACGACACCTAACAACAACAATATGTACCAGAAACCTTTCTAGTTGCCCGCTGGCAGTACAGCAGTTGTACAACCTAAAGCGCCTGCCCTCAGGAAACTTGTATTTTTTAGGGGAGGGATTGGTGACAAAAGTGTAAGTAAGTTCAGTACTCATTGGTCATAATAATTATTTGCTGGGTACAATATAACTCATTTAATTCTAAAATTCTTATAAGGAATAGTGTTAAAATAGAATACTGTTTTACAGGTTAACTCAGAAACACTTGTCCAAGATCACGTGGCTAGCAAGAGAGTAGAACTAGTAAGAGGATATCGTAGTTAACTGGAGATGGGGCTTGCTCTACCCAGGGTAGTAATGAAAGACCTCCTTGAGGAGGTACATTTAAAACCTGAAATGAAGAGAAGGCAATCTTGAGAAGTTGTAGGGGAAGAGCATTCAAGTAGAAGGAAGGAAGAATGCAAAGGCCCTGTGTTTGGAAGGTTTATGCAAGGGCAATAGGAAGGACAGTGTGGCCATAACACGGTAACAGGTGAGATCAGAGAGGTAGGTAAGAGCTAGATTGAAGGTGGCCTTATAGTCTGGATTTTACTCTTGTTATGGAACTGTAGAGATCTGAACAGGGAGATGATATGATCTGAATTAGTGAGGAAGGTGTCAGGAACAGATGTTCCTGGTTAGATAGGGTTGTAGCAATGAAAGTGCTGAGAAGTGGTCAGATAACATATTTTGGAGATAAAACTTACAAGACTTGCCTATGGATTGGATTGAGAAGATTCAAGGATGACTCCTGGGATTTTGATGCAGTTTGGGTGGAAGACGGTAGATACTCTATGAGATAGGAAAGGAGTAGGAGTGGATCGTGGAGGGAAAGGAAACAATTCTGTTTTAGCTATGTTAAGGCTAAACATGAACAAATGTCAGGCAGTTAAATGTATGACTTTGGAGTTCTGGGGAGAACTCAGTGCATGAGTGGTGAGTATAGACAGTTCTTTACAGCTACTGGACTAGATGAGATCACTTAGAATCGGGTACAGAAGAGAGATGGAGGACTGGGCTGTCAGTTACTCCTAACATTCAGAGTTCTGGTACAGAAAAAAAAAAAGAGAGAGACAAAACCTGGCCAGTATTGGTGTCATAGAAAAGCTAAATTTCAAGAGTTTCTCTGAAGAATAGAATACGCAGCTGTGCCAAATGCTGTGAAGAAATCAAGTAAAATGGTAAATTAATTAGGGTGGGATATCTGCTATAATAAGTACACCCCCACAGGTATAATGGCTCAAACACAATAGATTTTCCCCCTTGTCATGTAAAAAGCTTTAGGAGGGTGGTGGTGAAGAAGCCAGTAGTCCAGCCCTCCTTCACTTACCTGGTCATTTAGGGACCCAAATGCGGAGGCTCTACCAACATCAATGTGGATTTAAGATCACACTGGAGTCATTACAGCCAGCTGAAAGGGAAAAAAGAACGTGGAAGATCTTGAGTGAGAGATTTTTATGGGCCAGGACTGGGAATGGTACATATCAGTTCTCATATTCCATTATCTTGATTTTAGTCACCTGGCCATTACCAGCTGCAATGGAGGTTGCAAAAAAAGAACAAGCCATACATTCAGGAAAAAGAGGAGCCAGCTTACAGTGAGCAGCACACAATCTCTGCCACAGATGGCTTTGGCAGGATGTAGGTCATACTGACTTTTGGCAAGAATTCCTTAACTGAATGATTAAGGATGATGAAAGCCCAAGAGAGGGCTGGAGGTAAGAAATGGAATTAATGAACGCAGATGTTTTCTGTAGTTTTGCTATGAAGATGAATGGAGGAATGTGGTGGAGGCTTGAGGGAGATGAGAAGTCAAGGGAGGGTTTTTATAAAAGGCATATTACCAGTACAAACAGAAGGCATACTAGTTTCAAGATTTGAGAAATGGATTGTATATTCACACCATTCTGATATAGGTGTAATGATGACCATCAAATCAGATCAAGATGGTGTATGTCGATCTGTGAAACAAGTGGTATATTGTACTTCAGTTTTCCAAATCGAATTGTCTTCTTAATCATGTTTTAATGCAGTAATGAGGTCATGAAATAAACTATGTTGAGAACAGAATTAACTCTTATGGCAAGGATCCTTCCATCAAAGAACCAGACTTCAAAATAAGTCAGTCCATTTTCTTATTAGAATGCTGGAATGTATTCATAGTTGCATGCTCTATAATATATAATAATAAAAAACCTTTTGGACTCTGAAGATTTTATGGACCTTCCATTCATTTGGTGACTCAATTTACATGATGCATTAGGATCTCATGGAACCTAAGTGAGAGTTTCTTTTTTTTTTTTTTTTGAAGAACAGGGCCCAAGCACATTGTTTTTGGATGCCAAGATAGCAGAGAATGATTGTTGCCAAGTGTGAGTTAACAGAGATGATTGCTTAGAATGAGGCTACTCTAAGCTAAAACATATGAATTTATTGAAAAGTATTTCTAGAACATCAAGAAAGAAACTCAGCAAAGATATAGAAGCTCTAAAGGCCACAATCAACTTGACCTCATAGACATATACAGAACACTCCACCCAACAGCTGCAAAGCACGCATTCTTTTCCAATGCACAGGGAACGTTCTCCAGAATAGACCACATCTTAGGCCACAAAGCAACCCTTGACAAAATACAAAACATTGATATAATACAAAGTATCTTCTCTGATCACAACGGCATCAAAGTAGAAATTAACAACTGGAAGAGCAAGGAAAAAAAAATCAAACACATAGAAACTGAATAACACCCTGCTTAAAAACCACAGGGTAACAGAAGAAATCAAAGATGGAATAATAAAATTCCTAGAATCAAACGAGAATGGAAACACATCATACCAAAACCTATGGGACATAGCAAAGGCAGTGCTCAGAGGTCAATTTATAGCAATAGATGCACACAAAAAAAGAAGAAAGGGACAAAATCAAAACATTAGCTATACAACTCGAACAAATAGAAAGAGAACAGCAAAAGAAGCCCACAGCCACCAGAAGAAAGGAAATAATAAAGATCAGAGCAGAAATAAATGAAATAGAGAATAGAAAAACAATAGAATCACCAAAACTAAAAATTGATTCTTTGAAAGGATCAACAAAATTGACAAACAACTAGCCAAACTGACAAAAGAAAAACAGGAGAGGATGCAAATAACCCAAATAAGAAATGTAATGGGGGACATTACAACAGACCCAACTGAAATAAAAAGGATCACAACAAAGTACTATGAAAAACTATACTCTGACAAACTTGAAAACCTACAGGAAATGGACAAATTTCTAGAAACACACTACCTACCCAAACTAACACAAACTGATATTGAAATTCTGAAAAGACTCATAACAAGAGAAGGGATTGAAGTGTAATTTAAAAAAAAAAAAACCTCCCAACAAAAAAAAAAGCCCTGACCCAGATAGCTTCACTGGAGAATTCTACCAAACATTCAGAGAAGAGCTTACACCAGTACTACTCAAACTATTTCAGAACATAGAAAAGGAAGGGATACTTCTGAATTTATTCTACGAAGCCAGCATAACCCTGATACAAAAACCAGGCAAAGACATCACAAAAAAAGAAAATTATACTCTAATATGTTTCATGAATATAGATGCAAAAATTATCAACAAGATTCTAGCCAATAGAATTCAGCATCATATTAAAAAAAAAAAATACACCACAACCAAGTGGGATTCATACCCAAGTATGCAAGGATGGTTCAACATCAGAAAATCAATGTAATCCACTACATAAATAAAATCAAAGAATCACACAATCACCTTAATAGACACAGAAAAGGCATTCAAAAAAGTCCATCACCCATTCCTGATAAAAACTCTCAATAAAATAGGTATAGAAGGGAAATTTCTCAACATAATTAAGGGCTTCTATACAAAACCAACAGCCAACATCATTCTAAATGGAAAGAGGATAAACACATTCCCCTTGAGAACAAGAATAAGACAAGGATGCCTTTTACCACCACTCCTATTTAACATTGTGCTGGAAGTCCTAGCTAGAGCAATAAGGGAAGAAGAAGAAATAAATGGCATCCAAACTGGTAGAGAAGAAGTAAAACTGTCCCTATTTGTGGATGATATGATACTATACATAGAAAACTCAAAAGACTCTTTGAGAAAACTACTGTAACTAATAGAAAGATACAGCAGAGTATCAGGATATAAGATAAACATACAAAAATCAGTTGGATTCCTATACACCAATAAAGAGAACGATGAAAAGGAAATCAGGGAAACAATAACATTTATAATAGCTCCTAGAAAATAAAATACTTAGGAATAAATTCAACCAGTGATATAAAAGGTATATACAAAGAAAATTACAAAACACTACTGAAAGAAACCAAAAGAGATCTACATAAATGAAAAAACATGCCATGCTCATGGATAAGTGGATTCAATGTTGTGAAAATGTCAATTCTACCCAAAGCAATCTACAAATATAATGCAATCCTGATCCAAATACCAACAGCATTCTTTAAAGAGAAGGAAAAACTAATCATTAACTTTATATGGAAAGGGAAGAGTCCCCAGATAAGTAAAGCACTATTGAAGAAGAATAAAGTAGGAGGACTCCCACTACCTGACCTCAGAACCCGCTATACAGTACACAGTATATGATAGTCAAAATAGCCTGGTACTGGTACAATGACAGATACATTGACCAATGGAACAGAATTGAGAACCCAGATGTAAATCCATCCACCTAAGGTCACCTGATCTTTGACAAGGGCCCAAAGTCCATCAAATGGGGAAAAGACAGTCTTTTTAACAAATGGTGCTGGCAAAACTGGATGTCCGTCTGCAAAAAAATGAAACAGGACCCATACCTCACACCACACACAAAAACTAATTCAAAATGGATCAAAGACCTAAATATAAAACCAAAAACTATAATGTTCATAGAAGAAAAAATAGGATCAATGCTAGAGGCCCTAATACACAGCGTTAACAAGATACAAA
Organism: Dugong dugon; assembly: GCA_030035585.1. Classification (NCBI taxonomy): domain Eukaryota; kingdom Metazoa; phylum Chordata; class Mammalia; order Sirenia; family Dugongidae; genus Dugong; species Dugong dugon. The sequence goes on from CM057463.1 coordinate 52,000,417, forward strand.
CCATAACTAACAACACACAAACTCCAGAAGATAAGCTAGATAACAGATCTTCTAAAAATTAAACACTTATATGTTCATCAAAAGCCTTCATCAAAAGAGTAAAAGAAAACCTACAGACTGGGAAAAAGATTTTGGCTATAACAAATCTGACAAAGATCTAATCTTTAAAATTACAAGAAAGTCCAACACCTATACTACAAAAAGAGAAATAATCCAATTAAAAAATGGGCAAAGGAAATGAACAGACACTTCAACAAAGAAGACATTCAAGCAGCTAACAAATGCATGAGGAAATGCTTATGATCACTAGCCATTAGAGAAATGCAAATCAAAACCACAATGAGATACCATCTCACCCTGACATTACTGGCACGAATCAAAAAAAACAGAAAATAACAAATGTTGGAGAGGATGTGGGGAGATTGGAACTCTTATGCACTGCTGATGGAAATGCCAAATGGTACAACCATTTTGGAAAAAAGCTGGAAATAGAAATACCATGTGATTCAGTGATTCCATTCCCAGGAATATATCCTAGAGAAATAAGAGCAATTATTACAGCATTATTCACAATAGCAAAAAGATGGAAACAACTTAGATGCCCATCAACAGATGAATGCATAAACAAACTATGGTACATACATACAATGGAATACTATGCAACAATAAATAACAATGATGAATCTGCCAAGCATTTCACAACATGGATGAATCTAGAGAGCGTTGTGCTGAGTGAAATAAGTCAATCACAAAAGAACAAATATTGTATGAGACCACTACTATAAAAACTCATTAAAAAATTCGCACACAAAAAGAAACAACCTTTGATGGTTATGAGGGAGAGGAGGGGTGGGAAGGGAAAAACACTAAACAGATAATAGATAAGTGGTAACTTTGGTGAACAGTAAGACAGTACACAATACTGGGGAAGCCAGAACAACTTGACAAAGGCAAGGTCATGAAAGCTCCATAGACACCTCCAGACTCCCTGAGAGACCAAATTACTGGGCTAAGGGGTGTGGGGAGCATGGTCTCGGGGAACATTTAGCTCAACTGGCATAACATCGTTTATAAAGAAAATGTTCTACATTCTACTTTGGTGAGTAGCGTCTGGGTTCTTGAAAGCTTCTGAGCAACCATCTAAGATACTCTACTGGTCTCACCCCATCTGGAGCAAGGGAGAATGAAGCCCAGCACAGCTAGATGGTGCACAGCTGCCACCACCGACTGCTCTGACAGGGATTACAATAGAAGGTCCCAGACACAGCTGGAGAAAAATGTAGAAGAAAATTCTAACTCAAAAAAAAAAACAAAACAGACTTACTGGTCTGACAGAGACTGGAGAAACCCTGAGAGTATGGCCCCCGGACACCCTTTTAGCTTAATAATGAAGTCACTCCTGAGGTTCACCCTTCAGCCAAAGATTAGACAGGCCCATAAAACAAAATGAGACTAAATGGGTACACCAGCCCAGGGGCCAGGACGAGAATGCAGGAGGGTACAGGAAAGCTGATAATGGGGAACCTAAGGTTGAGAAGAGGAGAGTGTTGACTTGTCATGGGGTTGGCAACCAATGTCACAAAGCAATATGTGTATTAATTGTTTAATGAGAAGACAGTTTGCTCTATAAACCTGCATCTAAGTACAATAAAAAAGAAAAATAAAATTTCTAGAAAGGCTTTGTTTCTTATCCCCTGTAGTCTTTTTTAAATATATAACTTACATATGTAAAACTCACCCTTTTAAAAGTGTATTAATTCAGTGGTTTTTTGTATATTCAAAAGGTTATGCAACCATTAATGCTAATTTCAGAATATTTTCACCACCCCATAAAGAAACTCCGTATGTATGAGCACTCCCTATTGCCTCCTCCCCCCAGTTCCTTACAGCCACCAATCTTTCCATTTCTATGAATTTGTCTATTATGGACAATATGGAATCATATAATATGTGGCCTTTTGCATCTAGTTTCTCTCACTTAGCATGTTTTCAAGGTTCATCCATGTAGCATGTTTCAGTACTTCTTTCTTTTTCATGGTCGAACGATATTCTTTTGTGTGGATATATCATATTTTGTTTATCCTTTCATCAGTTGATGGACATTTGGGTTGTTTCCACTTTCTAGCTATCATGAATAATGCTGCTATGAACAGCCGTGTACAAGCTCTTTGTGTGGGTGTACATTTTCAGTTCTCTTGGCTATGCACCTAGGAGTGGAATTGCTGGGTCACGTGGTCCTTAGTTAACTTTGACCTTTGTCTCACTGCCATCTCTCAAGCATCTCTCTTGATGTTCATGTCATCCACTCCCACACTGTTATCTTTAGATTTTTAGAACATTTTCACATTCTTTAGTGATTAAAATTTCCCTCTCAACCTCTTCCTCTATAGTCTCCCTTGGGTAGTTCATGTTAATGACTTTTCATACAGGGACTTCAAATTTCTTTGAACTTCTCAACTTTAATGACATTTCCCACTCAATTTCAGCTACCCAGAGGTACAGCCAAGCATTTAACTCTTTAGAACTGATCACCATCTTGTGCCATTTCCAAGATCATGAATTCACAAATTTCGTTCTCTGACAATAACTTTTTCTCCTTTCACTTACACTCCCATTATACTTACTCTTCATGCCTATGATGACCTCTAGTCCCTCAGTGCCTCTATATTTTCAGTTTATTAGCTAGCTTCTGTCACCAATTGTCTTCCTATCTAGGTGGAGCCCATGACCACCCATTTCAATGGTGATTTCTTCTGCATCCTTGATTCCTTAACTCCTTTGTTTAACCTTACGCTACCAATCTTTTACCAAAAAAGCATACATGCCATCTATTTTTCTCCATTCTTTCTTCTGGGGTTGCTAAGTCCCAGGAAACAGGGCAGTTGGTTTTCTGTAAATTCATGTTGTCCAGGCTCAAGTGGACACATTTTACTATTTTGTATTCCTTGCATCTCAAAATGACTTTCTGTCATAACTACCTATTTCAAGGAATTTCTGCTCTCAACTCCTTGAGCCTCAATCTCACCATTACTTTTTTTTCTGCAAAAATGAAGTTATTTTACTGAGTAGATCTAGGCCAACTAATATGTCTTCCCTACACTTTTCTCAGTTGTTCCTCTTTAAACCTGTTCTCTCCATGGCTAAGCCCTTCTCATACTTTATTGCCTTCTCTTCACTTTCTAAGGAGCCCTGGTTGTGCAGTGGTTAAGCATTTGATTGCTAACCAAAAGGTCAGTGGTTTGAACCCAGCAGCCATTCAGTGGGAGAAAGATATGGCCGTCTGCTTCCTTAAAGATTTACAGCCTTGGAAACCCTACGGAGCAGTTCTACCCTGTCCTGTAGGGTTGCTATGAGTCTGAATCGACTTGATGGCAATGTGGTTTTTTGTTGTTGTATGTTTATTTCTTCACTCTCTGTTCTTGGGTTTTCATTATTCCTTTTCTTGCTTCTTTGAAGCCTCTTCACTCTCCTTTTCTCCTACAGATATTGCCCGATTTAGAAAGAAAAAATATAATAAACAACCCAGTCCCTCGTCTACATAATGCTACCTCTTCACCAACCCTGTAGACGGCATTACCCAGGATGCCCAGGATGTGTGATTTTTTTTTAATACATTCTGAATCTTTTACAATTGGCTTTCAAACTCAGTTCTTTTGGACATTGTTTTCTCAAGCATTGCCTATTCACAAAATCCAGTATTTTCAGTCTTTATCCCTTGGTTCTCCATGGGATACAAGCAGGTTACTTAAGCTTCAGGGCCTTCACGTGGAAGGGCTTTAAAATGTTTACACGTTTGGTTACTTCTGTAAAGTTGGCAAAAATAAAATATTTTTGCATTCTTGTTCTTCAGCTTCAGGCCCAAGAAACTGTAAGCTGTCACTTTATATAAAGAGATCTGCCCCTCATATAAAGGAAGTTCATCAGACTCTATTACAGCCTATAGGTGTAACAAAATGGGGAATGGCTCCCTCCAGCTTGATCACAGTTAAGGAGAGAGCTAAATGCTATGTTAAGACTTCCATCTTGGATCGACCCAAGAATTCTATTCTTTCCATCCCAGGTCCCAAGTATGGTTCTCAGTATTACAGATTCAGGAACTAGATTTTAAGCTGTTTGGCCAAGGTAATCAAGAATTGGAAGATTAATTCATGCTAACTAACCAAACTCCAAAAAGATTATTTATAACCCAGAATGTTTATTTCTTAGTGTTTAGGTAGGAATTAATACCTTAATTATGAATGCCTTAATATTGACTGTGGATATGTTGTTGTTAGTTGGAGTCAATTCCGATTCAAGGTGACTACATGTGTGAAAAGTAAAACTGCTCCACAGGGTTTTCAAGGCTGTGACCTTTCAGAAGCAAATCACTAGGCCTTACTTTTGAGGTACCTCTGGGTGGGTTTGAACCGTCAACCTTTTGGTTAGTAGTTCAGTGCTTAGCCATTTGCGCTACTCAGTGAACGGACTATGGATATAAATGTCTGCTATCTAGGACACTCTCTTCCCTGGATTAAGGTATTTTAGAGACCAAATATGATTATAAAACGTTTGTTGTTGTTAGATGCCATCGCGTCGGTTCCGACTCATAGTGACCCTATGTACAACAGAACGTAACTCTGCCCGATCCTGTGCCATCCTCACAATTGTTGCTATGCTTGAACCCATCCTTGCAGCCACTGTGTTAGTCCATCTCATTAAGGGTCTTCCTCTTTTTCGCTGACCCTCTGAGCTCTACGTAAAACGCTTAGTTATCATGATTTAAAGTGTAAATAACTGCGTGGCTTTAAGACCTCACTGCAAGGGTATGACTTAACCCCAAATTCCTTGAAAATGGGTAAAACCCCGTTTCTTGTGTCAATTTCAGCATGTGCATGATTCTGACTTACCTGTCTTGTCTTGTAATGGATCGAGTTGGTCTCTGCCTTAAACATGTTTACGTATAAGGCACTTTAAACATCACACTCCCGAACCTCACTCCATTTTGCTGTCATACTCCAGTATTGTGCTTCTCTTCTCGTTCCCAGCGGGCCAACAGTTTTCCTCATTTCCTTCATGCCCTCTCTTCCCCTTATCTGTTCTCAAAGTGCTTCCCTCACTTTCAGTGCCGAGGCTGTCCTTCCCAAGTCATCACCTACCTTCTTTTACATTGCCTCGCCTGCAAATCATCTTCTAGACTGTCACCCTCATCTCCTACAAGGCTCATACTGGCCTCACCGCCCAAACTGGAAAGGAAGCGTCGAATCAGGGTCAGGCCCCAGCGTTCCCGGGTTAGGGCGCCCCGGGCCCTCTCTCTGCTCTAGCGGGGAAGCTGTGAGAAACCCTCCATCACGCTCTTTGCGTCGTCTTCCCCTCCCCTTTTCTCCCAGCCCTCCATAACCACCACCACTTTAACTCTTCCCGTGAGCACCACAATCATCTGTTGTCCTCAGTTGGGAAGAGAAGTTCTCCCGGCGAAGTCTTCTTCACTTGCAAATGGAAGTGTGTGAGGATGAAGCCTTCAGTGGGTCAGCGAATATAACCTGGGCCGAGACCCAGGTGAAGGGGGAGTTGTGTTTGGCGCTAAGCCAATCATAATTCCTGACAACAGTGTCCAGCCAATCAGAACAAAGAAGGCTTGGCACCCCCGGGCCCTAGCGGGTAAAGACCCGCCCCTTTGCAGCTCTGTGGCCAACGCCTTCGCCCGGGGGTGGTTGAAGCCAAGCTGATTCACAGAGTCAAGGGACTGGCACCTTCCGAGCTAGGAGGCAGTGCCCTCTCACCCCAGCTAATTTCTGTATAGGCCTTGGTCTTCACAGGTGTTGGTGCCTGCCCTGGACGCATTCTGACCTGGGCCGTATCTCTCTCTCTGGAGACTTTGTGCTTATGGTTGCGGACATAGTGAGGTCGTTGCCTTGACGACGACAGCATGAGGTCCGCGGTCCTCCAAAGTGTGAGTCTGTGGCTGGCCGAGGCCTATCTGCCTCGCTGTCTGCTTCACCTAGGACCGGTGACTGAGTCCGCAGAAGAAATCACAGCAGCACTGGAATAGCTAGTTTGCTAGTCAGCATCTTTTAGACCGGCGAGCGAGATGCATTTCACCTCAAATTTGTTTCCTAGTTGAAAACCTTTGGGTCTTTCCATGCGAAGGATTTTAAACAAACAGTAAGTATAATACTTTTTTAAAAAATGAAATGCTTCTATCATCTCTTTGTTTTTTTCTATTTAGATTTTAACCTGTCTTTAACAGAATAAAAAATAAGCATTATCCAAGTATATTGTATTAACCAAGACTATCTTGTTGGCACTAGAACCATATGCTTACATGGCACGTTTCCAGAAATAATACATTTCCAATTGGCCAGGAATCTTTTTAGTTTCTATTACCCCCTTAGATTCAGAAGTAGAAGGCATGAAAAGTTATAGTTTATGAGTAACTCTTTCAGGAAACAAAGGACTTTGTGTGCCTTGATACTTTTAAGGTATTTATGGACCATGCCCCTTGAAAAAGAAAGTGTGTTTAATGTGGTGTGTCTAACTGTGCAGATGGTTGGGAGAATAAACTTGGTTTAATGTTAGTTTGCGATATGCTTCAGAACACCTTATATATACTTAAGGTAATTTTTCTTTTTGTTCACTTTGCATTTTCAAATATTGAGGACACCCCTGAAAAATGTTTTTAAATGATCCAGGTTATAGATTCAGTTATTTTTGTCCTTGGTACGATAAACCTAGAGCCTAACCCATTGCTGTGGAGTTGATTCTGACCCATAGCCACCCTGTAGGACAGAATAGAACTGCCCCATAGGGTTTCCAAGGCTGTAAACCTCTATGGAAGCAGATGACACATCTTTCTCCCAAGTAGCTGCTGGTGGTTTCGAACCATTGACCTTTCAGTTAGCAGTTGATCACTTTAACCACTGTACCACCAGGGCACCTACCTACAGCCTAAACCCACCAACGCGAACTGCCATCGAGTCAATTCTGACTCATAGCGACCTAGAGGCTAGTTCTTATTAAAACATAAGGTCTTAATGCCCTGGTGGTACAGTGCTTAAAAGCTTGACTGCTAACAAAAGGTCTGCAGTTCTAATCCACCAGCCGCTCCTTGGAAACCCTATGGGGGCAGTTCTACTCTGTCCTATAGGGTCGCTATAAGTTGGAATCGACTGGAGGGCAACAGGTTTGGGGTTTTTGGTGTTTTTTTTTTTTTTGGTATTAATGGAAAGAGAAAAATGGAGGAAAGGGAGATTAGAACTACATTGATATATTTTTTTCAAATACAGTCATTAAAAATATAGTGCCAGAACCCAGAGAATATGGCCCCCGGACACCCTTTTAGCTCAGTGGTGAAGTCACTCCCAAGGTTCACCGTTCAGCCGGGGACTGGACAGCCCCATAAACCAAAACGGGACTGATGAGGCACAGCAGTCCAGGGACAAGGACTAGAAGGCCAAAGGGGACAGGAAAGATGGAGATAGGGAACCCAAGGTTGAGTAAGGACAGTGTTGACATGTAGTGGGTTTGTTAACCATTGTCATAGGGCAACATGTATACTAACTGTTTAATGAGAAACTATTTTGTTCTGTAAACCTTCATCTAAAGTGAGAAGAGCAGCACAACTGGAAGAATATAACCAACATAACTGAATTGTACATGTAGAAATTTTTGAAATGGTGTATCTTTTGCTATGTATATTTTCACCAAAAAAAAAAAAAAAAAAAAAAGTCCTCCAAGGCCAAGAAGGGAATGCGTTGACATGTCGTGGGGTTGTTAACCAATGTCATAAAACAATATGTGTACAGACTGTTCAATGAGAAAATATTTGTTCTGTAAACCTTCACCTAAAGTACAATTGAAAAATAAAGAAGAAAAAAATATAGTGCCAGAAGTTGAAGTGTCAAATATGGAAAGTTAGTGTTTGGGGACACTGTTCTTAAAACAAGCCACGTTAGAACCTACTATAAAACTAGTAGTAAAATATGAAATAATTTGAGTTGGTGTTGATTGGAATTGTTCTGATTTTTTCTTCCTGGAAGATCAATCTTCTGGTTCTCCATGTATATCTACATTAGTAAATAAACATAATAAAACTCCAAACTATTAAATGTAAAGTGTTGAAAATGTATGGTATGCATTAGATTATCACAGTTTGCAAGAACAAAGAAAATATTTGTTTTGTATTTGCCATCAGTATCCCAATAGGCAAGCAAGTAAAATATCACCACAATTCACAATCTGATAAGCTATTTTTAGATTGCAATCAATACATTGTTAATAGGTGAGAATATTTCTTCTTTCCCAGTTTTGTGAATGAGTGATTTTATAATTGAACCATGAATCATCTTTTGACTACATAGTACCAAAAGACTTTGGCTTTTTTCCTCAAAACCTTTAGAACCATATTGGGATTTATAGCAATATTTTTTATTCTCTTCTGAGATTTAATTTCAAAATCAGATTTAAAAAATAAACTTAACTTTGAAGCTGTAGTTTAACAGCTTTTATATAGTATGACAATCAAGTCTTATGAATTAAAATCTATATTTGGACTGAAATAATTTTCTTATCAAAACATATAGTGGAATGATTGCTTGGCCTTCATCAATTATTAGTAAAGCAAGAAAGATTCTATTAGGAATGCGTTTATCCAAAAAGTGCCACCTAATGGGATGTGGAAGAATTTTAAACACAAAATTCAAATATTCATGCTTGTAGTGAGTAATCATTAACAGGATTTTTGTAATACTGTATTTAGAAGTACTAATATTTAATTTCTTGTTAAAAATCTGCTTTTATGCTGTGATGTCATTGTTGCTACTTTGTAAGTTTAGTATAGGAATTTAACTAGTATCATTTTAATAAAACTATTTTATTAAAGATTCTTAGTGTTCATTTGGTAAGTGATAATTTTGTGAACAGATATTTTTCCCCATTAAGTAGAAAATACATAAAGATTTTCAACTTTGATCTTCAACCTGGTGTAAAAAATAAATTTAATCTTCATTAAAGTCCAATTCAATTGTGCCTTTTTTTCTTTGCGTGAAAAGAGTGCTTTTCTAAAGTTAGCTGTAATTACTTTGTATTGCTAGAGTATTGCTTTATCAGAATTAAAAATATATTGAATTTCATTAACATAACCTTTAATAATTTAAATTTAAATTTAATGGCTTCATTTCCATTTGCCTTGTCTTTTATTATATATGGATGAATATTTTGAAAACATAATCAGATGTGAAAAGAGAATAAGATGTTGTGTGTCACCACAGCTATCAACACAGTGACTGTTGTAAATATGGAAAATAAGTGGGGAAGTATTAATTTGCTGGGAGGGTGGAGGAAATTAATATACTCAACATTGTTAACTCTACATTTTAGTTTCCACAGTAAGAAAAATCCCTCCTGGTTTTAAATTAAAATGGAAAAATATGAGAACCTAGGATTGGTTGGAGAAGGGAGCTATGGAATGGTGATGAAGTGTAGGAATAAAGATAGTGGAAGAATTGTGGCCATCAAGAAGTTCTTAGAAAGTGATGATGACAAAATGGTTAAAAAAATTGCTATGCGAGAAATCAAGTTACTAAAGGTGAGTAAATACATATATTGAGTTGAAAAAAATATGAGTAGTTTCTTAATCAAGATTAAGTTATGGATTTAGAAAAAAAATACTATTTTTTTTCTAATTTGTTTTATTTTTATAACAAGGTATAAGGTATAGATTTCTTTTTCAGCAATAAGGAGAAATAAAATTATTATGTACACATATTCATTCATCTCTTGAAAGTAAACATGATTTTAAAAGTATCTATCTGTCTGTCTGTCTATCTACCTACCTACCTACCTATCTATCTATCATGTTGGGAGTCACAAAAAGACCACCCCCCTGTTCAGAGATTCCCTAGTAAGACTCACAGGACTCAACATACAGTTGTACTCATGGCTATTATTTATTATAGTGGAAGTATGTAAAGCAAAATCAGCAAAGGGAAAAGGCACATGGGGCCCCTTCCAGAGGAAAACTGTCCCAGTGGAGTCACACAGGATGCACTTAATTACTCTAGCAATTAAGTGAAATGTTGTGTACCAAGGAAGGCCATAGACATTAGGGAAATGGTGCCCAGGATTTTACTGGGAGTTGGTCATGAAGGCACTCTCAGTCTAGCATGTACCAAAATTCCAGACTGCCAGAAGGAAATCAAGTGTTCAGCATAAAACATGTTGTTTGCACAGTGAGCCACTCTCATCAGTTTTGGCAATAAAGCGAACACTCCTAAAATCCAGGTTCCACTTTATGATCAGGCCTTTCTAAGGATAACAGTTTCAGGCCTACTGTGTTAACTCTTCTCTTTCTCTCTCTCTCATCAGTCTCACCAGAAGTTTATCAGTTTTATTTATGTTTAGAAAGAATCAATGTTTGGCTTTGTTGATCTTCTCTATTGTATGTTTGTTTTCTATTTCATTAATTTTTTGTTCATTGTTATTTTGTTCCTTCTGTTTACTTTGGGTAGGTTTATCTTGCTGTACTTTTTCCTAGTTTATTGATGTGGATACTTATCTTATTAACTTCCAGACTTTTTTTTCTCTCATATATGCATTTGTTATACATTTCCCTCTAAGAACAGCTTGGTCTGTATCCCAGAAATTTTGATAGTTGGTTCATAATATTTTCTCATTTCCATTATGCTTTTATTAATCCCTAGGTTATTTAAAAGTATCTTTCTTAATTTCCAAACCTGTGGAAATTTTCTGTGTTTTCCTCCCCTGCTTATTTATTTGTGATCAGAGTATATACAGTGTAAAATTTTATTTCTTTAAAATTTCTTGAAACTTGCTTTTTGATTCAGAATATAGTCAATAAAAAAACAAGGTTCATTTTGTGATTGAAAAGTATTCTATGTATGTCCATTAAGTCAGGTTTATTAACTGTGTTGTTCACATCTTCTAAATTCTTACTGAGAATGTGACATGGGTGGTGGGTGTAAGAAATGATGGAGAAATAAGGAAGCAGGAATATGAATGATCTATGCTTTCTGGTAATTGGCTTTATGCTGGTTCTCATTCATGAATACCAGAAAGATGTTTACCTGTGTTTTATTGACTATGCAAAGGCATTCGACTCTGTGGATCATAACAAATTATGGATAACATTGCAGAGAATGGGAATTCCAGAACACTTAACTGTGTTCATGCAGAACTTATACATAGACCAAGAGGCAGTCATTCAAACAGAACAAGGGGATACTGCTTGTTTAAAATTAGGAAAGGTATGTGTTGGGGTTGTATCCTTTCACCTTACTTATTCAAGGTATGTTGAGCAAATAATCTGAGAAGCTGGACTACATGAAGAAGAATGGGGCATCAGGATTGGAGGAAGACTCATTAACAACCTGTGATAAGCAGATGACACAACCTTGCTTGCGGAAAGTGAGGAGGACTTGAAGCACTCAATGATGAAGATCAAAGACTACAGCCTTCAGTATGGATTACACCTCAACAGAAAGAAAACAAAAATCCTCACACTGAATCAATAAGCAACATCACGATAAATGGAGAAAAGTTTGAAGTTGTCAAGGATTTCATTTTACTTGGATCCACAGTCAACACCCATGGAAGCAGCAGTCAAGAAATCAAATGACACATTACATTGGGCAAATCTGCTGCAAAAGATCTCTTTAAAGTGTTAAAAAGCCAAGATGTCACTTTGAGGACTAAGGTGAGCCTGACCTAAGCCATGGTATTTTCAATAACCTCATATGCGTGCGAAAGCTTAACAATAAATATTGAAGAGCAAAGAATTGATGCATTTGACTTACGGTGTTGGTAAAGAATATTGAGTATACCGTTGACTGTGTTGGAAGAAGTACAGCCAGCAAACAAGAGGAAGACCCTCAATGAGATGGGTTGACACAGTGGCTGCAATAATGAGCTCAAAATAGCAACAACTGTGAGGATAGTACAGGACTGGGCAGTGTTTCGTTCTGTTGTACATAGGGTTGCTATGAGTCAGAACCAACTTGACAGCACTTAACAACAATATCCATGAAACTATTGTCATAGTCTCTTACATATTTTTAATTTCATCTATTTGTCTTTTTGTGCACTCTTCCAGATATTTTATCCTGACCTATAATTTTGTTCATTAATTCTGTCTTCAGTATTTCACTTATCTCCTTCACTGAGTTGTTAATTTTGGGTATTGTATTTAAAAATTTTCTTTACTATAAAGTATAACCCACATAAAACCAAAAAGCCAAACTCACTGCCACCGAGTTGATTCTGACTCATAGCAACCATGTAGGACAGAGTAGAACTGCCTCATAGGATTTCCAAGGAGAGCTTGGTAGTTTCGAACTGCTGACCTTTTGGTTAGCAGCCGAACTCCTAACAACTATGCCACCAGGGTTTCCAACTCACATATAGGAGGGCACAAAATAATGCTTCTAGCTCAAAGAATTATTACAAAGCAAATATTCATGGAATAAACACCCAGTTTAAGAAATAACATATTGCCAACAACCCGTTTCTTTTTATATTCTGGATATTAATCCCTTATCAGATATGTGATTTCCAAAAACCATCCTATTGGTTGTCTTTTCACTTTCTTGATAGTGTCCTTTGATACACAGAAGTTTCTAATTTTGACAAAGTCTAATTTTTTCTATTATTGCCTTTCAGTATCATATCTAATAATCAATTGTGACATCTAGATCATGAAGATTTTCTCCTATGTTTTCTTCTAAGTGTTTTATAATTTCACCTCTTAGATTTAGGTCTTTTATCAATTTTAAGTTGATTTTTGTGTGTGGTGTAAGGTGAGGATCCAACTTCATTCATTTGCATGTGGATATACATTTTTCCTAGCACATTTGTTGTAAAGATTATCCTTTCCTTATTGAATAGTCTTGACCCCCTTGTTGAATATCAATTGATCATATATGCAAGGGTTTATTTCTGGGCTGTCTATTCTATTCCTTTAGTCCATATATCTGTCCTTATGCCAGTATAACACTGTTTTTATTACTGTGGCTTTGCAGTAAGTTTTGAAATTGGGAAATATGAGTCCTACAACTTGTTGTTATTAGGTGCCATCGAGTTAGTTCCGACTCATAGCGACCCTATGCACAACAGAATGAAACAATGCCCCATCCTGCGCCATCCTCACAATTTTGCTATGCTTGAGCCCATTGTTGCAGCCACTGTGTCAGTTCATCTCGTTGAGGATCTTCCTCTTTTTCACTGACCTTCTACTTTACCAAGCATGATGTCCTCATCCACGGACTGAGCCTTCCTGATAACATGTCCAAAGTATGTGAGATGTAGTCTCACCATCCTTGCTTCTAAGAAGCATTCTGGTTGTACTTCTTCCAAGACAGATTTATGCATTCTTTTGGCAGTCCATGGTATAGTCAATATTCTTTGTCCACACAATTCAAAGGTGTCAATTCTTCTATGGTCTTCCTTGTTCATTGTCCAGCTTTCATATGCATTTGAGACAATTGAAAACACCATGGCTTGGGTCAGGCGCACCTTAGTCTTCAAGGTGACATCTTTGCTTTTCAACTCATTAAAGAGGTCTTTTGCAGCATATTTTCCCAATGCAATGTGTCTTGATTTCTTGACTGCTACTTCCATGGGCATTGGTTGAAATCCTTGAGAACTTCAATCTTTTCTCCATTTATCATGATGTTGCTTATTGGTCCAGTTGTGAGGATTTTTGTTTTATGTTGAGGTGTAATCCATACTGAAGGCTGTGGTCTTTGATTTTCACCAGTAAGTGCTTCAAGTCCTCTTCATTTTCAGCAAACAAGGTTGTGTCTGCATGACGCAGGTTGTTAATGAGTCTTCCTCCAATCTTGGTGCCATGTTCTTCTTTATATAGTCCAGCTTCTCAGATTATTTGCTCAGCATACAGATTGAATAGGTATGGTGAAAGACGCAACCCTGATGCACACCTTTCCTAACTTTAAACCATGCAGTACCCATTGTTCTGTTTGAACGACTACCTCTTGATCCATGTACAGATTCCTCACGAGCACAATTAATGTTCTGAAATTCCCATTCTCTGCAATGTTATCCATAATTGTTGTGATCCACATAGTTGAATGCCTTTGCATAGTCAATAAAACACAGGTAAACATCTTTCTGTTATTTTCTGCTTTTAGCCAGGATCTATCTGACATCAGCAATGATATCCCTGGTTCCATGTTCTTTTCTGAATCTGGCTTGAATTTCTGGCAGTTCTCTGTTGATATACTGCTGCAGCTGTTTTTGAATGATCTTCAGCATAATTTTGCTTGCATGTGATATTAATATTGTTTGTTAATTTCCACATTCGATTGGATCACGTTTCTTGGGAATAGGCATAAATATGGATCTCTTCTAGTCAGTAGGCCAGGTAGCTGTCTTCCAAATTTCTTGACATAGATGAGTGAGCGCTTCCAGCGCTACATGCTTTTGTTGAAACATCTCAACTGGTATTCCATCAATTCCCGGAGCTTTGTTTTTTGCCAGTGCCTTCAGTGAAGTCTGGAGTTCTTCCATCAGTACCATCGGTTCCTGATCATATGTTACCTCCTGAAATGGTTGAACATCGACCAATTTTTTTTTTGTTATAGTGACTTTGTGTATTCCTTCCATCTTCTTTTGATGCTTCTTGCGTTATTTAATGTTTTCCCCATAGAATCCTTCAGTACTGCAACTTGGGGCTTGAACTTGTTCTTCAGTTCTTTCACCTTGAGAAATGCTGAGCGTATTCTTCCCTTTTGGTTTTCTTTTTTCCAGGTCTTTGCACATGTCATCATAATACTTTACTTTTTCTTCTCGAGCCACCCTCTGAAATCTTCTGTTCAGCTCTTTTACTTCATCATTTTTTCCTTTTGCTTTAGCTACTCGATGTTCAAGAGCAAGTTTCAGAGTCTCTTCTGACATCCATTTAGGTCTTCTCCTTCTTTCCTGTCTTTTTAGTGACCTCTCGCTTTCTTCATGTATGATGTCCTTGATGTTATTCCACAACTCATCTGGTCTTCGGTCGTTAGTGTTCAACACATCAAATGTATTCTTGAGGTGGTCTCTAAATTCAGGTGGGATAAACTCAAGGTCGCACTTTGGCTCTCTTGGACTTCTAATTTTCTTCAGTTTCAACTTGAACTTCATATTAGTAATTGATGGTCTGATCTGCAGTCGGCCCCTGACCTTGTTCTGACTGATGATATTGAGCTTTTCCATCATCTCTTTCCACAGATGTAGTCGATTTGATTCCTATGTATTCCATCTGGCGAGGTCCATGTGTATAGTCGCTGTTTATGTTGGTGAAAAGAGGTATTTGTAATGAAGAAATGGTTGGTCTTGCAAAATTCTATCATGCCATCTCTGGCATCGTTTATCACCAAGGCCATATTTTCCAACTACCGATCTTTCTTTGTTTCCAACTTTTGCATTCCAATCACCGGTAATTATCAGTGCATCCTAATTGCATGTTTGATCAATTTCAGGCTGCAGAAGTTGGTAAAAATAGCCAGTTTCTTCATCTTTGGCCTTAGTGGTTGGTGTGTAAATTTGAATAATAGCCCTATTAACTGGTCTTCCTTGTAGGCATATGAATCTTATCCTATCACTGACAGCGTTGTACTTCAGGATAGATCTTGAAATATTCTTTTTGACGATGAATGCAATGCCATTCCTCTTCAAGTTGTCATTCCCAGCATAGTATATCATATGATTGTCCCATTCAAAATGACCAATACCAGTCCATTTCAGCTCACTATTGCCTAGAATACTGATATTTATGCATTGCATTTCATTTTTGATGATTTCCAATTTTCCTGGATTCGTACTTCGTACATTCCATGTTCTGATTATTAATGGTGGTTTGCAAGTGTTTCTTCTCATTATGAGTCATGCCACATCAGCAAATGAAGGCCCCGAAAGCTTGACTGCATCCTCATCATTAAGGTCGACTCTACTTTGAGGAGGCGGCTCTTACCCTGTCGTCTTTTGAGTGCTTTCCAAACTGGGAGGTTCATCTTCTGCCACTATATCAGACAATGTTCCGTTGCTATTCGTAAGGTTTTCACTGGTAGTTCTTTTCAGAAGTAGACCGCTGCATTCTTCTTTCTAGTCTGTCTTAGTCTGGAAGCTCAGCTGAAGCCTGCTTTTATTTGAATACTGGTGGCATAGCTTACAGCCTCACAGCAACACACAAGCCCCTCCAGTATGACAAACTAACAGATGTGTGGGGGTCCCACAACTTAGTTCTTCTTTTTCAATATTGTTTTGGCTATTTGGGGCCCCATAGAACTCTGGATGAATTTTAGGAGGGTTATTCTATTTTTGTGGAAATGCCACTGGGATTTTGATAGGAATTGCATTGTTTTTCCATTCATTTAAGTCTTATATTTCTTTCAGAATGTTTTATGGTTTTCACTATATAAGTCTTTCACCTCCTTAGTTAAATTTATTGCTAAGTATTTTATTATTTTTGATGCTATTGTAAATGGAAATGTTTACTTAAATTTCTTTTCAGTTTGCTCATTTCTGGTGTGTAGAAGTACAACTTTTTTTTTCAAGGGGCATGTGTTTTGACCTTTGCGCTAAACAAGGGACACAGTGGGCAAATCTCACCTTCATTGCTAACTGCGTGGTAAGGATCAGCATGAATCCAGCTCTCAAAGTGTGGAAATAGAACCAGTCCTCATCTTCTTACTTTTCCATCCCCATTGCCAGGCACTCATGCAGCACTCTCTGTCTCTGATCCTACCCACCCAGAATTGGGTCAGAACTCACAAGTTAGACAGTCACCATCTTTAAGACGAGCTGCCCATGCAACATTTCTTGGATCACCCAGAGCTGGTCAGGGCTCACATGTTAAAAGGACACCTTCTATCAGACTTCCAAATAAGCATATGCTAGCCCCGATGGCTCTTACTGCCCCTGTGGTTTTGTTAATTCACTGACACGACTCACAGAATCTCATGGAGAGTATACCATCTTACAACTACAATTTTATTACAACCAAAAAGGATACAAACCAAAAGAGACACATAGGGTGAGGTCCAGGAGGGATCACAATGTGGAGTTTCCATATCTCAAAGAGGGATGCACTACCGTCTCATGTAAATCTTCTCTGAGCCTCAGGGTCAGGGCTTTTATTGGGCAAGATTACATCTTGCCTCCTGAGGCTTAGTCACCATTGGTCCCCCAGGTGGTCCCTCTTGATCTGGTTTGTCTCCATTCACTGGCCTTCAATGTTGGTCTGGCTCAAAGGAACCATGAACAAAGGCCAAGTTGCTTTTTGCAATGTAGGTTTCACAGCTCACTGCCTTTTATTCTGCAACTTTGTCGGAGCTCTAGGAGTTCCTTGCTGTTCCTTGGTATTACTTTGTTTGTAGATGTTCCTCACATGGTATCTGTCTTCCCTATTTGTGTGTCTCTGTGTCTATTTTGCCTTTTTATAACTCAGAAATGGTTAAGTTTAAGGCCCACCGTGCTCTGGTATGACCTTATTAATATAGCAAAAGAAAAACCCCTATCTCCAAAGATGATCACATCCATAAGTACAGGGACCAAGATTTCAATATATATTTTGTAATTCACAACTTCCTTGTCTTGTTTCTGATCTTAGGGGAAAATCTTTCAGTCTTTCACCATTGAATATGATGTTACCTGTGAGTTTTTCATATATGACTTTTATCACATTAAGGAAGTTTTCTTTTATTTCTAGTTTTCATCATGAAAGTGTGCTGGATTTTGTCAAATGATTTTTCTGCATCAGTTGAGATGCTCCTGTGTTTTTTTTTCCTTTCATTCTCTTAATATGGTGTATTACATTGATTTTCTTATGTTGCACCACCCTTTCATTCTTGGGGTAAGTCCCACTTGGTCATGGTGTACAATCCTTTTAATATTCTGTTTGCTAGTAATTTAGTTTGCTGGTATTTAGTTGAAGATTTTTGTACATATATTTATAAGGGATATTGGCCTGTCATTTTCTTTTCTTGTTATGTCTTCGTCTGGCTTTGGTATCAGGGTAATGCTGGTCTTGTAAAATGAGTTAGGACATGTTCCATCCTCTTCTGTTTTTTGGAAGAGTTTCAAAAGGATTGTTGTTAATTCTTCTTTAAATATTTGGTGGAATTCACCAGTGAAGCCATCTGGTACTGGGCTCTTCTTTGTTTGAGGGTTTTCATTACTCATTCAATTTGTTTACTTGTTATAGGTCTATTCAGATTTTCTATTTCTTCTTGAGTCAATTTTGGTAGTTTGTATACATCTAAGAGTTTGTCCATTTCATTTAGTTTGTCCAATTTTTTGGCATACAGTTGTTCATAGTATTCTCTTAAGATCCTTTTTATTTCTGTAAAATTTGTAGTGATATCCCCACTTTCATTTCTGATTTTAATAATATTAAGTGTCTCTTTTTTGTCAGTGTAGTGAAAGATTTGTCAATTTTTTAAAATCATTTCAAAGAACCAGCTTTAAATTTTGTAGGCTTTCTCTGTTGTTTTTCTATTCTCTCTCTCTTTTTTTTTTTTTTTTTAACATTTTTTATCTAACCTTTATTATTTCCTTTCTTCTGCTAGCTTTGGGTCTAGTTTGTTCTTTTTTATCTTTTAAGCAGCAGCATTAGGTTATTGATTTGAGATCTTATTTTTACTGTCGGCATTGACAGCTATGAATTTCCCTCCTAATACTGCTTTTGCTGCATCCCATAAATTTTGATATGTTGTGTTTTCATTTTCATTCGTTTCAAGGTAGTTTTTTATTTCTTTTTTGGTCTGTTCTTTGACCTGTTGGTTGTTTAAGTGTGTTGTTTCCACATATTTGTGAATTTTCCTGTTTTCCTTTTGTTTTTTGATTTCTAGTTTCATTCCATTGTGGTCAGAAAAGATATCATGTATTATTTCAGTCTCTTTAATATATTAAGAGTTTTTTGTGACCTAGAATATGGTCTTTCCTGGAGAATGTTCCATGTGCACTTAAGAAGAACGTATATTCTGCTGTTGTTGTGTAGAGTGTTCTGTATATGTCTGCTAAATCTAATTGGTTTATAATGTTGTTCAACTCGTTTATTGATCTCTCTAGTTTTTCTGTTCATTATTGAAAGTAGGGTATTTAAGTCTTCAACTATTATTGTAGAACTGTTGATTTTTCCCTTCAGTTCTGTCAATTTTTGTTTCGTATATTTTGAGGATCTGTTGTTAGGTGATATATGTTTATAATTATTGTATCTTCTTGCTGGATATAGCCTTCTATCAATAATATATAATGTCCTTCTTTGTATCTTGTAATCTTTTTTCATTTAAAGTCTATTTTTTCTGTTAATAATGTAGCCACCTCAGCTGTCTTTTTGTTATTATTTGTGTGGGATATCTTTTCCCATTCTTTTATTTTCAACCTCTTTGTATCTTTCTATCTAAAGTGTCTCTTGTAGGCAACATATAGGTGATTTTTTAAAAAAAATGCAATCTGCCAATCTCTGCCTTTTAATAGGAAAGTTCAATTCATTTACATTTAAAGTAATTACTGATAATGAAGGATTTACTTCTGCCATTTAGCTATTTGTTTTCTGTATGTCTTAACTGTTTTTTGTTCTTAGTTTAATTTTTGTGGTGTACTGTTTTTGATTTGCTTCTTTTTATTTTCTTAGTGGTTACCTTGGGGATTACAATTAACATCTTAAACTTATAACAACCTTGTTTAAGTAATACCAACTTAGTTGCAATGGATTATATATACTCTACCCCTTTACATTTCCATTCCTCCTTTTTATATTGTTATTGTCACAAATTACATTTTATACATGGTGTACCCATAAATATAGATTTATAACATTTGTTTTATACATTTGCTTTTTAAATCATGTATGTAAAAAAGGAGTTACAAACTAAAGGTACAATAATACTAGCTTTTGTATTTACCTATGTAGTTACCTTTACCAGTGTTCTTTATTTCTTCTTATAACTTTGAGTTGCTGTCTAGTGCCTTTTTATTTTGAAATCCCTGGGTAGTACAAATGGTTAACACACTTGTCTGCTATCTCAAAGGTTAGAGGCTTGAGTCCGCCCAGAGGTACCTTGGAAGAATGGCCTGGTGACCTGCTTCTGAAAAATCAGCCACTGAAAACCCTATGGAGCACAGTTCTACTCTTGCACACATGGGGTTACCATGAGTCAGAATAGAATTGATAGCAACTAGTGTTTTCATTTCAGCCTGAAGGACTCCCTTTAGCATTTCTTGCTGGGCAGATATACCGACAATGAACTGTCTTAGATTTTGTTTATATGGGAATATCTTAATTCCCCTTCATTCCTGAAGGATAGGTTTGCCAGATATAGAGTTCTTGGTTGACACATTTTTTCTTTCAGTGCTTTTAAATATGTCATCCCACTGCCTTGTTGACTTAATGGTTTCTGATGAGAAATCAGCTGTAAAGCTTATTGAGGATCCCTTGTAAGATATGATTTGCTTCTCTCTTTGTCCTTGATTTTCAAAATTTGGCTATAATGTGTTTCAGTGTGGATCTTTTTGAATTTATTTTGCCTAGAGTTTTTTGAACTTCTTGCATGTGTAGATTCATACTTTTCATTAGATTTGGGAAGATTTCAGCTATTTTTTCTTCAGATGTTTTTTCTGTTCCTTTCTCTTTCTTCTCCTCATAGGACTTCTATGATGTGTATGCTAGTATGCTTGATGGTATACCACAAATCTCTCAGACTCTGTTCATTTTCTTCATTTTCTTTTGTCTGCTCCTCAGACTCGATCATTTCAATTGTCTTATCTTCAAGTTCACTGATCCTTTCTTCTGCCTGCTGTAATCTGCTGTTGAACTCCTTTAGTGAAATTTTCATTTCAGTTATTGTACTTTTTAGTTCCAGAATTTCTGTTTGATTCATTTTTAAAATTTCTAGTCTTTATTGATATTCTCATTTTGTTCATGCTTCATTTCCCTAATTTCCTTTAGTTCTTTTCCCAGGTTTTATTTAGCTCCTTGAGCATATTTAATACAGTTGATTTAATGTCTTTGATTAGTAATTCCACTGTCTTGGCTTCTTCATGGGTGGTTTCTGCCTGATACTTTTTTCTTGTGTATGCACCATACTTTCCTATTTCAGTGTATGTTTTGAATTTTTTGTTGAGAACTGTACATCTGGGCACTCTACTGTGGTACCTCTGGAAATCCGATTCTCCCACTTCTCAGGAATTGTTGTTACTTGATGAAGGCTGCAATTGTCTGCTTGTTTTGTGACTTTTCCAAACTGTATTTGCAATGTGTGTATTCCAATTGTGTGTGGTCACTGAAGTTTCTTTTCTGTTGTCTTTACAGTTGGCCAGTGGCCTGACAGATTTCACACACACACACACACACACACACACACACACACACACACAGAGCACACTGGCCTCTTTATGCTACTGCCACTGGGACATGCTGTTGGTGTGAAAGGGTTGAAACCATAGCAGTTGTCTGCACCGGTGCTCAGGCAGTGCCAGATCAACCCAAATGTGCAACCCCAAATTTTTGGAGAACAAACACATCCATTAGAGGAATTCTATTCATATACATAAATTATCTTTCTGCTGGAGATAATTGAAAAATGGTTGCAGCAGTACATCGACAAGGAAATGCCAAAAATTTAAGCTGAATTCAAAAGAGGACGTGGAATGAAGGATATCATTGCCAATGTCAGATGGATCTTGGCTGAAAGCAGGGAATACCAGAAGGATGTTTACTTGTATTTTATTGACTATGCAAAGGCATTTGGCTGTGTGGATCATTACAAATTGTGGCTAACATTGCAAAGAATGAATTCCAGAACACTTAATTGTGCTGATGAGGAAACTGTACATAGATCAAGAGGCAGTCGTTCAAACAGAACTAGGGAATACTGTGTGGTTTAAAATCAGGAAAGGTATGTGTCAGGGTTGTATCCTTTCACCTTACTTATTCAATCTGTAGGTTGAGCAAATAATCTGAGAAGCTGGGCTTTGTGAAGAAGAATGGGGCATCAGGATTGGAGGAAGACTCATTCACAATCTGTGATATGCAGATGACACAACCTTCCTTGTTGAAAGTGAAGAGGACTTAAAGCATTTGCTGATAAAAATCAGACCACAGCCTTCAGTATGGATTACACCTCAACATAAAGAAAACAAAAATCCACACAACTGGACCAATAAGCAGCATCATGATAAATGGAGAAAATACTGAAGTTGTCAAGTATTTCATTTTACTTGGATTCCCAATCAATGCCCATGGAAGCAGCAGTCAAGAAATCAAACAGTGTATTGCATTGGGATTGGGAAAATCTGCTGCAAAAGACCTCTTTAAAATGTTAAAAAGCAAAGATGTCACCTTAAGGACTAAGGTGTGCCTGACCCAAGCCATGTAATTTTCAGTCACCTCACATGCATGCAAAAGCTAGACAATGAATAAGGAAGACCAAAGAACTGATGCGTTTGAACTACGGTATTGGTAAAGAAATTGAATATATGATAGACTGCCAGAAGAATGAACAAATTTGTGTTGGGAGAAGTACAGCCAGAATGCTCCTTAGAAGCAAGAATGGCGAGACTTTGTCTCCTGTAGTTTGGACATGTTATCAGGAGGGACCAGTCCCTGGAGAAGCATATCATGCTTAGTAAAATAGAGGGCCAGCGAAAAAGAGGAAGACCTTCTACGAGATGGGTTGACACAGTGGCTGCAACAATGGGCTTAAACATAGCAACGATTGTGAGGATGGTGCAGGACCTGGCAGTGTTTCATTCTGTTGTACATAGGGTCACTATGAGTCAGAACCAACATGACGACACCTAACAACAACAACATATACAAACATATGGGTATGTTTGGGGCAGTATATGTGCATGTATTCAGATGGTAGTGTACTCTACAAACTGACTTGTATCTTGCTTTTTCCCCCACTTAATATATCTTAGTAATTAATGCATATCAGTGACATAGTGCTGCCTCATTTATTTCTAATTGTTACATTTTATTTCATTGTATGAGTATACCTTAATTCATTTAACCAGAAATATATTTGGAATGTGCTTTGTGATCCTATCTGAGATATTTTCTTTCCACAGAAAAGTTTAACCCATTTATAGTTATAATGTAACAGATAATTTGTTCTTATTATGCACTGTAATTTTTTTCCTCTAAAGTCAGATATCCTAGTGGTTATCTAAATTTCTTACATGCAAATCAACTGTGGGTCTGGATGTTTACAGGGCAGATGTCCTGGACATGAAGGAGGAGCTGAACACAAATGAAATGTTTTCAAGAAAAGACAGAGACCACAGTTCCTGGGTTCCAATCCTGACTCTACCAGTTATTGCTGTGTGACCTTGGACAAGTTACTTAACCTCTATGTGCTTTAGTTTCATCGTCTGTAAAATAGGATAACACTGTACCTATTTCACAGGATTTTTGTGCTTAAAGTAGTACCTGGCACGTAGTAAGAACTATGTAAATATTAGCTATTATTACTTATAATACTATGCTATTTTATTACTCCTTTAAAATATTTTTCCATATAGAATCTATTTCTTTTATATTGAGTGTGTTTCCTTTGGTAATTTTAGAAGGTTTTATTTTTGTATTATTGGTTACTTTTATAAATATAGTACTATAAAATATACTTAATCTTTTATAATTATTATACTTCTAGTATACCTGTAATTATTATACTTCATTTTCTTCCTCTCTCCCACTCATCTACCATCTGATTTTAAAAGATATCTTATTTATCTTAGGGTTTACCATTAATCTGTAAATATGATTAGACCTTGATAATTTGAACTTTCAGGTCAAAAGATATCATTTTGACCTATTGACAAGGAAATCAGCATACATGGACTCTTACCTTCTTTGCCTCTTTTCTGCCTTACATTTGTTAGTAATATCATTTGTACATTATTGAGTTTAAAGTATTCACTTTCTATTTTGTAACCATGATGATCACATTTGTACATGACTTAGTTCTGCTCTCAATGGGCTCACTGCTCATGCTGAAAAATTTTCTCTGTTGTATATTACTTGAAAGAAAATGTGGTTGTGTATAAAGTTTTTGGACCACAATTTCTTTCCTTGAGGATTTTGAGTCTTGTATTCTAGTGTTCCCCCCGCCCCTTTAAAAGTGAGAACTTTTTCTCTGATGAGTGTTCATCTGCCATTTGTATTTTCTGTGCCTTTCTTCCTCTTATAATATCTTTGTATAGATGATGGATTGGTTCCTTTCTGATTGTTTCTTACCATGTAACAAAATGAGCCCTTCCTGGACCAGCTGTTTGTAGGAGGTTAATTGGTAGAGAGACCAGGATATTGTTCTAGGCTAGCAGGAATACACCATGGTTCACAGTGATGTTCTTTATAACACAGGCTTGAGTGTGGGATTGAGTTCTGCTAGACTTAATTTCTCTGAAACTTATAGTTGCAGATTTGTTCATAATGAATTGTCTTGCTTTTCACTCAGCCTCATTGACAGATTACTTCCAGCTAATGTGTTTCTGTGTGATTACTTATTCAATCCTCCCTCCCCTGGTGTTCCTAGGTGCCCTTCAGTTCTAGGAATGCTTTACTGATAGCTTATGGACCCTGTTCCTATTATATCAAAGAAGACTTTTTTTTACTTTCAGGGTACATCATCAACTATCAAGAACTCTGCTTTCCCAGCTTTGTAGCCATAGATGATTTCTTGGTGTCTTCCTACATTCCTGTTTGACCTTGACTACATTTGGAAGCCCCACATCATATGTTGTGGGTAGAGGTTGTAGATCCCTCTTAGTTTCATTCAAAGATGGAGTTACATTTCTTTTTCTCATTCTTTTGGTTTGATTGTGTTTTCTGAGAGGAGAAAAGAACAGTATGGCTTCTCAATTATAATTTAGAAACCATAATATGTTTTTAAAATTTATACTGTTATGCATTTTATTTGTTTTTCTTATACTGAGACCTATTTTAAATTGTGATTAATTACTAATTACTAGTAATTTGATCTTGTAAAAACAATTTTTCTTTTTTTTATAACAGCAACTGAGGCATGAAAATCTGGTGAATCTGGTAGAAGTGTGTAAGAAAAAAAAACGATGGTATCTAGTCTTTGAATTTGTTGACTACACAATTCTTGATGACTTGGAGCTCTTTCCAAATGGCCTAGACTACCAAATAGTTCAAAAGTATTTGTTTCAGATTATTAATGGAATTGGATTTTGTCACAGTCATAATGTAAGTATTTGGTTTAAATATTTATTTTGCCAATCCTTGACTCTCCAGATACCAGTCAATTAATTTAATGAGACACTTGTTTAAACTAAAGCTTGAACAGTAAAGTAAAACTATTACTTTAATATTGCCTATCTACACATGTCAAAATATGTGTATTCCCACCATCCCAACGTTTTATTATGAAAAATTTAAGACATACTGAAAAGTTGAAAGAATGTACAATGAGAACCCATATACCCATCACCTAGATTCTATACTCGTTAACATTTTGCTATCTTTGCTTTGTCATATACTTATTTATCTATTCCTTCATTAATCCATCAAGTAATCTGTCTTACATATTTATGTATTTGAAAGTAAGTTGCAGATATCAGTAAACTTTAACCCTAAGTGCTTCATCCATGCATATCATTAAGTAGAGTTTAATATTTGTTTACTGGTTTTTTTTAGGTAACATTTTTTAATAATTTATTTTTGTTGTCAAGAAAATACACCAGTTCAACAATTTCTACGTGTCCAATTCAGTGACGTTGATTACATTCTTCAAGTTGTGAACCATTCTCACCCTCCTTTGTTGAGTTCTCTCCCATTAACATAAACTCACTGCTCCTAAGTTTACTATCTAAACTTTCGAGTTACTCTTGTCAATTTGATCCCAAATAGATAGATTTTAAAACAGCACAATGCTCAAGGCAGACATTCTTTACTAGTTAAGCTGAACTACTGTTTGGTTTTAATAAAGTATTATAATGAAATGTGCAAAGACCTGGAGTTAGAAATCCAAAAGGGAGGAACACACTAGGCATTTCTCAAGCTGAAAGAACTGAAGAAAAAAATCAAGACTTGAGTTCATAGAAGGAAAACACAGTCACCATACCAAAAACAATTGGTCAACATTCAACCATTTCAGCAGGTAGCATATGATCAGGAATCAGTGGTATTGAAGGAAGAAGTCTAAGCTGCACTGAAGGCAGGAGGAAAACAAGGCTCTAGGAATGAACGGAATACCAATGGAGATGTTTCAACAAACGGATGCAACGCTGGAAGCGCTCACTCATCTGTGGCAACGAATTTGAAAGACATCTGGCAATCAATTCAAAGAGATCCATATGTGTGCCTATTCCAAAGAAAGGTTATCCAAAGAAATTCAGAAATTATCAAACAATATCATTAATATCACACACAAGTAAAATTTTGCTGAAGATAATTCAAAAACGTTGCAGTACTGTTGCAGCAGTACATCTACAGGAAACTGCCAGAAATTCAAGCTGGATTCAGAAGAGGATGTGGAATGAGGGATATCACTGCTGATGTCAGATGGATCTTGGCTGAAAGCAGGGAATACCAGAAGGATGTTTACTTGTATTTTATTGACTATGCAAAGGCATTTGACTGTGTGGATCATGACAAATTGTAGATAACATTGCAAAGAATGGGGATTCCAGAACACTTAATTGTGCTCATGAGGAACCTGCACTTAGACCAAGAGGCAGTTATTTGAACAGAACAAGGGGCTAGTGCATGGTTATTATCCATACTTATTCAGTCTATATGCTGAGCAAATAATCTGAGAAGCTGGACTATATGAAGAAGAATGCAGCATCAGGTTTGGAGGAAGACTCATTGACCACCTGCAATATGCAGGTGACACAATCTTACTTGCTGAAAGCAAAGAGGAGTTGAAGCACTTACTGACGAAGATCAACTACAGTCTTCAGTATAGATTGCATCTCAACATAAAGAAAACAAAAATCCTCACACTGGACCAATAAACAACATCATGATAAACGGAGAAAAGATTGAAGTTGTCAGGGATTTCATTTTACTTGTATCCACAGTCAACACCCATGGAAGCAGCAGTCAAGAAATCAAATGATGTATTGCATTGGGCAAATCTGCTGCAAAAGACTCCTTTCAAGTGTTAAAAAGCAAAGAGGTCACTATGAGGACTGAGGTGTGCCTGATCCAGGCCATGGTATTTTCAGTCACCTCATATGCATGTGAAAACTGGATGATGATTAAGGATGACCGAAGAAGAACTGATGCCTTTGAATTATGGTGTTGGGGAAGAATACTGAATATACCATGGACTGCCAGAAGAATGAACAAATCTGTCTTGGAATAAGTACAGCCAGAATGCTCCTTAGAAGCGAGGATGGCAAAGACTTTGTCTCATGTGCTTTGGACATGTTATCAGAAGGGACTAGATCCTGAATAAGGCCATCATGCTTGATAAAGTAGAGGACCAGCGAAAAAGTGGAAGACCCTCGATGAAATGTGTTAATGCAGTGGCTGCAACAATGGGTTCAAGTGTAACAACGATTGTGAGGATTGCAAAGGACCCTACAGTATTTTATTTTATTGTACATAGAGTTGCTATGAGTCAGAACTGACTTGATGGCACCTAACAACCACAACAACACAGATAATCATGAGAAAGAAAATAAATAAAAAACCCACATGCCTACCACCATTTGATATATTTTTTTAAGTTTTTTTTACTATTTGCTGTTTTATTTTTTCACTTTATTATGTAATTTTATTATATACATATATAATAATAAATAATAAAATTACATACATATTAGAAAAATTACTCAGCAGAGGCAAATATGTAGTTTTTGCTTGAGGAACCATTATCTTGTCTTCCTTAAGGGGCCTCCAAGGCGGCCTCCTGGCAACTTTGGAGTGATATAGGCTCAGAAAATTGGTTTTGACAAGCCTAATTTTAAGATCATATCTGTCTCTTAAGACGGACTGACATTAACCAAGCCCAGGATACTGAATGCCAGTTTAGTAAGTTAGAAAGAGAGATAAATTATTACAAGGAGAGAATACAGGAAGTTCATATGAATCAACACGTGCAATCTCTGTAGTATGTGGCAAAGTGTAATAAGAATGCTAGATGGGCAGGGAATCAAACCAATATGAGACATTAGTGAATCAAATGTTTAATGGTATCATTCTAAGAGGGACTGATTCTTCCTTCTCATAACAAAGATGATATCTTGCCAATGGGCCTGTAATACTTGAAGTTAGGTAGGTGAACTCGCCTACATTCATCTCCACACTAAGGGTAGTCTTGCCAATGGAACCAGTATACAAAAAAAAAAAAAATTCTAAAGAGTGTTTGAATGGGCCCTGCCTACATTTGCCTATGTGTCCCTCTATTTTTTTATACTTTCATGATGAATCAATCCACATTTAATAACACATTCTGTCTTTAGGTATATTAACACGTTCAGGCAGTTTAGAGTCAAGTGTTACTGGCGTGGGTGCCATCCTATCTTTTTAAGGCAGGGGATTTTAATATTAAGTGATTCCATCGGTAAAGTTCAGAGGTCCATGTATGCCTTTAAACTGTGTAAAATTTGAGTTTTTATTGGGAGAGAGTTGCTCTTTCTCTAATTTATGACCACTTACCTCAAGGGAGCTCTAGTGTTACTCGGCAGTCATACTACTCTTCCCTAGTCCATTTACTCTTAAACTCTTTTAGATTATGATTTTACACTTTCTCTCTCCTAAAACCTCTAATATGTCTTCTCCAATCCTCACTCTCAGCTCCCTGTGTAAATGGAGATAATCATAGCATGTAACTCATAGGGATACTGTGAGGATAAAATAAGTTAAGACATGAGAAACACTTAGAATAGTGCCTGGCACATAGTAAGTACTTAAGTGTTAGCTATTATTATTTTTTTTTTATTGTTGTAATTAAATGAAGTTTACATTTCAAGTTTGTCTCCCATACAAAAATTTAAAAAAAATTTTTTTTACATACATTGTTATGAGACCCCAACCGCTCACCCCATTCTGTGACAGCACACTCCTTCCCTCCGCTCCTGATTCCCCATGAACATTCAACCAGCTCCTAACTCTCTCTGCCTTCCCATCTCACCTCTGGACAGAAGCTGTCCCTTTGGTCTCTTGTATCTACTTGACCAAGAGGCACATTCTTCACAAGTATCACTTTATGTCCCACAGTCCAGTCCAATAAGAGTTGACCTTGGAAATTGTTTTAGTTCTGGGGTGATAGAGAGTCCAGGGGCCATGCTTTTGGGGGCGCCTCCAGTCTCAGTCAGACCATTAAGTCTGGTCTTCTTACTAGAATTTGAGTTCTGCATCCCATTCTTCTACTGCTCCATCAGGGACCCTCTGTTTGTGTTCCCTGTCAGGGCAGTCATTGGTGGTAGCCGGGCACCATCTAGTTCTTCTGGTCTCAGGCTGATGAAGTCTCTGGTTTATGTGGCCCATTCTGTCTCTTGCGTTAATACGTCCCTTGTGTCTTTGGCATTCTTCGTTCTACTTTACTCCAAGTGTTTGGGACCAATTGATGCATCTTAGATGGCTGCTTGCAAGCTTTTAAGACCCTAGATGCCACTTACCAAAGTAGGATGCAGAACATTTTTTTAATAAGGTTTGTTATGCCAATTGACATACATGTTCCCTGAAAGCATGGTCCCCAGACCCCCCAACCCTGCTACTCTGTCTCTCAAAGTATTTGATTGTATTGAGGAAACTTCTTAGCTTTGGTTTAGTCCAGTTGTGATGGCTTCCCCTGTAGCATGTGCTGTCCTTCCCTCTACCTAAGATGATTCTTATCTACTATCTAGTTAGTGAATAACCCTCACCCTCCCTCTCCACCCCCATAACCATCAAAGAATGTTTTCTTCTGTGTTTAAACCTTTTCTTGAGTTCTTATAATAGTGGTCTTATACAGTATTTGTCCTTCTGTGACTGACTAAATTCACTCAGCCTAATAAGTTCTGGCTTCCACCATGTTATACAATGTTTCACAGCTTCATCATTGTTCTTTATCATTGCATAATATTCCATTGTGTGGATATACCATAGTTTGTTTATCCATTCGTCCATTGATGGGCACCTAGGTTGCTTCCATCTTTTTGCTATTGTGAACAGTGCTGCGATGAACATAGGTGTGCATATATCTATTCGTGTGATGGCTCTTGTTTCTCTAGGATGTATTCCAAGGAGCGGGATAGCTGGATTGTATGATACTTCTATTTCTAGCTTTTTAAGGAAGCACCAAATCGATTTCCAAAGTAGTTGTACAATTTTACATTCCCACCAACAGTGTATAAGTGTTCCAGTCTCTCCACAACCTCTCCAGCATTTGTTATTTTGTGTTTTTTTGGATTAATGCTAGCCTTGTTGGGGTGAGATGATATCTCATTGTAGTTTTGATCTGCATTTCTCTAATGGCTAATGATCATGAGCATTTCTTCATGTGCCTGTTAGCTGCCTGAATATCTTCTTTGGTGAAGTGCCTGTTCATATCCTTTGCCCATTTTTTAATTGGGTTATTTGTCATTTTGCTGTTGAGGTTTTGCAGTATCTTGTAGATTTTAGAGATTAAATGCTGATCGGGTTTGTCATAGCCAAAAAATTTTTCCCAGTCTGTAGGTTGTCTTTTACTCTTTTGGTGAAGTCTTTTGATGAACATAAGTGTTTGATTTTTAGGAGCTCCCATTTATCTAGTCTGTCTTCTGCTGCTTGTGCATTGTTACTTATGATTTGTGTTGTGTTTATGCCATGTATTTGGGGTCCTAGCATTGTCCCTATTTTTTGTTTCATGATCTTTATTGTTTTCTATTTTCTATTTAAGTCTTTGATCCATTTTGAGTTAGTTTTTGTACATGGTGTGAGATATGGGTCTTGTTTCAGTTTTTTGCATATAGATATCCAGTTATGCCAGCACCATTTGTTAAAGAGACTGTCTTTTCCCCAATTAATGGACTTTGGGCCTTTGTCAAATATTAGCTGCTCATAGGTGGAAAAGCTTATATCTGGATTCTCAACTTTGTTCCATTGGTCTATGTATCTGTTGTTGTACCAGTACCAGGCTGTCTTGACTACTGTGGCAGTATAATAGGTCCTAAAATCAGGTGGTGTAAGGCCTCCCACTTTGTTCTTCTTCTTGAGTAATGCTTTATTTATTCAGGGCCTCTTCCCTTTCCATATGAAGTTGGTGATTTGTTTCTCCATCTCATTGAAAAATGCTGGTGGAAATTGGATTGGGATTGCATTGTAACTGTAGATTGCTTTGGGTAGAATTGACATTTTCACTATGTTGAGTCTACCTATCCATAAGCAAGGTATATTTTTCCACTTACGCAGATCTCTTTTAGTTTCTTGCAGTAGTGTCTTGAAGTGCCCTCTGTAAAGATCTTTTACATCTCTGGTTAGATTTATTCCTAAGTATTTTATCTTCTTGGCGGCTATTGTAAATGGTATTGATTTGGTGATTTCCTCTTCAAAGTTCTCTTTGTTGGTATAAAGGAATCCAATTGATTTTTGTATGTTTATCTTGTATCCTGAAACTTTGCTGAAATCTTCTATTAGTTCCAGGAGTTTTCTTGTGGATTCTTTGGGGTTTTCTGTGTATAAGATCATATCATCTGCAAACAGAGATACTTTGACTTCTTCGCTACGAATTTGGATGCCCTTTATTTCTTTTTCTAGCCTAATTGCTCTGGCTAGGACCTCCAGCACAATGTTGACTAATAGTGGTGATAAAGGGCATCCTTGTCTGGTTCCTGTTCTCAAGGGGAATGCTTTCAAAGTCTCCCCATTCAAGATGATGTTGGCTGTTGGTTTTGTATAAATGCCCTTAATTATACTGAGGAATTTCCCTTCTATTCCTATTTTATTGAGAGTGTTTATCATGAATGGGTGTTGGACTTTGTTGAATGCCTTTTCTGCATCGATTGATAAGATCATGTGGCTCTTGTCTTTTGTTTTATTTATGTGATGGATTACGCTGATTGTTTTTCTAACGTTGAACCATCCCTGCAAACCTGGTATAAATCCCACTTGGTCATGGTGAATTATTTTTTTGATATGTTGCTGAATTCTACTGGCTAAAATTTTGTTGAGGATTTTTTGTGTCAATGTTCATGAGGGATATCGGTCTGTAATTTTCTATTTTTGTGCTGTCTTTACCTGGTTTTGGTATGAGGGTTATGCTGGCTTCATAGAATGAGTTTGGGAGTATTCCATGCTTTTCTATGCTCTGAAATACCTTTAGTAGAAATGGTGTTATCTCTTCTCTGAAAGTTTGGTAGAATTCTCTAGTGAAGCCATCCGGGCCATGGCTTTTATTTGTTGGCAGTTTTTTAATAACCTTTTTAATCTCTTCTTTTGTTATGGGTTTATTTAGTTGTTCTACCTCTGTTTGTGTTAATTTAGGTAGGTAGTGAGTTTCTAGAAATTTGTCCATTTCCTCTAGGTTTTCAAATTTGTCAGAGTACAGTTTTTCATAGTAATCTGTTAGTGATTCTTTTAATTTCCATTCGGTCTGTTGTGATATCACCCATCTCATTTCTTATACAGGTTATCTGCTTCCTCTCCTGTTTTTCTTTTGTCAGTTTGGCCAATGGTTTATCAATTTTGTTGATCTTTTCAAAGAACCAGCTTTTGGACTTGTTAACTCTTTCAATTGTTCTTCTATTCTCTATTTCATTTAATTCTGCTCTAATTCTTATTATTTCCTTCCTTCTGGCACCTGTGGGCTTCTTTTGCTGCTCTCTTTCTACTTGTTCCAGTTGTAGGGTTAATGCTTTGATTATGACCTTTTCTTCTTTTTGGATGTGTGCATTTATTGCTATAAACTGACCTCTGAGCTCTGCTTTTGCAGTGTCCCAAAGGTTCTGGTAGGATGTGCTTTCATTCTCATTTGATTCTATAAATTTCTTTATTCCCCCCTTAATTTCTTCTATAGCCCAGTAGTTTTTGAGCAAGGTGTTGTTCAGTTTTCGTGTGTTTGATTTTTTTTCCTTGCTTTTTGTGTTGCTGATTTCCACTTTTATGGCTTTATGGTCAGAAAAGATGCTTTGTAATATTTCGATGCTTTGGATTTTGTTAAGGCTTAGTGTTAGCTATTATTACCATTATTATTAAAAAATATATCCTAAGGTCTTGTTTTCTGGGTAATTACTTTATTCTTAAATTAAGGAGCCCTGATAGCACAATGGTTAAAGTGCTCAGCTGCTAACCAAAAAGGTCAGTGGTTTGAGCCAACCAGCCACTGGGTGGGAAAAAAGACCTGGCCATCTGCGCCTGTAAAGATTACAGCCTAGGAAACCCTATGGGGCAGTTCTACTCTGTCATATAGTGTAGCTATGAGTTGGAGTTGACTCAACAGCACACAATAACAACAAAATTCTTAAAGTAGACAGATACTTTTGGTGTGGGAAGGAATAAATAAACACACATATATGTATATACACACACATTCACACACATATATACATATACATATACACACTCACACATATGAACCAAAAAATAAAACCAAACCCATTACCGGTGAGTTGATTCCAACTCATGGTTTCCCCATGTGTTACAGAGTAGAACTGAGCTCCATAGGATTTTCTTGGCTGTAATCTTTACAGAAGCAGATTGTCAGGACTTTCTTTTCTTCTATGGTGCCACTGGGTTGATTTGAACCACCAACTTTTTGGCTAGAAGCCAAGCACAAACCGTTTGCGCTACCGGGCACCTAATACACATAAACATACACATAAACGTGAAATGTTTGACTTTAAGAAAATGAAAACGTTTGTTTTTAAATACATTGTTCATTTGTATGTATCTTTATGTCTACATATACATATATATAGACACTTGGTGGTGATTTTTTAAAAATAGCATTTTAACCCTTTTGTGAAGAAGCCTGAGTGAATATATTTGAAAACATACTTAATGTTGCTGTCAATTTAAGTAAGACCCAAATAGTATAGGGCATTATGAGGTATTTTAGACCTGCAAACAACTTTTTTACCGAAATTACCAAGTATAATAATTTATGTAGGTCATAAACCAAAAAAACCAAACCCGTTGCCGTCGAGTCGATTACAACTCATAGTGACCCTTTAGGACAGAGTAGAACTGCCCCGTAGGGTTTCCAAGGAGTGGTTGGTGTATTTGATCTGCCGACCTTTTTGTTAGCAGCTATAGCTCTTAACCACATACCTAGTGTTAAAGACCAATCTCAGAGCCTACTCCTTTCATAAAATTTTCCCTGGCATTCCAGTCTGTCTGCAGTAATAACTTTTAACAAAAATTGTACTCATATCATCTTGGTTATGCTTAGGTTCTACAGCTGTTACCCTAAAGCCAGAGAGTATTATATTAGGGTGACCATGGGCTTCAACCCCCTCATTTAGGGGATGAGAAGACAGACCCAGAAAGGTGAAGTGGCTATACTGAAAACCTAAGACTAGAGCCCAGGTCTCCCAATTCAGCTCTTTCTGCTTTAGCACAGGTGATCTGGGACCTATATGCTTACCACTGATGTCTAGGGTAACTTAGGATGCTAGTGCTCTGCGGTTAAGAGCTCAGCTGCTAACCAAAAGTCAGCAGATCTAATTTACCAGCCACTTCTTGGAAACCCTATGGGGCAGTTTTACTCTGTCCTACAGGGTCGCTATGAGTTGGAATCGACTCGACAGCAATGGATTTGGTTTTCTGTGCCCTGAAAAGGTTTAGAAGAAATACATTTTTTTAAATTTTCAAAATACAGTTTACTTATGTTAGAGAATTAAAACCCACTGCCATTGAGTCATTCCTACTATAGTGACCCTGTAGTTCACAGTAGAACTGCCCCATCAGATTTCCAAGGCTGTAAATCTTTATGGAAGCAGACTCCCTTGGAGCAGCTGGTGGGTTCGAACTGCCGACCTTACAGTTAACAGCAAAGCGCTACACCACTTTACCACCAGGGCTCCTATTAGAGAATTAGGCCTAATAATTTGCCTTGCCTATCTACAGAATTTTTAATATTATGTCTATCCCAGTGTCCTATTTTCTTTTTCCATAGTCTCTCTTTCACAAGTCTTAACCACTGACCTTGTTTTACCCTCTTTACGTTTCTAGCTGCCTGATGAATGCTTCCACTTAGATGCTCTGCAGTCTACCTCACAGCCCAAATGGCTAAAACTAAACTAATTTTTTCATCAAAACTAGCTTTTTCTAGACTTTTCCATTTTGATAATAAAAACATCATTCTTTTAGATCCTCAGGTTTAAATAAAATTTTTGTTGTTAGGTGCCGTCGAGTCGATTCCAACTCACAGTGACACCATGTGACAGAGTAGAAACATCCCATAGGGTTTTCTTGGCTGCATTCGTTACGGAAGATGATTGCCAGGACTTTCTTCCATGAAGCTGCTGGTTGGACTTGAACCTCCATCCTTTTGATTAGCAGCCAAATGCTTAACCATTTGGCCTTTTAAATAAAATGCCTGAGCTTGTTTCCTAAATTCTGTTGATTCTTGATTTAATGCATTTCCAGGCTGCCTCTCTTCCTTTTTATTCTCTGAGGCCCATCCTATTTTAGGTCTTTATCACCTCATAGTCATACCTCTCACTGATTCAGCTTGTTTATGGCCAACATTTTCTTTAAACACGACATTGATCATGCACTTCCATGGGTTCCCGTGGCCTTGACATAAGCTCAGACTTCCCAGGCTGGCAGTTGAGGCTGCTCCTTTTTCCTAGTACACAATTTCCACTCAAGAAAAAAAATTTCCCCACAAGCTTCTGATCTTTTCCCATCTTCACTCTTTCGGTCTCCTTGTTACACTCACGTGGATTGCCCTTTCGTTTCTATATTTATCCAGTTCATTCCAAGTATTAAAACCCACACCTGTCTTAGAGCCCACTCCTTTTATAAAAATTTTCCTTGACCATCTCTAGTCTTCAGTGATAGCTTTTCTCCCTCAACCTTTATCTCAGTCATTAACGGAACAATTAATCGGTAATTAATAATATATGGTCTTTCATTCGATATCTTCAATTGTTTAAATAAAATTTCAAGCATAAATGTTCTTTCTTGCCAGGTAAGTCTCATGCTCTTTACAGCCAGGAATAACTTTATGTGCTTTCTATTTGTATTCTTTATAGGAACAAAAACAGTGCCCTGTACATGGCGGACACTCAAAAAATAATTATTTTTGCATAATTTGATGTGCCAACATATATTAGACTCTGCTTTTTGTCTTAGATCATCCACAGAGATATAAAGCCAGAGAATATATTAGTTTCCCAGTCTGGTGTTGTCAAGTTATGTGATTTTGGATTTGCCCGGACATTGGCAGCTCCTGGGGAGGTTTATACGGATTATGTGGCAACCCGATGGTACAGAGCTCCAGAACTATTGGTTGGTGATGTCAAGTATGGCAAGTAAGAGATCAGTAATGGGGGAGTGGGTTAACTCCCTTTTCTTGATAAAATGAAATATGTTTCTAATGTAATAAATGATCCCTCTAATACTGAAAGGAAGGCTTGAGTTCCTTTGTAATTATAAATTATAATTTTATAATTTATAAAGTGATTTGTAATTATTTTGGTGCTTCCCCTTTAAACACTTTTGTGAAACAAGTCGGAGTGGGTATATTTATTTTAAAGATGGGAAAATCAAAGTGATCTGCTTTTTACAGTGGGTTGGAGATATATATATATTTATCACTTATAAAGAGAGGTTAACATTGATTCAGTAAGTCTGACATTGTTGGAATGAGGTGAGTTGAAATTGGCAAGGGGGGTGGTAGAAATGTAATTAAAAAGTTGTTTTTAAAACATAAGTTGTTTTAAATAATTTGAATAATTGTTTTTAATAATGGTTTTTAAAAACCATTACGTCTATGTAAGTGGATTCTTCAGAAAGGCTTACAGCTTTTAGTGCTTTTGCTAGAAATGTTTCTAAAATATTTTCTACGATTTCTCTATTTTCAGAGTACACTAAACATTATTTAATATTTTCTTGATTACTCTGGGTTCTGATTTTACTACCATGTTGTACTTTTGGTAACATTTTAGAATTCATCAATGCATTTAAGAAATTTCAAAGTATCTGTCCTTATGCTAAATGACTCTAGCATATTCTTTGAGTTCTTGTAACTGATTTTTAAGGTAGTTTTCCTAATAGTTTTTAGATTTCCTTGTTGTTGTGTTTATCACCAACAATCACCTCCTTTTTCTGGTATACTTTTTTCAGCATACCATGAGCTAGACTGATCAAACTTGTTAAGAATTATGTGTAAACAAAGAATGAATAGGCCCTGAATGAAAGCCTAAGAGGATTATTTCTAGAATAAAGTATACATGATAACTATTTTGGCTATTCAGATGCCTTTCCCTCTTGTGTCATATGATTGAAGTTTCTGGAAATTTAACTTATATAAAAATGAGATTTAGTCCATTAGTTTATAGTGAAATGTATTTTTATGGGTAATTTAAGACACAGTACTTAAACTACCCATAAAACAGATTTAGTTACAGTGATTTTCATTAAGTAAACATATTACGATGCCAAAGATAGTTTACACTATGTTGTTTTTCCCTCAGGGCTATTGATGTGTGGGCCATTGGTTGTCTGGTAACTGAAATGCTTACGGGGGAACCCCTATTTCCTGGAGATTCTGACATTGATCAGCTATATCATATTATGATGTGTTTGGGTAAGATTATACACCAGCATTTTAAATTTTAAAGGTTTTTCCCTGTGTTTTTGTTGCTTGTTTTATATATGTGTGTGTTGATTTTAGAAAGTGTTGCTATATTAAAGATTATATATGTTTTAAGTGGGGGCAGGGAGCAAATAGGAAAATCTCAGCAGTGTATACATATTTTCTCAGTCTGGCTTTGGTCTATCTGACACATGGTCTAAATCATGCTCGAAACCTCCCCCACAAGAGAAAAGAGTAGAGATTTTACATATATCCACACTTTAACAATGGGTAAATCATATGTAGATAATGTAAATGATCATTTATTATCTTTGAGTCAACAAGCATTTGGTGTAATACGACTATTGCCCTCATCCTTACCTTCAAGACATAAGATAGATAGAGATTTCCAAGGTAGTTTAATCTTGCCTCATATTTGACTTTTGTTGTTCGTGCTTTGGACAAAATTTCAAAGCTAGACTATCAAAGTTTATTTATGTTTGTTCAAATATCAACTTCACATTGGAAGATAGATCTTGGAAAATGGAAATAATCTGAAAACATTTGGGAATAATTTAAGTAAGTATCGTAAGTATTTTATTTTAAGTTTCCAGGTTAGAAATTCAATAAACAAATGCAGTGGTTTCTTACAGTAGAATTTTCATATGTACTTTATACCAAATTAGGTATTACAGTGGGGAATAAAGATAAAGTATTCAAATCTGACCTTAGACAGAGGTACAAAGTCAGTTAACCAAAAATTAAATTCCTACATGCAACTGACTTATCTAGATTAGATCCTAACTGTATGACTACTAACATTTTCATTGTTTTAGCCAGCACTTTATGTTTTATTGTTAGGAATGAAGTATAGGTACTTATGTCTGTCACTTTCCTATACTCCTCTCACTTCTTCAATTCTATTTTATAGTGGCATGTGAACTTTTCCAAAAGGAGCCCTCGTGGAGCAGTGGTTAAGTGCTCGGCTGCTAAACAAAATGTTGGGGGTTTGAACCCACCAGCTGCTCCACAGGAGAAAAACAGGGCAGGCTGCTTCTGTAAAGATTACAGCCTTGGAAACCCTATGGGGCAGTTCTACTTTGTCCTATAGGGTCACTGTGAGTTGGAATTGACTCAATGGCAATGGGTTTTTGGCTTGGTGAACTTTTCCAAATGAGTGTTGAGATAACCAAAAAACTCGTGGCCATTGAGTCTATTCTGACTCATAGCAACCCTATAGGACAGAGTAGAACTGCCCCATAGGGTTTCCAAGGAGTGGCTGGTGGATTTGAACTGCCAACCTTTTGGTTAGCAGCCAAGCTCTTAGCAACTGTGCCACCAGGGCTCCATGTTGAGAAAGGAATGTTAATTTCTTTGAATTGACTTATGTCTTCGTGCCTTCACAATAAAAACACTATGTTTGGTTGATTTTACATGTCGAGAGAGCCCCAAACTCCATAAGCATACTGTTCCACTATTTCCTCAATTCCCCACCACCTGTCTCTGTTCCTTTTCTGTCATGTTGTATAATGACAGAGATGTGCCCTGTTTTCACCTCCAGGTAGTTTAATTCCAAGACATCAGGAGCTATTTTATAAAAATCCTGCATTTGCCGGAGTAAGGTTGCCTGAAATCAAGGAAACTGAACCTCTTGAAAGACGCTACCCCAAACTCTCTGAAGTAGTGATAGATTTAGCAAAGGTAATCATACTTCTCATTTTTACTTTCTGAAAGGGGACTTACATTATGGAGACTTGGTTTTCCCTTCTTTTTTCTTGTTTAGTTGATCTTTAAGGCCAACAATTTCCTGTGAAAATTTTAATTTTTGTACATTAAGAAAGAGTTTAAATAATTTTTTTGGGAGGGGGGAAACTTAGAGACAAAGGCCTGAAATTTTTATTTGTTTTAAAACTCATTAAGAATACATTTAGTGTCATCTAGTATGGTTTAAGCATGAAAGCATCCTCATAACTATATTTTTTTAATGTTTAACATTTAAAATCCAAACCACGTGTAAATGAAAGGAGAAGAAAATCAGAAAGAATAAAATGAAGGGTGGTTAGGAAAATATTAAAGTGTAGGGTAAATTATTAAAATAATACATTTCTATTTTTCTACATAATCTTATAGCAGATACAAATATTTTTCTGTTATGATTAAAGCTTTATGATCTGTGTAAAAAAGTGTAAAGGGAATAATGATACAACTATTGTCTGACTTGTATCCCTTAGAGTAGAATCATACAAGTTTTTATGCATTTTATTGTGGGAAATTTGAAACATGAAAAAGAAAGTAGAAACAGTAATAGTATAATGAACCTTCATGTACTTATCATCTCAACATTTATCAACCTTTTGCCAAACTTGTTTCGTCTATCCACACCCTCCCCCCTCCCCCAGCTTTTTGGGGAGGAGCATTTTGAAGCAAACCTCAGACATTGTATTGTTTCACTTATAAATGCTTCAATTATTCATAGAATTTTTTAATTCACTTAAAGCTATTTATTGAGTCCCTTCTATTTTAACTGGTATTGAGAGTTTCCAAAGAATCAGAACAAGACCCTACATTAAAATAAAATCATCTCTGTAAAGCATCTAGCACAGTAATAATCAGAGTAGGTCCTTTCCCTCCATTCTGCAAGGATTTTAGGTTTTTAAAATTCACAGTAATCCCTTAATATCATAAAACATCTAATCAATTTTCAAAGTTTCATTGATTGTCTCAATTTCTTTTTATAGTTTCAATTGGGATCCAAATGAGGTCTATATTTGCAACTGGTCGATATGCCTCTTAAGACCCTTTTCATATATAATCTTCTCTGCATCTCTTTCTTTTTTGTTTAAATCTTGCGATTTATTTGTTGAAGAAACTAGGTTGTTTGTCCCTTAGAATTTCCCACACAGTAGTAGTTTAATATGTTCCTCTGTGTCGTACATTTCTTAACAAACTCATTGTTGAGCTAGAGCTTCATCAGAATCAGCTTTGATTTTTTGGCAAGACTACTTTATAGGAAGTTTATATATTTCAGTCTAGATGTGCTGAATGTCTGATGGTCTTTCTTTTTCTGATGTTAGTAGTCATTTATAGTCATCATCTAAATCTGTGCTTTATTCTTTTTCTTCTTTTTTTAATAATATTTTATTGTGTGTGCTTTATTCTTTGTAGTTGATTATAGAAGTTTAAAATTCATTAAATATAAAGTGGAATTTTCTAAAAACTGTAGGCAGTTTTTCTTTGATATGAACTGTATGTATTCCTTGGTCTTTCAGAAATGCTTACATATTGACCCAGACAAAAGGCCCTTCTGTGCCGAGCTCCTGCACCACGATTTCTTTCATATGGATGGATTTGCTGAGAGGTATGGTACTGACCCACATTTTCCAGACCACACCAACTTAAAGTAAGGTTGCTATGACAGTAAGAAACAGTATTTCTCTTATTTCTGTTCCCCTCTTCCTTTGCAGGATTTCAAATGTTTACCATCCTACCCTCATTCATCCTTAGCAATAATGCAAGTCCTAGGGGTGGTCCCCTGTATTCACTAAATTAATGCTGTTGGTTTTCATGAAGCAGTCACTTCATGCTTTTCTTTCTGTCTCCCTATGGTGACATCTACCACTCAGGTCACTGATTTCTATATGGCTACCAGCCGTGTAATGCCATCATCTTGGGTGCTGATATAAAGGTGCCCTCTTCTGTTGCTGACAAACTCATACCATGTTAAGTCGTATGATACAGCTGACACTGCTGATATGCTGGAGACCTTGATGTGCCAAACCTTTGGGTGCCAGAGCTGCTGGTATAGTCTCTTGTGTTGCTCCAGCTGCTGGCATCAGCGCATCTGACAGCTTGCATTTTCAATGTCTTGAGGAAATTTAAAAGGCTTCTTCAGTTATTTGCTGTTTACCTATAGCTGCCCCTTCACCTAGGACATAGGCATAAAATCAAGGCCAGAAACTGGAATACACTAGGTGAAAGACTACCTCTCCCCTCTAACTTTAGGTTATTTTCTCTTGTTTGCTGAGAATCTCTCTTCTTGGAAGTTATTTCCCAGGAAACTCCTCAGAACTTTAGAAAAATAGGCTCTTCAGTCTACCCGCTAGCCCTTTAGTTCAGTGTTTTTCAAATAAAAGTAACTCTTTTAAAGGCTCCCTTTTAAAGGAAAAGGAATTCTTTTTTTTTTTCATTTTTTTATTGTACTTCATGTAAAGGTTTACAGAACAAATAGTTTCCCATTACACAGTCAGTACGCATATTGTTTTATACGTTGGTTAACAACCCCACAACATGTCAACACTGTCCCTTCTCAACCTTGGAGGACATTTTTCTTTTTTGGTGAAAATATACATAGCCAAAGATACACCATTTCAAAAATTTCTGCATGTACAGTTCAGTGACATCGATTATGTTCGTCCAGTTGTGCTGCTATTCTCACTATCCTTTTCCAGATTATTCCATCGCCATTATCTTCAACTCACTGCCCCCTAGGCTTCCCATCAAGCCTTTTGAGTTGCTGTTGTCAATTTGATCTTACAGAATAGTTTCTCATTAAACAGTTAGTACACATATGACAGTGGTTAACAACCCCAAGACACGTTAACACTGCCCTTTCTCAACCTTGGGTTGCTTATCACCAGCTTTCCTCTTCTCTCCTGCCTTCTAGTCCTTGTTCCTGGACTGCTGTGCCTCATTAGTCCCGTTTTGTTTTATAGGGCTGTCCAATCCCTGGCTGAATGGTGAACCT
Source organism: Dugong dugon (assembly GCA_030035585.1). Taxonomy (NCBI): domain Eukaryota; kingdom Metazoa; phylum Chordata; class Mammalia; order Sirenia; family Dugongidae; genus Dugong; species Dugong dugon. The sequence continues at coordinate 52,042,831 of CM057463.1, forward strand.
CGGGAGTGACTTCACCACTGAGCTAAAAGGGTGTCCGGGGGCTATATTCTTGGGGTTTCTCCAGTCTCTGTCAAGCCAGTAAATCTGGTCTTTTCTTTGTGTTAGAATTTTGTTCTATATCAGAAAAGGAGTTCTTGAGTACCCTTCTCTTGAGGTACTTAAGAAGCACAACTTAAAGAAATATCTTATCCTTTTAAAAAGTATTTCAGTTGCAAATTAGTACCAAAAATGAGATACATCTTAAAACTGATAAAATAGCCAAAATAAAAACACAAACACAAAAATAATTTTATAGGGCTAATCTCTGCAGTGGAAGGTCAGGAATGGTCAACAATTTGAAAGAAAATAACCTCATCATATCTGAACCATGGAAATGAAACCCCTGTCTGCTACAGTAGTATTATGACAGTGGTTAATGTAATTTAAAGCTGTATCAAGTGTTTCTATCTTTTATCAATGTATTGGCATTTAGAACAGGTGTCTGACAATAGTAGATGCTCAATATTTATCCTGCTGTCTCAGGCAAAGAAGTTTGCTTTTTTAGATTACTTTTAGCTTATATGATTTGTGGAATTAGAATTAATGCTGATTTTAACATCAAAATAATACAGTTGTAATTCAACACTGACTCATATATAGCACCATTGTTCTTAACATATGGGAGACTGAAGGCTATTGGGGACGGCCCTGTGTATATGTGTTTGGAGAGTAGTCACAGCCTGGGGTTGAGGGAGGCTAGAGGCAGCAGTGAGAAGAAAAATTGGAGAAAGCTTTTAAATTATGCTTTTGCTTCTCTCCTTGGGACAGTCTTGCCTGCCCCTTCACTACATAAATAGGCAGCACTAGCCCTGGTCACTGGCGTGAGCAGTTTATTATCAAGGCCGCACAAAAGCTTTGCTAGGATGGGCAATTAAAAGCAGGTGCCCTTGGGCATTGTTGTCTTCCTTCCCCTCCAGTCACCCAGGGCTGGCAGTTAAAACCTAAAGAGGTAGCTTCCTCTGTGTACTGCTTATTTCTAAGGGTTTAAAGTAAATCTCTGATCAAAGAAATTGTCAGCATTGGAACTCCTGTGGTGCCTGGGCTCTCCACCTTGGGGCTTATTCCTCCTGCACCTTAAACTCACTGAGACTGACAAGACTGGGGCCTGCTCTTTGGCCCTTACCCCCATGGGAACACAAACAGGCCAAAACAATTAGGTACCTGAAGAGTACAATCATAATAATAGTTCTGAAGCCCCTAGGATTTGTTTGAGGAAGGTTCTCCTTTTTGTCCTACTCTCCTGAAAAATATTCCTACACAGGCTTGGATGTTTCTCCTAGGCCTTCCCGGAGTATTTGGTTGTGTTCTACACCTTACACCTGCGTTCTTGCAGTATTTCCATCAATAAACAAATTCACAATTTGTGCTTATTAGCTCTATTCAAGAAACGTTTCACTAAAGGAGTGAAATTCTAATACATGCCATGACATGGGTGAACCTTGAAAATGTTATGCTGAGTAAAATTGGCCAGGCACAAGTGGACAAATATAGTATGATCCAATTTATATGAAATATCTAGAATAGACAAACGCACAGAGACAGAAAGTAGATTAGTGGTTGCTGTGTGCTGGGGGAAGGGAGGAGGGAGTTATTGCATAATGGGAACAGAGTTTCTGTTTGGAGTGATGAAAGCGTTGGAAACAAACAGTGGTTATGGTCGCACAACATTGTACATGTGATTGGTGTCACTGGAGCGTACACTTGAGAATGGCTAAAATGGCAATTTTATGTTGTGTATATTTTACCACAGAAAAAGAAAGAAAGAAAAACACTTCTCTGAAAGTTTGGATTAGTGCTAGATACTAAAAAATCTACTTATTATTCCTTACCAGGCTGGTCTCAATCAGGGATTTTCAGGAGTAATTCAGAATACTCCATTGGTTGACATTTTATTTTCTTTCCTAAAAAAGACCTCATTTGAGATCCCCTCAAATAAATATACTTGGTAAATAAAATGGATCTTGTAGACACCAACGAATGTTGTAGAAAGGATCTCTCTGTTATAAATTACTGTGCCAGAGGATTTGAATGTACAGTTATCTGTTTCTTAAATTTTTGCTCTTAATCTCAAAAACATATTATGTTTTCAGTTGTGACTTCATTTGAAGTTCTTTTCAGTGTCCACCGGTGTAACTGAGAAGATTTTTCCACTGTATTGTAGACCATTGATATTTGTGTACTGATGGTCACATACTGTACCATTTAAAGCTGCTTTTAAAAAAAGTTAGCATAGGATTATGGCAACAAGTTCTGGAGCCAGGCCTTAACATTAAGATAGAAGTCTGCTATATAAATGTATCACTAAGTACAAAACCTCTAACTAGATTAAAGCTGAAGGGCATGCTGGGATAGTTATAATAATAGTCAAATGTTTCAGGCAAGAATTTTTGATACATAAAATGTGAAACTTTTTCTAGGGATAGTAAAATTGAATTATTTTAAGAGGCTTTTAAAAGATTATAATTAGATACATTAACTAGTAAATTTATTCCAAATTACTGTTGATAGTCATTATTAATAACATTTATGGAGTACCAATAATACACTGGGTACAACACTGAATTGATCCCTCTTTTTAATTTATTTCATTCCTTGATTTTAAATATAATCACGTACATCAAGGCCAGTGGTTCTCAAACTTTTTTATTTTGAGAAACTCTCAAAAATTATTGAGGACCATGTCATAAAACAACATGTATACTAACGACAGAAAAAAGTGATATATCTATACAATAGAAGACTAGTCAGCAATAAAAAGGAATAAAGTACTGGTACATGCTACAACATGGATGAATCTCAAAAACATTATGCTCAGAGAAAGAAGTCAGACACCAAAGGACACATATTTGTATTATTCCATCTATAAAATGTCAGAAAAAGGCAAATATATAGAGACAGAAAGTAGACTAGCGGTTACCTAGGATATGGACTGGGAACGAAGAGTGACTGTAAATGGGTGTAAGGCTTCTTTCTAGGATAATGGAAATGTTATAAAATTAGATTATGGTGATGGCTGTACAACTCTGTAATACACTAAAATTCATTGAATTATAATTAAAATAGGTGAATTTTATTATTGGTATTATCTCAATAAACTGGTTGAGAAAAAAGAAAAAAAATTATTGAGGACCTCCAAGAGCTTTTCTTTATGAGTGTTATATGTATCAATATTTACCATATTATAAATCAAAACAGAAATTAAAAAAAATATTTACCTATTATTCATTTAAAGTTAGCAATAACATAATTGGTCTCTATTCACCTGGAGCAACAGAGGAAGAAAGAGAGTCAGGAATAGGAGGGGAATATGGAATGTGTACTAACTGCCTCTATGAACAACTTCCACCTTTGCCATGAGACAAGAAGAACTGGATGGTGCCTGGCTACCATTACTGAACATTTTGATCAAGGATTCTATAGAGGAATCCTGATCTAAAGGGGGAAAATGCAGAGCAAAATTTCAAATTCTTCCAGACTCCAGACTTTCTGGAGTCCTGGAGGATGGATGAATCCCTGAAACTATTGCCCTGAGATAATCTTTAAACCTTAAACCAAAAATAAGTGCTGGAAGTCTTCTTAAAACCAAACAATAGTTTAGCTTAACTGGTAAAAAATGTGTGGTCTTGGGCATTATGCTCCTTTAGGGACTATCTATATGGGGTCAAACTGACAACAGCAACTCAAAAGATTAGATGGGAACCCTAGGGGGCTGTGAATTTATGTTAATGAGGGAAGAAAAACTCACAAAAAGAGGGGGGGAGCAATTGCACAACTTGAAGAATATAATCAATGTCACTAAATTGTACATGTAGAAATAGTTGAATTGGTGTATGTTTTGCTGTGTAGATTCTCAACAACAAAATAAAATAAAAACAATAAACCCATTACATGTTTTGTTAGTTTGGGTTTTCCAAGAAGCAGATGTTAAGATGAGATTGGATATAAAATCCTTTACCCTGTGAAGGATAAAGAAGAAGACAGAGAGTGTGTGTAGACCACAGTACAGTTCTGATACTTGTGAAAGGAGGGTGAGAGGGAAGGATTGGATAGTCAGAATCTCAGACCATAGAGCAGTTCTGAGAAAGTATTGGCAGTCAATGGGAAACACCTAAGTAAAGGTTGCTCATTGGAAGAGCCACACTGGAAGAGTCTCACACCAGGCAGGAATGTGTTCAACACTAGTACTCTCACCTTGCTCAGGCATTGACTGGGAGCAGCCCGGGGGAAGCAAAGTCTGACATGGAGTGGACTCAAAGGGCCGGCAGCTGTGGCTGTCGGTCAACAATGCTCTCCCCAGGAGGGGAGATATTAATACAAATATCATTTTTTAATGAAAAATTAATTATATTTTCCAAAACAAAAAATAGTGAAAAGAGTAGCTTTATGTTTTTGCAAATTTCTTTAATAGTTTAATAAAAGATACTTGGATTCTCATATCTGATTCTACATTCAATCACGCGTGGTATGTCGTTTTGGTTGAAGTATATGAAGAAAGTCTGGCCTTGCACAAATAGTAGTAGGAAAATAAAAGAGTATTTTAATAACATTTTCAGATAATCATTGGTATTATTCATTGATACTAGACCAAAACTCTGCAAGTGGTAGTTTCTAAATGTATTGTGGAATCTGAAATCATGTCAATGAACTTTCTTATTATGTTACGTTAAAATTCGTTTGTCTTTCTTGAACTTCGAATAGATCTTTTGCCCATGCATGGTTTTGTAACATCATACATCAGTTATTTGGAAAATATTGTTATGCTGATCTTTAAAATGTTGGCGTATTTCATTATACAATATCAAAAGTCATATTCTATCTCATTAGAAAAGTCTTTAAGTATGAGAAAGCTGTTAAGCTCACAGTGATTGATACAAGTTTAACAGAATTTTAGTTTTTGTAGGAAAGTTTGAATTTTATTATTGACACAAATATTGTCAGTTATTTTTCTTAAAGTATCAGGCTTACCTTGTTCACTTTTTTAAATAAAATGTTTGTCAAATATCCCAAGTCTGAATAACCATGATTTTTCTGCCAGTCTTTCTGTCAAGTAAAAACATCCCATGAAAGAAGTGGCTAGTTCTGTTTGTATCTCAAACAATCACACAAGTGCTTCTCTGAAGGCAACCGTTGTACTTTGGTATGTAGAAGTGCTTTATGCATATTTCTCATTTTGTCACACAGAATATGAAAAGGACATATATTCAAGGGGTTAGATTTAATAAGATTACAACTTTTTTACTGCTCATCAGGATCAGGGACATTCTTAAGTGAAACTGGCTTTTTTTTTTTTTAAACTGAGAAGAATGACAGCTAGTATAGTTATGATATTGCTCTGATTAGTAGTAAAATGCCAGAAATTTTACCCACTATTTCTTTCATACCATCAGTGCAAATGTTAGCATGGTGAACAAGGCAAATAATAGCTTCACATTAATATAAGAGTAGCTTTGACCTTATAAATCCCCTGAAATTTTCTTAGGGATCATCCTTTGAGAACTGCTGATCTAGGCCATGATTTTTCTCATTTTAAATAATATAAACTAGTTTAACAAACTCAGTTTTTAAAAATAAGTATCTTGAAAATAAAATTTTTCTAGATTTATCTGTCTCCTATAATTTAATTTTATTGACAAATATATTTTATGTAGGTTTTCTCAGGAACTACAGTTAAAAGTACAGAAAGATGCGAGAAATATTTCTTTATCTAAAAAGTCCCAAAACAGGAAGAAAGAAAAGGAAAAAGATGATTCCTTAGGTGAAGAACGAAAAACACTTATGGTGCCGGTAAATGTCCATGTATTAAATGAGTATTAGATTTTAATTTAATATACCTAATTCGGGGCCCTGGTGGCGCAGTGGTTAAAGAACTAGGGTGCTAACCAAAAAGGTGGCAGTTTGAATTCACCAGCCACTCCCTGGAAACCCTATGCGGCAGTTCTACTCTGTCCTGTAGGGTTACTATGCGTCGGAATCGACAACGGGCAAAGAGTTTGGCTTGGTTTTTTGAGTGGTAAGCAAGTTGTTAACCTTTAACTTAGCTGTAAAAAAGTATCTTTGCTAGAAATTGCGTATATTTTTATCTTAACATACAATATATTGAGTGCCTACTATGTACCAGACTCTATACAATAGGATTTGTAATCACACTCATCTAAGGATAACTATATATGTGCACATGCACACGCACACACGGACACAAATATACACATACCATTTTTTTCTTAAATAATATGAGAGAAAAATATAATTTTTAGACTTTTATATGGACCATTTTAAAATTGAGATTTGGATATTTAATTTATTTTAACTTTACTTTTCCTGCTAAGTTTTCTAGGATCTGTTCTTGATAAGGTAGTTCAAACCTACCACTCATCTACTCCCATTTGAACCAAAAGAAGAAAGAGAAAAGGTTCTCAATTTTGTATACCCTGACTAAATATATAAAAACAAAAGTGGGCATTCTTGATTACTCTTTTATGTTCCACCCCCCTGGAGGGGGAAAAAAAATTTATTTACATATAAATTGTCAGTATGAATTGTATTTCTGTTCTTTTTGTATTTTCACAATAAATGTCTGCACAAGAATCCTGGACTGATTTTAATTCAATAGGTAGACTCAGTAAAACAAGGGTACAAAAAGGTGTTATCTATGAAATTCTGCTCTAGTTGACAAGTACTTCATAAGAAAAGGGGATTTTTCATCCTCCTTAGATCATTAACCTTATTAACATTTTTACTAATGGTCAGGATACCAATGCTGATCCCAAAATCAAGGATTCTAAAGTATTTAAAATAAAAGGGCCAAAAACTGACGGAGAAAAAGTTGAAAAAGGCATTCGCGCTTCAAATGTCAGCTGCCTCCATGACAATGGAACAAGTCACATCAAAATAGTGCCTTCAACAAGCCTCAGAGACTGCAGCAATGGCAGTGTGGATCACACAAGGAATCCAGGCATGGCCATTCCCCCGCTTACGCACAATCTTTCTGCTGTGGCTTCTGGTACTAATTCTGGAATGGGAACTATCCCAGGAATTCAGAGTTACAGGTATGAATTAGGAAAGTAAGACCAAAAAAAAGCTGCTTAAAGTGTATTTGCAAATTACAAGTGTTTGTCAATTCAGCTGCATTACCTTACTCTCAGGCTTCTGGAAGCTATTAATTCATGTCAGATTGCTGTTTCAAAAGATTTTCTGGCTTATGTGATGAAAATTATTAGCATTCGATTAAAAAAAAATTCATCTGAGTCTCCCAAGAAATGAGGGCTGTATTGTTTAAGGTAAGAGAATCTACAGCTATTTTGTCTAATAATGTGAAGGTTATCGTAATAAAAAAGATAATTGTTTTTATTTTATTTTATTTTTTTTATTGTACTTCAGGTGAAGGCTTACAGAACAAATAGTTTCTCATGAAACAGTAGTACACATATTGTTTTATGACATTTGGTAACAACCCCACAACATGTCAACCCTCTAACTTCTCAACCTTTTTTTTTTTTTTTTGGTGAAAATACACATAGCCAAAGATACACCATTTCAAAAATTTCTACATGCACAGTTCAGTGACGTTGACTACGCTCTTCCAATTGTGCTGTTATTCTCACTAAAGATGAAGGCTTACAGAACAAAATAGTTTCTCATTTAACAGTTACTACAAATGTTGCCCTATGACAATGGTTAACAGTCTCACAACACATCAACAATATCCTTACTCAACCTTGGGTTCCCTATCACCAGCTTCCTTGTCCCCTTCTGCTTTCTGGCCCTTGTCACTGGACTACTGTACCTCCTTAGTCTCATTTGGTTTTACGGGGCTGTCCACTCCCAGGCTGAATGGTGAACCTCAGAGATAACTTCACTATTGAGCTAAAAGGGTGTCTGGGGGCCATACTCTCGGGGTTTCTCTGGTCTCCTTTAGGCCAGTAAATCTGGTCTTTTAAAAAGATAATTGTTTTTGAGGTTCTGCTGCTGCATAGTGTGGCTGTGGGCATTTAGTGGTACAGAGAAGTTCCTTTTGGGCATTTTGCTGAAATGGAAGTAATTTATTTGGTAAGAGGAGTCCCTTCCAAACCAAACCGATTGCTGTCAAGTGGATTCTGACTCTTAGTGACCCTATAGGACAGAGTAGAACTGCCTCATAGGGTTTCCAAGGCTATAATTCTTACAGAAGCAGATTGCCATATTTTTCTCCCAGGGAGCAATGGTGGGTTCAAACTGCTGACCTTTCAGTTAGCAACCAAGCGCTTTAACCACAGTCCCTAGGTGGTGCAAATAGTTAACGTGCTTGGCTGCTAATCGAGAGGTTGGAGGTTTGAGTTCACTCAGAGGCACCTGGGAAGAAAGCCCTATTGATCTACTTCCAAAAAATCAGTAATTGAAAACCCTCTGGAGTGCAGTCTATGCTGACATACATGGGGTCACCCTGAGCTGGAATTGACTCGATGGCAACTGGTTTGATCTGGTGAGAATCAGGGGCTGGGTTGGAGGCATGAGGGTAATGGTAAAAGACAGAATGTTTTTACCAGATTTGTGTGCATTGTGCATTTGAGAATAGGCATTAAATTTTAATTAAACTTCATGCCACTTGGTGATGTGTCTTCTGATTTTGTGCTTTAACAAATAATTATTGCTGGTTCTAACTTTTTTTTTTTTCAGAGTGGATGAGAAAACCAAGAAGTATTATATCCCCTTTGTTAAACCAAGTAAACATTCTCCATCAGGCATTTTTAATCTTAACGTGACCACATCTGTAAGTGAAATGTTCTCAGTGGTAGGAGAAAAAGCATTAGTCTGTTCTAGACTTTTATTAATATTAATTATTAAGAACTGAGAATTTTATTTGGAGATATATCGTAAAGTGAACTTTTAATTATGCATATAATCATACCAGCTTTTCATAGTCATATGTTCCACCCCCCTGGAGGGGGAAAATACATATATATATATATATATTTATTTACATATAAAATGTCAGTATGAATTGTATTTCTATTCTTTTTGTATTTTAATGTCTAGAAGTTTAAATGTTTTATAAAGTTTTATGAGTCTGAAAGTTAAAATATATTATTATGATGACACCTGTTTCATTTTTTTCAGTAACGTAGTAAATTTACTTAACCTAATGGTTTGTGAGGAAACCCTGGTGGCATAGTAGTTAAGAGTTCAGCTACTAATCAAAAGGTCGGCAGTTCAAATTCACTAGGCTATCCTTGGAAACCCTATGGGGCAGTTCTACTCTGTCCTATAGGGTTGCTATGAGTTGAAATCGACTTGACGGCAATGAGTTTTGTTTTTTTTTTAATGCTTGGTGATCAGTACTTTTTTTTTAAATAGATGAGAAGATAAATCATCTTACTATCTTACACTATTTTTGGTGAAAATACTCTATTTATTTGTTTAACAAATGTTGATTAATCATCTCTTATATGTAAGACACTGGAGATGAATAAGTCAGTTTTTCCCTTCAAGGAACTCTCACGGTCTGGCAGGGTGATCAACAAATTAAAACATAATGTTTGATTTTAACAGTAGAAGCATGTACAAGTTTCAAAGGTAGCACAAGAATGCTACCAGGATGCTTCTTTTTAAAGTTAAGTCAAATCATCATCACCCTTCTGCTCAAAACCCTCCATTGGCTTCTCATCTCAGAGGAAAGGCCAGGGTCCTTTCAGTGGTCTATACGCTCCTGCATGATTTACTTCTTCTATCCTTTTACCCCATCTCCTACTACTCTGTCGTGTGCTCAATGTGTTCCAACCACATTGATTTCCTTGTTATTCCTGGAATGTGGCCAGGAATGTTCCCACCTTGGGCTTTTGCACTTGCTATTTCCTCTGCTTAGAACATTCTTCTTCCAGGTAACCCAAAAAATTTGCCTTTTCTACTCCTTGGCTCACATGAAACCTTATTGTGAGGTCTTCTCTAATCACCCTATTTAATATTATAACTCACTTCGTCTCCTGTTACTCTCTATCTCCTTTCCTTGCTTTATTTTTTTCTATTGCATATACCTGACATCCTCTATATTCTACTTATTTATATATTGTCTGTCTTCCCTCACTAGAATGAGAGCTTCCTGAAGGAAGGGACTTGTGCTTAGTTCGCTTTCTTCACTTCTCTCCTCCTGCACCTAGAACAGTGTCTAGCACATTAAAGATGCTTAAGAAATGTGTAAACAAATGAATTCTTCTGGAGGGTAGAAGGAGGTCTACAAGTTTTCTCAGAGGAGTATTTTTTCTCACAAAATCCGCTTTACCTCTCACATTATCCTCAAAGCTAAAACATGTAGCCTTCTTTTTATACCTCTCATAATTCGGACATGGTGTTTGTTTTTCTTTTTTTTTTTCATTTATACACATATTATTTTGTGATATTAGTTGCAATCCCTGCAATGTGACAGCACGCTTCCCCTTTCCACCCTGGGTTCCCTGTGTCCATTCAACCAGTTCCTGTCCCCTCTTGCCTTCTCATCCTGTCTCCGGACAGGTGCCACCCATTTGGTCTCATGTATCTGATTGAACTAAGAAGCACACTCCTCACATGTATTATTTTTTGTTTTATAGTGCTATCCAATCTTTGTCCGAAGAGTGGCCTTCGGGAATGGTTTTAGTTCTGGGTTAACAGAGCGTCTGGGGGCCATAGTTTCGGGGGTTCCTCCAGTCTCTGTCATACTGTTAAGTCTGGTCCTTTTATGTGAATTTGAGTTCTGCTCCACACTTTTCTCCTGCTCCGTCCAGGACTCTGTTGTGTTCCCTGTCAGCGTGGTCATTGGTGGTGGCCAGGCGCATTTGTTTTTCTTTCAATTATTCTTGGTCTACAATTTTTGTGCCCATAGTATTTTCCTTTTAAATACGCCCTAGTGATTTTTGTTGTTGTTGTTGAATGTTTGTGTTTTGTAATCCTGGTCTGCCCTGGAAGATTATTTGATCAACAGGCTTTTCAAAGTAGCTGGCTCAGTACCATTTTGCTGGAATTGATGTCAGCTTGCTTTCAGGCATTTCATAATCAAGGCTGGGTGATAATTCTAGATCCTATTCCCGTTTATCCTTCCTTAGGAGTGGCAAACAAGAAAGCGGGTGGGGAGAAGACCCACTTGAGTCTTTTCTTAATGAAAATGAATGCAGGCAATGCAAAGCCTAGACTTTCTTCAACTTCTATGTTGAAGATCAACACTCTTTTCGGTGCTTTATGCCCTCACTCTGAGATGTGAATAAATACTGCCATAAACATCTCTTATGTGTTTTACATGTTACTCTTTGGATGATACATATGCAAATCTAGTAGTTTGAATTAATTATTTTATTATTATTTTTTAATTTGGAGACAGTTTTTAAAAACAAATTATTTCATTTGTAGCTATTTTTGAACCAAGAGCCTTAGTGTTTGTTCTATTAAAAGAGCAAGCAGAGACACCAAAAAGACAGAAACTCAAAAGATAACTCGGACTCCTGAAGTCTGTCTGGGCGGCAGAGTGGCATAATACAAGACCTCTTACTGTGGACAGGTTTTCTTTGTTTTTTCTCTATTTTTTCCTTTAAAAACCTTTTTACTGTAGAAAAATATACACAAAATAAAACATATATGAAAGTAAAGATGAGAGTACAATGAACCTCTATTTATTCTTTCATCCAGTTTTAACAATTATCAACTTATGGTCAGCTTTGTTCCATCTACACTCTCATTTGCTAAGGCATGCCCCACCCAGGTATTTTAAAGCTAAACCTAGACATCACATAGTTTCAGATATAAATAACAGAGTATGTATTGCTAAAAGATAGGGGCCCTATTCCCCTTCTAATCATTATCTGATTATGATCAATCTTTAATTATTCAGGGTATGAAGAGATTAGGAAAGCTTTTTGTTCTGCCTTGTGTTTTCTTTTGGTTTAGTTGTGCATGCAGGCCAAGAGGAGTTAGGTGGGAGTACCACTGCATTAGGGGGTTTCTGGGAGATAAAGAAGAGTCATGGGAGGCAGTCATAGGCAGGATTAAAATGAAGGAGTGAACTAGAATGGCTTTTGAGAAGGAGTAAGTTTCATAGCCAGGAACAGAGTATCATATGTTTACTCTGAGGGACAAAACAAGGACAAACATACAAAAAGAATAATGACATTATAGTGGGAAAGTTAAAAACAAGATAGAAGGAGATGTGATATACAAGTCAAGATGAAATGTTCAAAATTAAGGTAGATAACAGCAACCACATCCTGAAAACCCAGCAAGTGTCGTAAGGCCTAACCTTGCTGGCCTGAAGGATCGGAATACAGATACTCATCTTTTGACACTTTACTCTTGCTAAGACTTACACTGAAGGTTGGCAGAGGAGCAGGAGAAATTCATAGCAACCAAATTATCTACTTGTTAGCAATTTTAGTTCATTTAATGAGGAAGAGATTTTAAATAATTGTATGGAATAGTTTTGTGTGTTTATAATGTTCATCACGTTTTATACTATTCTAGCCCTACAGTTCCACAAATTTTAGGATGTGAACATAGTAGTTACAAAAGGGAGAAAGTCTAGCTTACCTTGAAGCTAATTCATTTGTGTTAACTATTTTCACATATATATCAGGTTGCTAGTGAAAAAAGCCTCCTTCAGGCAAATAAGAAAAGAAGGGGAAAAGAAGGGACAAAGACAGATGTCCATTTGCCTGAACTAAATTATAATCATCTCCCTGAACTAAGAGCCTTGGAAGGCATAGGTATGTTTATGCTGCTTTTACTTTTTTTGGCCCTTTTGTTTATATTATTTAAAATTCATACCAAATAAGCTAACAGAATATGAAAAATTAATAGTAACTTTACATATTTAAGTATGTAAATGTGTACATGTGTGTATAAGTACATTCTAAGAAATGGATACAGATTGTGAAAAACTAACAAAAATACCTAATTTTTTTTTTTTGCGTTTATGGTCATTTTTATCTAGCTCGAAATTCCAGGCTAGTAAGGAAAGAGAACAAAATTCTTTTAGAATCTCGAATTCCGTCTCTGGCAGCTGTTGACCTCCACGCCCCCAATATTGCATTACATCAGGTACAGAAATATTCTTTGTAGGTTGGATAAAACTCAGGTTTCTCTCATACTTCCTATTAAAGTATTCTAGGGAGAGTTTGCCTTTAGGGGTTGGGTGGTTTATTGGTGGGTTCTGTAAAATTTTGCTTGTTAAATGTTGCTTTATTATTAATTGCACTTAGTATCTTTATTACATACATATATTTATATAAACATTTCCCACCTTACAGAAATTAATTTTTTGTAGGTTTAAAAATGTGTGTGTATGTGCACATGCATGTGTGCATGTGTGTGTATCTAACCTTGCTAAGTCTTTATATTACTATGGGTTTAGTGAGAGCTTGTAGTACTTCACTGCATTACCCCTAAAGCTATGACCTATCTTCAATTTATTCTTTTAAAATGTATATAGTCTATTAGACATTTTTCCAGGACAATCCATTTCATCCATGTTAAACATTTGTTATTCCATATAATCATCTTTTTCTATAATTTCTCTTTACTCTTCAGAATATATACATTTCTGTTACTTTTATATCAACAACAGCCATATCACTCACTTTTACATTAAGAAAATTGGCAGATTTTTAAAATCTCCTGAGCCTTCCATAACTAGCTACAAACTTTGGGTATAGATCACTGTACTGTCCCTTTACTTCTCCAAACAGACTTCTCACCTTTGCTTGAAGCTAAACAACTTTTGTTTGAGAATTTAATTTTCCATCCTCGTTATTATAACATTTCCATTTCATAGAGAGTATCTGTTGCACCCTTATCCATGTGGATGCTTTTTCTCCTGTTACTGTCTCACAGTTCTGTAGAGTCCTACAAACAAGGGGAATAGTATTGTTGAAGATAACAATACTATTGTTACCCAGAGGCAGTTACCCAGAGATGCAGAGGAAAGAGTTTATTGACTGCTCTTGCTTTGCCGTATCTCTTGCCAACAATTTCTGTAGCAACATGTAATCAAAACTGAACAAACTCCTGTTGTGTGAAGATTAATTACTGTCACAAATTCGACATTTAGGAACTAGAGTCTTGATAGATTCCTTGTATACCTCTAACCTAAATTCAATATGGATTTTAAAGGCATAGAACGTTTCACTTGCTCTATTATTCAAAACACTTTTCAGGGTTGAAATGAACAAATCCAGTTTTATGCAATGGAAGAAAGAAAGGCTTTGGCTACCTTCACACTTCTTCAATATTCTATTTGCTGTTCTAAGCTAATCATTTTATATTTGTAAACTAGTTCTGCGTTTTCACTCTCAATTTACTTGTTCAATTTCCAGTTGTATTTAAAATACAATAAAACAGAAAGTAGGTGTAGCAAATAACACACATTAACATTCTTGAATGTTTGATAGAAATGTCTAGTGGAGCCATGTGTCTCAGGAGTTTTATTTTGGGGATAGTTTTGGATAACAAATTTAATTTCTTTAATAGACATAGTGTTATTCAGATTTTTTATTTCTTCTTATGACCCTTTTGGTAGGTTGTATTTTTCAAGAAATTTGCCTATTTCATCTAAGTTTTTTTGATTCGCTGGCATAAAATTGTTCATAGTATTTTCTTATTATCCTTTTAATGCCTATATTGGTGTTGTCAGGTGCTGTCGAGTCAGTTCTGACTCACAGTGACCCTATGTACAACAGAACGAAACACTGCCTGGTCCGGCACCATTCTCGCAATCATTGTTATTCTTCAGCCCATTGTTGCAGCCACTGCGTCAGTCCATCTCGTTGAGGATCTTCCTCTTATTTCACTGACCCTGTACTTTACCAAGCACGATGTCCTTATCCAGGGACTGATCCCTCCTGATAACATGTCCAAAGTATGTGAGACATTGTCTTGCCATCCTTGCTTCTAAGGAGCATTCTGGCTGTACTTCTTCCAAGACAGATTTGTTCATTCTTTTGGCAGTCCATGGTATATTCAGTGTTCTTTGCCAAAACCACAATTCAAAGGTGTCAATTCTTCTTTGGTCTTTCATTGCCCAGCTTTCCCATGCATATGAAGTGATTGAAAACACCATGGCTTGGGTCAGATCCACCTCAGTCCTTAAAATGACATCTTTGCTTTTTAACACTTTAAAGAGGTCTTTTGCAGCAGATTTGCCCAATACAATGAGTCCTTTGATTTCTTGACTGCTGCTTCCACGGGTGTTGATTGTGGAGCCAAGTAAAATGAAATCCTTGACAACTTCAACCTTTTCTTCATTTATCATGATGTTGCTTATTGGTCCAGTTGTGAGGATTTTTGTTTTCTTTCTGTTGAGGTGTAATCCATACTGAAGGCTGTAGTCTATGATCTTCATCACTTACAGCAAACAAGGTATGTCATCTGCATAATGCAAGTTGTTAATGAGTCTTCCTCCAATCTTGATGCCAAGTTCTTCTTTATCTAGTCCAGCTTCTCGAATTATTTGCTCAGCATACAGATTGAATAAGTATGGTGAAAGGATACAACCCTGACACACAACTTTCCTGACTTTAAACCATGCAGTATCCCCTTGTTCAGTTCAAGTGACTGCCTCTTGGTCTGTGTACAGGTTCCTCATGAGCACAGTTAAGTGTTCTGGAATTTTCCATTCTTTGCACTGTTATCCATAATTTGTTATGATCCACACAGTCAAATGCCCTTGCATAGTCAATAAAGCACAGGTAAACCTCTTTCTGGTATTCTCTGCTTTCAGCCAGGATCCATCTGACATCAGCAATGATATCCCTGGTTCCATGTTCTCTTCTAAATCTGGCTTGAATTTCTGGCAGTTCTCTGTTGATATACTGCTGCAGCTGTTTTTGAATAATCTTCAGCAAAATTTTAGTTGCGTGTGATATTAATGATATTGTTCAACAATTTCTGCATTGAGTTGAATCACCTTTCTTTGGAATAGGCACAAATCTGTTCTGAGATGGTCTCTAATTTCAGGTGGGATATGCTCAAGGCCGTACTTTGGCTCTTGTGGACTTGTTCTAATTTTCTTTAGCTTCAACTTGAACTTGTATATGAGCAATTGATAGTTTGTTCCGCAGTCAGCCCCTGGCCTTGTTCTGACTGATGATATTGAGCTTTTCCACCGCCTTCTTCCACAGATGTAGTTGATTTGATTCCTGTGTATTCCGTCCTTTGAGATGCATGTGTATAGTTGCTGTTTATGTTGTTGAAAAAGGGTATTTGTAATGAAGAAGTTGTTGGTCTTACAAAATTCTATCATGTGATCTCTGACAGCATTTCTACCACCAAGGCCATATTTTCTAAGCACTGACCCGTCTTCTTTGTTTCCAACTTTCTCATTTCAATCACCAGTAATTGTCAAGGCATCCTGATTGCATGTTTGATCAATTTCAGACTGAAAAAGTTGGTAAAAATCTTATTTCTTCATCTTTGGCCTTATTGGTTGATGCATGAACTTGAATAGTAGTCATATTAACTGGTCTTCCTTGTAGGTGTATGGATATTATCCTATCACTAACAGCATTGTACTTCAGGATAGATCTTGAAATGTTCTTTTTGATGATGAATGCAATGCCATTCCTCTTCATTTTGTCATTCCTGGCATAGTAGGCCATATGACTGTCCCTTTCAAGATGACCAATACCAGTCCATTTCAGCTCACTAATGCCTAGAATATCAGTGTTTATGCGTTATGTTTCATTTTTGATGATTTCCAATTTTCCTAGATTCTTACTTCATACACTCCATGTTCTGATTATTAATGGATGTTTGCTGCTGTTTCTTCTCATTTTGAGTCATGCCACATCAGCAAATGAAGGTCCCAAAAGCTTCACTCTATCCATGTTTACTTTGAGGAGGTAGCTCTTCCCCAGTCGTATTTTGAGTGCCTTCCAGCCTGAGGGGATCAGCTTTTGGCACTATATCAGACAATGTTCTGCTGCTATTCATAAGGTTTTCACTGGCTGAATTTTTTCAGAAGTCCTTCTTTCTACTCTGTCTTAGTCTGGAAGCTCAGCTGGAACCAGTCTGTCAAAGGTGACCCTGCTGGTATTTGAATACTAGTGGCATAGTTTCCAACATCACAAGAACATGCAAGCCCCCACAGTACAACAAACTGACAGACATGTGTGGATTGTTGGGTGCAGTGTTCTGTAAATGTGAAATTAGGTTAAGGTGATTGATGGTGTTGTCTAGATCTTCTAGCTCTTTAATAATTTTTGTTTGTTTAGTTCTATCAGCTCCTGAAAGAGTGCTGTTAAAATCTTTTCCTATCACTTCTGGGCAACATGGTGCTATAGGCAGAAGCACCATGCTGTCCCTCCACAGCAAAGATCTGAAAAACTAAGCCAAACAGATAAAATCGCAATCCTGAAACCCTAAGCATTAGATGAAGAGATAAAGAACTCAGCCAAGCACTGAACGGAATAAGAAACTGACAGAGAATAGAGATCGAGGAGAGATACATGCAGAGGTCTCCTATCAGCTAACACAATGCGGATCTGCCATCTTGGACTCCTATCAGAGATCAGCGAACGGGGGTACGAGAAAGCAGGTTCATGGAGCTTCTAGCAGGAGACAGAATGACCATCTCTCATTTCTCCACTCCAATGGCAAGCTCCCCTAGCACTCTTTTTTATTTGTTTATATGTTTTTGGCTCCTGTTCCCCTCTCCTCTCTCCCATACCCATCTTAGCTCACACATCACAATCTCCCCCCTCCATCCTGCTTACCTACACTGTGCGCTGAACATCACACCACCAAGCAGCCCAGGCACGGCCTATCGGAACCTGCCTGTCTTAGTTATCTAGTGCTGCTCTAACAGAAATACCATGAGTAGATGGCTTTCACAAAGCGAAATTTATTTTCTCACAGTCTAGTAGGCTAAAAGTCCAAATTCACGGTGTCAGCTCCAGGGGAAGGCTTTCTCTCTCTGTTGGCCTTCTCATCCATGTTCCCCCACACTAGCAGATTCCCTGCACAGGGACCCCAGGTCTAAGGGACATGCTCTGCTTCGGGCACTGCTTTCTTGGTAGTATGAGTTCCCCAGTTCTCTGCTTGCTTCCCTTTCCTTTTATCTCTTGTAAGGTAAAGGTGGTGCAGGCCACACCCTAGGGAAACTCCCTTTATGTTGGATCAGGGATGTGACCTGGGTAAGGGTAGTGTTACAATCCCACCCTAATACTCTTTAACATAAAATTACAATCACAAGATGGGGGCCAACCACACAATCCTGGGAATCATGGCCCAGCCAAATTGATGCACACATTTTTGGGGGGACATAATTCAAACCATGACACTGCCCTACACTGATTACTGGCCCGCCCTGGTGGCTGTAGTAAGTGACACAAACAACCTATCCCAGCAACTCCTCTTCAGCTAGACCTGCCCTGCTGTACCATATCTGAGTGACTGACCCTGCCAGTTGGAGAAGGAGGCAAAAAGTATCATGCCCAAAGATGAGCAAACAACAAAGAACACACAGCCCACCTGCTCAGACATAGCCAAATAAAACAAAAAAGCAGGATGAAACAAACAAATTTATGATCAATAAACGAGGAAAATAACTACTGAACACCCTGAAGACAGCAGACAATATCAAAACATTTACAAAAACAGGACAGGATGGTTCCAGTAGGCACCCAAAATAAAACACCAGATGACTTACCAGTAGAAGAAAAGGCACTAGAACTACCTGATAGGGAATTCAAATCTCTAATATTCAGAGTTATCCAAGATTTGAAGCACAAAGCAGACAAAAATGAGGCAAATAGGCAAATCATGGAAAAGGCAGACAAATTCGTGGAAAATATGGACAAAAAATTGGAAGAATTCAGGAAAATAATGCAGGAACAAAATGCCAAAATAAATTCACAACTAGAAATCATACAAAAACAGCAATTAGAAATCCAAAAGATAGACAACAAGATTTCAGAAATGGACAGTGTCATAGAAGCGCTGAGGAACAGGTTTGAAACAGTGGAAGACAGGATCAGTGAAATTGAAGACAAACACTTGGATACAACTCTGAGGAAAAATCAGAAAAAAGAACAAAGAAAAATGAAGAGACACAGAATTCTGTGGGATACAATCAAAAGCAAAAATCTGCGAGTGATCGGAGTTCCAGAATGGGAAGAAAACAGAAGACACAGAGAGGATCATTGAAGAATTGCTGACAGAAAACTTCCCCAGTATCATGAAAGATGAAAAGCTGGCCATCCAAGAAGTTCAATGAACCCCATATAGGATAGACCGCAAAAGAAAGTCACTAAGGCATATCATAATCACACTCACTAAAACCAAAGACAAACAAAGAATCCTGAGAGCAGCTCGAGAAAAACAAAAAGTCACATACAGAGGAGAAACAATAAGACTAAACTCAGATTATTTGGTAGAAACCATGCAGGAAAGAAAGCAATGGGATGATGTACATAAAACCATGAAAGAAAAAAATTGCCAGCCAAGAATAATATATACTGTTCAAATATGATGGTGAAATTAGGTCATTTTCAGATAAACAGAAATCAAGGGACTATGTAAAAACCAAACCAAACTTACAAGAATTATTAAAGGGAGTCCTTCGATCTGAGTACAAAAACATCAGCCCACAGGCTGAATCTAGGACGCAGGATCATACCAGCTAGATACTGATCAAGGAAATGAACTCTCAAGGACTATCAAAAACCAAAAGAGCAATTAATCTGTAAATGACAACATCAGAACAATAAAAGAGGGAATAAATGGTGTAGGTATAGAACCTTCTAATGGAGAGGAAGGCAAGGTGATACCGAGTAATAATAGACTGCTTAAAACTTAGAAAGATAGGGGTAAATTTCATGGTAAACACAAAGAAAGTTAACAAACCTACTCATCAAAATAAAGAGGAAAAACATAAAGTCTCAGTAAAAAAAATCTATGAAAAAAAAGAATGAAAAAAATCCACAAACAAAAGGAATTCAGCACAGGAGAGTAAGAGGAACAAAGAAAAAGTCAGCCCCACAAAAAAAGCACTACAAAATGGCAGAAATAAACTCACACCTATCAATAATTACACTGAATGTAAATGACCTAAATGCACCCATAAAAAGATGGAGAGTGACAGAATGGATAAAAAACCAGGATCCATCAATATGCTGTCTACAAGAGACACACCTTAGAAACAAAGATGTAAATTTGTTAAAAATCAAAGGTTGGAAAAAAAATATTTCAAGCAAACGACTACCAAAAAAGAGCAGGAGTGGCAATACTAAAATAGAAAAAATAAACTCTGAAACAAAATCCAACATAAAAGACAAAGAAAGACACTATATAATGATTAAGGGGATGATCCATCATGAAGACATAACCATAATAAACATCTACGCACCCAATGACAGGCTCCAAAATACATAAAACAAGCTCTAACAGCACTGAAAAGAGAAATCAACAGTTCCACAATAATCGTAGGAGACGTCAACACACCACTCTTGGAAAAGGACAGAACATCTAAAAAGAAACTCAGCAAAGATACAGAAGACCTAAAGGGCACAATCAGTCATCTTGACCTCATAGACGTATATAGAACACTCCACCCTACAGCTGCAAAGTACACATTCTTTTCCAATGCACATGGAACATTCTCCAGAATAGACCACATCTTAGGCCACAGAGCAATCCTCAACAAGATCCAAAACGCTGAGTTAATACAAAGTATCTTCTCTGACCACAATGCCATAAAGGTAGATATTAACAACAGGAATAGAAAGGAAAAAAAAAAAAATCAATTACACGGAAACTGAATAACACCTTGCTTAAAAGCACTGGGTAATAGAAGAAATCAGGGATGGAATCAAAATTCTAGAATCAAATGAGAATAAAAACACATCATACCAAAAACTTTGGGACACAGCAAAGGCAGTCCTCAGAGGAAAATTTATAGCAATAGATGCACAATCAAAAAAGAAGAAAGGGACAAAATCAAAACATTAACTGTACAACTTGAACAAGTAGAAAGAGAACAGCCAAAAAAGCCCACTGCCATTAGAAGAAGGAAATAATAAAGATTAGAGCATAAATAAATGAAATAGAGAATAGAAAAACAATAGAAAGAATCAACAAAACCAAAAATTGGTTCTTTGAAAGAGTCAACAAAATTGACAAACCACTGGCCAGACTGACAAAAGAAAAACAGGAGAGGATGCAAATAACCCAAATAAGAAATGAAATGGGGGGCATTACAAAAGATCCAACTGAAATAAAAACGATCGTAACAATATTATGAAAAACTATACTCCAACAAATTTGAAAACCTAGAGGAAATGGATAAATTTCTAGAAACATACTACCTACCCAAACTATCACAAAGTGATGTTGTAAATCTGAACAGACCCATAATGAGAGAAAAGATTGAAAAGGTAATAAAAAAAACTCCCAACAAAAAAAGCTCTGGCTCAGATGGCTTCATTGGAGAATTCTACCAAACTTTCAGAGAAGAGCTTGTACCAGTACTACTCAACCTATTTCAGAACATAGAAAAGGGAGTGACACTTCTGAATTCATTCTATGAAGCCAGCATAACCCTAATACCAAAACCAGGCAAAGACATCACAAAAAAAGAAAATTACAGACCAATATCTCTCATGAATATAGATGTAAAAATTCTCAACAAAATTCTAGCCAATAGAATTCAGCATCGTATCAAAAAAATAATACACCACGACCAAGTAGGATTCATACCAGGTATGCAAGGATGGTTCAGCATTAGACAGTCAATCAATGGAATCTACCACAAATGAAATGAAAGAAAAGAATCAAATGATCATCTCAACTGATGCAGAAAAGGCATTTGACAAAGTCCAACACCCATTCCTGATAAAAACTCTCAATAAAATAGATATAGAAGGGAAATTTCTCAACATAATAAAGGGCATCTATGCAAAACCAACGGCCAACATCATTCTTAATGGAGAGAGGCTGAAAACATTCCCCTTTAGAACAGGAACAAGACAAGGATGCCCTTTATCACCACTCCTATTTAACGTTGTGCTGGAAGTTCTAGCTACAGCAATAAGGCAAGAAAATGAAATAAAGGGCATTCAAATTAGTAATGAAGAAGTTAAACTGTCCCTGCTTGCAGATGATGTGATACTGTACATTGAAAACCCTAAAGACTCTTCGAGAAAACTACTGGAACTAATAGAAAGATTCAGCAGTGTAGCAGGATACAAGATAAACATACAAAAATCAGTTGGATTCCTATACACCAATAAAGAGAACAATGAAAAGGAAATCAGGAAAACAACACCATTTATAATACCTCCTAAAAAAATAAAATACTTATGAATAAATCTAACCAGGGATGTAAAAGACCTACACAGAGAAAACTACAAAACACTACTGCAAGAAACCCAAAGGGATCTACATAAATGGAAAAACATACCATGCTCATGGATAGGTAGACTCAACATAGTGAAAATGACAATTCTACCCAAAGCAGTTTACAAATACAGTGCAATCCTGATCCAAATACCAACAACATTCTTTAAAGAGATGGAAGAACTAATCATTAATTTCATATGGAAAGGAAAGAAGCTCTGAATAAGTAAAGCACTATTGAAGCCTAAGAATAAAGTAGGAGGACTCACACTACCTGACCTCAGAACCTACTATACAGCTATGGTAGTCAGAACAGTCTGGTACTGGTACAATGACAGATACATTGACCAATGGAACAAAACTGAGAATCCGGATGTAAATCCATCCACCTACAGTCACAAAATCTTTGACAAGAGCCCAAAGTCCATCAAATGGGGAAAAGACAGTCTTTTTAACAAATAGTACTGGCAAAACTGGATGTCCATCTGCAAAAAGATGAAACAGGACCCATACCTCACACCATATGCAAAAACTAATTCAAAATGGATCAAGGACCTAAATATAAAGCCAAAATCTATAATGTTCACAGAAGAAAAAAATACGATCAACGCTAGAGGCCCTAAAACACAGCATTAACAGGATAAAAACCATAACCAACAGCACACAAACTCCAGAAGATAAGCTAGATAACTGGTATCTTCTGAAAATCAAATACCTGTGCTCTTCAAAAGACTTCACCAAAAGAGTAAAAAGAGAACCTACAGACTGGGAAAAAATTTTTGGACATTACAAGTCAGACAGAGGTCTAATCTCTATAATCTACAAGAAAATCCAACACCTCTACAACAAAAAGACAAATTATCCAATTAAAAATGAGCAAAGGAAATGAACAGATACTTCACCAAAGAAGACATTCAAATGGCCAACAGACACATGAGGAAATGCTCGTGATCACTAGCCATTAGAGAAATGCAAATAAAAACCATGGTGAGATAACATCTCACCTCGGCATTACTGGCACGAATCAAAAACACTGGAAATAACAAATGTTGGAGAGGCTATGGGAAGGTTGGAAGTCTTATGCCCTGCTGGTGGGAGTGCAGAATGACACAACCATTCTGGAAAATGATATGGCGCTTCCTTAGAAAGCTAGAAATAGAAATACCATACAATCCAGCAATTCCACTCCTAGGAATATATCCTAGAGAAATAAGAGCCATCACACGAATAGACATATGCACACCCATGTTCACTGCAGCATTGTTCACAATAGCAAAATGATGGAAACAACCTAGATGCCCATCAACAGAAGAATGGATAAACAAACTATGGTACATACACACAGTGGAGTATTATGTAACAATAAAGAACAATGATTAATCTATGAAGCATCTCATAACATGGATGAAACTGGAGGACATTATGCTGAGTGAAATAAGTCAATCACAAAAGGACAAATATTGTATGAAACCTCTACTGTAAAAACTCATGAAAAAGTTTATGCACAAAAAATAACAATGCGTGTTGGTTACAAGTGATGGGAGGGGTGAGGGGGAAATACTTAATAGACAAGAGATAAGTGGTAACTTTGGTGAAGGGTAAGACAGTACACAGTACTGGGAAGCAAGTACAGCTTGTACAAGGAAAGGTAATGGAAGCTCCACAGACACATCCAAACTTCCTGAGGGGCTGAATTTCTGGGTGGAGGGCTGTGGAGACCATCTAGCTCAATTGGCATAGCACAGTTTATAAAGATAGTATTCTACATTCTACCTTGGTGAGTAACGTCTGGGGTCTTAAAAGCCTGTGAGCAGTCATCTAAGATGCTCCACTGGTCTCACCCTTTCGGGAGCAAGGGAGAATGAAGAGAACAGGATACAAGGAAAAGATTAGTCTAAAGGACTAATGGACCATGGCTACCAAGGCCTCCACCAGACTGAGATGGTGCCCAGCTACCACCACTGACTCCTCTGACCAGGATCACAACAGGGGGTCCTGCACAGAGCTGAAGAAGGTTGTAAAACAAAATTGTAACATACACACAAAAGACCAGATTTATTGGCCTGACAGAGACCGGAGAAACCCTGAGAGTATGACCCCCGGACACCCTTTTAGCTCTGTGGTGAAGTCACTCCCAGGGTTCACCGTTCAGCCGGGGATTGGACAGCTCCATAAAACAAAATGGGACTAATGAGGCACAGCAGTCCAGGGACAAAGACTGCTTGACCCAGGCGATGTGTGTACTGTTTAATGAGAAACTATTCTGTAAACCTTCATCTAAAGTGTAAACTGCAGCACAACTGGAAGAACGTAATCGATGTCACTGAATTGCACATGTAGAAATGTTTGAAATGGTGTATCTTTGGCTATGTATATTTTCACCAAAAAAGAAAAAAGGTCCTCCAAGGTTGAGAAGGGAGAGTGTTGACATGTTGTGAGGTTGTTAACCAATGTCATAAAACAATATGCGTACTGACTGTGTAATGAGAAACTATTCTGTAAACCTTCACCAAAAGTAAAATAAAAAAAAAATTAAAAAAAAATTTCCTATTATTGTGGAATTGTCTATTTCCCTTACACCTGTTAATTTTTGCTTCATGTATTTTAATTCCTTTTGCTTCAGGTATTTTAAATCTCCATTATTAAGTACATACACACTTAAAATTGTTTTGTCTTCCTGATAAATCGTCCCTTTTATCTTTATGAAATGTCCCTCTTTGTCTCTGGTAGTGCTTTCTTTGTACCTTGAAGTCTGTTTTGTCTTTGATTAAAATAACCACTCCAACCTTCTTGTGCTTATTTATTTGTTGGTATGGTATATCTTTTACTTTCATTTTCTTTTAACCTATCTTTGTTTTTTTTTTTTTAATATTTAAAGTCTTTCTTTTGCAGACAGCATATAGGTCAAGTCATAACTTTGTGTCCATCCTGTCAATCTCTGTCTTTTTATTGGAATGTGTGTTTGCTTTCTATTGTTGCTAACACATTATTACAAACTTTAAACAACCTCCGTTTATTATCTCACAGTTTCTGTGGGTCAGAAGCGTGGACTCAGCTAGTTCTCTGTTTAGAGTCTCACAGGCCGAAGGTCATGGTGTTGACAGGGCTGCATTTCTTTGTGAGGGCTCTAGGGGAGAATCTGTTTCCACGCTCATTCAGGTTGTTGACAGAATTTAATTCCATGTGGTTGTAGGACTGAAGTCCTCATTTCCTTGCTGACTGACAGCCAAGGGTTGTTCTCAGCTTCCAAAGACCACCCACATTTCTTGGCTCATGGCCCACTTCCTCCATCTTTAAAGCCAGCAACAGTGAGTGAATCCTTCTCACACTTGGAATCTCTCTAACTTCCATTTTGACCTCATCTCTTCTCTGCATTCATGTTCTGCCTCATCTTTCTGACTCTCTCTTCTGATTTTAAGGGATCATGTGACTACACTGGGCCTCCAAGGTTAATTCAGGGTAGTCTCTCTGTTTTAATGTCAGCTGATTAATAACCTTAATTTCAGCTGCAAAGTTCCTTTACAGCAGTACTTAGAGTAGTGTTGATGGAATAATTGCGGATGGGGATTTTGGGGGGATGTCTTTAGAATGCTGTCTACCACAGAATGTTTAGACCATTAAAATGTAATGTGATGATTGATATCATTGGATATATGCCTATCTTTTTATTATTTGTTTTCTGTTTGTTCCTCTGTTTCCCCTTTCCTGTCTTCTTTTGTATTTGAATATCTTTAGCATTGGCTTTTTGGAGATACCTCTTTGTATTGTTTTTTTTAATGATTGCTCTATGGATTACAATATACATACCTAAATTTCACAGTCTGCTTAGAATTAGTATTGTACCATTTAATATTAAATATAGAAAACTTGCGAGCATATTTCCCTTTCCCCCAACCTGACCTTTTTGTTAGAGTTATCATATGTACTACATCTACGTACACTGAATACCTCACCACATATGTCATACTTTTTGCTTTAAACAGTCCAAAATATTTTAAATAATTTATGAAAAAAAGTAGCCCTTTATATTTACCTAGCTATTTATCATTTCTGTTGTTCTCCCTTCTTTCCTAAAGATTCCAGTTTTCCTCTGGTAGCATTTTCCTTTAGCCTGAAAAACTTCCTTTAGCATTTCTTACACAGCAGGTCTGATGGTGAGAAATTCTCTTACTTTTTCTTCATTTGGGAATGACTTTATTTTGCTTGACTTTAAATTTGTACTAGCAGTTCGTTTGTTTTCCAGCACTATAAGATGTTGTCCCTCTGTCTTCTGATGTCTATGATTTCTGATGGGAAATTCTCAGGCATTTGAATTGTTATTCCCTGTATGCAATGTTTCATTTTGCCTAGCTGCTTTCAAGATTTAGTGTTTTATCTTTCTGTTTTCATTAGTTTGAATGTAATGTGTCTAGGCATAGTTTTCTTTGAATTTGTCTTTAGAGTTTGTTGAGCTTCTTGAATTGTAATGTATGTCTTTTACCAAACTTGGGAAATTTTTGGTCATTATTTTTTCAAAATTTTTTCCACTGAAATCTCTTTTTTGTCTCTTTCTGAAAATTCAGTGATACATATATTAGATCTTTTAATATTTTCCTACAGGTTTCTAATGCTCTGTTCACTTTTTGTACACTTTTTTCTCTCTAGTCTTCAGACTGGATAATTTCTCTTAATGTATTTTCAAGCTCTCCGACCCTTTATCATCTCCATTCTGCTGTTAAGCTCATCCAGTGTGTTTTAAAATTTTTTAAATTTCAGATATTGTATATCTTACTTCTAAAATTTCCATTTTTTTCTAAGTTTCTATTTCTCTGCTAAGAATCCATGTTCCTTCATTCATTTCAAGTATGTTTTTCTTTACGTCATGTAGCTTTAAATGGCTGCTTTAAAGTCTTTGTGTGATGGTTCTAAGGTCTGGGTCGTCTTGGTATTAATATATGTTGATTATCTTTTCCTGTGAGAATTGGTCACACTTTCCTGGATCTTTTTATATCTAGTAATTTTGGATTGTATCCTGGACATTGTGAATGTTTCTTTGTGTAGACTATGGGTTCTATCATAATCCTCTGGAGAATGTTGATATTTTTGTTTTAACAGGCAATCACCCGAGTTTTGTTCACACTGTGAGTTCTGCCTTACTGTCTGTGACAGGTGGTTCAAATCTCAGTTCTCTAAGCCTTTGCTATACTGGTTTGGATCTTTCCTAGGCATGCATAATCCAGGAATTACACTAAGACTCTTGTGGGTTTATAAACAGAATTAGAAGATCCCTTTGGCTTTTTCTCTTTCCTCCAAGATTCCTGTCACACTTTTGGGCCTGCAGGAACTGCTTTTCCTTGTTCTTCTTGCTGGAAGGATGGAGTTTCTTTCAGAGTTTTAGCCTCTTGCACTTCTTCACCACTCTGTGACTAGGGTCTGTCCTTTGGGCAAAGCTGCAAGAGTGAAAAACAAACAAAATGGGAAATGCACCCTTATGTAGACAGAGGGTTTTTGTTTTGTATTAAGTGGGAAAGATAATGAACTATAGTAAGCTACGCTGCCATAGCATATCAGATATATCTTTTAATATATGTATAAACTAATAAGTCAGTGAATAATATCCCCTTATTTCATCCTCTTCCGTGCAAGTAACTTGAGCTATAAATAGTTAATTCTAAACATCTGATATTTGAACCACCAGAATTGAATTATTTGTGTAGTGAGAACTTATGATGCTCAATTATTAACTTATAGGTATCAGGGTCTTCCCTGTCAGATGCTTCGGAGGCTGACTTCCCTCGAGTGGAACACCAGCACTGAGGATTATTTTGATTCTGAACTGGGTAGGTATGATTTTTCACACTTAAAGCTATATAACCTTTCATGGGAAATATTTTATAGCTTTCTGAAGACCAAATTCTTTAGCTGAGGCCTTCTCTGGTGATTGATTCCATGAGAACTCCTGATAGACAAAGGGTTATGCTACTTAAAAACCAAAAGTAGTATTTGTCTCTGCAATGAAATCTTTTCATAGAGTTTACATCTTTTTCTCTTAAGCTAATCTCCTGCATTTTATTGAATACATTAATGTGAATTTAGATTAACAAACATTCCAGAAGGATGTATATTTATTTCCCTTAGCAGTCATTAGCCCGGTGGGCTTGTAAATCAAGATGAAGTAAATGCTTGCTTGGCAATCTTTTTCCCAATGAAAAGGGATTGGTGCTATACCAAATGATTGCCTTCATTTTAAATATAACTTTTTAGTACTAAAATAATCAGACCTTTTTGAGTGATGATTTGCCAAGTGACCTCAGGCAAGTCATTCAATGTTTAATTTCTCATTAACTCTATGTGAAATATGATGATAATAAAATCCCACATTCTCATAACAGTATTGTAGGAATTAGTCTGTTAACCTCCACAAAGCATTTTGTGTGTCTGTGATATGAAAGGTGAATTTATTATGAAGTGAACAAAGCTCAAGTTTCAGGTTAGACTAACTCCTTACTTCCAAGGCCTCAGGAAAGGCCTCTATAATGCATTCACATGACAATATGTTTATAAACTTTCCAAAAGTAAAATATTCTTTGGAGTCCTTTACTGTGAGCTATGTGATTAATTCCTACAAATTAACAAATTAACCAATATGTGAGTTAATTCCTACAAACCACATAAACTGCAGGCCCCACTAAGCCTGGATCTGTTTTGTCAAAATCAGCATTATTTAAATAAAATAATGATGGTTGCTATACTCAATAATTTTGATTGGTAATTATCCTAAAGATTATCTTTAAAATCTTGTTTTTTGATAAATGTGATCTAAGGTTTTATTAGATTGTATGGTATCAATAATGCTATCAATACATACAATGTGATTAGACAAGTGATATTGAATTTAATTTCTAGAGAAATTTTATGTGAAATATTTGGTGGTATATAACCCATGCTTTTAGATGCTGCTCTAGCACTTGAGATGACATCCTCTTGCAACGAGAATGCTGATATTATAGGAGGAGAGATTTGTGGTTTTGATCGCTTCCTTTTGAACTTCCTGTATTTTCTGAGAAAGAAGAAGGAAGGACAAAGACCTCCAAATGTTTTAAAAGAAGACAGAACGAGTACCTCCAACTGTTATCCCATCACCTTTCAAGTCCACTGATTCTGTTTCAAGATATAGCTGATGAAAGAATAGTGATATGGTTCTTGTTATATGAATGTGTATTTACTGTTATTAGATTGTGTATTTAAAGTTGCCCAAGATTAAAAGTGAGTAAAAAGAGAGAAATGTATTATAAAAGGTCATGTTATTAATGCATTGAACTTTGTGTGTTATTTGTATAAATGTGTATATTTATTTAGGAGTGGTTGGTGGGGCAGGTAATAAAAACTAGGATCAGTAAGAGAAAATGTTTTCTTTATCCTAAGTTAACTATAAAAACACACTTTAACATCTTGTTTCTAGGCATTAAGAGAATATGTAACTTCTCTCTGTGGATAGATGTATATCTTCAGTTTCTGGGATTGCTGTTGATATTTGATCAGTGTATTATGGGAATCTTCTTCTAAGAACTACACTAATGTAAATCTAGCAAAGAAATCTTGTATTTCTAATGACCTAGTGCAACTCTGGCAATGATTAGTCCTCTCTATTGTAAGATTCTGGTGCTAATATTCGTTTGTGAAGGAATGTGATTAGAACAATTCTGGAGCAGAGAATTTTGTAGGTATACTTGAGAGTTGAGTACTGTGTTTCTCACTGAAAAAAGAAGTATATATATATTATATATACATAAATTAGGAGTGCAAAGTGGGATTACCTGTTGATCAGGACTGATTACTCTTCTCTGGGCCAGTTGCTGTTGAACTACCTGGCTGAAGAAGCTTTTGGGACAGAAGGTCCGTTTCTATGGACACCACTCCTGTCTGCTGATACTGGAACCCAGAGATGTTCCTGTATCATGGTTTCCTCAACCACTGGGGTCTTCCCAAAAGCTTTTCAGCAAGGTGCAAAATCACTTACCTACGGCCCACATATCTTTTCTAATGCACTGGTCCACAATTTATTGGGTGGGAGGGTTAAACCAGTTTGGCTCCAGGTTCTTGGTTTCTGGGATCCTAGCTATGCTCTGTATTTATCATTTTAGGGAATGATTGTTAAGGGGACAAGAATTTGTGTGGGTTTTCTGCCTTAACCAATTAACAGAGTCTTGTTTCTTCTAAAAGCCACTGACTAGGACTTAGCTCAAGCATTTAACTCACACTTTTCTCTATTACTCCAGAGTGTTTGCTTAATATTGAAATTCTAACCTTAGACACTTGGGCCTCAAAAGACTAGGACATTCAGGAGGAGGTAATATACGGTTGGTTCCAATGAACAAGTCTATGTTATTGTTGTTGTGTGTCATCAAGTCTATTGTGACTCATAGCAACCCTCCAGGACAGAGAAGAACTGCCCCATAGGGCTTCCTAGACAGAAATCTTTATGGGAGCAGATTGCCAGATCTTTTCTTCTGCGGAGACACTGGGTGGGTTCAAACCACCAACCCTTTGGTTAGCAGCTGAGTGCTTAACCATTGTGCTGTCAGAGATCCTTGTACAAGTCTGTTGTTAGGTGCCATTGAGTCGGTTCTGACTCATAGCGACTCTTGTACAGCAGAACGAAACACTGTCTGGTCCTGTGCCATCCTCATAGTCATTGCTGTGTTTGAGCACATTGTTGCAGCCACTGTATCAGTCTGTCTCATCGAGAGTCTTCCTCTTTTTTGCTGACCCTCTACCAAGCATGATGTCCTTCTCCAGGGACTGATCCCTCCTGATAACATATCCAAAGTATGTGAGACAAATCTTGCCATCCTCGCTACTAAAGAACATTCTGGCTGTACTTCCAAGACAGATTTGCTTATTCTTCTGGCAGTCCATGGTATATTCAATATTCTTTGCCAACACCACAATTCAAATGCATCAATTCTTCTTCTGTCTTCCTTATTCATTGTATACGAGTCTACTGGTTGTTAAATTAAAATTTGGTCTTGATTTTGAAGCTCTATTTTAAACCTCTGACCAGGTTTTTTACTACACTGATATGGCTAACATGCTGAAAAAAATTAGTGTATAGGCATTGATAGACTCCACATTAAAGTATTATTGTTATTGTATTTTACTTTGAAAAATATTGTCAATAGACTCTACAGGATGGAAAGCAGAAACTACTTAAAGCCAAACGGCACTCCTGCTTATTTAAATGTTCTTTTTAGGTAAAGATCAGTTTGATTAGCGTGAAGATATTACCTCAGTGTCTGATGGTCTAGGACCAGTTACCCTCTCATTTCCTACACTTGATTTTGGTGTAATTTGTCTATTAAAATACTTTATGAACTTTAGAATTAAGGAGCTAGAAATTATTTGCCATAAATCCAAGTTGAGACTTGAGGATCATATCTGGTTAGAACCTTGGTAGTACTACTAGGAAAAGAAGATTTTGCAAATTGGGGCTATAGATACTTAACCGAAATAATCCATTTTTTTTAGTTAAAGGTTATTTAGTCTCTCTTTACAAGTATATGATTTAGTCACATACTGATATGATATAATATATATATGTATGGATGATGGAAAATGGGCTTGCTGTGTGTATGTATGTTTGTTTTAAAATTAATAAATATATTTTACTGAGCTTCATAGATGGTTTTTATTTGGATTTATTAAATTAAGAGACTTTAAATAATGTATATACCACAATATAAAAACCAAAAAAAAAAAAAAAAACCACACCAAACCTGTTGCTGTCGAGGAATAATATTTATCAAATAAATTTGAAATAATCCGTAAATTTTTTCTTTTGAAAACTTTGTATATAGATGTGGCAAGTTAAACCAGTTGCTGTGGAGTTAACTCTGACTTATGGTGACCCCATGTGTGTTAGGGTAGAACAGTGCTTCATAAGGTTTTCAATGGCTGATATTTCAGAAGCAGATCACTAGGCCTTTATTCCAAGTTTCCTCTGGGTGGACTTGGACCTGCCACTGAGCACCCAGGTGGTGTGTCTTAGTTATCTAGTGCTGCTACAACAGAAATACTAAAACAGAAATGTATTCTCTCACAGTTTAAGAAGCTAGAAGTCTGAATTCAGGGCCCTAGATCTACGGGCAGGCCTTCTCTGTCTGTGCTGGGGGAAGGTTGTTGTCTGCTTTCAATGTCTGTGGGCCTGGCGTTCCATGGAGGTCTCCATGTGTCTTTGCATCAGTCTTCCCCTGGGTCTAGGAGATTCTCAGTGCAGAGATCCTGGGTCCAAAGGATGCACTTTGCTCCCGGCTCTTCTTTGTGGTAGTGAGGTCCTCTCCCTTTCTGCTCACTTCTCTCTCCTTATATCTCTTGTAGGATAAAAAGTGTAACTCAAACAAGGGTGTAACTTCAGTAAGGGTGTGACATGAGTCCTACCCTCTTGTAAGGCTCAAGATACATCCCACACTGACTTTGCCTCATTAACATATAGAGGTTAGGATTCACAACACATCACAAAATGGAGGATAATTACATCAGATCACAAAATGAAGGACAGCCACACAATACTGGGAATCATGGCCTAGCTAAGTTGACACATATTTCTGGGAGGACCCAATTCAATCCATGACATGGTGCAAATGGTTGAAATGCTCGGCTGCTAACCGAAATGTTGGGGGTTTGCGTCCACCCAGTGGTGCCTCAGAAGAAAGTCCTGGCAATCTACTTCCAAAAAACCAACCATTGAAAACTATTTGACGTAGAGTTCTGCTCTGACACATGGGGTCACCATGAGTCTGAATCAACTCAGTAACAACAGGTGGTTGGTGGTGAGTTAGCTTTCTTTTACAGTTGATGACACAAGCAGCATGGTTATAAAATAACATGTTTTGCAAATGTTACCTGTTAAAAATTGTGACACATCCAGGCTTAGAATCCAGTTCTCCTGATTGAGAATACCTTGCTTGTTAGAATAGCTAACCTTCCAGTGAAATGGGGACACAGAAGATGTATTCTCTGATGCAGTTGTCACATTACTGGTTCCTTTGTTTTAGCTGTGCTACAATATAAGACTGGATCTGTACTAAACTGTGAGTCAGACTAGACTGAAGAATGTGATTGACTTGATTCCTAGGCCCTCCTGTATATAATAACCCCCTAACAGGGAATGAGAGAACACCAGGGGCACAGATCTAAGGCTTTAAGGCTAGTCTTAGTAATTGGACCAAATGGATTTTTCTCTATTGTTTTGTGTTAAGCTTTTTACATTAGAAAAAAGGCCCTCAACACTCTTCCATGTGAATGAAAAATCACTTTCTCACAGTGCTTTCAAAAGAGTCTTATGCTTCAGACATGAAATAACTTGAAAATATAATTAACATACAGCTTATCTATCTCTTAATGTACCCTTCTGAGAAGCACCTTACCACAAATCTTGATGTCATCACTTACAAGTAACCTGTGATTTTAGAACTTTGTGTTTATAGATGTGTTTGGATATCTGATGTGGAATGTACTATACACCAACAAGTTTAAAACAAATAAAAATAAAAACCCATTCATAAAATGTCATTTTCTTGGTTTGTTTTCAGTGAAAGTTTCCCCTCAGTGCATAGCTTTCTTTATTCATACTCAACTTTGGCAAACAGGGTCATATCCTGTAGAAGTGAGGAAGGTTCCAGTATAATTTTGAAAAATGTATTGTCTGTAAACATGAATTAATATAAGAATGAATAAGGGAAATGAAAACAACATCTGAATTCAGCATGTTTTCTTGTCTCTAGACCAGGGTAGGATCCCCTGTCAATCAAGAGAACAGGTTTTTTATGTCAGTTTCCCTCCATTCAACTAACCCATTGCCCCCAGACCTGGAAAACTTTCTCTATTAACCTTGCTGCTATAATGGAATTTTAAACTGTCCCTCCACCCGGTAACAACAGAGTTTCAATTGCTTCCTTCCTTCCTCAGTCTGTTTTTAGCCATCTTTTTTGGATCATCACTTCTTTCGTTATATGTATACCCAGTATACCCAGTGTCACTGCCCAACTAAGTTTTAAGCATCTCTAAAGATTGGGAGCCACATCTTATTTATCTATGTCTATTCCATGCTGTCTAGCACAGTGATTTTTATGTGGCAATAGTAATAATAAGCCTATGAGGTAGAAATGTCATTCTCATTTTACAAGCAAGGCAACAGGATTAGAAAGCTTAAGGAATTTACTCAGTGTCACTTAATAAATGATAGAACCATGAGTGTTTATTGAAATAAATATATGGTCATGATTACTTAAACCTGGAATCAGTTTTGTTTTTTTTTAGATAATATAAACTTTGGGAGCTTAGACTCCTGGAGCTTTATTCTTCCTTATTCACTTACAAAGGATCAGGCGATTTTCCCCCAGTCATCAAACAAAACTTTACTTCACTCTTGATGTTGTTAGCTGCCATCGAGTCAGCCCCCGACTCATGGCGACTCTGCACAACGGAACAAAACACTGCCCAGTCCTGAGCCATCCCCACGATCAGTAGTGGCTCCAACCATTGGGATCCATAGAATTTTCTCTGGTTGATTTTTTTTTCTTTTATTAAAATTATTTTATTGTACTTTAGATGAAGGTTTACAGAACAAATAGTTTCTCATTAAACAGTCAGTACACATATTGTTTTATGACATTGGTTAACAATCCCACGACATGTCAACACTCTCCCTTCTCGACCTTGATCTTTTTTTTGGTGAAAATATACATAACCAAAGTTACAGCATTTTGAAAGTTTCTACACGTCCAATTCAGTGACATTGATTACATTCTTCCAGTTGTGCTGCTGTTCTCACTATCCTTTTCCAAATTGTTTCATCACCATTATCTTCAACTCACTGCCCCCTAGGCTTCCCATCAAACCTTTCGAGTTGCTGTTGTCAATTTGATCTCACATAGATAATTCTTTTTTCTTTTGTACCTTAGATGAAGGTTTGCAGATCATATAGCTTCTCATTAAACAGTACACATATTGCCCTATGACAATGGTTAACAACCCGTGACATGTCAACACTGTCCCTTCTCAACCTTGGGTTCCCTATCACCAGCTTTCCTGTCCTCTCCAGCCTTCTAGTCCTTGTCCCTGGACTGCTGTGCCTCATTAGTCCTGTTTTGTTTTATGTGGCTGTCCAATCCCTGGCTGAAAGGAGAACTTCGGGAGGGGCTTCATCACTGAGCTAAAAGGGTGTACGGGGGCCATAGTCTCGTGGTTTCTCCAGTCTGTCAGGCCAGTTAATCTGGTCTTTTTTTTGTGAGTTAGAATTCTGTTCTACATCCTTTTCCAGCTCTGTCCAGGACCTTCTAGTGTGATCCCAGTCAGAGCAGTCAGTGGTGGTAGCCGGGCACCATCTAGCTCTACTGGACTCAGTCTGGTGCACTGGTTGATTTTTTAAGTATGTTGCCAGGCCTTTTTTCCTAGCCCATTTTAGTCCAGAAGCTCTGCTGAAACCTGCTCAGCATCACAGCAACACTCAAGCCTCCACTGACAGATGGGTGGCAGCTGCACATGAGGTGCATTGGTCAGGAATCAAACCCAGGTCTCCAGCATGGAAGGTAAGAATTCTGCCACTAAACCATGAGTGCCTCCACTTCACTTTAGTTGAACCAGATTTGTATACTGCTCATCCCTGAATAAATCACTGTAGCCATGGAAATGATTGGCTTAGGTCTGTTGAATTCCCTTGCCTGAATTAATAATAGAGGCAAAAGGAAATGGAATTATGCTGATTGACTTAGGCCAATGGCAGCCTAACAACGGAGCCACATGGCTTCTACAAAGGGGAGGTCTAGAATGGACATTGGGGAGGCAATTATAATGCTCACTAGACATTTAAAATTGGTAAGAAGTATGCTTCATTTTATATTTTGATTGATTCTGCAAATTGCCCCTCAAAAATGCTGTACCAGTGTACATCCCTACCAACAGTGTATGAGAAGATCTATTTCCCCTCACCCTCAACACATTATCAGTCATTTCCATTTTGACCTATCTGATGATGAAAATAATCTTGTTTTAGCTTACATGTTCCTGATTACTACTTGGATTGTACATCATTTCATATTTTTTCCTCATTTTAATATATTTATCAGCCATTTGAATTCTTCTGTGAATAAAAGATATTTCTTGTTAGTTGCAGCTGAGTCAGCTCTGACTCATGGTGCCTTTATGTATAACTGAACAAAATGTTGCTTAGTTCCGCTCTATCTTCATGATCATTGGTATATTTAAATCCATTGCTGCAGCTGTTGTATAGTGCCTTCCAACCTAGGGGTTCATCTTCTAGCACTATATCAGACAGTATTCTGTTGTGCTCCATAAGGTTTTCATTGATTGATTTTCAGGAGTAGGTCACCAGGCCTTTCTTCTTAATCTTTCTTAGTCTGGAAGCTCCACTGAAACCTGTTCACCATGGGTGACCCTGTTGCTATTTGAAATACCAGTGGCATAGCTTCTAGCATCACATACAAGCCACCACAGTAGGACAAACTAATAGACAAGTGGTGGCAAAAGATAGTAAAGGTCTTAACAAAAAGAAAGGTAAAGTAGATTTCAACTTGAGTATGGGGATTTTCCTCTGCAGATGTTTTTCCTACCCCTGAAAATGGTGGCAAATAGCATGTCGATATATTATAGTTTGGCTCAAAATGTATTGTGAATCAAAAACTATTTTTTATGGGGAAATACAACTCAGCCAGAAGAATGGACAAATTACACTTGTCTTCTTGAGTTAGGTGGCCAAGTCCCCTTTCTTCTGCTTGGAACTTGGGAGAAAATAAGCCAATGAGAGAGAAATACTTACTCCTCCCAGGTGAGAGGAATGAAGGAGAAGTTAGTGCTGTTTTGTCAGACAGGAATTATTTGGGGGAGAGTTAATCAAAGGTCTGAACACTGGGGTTATTGCAGTTGGCTTTACATCCATTTTACTAGGATGACTCCTTTGACTCTGGACAGGACTGCCCAGTGCTGCCACGCTGTGGTCCAGGAGGTGGCGGTAAAGCCCCACCCGAGGGAAACCATATCCATCCTAAGGCGAAAAATGCTAAAACTTGTGACAAATTTTACTTGAGGGATATTATCTGTTCCTTTTTGTCCATGCAGCCAATAAATGGGCATCTTTTTCCACTGTTAAAAGCCCAGTGTCAAGGAGTACTTAATTCATCTGAACCTTAAGGAGGCAGCAAGGGAGAACTGTAATAGACGCTCTATCAGAGGGTACCACCGGTGGGGCGGCGCACCCTAGTGGACATTGTTAGTTACACACTCTGGTAGTCCAGCCTTGGGAAGTGGGGGGTTATGAAGCATATTGGGAGCAGAAGTCCAATGCATATGACCTCTTCACAGTCTTGTGATTGTGCCAGGGCTCCCCTGAAATCGGCAGGTTGCTGGCGACTCCCAGGTCAGCAAGACAGAACCAGTGGCTGGCGGAGGGCTAGGCTAGTGGGAGCATGAGGAGTGGTGAGGAGGGGTGATGGACTTTGCTGAGAATCTCGAGTAAGAAAAAAAAATTTTTTTTGAAGAATTATAAGAGTAAATTTCCCACACAAAGATGAAATGTGGACTGACGGGAAAAGACAGAGCAGTAGGAAGGCTCTGAACATCTTTGGAATTAATCAGAAATATGATTTTCAAGTGTAATTTCTACATAAACAGCATAATGTAAGTCTATCTTCCAATGAATAGAAATTTGAAAGTTACTCTTCACTGGCACTGGTTTTCTTTACTGATTATGTTTGGAATGGTGCAGCAGACGTTTCCAATTTTGATATCAGTCAACTAATAGATGTGTGTGAAGGCAGTGATCAATCTACTGAAATTCTGAATTTGAATAAATGTAGGACATACTGTTGTTTAGGGGAAATAAGTGATCTCTTTTGTATTTCAAATTTAAACCCTTAATATACCTTGCAACATGTTGATCTTTTAAAATATATGTATATAAAAAAAAAAAACTGAAAAGGGACTATAGAAAAGGAGAAATATTTTGCCAATACAGAAACAGAAGAATTTTAAAACACATTCTGAACAAAATTTTATTGTTATGACTCCATGAAAGTTACCTCTATCCGGAGAGAGTATAGAATATCTAATCCTCTGAGTGAAGGAAAAATGTGAAAGATATTTCCAAAGAAGTTAAACTATTTCTTATGTGCGGAACATGTAATAAACCTCCTATTTAGAACATAATCCAAAAAGTATATAATCTTTGTTGATACAATGTCAGTTTCTTCTTGCCTGTTGAGCAGATATTTTAAAAGTAACAGTTTGAAGAGACAGCTCAAATAATTAGCCTTCCCCAGTGCCATGTGTATCTTTACCTGACCTTAGAGGAGGGATTTTACAAAGAGGATTAGACTTAGATTAAAACAACAAAAACCACAAAAACAACTGATAGATTCTGCTAATAAAAGCCTGAAACATTGAAAAATTAAGTGGGCAATAACTTTGGAGGGTTTTTTTTTTATCTCCAGTTGCCATTCTAACCTACCCTCCAACAAACTGCCAAGAGATTGTACCTGCATTGAAACAGGGAAAGATTCATATTAAAATTGCTTTAGGGAGACCGAGAGCATGAACCAGTGGCCAGTAACTAGTTAAACTATGAGAGATTTTATCTAGGAGATTTGTATGTATCTTATCTTTCTTAATGGAAGTTCTTTTTTTCTGGGTGAAGATTTTTAAATCTTGGGATCCTGGTATGTGTGAATAGATTCAGAAGGAAATGGGTTTAAATATCAGTTAGGAGGTTTCAAAATTCATTTATTTCACAAAAAATTATTTAGTCTCTACTAAGTGTAGGCAGAATTCTAAGTCCTGGGGATAAAGAAGTGAACAGATAGACAAAAATCTCTACTGCCTTCAAGGAGCTTACTTTCTGGTATAAAAGACAAATAATAAACAAGATAACTAAGAATATACACAGAATATTTGAATGTTAATCATGCTTCTTGTTGTTGTTAGGTGCAGTCGAGTTGGCTCTGACTCACAGCGACCCTGTGTACAACAGAACGGAAACACCGTCCAGCCCTTCACCATCCTCACAGTTGTTGTTATACCTGAGCCCATTGTTGCAGCCACTGTGCCAATCTATCTCATTGAGGGTCTTCCTCTTTTTCACTACCTTCTACTTTACCAAGCATGATGTCCTTCCTTCTCCAGGGACTGATCCCTCCTGATAACATGTCCAGAGTATGTGAGACGTAGTCTCGCCATCCTTGCTTCTAAGGAGCATTCTGGCTATATTTCTTCCAAGACAGATTTGTTAGTTCTTGTGGCAGTCCGTGGTATATTCAATATTCTTCACTAACACCGTAATTAATCATGCTAGGGATACAAATAAAGCCAGAAAAGGGATAGGAAGTGGGTTTATGCCTGCACATTTAGGTAAGATGGCCAGGGAACCGAGAGGTGGCATTTTATGAATATCTTGAAGAAAGTGGACATTCCTGGGGGGCACAAATCGTTTGGCACTCGGCTGCTAACTGAAAGGTTTGTGGTTCAAGTGAAACCAGAGGTGCTTCAAAAGAAAGCCCTGGTGATGTACTTCTGAAAAATCAACCATTGAAAACCCTGTGGAGCACAGTTCCGCGCTGGCACGCACGGGGTCGCCATGAGTTGGAATCGACTCAGTGGCAACTGGTGATGATGGTGGTGAAGGGAGCGAGGGAGGAAGCCGTGTGGCTATGTGGGGAAGAGCATTTCGGACAAAGATAACAGCAAGGGCACAGGCCCTGGCAAGGGAGTGCGCTTGGATGGTTTGGGAAGCAGTGAGGAGGCCAGTGTGTCTGAGGTGGAGTGAGAAAGAGAGTAGTATGAGATGAGGTCAACGGGTGGGGATAAGCATGGGAGGCCAGGTTATGAGGCCACTATAAGGACCTGCACCTCTGTGCCAAGAGGTTTCAGATGAAATTGTTTGTTTGCGAGGTCCCTTCTATATGTCATTGAATTGCTACTGTCTAATTTACACTTACCATGAATTTCTAATGTTGAAATTGTGAGAGATGTTTTCTCTTTGAAATGTGTAATGGTTAGTTTTATGTGTCAGCTTGGCTAGGCTATGATTCAGTGCTTTGGCCAAACACTAGCTGTAGTTCCATCATGCAATGTAATGGCCTTCCATAATGTGATCTAATGTAATCAATCCATCAGTTGAAATGGGAGTTTCTTTAGGGTGTGGTCTGCCTCAAGACCGTAAAGAGAGATTTTGGCAGAGCTCACACGCATGCTCTCTCTCTCCTTTGCACTCTTCCCATCATCTGACCTATGGATCTTGGGACACAAGCCTGCAGAAGTTTCCAGCCTGTTGTCGTCAGACCTACAGATTTTGAACTTGCCAGCCGCCACAACTGCATGAGCCAATCCCTTGAAATAAATCTCTCTCTCTATATGTATGTCTCACTAGTTCTGTTTCTTTAGAGAACCCTTACTAAGACAGAATTTATGTTAGTTTTTGTGTTTTCCTGACCAGCCAACTGTGTGACATTTAAGGCTGTTCAAAAATTTCTGGTTAAAATTTTCCCTAATTGGCAAAGGCAAATGCTTATTGGCACATACTAAAAAATACGCAACATCTTCTGTTTACTGTTATAAGGTAATATTTTGGTGAAATCTTACTTAATAGAACTTTAGCACTAGTGTTTTATTGACGACATGAAGGCATTCGACTGTGTGGATCATAACAAATTGTGGATAACATTACGACCAACGAGAATTCCAGAACACTTAATTGTACTCATGCAGAACCTGTACATGGATCAACAGGCAGTCATTTGAACAGAAGAAGAAGATACTGCATGATTTAAAATTGGAAAAGATGTGCAGCAGGGTTGTATCCTTTCACCTTACTTACCGTATTTTTACACAAATAACTTGCGCCTTCTACATTTGTTTGCCAACCACTCCTTACCCCTGCGAGGTTATTTTCATAAGCGTGTTGTGCTGTTTTTTTTTTAATAAGTTGGCACAGCGGTGCTTGTGAAAATACTTCACAGAGAGAGGGAGCTGTTTGCAAACATATCAGGTGTGCATTATTAAGTAAAAATATGATATTCAATCTGTATGCTAGAAGCTGAACTATATGAAGAAGAAAATGGCATCAGGATTGGAGAAAGACTCATTAAACTCATTAACAACCTGCGTTATGCAGATGACACAACCTTGCTCTCTGAAATTGAGGATGACTTGAAGCACTTACAGCCTTCAGTATGGACTACCCCCTAACATAAAGAAGACAAAAATCCTCTCAAATGGACCAATAAGCAACATCATGATAAACGGAGAAAATATTGAAGTTGTCAAGAATTTCATTTTACTTGGATACATAATCAACGCCCATGGAAGCAGCAGTCAAGAAATCAAACGACGTATCACATTGGGCAAATCTGTTTCAAAAGACCTCTTTAAAGTGTTAAAAAGCAAAAATGCCACCTTGAGGACTAAGGTGTGTCTGACCCAAGCCATGGTATTTTCAATCACCTCATAAGCATTCAAAATCTGCACTATGAAAAAGGAAGACTGAAAAAGAATTGCTGTATTTGAACTGTGGTGTTGGTGAAGAATATTGAATGTACTGTGGACTTCCAGATGAATGAAGAGATCAGCTTCAGAAGAAGTACAACTAGAATGCTCCTTAAAAGTAAGGATGGCAAGACTTCAGCTTAGACACATCATCAGGAAAGATCAATTGCTAGAAAAGGACATCATGTTTGGTAAAGTAGAGGGTCAGTGAAAACGAAGGACACCCTAAATGACATGGATTGACACAATAGACGCAACAATGGACTCAAACATACCAAGAATCATAAAGGTGTTGCAGGACTGGGCAACACTGTGTTCTGTTATACATAAGGTTGCCATGAGTTGGAGCTAACTCAATGGCAACTAACAACAACAGCAAACCACCAGACAATAAAATATTTGAACATTTGTTTGGTGAACTAAAACTACAATTACAACTGCATGCATTTACTGATTTCCCTTAAAATGTGGCATTTTTCAAAAAACTTTTAGATTGATACATAACTTCCAACATTAAACACATAATTTTTAAACATACAGCCTGATGAAATTTTACAAATGTATACCATCCCTAGATCAAGATGTGGAATATTTCCAGCTCCCAGTGGGCTCCCTTGGCCTCACTCATCCCTATTCCGAGCTTTATCACCGTGGATTAGTTCTGACTATTCTTGAACTTCATATAAGTGTAATCTTACTGTACGTTATTCTTCTGTGTCTGGCTTCTTTCACTTAACATTATATCTGTGAGATTCACCTCCATTGTCTGTAGCAGCAATCCACTGTTTTTCGGTGCTGTGCAATATTCTAGTGTTTGAAGCATTGACAATTTGTCCATCCTACTATTAAGAGCTATTTTCATGATGATCCTGTGGTTTCACTTGGCGATGCCTTTCGGAGCTGGGGAGGTGTATAGAATTGCTTGCCCCACACAGACTGACTTCTTTAGTTGTGTCTACCTCTTCTGTGTTGCCCATCCTTGGTCTGTGTCTCTCTGCTGCTTGGAACGAACCTGGAGGTCCCTATAAGAACCTGGTGTCTACTTACACCTTATTATAAAAATAAGTCAAATATGCTCTGTGCTTGAAAATGTTAAGTGGTGGCTCTCTTTAATTTTTCTTATGTAATAAAAGTACCAGCACATTATAACCCCTGTTTTCCTTAGAGTCACAGCCAGCTTTCTATCTATAGATTATGCAGCTTTTCTGGAAGTTTGTAGATATTGCTGTCAAAATTGGATGCCTCTTCAGATAACTTTTGGAATGACAGAAGGTAAAATTTATGAAAATAAATAGGCTGTTTCTTAAATGTTTATTTTCAACCAGGAATTTAGCAAACGCCAGTGTTTACTGTGGTTTGAGTGTACCACGAGCCAATGACTCAGCAGCAGACCCCACGTATCCCACACATCCTTCCTTTCCCGGTTTGGCTGTTACTTGTTGACACCTGCTTCCCACAAAGCCCTTGAAGGCATTTCATCACTGCTGAGGTTGACAGCACCCTTCCTGATGAAGCCAGTGTCTAATACAAGGGATCTGCTGTTTCCTGACGTTCTCTTACGTAATTATCAAGTTCAGAACATTTAACACTGATACAATACTATTACTCAATAAGCGGTCCATATTCAAATTTTGCCAGTTATGCCAATTATATCCTTTATGGTAGTCTCCCTCTCCTCCCAATATTGGATCCAATCTAGGATCACATGTTGGAGTTAATTATTTTTTTTCTTTAATCTCTTTTAATCTTTGTCTTTTATGACATCTACATTTTTTGAAGACTACAGGGCCAGTTGTGTTGTAAATGTTCCTCAGTTTGGGTTTGTCTGATGATTAGATTCAGGTTATATATTTCTGGCATAATTAGAACATTAGATTTACACAGGCTGTTTCTATTAAAAAAAACAGAAGATGCGTTTAAGAGTTATCACAGCCTTCCAACAGACTCTCATTGCTTCAAAAGCAGCTAATCCCACCTATATGTTGGAAGAAACATATTTGGTAAACTAATTCACTTTGAGGTATTACTGACTATTCCCTTGAGTCAATAAACCTGCTAGGGAGCACTGTATTATAAAAGAATAATTTATTAACCAAAAAGAACAATGAAATTTTTTTATTGTCACTTCTCATTAAATAACTAATATACACGTTGTTTTATGACATTGGTTGCCAACCCCAAGACATGTCAATGCTCTCCCCTTCTCTTCTCCATTACCGGCTTTCCTTGTCCCCTCCTGCCTTCTTGTCCTTGCCCCTGGCTGGTGTGCCCATTTAGTCTCATTTTGTCCTATGGGCCTGTCTAATGTTTGGAGGAAGGTTGAACCTCAGGAGTGACTTCATTACTGAGCTAAAAGTATGTCTGGGGGCCATACGCTTGGGGTTTCTCCAGTCTCTGTCAGACCAGTAAGTCTCCTCTTTTTCTGTGAGTTAGAATTTTGTTCCCCATTTGTCTCCAACTCTGTCCGGGATCCATTATTGTGATCCCTGCCAGAGCAATCAGTGGTGGTAGCTGGACACCATCTAGTTGTACTGGACTCATTCTGGTGGAGGCTGTGGTAGTTGTGGTCCATTAGTCCTTTAGACTAAGTTTTCCCTTGTGTCTTTGGTTTTCTTCATTCTCCCTTGATGCATTTTTTTTTTGAAAGTCACAAAGGGGTATAGTTTTTTTTCTTTTAAAGTGAAAATGCAAAGGACCTAGGATAGCGAAAATAATCTTTTTGTCCCCTAAATTTTATTTAGTTTGTTGTTGTTGTTGAGAATATACACAGCAAAACCACACCAATTCAACAGTTTCTACACGAAGGCATATGGTTTTAATTGCAGCTGTGAGCTGCTTCTCATATAGACAACTCTATGCATGTTCCAGGGTGAGGAATGATACAATTTTGCCTAAT
The DNA here is from genome assembly GCA_030035585.1 of Dugong dugon. Classification (NCBI taxonomy): domain Eukaryota; kingdom Metazoa; phylum Chordata; class Mammalia; order Sirenia; family Dugongidae; genus Dugong; species Dugong dugon. The sequence goes on from CM057463.1 coordinate 52,087,619, forward strand.
TATTTTGAAAAAGGCATTCACTGTGAAACACTATAGGAATAGTCTTCTTTCTATGATGGATGCAGTGACTAACATGTTTAAGCTGTTTATCTATCTTTAGTTTGTCTTAGTTTATCTGAGATTTACATACACCTGGCAAGGCCTTAAGGGACTACATTTCAGAACGGTTAAATTTTGGACGGCAAAAGTTCTAGTGTCTGAGGACAGAATGCCCAGCTAAAGTCTGGTTGGTTATGGGCAGCTGGGGACACCTGAGGGCACTGAGTACCTAGGTAAGCATGCCAGAATAAAGGGAGAAGGGCCAGAAAGGGAGGTGAGATTCAAATACAAATCTTTTTACGTCTTCAAGTTTGCCCAACATGGTCCGTTTTATGGTTATGTACCCATTAACCAAAACAGAGAGCAAGGCCTATTACAAAATACAGAGTTTCTTGAAGAAGATTTCAAGTACATTTTTACTTAACTCTGTCATTTGGAAACAAATATCTGTCCTTATAATAAAAACTTGCCATGAAGTGAGTAAAGGAAAATTTTTTTCAAAGATGTCACGTTGAGGATGAAGTTGTGCTTGATGCAAGCCATGGTATTTTCAGTCGCCTCATATGCATGCAAAAGCTGGACAATGAATAAGGAAGACTGAAGAAGAATTGATGCATTTGAATTATGGTATTGACAAAGAGTATTGTTACCAGTTATCCCAATAATATTCAGCTGTGTTGTAAAGTTTCCTCAGTTTGTGTCTGTCTGATGATTAGATTCAGGTTATGCACTTTTGGGATAATTAGAACTTTTGATTTACACAGGCTATTTCTACCAAAAAAACCCAGAAGATGCATTTAAGCATTATCACAACTTTTCAACGGACTGTCATTGCTTCAAAAGTAGCCAATCCCACCTAGACTGCCGGAAGAACGAACAGATCTGTCTTGGAAGAAGTACAGCCAGAGTGCTTCTTAGAGGCAAGGATGGCGAGACTTAGTCTCAGGTACTTTGGACATGTTATCAGGAAGGACCAGTCCCTGGAGAAGGACATCATACTCTGTAAAGCAGCATCAGTGAAAAAGAGGAAGACTCTCAACCAGATGGATTGACACAGTGGCTGCAACAACAGGCTCAAACCTAGCAACAATTGTGAGGATGGTGCAAGACTAGGCAACATTTCGTTCTGTTGTATGTAAGATCGCCCTGAGTCGGAACTGACTCCACGGCTTCTAACAACAACAACACGAAGTAAGTAAAGGAAAATTTTTTTCTTTTTATCTTTTTTAATATATCAAGGAAGCACAGAATGAAGATTTTATATCTCTCTCATCTTTTCCCAGGCAACCATCCCCAGATTCTCATCTATATTTCCCCTCTTTTTTGTTGGTGACCCCGTATGTGTCAGAATAGAACTGTACTCCATAGGGTTTCCAATGGTTGCAGCCTTATGGAAGTAGATTGCCAGGCCTTTCTTCCACAGTAACGCTAAAAGGATTCAAACTGCCAACACTTTGGTTAGCAGCTGAGTGCAAACCATCTGTGCTCAACTTGATGGCAACGGTTGTTTTTTTTTTTTGTAGAAGCAACAACAGCATCAACTTTTACAAACCTTAGCCACTGACCCCATATGCAAAACCAAAGTTCCTATGTTATACGGAACATGAGCGGCACAAACAGAAGATGGTGTTTTACAGAGCAGCCAAACAAATAGCCAATGAATGCAATCTGTGGGATTTATTTCTCATATTGCGTGTGAAGAATACAAGGTTCCCATACCAAACCAAACCAAATCTGTTGCCGTCGAATCAATTCCGACTCATAGTGACCCTATAAGACAGAGTAGAACTGACCTATAGGGTTTCCAAGGAGTGACTGGTGGACTCAGAACTACCGACCTTTTGGTTAGCAGCTGAGGTTTTAACCACTGCTCCACCAAGGCTCCTAGTTTCCCGTAGAGGAGTGAATTTATGTCTATGGAGTTTCAGGGTCACAAGAACATCCATGTAACCGTTTAATCAAGTCACTGAGACTAGAACCATATTGAATGTTTTAGGGAAGTGTATAATTTTAGCTAGTATCTATATGACAACAATGGGAGAAACAGAGAGCTAACTTTTGAAACTAATTTACATTTGTTGCTGAAAAAGTTAACATTAAAATAAATTTAGATATTACAGTTGAAGAAAAGAGTTTTTTTTTGTGTTAGATAATTCAGTCTATAGGCGTCTTTGGGTAGCACAAATGGTTAAGTGCTGGACTACTAACCGAAAGTTGGTGGTTCAAACTCACCCAGAGGCAACTTGAAAGTAATGCCTGGCGATCTACTTCTGGAAGGTCACAACCTCAAAAACCCTATGGAGCAGTTCTACTCTGTTCACGTGGGGTTGCTATGAATTGGAATCGACTCAATGGCAACTAACAGCAACAATTCAGTCTATGGTATCTTTAAAATATCATCTACAGTCACTCTCCCCACAGCTTTGTTTTACTTTACTATTTTTTATTATTTGTTTTAAAGTTCACTTTGTAAATGCACCTTGTGCTGTAAGTTTTCTAATGAGTAGAAAAGCACGTTATTAGTGTCTTCATTCGATTCATATTGATCTTTATTTAAATGGTTTTCACTCCAATTTAGAAGAAGAGATTGACTCTTCTGGCATCTCAATATGGATATTAATTATTGGAATTATTCGTTTTAAGATTTTGTTTGCATAAATACCCTGTAATTGTAAAGAGTTGAGGATAAGAATAACGTAGTCACCATCACTATGTTGCAAAACACAAAGAACCTGTAAACCAGTATCTTCACTGCTGACAAGAACAGTTTAGAGTCAGTGGGTTTCAGAATACTTAATCTTCAACTCCAATAGTTTTAGTTTGGAAAGAGATAACAGAAGTCTTTTTATTGCCTTTTCTGTGGCATTGGCTTCTTTCATTTCAGTTTGGGACTTCCTTTTTCTTTCAGCTTTCCTCAGATGAACTGCCTCTCCAGAGATTTCTTCTGGGGAAATAGTTATAATGAGGAGTGTGGTGACCAAGTGGCCAAAAAACTGGCTGGTACTGAAAACGGTGGTTGCACTTTGGAGGGAGGAAAGGTCTGTATTGGAACCTGAAGTAGACTCTGGGCTTTCTTGGTGGAAAAAAGTGGAAGGGACACTTGGGTGTCCTTGTGATGGGCTGGAACCTAGTCACCGGATTCCTTGTGGTGGGAGGAGGGGTGAGTGTAAAGATCTGGCAGTCTGTAGGGTCCACATTGTTTTGTGAGCCTCTAGGAGGGGTGACTACCCCTTCTTGTCCTGTGGGGAAGAAAATCAGGTTAGAAATCAGGCTGATAACAGAAGCAGAAGGAAGATACTTTACAATGGTAGCAGGGGAGAAAAATACGAAGAGAGAAACAGAGAGAAGTCTCAAAGCACGTTTGGAAGAAATGCCAAAATTTAATAAAATGATCCGTAGACGTATGTTATGACCCAGCAATTCTACTCCAGGGAATTTATTGGAGAGAAATGAGTGCATATGCTTACAAAAAGACTAGTTCAAGAATGTTTCTAGTAACCTTATTGATAATAGCCTAAATCTGGAAAAATTCCAAGGGTCCATCAATAAGAGAATGGATAAACAAGCTTTGTACATTTATACAATGAAATACCACTCAGAAATGAAAATGAATGAGAAAGAACAATGATGAATCTGTGAAGCATCTCATAACATGGATGAAACTGGAGGACATTATGCTGAGTGAAATAAGTCAATCACAAAAGGACAAATATTGTATGAGACCTCTATTGTAAAAACCCATGAAAAAGTTCACACAGAAAATGTAACAATCTTTGTTGGTTACCAGGGATGGGAGGGGTGGGGGGTGGGAAATACTAAATAGGCAATAGATAAGTGGTATCTTGGGTGAAGGGTGAGACAGTCCACAATACAGGGGAAACCAGCACAACTTGCACAAGGAAAGGTCACAGAAGCTCCATAGACACATCCAAATTCCCTGAGGGACTGAATTGCTGGGTGGAGGGCTGTTGGGACCATGGTCTCGGGGAACATCTAGCTCAATTGGCATAACACAGTTTATAAAGACAGCGTTCTACATTCTGCCTTGTTGAGTAGCGTCTGGGGTCTTAAAAGCCTGTGAGCAGCCATCTAAGATACTCCACTGGTCTCATCCCTTTGGGAGCAAGGGAGAATGAAGAGAACAGGATACGAGAAAAAGATTAGTCCGAAGGACTAACGGACCACAGCTACCAAGGCCTCCACCAGACTGAGTCCAGTACAGCTAGATGGTGCCCGGCTACCACCACTGACTGCTCTGACCAGGTTCACAATAGAGGGTTCTGGAAAGAGCTGGAGAAAGCTGTAGAACAAAATTGTAACTCACACACACAAAAAAAGACCAGATTTACTGGCCTAAAGGAGACTGGAGAAACCCCAAGAGTATGGCCCCAGACACCCTTTTAGCTCAGTGGTGAAAGTCATCTCCAAGGTTCACCGTTCAGCCTGGGAGTGGACAGCCCCATAAAACCAAATGGGACTAATGAGGTATAGCAGTCCAGGGACAAGGGCCAGAAGGCAGAAGGGGACAAGGAAGCTGGTGATAGGGAACACAAGGTTGAGTAAGGGTAGTGTTGATGAGGTTGTTAACGATTGTCATAGGGCAACATGTGTACTAACTGTTAAATTAGAAACTATTTTGTTCTGTAAGGCTTCATTTAAAGTGAGAACAGCAGCACAATTGGAAGAGCATAGTCAATGTCACTGAACTGTGCATGTAGAAATTTTTGAAATGGTGTATCTTTGGCTATGTATACTTTCACCAAAAAAAAAAAAAAGGTCAAGAAGGGAGAGGGTTGACATGTTGTGGGGTTGTTAACCGATGCCATAAAACAATGTGTGTACTACTGTTTCATGAGAAACTGTTTGTTCTGTAAGCCTTCACCTGAAGTACAATAAAAAAATTTAAAAAAAGAAAGAAATGAAAATGAAGAACTACTGATAAAATGACCTGGATGAATCCTGTGGATGTTATGTTGACCAAAAGAAGTTAGATAAAAGAGTACATACTATAAGATTCCACTGATAGGCAGTTCAAGAACAAAACTAATGTATATAAAAAAAAAGTCAGAAAAATATTTACCTTGGGATTGGAATGCGTGTTATTTTGTGGAAAGAATCACCAGGAGACTATTTTGATATGTTTTATATCTGGTTGGTGTTTGCATGGATATGGGATGCACACATACACACATATATGTGTATATATACAAGTACATTTATGTACATATGTGTGTGTAGATGTAAAATGTGATCAAGCTGTACCTTTAAGATTTATGCATTTTATTGTACCTTGGTAAAAAATATTCAGTGAAAATCAGGAACTTAATGAATGTTAAGAAAATAAAAATAATTGTCCCCCAAAGGCCATTGATCCGAAAGTTCTGCCTCACTTGCCCCAGCAGTGAAGTCATCCCTAGAGACAAAGGAAGGGGACGTTTGCATGCAGCAGAGGAAAGAGCACTGATGACCAGGATGTAAGTAGTTTCTGAGAAAAAATCTGAATCAAGCTCAAGTGTCAAGTTATTCCCTCTAGCTGTCTCATACAATTGAAATGGCTATGAAAAAGCTTCTCTTTATAAAAGCTTCACTTTATAAAATTGTTTCTTCACTTTAAAAAAAAACCCAGTTGCCTGTAAAGTCCATTCCAACTCATGGAGACCCCATGTGTCGTAGTAGAACTGTGCTCTGCAGGGTTTTTAATGACTTTTTTTTAAAAAAATTTTAAATTGTACTTCTGATGAAGGTTTACAAAACAAATAGTTTCTCATTGAATAGTTAGTACACATACTATTTTATGACATTGGTTAACAACCCCATCACATGTCAACACTCTCCCTTCTAGACCTTGGGTTCCCCATTACCATCTTTCCTGTCCCCTCCTGGTTCTAGTCCTTGTCCCTGGGCTGGTGTGCCCCTTAAGTCTCATTTTGTTTTATGGGCCTGTCTAATCTTTGGCGGAAGGTTGAACCTCAGGAATGACTTCATTACTGAGCTAAGAGGGTGTCCGGGGGCCATACTCTAGGGGTTTCTCCAGTCTCTGCCATGCCAGTAAGTCTGGTCTTTTTTTGTGAGTTAGAATTTTGTTCTACATTTTTCTCCAGCTCTGTCCGGGACCCTCTGTTGTGATCCCGGTCAGAGCAGTCAGTGGTGGTAGCCGGGCACCATCTAGTTGTACTGGACACAGTCTGGTGGAGGTTGTGGTAGTTATGGTCCATTAGTCCTTTGGACTAATCTTTATCTTGTATCTTGTTTTCTTCATTCTCCCTTGCTCCCGAAGGAGTGAGACCAGTGGAGTATCTTAGATGGCTGCTCACAGGCTTTTAAGACCCCAGACGCTACTCAACAAGGCAGAATGTAGAAAGCTGTCTTTATAAACTGTGTTATGCCAATTGAGCTAGATGTTCCCTGAGACCATGGTCCCCACAGCCCTCAGCTCGACAATTCAGTCCTTCAGGGAGTTTGGATGTGTCTATGGAGCTTCCATGACCTTGCCTTGTACAAGTTGTGCTGGTTTCCCCAGTATTGTGTACTGTCTTACCTTTCACTTGTCTATTGTCTGTTTAGTGTTAATGACTGATTATTTGGAAGTGGGTTGCCAGGACTTTCTTCTGAAGTGCCTCTGGATGGAACTTCCAATCTTTTGGTTGGCAGCCAAGTGCATTAACTGTTTGTGCCAACAATGGACTTCACTCTCATAAAAATTTACAAATACAGGCTTGGAAAGGACTGCCAAGCATGAATAATGGAAAAATGAACTCCCCACAGGAAGCTGAGAGTGCTGAGGCACTTAAAAAGTTGAATTTAGCTTTCTTGACTGGATTGGATATGCTTATTGTGTCCATAGCCCCTTTTAGAAATTTTGTTTTCACCCATAGCCACAGGAAAGAGCAGTCTACTTGCCTTCTGTCAATGGTACACACCTTCTGTCAACTGTACACACCTTCTGACAATGGCTGATTGGACCTCTGATAGGCACTCAATCCTTTCATCGGCTGGCCAGTAACCAATCAGATTCTTTCTTAAAAATTTCAAGGATGAGACACCGTTAGTGGAAGATGTTAGTGGATGTAGGATTGGGGCAAGAATGGCAGGTTTTGTCCAGCTGAATGTTCAGTAAGCAGAGAAGCCTGTCTGCACAGAGCAGCAGTAGAACGGGGGAAGGCATCTTAGAGAAAAGACAAGAGACCATGTGGTCACAGAAAGGTAGAAGGAGTAGCCTGTATTCTTGATTTTCCAGTACTGGTCTTTGTGAGGGCTGACTGTACTTAGGGTCTTTGGAGGTATTGTGTCCTTACAATAATCACCCCACTTTCAGATGCACTCTTTTTTTTGTGTGTGTGGCTTGAGTGGGTGTCTGTTCCATTAATAATACCAACTGTTTCTCCAACATCCATCCAGGCTACTGGGTATTGAAATAGAAGTCTTAGTGTAAAATCTTATGACTGTAACTAGATTAAGGCATTTCAGACTACAGGAGATGATTAAATCCCATATCACCCATTCTTTCTTTCAACACAATTAGATCAGTTCTAAACTTTTGTAACATGAAAATTTTCTGCCCAGAATCCAGTCTATGGGGAGAAGCTAGCCTCTTTCTTAAACTCCAACTTGACATTTTGCTGTCAGATTAGATTTAGCTAGGCAGGGGCTCTGCCATTCAGTAAACTGTGCTCCATCTGTTAACAAACAAACCGCCCTCCTACCCCTTGTGTTCATCTCACTTCTTGAAAATGCAGGCCATTGCCCATGTTCTCCTGTTGACAGTTTGGTGTTAGAGCCTGCCAGGCAGATTTTCTCTAACTCTGGGATGTCCAATACTGTGCAGTGCTCTCTTCTGGAAATTTCCAAGATCAAGATCAAGGTACAAGCTTGTCCCAATTATCTACCCAAGAATGTGGGCAGGACCACATAAAACCACATTTTTCCAGCAGACTGGACACGTGGTGATTTTTTTCAGGTCACTAATTGGCAAGCCCAAGTGTTCTAAACTGTGGGAGATATGGGATTGACTTGAGAACTTGCCACATCTTGTAAAGTTAAGGCCACTCATCTGAGTAGTTTCGTGCCGGTCATGGTCTCTAAGTTTGGCTGAATTAACACTGCTCATCAGTTCTTTTGTTTATCCTTGTTCTGTTCCCATCCCACTTCCTTGTAACATTTGCTACCCTCCTCAGTGCCCTTTCAAAATTCTTATACCCTTCTACGTAGATTACTTAGCTTTATATTTCAGAGAGAAACCTGAGGTTATTCATCCTGAAATTCTCTGGTTCCTATTCTCTCTCTTCACCAAGAAGTCTACAAACTTACTAACTCCATTTTTTTTTCACACTTATTTAATCCATTGGAATCTGACTCTGCCTCCTCTACTCCACAAAAGCTACTTAGGTAAAAGTCATCAATGGCTCCGGGCTTTAAAAAGTTGGTTCCAGTTGTCTAAGGCACCATTTCCTGCCCTCCTTGCCTGATTAACTCCTGTTCCGTATTCAGACCTTATTTCTTCAGGTAGTCCTTCTTTACCCTGAGGTCAGGTTAGGATCCCTTACAATTTGTTTCTGTAGTGCTCTTTGAATCAGTTTTCATACTCTCATCAGCCATACAATTACTATTCATTAGTTATATTCTTGCTTGACTGAAATGTGCATGTGACCATCTGGTAGACTGATTTTTCCTCATCCCTAGCACAGTGCCTACAGCAGAATTGAATTGACTGAGGGAAATCTCAGTTTCTATAACTACAAAAGTTACCATGTTCCTTCTTCTTAGGGATAATATGATGATTAATAAGCAACTATTTCCCATTATGTACTATACCAATATGCCACCAAAGGCACTGAATGTCAAAGACAAGAGCTCTTTTGCGAGCTTAGTAAGACCAAAATAGGTCAAATATTTAAATACAGATTTAAAACATTTTGAGAGACAGGATAGCATAGTGTTTAAAAGCATAAACTCTAGAGCCAGGTTGACTGAGCCCTGTGATTTAATAACCATGTGACCATACACAGGCTATTTAACTTCTAAGTTTCGTTTTCCTTATTTGTAAAATGGAGAAAATAATACTACTTATTTCATAGGGTTTTTGTGAGTGTTATATAAACATGTATAAAGTGCTTAGAACATTGCCTGACACATGGTATGCATTTACTAAGAGTTAGATACTATTATCATTAATCTTGAATGTTATAGAAAGACCCCATTAGCATAAACCCCATTTTCTTAGGCCCATCTGGTTACATTTTATTCGTAAAATCTGTGTACTAAGGATACGACTAAAAGGTACAGATATTATTAGAATAAGACTTCCATGAGGACTGGGACTGTTGACGGTTGGTCACTGCTATGTCCCCAGTAGATAGACTAACCAGTTGCCATCAAGTTAATTCTGACTCATGGCATCCCCATGTGTGTCAGAGTAGAACTGTGCTCCATAGGGTTTTCAATGGCTGTGATCTTTTGAAAGTGGATAGCCAGGTCTTTCTTTTGAGGTGTCACTGGGTAGACTCAAACCATCAACATTTCAGTTAGTAGTAGAGTGCTTAATTGTTTTTGCCACCCTGGGACTCCTGTAGCTGGAGTAGTCCCTGGCACATAGTGGTGCTTAGTAAATATTTGATGAGTTAAACGGTCTGGCAGACATCCAACGCTCCTCTCTGTATATTTTTGTGGAGCTCAGTGAGAATTTAATTCCAGTCCCCGAAAATTTGCAATAATAATTTACATTTAAAATCACAATATAATAAAAAAGTTAAGCCAAAATATTGCTTGGGTTTTGGGTATCAGTTTCCAGTGGGTTTATTATAGTCTAGACATGAAATTCATACCATACCAAGAACTGCCTTTTTTTTTTTAAAAGGTAATGACAAGAAGATCTTTCTTACAATTACCTGTACTCTGTGGTTATTTGGGCAGACAATCGCTGGTTTGTAGTGAACTGTACTGATTTTAAGAGAAGTAAGCTTTATCGTTGATATGTAAGGGTGCATTTCTTCCCTTACATGATGTGTGGAGTCATTGCAAAATTCTCATGTGCTTTCAGAGATGAACCAGAAAGAAATATAAATCCTGTGACTAATTTCCAATAAATGCAAAACAATTCATTTTGTAGACTCCCAGAATGACTGGATATCTTGGTCAAATCTCTGATTTTGCAGATGAGGAATTTGGAACCTAGAAGGTGCCACAGAGGACTTTTTCCATCCTATGCTGTAAGGCAAGCCATTTCAACAATGCCATTGTTATAGTGTCAGGTGCTCTGGCAAATGCAGGTGATAAAGACACAGGGCCTGTTCTTGTGCGTGGGGAGATGCTACACATATATGAATCTCTAATACAGAGCCGAATGCAGTAAGTGTTGTGGGTGATGTACAAATTCTATAAGAATTCAAAGGTGCCAGAGAGAGAGATTGCAATTTAAAAATTATGTGTGTTAACAAAGGCTTTCTGAAGACAATTCTAGAGTAGCATTTCAATGCTGAGTTTGAAGCAGAATTGCAGTAAACAGAGATGAAAGCAGGAAGAGGGAGCAGTAGCTGCTGCCGCCATGCAGAAGAGAGCAAATAGGGTGAATTTGGAGACCCAAAAATGACCCTGTCTGGCAGACCCAGGATATGAGTCAGTGAGCAATGAATTGGGACCTGGGCTCCTGGATAAAAGTGAAGCCTCGCTGGAAGAACTTCAAGGTCAGTGTGAAGGGTAGTGGAGACAGTGAGCCAGATTTAGAAAGCAAACCTCATGTCTCAGAGAGTGTTTCTTTAGATGTGAATAAAAGACACCTCTAATCTCTTTTAAGCATCCCTGGTGGTGCAAATGGTTAAGCGCTGCCTGCTAACCCAAAGGTTGGTGGTTCGAACCCATCCAGCCACTCTGGCTCTGCAGGATAAGAGATCTGGCGATCTGCTTCCTTCAACATTACAGCCAAGAAAACCCTTTGTCATATGGAGTCGCTATGAGTCAGAATCAACAACAGCAAGCTCATTATAACTTGTGCAGCTACATATTTACAAAGCCCCCTGAGGAGCGGTTCCCTTTCTGGGAAGAAGGTGGCTAGCTCTGTTTTACGATGCACTTTTACATGTCGTTGTTAGCAGGTGATGAATGGGGGGTCTTGCCTTGAGGCTTGGGTGGCGAGTGTTATTTCTGACCTGCGATTGCCAGAGCTGGCACAGAGGTTGGAGAAGGTGATGTGTCTACTTTTCTATTCTGACATGAGCTTTAGGGGCCAGGGGCAGGAAACTTGTCTGGGAATGAGTAGGGTCTGTCTGAGCCCCTGCAAAGTCCCCCCAGGGGCGTGTGAGAAGAGGAAGAGCTCAGTTTGACCCCAGGATCTTTGTTTCTTGAATATCATCTCATTTTGGAACTAATTTTGCGTGGAAAAAGCTAGACCCAGGCCCTCCAAGATCTCTCTCTGTCTCTCTCTTTTTAAGCCCTTTCTCTTTCTCCTCGCCCTTTCCCTTGCTTTCCTTTCCCCAGTGGTTTGCAAACCAATTCTAAGGCTCAGGCTGCCTGGAAATTTTGTAGTGGGGAAAAGGAAAGAGAAGAGGAACAGTGGATAATATAATCCTAAAGAGAGAAACCAAAACCTATGTTCACTGCAGTAGCACAAAGACACAGCTGATGGGATGTGATGAGAGTCATTAACAAACAGAGCCTAAACACCTACCATGTACAGCTGGGGAGATAAAAGAGATGAACACTGTTGTAATTCAAGGTAGAAACAGTTAAGTGTATAAAAATAAACACTAGCATTTGTATAGCGTTTTAAGTTTGAAGAGTTTTTTGTCTTGTATGATAGCTCATTTGGTCCTCATGACCCCCACCTGAATGAATATTATTAATAACGTCACTTCACAGATGAGGAGAGTGATGCTCAGAAAGGCCAAGCGTGTCTAAAGTCATGGAGCTAGAGCTGAGACTGCGGACAAGGTCTTCAGCCTCTTTCTCTTGACCCAGCAGGCTGATGGCAGCTGATATAAATATTCCCAATTTACAGGAATGTATAATCATGCAGCCACATCTTGTCATTTCCCACAACTTATTAAGTAGTGAGCCCACGTAGAATAAAAACGAAAACCCTTACCTTCTGCCACAGTTACCACCAAGCAGCAGACAAGGAACCAGTAGGAGAAGCAGAGTCTGCGAGCCATGGCTTCTACCCGAGCAGTCACTGTGCTGAACCCAATGCGGCTTTAAAGAGGGGAGGTGAGTCACCCACAGCCTGATTCAGGTAATATGCATCTGCTTAGTGGACCACAGCGGTCAGGGGTTGCGGTGTGAGGATAAGAAATCAGCCAGGAAATACCAGACAGTATTTATCAACCAGATGCTTCTTGTGATGACAGACAAACATCATTAATCTCTCCTTGGAGTCAGATTTTGGACAACTATGCCCTGGCAACACTGTTAATCCCCTCAAATCTTCTCCCATGTTAATGCCTTCTCTTTCCTTGTGTGTAGGTGTCCCAGTCTGCAAGAGAAGGAATCTGCTCGGGAAATAATCAGTGCTGCTTCCCTCTGTGTAGTTTGTTGTTGTTAGATGCTGTTGAGTTGGCTCCATCTCAAGGCAAACTTATGTACAACAGAGCCAGCATGTTCGAGTCCATGCCTGTGACGACTGTGCCAGTCCATCTCACCAAAGGTCTCCTCCATCCTTGTTGGCCTTCTACTTCACCAAACTACCTCCTGATGATGTGTCCAAAGTAAGCGAGACGGAAACTGTTCTGTTGTGATCCAGTAAGGTTTTCGTTGGCTAATTTTTGGAAGTAGATTGCCAGGGCTTTCTTCCTAGTCCATCTTACCTTGGAAGCTGCACTGAAACCTGTCCACCATGGGCAACCCTGCTGGTATTTGAAATACCAGTGGCATAGTAGCTTCCTGCATCATAGCAATACACAAGTTACCACAGTATGACAAAACGGAAGACAGGGGTGGCTGTGTAGCTTACTTATTTAAAAAAAGCAGAACTCCACATGGTTTGAAGAGTTGTTCATAGACCTCCTACCAGAATTTATGACTTCACTTTTTTGCTTTTGTCCAGAAGGCCAGGGCAGCAGAGTCAGAAAACTGTCTTGTCTAGTAGCTATGACAATCACTGTCTAAACAAACAAGACAACTTGGGGGAGTAACTTAGTGAGTGGTCCTTCTAGAACTCCTTCTGATTCACCAAATTGCATATAAGATGGACATAATATATCTGAGCCTCAGTTTGTTTCCTGAGAAAAGGCCTTCTGTCTGCCAGCTGCTTGAGGAACTAGAGGAGATAGTCGAGAGTAATTAAAAGCATAGATCTTGGAGTTAGGAAAAACTGGATTCCAATCCTGTTTCCTTTTCTTACCATCTAGGTGACCATGGGTGAATCAGTACCTGAGACTTGCTGAAACCTCATGTGCCACATCTGTAAAATGGATGTGTAGCATATCCCTCAGAGGGCTGTTCAGATGAATAGACAAGGTAATTGACAAAAAGTTCCAACCACAGTGCCTGGCTTTGCATAGTCAGTAAAACATAGGTAAACGTCTTTCTGGTATTCTCTGTTATCAGCCAAAACCCTTCTGATATCAGCAATGATATCCCTTGTTCCACATCCTCTCCTGAATCCAGCTCGAACTTCTGGCATTTCCCTGTTGATGTACTGCTTCCATCACTTTTGAATGATCTTCAGCAAAATTTTACTTGTGTGTGATATTAATGATATTGTTCGATAATTTCTGCATTCTCTTGGATCACCTTTCTTTGGAATGGGCACAGATATGAATCTCTTCCAGTCAGTTGACCAGGAAGCTGTCTTCCAAATTTCTTGACATAGATGAGTGAGCCCCTCCAGCACTGCATCTGTTTGTTGAAACATCTCAGTTGGTATTGTGTCAATTTCTGGAGCCTTGTTTTTCATCAATGCCTTCAGTGCAGCTTGGACCTCTTCCTTCAGTACCATTGGTTCTTGATCATATGCTACCTCCTGAAATGGTTGAATGTCAATCAATTCTTTTTGGTACAGTGTATTCCATCCATCTTCTTTTGATATTTCCTGAATCGTCCAGTATTTTCCCTGTAGAATCCTTCAATATTGTAACTTGAGGGTTGAATTTTTTCTTCAGTTCTTTCAGCTTGAGAAATGCCAAGCGTGTTCTTCACTTTTGGTTTTCTAACTCCAGATTTTTGTACATTGCATTATAATACTTTACTTTGTCTTCTCCAGCCACCCTTTGAAATCTTATGTTCAGCTCTTTTACTTCATAATTTCTTCCTTTCTCTTTAGTTACTGGATGTTCAAGAGCAAGTTTCAGAGTCTCTTCTGACCTCCATTTTGATCTTTTCTTTCTTTCTTGTCTTTTTAATGACCTTTTGATTTCTTTATGTATGATGTCCTTCCACAATTCTTTGGGTTTTTGGTCATTAGTGTTCAATGCATCAAATCTATTCTTGAGATGGTCTCTAAATTCAGGTGGGATATGCTCAAGGTTGTATTTTGGCTCTCGTGGACTTGTTCTAATTTCCTTCAGCTTCAGCTTGAACTTGCATGTGAGCAATTGACGGTTTGTTCCCCAGTCAACCCCTGGCCTTGTTCTGACTGATGGTATTAGCTTTTCCATCGTCTCTTCCCACAGATGTATTCAATTCGATTCCTGTGTATTCCTTCTGGTGAGGTCCATATGTGTAGTCATTGTTTATGTTGTTCAAAAACACTATTTGCAATGAAGAAGTCGTTGGTCTTGCAAAATTTTATCATGCTATCTCCAGTGTTGTTTCTTTCGCCACGGCCCTATTTTATGACTGCTGGTCCTTCCTCTTTGTTTCCAACTTTCATATTCCAATCACCAGAAATTATCAATGCATCTTGACTGCATGTTTGATCAATTTCAGACTGCCAAAGTTGGTAAAAAATCTTTAATTTTCTCATCTTTGGCATTAGTGGCTGGTGTGTAAATTTGAATAATAGTCATATTAAACTTGCCTTCCTAGTAAGCCTATGGATATTATCCTATTACTGACAGCGTTGTACATCAGCATAGATCTTGAAATGTTCTTTTTGATGATTAATGTGATACCATTCCTCTTCAATTTGTCATTCCTGGCATAGTAGACCATATGATTGCCTGATTCAAAATGGCCAATACCAATCCATTTCATCTCACTAATGTCTAGGGTATCGATCTTTGTGTGTTCCATCTCATTTTTGATGACTTGCAATTTCCCTAGATTCATAATTCTTACATTCCATTTTCTGATTATTAATGGATGTTTCCAGCTGTTTCTTCTCATTTTGAGTTGTGTCACCTCAGCAAATGAAGGTTCCGAAAGCTTTACTCCATCCACATCATTAAAGCGAATTCTACCTTGAGAAGGCAGGTCTTCCCCAGTCGTCTTTTGAGCGCCTTCCAGCCTGAGGGGCTCATCTTCTGGCTCTATATACTATAACAGACAATGTTCCATTGCTAATCATGAGGTTTTCACTGGCCATTTTTTTCAGAAGTAGACTGCCAGGTCCTTTTTCCTAGTCTGTCTTAGTCTGGAAGCTCTGCTGAAACCTGTACCCATGGGTGACCCTGCTGGTATTTGAAATACTGGTGGCATAGCTTCCAGCATCACAGCAACACACAAGCCCCCACAGTATGACACCCTGACAGACATATGGGGTAACCTCTATACCTGTGGTTATAGTCCCATTTGAGAATGGATTTTCTTTGTTATGTTAATGAGACAGTATTAGAGTAGGGTATATCTTAAGTAAATCTCTTTTGAAATATAAAAAGAGATTAAATAAGCAAGAGAGCAAGCAGAGATGGGGCAGAAGCTCAAAAGAGACAAGGACATTCCTCCAGAGCCTACAGACAAAGAAAGCCTTCCCCTAGAGTCAGCACCCTGAATTCGAACTTCTAGCCTCCTAATCTGTGAGAAAATAAATTTCTGTCCATTAAAGCCACCCACTTCTGGTATTTCTGTTATAGCAGCACTAGATAACTAAGACAGAATTCAAATACTCAAAAACCAGAAAATGGTAAATTCCATAGGCTTAATGTTAATCACAGGCAAAACTCCAGAACAGATAATTAAACTGATAATTTGTCAGCAGCTTGGAAAGGAAGCAGGGAGCATCCAGAAGAAGCTCACTTCCTTAGATCCAGACACTACCCACTCATGCAACAACTCTTTTTTTGTTGTTGTTGTGCTTTAAATGGAAGTTTACAGTTCAAGTTAGTTTCTCATACAAAAATTTATACACACACTGCTATGTGACTTTATTTGCTCTCCCCATATAGTGACAGCACACTCCTCCTTTCCACCTCGGATTTCCTGTGTCCATTCAACCAGCTCTTGTCCCTTTCTGCCTTCTCATCTTGCCTCTGGACAGGAGCTGCCCATTTAGACTCATGTATCTGCTTGAACTAAGAAGCACACTCTTCACAAGTATCATTTTACGTCTTATAGTCCAGTCTAATCTTTGTTTGAAGTGTTGGCTTCGGAAATGGTTTTAGTTTTGGGCTAACAGAGACTTTGGGGGCCATATCTTCTGGGATTCCTCCAGTCTCAGTCAGACCATTAAGTCTGGTCTTTTTACTAGAATTTTGAATTCTGCACCCCACTTTTCTTCTGCTCCGTCAGGGACTTTCTGTTGTGTTCCCTGCCAGAGCAGTCGTTAGTGGTAGTCAGGCACCGTCTAGTTCTTCTGGTCTCAGGCTGATGGAGTCTCTGATTTATGCAACGCTTTTATCTCTTGGGCTCATATTTTCCTTGTGTCTTTGGTGGGCTTCATTCTCCTTTGCTCCAGGTGGGTTGGGACAAATTGATGCATCTTAGATGGCCACTTACTAGCTTTTAAGACTCCAGATGCCACTCACCAAAGTGGGATGCAGAACATTTTCTTAATAAAATTTGTTATGCCAGTTGACCTAGATGTCCACTGAAACCATGATCCTCAGACCCCTGCCCTGCTACTCTGTCTCTTGAAGTTTTTGGTTGTATTCAGGAAACTACTTAGCTTTTGGTTTAGTCCAGTTGTGCTGACTTCCCGTGTAATGTGTGTTGTCCTTCCCTTCATCTAAGATACTTCTTGTCTACTATCTAGTTAGTGAATCCTCATCTCCTTCCCTCCCCACTCTAGTAACCATCAAAGAATGTTTTCTTCTGTGTTTCAACCTTTTCTTGAGTTCTTATAATAGTGGTCTTGTACAATATTTGCCCTTTTGCGACTGACTAATTTCACTCAGCATAATGCCTTCCAGATTCCTCCATGTTATGAGATGTTTCTTGGATTCAACATTATTCTTTATTGTTGCGTAGTATTCCATTGTGTAACTATACCATAATTTGTTTATCCATTCGTCTGTTGATGGGCACCTATGTTGTTTCCATCTTTTTGCTATTGTGAATAGTGCTGCAGCGAACATGGGTATGCATATATCTGGTCAAGTGACGGCTCTTATTTCTCTAGGATATATTCCAAGGAGTGGGATTGCTGGATCTTATGGTACTTCTATTTCTAGTTTTTTAAGGAAGTACCAAATCAATTTCCGAAGTAATTGTACCATTTTACATTCCCACCACAGTGTATAAGTGTTCCAGTCTCTCCACAACCTCTCCAACATCTATTATTTGGTGGTTTTTGGATTAATGCTAGCCTTGTTGGGGTGAGATGGTATCTCATTGTAGTTTTGATCTGCATTTCTCTAATGGCTAATGATCAGAAACATTTCCTCATGTATCTGTTAGCTGCCTGAATGTCTTCTTTGGTGAAGTGCCTGTCATATCCTTTGTCCATTTTTAAATTGGGTTATTTGTCTTTTTGTTGCTGAGGTTTTGCAGTATGTTGTAGATTTTAGAGATTAGACCCTGACTGGATATGTTGTAGCCAAATTTTTTTTCCCAGTCTGTAGATTGTCTTTTGACTCTTTTGGTGAAGTCTTTTGATGAGCATAAGTGTTAGATTTTTAGGAGCTCCCAGTTATCTAGTTTCTCTTCTGGTGTTTTTGCCTTGTTAGTAATGTTTTGTATTCTGCTTATGCCATGTGTTAGTGCTCCTAGCACTGTCCCTATTTTTTCTTCCATGAAAAATTGTTTATTGTTTTAGATTTTATATTTAGGTCTTTGATCAATTTTTAGCTAGATTTTGTGACATGCAACAATTCTGTATTGACCTTGGCTTATGTGCCAGGCACTGTGCTAGGTGCTGGGGTTAAATATAGCTCATGGAACTTACAGTCTGCCTAGGAAAACCCAGACAAACTAGGAAGAAAGGCCTGGCAATCTATTCCTGAAAATCAGCTAGTGGAAACCCTATGGATCACAATGGTCTGATCCAAAGCCAATCATGGGGATGGTGAAAGACTGAGCAGTGTTTCTTTCCATTGTGCATGAGGTTGCCAAGTGTTGTAGGCAACTTGACAGCAGTTAACACAACAACAACAAGGAATAATAGTAAAGAATTTTGAATGTTAAGAGAGAGGAAGTAGTGGGGGCTATGGGAGCACAAAGCAGAGAAACATAATCCATAATTTTACATCAGTGCATTATATATGCTACTTTGTCCTCTGCATTGGATACACATTGCCATGCCAATAAAATTATATCTACACAATCACTTTACTGCCTAGTATTTGGTTTTATAATTTTATCATAAATTATTTAATCAGGCTTTTAGCTGATCAACATTTGTATTATTTCTTCTGATCCCCTCTGTTTTCTGTATCAGATTTCTGATGAGCTTTCAACTTAAATGTTGATAAAAATAAAACAAATAACAAAGTAAAATGGCTTATTTTTTTCCATTTGCCATCTATTGTCCTGAATTTTATAAAATAAATGAATAAAAATTCAAAAGAAAAAAATAAAAATTTCATCAAATTCATATTTGACAGGGTCATGGCTTCATAGAACATCCCAGTAAATTGACCTAATAACGTATTTAGTACTTCCTAGTTCATTGTGTAGTGCCTGGGGTCTTAAACGCTTGCAAGCAGCCATCCAAGTCATGACAATTGGTCTCTGTTCATCTGGAACGACAGAGGAAGAAGAGGAGTCAGGAATAGGAGGAGGATGTGGAATGTGGGGCTAATTGCCTCCATGAACAACTGCCTCCTTGGCCATGAGACCAGAAGAACTGGATAGTGCCTAGCTACCGTTACTGAACATTTTGATCAAAGACTCCATAGAAGAATCCTGATCAAAAGGGAGAAGATGCAGAACAGAATTTCAAATTCTCCTGGACTCTAGACTTTCTGGAGCCCCAGAGGGTGGATGAACCCCTGAAACTATTGCTCTGAGATAGTCTTGAAACTTGAGACAAAAATATTCCCCGAAGTCTTCATAAAACCATAGTTTAGTTTAACTAGTAAAAAAATGCCTGCCTTAAGTATTATGCTCTTTTTTTTTTTTAAATAATTGTACTTCAGGTGAAGGCTTACAGAACAAATAGTTTCTCATGAAATAGTAGTGCACATATTGTTTTATGACATTGGTTAACAACCCCACAACATGTCAACCCTCTCCCTTCTCCACCTTTATTCTTTGGTGAAAGTACACATAGCCAAAGATACACCATTTCAAAAATTTCTACATGCACTGTTCAGTGACATCGACTACGCTCTTCCAGTTGTGCTGCTATTCTCACTTTAGATGAAGGCTTACAGAACAAAATAGTTTCTCATTTGACAGTTAGTACACATGTTGCCCTATGACAATGGTTAACAACCTAACAACACATCAACACTATCCTTACTCAACCTAGGGTTCCCTATCACCAGCTTCCTTGTCCTCTTCTGCCTTCTGGCCTTTGTCCCTGGACTGCTGTACCTCATTAGTCCTATTTGGTTTTATGGGGCTGTCCACTCCCAGGCTGGACAGTGAACCTCGGAGGGAACTTCACCACTGAGCTAAAAGGGTGTCTGGGGGGCCATACTCTCGGGGTTTCTCCAGTCTCTGTCAGGCCAGTAAATCTGGTCTTTATTTTTTGTGAGTTAGAATTTTGTTCTACATCCTTCTCCAGCTCTGTCCAGAACCTTCTGTTGTGATCCTGGTCAGAGCAGTCAGTGGTGGTAGCTGGGCCCCATCTAGCTGTACTGGACTCAGTCTGGTGGAGGCCTTGGTAGCTGTGGTCCGTTAGTCCTTCAGACTAATCTTTTCCTCGTATCCTGTTCTCTTCATTCTCCCTTGCTCCTGAAGGGATGAGACCAGTAGAGTATCTTAGATGGCTGCTCACAGGCTTTTAAGACCCCAGACGCTACTCACCAAGGTAGAATGTAGAACATTCTCTTTACAAACTGTGTTTTGCTAATTGAGCTAGATGTTCCCCAAGACCATGGTCTCAATAGCCCTCCACCCAGCAATTCAGTCCCTCAGGGAGTTTGGATGTGTCTATGGAGCTTCCATGATTCCATGACCTTTCCTTGTACAAGTTGTGCTGGTTTCCCATGTATTGTGTACTGTCTCACCCTTCACCCAAGATACCACTTATCTATTGCCTATTTAGTATTTCCCCCCCACCCCTCCCATCCCTGGTGACCAACAAAGACTGTTACATTTTGTGTGTGAACTTTTTCATGGGTTTTTACAATAGAGGCCTTATACAATATTTGTCCTTTTGTGATTGACTTATTTCACTCAGCATAATGTCCTCTAGTTTCATCCATGTTATGAGATGTTTTACAGATTCATCGTTGTTCTTTCTCGTTGCATAGTACTCCATTGTGTGTATGTACCATAGTTTGTTTATCCATTCATCTGTTGATGGGCATCTAGGTTGTTTCCATCGTTTTGCTATTGTGAACAATGCTGCCATGAACATAGGTTTGCATATGTCTATTCAGTATTATACTCTTTTAAGAACTATCTACGTGAGATCAAATTGACATCAGCAACTTGAAAGATTGGATGAGAACCTTAGGGAGCATTGAGTTTATGTTAATGAGGGAGGAATAATTCAGAAAAGGAGGGTGAGAATGGTTGTTCAAGTCAAAGAATGTAATCAATGTCACTAAATGGTACAGGTAAAAACTCGAATTAGTGTATATTTTGCTGTGTATATTCTTACCAACAATAGCAAAATAAATAAAATTAAAAAACAATTTTTATTTGACAGAAAATCCTTAGTTCTTTCATGTTGGTGTATAGAGGAACTAAGTAGGTCTGCCATATCTTATGTATTTTGTATGTTACTTATATAGAGAGTGGAACCAAATGTTCAACAACAGATAAAATCAATGAAGCACCTGTGAGGTTATCAGATTCATTTGTAAAAATTCTTATTTACCGTAATAAAAAAGAAAAGGAAGAAAAATACTTCTGAAAGTTTGTTTCAATGCAGTAACTTTGATAAAAATCTTTCAATTCCCTGATGTCACCTATTTTCTTTTTTGAATCAATTCCAACTCATGGGGGCCCCATGTGTGTCAGAGTAGAACTGTGCTCCATAGGGTTTTCTTTTTTATATATACATATATAATTTTAGAAACAAATGTCTAGGGAGGGAGGAGTAAGAAGAGGTAGGAGGAGAGGAGATGGCAAAAACTGTATCACTCACGAGGGTCTCTGTCTGTGCATGCGTGTTCATGTACCTCTTTATCTAGCAAGTCTTGTCAGGGAAGGTCATGAGGGTAGGAAGGTGGTTTTACCCAGGAGCTTCTAGTTTGGTTGAATAATGTCCCCCCAAAATTCATGTCTACCCAGAAACTCATGATGTGACATTATTTGGAAACAGGATCTTTGCAGATGTAATTAGGGCAAGGCTCGAAACGAGAGCCTTCTGGGTTGGACCAGTTGCCGTCAAGTCAATTCTAGCTCATGGTGAGCTCATGTGTTTCAGAATAGAAAGGTGCTCCATGGGGTTTTCAGTGGCTGATTTTTCAGAAGTAGATTGCCAGGTCTTTCTTCTGAGGTGCCTCTGGGCAGACTTGAACTTCCAACCTTTAAGTTAGTAGCCGAGTGTCTTAACCATTTGCAGCACCCAGGGGCTTCTTCTGGATTACAGTAGCTCCAAACCCAATGACAGTGTGCTTATAAGAGACAGGAAAGGACACACAGAGACACAGAGGAGAAAGCTACATGAAGATGGAGACAGGGACTGAAGTTATGCTGCCACAAGCCAAGAAAGCTTGGAGCCATCAGAAACCGGAAGAGGCCAGGAACAATTCTCCCTAGTGTCTTCAGAGGGAGTGTGACCTTGCCAACACCTTGATTTTGGGCTTCTAGCCTCTAGAACTATGAGAGAATACATTTGTTGTTTTAAGCCACCGAGTTGTGGTGATTTATTAAGGTAGCCCAAGTACACTAACACAGTGCCTTTTGGCTCTAGGCTCAGGGCAGTTTCATCTCCTTTTTTATTCCCCCTACTCACACCCCATTTTCTTTGTCACACTTTCACACATATACATGCTGCTCCAAAGGCTTAGTGGACAAACACATATGAAAAAACTTAATAAATCAAATGGACTGTCAGAAGAATGAACAACTCAGTCTAAGAAGAAATATAACCAGAATGCTCCTTAGAAATGAGGATGGTGAGACTTCGGCTCACTTACTTTGGACACCATCAGGAAAGACCAATCCCTAGAAAAGGACATGGTGCTTGGTAAAGCAGAGGGTTAGCGAAAACAAAAGAAGTCATCAGAGAAATGATTGACACAATAGCCAGAACAATGGACTCATACCGATAACCGTGAAGACGGCCCCGGGCTGGGCAATGTTTCATTCCGTTATACATACAGCAACTAACAACAACAATAATAAATACTTTTAAATAAGAGCCTGGGTGTTTATGGGTATAGCCAAGTGCTATTTGATCAGAGATGTGTGGGATGGCTTTGGGAACTTTGGGCTGGTTTGTGAGCATTAGAGCAGTTTATATACTTCACAAAGACAACGGTGAGGAAATACCTGGTCTCAGGATACCCTGTCTTTTGAGGAGAACCTCACAGTGACCCTCCCTGCTTCACTACATCCTCTTGGTCTCTCTTTCCTTGTTCTTGGTAGTTTAAGATGTGTTTATAATTTCAGGAAACTCAAATTCTGAAAATACTGGGTTCGAATATAATGAAAATGGATTTTGTTAAGTAATTTTATTTTAGATGTTGAAATTGAAGCAATATAATTTAACCTTCAAATAATATGCAGGTCAGGAAGGTACAAACCATCCGTCAGGAAGGTACAAACCATCCGTCAGGAAGCTAGCTGCCTAATGGGGGAAAACAACAAGAGCAACAGCAAAACAGCCACCACTAGCTTTGGACCAGCTGTGTTCAGAAAGGCTGCAGTGTTGTAGCTGTTTACAACAGCTTTAGGGCCATTCTGTAGAACCACATTTCACACCCTTGAGGGCCCACTGGAATGTCTGTCTGAAGAGTAGATCAGCTTCACCTTGCCTTTCTCATCTCTGCAGCCCTGTTGGGATGGTTGCTGTTGGTTGCTGTCGAGTTGGCTCCGACGCACGGTGGCCCCATATACAACAGAATGAAACATTGCTTTGTCCTACGCCATCTTCATGATTATTGGTATGCTCATGGCCACTGTGTGCTTTGAGTGCCTTCTAACCTAGGAGCTCATCTTCTAGCACTAAATTGGACAATATTCCATTGTGATCCATGGGGCTTTTATTGGCTAATTTTTGGAAGTAGAATCCAGGCCTTTCTTCCTCATCTTTCATAGTCTAGAAACTCCACTAAAATCTGTCTACCAGGGGTGGCCCTCCTGGTATTTGAAATGCTGGTGGCATAGTGTTATGAAATGAATTGTGTCCCCCCAAAATATATGTCAACTTGGCTAGGCCATGATTCTTAGTACTGTGTGGTTGTCCACCATTTTGTGATCGAATGTAATTATCCTATGTGTTGTAAATCCTAACCTTTATGATGTTAATAAGGCAGGATTAGAGGCAATTATGTCAATGAGGCAGGACACACTCTAGGTTGTATCTTAAGTCAATCTCTTTTGAGATATAAAAGAACGAAGCAGCAGGGAGGAGAGGGACCTCATACCACCAAGAAAGAAGAGCTGGGAGAAAGCGTGTCCTTTGGGCCTGGGCCCCTGCACTGAGAAGCTCCTAGACCAGGAGAAGATTGATGACAAGGACCTTCCCTCAGAACCAACAGAGAGAGAAAGCCTTCCTCTAAAGCTGGCACCCTGAATTTGGACTTCTAGCCTCCTAAACTGTGAGAGAATAAATTTCTCTTTGTTAAAGCCATCCACTTGTGGTATTTCTGTTATAGCAGCACTGGATAACTAAGACACATAGCTTCCAGCATCATAGCAATATGCAAGCCACCACAGTACAATAAACTGACAGACAGGTGGTGATCTGTCAGAATAAAGGCTCAGTTTTGCTGCATGGCCTTGGGGAAGCAAAGGCCAGCTGTTGTTATGCCCAGTCAGGCTGGTCTCTGTTTCTGGACAGAAACTGCTGAAGCTGCCTTGGAGAGGTAGTTTCTTCATATAGCCACAGTGAGTCATCCAGGGAAGCTGCCATTAGGGCTGCTATTAGTCAGGATTACGTGAGTCAGGTAGCATGGGGCGTGGCGGGGGCACCACTCCTACCCCCTGAGTCAGGCTGAGGAAGCAGCGACTGGCGCTTTGGAGGCTTACTGCTTGGAGGCCTAGGGGTGGCTCAGGATTCTCTGTCAGAGGACAGGGGCAGAGGCTCCTTTGGGGAGTCTAGAGGTTGTGTGCCATCTTCATGGTTGTTGGTATGTTTGAGCTCATCGTTCTGGCGATTGTGTCAACTGGGGACTTGCCTTGTTTTCGTTAACTGGGTACTTTACCAAACATGATGTCCTTTTCTAGGGACTGGTCTTTCCTGATGATAATGACGTTGATTTGAAGGTGCTGCTCTGTGGTGGCCTGGATAACTTCCCTGCGAGGCTTGCTAGGGCATCTTCTGCTGGAATTGCTCATAAAAGGGATTTCAGGATCCTTGATGACACCTCTAATCCCCTCATTTTGCAGATCGGGAGGCTGAGGCCTGGAGAAAGGTGTTAAGGTCACCCAAGTGTTTTAACAACAGAGTGGGAATAACACCCTGGTCAAGGTCAGCGTGATGCCCACTACCAAAGTACATCATTTATCAGTGAGGTACTAAACCAGTGGGATAAGCTATGTTCTTGACCCTACTCTGCCACCAATTAGCTGTTAGACCTTGGACCAGTCAGTCGTCAGCTTAGTTGTCCTCCCTTGATTTCCTCACCTATATAATATAACAATAGTGTTTATTATATGCGGGACACTGTTCTAAGCATTAAATTATTTAATTCTCAAGACAACCCAGTGAGGTAGGTACCACTATCTCCATTTTAAAGATGAGAAAACTGAGGCAGATAGAGGTTAAGTCATGTGGCTAATAAGTGGCAGAGCCATGTTATGAACCCAGGTAATTAAGCTGTAAGAAGCCCTAGTGGCACAATGGTTAATTGCTCAGCTGCTAACTCAAAGGTTGGCAGTTTGAGTCCACCCAGCCACTCCATGTGAGAAAGACCTGGTGATCTACTTCCGTAAGAGTATAGCCAAGAAAACCCTATGGGGCAGTTCTACTCTGTCAGATGGGGTCGTTATGAGTCAAAAACCAACTTGATAGCACCTAAAAACAGCAATAGCAGAAGCAGCAATAGCAACAACAGTTTTCCTGCAAAAGCCTTGTCCTTAATCACAGTACTGATACCCTGGTTGTCAATTTATTGTTGTAAAAACTCTGTGAAAGTATTCTTATACATATATATATATAAAATTTATTTTTATTGTTGTTGAGAATATGCACAGCAGAACACATACCAATTCAACAATTTCTATATGTACAATTCAGTGACATCGATTACGTTCTTCGAGTTGTGCAACTACTCTCACCATTCTTTCCTGTGTTATTCTTCCCCTGTTAACATAAATTCACTGCCCCCTAAGTTTTAAGTCTAATCTTTCAAGCTGCTGTTGTCAATTTGATCTTATATAGATAGTTCTTAAAAGAGCTTAATGCTCAAAGTAGACATTTTTTACTAGTTAAAGCTAAACTGCTTGATTTTAAGTGTAATTCAGGGGATTTAAAGATTATCTCAGGGCAATAGTTTCAGGGGTTCATCCTGCCTCCAGGGTTCCAGAAAGTCTGAAGTCCATGAGAATTTTAAATTCTGTTCTGAATTTTCCCCCTTTTGATCAGGATTATGCTGTAGAATCTTTGATTAAAAATGTTCAGTAATGGTAGCTGGGCACCATCCAGTTCTTCTGGTCTCATGGCAAAGGCAGCAGTTATTCATGCAGGCAATTAGCCACACATTCCATATCTTCCTTCTATGCCTAACTCTCCTTCTTCTTCTGTTGCTACAGGTGAATAGAGAGACCAATTGTTGTGCCTTGGACGGCTGCTTAAAAATTTTTAAGACCCCAGGCACTATGCAATGAACAAGCAGGTAGGACAGAAGCACTAAATACATTAGGCCAATTAACTGGGCCCATTGCAGTGCAGTGAATTACTTAATATGGCCCTTCTAGTCATGCATGATCCTGTGACTCCCACACAATGATTGAGTGGGACTATGCAAATAAGGTGCTTGTGGTCCACCAAGGGGAGTGGACAGCCTGTTAACTATACAAATAAGAGGTACAGTACCCTTGTGGGAGTGGGACCAGGCAAATAAGGTGCATGGAACACTAACGAGGGGGTTAGTCAGTTTTACCACCCCACTAGGCTTAAAATGGTCACCACGGAGACCTGGTGGCACAGTGGTTAAGAGCTTGGGTGCTAACCAAAATGTCAGCAGTTTGAATCCACCAGCTGCTCCTTGGAAACCCTATGAGGCAGTTCTACTCCATCCTATAGGGTTGCTATGAGTTGGAATCTACTCAACAGCAACAAATTTTTTAACGAGTTTAGGCTTAAAATGAGCCATCCCAGAGGTGCAAAGGAGGGGAGCTTCACTACCATCAAGAAAGAAGAGCCAGGAGTGGAGTGCATCCTTTGGACCCAGAGTTCCTGTGCTGAGATGCTCCTAGACCCAGGAGACAGACAGAGAGAGCTATAACACTGGGGTCAGTGAGAAGTGGCAGCAGAGACATGGCAGCAGCAGAACCGGGAGACCAGCATGAGACATGCAGTGAGCTTCCCAGCCCATGGAGCAAGGTGGCAACAGTGGGTGTGCCGACCCACAGAGTGAGAGAGCTGAGCGCATTTGGGCCAAGGCTTATTGGTCAAGTAGGGTGCCTCCGTGCACTTTTTGGTTGAGCTAAAAAGCTGTAATGCTTGCTTGAGCAGGGCAGAGACCAGGCTGAGGACTGAGAGGCTGGGGGCCAGAGAGAGGCCTGCCTGAGGGTACGACCGAGGAAAAGCTGTCCTAATTGAAGAAGGGTATCCTGAGTTGTTCCTGATCCTGAATTGTAACCTGTTACTTTTCTAATAAACACTATAATTGTGAGTATAGTCTGTGAGTTCTGCATGGCTGTTTCAATGAGTCATTGAATCTAGCGGAGAAGTAGAGAGTGCTGTGGGAGGGACGGATGGTGTTAAAATTGGTAAAAAGGTTGGAGGGTGGAGGTATGTTTGACCTTCACCTCACAGGAATCAGCCTTGGGCTGATGTTGGTCTTGATTCTCTCTCCTTCCCCGCTTCATCTGAAGCCACTGCACCATTTTTCCACCCATGAAGCCATGATCTAAAACCTCCAAACCAAGGAATCAAATCCCATGAGGTTTTTGGTTGTACATAAGCAGCCTCAGCAGCTACTTTTTTTTACTTTTTTGTTGTTGTAAATGTATTTATCACATAACTTTTGCCAATCCAACTTTCTACAGGTATACAACTTATTGACAGCAATTACAATAATAGGCTGTGCAACACTACCATTAATTAATGCAATTTTCCCATCACTGTTAACCCCTCCTTTCCCCCTCCCCCCTTGCCCCTAGTAAGCCCTAATAAACATTGGTCTCTGTACATTTGCCTCTTCTTGTCTCTTTATATAAATGAGGTCATACAATATTTGTCCTTTTGTGATGGACTTATTTCACTTCGCATATGTCTTCAAGCTCCATCCATACTGTAGCATGTATCAACAGTTCGTTTCTCCTATTGGCTGAGTAGTATTCCATTGTACACATGTATCACATTTTGTTTATCCATTCATCTGTTGGTGGACATTCAGGTTGTTTCTACGTTTTGGCTACTGTGAATAGCGCTGTAATGAACTCTGCTGTACAAGTTTCTTTTTGAGCCTCTGCTATCAAGTTTTGTGGGTATATACCTAGGAGTGGACTTACTGGATCATGCAGTAGTTCTATTTTTAGTTTTTTGAGGAACACCACACTGTTTTTCACAACAGCTACAGCATTTTGCATTCCTACCAGCAATAGATATGGGTTCCAATTTTTCTACATCCTTGCCAACATTTGTTATTTTCTGTTTTTTTTTTTTTTTTTAATGTTAGCCATCCTATTGGGTGTGTGAAATTCACCCATGTACTTTAGGACAAAAGACTTGCTTCACCCATGTACTTTAGGACATACCATGGACTGTCAGAAGAGTGAACAAATCTATCTTGGAAGAAGTACAGCCAGACTGCTCTTTAGAAGCAAGTATGGTGAGACTTTGTCCCATGTACTTTGGAAATGTTATCAGGAGTTACGAGCCCCTGGAGAAGGACATCATGTTTGGTAAAGCAGAGAGTCAGTGAAAGAGAGGAAGACCTTCAATGAGATGGATTGACCCAGTGGCTGCAACAATGGGCTCAAACATAGCAATGATTGTGAGGGTGGTGCAGGGCCAGGCACTGTTCCATTCTGCTGTACATAGGGTTGCTATGAGTTGGAATTGACTTGATGACACCTAACAACAACAACTCTGAATACAGTTTCTCTTGTATTAACATTTTTCATTGGTGTGCTACATTGATGTATACTTGCTGTTACATTTTATGAACCAGTATTGATAAAATATTAACTAAAGTTCATAGTATACAATAGGGTTCACTCTTTATGTTGTGCATTTCTATGGGTTTTGACGACTGCATAATGTCATGTAGCCACCATTACAGTATCATACAGAAGAACAATCTCACTTCCCTGAAAATCCCGTGTTCTACCTATTCATCCCTTTGCAGCTACCTCACCCACCATTTATCCCTTGGCAACCACTTATCTTTTTACTCTCTCTATAATTTTGCCTTTTCCAGAATGTCATATAGTTGGAGTCATACAGTATATAACATTTCCAGACTGGCTTTTTTCACTTAGCAATATGAATTTAAGATTCTTCATGTTTTTTCATGGCTTTATAGATCATTTATTTTTATCTATGAATAATATTTCATTGTATGGATCTACCACACTTTGTTCATCCATTCACCTATTTGTCAAAATTTTTAGATATGATAATAGTATATGTTTTTCTCTAAAAATAATCCTTACTTTTTAGGAGATACATACTGAAATTTTTACAGATTATATGTTGTCTGGGATTTGCTTCAGAATAATCAAGAGTGGGGAGTGAGTCAGTCTGAGATGGCATAAGGTTGTCTATGGGTTGATAATTGTTGAAATTGGGTGATGGGTGCATTAAGTTTACTATATTTTCTACTTTTGTGTATGCTTGGAACTTTCCACTATAAACATTTTTTAAAATTATCCTGTGCAAATTTTTGCTCTATTCTGTCTGAGAAATGTCAAGAGCACCATGAACCTACTTCAGGATTAGTGAAACAACGTTCATGGGGAGAAAGTGGGTGGGACACTTCTTAGAAGATTCGTCTTTCAAGGGTGTAATTTATTTTGGGATGACCCACAGTGTTTTTACACATAGCAGATACTCAGTAGATTTTTATGGAATGCATGAATGCATCAGTATATGAATGAATGAATGAGAATCAATATGGTTCACAATGAGTTAGAGAAGGCTTCTGTCAGAAGTCCACAAATAGAGTTTGTGTGGGCCAAATACGATGATAAAACAATTATGTATATTTCTCAGTAAACCAAACTGCATTTAAGGGTAGCTTTGTCTATCATGACATGGCAAGGACCAAATATTCCTATGCTGTTCTCCCTTATCGTGGTGGACAAAGGTACATGAAGAGATCCAGTAACAAAAATCTTCACTCTGCAACTATGTCCCCACCATTACAGCTCTCAGAGACCACTCTTTGCTCTCCGCTCTTTTGCCATTGTTTTGCTTGCCCAGCCCAGCCCAGCATCCATTCCAGTTCTTCTGATTACCTATGTAATCCCGAGCTCCCTCTTGGGAAGCATCACTTCCCCACTCTGAATGCCAACAGGATTGGGCTGTGACCCATGCCTGTCAATCACAGGCGAACTTTCCTCTGGCCACACAATGTTTGGTTCAGGGATGGGCGATTAACTCAAGCCCCACTGGAGTCAATCAAGCCCAGTCAAAATTAGTCCTGGGATTTTTGCTTGAGTGATTGGAAAGAAAGCATACTTTTTTGCCTTTGGAACTGAAGTTGTGGGGAGACATACCTACATGAAAAGAGAGCCTGCATGACAAAGCAGAGTGGAGAGAGACTTGATTCTGATAACATCATTTGAGCCCCTGGATCAAGCTATACCTGACGCCAGTGTACAGTGCACTACATGCGGTTTGCTAAAACTGATTCTGAGATGTTACCAACATAGTCTATAGTAGCAAATCACATAGAGAATAAAGATTCTGTTTATTTTAAGGCTACTGTTTTTGCTAAGAGGAAAGAAGAGCTATTAGCTTTTATACTTATGCATTTGATTACATATGTAGGCATGGAATAGAAAATTGTGTCAGTTCCTGTGATTGGGTAAAGTGTTAGCAGAGATTAGGATCAATCTTTCATCATTTCATGCATGCTTCCTGAGAGCTAAGAGAAACCAGGTGATTAGACAGATTCCTGTGCAGGTGAAACCCATGGATACTGGAATGTCTTGCCTAGGTATGTGGTAAAATGACTTCACCCAGAGTGCTCAGCCACCCTCCCCACTCCCCCACCCCCCATTTGTGCTTGGTGGTAGCATCAGACAGAGCCGGGTTGTGGTCATGAGTAATATGGGCTTTCCCCAGCTTCAGACACAGGATGAGTTCACACCTTTTATCCTGTAGTGTCTAAATGTCCCAACTGGAGCTTCTGAATGGAATGGTTGAAATCTGCCCTTCAAGTGTTGTGATTGTTCACCAGGCACTCTGTATTCAAATAGTTTCACTAACTCTCTGGGTCTGTCTTGTAGATCAGAGTTGACAACAACGTGGCTGTTTGTATAATATCTATCATCATACCCGCTGAGAGAACCTGGGAGTGTTACAAAACTTTTTCCCATTTAATTTCCTCATCTGTAAAATGAGAATAATAATAAGAGGTACAACCTTATGTACAAACAACATAGGGATGTTGTGAGTTTAAATGAGTTAAAAAAAATTGAAGCGTTTTGAATAAAGATTGGCATATTGTAAATGTTAGCTATCATTATTACGGAAAAAAATAATTTTCTGCCCTGCACAAACATTTCCTGTTGAAAATGGGTGTCCAAAACAAAACAAAGAAAAAACGCAGAAATATGAGGATTTATGAAAACTGTGAAAAGCTCTGTGGAACATGCAACACATTTCAGATATCAGTACTTTGAAATCCATTTAATTGTTATTTTTCTGAGGTATTGAGCCAGTCGGAAAGTTGTATTTGAAGGTTCTCAGCAGAGGATGGAGGCAGTTATTTTTAGGGTTCCACTAGGTGACCAGTCACAGGCAAACTAACTAAAAACTAGTAACCATACTTCTCCAGACAGTGGTTTCTTTATATCTCAATAGTTAAGCTGACTGATTTGAGAGATTAATTTGAAATATCCAGGTGTCACAGGAAATGGTAATAATTCAGGACTTGGACTCAACTTTAGTCAATATCCCAGGGAGATGATGAAGGTAATGATAAAAGGGTCCCCTATTTTTTCAGAGATGAAATGGTTTTGATTTAAATTTGTAGAAAGTTATTATCATTTTTTCCCTCCCTTGCTCCCAGCGCTGGCTTGCTCTTTCCTACCTCCCTTCTTCCCTTTGTACCTTTCTTCTTTCTCCTCCGTCCCTCCCCCTCCCTCCCCCTCCCTCCCCCTCCCTCCCCTCCCTCCCCCTTCCTCCCCCTCCCTCCCCCTCCCTCCCCTCCCTCCCCCTCCCTCCCCCTCCCTCCCCCTCCCTCCCCTCCCTCCCCCTCCCTCCCCCTCCCTCCCCTCCCTCCCCCTTCCTCCCCCTCCCTCCCCCTCCCTCCCCTCCCTCCCCCTCCCTCCCCCTCCCTCCCCTTCCCTCCCCTTCTCTTTCTTCCTCTCCTCCTCCTCCTTCTTCTTCCCTCTGTCTCTCACAAGAAGTATATACTCCCCTCTCCAGAAGTAACCACCTTTAACAGATTGGCATATATCCTTCCATTCATTTTACTATGCATTTATATACATATAAATGTACACTTAGAAATAGTTTTCAAGATGGGTTAAAAAAATTTTATATGTCTAGAATAATATTTTGTGTTGTTTTTCAAATTTTTTTTCCACTTAGAAATGTCTTTTCTACAATAGGTAAATGTATTATTTATGGTTTATTAGTGGTTACCAGGGGTGTGAGGGAAGGGGAAAGGGAGGGGAGTGGGATGTCAGGCTGGGTTCTCTAGAGAAGCAAAACCAGTGAAATGTATATAGACATATATATGTATGTATGTATATATATATATATTTATATGAGCCCTGGTGGCACAGTGGTTAAGAGTTCAGCTGCTAACCAAATGGTCGGCAGTTCAAATCCACCAGCTGCTCCTTGGAAACCCAATGGGACGGTTCTACTCTGTCCTGTAGGGTCACCATGAGTCAGAATTGACTTAACGGCAATGGGTTTATGTGTATATAAATATATACGTATTTATTTCAAGGAAATGGCTCACACGACTGTAGAGGCTGGCAAGTCTCAAGTCCGTGGGTCAGACGTCAGACTGGAGGCATCTCCTGACTCACACAGCTGCAGGAGCTGATGAACCCAAGACTGGCAGGTAAGACAGCAGGCAGCTGGCTCAAGTTCCAAGAACTGAAGGTCAGATGATGACCAGCTCAGTGTATGATCCAGAGCAAGCAAAGCGAGTTTTGCTAGAACATCCATATATATATATACATATATATATATATATACACACACATATATATATACACATATATATATACACACATATATATACATACACACACACACATATACATACATATATATATATATATACATATATACAGGATGTGGGCCACACCCCCAAGGAAACTCCCTTTACAACTGATTTGCTGATCACATCAGATCACATCATGGAGGATGATTGCATCATTACACAGCTGCCAAATTACATCATTACATAACTTCCAAAGTACATCATTACATAACTGCAAAACCACTGAGAATCATGGCCCAGTCAAGTTGATACACAACCTTAGCCATCACAAGAGGGTTATTGCTTATAAAGCACTGAGTTATAAGCAACAAAAAAGAGCAGCTGCTGAGTCTGCTTATGCACAACCAAATACTTCATGGGATTTGGTTTCTTGGTTTGGAGGTTTAGGGTCATGGTTTCATGGGCCATCCCAGTTAATTGGCCTAATATCATGTTTAGTGCTTCTGTTCTGTCTCCTATTTTGTTGCATAGTACCTGGGGTCTTAAAAGCTTGCAAGCACCCACCCAAGGCATGGCAATAGGTCTCTATTTACTTGAAGCAACAGAGGAAGAAGGAGAGTCAGGAATAGAAGGAGGATACGGAATGTGTGGCTAATTGCCTCCATGAACGACTGTCACCTTTGCCATGAGACCAGAACTGGATGGTGCCCAACTACCATTACTGAATGTTTTTAATCAAAAATTCTGTAGAATAATCCTGATCAAAAGGGAGAAAATGCAGAACAGAATTTAAAATTCTTATGGACTCTAGACTTTCTGGAGCCTTGGAGATTGGATGAACCTCTGAAACGATTGCCCTGAGAAAATCTTTAAATCCCCTGAAGTCTACTTAAAACCAAACAGTAGTTTCACTTAACTAGTAAAGAATTTCTGCCTTGAACATTGTGCTCTTTTAAGAACTATTTATATGGGATCAAATTCACAATAGCAACTTGAAAGATTAGATAAGAAACTTAGGGGGCAGTGGGTTTATGTTAATGAGGGAGGAACAACTCCGAAAAAGTGGGTGAGAATGGTTGCACAACTTGAATAACATAATCAAGGTCACTGAATTGTACAGGTAGAAATTGTTGACCTGTATATTCTGCTGTGTACATTCTCAACAAAACAACAAAAACTAAAATAAATTATTAAAAAAGGTCTTTTCTTCCCATGTCAATAAATGTAGATTGATTTCCTTCTTTTGCTCATTATTTCATTATATACGTACTCTATAGTTTACTTATCCATCCACCGCTTGATGGACATTTGGGTTGCTTCCAGTTTTCTGCTCTTACAAACAACCCTCACATAGTCCTCTTTGGGCACTTGCAGAGTCCTTTTGCTGTAAGGTACATTTAAAAATAACTTGCTGAATTTGTTACGTTTTTAATTTGTATTGTATATTCGCACTTCACTCTAAAATTCACCAGTCTCTATGAGGCCTTGGTGAGTTCGCTTCTTTGGATAGCCACATCTTATTGCTGATTAAAGCCATTTCCCATCTTTTCAACAAAAAAAAGGCCAGATGATGGTGATGGCCATACTCTTAAGACCTACCAACAAGTGCTATGGTGAAAGTATCCACAAAATTTTTTTAAAATCTTCAGAATTTCAGAGGTAATTTCCTTCAGCTCTATAGCCCTGACCACATATTTTTATCATTATTAAAATCTGTATCTTTTATAAGCAACAGCATCCTTCATTTTTATTTAAATTCTATGTTGAATACACTTTTCTGGGAAGTCTGTAGCTGAATGCTTATCTCCACAAAGTACCATCACTACTATTTGTGGTTAGCATCCTGCACAGCCCTGTACAGTTCACCAGTTTATTTAATAAAATACTTCTGTTTTAAAAAGCATGAGGCCTAGATCTGCTGAGTCAGAGGTGATGTTACATTTCAAGTGCACGAGTTCTACCACAAGGATTTAGAAAGTTTATTATCTAACACAAATCTGCCGGGAACTCCTCTGCAGTCAACTGACCACAAGCCATGGAGCTAAGGTTAACTCAAAGATCAGTCTATTTAGTAAGTGACTTGATATTCTAAGTGCTACTCAAAGTAGCTTGTCTGTGAACTCCTTTTTACTGGTCCAGAATGAAATAAGCACCCTATGCCAGAATGTAAATCAACACACCGCTTCATTCATCAAGAAAGTCTTGCTATGAAAAAAGTGTTGACTGAACTGTGCAGTGTGCTTAGTGATGTTGTTGATTTACATTCTAGTGCAAACTCCTTAACCTGGTGTACACTCACCTGTGACCCACGTTTTGAGCAGTACTGTCTAGAGTGCTCGGTAAAAATGTTGAATGAATGAATGCATGAATGCATGTAAGATGGATTAAATGGCCTGTCAGGCTTAAGGTGGGAGGCTGGAAAGGAGCATGGCGATCAAATAAAATTTTCTCTTTCAGTGGGAAAATCTGCCTTACCTACTTTCAAGTTGCTGTAAAAGGGAAGGTTATCTAAAGTAAAAATCCTCCACCTGGCATGATCATTCCCTATCAAAGGCATTTCCCCCATGTTTTCTGCCCATCTTCCTATTCTTATATCCTTTACCCATGCTTCTAGGATGGGATAATAAAGAAAAAGCTATGTATGGAAAGCTCATTGTATGATCTATGTTTTACACACAATTAAATAAATTTCTCACTACATCTGGGTCAGGGAGGTACTGTTATTGTCTCTACTTCGTAAATACTCAGAGAAGTCCAGTAAATTGACCAAGGCCCCATATGTAATAAAGTGGCAGGCATGGGAATTTAACCCAGATGTATGTTTGGTTCTCTACCAGGTGGTTTGGTCTTCTACGCTCACATCTGAGTAGGGTGCTAACAAAATCCGGGTCCTGGGACAGAACTTTCGAAGTGCCCACACCGACACACTAATGTTCCATTTTGGAATTCCGAGGCTCCATTACAGTCATAGCCTCAGCACCTTCTTTGATTGCCACAGTCTCTGCCACACCGCCTGCTTCTCTGTATTTTTGTTACATGCTTGTGTGTCTTGGCAGGCTGTGAATGCGTTCATCTTATCATCCTTCACAACAGTGTACGGGGTTTCAAAAGTAGTACTCTCAAGTGGGTTAGTACACTGAAAATATGCTATTCTATGTCATGGATTGAATTGTGTCCCCCCAAAATATCTGCCAGCTTGGCTATGATTCCTAGTATTGTAAGATTGTCTACCATTTTGTAATCTGATGTGATTTCCCTATGTGTTGTAAAGCCTATCACTATGATGTAATAAGATGGATTAGCAGCAGTTATACTGATGAGGTCTACAAGGTTAGTGTCTTAAGTTAATGCCTTTTGAGATATAAAAGAAAGAAATGAGCAGAGAGACGGGGGACCTCATACCACCAAGAAAGCAGCGCCGGGAACAGAGCATGTCCTTTGGACCTGAGGTTCCTGCGCTGAGATGCTCCCAGACCAGGGGAAGACTGATGACAAGGACCTTCCTTCAGAGCCGACAGAGAGAGAATGTCTTCCTCTGGAGCCGGCGACCTGAATTTGGACTTCTAGCCTACTGGACTGTTAGAGAATAAACTTCTTTTTGTTAAAGTCATCCACTTGCAGTATTTCTGTTATAGCGGCACTAGATGACTAAGACATTCCATAAACTTCTTTTTGTGTACCTGAGAAGATAAATATCAAATATAAATATCAAATGAATGCACCTGAATGAGACTCAGACATTTAAACTTTAAGATGTACCATATGTATTGAACTCTTGTGTTGTCCAGTAAAACAGCACACAGTGAGGAGAAAGGCATTAGGTAGAATTTAAGAATACATCTTCCTAAGATATATGGCTGCACTCCTTGGTATCCCTTGGATTATGGCTTTTGGAACTTCTCACTAATGTGTGTTGTTGTTGTTGTTAGCTGCCGCTGAGTCAGTTCTGACTCATAGTGGCCCTGTGTACAACAGAATGAAACACTGCCCAGTCCTGAGCCATCCTCACAATCATTGCTATGCTTGAGCCTATTGTTGTAGTCACTGTGTCAATCCATCTCGTTGAGGGTCTTTCTCTCTTCTGATGACCCTCTGCTTTATCAAGCATGATGTCCTTCTCCATGGACTAGTCCCTCCTGATAACATGTCCAAATTATGTGAGATGAAATCTCACCATCCTCACCTCTAAGGAACATTCTGGCTGTACTTCTTCCAAGACAGATTTGTTCGTTATTCTGGCAGTCCATGGTATAATCCAATATTCTTCGCCAACACCATAATTCAAAGGCATCAATTCTTCTTTGGTCTTCCTTATTCATTGTCCAGCTTCTGCATGCATATGAGGCAACTGAAAATACCATGGCTTTGGTCAGGTGCACCTTAGTCCTCAAAGTAACACTTTTGCTTTCTAACCCTCTAAACTGGTCTTTTGCAGCAGATTTGCCCAAAGCAATACATCATTTGATTTCTTGACTGCTGCTTCCATGGGTGTTGATTGTGGATCCAAGTAAAATGAAATCCTTGACAACTTCAATCTTCTCTCCATCTATCATGATGTTGCTTATTAGTCCGGTTGTGAGGATTTTTGTTTTCTTAATGTTAAGGTGTAATCCATACTGAAGACTGTAGTCTTTGATTTTCACCAGTAAGTGCTTTAGGTTCTCTTTACTTTCAGCAAGCAAGGTTGTGTCATTTGCATATGGCAGATTGTTAACGAGTCTTCCTCCAATCCTAATGCTGCATTCTTCTTCATATAGTCCAGATTGTCAGATTATTTGCTCAGTGTACGGATTGAGTAAGTATGGTGAAAGGATACCACCCTGATGTGCAACTTTGAACCTCTTTGAAAACAGGAACTGTGTCTTTTCTTTGTTGTTTCTCTAGTGCCTAGCACATTCCCTGGCATATAGTTCCTGGCACACAAAAAATATATGTGGAGCTTTGAATGTGCTATGTTATCAGCATTTCCTTCTAAACTGGTATTACTAGTGCTTGCTATCAATCCCCAAGTGGTTCTTAGATTACAAATTGTACTTGTCTTCTGCTCTTGGATTTCCTGGTCCTGATCTAACATTTTCTTCTTCCTTTGTTTCTATCTCTGCTAGTTTTTGGTTTTCATCAGGCACAATTTTATGATCAGAAGCACAGTTGGCGGGGAGGTGAGGGATGTGGGAGCAGAGTGAGTGGTTGTTTCTCCAGAGGAGGTTCTCCAAAATGGAGCTATGATAGTTGTTATAACTATGGTGAAATGAAGTTTGAGGAAGCAATGTGAAAGCAGACCATGAGACCTATGGGGAAGGTAGTCAATGGATGCATCAATGGTTCAGGCTCCACTCAGGCTTGCCCCAAGTCATTAGAGCCTGGCTCCACTCTCAGGAGACTATTGTATATCAAGTCCTCCTAGTTAATCCAATGGAGGAACCAATTATACCTCTGATCTTCCTAGGGATTGAGTATTTCTTCTTTCAGGCAAAGAATGAGGCCCTCTAGAAGCAACTTCGCCAGGTTAGAGGAACAGACCCTGTGGGTGAAACTTAGTCTTCCCTGGTCCTCCCCAACCACATCCATATGTTGCTTGCTTCCTTTTGCAATCCTGAGTCAGTGAAATGCAGAGCTTCCTAATTCAGTTCACAACATTTATCTGTTTCTGAGAATCTCTGCATCCCACAAAAGAGATCTGGGTCACGTTCAAAATTTTCTGCTGTATGGCACTCTATATGCATGCGCAAAATCCCTTGCTTGAAATGTATGAAAACATTTTATGAGCATTCTAGGATCTCTTTTCACCCTGTCCCCTAAATTGGGACAATCTACCTATGCACCATGCCCCGACTGGATCATTAAACTAAGTCAGAACCAGCCTTTTAGATTCCTTCTTTGCCTCATATTAAGTTTGACCTGCTTTGCAGGTGCTCCCAGGTTTGTGACTTGGTTCTCTGACATTACCTTGGCTCAGGTATTAGTTTCTTATTGCTATTGTTTAACAAATTACCACAAACTTAGTAGCTTAAAATAATACAAATTTATAGTCTTACAGTTGTTCTGGAGTTCAGAAGTCTAAAATGGGTCAGCAAGGCTGTATTCCTTCTGGAGACTCTAGAGAAGTCATTTCCTTGCCTTCTCCAACTTCTAGAGACTTTTCCCATTCCCTGGCTCATGGTCCTGCATCACTCCAACCTTTGCAAATCTGCCACATTTCTTTTTCTGACTCTGACCCACTTGCTTCCCTTTTATAAAAACCCTTGTGATTACATTCAGCCCCCCTGGATAATCCAGAATAATTTCATCTCAAGATCTTTAATCACATCTGCAAACTCCCTTTTGCTATGTAAAGCAACATATTCACAGGTCTCAAGGATTAGGATGTGGACATCTTTGGGGGGCCATTATTCTGTCTGCTACACCGCCCCCCCCACTGGTTTTGGCAACCCCTTCGACTTTTCAGACTATGGTCCCCTCCCTACAGGACTGTTTTCAGCTCTGTGCACATATTTTTGAGAACTCCTATGTATATTTCTTGCAGTTTTTGCTTCATGCATTTGAAGCTTTATTATTAGGTGCATAAATGTTTAGAATTATGTCCTTCTAATTGACCCTTTTATCACTATGAAGTAACCTTCATTTTCCGTTTATAGTCTTTGCTCTTAAATCTACTTTGTCCGTTATCAATGTAGCCACTCTAGCCTTTTTCTGATTAGTGTTAACATGGTATGTCTTTCTCTTTTATTTTTAACCTATTTGTATCTTTCTATTTAAAGTGGCTGTCTGTAGCCAGCATACAGTTGGGTCTTGCTTTTTTATCAAGTCTTACAATCTCTTCCTTTTAATTGCGGTGTTTATTTATGCTTAATGTGATTATTGATATATACATTTTAGAAGGATCACTCTGGAGGTAAACTGGAGACAGGGAAACCAAGGAGTCTGTTGCACCAATCAAGGTAAGCAATAAGGGCTTAGCTTAAACCATGGCATTGGCTCTGGAGGTCTGGGGAGCGGGCTGTACCTGTCAGATGTGAACAGTGTACAATCAACAGAAGTGGAGTTTGGATAGAGAGGTTTGTGTCATCAATGTAGTACCTGGAAGGATTCCAATGTCTGGAAGATGTAATGTGTATATGGGAAGCTAAACTTCAGGTAACATCTCTGATCTGGTGGTCACTGCAAGAGGAATGAGGAGAATATTTTTAAAAATGTGAGATGAAAAGTATCAGAGATCAGCCCAATAAAAATAGTACCAGGAATGCAGGAAGGCATTTTCTGAGGTGTCTGGATAGTTTTTGCAGATTATCTGGTATTATACCGACACATCTTTGGTTTTCTATCTTTATCTAGACTATGCTGAATCAAACGCAAAAAGCACCCAAATATTATAAGCCATAATAAGTCACCAACACGCAGTATAACTATCTTTAAGAAATTCATCTTTTCATAATTACAGGGACCTGCTAGAGTAGTTTTACTCTGGAGATGGTTGACCTATCACTGATTTCTTCAATAATGAGAGGATTAATGTACAAAGTAACTCTGGGTTAAAATAGAAAGGAGAGGAGTGAGAGCTAGGGAGAGCTCAACATACTCTGATATATCATCTAGAACCGCTTTTAGGAACAAAAGTCTTATTCCTTCAGCTGCTGGCAGTGCTGCCAGCAGACAGCCCTGAGCAATCAGCCCTCTTCAGAAATTGCCTCAGCTGAAGTGAGCTGTCTTGCCCAAGGGCATGCCCTCTCCTGGGCAGCCTGGATCTAATGACACATCGACGTGGGATATAAAGGCCTGGCTTCTTTGCTCCAACTCAGGACAATCCTTGAAGGCCATTTCTGTTGTGAGCCCCCAAGACCACCCCCAGGACTGATGATTTGCTAGGAGGACTCGCAGGACTCTGCATATACTTGTATTCATGGCTAAGATTTATTACAGAGTAAGGTAACAAAGCAAAAGGAAAATGAGCAAGGAAAAAGGCACATGGGGGAAAAAAGCCTGGAGAAAACCAGGCACAAGCTTCAAAGAGTCCTCTCCCAGTGTAGTCGTATAGGACACACTTAATTCCTTCAGCATCAAATTGTGACAACATTCATAAAATGTTTTCTACCAGGGAAGCTCATTAGAGGTTCAGTGCCCGAGGTTTTATTGGAGGCTGATCATACAGGCACACTTTGCCTAGCATGTACCCAAATGCCATACTTCCAGAAGGAAAGCAGGTGTTTAGTATAAACCACGTTATTTGTACAATCAGTTTAGGCACAGTGAGCCACTCTATAGGTTAGGGAATGGTGAGACCCTTCCGAAACCTAAGTTCACAGATATCGGCCAAGAGCCAACCTTACAACCAGGCCTTTCTAAGGATAGCAAGTTCAGGCCTTCTATGTAAACTCTTTTTTTTTGCACATCATCCTAGCTTAAGAATTTTCCATATGGTTGGCAAAGGTGCTACCTTTACAGGTCTACAGGATGCAAGAGCGGTGGTCCCCATCATATCTCCAATTAATCCACCACTCTGGTCCCTGCAAAATTCAGGCAGATCCTGCAGGATGGTAATGGACTAAGGCAAATTCAACTGAGTAATAGTCCTGACTGCAGCTGCTGTGCCAGATGTGGTATTTTTGCTAGAGTACATTAACATGGATACAGGAACGTAGTATGCAATCATTGACCTGGTGGGTGCATGCTTTTCCATCTATCTTATCAAACAGGATCAGAAACAGTTTGCATTCACATGAACGGACAATGGTATACATGTACAGTATTGTCCCAAGGCTATGTTAACTCTCCTGCTTCCGTTAGAATATAGTGCAAAGAGACCTAGACCGGATAGACATTCTACAGAGCATCCCTTAGTTCACTGAACTGGTAGATTACGTTAATCCAATGGGATCAGGAAGAAGTGACTAGCAAATTTGAGGCCTTGACAAAGCACATGTGGGAGAGAGAAAACCTATGAAATTCAGAGGTCCACCATATTGGTAAAAATTGGGAAGGGGTGTCCAGTGATCCGAGACATGCTAGGATATCCCCTCTAAAGTAAAAGACAAATTACTACACCTTGTTATCTCCCACGAAGAAGGAAGCACAACACCTTACGGCCCTCTCTGTGTTCTGAAGATAGTATACTTCATATCTGGGACTACTCCTCTCACCCATATACTGGGCGACACGAAAGACTGCCAATTTTGAGTGAGGCTCAAAGCAGGAAAGACCTCTGTGGCGGGTTGATATCATGGTGAAAGCAGACCTGCCACCTTGGTCATCTAAACTAGCAGACCCTATTAGAGTTATTGGTGGAGGGAAAAGATGTGGAAGAAATTAAAGCAAAAACACTATATACATACTCGTGTTTTTTTGTTGCTCATTTTATTGAATAACAGAATGTATAAAAACCACATAGATTGCATTACTGAATAAAATATTTTATTTTTGCAAATACAGATTCTTCACCACTCCATTATTTCTGTAATAATTTTACCTTTTCTGAAAAGTAAATACGTATTCAATACATTTCACCCTTTTTTTTTCAAATTAAAAACTAGGGTGTAATTATCTTTAGCAACCAAAATCTATTCATACGGAGAAAAATGCCACGTCACATCATTCGTACCTGATTTGGTGCTGAGGTTGAACTGGTGTTTTGGTTTATTCCAAGAGCCAAAGGCCACTCCAAGCTTTAAAGCAAAGTGAAACCCTTAGGTCAGCCTTGGCTGCCTGAGGAGCCTGTGGACACAGATGACTTGGTTTTGCTCTGCACTGGGTGGTTCTTCCCCAGGCTAGTCTGGAATCTCTGGGAACAGAAGACTGAGGTGTAGACTGTGTTCAGGTATTTGTTTGGGGCAGTAGGTGGGGCAGGTTCTATGTTTTATGTAAGCTTTCTATTGATAACCATTTCTCCAAGAGAATAAAGAGCAAATGAATAGCTCCAGGTACTTGCTGATAACCAGTATTTTGCCTACAGTTAACTATCTCTCAGTGATACTAGGTTGAATGAAAAAGAAGACAAGGGCTGAGTTCACCGCGCGAACTGTGAACACAAATAGTAACAATGAACACAAGTAGTAACAGTAACTGCAGCAATTGTGATAGTGGCAGAAACCAGGACTTTACAAATGTCAGGGAGGGTTGATTTATCTAAGCAGCCATTAGGGAGTTAAATTTTGGACATACTGTGTTTGGATCTGGAGCTCTAGTGGTGCAATGGTTAAGAGCTTGGCTGCTAACCAAAAGGCTGGCAGTTCGAACCACCAGCCACTCCTTGGAAACACTATGGGGGCAGTTCTACTCTGTCCAATAGGGTCACTATGAGTTGGAATCGACTCAACAGCAATGGTTTAATTTTTGTTGGTGTTTGGATCTATCCTCTTACTTTTATCCACGAATTGGCTTACTTTAATTGCATCTTCACAAACAGGGCGAGGGGGAAAAAAAAGGTCTCCATCTCTATCATGGTATCCCATAAAACCTAAGATCGTACCCAAACTTCCTATTAGAGTGTTCACTGTGAATTCAAAATTAAATAACTAAAAGAAACAATGCTTAGCTTCTGAATTTTTTTAAGACAGTAAAAAGATATGACCTCAGTGATTTCCACTTAGCATAATGCTGATCTCTTAAATGTGGGTAAAAGTCTATTTAGAGGGAAGGCTTGGGATCCTACATAAAAATATAACATGCATTAAAACACAGAAAATTCTTAAATAAAAAATGCAAGTGACCATAATCTTACTGATATTAATACATCACAAAATTACAACGAACAAATTAGCACAAAATGCAATTCATTTCTAGTTATACATTGAAACAATTGATCCTTAAATTCTAACCACTATAGTATGGACTTCTGAATGAGGTTTGTATATGTAGAATGTGGCTTTGCGCTAATAATTTGCATTCTAATCCACAGTTACGACACTGTATTTTAGTTGCTTTTATAAGAAATTAGGAGAAAAGCTGAATTTCTGATACTTGGATCAATCAGAAAATAGCTAAGAGATATTCTTTTGTATATTTGGTAAGAAACTATTTAAAGCTGCTGTTTTACTGACCTATTTCTCTAATAAAAGCCCTTGGACAGTAATCTACTCTCCTAATTAAAGGAGAATATTCTAACCCCTTCTCCAATTCCTATTTCAACTGGAAGAGCCACAGTACAATCATTAATTTTTAATGGTTTCATAATATATATGTATTAATGTTAGCAATAATAATTTTCTATAAAATACAAAGCAGCGTTGAAAGTATTCAGCTAGTACCGACATTTGGATTTTGAAGATATACTTCTATGCTGATATACTAGTCATGAAACAAAATGTTCTGGAGGACTGTCAAAACAACTAACTATTCAATAATCAGAGTTATGACTTTTTTGCTTTTAAAGATGTGTTTGTTTTAAAGCACATCAAAGTGCTCCTAGTGAGGAGGAATGATGAAAAACTTAAGACCCCATAAGGAGAGCTTCTTTGATTGGCTCTGGAAAACTTTAACAGCCAACATATGCCATATGCCAGTCTCAGGGGAAGTGCTATGGGTGCCCTGTAAAGAGGTCCTATGGTATTATTTATAACTAACTTGGCTTAGCTGCAAGAAGGACATGTACTACAAATTCTACTTTATAGTAAAATGTATTTCAGGTAAAATTCAATGTACTTACCATAAAGTATATATAAGTAAAGATATTCTTTTGAAGTCAAAAATCTAATGCTGCTTAAGAAATGTCCAACTCCTACTGCTATAACTTAATGTGGCTGACCTGATATCACTT
Source organism: Dugong dugon (assembly GCA_030035585.1). Lineage (NCBI taxonomy): Eukaryota > Metazoa > Chordata > Mammalia > Sirenia > Dugongidae > Dugong > Dugong dugon. Next base: position 52,132,460 of record CM057463.1, read on the forward strand.
TCTTATCCTGTGGAGTTTTCTTGAGCTTTTAATATCTTAAAATAGTGACATAGCACTAGTATAGGTCTATAAAAATGTAACTGTCACAAGTCACACAACAACACGGTAACTAGCAAAAATTTCTGTACTCCTTTGAAAAAGTCTTGGCATAACAACTATAACGCGTAATGCTCCAGAGGATTCAAAGAAACATTTAAATGATGGATATTATTTAGTGATGGTAAATGAGGATGATTTTTAAAAACATTGTACCAATGTGGATTTTAGGTAGAACATGAAATTGTTTCATGAAATACAGTCTTGTTCTATACTCTCCTGACAACACCCCCAACAGAAAGCTTCCAGTCTATTTGCTGTTTCTTGGCTGATGAGACATTCATCCTTTAGTTCCCTGATCGTCTTCCTCAATGATTTTTGGAATTGTTTTTCTCGGTCTAAAACATTCCGCAGACTTTCCTTGGCATCCTCTAGCTCGCTGATCACATGATCTAATTTATGCTTAAGTTTCTTTGGACTGTCCATTACACTGTAGCTATGTTCCTAAAAACATAAAGACCAAATTATTAAACCTTGCAGACAAGCCATTAGATAAAAGCTTGTAACTAGATCTTAGCTATTTCTTCATTTACTATGCTTGGAGAAGATCTTTAAGTTAATTACTGGTGATATTTAGAGGTTTAAAGAACATAGGAAGAAGATGGGGAATAGAAGCAGTATTTATGGTGCCTAGGGTCTTTCTCCTTTTTCTAAGGCCTGGCATATATGAAGAGAGTAGAATATTATGGAAGAGAAACATTTCTCACCTGGGACTAGGTATCTGCTATGAACATCATGAGACTCTCACTGACTTTAGAGCTTTAGTTCCCTAAGTGTGGGGCTGGAAGTTTAATTTTTATCTACCAAATAAACTTAGACTGTTAATTTTTTAAACAAGTTATTCTGAGGAATTTTTTACTTCATAAGAGATGACAGGAATGGAGCACAGAAACAAGTCTTATGACTGGTATTACAGATTTAAAGAGGACTCATTTCTAGAATTTTGAAGAGATAATTTTACCTCTCTCAATAGTTATTATGCTTATGCTTAACTTTGCTGGGTACTACTTTTTTTTCTTTTTCTTCATCTGACAACAGGAAAAATAATACTGACATTCTTATAAAGGTACTATAAAACAATTCTGAAAAGTTATTATTATAATATTATTATATTATTATTATTAAAATTAGTGAAGAGGACTTTTGCTTTCAGCTAAGATGAAGTAACAGAGACTGGATTGACCTTCCCACCTAAAAGAACCAAAACTTGTAAATAATAGTTTTCAAGATAATGGCCATCAGGCAAGGAAGGCAGTGATCTCTGAGAGATGCAAAACAAACAAGGTGAACCCTACAATCCCTTTAGTTTACTGCCTTGAGAGAGATTCCAGGCTATAGAGACAGGAGGGGGAATCCCATCAGAATTTTGAGGAAATAGTACAGAGCCCCCAGACAGAACAAGATGGCTAGAGTTCACAGGACAAAGTACTAGAGAGGAGGCTGCTGCATGGACAAAGAACTCTGAGATCTTCAACGGGTCCCCCTCGAGTATTCTGCTGAGTAAGGTCAGTGCATGCATGCATGTGTGTGAGAATACTACTTGAGGGTGAGGAAAGAACCACCAGAAAAAATTAGGAGTTACCGACACTCACAGAGAACTGGGAATAATGCCTATTCCTAGCAGCCAGACTAGAAAATTCCAATATTCATGAGACATTACATTGAGTGTACAAAAAAGTCTTGTCTTTGTAGTGGAAATAATTAGCCCTAGATGGGAGCACTCCTCTTGTCCTGCCTAACAAAGCAGAGCGTGAAAGGATCAATCTGCTTCCAAGTAACTTAACTGTATCCCAGAACAAAGCTCAAGAATACAGGATACAAAAATATCCTATACCTAGTAAGGTAAAATCTATAATGTGTGGCACCCAAAATTTACCAGGTATGCAAAGAAGCAAGAAAATATGTCCCATTAAAAAGAGATAAATCAATCAATGAAAACCAATCCAGAACTGACACAAATGTTAGAATTAGCAGACAAGGGAATTAAAAAGTTATTAAAATTATATTCCATATGTTTAAAAAGTAGAAACATGGAACATATAAAAAAGACTCAAATAAAACATGTAGAGATAAAATTTACAATATGTGAGATAAAAAATACACTGGATGGAATTGACAGATTAGACACGTCAGAAGAAAACATTAGTGAACATGAAGCTGTAGCAATAGGAACTATTCAGAATGAATCAGAGAGAAAAAAAGGAGTATTAAAAAAAAGAAAACAAACAAAAAATAAACACAAAAAACCCAGAGCGTCAGTAAGCTGTGGCACAACTTCAAGCAGCCTCATGTACGTGTAATTAGGATCCCTGAAAAAAAAGAAGACAAGTTGGGATAGGAAAAAAAACATTTTTCTAAATTTGATGAAAACAGATCAAGAAGCTCAACAAGTCCTAAGCACCAGAAACATGAAGAAAACTAAACCAAGGAACATCATAATCAAACTAGTCAAAACAAGTGGAAAAGAGAAAATCTTAAAAGCAGTCAAAGAAAAAAAGACTTGTTAAGTACAGAGGATAAAGATTTCAGTAGCTTTCTCATCAGAAACAATGCATGTGAGAATACAGTGGAGCAACATCTTTAGTGTACCAAAAAACCAAATCTGTCAATCTAGAATTCAGTATCTAGTGAAAATATCTTTTAAAAAATGAAGGCTAAATAATGACTTTTTCAGACATACAAAAGATGAAAGAATTCACCACCAAAATACCTGCACTACAAGAAATGTTAAAGGAAGTTCTTCAGGCAGAAGGAAAATGATACCAGATGGAAATATAGATTTACACAAAGGAATGAAAAGCCCTGAAAATGGTAACTACATGGGTAACTATATAAGATTTTTTCCTATGATTTAAATGTTTTTAAAATTTGTTAACAAAATTAATATTTAAACAAAAATAATAACATAATATGGAGTTTGTAACATATAAAAGTGAAACACATGACAATAAAAGCACAAAGGTTGGGAGAGGACACACGAAAGTATACCATCGTTAAGATTCTCATATGTGAAGTGGTATAGTATCACTCAAATACTGTCTGTAGTAAATTAAAGATGTATACTATAAACCAAAAAGCAACTACTAAAATGACAAAACAGAGTTATAGGGTAATAAGTCACAAAGGAGATAAAATGAAATCATAAAAAATTATTCAAGTTATCCAAAAGTAGGCAGAAAAAGAAGAAAGTGGGAACAAAGAAATGGAACAAATTGGAAAAAGAAAAGATGACAGATTTAAACCTAACCATCTCAATAATCACATTAAATATAAACGGTCTAAATAACTCAATTAGAAGTAAGAGTTTATCAGATTGGATTAAAAAGAAAAAAAAGCAAGACTCAAAATATGCTGCATACAAGAAATGTAATTCAAATATAAAAAAGACACAAACAGGTTGAAAATAAAAGAATGGAAAACAGTATACCGTGATAACACTAAAAAATTATTATTAGATGATGTAGATTTCAAAGCAAAGAATATTATCAGGGATAAAGAAGGCCATTACTTAATAATAAAGGGATTAATATATCAAGAAGATGTAACAATTCTAAATGTTTACGTACCTTATAACAGATCTGCAAAATACACTAAGCAAAAACTGACAGCTGCAAGAATTAGAGAAATCCACAATTACAATAGAAGATTTAAACACCCTTCTCTCAATAACTGATAGAACATATAGACAGAAATTCAGTAATGATAAGGAAGACTTGAACAACTTCTTCAAATAACTTGAGTTAACTGATGATTATAGGACATTCCAGCCAACAGAGCAGAATGTTTGCTTTCTACTTCCCTGATTAAAACTGTCTTTAATCACAGACAACATGATCATCTATGTAGAAAATCTGAAAATCTCTACAAAAAGCTACTGTAACTAAAACGTGAGTTTAGTAAGTTTTCTGGGTACAAGATCAATATACAAAAATCAGCTGTATTTCTGTATGCCAGCAGCAAACAAAACAATACTATTTAGAACAGCATCCAAAAATATGAAATCTTTAGGGATAAATCTGACAAAAGATGTTAAAGACTTGTACATCGAAAACTACAAAACACTGCTGAGAGAAGTTAAAGAAGATCTAAATAAATGGAGCGATATACTGAGTTCATGGGTTGGAAGACTTACTATTGTTAAGATGCCAATTCTTCCCAAATTAATCTAGTGATTCAACACAGTCCCAGTCAAAATTCCAGTAGGCTTTTTTGTAGAAATTGGTAAACTGATTTTAAAATTCATATAAAAATGCAAAGACCTAAAATAGTCAAAAAGCTTTCAAAAGTAACAAAGTTTGAAGACTAACATTACCTGATTTTAAGAATTATTATGCTATAATAACCAAGATAGTAAAATAGATCTGGATTCCAGGCCTGGCTCTAACACTACCAAGCAATGAGATGAATAAATAAATACAAGGCTGAAGAGTCTGTATGAGTATGATTATTATTCAAGAAAACCTAAAGATTCATCTATTTTTAAATTAGTTATTTCCATACAGAAAACATAGTACTTACAGGGAGGAATTCATGATCATATCTTCTTGGCAGAAATACCCCTGCAAAAGCATCCTTCAAACTAAATATGTAACCAAAGGATTAACTTCTACATTGTTATTGCCACCACGTGTCTGTCAGTTCGTCATACTGTGGTGGCTTTCGTGTTGCTGTGATACTGGAAGCTTTGCTGCTGGTATTTCAAATACTAGCAGGGTCATTCTTTATGGACAGATAGTAGCAGAGCTTCCAGACTAAGAAGACAGACTAGAAAGGACCTGGCAGTCTACTTTTTAAAAAATCAGCCAGTGAAAACCTTATGAATAGCAGTAGAACACTGGCTGTTATAGTGTCAAAAAATGAGCCCCTCAGGTTGGAAGGCACTCAAAATACCATTGTGGAAAACCTGCCTGTTCAAAGTAGAGTCTACCTTAACAGTGTAGATGGAGTCAAGCTCTCAGTGCCTTCATTTACTGATGCGGCATGACTCAAAATGAGAAGAAACAGCTGCAAACATCTATTAATAACTGGAATGTGGAATTTATAAGTATGAATCTAGGAAAATTGGAAGTTGTCAAAAATAAAATGGAAGACTTGAAGATCAATATCCTAGGCACTAGTGAGATGAAGTGGACTGGTATTGGCCATTCTGAATTAGACAATCATATGGTCTACCATGCTGGGAATGACAACTTGCAGAGGTATGGCATCACGTTCATCATGAAAAAGAACATTTCAAGATCTATTCTGAAGTGCAACGCCGTCAGTGATAGGATAATATCCATATACCTACAAGGAAGACCAGTTAATACCACTATTAATCAAACTTACATACCAACAACTAAGGCCAAAGATGAAGAAATCGAAGATTTTTACCAACTTCTGCAGTCTGAAATTGATCAAACATGCAATCAAGATGCACTGATAATTACTGGTGACTGGAATATGAAAGCTTGCAAATAAAGAAGAAGGACTGGTAGTTGGAAAATATCACCTTGATGATAAAAACGACGCCGGAGATCCCATGACAGAATTTTGCAAGACCAACGACTTCTTCATTGCAGGTACCTTTTTCAACAACATAAACGGCAACTGTATATGTGGACCTCACCATGCCAAATACAGAGGAATCAAATTGACTACATCTGTGGAAAGAGATGATGGAAAAGCTCAAAATCATTGGTCGGAACAAGGCCAGGAGCCGACTGCAGAACAGACCGTCAACTGCTCATATGCAAGTTCGAACTGAAACTGGAGAAAATTAGAACAAGTCCATGAGAGCCAAAGTACGACCCTGAGTATATCCCACCTGAATTTAGAGGCCATCTCAAGAATAGATTTGATGCATTAAACACTAATGACTGAAGACTGGACGAGCTGTGGAATGACATCAAGGACATCATACGTGAAGAAAGTAAGAGGCCATCCAAAAACGGGCAAAAAAGAAAAAATCAAAATGGATGTCAGAAGACACTTTGAAACTTGCCCTTGAACACAGAGCAGCTAAGGTGAAATGAAGAAATGATGACGTAAAAGAGCTGGACAGAAAATTTCAAAGGGCTGCTTGAGAAGACAAAGTAAAGTATTATAATGAAATGTGCAAAGACCTAGAGATAGAACACCAAAAGCAAAGAATGTGCTCTGCATTTCTCAAGCTGAAAGAACTGAAGAAAAAATTCAAGCCTTGAGTTCCAATACTGAAGGATTCTACGGGGAAAATATCAAATGACACAGAAGGCATCCAAAGAAGATGGAAGGAATGCAGTCACTGTACCAAAAAGAACTGGTTGATGCTCAGCCATTTCAGGATGTAGCATATGATCAAGAACCGATGGTACTGTAGGAAGAGGTTCAAGCTGCACTGATGGCACTGGCGAAAAAGAAGGCTCCAGGAAATGACAGAATAACAACTACGACGTTTCAACAAACGGATACACCTCTGGAAGCACTTGTTTGCATATACCAAGAAATCTGGAAAACAGCTACCTGGCCAACCAACTGGAAGAGATCCATATTTGTACCCATTCCAAAGAAAGGTGATCCAACAGAATGTGGAAATTATTAAACAATATCATTAATATCACATGCACATAAAATTATGCTGAAGATCATTCACAAGTAGTTGTAGCCACGTATCAACAGGGAACTGCCAGAAATTCAAGTTGGATTCAGAAGAGGATGTGGAACCAGGGATATCACGGCTGATGTCAGATGGATCATGGCTGAAAGCAGGGAATGCCAGAAAGATGTTTACCTGTGTTTTATTGACTACGCAAAGGCATTTCACTTTGTGTATACCAAATTACGGATAACATTGCGAAGAACAGGGATTCCAGAACGCTTAATTGTGCTCATAAGGAACCTGTACTTAGACCAAGAGACAGTTATTTGAACAGAACAAGGGGATACTGTGTGGTTTAAAGTCATAAGGTGTGCATCAGGGTTGTATTCTTTCACCATACCTATTCAATCTGTATGTTGAGCATATAATCTGAGAAGCTGAACTATATGAAGAATGCAGCATCAGGATTGGACGAACACTCATTAACAACCTGTGATATGCAGATGACACAACTTTGCTTGTTGAAAGTGAAGAGGACTTGAAACACTTACTGATGAAGATCAAAGACCACAGCCTTCAGTATAGATTACACCTCAACATAAAGAAAACAAAAATTCTCACAACTGGGACAATAAGCAACATCATGATAAACAGAAAAAAGATTGAAGTTGTCAAGGATTTCATTTTACTTGGATCCACAATCAACACCCATGGAAACAGCAGTCAAGACATCAAATGATGTATCGCATTGGGCAAATCTGCTGCAAAAGATCTCTTTAAAGTGTTAAAAAGCCAAGATGTCATTTTAAGGACTAAGGTGCGCCTGACCTAAGCCATGGTGTTTTCAGTTGCCTCATATGCATGCAGAAGCTGGACAATGAGTAAGGAAGATCAAGAAAGAATCAATGCTTTTCAATTATGGTGTTGGAGAAGAAAACTGAATATACCACAGACTGCCACAAGAACAAACAAATCTGTCTTAGAAGAAGCACAGCCAGAATGCTCCTTAGAACCGAGGATGGCGAGACTTCATCTTACTTATTTTGGATATGTTATCAGAAGGGACCAGTCCCTGCAGGACATCATTCTTGGTAGAGTAGAGGGTCAGCGAAAAACAGGAAGACCATCAGTGAGATGTACTGACACAGCAGCTGCAACAATGGGCTCAAGCATAATAAAGATTATAAGGATGGCGTAGGACCGGGCAGTGTTTCATTCTGTTGTACACAGGGTTGTTATGAGTGGAAATCGACTTCAAGGCACCTAACAACAACATTGTTATTTCATTTATATATGAAATAATTTTTATATAAATTATAATGACTCTGGAAAGCAATATTTATTTCCTGACATTACATATTTAAAAAAATTAAAACCCCCAAACCCCTAGTTTTTAGCTAAGATTATGAAACTAGATCCTAACGGAGAAAGCATTCTTGTCTTAAAAGTGTTAACAATAACTCAGGAAATAATTTTACTTACAAATATGAATTGGGATTGGAATTCTTCAATACATGAGGAAGCACCAACAAGCTGGTGATTGTGGCTTGTGACTGGAAGAGTTTTGAGAGTGAAGTTTTTTCTACAATGAAGTTTCTCTGTTTTCCCCTGTTAAGAATGGTTAATAAAAATCATTGTAGATACTTCTGTCCTGTCTTAAATTTTTATTCCTTTTTAACCTGGAGTAGAGAAATTCATACAGCATTTCTTTGCATGGAAATTGCTTCTAAAAGCCAGTAACCTTTAAATCCTACTGAGATTATTTTAAAAGAACTTTCCGAAAATAATTCTAAAGTTTGTTTGGAAACACAAATTTTCTTAAAAAGACAACAGAGGATATGCCTGACCAGATATAAAAACATATTACATAGTAATAAGTCAAAACAGTGTGCTACTTTCTTAGGACTAGATGGAAAATCTAGAAACAGACCAATAAATGTAAGTCCTTAGGATAAGATTAAAAAAGGAATTTTACAGAAGTGGAGAAAGGCTACAAACCATGTTGTAAAATTCCACTAATTAAGAAAAACTATGATATCTTCTACTATAAAAAACCAAACTCAAACTCATATGTAAAATTAATATAAAAATGAAAACCACAAGGAACTAGAAAAAATACAGTGGATGTTTATATAATCTTAAGGTAGCTAAAGTCCAATAGCAATTAAAAAAAAAAAAAAAAGAATTGACTACATAAAAATATTCTGAATTTCAAAAACAAAAACACCTAAACCTACAACAAGAACTAAAGACAAACAAAACTGTCTGTAATATAGATGGCAGTTAGATGACTCGTAGTCTCAATATATAATATTTTTACAATACAGGAATAAATAGATGACAATAGAAGAGGACATGAATGATTAACTCACAAAATACAAATGTCCAACCAAAAACATGAAAAAATGTAGAAACACACTAGCATTCAAATATAAATTAAGACAATAAGATGCCATTTTCACCTATCAATTTTAGCAAAGGTTAAAAACAAAATTCATACTAAGTGTCAGGATGGACAGACAGGCACTCTTACGCATAGCTAGTAAGAGAGTAGCTTGGTAAGCTTCAGTGGGGACTTTTGGAGATCTGCATAAAAAGCAAAAGCCTTAAAAATATATATCATCTTTGATCCAACAATTTTATTTCCAGGAATTTAGTTTAAGGAAATGATATGCACAAAGATTACGCCACAACAATGTTCATTATAATGCTATTTAGAATAGCGAAAAATAACTTCAATGTTGAGTAGCAAGGATTGTTTATGTAAAATATTGTTTGTATATAGAACTGACTACTAAATGGTCATTAAAAATGTTCTATAAAACTGACACCACTAAGTGCAGGCAAGGATGTGGAACCAGAGGAACTTCCATATGCTGATGGTGGAACTATAAATTAGTAAAAGTTCGCTGAAGAGCTATAGCAATAACCATTCAAGCTGAACATACAGATTCCTCGGCCACAGCAATTCTACTTCTAACAGGAATGTATACATAAGTGCACAAAAAGACATGGACAAAAATGTTTAGATGTACCACTATTCATAACAGTTTCAATGAAAACAACCTGAATGTTCATCAACAGTAGAAAGACGACAGTATGGTTTATTTATATAATGGAATACCATATAGCAAGGATCCTTGGTGGCACAGTGGTTAAGCATTCGGCTGCTAACCAAAAGGTTGCCAGTTCCAATTCACCAGCCACTCCTTGGAAATCATATGAGATAGTTCCACTCTGTCCTATAGGGTCGCTATGAGTCGAAATCAACTTGATGGCAATGGTTTTGGTTTTTTCTTTGTATACAGTGAAGAAAATAAATGGGCCATTACTATATGCAACACTGATAAAGCTCATAAACAAAATGTTGAGGGAAAGCCAGAGTACATACTGTATGACTTCATTTATGTAATTGATTGTGATAGAAGTCAAGCTAGTAGTTACTTTTGGGGTGTAGTGACTAAGAAGGAGCATGAGATATTCACTTTGTTAAAATTCATTGATCTGTACACTTACAATGCGTGTACTTTTCCACATACATGTTATACCTAACACAAAGTTTACTTAAAAAATTGGTATTGTTTCTCTTAAAAATGCAATACACAAATCTGCATCATAATCAGAGAGTGCTTATTAAAAAAGTACAGATTCCTAGATCCCAACTCAAACTTAACTGAATCAAATTCTCTGGGAGTAGGGCATTTCCCGTTGCCATCAAGTTGATTCCGACTCATAGAGACCCTATAGGACACAGTAGAACTGCTCCATAGAGTTTGCAAGGAGCGTCTGGTGGATTCGAACATAGGAGTCTGAATTTTAAGTAAGTTCCCAGACAATTCTTACGTAGACTGAAGTTTAAGAGCCATAGTTGCAGAAAAATATTTAATGTTGTGGAAAGTAGTAGTTAAGAGTGGACTCTGGAGTCAAAATGCATAGGTTCAAATCCAACCTTTGCCATTTAATAGCTTTGCGACCTTGGGAAAGGCATTTCACCTCTCTGGGCCTCAGTTTCTTCATGTGGTAAAAGAATAATAACAATAGTACTTACCTCACACAGTTGTTGGCAGGATTGAGTTAAGATATGCAAAGTGGTTATGACAGTGTCTGGCACATAATAAGCACTATATTAAGTATTAGCTATCATCAAGTGAAAAAAAGAGAAAGAAGCAAACAAAAAAAAGAATATATATATAACATAATCCTATTTTTATAAAAATATCCATATAGAAATATAAATGAATTGATGCACTCACACATAATGGCTGGAAAGATACACATTAATGTGTTAACAGTATTATCTCTGGATTACGTGATTATTGTTAATTTTTATTTTCTTTTTGCGTATCAGTATCATCTAATCTTCTATAATGAATACACTACTTTGTTATAAAAAAATCGCTTTTTCAAAGTTAGTAACTGATAGTTTATTTATTATGCCCACATTTCTTAAGTGCTTTTTAACATTATAGCTAGATGACATCATGAAGTAGGAAAAAACCAAACACAAAAACGTTATAGCAAATTGCACAGGATAGTGCATATTTATTAATAAGGAAGAAAGTGAGGGAGTCTCTACTTGGTCACTCAGGCTTGCAATATATCAACTGCAGAAAGTCAGAAAAACCACACGGGAGCAGGTACATTTCTGGAGTACTTGTTTCCAGCTGTCAGGAAGGAGATATTTTTCAATGGAGACTCATGGTAAGAACCCACGGACTCTCTCTGAATTTTCTACACAGGAATCAAGCAATCAATCAGTCGATAGTTTCTGGAAACAAATATATTTTCAGGTATACGAAGTCAAGAGAAATACTTATGGTGAGGCAGCCAGCCCATGGCACTAGTATCATTGAGAAAAAACAGAATTCAACTAGATTGATAGATTCAACTACATTCTAGATTCAATTTATACAACCTTTTTGTTTTCCTTTTTCTGACTTCTTCTTCTCCTGTTGTACTAGTCTATTTTGGCTTTCTTTTTTTTTAGCTCTACCAAGGCACTGAGCTTGTAAGCACGTGGCTCTCAGAAGTATACTTTGGTCCTGTTCATGGTTATACTCTTGATTTCTGCTCCAGTGTGAGAAGAACTGCAAACTTCAATTCAACCCTCTTATGTTAACCTCCATTTTTTTTTTAGACTCAAATGTTGAGTTATGCTAACTCTAAAAGGCCCTGGGTAATACAAACAGTTAATGTGCTCAGCTGTTAACTAGAAGGCTGGAGGTTTGAGTCCATTCAGAGCTGCACTGGAATAAAGGCCTGGCAATCTACTTCTGAAAAATCACCCATCGAAAACCTGCGAAGCACAGTTCTACTCTGACACACATGGGGTTGCCATGAGTTGGCAGTGACTTGACAGCTACTGGTGGTTTTTAGTCAGTCACCTTCACCAAACTTTAGAAATGTACGAATGTTTATGAGTGGCTACTGGTAAAATCATCCTACTACACGTTACAAAATATGAAGCAGCAGTTTACAAACTTAAAAACTCAAAAGAACAGACTTCAAATGAATAAGCAAACAACAAAAACGTTAGCAAGAGAGGTGAAGGTTCTTCAAAAGTACCAGACTGACACCACCTATCACCAAACCATGAGCCAGGCTAAAACTGAGTAATGATGGTAAGCAGTATTTTATGAACAAACCTGTAAATGAGATGGGGAATCAAAGATAGAAGGTATGACTCCAGGTTTGAGTTTAATATTTGGAGCACTTCTGTCAAAATCTGTCTTCTTAAAGTGCCTTGAACATAACACATCTCCTTTTTTAGGCTCCCACATTCCTGCAGCATTCACATCAAGTCTTTTCATTGCTAATACCCATTTTCTTTTCATGTTTTCATCTGTGGGGAATCTAGAAAAAAATACAAAAAATATTTTTAAATTAAATACTATTGATAAATACCTGAACTAAGGGTGTCTTATTCAACTGTGACTAAACTGATAATTTAACTAGTTTGTTATTACTCTTGGAACTGCAATATTCAGGAAACCATCATGATTCATGCTTTCATATCTTCCAGTTTTAATATTCAAAGTATTGCGCCAATCACGCTACAGACATACCCCTCATTTCAATATTCCTCATATTATGAGGAAGACAAGTTTCAAAGAATATTTAATACTTTACAGTAGGATCCACATTGAAGATTTTTATTCATCTAGAGATGATGGAGAATATCACTTGGCCATTTTTCTATCTGAAGATGTATCTACACTTTATCCCCAACGAACAGGGTCCCTTGCACTTTCACTCTTCTAGCAAGAGAAAAGTGCTTAATACAGCATTTAATACACAGCAGGTCTATAAATGCTCAGTGAACAAAGAGAACAGCTGCAGAATTTGGGATTCTGAAGATGGGAACTATTTTGAGAGATCCAGAGCCCAATGGTCGTTATCTTTTCCAATTTTACAAATTGGTTCAAGTATTTTTTGGAATAAGGTAAGGTATACATACTTCTTTTTAATTTCCTATTACCTAGCAAAGTAGTCATCAGATCTTTCTTCACTCTGTAGCACAACCTCTGGCACAAAAGCAGTAAAATAAACCCCTATCAACTGCCCCATAGGGTTTCCAAGGCTGTAATCTTTACAGAAGCAGACTACCACATCTTTCTCCCAGAGTGGCTGGTGGGTTGGAATCGCTGACATTTCGATTAGCAGCCGAGTGCCTTAACCACTGTACCACCAGGACTCCTTAAATAAATAATTATTAAATCTTAGTACTCTCCTGCGGTTGTCAGAATGCCTAAAATACTAAATTAGGACTACCCTGATTTATCTGCAATATCTTTTGAAGAACCTTTGGTCTGAACTCATATTTTTTCCCTAAAACCTAAGCTTGATCTATCTCTAAACAGAAAAGACAATGTATCTGGGCAAAGACCATTCAGATTTTAAACTACATGTAAACAACACTGAATTTCTTTGAAGGCATTTAAAATGCAAAGTAATAATAATAGCAAAAGTGAGTTTGATGTTTTTGGTTAACCAGTCTCTCACTCCTCAGCAGGTATCTTAAACTTCTTAATTAATTATAAAAACCTAAAGGTATCGCTGCCACTTCAAATTTAACTAAAAAAGGTTATTTAAAAAGAACTTGGAAACTAAAGTTTAAAATTCAAGATTTAAGTATAAGTAGTTTTTCATAACAGTCAAAAGTACTTGGCTTAACTATAGCAAAATCTTACACGTGAAATGTCAATCCTTTTAACTTGGAATTTGGTAAACAGCGAGAAGCACATCCAATGGCCGAGCAACATTTCACCATGATTTTAGCAACTCATGACAAAACTGAAAGAAAATTAAAATGGCAAGTTAGTAACTTCAAAGCTAATGTGGAACACATTTACGGTTCCCAGTATGTTTTAGGAAACGTGAACTCATCATGTTAGAAAGCCCAAGGCAAATATTTTCTTCCAACACCAGGTAGTTTTGCTCATAAAAATTTCCAGGGTCGTAGCTCATTAATAAGGAGAGTAATACTTAGCTATGTACCCTGAGGCGCCTGATTTCAATTTTGTTAGATTATCTTTCACCGGTACTAAAGGCGTCACGTTCCCTCCTGCCATAAGAACTCTGCACACGCCTGGCATGCCATCTCACTCCTACTCTTCCTTCAGCTCCCAGCTCACGTCGCTTCCCCAGGGAAACCTTCCAATACCCAAATTAAATTGATCCTCTCTCTCTCACAGAACACCTACCTCTCCTTCTTAGCACTTCTCAAAGTTGTAATCTTACATTTGTTTCAGTGAGCTTCTAATTAATATTTTTCCTCCCCCATCAGTCTCTGAGTTCCATGAGGGCATGGTGGGGCGTGTTTTTTTCTTTTTACCCCCTCGGTTTAACTCGTGATTGACACATAGTAAATATTTATATTTTGAATGAATGAAGAGCAAGTAAGGGGATGAGGTTCACGCTTCTCTGGGGAAAAGCAGTTCGAAGAGCTGGCCAGCGCCGCGACGTCGATCAACAGCGCGCGCTCCAGGAGCCGCTCGGAATCTAGAGGCGGGATTCAGCTCCGCCCTTTCTCTAGGCCCCCGTACGCCTGAAGGGGACTGAGGGAGGGGCCGCCCTGTCACAGGTGCTGATGCGGCCGAAGAGCGTCCCTTCCTCAGGGGCTGCCCGGCGTCTCCGCGCCGCTGCGGTCCTCCTCGCCCCGAACCACGCCTCGGGACTTGGGCGGATAGCGATGGGGAAAAAAGAAGAGGCAACCTAAGAATTATTACCGTTAGCAGAGGAGATAGCAAACAACGTCGACGACAGAGGTTGCGTCTCCCTTCGCTTCCGCCCCGTCGCCCCGAGAACCGGAAATCCGGCTGCCCCGGGTCACATGCTCACCCGCCATATTAGCTCCGGTGACTGTTGCCGCGGGAGGGGGTATGCTAGAGTGGCGCCGGCTCTCTGGGCGTGGTTTTCATCCTGGGGGAAGGGTCCGTGGAGTGTGAGGGGAGGTGGAGGACATGGCGGCGACGGCGCGGGAAGATGGCGCCTCCGGCGAAGAGCAAGTGCGGCGGGGCTGCGAGCATTATGACAGAGGATGTCTCTTGAAGGTGACAGCTTCAATGGGCTCTTCCCAGAAGAGCTTCTGTCGGGCTGGGCTGGGGGCGGGGTGGGCCAGGTGGTTACGCTAGAGCTTAAGTTCGTGGGTAGGCTGTCAGGATACCTTCTCTTCCACTTCGAACTGGGTTCCTGCTGTAGAAAACGTCTTTGGCAAGGCGGCCATAGGCGCAACTTTGCTTCCCTGCTTTATATTTGGCAAGCAAAATCCTTTTTTGCTTGGGAAGAGCCTGAGGCAACCTCGGGCTTTTGCTGGGCTTTTTCGAACCCAGAACTATTTCCAGGTGTATGATGAAATACTGGAAAGGGGATACACAAGTGGAGAATCATACGATTTCAGCTCCTGTAGTAAATTAAGTTTTGCAAGCTGCCAGCCTCATTTTAGAGTCAATGCGTATGCCTGAAGCTGCCAAGGAGAAAATAGGAAGACTAGCATGTAATTGGCATTAATTAGGAAGTTAAGTATGCATAAGGAGGTGAATGTATTATTACTTATGCTGTTTAGCTTGAGAAAACTTCATAGTCAATCTAGAATTTTTAAAATTGACATCCACCCAATTAAAGTTTCTAGATTTTTTTTTTGCAAGAAACAGTATAAAGATTTTACTTGACAGTTTGAGACTTGGAGTCTCATAGTCTTAACCCCAAAGCTTATGTCTGCTCCTTAGTAGCCCTGTAATTTTGAGCAAGCTACTTCCGGTATGTAAAATAGAGATGACAGAAGCTTCTGCTTCATAGGAAAAGTATGAGGATTAAATGCTTGTGCACATGTAGTGTCTGTTGTTGTTGGGTGCCATCGAGTCGATTCTTACTCGTAGCGATCCTGTAGGACAAAGTAGAACTGCCTCATAGGATTTCCAAGGCTGTAATCTTTACAGAAACAGACTGCCACATCTTTCTCCTGCAGAGAGGCTGGTGAGTTCAAACCACTGACCTTTCAGTTTGCAGGTGAGTGCTTAACCACTGTGCCACCAGGGCTCCTTGTATAGTGTTTAGCAGGAGTCATTCCCTGGAGTGAAAACCAAAACCAAATCCACTGCTGTCAGTCGATTCTGACTCGTAGTGATCCTCTAGAACAGAGTAGAATTGCACCATAGGGTTTCCAAGCCTGTAATCTTTACAGAAGCAGATTGCCACATCTCTCTCTCATGGAGCAGCTGGTGGGTTCCAACCACTGACCTTATGCTTAACAGCCAAATTCTTAACCACTTTGCCACTAGGCTTTTTTCTCTAGAATGAGTAGACTACCGTTACCATATTTTTTTTTTAAGCGTCTCACTGCACTAATCATCCCTGTTGGTCACTGACCAAAGTCAATGGAAAGAAGTGGTAGTCTCAGGCCTGTAAGGACAACCTAAAGTCTTTTTTGTAGGCCATGATTTGCTCCACTGCTCCAGTGTACTGGTTGAAGCTCTTTCAACGTTAATCATTCACTAAGAGTTAGTGTAAGGAAATTGGATGCTATCCTTATGATTCCATTTCTACTGAGATATTCTGTTATTATTTCAAACTTGAAGTTTAAAACTGAATTCGGCAGCCTGACCTTATGCTCCCTCCCACCCAAGTCCCCCATTAGAAATCAGTCAGCTATATCTGTATTTCATAGCTCTAAGATACCTCATTCAGTGTCAAACATTTTTTTGCCCTCCTCTACCTCTTCCTTAAATACCAGAGGCCAAGTGAGGAGCTTCAAGGAGGGAGTAATCAACTGCATCACATGCAGCTGTTTGAGCAAAGGGGAATGAAAAATGAACTCTGAATTTGTCAAGGAGGCGGTGTCATGGATTGAATTATGTCCCCCCAAAAATGTGTTATCAGTTTGGCTGGGCCATGATTCCCGATATTGTGATTTTCGTATATGTTGTAAATCCTACCTCTATGATGTTAATGAGGGAGGATGGGCTGCAGTTGTGTTAGTGAGGCAGGACTCAATCTACAAGATTGGATTGTGTTTTAAGGCAATTTCTTGAGATATAAAAGGAAGAAGCGAGCAGAGAGAGAGGGGGACCTCATACCACCAAGAAAGCAGTGCCGGGAGCAGAGCGCGTCCTTTGGACCTGGGATCCCAGCGTGGAGAAGCTCCTAGTCCGGGGGAAGATTGATGAGAAAGCGGATAAAAGAGAAAGCCTTCCCCTGGAGCTGACACCCCAATTTGGACTTTTAGATTACTGTGAAGAAATAACATTTCTCTTTGTTGAAGCCACCCACTTGTATTCCTGTTACAGCAGCACTAGATAATTAAGACAGGAGATCGCTGGTATTTTTGACGAGAGGTGTTTCAGTAGAGAGAGAGGGCAATGCCTAATTGGAGAGCTTCAAGAGAAAATGGAAGGAATGGAACTGATGATAGTGCTTTTAGACATTTCTTGGAGTTTTGCTGTAAAGGAGAGCAATAAGATGAGTCTGTTTTGCTGGGAGATGTGGGATCATAGTTTGTTTTTTTTAAGATGGGAGATGTTGCAGCATGTCTGTATACATTTGGGGATGATCCAGAAAAGTGGGAGCATTTTATAATGCAGGAGTGGGAGGGGAAAACTGTAGCAGCACTGTCCTTGAGTAGCCAGAGTGGGGATGGGATCCAGTGCACAAGTGGAGGAGTTGATCTTAGATGGAAGCATACACTGTAGACTGTAACAGATGGGGAGGCACAGCGTGAGGTACATTTGCATGTAGGTTTATAGAGTTTGTAGGAGGATGTGTAGATGTTCTCTTTTTGATTACTTCTATTTTCTTAGTAAAATAAGAAGCAAAATCATCAGCAGAGTTCAAGGAGGAGCGAAGAGGTATTAGAGGTTTGAAGAGAGGGGAGAAGATGTGAAATAATCATCTAGTTCCAAGGTCCTAAACTTTAGAAAAATGAGGGTATTGACTGGGGAAATATGGAATTCCAGAACACTTAATTGTGCTCATGAGGAACCTGTATATAGACCACGTGGCAGTTGTTCCAGCAGAGCAAGGGGAGACTGCATGGTTTGAAATCAGAAAAGGAGTGTGTCAGGATTGTATCCTTTCACCATACTTAAGACTCAATATGTATGGTGAGCAAATAATCCAAGAAGCTGGACTATATGAAGAAAAATGTAGCATCAGGATTGGAGGAAGTCTCCTTAACAACCTGTGATATGCAAAGATACAACCTTGCTTGCTGAAAGCTAAGAGGATTTGAAGCACTTACTGATGAAAATCAAAGACTACAGCCTTCAGTATGGATTACACCTCAACAGAAAGAAAACAAAAATCCTCACACCCGGACCAGTAAGCAACATCATGATAAATAGAGAAAATACTGAAGTTGTCAAGGATTTCATTTTACTGGGATCCACAACCAATGCCCATGAAAGCAGCAGTCAAGAAATCAAACGACATACTGCACTGGGAAAATCTGCTGCAAAAGACCTCTTTTTTTTTTTTTTTTTAAATTTTATTGTACTTTAAGTGAAAGTTTACAATTCAAGTTAGTCTTTCATACAAAAATTTATACATGCATCGTTATGCGACCCTGATTGCTCTCCCTATACTGTGACAGCACACTGCCCCTTTCCACCCCTGATTTCCCGTGTCTATTCAACCAGCTGCTGACCCTCTCTGCCTTCTCATCTCACTTCCGGAAGGAACTGCCCATTTAGTCTTGTGTATCTACTCAAGCTAAGGAGCACACTCTTCATGAGTATCATTTTATGTTCCATAGTCCAGTCTAATCTTTGAAGAGTGGGCCTTGGGAATGGTTTTAGTGCTGGGTTGATAGTCCAGGCGCTATGCTTTCTGGGGTTCTTCCAGTCTCAGACCATTAAGTCTGGTCTTTTTACTAGAATTTGAGTTCTGCACCTGACTTTTCTCCTGCTCCATCAGAGAGACTCTGTTGTGTTCCCTGTCAGAGCGGTCATTGGTGGTAGCCGGGCATCATCTAGTTCTTCTGGTCTCCAGCTAATGCAGTCTCCAGTTTATGTAGCCCTTTCTGTCTTTTGGGCTAATACTTCCCTTGTGACTTTGGTGTTCTTCATTCTCCTTTGCTCCAGGGGGGTTGGGACCAATTGATGCATCTTAGCTGGCCGGTCGCTAGCTTTTAGGACGCCAGACGCCACTCATCAAAGTAGGCTGCAGAACATTTTCCAAAAGACCTCTTCCAAGTGTTAAAAAGCAAAGATGTCACTTTGAGGACTAAGGTGCACCTGACCCAAGCTGTGGTATTTTAATTGTCTCATATGCATGTAAAAGCTGAATGATGAATAAGGAAGATTGAAGAAAAATTAATGCATTTGAATTATGGTGTTGGTGATGAATATTGAAGGTACCATGAACTGCCAGGAGAACGAACAAATTTGTCTTGGAAGAAGGACAGCCAGAATGCTCCTTAGAAGCGAGGATGGTGAGGGTTCATCTCACATGCTTTGGACATGTTATCAGGAGGGACCAGTCCCTGGAGAAGGACATCATGCTTGGTAAAGTAGAGGGTCGGCCAAAAAAAGGAAGACCTTCAATGAAATGGATTGACACAGTGTCTGCCACAAGGGTCTCAAACATAGTAAAGATTGTAAGGATAGTGTAGGACTGGGCTGTGTTTCATTCTCCTGTACATAGGGTCGGTATGAGTTGCAGTCGACTCATCAGAACTTAACAACAACAGGACTTCAGAGTGAGACCAGTTGGTATGATAATGTTTTTTTCTCTAGCCATATTCAGCTATTCCTGTATAGGTAGAGAAGGATAGAGATAGATTTAACCAAAATTGGGGTTTTGCTAGGTGGGTATGTAGAGGGAGAAGGGATGAGCGAGTTAGGGTGCATGCAAGGGGAGAATTGGAGTTAGGAAGATAAGAGGTAGTAGTTAGAGAATTTCGTGTTTGAAATTGAGATACAAAGAGGGTGCTGTTCTTATTCTAGAGCAGCTAAAGTGTGGTGAATGAACCCCTAGAGGTCTCTGAGATCCTTTCAGGGCCTCCACAAGATCAAAGTTTGTACTGATACTAAGGTATTGTTTGTTTTTTTCAGTGTCTTGACATTTGCACCGATAGTGGGAAAGCAATGATGTGTAAAACTGCCCTTAGTGCAAATCAGGGCAGTAGCACTGAGCTGTACTATACCTGTAGTTAAAAGCCAGTTTCACTTAATATCATTGATGAAGCAATAAAATTACTAATTTTGATAAAATTATTTGATAAATTTCACCCTCTGAATACATGTCTTTTTAATACTGTTTGATGGAATGGGAAGTTTTCATCAAGCACTTATGCAAACTGAAATATGATTGTCTTAAGGAAAAGCACTTATGCAATTGAGTTGCAAGCTGAACTAGTCACTCCGTTGAACAACGTTTTTTTTTAACTTGAAAGAACTGTGATTATTCAGAATTGGGTATTTAGCAACCTTTTCTTGAAAAGGAAGGAAATGAGACTGTCACTTCAAGGGAAACAGTTGACAGTATTTGTTGCCAATGATAAAATTTGAGCTTTTGCCTCAAACTTAGGATTTTGGAAAACTTATATTAGTCACTGTGAGCTTGAAAACTTCCCAGTACCTAAAGACTTTTCTGATGAGATGAGTAGTGATACTAATGAACGTGATTTTTTTTATATTATATGTTAAAACCCATGAACATTTAGAAGTTCTGTATAAGCCAGTGAACTGGTGTTCTCCAAATGTATGCGTGGGTAAAAGATACATGCAAAGTACAAGATACACCATATCAATTTTAATGTAAAAGGAAGAAAAGTTCATTGATAGGATTTCAAATTCCACATTGCAACTCACCTTTAAGAAACTACCACTTGTTGAGTTTTGGTCTAGTATCGGAAAAGAATATCCATAGTTACCTGAAAAGGCTGTTTAGAATACTCCTCCCTTTGCAGCTACATGTTTGTGTGAGACCAGAGTTTCTTCATGTACTTCAATCAAAACAACATATAACTGATTGAATGCAGAAGAAAATACGAAAATCTAGCTTTTTTTTGGGAAAATCCAGTTATTATTAAAATGTCTTATTTATGGGTTTGTTATTTCTGTTTTAAACAGAAGTAATCCTTAATATTTTTTAAAATCAGTTTTAATTGATTACATGGTAAATATCAATAGATGTAATCCACTAAACAAAAACTCTGTGCTGTCCTTAGTATTTCTTAAGAATGTAAAGGGGTCCTGAGACGAAAATGTTTGACAACCACGGTTCTCTTTATGACTGTGAGAGTATGTGGTTGAGGAGTCTTGAAGAACAAGGCCATCGTAAGTGAGAAATTCAAGGAACTGAGAGTTCAGGATATTGGAGGGATTATCAATGTGGATGTGCAGATCACTAAGAATTAGGATAGGAATAATGTTGGAGATGGAGCCAGTTAAGTGTTAAAATCTTTAAGGAATGAACTGTGTATGTTATGGTAAGTCACAACATAGGAAGGTTTCAAAAATGGGTGGATTTGCAAGGTCACAGTGTACTAGAAAGTACTGGCCTAGAAACCTCATGATGTACTAGTTAGGGTAAAGTTAAGTTGCTGTAAGGAGCCCTGGTGGCGCAATGGTTAAGTGCTGTGCTGCTAACCAAAAGATCGGTAGATCAAACCTACTAGCTGCTTCGTGAGAGAAGAGACCTGGCAATCTGCTCCCATAAAGGTTACAGCCTAGGAAACCCTATGGTCCATCCAAGGTGGGTTGCTGCCATGTCCAGGTTTTATCTGATGGAAAAGAGAAAGGGAGCATGGAGGAGGAGGCATGCCCAGTTTCTTAATACTCAGGCCCAGAAGAGGCACTGATTTCATCTGTTTGTATTCTGTTGGTAAGAACTTGGTCATTTTGCCACAGCTCACAGCAAGGGAGTCTGGGCGTTCAGATACCCAGGAAGGAGAGAATAGATTTTGGTGGACAAGCGGCAATCTTTGCCCCTCTTGAAAGTAAGGGCTGTTTCTTACATTTATTGCACCCTGTATAATATCAGATATATAGTTGGTGATAAATAAATATTAGTGAACTAAGAAAGTTTTTATAATTTTTAACGTTTAGGGGTTTAAGTATGTAAAGGAGTTTATCGGAAAATGTTTAAGAAGAGGACTCCTATCTGGCATTTAGGACTGAGAATGAGGTTAGGGTGTTGTGGATTAGTTTTCAGGCTAGGGATTTCCATCCTTCATGCTCCTTTTGTCTTTAAGGACAAGGTTGTGTTCAACTTCATACAGATGTGTAGATGTTGAAGGGAGTAGACACTGAATAAAATATGCCATGAAACAGTGAAAAGTTGTTTTGGATCAGTTTCTTAACTGATCTATGGGTTATAATATTTGACCTTATTCCAGAAGAAGAAGGAAGAAATTTTCTTTTGGTATTACAAACTTGTCTTCTCTCTTCTTATAACCTTTTTTTCTCCCCTGTGGGTTAGGCGCCTTGCTGTGACAAGCTTTATACTTGTCGGTTGTGTCACGATAACAATGAAGACCATCAGCTAGACCGCTTTAAAGTAAAGGAAGTGCAGTGCATAAACTGTGAAAAAATTCAACATGTAAGATTTCATGACATTTCTATTTCATTTCTATTTTTTTACTAAAGTGGTTTGAAAAAAAATTTACTCAAGTATTGCAAATAAGACCTCTAACTCTTAGAGTAAGCAATGTCTTTGGTTTAGATGTTTAAGGATTTCTAAAAATAAAATTTCATATACTTTAATATAAATTCTGGATATTCAAATGTTAATTCAAAATGTTTCGGTAAATTTATTTCAATTTCTGTCTTTTTATAGGCCCAGCAGACTTGTGAAGAATGTAGTACATTGTTTGGAGAATATTATTGTAGTATATGCCATCTGTTTGACAAAGACAAGAAGCAGTATCATTGTGAAAACTGTGGAATTTGTAGGTACTGTATGTAAACTGTTGTTTTGTAATTGCCTTGAATGTATCTGTGCAAGAATAATTTCTAGAATCAAATGTATTGGGATATAATTTACATTTAGTAAAATTCATTCATTTTATATGTCCAGTTCAGTGAATTTTGGCAAATGTATATATACATCGGTATTGCTACTACTACAATCAAGATATGTAACATTTCCATTATCCTAAAGAGTTTCTTCATTTTCTTTTTTGCAGTAATTTAATTCGCACATCTGTTGTGTGGCTATTTTTTATTTTGAGATATGAAATACACTTTTACTTAAAGTGCTTTGTAGACAACTGAGGTGGAAAATTGGGATAGAGTTTTCCTTTTGAAAAATTAGATTTTTTTTTAATTACCAAAAAATAAAGCCTGATTTTATAAAATTGGAAAATACAGAAAAATAGAAAGAATAAAAATAAAACACAGTCCAGCCACTCATTGTCAAGCTATTATTGACATGTCAGTGTATAAGGAGTTTCTTTCTGTCTAAAAATTCGGAAGTATTTGATATGTACAGATGCATATATTCAACATATGTATGTTATGAAGTATGTTAATACAATAAACAAGTCACCTAATTTAAGAAGTAAAATGTTACCAATATTGTTCAAGCTCTTAGTGTTCCATCCTTGTCCCCACTGGAGATAATGTCTGTCTTGAGTTTTCTAGATCACTCTGTTGCTTTTGCTTTCTGTAGTTTGTTTTTAAGAAACAAAGTACCAAAAGGTGCAGAAATCATAAGCAAGCAACTTTATGAACTTTAACAAAGCAAATACGGCTTTGTAACTACCACCCAGATAAAGAAGTAGGACATTCATAGCACCTGAGTACCCTCTATTTTGCCCCCTCCAAGTCAGTACACTCCCCCAAAGCTAACTACTAGTCTTTTTGAGCTTTTTATAAATGGAATCATACAGTACATGCTCTTTTGTGTTTTGTTTTATGTTTTAAGGCAATGTCATTGGGTACTTTGTATTTAGAATATTTATTTTTTCTCTATAATTGGCCCATTTATTATTATATAGTCTTCCTTTTTATCTTTAGTAATGTTTCCTGCCCTAAAATCTACTGTATCTTTATCAACTTTCTTTTGATTACTTTTTGTATGTACACTGTTTTCCATTCTTTTATCTCTAAACATTTTGTGTACTTGTATTTAAGGCACATGTCTTATAGAACAGCGTATAGTTAACATTGTATTTTTTCATTCCAGTTTGGTAAAGCTTCTGCCTTTTAATTAGAGTGTTCTGTCCATTTGTTATTAATGTAATTATGATATATTTGTGTTTAAATCTACAATTTTAGTATTTTCTATTGCTTTAATGTTTGTCTTCCTCCCCCCCCTTTCTTTTGGATTAATCAGCTGTTTTTTTATTTCATTTCTTTTCTATTCATTTATTAGTTATACATTCTTTCATTATTTTTTTGGACAATGCAAGGACCTTAAACGCTAAAATGAGTTTTATGCTATTGTTATCATGTATTTTAATCTGTGTATTTAAATTTTTTTAAGACAGTAGTGTTTTGCGCAGTCAGTATTCCTTTAGATTTACCTACATATTTATCATTTTTGTTGCTCTTCATTCCTTTTTTGCATCTTCATGTTTATCTTTGGGGTTATTTTTCTTCTTGAAGCAATCTCTTTAGTGACATTCAGTTTTTTGTTTCTTTGAAAATGCCTTTATTTTGCCTTAACTTTTGAATGTTATCTTTGCTGTGTATAGAATTTTAAGTTGACAGTTATTTTCTTTCAGCACTTTAAAGATATTCTGGTTCCATGGTTTCTATTTAAAAGCCACCTGTCAGGAAAAATTATTGCTCTTTGGAGGTAATGTGTCTTTTTTCCCCTTGCTGTCTCTGCTTTTAAGTGTTTCTCTTTTGTCATTAGGTTTTAGCAGTTTTCTCAAGATACGTCCAGGTGTATGTGTAATATTTATGGCTTGGAGTTTGTAGAGTTTCTTGAATTTGTGGCTTGATGTCTTTTCTTAGTTTTGAAATATTCTTGGCCAGTATCTCTTCAGATAATGTTTCTGCTCCATTCTCTCCTTTCTTTCTGGGGCTTCAGTCACAGACCTTTTACTACGTCCCATATCTCACTTACATTTTTTGTTTTTTCAGTATTTCTCTCCTTTTTTCCCCTTCGTGCTTAAATTGGATAGTTCTATTGATTTATCTTCTGGATCACTTATCCTCTGTTCTCCTGAATAACAGACCTAAGAGAATAATGAAAATGTATAACTAACAAGCTTATAGAGAAGAAGCTGAAATAATTTACTATTAAACCTACTGAGTATTTTATTTCATTTTGTTTTTCTTTAGTTATAGAATTTACATTTAATTTCTATCTCACTGTTGATAGCTTCCTATTTTCAGATGAAATTCTTCATCTTTTTATTTTCTTGAACGTATTAATCACAGATATTTTGAAGGTGTTGTCTCATAACTCCAGCATCTTGATTACTTGTGGGTCTGTCCTGTTAACAGTTTTTTTCCCCTGGTGTCTGGTCCTTTGGTTTTGCCTTTTGGCATGTTTGGTATTTTCTAAATTGATTACTAGTGTCATAGAGTAAAGACCCGTACTCTGCTTAAAGTAAAAATAAAGAGTTTTATTTTATTGAAAGAAAAACCACTCAAGCGGGGGACACGCTAGATCTCACAAAGAAAACCAGCGCTCTGGTGATGAACAGTTTTGTGGGGATAGTTACAGGCCTAAACTAGGAGCTTAGGTTACAATATTCTGACTGTTTGCTAAGCAGTTAGAGCAGTGGGAGGCAGGACATCTCGAAGCGAGGCTTTTGCTAGGAATTGGTTTATAGAGCATATGTGGGCTAAGGGGACTGGACACCATACATCATTGCAGAGGTATGTGCCGACAAGGGCGGGGGTTAATGGTTGATTGTAGACCAGGTCAGCTTCAGCTTGAAGTCCTTTGAAATGTAAAGATCAGTCATCTGGTTGCGGGGGAGTGAGTTAGAGCCTAGGTGATTACAGAATAGATTTTCTGAGAGCAGATTGTTAAGATAACAGGCTTAAGGCAGAATCATTTCCTGAGGACAGCTTGCACAAAGGGTTTTGATAGCCATTTGAGCAACAACCCCCAGGGAGCATTCTGCTGATACTCCTTTGGCTTAATCACAGAAAAACATTTCTTTAGCAAGATTAAGTGTTTACGAAGGTTAACTGTTGCTAGGACAAAAGCTGACCTTAACAAAAGGAAGTCAGGCCCAAACCTCAAGTCAGCTATTTCAGATTCATCAGACACCTTGATTTTTAAATTCTCTTACACATTCCCTCCTTTTGATCAAGGATATCGGGAGAAATTCTTTGATCAGTTTATTGACCACTATCCTGAAAGAAGGCTTTCTTCTGCATGGACTTCAAGCATGTGATGATTTTGGATGGCTGCTTGTTTATCAAGCCTTTAAGACCCCAGATGCTATGAATATAAAGAGGTAGCTGGCACCATCCCACATCTTCACCATGCCATAGCTTTAGCCTCTTGCTTCTGTGGTTTCCTTATGCGAGGGTCAGTGTAGGGCAAGGCCACATCAGTGGAATAGCCTGGCTTCTGAAGAAGACCTCCTCAGGGAGGGAGCTCGAGTTTGTCTGAAATATAATTGTTTTTAATGTACATATTTCTTTTCATAGGCATTAAATTGGTTTTCTGAGTTATAACATTGGATGTAAGTTTCAGACAGCATTTGATTGTTCTAGTGATGATTATAACAACAATAAGTATCATTAAATCAGTTAACAGCATCGATCTGATCCATGAGCTAGTGTCTTTTGGCAACCAGTTGAAGATACCAGACCAATCAATTAGGAACCAGAATCTTCTTTGTGTAACCAAGTAGCTGTTTGGTGTACTGCTTCAATATCCTGTTCTACTTGGCCTGAGGTATTAATCCGTATACAACATGAGGTGTTAGCGATTGCACAAACCCTACCTTGTTGTGCTAGGATGAAATATAGAGGTAGTCTATTGTGTAAAACTACTTTAGCTAGAGAATCTAAAGATTGTTATAAGTTGCTCATTCCATCATCGATGTCATTGGCTATATTCTTCATGGTGGCAGAAACATTTATGAGTGACCTTTCTAGTTCAGCTACCCTGTAGAAAGAAAAAAACGATCTAAGGATCTATATCCCATGCCAGGATTTAATTGAATAGGATATTAGTACCCATAGGTGTCTGTCTCTCTCTTAATTCTGATAAGCAATTTTAGGGAACTAGCCCAATGTAAGCTTTCATTTTGTGAATGGAGGTCTAAAGGTACTCTACGCTGTCCAAGGGTGCATTGGCTCATCGTGTCCCACCCACCTAGATAGAGTAATGTTCATGTGTAGGGCTCATTACTTGAATTTCTTTTTGTTTTTTTTTTAAAGTGGGATAATCTGATTGTTCACATAAAAATGCATATCTGTACAGAGCACAAATAATGTTATTTCCAGTATGATTGTGTGGGAAGGGAATGTTTTGATTAGCTTGTTCAAGCCAATGTTCGTTTTAAAGAATTGTTGTAAATAGATAATCGTCCCATTATTGAAGGGTCCTAGAGTCTAGTAAAAAGGGGGGGGAGATGAATCATTTTTATTTGCAGCCAGGTAATTGCTTTGCTTGATAAAATCCCAAAGTATCTAGGGTATTCTCTGTGTTGCAGTGACTAGCTAACTTGGGCAAACATGAACACCTTTGTGTTTTTCAAAGCAAGCTCTCAAGTGTTCCATGACCTGGTTGAGTGTTATGGGTTGGGTTAAATTAAAGCATAATGCCCGTGTTGAGCTAGCAATCCAGGAGTATGCCATAATCTTAACTCGTATGGCTCGCTTAAAGGTGATGTTGTGGTTAACAGTAGCATTGGGTATAAGACTATAATTTCATATAAGGGATGCTAATGGGTCTTTATTTTGATGCCCAGGTTGTGGAGAGGGATGACAGATCCAACATTGAGTCAAGTTTCTGGTATTGGCTACTGCTTGGTATAATCTCATTCTCATGCCAGGCTTCAATGGGAATTGTGAGCATGAGAGAGAGAAACCGCAAGAGAACCTTCATAGTGTAGGAAAACTGCCCCAAAATAATATATATAAGAGCACAAAGAATACAAATTATGGCAATAATGAAATAGGCTCCTTCAGTGATTAGTGTCTAAGGTGGTATAAGAGCCGTCAAAAGTGATAACAGAAAAATAGTTACAATGCTAAAAGCAAATAGGTATATTAAGAGTTCTGTGTTGCACCTAGCATAGGAACTGAGAGGTGAATAACCTTTGCCAGTCAATAAAATCTAACTTACAGAATAAAGGTACTTCAAAGACTATCAGTATTAGGCAAGGTGTAACAATTTCAAGAGCTGACATAGGGGATTACTAAAAACCACCAAGAAATCATACAAAAAATGTGCAGTACAAAGGAAAATACTAAAAATTAGGAAACAAAGTCCATAAAGTCGAAATTTTGTGGTATCTCGCGTGGATCTTGTTCCGTGATCTTGCTTTCAGCCGTCTGCTTCTGGCGTGATTGTCTACTTCTGGCCACTGGGGCAGTTAAATTTCATTTTGAGCCCCTCAGCTGGTTGGACAGTTCAGACAGAAGCTGTGGTCTTCTTTAACTGGGAGAGATAAATTCACGTCTTAACTTCCTGTAATTTAGCAGCACAAGGATTAGTGAGAAGGACTAGGTAAGGTCTTTTACATCGAGATTTGAGAGAATCTTTTAATTGGTGTCTTCCAGTTATCACTCTCTAGGTTGAATATTAGACAATGTAGATACTTCTTGCTTTCAACTGTCAAAAGTTTCTTTAACTTGTGTAAAGTACTGTTTAAAATATTGGGTCAAAGATTGACAATATTGATACAGGCCAGGCTGAATTAGATTTGATTCAGGGCAAGTTGTCCAGTATGGGAGGGTCATGAGCCATCCAGTAATCTTATGAGGAGTCAATTTGTGAAGTGCAAATACAGTAGTTATTTAATTTAAATGGACCAGTAGTAACACTTTAGTCCAGGGCAACTGTAAAGGTTTAGAAAGTTTTGCTAGTTGAGTTTTTATTATACCATTAGTTTTTTCGGCTAGACCAGAAGATTGGGGATGGTAAGGACAATGAAGTCTCTGAAAAATAGGGAAGATTTTGCATATATCTTTAATTATTTGACCAGCAAAATGGGTGCCTTGATCATTACAGAGGATCCTTGGGGCTCCCCAAGTGGGGATGATAATTTCAGCAAAGGTGGCAGTGGCTTGATGACCCAGGAAAGCTTTTACCCAGTGAGAAAAATCTACAGATCATTCCTAATACAAATTTTTAACCATTGAGAGTAGAAGGAAGTTAGATGAAATCAATCTGCCATTCAAGCATTGGTTCTGAAAGAGAGGGAATCTCCTAGACGGAGCTTTATAAGGTTTGCGTGAATTAAATTGAGAGCAAATTGGACATTAGGAAGCCACTTGTTTGACACTTTCATCAAAGTGCCCCCATGAATATTTCCTTAAAATTTCTGTTTTTATCTCTTCCCAAATGGGTATTCGTATGAAATGCTTCCAGCATAGGGATTTGCAAAGATTCAGGGAGAACTAAGTTCTCATTAGGGCCCATTCATATCCCAGAGGTCCGAAAAGCTTGACTTCGTCCACGTCACTAAGGTTAGCTTCATTTGCTGATGTGGCACGACTCAAAATGAGAAGAAACAGCTGAAAACATCCATTAATAATCGGAACGAGGAATGTACGAAGTATGAATCTAGGAAAATTGGAAGTCAAAAATGAAATGGAATGCCTAAACATTGATATACTAGTCATTAGTGAGCTGCAGTGGACTGGTATTTGCCATATTGAGTCAGACAGTCATATGGCATACCATGCCAGGAATGATAGCTTGAAAAGGAATGGTGTTGCATTTATCATCAAAAAGAATATTTCAAGCTCTATCCTGAAGTATAAAGCTGTCAGTGATAGAATAATATCTGTACACTTACAAGGAAGACCAGTTAACGTGGCTGTTATTGAGATTTACACACCAGCCAGTCACAAAGCCAAAGATGAAGAAATTGAAGATTTTTACCAACTTCTGCAGTCTGAAATTGATTAAACATGTAATCAGGATGCATTGATCATTATTGGTGATTGGAATACAAAAGTTGGAGACAAAGAAGTATCGGTAGTTGGAAAATATGGCCTTGGTGATAAAACCAGTGCCGGAGATCGCATGATAGAATTTTGCAAGACCAACGACTTCTTCGTTGTGAATACGTTTTTTAATCAACATAAACAGCGATTATATACGTGGACCTTCCCAGCTGGAATATGTGGCAATCAAATCGAGTACATCTGTGGAAAGAGACGATGGGAAAACTCAATATCATGAGTCAGGACAAGGCCAGGGGCTGACTGTGGAACAGACCATCAGTTGCTTATATGCAAGTTCAGACGGAAGCTGAAGGAAATTAGAACAAGTCTATGAGAGTCAAAGTACAGCCTTGAGTATATCCCACCTGAATTTAGAGACCATCTCAAGAATAGATTTGATGTGTTGAATACTAATGATCAAAGATGAGACAAGTTGTGGAATGACATCAAGGACATCATACGTGAAGAAAACAAGATGTTATTAAAAAGACAGGAAATAAAAGAGCAAAATGGATGTCAGAAGAGACTCTGAAACTTGCTATTGAACGTTGAGTAGCTAAAGCAAAAGGAAGAAATGATGAAATAAAAGAACTGAACAGAAGATTTCAAAGGGCAGCTCGAGAAGACAAAGTGTTATGATGACGTGTAAAGGGCTGGAGATAGAAAACTAAAAGAGAAGAACTCGCTCGGCATTTCTCAAGCGGAAAGAGCTGAAGAAAAAATTCAAGCCTCTAGTTGGAATATTGAAGGATTCTGTCGGGAAAATGTTAAACAACACAGGAAGCATTTAAAGAAGGTGGATGGAATGCACAGAGCCACTTTACCAAAAAGGAGGGTAGCATATGATCAGGAACCGATGGTACTGAAGGAAGAGATCCAAACTGCACTGAAGGCATTGGCAGAAAACAAAGTTCCAGGAATTGATGGAATACTAATTGAGATGTTTCAACAAATGGATGCAGCACTGGAAGTGCTCATTCGTCTGTGCTAAGAAATTTGGAAGACAGCTACCTGGCCAGCCAACTAGAAGAGATCCATATTTATGCCTATACCCAAGAAGGGTGATCCAACCAAATGAGGAAATTATAAAACCGTATCGTTAATATCACACACAAGTAAAATTTTGCCAAAGATCATTCACAAGTGGTTGTAGGCATACATCAACGGAAGTGCCAGAAATTCAAGCTGGATTCAGAAGAGGACGTGTAACCAGAGATACAACTGCTGATGTCAGATGGATCATGGCTGAAAGCAGAGAATACCAGAAAGATGTTTACCTGTGTTTATTGACTATGCAAAGACATTCGACTGTGTGGATCATAACAATTTATGGTAACATTGTGAAGAATGGGAATTCCAGAACACTTAATTGTTCTCATGAGGAAACTGTAAATAGATTAGAAGGCAGTTTTTCGAACAGAACAAGGGGATACTGCATGGTTTAAAGTTAGGAGAGGTGTGGATCGGGGTTGTATCTTTTCACTATACCATATTTATTCAATCTATATGCTGAGTAAATAACCCAAGAAACTGGACTACAGGAAGAAGAATGGGGCATCGGGATTGGAGGAAAACTCATTAGCAACCTTCGTTATGCAGGTGACACAAGCTTGCTTGCTGAAAATGGAAGAGGACTTGAAGCACTTACTGATGAAGTTCAAAGACCACAGCCTTCAGTATGGATTAAACTTTTCATCATAGAGAATACAAAAATCCTTGCAACTGGACCAATAAATAGCATCATGATAAACAGAGAAAAGATTGAAGCTGTCAAGAATTTCATTTTACTTGAATCTGCAGTCAACACTCATGGAAGCAGCAGTGAAGAAATCAAAAGATCATTGCATTGGGCAAATCTGCTGTGAAAGATCTCTTTAAAGTGTTAAAAAGCAAAGATGTCACCTTGAAGACTAAGGTGTGCCTGACCCAAGCCATGGTGTTTTCCATCGCTTCATATGCGTGTGAAAGGTGGACGATGAATAAGCAAGACTGAAGAAGAATTGACACTTTTGAATTGCGCTGGTGAAGGATATCAGATATACCACGGACTGCCAAAAGAATGAACAAGTCTGTCTTGAAAGAAGTACAACTGGAATGCATCTTAGAAGCAAGGATGGTGAGACTATGTCTCCCATACTTGGGACATGTTATCACAAGAGATCAGTCCCTGGAAAAAGACATCATGCTTGGTAAAGTGGAGGGTCAGCGAAAAAGAGGTAGATCCTCAACAGGATGTGTTGACACAGTGGTTGCAACTATGGGCTCAAACATAATGATTGTGAGGATGGTGCAAGATTGGGCACTGTTTTGTTCTGTTTTACATAGCGTTGCTGTGAGTCATAACCAACTCAACGGCACCTAACAGCAACAACAACAATAACAGCATATCCCAGAGGCGGACCACTGGGAGTATCCATATTTTTTCTGTTTTTTCAATGTCATCTGGTGGGCCTGATTTTTGATGTTCAATTAAGTCCTTTACAGCAACAGTTCTAGGCCTAGAGGGGTTTTCTACAAGCACATTGAATGATGTTTCGTCATCTAAAATAGTGCCCCAATGTGAGGGACCATGTATGACTGTTAAAACTTTGTGAGGAATTTGACATGATTGAAACAAGGAGGAGTATGATCCTTAAAACTTGGAGAAAAAACATGATCTACAGTAGCAGAAAAATCACCCCTCAATGAGTTTCAACCCTTTGGGTTAATGGGCCTGACTTTTAATTATAGTGATCTCAGAGGGGAACAATTAGGGCTTCTAAGAGGTCTGCTACTAAGGGTCCATCTTTAATTTGAGTTACAGAAGAGGTCAAGAGCTCCATGTTTTCATAATGTGCCAAAATCATGAACCACCCCAAATTCATACCTCGAGTCTGTAATAATGTTTACTGACCTCCAGATGCCAGCTTGGAAGCCCTTGTGAGTGCTGTTGTTCAGCTTGTTAAGCTGAAGTGACTTCAGGAAGGGCTCCACTTTCAAGACCTCGGTGGAGGTGGTTGTGGCATGTCCTGGTAGATTCAGGCTTTAAATATGATCTATCAACAAGTAGAACTAAATTGGGATTTGATGATGGGGTTTCTTATAAATCTTGCCTAGGAGACAAAAGCTGTCCAGTAAAATTTAAGCAGTCATGGGGTAGATTGTCATCATCAATAGGTAGAGGAAGCAACGTAGCTAAATTCAGAGTTTACAGTATGTAAATGAATACTAGAAGCGCCAAAAGGAGAATTTCATCAAAAATTAGCCTCCTGGCTGAAAGATGTTGAGTTAATGTTGAATTTAGAATGGCTGACACCACATGAGAAAGAAAAACGTCAAGAAGATTCCCTAAAACTATATCTGCTGTGGTCTCAACTAGTCTAGCTGTTGCAGTGACTGCTCTAAGGCAAGGGAGTAGCAACTACCAACAGGGTCTAACTGAATGGTGTAATAGCCAATGGGTCTGTGTTGTCCTCTGTCTTTTTGAGTGAGGACTCCTAGAGCATTTGCAGAAGTCTTGTGGACAAAAAGTGAAAAGTCCAAGTTATAATTAGGAAATCCTAGAGCAGGAGTATTAATGGTTCTTTTAGTTTAGTAGTGGCTTTTTGCCCATCTTTAGAAAGTTAGAAGGGGTCAGGCTTCAAACTCTAGATAATGGTAAAGAAGTTGAGCCAGCAAAGAAAAATTAGGTATTCAAGTTCTGCAATAGCCATAGAGTCCCACAAATCCTCTTAATTGTTTCTTGGTAGTAGGGGCAGAATAAGCCTGGATAGTTTCGTTTGGGGTCTATAGTGACCCCTTTTGCTGAAAGAATATGTCATAAGTATTTAACAAAAAGTTGAGCTAGTTTTTCTTTGGAGAACTTGTGCTCACCTGTGGCCAAATGTTGTAACAACAGGATGCTGTCGGTGAGGCATGCCTGTTGAGAGTTAGACCAGACCAGTAAATTGTTGACATATTCTAATAATGTAGAACTCTGCGTAAACTGTAAGGCTGCAAACCAGCAGTAAAATCTGAGAAAAGTAGCTGTGATACTCAGTAAAGACTGGAGGCATCATGGTCCAAATTAATTGATGGTCCCCACAAGTGAAAGCGAATAAATATTGGCTGTCTAGATGAACTAGGATGCTAAAGAAAGCACTGCAAAGATAGATCACTGTGAAGTGAGTTGCTTCAGGAATTACATTAGAAAGAAGCAAGTGAGGATTGGGGACTACAGGAAATCTAGGAATTATTACACGGTTAATAGCACTTAGGTCTTGTACAAATCTCCAGCCCCACCTGTTGGATTTCTTGACAGGGAAATCTGGAGTATTGCAGGGGCTAGTCCAAGGGATTATTAAGCCTTTAATTAGAAAGTGTTGAATTACTGGGACAAGTCCTTCTTTAGCTTCTCGTTTCAAAGAGTATTGTGAAATTTTAGGTAAAAGTTTGGCGGTATCTCTTTCAATCTTAATTGGTTCAGCTGATAGGACCTGACCAGTGTCGGTGGACGTGTCCCATAAACTTTCAGGTATAGAAAACAGGCATTCTGTAGAATTGG
Source organism: Dugong dugon (assembly GCA_030035585.1). Classification (NCBI taxonomy): domain Eukaryota; kingdom Metazoa; phylum Chordata; class Mammalia; order Sirenia; family Dugongidae; genus Dugong; species Dugong dugon. The sequence continues at coordinate 52,167,174 of CM057463.1, forward strand.
ATAAAGCAGGGGAATGAGTTTCTTGTAAGGGCAAACTAAATGCCTCTAAATAACAAAGATCTTTATTGGAAGCATTTTCTGTGGTAGAACTGGTATGCTGGCTAGTTTTAGGTAAATCTAAGAGCTCTCTCTCCCATTTGTGAAAATTTTAATTGACATTTCCATTTAGATAAAAGATCTTCTCCTGATAAACTTATAGTATATCAAATCTAAGTAAAAATTGATGCATATCTTCAGTAGGACCTAAAGAGATCGAAACTGGTTGAGGATGGGCCAAAGTCTTCTTGATTAGTAACCCCTACTAGTTTTGATGTTTTATTATTCTGGGGCCAGGGCTTTTGTAAACTTGGAGAGTTAATTGCAGATAAAGTAACTGTTCTGTCAATTAAGAATTTACATGGTTTCCCTTGTGAATTTAATTCTACCAGAGAAAAGGTCCTTGTAAATTCCCTGGAAATCTTTCATGCCAGATTGGGCGGACATCTTGTTAGTTGGTGGGTTACGGGGTTTGCTTTTTAATTTAATGCAATTCTTTTTAAAATGAGTGAGCTTTTTGCAATAAAAGCAAGTGTTAGTCCCAGTCTCATTGCTATTCCCAGGGCCTCTTTTTTGAAATGGGAGCTTTTCCATTGGCTGGGTTTGTAGCTGTTGCATTTGTAAAGCCATTAATGTTTTTGTTTTGGCAGTTTCTTTAGTTTCTATAATTTGAGCTAATTTATGAGCTAAACCTGTTAGCTCAGCTATAGGAGTAGTTTTCCTAGTTATGTCTTTTTAGGCTGAATGTTCTGGATTAAGACCAGATATAAATGCTGCATTAAAAGCTCCTGGAGTCTCCAGGTTTAACACGGAGTGTCCAGCGAATTTTTGATATCTATTTTGGTAATCATCAACAGCCTCATCCCTCTTTTGTACACAGAAATGAATTTTTGTCCAGTCTGCTGTGGGAGGAAAGGCAGTTTTAAGGGCATCATGCAATTTCTTTGTTTTGTCTTGGGCTTCTTTTAGTATTTCGTCAGCTGTTTTGCTGGTATCTAAAGCAAGACTGCCTTGGGCATCTTTCCATTTAGCATGTTCTAACCATATTTCAGCATTGCCAGGGCTTAGTAGCATGTGCATTAATTGATATAGATCAGGTAGCCCAGGTTGATATGCTTCAGTGAGAATTTTAAATTTTTCAACAAATTTATAGGGATCCTTCCCTAAATCTGGAAAATCTTTAACAATACTATGTAATTTATTGCAAGTCCGAGGAACAGAGGACATGCTAGTTTCTTCGGGGTTTTCCCTGGTACCTACCCCTGGCGGTGTAGAATGAATTTTAAAGGGAATCTCAGGAACTGGTTTAGGTTCTAGTTTAGTCTCTTCTGAAGCATCTTTAGGATAATACACGAGTTCAGTTAAAATATTTTCGGTGGAGGAGGAAGATAAGAAAGCGAAAAAAAGGGCAGCTGCCAGTGGAACCAGAGGGAGGTGGAGGAACCGTTACCTAGTAAGTTAACTGGTGAAGGTACAGTGCTCTGACATTGTAACTGTTTATTGTGTTTGGCCTGTTTTATAATGGTGGCCTGCATGGAAGTGAATTTATCATTCTGATTTCTCCTAAACCAAAAAAAACCAAACCTTTTGCTGTGGAGTCAATTCAGACTCATAGCAACCGTGTTTTTCCTAGAAGCTTCTAAATACCAATTAGTGAAAGCATCCCATTATGCCATTGTGTTTCTTTTATTTAGGACTGCCTGGCTTCTAATTCACTTTGCAGAAGAGTTAACTTGTTTAAATCAAATGAGTCCCATGATGGCCGTTAATCGTCTAAATTGCTGTCTGTAAGTGCATGCCAGTGGTCAATATACAAAATTGAACCGAGGCCATAAAGTTTAACCATATAAGCTGCAGGAATCCCTGAGGGGTGTCCTGAGTGAGCTGTTGACCTGGCATTCGCCATCAAGAGAAACTTGCAAGTATTTAAACGTTAAGTACATACAGAAACTTTACAGTGCACCAGGGAGAAAAAGGAGTTCACTGATAGGAACTGGCCACTAGATGTCAGTCCCGCCAAACTTAATCTGGCAGTGAACTCAGCATGATGCTCGAGGAGTGAGCCAAAAATGAAACTAAAGAGATAGGATAGACAATAAAGAGCTGTCTTCGCAATAAGGAGAGGCTTCTATCTGAGAGGGTTTATCTCCAGTGAGTCCTGAGAATTCGAGAAAATAGATGGGTACGAGGGGGCCTGTGCTGGTACATGGGCATGCCGGGTCTGTGACATCTCAGGAATGCAGAAGATAATGCTGCTTCAGATCCTGCTGACTATGCCAAAGAAATGTCATAGAGTAACGACCTGTACTCCGCTTAAAGTAAAAATAGATTTATTGAAAGAAAAACCACTAGAGCGGGGTCCATGCTACATCTCACAAAGTGAAAACAAGCACTCCAGGGATGAGCAGTTTCTTGGGGACAGTTATAGGCCTAAACTAGGAGCTTAGGTTACAGTATTCTGATTGGTTGCTAAGCATTTAGAGAGGTGGGAAGTGGGACATCTCAAAGCAGGGCTGTTGCTAGGATTGGTTTATATAAGTTAAGGGGATTGGACACTGTGTAATTGCAGAGGTACATGCCAATCAGGATGGGGAGGAGGTTAATGGTTGATTGTAGACCAGATCAGCTCCAGCTTGAAGTCCTTTGAAATGTAAATGTCAGCCATCTGGTTAGGGGTGAGTTAGAGTCTCGGTGATTACAGAATAAATTTTCTCAGGGTGAATTGTTAAGATAACAGGCTTAAGGCAAAGTCATTTCCTGAGAACAGCTTACACAAAGGGTTTTGATAGCTGTTTGAGCAATGATCCCCCCCCCGAGCATTCTGCTCATGTTCTTTTGGCTTAATCACATCACAGAAAAACATTTCCTTAGCAAGATTAAGTCTTTACAAAGGTTACCTGTTGCTAGGGCAAAAGCAGAACTTGAGAAAATGAAGTCAGGCACAAACCTCAAGCCATTTATTTCAGATTTATCAGATACCTCAATTTTAAATTTCTTTACACACTGGGTATAATATGTAAGAAATTATATAAGCTCTCGATGCTATTATCTTTCTCCGAAAAGAATTTTCTCTTATTACGCAGTCAGTATAGGGATAGAAGTCTTTATTCCAATTAATGATTGAGATGATAAGAGGCTTAAGTTTCAATTTTTTGTAAGTTTTGTTCCATTTGTTTTATCTTACTCAGGGATCTTGACTTAAAGCCGCCAGGAATGTTTACTGGGGCATCTCTTTCATGGTGGGACCTGGACTTCAATTTTTGCCCCCCAGCACAGGAAACTACCACCTATTTGTCAGTTTATTGTACTCTGGTGGCTTATGTGTTGCTAAGATGCTGGAAGCTATGCCAGCAGTATTTTAAATATTAGTATGGTCACCCATGAGATTTCAGTGAAGTTTCCAGACTAAGACAGCATAAGAAGAAAGGCCTGGCAGTCCATTTCCAGAAATTAGCCAATTAAAAAACCTTATGGATCACAAAAGAATGTTGCCTGATAACAGTGCTGGAAGATGAGCCCTCTAGGTTGGAAAACCAAACCCATTGCCATTGAGTGCATTCCGACTCATAGCAACCCTATAGGACAGAGTAGAACTGCCCCATAGAGTTTCTAGGGAGTGGCTGGTGGGTTTGAACTGCTGACCTTTTGGTTAGCAGCTGATCTCTTAACTGCTGGGATACCAGAGCTCCTCTAGATTGGAAGTCATTTGAAATACACAGTGGCCATAAAAATGAACTCGAGCATAGCAACAATGGTGCAGATGGTGTAGGACTGAGCTGTGTTTCATCCTGTTGTACATGGAGTCACCGTGAGTAGTAACTGACTCAGTGGCGATTAATAACAGCAGCAGCGCAGGGAAACTGCCAGAGTCTTTGCTTAGTTTCTTAGCCTCTTGCCTGCTGTTTTCTTTCCTACTTCTTCACTTGTCACTGCAAATTCCACAAGGAGGGAAGAAGTGAAATTGAGTATTGGTTTTACCTCAATATATTTCTCTTTTCTCTGGAATCTTGGTCCTTCAGGTCCCTGGTTGCTCTTTACTGCTTTCAAACAACTTGTTTGTTTTCTTTAAATGCAGTTTTTCTAGTTCTCAGCAGGAACTCTAGTTCTATACAGGTTATTCTATCATTGTAGAAATGAAAGTCACAATATATGTTCAGTTTTGCTTATTTTTTAAATCATGCTATATGTAGTCTTCTGTGGCTTGCTGTTTTCACTGAGCCTTGTTTCTAAGATTCATCCTGTTTGATTCATGAGCTGCAATTAATTTTCACCGTTGTGTAGTGTTATATTGTATGTCAGATCTACCTATGGCTTTTAATTATCACTAAAACAACCAAGGAATTTTCTAGCTTATTTATTGACTTTCTAGTTGTGGGGACTACAAAATACACTTCTCATCCTGCCTGGTAAATCTCAGTGTTCTTGAGATCAAGGTGTTTTCCTTATTTGAAATTCCTGTATCTGGGAGTGCCTTGTATATTGTACACACTTGGTAATGTATAGGCAGTGTATTCTTCACAAAATGTTTTCAATAGTATAATAGCTTTCAGTATACGAGGAAAGTTAGTCATAACTACTTACCATATAAGTCCAGTGGCTTCTTTTTAATTCTTTAAGTTTTAAGTCCTTTTACAAGTAATGTACAGAAATAAGAGTAAAGTTAGTGAAAAACAACTTTATTGGAAATTTTAATAAGAATTTAAACATTGTAAATTCAAATTTTGATTCCATATTTTCATAGTTTTGAAGATGTATGTACTCATATTTGGCAGTGTTTTTTGAATGTAACCATTTACTCGTCAGTTAACATGCATGAGTCTGGAGCATATCTACCTTGTAAATAACTGATTGCAGGTTTTAGGGACATTCCTAATAGCTTAGCTTATAGTTACTAATGGTTCTTCTTACACTTGCACCATCAAAATGCAATACTGATTGCAGATCTTAAATACATCCCTAATAGGTTCTGGCTTCACTTTTGGAAATGCATTGCCAAATTCAACACTTTTGAAAACTTCGAGGTGTCATACTTTTGTTGAAGAGAAGATAGTTATTTTTGCTTCAAAACTGTGAAACACTTAGATTTATAAGCACCTATTAGAATGATCAATCCAATGAATATTTTCATTTTTTATGTTTTTTTCCAGGCACTTTTCTATATGTACTTCCCCAACAACATTTGGTCTTGCCTTCAGTTTTGATCTTAAGAAGCTTAAGATTTACCAGACAGGCTGAGATGTTTATTTTGCAATCCCAACAATTTGGCAAGTCAATTAGGAACCGTATCAAGTAAATTTAGGTGTATAAGCATTATAAAATATGGAAGAATGCTGTTAAACATCCTTTCAGCAGAACTAGATGGTCTAGGTTCTTGTCCTAAATATTGTGATTTGAAGTCCTTTCTATTAAATGACTGACTAGATGAGAACACTGTAATTTCTTTTTTTCCCTAGAAATATATTGTTCTCTTATTTTCTTAAGTGAGACTATTCATCTGTGATGTCATCTGAAAACTCATAGTCTGAGATACTGCTTAGATGATCAATTTCACCATCATCATTAGAGTCTAGGGCATTGTTTCTAAACCGACAGTGGTTTTACCCCCAGGAGACATTTGGTAATGTCTGGCGACATTTTTGGTTGTCACAGCTGGTGGGGGCAAGGGTGCTACTGGGTATCCAGTGGGTAGAAGCCAGGAATCCTTTTAACATCTTACAACGCATAAGGCAGTCCCCCAGCACAAAGATATCTGACCCAAAATGCCAATATCACCTAGACTGAGAAATCCTAGTCTAGAGTTGTTATCTCTTTGCATTCATTTTCTGATTTGTCTAAAATTTTTCTCTGTTTAATCTTTATGGATGAATAATGAAAAATTCTAATTTCTCAACTGTGTTCAAGGAAAAAAGATTACAAAGATGTCTCCAGACTTTTTTATACCTTCTTGAAAGATGATGCAATACTTTGAGCAGTGGAATAGGAAAACTGAAGGATATTGCAATAGTGATGATTTATTTCAGCTGTATCACCTTTTAGTTATTTCTACCATATTTCTACCTTTTTTCATACTTTCCATTTTAGTCTTTTTGTCAAGATAGTTGAGGATAATTGAGTAATGATGAAAGAATTCCTAGATGATATCTTAGTCATCTAGTGGTACTATAACAGAAATACCACAAGTGGATGGCTTTAACAAAGAGAAGTTTATTCTCTCACAGTCTGGTAGGCTACAAGTCCAAATTCAGGGCATCAGCTCCAGGGGAAGACTTATCTCTGTCACCTCTGGAGGAAAGTCCTTGTCGTCAGTCTTCCCCTGGACTAGGAGCTTCTCTGCACAGGAACCCCAGGTCGAAAGGATGTGTTCTGCTCCCAGCGCTGCTTTCTTGGTCGTATGAGGTTCCCATGTCTCTCTGCTTGCTACTCTCTTTTATATCTCAAGAGAGATTGGCTTAAGATGCTATTTAGTAGATTTCATCAATGTAACTGCCGCTAATCCGTCTTATTACATCATAGGTGATAGGATTTACAACACACAGGGAAATCATGTCAGATTGCAAAATGGTAGACAGTCATACAACACTGGGAATCATGACCTAGCCAAGTTGACAGATGTTTTTGGGGGACACAGTTCAGTCCATGACAGATGCTGAAATAGCAAATGATTCAAGATACAGGAAAAATAAGATAACTAAGATCCTACAATAAAATAAAGATCCCATAATAAAATAAGATTCCATAATAAGATCCCATGATAAAAAGAGATCAAGGACCCATCTAGTTATTGTAACAAAAAATAAGTAAATTTTCTCTTTGTTGTTTGGAAGACCTCTAAGAAGGAATAAAAGTCATAAAATATTGATCTTTAAAAATAGAATTGATCAAAAAACCAACTAGGTCTGTTGGACCCTAGTGGAGAATAGATACTGTATGAAAAAGGGTTATTTAGTCACATTAACCAGTTGCTGTTGTGTCGACTCTGACTCCTGGTGACCCCATGTGTGCTCCATAAGGTTTTCAATGGCTGATATTTTGGAAGTAGATAGCCAGGCCTTTTTTGTGAGGTGCCTCTGGGCAGACTTGAACCTCCATCCAACCGTTTGGTTAGTAGCTTAGTGCATTAACTGTTTGCACCACCCAGGGACTCCTTTGCAGTCATGTAGGTTTGATAAATGCTGAATTTAATCTGTTTTCCTTCTCAGAACCTTTAACTTGCTAATTGTGGAGTGTAAATCTCTGAGAATGCAGGGTTTCTAATACTTGGTCTTAAAACTGGTCACAGTATCTTTTTTAGGAGTGTTAAGTATTGACATAATTGGGAAATGCTTAGTTAAAATATATGTATGAAATAACTAAGAAATTTTCAGGTAAAAAAGTTGTTTCATAATTTATATCATTGAGTACTGATCATTTTAAGTAGGTATTTTAGGAGGCATTATATCTGTTGTCATTGCTAAAAAATCTTTGGAACATCTCCTACGCAGTTGCTTTCAATGAGTGCCTGTGGCATCCTGCAAAGTCATCCATCGCCCTTGAGATATTCAGAACTCTACTTGTTTTGACTTTTTAAAAAAACTGTTAAAAGATATTGACAGAAAGATCTGTTGAATAAGATTAGCAGTCAGATACTGTGTTTAGTCAAAAGTGACATATGACCATCAAATAATGACTCCTGTTTTTAAACAATAAAAATATCAAAAGACAAGTTGAAAAGTGTTTGTTTAATGGCAGCATTGTTGGAAACTCTTTATCCTCTTGTAATAACTTTAAAAAAATTGTCATTTGTGTGAATTCTTCTATTTTTATTAAAAGATTAATCTTTTTTTAGCTGCACCTTCTGGTAGTCTTATAAAAAGGAATCAGATGTGATCTAAGTGATGTCTGTAAGGATGTTTATTGTATCATTGTAGTAACTAAAGATTGTAAATTATAGCAGTGAGTATTAAAAAAAAAGTTATGATACATCCATAACATGTTATACTATGCAGCTATTAAGGAAAACGAAGTGGTTCTATATAGATAGAATAATCTTCAGAAAATATTGTTAAGTATAAAAAAAAATTACATAACAGCATATATAGAAGGAATTGATTTGTGTAAAAAACAAAACAACACCCAGAGTTTGCGTGTGTGTGTGCATGCACATATATACAATTTTTTAGGAAAAATGACTTAGGAGTAGATACCGTTCTGTTTACAGTGGTTATATTTGTACAGTAATATTGGGGAGATGGGAGTTTACCCCATATTCTTCAGTATGTTTTGAATTTTTTTGCGGTGAGACTAAACTTAACGTCTTATATCATGAACAATTTATCACTGTAGTAAAAGATAATCTAATCTTTTGGCTTTCGTATGTTTTGTTAGGATTGGTCCAAAGGAAGATTTTTTCCACTGTTTGAAATGTAACTTATGCCTAGCTATGAATCTCCAAGGAAAACACAAGGTATATAATTCAGTTTGTATAATTTTTAAAGTATCACAGTGTTTTTGAAAACCAGCTTAAATCTTAATACGTTTTGGAAGCATGCTAATTTTCAGATATTACCAAGTGCAACTATGTCACCTTTTTTAAAGGCAGTATTAAGAAGTAGATATTCTAAAATATGTGCCTCAGGATATCTGATCTATGGTTCTGTTTCTTCGCTATCACGTAAGAATACTTACATCAGTTACTAGCATAATGTTGGTACCTTCTGAGTTGGTTTATGGATTCTTATCACTGGTACTGTTTTTAAGAATAACTTTAAAAATACATAGTACGGGAGAAATACCGACGACTGTAGCCGGTTAGTACAACATTCTAAGAAGACTTAAGATACTTTTTTATTTCCTTTAATAGTTAAGACATATTTTAAATCTGGATGTAGGAATTGTATCATGATCCCAGATCCTTTACAATCCTTTTTCATTTAAAAAAAAAAAAAAATCAACTATATAGTACTGATTTTACCTGCTGTAATAATTGAGAGACTGGAGAGACCAGTGGGTGTTAGAGTAGTGAGAGTGATACGAAAATATTTGAGAAGGGGGTATAGTTTTAAGAAGCAGTATTGAGTGTGGATGTTGAGAGAGAGACATGGAAACACAGACATTGTTTGGAAAGAGAAGCATTTGAAATCATTTGCTTAGCACTGAAGTAGGTTCAATAGGAAATGAAGGTAAGAGGCTATTGCAGAAATATAGATATTAGATAATAACTGGCCTAAAATAGTATACTGTGTTTTTGCACAAATAATGCATGCATTCATGTTTGTTTGTTAACTGCTCACTTCCACTATGAGGTATTTGCACTGCTATGCCAATTTTTTTTTATGTTGCTGTAAAAAATATTACAGAAGGGTGCTTACTAAAATACCTCACCGGGGGAGGGAATAGTTGGCAAATAAACATAAGAGGTGTGCGTTATTTCCATAATAATACGGTAGCTGTCAGGGAAATTGATGGATGTGAGTAATGAACACAAAGCATATGGTAGCAAGGTATTTTGGAAGAAGAATGGGCTAACTAACAATGACTCCCAAGGTTTTTAGCCCTGACTTAAGGTACTTGATTAATAGATTGTGAATTTGTTGGAGATAAAGATTGAGTTTGGTTTTATAAACTTGAGTTTGGGGTAATAGCAAGATATGCTAATGGAAATAGCCATGAGTCAATAGCTTCTTAAGAGATTACATTTCTGTCGTGCTTTATGGTTTCCAAAGCATGTGCAGTGTGTGCACACGTGTGTTTGCATGCGCACACACATAAAACCAAATCATTTTGTCCTCACCACAACATTTGCATCTCATCACCTTGAAGGTGCCATTGATTAACAGATACGTTATGATTCCAGAGATTTTAAAATGTGTATGTGGAAAGTGTCCTTTAGAATCAACAGAATGTTAATTTTGTTTTATAAATAAGGAAAATGAGGTTCAAGAAATAATAGCTTCTCCAAGATGTTAAGTAAGGGTTAGTAAGTGGCACAGCTAGGGTTACAGTCCAGATATTTAAACTTATTACTTTGAAGGTTTTTCCCCCATTGTATTCTGTTGTCTTTAAAAAACTATATATATTTTCAATTTTTGTTGTTTCTCAGTTGTTTATCTTTTGCTTTCTATATTTTATAAATGATCCTGACATCTACTCAAGTGCTTACATTAAAAACCTGGGATTCATCCATGACACCTTGCTTCCCCTTACCTCCCCACACCTAATCAGACACCAAGTCTTGTCAAGTTAAGAACCTGGACTTGAGTCTGCCTATTGGAACTCAAATTTAGCTCCACCTCTTATTAGTGTGTAATTTTGGAAGTTATTTAGCTTCTCTTGGCCTCAGAATACCTCCTGTAAAGTAGGGTGATAATTGTACCTGTTTCATTTAGGGTTCTGAGGTAATGGGCTAGCATATGGTATGTAGTAAATCTCAATATATATTAACTGTCTTTATTATTGTCAGTATTATTAAGTAGCTTGGCCTGCTAATTTTGGGCAAGGGCTTTGGAGTAAAACACAAACAAGATAGAAAGATTCCAAACCTTATTTCCTCTGGATCTTGAATAAGTGTCTTGAGTCAGTAATTCAGTTCCCTCATCTGTAAAATGGAAGTAATTATATTTCAATACTTAAAATTTAGTGAGCATTTTCATTGTTTCAGGTAATGTGCCAAGCTTGAATGGTTGTTGTGAGAATTAAAGAATAAACTATTAAAATTTTCTTATTTGTCTGACATGTTGGAAGCGTGTATTAATGTTAGTTACTATTTTTAGTGAGTCGATATTAACGTTTCCTTTATTGTTAGCTTTTATTATTAATACTATTGTTATATCTGACATCTTCACCTAGTTAAGCTTTTGGTAATGTGAATTTCTGTTTTAAACAGTGTATTGAAAATGTCTCCCGGCAGAATTGTCCAATATGTCTGGAGGTAAGCTTAAAAACTAACTTTGTTGGTTTTTTAAAATCTCCCCACTTGAATTTAAAATATTTGGATATTCATATAGTTTTCATAGGAGCAGTAGCATTTATTTCCTTTGTAGGATATTCACACATCTCGTGTTGTTGCTCATGTCTTGCCGTGTGGACATCTTTTACATAGGTAAGTAAGTACTTTTTTTTTCCTCAATGATGTTTCAAAATAGTGAAGATAGTTTTTACCCTACTGAAATAATGTTATATTTTCTTTCAGAACATGTTATGAAGAAATGTTGAAAGAGTGAGTGTTTGGTGGGATTTCTAAAAAATTATAATTTTAAGATGTCTTTTTTTTTTGTGGATTGGGGAGGTGGGCAGACATTGTTACACTGTGTTGGACATGACAGATACTTATATTGAGATGGGTAGGGTAGAGGGGTAGTATTAGACTGGGGAAAGCATCTTGAGGGATGTAACTACACCTTTGTCCCCATTCTTCTATTATGCCTTATTTCGTCTGTCAGCTTGAGACAGAAACCTTATTTTCTGGGCATACTTACCAGGGAGTACAGTCTCTGCCAGAGCTGGTCATGGCGTTTTAATACTGCTGAGGAATGTTGCTCAAAATTCTTTTAAGATGTTATACTAGCCCAGTGTAATGACCTGCGAAGAAAGCTAGTAAAGAGATTATCTAAAACTAATAATTTACTGTGGGGGAAGGATGTTAAAAGTAGATGAGAATAGTTAGGAAAGAGGAGACTTTGTAAATGTAAATTGGCTTTGCAAATTGATGAGCAGAAATTTTAATTTGATATAAGAGCCAGATAAGAGAGGAACTTTTTCAGAATTTTTAAAAAGGAAAAATATCATCTGAATAATTTTTAGGGAATACAGTTTCCTCTTTTGCATGAATGTATTAAGAAATTGAGGTTTGTTTAGCTAAGAAGTAGCATAAAAAAAAAAAACTGTATGCTACAAACAATGTGGATTAATTCCTCTCCATTTTAGAGAACTAAGGAAAAAAATTGGTTTAAAACATACCATAAGATACAGGATTTTATTAAAAACCTTTATAATGTAAAGGTTTCCAAGTTCCTAATAGACTATCTTGAAATATAGACTAGTGCTCTGCCTTGGATGGTTTATATGCCAGTTACTTTGCATCTCCTTTTATCCCTGAGTTGATATACTCATCAGTTAATGTTTGGAAGATAACTTTTCAATCTCTTCTAGAGGCTACAGATGTCCATTATGTATGCACTCAGCTTTAGACATGACTAGGTACTGGCGACAGCTGGATGATGAGGTAGCACAGACTCCTATGCCATCAGAATATCAGAACATGACTGTGGATGTGAGTAGAACCAATATTTAAAAGCTTTAGGTTTCTTATCAATGTTCTTGTTCTTTTTTGCCCTTTTGTTCAAATTTTGTCTAAAAACTACTGCTTTGATAACAGATGTCAATGTGATGATTAACGGGGAGGACAAAATAATCTTTAAATTTCAGTTACTTTGAGCTCGGACCAGAAAAAATCCTAATACCTTTGTATAGTTCTTCCCAACACTAGATGGCAGGCAGCAGCTTCCTTCTGAACGGTTTACACATTACTTGCCAGAATCAGTAGCATAACTGACTGGAGGTAGATCACTGGTCTGATGTTTTATTTTATGTTTTACTTTTATTTTAAATTTTATTTCAGGAGAATATGTTTCTTCATTTTTGAGGAAGATTACATTTTGGTTTTTAATGTCTATTACCCTTTTTATTACGACTTAGACTTTATTTGGTCTTTATTAGCCTGCAATCTAAGGAGCCCTGGTGGTGCAATCATTAAGTGCTTAGCTGCTAACTGAAAGGTCCACAGTTCGAACTCACCAGCTGCTCTGCAGGAGAAAAGACCTGGCAATCTGCTTTTGTAAAGATTACATTCTTGGAAACCCTATGGGGCAGTTCTACTGTGTCTCTAGGGTCGCTATGGTTTGAATTGACTGGATGGCACACAGCAACCACAACAATAGCCTGCAACCTAAAATACAAAAAGTATTTCTCTGCCTTTTGTTATTTTTTCCATTACTTAAGAGGTGTTGCTTTCTATTCTCAGCATAACATTGAGTTACAGATCAGAACTGGAAAGCTAGATAGCTTTCTGATGCTTTAAAAATTTTTGGACATTCTGTGAATTTTCTGAACAACCTCAGTGTAATTCGAATATTTTTGCATGTAGTACTTCTGTACGCAAGGATAAAAGCCACACATTGTTAGTGCCATCAAGTTGATTCCAACTTATAGCGACCCCATGTGACGGAGTAGATCTGCCCAATAGTGTTTCCTAGGCTGTAATCTTTATAGGGGAGTCCTGGTGTTGCAATGGTTAAGCGCTGAGCTGCTAACCAAAAGGTCAGTGGTTCGAACCCATCAGCTCGCTCCACAGGAGAAAGATGTAGCACTCTGCTTCCATAAAGATTTACAGCCTATGGTCTTGGGGAACATCTAGCTCAATTGGCATGACACGGCTTATAAAGACAATGCTCTACATTCTACCTTGGTGAATAGTGTCTGGGGTCTTAAAAGCCTGTGAGCAGCCATCTAAGATACTCCACTGGTCTCATCCCTTTGGGAGCAAGGGAGAATGAAGAGAACAGGATACAAGGAAAGGATTAGTCTGAAGGACTGATTGTCCACAGCTACCAAGGCCTCCACCAGACTAAGTCCAGTACAGCTAGATGGTGCCTGGCTACCACCGACTGCTGTGACCAGGATCACAACAGAGGGTTCTGGACAGAGCTGGAGAAGGATATAGAACATAACTCTAACTCACAAAAAAAAAGACCAGATTTACTGGCCTAAAGGAGACTGGAGAAACCCCGAGAGTATGGCCCCCAAACACCCTTTTAGCTCAGTGGTGAAGTTATGTCCAAGGTTCACTGTACAGCCTGGGAGTGAACAGCCCCGTAAAACCAAATGAGACTAATGAGGTACAGTAGTCCAGTGACAAGGGCCAGAAGGCAGAAGGGGACAAGGAAGCTGGTGATAGGGACCCCAAGATTGAGTAAGGATATTGTTGATGTCTTGTGAGATTGTTAACCATTGTCATAGGGCAACATTTGTAGTAACTATTAAATGAGAAACTATTTTGTTCTGTAAGCTTTCATCTTAAGTGAGAATAACAGCACAATTGGAAGAGCATAGTCAATGTCACTGAACTGTGCTTGTAGAAATTTTTGAAATGGTGTGTCTTTGGCTATGTGTATTTTCACCAAAAAAAAAGGTTGAGAAGTTAGAGGGTTGACATGTTGTGGGGTTGTTAACCAATGTCATAAAACAACCTGTGTACTACTGTTTCATGAGAAACTATTTGTTCTGTAAGCCTTCATGTGAAGTACAATAAAAAAATAAAGATTTACAGCCTAGGAAGCCCTATGGAGAAGTTCTCTTTTGTCCTTTAGGGTCATTGTGAGTTGGAATCAACTTGATGGCAGTGGGTTTGGTTTGGTTGGAATCTTTACCGGAGCAGATAACCAGCTCTTTCTCCCATGAAGCTTCTGGGTAGGTTTGAACTGCTGAGTGCTTAACTGTTATGCCACCAGGACTCCTTAAAAACTATATATCAAAACCAAATAAAAATTATTTATTGTTTTATTCAAACAGGAGCATTTCATAATTCATGTGGATGATTGAGTTGTGTTAGTAAGGACAAAGAAAGATCACTTTTGGAATACTAACTGATAATGTGATGTTTTACTAGAGGCTGAAGTGTGCTATGTTTCATGTAGATAATTTTTTATAACAGCTTTATTAAAATATATACTATGGAATTCCCCTATGTAAGTGTACAGTTCTGTGGTTTGTAAGTACATTCATAGAGTTGTACAAACATCACCACAGTCAATTTTAGAACATTTTCATCACCCCAAGAAAGAAACCCCATACCCATGAGCATTCACTCCCCATTTCCCCCACACCACCCCAGCCCTAGGCAACCAGTAATTCAGTATCTGCATGTGGATCATATTTTAAAAGAATTTTTTTCCAAATTATAATTTGGAGCAAATTTGGAAATTGTCTTTTCTGCTTATTATGGTGTTACTATTCTAAAGCTAATGCTTTTCTCTCATAGTAGTGTGTTGATCTATTTTTAGGTTAAAACCTCTTATTTTTCAGGATCTTAGTACTAGAAGAGATTTATTCCTAAATGGCATGTTACTGTATTTTAGAGATGAGCCAGCAGCCTCTCTACTCAATTTTAGGAACTATTCTTTTTGGACCTTAATTCATTCCTGAGTCATAGGAGATTAGTAATTTAGTATATTAAACCCAAAGAATAAGCAAACATGTTATAATAACTGTGTATAAATCTCAGTTTTAAAAGTTAAGGGAGATACATTTCTAGTGTCAATGAAAAATAATAGAAATTATATATGTTATTTTGAATTGTAAGCATTAGGTGATCTGATTATGCCTATGATAATTTTCTTGCTAGTACTATGTATATTATTTGGAAACTATTTTAAAATAAGTCTCCTTTGCTGAAATCGTTGTTTTTATTTTCAAAATTCAAAGCTACCTTAATGGCCTCTTAGAATTTTCAGTGAAAAAATAAAAACTGTTTCTATTTATAGAAATGTTTAGGCTTATATTTGTGTGTTTTGACATACTCAGTATGATTTTCAAGGGATTGTTTTGAGCAGACAGTTCCACCTTGTATATATAAGATTTATATACTTAATTTCAATTAATCTCTTCACTTTTCAGATTCTCTGCAATGATTGCAATGGACGATCCACAGTCCAGTTCCATATATTAGGCATGAAATGTAAGATCTGTGAATCCTACAATACTGCTCAAGCTGGAGGATGTAGAAATACACTAGATCAGCAATGACCAGCCTGTACTACACTGGAAAACTCAGCATTTTCTGATACAGAAAAAAGCTTTCCTAAGTATCCTGTTGTCATAATGTGTCACAGTCTATGCAGTAGAGTTGGTGTTTTGTACTAGTGTCACAGCATAAAATCATATTACAAGTACTTAAGGATCCAGGGTCTGTTTATAGAATTATCATAGCTCTGTATTGTATGAAAGCCACTGTGCTTATGTTTTGATTGGAAATCCCTTTATTATCAGTTGTTTGGAAGCCAATGATGTTTGCCATTGAAATTCACATTCATAAAAGTATGTTACACTTCTGTGGAACTTTGCTTTAAGTAACACTACGCACGCAGAGTTTATTTCTAGTTCTTGATAGAACTGTACTTAATTCTCAGTATTATTCTTGACTTTTTAAGGGCTGTGCTATAATGAGAATAGGTTCTATCTTACTGTTAAAGTCTAATTACATATGCTTTAGAATTTCTAAAACGTTCCTGTAAATGTGAATTTTAATGTAATAACTGCTAATAAAATTATATTGAAACAACATTTCATAGAACATTTTTTTTAAGGTTGTCTATTTTTGGCTCCATTAGGGCAATATAATCAATTATATAATATAAAAAAAATCTTCTTTTCTTTCTCTTGCAGTATTCTTCTATAAGAGTAGTTGGGGAAAATGTTTTGTAAAATAACAGAACTCTTCCAAGGCCTTAACTGATTTATGGTATTGTTCAAATTCAGTATTTAAAGTTGTGTGTTAAAGTCCTGAAGTATTATTGTGGAGTTGTTTTGTTACTCTTTTAAGTTCTGTCAATATTTGCTTCACCTATTTTTGGGGCACTAATGTTAGGTGCATGTATATTTATATTACTGTATCTTCTTGATGTGTTGAGCCTTTTATCATTATCCTTCTTTGTCTTTTATAACAGGTTTTGACTTAAAATCTATTTTGTCTGGTATCAATATGGCCACCCCTGCTCTCTTTTGGTTACTATTTTAATGGGTTATTTTTTCCTATTGTTTCAGTTTGCTTGTGTCCAACTCTTCCAAGGCCTTCCTTAAGAAAAACAGCAGCATTGAAAATAATTTGGTTTAGGTTGCCCAGAATTATTTGTCTAAGAGTAATCTGTTCATTCATTCAGCAAGTATTTATTGAGCAACTACTATGCACCAAATATTGTGAGACGGGAGTGAACAGTACAGACAAGTCCTTGCCCTCATGGGGATATATTCTAGTGTTCCTCATACCTGACCAGCTTATACCTTCTTTTTCTTTTTGCAAGCAGTGAATATCTTTTCTGTAAATGAATAATAGATTCTTTGTTCCCTAAATGCATGAAAGTAGGGATGAATGGATGGGAGAGGCATGGGACAATCCTGGCAAGATCTCTGATTATATAATACTTTTCTGGGCTCACGTAGTTAGTGGAATTATATATACTTCATAATTCAGGAACTAAGTATACAAACATGATCTGGCCAACTTTTACAGTAGTATCATTATTTCCAGCTTAGCCTATTTACAGAAAGCTTTAGGTTAGGAATTAAATGTTTGCATATTAATCAACACGTATTAAGCATGAATTATATTTCCAAAGCAAGTTTAATCACCTGTGAATGAGGAAGATAGCTTTATAACTAGAAACCTTAACATTTCTGGGATATATTTATTTCTCCTTATGTTAAAATCTCCTTACCTGGATAAAGGCAGAAGTATTAATTTCCGTTTGGGCCCAGATCATCTTCATTCCATATTGCCTGCCTGTTTTCTCTGTTCTGCTCTTGTGTTTTCTCCCTTCATCTGTTTCCCTGGGCTGGGCAGAGCAGCAGTGCTGAGCTTGATTTGGGGGAGGAATGGGCTGTCTTGCCAGGTGTTATCAGTCAGTATACAGATAAGGAAAGACTGGTTTTCTAGATGTAATGATTTTTATGTCTGTTATTTATTTTTTAGTCATAGAATCATTGGATCTTAGAGTAGGAGTGAGTAAATAATAGTAGCAAGACTCTTAGTTTTGAGCATCTATGTGCCAGATTCTTGTATTAGTGTTAATCATTACCATAACTCTGCAAGGTAGTTATTGTCTTTATTTAACCTTCAGAAGTTAAGTGTCATGCTTGAGTAAATGACAGTAATTAAATATTGCATCTGGGAATCAGCCAGGTCTGTGTCTCCAAACTCAGTGTATACCACACTGCCATTGACCCAAACTTCATATTACTTTTGTCAACAATCAGCACCCATGGAAGCAGCAGTCAAGAAATCAGATGACACATTGCATTGGGGAAATCTGCAAAAGACCTCTTTAAAATCTTAAAAATGCAAAAATGTCACTTTGAGGGCTAAGGTGTGCCTGACCCAAGCCATGGTATTTTTTGTCACCTCATGCATGTGAAAGCTGAACAATAAAAAAAGGGTGACTGAAGAAGAATTGATTCCTTTCAATTGTGGTGTTGGCAAAGAATATTGAATATACCATGGACTGCCAGAAGAACAAATCTGTCTTGGAAGAAGTACAGCCAGAATGCTTCTTAGCGGTGAGGATGGTGAGGCTGTCTCACTTTGGACATAATATGAGGAGGGACCAATCTCTGGAAAAGGACATCATGTTTGGTAAAGTAGCGGGTCAGCAAAAAAGAGGAAGAACTTCAACGAGATAGATTGACGCAGTTGCAGCAACTATAGGCTCAGACATACTATTGTGAGGATGTCACAGGACCAAGCAATGTTTCGTTCCTTTATACATAGGGTCGCTGTGAATCAGAACTGACTTGATGACAGCTGACAACAACAGCAATACTCCTGCTAGCATTGGGGAGCTCAGTATTTCATAAATAGACCTTCCATCTTAGATGGCTCCAGTTGTTAGAAATGTCTTATTTTACTTAAAAGTCTGAATACTTGTATCTTCAACTCAGTATCCAGATTTGTCCAAAATAATGTAGAATAATTATGTATTTGCGTATCTATAATATCCAGTCATGTGCTTGAAGCAGTTTCCATATTCGCCCCAAGTGTCTAGGCTGTAGTACCCAGCTTGCTTCAGAGATTTGTCCATGACATGTCAATCCAGCGCTTAAAATCTTTCAATAATTCCCATTCACAGAATAAAGTTTAATGAGTTCCTTAGCGTTCAGTATGTGATCCTTAAGACATATAATCTTAGCTCCGTTTTTTTTTTTTTTTTTTTTTTTTTGCTTTTTCTGATTCCAAAATATGTTTATTGTAGAAGAGGTAAGAAAAAAAGGTAAGAAACTCAGAATCCCATTTTGGAGAGAGATCTACTGTTAATCTTTTAACAGATAACTTCACTTCTTCCTTCTATCCAGAGACAAAAAAAGCTTACAAGAATGTTAAATAGTCTGATCATAGGTACAGTAGAATTGTTTGTTCCTAAAATAAGTCAGGTTGCCCTGCCACAGAATTTATAGTGTACTTGTATTATTTTAAAAACCAGCAACTCAATACATTTACGAATTTCTTGGTGCATAGCAGCTTATTGATGCTTTTTATCATAAAAAAGTGTGTTTTGAGTTGTTCATTTTTTTATCTTACAGTTTATAGTGTCTTCTTAACCAGACATAGAGCTGTGTCTGACATTAGCTTTAGCTTGTATTTGAAGTAGTGTTGTGTTTATGGTGTCTTAGAGTTTTATATCAAGCTCAGTTTTTATTTCTTTACTAAAACTTTCATATTGTGTACTTGTTTAATATGAAACTTACTTTCATATTGCGTACTTGTTTAAATTTATTTTGGTAATGAATCAAAACAAATGTGAGTACTAAAGAGCCAACATCCTACTTAATAAGTGCCTGGGAAATGAATAAATTAATTTGAAATGATGGATGTTAAAAACTAAGCCACTTCAAAAAATAATTATCTCTGCTTAAATTCTCTTAAAAATTTTTTTTTTTTTTAAATTGTCCTTTAGATGAAGGTTTACAGAGCGAATTAGTTTCTCATTAAATGGTTACTACACATCGTTTTGTGACATTGGTTGCCAACCTGACGACGTGTCAACACTTCCCTTGTCGACCTGGGGTTCCCCATTTCCAGCTTTCCTGTCCTTGCCTTGTCATCCTTGCCCCTGGGCTGGTGTGCCCATTTAGTCTTGTTTTGTTTCACAGGCCTGTCTAATCTTCGACTGAAGGGTGAACCTCAGGAGAGACTTCAGTACTGATTTAAAAGGGTGTCCGGGGGGCCATACTCTTGGGGTTTCTCCAGCCTCGGTCAGACCAGTAAGTCTGGTCTTTTTTTGTGAGTTAGAATTTTGTTCTATGTTTTTCTCCAGCTCTGTCTGGGACCCTCTATTGTGATCCTTGTTAGTGCAGTCAGTGGTGGTAGCCGGGCACCATCTATTTGTGCTGGCCTCAGCTTGGTGGAGGCTGTGGTACTTGTGGTCCATTAGTCCTTTGGACTAATCTTTCCCTTGTGTCCTTGGTTTTCTTCATTCTCTCTTGCTCCAGATGGGGTGGGACCAGTGGAGTATCTTAGATGGAGGCTCACAAACTTTTAAGACTCCAGACACTACTTACCAAAGTAGAATGTAGAACATTATAAACTATGTTATGCCAGTTCAGCTAGATGTCCCGGAGACCGTGGTCCCCAGCCCTCAAGCCAGTGATTTGGTCCCTCAGGGAGTTTGGATATATCTATGAAGCTTCCATCACCTTGCCTTGGTCAAGTTGTGCTGACTTCTTCAGTATTGTGTACTGTCTTACTCTTTACCAAAGTCCACTTACCTATTATCTAGTGTTTTTCCCTCTCTATCACTCCGCTCCCTTGTATCCATCAGCGATTGTTTCTGTGTGTAAACCTTTTCATGAGCTTGTATAATAGTGGTTTCATACAGTATTTGCCCTTCAGTGACTAACTTATTTCACTCAGCATAATGCCCTCCAGATTCATCCATGTTGTGAAATATTTGGCAGGTTCATCATTGTTCTTTATTGTTGCATAGTATTCCATTGTGTGTATGTATCATAGTTTATCCATTCATCTGTTGGTGAGCGCTTACGAGTTCTCTTAAAATTTTTGCTGTTTACATTATACCTAAATTTACTACTTACTGAACTTTTCTTACCGTTGTTTTCATGTAGATTTTTTTTCCTTGTGTTTGTCCAGTGTATCCATTGGATTATATGCCACTTTAAGTGATTCTCCTTTTTGTGCTTTTATTTGTCCTTATGCACCCCTTTTCATTCCCACTATCACCGTGGCTCAGACTGTTGTAGTAATCTCATACCTACTTGGTCTTCCTACATCATCATTCATTCTGCCTGATTACTTTTCCTAAGCTTAGACTTGTTACAACTTTGGTCAAAATAATGTACAGTTTCCCTACTATATATTTGATTATGCACAGATTTCTCACTTTGAAGTCTGTACAATATAGTTCCAATTTTATCTTTTCAGTTTTATTTTTCATTATTCCATTACATATATTTCTTAAACAAGCTTGTCTTCAATTTTTTCTCCTTGCCTTTACACATATGGCTCCCTCATGGAACAACTGTTCTTGAAAAATGTAGTAGTCAAAGGCCTGCCTATTCTCCGTGGTACAGCTCAAGGTTTACCTTCTCCATGAATGTTAATTAATATCCACAATCCTTTTTGTAACCTCTCCCTCTTCTAAACTCTATAGCACTTTGTACTAGTGTTAAAAGCTTTGCCGTTCCTTTTGTTATGGTTGGGAGCCCTGGTTGCATAGTGGTTAAAAGCTCGGCTGTTAACCAAAAGGTTGGCAGTTCGAATCCACCAGCGGCTCCTTGTAAACCCTATGGGACAGCTATAGGGTCGTTATGAGTCGGAATCGACGGCAATGGGTTTTATTATGGTTCAGTTTTTGCTGTTTGCTTCTTCATTTCACCAATATACAAAGCACAAGTAGGGGTGGGGGTACAACTGAGAACAAGATACAGCCTCTGTAAGCCCTCTAGCAGCTGACTTGTAAAAGACAAATGAGATAACAGTGTGATAGAGCTAAGGTGGGTGCAGGCACAGTGGGCTATGGAAGTATGCTAACCCATTGGGGGGGGGGGGTGGTGGAGAAAGCCGGTATTTGAGGGCGGTGATAGAGCTTTTTATCTCTAATAGTACCTTGCGTTATAGATACTTAAGAAGAAGTTGAATTTCTAGTGATATAAAAAAAAAATTTGTCCTCAAGCTTTCATCTTATGCAAGAATCTGATTAAAATCGTGTGTACACATACACACAATTTTTTTGACAGTATCCCTCAGAAATGTTTACTACGGGTAAATAAATTGATTAAAATGTGATGACATCACACCTTTCTCAAACTAGAAGACACAGGAGTCAGAATTAGGTCATGCTGGAATCTGGTTGATTGGTTCATTAATTCATTTATCTCATTCAACAAACATTTATTTAGCACCAGCTATGTGCCAGACACAGTATCTAGAGCTGGGTTATAGTAAATGAGCAAGATATAGTAAGTGACTTAAATGAGTTCCTCGTTAAGGAGGAGTGGATGTGTGAACTGATACAAAGTGCTGTAAGAGTGGTGTGCTGATTTCTAACATCCATTCTTAATGGCTCAGTAAGGAAGGTGCTTTTAGAAACTGCACTGCAGGACTTTTTGGCTTGGTTCTACCACACAGACCACAAAAGTATGATCTTTGGGAGCTATGTAAGCCTGTGATTTATATGTTCTTCTCTATCTTAGAGTAAGCAGTTAAATTCTTTTGGGTGTCCATTACAGGGAGAACCAGTCTGTGATATGTAATACAAAGGGTCCCTGATGTAAGGCCTGCCACTAGGCTTGTCCTTGCCTCGATTTTGTTGCTTTGCCATGCCAAGCAGTTAATCTTTGTAAACCTCTGATCAGATCAAAGTTGTCAGGTTGGTTGTACTTTTTCCCCCTAAAGCAAACAAGATAGGATGTTCAAATTGGAGTCAATTTCCCTTAATCACCCACTGCTTCAAACTGTTCTGTCCCATTTTCACTCTGTCCTTTGTCCTTTTCATCATCTCACATGTTCTATTTTTTTTAGAGTAAGAGAGTTGAAAACAAGCTAAGAAAGGCAAACAACCATTTAGCCTGCCTGATCAGTTACCAGATGCCGATTCATGGTGATCCCATGTGTGTTAGAGTACAACTGCTCCATAGGATTTTCAATGACTGACTTTTTGGAAGTAGATCACCAGGCCTTTCTTCTGAAGAGCCTCTGGGTGAACTTGAACCACCAACCTCTTGGTTAGCAGCCGAGCTCATTAACTGTTTGCACCACCCAGGGATTCCTCGCCTGCCTGGTGGCTGTTACAACTCCATCCATTCCCAGTAGAGTGGGCATAGGTGGAGCTTGGCCATTGCCCCAGCCCCCACCCCCCAACCTCCCATATGTGTGGGGACCTGAGGAGTTGAGCTTGCCTGAGACTGGAGAACCTTGAAAAGAATGGAATGGTCCTGGGTCTTCTTCCAGAGCCTGGTCACAACATAAAAAGATTTCTTTTCCAAGCACATCCCTGATTGCCCTGTCCACCACCCTTCTCCTCTCCCGCTACTTCCCACTTGCATTACCACAAATATCCTGAATCTCTGATTTGCATATATTACATTCTGCCTTAGGTTATTTACGTGTTTATCTCCCTTGCTGGGTTGTAAATTCCTTTAGAGCACCTAGCACAGTGCCTGATAGTGAATTTAATATGATCTGTGCCTTCTCTTGGTGCGTAGACAGTTTGCTCTCAACTACTAACCAAAAGATTGGTGGTTCAAATCCACCCAGCAGTGCTTTGGAATAAAGGACTAGGAATCAATTTCCATAAGATTACAGCCATTGAAAACACTATGGAATGCCATTCTACCCTGAAACACAAGGGGTTACCATGAGTCAGCGTCCACTCAACAGCAGTTTTTTTTTTAATGCTTTCTCTTAGAGTTTTAGAGGGTTGTATCCCTACTCTGGAGCCCTGGTGGCTCAAATGGCTAAGTGCTCGCTTAACTGCTAACCTAAAAGGTTGGCAGTTCGAACCTACCCAGCTGCTCCTCAGGAGAAAGACCTGGCAATCTGCTTCTGTAAAGATTACAGCCTAGAAAACCCTATGGGGAAGTTTACTCTGTCACATGGGGTCACTATGAGTCAACGGCACCTAACAACAAAAATATTCCTCTAGATCTCTGAATCAAGTTCTGAATCAATTAGGAAGTAGATATAGGAGTCAGATGTTGCTGATAAAGCAGGATAGGGGATTGTGGCCCGGAGTAAAGGTCAAATTGAGTTTGCTCTTCCTTGTTCTAAATTGAACTCACTGACTGCAGGCCTCCCTCTACAGGGGACGCTCTGCCCTGGGGAGGGGAGCAGTGAACCCTAAGAATTGCACCTGCCTGGGTAGGATGGTTGTTGTTGTTAGGTGCCATCGAGTTGGTTCTGACTTCTTGTTAGGTGCTACCAAGTCGGTTTTGACTCATAGCGATCCTATGTACAACAAACAAAAAACTACCCGGTCCTGCGCCATTCTCAGAATTGTTGCTATGTTTGAGCCCATTGTTGCAGCCACTGTGTCAGTCCATCTTGTTGAGGGTCTTCCTCTTTTTCACTGACCCCTCTATCAAGCATGATGTCCCTCCTAATAACATGTCCAAAGTACATGAGACAAAGTGTCACCATCCTTGCTTCTAAGGAGCATTCTGGCTGTACATGTTCCAAGACAGATTTATTCATTCTTCTGGCGGTTCATAGTACATTCAATATTCTTTGTCAACACCACGATTCAAAGGTGTCAATTCTTCTTCGGTCTTTCTTATTCATTATCCAGCTTTTCGCATGTATATGATGCAATTGAAAATACCATGGCTTAGGTCAGGCGCACCTTGTTCTCAAAGTGACATCTTTTTTTAACACTTTAAAGTGGTCTTTTGCAGCAGATTTGCCCAATGCAATGTCATCTGATTTCTTGAGTGCTGCTTCCATGGGCGTTGATTATGGATCTGAGTAAAATGAAATCCTTGACAGCTTCAATCTTTTCTCTGTTTACCATGATGTTGCTTATTGGTCCAATTGTGAGGATTTTTGTCATCTTTATGTTGAGGTATAATCCATACTGAAGGTTGTGGCCTTTGATTTTCATCAGTAAGTACTTCAAGTCCTCTTCATTTTCAGCAAGGGAGGTATGTCATCTGCATGTTGCAGGTTGTTAATGAGTCTTCCTCCAATCCTGATGCCACATTCTTCTTCATATAGTCCAGCTTTTAGGATTATTTACTCAGCATACAGATTGAATAAGTTTGGTGAAAGGATACAACCCTGATGCACACCTTTCCTGATTTTAAACCATGCAGTATCCCCTTGTTTTAACTACTGCCTCTTGGTCTATGTACTGCTCTCAGGTTCTGCTTAAGCACCATTCTGGAATCCCCATTCTTCGCAATGTTACTTGTAATTTGCTATAATCCACATGTTGAATGCCTTTGCATAGTCAATAAAACACGGGTAAACATCTTTCTGGTATTTTCTGCTTTTAACCAAGATCCATCTGATATCAGTGATGATATCCCTTGTTCCACATTCCCTTCTGAATCTGCCTTGAATTTCTGGCCGTTTCCTGTCGTACTGCTGCAGCTGTTTTTGAATTTTGATGGTGGTAACTATGCCACCAGTATATCAGCAGGCTCACCCAAGGTGGACAAGTTTTAGCAAGGCTTCCAGACTAAGACAGACTGGGAAGAAGGACCTGGTGATTTACTTCTAAAAAAATTAGCCAGAGGAAAACCTTATGGATAGCAATAGAACATTGTCTGATATAGGGCCAAAAGATGAGCCCTTCCATTTGGAAAGCACTCAAAATCTGACTGGGGAAGAGCTACCTCCTCAAAGTAGAGTCAACCTTAATGACGTGGATGGAGTAAAGTTTTCAGGACCTTCATTTGCTGATATGGCACGACTCAAAATGAGAAGAAACAGCTTCAAACATCCCTTAATAATAGGAATGTAGAATGTACAAAGTACGAATCAAGGAAAATTAGAAGTTGCCAAAAATGAAATGGAATGCTTGAAAATTGATATCCTTTAGCATTAGTGAGCTGCCCTCACCCGTCTGTCAATTTGTTGTACTATGGAGGCTTGCATATTGCTGTGATACTGGAAGCTATGCCACAGATATTCAAATACCAGCAGGGTCATCTATGGTGGACAGGTTTCAGCTGAGCTTCCAGACTAAGACAGACTAGGAGGAAGGGCCAGGTGGTCTACTTCTGAAAAGAATTAGCCAGTAAAAACCTTATGAATAGCAGCGGAACATTGATATAATGCCGGAAGATGAGTCCCTCAGGTTGGAAGGCACTCAAAATATGACTAAGGAAGAGCTGCCTCCTCAAAGTAGAGTCGACCTTAATGACCTGGATGGAGTCAAGCTTTTGGGACCTTCATTTGCTGATGTGGCATGACTCAAAATGAGAAGAAACAGCTGCAAACATCCATTAATAATCAGAACATGCAAAAGTATGAAGTGTGAATCTAGAAATTGGAAGTTGTCAAAAATGAAATGGAACACTTGAAGATTGATATCCTAGGCATTAGGTGAAATGGACTGGTATTGACCATTTTGAATCAGACAATCATATGGTCTACCATGCCAGGAATGACACCTAGAAGAGGAATGGCATTGCATTCATCGTCAAAAAGAACATTTCAAAATCTATCCTGAAGTACAATGCTGTCAGTGATAGGATGATATCCATACGCCTAGAAGGAACACCAGTTAATAGGACTATTATTCAAATTTATGCACCAACCACTAAGGCCAAAGATGAAGAAATTGAAGATTTTTATGAACTTCTGCAGTGTGAAATTGATAAAACATGCAATCAAGATGCATTGATAATTATTGGTGATTGGAATGCGAAGGTCGGAGACAAAGAAGAAGGATTGGTGATAGAAATGATGCCGGAGATCGTATGATAGAATTTTGCAAGACCAATGACTCCTTCATTACAAATACCTTTTTTCACCAACATAAGCGGTGACTATACACATGGACCTTGCCAAATGGAATACACAGGAATCAAATCAACTACATCTGTGGAAAGAGACGATGGCAAAGCTCAATATCATCAGTCAGAACAAGGCCAGGGGCCAACTGTGGAACAGACCATAAATTGCTTATATGTAAGTTCAAGTTGAAACTGAAGAAAATTAGAACAAGTCCACGAGAGCCAAAGTATGACCTTAGGTATATCCACCTAAATTTAGAGAGCATCTCAGTAATAAATTTGACACATTGAACACTAATGATCAAAGACCAGACAAGTTGTGGAATGACATCAAGGACATCATACACGAAGAAAGCAAGAAGTCATTAAAAAGACAGGAGAGAAAGAAAAGACCAAAACAGATTTCAGAAGAGACTCTGAAATTTGCTCTTGAACGTCGAGTAGCTAGAGCAAAAAGAAGAAATGATGAGGTAAAAGAACTGACTAGAAGATTTCAAAGGGAGGCTCGAGAAGACAAAGTAAAGTATTATAATGACATATGCAAAGACCTGGAGGTAGAAAACCAGAAGGAAAGAGCACACTCAGCGTTTCTCAAGCTTAAAGAACTGAAGACAAAATTCAAGCCTTGAGTTGCAATATTGAAGGATTCTATGGGGAAAATATTAAACAATGCAGGAAGCATTAAAAGAAGATGGAAGGTATATACAGAGTCACTATACCAAAAAGAATTGGTCGACGTTCAACCATTTCAGGAGGTAGCATATGATCAGTAAGCGATGGTACTGAAGGAAGAAGTCCAAGCTGCACTGAAGGCACTGGCGAAAAAGAAGGCTCCAGGAATTGACGGAATACTAATTGAGATGTTTCAATGAACAGATGTAGCACTGGAAGTGCTGCCTCGTCTATGCCAAGAAAATTGGAAGACAGCTACTGGGCCAACCGATTGGAAGAGTTCCATATTTATCCCTATTCCCAAGAAAGATGATCCAACCAAATGCAGAAATTGTTGAACAATATCATTAATATCACAAGCAAGTAGAATTTTGCTGAAGATCATTCAAAAGTGACTGCAGCAGTACATCGACAGAGAACTGCCAGAAATTCAAACCGAATTCAGAAGAGGATGTGGAACCAGGGATATCATTGCTGATGTCAGATGGATCCTGGCTGAAAGCAGAGAATACCAGAAAGAAGTTTACCTGTGTTTTATTGACTATGCAAAGGCATTTGACTGTGTGGATCATAACAAATTATCGATAACATTGTGAAGAATGGGAATTCCGGAACACTTAATTGTGCTCATGAGGAACCAGTACATAGATCAAGAGGCAGTGGTTTGAACAAAATGAGGGGATACTGCATGGTTTAAAGTCAGGAAAGGTGTGCATCAGGGTTGTATCTTTCACCATACTTATTCAATCTGTATGCTGAGCAAATAATCTGAGAAGCTGGACTATATGAAGAAGAATGTGGCATCAGGATTGGAGGAAGACTCATTAACAACCTGCATTATGCAGATGACACAACCTTGCTTGCTGGAAGTGAAGACTTGAAGCACTTGCCGAAGAAGATCAAAGGCCACAGCCTTCAGTATGGATTACACCTCAACATAAAGAAAACAAAAATCCTTACAACTGGACCAATAAGCAACATCATGATAAATGGAGAAAAGATTGAAGCTGTCAAGGATTTCATTTTACTTGGATCCACAATCAACATCCATGGAAGCAGCAGTCAAGAAATTGAAAGTCGCATCGCATTGGTCAAATCTGGTGCAAAAGACCTCTTTAAAGAGTTGAAAAGCAAAGATGTCACCTTGAAGACTAAGGTGCACCTGACCCAAGCCATGCTGTTTTCAATTGCCTCATATGCATGCAAAAGCTGGACGGTGAATAAGGAAGACTGAAGAATTGACACCTTTGAATTGTGGTGTTGGCAAAGAATATTGAATATAGCATGCACTGCCAAAAGAATGAGCAAATCTGTCTTGGAAGAAGTACAACCAGAATGCTCTTTAGAAGCAAAGATGGCAAGACTTGGTCTCATATACTTTGGACATATTATCAGGAAGGATCAGTCCCTGGAGAAGGACATCATGCTTGATAAAGTAGAGGGCTATTGAAAAAGAGGAAGACCCTCAACAAGATGGATTGATGCAGTGGCTGCAACAATGGGCTCAAGCATAGCAATGATTGTGGGGATGGTGCAGGACCAGACTGTTTTTGTTCTGAAAAATTTTTACCAACTTCTGCAGTCTGAAATTGATCAAACATGCAATCAAGATGAATTGATATTTACTAGTGATTAGAATGTGAGAGTTGGAAAGAAGCAGGATCAGTTGTTGGAAAATATGGCCTTGGTGAGAGAAACAATGCCGGAGATCGCATGATAGAACTTTGCAAGACCACTGACTTATTCATTGGAAATACCTTTTGTCAACAACTTACTTACATGGTGACTATACACATGGACCTCACCAGATGTAATGCACAGGAATCAAATTGACTACCTCTGTGGAAAGAGATGATGGAGAAGCTCAATGTCATCAGTTAGAAGAAGGCCTAGGGCTAACTGTGGAACAGATCATCAATCGCTCAAATGCAAGTTCAAATTGAAGCTGAAGAAAACTAAAACAAGCCCACAAGAGCCGAAGTATGACCTCAAGTATATCCCACCTGAATTTAGTGACTATCTCAAAAATAGATTTGATGCATTGAACACTAATGACCGAAGACCAGAAGAGTTGTTGAAAGACATCAAGGACAACATAGATGAAGAAAGCAAAAAAAGGTCATTAAAAAGACAGGAAAGACCCAGTGAAACCCCAGAGAGATGGCAGTGTCCATATCTCTCTTGCTCACTTCTGTAACCTCAACATCGAGCCTGGTGCCTGGCACATAATAATGTCTCAGTAATTAAAGGGAAAAAAAAAAAAAAAAACAGGAAAGAAAAACAAACAAACCCAAAATGGATGTCAGAAGAGACTTTGAAACTTGCCGTTTAATGTAGAGTAGCTAAAGTGAAAGGAGGAAATTATGAAGTATAAGAGCCGAACAGAAAATTTCAAAGGGTGCCTTGAGAAAACAACATAAAGTATTATAATGAAATGTGCAAAGAGCTGGAGTTAGAAAACCGAAAGAGAAGAACTCACGTGGCATTTCTCAAGCTGAAAGAACTGAAAGAAAAGTTCGAGCCTGAGTTGCAGTACTGAAGGATTTTATGGGCAAAGTATTGAATGACACAGAAAGCATTAAAAGGAGATGGAAGGAATACACAGAGTCATTGTACCCAAAAGAACTAACTGGTCGTCAACGTTCAATCATTTCAGAATATAGCATATGATCAAGAACCAATGGTACTGAAGGAAGAAGTCCAAGCTGTACTGAATTCATTGGTGAAAAACGAGGCTCCACGAATTGATGGAATACCAGTTGAGATGTTTCAACAAATGGATGCAACAGCTACCTGGCTGACCGACTGGTAGAGATCCATATAAGTGCCCATTCCAAAAAAAGGTGAGATACAAGTAAAATTATGCTGTGTAAATTTAGGGGCTAGAAAGGGCTTAGGACTATGCACGTGCAATGAGTCTTCCCCAAGTCTCACCAATCAGGCAACTCCGTCCTCCTTGATTGGGCGGAGTGAATGGGGGAGTCATTGTTAGAAGGATGGAGGCTTTCTTCCCAATACTTAGAAAGGGGCAGAATTTCCTGTTTGAGTAGCTGAGGCTATGGAGAAATTCCTCCTTCCAAAGATCCTGAGGCAGCACTGGTGTTGTCCTGGGCATCCTTTGTATGGAAGGTAACCTGAATCTGGATAGATGCCATGGTAGAAAGCAACTTGCAAAGGGTTAGAATAAACATCCCCATCCTGGTTTCATCCAAGGTGGTGCAAATGGTTAAGGCACTCAGCTGCTAACCAAAAAGTTGGCAATTTTGGGCCACCAAGAGTCATCTTGGAAGAAAGGCCTGGCAATCTACTTCTAAAAAGCCCAGCTATTAAAAACTCTATGGAGCACAGTTCTACTGTGGCACACATGGGGTCACCATGAGTCGGAATCAACTGGATGGCAACTGGTCCTGACATAGATTCTAAAATTGACCTGACCTCCGGGGATAGCAGGCTATGGTGCCAGGCAAGCCCAACCTTACACACTCTGTCATCTCAAGAATGAAGCAGGGCTGGCTGGTGGAAGTCTGCAATTTTTTTTTTTTTTTTAAACCAGATCATGTTGATGTTAGCAAAGTGTAGTACTTGTCAGAATTAATCTATCTCTTCTGACCTTTTTCTTTATGAGTTGATTATTTCTTTGGGGTTATTTCACTGTGACAGTGATATACTTGGTATTGTCTTGAGTTGGAATCAACTTGATAGCAACTGGTTTTACTGGTATTTCACTGTGAAAATCAATGAATTTGATTTAAAATAATGGAACTATAGATTTTAGAGCTGGGAGGGAATTGGAGATCATGTAGTCCAGCCCACTCTGGTGTTGCTTGAGTAACCTGAAGCCCAGCAAACTTCAAGTTACTTACCCAAGCTTTCTTTGAAGGCCTGCAGAGGAAGAGTTTTTCTTTACTTTCTGCACCATTATCTCCTTTATAACACTGTATATGAATGCATTGGAGGCTGGAATAAATAGGGCTGTCCCCTTATGCAAACACCTACCCAAGACATACAGATCAAGAGAGATGATCTGAGTTGAGGAGAGGGAAATAGGAGGAATATGGGAGAAGAGTGGAAAAAATGGAGGAGTAAGTAGAAGAAGTATCCTCTCCAAGCTGCATTTCCCTATGTCACAGCTGGGCATCGCAATCCAAGTGCATTAGTATATCCAAACATCTAGCTCTTAAACTAGTCTAATATTTCAGGGGAGGCTCAATGTTGTGAATTGTTTTTTGCATGGACAGCTTGTTATCATACAAATTGCTTGGACTTTGGAAACGGAGAGACAGAGGTTTAAATTCTGCCAATTTAATACATACTGGCATATGAACTTGGGCAAGTTTCTTAATTTCCCAGACATTTTAACTTTTATGAAATTGGGATAGTAGTAACAGCCTCATGAGGTCTGCACTGTGAAGTTTAAATAAGAAAAGTCTAAAGCACTAAATACAGTGCCTGGTAGATAATGGACCCTCAGTAGATATTAAGACTTATGCCTGTTCTGCTTGTAGAATGGAGATGACCTCCAGGGTATGCTCCCAGGGAACTGTACCAATTCCCCCAATTCTCTGGAGTCTCAAAACAAACAAACAAACAAACTCATTGCCATCAAGTCGATTCTGCTCATAGCGACCTGTAGGACAGAGTAGAACTGCCCCATGGGGGTTTCCGAGGAGCGGCTGGTGGATTTGAACCGCCAATCTTTTGGTTAACAGCTGAACGCTTAACCATTGCACCACCATGGCTCCCTCCAGTGTCTACGCCCTCCCATTACTACCTGGGTTTTGACCAAGGAGGGCCTGGGAGTCTACCCAGGGACAATGGCCTCAGTGTATTGTGTTGTGCCTTTATTTGCCTCGAGGGCCTCACAGAGCATGAGATTCTTCTAACACAAACCCAGAAATTTGGTCCTGTTCCATTAAGCCTGCAACCCAGAGCTCTCCAACCCCAGGCATCCCTCTCATCCTGGTCCAGACCCATTTGACTAATTTTTTCACTAAGGAGGACAGTAACTGGTTGCTTTGTGCTTTGTGAGGAAAGGCTTTTCCCCCTCACTATTACAAGTTTCACTTGGTAAATGAACTGGTCTTTGGATCTGGAACATTCTGAGTGATGTTTGCTCAACTGACTAGATGGTGGTAAATGAACCAGTCAGCCTGTGTAAGCCTTGAGCCTGTTACAGGAGGAATCCATTCTCTTTGTAAAGCAAGCTGAAGGATTTTAGTGAGGTTGTGATGAAGGAGGTCATTGTAATTATTTTGGGGGTCATTGTAATAAATTTTGATTTCTCAAAAGAAGAAATTTGTTCTTAAATTTAGAAGGGAAACAAAATCTTACTAAACTTCAGAATGACTTAATTGTGGATGGGAGACTTGGATAATTTTCTAATTTTTCTGTTTAGTATGCTGTTCAATAACATCAGTGCTATCAAATATAAACGAATTGTGAGCTGTGTATGTAATATTTAATTTTAATTAAAAATATTAAAAAGTAAAATTAATTTTAATGTTTTATTTAATCCAGTATATAAAAATATTATCATTATAATTTTGACATGTATCAGTATAAATTTTTTAATGAGATATTTTACATTTCTTTCATACTAAGTCTTTGAAATCTGGTGAGTATTTTACACTTATATGACATCTCAATTTAGACTAACCACATTTTAAGAGCTCATTAGCCACATGTGGCTAGTGGCTGCTGAATTGGACCAAACCAAAACCAAACCTGTTGCCGTCAAGTCAATTCCGACTCATAGTGATCCTACAGGACAGAGGAGAACTGCCCCATAGGGTTTCCAAGGAGTGGTTGGTGGATTTGAACTGCCAACCTTTTGGTTCACAGTCAAGCTCTTAACCACTATGCCACTAGGGCTCCACTAAATTGGACAGTGCAATTTGTTGATTGTATAAGAGTATGTTTCCTTGTAATTTATTTGTTAAAGAAACTAGGTTGTTTCCACATTTTGGGTTTTGCTGATTACATCCCCATGGTATCATTTATCACGTTCTTTTAGTCCCTGTATTTCATTTTAACAGATAGTTTGATTGAAAAGCTTGATCAGATTTAAGGTTAATTTTGGCAAGACTACTCTATGTTATGTTGTATTCTTCCATTCTCCAACTGCTGTCAAGCTGATTTCGACTCATATATGTCAGAGTAGAACTGTGCTCTGTAGGGTTTTCAATGGCTGATTTCTTGGAAGTAGATCACCAGGCCTTTCTTCCAAGGTGGCTTTGGGTGGACTCAAACCTCCAACCTTTCAGTTAGCAGCTGAGCATGTTAACCATTTGTACATCTAGGGACTCCATGACTCCCTTCTTCTATTAGGAGACACATAATGACTGACATTTATTTTCATTGTCTTAGATCCGCTATCTTATTAGGGATTGAAAATGATAATATTTTATCATTCATTTTTCCTTTATTTATTGTTAATATAAAGAACAATTGTGACTTGATACTTCCGTTTTGTAAGCTATTGTTTTAAAATAGTTTAAATAAGGATCAGTAAAAATGCCTACTTCTTTATTACGATGGGAGTACAATGCAGATTAAAGTGATTTTAAAAATGAAGTCATTTTTGTCTCTTATTAAGTGTAACACATGTTCATAAATAAAAAATAGAAACTGTGGAAAAGTAGAAAGAACTAGAGTAAAAAAAGCAATGGCTCTTAACTCTGTGAACATTTTGGTTTTTTTCCTCACAAACTCTTTTCCAAGCATTCAAAAAACCCTATTTAAGATCATAATGTAATAAGTATTCATATCCTGCTTTTTTCACATAATGTAGCGAACATATCCTTGTAATATTGCAATCTCTTTGTAAACACCATTTAAGTGTCTTGAATAATATTTCAATTTATAGATGTTGAGCATTGAGTGTTACTGATGTTTTTCTTTTATAAATGTGCTGTGATAAGCAATGATGTGCATAATGCATGGCCTGTATTTCAGATGCTATCTGTAGGAATTGCAGCTTGTTTTAAAGGGCCATAACAAGTTAGCATGCAAAATCAAATAAGAAGTCCATAATCCGACAATTATTCAGACCCAGGTTCCATTCCCAGCCAGTGTACCTCAAGTGCATCCACCAGTTGTTTGTCAGTGGAGGCTCGAATGTCGCTAGGATGCTGAACAGGTTTCAGTGGAACTTCCAGACTAAGGCGAACTAGGAAGAAAGGCCTTGTAATCTACTTTCAAAAAATCAGCCAATGAAAACCCTGTGAACCACAGTGGTCTGATCCCATTGTGCATGGCATCACCATGAGTCAAGGGCCGACTCCATAGCAGCTAACAACAGTATCAACAGCATTCATTCAATCACTAAATATTTATTGAGCTTTTGTTATGGCTCTGTTCTAGGCACTGGGGATATAGTGGTAAACAAATAGGCAAGGCTTCTCCTCTCATGGGGCTTATATTTTAGTGTGTGTGGGGAGACAGACAAACAAGTAAACAAATAAGATAATTTCAGATAGTGATCGATGCTACAAAGGAAAAAAAAAAAAAACATGGAGGGCCTACTAGAAAGAGTAGTTGTTTATGTCTAGACACTGAATTTGGAATAGTTGGAATATGGAGAACAGGGATGAAGGAAGCAGAAAGCAGGGCATCAAAGTGTATGTACATTTTATAGGGAGAAGGAGTGAGAACAAATATTTTAGAATTAAAGGAGTTGTTGCGAAGAGAATCCTTGGAAAACAGTGAGAGTTTATTGCTTTAAGTCTGCTGGCCACATAAAAAGATGCTCAACATCATTAGTTATGAAGGAAATGCAAGTTGAAACCACAATGAGGTATCATTTCACACCCACTAGAATGGTTATGATAAAAAAGACAGATAATAACAAGTGCTGGCAAGGATGTGGAGAAATTGGAACTTTTCTACACTGCCGAGGGGAATGTAAAATAGTGCAGCTGCTTTGGAAGACAGTCTGGCAGATCCTCCAAAGGTTAAACATTGAGTTACCATGTTGTTGTTAGGTGCCATCGAGTCTGTTCTGATTCATAGTGACCCCATGCATGTATGACCATACAATTACCGTTTGACCCAACAATTCCTCTCTTAGGTGGGGCGGATTAATCAGCAAGCAAGGTACACACAGGCTTACTTGTACTTATGTATTAATCTGTAGTGAATAATTTCACATTTTTTTCACCACATCAGATTCTGCTTGTAGGTATGGCTGACATCTATCTCTCTCCCAACCTCACAGCACCTTCCTATAGAATCAAAGCCTCTTTTCAAATTTACAGTCCCTGACAGGGATGGCTAACGCAGTAAGCAAGGTACACACAGGCTTACTTGTGTGTATTTACTAATCTGTAGTGAATAGTTTCACATGTTTTTCACCACATCAAAGGTGTGGTGAAACTTACGTGAAATTGTTCACTACAGATTAGTAAGTGTGCACATGTAAGCCTGTGTCTACCTTTCTTATTGAATAATCCTGCCTTGCTCCTAGGTAATATACCTGACTTAGTCATCTAGTGCTGCTATAACAGAAATACCACAAGTGGATGGCTTTAACAGAGAAATTCATTTCTTCACAGTGAAGTAGGCCAAAAGTCCAAATTCAGGGAGTCAGCTAAAGGGGAAGGCTTTCTTTCTCTGTTGGCCTTCTCATCACTATTCCCTTGGACTAGGAGCGTCTCCACGCAGGGACCCCAGGTCCAAATGACATGCTCTGCTTCCAGCACTGCTTTTTTGGTGTATGAGGTCCCCAATTCTCTGCTTGCTTCCCTTTTATCTCTTGTAACATAAAAGATGGTGCAGGCCACACCCCAGGGAAACTCCCTTTACATTGGATCAGGGATGTGACCTTAGTAAGGGTGTTATACAATCCCACCCTAATCCTCTTTAACATAAAATTACAATCACAAAATGGAGGACAACCACACAACTGGGAATCAAGGCCCAGCCAAACTGATACATTTTTTGGGGGACATAATTCAATCCATGACAATACCCAAGGGAAATGAAAACATATCTCTACACAAAAGCTTAAGTGTTCTTAGCAGAATTACCCATAAAACCAAAAACCAAACCCACTGCTGCTGAGTCGATTCCAATTCATAGCTACCATATAGGACAGAGTAGAACTGCCCCAAAGGGTTTCCAAGGAGCAGCTGGTGAATTCTAACTGCCGACCTTTAGGTTAACAGCCAAACGGTTAACCACTCCACCACTAGAGCCCCGTGTTGT
This sequence comes from Dugong dugon, assembly GCA_030035585.1. Lineage (NCBI taxonomy): Eukaryota > Metazoa > Chordata > Mammalia > Sirenia > Dugongidae > Dugong > Dugong dugon. The sequence continues at coordinate 52,203,804 of CM057463.1, forward strand.
CCCTGCTCATAATAACCAAAACATAGAAACAGCCCAAATGTTCATCAACTGATGAAAGGATAAATAAAACGTGACATATCCATACAAAGGAATATTATTTGGCCATGAAAAGGAATGAAGTATCTATACATGTGACAACATGGAGGAAACTTGAAAACATGCTAAGTGAAAGACTCCGTAGCGCCTAACAAAAAAAACAAGTGAAAGCAGCCAGTCAGTCACAAAGGACCACATATTGTGTGATTCCATTTATGTAAAATGTTCACTATAAATGAATAGAAAACAAATTCATAGAGAAGAAAGTAGAATGGTAGTTGCCTCGGGCTGGTGATTATTAAACAGGGATTTGCTGATTCTAGTGTAAACCCTGCTCTAGGGAAAGGGTCTGGCTTTCTCTTTTTCCAATTTCCCAGTGCTTTATTTTCTGAAATCTGTAAAACATGCATGTATACATATATATAGAGAGAGACAAATTCCTCTGAGCCACTTGAATTTGAGTTTGTGTTGAACTTGAAACGTTGATTTTCTTTCTGAGGTTGGAATTCACTGAGGCTACTATGGGGAACAGGGATGAAGGACCTGCCAGCCAAGGGTTAATATTGGCCCTGAAGTTCAGGTGGGTATCACAGGGACAGAGGTGAGTCAAGGAGTGTGGAAGAGGCAGCAGCTAAAGACCCATGTTTTGTAGAGGCACACAAAAGCTGTGGCATAGGCCAAAGCTGAAGGGAAAAACAACCAGATGTCAGCAGCCAAGGCTGGCAAGGATACCCTATGCAGGGCCAACCAACCTCAAGAGGGACTCTGGCACTGCAGATCAGAATGAGGGGTAAGCATCTGTTATGGATTGAATTCTGTCTCCCCAGTATATATGATGAAATTCTAACCTCTCTACCTGTGAATGTGACCCTATTTGGAAATAGAAGTTTTCTATTGTTATGTTAACGAGGTATTTATCAGAGTAGGGTAGGTCCTAAACCTAGTTCCTTCTGAGTGGTGTCTTAAAAAAGAGCAGAATGGACACAGTGACACACACACAGGTGGAAGAGACCATGTGAGGAACTGTCTGTTGTTGTCTGCCATTGAGTTGGTCCCTGACTCATGGTGACCTCATGTACAATGGAACAAAATGCTGCCCAGTCCTGCCCCATCCCTTTATCGATTTCAGATCAGACTGTTGTGATCCATAGTGTTTTCACTGGATGATTTTTTGGAAGTAGATTTTCAGGGCTTTCTTCCTAGCCTGTCTTAGTCTGGAAGCGCTGCTGAAGCTTGTTCAGCATCATAGCAACACACAATCCTCCACTTGCATTGGCCAGGACCTGAACCTGGCTCTCCTGCACGGAAGGTGAGACTTCTACCACTGAACCACCACTGCTCCACTGAGGAACCATCTACAATCCAAGAAATGCTAAGGAATGCCTAGGGATACCAACAAGGAGGGATCCTCCTGTAGACCTAAAGAGGGTCTTCTAGGGGCTGTTGGCATCCTTCAATTTCCTTCAGGGTAGAGTTGGGACACGAGAGGTAGAACGGGAAATTTTAAAATGTGTGTTTTGGTTTTTGATCTGGACATTTCCTTATTGAAAGGACCCACAGTGAAGTATCCTTTATGTATAAGACTAAGATTATAGAAAGTCTAAATTTCTAAGGTTTCAGATGAATGCTCCAAGTTTTTTGAAATGGGAGTTAGTGGTTATTTTTCAGTAACTTAACCATCTTTGTCCTCCTGATCATAGCATTTAAAATTTTGTGACCTGCAACCACCCAGCAAGAAATACAAAATACATCACAATCGAATACATGTATATGTCCATATGACTGAAACAAAATTTTCATGGAATAATACTCTTAGCTTTATTCAGATGTTTTCTATTCTTTCCTATTGTCTCACTTTAAAAATGCTGGTTGCAACCCATTAAATTACTTTTGTGACAAAAAATTCTGGTTTTGGCAGATATCATTGCTGTCTCAGAGCTAGGCTGTTCCATATCATAACTCATTTCACTTCATATGTCTCATATCTTATACTAAAGGTCCACCACTTGTCTGTCAGTTTGTCATACTGTGGTGGCTTGAGTGCTGCTGGGATGCTGGAAGCTATGCCGCTGATATTTCAAATACCAGCAGGATCACCCATGGTAGGCTGGTTTCAGCAGAGCTTCCAGACTAAGACAGACTGGGAAGAAGAACCTGGCAATCTACTTTTAAAAAAATCGACCAGTGAAAACTGTATGAATAGCAGCGGACATTGTCTGATATACCGCTAGAAGATGGGCCCCTCAGGTTGGAAGGCACTCAAAATACAGCTGGGGAAGAGCTACCTCCTCAAAATAGAGTTGACCTTAATGATGTGGATGGAGTAAACTTCTCATCATTTGCTGATGTGGCATGACTCAAAATGAGAAGAAACAGCTGCAAACATCCATTAATAATCAGAACATGCAATGTAGGAAGTGTGAATCTAGAAACTGGAAGTTGTCAAAAATGAAACGGAACACTTGAAGATTGATATCCTAGGCATTAGTGAGCTGAAATGGACTGGTATTGGCCGTTTTGAATCAGACGATCATATGGTCTACTACGTCAGGAATGACAAACTAAAGAGGAAAGGCATTGCCTTTGTTGTCAAAAAGAACATTTCAAGATCTATCCTGAAGTACAATGCTGTCGTGATAAGATAATATCCATACACCTGCAAGGAAGACCAGTTAATACGACTATTATTCAAATTTATGCACCAACCACCAATGCCAAAGATGAAGAAATTGAAAATTTTTACCAACTTCTGCAGTCTGAAACTGATCAAACACGCAATCAAGATGCTTTGGTAATTACTGGTGATTGGAATATGAAAGATGGAAACAATGAAGGACCAGTAGTTGGAAAATATGGCCTTGGTGATAGAAATGACACCAGAGAGCGCATGATAGAATTTTGCAAGACCAATGACCTACTCATAGGAAGTACCTTTTTTCAACACCATAAATGGTGACTATATACATGGACCTCGCCAGATAGATTACACAGGAATCAAATTGACTATATCTGTGGAAGGAGACAATGGAGAAGCTCAGTATCATCAGAACAAGGCCATATGCTGACTGCAGAACAGACTATCAATTGCTCATATGCAAGTTCAGGTTGAAGCTGAAGAAAATGAAAACAAGTCCACAAGAGCCAAAGTATGACCTTGACTATATCCCACTTGAATTTAGAGACCATCTCAAGAATAGATTTGATGCACTGAATTCTAATGACCAAAGACCAGACTAGTTGACATAAAAGACATCATACATGAAGAAAGCAAAAGTTCATTAAAACGAGAAAGAAAGAAAAGACCAAAATGGATGTCAGAAGAGACTCTGAAACTTGCTCTTGAACGTTGAGTAGCTAAAGTGAACAGAAGAAAAGATGAAGTAAAGGATTTGAACACAAGATTTCAAAGAATGGCTCGAGATGACAAGGTAAAGTATTATAATGAAATGTGCTGGAGTTAGAAAACCAAAAGGGAAGAACACACTCAGCATTTCTCAAGCTGGAAGAACCGAAAAAAAAAATTCAAGTCTTGAGTTGCAATATTGAAGGATTCTGTGGGCAAAATATTGAACGACACAGGAAGCATCAAAAGAAGATGGAAGGAATACACAGAGTCACCATACCAAAAGAACTGGTTAATGTTCAACCATTTCAGGAGGTAGCATATGATCAAGAGCAGATGGTATTGAAGGAAGAATTCCAAGATGCACTGAAAGCATTGGCGAAAACAAGGCTCCAGGAATTGATGGGATACCAACTGAGATGTTTCAACAAATTGATGTAATGCTGGAAACATTCACTTGTCTATGCCAAGAAATTTGGAAGATAACTACCTGGTCAACTGACTGGGAGAGATCCATATTTGTGACCATTCCAAAGAAAGTTGATCTAACAGAATGCGGAAATTATCGAACAATATCATTAATACCACACTCAAGTAAAATTTTGCTGAAGGTAATTCAAAAGTGGTTGCAGCAGTACATTGATAGGAAACTACCAGAAATTCAAGCCAGATTCAGAAGAGGACGTGAAATGAAGGATATCACTGATGACGAAAGTAGAGCATGCCAGAAAGATATTTATCTGTGTTTTATTGACTATGCAAAGGCATTCGACTGTGTGGATCATAAAAAATTAGGAATAAATTGCAAAGAGTGGGAATTCCAGAACACTTAATTGTGCTCATGAGGAACCTGTACATAGACCAAGAGGCAGTGGTTCAAACAGAACAAGGGGATACTTCGTGGTTTAAAGTCAGGAAAGGTGTGTGCATCAGGGTTGTATCCTTTCACCATACTTATTCAATCTGTATGGTGAGCAAATAATCCAAGAAGCTGGACTATATGAGAAGAATGGGGCATCAGGATTGGAGGAAGACTCATTATCTGTGATATGCAGATGACACAACCTTGCTTGCTGAAAATGAAGAGGACTTGAAGCACTTACTGATGAAGATCAAAGACTTCAGGCTTCAGTATGGATTGCACCTCAATATAAAGAAAACAAAAATCCTCACAAGTGGACCAGTTAGGGACATCATGATAAACAGAGAAAATATTGAAGTTGTCCAGAATTTCATTTCACTTGTATCCACAATCAACGCCTATGGAAGCAGCCGTCAAGAAATCAAAGGACGTATTCCATTGGGCAAACATGATGCAAAAGAACTCTTTAAAGTGTTAAAAAGCCAAGGTGTCACTTTGAGGACTAAGGTCTGCTTGACTCAAGCAATGGTATTTTCAATTGCCTTATATGTGTGTGAAAGCTGGACAATGAATAGGGAAGACTGAAGAATAAGTGATGCCTTTGAATTATGGTGTTGGGGAAGAACACTGAATATTCCATAGACTTCCAGAAGAATGAACAAATCTGTCTTGGAAGAAGTACAACCAGAATGCTCCTTAGAAGTGAGGATGGTGAGACTTTGTCTTACGAACTTTGGACATATTGTGAGGAGGGACCAGTCCCTGGAGAAGAACATCATGCTTTGTAAAGTAGAGGGTCAACGAAAGAGAGAAAGACCCTCAATGAGATGGACCCATATGGTGGCTGCCACAATGGGTTCAAACATAGTAATGATTGTCAGGATGGCGCAGGACTGGTCAGGATTTTGTTCTGTTGTAACATAGGGTCACTATGAGTTGGAACCGACCTGATGGCACCTGACAACAACAGACTGTTGAGATGGTGTAGCTGCCCCCTTCCCCCATGTTCATCCCTTCACTCCCTGCAGGGTGAGTGACCTCAGGGAAATATGTTGGAAGTTTGTGGCCAGGACTATCTCATTCAAGTGAAACCTTTTTGGTTTAACACATGTAGTTACTCCAAAACAAAAGGATTCCCTCTCTATTTTTAAAGAATTTTATCTTCTTACTCCTCCCCTCACTTTCAAATTGAGAATATACTTTTTCCTTTTAAACATCCACACTTGCTGCTCATCTATGGGGAGACAAGTGCTGTTGACATGGCCAAAGGAAAGCACTACTCAGATGATAAGGCAGAGAAAGATCTGATAGGAGGCCTGTCCTGGTAGGCCTGCTATTCCCAGACACTTAGCATCATTTGTCAGAAGCTCAGGGAATGCATTTCCATAGAATATGTTGACAAAGGCAGGTTCCCTCTGACTGATGTTCAGTTCCACCTTCCACTTACAGCTGACCCTGGCAACCATTTTCCTGCTTGCAGTGGAGTGGGAGGGTAGAGGAAATAATTGTGCTCCTCAGCTGATCATTATGTTAAGTATTTTCTACTCTCCTGCTTGAAAATTGTCTCTCTGCTTTAAAAGCATACAGTACCTCCAGTTAGTAAGCTCGGTTGTAGATCTCCTTTTCTCTACGCCATAGGTACATTTGCCATTGTCGGATTTTCCAGAACATTTTCCTCTGTGTCTGAAGCGTGATTCTTGCTCCTGACCATGGCCTTAGTATGAGTCCTTCAGATACCTTCATGGAGATATTCTTGACTTTGTAGGAGACTTCAGCTTTTCCTTATCATCCACTACTCATTTCCCATTCCCTTACAACCCCATGAACCCTGAGCACTCATCCATTCACATTTTTTTCCCCGGTAAGCATTTATTGATTTTCCATTGCATATGGAGTGCTATACTCAAAGCTTTGGGAATCCCACAAAAATAAATAAATAAATAAACAGATGAAGGAAGGAAAGAAGGAAAAGAAAGAAGAAAGGAAGAAAAAATGAAGAAAGGAAGTAAAGAAAATGGTGTCTGCTTTTGGTAGAAACCAATTGTCTAGTTGGAGAATTAAAATGTATATGTAAAAATTTCCATAGAAAATTATTAGTGTCTTATAACACTTTTATCCTGCATTGTAATTTTCTATGTGCAATAGAAAAATCTCCATTTCCTTTGTTTCAATTCTTCGCTTTATTCAAATTCTCCTCTATGAGAAGAAAGCTATTTATTTTGAGGCTCCTGTATCATTCGCAGAACCTGATCTATGCCCAGTCCATGGCAGATGTATCTTTCATCACGTTGGCTCCCAGCTGCTTCCTGGCAGAGGATAGAGTAGCAGAAGGCATGAGCCAAGGCCAGGTAATGTAGTACTTGATTGCCTTGATAAGAAGTTTAGATTTTATCCAGAAAGCAACAGGTAATTAGCCACACATATTTATTGAATACTTACTATGGGCAGACACTGTTCTAGGCACTGGGGATACAGCAGTGATTAAGTCAGATGGGGTTCTTAGCTTTAAGGGCTTATATTTCAGTGGAGGAAGACAGATAAGAAAGACAAAAATCAGGTAGTGATGTGTTATAAAGAAGATAAAAGAGTATTGTAAAGGAGAGTGCCTTAGGTGGAAATGTTTGCTCTAGCTAGGGTGGTAAGATTAGGCTTTTGGAGGTGGTGTCTTAGTTATCTAGTGCTGACATAACAAAAATACCACAAGTGGGTGGCTTTACCAAACAGAAATTAATTTCCCACAGTTTAAGAGGCTAGAAGTCTGAAATCAGGGCACTGGCTCTAGGGAAAGTCTTTCTCTCTCTGTCGGCTCTGAAGGAAAGCCCTTGTCTCTTTGAGCTTCTGCTCCTGGGTGATCTTCATGTGGCTTGGCATGCGTCTTCCCCTATCTCTGCTTGCTTGTTTAATCTCTTTAATATCTCAAAAGAGCTTGACTCAAGACTCACCTTACAATAATCCTGCCTCACTAACATAACAATGACAACCCATCCCCAAAATGAGATTATAACCACAGGCGTAGAAGTTAGAATTTACAATACATATCTTGGGGGGGGGGGGGACACAAATCAATCCATAACATTCTACCTTTTGGCCCCTGTCATGGTTTGAATTATGTCCCCCCAAAAATGTGTATATCACTTTGGCTGCGCCATGATTCCTGGTACCGTGTGATTTTCCTATATGTTGTAAATCCTGCCTCTATGATGTCAATAAGGGAGGATGGGTGGCAGTTCTGTTAGTAAGGCAGGACCTGATCTACAGGACTGGATTGTGTCCTGAGGCAATCTCTTGAGATATAAAAGACAGAAGTGAGCAGAAAGTTGGGGGACATCATACCATCAAGAAAGCAGTGCCAGGAGCAGAGTGCGTCCTTTGGACTGGGGTCCCTGCACTGAGAAGCTCCTAGTCAGAGGGAACACTGAAGAGAAGAAGGCCAACAGAGAGGAAAAGCCTTCCCCTGGAGCTGAAGCCCTGAATTTGGATTTTTAGCCTACTTTGACTATGAGGAAATACACTTCTCTTCATTAAAACCATCCATGTGTGGTATTTCTGTTGTAGCAGCACTAGATAACTAAGACAGCCCCCAAAGTTCATGTCCTTCTCATATGCAAAACACATTCACCCCATCACATCATTCCAGAAGTCTTAAATCCGCTCCATGTCCAGAATCTCATCTTCTGAATCATCTAAATCAAATATGGGTGAGACTTTAGGTGTATTCCATCCTGGGGCAAAATTCCTCTTCATCTGTGAACCTGTGAAATTGAGGCTACAGGTTATCTGTTTCCAAAGTACAATGGTAGAACAGGCACATGGTAGACATTTTTTTATTACAAATGAGAGAAATTGGAGGGAAAAAAGGGATAACAGGCACCAAGCAAGTCCAAAACCCAGCAGAACAATTTATATTAGATCTCAAGGCTTGAAAATAATCCTCTGTTCTTTGGGACTATCTGGGCAAGTGCCCCTCCTTTCAGACTCTGGGTGTTGGCCACATCCTCAGGATTCTGCGTAGAGGCTCTTTGGCCCTGGGCTTCAGCTCTGCCTTCCAGGCCCTCTGGGATGGCAACTCTGCTCCTTTGGCTTTGGGAGGTCCCGTTCTTCAAGTCCATCTGAATGGCAGCCCCATCCCCTCATCTCCAGCAGGCCCCGTTCATCTGCCCCTTGGTCATGGTAGCCCCACTTCCTCAGCTTTGGGCATTAGCCCCATCCCGTGGCACTCGTGAATGACAGCCCCACATTCTGGAACTGAATTAGTGAAGATCTGACTCTTCCAAACCTAGGAGGCTGTAACTCCACTCTTTGGAACCCATGCAGCCCTGCTTCCCATGCTCCTTTCAACAGTTCTGCTTATCTCTGAGCTGCTCCAGGGATGGTCCTTTTCTTTCCTTGGATCACAACAGATGTAGCTCCTTTGGCCTGTTTCCTGCCTATAGAATTCCAAGAGGCAGACAGTGTTTTTTCCTTTCGTTTTTCTCTATCCCCTTCAGTCTAAGGTGATGGGTTTTCTTATGTGGAAGTTGGTTAGATCCACAAGTTACAGGCTTAATCTCTTTAACAAGATGGTGTAGCCAAGTCCTTGTTGAAAATTCTAGGACACCTGTCCTTAGTTTGTACAACAGAATTTTTCAAATCTTTAAGTTTTATTTTCATTTTGCACAGTTTGCTTTTAAGCTCCATCTCTTTCCTCTCACATTTTATTATCAGCAGCAAGGAGAAACCACATGGCTCTTTTAAGATCTTGCTTAGATACCTCCTCAGCCAAATATTCAAGCTCATCACTTACAAGTTCTACCTTCAGCCAAACATTTGAACATTATTCAAACAAGTTCTTTGCCACTGAATAAAAAGCATCACCCTTCCTACCTTGTTGAACCACATGTTCATCATTTCCTTTTAAAGCCTCACCAGAAGCACATTTAAAGTCCACATTTCTAGCAACATTCTGTTGCTCGTGCCATATGTATTCTGTAAGACGATAGAGACTTTGTCTACAGCTCTTCTCACTAACCTCTTAGCTCTCAGCTGAATTGCCTTTGATGTTCATAATTCTACCCATAGTCTCTTCAAGGCAATCTAGGCTTTTACTATTAGGCACCTTAAAACTCTCCCAGCCTCTATCCACTACCCATTTCTAAAACCACTTCCACATTGTAGGTATTTGTTAGAGCAGCACCCCACTCCTTCTTCTTAGTTGTCTATTGCTGCAATAACAGAAATATCACAAGTGGGTGGCTTTAATGAACAGAAATTTATTTCCTGACAATTTAGGAGGCTAGAAGTCCAAAATCAGGGCACTGGCTCTAGGGAAAGACTTTCTCTCTCTGTCTGCTCTGGAAGAAGGTCTTTGTCTTTTCTGATCTTCTGTTCCTGGGCAATCTTCATGTGGCTTGGCATGTGTCTTCCCCCGTCTCTGCTTTCTTGTTTAATCTCTTCTGTATCTCATAACAGACTGACTCGAGATATACCCTATACTAATCCTGCCTCATTAACATAAAAGAGAAAACCCATTCCCAAATGGGATTATGACCACAGGTATAGAGATTAGGATTTACAATACGTTTTTTTGAAGGACACAATTCAATCAATAACAGCTGGTGACATTTAAGTTGAGAAATAACAAATGGGAAGGAAAAAGCCATGCACAGATGGGGGGTGGGGAGGGAAGGGGACAGATAATTCCAAGCACAAGGAACAGCAAATGCAAAAGAACCTGAGACAGAACCAAGTTTGGCATTTTTAGGAAGAAAAAAAGAGGGCACACTGTTGGAGTGTGGTGGCTGGGGCTAGAAGTAGAGAAGATATATTTGGAAAGTTTAGACGGCACCCAGTTCTTTTAGGGCTTTGAATACCATGGTAAGAAGTGTGGATATTTTTGTTGGTATAGTGGGAAACTTTGGAATGTTTTAAGCAAGATAGCCAGTCTAATTTATATTTTCAAAGAATATTCTAATAGTTGCCTGGAGGATAAAGTATAGTGGGACAAGAATAGAAACAGGGGGACCAGTAAGATGTTGACGCAGTCCAGGGAAGAGATTAGAGTAACTGTGAAGATAGTTATTCAAGCTATATTCAAGATTTATTTAAGCAGTAGAGGTGACAGGACTTACTGAAGAATTTGCTATGGAGTTTCATGGAAAAATAGCAATCAAAGATGATTTCTAGGCCTTGGTTTTGGCAACTAAATGGCTAGTGATGCTATTACTGAGATTGGAATTGAGCAGTGTAAGAAGGGATTGGGATTGGGGGTTGGGAATTAATGGCCAGATTAATTATGGGATGTCTATTACACATCTCCATCCCCTATCTATCAGTGTGTTGTACTGTGGTAGTTTGCATGTTGCTATGATGCTGGAAGCTATGCCCTCAGTATTTCAAATACCAGCAGGGTCACCCAGGGTGAACAGGTTTCAGAGAAGCTTCTAGAAGAAGACAGACTAGAAAAAAAAGCCTGGCAGTCTACTTTTGAAAATTAGTCAATGAACCTAATGGATCGCAAAGAAATATTGTTCAACATAGTGCTGAAAGATGAGTGCCCTCGGTTGGAAGGCACTCAAAATGCACAGTGACCACAACAATGAACTTGAGCATACCAACAATTATGAAGATGGTGCAGGACTGGGCAATGTATCTTTCTGTTATACGTAAAGTTGCCATAAATTGAAGCTGAATCAATGGCAACTAACAACAGCGACATTATACATCTAATGGAAACATAAATTAAGAAGTTGGGTATAAAGGTCTTGAGTTCTCGGTTGGGGATGAAACTTATGATGTTATTTGTTTACAGCTTGTGCTTGGGCTGAGACTGAATGATAACCTAGGGGAAGAGTGTGGTCACATAGAGAAGAGGACTAAGGACAGAGACCAGGTCTTGCAGAGAAAGGTGAAAAGCAAAAGCCTGCAAAGAAGAGAGAAGGGGAAACCAATGAGGCAGAAATTGTCATGAGAGGTTAGAGAAGAAAATGTTCATGGAGCAGGCAATGGCCAACCACGTAAAAGCTGCTGAGAGATTGAGGAAGAGAAGGAAGGAAAAATTGATTATTGGCTTTGAAAAGATAAATTATGCATTGTCTTAATAAGTGCTAATTCTGAGGGTGAAATTCTGACTGGTTTGGGGAGAGAATGGGAAATGAAGAAATAGAGGTTGTAAGTTTCAAATAGATTTGCTGTAAAAAAAAGCTGGGAAGTGGGGTGGTAGCTAGAACAGTATTTGGGATTCAGGGGTTAGAGACACAACCTGGTAGTGGCTCGGGGGCAGATACTGTGAGGAACAGAGTTTCTTGTTCAGAGGAGGCAGAGAGCAGAGTTAGTCTCAGTAATATTTATCCAACAGTCAAGAAATAGGTCACTACTGGCTCTACCTGACTAGCTTGGAGATTTTTGTACTTTTAATTTTCCATTTCTTTACAAGTTGAAGAATAGATCCTGATTGGGCTTGGAAGACACTGTTGGTCACCTACTCAGAAGCCATTCCATACATCTTTTTTGCTAATGGAAACTCATTTTGTTTAAGCTACAGTGTGCACAGTTCCATAACTTATCTAAGCCAATCATAATAGTCTTTCACCCCTTTGCTAATAATTGGTCTGGCCTTGGCATTTTACTTCATTTTAGTCAATGAACTAGGGTTGCTATGAGTGGGAACTGACTCGATGGCAATGGGTTTGGTTTTCTCTTGGTTTTAGTCAATGAACTGTAAAACAAAGGCTGACTTTCATGATAAGAGGGAGGAAGTTGAGAAGAAAGCTTGACAGCCTCCTTCTCCTTTCTGTTTGGATGCTATCATGTGAGGTGTGATACTTGAACTGTACCAGCCATTTTGCAATCAAGAGGCAACAAGTGGAAAATGAAAGGCAGCAAAGTCAGGATGATGATGTGGAAAAAGGCAAAGAACCTGAGTCCCTGATGACATCAATAAGCTGCTAAGACAACCCCTGTCCTTCAGGTTTCTCAGAAGGGACCTTAACCTCATTTCTATACACACTCCCTCAGCACAAGGAATTCTAAGGAGCGATTACTTAACGGTGGCTCAATGTTTGACTGGCACAGTCCAGTGAGTACTTGTGGTCAGACTATCTTACAGTTAATAAGACTTGAGGACAGAATCCACACGTAATAAGCAGTGAAGCACATCCAGAGTATAAGCAAGGCCTAGGATCATTTAATCTAATCTCAGAGTGTCTTTGTGTTATGTATGAATCCTTAGTGAGTGAAGAGAGGAGTTATAGAAGACATTTTTAGCAAGGGTGAAGAGCAGTGTAAGAGGGAGGCAGAGTAATCTACTCCAAGACCACTGGCCCTGAATTTTTAGCCTGCCAACCTGCCCTATAAATTTCAAATCTGCCAGCCCCCACAATTCCACGATTGCATGAGCTAATTCCCTATAATAAAGCTATCTCTCTATTTTATATATATACATATAAACAGACACACACACATATATATATATTATGTAACATAAAGAAAACAAAAATCCTCACAAGACCAATACACAACATCATGATAAATGGAGAAAATATTGAATTTGTTAAAGATTTCATTTTACTTGGATCCATAATCAATGCACATAGAAGCAGCAATCAAGAAATCAAATGACATATTGCATTGTGCAAATCAGCTGCAGAAGACCTCTTTAAAGTGCTGAAAATCAAAGATGTCACTTTGAGGACTAAGGCTTGCCTGACCCAAGCCATGATATTTTCCATCACCTCATATGCATGCAAAAGCTGGACAATAAATAAGGAAGACCAAAAAAGAATTGATGCATTTGAATTACGGTATTGGTGAAGAACATTGACTATACCATGGACTGCCAGAAGAGCGAACAAATCTGTCTTAGAAGTACAGCCATCATGCTCCTTAGAAGCAAAGATGGAGAGACTTCGTCTCAAGTACTTTGGATATATTATCAGGAGGGACCAGTCCTTGGAGAAGGAGACCATGCTTGGTAAAGTAGAGGGTCAGCAAAAAAGAGGAAGCTCCTCGATGAGATGGATTGCCACAGTGTCTGCAACAATGGGCTCAAACATAGCAACAGTTGTGAGGATGTTGTAGGACCGGGCAGCATTTTATTCTGTTGTTTAACATCACCTAACATGAACAACAACAACAACAACAATATAATATATTATCCTACTCTATTCTATTATTTGGAGCCCTACTGATGCAACAGTTAAGCACTCCGCTGCTAACCAAATAGTTGGGGGTTCAAGCCCATCCAGCAGCTCTGCAGGAGAAAGACCTGGTTAGACCTGGTTATCTGCTCCCATTAAGATTTCTCCCTAGAAAACCCTATGGGGCAGTTCTACTCTGTCACATGGGGTTGCTATGAGTTGGAATTGACTTGATGGCACCCAACAACAACATATTATATTATGTTATATCCTATTGGTTCTATTTCTCTAAAGAATACTGACTGATAAACCTATATTTCTCACTCTCCCACTTACTAGCATTTTTTAACTGGAAGAGAAAGGGTTGGGTTATATCTGCCACAAAGGAATGGTGCATGAAACTGTGTTGAGTATGATCCACATCAATTTATTAGAGGAAAATAGGTGGCAAATTGTTGCTCTAATGGATAGAGTCTTTCTTTCAGCTAAACTCTCTTTCTATGCAGAGCTCCCTATCTACCTACCTTATCTACGTAGCTCTCAGTCAGGAAACCAGAATATCAAACACTCAAACTTCTCCCTAGAAGCCCCTCTTCCATGAGAACCCCAAGGGAAATATATGCACAAAGGGTGAGGTCATACAAAACAACATTTACTGGACTTGGATAGCTTGGAAGTTAGTTCTACAATGAGGAACCCCAGTGAACAAGGCTGGACTGCTCCCATGACTCCTGTTTGCCTAGACTGGGACTTAGAATTGGAGCAAGCTAAATCCCTTTCCTCTCAGCCTAGACTCAAATTTAGGTTCTAATGGTGAGAGAAATTCAGTTCAAGGAGAAACAAGCCGGCTGGCAAGAAGGAAGCCTTAAGTAACTTATTTGTATACTCCTTGGAATTGAAGTGATTGGGGGAAGAACTAGGAATTACTTTACCTTCTTTTCACCCACAGAATCCTCATGAAAACCCAGAGATGTCTGGGATTAGTGCTCAGCTCTACTTCTGCCTTTTTAAGTGAATTATATTACTCCATTAATTGGTTCCTTATCTGGGTCCCTAAAAGGTGGGAATAATATTAACCCATCCTAAAACAGAATCATGAGAAAATCATGTTTGCCATGCTTTGTAGCTGAGAGATGTGCTATTAAAATATGGTATATATATATTTTTACTGAGAAAGTGTATATTTGACCAAAGTACATAATGAGTATAAAAATGCACTTTAGATAAGGGAGAAAGGAAAGAGAACCAGAAATTGTTAAAAAGTAGCCAAGGGGGGACAAAAATATAGGAGAAGATTGGGAAATTTGGAACTGAGGCACAAAAAGTACATTTTTTCCTAAATTATAATATAGGTAATGAAATAATATAAGTAAAGTGCTTCGCTCAGTGTTGGCTTTCAGTCTTCTTAAACTTTAGATAAAGGAGCAGATGATCTTTTGATGTCCCTTCAACTTAAGGCTCCTGGGTTCAGTGAAAGTGAACAAAAACAACCTAATAATAATAATAGTCATCATATATACAGGGCTTATGCTGTGTCAAATACTGTATACACCCACTCCTCACTTATTGACATGGTAAGTTTCCAAAGAGCAGGTTATTAAGTAAAAACTGGCATTATGCAAAAATGGAGATGACTACATCATTACATAATTGCCAAATTACATCATTACAGAACTGCCAAAACACCGAGAATCATGGCCCAGCCAAGCTGACATATAATCTTAACTGTCACAGCCAGCATTATTCTTGCCTCACACCTTGGTGTTTGTTACTGCCAGATGTACGTCATTAATGCACAAAATAGTTGGATAGTAGATTTTTGCTATTGTTGTAAAAGCAAAACATCAGATAGTGAAATAGTGGAGAAGTGGACATATATGTTATTCATCATTCTTAAAAATAACCATTTAAATCAGGTGTTATCTCTCTTATTTTACAGATGTGGAAATTGAGTCTCAGAGAAGCTAAGTAATTTGCTCAGGGTCACATGGCCAGTAAGGTGGTAGGTAGAAATCCACTTATGTCTGAGCCATTCCCCTGACCAGCCTGGAGCAGTAACTTAAGGCCACGCAGGAACAGCAGACTGATGTTGAAGAACAATAGCTTTAACAACTGAGAGTGAAGCCTCCAAGTTTCTGAGGCTGACTCGTATTTAATTTCTCTGTTTAGATTCATAATCAGTCCGGGTTCTGTGTCTCACTCCACTGTTAAACACCCCACGTGATGGGAGGAACAAAGCTTGAGTAACAGAAGACTTTGATAAGTACTCTGCTATAAATCTTTTCTGAGGTATCAAGTGAAAACATCAGATGCTTTGAAAGTGTTATTGGATATGTGGATAAACAGAGAAAATGGCCAATATTCTATTGCTAGCATAAACCTATTCCCAGAAACTGTTGGCCTTCCTTCCTCTTTCCCTTCCTTCTTTCCTCCATTCCTTCCTGGTATTTGGTTTGTGGTAAAGACACTCAGGTTACACATTTTAGGTTTGTCAGACCAGCAATACTTCAATTTAGGATATCCTGGCAAGGGAATTGCTTTTATAACAAAGCCAGCTATGTATAAACAAATCACTGAGGTCATGGTAGCTCACTAGCTAACTTGGCAGAATCTTTTTCATCTTAAGAGTAGAATGTAACAGTTGAGAGCATTTGTTCATTCAAGAAATGGCTCTGCCACTTACTAGCTGAGAGATGATGGGAAAATTATGCATCTTCTAAAGTCTTATTTTCCACACCTATTGTTGTTGTAGGTAGTTATCATTGAGTAGATTCTGAATCATGGTGACCCCATGTCTGCAGAGTAGAACTGCTCTATAGAGTTTTCAAGGTTGTGACCTTTCAGCCGGGCCTGTCTTCAGAGACATCTATTGGTGGGTTAGAACCACCAGCCTTTTGGCTAGTAGTCGAGTGCTTAACCATTTGTGCTACCCAGTGAGATAATTATAATACTTTTTCCACAAGGTTGCTCTAGGAATCAAGTAAGGTAATTGTTATGAAGCACTTACAGAGTGCATAGTTAGCATTAATTTATTTGAAGATATTTTTATTACTATGATAAGCCATTAGCACTAGTTATTTAGGTAGATTAATGCAGGTACAAAGGAGCTTGTGTTCATTGGCATTTTTCAGACTAGAGCTTGCTTGCTTTTGTATTAAAATGGGAGTTTGGGATGAAGTAATATAGATACTAAACTCTGAAGTGAGGTGTTAGACCAGGATTTACAGGTTGGGTGACTTATAAATTCCTCAGTCACTCAGGGCCCAGAGTTGAGGATTTTTTGAGAAGAGGGTTTATTTGGAGAGAGCTGTGTTTTGAGACCCAGCTTCTCCCAAAGGTAGGCAATTAGAACACTTACCTCTTCAACTCAAGTCAAAAGAGAGGGGCTGTAAGAAACTTCTCCAAGAGGCTAATACAACTGGGGAACTCTGTGGATTGGGTCTGACCTGAGAATAAGAGCCTAAGTCCTTACTACTTCCCACACAAGTCCCTATATGAACTGGCCCATTACCTGTCTTATCCATGTCTCTCCCCTTTGTTTACAATGTGGTTTATATAACCACGTTGACCTCTTCATGGTTCCTAGAACGTGCCAGATAGTCTCTGCACTAGTTGTTCCCTCTGTCTGTATGCTCTTCTTACAGATAACTGCATGACTTGCTTACTCAGCTTCTTCAGGTCTTGGCTTGATCTTCCCTGGCCACTCTCTCTGGAATTCTAATACCTCCTGGACAGCAAGGGGGACTTGATACAAACTCAATAACAGTGAAGGACTTCAAACACCTCTTTTAATTGGACAGATTTAGTAGGCAAATTAAGCAAGCACGTAGAGGAGCTGAATGATACTTTCAATACATTCAATTTAATTGGTATTTATAGACCCTTAAACCTTTTGTGAGTCCCTAGGTGGTGCAAACTGTTAATGTGCTTCAAGTCCACCCAGAGATGCTTGAAAGAAAGGCCTGCTGATCTACTTGTGAAAAATTAGTTGTTGAAAACTCTGTGGACTATAGTTCTCCTCTGACACGTGTAGGGTCACCGTAAGCTGGAATTGGCAACTGGTATACCCTTGGGGAATTCATTTTTTCATTTGTAGTTGGAAAATTTATAAAAATGATGAGACGTTTGATCTCGAAGAAAGTCTTTATGAGTTTTAAAAAGTTGAGATTTTAGAGGTCACATTCTAGGATTATAATCCAGTGAAAACAGAAATGAAAGACAGAAAGGTGACTGAAAATTTCTTCACTATCTGGACTTTAATAAGAAGCATACTCCTAGATAATCTCTAAATAAAAGGAGAAGCCAAAAAAGAAATTATAAACTTCTGAGGAAGCAATAAAAACAAAAACACTTCATACCAAAATCAATGGACACTGCAAAAGTTGTGCTCAAAAGGAAATGTATAGTCTTAAATATTTTATTATTAAGGAAGATAGATTGCAAAAAAGAATTTAGTATTCGTCTTAAGAAATTAGAAAAACAACAACAAAAACTAGTAGGGAAAATTCAATAAAGATAAATGCGATAATGAATGGAATTAAAAACAGAATAAATAATTTAAAAAGCTCCTTCTTTAAATGGACAATCAAATAAACCACCTGTAAATCTGAGGAGAAAGTGAGAGAAAATATACCCAAGATTAGGAATAAGAAGGGGACAGAGGCACTAATACTAGAGAAATTAAGAATCCTAAGAGATATTACATGTAATTTCATTTTAACAAATTTGAAAAACTAGAGAAAATGGTTGATTTCCCAGAAAAATATAAATAATCAAAACTGAACAAAGAAGAAATGGGAAAGTTAACTATTGACAAGAATGGAAAGATAATTAAAGTCTGTTGAGAAAAGGTCCAGGAACAGATGGGTTCAGAGCTATTGTCTAATCTTTAAACAATGAATTGTTCCATTGTCTTTTTAAATGATTCCAGGCCATGTAAAAAGATAGCTATTTCTCCAAATACAACTTCAATAGTGAAACCTGATAAAGATAGGTGAAATATATAGATAAACCTCACTTATGAGTGTAAACAACCAAACCAAACCTACTACCTTCGTGTTGATTCCGACTCATAGTGACCTTGTGGGCAGAGTAGAATTGCCCATAGAGTATCCAAGACTGTAAATCTTTATGGAAGCAGACTGCCACATCTTTCTCCCATGGAGCAGCTGGCAGGTTTGAACCTTCAACCTTTCAGTTAGCAGCCGAGCACTTTACCATTGAGCCACCATTGAGTATAGATGCAAAAATTCTAAATGAAGTATTAGCAAAAGTAATGTCAATGCATCAAAATAAATAATAGATTTTGATCAAGTATTTTTATTTGAGAAATATAAGGATAGAAGAATAGCAAAAAATCTAGTAACATGCTTTATTACATTAACAAATTATATGATAATTTCAACACATATGGAAAAGATTCGATAAAAGTTAAGATCCATTCCCAATAAAAGTATAAGTAAAATAAGAAGGAAATTCTTTGTAGTGGTCCATTTTAGCTGACAACCATTATGTGTGCCATTGTTAAAAAATTAAGCTTTCCTACCTTTATAAAAAATATAAATATTCTGAACTTGCTAACTGACTGACTGTAAATAGCTAGCCAGGTAACCACATAAATTTCCAGAGAACAGGTTAGTTAGACAAGTTCTCCTTTTTTTTTAGTTAATCACCAAACTCTGCGTTACAAAATGCTCATGACATTTCCATAATTGCTGTGATATGAGATATTATGAAACCTCAAGAAGAAAGTTGTACACTGTCCAGACTGAGTGCCAAAGGCAGACCTGCAGTTTACCTAATGATTGACACCCCCTCATAGTTCTACAGTGGAGTCTCTGGGTGGTGCCAATGGTTAATGTTAACGGCTGCTAACCAAAAGGTAGGTGGTTTGACTCCACCCAGAAAGATGTTGAAAGAAAGGCCTGGTGATCTAATTCCAAAAAAAATGAGCCATTTTTGAAAACCTTGTAAAGTACAGTTCTACTTGGGCACACATGGGGTCTCCGTAAGTTGTAATTGACTTGATGGTGACTGGTAGGGAGGTAGATTATGAATCTACAGTAACATTATTTTAGTTTATACTCTAATTACCAGTGTGGCTGATTATTTCCAGTTTTGCTATACAATTAATTAAAATGAAAAAGGCTACATACCAAAATCTGCTAGCAAATACCATTCTAAAATCAAATAATAGCACTATTTCTAATAAAAATTAGGAACTAATCAGGAATAGATAATTCAAAAATAGTTACAGCACTACATTGACAGGGAACTACCAGCTATTTAGGCTGCAATCAGAAGAGGATGTCAAATGAGGGTTATCATTGCTGATATCAGATGGAACTTGGCTGAAAGCAGAGAATACCAGAAAGATGTTTGCCTGTGTTTTATTGACTATGCAAAGACATTTGACTGTGCAGATCATAACTGTCATGGATTTAATTGTGTCCCCAAAAAATGTCTGTCAACTTGGCGGGGTCATGATTCCCCGTACTGTATAATTGTGTACCATTTTGTAATCTGATGTGATTTCCTTATATGTTGTAAATACAATCACTGATCTAACGAAATGGATTAGTGACAGTTACAATGATGAGGTATACAAGATTGGATGGTGTCTTAAGCCAACCTCTTTTGAGAGATAAAAGAGAGTAGCAAGCAGAGACACTTGGGAACCTCTTACCACCAAGAAAGCAGGACCAGGAGCAGAGTGCTTCCTTTGGATCTGGGGTTCCTGTACTGAGATGCTCCCAGACCAAAGGAAGCATCTCAAGGACCTTCCTCCAGAGCCGACAGAGAGAGAAAGCCTTCTCCTGGAGCTGATGCCCTGAATTTGCACTTGTAGCTTATTCGACTGTGGGACAATAATTTCCCTTTGTTAAATCCATCTACTTGTGGTATTTCTGTTACAGCAACACTAGATGACTAAGACAGAATTTGGTACCTAGAGAGGAGTGCTACTCTAACAGATACCTAAAACGTGGAAGTGGTTTTGAAACTGTGAATGGATAGAGAAGCAGCAGCAGCAGAGGACCTGCAGCAGCAGAACCAGGAGACCAGTGTGAGATGGCACTGGAGCCAACCTCACGGAGCAAGAGAGCCAAGCGCCTGTGCGCAGGAGGCTTCCTGGTGGAGTGGGGTCCCTCAGGCACTTAATTGTTGGAGCTACAGAGCTTTGGAACACTTGCCCCAGCAGAAAAGATGCGGGCATGAGGCCTGAGGGCCGAGAGGCCACAGGAAGCAGAAAATGAAGAGACAAGGAACACAAGAAGCCGAGGTGTCTCAGTCTCAGAAGGTATGGCCATGACCTCTGGGATTTCAAAGGGTGCAGCCAGGGCCTCTGGTGTTTCTAAGGGTGGAGTTGTCACTTCGAAGGACTAGGAGAATGGTGTGCCTAAAGCCAAGGGAGCAGAGTTGCCATCCCAGCGGGCCTGGAAGGCAGAGCTGAAGCCCAGGGCCGAGGGGTCTCCACTCAGAATCCGAATCTGGAGACTGTGGCCAATACCTAGAGTCTGGAGGACAGGGCTATTGTGTGAATGGTCTCAGAGAGCAGAGAATTATTTTCAAGCCTTGAGGGCTAAAGTAATGTGTTCTGCTAACTTGCTTGGTACCTGTTATCCCTTCTTCTCTTCCGGTTTCTCCCATTTGTAATGGAAATGTCTAGCTTGTGCCTGTTCTGCCATCGTACCTTTGGAAGCAGATAACTTGTATTCTAGATTTCATAGATGAAGAGGAATTTTTGGATTTTGTACTTGGAGTTAAGACTTTTTCTGTGATATGATGAGATGAATATGTTTGGCATGTTGCAAGGACATGAATTTTGGGGGGCCAAAGGGTGAAGTGTCATGGATTGAATTTTGTCCCCCAAAAATATCTGTTGACTTGGCTGAGTCATGATTCCTAGTATTGTATAATTGTGTACCATTTTGTAATCTGATGTGATTTCCTTATGTGTTGTAAATTCAATCACTATGATCTAAGGAAATGGATTATACTGATGAAGTATACAAGATTGGGTAGTGTCTTAAGCCAATCTCTTTTGAGAGATAAAAGAGAGAAGCAAGCAGAGACACATGGGAACCTCATACCACCAAGAAAGCAGGGCCAGGAGCAGAGCGTGTCCTTTGGACCTGAGGTTCCTGTGCTGAGATGCTCCCAGACCAAGAGAAGACTGATGCATCCCAAGGACCTTCCTCCAGAGCCGACAGAGAGAGAAAGCCTTCTCCTGGAGCTGATGCCCTGAATTTGCACTTGTAGCTTATTCGACTGTGGGACAATAATTTCTCTTTGTTAAAGCCATCTACTTGTGGTATTTCTGTTACAGCAGCACTAGATGACTAAGACAATGACAAATTATGGATAACATTGCAAAGAATGGGAATTCCAGAACACTTAATTGTGGTCATGAGGTACCTATACACAGTCGTTCGAACAGAACAAGGGGACACTGCGTGGTTTAAAATCATGAAAGGAGTGTTTCAGGGTTGTATCCTTTCATCATACTTATTCAATCTGTATGCTGAGCAAATGTCATGGATTGAATCGTGTCCCCCAAAAATATGTGCATCAATTTGTCTAGGCCGTGATTCCCAGTATTGTGTGATTGTCCACCTTTTTGTCATCTGATGTGATTTTCCTATGTGTTGTCAATCCTATCTCTATGACGTTGATGAGATGGAATTAGTGGCAGTTATGTTAATGAGGCAGGACTCAATCTACAAGATTAGATTGTGTCTTAAGCCAATCTGTTTTGAGATAGAAAAGAGTGAAGTGAGCAGAGAGACATGGGGAGCTCGTACCACCAAGAAAGCAGCGCTGGAAGAAGACTGCGTCCTTGGGACCCTGGGTTCCTGTGCAGAGAAGCTCCTAGTCCAGGGGAAGATTGATGATAAGGATCTTCCTTCAGAGCCAAAAGAGAGAGAAAGACTTCCCCTAGAGCTGATGCCCTGAATTTGGGCTTGTAGCCTACCAGACTGTGACAGAATAAATTTCTCTTTGTTAAAGCCATCCACTTGTGGTATTTCTGTTATAGCAGCACTAGATAACTAAGACAGCAAATAATCTGAGAAGCTGGATTATATGAAGAAGAATGGGGCATCAGGATTGGAAGAAAACTTATTAACAACTTTCGATATGTAGATGACACAACCTTGCTTGCTGTAAGTGAAGTGGACTTGATGCACTTACTGATGAAGAGATCAAAGACCACAGCCTTCAGTATGGATTACACCTCAACATAAAGAAAACAAAAATCCTCAAAACTGGACCAATAAACAACATTATAATAAATGTAGAAAAGATTGAATTTGTCAAGGATTTCATTTTACTTGGATCCACAATCAACACCCACAGAAGCAGCAGTCAAGAAATCAAATGACGTATTGCATTGGGCAAATCTGCTGCAAAAGACCTCTTTAAAATGTTGAAAAGTAAACATGTTACTTTGAGAACTAAGGTGCATCTGACCCAAGCCATGGTATTTATATTATATTAATATTCATATTAATAAATACCATTACATAAATTTGAAATTATATTACCATATATAAATATAATTTATTATATATGCCGTATATAAATATAATTTCAAATTTGTTTAATGATTTAAATGAAGAAAATAAACCATAATAAATATTCTGCAAGAGAATTTAGAAAAATTATCTACAATCTAGGGATAAAGAAGACCTCAGTCAGGAAACCTAGATATGGTATACAGATATGTAAATGTGTGTGTGTGTGTATTTTTTCCCAGATGACAAGGATCATATAAAAGATGGTTAAACTCACTAGTAGTGAGGAAATATTAATTCAAGTAGCAATGAGATATCACTTTATATCTATTAGACTGGAAAAAATTCAAAGTCAGTGATACCTGTTATTGACAGGGATCCAGAGGAAAAGAGTAATTTTATATATTGTATTTTTCCACTAAATGAGGAACTTTTCCTACATAACAATACAGCCATCCAATTAATGAAAGTAATGTTGATATATTACTACCATCCAATCCACAGACTCCATTCAAGTTCACAATTTATCCCAATAGTGCCCTTTATAACAAAAGGATCCAGTTCATAATGATGTGTTGCATTTAGTTGCTATATCTCTTTAGTCTAGAAGGGTTTTTAAGCACTTCCTTGACTTCCATATCCTTGGTACTTTCTATATGCCAATTATTTTGTAGAATGTCCTTAAATTTGAGTTTTTCTGGTGTTTCTTTATGACTAGATTCAGGCATTTTTGGCAGGGATACTACAGAAGTGACGCTACATTCTTCTCATTGCATCCTGTCTGATGGCATGTGCATGCTATTTGTCTCATTACTGATGATGTATCCACCACCAGTATGTCATTTGTCATACTGTGGTGACTTGCATGTTACTGTGATATTGGAAGCTATGCCACCAGTATTTCAAATACCAGCAGGGTCAACCATGGTGAACAGGATTCAGCAGGGCTTCCAGATAAAGTCAGACTAGGAAGAAACCCTGGGAATCTATTTTGGAAAATTAGACAAAGAAAACCCTGTGAATTACAACAGAGTATTGTCCAATATAGTCCTGAAAGATGAGGCCCCTAGATTGGAAGGTACGCAAAACAAAAAGTGGTTGAAACAATGGATTCAAACATAACAACGATCATGAAAATGGTGCAGGATCAGGCAATGTTTTGCTCTGTTCTACATGAGATCACCATTAGTCAGAGCTGACTCTAAGCCAAGTAACAACAGCAACAATGATGTACACTTTGATTGTTTGATTAATATGAGTGTGTCAGGCTGCTCCACTGAGAAGTTATTCTTTCTACACAGTATTTGATGAAGATTTTGTAGGAGGTACTTTGAAACTGTAAATGGTCAATTTCTCATCAAACTTTCAATATATTTATTTGTTCATATCAGTATGGACTCAGGTTTACTATTTTATTCAGTGGGTTATAATTTGCCATTATCATTTATTTCATTAATTTTGCTCAAATTATGCCAACTGGTCAGTGGAAGTCCTCTCAAGACAGCATGTGTGTCCTTTTAATATGTTCCCATCATTCTTTGAGTACTTTCTTGCTTTTTGGCACAACAGGATATTCTAAGGCCATCTTTACATATTTACTTTGCCCCAGCCCTGAATCAGCCATTTCTCCAAGAAGTCCTGGTTCCTGTTTGTGGAGAATGGTATTTAGAAACCAAGATCTGGGTGCTAGGTGTGTTCGTGGATTTTAGGGTGGCACTGCTTCCAGGTCCTGTCAGTGGACAGTTAGGGAATATTTGTATGTAACGTACACACACACACACACACACACACACACACACACACACATTCTCTTTCTCTTACATGTCTTTAGTTTCTGTATTTATAAATTGAAGGTTGTGAGTTCACACTAATATCCCCACTGCAATCCATCATCACAGGTATAATTTAGTTTTTACCCTTTCCATCATCATTTGAAAGTTTAATTCTTTAAATTTCTTTTACATTTCTAAATTTTTATTAATACATTTAAAGTTTTTTTCTTTTGTTTCAGTCAACATTTGACATCTTTAATAAAAGATACTGAAGCAAAAGTGTCAAATTTAGTATTTGTCATTCAGTGTATACCAACCTAACTAAATGTAAAAGAAATTTAAATACTTAAATTAAAAAAAATTTGAAGTTTATAGAATTTATATTTCTGAGATTATTAAAGCTTAAAATTGCATGGAGACTTGTGGGACACCCTTTATTTACTTATTTGGTTAATCTCTTGCATCTAACCAATCTCTCATCCCTACCACCATACCTTCCACTGTGTCAATGTCCTCCACAGCTTACTTATGCTCCTAACCTTGAATTCAGAGGCTGCTCCTCCATGGGATGCCTTCCTCACCCTGCTTGGACTCCAGTACCCTAGTGTGCCCTGCTATGGGGGTGGAGGTACCCTTCCATCTCTTTACCCTGCTTGGTCTAAGCTGGGCTGCTCCCCAGCATGGATTTCCTTCTTACCCTCCTCAGGCACCAACATTCTTCTCTGAGCTTCTATGGCTCACCCTCCTCCCATCTCTCTGGTGTGAAAGGGGTGGCAAGAGGGTGAGCTACTTTCTGGGCCTCATCTAATAAATTTAGGATTGGATTGCTCAGGAAGGAAAGGAAATGGAAGGAAAGAAAAGGAAGAGGAAGAGAAACAGTTAATTTGTTTTAAAATCTTCCTTCAGTATATTCAAAGACATAAATTTCCCTCTAAGTACTATTTTAGGTGCATCTTGCAGATTTTAATATATAGTACCTACATTGCCATTCAGTTCTAAGTAGTTTATCATTTTCTCTGTGATTTTCTGTTTAACCCAAGCATTGCTCATTTATTTATATGAGACTTCCAATCAATCTGTGTATAAAAAAGAAACCTACAAGTAATTTTACTTGTGTTCTTAAGGCATCTTAAGTGCCAATGATCTCTTTCTGGCTTAACAATGAAAAGTCAACAAGTATTTATATGTTTAAGATGCTGATAATACTATCACCAGGGCCACACATTATAAGACAACCAATCAGCATTATAAGCCTTTTAGGGATTAGGAACTATTCCTCCCTGGGATGTAACAGCAGTCTCTGAAGTCTGGATGTTTTAGGAATCTTTGTTACAATTCACATTGTCAGGCTTGCTTAATGATGCAGAATATTCTGTGCTTTTCTGGCAGCTTTAGGGGGAAGGGGGAATATTTGCTCTTATCTTGCAAAGAATTCACCAGTTACAGAGTCTCTGGTTTTTCAAGGTTAAATGTTAAAATGTTTGAAAAGAAAAAGAGGCAGATTTGAGAAGCCCAAAATTCACAGTTTGGAATGAGTTATGTAATTTTTACATCTATATTTGTTGTTGTTAGTTGCCGATGAGTCAGCGCCGACTCATAGTGACCCACGTACAACAGAATGAAACATTGCTGGTCCTGCACCATCTTCATGATCGTTGGTATACTCAAGTCCATTGTTGGGGCCACTGTATGTTGAGTGCCTTCCACCACAGAGGACTCGTTTCCGATACTACATTGGACAATCTCCAGTTGTGATCCCCAGGGTTTTCATTGACTAATTTTTGAAAGCTTGCCAGGCTTTTCTTCGTAGTTTGTCTTAGTCTGGACAGTCTGCTGAAACCTGTTCACCACGGGTGACCCTACTGGTATTTGAAATATTGGTGGCATAGCTTCTAGCAACACATAAACATGCAAGCCACCACAGTATGACAAAATGGCAGACGTGGGTGAACATCTGTATTTAGTAGCATGTTTTGTTTCAGACATTAAGTACTTTAATTAGCTATCCTTTCATAGTCAGTGTGATAACATGATAAACCAAAAACCCATTGCTGGTGAGTCAATTCCCACTCACAGCGACCCTGTAGGATACCGTAGAACTGCCCCATAGGGTTTCCAAGGAGCAGCTGGTGGATTTGAACTGCTGATCTTTTGGTTAGTAGCCAAGCGCTTAACCACTGTACCACCAGGGCTCCTGATAATATGATAATATTTATAATATCTAATATATATCTATATATAGATTTCCTTGGAACTCCATAACATAGGGGATTTTTGTACATGCGTTCTGAGTGCGGAATAACATTCTTTATATATTAGTTTGAGATTAAAATATTTTATATCTTTGCTCTTTTTTTTCCCCTTACTTGTACTATCAGTTTCTGAGAATCGTGAGTTAAAAATCTTCAAGTAGAATGATGAATTTATTTTTCTCCATTGTTCTGGCAGTTATTATTCCACATATTTTTAAGCCTACATTATTAAGTGCATATAAGTTTGTGATAATTAAGTTTTCTTGATCCACTGTTCCTAATACCAGTATATAACACCTGTATTTGTCCCATATGGTGTTTTTTATCTTAAGTTCTTTTTTGCCTAACATTAAAATTGCTGCACTAGCTTTCTTTTGGTTTATCTTTTTTTCACCACCTTCTTATATAGTTTTGTCTTTTCTCATTTTAACTCACCATCTGCCTCAAGAACTGTTAAGAGTAACAATTGCTAACCTCTACCTATGGGCTTCTCACCTACCCTAATACCGTGCGCCTCCCTTCAGAGGTCATCACTATTTTGAATTTTGGGCTTATCATTGTCTTACTTAAAAAATAGTTTTATCATATATATATGTCATATTTATATATGTATTTTATCATATTTATTGTGATAAAGCAATATAAAACAAAACAATATATTGTTTATTATCAGCTGTTTTTAAGCTTTAAAAAGAATGTATCATGCTGTATGTAGATTTCTGGGACTTGCTTTTATCACTCAACACTGTGCTACTTATATTCTTCCATCTTGTGCATAGCAGCAGTTGATTAATTTTCACTCCTGTAAAATATTTTGCCACTTGAATATACCACCTGATCAAAGTGTTTTGATTTTTTTTTTTTCCTGCTGTTACAAACAGTGCACCTATGAACATTCTTGTTCTCCTAGTGCTCATGGGCAGAAGTTTCTCTTGGCTATACATGCAGGAGTGGAACTGCTAAAGCATAGGTGTTAAGGATTGAATTGTGTCCCCCCTAAAATATGTAATGAAATCCTAACCTCTATACCACTGGATGTAATTCTGTTTTGGAATAGTGTTTTCTTTGTTATGTTAATGAGGTGTGTCCTAAACCTAATCAGTTCTGATTGATATAAAGAGTGGTATAGACACAGAGATGAGCAAACACAAACAGGGATGAGGCGGGGGAGATAGACGCCACGTGAGGTTGCCAAGGAACTGAGACATGCTGGAAGAGACAAGTGTCTTCCCCACAGCCGACAGAGACAGAGCCTTCTCATAGTGCTGGTGCCCTGAATTCAGACTTCGTCTCCTAAATTGTGAAAAAATAAATTTCTGTTCTCTAAAGCCACCCACTTAATGATATTTCTGTTACAGCAGCACTAGGAAACTAAGAAAATAGGCTCTGCAAATGTTCAACTTGCCAAGCTGATTTTATTTTGTCCTTTATTCTCGCTCTCTGTCCCCCCGCCCCCGCACATACTGTCATATATAATCATCACTTTATCTTCAATCTAGCCTCATCATCATTTTGTTCCAAGTGTGGCTCTTGTAAGCAACACACTGTTGGATTTTCTTTCTTTTCATCATCCAAACTGAGAACTTAATTTACACTTGTTATGATTCCTATTATTTAGAACTTATTCCTGCCATTTAGTTTTATGTCTTCTTTTCTGTTTGACATGTTTTCTTTTCCTGCCCTCCTACCAACCATCACTCTCACCATATTTCCTGCTTTCCATTAGTTAAATAAAGTTTTCTTCTACAAGTTGGGAAGTTATACATTCTATGTTTATTCTTCTAGGTGTTGTACTAACTTAATAAATTCGTTGTTTGCTTTTTTGTTATGACTTTCTTAATCTTTCCTCTGAACAATACAAATGTGCTAACATGCTCTTTCTTATCTCTGTTCTCTTACGCACACTATGTTTTCTCTCTGCCTCCTCTTCCATGTCTAGAATTTTAGTTATGGAGTCTTATATTTTATATATTTCAGGTATTTTGTCAGGCATTTTAGATTTTTCAGGTGGGAGGGTAAACCATCTTTGTTACTCTATCTTGGCTAGAAGCAGAACTGGCAGAGTGTTTTTTTTACAACCTAAATTTTAAATTTTAGTTAATTATAGATTCACATGCAGTTATAAGAAATAATACAGAAAGATTATGTATACCTTTTACTCTGTGTCCCCCAATGGCAACATCTTGCAGAACTATAGCACAGTATCACAACCAGGATATTGCAACTCCTGGGTTCTGTGATAGAAACTGTCAAACTGTTTTGTAGCCTGGCTGCATCATTTTACATTCCCACTAGCAATGCGTGAGTGATCTAATTTTTCCATATCTTTGTCAGCATTTGGTGTTGTCATTATTTTTTACCTTGAAGATTTTTAACACATTATACTCAGAAACTGACAGTACAAGTAAGGGGAAAAAAAAAAAAAAGAGCAAAGATATAAAATATTTTAATCTCAGACTAATATAGAAATATCACAGAGAAATGAAGACCTATACTCACACAAATACCTGTACATGGATTTTTTTTATAGTTTTATTCATAATAGGCAAAAACCGGAAACAACTCAGATACCTTTCAGCAAGTAAATGGTTAAAAAGCTGTGGTACATACATGCCATCTCATACTACTCAGCAATGAAAAGAAACAAACTATTGTTATATGCAACAACCTGTAGCACTCTCCAAAGAATCATGCTGGGTGAAAAAAATCCAGTCCCAAGTCACATACTGTATGATTCCATTTATGTAACATTCTTGAAATGATAAAATTCTAGAAATGGAAAACAGATTAGATTAGTGGTTGCCAGATGTTAAGGAGGGAATGGATGTTGGAGGGAAATGGGTGTGGGTATAAGAAGACAATATGAGTGTTCTTTATGTTAATGAAAATGTTCTAAAGCGGTCCTTGGAGAGAAATTCATAGCATGAAGTGCTATAAGAATTATCCATTAAAAAAGAGGAAAATTCATAATCTAAGTTTCCTCCTTAATAACCTAGAAAAAAAAAAAGTAAAGTAAATGCATTACATTATGTATACATAATTTGTTGCACTATACTGGGCTTATTTCACCTGTGCGAGTAAGTGTAAAAATCTTACCTCCCTTTACATCTCTTTAAAAAAACCGATTACCATCGAGTCAATTCCAACTCATAGTGACTCTATAGGACAGAGTAGAACTGCCCCATAGCATTTCCAAAGTTGTAATCTTTACGGAAGCAGACTGCCACATCTTTCTCCTGTGGAGTGGCTGGTGGGTTTGGACCGCCCTGACCTTTTTGTAGCAACCAAGCACTTAACCTCTGTGTCAACAGGGCTTCTTTTTTGTATCTCTTTACCCTCCCTCATTTGTAATAGCCTCTTCCCATGTTAAGAACCATGCCAGACAATGCTATTATTTTTTGCTTTCCCTGTGAAATTTTTTAGAAAACTCAGTTTATTGTATTTAGCTATATATATATATATATATATATATATATATATATATATATATATATATATTTACTGTATTCTTTCTTCCTTTTTGATATTACAAAAGCCCTCTTTTATTTTTTCTTTCAGCTTAAAGAACTTTCTTTGGCCATTCTTTTAGGGTAAGTCTACTAGTAACAAATTCTTAGTTTTTCTCCATCTGTGACTGTCTGGCAACAAATTCCCTTAGTTTTCCTTCATCTTAAAATGTCTCGATTCCCTTAATTTCTGAAGGATATTTTCACTGGGTATAGGATCCTGGGTTAACAATTTTTTCTCTCAACACCTGTAAAATACTGTGCCATCTCCTTCTATCTTCCATAGTTTCTTATGAGAAATCCACTGTCATTATAGTTGTGGTTCCCCTATAGGTATCATTTTTCTCTGGTGGCTTTTAAGATTTTTTGCTTTGTCTTTAGTTTTCATAAGTTTAATCATGATGTGTCTTAGTGTAGATTTCTTTAGGTTTATCGTATTTGGGGTTTTCCAGCTTTTTGAATCTGTAGGTTTATGTCTCTTGTCAAATTTGAGAAGTTTTCAGCAAATACTTTAAGTACTTTTTCATCCCTTCTTTCATCTCTTCTTCTTGGACTCTAATGGCAGGAATGTTAGATTTTTTTTTTTTTTTTTGTTATATTCCCACAAATCAATGAATTGCTGTTCATTTTTTTCAGTCTGTTTTACCTCTGTGGTTCAGATTTGGGTAATTTCTATTGTCCTATCTTCCAGTTCATTAATCATTTTCTCTGTCCCCTCCATTCTGTTGTGACTCTACCCACTAAACTTTTTATTTTAGTTATTGTATTCTTCTGTTTTAAAATTTCCATTTACTTCTTTCTTTGTATCTTTTATTTCTTTGCTGAGAGCTTTTCTTTCTTTATTGAGGCAAACATGCCTTTGTTTTTTGCATGTTCATAATTACTCATTGAGACACTTTTATGAAGGCTGCTTTAAAATCTTTGTTAGATAATTCTAACATCTCTGTCATCTCAGTGTTGACATCTATTGACTGCCTTCTTTCATTTAGTTTGAGATCTGTCTGTTTCTTGATATCATGAGTGATTTTCAATTGAAACACGAACATTATTGTATTATGTTATGAAACTCCAGATCTTACTTAAACATTCTGGTTTTTTTTTTTTTTTTTTTTTTTTTTGACAAAGCTCTATCAGGAAATGGGAATGCTGCTTCATTACTGCTAGGGTGACATCAAAGTCCAGTTTGTCCACCTTGCCTCCACTGACACCCAAGGAAAGAGCTCCTCAATACTGTTGGATATGGGTGGGACTTCCATCTCCACATGTGGTCTCCACTGACATAATGATGAGGTGTCCTTGTTACCCGTGGTGACGGTAGAAGTCCTGACTCTCTACTAGGTCTTCACTGATAACACCCCAGTGGGGCAGGAGAACAGCACTTTGTACTGCTGAGTGGAGCTGGAAGTTTAGGTGTTCCCCATTGTCTTCACTGACACTGCAGAGGTGGTGGTGGTGATGAGGGTTTCTACTGGCTAGCAGTGATGAAAGTCCAGGTTCCCTACTTGAGCCTCTCTGCATACTATCCAGGCAGGGATGTTGGTGTGGCTCATTAGAACCTTGCAAGGGTGGAAGTCTTGACTCTCTACTGGGACTTCTGGCATGATGGTGGTGGGGCCACAGTATTTTCTGTGGCATTTAGCTGGAGTAGAACAGTTATTGCCTAAAAGTTTTCTGTTTTGTTAGGTTGCTCCTTTCCTGGTCATTTGTCTAGAAAGAGAAGCCTTTTTTTGAGGGGAGAGGGGTCTGAGCCCATTGGTGTTTCCACATTTTTAGCTTCTTTAACTCCAAGTCTGGGATATACGAGGCAAAAAGCAAACACAGGGAAATCACCAGTCTGCCTTCCTCTCTCCAACTTTCAGAGTCTTCTTATGCCTATTTTGCATATATGCTAAGATTTTTAATTTTACGTAGAGAGAGGAATAAGGAAAATTATGTCTACTCCATCTTCCCAGAAGCAGAAGCCCAGGGTAAGTTTTATCATTCCGATTTTACAGAAGAAAACTATGATATCAAAAGATGTTAATAAACTTGTCTAAAATTGCATAGAAAGTAAGGAATAGGGCAAGATCAAACTCAGTCCTAAATGTCAGGGTTAGGGGGACATGTTTTTCAACGTTTTTTTCTGATATTTGAATCCTGTCTTTAATGTCCTCATGAAGTGATCATCTTTGAGGCCATGCCAGAAAGATGTGCAATCCTAATTTCCTGCTTCTTGCATAAAACATACTGCCTTGCTGGGTTACATAAGTCTCATCCCTCAAACTTTACAGGGACAGTGTGTCCTTTTGCTTGATGCTCACTCCTACGCTAGGCACGTTGTTGGTGATCAGTAATTACCAGTTGACCTTGGTATTTAGAGCCAGCCTGGATAACTCTAGGCAAACACTGTCGGAGATGTGTGAGAAAGGAGTTATTACAAACATACCTTTTACATCTACCAGTATCTCCCTACTGTTCCCCAGTCTTCTCCGATGTAGTGGATAATAGTGTGACTCTGATCCAATCTCTTTGGATATCATTTTTCCATCTTAGTGCACCACCTGGTTTTGGTGAGTTTACTAAAGTCATTACCTGAAGCTCTTCTTTGGAACCATCTAGCTTGTGGAGCCTAGTTTTCTAAACAGGTAGAAAGCTGAAAGTACATGGGAATTTACATACCCTTGGGGTAGCAGTTAACCGATGACTGATAGGTGCATGCAGCTTTGGGTGTAATTTATACTCCAAGTTTCCTCATGGGATCAGGCTGAAGCTACCCTCTGCAGGATGTTGCCTGGGGTAACATTGGTGCTTGACTCTCTCCTTTCCTGTCATGCTTCCCCCACTTCTTTCATTGTTTCCCTTGGAGCACTTCTTTAATAAATCACTTGTATGTAAATCCTCATCTTAGGGTGTGTGTCTGGGCAGCCTGACCTAAGACAGCCATCAAAGGAGTTCAGAGGTGGACATTTGTCTATCTGAATATTGAGGCATTGTTACTGTGGTCACTGGAGAGGAGGAAGAGGGAGGAATCATAGCCCAGTTGCCATGATCATGTTGTTATGGAGACAGACATGCTGGGCTTGATCACAAGGCAGCTTTTCACCAGGTATGATGTTGCTGTGGAAACAGAATCTGAAGCCTCAAAGAACATTCTGTTCTAATCCCAGCTGCTTTACCCATCTGTTTTGTGTCTCATTAGCAGAAGGAGCCTAGCAAGATAGGCTTTGAGTGCATCTTCCTTCAACCTAGTTCTCTAGATAAGGGCCCCACCCCTGGACTTTTTCCTGGGTGAGTGAAAATCTTAGGATATTTTTAGCTAAGTTTTGCTAAAGAGAGGGAAACAAAACTTACCTGTGTTGCATGGTTTTCAGGATGATTGCTGGGAATCACAGTTACCACATATTCATTTCCATCAATGATCAAGTAAATTCCACCTCAGACTCACTTAGCCTTATTTTGAACCCATGAATTCTTTCAGCACTAACCTCTTTATTCCCAGCGTTGGGAATGATCATGCTAATTCATCACTAGTGTCTTCTGTGGTCAAGGAAGCAAGTTTTAAATAGAGTAATTATGGGATATGCTGGTATCTCTCCATGGTGATGGCATAGATGCTGGAGTCTGAGCATAGGTATCAATATTGCTCAAGTCTAGCTCCCCAATGGCCACACTATTTCTCAATTATAGTACAATGTGGTAGATAAAATCTCATTGTTAAGAGCACGGGCTGTGGCATTAGATGGTTTTAGGTTGAGTCTCTGAGGCGGGGGAGAGCCATCAAAACTAGATTTCTAGTAAAGAGTTATTTACTTTGCCATTCAGAAATGACAGTGACTTCTGATTTTCATTGTTCTTGTTATGACTGTGGACTATAAATTTTGCCAATAAATTAAGATTTTTAAAGTCAATTCCTTTCATTTTACTACTTGCATCTGCTAGCGGTATCAGCTAGATTTGGGGATCAAGATCAATTTTCAGAGGAAAGCAAGGATATCAGTCAGAGTTCAGTCAGGAAAACAGAAATATGCTAGGTAGTTCAAATAGAAAGAGAGTTAATGTGGGGAATAAGGCACCTATAAAATCACTGAGATTGTTCAAGGAGCAAAAGTTAAGAGTACAACCACAGCTATGGTCCAGCAAGAGGGCCAGAGAGATACTGATGCTATCCAGAGATCAGGAACCAACAAGAAACTTCTGGTCACCTCTTAGCTCCCCTGCAACCCTAACAGGGGTGAATTTCAAGGTAACATGGAAGCTATTATTAAAAACTCACACGTGAATTTCACACGTCTGCTAAAGCTATCGGAGGAAAAATTCTACACTCTTTTTGCCTTCTGAATCTCTCATGAGTGTATCTTATTGGTGGAAACTGAGTAAGAGCACCCCAGATTAAGTTAGAACTCCAGACATGAGGTGATGGCTATGCTAAGGTCTGAAGCTAAAACTCCATTTTGAATCAAAAGTAACTTCTGCATCAAAAATGCAGCCTGTCATTTCTCTCTCTACTGTACCCTGAGAAAATTACCTGGTAAACAATTTTAAAGAGCAATGTGATTTCGCTTGCTTGCTTAAGAATACACCCTGCAAGGAACTCCCCTTCAGCTTCCACAGACGTGCAAAGGGATCCCTGAGAGCATTTCTTTTTTACTGGTTTTTATTTTTCTGTTTTTTTGGGGGGTCTTTCTTGTTTTTTTAAAATTTGTTTTGTTTTCTTTTCCCTCTTTTTCCCTTTTTGTCTTTCTTCATTGCTCAGTTGCTCGTCTCTTTATATCTTCCTTCTCTTTCTGATCCCTGAATACCAGGTGTTGTATACCTCTATGCCTTCTAGCCAGGCTGTACTGCAACACCTGAGAGCGACTTCCCCAGACCTCATAGCTACATCGGTGGGATCCCTGGGAACTTTGCAGTTCTTTAACCTTTCTGATTTTTATTTATTCATTCTTTTCTTTTCTTCCTCGTTCCCTTTCTGTTTTTCTCCATTTCATAGTCTCTCATCTCTCCATTCCAACGGCAAGCTCCCCTAACATTCTTTTTTGTTTGTTTGTATGTTTTTGGCTCCTGTTCCTCTCTCCTCTCTCCCATATCCATCTTAGCTCCACACATAACAATCTCCCTGCTGCATCCTGCCTACCTGCACCGTGCACTTGACATCACACGACCAAGCAGTACAGGCACAGCCTACTAGAACCTGACCCACACTGATTACTGACCTGCCCTGGTGGCTATAGTAAGTGCCACAAACAACCCATCCCAGTAACTCTTCTTCTGCTAGACCTGCCCTGTTGTACCATATCTGAGTGACTGACCCTGCCAGTTGGAGAAGGAGGTGAAAAGTATTGAGCACACAGATGAGCAAACAACAAAGAACACATAGTCCGCCTGCTCATGGTCAAATTTATTTTTTTTTAAAAAAGGGACAAAACAAACAAATCTACAATCAATAAATGAGGAAAATAACTACTGAATGCCCCGAAGACAGCAGACAATAACAAAACATTTACAAAAAAAGGACAGGATGGTTCCAGTAGGGGTCCAAAATAAAACAGCAGATGACTCTCCTGTGGAAGAAAATGCACTAAGACTACCTGATAGGGACTTCAAATCTCTAATACTCAGAATTCTCCAAGAACTGAGGCACAAAGCTGACAAGCATGAGGAAAAAATAGACACATTCATGGAAAATACAGACAAAAAATTGGAAGAATTCAGGAAGATGATGCAGGAACAAAATGCCAAAATAAATTCACAACTAGAAATTATACAAAAACAATTAGAAATCTAAAAGATAAACAACAAGATTTCAGAAATGGATGATGTCATAGAAGGGCTGAGAAGCAGACTTGAAACCGTGGAAGACAGGATCAGTGGAACTGAAAACAAACACTTGGATACAACTCTGTTTCAGGAAAACTCAGAAAATAGAACAAAGAAAATAAAGAGACACTGAGAGTTATGTGGGACACAATTAAAAGCAAAAATTTATGAGTGATTGGAATTCCAGAACAGGGGGAGAAAACAGAAAACACTGAGAGGATCATTGAGGAACTGCTGACAGAAAACTTCCCCAATATCATGAAAGATGAAAAGCTGGCCATCCAAGAAGCTCAACAAACTCCATATAGAAGAGACCCCAAAGGAAAATCACCAAGGCATATCATATTCACACTCGCCAAAACCAAAGACAAACAAAGAATTCTGAGAGCAGCTCATGAAAAACAAGAAGTCACATATAGAGGAGAAACAATAAGACTAAGCTCAGATTATTTGGCAGAAACCATGCAGGCAAGAAGGCAATGGGATGACATATATAAAATCTTGAAAGAAAAAAATTGCCAGCCAAGAATAATATATCCTGCAAAGCTCTCGTTCAAATTTGATGGTGAAATTAGGTAATTTCCAGATGAACAGAAATTAAGGGAATATGCAAAAGTCAAACCAAACTTACAAGAATTATTAAAGGGAGTTCTTCAATCTGCGGACAAACAGCTTCAGATCACAGGCAGAACCTAGGATGCAGGATCGTACAAGCCAGATACCAATCTAGGACATGACCTCTTGAGGACTATCCAAAACCAAAAGAAATACAACAGGGAATCAGAGCAGTTAATCAATAAATGACAACAACATCAAAACAATAAAAGAAGGAATAAACGGCATAGGTATAGAACCTTCTAATGGAGAGGAAGGCAAGGCGATACCAAGTCAGGGTAGACTGCTTCAAACTTAGAAAAACAAGGGTAAAATTCATGGTAAACACAAAGAAAGTTAACAAACCAACTCATAAAAATAAAGAGGAAAAACATAAAGTCTCGGCAGAAACAAAATCTACAAAAACAAAAGAAATGAAAAAAAAAATCCACTAACAAAATTAACTCAGCACAAGAGAGTAAGAAGAACAAAGAAAACTTCAGCACCACAAAAAAAAAAAGCAGTACAAAATGATAGCAACAAACTCACATCTATCAATAATTACACTGAATGTAAATGGACTTGATGAACCCATAAAGAGATGGATAGTGACAGAATGGATAAGAAAACAGGATCCATCAATATGCTGTCTACAAGAGACACACCTTAGAAACAAAGATGTGAATTTATTAAAAGTCAAAGGTTGGAAAAAAATATATCAAGCTAACACCTACCAAAAAAGAGCAGGAGTAGCAATTCTAATCTCAGATAAAATAGACTTTAAAACAAAATCTACCAAAAAAGACAAAGAAGGACACTATATAATGATTAAGGGGATGATCCATCATGAAGACATAACCATAATAAATATCCACACACCCAATGACAGGGCTCCAAAATACATAAAACAAACTCTAACAACACTAAAAAGAGAAATTGACAGTTCCACAATAATAGTAGGAGACTTCAACACACCACTCTCAGTAAAGGACAGAACAACTAAGAAGAAACTCAGCTAAGATACAGAAGACCTAAAGGGCACAATCAGCCAACTTGACCTCATAGACATATATAGAACACTCCATCCAACCACTGAGAGGTACACATTCTTTTCCAAAGCACTTGGAACATTCTCCAGAATAGATCACATCTTAGGCCACAGGGAAATCCTCAACAAGATCCAAAACGTTGAGATAATTCAAAGTATCTTCTCTGACCACAATGCCATCAAGGTACAAATTAACAATAGAAAGAGCAAGGAAACAAAATCAACTACATGGAAACTGAATAATACCCTGCTTACACATCACTGGTTAATAGAAGAAATCAGAGAGGGAATCAAAAAATTCCTAGGATCAAATGAGAATGAAAACACATCATACCAAAACATTTGGGGCACAGCAAAGGCAGTCCTCACAGGACAATTTATAGCAATAGATGCACATATCAAAAAAGAAGAAAGGGGCAAAATTAAAACATTACCTACAGAACTCAAACAAACAGAAAGAGAACAGCAAAAAATGCCCACAACCACCGGAAGAAAGGAAATAGTAAAGATCAGAGCAGAAATAAATGAAATAGAGAACAGAAAAACAACAGAAAGAATCAACAAAACCAAAAGTTGGTTCTTTGAAAGAATCAACAAAATTCACAAACCACTGGCCAGACTGACAAAAGAAAAACAGGAGAGGACACAAATAACCCAAATAAGAAATGAAATGGGGGACATTACAACAGACCCAACAGAAAGAAAAAGGATAACAACAGAATATTATGAAAAACTATACTCCAACAAATTTGAAAACCTATAGGAAATGGATAAATTTCTAGAAACACAACGGCCTCACCAAACTACAACAAAGTGATGTTGAAAATCTGAACAGACCGATAACAAGAGAAGAGATTGAAAAGGTAGTAAAAAAACTCCCAATCAAAAAAAGCCCTGGCCCAGATGGCTTCACTGGAGAATTCTACAAAACATTTACAGAAAGCTTGTACCAGTACTACTGAAGCTATTTCAGAGCATAGAAGAGGAAGAAACACTTCCAAATTCATCCTATGAAGCCAGCATAACGCTGATACCAAAACCAGGAAAAGATGTCACAAAAAAAGAAAATTACAGACCAATATCTCTCATGACTATAGATGCAAAAATTCTGAACAAGATTCTAGCCAATAGAATTCAGCATCGTATCAAAAAAATAATACACCACTACCAAGTAGGATTCATACCAGGTATGCAAGGATGGTTCAACATTAGAAAATCAATCAACGTAATCCACCACATAAATAAAAGGAAAGAAAAGAATCACACGATCATCTCAACTGATGCAGAAAAAGCATTTGACAAAGTCCAACACCAATTCCTGATAAAAACTCTCAATAAAATAGGTATAGAAGGGAAATTTCTCAGCATAATAAAGGGCATCTATGCAAAACCAATGGCCAACATCATTCTTAATGGAGAGAGGCTGAAAACATTCCCCTTGAAAACAGGAACAAGACAAGGATGTCCTTTATCGCCACTCCTATTTAACATTGTGCTGGAAGTTCTAGCTAGAGCAATAAGGCAAGAAAAAGAAATAAAGGGCATCCAAATTGGTAATGAAGAAGTTAAACTGTCCCTGTTTGCAGATGATATGATACTATACACAGAAAACCCTAAGGATTCCACGAGAAATCTAGTGGAACAATAGAAAGATTCAGCAGAGTAACAGGATACAAGCTAAACATTCAAAAATCAGTTGGATTGCTATATACCAGTAAGGAGAACGAAGAAAAGGAAATCAGGAAAACAATACCATTTTCAATAGCCCCTAAAAAGATACAATACTTAGGAATAAATCTGACCAGGGATGTAAAAGACCTATACAAAGAAAACTACAAAACACTACTGCATGAAACCCAAAGGGATCTACATAAATGGAAAAACATACCATGCTCATGGACAGGCAGACTCAACATTGTGAAAATGTCAATTCTACCCAAGGCAATTTACAAATAGAATGCAAGCCCGATCCAAATACCAACAACACTCTTCAAAGAGATGGAAAAACTAATCATTAACTTTATAGGGAAAGGGAAGAAGCCCAAATAAATAAAGCACTACTGAAGAAGAAGAATAAAGTTGGAGGACTCACACTACCTGACTTCAGAACCTACTATACAGCTACAGTAGTCAAAACAGCCTGGTACTGGTACAACAACAGATACATTGACCAACGGAACAGAATTGAGAAGCCAGATGTAAATCCATCCACCTACGGTCACCTGATCTTCGACAAGGGCCCAAAGTCCATCAAATGGGGAAAAGACAGTCTTTTTAACAAATGGTGCTGACAAAACCGGATATCTATTTGCAAAAAAATGAAACAGGACCCATACCTCACACCGTATACAAAAACTACTTCAAAATGGATCAAAGACCTGAATATAAAGCCTAAAACTATAAAGTTCATAGAAGAAAAAATAAGACCAACACTTCAGGCCTTAATACATGGCATTAACAGTGTAAAAACCATAACCATCAATACACAAAACCCAACAGATAAGCTAGATAACTGGGATCTTCTAAAAATCAAACACCTATGCTCTTCAAAAGACTTCACCAAAATAGTAAAAAGAGAACCTACAGACTGGGAAAAAAATTTTTGGACAGTACAAGTCAGACAAAGGTCTAATCTCCATAATCTACAAGAAAATCCAACACCTGTACAACAAAAAGACAAATAATCCTATTAAAAAATGGGCAAAGGAAATGAACAGACACTTCACCAAAGACATTTAAATGGCCAACAGACACATGAGGAAATGCTTGCGATCACTAACCATTAGAGAAATGCAAATTAAAACCACAATGAGATACCATCTCACCCCGGCATTACTGGGACAAATCAAAAACACTGGAAATAACAAATGTTGGAGGGGCTGCGGGGAGATGGGAACTCTTATGCACTGATGGTGGGAATGCAAAATGATACAACCATTTTGGAAAATGATATGGCGCTTCCTCAGAAAGCTAGAAATAGACATACCATTCGATCCAGCAATCCCAATCCTAGGAATATATCCTAGAGAAATAAGAGTTGTCAGGCGAATAGACATATGCACACCTATTCATGGCAGCATTGTTCACAATAGCAAAACGATGGAAACAACCTAGATGCCCATCAACTGATGAATGGATAAACAAACTATGGTACATACACACAATGGAGTACTATGCAACGAGAAAGAACAACAATGAATCTGTGAAGCATCTCATAACATGGATGAAACTGGAGGACATTATGCTGAGTGAAATAAGTCAATCACAAAAGGACAAATATTGTATGAGACCTCTGTTGTAAAAACCCATGAAAAAGTTCACACACAAAATGTAACAATCTTTGTTGGTTACCAGGGATGGGAAGGGTTGGGGGGAAGTACTAAATAGGCAATAGATAAGTGGTATCTTGGGTGAAGGGTGAGACAGTACACAATACAGGGGAAACTAGCACAACCTGTACAAGGAAAGTTCATGGAAGCCCCATAGACACATCCAAACTCCCTGAGGGACTGAATTGCTGGGTGGAGGGCTGTGGGGACCATGGCCTCAGGGAACATCTAGCTCAATTGGCATGACACAGCTTATAAAGACAATGCTCTACATTCTACCTTGGTGAGTAGTGTCTGGGGTGTTAAAAGCCTGTGAGCGGCCATCTAAGATACTCCACTGGTCTCATCCCTTCGGGAGCAAGGGAGAATGAAGAGAACAGGATACAAGGAAAAGATTAGTCTGAAGGACTAATTGTCCACAGCTACCAAGGTCTCCACCGGACTGAGTCCAGTATAGCTAGATGGTGCCTGGCTACCACCACTGACTGCTGTGACCAGGATCACAACAGAGGTTTCTGGACACAGCTGGAAAAGGATGTAGAGCATAATTCTAACTCACAAAAAAAAGACCAGATTTACTGGCCTAAAGGAGACTGGAGAAACCTCGAGAGTATGGCCCCCAGACACCCTTTTAGATCAGTGGTGAAGTTCCCTCCGAGGTTCACTGTCCAACCTGGGAGTGGACAGCCCCGTAAAACCAAATGAGACTAATGAGGTACAGGAGTCCAGTGACAAGGGCCAGAAGGCAGAAGGGGACAAGGAAGCTGGTGATAGGGAACCCAAGGTTGAGTAAGGATATTGTTGATGTGTTGTGAGATTGTTAACCATTGTCATAGGGCAACATTTGTAGTAACTGTTAAATGTGAAAGTATTTTGTTCTGTAAGCCTTCATCTTAAGTGAGAATAACAGCACAATTGGAAGAGCAGTCCATGTCACTGAACTGTGTATGTAGAAATTTTTGAAACGGTGTATCTTTGGCTATGTGTATTTTCACCAAAAAAAAAAAAAAAAAAAAAAAAGGTTGAGAAGTTAGAGGGCTAATATGTTGTGGGGTTGTTAACCAATGTCATAAAACAACATGTGTGCTACTGTTTCATGAGAAACTATTTGTTCTGTAAGCCTTCACCTGAAGTACAATAAAATATTTAAAAAAAAAAAAAAGAATACACCCTGCTCAGAAAACTGGTTCGAAAACAATTCTCAGAACAGATGCTCACTAAAGATAAACCTTAGACATACCCATGTCTTCCCTGCAGTCACGCAAGGAGGGTCCCATGATTGTTTAGAGGGCAGATGTACCCTATTTAATGATGACTTTGTACCTTAGAAGTTTTTTTTAGGGAGGTGGGGCCAAGATGGCACGGTAGTCAGACACTTCCGGTGGTCCTTCTTACAATAAAGACCCGAAAAAACAAGTGAATTGATTGTAGATGACAATCTAGGGGCCCTGAACATCAAAGGCAAAGTTCAGGAATCAGACTGAGTGGCAGGGGAAGGGACAGACATTTCGGAAGCAGTGAGGAGTTGCCAGACCTGACCCTGTGGGAGCCAGAGCCCTTCAGCCTGGATCAGCTTGGGGGTGAGTGGTGAGGCAGACAAGCAGCAGCGCTCAGTAGGTGTTTTCCATACCAGGAAAGACCCAGTGGCACAGAGTCTACTCGTCCATCCAGAACCAGGGAAAAATAGCCCTTGATCTCGATCAGCGAAAGATAAGTATTTGTGTCTGGCCTACTACACAGATCAGAAACACCCCCCTTAGGGAAAAACTTCTCTCCCATTTACCTCCCTGCTCCCTGCTCTGCACCACATTCAGGATGGCTACAGGGACTGCTGAGTCCCCTGGGCCAGAAGTAGGACCTGTCATGGGCCCTGAGCCATTCTCCTGGCCTTGGAGAGGGAACAAATGCACAAGCAGGGGGAAAAATAATCTGCTGGCTCCCCTAAGTC
The DNA here is from genome assembly GCA_030035585.1 of Dugong dugon. Taxonomy (NCBI): domain Eukaryota; kingdom Metazoa; phylum Chordata; class Mammalia; order Sirenia; family Dugongidae; genus Dugong; species Dugong dugon. The sequence continues at coordinate 52,246,912 of CM057463.1, forward strand.
AGGGACTCAGGGTAGGCACAGCTCCTTTGCCTAGGCATAGGCATAAGGGATCCATGGACTTTGAGTGCCTTTCCCCCTGCAGAGACTTGCGTGGGCCCATTTCCACAGCATAGGCCCTCATTACCGCAGTACAACAGGGTATATACCTGAAGTCTAACTTCAACTGTTTCAGCTATAAATTGGCAGGTTCATGACATTTGACACTGCTCTGCCCATTAAGCAGGGTCTTCACCTACCCACATCAGGGGCCTGAGGACTGGTGGCTCCACCCATGCCACCTAGCCACCTGCGATATGGACCCAAAATAAGAGAAATAAGAGGTGCCCCTCAGTCCTTACAGCCAACAGCATTGGGTGCTCATAGTCCGGCTGCAAAATCCACCCATCTACGCACTCTAGGGAACAGGAACATGCTTCCCTCATGGACACTCTCAGGCAGCCATCAGCCCCCTGCCTTGCTCAGCATGAGTCCCCCTGATGCAGCCAGGTGCCTGTGCCTACACCAATCACCCATGACTGTCTAGGACTCTAGGTGAGAGCCTGCACCACACACTTGGTGGCCGACTACCTGGACACCTGAGCTGAACCCATACGGGAGGACTGGGTGGACTCCTGGGATCATATCCTTAGTGGCAGATCTGGCCACTGGTGGCAGCATGTTGAAGCTTCAGGGGCATTGGTGACCTAGCTAGCTCACAAGAGCAGCCTATCTGGGAATGTCAAAACAAAACAAGAAGCTAGGACACAGTAAGCAAACATAAAATGAATATAATAAGTTATTGATGGCTCGGAGAAAACAGTCAATATCAAATCACATAAAGAGGCAGATCATGATGGCTTCTGCATGTTCCTAAAATAAAGAATCTAGAAATTTCCTAGGGGAAGGCAGAACACAAAAGATGAATATACAGAACTCTTCACAAGACATCAGGAAGGAAATTAGGCAAAATGCAGAACATGCACTAGAGGAACTTAAAAAGATTAGAGAAGAGCATAATGACAAATTTAACAGGCTGCAATAATCCGTAGAGAGACAGCAATCAGAAATACAGAAGATTAACAATAAAATTTCAGAATTAGACACTCAATAGAAAGTCACAGGAGCAGAATTGAGGCAATGGAAATCAAAATTAGTGAGACTGAAGATAAAGCACTTGACACCAACTTATGTGAGGAAAAATCAGATAAAAGGATTAAAAAAAAAGAAGAAACCCTAAGAATTATGTGCGATTCTATCAAGAGGAATAACCTATGAGTGATTGGAGTACCAGAACTGGGTTGGATAACAGAAAATACAGAGAGAATTGTTGAAGATTTGTTGGCAGAAAACTTCCCTGATATCATGAAAGATGAGAAGATATCAATCCAAGATGCCCATCGAACCCCACATAAGGGAGATCCCAAAAGAAAGTCACCAAGACATATTATAATCAAACTTGCCAAAACCAAAGATAAAGAGAGAATTTTAAGAGTGGCTAGGGATAAACGAAAAGTCATCTACAAAGGATAGTCAGTAAGAATAAACTCAGACTACTCAGCAGAAACCATGGAGGCAAGAAGGCAATGGGGTGACATATATAAAGCCCTGAAGGAAAAAAATTGCCAGCCAAGAATTATATATCCAGCAAAAGTGTCTCTCAAATATGATGGCAAAACTAGGGCATTTCTGGATAAATAAAAGTTTAAGGAATTTGCAAAAAACAAACCAAAATTACAAGAAATACTAAAGGGAGTCCTCCGGTTAGAAAATCAATAACATTAGATAACAGCTCAAGACTAGAACACAGGACAGAGCAACCAGATATCAACCCAGAAAAGGAAGTAACAAAAATAAATCAAAGCTAAAACATTGCAAATAAGGAAACAGAGATGTTATTATGTAAAAGATGACAACATTAAAACAAAATAGAGCGACTAAAAAATGTAGACGTATGTTTTTTCATATGGAGAGGAAGTCAAGGTGCTATAAAGAAATAAAAGACTGGTATAAACTTAGAAAAATAGGGGTAAATATTAAGGTAACCACAAAGGAAACTAACAATCCTACACGTCAAAACAAAAAACAAGAAAAATATAAAGACTCAACAAATACAAAATCAACAACAATGAAAAAGATGAAAAGAAAATACATAAATAAAAACGACTCAGCACAGAAAATTAAGTGGAACAAAGAAACTGTCAACAATGCAAAAAAAGACATCAAAATGATAGCAGTAAACTCATACTTATCAATAATTACTCTGAATGTAAATGGACTAAAGGCACCAATAAAGAGACAGAGAGTGGTGGATTGGATTAAAAAACATGATCTGTCTGTATGCTGTCTACAAGAGACACACCTTAGACTTAAAGACATAAACAAAACTGAAAGGACAGAAAAAAATATATCAAGCAAAGACACTCAAAAAAGAGCAGGAGTGGCAATATTAATCTCTGACAAAATAGACTTTAAAGTAAAATCCACCACAAATGATAAGGAAGGACACTATATAATGATTAAAGGGTCAATACACCAGGACATAACTATAATATGTATTTGCTTTCTTTTTCAATGTACATGGAACATTCTCAAGAATAGACCATATATTAAGCCATAAAGCAAGCTTAACAAAATCCGAAGCATCCAAATATTACAAAGCATCTTTTCTGACCATAAAGCCATAAAAGTAGAAATCAATAACAGAGAAAGTAAGGAAAAAAAAAATGAAACACATGGAAACTGAACAATACCTTGTGCAAAATCTACTGGGTTATAGAAGAAATTAAGGATGGAATAAAGAAATTCATAGAATCAAATGCGAATGAAAACATATCCTACCAGAACCTTTGGGACACAGCAAAAGCAGTGCTAGGAGGTCAATTTATAGCAATAAATGTACACATCCAAAAAGACAAAAGGGCCAAAATCAACACATTAATGCTACAGCTGGAACAAGTAGAAAGAGAGTAGCAAAAGAAGCCCTTGGGTGCCAGAAGAAAGCAAATAATAAAAATTAGAGCTGAATTAAATGAAGTTGAGAATAGAAAAACAATTGAAAAAGTTATCAAGACCAAAAGCTGGTCCTTTGAAAAGATCAACAAAATTGATAAACCATTGGCCAAACTGACAAAAGAAAAACAGGAGAGGAAGCAAATAACCCATATGAGAAAAGAGGTGGGTGATATCACAACAGACCCAACTGAAATTAAAAGAATCATAACAGAATACTACGAAAAACTGAACTCTAACAAATTTGAAAACGTAGAGGAAATGGACAAATTTCTAGAAACTCACTACCTACCTAAACTAACACAAACAGAGGTAGAACAACTAAATAAACCTATAACAAAAGAAGAGATTGCAATTAAAAAACTCCTAACAAAAAAAAAAGCCCTGGCCTAGATGGCTTCACTGGAGAATTCTGCCAAACTTTCAAAGAAGGGTTAACACCATTACTATTAAAGGCATTTCAGAGCACAGAATAGGACAGAATACTCCCAAACTCATTCTATGAATCCAGCATAACCCTGATACCAAAACCAGGCAAAGACACCACAAAAAAGGAAAATTACAGATCAATAGCCCTCACGAATATTGACGCAAAAATCCTCAACAAAATTCTAGCCAATAGAATTCAACAACATATCAAAAAACTCATTCACCATGATCAAATGTGATTTATACCAGGTATGCAGGGATGGTTCAACATTAGAAAAACAATGTAATCCATCACATAAATAAAACAAAAGACAAGAACAACATGATCTTATGAATCAATGCAGAAAAGGCATTTGACAAAATCCAACACCCATTCATGGTAAAAACTCTCAATAAAATAGGAATAGAAGGAAAATTCCTTTACATAATTAAGGGCATTTATACAAAGACAACAGCCAGCATCATCCTAAATGGAGAGAATTTGAAAGCATCCCCCTTGAGAATGGGAACCAGACAAGGATGCCCTCTATCACCACTATTATTTAACATTGTGCTGGAGTTCCTAGCCAGAGCAATTAGGCTAGAAAAAGAAATAAAGGGCATCCAAATAGGTATCTCTATTTGCAGATGTTATACACAGAAACCTCAAAGAATCCACAAGAAAACTACTGGAACTAATAGAAGATTTCAGCAAAGTTTCAAGATACAAGATAAACATACAAAAATCAGTTGGATTCCTGTACACCAACAAACAGAACTTCCAAGAGGAAATCACCAGATCAATATTATTTACAATATCCCCCAAGAAGATAAAATACTTAGCAATAAATCTAACCAGAGACGTAAAGGTACCTATAAAATGAAAACTACAAGACACTACTGCAAGAAACTAAAAGAAACCTGCATAAGTAGAAAAACATACCTTGCTCATGGATAGGAAGACTCAGCATTGTGAAAATGTTAGTTCTACCCAAAGCGATGTACAGATACAATGCAATCCTGATCCAAATTCCAATGGCGTTTTTAAATGAGATGAAGAAACAAATCACCAACTTCATATGGAAAGGGAAATGGCCCTGGATAAGTAAAGCATTACTGAAGAAAAACAAAGTGGGAAGCCTCACACTACCTGATTTTAGAACTTATTATACCTCCACAGTAGTCAGAACAGCCTAGTACTGGTACAACAACAGATACATAGACCAATGGAACAGAATTGAGAATCCAGACATAAACTCATCCACCTATGAGCAGCTAATATTTGACAAAGGCCTGAAGTCCGTTAATTAGGGAAAAGACAGTCTTTTTAACAAATGGTGCTGGCATAACTGGATATCTGTCTGCAAAAGACTGAAACAAGACCCCTACCTCACACCGTACACAGACTACCTCAAAATGGATCAAAGACCTAAATATCAAATTGAAAATGATAAAGATCAAGGAAGAAAAAATAGGGACAACACTGGGAGCACTATACATGGCATAAACAGAATACGAACCATAACTAACAATGCACAGGAACGGGAAAAGAGACTAAATAACTGGGAGCTTCTAAAAATCAAACACTTATGCTCATCAAAAGACTTCACCGAAAGAATAAAAAGACAACCAACAGACTGGGAAAACATTTTTGGCCATGACAAATCCAATCAGTGTCTAATCTCCAAAATATACAAGATGCGGCAAAATCTCAACAATGAAAAGACAAATAACCCAATTAAAAAATGGGCAAAGGATATAAACAGGCACTTCGCCAAAGAAGATATTCAGGTGGCTAACAGACACCTGAAGAAATGCTCATGATCATTGCCATTAGAAAAATGTGAATCAAAACTACAATGAGATACCATCTCAACCCAATGAGGCTAGCATTAATCCAAAAAACACAAAATAATAAATGCTGGAGAGGTTATGGAGAGACTGGAATACTTATACACTGTTGGTGGGAAAGTAAAATAGTACAACCACTTTGGAAATTGATTTGGCACTTCCTTAAAAAGCTAGAAATAGATGTACCATAAGATCCAGCTATCCCGCTCCTTGGAATATATCCTAGAAAAATAAGAGCCATCACAGGAATAGATATATGCATACACATGTTCATTGCAGCACTGTTCATGATAGCAAAAAAGATGGAAGCAACCTAGGTCCCCATCAACGGACAAATGGATAAACAAATGATGGTATATCCACACAATGGAATACTATGCAACCATAAAGAACAACGTTGAAGCCGTGAAACATAATATGGAGGAATCTGGAGGGCATTATACTGAGTGAATTTAGTCAGTCACAGAAGGACAAATATTGTATAAGACCACTATTATAAGAACTCAAGAAAAGGTTTAAACACAGAAGAAAACATTCTTTGATGGTTACGAGAGTGGGGAGGGAGGGTAAGGATTATGCACTAACTAGATGGTAGACAAGAATTACTTAGGTGAAGGGAAGGACAGCACACACTACAGGGGACGTCAGCAGAATGGGACTAAAGCAAAGGTAAGAAGTTTCCTGAGTACAATCAAACACTTCAAGATACAGAGTAGCAGGGGTGGAGGTCTGGGGACCATGCTTTCAGGGGACTTCTAGGTCAATTGGCATAACAAAGTTTATTAAGAAAATGTTCTGCATCCTACTTTGATGAGTGGTGTCTGGGGTTTTAAAAGCTAGCAAGCAGCTATCTAAGATGCATCGATTTGTTCCAACCACCTGGAGTAAAGAAGAATGAAGAACACCAAAGGCACAAGGTAAGTATTAGCCCAAGAGACAGAAAGGGTGACATAGACTAGAGACTTCATCAGCCTGAGACCAGAAGAACAGGATGGTGCCCAGGTACCACCAATGACTGCCCTGACAGGGAACACAATAAAGAGTCCCTGATGGAGTAGGGGAAGTGTGGGATGCAGAACTCAAATTCTAGTAAAAAGACCAGACTTAGTGGTCTGACTGGGAGTGGAGGAATCCCAGAAAGTGTGGCCCTTAGACTCTCTGCCAACTGAGAACTAAAACCCTTCCTGAGGGCAACTCTTCAGACAAAGATTGGCCTGGACTGTGAGACATAAAATGATAGTCATGAAGAGTGTGCTTCTTAGCTCAAGTAAATACATGAGACCAAATGGGCAGCTTCTGTTCAGAGGTGAGATGAGAAGGCAGACAGGGTTAGGAGCTGGTTGAATGGATGCTGGAAATCGGGGAGGAAAGGAGGATTGTGCTGTCACAGTATAGCAAGCAATTAGGGTCACATAACAATGTATGTATACATTTCTGTATGAGAGACTAACCTGAATTGTCAACTTTCACTTAAACTGCAACAATTAAAAAAAAAAAGAAAACTTTTTTTTTTTTTTAAGAAATGTATGTAATCTCCTACCAGTCAAATGTCTTCTCTCTCAATTTTGTAACCATTGCCTAAATGTCAACCAATCAGACATAGCCTCACCCAATTTTGTAACCATTACCTAAATGTTCACAAATCACTGAACTTAGTTTTCTCTTTATTTTCTTGGCTAGATTTGATGGACATTTCTTTTTTTTTCCCCCTCATTCAAAATCTTATACATAAATTGTTTTGTGACATTGGTTGCAATCACCACATTGTGTCTGTTGTCTCCACCTTTCTCTTTCCACCATGAGTTCTCTGTGTCCATTTGTCCAGTTTTCCTGTCTCTTCCTGCCTTCTCATCTTTGCTTTTGGGCAGGTGTCATGGATTGAATTGTGTTCCCCCAAAATATCTGACAGCTTGGCTGGGTCGTGATTCCCAGTATTGTATGATTGTGTACCATTTTGTAATCTGATGTGATTTCCTTATGTGTTGTAAACTCTATCACTATGATGTAATTTTATGGATTAGCAGTAGTTATACTGATGAGGTCTACAAGATTAGATAGTGTCTTAATCCAATCTCTTTTGAGATATAAAAGAGAAAAGTGAGCAGAGACACATGGGAACCTCATACCACCAAGAAAGCAGTACCGGGAGCAGAGCACATCCTTCAGACCTGAAGTTCCTGTGCTGAGATGCTCCCAGACCACGGGAAGACTGATGCAACACAATGATCTTCCTCCAGAGGCAACAGAGAGAGATAGCCTTCTCCTGCAGCCGATGCCCTGAATCTGGACTTGTAGCCTACCAGACTGTGAGAAAACAAATTTCTCTTTGTTAAAGCCATCCATTTGTGGTATTTCTGTTATAGCAGAACTAGATGACTAAGACAGCAGGTGTTACCCGGTTGGTCTCCTATACTTGACTGAACTAAGAAGCACATTACTCACGTGTGTTATTTTTTGTTTTATAAGCATGTTGTCTAATCTTTGGCTGAAAGGTGGACTTTAGGAGTGGCTTCCATCCTGAGTTAAGAGGGTGTCTGGAGACATAGTCTTGTGGGTGCCTCCAGTCTCTGTCAGACCAGTAAGTTTGGTCTTTTTTTGTGAATTTGAGTTTAGTTCTACATTTTTCTCCCACTCTGTCCAGGACCCTCTATTGTGATTCCTCTTAGAGCAGTCTGTGTTGTAGCTGGGCAACATCTAGTTCTTCTGGGCTCAGGCTTGTGGCATCTGTGGTTTATGTGGTCCATTAGTCCTTTGGACTAATATTTTCTTATGTCTTTCATTTTCTTCGTTATCCTTTGCTCCTAACATGACGGGACCAATGGCTGTATCTTAGATGGCTGCTCTCTAGTTTTTAAGACCCCAGACACTACTCACTAAAGTAGGATGTAGAACACTTTTTTTATGAACTATGTTATGTCAATAGGCCTACATGTCCCCTGAGACCGTGGTCCCCAGCTCTGAGCCCCAGTAATTTGGTTCCTCAAGGTGTTTGGATGTGTCTAGGAAGTGTCTGTGACTTTGCCTTGGTCAAGTTGTGCTGACTTCCCCTATATTGTGTGTTGTTTTTCTCTTCACCAAAGTTAACACTTGTCTACTATCTAGTTAGTGAATTACTCTCCCCACTCCTCCCCTCCCTTGTACCCATCAAAGAGTGTTTTTTTTTTCCTGTGTGTAAACTTTTGTTGAGTTTTTATAATAGTAGTCTCATACAATATTTATCCTTTTCTGTGATTGACTTATTTCACTCAGCATAATGCCTTCTAGATTCATCCATGTTGTGAGATGTTTTGCGTATTCAACATTGTTCTTTATTTTTGCGTAGTATTCCATTGTGATTAGGTGCCATAATTTGTTTATCCATTCATTTATTGGTGGGCACTTAAGTTGTTCCCATCTGTTTGCTATTGTGAATAATGCTGCAATGAATGTGGGTGTGCATATGTATATTCATGGGACAGTTCCTGTTTCTCTAGGATATATTCCTAGGAGTGGGACTGCTGGCTCGTATGGTATTTCTATATCTAGCTTTTTAAGGAGTCACCATATCATCTTATTTGGGTTATTTGCTTCCTCTCCTGTTTTTCTTTTGTCAGTTTGGCCAATGGTTTATCGATTTTGTTAGTTTTTTCCAAGAACCAACTTTTAGTCTTGTTGATTCTTTCTATTGTTTTTCTGTTCTCTATTTCATTTATTTCTGCTCTAATCTGTATTATTTCCTTTCTCCTGGTGGCTGTGGGCTCCTTTCACTGTTGTCTTTCTATTTGTTTGAGTTGTAGGCTAATGTTTTGATTTTGATCCATTCTTCTTTTTTGATGTATGCACTTATTGCTATAAATTGACCTCTGAGCACTGCCTTTGCTGTGTCCCAAAGGTTTTGGTATGATGCGTTTTCATTCTCATTTGATTCTAGGAATTTTTTTATTACCTCTTTGATTTCTTCTATTACCCAGTTGTTTTTAAGCAAGGTGTTATTCAGTTTCCATGTATTTGATTTTTTTCCTTGCTCTTCCTGTTATTGACTTCTACTTTTATGGCATTGTGATCAGAGAATGCTTTGTATTTTTTTGATGTTTTGAATTTTATTGAGGGTTGCTTTGTGGCCTAAAATGTGGTCTATTCTGGAGAATGTTCCAAGTGCACTGGAAAAGAATGTATACTTTGCTGCTCTTGGGTGGAGTGTTCTGTATATGTCTATGAGTTCAAGTTGGTTGATTATGGCCTTTAGATCTTCTGTATCTTTGTTGAGTTTCTTTCTAGATGTTCTGTCCTTTACCAAGAGTGGTGTGTTGAAGTCTCCTACTATTATGGTGGAGGTGTCTGTTTCTCTTTTCAGTGCTGTTAGACTTTATTTTATGTATTTTGGAGCCCTGTTGTTGGTTGCGTAGGTATTTATTAAGCTTATGTCTTCTTGGTCTATTGTCCTTTTAATCATTATATAATGTCCTTCCTTGTTCTTTATGGTTGATTTTGTCTTACAGTCTATTTTATTTAAGATTAGTATTGCCATTCCTGACCTTTTTTGATGGCTGTTTGGTTGAAATATTTTTTCCACCCTTTGATTTTTAATGTTTATATCTTTGTGTCTAAGGTGTGTCTCTTGTAGACAGCATGTTGATGGGTCATGACTTTTTAATCCATTCTGCCACTCTCTGTCTCTTTATGGGTGCATTTAAGCCATTTACATTCAGTGTGATTATCAGTAGGTGTGGCTTTATTGCTCTCATGTTGTTGTGGAATTTTTTTTTTTTTTTTTGTGATGCTGACGTTTTCTTTGTTGCTCTTACTTTCTTGTGTTGAGTTTCTTTTGTTTGTGGATTTTCTTTCCTTTCTTTTGTTATTACAGATTTACATTTGCTGAGACTTTATATTCTTTTTTATTCTGATGAGTAGGTTTGTTAATTAACTTTCTTTGTGGCTACCTTTAAATTTTACCGTATATTCCCAGTTTGAACCAGTCTTTTATTACTTGATATTGTCTTGACTTCATCTCCATTTGAAAGTTCTATACCTACACTATTTATACTCCCTTTTATTTTTTTTTGACATTGTCATCATTTACGGTTTGATGTCTCTCTTTCCTTATTTTAAGTCTTTTAGCTTTGCTTTATAATTGAGAGTTCTTTACCTAGGTAGGTATCTGGCTGATGCTTTCCTGTGTCCTAGGCTCCAGTTGTTGTCTGATGTTGTTGGTTCTTTTACCGAAGGACTCCCTTTAATATATCTTCTAATTTTGGTTTGGTTTTTACTAATAAATTTCTGTTTATCTGGAAATGTCCTAATTCCTCCATACTATTTGAGAGAGAGAGTTTTACAGGATATATTATTCTTGGTTTGCAGTTTTTTTTCTTTCAAGGATTTATATCTTATCCCATTGCCTTCTTGCCTGCCTGGTTTCTGCTGAGTAATCAGAGCTTAGTCTTATTGTTTCCCCTTTGAAAGTGACTTTTCATTTTTCTAGAGCTGTTCTCAGAATTCTTTCTTGGTCTATAGTTTTGGCAAGTGTGATTATGATATTTCTTGGTGACTTTCTTTTGGGGTCTGTTATGGATGGAATTGTGTCCCTCAAAAATATGTGTCAAGTTGCCTAGGGCAAGATTTCCAGTACTGTGTGATTGTCCACCACTTTGTGATCTGATGTGATTATCTTATGTGTTGTAGATCCTAACCTTTATGATGTTAGTGAGGCTGGGTTAGAGGCAGTTATGTTAATGAGGCAGGATTCAATCTACAGGATTAGGTTTTATCTTGAGTCAATCTCTTTTGAGATATAAAACAGAGAATCCAAGCAGAGAGTAGAGGGACCTCATTACCACCAAGCAAAAAGAGCCAGGAGTAGAATGCATCCTTTGGACTTGGGGTCCTTGCACTGAGAAGCTCCTAGATCAGTGGAAGATTGATGACAAGGAACTTTCCCCAGAACTGACAAAGAGAGAAAGCTTTTCCTGGAAGCTGGTGCCCTGAATTTGGACCTTTAGCCTCCTAAACAGTGAGAGAAAAAGATATTTGTTTGTTAAAGCCACTCACTCGTGGTATTTCTGTTATAGCAGCACTAGATAACTAAAACAAAGTTTGGTACCAGTAGTAGGGTGCTGCTCTAAAAGACACCTAAAATGTGGAAGTGGTTTTGAAACTGAATGCGTAGAGGCTGGAAGAGTTTTAAAGCGTCTAACAGTAAAAGCCCACATTGTCTTGAAGTGGCTGTTGGTGGAATTATGGACATCAAAGACAATTCTGGTGTGGGCTGATTGGGAGATGAGAAGATCTGTAACACCAGAGACAGTGTAGATGGTGAGATGTAGCAAATGAGAAACAGCAGCAGAACCAGGAGACCAGTGCGAGACAGTGCAGGAGCCAACCCACTGAGCAAGAGAGCTGATTGCCTTTGGGTGGAAGGCTTCTTGGTGGAGTAGGGTGCCTTTAGGCACTTATTCGTGGAGCTAGGCTTGGTAACCCATGGAGCAAGAGAACTGAGTGCCTTCCAGCTGAGGTTTACTGGTAGAGTGGGGTGCCTCTAGGCACTTGTCTGTAGAGCTAAAGAGCTTTGGAACACTTGCCTGAGATGGGCAGACACTGGCCTGGACCAAGAGGCCAAGGAACCAGGAAGCAGAAGCTGAAGAGACAAAGAGCGTAGAAAGAAGAGCTGCCTCAGTCTCAAAGGGTAGAGCCACAGCCTCTTGGATCTCAAACGGTGGAACCACGATCTGCTGGATCTTAAAGAGTGGGGCCATGGCCTCCTAGGTTTCAAAGAGTCAGATCTTCATCAACTCGGTATGGCAGTTGCCAGCAGAAAGGAGGGTGGAGTCCAGGGCTAGTTGGGGGGCAGAAAGAAAAGAGAAAGAGGAACAAAAAAGGGTAGCCTGCAGATGGGGGCAGGGCTGACCTGGGGGCCAACAGGAAGTGGGGGGAGGATGTGGTGTACAAGGCTAGATGGGAGATAGAGATAAAAAGAAGAAAAAGAAAAAAAAAAAAAGAGGAAGAAAGAAAAGGAAAAAATTTGTAGTGGGAGCCATTGGGTGGGAGTGGGGCAGATCCAGAGTGGCGGTGGGCTGGTGTCTGTGTAGCCAAGGTGGCTCAGTGTGGCCTGGTGAGAAGGGGTGAAGGTGGTGTATGAGGCAGAAGGGTGAGAGGTGGGAAAGCATTTTTCTCTGGTTACGGGGTGCTCTGTCTCCTGCTGGGAGCTTGGTGAAGTTGCCTTCCTGTCTGAAGTCATTGCTGGCTGTGTTCCAAGATGGCGACGCAGTGCCATGTTAGTTGGCAGGGGGCTTCCACTCCTTATCTCTCCTCATCTCTGTTTTCCTTTAGTTTCTTCTCCCATTTGGTGTTTGGTCTATTTCTTTATCCTTTCATTTGATGCTTAGGGTTCCAGGATTCATGTTTGTATCTGTTTTACTTAATTTTTCTGGTCTTTGCTGTAGAGGGACAGCATGATGCATCTGTTTATGGCAACATGTCGGCTCCGTCCCCTCCAATCACTGAATTTTTTACTGAAATTTCTTGTGTTTTCTTATAAAAACTCTCTGAACTGTCTCTTCCTTGGATAACTTAGTTCAGAACCCTCTGGACCTTGTGATTCTTCCCAATTTGCAAATTGCTCTGCCTCCCAATAAAAGTTCTTTACGTTTAATTTCAAGCAGACTCTGCCATTTTGCTCTATAATAAACTAAACCATATCTAGTAACCTGCTGGCAATTCAGTATGTGACTTTGAGTTCCCTGGCTTCTAGCCCTTGTGAATGAAGTAGAGCAGAGAGGGGAACAGGAAATGTTCAGGGCCAATAGACAACATTTGGTTATTGTTCATTTTATATGCTCAGTCCCTAGCATCGTAGTTCTATTTCTCAGCATTTATAATTGTAAATTGAATTGTGATGTTTATAAACTGGTTGTTTCTAATTAGTCTGTTCTAATTATTTTGCCCTTGTGTAGCTCTGTATATTGAGTGGAGAAAATTCATGGTTACGTGAATAATGGAATTTTTTTGGGTCAACTAATAGCATGTATTTAGTGAAAGCGGAGGACCAGAGATCCAATAATTACGATGCCATCAACTGTTTGGGATGGTAGAATAACAACAACAACAAAAAAACCAAACCCGTTGCCACTGAGTCAATTCTGACTCATTGCAACCCTATAGAATATAGAATAACAATAGCAATAGCAAGAATGATAAGAATAATAGAGATGATGATAATCACTACTGCTTATCTTTACTATGTGGTGGCCCCTGTTATATATGCTTTATGTCTACTAACTCATGTGATCCCCACCACAATAGTATGAAGTAGATACCATTACATTCCCATTTTATAGATGAACACACTGAAGTATCAAGTGATTAATTACCCAACTTCATATAGCTAGTATGTGGCAGAACCAAGATTTGAACCCTAAATCAGCTCCAAAATTGGTGCTCTTAACTACTATAAAATACACAGAAATTCTAATAGTCATAATTGGATTTTTAATAATTTGTTACTTTATTCTATGTATATTTTATTGAGTGCCAATAAAGCATGAAATTTTTAACTATCTCTTCTGTTTACTCATTGTATTTTGTAATAAAAGTAGTGGCTAATATTTATTGAGGGCTTCCTATGTACTAGGCACTATGTTAAAAGATTTGCAAGCAATATATCATTTAATAGAACCCTGATGGTGTAGTGGTTAACAGCTTAGCTGCTAACCAAAAGGTTGGCAGTTCCAATCCACCAGTCACTTGTTGGAAACTCTATGGGGCAGTTCTACTCTGTCCTGTAGAATCGCTATGAGCTGGAACCGACTCGACTGTGCCTAACAACAACAACAACAACATATCATTTAATATCCAACTCTATGAGTCCTGGAGCCCTGGTGGCAAAGTGTTTAAGAGCTTGGCTGTGAACTGAAAGGTTGGCAGTTGGAATCAACGGCAATGGGTTTATGTTTTTTGGTTTATGAGGCCTAGAGAGATTAAGCAATGTATTAAGTAAGGTATTCATTGTCACAGAATTAGGAGGTGGCAGAGCCTAGATTCAAAATCTAGTGCAGTGGTGCTTTCCAATATGGTAGCTACTAGCCATATGTCACTATTGAGCATGTGAAATGTGGCTAGTCTGAATTACAGTGTACTGTAAGTATAAAATACACATCAGACTTCAAAGACTCTTCACACTGTGGTGCATCTGTGAGATGCTGTAGTGTGAAGACATAAAACCTTATTCCCAGCCTTCATCTCATCCTAGGAGTTCATCTAAATGTTATTGAGGCACTTTAACTACAGTGATTGGAGATTTTGTTGAGTGCAAAGGACTTGAGTTGGGAAGTGGGTGGGGTTGGGGGAGCTCTGAAAGGATAGGATAAACTTACAAATCTTAGAATTAGAAGTGGCGTTTGGGGGTCAGTGGGTGGATCAGCCTTGCTGGAATGATGTGTTGTTGTTGTTCCTGTTGAGTTGGCAACGTTTTTTCATGAACGGTCCTGTGCTGCCATGATCTTTGGTGTATTTGAATGCATTGTGGTGGCTATTGTGTGAGTACATCTCATTGACGGTTTCCCTTGTTTTTGCTAACCCCTTACTTTATAGATGTGTTGTAGTCAGGGATTATTTATTACAAGTCATCCACCCTGGCTTAAGTCAAAAGGGGGATTTTATTGGATGGCTGTAAGGCTGTCTCTCACAACACAGGCAGATAGTACAGCTGAGCCTCAGCTGGGACTGGAACCAGGGCTTGGAAACCTGCCAGGAACAAAGGAAGGCGCTCTTTCTCTTTTTCCTGGGCTTGCCTATTCAAGCAAGTCAACTCCTCTCTCTGCGTTATTATTCTGCTTCTTCAAGCACAAGGTGGAAAATGGCCCCACAGGCAAACACTCAGTTTACTGGAACTACTGGGTCCCCACTTAAAATTCCCTGGATGGAGAACCTGAATGGCTGGACTTTGGTCAAATATTCTCCCCTGTCCAATTAATCTGTCAGAATATGCAAATTAAATAACAGGACTGCCACAGAAACAACTGCCTTTAATTTCTTACCTCCTCTTACATCATACATGGATACTTCCCTCAACTCTTTTTCCTCTCAAAATAATTTGAAAAATTCTTTTACACCTTCATAATCATGCCACAGCTCTTAATTTAATAAAGCTATATAACCAGATATTTTATTTAAGGATATTAGCAAGCCAGGTTTTCTGAGAAGAAGCCCTCTTAGTTTTGGCCAATGCATATCCCTTTTATTGTTCCCACATTTTATGTATAAAAATGAATTAGACTCTATAGCTTGTTTCTCTCTCCCTCTTGTTCTCTCTCTTTTCAACACTCTTTCACTCAGCCTATACATATAGATAGTTTGATAATATTTTGTTTATCAGTTTGTCTTAGATAAAGTTGGACTAAGAGTTTCTCGAAGGCAAGGACTGTGTTGTCTTTATGTTCCTAATGCTGATGCATAATAGACATTCTGTGAACATGTGCCGAATGAATGAATAAGTGGCACTATATTTTCTATACAAAAATATAAAGATTTTGCATTTTTATAATATCCTCTCCATCACTTGTTCTGTGATCCTTTCCAATGTACCAGTATTGTTTTTTAAATAAGTTGTGATTTGGATTGACTTTGTTAGGTGGGAAAAATATTCACTTAAAATGATATTTAAATACTTAAAACTCTTTCCTGTGAGTGATGAATGCAGTTGAATTGCACCTTTTCTTTGAAAGGACTTTTCTCAATCAGTGTCTTAGGCTGGGCTCTCTAGAGAAGCAAAACCGGTAAAGTGTATAAGTATATATGTAGAGATTTATATCAAGGAAATGGCTCACGTGGTTGTAGAGGCTGCAATGTTCCAAGTCCGTGGGTCAGGATAGAGGTGTCTCCTGATTCTCGTAGTCACAGGGGCGGGCAAACCCAAGATTGGGAGGTTAGAGAGCAGGGCTCTTGCTCACAGGCTACGAAGATGGACGAATCCCAAGATTGGCAGGTAAGACCAAATGTAAGCTGCTAGCTCAAATCCCAAGAACTGGAGGTCAGACAGACAAGAGCCAGCTGCAGAATCCAGAACAAGCAAAAGCCCATAAGCCTTGCCAGATTATCTACTTATATTCAATGCAGGCCACATGCCCAAGGAAACTCCCTTTCGACTGATTGCCCACTCACAGCAGATCCCATCACGGAGGTGATCAGTTATATCAAATCTCATCATGTAAGTGATCATAACATCACAGGACTGCCAAACTACTGAGAATCATGGTCCAGCCAAGTTGACACACAACCTTAACCATCACAGTAGGGATCAAGCTTATATAAACAGTCTACGATTGGTTTCTCTGAAGGGAAGTCTTTAAACTAGAGAAGACTGATGCATTCCCCTCTAGATCTGTGTCTTGTAATAGGTTTTTGAATTGAATTATGCAACCATCTCTCACTCTCTGTATATGGCTCCTCCAAACTTTCTTATCAGTCATGTTCCTGGGTACTATTATTGCCCAGAAAAATTCAGGATGAAGTGGCCAATTCAAAGTCTGCTGCCATAGGTCTACAACAGAAGTGGGTGTTTTTGGCCCATTTAGCTCTCGACAGCATCAGATTCTCTGGACAGCAACCAAATCTCTGTTCCACATTATGCTATGAAACAAAAACTCAGGCGTAAAATAACACTGCTGTCAATTGGAAATTTTAAACTTTCACAGTAATTATTAATAACTGTTAATAGTTCAAATTCTTCAGCAGTTTAATGCCATAAAAATTAAACCAAATCTTCAATCAAAGGTTTCTAATATAATTCCTCTGTGCTACTGTTGTTATTAGAGAATGAGATTAACTGATTCACATATTACATATAAATTATTACATAAAAGAATTGATGGACATTTTGGTTGTTTCCATCTTTTAACTGTTGTGAAAAGTGCTACAGTGAACATTGGTGTACAACGGCCAATAGCTTTTTAATTTTTTTACTGTGGGCATTTTCAAACATATACAATAATTGAGAGAATAGTATGACCCCTCGCCAAGCTCAGTCCCCCACAATTTGCTGAGCTTTTCCATCCATCCTCCAACCCCCAACCACATATTACATATAAATTATTACATAAAAGAATTGATGGACATTTTGGTTGTTTCCATCTTTTAACTGTTGTGAAAAGTGCTACAGTGAACATTGGTGTACAACGGCCAATAGCTTTTTAATTTTTTTACTGTGGGCATTTTCAAACATATACAATAATTGAGAGAATAGTATGACCCCTAGCCAAGCTCAGTCCCCCACAATTTGCTGAGCTTTTCCATCCACCCTCCAACCCCCAACCCCAACATATACACACTTTTTTATTTTTCTTGATTCCCTTTGAGACATTACATTTTTTAAATTTATTTTGTTATTGTTGTTGAAAATATACACAGCAAAACATACACCAATAAATAGTTTCTACATGTACAATTCAGTGACGTTGACTCCATTCTTCAAGTTGTGTAACCACTCTCATACCCCTTTTCTGAGTTGTTCCTCCCCTGTTAACATAAGCTCACTGCCCCTTAAGCTTCCTATCTAACCTTTCCAATTGCTGTTGTCAAATTGATCCCATACAGATAGATCTTGAAAGAGCACAATTCTCAAGGCAGACATTCGTTACTATTTAAGCTAAACTATTACTCGGTTTCAAGAAGACTTCAGGGGAAAATATCTTTTTTTAAAAAAAAAATTGAGGCAAAATTCAAATTAGCCATCTTTAAAGCAGACAATTCAGTGGCATTCAACATGTTGTGCAACCACTGCCTCTACCTAGTTCCAGAACATTCTCATCACCCCAAAGGGAAACCCTGTACCCATTAGAGCCACCTCCCTTCCCCCAGCCCCTGACAACTATGCCGTTGTCTGCAAAACATGGTACATCCATACAGTGGAATATTACACAGCCATAAAGAGAAATGAAGTCCTGATGCATGCCACGACATGGATGAACCTTGAAAAGATCATGCTGAGCAGAATAAGTCTGTCTCAAAAGGACAAATACTCTATGATCTCATTTATATGAAATAAACAAATATGTGAAACCAAAGGTTATTAGCGGTCACCAGGGTGTGATGGAGGAGAGAAGAAGGAGTTTTTACTTAGGGCACATTGAATTTAAGTTAATGGTGACGAAATAATTTGGAAAAAGATAGTGATAATGGTTGTATAACTTGAAGAAAATAATTAATGCCACTGAATCGTACATGTAGAAATTGTTGAACTGGCGAATGTTTTATTTTCTATATTTTTCACCACACATATAAAAGAAAACAGGTAAATGCCTTGTGTGAAAGACGGAAGCCTGATGCCTTGCATGAGGGGCCACAGAGCCTACAAACACCACAAAATGGCCCCGCCTTATGGCATGACCATTTCCCTTTCATCACTACATGGAAGATGGAAGTTGTTGGTGCCTAATTAATCCTGACAATAACAACCAAAACGGCTCCCAGTGAGCATAAGGAGGTTGGGTTGGAAACGTTCTCCAACAATTGGGAAAAGGGCGAGAATAATCGCACAACTCAAAGACGGTAATCAATGTCACTGAATTATGCATGGAGAAATTGCTGAATTTGTGTATGTTCTGCTGTGTATATTCTTAACAACAACAATGAAATAAATTATTAAAAAAAAATAAAAGAATTGCCGTCTATACCAAGTAAATTCAATTGTTTTCCTGGTCTATACTAAACATAACATATGGAAAATTGCCAATGCTCACTTGAAAGCTATGGCTTGATTTTTACATAGTGAAAATGATAATAATATATATTACACAATGCTTCCTTTGTGCTAGAAACTTTACATGCTTTATGCTGTCTAACATCGCAATAACTCAGGCCATTTTACAGATGTGGAAACTGATGTGCTCGAGGCTAAACAGTCAGTAAGCAGCATAGCTGGTATTTGAACCTTCATCTATATGGTTTTAAAGCCCTTTTCTCTTTCTAATCTATCTTTTTTTTCCAGTTCTTCTGAAGTGCTTAAAAATTAAAATACATAGATTGAGTACATTTTTTGTATATAATGAAGCCTAAGGGTATTTTTTCCTAGATATGATGAAGATGATATATTTGCTAAATATAACTCAAAATGTGATGATAAGAGCCTCCACTGGCTTTGTAGTTGAAGCCATAGTGTTCCCAAGCTATTTCTGAGTGTTCCGAGGTCTGCTGCATGTATCCTCAGGGACAGGGAACAGGGCCAACAGGTCTTTCAGCCCTGGCCTCCTGCCATGTCTCTGTGTTGAGTCTCTCTCATGTCTCAAGGTCTCACTGTCTCCACACCAGGGCCCTGACTTTGGCATAAGAGACCTGTTGAGGCAAGGCATTCAGTTTTCTTTATAGCTCTGCTACCCTTACAATTAAATCCTGTACTTGATTTTCAGCACAGACTGCAGGATTTAAGGTTGTGTTTAAATTCTGCCACCATCCATCTGTCACTTTGCCATACTGTGGTGGCTTGCATGTTGCTATGATGCTGGAAGCTATATCACTGGTATTTCAAACAGAAGCAGGGTCACCATGGTGAACAGGTTTCAGCAGAGCTTCCGCACTAAGACAGACTAGGGAGAAAGGCCTAGAGAGCTTCTTCTGAAAATCAGCCTTAAGAACCTTATGGATCACAACAGAATATTGTCTGATAAAGTGCTGGAAGATGAGCCCTCGATCTAGGAAGGCACTCAAAATCCACAGTGGTCACAATAATGGACTGGAGCATACCAACGATTGTGAAGATGGCACAGAACCGGGCAACATTTTGTTCTGTTGTACACGGGTTGCTGAGAGTTGGTGCTGACTTGATGGCGACTAGCAACAATGATTAAACTCTGCAAGTTAGGCTTTCTGACTTTTCATAGTGTGTCTTGAATTTCCAGTTAGCTAACCTGAGCACTTAATTTCCTTTTGTCAAGGATTCTAAATCTACTAAATGAAGCCAGACAATTTCACAATTGTTGTGCTTATTATGGGCCCCCATATCAAGTGTCACTGCTAGCACATATGCCAATGCTTCACCTTCCATTTGCTCCTTACGTCAACCCCCCACAGCAACATCTTGGTAATTATAATGCTACTGCATGCCAGGGGTCATTACCTCCTCACTTACTAACAGTTATACGGTCCCTATCTCTGTCTGACCATGGAAAATTCAGTTCCATAGTCCTATACTGAAGGTCTACTTTCTAGGGCCATTTTTGGTAATGACTGTCTTGCCTAGGTTTCCCTCAAAAGCAGTGCCTGAGACAAGGACTTGCATTCAGGTTTCTGTGAGAAAGCATGGAAGTGGGAAGGGGAAAACCCAATCCAAGGGTGGGACACTAGGGTTTGATCCTTCTAGGGGCCCTTTGAGGAACTGTTTAGAATGCATCCCAGAATTGTCTGCCTGAAAGACAGAGCGGGGAGAATTTATTTACTGCTTCTTGGCCAATAGTTGGGAGGTGATCCCAGGAAGCAGTATGAGGGTGTGGAGAAGAGAGACCAGGGAAGGTAGGAAAGCCAATAAAAGGAGCCTTAATGAGTGGGTTATCACTGAGGGCAACCGGAAGCTCACTATCACTGGGGACCCTTTAAAAGACTGTGTGGAACGTACCTCAGAAGTTTCCTATTAAAGGTTAAGAAAACTGTGATACTTATACACCAACTCACTGTCCCTTATAGATTGAGGGTGGTTCTGGGGGCATTTACTTCCCAGCACTTGTGGCCTGCCTGGCACATGCCAGCCTAGTGAACATGTTCCTGTGGTCAGACAATGCCTGCAGGCAGAGAGATGCAGTGAAGCATCCACAAGATCTGTCTGCAAGTGACCTCTGGAGTGGACTGAAGGGACATAAACAGCATGAGCAATGTCCACTATGGCAGCGCTCTCACACAACATCTGGGGGTCTTGTGAAAATGCAGATTCTGATTTGGTAGGTCTGAGATTGGGCCTGAGGTTCTACATTTTTTGACAAGGTCTCAGTGATGCTGAGCAGCAAGGAGTACATACTTTTTCATGATCCCAGGTCAGTTCAACAAATATTTATTGAACACCTGCTGAGTGACATACTATGCTTGACAGGGAATAGCAAGAGAAGAACATAGGAATCAAATGTTACAGCCACTTTACAAATGATCTAAGGGTTTGCCCTGCTTTAATTGTGCTTGACTGGAAGTGCTCACTACACACTTGTTTTAAGAAATAGAGGAAGGTAGGACTCCTGAACTGTTTCTGTTTTTTTGGAGAGAATTTCAGCCTTTAAAAATAGTAGAAGCCATCAGCAAAGCCCTCCCTCCGTGAATGTGTCTCCATGTCTTAGTAGCAGTCTCTCTGGGACCATGGTTTTCATAAAGCCCTTGCTCACTTTAGTGTTTTAAAATTTAAAAAAAATCTAAAGCTGTAATAATAATAGCAACATTTTTATAGTACTTAACAGCTTACAAAGTGATTTCCAGCACGTAATCTCATTATGTTCCTTGCAGGCCTAGAGAAATTATCTACAAATGGCATTTGAAAATAAACGTGTTGCACATTAGGGCAGGTACATTACACAGCTGGGTACATGCTGGTCCAGATCCAACGGTAATGAAAAATGACTCTGAAGAAGGCTGCATATAAACATATACTGTGTCTTGGGGCACTCAGGTAAACTCTTCATGAGCTGGGAAAAGACAGTTCAGACTTACTGCAGTTGGTTTTGCACTTTCTAAACTTTCCAATTTAAAAGTGTAAAAGTTTCTACAGGGGCCTTATGAAAACCGTTGATCTCTGTGCAGATCTTCCAGTTTAACTGTTTGGCTTTTCAGTCTGTTGAGAGGCTTTGGGCCATCTATGCACCCACACTTAGGCCAAGCACCAGAGTGTGGCTCACGCTCAAGGGCCACTTGGCTGTCAGCCTCTGAGTGTACAGCCAAAGGATTCAGCCAATCAGATAAGAAAATGCAAATTAGACAGTAAAGATTTACTTTAAGCAGTGCATTAAAACCAAAAAAAAAAAAAAAAAAACCTCACCAAACTCGTTGTCGTTGAGTCCATTCCAACTCATAGCCATCCTATAGGACAGAGTAGAATTGCCCCATAGGGTTTCCAAGGAGCAGCTGGTGGATTCAAACTGCCGACCTTTTGGTTAACAGCCAAGCTCTTAATCGCTTTGCCATCAGGGCTCCAAGCATTGCATTAGGGGAGCATAAAAATCACCTAGCGGTGATGACTTTCATGAAGATTTAGCTTAATATTCCCATGAACTCTAATCATATCTATCAAATGCTGTTAATATAAATTGTGAAGTATGCTACCGCCTCAGTGGCGCAAATGTTATGCATTTGACTACAGTTCAAACCCACCCAGAGGAACCTCAGAAGACAGGCCTAGCAATCTGCTTCTGAAAGGTCACAGCCTTGTAAACCCCATGAAGCAGTTTGTCTCTTCCAACCTGGCGTTGCCATGAGTCAGAATTGACTTGGTGGCAACTAACAACAACAACAACAAATAAAAGAACAGATTTTATTTATAATCATATTAAATAATTTTATTTAAAATAGCTCCAGTAACTTTGAAATATTGAAAGAGAGGCAGATGAATGTAATTCACAAATATTTTATCAGTTAGGATGCTTTTTTTGCTATCAGAAATGGAATATTAATTTAATGGAGCTTAAATATAAGGTTTTATTATTTACATAACATAAATCTGGAAATAAATGGTTCCAAGGTTTGTTAATTCAGCAGCACAGCTGATGTCTAGGCTCTAGATCAACTCTGAGCTTTCTTTTCGTAGTCACAAAATGGCTGCCACAGCTCCAAACATCATATCTTCACACAATTGAATCAAACAGGAAGGAGGGTGTTTCCTTTATACTTTTTTTTTTAAATTATGAAGAAAAATCATTCCGAGATGTCCCTAGTAAGTTTCCTTCAGGCCCTTTTGGCAAGAAGTGGGTCATATGCCCACCCCCAAACCAATCACTGGCAGAGGAAATAGGATTAGCTGACTGGCTTGACTAATTATGTCTCATCTCCTAGGCCTGGGTTAGGGACCAATTGTTCTTGAGCTCATAGCTTCCTCAAGTCTGAACAAAATAATTGTTTGTTAGCAAGGAAAAAAGGAGAAATGGCTTTTGGGTAGCAACAAACATTGTCTGAAAATACATGTATTTTCTATTGTTTCTCTAAACGTTCATCTGTTGCCTTCCAAATGAAATGGAGACACGTTCAGGGGTTAGAAGGAAACACTGAAAAAAATGAAAACTTGACTTCCTACTGAGTTCTATGGAAGCATAAAAATACTTTGTGGGACACACTGTATTTCTTCCTGGTTTGGGTTCTGTATAAAAAGGAAAACCTATCTAAAGCTCTACTATGGCCTGTGTCCCCGCCATGCTGCTGCATGCCTGGGGCCTTCAGATGCTACATGGAACTGAAGTAAGGCAAAGTTTGGGTTGATTGCTATCTTCATCTACGGTGGGGCTATAAAAGATACTTTATTTGAAATAGGGTCAATTTCATGTGGGCCATCTGAAACACAAAGTCTAATTGCCAGTGATTCCTTCAACCCTTTGCACATTCAGAGCATTCTAATTCTGCCCAATTAGTTTCTTCTCCCACCTCCACTCACCCAGATGTACTGTCTTCTTCATAGTTCAGTTGTTTGGGTTTTTATTATTCATCCACTCGTTCATTTCACAAATATTTACTGAGGGGCTATAACATTCCAGACATTGTTCTAGATACTTGGGATGCATCAGTGAAGAAAATAGACAAACTTCTCTGTTTTCATGGAGTTATATTCTAACCGGGGGAAGGGAGAATGGATAATAAACATAATTGTGATAAACCAAAAAAACCCAAACCTGTTGCTGTGAAGTCAATTCCGACTCATAGGGACCCTGTAGGACAGAGTAGAACTGCCCCATAGGGTTTTCAAGGAGCCCCTGGTGGATTCGAACTGCGGACCTTTTGGTTATTAGCCATAGCTCTTAACCACTACACCACCAGTGTTTCCACTGCACCACCAGGGCTCCATAATTGTGATAAATTATTTATAATGAGTAAATTATACTGTGTGTTGTTTTAGCCGCTGTTGAGTTGGCCCCAAGTCATGGCCATCCAATGCACAATAGGATTGGACCATTGTGATCCATAGGGTTTTCACTGGCTGATTTTCAGAAGTAGATCTTCAGGCCTTTTTTCCTAGTTTTCCTTAGTCTGGAAGCTCCACTAAAACCTGTTTAGCATCACAGGAACATGTAAGCCTTCACTGATAGATGAGTGGTGGATGCACTTGAGGTACATTGGCTGAGAATCAAACCCAGGTCTCCCACATGGAAGATGAGAATTCTACCAGTGAACCACCACTGCCCTCATAATGTACCTTAGAAGATGATAATTTTATGAACAAGGAGGAGATGAATGAAGGGTTAGGCATCAGTTTAAGAAGGGATGCTAAGAGTCAAACTGCTTGAGAAGGCGTCACTGCTGTTTGAGCAGACTTGAGGGAGGTGAGAGAGTAAACCAGGTGGACATCTTGACGATGGATGATCCAGGCATAGAAACAGGGAGGGCAAAAATCTTAAGGCAGCAGCACAAATGACACATTCCAGGAAGAGGAAGGAGGATAGTATGGCTGGACAGGGGTGAGCAAGGGGAAGAGAAGTAGGAGATAAGGTCTAATTAGGAAATTAGGGTGCCTGATTTTGAAAGGCTTTTATTTTGAGCAGAGGAGTGACATGATCTGACTTAACATTTTAAAGGAGTACTCTGGATGCTGTGTAGAGAACAGACGTGAGGGGATAAGAAGGAGGGGTGGAGGGAACCAAACAAACCAGTTAGGAGGTTATAGCAGTGGTCCAAGAGAGAGCTGATGGAGGCTTGGGCCAGGGTGGTAGCAGCAAGTGATGAGAATTGACAGGATTTTGGATTTCATGTGGTATATTTTGATGTAGTTTTAGAAAATGCAGCCAATGGAATTACTACTAGGTTGAATATGGGATTTGAAAGAAAGCAAAAAGTTAAATATGATTTCAAGGCTTTTGTCCTGAACAATTGGATGGACAGAGTTGACATCAACAGAGAATTTGGAGGAGTAGGAAGACAAATGGCATGAGGGCAAATTTACTGGGAGGAGTTTTCGAAGGAATTTTTTAAGTAAAATTGGAGATTAAGGAAAGATAGAGCTGTGGAGAGGGAGTAGATATGAGGGAAAGGGAACTTAAATAAGTGATACTGTTGGTAGGAATTCATCCCCTTCATGGAAAAAAAAAAAAAACCCAAAAACTAAGAACATGAGTTATTAATGCATAGAACTGATGTCTGGTTGGCAGCCTGTGTATCTTCAACATTGTTCTAAGAGTTATGGCTTTAGTAGGGCCACATTCTCAACGTTGATCTCTCAGGTAGGCATAATACTCCCCGCACCTTCTAATTACTAAGCTAAGCCAGGCCCATGGGAGGGTTCTACAGATATGGTGGGATGTTGGAACCTCAGTGCCCAAGGTCATCTAAACTTCCAAGATGGCTGCTTAAGCTTCAGCCATCATAGCCACATTCCAGCATGTAGGAGGCAAGAAAAGGAAAGAAGAAGAAGACGGCAAGGGCAGTGCTAGCTGGTTTCTTAAGGATGGTTCTCAATAGCTGTCTCATGATACATCTACTTACATCCCAGTGATTTATGCTTAGTCACGTGGCCAGCCTAGCTATAAGGGAATCTGGGAAACGCAGTCTTTACTGTGAGCCGCCATGCACTCAACTGAAATCTCTACTACTATGGAAGAAAGAAAGAGCAGATAATGAGGGACAAAAAAAGGAGCCTCTTCCAGGCCTATAGCCCTCCCTGTAAGTGGGGAGTGGACTGTCAGCACTTATATGACTCTTTAGTTTTCTTCTTGCTATTTATTTAGCCTAGAATGTCCTTTCTTATCCCTTGCGGCTCACATAGCCTCCAACTTCTCAGTTGTCTACTGAAATTTTACTCACCTCTAAAGCCTAGTTCATTATCACTTCATCAGAGGAGTCTTCTTGGATTCCACCAAGAAGAACTAACTTCTCTTTCTCTTCCCCACAGCACTTTTCTCCTGCTTTTATTATAGCAAAAAGTTCATTCCGTACCACCTTATCAGCAGTTGTTTATTTTTTTCCTACTAGGTTGTAAATTCCTGAGAGTTGTATCCTGGATTTAATCATCTCTGAATCAATACAGTACCTAGAACTTTTACATGAAAGAGAAATAGACTTATATTTTGCTCAAACCAATGTAGTTCTGTACTTTTTATCACTTATATATAACCCTAGCTAATATCAGATCCTCCCTTCTCCCCTTTATTGAGGTGAGCACCACTCTATTTCTGCACTTAGGCTTATACAGATACCACCTAAGAAAGGCTGGGATATTAAATGAATGTTAATAAATGAAAAAAGGTTGGGAAGTATTCATTCTTAGGTTGGTGCTATGGTGTGTTGTCCATTTTCAGTGTTAAAGAAGTCTGGTAGGATGTAGAAGAAGGAAGTGGGCTTTAGAATCTAACATATCTGATTTAAAAGCTTCGTTGAGTGATTTACAGATGTGTAACTTCAGGTAAGGAAATTATTCTCCCTAAGCCTGGGTCTCCACATCTGTAAAATGGGGATGAAAGTACTTACTTTGCAGGTTGTTGTGAAGATTAAATAAGATGCCTGCAAAGAGCCTGGAACTTAGAAGGTACTCAACTCCTGGCCATAGTCATAATCATCGCACCACAGGCATGGAATGGATAAGGGAAAAGTTACTAGTTGCTCTGTCTCAGAGCCACCAAGCTGATTATACATGTCAGGGATTCTTGGGATGAGATTTGCCATAGAAGGCAAGAAATATTATTATCAGAGACAGAAGTTGAGGGCATATCATTTATACCCCTGTAATTGAGATGAAATTTGGCTTATTGACATGGACAATATCCCTCTGACATCCATTTAAAAGTTTCCAGATGAAAAACTTAGGTAGAAAGTACCATCACTTCCTGATGGTTTTACTAGTCACAGCAACACGTAGGGTAATAGTAAAAGTGAAGAAAGTGGCAACTGCATTGAAATGGGGGCAGAAGCGTACCTGTTAAATTGGATCCTTAGTTAAAATAGTCTGGGCTTTTCATAGTTCTCTAAGGACAAACAGTTAAACCTCAGATTTTGTCTTTATTGACAGCAATATATAGAGTTATGCATATCACAGTCCAAAAGCAATCAGTGCCACGACTGTCAGGATGAAAAAGCAGATGCTATAATTTTAAGAAACATTGGAGAGGTGTATGTGGAGACTTGGTTAAAAGATGACTTGTGGACTCCCCAAAGCATAGGAGTTAACTCTTTTGACTTAGGACTATGTAGAGTCTCCATGAAGTTTTTGGTACACTTTGAGGCTAACATCTAGCATGCATATAGCACCTTTTAGTCTATAAAATGCTTCGACATATCATAACTCATTTAACTATTGCATTAATTTTCTATTGCTGCATAACAAATTGCTACGAACTTAATGGTTCAAAACAACACACATTTGTTCTCTCACAGTTTCTATGTGTCAGAAGTCTGGACAGAACTTAACTGGATTCTCTGCTTAGCATCTTACAAGGCTGCAATTGAGGTGTCTGTTGGGTAGTGTTCCCTTCTGGAGGTTCAACTGCAATTGAATATGCTTCCAAGCTCACTTAGGACACTGGAAGAATTAATTTCCTTGTGGTTGTAGAACTGAGGGCCCTGGCTTCTTGCTGGACTCTGAGCTCCTGGGCCCTCAGCTCCTAGGGACTGCCATTAGGTCTTAGAGGCTGCCATCAGCTCCTGTTGTTGTTGTTAGTTGCCGTCAAATCAATTCTGACTCATGGTGACCATGTGTGCAGAGTAGAACTGCTCTACAAGGTTTTCAAATCTGTGACCTTTTGGAAGAAGATCACCAAGCCTGTCTTTTGAGGCACCTCCGGGTGGCTTCAAACAACCAACCTTTTAGCTAGTAGTCAAGCGCTTAACCATTTGTGCCACCCAGTCACCTTCATCAGCTCTTAGAGCCCACCATTAGCTCTTGGAGGCTGCCCACAGTTCCTTGGCATGTGGACTTTTCCATTTGGCTGCTTGTTTACTTCATCAATCCAGCAAAGAGTCTCCAGGGAGAGACTGCTAGCAAGATGCAGTCTTATATAATGTAATGTAATCATAGGAGTGAACTTCCATAACTTTTGCCATGTTCTATTGGTTAGAAGCAAGTGACAGGACCCACTTGCACTCCAGGGCAGGGGATTAAACAAAGGCATGAATATTAAGAGGTAGGGATCATAGGGGGACACTTAAAGTCTGTCCATCACAATTATTAACACAGGTGGGGTAGATGCTCTTATTTCTGTTATACAGATAAAGATACTGATTCATGTTCAATTAGTGAAAAGTGAAATGAAGTGATGCTTAAGGCTATACAGTTAATAGGAAGTAAAATCAGACCCATGCTCTCTGACTCCTATTTCTATGATGCATATGGCAGTATCTAACCACCTTATACATATTTGGTATCTACCTATTTATCTATTCACCTAGGCAACCACCCCTGTCAAATATTTTTTTCCACTTCATCAAGATATTTTTTGTATACTTGTGATCAATATTCACCAAAACTCATCTCCTTGAACCCAGAAAAATTAGCCCTTTGTCACTGTTAGGATTCTGCTGCAGTAATAAAACAACTCCAGAATCTCAATAATTTAAAACAATAAAGGTTTATTTCTCGCTCATCCTCCGTATCCATTGCAGGTCAGCTGGATGCTTTGTTTCACATCTTCTTACTTCAGGACCCAAGCTGATGGTGCATCTTGAATGTTGTCAATCACCATGCCTGAGGCAAGAGAATTCTGGTGAATCTTGCAATGGAAAGTAAATGTTCTGACCTGTAAGGGATACATATGACATCTGCTTAGAGTTCATGGGACAGAACAAGTCACATGGACTGACCTAATCATAAGGGGGCCAGAAAGTACAATCCTACATTGTTCCCAGAATTGGAGACACCCAGAAATAATTGGTGAAAATAATTACTACTACAGCCATGAAACTGGTCTACCTCAAAATGAGCCTCTGGCATCTTTGCATTGTTCACGGCCTTAGTCCAGAATCCCTCACCTGACCTGTCTTACACTCTTCTTCCAGACTTGTACCCGACAGCCCAGCTTTTGACTTCATGACTTATTTACTTCTTCAGAGCTATATCTCTCCTAAAACCTGAGGTTTGCAACTGCTTCTTCAGGTCTGGTTTCTACTTTCCTTCTTGGTCACATTTTTTACTTTGTTTTCTTGTTGACATTTTTTTTTTTCAGCCATTCTGGGTAAATAATTCTCCAAGTCTTGCTGTGGACCTGGGACCTAAACCCAGCCATAGGCCCCACAAGCTAATGCCTCTATGAGTTGAGCCTGGCACTAAGAGCAAGTCATTGATAATACAATGATGAATGCCACATGGGGAGAAAATATAATTATGTCATTAGGTATTCCCTGAGTTCTTTTCTTCAGAGCCACTGTAAGGACAGATCTAAATTTAATTAGCAAGTGTCATAAAAAAGGAAAAATCAATGGAAAAAACAGATCAAAAGATTAGATATGACTTCACTCAGCAGGAAAACATAGCTGATCATCCTCAGGGTAAATAATTATCCAAAGAAAGGTGAACAACAACACAACCTATCAGTTGCAACCCGTTCTGGCTCAATGTGAAAGCTGCAACAAGTGAGCTAAAATATTAATACCATGGTAAACCATTTTAGAAGAATGTTGTATTAGCACAGCATTCTCAGTGGGTGTCCTCACTGTTGGAACAAGGTACTAAAGAATAAAGAAGCAACTGGGCTAAATGTATGTTCACAGCAGAAGAAACAATTTTCATCCTACAACCATATTCTGTTTCATCCTTTTAAACATTACTGTCATCTCATTGACTAAATTGTAATCAATCTAGTTGGGTGTAAATTGCATTAGCACTATAGCATATCAGAGAAATCTGCTAGAGAAGAAGGAAAATGATGGATTAGGAGAGGCAGAAATTCTGGGAAACGTCTCCTTTATTAAGGCAAACCCCACTATTTCTAAGATTATCCCCAAATAGGGTATTTGATGATCAGGAGGTGATAGAATGAAGTAATCCTCCTTTGGCCGCTGAGATTCTTCCACTTTGATTCTTGTGACCACAGTCTTGCAGCCCTTGAGTCTCTGCAGCTCTTCAGGTTCAGCTTTAAGGCTCTGATTCACATCTAAACAAAAGCCTTTTCCCTTTTTTCCTCTAACACCACCAAGGCAGGCTGGAAATTAGACAAAGACTTTAGAGAGCAAAGAGATAAATAAATCTTTACAACTTATAAATTAGAGGTTACTGATCCTTTCCAAAATCTGCTTATTGCTAGGGCTTGTCAGCCCTGTTACTTTACATGTCCTGTCTTAATCTGAGTTTTCCCAGAAGTGGACCTTGAAACCTGGCTCTGGGTGAAGTACTGATTTGGGAGAATATCCCAGAAAGCACAACGAGGCAGTTAAAAAGTGAGGCAGGCAAGGGAAGGAAGCCAGCAGAATTAATTAGTGGGTACCACAGTGGGCCGCTGGGGTTTAATCCCACTGGGAACCCTCTGAGACAATGTAGAACACACCTTAGAATTGGCCTCCTAAAAGGAGAAGGAGATGGGATCTTCATCCACTGACTCCCAGCCCTCACTGTTGAGAGTTTGTCCTACTGGTATTTATTCTCCAGCACTTCCCACCTGCCCTGCGTGTATGCTGAGCACATTCCCAGAAAAAGTCCTCAGGCAGAGAGATGGAGGTGTTTGAAGAAAGAAGCCATCATGAGAGTGCGTGTGAACTCTCCACTGAAGATGCAGATGACCTGCAGGTAGGCCCAGGGGATGTAGGTGGGGCACCAATAGCATCTGCTACAGGGGCCCTAAAGGGCTAACACAACTTCATAGGCTCCTCCCCAAGGTTGCTCACTGCTCTGCTCCTTGCCTCTCTCCTACCTCTCTTACTTCTCTACCTCACAAGAACTAGCCTCTTGCAACTGTAGTTCTCAATGAATTGTATAAAGAATGGTGTGCGTGCAGGTGTATGCACACAAACACACACACCGCAGAAGTAGTTTATGTGACACTCATGATTTTAGCTCCTTGTGATTTATCATTTCCTCTGCTGCTAGAAAGTGTTTTTGATATGCTATAGTGAAATTACTCCCCCAAAACGCTGCCACAAATATTTACATTCTTAAAAAGTCACTGCAAATGAAGCTATACTGATAGTCTGTAAACACAGGAGCTTTTTGCTTGTGATAGGATTGCATTATGCATTTGTCAAAACCCATAGGACTATACAACACGAAGAGTGAACCCTAATGTAAACTATGGACTTTAGTTAATAATTATGAAGCAATATTGGTCCATCAATTGTACAAATGTACCACATGAATGCAAGGTGTTAATAATGAGAAAAACAGTATGCAGGAGACGATGGGCTAACTGTGCTTTCTGGACAATTTCTCTGTAAAACCAAAGCTGCTCTAAAAACTAAAGTCTATTAAATAAAAAGCAGAAGTCCACTAAACTCTTTCCAGCTTATTTTAATACAGCGATTGATAATAATTTAATTGAATAAAATGAAAATCCAAGACAAAAGCTAAACTGTTAGGGATATAGGGACAACAGGCAACAGACAACATCTGGGACAGCCCCAAGCCAACCAGGATAGATGGTTGTCCTGCCCCAAATTCATCCTCCCCTTATTCTTTTTTGGAACATTTTATTGGGCTTTAAGTGAAAGTTTACATTGTAAATTTGTTTCCCATTCAATAATTCGTACACAAATTGTGCTGTGAAATTGGTTGTAATCCCCACAATGTGTTAGCACTCTCCCCGTTTCCGCTAATCTGGTTTCCCTGCCCCTTTCTGCCTTCTCATCTTTGCTTTTGGGCAAATGTGACCTTTCTGGTCTCCTACAGGTGATTGTTATAAAAAACCAAACCCATTGCTGTTGAGTGGATTCCAAGTCATGGCGACCGTGTAAGACAGGGTAGAACTGCTCCACAGGGTTTTCAAGGAGCAGCTGGTGGATTCAAACTGCCAACTTTTTGGTTCGCAGCCAAGTTGTTAGCAACTGTGCCTCCAGGCTCCAGCTGACTGTTATAAGGAGTACATATCTCACGGGTGTAGTAGTTGTAGTTGAGTGTAGTCGGGTGTAGTTGAGGAGGCCTGGCCCCAACCTCCTTTACATGTAACCCAGGCCTGACCAGTCACACATAGAGCGCCATTCTCTGACCATAGGGTTTTGCCTAAAATGGACACGTGCCCAAGCCTGGCCACTCTATTTTCCCCAGGAATTAGAAATTTCTTCCATGGAAGCTGGGAGAGATGAGTACATGTTTCCTTTCTTCTTGAGCTGTGAGCTGTACAGATGTTGGCAGCAATGTCCCTGGCACACTGATAAAGCCTGTCTGTGGTAGTAGACTCTTGATGATGAGAGAGAGACCAAGAAAGAGAAAGAGGGAAGGGAATAGAATCTTGATGACCTCATTTGCATCTTTAGGCCCAGCTGAGCCTGAAGTCCAGATCCATCTCTAGACTTCCTGGTTATGTGAACCAGATGTTTTCCCTTTTTGTCTTAAGCCAGTTTCAGTTCAGTTTTTTTAACTTACAACAGAAAAAACTCTGATCATTGTAGCTGGATTTGTCTTGAGTCCTTGGCTACACAGTTTAGATCCTTCAGGGCTAGGAGGTAACTGGAGGAGGAGTGCTAGTTGACGAACGAACGAAGGAAAGAACTAACTAGCTAACTAACCAGCTAATAAACTAACTAATAATGAACTAAAATTTTCTTTCTATCTCATACATTTATCAGATTAACAATGTTTATTTACTTAGGGGTATGTCTCAGTTATCGAGTGCTGCTACAACAGAAATAGCAACAGTGGGTGACTTTTACAAACAGAAATTTATTTTCTAATAGGTTGTTGTTGTTGTTGTTAGGTGCCATCGAGTTAGTTCTGTTTCATAGCAACCCCATGTACAACAGAACTAAACACTGACTGGTCCTGCACAATCGTCACAGTCACTGCTATGCTTGAGCCCATGTGGGAGCCACTATGCCAATCCATCTCATTGAGGGTCTTCTTCTTTTTCGCTGACCGTCAACTTTACCAAGCGTGATGTCCTTCTCCAGGGACTGATCCCTCCTAATAACATGCTCAGAGTACGTGAGATGTAGTCTTAACATCCTTGCTTCTAAGGAGCGTTCTGGCTCTATCTCTTCCAAGACAGATTTGTTCGTTCTTTTGGCAGTCCATGGTATATTCATTATTCTTCACCATAATTCAAAGGCGTCAGTTCTTCTTCAGTCTTCCTTATTCATTGTCCAACTCTCACATGCATATGAGGCAATTGAAAACACCATCGCTTGGGTTAGGTGCACCTTAGTCCTTAAAGGGACATCTCTGCTTTTTAACACTTCAAAGAGATCTTCTGCAGCAGTTTTGCCCAATGCAATGAGTTGTTTGGTTTCCTGACTGCGGCTTCCATGGGTGTTAACTGTGGATCCAAGTAAAATGAAATCCTTGACAACTTCAATCTTTTCTCCATTTATCATAATGTTCCTTATTGGTCCAGTTGTGAGGATTTTTGTTTTCTTTATGTTGAGGTGTAATCCATACTGAAGGCTGTGGTCTTTGATTTTCATCAGTAAGTGCTTCAAATCCTCTTCACTTTCAGCAAGCAAGGTTGTGTCATCTACATGTCACAGGTTGTTAATGAGTCTGCCTCCAATCCTGATGCCTCGTTCTTCATATAGCCCAGCTTCTCAGATTATTTGCTTAGCATACAGATTGAATAAGTATGGTGAAAGGTTACAACCCTGATGCACACCTTTCCTGACTTTAAACCATGCAGTATCCCCTTGTTCTGTTCGAATGACTGCCTCTTGATATACGTACAGATTCCTCTGAGCACGATTAAGTGTTCTGGGATTCTCATTCCTCTCAATGTTATCCATAATTTGTTATGATCCACACAGTCAAATGCCTTTACATAGTCAATAAAACACAGGTAAACATCTTTCTGGTATTCTGTGCTTTCAGCCAGGATCCATCTGACGTCAGCAATGGTATCCCTGGTTCCATGTCCTCTTCTGAATCTGGCTTGAATTTCTGGCGGTTCCTTGTCGATATACTGCTGCAGCCACTTTTTAATGATCTTCAGTAAAATTTTGTTTGCATGTGATATTAATGATATTGTTCGATAATTTCTGCATTCTGTTGGATCACTTTTCTTTGGAATGGGCATAAATATGGATCTCTTCCAGTTGGTTGGTCAGGTAGCTGTCTTCCAAATTTCTTGGCATAGGTGAGTGACTACTTCCAGCGCTGCATCTGTTTGTTGAAACATCACAATTGATGTTCCATCAATTCCTGGAGCCTTGATTTTCACCAATGACTTCAGCCCTGGTGGTGCAGTGTGTTAAGAGCTACGGCTGCTAGCCAAAGGGTCGGCAGTTCGAATCCACCAGCCACTCCTTGGAAATCCTTTGGGAGCAGTTCTATTCTGCCCTATAGCATTGCTATGAGTCGGAATCGACTTGATGGCAATGGATTGGTTTTCAGTGCAGTATAGACCTCTTCCTTCAGTACCATTGGTTCCTGATTATATGCTACCTCCTGAAACGGTTGAACATTGACCAATTTTTTTTGGTATAGTGACTCCATCTGTATATTCCTTCCATCTTCTTTTGATGCTTCCTGTGTTTTTTTAATATTTTTCCCATAGAACCCTTCAGTATTGTAACTGGAAGCTTGAATTTTTTCTTCAGTTCTTTCAGCTTGAGAAATGCCGAGTGTGTTCTTCCCTTTTGGTTTCCTAACTCCAGGTCTTTGCACATGTCAATACAATACTTTACTTTGTCTTCTCAATGTGTCCTTTGAAATCTTCTGTTCAGCTCTTTTACTTCATCATTTCTTCTGTTTGGTTTAGCTACTCTACGTTCAAGAGCAAGTTTCAGTCTCTTCTGACATCCATTTTGGTCTTTTCTTTCTTTCCTGTCTTTTTAATGGCCTCTTGCTTTCTTCATGTATGACATCCTTGATGCCATTCCACAACTCGTCTGGTCTTCGGTTATTAGTGTTCAACGTGTCAAATCTACTCTTGAGATGGTCTCTAAATTCAGGTGGGATATACTCAAGGTCATATTTTGTTTCTTGTGGACTTGTTTTATTTTCTTCAGCTTCAACTTGAACTTGCATACGAGCAGTTGATGGTGTGTTCCACAGTCGGCCCCTGGCCTTCTTCTGACTGATGATAGATACCGAGCTTTTCCATTGTCTCTTTCCACAGATGTAGTCGATTTGATTCCTGTGTATTCCATCTGGTGAGGTCCACATGTATAGTCACCATTTATATTGTTGGAAAAAGGTATTTGCAGTGAAGAAGTCATTGGTCTTGCAAAATTCTGTTATGTGATCTCCAGCATCGTTTCTATCACCAAGGCCAAATTTTCCAACTACCGATCCTTCTTCATTTCCAACTTTTGCATTCTAATCACCAGTGATCATCAGAGCATCCTGATTGCATGTATGATCAATTTCACACTGCAGAAGTTGGTAAAAATCTTCAGTTTCTTCATCTTTGGCCTTAGTAGTTGGTGGGTAAAATTGAATAATAGTCAAATTAACTGATCTTCCTTGTATGCATACGGATATTATCCTATCACTGACAGCGTTGTACTTCAGGATAAACCTTGAAATGTTCTTTTTGAGGATGAGTGCAACATCATTCCTCTTCAAGTTGTCATTTTCAGTAGACCACATGATTGTCTGATTCAAAATGTCCAGCTGTCCATTTCAGCTCATTAATACCTAGCATATCGATGTTTATGTGTTCCGTATCATTTTTGACAATTTCCAGTTTTCCTAGATTTGTACTTCGTACATTCCATGTTCCAAATATTAATGGATGTTTGCAGCCATTTCTTCTCATTTTGACTTGTGCCACATCAACAAATGAAGGTGCCAAAAGCTTGACTCCATCATTAAGGTCGACTCTACTTTGAGGAGGCAGCTCTTCCCCAGTTGTGTTTTGAGTGCCTTCCAACTTGAGGGGCTCATCTTCTGGCCCTATACCAATGTTCTGCTGCTATTCATAAGGTTTTCACTGGCTAATTCTTTTCAGAAGTAGACTGCCAGATCCTTCTTCCTAGTCTGTCTTAGTCTGGAAGCTCAGCTGAAACCTATCTGCCATGCATGACCCTGCTGGTATTTGAACACCAGTGGCATAGCTTCCAGCATCACAACAATATGTAAGGTTAGGAGGCTTGAAGTCTGAATTCAGGGCACAGCTCTGGGGAAAGCTCTTCCTTTTGGCTATGGGAGAAGGTCCTTGTCTCTTTTCAGCTTCTGCTCCTCGATTCCTTGGTGATCTTCATAAGGCATGGTATCTATCTTCCCTCATCTGTGTTTCCTTGCTTCTCTGCCTAATCTGCTCTTTTTATATTTCAAAAGTGATTGGCTTAATACACACCCTACTCTGATATGGCCTCATTGACCTAACAAAGAAAAATCTATTCCCAAATGGAATTACATACACAGGTATAAGGATGAGTATTCCAACACATGTTTTCAGGGGGACACAATTCAATACATAATAGGACATATATATATATATATATATATATATATATATATATATATATATATATATATATATGTAGTGTTTTTTTGTTTTCCAATTCCAATTAGCATAACTAAACAGAGTTATGCTAACAAAGTCTTAATGTCCTTTGTTTCATTTCATTTCATTTATTTCCATACACATGCAGTCTAGACTCAAGCAGAAGGCCTTTTACTCAAAAAGTAAGTTACCATTTTTCTACTCCACTAAAAGTGTGGAACACATAGGAAAAACTTCAAAATAAAAAGTGGGTCATCTTAGGCAGATACTTTGCATCTTTGCATTGGTCTTCTAGGTCAGTGAATGTCAACTCAGCACACTGTACCATAAGGGACACAATTTAAAAAACCCAAAACCAAACTTGTTGCCATGGAGTCGATTCTGTCTCATGGTGATCCTATGTATATAGAGTAGAACTGTGCTCTACAGGGTTTTCAGTGGTTGATTTTTGGAAGTAGATTGCCAGGTATTTCTTTTGAGGAGCCTCTGGGTGAACTCGAACTTCCAACATTTCAGCTAGTAGTTGAGCACTCAAGGCTTTGAGATAAAAAGTGAATCATCTTACGCTGGTGCTTTGTATTGGTCTTCCAGGTCAGTAAGTCTCTGTTCAGCAGGCTGTAGTGTGAGAGACCCAATAGGAGGAAAATTTAAAAAACAGCCATTCCCAGCAACCTTCATATTTTATCTTCACAACACAAATACAATTTTGTTTGGAATTTCCCAGAATGTTCAAATTGCTTGTAGACTAAGTGATATTTATAAACTTCTGAATTGTTACCAGGTTAAAATGGACAATCAACACTTCATAGTATGAGCAAAGAGGAAAAGGAAAACAACAAATCTCAGGATAAAACTCCAGGATAAAGGAGTAAATCCATTAAACAGTTTTTAAACACCCAATTTGAAAGTCCCTATGTTAGCTGATACTCTGGTGGTGGTGATGGTAGGGTGGAAGTGGAGAAGAATAGACAGGAAGAAGTCTGCACTTGAGTTGACAGTTGATAATAAAGGAAGTTAGAAGAGAAAATAAGTAACTATGGTAGAGGGTGGAATTTTGTAAGGGCAATAAGACCAGTTACTGTCGAATTGATTACAGCTCATGATGACCCCATGTGCACAAAGTAGAACTGCTCCATAGGGTTTTCAAGGCTGTGACCTTTTGAAAACAGATCACCAGACCTTTCTTCTGAGGCAACTCTGGGAAGGTCCAAGCTGCTACCCTTTTGGCTAGCAGGCTGGTACTTAACTGTTTGCACCACCCAGGGACTCCTAAGGGCAATAAAAGATGCAAGCAATGTGGAGTTGCAGTGATTGGAGAAGTCCTATCCAGGATGGGGAATCAAGAAAGAGCTTGTGAAGGAAGTTCTCAAGGTTCAGCATTTTAGTTGATGAGTAATTGGGATTTCTGCAGATTGGAATCAAGAGGGAGAATATTGTCAGTTTATAGAGCTTGAAGGAGAAGAGTGATATGGGTTTGGTTTGGCTGGAGTCCAGGACATGTGCATGGGAGTAGCTGGAAATGAGGCTAGAAACGTTGCTTATACCAGAACTAAAAGGGCTTTAAACATTGGAGTTCTTACCTATAATTATTAAGACAACGAGGAGCCACTGAAAGTTATTGAGCAGGAGAGTGTGTGCTTGGAGTAGTTCTTTAGGAAGATGGATTTGGCAACTGGATGCAGGATGAACGAAGAGAGCCTCGGTATGGAAGGCAGTGAGGGGGTCATCTTTCTTTCAGGGACGGTATGTTTGACCAGTGTGAAATCAACGTTGGTTTAAAAGACAGCCCTTCTGCAACAACAGGCTGCCTAAACCCAATACGTAGGACTAGACTGCACTTGCTGGCTGAAGTTGCCATCCCTGTTATCAGGAAGGCAGCAAGGCCAGAAGAAAAGACGACAGCAGATGGAAAATAGGCAGCATCCATTGTCCCCACACTCAGAACTAATCAAACATAGTCACATGAGAACTTTACAATCAGTGCTGGAGCTTTGGAAGTGCCAGTTGGCAGAGCACAATAGGTGATGGAAGAAAAGATTATGTGCAGCTGGCTTGCTGAAACACATTCACCTCCCAGAAGGACCTTCCCAGGGAAATGGGGAGAGGCAGGTGGCCCTCCTGTCACCAAAACTGCCTACACGTTACATCAAAGTGGCAACTAAAACAACCAGGATCTCTGTGAGAGGGCTAAAGAGTGGAGCTTCTGCTTCCTCACCTGTAAAATGGCAGGTATTTTGAGGATTAAATTAAATAATGCATGTGCAGCACTTGGAAAAGTGCCTGAGACATAGTGTTATGGATTGAAGTATGTCCCTCCAAAAATATGTGTTGTAAATCCTAACCCCTATACCTATGGGTATAATCTTATTGGGGAATAGAGGTTTATTTGTTATTTTAATGAGGTCATATCAGTGTAGTGTGTTTTAAGCCAATCACTTTTGATTTCCATTGCCTCAATTCTGCTCCTATGACTTTCTATTGAGTTGTCTAATTCTGAAATTTTATTGTTAATCCTCTAGATTTCCGTTTGCTGTCTCTATATGGATTCTTGCAACCTGTTAAAGTTGTCATTATGCTCTTCTATAATCTTCTTAAGTTCCTCTATTGCTTTGTCTGTGTCTTCCTTGGCTTGTTCTGCATTTTGAATGTTTTTCTTCCTGATATCTTGAAGAGTTCTGTATATTAATCTTTTGTATTCTACCTCCGGTAATTCCAAGAAGTTCTCTTCCTCTGAAGATTTCTTGATTCTTAGTTTTGGGATTTGGGAACTTGCTGAAGCCATCATGGTCTGTCTCTTTATGTGATTTGATATTGACAGTTGTCTCCGAGCCATCAATAAGTTATTATATTTATTTGTTTTATGTCTGCTTACTGTGTCCTAGCTTCTTGTTTTGTTTTGTTTTGATATGTCCACATAGGCTGCTTTTGTGAGCTAGTTTGATTATTGGTGACTTTGAAGCTCTAATGTCCTGTCCCAGGTGGTTAGATCTGTTATTAGGTATGTGATCCCAGGCGTCTGCTTACTTTTCTTGTATGGATTCAGCTCAGTTGTCCAGGTGGTCGATCACCAAGTGTGTGGTGCAGGCTTCTCACCTACAGTCCTAGATGGGCAGGGTGATTGGAGTAGGCACAGGTATCTGGCTGCAGTAGGGGGTCATGCATTGAGCAAGACAAGGGACTGATGGCAGCCCCTGAGAGTCTGGGAGGAAAGCGTGTCCTTGTTCCCTAGAGTGAGTAGGGGGGTGGGTTTTGCAGCTGGACTATGGGCAGCCAATACTGTTGGTGGTAAGGACTGGGAGGCACTGCTTATTCTTGAATCCCTGTTGCAGGTGGCTACATGGCGTGGGTGGAGCCACCAGTCCTCAGGCGAGTAGGTGAGGACCCTGCTTAATGGGCAGAGTGGTGTCAAATGTCATGAACCTGCCACTCCACCATACAGCTGATACAGTTGAAGTTAGGCTTCAGGTATATATACTGTTGTACTGTGCCTACGCTATTGAAATGGGCCCACACAGGTCTATGCAGGGGTGAAAGTCATTCAAAGTCTGTGGACCCCTTATGCCTGTTCCTAGGCAAAGGAGCTGTGCCTTCCCTGAGTTCCTGGCTTAGGGGAGCTGGCAGATTATTTTTCCATTTGTTAATATGTTCCCTCTCCAAGGCCAGGAGAATGGCTCAGGACACGTGACAGGTCCTACTTCCAGCCCAGGGGAAGTGGCAATTGCTGAAGCCATCCTGGATCCGGTGCAGAGCGGGGAGGGGGCAGGTAAATGGGAGAGAGGTTCTTCCCAAACAGGGTGATTTTTGATCCGTGTGGTAGGTTAGACGCATATACTTAACTTTTGCTGATTGAGTGCTGCTTTTCACCGGTTCTGGAGGCTTGAGTAGACTCTCCACCGCTTGGTATCTCCAATGTGGAAAATGCGTCCAAGCACCAATGCTTGCCTCACCGTGCATGTGCCAGCTGATCTGGCCTGCAGTGTGCCGGTTCCTGCCAGGTCAGGTCTGGCAACTCCTCACTGCTTCTGAACCATCTTTCCCTCCCCCTGCCACTCATTCTGCTTCCTTAACTTTGCCTTTGATGTTCAGGGCTCCTAGATTGTCATATA
This sequence comes from Dugong dugon, assembly GCA_030035585.1. Taxonomy (NCBI): domain Eukaryota; kingdom Metazoa; phylum Chordata; class Mammalia; order Sirenia; family Dugongidae; genus Dugong; species Dugong dugon. The sequence goes on from CM057463.1 coordinate 52,287,905, forward strand.
TAATCAATTCACCTGTTTTTTTGGTTCTTGGTTGTAAGAGGGACTACAGGAAGCATCTGACTAGTCCACCATCTTCTAAGCCAATCAATTTTTTTTTTTTCAATTCTGATTCATAGCAACCCCATGTGTGTCAGAGTAGAACTGTGCTCTGTAGGATTTTTTTTTAAATTTAATTTAATTTATTTTATTGTACTTCAGGTGAAGGCTTACAGAACAAATAGTTTCTCATCAAAGAGAAGTACACATGTTGTGTTATGACATTGGTTAACAACTCCTCAACATATCAACCCTCTAACTTCTCAACCGCTTTTTTTTTTTTTGGTAAAAATACACATAGCCAAAGATACACCATTTCAAAAATTTCTACATACACAGTTCAGTGACATGGACTATGCTCTTCTAATTGTGCTGTTATTCTCACTTAAGATGAAGGCTTACAGAACAAAATACTTTCACATTTAACAGTTACTACAAATGTTGCCCTATGACAATGGTTAACAATCTCACAACACATCAACAATATCCTTACTCAACCTTGGGTTCCCTATCACCAGCTTCCTTGTCCCCTTCTGCTTTCTGGCCCTTATCACTGGACTTCTGTACCTCATTAGTCTCATTTGGTTTTACGGGGCTGTCCACTCCCAGGCTGAACAGTGAACCTCGGAGGTAACTTTACCACTGAGCTAAAAGGGTGTCTGGGGGCCATACTCTCGAGGTTTCTCCAGTCTCCTTTAGGCCAGTAAATCTGGTCTTTTTTTTTTGTGAGTTAGAATTATGCTCTACATCCTTCTCCAGCTCTGTCCAGAACCCTTTGTTGTGATCCTGGTCAGAGCAGACAGTGGTGGTAGCCAGGCACCATCTAGCTCTTCTGGATTCAGTCTAGTGGAGGCCTTGGTAGCTGTAGACAATTAGTCCTTCGGACTAATCTTTTCCTTGTATCCTGTTCTCTTCATTCTCCCTTGCTCCCGAAGGGATGAGACCAGTGGAGTATCTTAGATGGCCACTCACAGGCTTTTAACACCCCAGACACTACTCACCAAGGTAGAATGTAGAGCATTGTCTTTATAAGCTGTGTCATGCCAATTGAACTAGATGTTCCCTGAGACCATGGTCCCCACAGCCCTCTACCCAGCAATTCAGTCCCTCAGGGAGTTTGGATGTGTCTATGGGGCTTCCATGAATTTTCCTTGTGCAAGTTGTGCTGGTTTCCCCTGTATTGTGTACTGTCTCACCCTTCACCCAAGATACCACTTATCTATTGCCTATTTAGTATTTCCCACCCCCACCACTCCCATCCCTGGTAACCAACAAAGATTGTTACATTTTGTGTGTGAACTTTTTCATGGGTTTTTAAAATAGAGGTCTCATACAATATTTGTCCTTTTGTGATTGACTTATTTCACTCAGCATAATATCCTCCAGTTTCATCCATGTTATGAGATGGTTCACAGATTCACTGTTGTTCTTTCTCGTTGCATAGTACTCCATTGTGTGTATGTACCATAGTTTGTTTACCCATTGATCCATTGATGGGCATCTAGGTTGTTTCCATTGTTTTGCTATTATGAACAATGCTGCCATGAACATAGGTGTGCATATGTCTATTCGCGTGACAACTCTTATTTCTCTAGGATATATTCCTGGGTGTGGGATTGCTGGATTGAATGGTATGTCTATTTCTAGCTTTCTGAGGAAGCACCATATCATTTTCCAAAATGGTAGTATCATTTTCCATTCCCACCAGCAGTGCATAAGTGTTCCAATCTCCCCGCAGCCCCTCCAACATTTGTTATTTTCAGAGTTTTTGATTCGTGCCAGTAATGCCGGGGTGAGATGGTATCCCATTGTGGTTTTAATTTGCATTTCTCTAATGGCTAGTGATCGCGAGCTTTCCTCATGTGTCTGTTGGCCATTTGAATGTCTTCTTTGGTGAGGTGTCTGTTCATTTCCATTGCCCATTTTTTAATAGGATTATTTGTCTTTTTGTTGTAGAGGTATTGGATTTTCTTGTAGATTATGGAGATTAGACCTTTGTCTGACTTGTACTGTCCAAAAGTTTTTTCCCAGTCTGTAGGTTCTCTTTTTACTCTTTTGGTGAACTCTTTTGAAGAGCATAGGTGTTTGATTTTTAGAAGATCCCAGTTACCTAGCTTATCTATTGGGTTTTGTGCATTGATGGTTATGGTTTATATCCTGTTAATGCCATGTATTAAGGCCTGAAGTGTTGGTCCTATTTTTTCTTCTAGGAACTTTATAGTTTTAGGCTTTATATTCAGGTCTTTGATCCATTTTGAAGTAGTTTTTGTATACGGTGTGAGGTATGGATCCTGTTTCATGTTTTTGCAGATGGATATCCGGTTTTGCCACCAGCATTTGTTAAAAAGACTGTCTTTTCCCCATTTGATGGACTTTGGGCCCTTGTTGAAGATCAGGTGACCGTAGGTGGATGGATTTACATCTGGGTTCTCAATTCTGTTCCATTGGTCAATGTATCTGTCGTTGTACCAGTACCAGGCTGTTTTGACTACTGTAGCTATATAGTAGGTTCTGAAGTCAGGTAGTGAGAGGCCTCCAACTTTATTCTTCTTCTTCAGTGGTGCTTTAATTATTTGGGGCTTCTTCCCTTTCCATATAAAGTTAATGATTAGTTTTTCCATCTCTTTGAAGAATGTTGTTGGTATTTGGATCAGGATTGCGTTGTATTTATAAATTGCTTTGGGTAGAATTGACATTTTCACAATGCTGAGTCTGCCTATCCATGAACATGGTATGTTTTTCCATTTATGTAGATCCCTTTCGGTTTCTTGCAGTAGTGTTTTGTAGTTTTCTTTGTATAGGTCTTTTACATCCCTGGTCAGATTTATTCCTATGTATTTTATCTTTTTAGGGGCTATTGGAAATGATATTGTTTTCCTGATTTCCTTTTCATCGTTCTCCTTATTGGTGTATAGGAATCCAACTGATTTTTGCATGTTTATCTTGTATCCTGCTACTCTGCTGAATTTTTCTATTAGTTCCAGTAGTTTTCTCGTAGAGTCTTTAGGGTTTTCTATGTATAGTATCATATCATCTGCAAAAAGGGACAGTTTAACTTCTTCATTACCAATTTGGATGCCCTTTATTTCTTTTTCTTGCCTTATTGCTCTAGCTAGAACTTCCAGCACAATGTTAAATAGGAGTGGTGATAAAGGGCATCCTTGTCTTGTTCCTGTTTTCAAGGGGAATGTTTTCAGCTTCTCTCCATTAAGAATGATGTTGGCCATTGGTTTTGTGTAGATGCCCTTTATTATGTTGAGAAATTTCCCTTCTATATCTATTTTATTGAGAGTTTTTATCAGGAATGGGTGTTGGACTTTGTCAAATGCCTTTTCTGTGTCAATCGAGATGATCATGTGATTCTTTTCTTTCCTTTTATTTATGTGGTGGATTACGTTGATTGATTTTCTAATGTTGAACCATCCTTGCATACCTGGTACGAACCCTACTTGGTCGTGGTGTATTATTTTTTTGACATGATGCTGAATTCTATTGGCTAGAATTTTTGCATCTATATTCATGAGAGATATTGGTCTGTAATTTTCTTTTTTTGTGACATCTTTGCCTGGTTTTGGTATCAGTGTTATGGTGGCTTCATAGAATGAATTTGGAAGTGTTGCTTCCTCTTCTATGCTCTGAAATAGCTTGAGTTGTACTGGTACAAGCTCTTCTGTAAATGTTTTGTAGATTTCTCCAGTGAAGCCATATGGGCCAGGGCTTTTTTTGGTTGGGAGTTTTTTTAATTACCTTTTCAATCTCTTCTCTTTTTATGGGTCTGTTCAGATTTTCAACATCACTTTGTTGTAGTTTGGGTAAACTGTGTGATTCTAGAAATTTATCCATTTCTTATAGGTTTTCAAATTTGTTGGAGTATAGTTTTTCATAATATTCTTTTACAATCCTTTTTATTTAGGTTGGGTCTGTTGTAATGTCCCCCATTTCATTTCTTATTTGGGTTATTTTTGTTCTTTCCTGTTTTTCTTTTGTCAGTCTGGCCAGTGGTTTGTCGATTTTGTTGATTCTTTCAAAGAACCAACTTTTGGTTTTGTTGATTCTTTCTTTTGTTATTCTGTTCTCTATTTCATTCATTTCTGCTCTGATCTTTACTATTTCATTTCTTCCGGTGGTTGTGGGCTTTTTTTGCTGTTCTCTTTCTATTTGTTTGAGTTCTGTAGTTAATGTTTTGATTTTGTCCCTTTCTTCTTTTTTGATACGTGCATCTAATGCTATAAATTGTCTTCTGAGGACTGCCTTTGCTGTGTCCCAAAGGTTTTGGTAGGATGTGTTTTCATTCTCATTTGATTCTAGGAATTTTTTGATTCCATCTCTGATTTCTTCCATTACCCAGTGATGTGTAAGCAGGGTATTATTCAGTTTCCATGTAGTTGATTTTTTTTCCTTGCTCTTTCTATTGTTCATTTCTACCTTGATGGCATTGTGGTCAGAGAAGATACCTTGAATTATCTCAACGTTTTGGATCTTGTTGAGGATTGCTCTGTGGCCTAAGATGTGGTCTATTCTGGATAACGTTCCATGTGCATTGGAAAAGAATGTGTACTTTGCCGCGGTTGAATGGAGTGTTCTATATATGTCTATGAGGTCAAGTTGGCTGATTGTGCCCTTTAGGTCTTCTGTATCTTTGCTGAGTTTCTTCTCAGTTGTTCTGTCCTTTACCAAGAGTGGTGTGTTGAAGTCTCCTACTATTATTGTGGAACTGTCAATTTCTGTTTTCAGTGTTGTTAGAGTTTGTTTTATGTATTTTGGAGCCCTGTCATTGGGTGTGTAGATGTTTATTATTGTTATGTCTTCATGATGGATCGTCCCCTTAATCATTATATAGTTTCCTTCTTTGTCTTTTATGGTAGATTTTGTTTCAAAGTCTATTTAATCTGAGATTAGAATTGCCACTCCTGCTCTTTTTTGGTAGTTGTTAGCTTGATATATTTTTTTCCAACCTTTGACTTTTAATAAATTCACATCTTTGTTTCTAAGGTGTGTCTCTTGTAGACAGCATATTGATGGATCCTGTTTTCTTATCCATTCTGTGACTCTCCATCTCTTTATGGGTGCATTGAGTCCATTTACATTCAGTGTAATTATTGATAGATGTAGGTTTGTTGTTGTCATTTTGTAGTGTTTTTTTTTTTTGTGGTACTGAAGTTTTCTTTGTTCTTCTTACTCTCCTGTGCTGAGTTACTTTTGTTTGTGGATTTTTTTTCATTTCTTTTGTTTTTGTAGGTTTTGTTTTTGCTGAGACTTTATGCTTTTCCTCTTTTTTTTATGAGTATGTCTGTTAACTTTCTTTGTGTTTACCATAAATTTTACCCTTATCTTTCTAATCTTTAAGCAGCCTAGCATTACTTGGTATTGCCTTGCCTTCCTCTACATTAGAAGGTTCTATACCTATGCTGTTTATTCCTTCTTTCATTTTTTTGATGTTGTTGTCATTTTCTGATTAACTGCTCTGATTCTCTGTTGTATTTCTTTTGGTTTTGGATAGTCCTCGAGAGTTCATTTCCTAGATTGGTATCTGGATGGTACAATCCTGTGTCCTAGCTTCTGCCTGTGAGTTGAAGTTCTTTGTCCTCAGATTGAAGAACTCACTTTAATAATTCTTGTAAGTTTGGTTTGAGTTTTACATATTCCCTTAATTTCTGTTTATCTGGAAATTACCTAATTTCACCATCAAATATGAATGAGAGTTTTGCAGGATATATTATTCTTGGCTGGAAATTTTTTTCTTTCAAGATATTATATATGTAATCCCATTGCCTTCTTGCCTGCATGGTTTCTGGCAAATAATCTGAGCTTAGTCTTATTGTTTCTCCTCTGTATGTGACTTCTTGTTTTTCACGAGCTGCTCTCAGAATTCTTTGTTTGTCTTTGGTTTTGGCGAGCGTGAATATGATATGCCTTGGTGATTTTCCTTTGGGGTCTCTTCTATATGGGGTTCGTTGAGCTTCTTGGATGGCCAGCTTTTCATCTTTCATGATATTGGGGAAGTTTTCTGTCAGCAGTTCCTCAATGATCCTCTCTGTTTTCTGTTTTCTCCCCCTGTTCTGGAATTCCAATCACTCGTAAATTTTTGCTTTTAATTGTGTCCCACATAACTCTCAGTGTCTTTTCATTTTTCTTTGTTCTTTGTCTGAGTTTTCCTGAAACAGAGTTTTATCCAAGTGTTTGTCTTCAATTCCACTGATCCTGTCTTTCATTGTTTCAAATCTGCTTCTCAGCCCTTCTATGACATCCTCCATTTCTGAAATCTTGCTGTTTATCTTTTGGATTTCTAATTGTTGTCTTTGTATAATTTCTAGTTGGGAATTTATTTTGGCATTTTGTTCCTCCATTATTTTCCTGAATTCTTTCAATTTTTTGTCTGCATTTTCCATGAATTTGTGTATTTTTTCCTCATGTTTGTCAGCATTTTGCCTCAGTTCTTGGAGAATTCTGAGTATTAGAGATTTGAATTCCCTATCAGGTAGTTCTAGTGCATTTTCTTCCAGAGGTGGGTCATCTGGTGTTTTATTTTGGACGCCTACTGGAACCATCCTGTCCTGTTTTTGTAAATGTTTTGTTATTGTCTGCTGTCTTCGTGGCATTCAGTAGTCATTTTTCTCATTTATTGATTGTAGATTTGTTTGTTTCATCCCTTTTTCTTAAAAAAAAAATTTTGACTATGTCTGAGCAGGCAGACTGTGTGTTGTTTCTTGTTTTCTCATCTGTGGGCACAATACTTTTCACCTCCTTCTTCAACTGGCAGGGTCAGTCACTCAGATATGGTATGGCAGGGCAGGTCTAGCTGAAGAGGAGTTACTGGGATGGGTTGTTTGTGGCACTTACTACCGCCAACAGAGCCGGTTGATAATCAGTGTAGGGCAGGTTCCAGTAAGCCATGCCTGTGCTGCTTGGTGGTGTGATGTCAAGTGCACGGTGCAGGTAGGCAGGATTCAGCGGGGAGATTGTTATGTGTGGAGATAAGATGGATATGGGAGAGAGGAGGGAGGAACAGGAGCCAAAAACATACAAACAAACAAAAAAGAATGCTAGGGGAGCTTGCCGTTGGAGTGGAGAGATGAGAGACTATGAAATGGAGAAAAACAGAAAGGGGAGGAGGAAGAAAAGAAAAGAATGAATAAAGAAGAATCAGAAAAGTTAAAGAACTGCAAAGTTCCTAGGGATCCCACTGGCGCAGCTATGAGGTCAGGGGAAGTAACTCTCAGGTGTTGCAGTACAGCCTGGCTAGAAGGCGTAGAGGTATACAACGCCAGGTATTCAGGGAATAGAAAGAGAAGGAAGATATAGAGAGATGAGAAACTGAGCAATGAAGAAAGACAAAAAGGGAAAAAGAGGAAAAAGAGAACAAAATAAATTAAAAAAATAAAACAAAACAAGGAAGGCCCCCAAAGAAACAGAAAAACAGTATTAAAAAAAAAAAAAAAGCCAACATAAAAAGAAATGCTCTCAGGGATCCCTCTGCACGTCTGTGGATGCCGAAGGGGAGTCTCCCTGCCATGCAGCTCAGCCTGGCCAGAAAGGCCTCCCAACTCAAGAAAAAGAAAAGAAAACAAAGAAACAATTCAAACAAACAAATGAACAAAGCCCTGGGATCCCGCCAGCATGGCAGCCCAAACTGGGAAGCAGTCCACACTTGAACGGAGCTCCAAAGCCCTTCAGGAAGAAACAAAGATGGCTCACAGAGCCAGGTACTTGAGCAAAGGGAGGGGGAGGTGGTGAGAGGCAAGTAAGAAATGAAAAGAAACAGAAAAAAAAAGCAACACTAGCAGCCAACAAATGGCACTCAGAGAGCCAGCTATTGTCTTGTTTCTGGACAAGAGACTGTGTCTGCGGGAAGCAGAGGGGGCCGAGTGTGGGTGAAGACGGGTAGAGAGTGGGAAAGCATATATCACAAATTACCAGAGCTCTGCAGCCCCTCCGGAAGAAGCAAAGATGGCGCACGGAGAGAGGTACTCGAGTGAAAGGAGGGGGAGGTGGGGAGAGGCAAGGAAGAAACAAAAAGAAGCAGAAAAAAAGAAACACCAGCAGCCAACAAATGGCACTCAGAGAGCCACCTATTCAGGTGTGTGGAATCCAAGAGACCTCGGCCACAGGAAGCAGAGTAGGCTGAGTCGGGTGAAGAAGGGTCAGGGGTGGGAAAGCTTATATCGCCAATTACCAGTTGTTTTGTTTCCCGCTGGAAGCTCCGTGAGGCTGCTTTCTCGTACCCCCTGTTTGCTGGTCTCTGATAGGAGTCCAAGATGGTGGATCTGTGTTGCGTTAGCTGGTAGGTGACCTCTGCATGAATCTCTCCTAGCTCTCTGTTCTCTGTCAGTTTTCTCACTCCATTTGGTGCTTGGCTGAGTTCTTTATCTCTTCATTTGATGTTTTAGGGTTTCAGGATTGTTGTATTCTCTGTTTGGCTTAGTTTTCCGGATCTTTGCTGTGGAGGAACGGCATGGTGCTTCTGCCTAGAGCGCCATTTTGCCGGACCTCCCTAAGCCAGTCACTTTTGAGATAGAAAAAGAGAGGATTAGGCAGAAAAGCAAGGAAGCACAGATGGGGGAAGACTGATGCCACACCACGTGAAGATTGCCAAGAAACTGAAGAATAGAAGCTGAAAAGAGACAAGGACCTTCCTCCAAAACTGACAGAGAGAAAGTTTTCCCCTAGGGCTGGTGCCCTGAATTTGGACTTCTAGCCTCCCAAACTGTGAGAAAATAAATTTCGGTTGGTTAAAGCCACTCACTTGTGGTATTTATGTTATAACAGCACTGAGAAACTAAGGCACATAGCAAACTGCTATTATTTCCAAAGGATGCTCCTGGGATAGTGTGCCTGTGGAGCTATGGATGACTCATTTCACAGCCTCATACGTCTGGAACATCTGGAAGATGTTGTGATAGCTGTCTGATTTGCATTTGAGGCTGCAACTTAGAGGCAGTCACGTGAATCGATTTGATGCCTTTACTGCATAGTTCTGGCTGGACACTCTGAGGCAAATCACTTTATCTGTTGTGAGAACTTTCCACTCCTTTTCTCAGTCTGACATCCAGCCTGGTCTGACTCTTCCTGAGTGCTTCTGCCATATTTCCTGGCTTCCTCTTCCCTGCCATCAAGAAACTGCAGGTCATGTGCTAAAGGCTCAGGGATCTGGCAGGTTATTCTGGGTCTTCTTTTAGTGCAAATAAAGGGAGAAGAAGGTAGAAAATATAATTTCACTCCCTTTTGGATAGCTATGGAAACTCCAGAGAGACAGTAAAGCAGGAATTAAGTTTGTCAAGGGGACTACTCAGGGCATTTGGGCTGCTTAGGTGCCAGGATGCTGGCCAGACTCCCTTCTTTCCTTCTCTTGCTCTCTCTTCCATGGTTTAAAGAATAAGACAGACCTTGCCTTGCAGAAAATTGTAAGAGGGAGTAAGACATGCACATGAATGGTCCCACTTGGGAGTGATTAAGTATCCCAGAAGGGACTCAGGTGATGAGGTTATGAGTTTGGATTGGGGAGCAGTGGCTGCCAATTGGAAGAGTCTAGGAAGGCTTCAAAGGAGGAAGTGGCAATGAGTCTGGGTTCTGAAGGACTGGCAAGGTTTAGACATTTGAAATAAAGGGGGAAGATTAACAGCTCAAAAAAGGTATGGAAAGGAAAAAATAGTAGTTGTATAAAGGGATGAATCCTTATTTTGGCCAGATTTCTCAGTGTGTGAAGGGAATAGTGGGCCAGTTTAGGGAGGAGTTTGGAAGGTGGTGGGGGGTGGGATTTTGGACATTAGTCCATAGCATTTGGGAGCAGGGTGGCGATGTTATCAGAACTGTGCTTTAAAAACCAAACCCCTTTGCCACTGAGTCAATTCCTACCCCTAGAGACCCTAGAGGACAGAGTAGAACTGCCCCATAGGGTTTCCAAGACTGTGATCTTTACAGAAGCAGACTGCCACATCTTTCTCCTGCAGAGCAGCTGGGGGGTTTGAACTGCCAACCTTTTGGTTAGCAGCTGAGCGCTTAACCACTGTGCTACCAGGGCTCCTTCGAACTGTGCTTTAGGAAGGTTAATTCGTTAACACTGTGTAGGATAGGCAGGTGGGAGAGGAAATGGGAAACAAAAGGATAGTTTGCAAGTGTTGTAATGATTCAGGCAAAAACTATTGGTATGAACTCAGTACTGTCAGGGGAAGGAGGAAGAGTTAGAAATTAATAGAATGCATGCTATGGAGTTAGTAGAAATTGGTAACTGACTGAATACATAAGGCATAAGCAGGAAAGCAGCTGCAAGCCAAGGAACACCAAGGAATGCCAGGAGCCAACAGAAGCTGGGAAAGATGCAAGGAATAGTTCCTCTCTCTGAGCCCTCAGTAGGAATCAACACGGCTGATACTCTGATTTGGATTTGTAGCTTCCAGAACCGTGAGACAATAAATTTCTGTTGTTATAAGAAAACAAACAAAAAACAAGAACGACTTTCCTGCCTTTTTCCATCTGGTGCTGTCTAACTCCACTCATTCCTTAAAGATTCTGCTACCCTTGGCTGAACACATTTTCTTATAAATTTCTTCTATAGGCTTTGCCCTTCTTCCCTCCTCCACCCCCAACCTCTACCCATTCCGATGATTGTGTGAAGATGTTTCTGATTTATCAACATAAACACAGACAAACAAGCATTCCGGTTTTATAACGGATGGTGGCAGTTCTTATTCTGTTACTGAGGATTTCACATTTAGAAACGTTTTCACATGCATTTACACTGTGGGAAAATAATCAAGTTTTCTCCAGAGACCCTAGGTTGATGTATGGATTATTAGGTCAAGCTTTTATTTTTGGTGGGAGTGGGAAGGGGAGGGAAGAGATTTGCTCAGGGATATTACTGACAAGGCTTGTGAGTGTGACGATTTTCTGCTTACTCCACTGTGATGTCTCCTTCAAAACAATAATCAATTAGGCCCATGGCAGCAGCTGCTAGTCAGCATCGACCTGCCTGCCTGGATTCTATCAGAATTCTTCCAATTTCTCACTCCATCTGTCTTTTAGGTCTTGCTTAAGTCTAATTGGTGGTAGACAATAGGGCAAATATCCTTCTTCCTTTAAAATTTCTTTTGTTGCTGATATCCTAAATGTTTTCTTCCTCTCGTCCTCTCTTTCTGTCTTCCTTCCTCCCCCTTTTCTCCCACAGATACAAAGATGTATAAATATGTTGTTTCAAACTTTTCTGAGGGTGCTTAAAACAGCAAGGAGTCCCTGGATGGTGCAAATGGTTAAGCACTCAGCTGCTAACCAAAAGGTTGGTGGTTTGAGTCCACCCAGAGATGCCTCAGAAGAAAGGCCTGGTGATTTGCTTCTGAAAAATCAGCCACTGAAAACTGTATGGAGCACAGTTCTACCCTGACACACATGGGGTGACCATGAGTCATGTTTGACTTGATGGCAACTGGTTTTTACTGGTTTAAAACAGCAAAGGTTCATTTCTCAGTCCATGTCTTGACCATGGCTCTTCTTTGTTCTGGGATCTAGGCTGAAGGAACTGCCCCAATCTTAGTCTCATGCGGGAGAAAAGGAGATGGACCTATGCAAAGGCCTTAAGGCTTCTGCTCAGAGGTGGCACATATCACCTAGGTTTTGTCTGTGTTGTTATAGCAGAAGCCCATTTCTGTATCTGTCAGCTTTTGCTAGGTTTTTTTTTTTTTAAATGTTGCTGTAAAATAATTAGCATAGCGCGCTTATGAAAATACCTTGGGTGGGGGAGGGAGCGGTTGACAACGAATGTAGAAGATGTGTGCTATTTGTGTAAAAATCTGGGGTGTGTATATATACATATATATATACATATATATACATATATCTATAGAGAGAGGTCATACCATATATGTAATATGGTGTGATATATATATATATATTCTCTTTTCTTATGAGATCTCTGTATATATATATATAGAGATAGAGAGAGAGAGAGAGGGGCGGGGCCTGGCAAGTCCAAAGTCTCAGCCTGTAGGTCAAGCAACAGGCTGGAAACTGACAATCTAGTGTCCAAAACTGGTAGGCCAGGAGGGGGACTGGAAACTCCTGCAAGATGTCTGTGTTATAGTCTTGAGGGAGGATCCTTCCGAGGCTTTGAGGAAAAAGCTGTTCTATGCCTCTCTCCTAACTACTGGCAGCTCCAGTTGTTCCTTGGCTTGCAGGTGCTGTCACATGGCGTCCTTCCTCTGTCTTTCTGTGTCTCTTTTCTTCACACCATTCAGATTGAATTAGGACGAAACCTGCTCTGGTATGACCTCCTGTTGACTTAACTGGTAACATTGTCAAAGACTGTATTTTCAAACAAGATCATGTTCACAGGTACCAGGGGTTAGGACTTTAACATAAATATTGAGGGAACATAATTCAGTCTATAACCTTACTTTTATTAGTTTGGAAGAGAACCTCTTTGTTCAGTGTGTGGTAGACTTGGTTTCCTCCTCCTCCTCTTCCTCCTCTTTCCTCATGAGATCTCCATCCTAGAATCCTGGTCCATACCAGACTGTTGTTGTTGTTAGGTTCCATCAAGTCAGTTTTCGACTCATAGCAACCCAATATGACAGAGTCTTCCATCTCTCCACCATAGCGTTTCCTAGGCTGTAACATTTTATGGAATCAAACTGCCAGGTCTTTCTCCCACGGAGCTGCTGAATTGGTTTGAACCACCAACCTTTCTGTTATCAGCTGAGTACTTAACCATAGTGCCACCAGGGCTCCTTATACCAAGGGCAATAATGAAAAATAGCATTTGGCAAAAGGTGAAAAGATTTAGAGCTTCTTCTATTGCGATCATCTCCTTTGGTTTTCCCACAAGAGTGAGTGATGTTAGCAGAACACGGTTTATTTTGTGGATACTTTGTCTTGTGAACACTTCTAGGTTGGAAGCAGAGAGTTCTTCAGCCTCCCTACTTACACAAAGACTGGATCTGTCCACTTCCCAGCTTCTCCCTCTCTCCGCCACCCTACAAAGGGAAAACTGGATGGAACCCATTTGCCAGAATTTAGGGGAAGAAGAAATAGAATCCCGGGGGTAGGGAAGACAGCTGAAGAGATGTAGGAGACCATCAAGGAAGAAGAGGATGAGAGAGGGAGATCAGAGAAGATGGTCCCTCCAACACCCACTTCTGGTGGACTTTGGATCCAGGGGATAACTAGAGTTATTTTGCCCAGCCTCTGGTCTCTGTGTGTATGTATGATTTCTGTTTCTGGAAATGATTTTACCTTGCTGTCTTTCCAATAGTTAAGGGCATAGGTACATGATCCCAATACATTACACAGATAAAAGTATGACTGCTTTGGTGGAGGGATGGAAGACACTGCCACTTGACTCCAGCTCTTCAGAGTTCGGGGCTCTGAGAAATACAGTTTGAACACCTAAAGGATAAAGTTGTAATCCTATGGTTTGCTATCACTGAACCATTAAAAAAGACTTTTAGAAAAAATATTATAGTTTTTTGTCGTGGTAGTTGGAAAAAAAGGAGCAATTAATTGTCTAACACCATCTGCTATGTATTAAGTTGTGTCTTCCTCAAACATATGTTGAAGTCTTAACCCCTGTTACCTATGAATGTGACCTTGTTTAGAAATAGAATATTTGAAGATGTTATCAGTTAATATGAGGTCATACTGGAGTAGGGTGGGTGCTAATCCAATCTGAATTGTGTCACAGAGATGGAGAGAGGAAAAATGGCCTTGTGAAGATGGAGGCAGAAAGGGAGTTATACTGCACTTGCATACTAAGGATGCATGGGTCTACCAGAAGCTGGAAGAGACTGGAAAGTATCTTTCCCTAGAGCTGTCAGAGAACATGGTCCTGCTGACACCCTGAATTTGGACTTCTAGCCTCCAGAACTGTGAGACAATATATTTCTGTTCTTTTAATCCACCCAATTTGTGGTACCTTATTTACAGCAGCCGTAAGAAATCAATACATCATCTCTTGGAGTATTTCCAAAGAGGGAGGACATGGGCTAGAAAGCAAGGATTCCCTTAAATATAATTTCTGCTTTAATAAACGTAAGTGCTCTACAATGAGAAGACTTTGTTGTTTTGGCCTTATCAAAAAGAACTCTGGCCACTGAAAGGGGCCTAATCCATCTTGTGTTCTTGGAGAAGCAGCTCTCAGTAGAGATGGTAGATCAGTGGGTTCACTGGGGGGCAGTGCAGGGATTGTGGACTACACTGGGTGACACTGTCAGAGAGGATGACACCAAAATGACTGTCTATAAAATTTTTGTGCAGTGTTTGAGCAAACATTTATTATTTTTAATAAAAAATCCCTGTAATTATAATGACAAAAACACTTTTTGTAAGCCCAGCTTACATATATCAATATATCTATAAGGCTAAAACTCTATGCTAATTTACTTTTTGAACCTGCTAATGTGGTCTGGTCGGAGCTGTCATTGTTACCCAATTACAATGATGCTTCAAATCACGTGGTTTTAGTTTGCACACACTACAAGCATCTGCTGTTGCTTTCGTTGTTGCCAGTGTTTTACAGTCACTGATTTTTGTCAAATTTTCTAGTATTTTATCTACAATATTGTGGTAGTTAGTATTTGTGAACCTATAGCAATAACTTTTTTTGAGACTGAACTAGTAATTAAAGGAAAGGAAGGAGAAAAACTGAAAAAAGCTTCTGTTCAGTTACTAATGGTGTCACTAATACCCTTGTACTTCAATGTAGAAAGATTTTACAAAACAATTTTGTTGTTAGTATTCATATAATCTAAGAAATATTACATTTAAGTAATTTAAAATTGTGTTTATCACATATTATTCTATGATTAAAATTGAAAATAAGCATTACTAAGGATTCTGTATGGTCTGGTACGGTAAGAGGTCCATGGCGGGGGCGGGGGTGGTGACACCATGAGTTACAGAAATAGGTGACACCTACCCTAGTGTCGCCACCGGGTAGATTTGCAAAAGAACCTGGAAGAGGTCAATTAGGAAGCTAAATGCAGAGGAAAGTGACTGCTTTTCCAAGGCTGAGGAAGGCTTTGTGCCTGGCTGCAGAGAATGAAGCCATACTGCTGATTTGAGTTTGTTTCTGTGGGCTTGTATGCGGTGAGGAAGTTTCTTGCAAGTGGATAACCCTGGATTATGAAGCCTGAACAGAAGAAATAGAACCAACTTGCCACTGTGTAGACTTGGGGTAATCCTTCACCTCATAAAGGCCCTTGACGAGGTATGTGGTCTGAGAGACACAGAACTGTAGCAAGGCAAGCCTGTAGACTAAAGAATTTCTTTTCTTTCCTGCCAGCTGCAACCTCTGGGAAAATACAGTTTGTTCTTTCCCACCGAGCCTCCTTCAGAGAAACATGCATTTTGTGTTTGTAGGGAGAAATAAAAGAACGTTCATTTCTATCTATTCTCTGAAGATGTGTTAACTAGTGAGGAGGAAGAGGTGGCATCTTTTTATGAGGATTATATTGGCCTCTTAGCGGCAACACATAATGAAGGGGATTTACAGATTTGCTCTTGAAAGGTGTAGTTATCGATGCATACTGTTCTCAGCTGAGGGAAAGCTAGGGTTGGCTGCTACAAAGGTCAATGCCAAATTTAAATGCATCTTTTTTTGAGATCATTTCCATAGCATTTTATTCACATGTATGAATAACTTTCTGTTTCTCAGGAAAAATAGTCACTAACATTTTAATTTATCTCTCATGATTTATAATTATGTTGTTATATAACTATGGACACTGTAAAGAGATCCTGCTGAGGAAAAAAATTTTTTTTTTCCCTGATAATGAGAAAACAGGGGAGACTGATCCCACTCCACAATGATTCCAAACAACTGGCTTTGCAATTGAAGTAGGTAGAAGAAAATTCTGCCCAAGAAATACCCACTTATGAGTAATTTTTTAACCATTAAAAAATTAAAAGGAATTATATAGTTAAAAAACAGAAGTAAAGTTTCATTCAAATTGATTATAATTATTTACATGAAAAAGTTTAATCAGTAGATTGGACACTCAATATAAGATTCAGCTTTCAAGACATTTTTGAAAGAAAGTGATTCATAAACCCCAGGTAGAAAGAAACAGAGAATTCTTAAGCTTTTCTTCCTCCCCTCTCTGGTGGTCCTTGGTGATGACCCATCTAGGGACACTACAGGGTGGACAGTACCAACTTTTATACTTTATAGACTGTGGTCCCTCCCCTTCTCTCAGTCTTAGGAGAAGGTCTTGGGATTCTTCAAACAAAATCTTGTGGGAAAGGCAAATACGAAAGATGGATCAAAGAGGAGTTGCCTTGGGTGAAGGGAGGCTGGATGCCTATAGTCCATCTTGTTTGTCACTCTTCATGGACTCTGAATTGACCATGGACGCACCTCTCTGGGGTCCCTGGAGTTCTAATGATTACAGTTTGAACACACTGTGTTAAAGAACAAGTTTTTCTTTGAATCCCAAGTCCATAGGTCTTGACCAATAGCATTTTATCCTGAGGGATGGATGGGGTGACATGAGCCATTTAGTGTCTGGGCACAAGTGTGCATCTTCCTGTCCAGCCTATGGGAGTCCTGGGGTCCTGGCACAGGCTGGGACTCCAGAGCTGGGTGTGGAGGTGGGGGGGACTGATCCCCAGTGGGAGTTGTGGAACTATAGAGAATGGAGACAGCATCCTGGGTGAAGGATCCAGGATCTACAGGAACTATCCAAAACACAAAGTCCAAAGGGGATTGCCAATGAAGCCTGGACAGAGTCTGAAGCAAAGGATCTGCAGCAAAGGTCAGAAAAGATTGGGCTAGGGGTCTGAATTGACACCCTTGAACTGTGGTGTTGGCGAAGAATATTGAATATACCATGGACTGCCAAAACAACGAACAAATCTGTCTTGGAAGAAGTATAACCAGAATGCTCCTTAGAAGCCAGGATGGTGAGACTACATCTTACATACTTTGGACATGTTGTCCGGAGGGATCAGTCCCTGGAGAAGGACATCATGCTTGGTAAAGTACAGGGTCACTGAAAAAGAGGAAAACCCTCAATGAGATGGATCGACACAGTGGCTGCAGCAATGGTCTCAAGCATAACAACGATTGTGAGCACGGCTCAGGACTGGGCAGTGTTTCGTTCTGTAGTATATAGGGTCACTATAAGTCGGAACCAACTCGATGGCACCTAACAACAACAACAACAGCAACAAAAACATAGATACTGGGATACAAGGAGAAAGCCTTTATGGGGTCTTTTGGCCTTGCCTGTGGGCAGGGAGTAAGGTAGTTCTGGAGAGGTCCCCGGCTGTGGAGGGATGTGAGTCGAGCCCACTTTTCCTACAGTCACTGTCTGAGCATCTTCAACACTTTGTGGGTTGGGGGCCTTGGGATGCCTGTATTGTTGGTCCATACTGCCTCTTCCTCTGTCTCACTGATGATAATCTATCTGATCACCAAGAGTGCCATGAAAGACACTGGGAACCTAAAGCAAAAGCATTCTGGGGGAGGGTTTAGTGTGAATTCAGAGAAGAGTGAAGATCAAGACAGAACCATAGTCAGGAATCAAGAAGGACATGACAACCCTGGGTCAATGACAAGTATGTAACAACCATGGTAGTGTCTGAGCCAGAGAAGATGTGTACAGGAAAGATTGGCTTCAGGAGAGAAGACTTTTATTCTCTCCTGTGGCTCAGCCAGATTTAGGGTCTGAATTCCCTGGGTGGGACATAAGAGGGCCTGTGGAGCAAAACAGGTGGCTGATCCATGCAGCCTCAAAGCTTTCTGGGGCTCCCTGAAGGTTGTCGTGACTACTGACTTATCAAGAAGGAGTTTGTAGATGGAGGTCTCAGGAAGGGCATCAATCTCACAAAGTTGCTTGTGCCTACTCCTTTCCTGATTGCACAAGGCAATGAAAAAACTCTCAGTAGGCATTTCATCAAAGAAGTAATTTCAGTCCACTTACATAAGATGACAGAAGAGCAAATGCATGTTGCAGTGGCATGCCCGCAATTTGAGAGCTTTATTTAAAAAAAAAAAAAGATTGCTTCAGCGTCCTCCTTATAGTAATAAACCAGATGTGTATAGGTGAATGTTGTGATGAAAAAGGTCTATCGTAGGAGGGCACTGAAGAAAAGGAATTTACTTAGGCTTGTAACCTGTATTCAGGGTTGAAGTTGTGAGTGTGGGTGACAACGTTCTCCCATGATCCCAGGCCTTTTAACTATATTCTTTATATCCCCAGCTCCCCAGAGGTTAGAACTCAGGAATTCAGAGCCCCAAGTCTAGGACTGATTTATTTGTTTGTTCAGCAAACATTGGCTAAGCACTTATATGCTGGATGCCAGGAATACAGAGGGGAATATAACATGGCTTCTGCCTTGAAGGACATACAACCCAGTCAGGAGAGACAGATATATGCATTAATAATAATGATGAAGTCTGCAAATTCTATAATAAAGGTCTGGGCTGGATGATCCAAGAGCATAAAAAGAGGAGTGCCTACTTTGGGTAGGATGGAATGGAGAAGTCTTCTATTAGAAGGTGATCCTTGAGCTAATAATTTTATTTTTTTTGTGTGTGAAAATATACACAGCAAAAGATAGACAATTTCAATAATTTTTACAAGTCCAATTCAGTGACTGATTACATTCTTCAAGTTGTGCAATGATTCTTGTTATCCTTTTCCAAGTTATTCCACCACCATTAACATAAACTTAACTGCCCTCTAAGCTTCTCATCTAACCTTTTGAGTTGCTGGTGTCAGTTTGATCCCTCATAAATAATTCTTTAGAAGAGCACAATGCTCAAGGCAGGCATACTTTACTAATTAAGCTTAACTATTGTCTGGTTTAAAGAGGACTTCAGAGATGGTTTTGGTTTGAAGTTTAAGGTTTAAAGATTATCTCAGGGCAATAGTTTTCAGGATTCATATTGAGCTGAATTTTGAAGGGTGTCAGACAAACAAAAAGAGAACAGTATTTCCAGGCAGAAGGAAGGGAATTTGCAAGGGCACAGATATGTGGAAAAAACTGGTCATTTTGGAAGAGTTTAGAGTCCAGGGAAATTGTATAGGTGGATGGGAATGTAGCTGGCAAGATAGGCTTTGGAAACAACTGATTAAAGCGCTTATGTTCCATGTTTAGGTGTTCGGATTTTATTCTAATAGTCTCTTAAGGAGCCCTGGTGGCGAAGTGGTTAAGAGCTCAGGCTGCTAACCAAATGGTCAGCAGTTCAAATCCACCAGCTGCTCCTTGGAAACCCTATGGGGCAGTTTTGCCCTGTCCTATAGGGTCGCTATGGGTCAGAGTTGACTCTAAAGCATACAACAACAACAACAACAGTCATCTTAAAACACTTATGAACACTTACAGGTATGATTTTTATTTTTAAAAAAGTGCTTTCAAAACTTGTGCAGATCCCTGATGTTTATTTAACCGAGACTGTGGGCCCCTCCGTTGTCTAAATTGCAGATCAGGGCAAACAATCTAATAAGGAGAGTAGGAGAGCGAGCTCTTTCATTTATTTATGTGACAAATATTTATTAAGTGCCTGCTTCATGTCAGGTACTTTTTACAGTGCTAGAGTTACAATGGTGCCCAAGGCGGACCAATCACTGCCCTCAAGTGCTTACTTCCTAATGGAGATGGTCTGGGAATAAAGAAGAAAACAAATGTAAGAACAAGGCAATTTCAGGTACTGAATATACTATGAGAAAAATAAAATAAAGTGACATATAGGTATGGGGGAGAGTTTTCAATGGGTGGTCAGGGAAGGCTTCTCCGAAGAGATGTAATGGAAACTGAGATGTAAATAAGGAAAGAGCCCCCGTATGAGGACCTGGGATACAGGAGGCTGGTGCCCAAGAATGGGAGCAAGTCAGGAGTTGAGAGGCCATTTGCTGTGGTCCAGGGAGGAGATGGGAGGCATTGGTGGTTCAGTGGTAGAATTCTCATTTTCCGTGACAGAGACCAGGTTCAATTCCAGGCCAATGCACCTCAAGTGCGGGCGCTACCTTACTGTCACTGGAGGCTTGTGTGTTGCTATGATGCTGAACACGTTTCAGTGGAGCGTCCAGGCTAAGAGAGACTGGGAAGAAAGTCCTGGTAATCTACTTCAGACAAATTAGCCAGTGAAAACCCTACAGATCACAATGGTCTGAGATACTGTTGTGCATGGGGTTGCCATGAGTCAGGAGCCGAATCAACAGCAGCTGACAGCAAAAACAACAACAGGGAGGTGACAAAGGTGAGTAGGACTAGGACCTGAGAAAGAGAGGAATAAATGAAATTTTGGCTACATTTTGGAGGCAGAGCCATTAGGAAGATTGGTTGGGGGGTGAAAAATAGTAGACAAGTGTGACCCCTAAGTTTCTGTCTTGAGCAACTGGGTAGCTGATAATGCCGTTACTGAAGAAGGAAATTAAATTAGTTTGGTATTATGGAAATAAAATAACTAACTGGTACATTCAATGATTTTTAAAAATTTTTAACACTTGGCTTAGGTGTTGGGTAGTCTTGGCTTTAAGTTTGAGCTCCTTCATCTATAGTCATCATCACCTCCATCAATAAGAAATACCAGCTGTCTGATTTGTTGAGGGGACTTGTTGGTTCCCGCAGAAAATCCATCACACCAATTGCAGATAGGGAGCCTGTCCTCTAGTTGTGTGGCCAGACAGAAGGAATCAGACAGACAAGAAAAGACTTGCTGGGGAGTTGCATGGTTAGACCAGGTGGGTGCAGGGAGAATTTCTTATTCTTCTTAGAGTTGACGTATGCCAGCCTTTTGCCTCTTTTCTGTCAGATCCGTTTCCCACTCTTATCTTCTCTGCTCTAGATCATAGGGAATTACATTTACAGATAGGTTTGGCCGGTGGGAAGCACTGGTAGAAAATTGTTGGGCAGGAGGAGGGCAGAAATCTCTTGCCCTGTCCTGGCTGAGGCTCATCTCCCATGATGCAGTTGGATGCCCAGCTTCCAAGTGGTGGCCTCTGCCCTGGCCCTATCTCTTCCAGTGGTCTATACTTTTGGGATCTGGTAATGCCACTTCTTTGTACTATTCCTCCTTTTCCAGGGATGGTAGTGGCCTCCTGCTGTGGCCTCCCCATTCCATCTTTGTTTTCTGAGCTCTTCTGTTACTTGTTCAATCAATTTCTTAAATTCAATCTCCCCCTTTTTTCAACTATAGTAAAAAAAATATACATGACAAAACATTTGTCAATTCAGCACCTTTTTACATGTACAATTCTGTGATAGTGATTACATTCATCATGTGCAACCATTTGTTGTTGTTGTGTCCTGTTGAGTCAATTTTGATTCATAGCAACCCCGTAGAACAAAGTAGAACTGCCCTGTAGGATTTCTGAGGCTGTAAATCTTTATGCAAGCAGACTGCCACATCTTTCTCCTGCAGAGTGGCTGCTGGGTTCAAACCACCTACCTTTAGGTTAGCAGCCGAGCTCTTAACCACTGTGCCATCAGGGCTCCTTTGTCAACTATTAAAACTATCCTTTTCCAAATTGGAGTCCTGGCTGCTAACGAAAAGATTGGCAGTTCGAATCTACCAGCTGCTCTTTGGAAACCCTATGAGGCAGTTCTACTCTATCCTACAGGTCGCTATGGGCGAGAATCGACTCAACAGTAACAGGTGTTTTTTTCTCCAAATTATTGCACCACCATTTACAGAAACTCAATGCTGCCTAAGCAATGAGTTCCCCTTCCCCTTTCCCTTGAGTCTGCCCCTGGTCATCACTAATAAACCAAGGTCTGTATACACATGTCTATTCTAGATATTTCATATAAGTGGAATCATACAATATTTGTCCTTTTGTGACTGACTTATTTCACTCAGCATGATGTTTTCAAGGTTCATCCATGGTGTAGCACACATCAGGACTTCATTTCTGTTTATGGTAGAGTAATATTCCATTGTGTGTATGAACCACATTCGGTTTATCTGTTTATCTGTTAATGGACACTTAGGTTATTTCCACATTTTGGCTATTGTGAATATTGCTGCAGTGAATATTGGTTTACAGGTTTCTGTTTGTGTTCCTGCTTTCAGTTCTTTTGGGTATATACCTAGGAATGGGATTGCTAAGTCATAATGTTGCTGTTAGTTGCTGTTAAGTTGATTCTGACTCATGGCAACCCCATGTGTGTGGAGTAGAAATGCACTCCACAGAGTTTTCAATGTTGTGACCTTTTGGAAACAGATTGCCAGACCTTACTTCTGCGTTCCCTCTGGGTGGGTTTGAACGGCCAACTTGTCAGTTAGTAGTCCAGCACTTAACAATCTGCCCCACCCAGGGACTCCTATAAGTCATATAGTAGTTTTGAGGAACCACCAAACTATTTTCCACAGCAGCTGTACCATTTTGTATTCCCACCAGCAATGGACGAGGGTTCCAATTGCTCCACATCTGCCAACACCTATTTTCTTTTTCTTTCTTTCTTCTTCTTTTTTTTAATCATGAACTTTCTAGTGGGTATGGGGTGACATGTCGTTGTGGTTTTGATGTTCATCTACCCGATGGCTAGTGACATTGAACATCTTTTCATGTGCTTCTTGGCCATTCAAATATCCTCTTTGGTGAAATGTCCGTTTAAGTACTTTGCACATTTTTCGGTTGGGTTGTTTATTTATTTTTTCCTGATTTTTTTTTTGAGTTTATTATTTGCTTTAAAATTTTTTTAATTGTATTTTAAGTGAAAGTTTACAGTTCAGGTTAGTTTCTCATTGCTTTAGTCATCTAGTGCTGCTACAACAGAAATACCACAAGTGGATGGTTTTAATGAAGAGAAGTTTATTTCCTTACAGTCAAAGTAGGCTAAAAGTCCAAATTCAGGGCATCAGCTCCAGGGGAAGGCTGTTTCTGTCAGCCTTCTTCTCTTCAGTGTTCCCCCGGACTAGGAGCTTCTCTGCACAGGGACCCTGGTCCTGGCACTGCTTTCTTGATGGTATGAGGTCCTCCTGTCTCACTGCTCACTTCTGTCTTTTATATCTCAAGAGATTGCCTTAGGACACAATCCAGTCCTGTAGATCAGGTCCTGCCTTACTAACACAACTGCCACCCATCCTCCCTCATTAACGTCATAGAGGCAGGTTTACAACAGACAGGAAAATCACACAGCACCAGGAATCGTGGCCTAGCCAAACTGATACACACATTTTTTGGGGGACATAATTCAAACTATGACACTCATACAAAAATTTATACACACATTGTTACGTGACCCTAGTTTCTCTCCCTATAAAGGGACAGCACAATCCTTCTTTCCACCTCGGATTTTCCGTGTCCATTCTACCAGCTCCTGTCCCTTTTTGCCTTCTCATCCAGCCTGTGGACAGAAGCTGCCCATTTAGTCTCATGTATCTACTTGAGCTAAGAAACACTCTCTTCAGACATCATTTTATGTTTTATAGTCCAGGCTAATCTTTGTCTCAACAGTTGGCTTCAAGAATGGTTTCAGTTTTGGGTTAACAGAGAGTCTGGGGGTCATGTCTTCTGGGGGTCCCTCCAGTCTCAGTCAGACCATTAAGTCTGGTGTTTTCACTAGAATTTGAGTTCTGCACCCTGCTTTTCTCTTGCTCCATCAGGGACTCTCTGTTGTATTCCCTGTCAGGGCGGTCATTGGTGGTAGCCGAGCACCATCTAGTTCTTCTGGTCTCAGGCTGGTGAGGTCTCTGGTTTATGTGGCCCTTTCTGTCTCTTGGGACAATATTTTCCTTGTGTCTTTGGTGTTCTTCATTCTCCTTTGCTCCAGGTGGTTTGGGATCAATTGATGCATGTTAGAGGGCTGCTTGCTAGCTTTTAAGACCCCAGATGCCACTCACCAAAATGGGATGCAGAACATTTTTTTAAACAAACATTGTTGTGCTAATTAACCTAGATGTTCCCCTGCTACTCTGTCCCTGGAAGTGTTTGGTTGTTTTCAGGAAACTTCTTAGCTTTTGGTTTAGTCCACTTGTACTGACTTCCCCTGTATTGTGTGTTGTCCTTCCCTTCACCTAAGATAATTCTTGTCTGCTATCTAGTTAGTGAATACCCTTCTCCCTCCCTCCCCACCTTCGTAACCATCAAAGAATGTTCTCTTCTGTATTTAAACCTTTTCTTGAGTTCATATAATGGTGGTCTTATACAATATTTGTCCTTTTGTGACCAATTTCACTCAGCATAATGCCATTCAGACTCATCTATGTTATGAGATGTTTTATGGATTCATCGTTGCTCTTTATTGTTGCCTAGTATTCCATTGTGTGAATATACCATAATTTGTTTATCTGTTCATCCACTGATGGGCATCTAGGTTGTTTCCATCTTTTTGCTATTGTGAACAGTGCTGCAATGAACATGGGTGTGCATATTATCTAGTCTTGTGACAGCTCTTATTTCTCTAGGACATATTCCAAGGAGTGGGATTGCTGGATTGTGTGGTACTTCTATTTCTAGCTTTTTGAGGAAGTGCCAAATCAATTTCCAAAGTGGTTGTACCACTTTATATTTCCACCAATAGTGTATAAGTGTTCCAGTCTCTCCACAACCTCTCCAACATCTATTATTTGGTGTTTTTGGATTAATGCTATCCTTGTTGGGGTGAGATGGTATCTCATTGTAGTTTTGATTTACATTTCTCTGATGGCTAATGATTGTGAGCATTTCCTTATGTGTCTGTTAGCTGCCTGAATGTCTTCTTTGGAAAAATGCTGTTCATATCCATTGCCCATTTTTTAATTGGGTTGTTTGTCTTTTTGTTGTTGAGGTTTTAGTTATTTATTGTACTTTAAATGAAGGTTTACAGAGCAAATAGTTACTCATTAAACAGTTAGTACACATATTGTTTTATGACAATGGTTAACAAACCCACAACATGTCAACACTGTCCCTTCTTGACCTTGGGTTCCCTATTACCAGATTTCCCATCCCCTCATGCCTTCTAGTCCTGTCCCTGGACTGTTGTGCCCCATTAGTCTCTTTTGGTTTTGTGAGGCTGTCTAATCTTTGGATGAACGCTGAATCTCAGGGATGACTTTATTACTGAGCTAAAAGGGCGTCTGAAGGCCATACTCTCAGGGTTTCTCCAGTCTCTGTCAGGCCAGTGAGTCTGGTCTTTTTTTGTGAGTTAGAATTTTGTTCTACATTTTTCTCCAGCTCTGTCCAGGACCCTCTGTTGTGATCCCTGTCAGAGCAGTCAGTGGTGGTAGCTGGGCACCATCTAGTTGTACTGGACTCAGTCTGGTGGAGGCCGTGGTAGTTGTGGTCCATTAGTCCTTTGGAGTAATCTTTCCCTTTTATCTTATTTTCTTCATTCTCCCTTGCTCCCGGAGGGGTGAGACCAGTGCAGTATCTTAGGTGGCTGCTCACAGGCTTTTAAGACCTCAGACGCTACTCACCAGGGTAGAATGTGCAACACTTTCTTTATAAACTGTGTTATGCCAGTTGAGCTAGATGTTCCCCAAGACCATGGTTCCCACAGCCATCCACCCAGCAATTTAGTCCTTCAGGGAGTTTGGATGTGTCGATGGAGCTTCCATGACCTTGCCTTGTACAAGTTGTGCTGGATTCCCCAGTACTGTGTATTGTCTTGCCCTTCACCAAAGTTACCACTTATCTATTGTCTATTTAGTATTTCCCCCTCCCCAAACCTCCCATCCCTCATAACCAGCAAAGATTGTTACATTTTGTGTGTAAACTTTTTCATGAGTTTTTACAGTAGAGGTCTCATACAATATTTGTCCTTTTGTGATTGACGTATTTCACTCAGCATAATGTCCTCCGTTTCATCCATGTTATGAGATGCTTCACAGACTCATCACTGTTCTTTATGGTTGCATAATACTCCATTGTGTGTATGCATCATAGTTTGTTTATACATTCAACTGTTGATGGGCATCTAGGTTGTTTCCATTTTTTTTTGCTATTGTGAACAATGCTGCAGTGAACATGGGTGTGCATATGTCTATTTGTGTGATGGCTCTTATTTCTCTGGGATACTTTCCTAGGAGTGGGATTGCTGGATCATATGGTATTTATATTTCTATGTTTCTAAGGAAGTGCCATACCATTTTCCAGAATGGTTGTATCATTTTGCATTCCCACCAGCACTGCATAAGAGTTCTGATCTCTCCCTGCAGCCTCTCCAACATTTGTTATTTCCTGTTTTTTTTTGATTCGCACCAGTACTGGCAGGGTGAGATGGTATCTCATTGTGGTTTTAATTTGCATTTCTCTAATGGCTAGTAATCGGGAGCATTTCCTCATGTGTCTGTTGGCTGCTTGAATGTGTTCTTTGGTGAAGTGTCTGTTCATTTCCTTTGCCCATTTTTTAATAGGATTGTTGGACTTTTTGTTGTAGAGATGTTGGATTTTCCTGTAGATTTTAGAGATTAGACATTTGTCGGATTTTTAATAGCCAAAAAATTACTTCCCAGTCTGTAGGTACTTTTTATTGTTTTGGTGAAGTCTTTTGTTGAGCATAAGTGTTTGATTTTTAGAAGATCCCAGTTATCTAGCTTATCTTCTGGAGTTTGTGTGTTGTTGCTTATGGTTTGTATCCTGTTAATACCGTGTATTAGGGCCTCTAGCATTGATCCTATTCTTTCTTCTATGAACTTTATAGTTTTTGGCTATATGTTTAGGTCTTTGATGCATTTTGAATTAGTTTTTGTATATGGTGTGAGGTATGGGTCCTGTTTCATTTTTTTGTAGATGAACATCCAGTTTCGCCAGTGCCATTTGTTAAAAAAACTGTCTTTTCCCCATTTGATAGACTTTGGGCCCTTGTCGAAGATCAGGTGATCGTAGGTGAATGGATTTACATTTGGGTTCTCAATTCTGTTCCATTGGTCAACGTATCTGTTGTTGTACCAGTACCAGGCTGTTTTGACTATGGTAGCTATATAGTAGTTTCTGAGGTCAGGTAGTGTGAGTCCTCCCACTTTATTCTTCTTCAGTAGTGCTTAACTTATCTGGGGCTTCTTCCCTTTCCATATAAAGTTAATGATTAGTTTTTCCATCTCTTTAGAGAATCTGGTTGGAATTTGGATCAGGATTTTATTGTATTTGTAAATTGCTTTGGGTAGAATCGTCATTTTCACAATGTTGAGTCTACCTATCCATGAGCATGGTATGGTTTTCCATTTATGTAGATCCCTTTGGGTTTCTTGCAGTAGTGTTTCATAGTTTTCTTTGTACAGGTCTCTTACATCACTGGTTAGATTTATTCCTCAGTATTTTATTTTTTTAAGGGCTATTATAAATGGTATTATTTTCCTGATTTCCTTTTCTTCATTCTCTTTATTGGTGTATAGGAATCCAACTGATTTTTGTATGTTTATCTTGTATCCTACTACGCTGCTGAATCTATTAGTTCCAGTAGTTTTCTCGTGGTGTCTTTTGGGTTTTCTATGTATAGTATCATATCATCTGCAAACAGGGACAGTTTAACTTGTTCATTACCAATTTGGATGCCATTTATTTATTTTTCTTGCCCTATTGCTCTAGCTAGAACTTCCAGGATAATGTTAAATAGGAGTGGCGATAAAGGGCATCCTTGTCTTGTCCCTGTTCTCAAGGGGAATGTTTTCAGCCTCTTTCCATTAAGAATGATGTTGGCTGTTGGTTTTGCATACATGCCCTGTATTATGTTGAGATATTTCCCTTCTATACCTATTTTATTGAGAGTTTTTATCACTAATGGGTGTTGGATTTTGTTGAATGCCTTTTCTTCATCAATCGAGATGATCGTATGACTCTTCTTTCCTTTTATTTATGTGGTGCATTATGTTGATTGATTTTCTAATGCTGAACCATCTTTGCATAGCTGGTATTAATCCTTCTTGGTTGTGGTGTATTATTTTTTTGATATGATGTTGAATTCTATTGGCTAGAATTTTGTTGAGAATTTTTGCATCTATATTCATGAGAGATATTTGTCTGTAATTTTCTTTTTTTGTGGTGTCTTTGCCTGGTTTTGGTATCAGGGTTATGCTGGCTTCATAGAATGAATTCAGAAGTGTCGCTTCCTTTTCTATGTTCTGAAATAGTTTGAGTAGTACTGGTATAAGCTGTTCTCCAAAAGTTTTTTAGAATTCTCCAGTGAAGCCATCTGGGCCAGGACTTTTTTTTTTTGTTGGGAGTTTTTTTTAACTACCTTTTCAATCTCTTCTCTTTTTATGGGTCTGTTCAGATTTTCAACATCACTTTGTGATAGTTTGGGTAGGTAGTGTGTTTCTAGAAATTTACCCATTTCCTCTATGTTTTCAAATTTGTTGGAGCATAGTTTTTCATAACACTCTGTTATGATCCATTTGGGTCTGTTGTAATGTCCCTCCTTTCATTTCTTATTTGGGTTATTTGCATCTTCTCCTGTTTTGCTTTTGTCGGTCTGGACAGTGGTTTGTTGATTTTGTTGATTCTTTCAAAGAACCAACTTTTGGTTTTGTTGATTCTTTCTATTGTTTTTCTATTCTCTATTTCATTTATTTCTGCTCTGATCTTTATTATTGCCTTTCTTCTTGTGGCTGCGGGTGTTTTTTGCTGTTCTCTGTTTGAGTTCTGTAGTTAATGTTTTGATTTTGTCCCTTCTTCTTTGTTGACGTGTGCATCTATTGCTATAAATTGTCTTCTGAGGACTGTTTTTGCTGTGTCCCGAAGGTTTTGGTATGATGTATTTTTATTCTCGTTTGATTTTAGGAATTTTTTGATTCCCTCTCTGATTTCTTCTATTACCCATTGGTTTGTAAGCAGGGTGTTATTCAGTTTCCATGTAATTGAGTTTTTTTCCTTGCTCTTTCTGTTGTTAATTTCTACCTTGATGGTGTTGTGGTCAGAGAAGATACTTCATATTATCTCAATGTTTTGGATCTTGTTGAGGATTGCTGTTTGGTCTATGATGTGGTCTATTCTGGAGAATGTTCCATGTGCATTGGAAAAGAATGTGTACTTTGCAACTGTATGGTGGAGTGTTCTATATATGTCTCTGAGGTCAAGTTGGCTGATTGTGCCCTTTAGGTCTTCTGTAGCTTTGCTGAGTTTCTTTTTAGATGTTCTGTCCTTTACTGAGAGTGGTGTGTTGAAGTCTCCTACTATTATCATGGAACTATCTATTTCGCTTTTCAGTGCTGTTAGAGTTTTTTATGTATTTTGGAGCCCTGTCATTGGGTGTGTAGATGTTTATTATGGTTATGTCTTCATGATGGATTGTCCCCTTAATCATTATATAGTGTCCTTCTTTGTCTTTTATGGTGGATTTTGTTTTCAAGTCTATTTTATCTGAGGTTAGTATTGCCACTCTTGCTCTTTTAGTAGTTGTTTGCTTGATATATTTTTTCCATCCTTTGATTTTTAATGAATTTTTGTCTTTGTCTCCAAGGTGTGTCTCTTGTAGCATATTGATGGATCCCATTTTTTAATCCATTCTGTCACTCACAGTCTCTTTATGGGTGCATTTAGACCCTTTACATTCAGTGTAATTATTGATGTGTGAGTTTATTGCTGTCATTTTGTAGTGCTTTTTTTTTTTTTGTGGTGCTGACGTTTTCTATGTTACTGTTACCCTCCTGTGATGAATTCCTTTTTTTTTTTTTTTTTGTGGAGTTTTTTTTCATTTCTTTTGTTTTTGTAGGTTTTGTTTTTACTGAGACCTTATGTTTTTCCTCTTTATTGTGATAAGTAGGTTTGTTAACTTTCTTTGTGTTTACCATGAAATTTACCCTTATCTTCCTAAGTTGGAAGCAGTCTATTATTACTTGGTATTGCTTGCCTTCCTCTCCATAGAAGGTTCTATACCTATACCGTTTATTCCTTCTTTTATTGTTCTGATGTTGTTATCGTTTACAGATTAACTTCTCTGATTCCCTGTTGTATTTCTTTTGGTTTTGGATAGTCCTTGAGAGTTCATTTCCTAGATTGGTATCTGGCTGGTACAATTCTGTTCCCAGATTCAGCCTGTGAGCTGAAGTTTTTTGTTCTCAGATCAAAGGACTCTGTTTAATATTTCTGTTAATTTGGTTTGGTTTTTACATATTGCCTTAATTTCTATTAATCTGAAAATGTCCTAATTTCACCGTCATATTTGAATGAGAGTTTTGCAGGATATATTATTCTTGGCTGGCAATCTTTTTCTTTCAAGGTTTTTTATGTCATCCCATTGCCTTCTTGCCTGCATGGTTTCTGCCAAATAATCTGAGCTTAGTTTTATTGTTTCTCCTCTGTATGTGACATTTTGTTTTTCTCGAGCTGCTCTCAGAATTCTTTGTTTGTCTTTGGTTTTGGCAAATGTGATTATGATATGCCTTGGTGATTTTCTTTCGAGGTTTATCCTATATGAGATTTGTTGAGCTTCTTGGATGGCCAGCTTTTCATCTTTCATGATCTTGGGCAAGTTGTCTGTCAGCAGTTCTTCAATGATCCTCTCTGTGTTTTTTGTTTTCTCCCCCTGTTATGGAACTCCAATCTCTCACAGGTTTTTGCTTTTGCTTTTATCCCACATAATTCTCAGGGTCTCTTCATTTTTCTTCATTGTTTTTTCTGATTTTTCCTCAAACAGTGTTGTATCCAAGTGTTTGTCTTCAATTTCACTGATCCTGTCTTCCATCGTTCTAACCTGCTCCTCAGCCCTTCTATGACAGTGTCCATGTCTGAAATCTTGTTTATCTTTTGGATTTCTAAGTGTTGTTTTTGTATGATTTCTGGTTGTGAATTTATTTTGGCATTTTGTTCCTGCATTATTTTCCTGAATTCTTCCATTTTTTTCTCTGTATTTTCCATGAATTTGTCTATTTTTTCTTTATTTTTGTCTGCTTTTTGCTTCAACTCTTGGATAGCTCTGAATATTAGAGATATGAATTTCTTATCAGGTAGTTCTAGTGACTTTTCTTATACTGGAAAGTTATCTGGTGTTTTATTTTGGAAGCCTACTGGAAACATCGTGTCCTGTTTTTGAAAATGTTTTGATATTGTCTGCTCTCTTTGGGGCATTCGGTAGTTATTTTACTCATTTATTGATTGTAGATTTGTTTGTTTTGTCCTGGTTTTTTGTTCTATTTGGCTATGTCTGAGCAGGCGGGCTGTGTGTTCTTTGTTGTTTGCTCATCTGTGGGCATGATAGTTTTCGCCTCCTTATCCAATGGACAGGTTCAGTCACTCAGGTATGGTACAGTAGTACAGATCCAGCTGAAGGGGAGTTGCTGGGATTGGTTGTTTGTGGTGCATACTACAGCCAACAGGGCAGGCCATCAATCAGTGCAGGGCAGTTTCCGTTAGGCTGTGCCTGTGCTGCTTGGGGATGTGATGTTCAGTGCACCATGCAGGGAGGCAGGATGGAGGGGGAAGATTGTGATGTGTGGAGCTAAGATGGGTATGGGAAAGAGGAGAGAGAGGAGAGAGGTACAGGAACCAAAAACATACAAACAAACAAAAAAGAGTGCTAAGGGAGCTTGCCACTGGAGTGGAGAGATGAGTGACTGAGAAATGGAGAAAACCAAAAAGATGAACTAATACAATAAACAAATAATATCTTTTTGTGGAGGAAAGGAAGTTAATCCTATGTAGATAAGTTTTATAATGCAGACCTATAATTAA
The DNA here is from genome assembly GCA_030035585.1 of Dugong dugon. NCBI lineage: Eukaryota > Metazoa > Chordata > Mammalia > Sirenia > Dugongidae > Dugong > Dugong dugon. The sequence continues at coordinate 52,319,467 of CM057463.1, forward strand.
ATGTCATTACAAAGAAAATTTCCTTTTAATTGGATCCACAATGAACACCCATGGAAGCAGCATGGAAGAGGGACCACAGGAAGCATCTGACTACTCAGCCATCTTGGCACTGCCCAGGTTGTTTATTTTTTGTTGTTAAGTTGTAGGAACTCTTTGTATATTCTGGATATTAAACCTTTATCAGATATATAGTTTCTAAATATTTTCTCCCCATCTGTGGGTTGTCTCTTTATTTTGTTGATAACGTCATTTGGTGAACTCAATTTTCTCTGTTTTTAAGGTCCAGAGTAGCTTCCTAAGAGGACTCTGAATGACGCAATATGTATTTGGTCTGGGTGTTCCGAAAACACCTAGACGTTAGGTGATCAGCTTATAAAGTCCTGCATTTTTTGGTCCTTTTCTATCTCTGATTCATTATCTATCTCTGTCCCTCTTGTTCTCTCCTCATCAGTCACATTAACCTTTTTTTTTTTTTGTCCTATGACAAACCAGACTCAGTGCTTGTTTGGGTCATTAGCACTTGTTGTCTCCTTTACTTAGAAAGACATGCCCAAATCTTTAGAAGGGCCTCATCCCTGATGGCTAGCTTCACAATTTCAACATATCTACTCAGATGCTCTTCATTGGATTGGGTAATTATGAGTTTCCCAAACAGCATCTTTGCACATCCTGTTTCTAAAAAGCAAACCCACCAATCCTTTCTTTTTGAGACTCTATTAGGGTTATTCAAGAGTTGCATTTAGTTTTATGACCCTTTATTAGCATTAAAAAAAAAAATTACTGTTGAGTCGATTCCGACTCATAGTGGCCCTGTTGGACAGAGTAGAACTGCCCCATTGGGTTTCCAAGGCTGTAATCTTTATGGAAGCAGACTGCCACATCTTTCTCTTGCAGAGCAGCTGGTGGGTTTGAACTACTGACTTTTCGGTTAGCAGTTGAGCACTTTAACCACTGCACCATCAAGTCTCCTTTTTAATAGTATAGGCCTTTGCAATTTACACACCAGAAGGAGCTGTCAAATTTCATGCAGGCATTAACTGATCTAGCTCAGTAGTTAAAGGAAAAAATCTTTCTCTCTTTTTTTGTTTTTAGCTTACAATATTTTCTGGGTATATTGTGGAAAGTTTTTGTTTTGGTCAAATGCCTTAGTTGGAGAACAATGAAAATATTTGACAAAGCTTGTTTTATAAGTAGGGAAAGCTGTGATTGGAGGAGGCTAGAAAAGCCTCCCTGACACTGCATATTTTGCCTTAGGGTCCAATGTTAGATTTCTATCAGTCTGAAATAAGTCACACTTTTAAAATGCAACTACCCTTCTGGAGAAGTCCCATCAGTTCTTCTCCTGCTGTTATAAAATAGTTCGATTAACGTTCTCTCCAGCTTCTGGATAGATCAGATTCTGAGGACACTAAGAGCTTGGAGGGAATGGTACACAAAGGTGGGATGATTTTTCATGTAGAAGAGCATGTCCCAAGAAGGCTGACCCAGTATGGAGTCTGTGTGTGTGTGTGTGTGTGTGTGTGTGTGTGCGTGTGTGTGTGTGTGTCCCCTGTTGGTGAACAGGTGACAAAAAGGCAACTAAGGTGGTGGGAAGAATCAAGGCTATTCTTTCATGGTTTTGCCCAGAACTGTCTCTAGTGAGTGGCATTGTGAGTTACGGAGAATGTATTTTATTTTATTGCCACGTGCCCTCCTGATGCAAACAGATATTCTACTTTGGAAATTCATATCTTTGATAAAGAGAAGAACAATTTCCTGGAATGAATGGAATTAGATTTCTCACCTTACACACACGAATGTACATTTTACTAGTCCGTTAGTATAGCAATTTCCTCAGGTGGTTGAATATTAATAAGTCGTTAATAGTAAGGATTAAAATATCATTCCTGAATGTACAAGGGCTGATAGGAAATGGTTAAGGGCTAACTTAGTAATCTAGGAAAAATACCCAACTCTGTTATGTTTTGTATACACCAATAACTTCTGTACTGTCTTAGGTCTGGGGAAATCAGGAAGTTATGGTACCAGTAAGCCCTAGCCTAGATGGCTATTTCAATATCCAGCCTATTTACTTTTGGAGAGGAACAGCTGTTCACAAAGCAATTTACATTCAACACGTACACCGTGGCTCTAACTAATTGATGTGAAAGGTACAGTGGAGAAAATGTGGAGAGAATGTCATTCTGCCCATTGCCTCCTGGACCACCCAAAGTTTCTAAAGAAAATGCTACTTAACAAGTTATTTTTTAGATTTTTAGAAGTTATAATGAGCACTTGCTAGATTTTCTGGAACCAGGAAATGCAAGACTGCATTTAAATATTTTTTCTTTCCACCTGTGTAATAGCTGCATGAAGAGTAGAGAATAAGCTTGTACATTTTTAGCACTTAACTTCCCTCTTGGATTAACACATTGTTGATTCTTTATATTTTGGCTTTAAGAGATTTACTAGAGGAATCAAAGAGGGATGACAAATGACATTTTAGTTGAATAGCTGACATATACCCTGGAATGTGCTGCAACTCTTCTTATTTCCATTTTTAGAAATCCATGTGCCATCAGATGTTGTTAGTCAAAGCCTACAGTCTTCTGGATTAAATTTTCTTCTGTGAGCCCAGGTTCTACTAATCAATAAATCAAGAAATATGTATTGATTCTCTACTATGTCCTCAAGGCTGTGTTAGGAACTCTAGGGTCTGTCAGTCTTCTGACTGTGGCAAAATATGGGAATCATGTAGTGAAAGTTGTTGGTTGATTAAGCAGGTCCCCAAAGACTGGATTGTATTTGTGAAACCTCCAAAGCAGAGGCTGGCTGGACCTTAGTTTTTGTGGGTTCAGGAACTTGATTTTGTCAGCAATTCATTTTGGGGGGATTGCCTCATGCTAACTACAAAGAGATTGTATGTATACATATTGTGTGTATGTATGATATATGTGTGTGTGCACATTATGTGTGTGTATATACATATATACGTGTGTGTGTGCGCGCGCGCACGCGTGCAGGAGCCCTGGTGGTGCTGTGGTTAAAGTGCTCAGCTGCTAACCAAAAAGATTGGCTGTTAGAACTCACTAGCCGCTTTGTGGGACAAAGATGTGACAGTCTGCTTTTGTAAAGATTTACAGTCTTGGAAATCCTATGAGGCAGTTTTAGTCTGTTCTAAGGGCCTCTGTGAGTTGGAATATATATATACAGTATTCTGATTTCTCCCTTGAGAACCTGATCCATATATCCAATTGCTTTCCGAAATTCCTCACACAGAACATATTATCTGTGACCAACACTTCCCAATACTCTTTAAATTTTTTTTTGCCTCTCACAATAGTAGCTGGAAATCCAGATCCTTTCCCAGGCTCCCTTACAGCTAGAGGTAGATATATAACTCAGCACTAGTGTTGAGGCAAAATGAGAACCCTGCTGAGGGCTTCTGGAAAATATATAACTTTCCTGATAAAAGGGAAAAATGAGACTGATGCTACCTTGTCCACATATTTCCTGAATGCAGTGTGGTGCTTGGAGCTGTGGAAGCCATCTTATGCACAAAGATGAAAAGCCAACACACCAAGAATGGTGGAATAAAGGATGGATTGAGCCTGATTCCTTCATGATATTGTTGAACCACTGCACTGGATTAGATTGCTTTTTTCCGGATTTCATCTTGGAGTAATTAAATGTGTATTACTTACGTCTGTTGGTTAGGGTTGTTTCTTACAGCCAGAATTATTCCTAACTGATCTGATGCTCAAAACTGGACTCCTTGTTTCCTCTCTCCTTTCCCATCCTGCTCCTTCTTTTACAGACCTTCAGTGAATGCTATCCATCCAGTTGTCCAAGTCAGGATCCTGTAGATCTTTCTTGACCCCTTTCTGTCCTTCACCTCTTTCTATGAATACAGGGACTATTTCTCACTCATCCTTGTATCTTCAATCTCTAAGACAATGCCTGGTACACGGAAGATACTCAAAACATGCTTGTTGAACTAAATTAAATTAGAGTAAACCTATTTTTAATGTCATGGATTAGCACGTGTACACCAAGCAAAGTGAATAAGATAATCTTGGGAAATATCTTATTAAAGCTATAGTGAGTTTTGATAAATCAGCCTTGCTCCTCATTGGAAAACATCTTTCTACTAACTAAAATTCTTTTGTCTCCCTGATTCTGAATATATATATATTTTACATAGACATTATTTGGTGAGTACTGCCATGTTTTTCTTCTTGGACCCTTGTTTTTAATTTTTCCATGTTGAAATTTCCCTTAATGAAATTTCTACCCCCTAAATCAATACTATTGATTAGGCTACAGTCAGTGTTGCTTTTTCTACTTTTAATCTGGCAGACATCCTTCATCTTTATAATGGTTTCTACTGATGTCTGCTTTTTTACATTAGTTGATTGCATTTGTCTTATTCTCAGAATCTTGGGTAACTTCTCTGCCCTTCTATGTCCATGTTGAAGATACATGTGACAAATGAAAGAGTTCACACTTTTGTGGGGGAAATGGAGAGAACATTAGACTTGACGTGATAAAAACTGGAGTTAGTGTAGCAGCTCTCTTGCCTCCTATACGTACGATTTTAATCAAGTGAAGAAACCCAATCAAATCTGTTTCCTTGCATGTATAATGGGAAGCAGAGTTATACTTATCCTGCCCACCTCACAAGATTAATGTGAGAATCAGAAGCCCTGCAAATATGAGGCTTAGGTTATGTGTCTATCCTAGGGTGCAGTGAATCTCACTTATACTGCATCAAGTAAGATTATTCTAGAATGGAGAAGAAGGAATCCCAAAGGGAGATATGTTGGACAAACAATACATGAATGTCCAAAAGAACTAGCTTATGGAATTCAGGCATACAGTGATATCTCTTGTGCTTGAGAAAATTTCCAGTTTATATTTTTCCCAGGATAGCCCAACTGAGCTCCTTACCTCAGAATCCATGAAGGGTCTCCAAACCAGTACTTCAGATAGAATAATCAGAATTGAAGTGGGACCCTTGTTCAACCTTCTTATGTTACAATGAAAAAACTTAGATTCAGTGAAGGGAAATGACTTGCTGCAGCTCACAGAGCTAAATGCTGCAGGATCTGGGGCTAGAACCCACATCTTTTGGCTCCCAGTTTAATGCTATGGTTCTCAGCTGTTGTGTTGACAGACATAGCCATGTTGCTTTCAAAGCTAAAAACCAAACTGGTTACCGTTGAGTCAATTCTGACTCATGGCTTCCCCATGCGTTGCAAAGTAGAACTGTGCTCCGTAGAATTTTCAATGGCTGTGGCCTTTCAGAAGTAGATCGTCAGGCCTGTCTCCTAAGATGCTTCTGGGTGAATTCATACTGCCATCCTCTTGGTTAGTAGCCTAATGCTTAACCATTTACACCACTTGGCCATGTCACCATCAGTTGCATGCAATTCATTTTTAAGTAAACATTTCCAAGTAATTCATTACTAATAAGAGTTCAAGATTTTTGAATGATTTAATTTTGTTTTAAAGACATGAGAGTGAATTCAAGGTTATCCTTACAATCAAACCAATTACATACTATTATTATATACTTATGTAATAGAATATAAGTAAACATATGTGCTTATATTCTATTATTTCTTGAAGGGGAGACAAAGTGGTGGGGATTATGCTCAACCTTGGAAACTTCCAAGGGAGTATTGTGTGTATATGAGCATCAACTCTGTCCCGGCAGAAAAAGTTTAAATACCACAGTGTCAGATCATATGATGTTAAGCAGAGCCTCTGAGAGTCTGTCCTTCTATGATTTTTTTTTTCCCCTTAAAGGAAAAAAAATGTAACTTGATTTTCCCTGGACATAGTGTCGGATGGAGGAGGACGCTAAGTCCCTGAACATCACTTATGAAAAATCAGCTACTTTTTTATCTTTCTTTTTTTCATCCTGAGTCTCAGATCTCATTGGAAAATTTCACTAGAAACATCTGCATGCCTAGTTATTAAATTCATTTATTTCTTTATTTATTAGTAAATATTTAGACAGACTACTATGTGTCAAACACCAGAGGGTATAGATTACCAGATAAGAGAATAATTTGCTGATGTTTGTTCTTTTATACTTTTAGGTTCCAAAAGTGAGTAAACATAATTTTTTAAAAAATGGGATGGAACAGTAGTAAGATTATGGTGTACTATTTTCTTTGTGATTAGCCTTCTTTGGCAAGCTGTGTTGTAGAACACTTTAGAGCACTTAGAGTAGAGTGCACTGAAGTGGGCATTCAATAAATATTGATAATGATAATGACGATGATGATGATAGTGATCATAGAGACAAGCATAAAGCAACCATGGCACCTTGCAATTTGTAGTAAACAATGGTGATTACATAGCAACTTTTTTGTTGCCTTCCAGACAAGTGCTTGAAAACGTTAATTAACTGCAGAGCTTGCTGCAAAGTCTCTTGGTAACGGGCAGCCTTTAATCCAGCCAAATAGTAGAAATCAGTATTAGCAGGATGTCTAGAACAAACCATTAATTGTATGAATTACCGTGTTTCATGGCAATTATAAATCTTCCAGAGGGACCTCTTGGGAGATGAATATCTTTGGAGGATTTTAGGGCGAGTTCAAAGTGGTAGCGAGAACTGGATGGGGTCAGTGTGGTGGACTCCAGTGTCTGATTCAATAGCCATTAAGAGGTCTCTCTGCTGAATCATGAAGATATTGGATCTCAGTGGTCCCATGGCTGTTTTTGTTGTCAGTCAAGTACTCTGAGGCCATTGCGTAACTGAAAACAAGAGTGTGAGTCAAGTGCAAAGGAAGCATAGCTCTTCTAATATGCTACACAGGAACCTGGATCTGTTGCAAAAACTGGTGCATGTCTGGTCTCATCTTACGCAATTGTTTGTTGAAGGAATAGATGGATTGTTGCTTCTCAGATTATGAGAGTAATAGAATCCTTGCCCAGCCTAATAGACTCAGATTATACACACAAATCTATAAAATCTTATGTAATGTGTCCTGACATGGCATTTTTACTAAATGCCATGGTTTTACTAAAACCATTTTCTTATATGCTAAATTATTTTGCACAGGGTGCTGCTTTAAATCATATATCAAATAGAGCAAGTTCACTTAATATGAATCTGCCCTCTTAAATCTTGGACAAGAACCTTCCCTCTTCCAATTTAGGTTTTTGGAGTATTTATTTCAAATTCAGACTTGAATTCAAATGTGAAAACATTGTTGATATTGTCTTTGATACTCGCCACCTTCTTCTGTAGGGGCAGCCAGGCTTAGTGAAAGTAAGGGGTAGAGATTGAAGAAGAAACAAGAAATGATCAGCTTTGCTAGGTTGGGGGGGCGAGAAATGAGTTGAAGTCTATCTTGGCATGGAGTCCACTCACTGGTTGAGAAGAAAGTGTGAGTAGGTCCAGGCTTTTACCAACAGGGGAAGAGGAGAAACAACCAGACACAAATGATAACACAATATCTCCCAGAGAAATATCATTGTACAATTATGCCACGTTTTGTAACTCATGTGTCCTGACCTAACCCAGTCAGATCCGGCAGCTGCCTGGAGAAGGTAGCTACACTTCACATCAGCCCTTTGAGGCAGGGTCTTTTTACCACCTTTTTGAGATGATAATAATAGACAGGGGGCAGTGGTTGTTCAGTGGTAGCATTCTCACCTTCCATGTGGGAGACCCAGGTTTGATTCTCAGCCAATGCACCTCATGTGCAGCCACCACCTGTCTGTCACTGGAGACTTGTTTGTTGCTATGGTGCTGAACAGCTTCCAGCAGAACTTCCTGACTAAGACAGACTAGGAAGAATGGCCTGGCGATAGACTTTCAAAATTCAGCCAATGAAAATCCTATGGCTCACAATGGTCTGATCTGCAACCGATTATGGGGAAGGCACAGACAGGGCAATATCATTAATATCACACACAAGTAAAATTTTGCTGAAGATCATTCAAAAGCAGTTGCAGCAGTACATCAGCAAGGAACTGTCAGAAATTCAAGCCGGATTCAAAAGAGGATGTGGAACAAGGGATATATATTGCTGATGTCAGATGGATCTTGGCCGAAGGCAGAGAATAACAGAAAGATGTTGACCTGTGTTTTATTGTCTATGCAAGGGCATTTGACTGTGCGGATCATAAAAATTATGGATAACATTATGAAGAATGGGAATTCCAGAACACTTAATGTGCTCATTTGGAAACTGTACATAGACCAAGAGATAGTGGTTCAAACAGAACAAGGGGATACTGTGTGGTTTAAAATCAGGAAAGGTGTGCATCAGGGTTGTATCCTTTCACCATATTTATTCGATCTGTATGCTGAGCAAATAATCCAAGAAACTGGACTATATGAAGAAGAATGTGGCATCAGGATTGGAGGAAGACTCATTAACAACTTGTTATATGCAGATAACACAACCTTGCTTGAAGAAAGTGAGGAAGACTTGAAGCACTTACTGATGAAGAGCAAAGACTGCAGCCTTCTGTATGGATTACACCTCAACATACAGAAAACAAAAATCCTCACAACTGGACCAATAAGCAACATCATGACAAATGGAGAAAAGATTGAAGTTGTCAAGGATTTCGTTTTACTTGGCTCTACAATCAACACCCATGGAAGCAGCAGTCAAGAAATCAAATGATGTGTTGCATTGGACAAATTTACTGCAAAAAACCTCTTTAAAGTATTAAAAAGCAAAGATGTCACTTTAAGGACTAAGATGTGCCTGACCCAAGCCATGGTGTCTTCAGTCGCCTCATATGGATGTGAAAGCTGGACAATGAATAAAGAAGACCAGAGAAGAATTGATGCCTTTGAATTATGATGTTAGTGAAGAATAGTGAACATACCACAGACTGCCAGAAGAATGAACAAATTTGACTTGGAAAAAGTACAGTCAGACTGCTCCTTAGAAGCAAGGATGGTAAGAATTCATCTCACATATCTTGGACATGTTATCTGGAGGGCCCAGTCCCTGGAAAAGGACATCATGCTTGATAGAGGGTCAGTGAAAAAGAGCAAGACCCTCATCGAGATGGAATGAGGCAGTTGACTACAACAATAGGCTCAAACATAATAACAATTGTTAGGATGGCGCAGGACTGGACAGTGTTTTGTTCTGTTGTACATAGGGTCGCTATGAGTCAGAACTGGCTCGACCTCACACATAACAACAACAACACTAGACTGGGCAGAGTTTTAGCCTGTTGTGCATCGAGCCAACTCCAGGGCAGCTAACAACAACAGTAATAGATAATGCTTTGCATTAATGGTGATCTCATTTAATCTTCAAAACAAATCTGTTAAGTAGTTTGCATTACTTATCTTTATTTTGCTGTTGTTAGGTGCTGTTGAGTCGATTATGACTATAGGTACCCCATGTGACATAGTAGAACTGCCCCATAGGGTTTTCTAGGCTGTAATCATTATGGAAGCAGATCACTAGGTCTTTCTCCCACAGAGCCACTGAGTGGGTTCAAACTGCCAACTTTTTAGTTAGCAGCTGAGCGCTTAACAGTTGTACCACCAGGGCTCCATTAAACACATGAAGATCCTGAGGCTTAGAGACGTTGTGTAAATTGCCTAAAGTTTCACAGGCACTCCAAGCAGTCTTCCTTGAGAGCCCATGTGTATAATGCTGATCCTTTGTTGATTCCAGATGAGCAAATGAGGCTCAGAGAGGTTCTGTGAATTGCCCAAGATCACACAGTGAGTGGCAGAGTTAGGATCAAACTTAGGTCAAGCATTTCTAAATCTAATGCAGTGTTGCTCTACCTTTTCTCACCCCTACAAACTTGTGATTTATCAAAGGGTTATCAGTGATGGTGTACTCATCATTTAAAACAGGATCCTAAGTGGCACAGGGGTTAAAGAGATTGGCTAATAACCAAAAGGTCTGCAGTTCAAATCCACCAGCCTTTCCTTGGAAACTCTATGGGGCAGCTCTGCTCTGTCCTATAGGGTTGTTATGAGTTGGAATCGACTTGACGACAACAGGTTTTTTTTAAGTGAGTCTGATATATACCATCGCTTTTAGTCCATATTCCTTAGAAAACAGAAACTTAAGCAACACTTATGTGCTAATATTTTATTGGGATGTGCAATTCTATGACATCAAGAGTGAGGGAAAAGGGGACATGAAGCGTGGAAAGAGGGGAAGGTGGTGTGTTACCGATTTGGCCAGTTTCATGAGAAAATGCAACCAAGTGCTCAGTTACGTGGTATGCCTACAGATAGGCCATAAAGGACCACAGTGCCGCTGGGAAAGAAAGGGAGAAGAATTTAACCGACAACTTCTTCCCATTTCCTGTCTATGACTGTTCACTATTTGCCTCATGGGGCATTAACTTTCTTGCACTTCTGGGTTCTGCTGGAGAAGCTGTAGCTTCTGTGGATCTGGTTGGGTTAAGTCTGGGTACCTGAGCTGCTGTTGCTCCTGAAAAAGTCTGACCTTCTTGCCTGTGCAACTTTACAGCCACTGTGTATTCTGAGTGCCTACTAATGAATGGCCTGGCAATATACTTTCAAAATTCAGTCAATGAAAATATAGTGCTATCTTCCAGCACTACACTGGACAATATTCTGTTGTGATTCATAGGGTTTCACTGGGATCACCCCAGTAGACAGATCCCCAAGAAGTACATTTGATTGAGATATGGATATAAAGTTACCTGGACATTAAAAAGTGGTTTGAAATACCATTTAAGATTTCTTTGTTCAGGGCCCTGAAGGTAACAGGTATGAAAGATCAGTTACAAGGAGCTCTGGCTGAAAAGTCTATGGATGGACCTATGGGAGTGGGCACAAAACCTGTGAATGTTTGTGTCTTACTAAATGCTCCCAGAAATTATCTACTACAGTAGGGGAGCTCAAAGACCAGATGGACAAAATGATGCATCCTATTGATGTCATCCAACCTCTGTCCTTGGCCATTGAAGGGATACCTCAATAGGCCCATGAACTGAGTGGCTGCGGTGGCAGTGATGGAGGTTCTGCATGGGCCCAACAACATATGTTCCCTCCTACCAAGTCTGATCTAGCTATTGCCACTGCTGAGTGCCCAACTTGCCAGATGGTGAGATCAATGCTGAGCTCTCAGTATGGCACCATTCATTATCAGACACTTTTCACCTAATCCAAACCCAAAACAAAACCCACTGCCTTCGGGACCATGGTCTCGGGGAACATCTAGCTCAATTGACATAACACAGTTTATAAAGACAATGTTCTACATTCTACCTTGGTGAGTAGCGTCTGGGGTCTTAAAAGCCTGTGAGCAGCCACCTAAGATAGTCCACTGGTCTCATCTCTTCAGGAGCAAGGGAGAATGAAGAGAACAGGATACAAGGAAAAGATTAGTCCAAAGGACTAATGGACCACAGCTACCAAGGCCTCCACCGGACTGAGTCCAGTACAGCTAGAAGGTACCCGGTTACCACCACTGATTGCTCTGACCGGGATCACAACAGAGGGTCCTGGACAGAGCTGGAGAAGGATGTAGAACAAAATTCTAACTCACACTAAAAAAAGACCAGATTTACTGGCCTAAAGGAGACTGGAGAAACCCCGAGAGTATGGCCCCCAGACACCCTTTTAGCTCAGTGGTGAAGTCATTTCCTAGGTTCACCGTTCAGCCTGGGAGTGGACAGCCCCATAAAACCAAATGGGACTAATGAGGCACAGCAGTCTAGGGACAAGGGCCAGAAGGCAGAAGGAGACACAAAAGCTGGTGATAGGGAACCCTAGGTTGAGTAAGGATAGTGTTGATGTGTTGTGACGTTGTTAACTGTTGTCATAGGGCAACATTTGTACTAACTGTTAAATGAGAAACTATTTTGTTCTGTAAGCCTTCATCTAAAGTGAGAATAGCAGCACAATTGGAAGAGCATAGTTGATGCCACTGAACCGTGCATGTAAAAATTTTTGAAATGGTGTATCTTTAGCTATGTATATTTTCACCCAAAAAAAAAAAAAAAAAAAAGGTTGAGAAGGGAGAGGGCTGACATATGGTGGGGTTGTTAACCAATGTCATAAAACAATATGTGTACTACTGTCTCATGAGAAACTATTTGTTCTTTAAGCTTTCACCTGAAGTACAATTAATAAAAAAAAAAAAATCCCACCGCCTTCAAGGTGATTCAAACTCATAGTGACCCTATAGGACAGAGTAGAAGTGCCTCATAGGATTTCCAAGGCTATAATCTTTACAAAAGAAGACTACATAGTGGCTAGTGTGTTAGAGTGGTCAGACTTTTGGTTAGCAGTTGAATGTTTAATCACTGTGCCACCAGGGCTCCCTTTTCACCTAAAAAGGACAGCAATTCATCTTTACTAGAATCAGTACCTGCTCCAGATATTGGATAACCTTCCCTGCCTGCATTGCCTTTACCAGCTCTAGCATCTGGGGGTTTATAGGATGCAGTCCATCAATATGATATTCCATACTATATTTCCTCAGCTGAAGGAATCCATTTTGAGTTAAAGGAGTTGTGACATTGGGCCCATGGCCACAGAATTCACTGGTATAATTATTTACTTTATTACCCAGAAACAGCTGGCCTGAAAGAACAATGCAAGCACCTACTAAAAGCTCAGCTAAAGAACCTGCTAGGGCACAGCATCTTATAGGGTTGGGGCACTGTTCTCCAGGACATGCACTGAATTAATGGCCAATATATGGTGCTGCGTCTCCAACAGCTAGACTACGTGGATCTAGGAACCAAAGATTGAAAGCAAGCGTTGCTCCTCTCACCATTACTCCCCCTTGCAGAATTTATATTTCCTGTCCTGAGAACTTAAGTTCTGCCAAGTTAGAGTTCTTAGGTCTTGTTGGGAAGGAAGGAGTAGAAAACACTTCCACCAAGTGACACCAAAAGGATTCCACTGAATTGGAAGCTATGGCTGTCACCAGCTGGCCACTTTGGGCTTCTTATGCCCATGAACCAGCAGGCAAAGAAAAAAGTTACTGCTGAGATAATCAACATTGACTACCATGAGAAATTTGGCTTGCTACTACACAATAGGACAAAAAGGCTATTTTTCAACCCACAGAATTAGTAGGACATCTCTTAACATTTCTATTGCTTATTAATAACTGTTAATGAGTAGTTATGGTAAGTACCACAGAATACAAAGACAAAGCAACTAAGAACCCAAATCACTTAAGGATGAGGATATGGAATTACTACCAGGCAAGCAACTCAGATCAGCCCATGTGCTTGTCTGCTGTTGTTAGTTGCTGTTGAGTCAGCTCTAATTCACGGTTACACCAACTCATGACAGTCCCATGCACAATAGAACAGAATTGACACCCAGTCCTGTGCCATCCCCATGACCACCAGCATGCTAGAGTCAACTATTGTGACCACTGTGTGTTTTGAGTGCCTTCCAACTTAGAGGGCTCACTTTCCAGCACCATATCAGACAATATTTTTGTTGTTATCTACAGGGCTTCTTTGGCTAATTTTCAGAAGTAGATTATCAGGCCTTTCTTCCTAGTCTGTCTTAGTCTGGAAGCTCTGTTGAAACCTGTCCACTATGGGTAACCCTGCTGGTATTTGAAATACAGATGGTATAGCATCATAGCGACATGCAAGCCACCACAGTATGAGAAACTGACAGAAGGATGGTAGAATGTGTTTGTCTAGGGAAAGGGACACCTAAAATGAGTGATGAAAGAGAGAAATGGAGAATATCAATTATGTCTTTGGGACCAGCTACAGTACCTGGAACTGTGGCTAAGTTCACTAACCCTCTTTAAGTGTTTTTAGGAGATTGCAACTGAAGTGGAATCTGTAACCAACTGATTTTCTACCTTTCCTGTCAGGGAAAAAATGAGGGCATCTTTGTCTTATAAAATTGAAGGCCTGATACTATAGCATGAGAGCCAGATATCATAGGATGGTTTGAACAGTGTTATCAGACACAACTAATACATTTCCTCAGATCTTTCAGCTCTGTCTACTTCCTGGACCCGTGGCCACTTCACTTTCCAGCACCACTAGCTTTACCATTGACATCGTGACTCGGTGGATCAGACGATGCCCAACTCATGATGGGCAGCTCAGGCCTCTTCATCACTGGGTGTCACATGGTCAAGTGCTAAGCCTCTAGACAGTTGAATGTCAAAAGCTGTTTTTCAAACTGAGAGGAGTTTTCTTGCAGAGAGATCATGATCTGCCTCCAGAATCAAGGATCTGTACTGCAGTGTCCAGGAATGAATCCTGCTCTCTTTTTGGATTATCTTGTGTTTGTAACTGGTTTGCTATGCTGAACATATGTCATCAACGTGTAAGACATTACTGTAAATTATCAGAGAAGTCCAGAACCCTTTCTTGGTGACCATTTATAGAGTACTGGCACTTTATTTTAGATCAGTTTTGTCAAGTCCATCAAATAAATTAACATATACATTTCTTTCAGAGCAAACAATAGTTCGCATGACAATACAAACAGAAAAGGAGAGAGAAGACTGGGAAAGATAGAAAGGTGGAAGAGACAGCTTGCAATTTATCAAGGCATGATAACACTCCTTATAATACTCCTACTCTTAGAAGGATGGGGTGATAGAGTACATTACTGGTTGGAGGGAGTCTTAATTTAGCTGATCCAGATGATGTGCAAGCAGATCTTTACTTGAGGCTGAAGCCAATGATCATCCATGTTAATACACTTCTTGAGTAGGAGAACTATGAGTGGTTTATTTACTTGTTCAGATCATTCTGACCCATCCAGAATGTGTGTGGTGTTCTCTGTGGATAAATCATCAACATAAATCAAAATCTCCACTTTCCACTTCTCTGTTCTGACACCAGCTGCACAGGCAGCACTTCTTCCTCTGACCCTAACCACCTGGAGCTGGGTCAGATCTCACAAGTTAAAGGACACAGTCCTCCAGATTGCCAAATAGGCTCAAGACTTCAGATACCAGCTGCAAGCTCAAGAGTCCCCAGAGCTCCCTTCACATCTGACCTGCTGGCTACAAACTTGTGGTTTTCTTACTACCCCTTCATGATGCCAACCACAAACCTGGGGGTTCCCAGTGCCCCTAACTTCTTACATGCTGGCTTCCACTACTCCCTTGGGTTAAATAATTCACAGGAAAGACATAACTCATGGAAAGCACTATACTTATGATTATGGATTTATTATAAATGATACAAATTGGGATCAGCATAAAGAAGAGACACTCAGGGTGAGGTCAGGGAGGGTTCCCAATGTGAAGCCTCCATGTCCCTAAGAGAGTGCATCACTCTTTTGAGAACAGATGTCTTTCACCAGCCAGGAAGCTCATTGAGCTTCTGTGTCCAGAGTCTTTATTGCAGCCTCATTGCATACGCATGATTGATAAACTCATACCCTCACATAGTGAGTTCCGCTGATATCACGAGGTGGTATTTCTGGCCTGGCCAGCCCCCACATGAGAGTCATCTATAGATAACAAAGTCACCTTAATCACTGGGGGGAAATCCTAAGGTTTTAGAGTTTATGTCTCAGGAACTCAGGTCAAAGACCAAATTCTTTGGGTAAGGTTAATTCTAAACCCCACATGCTCCTTCACTAGATACTGTGTGATCCCCACTGCTGCCACCCCTTCCCATCTAGTCCAAGAGCTTATCCCTTGTGAATATACTTTCTTCACCTTCATCCACCTTGACTCCACCAAGCCCTCTTCATCCCCTGATCGCCGTCCTAATTCCCAATCTCTGTTTTTTGGCTCTGATTGTTAGTCATGGAGCTGTGTTTGATTTTCCATAAGATAAAGCTGAAGTAGGAAAGGCTAGTGGAAATGTCCCTCATTGATCTAACCCCAGGATCAAGCATATACACTACAATCAGACTTTTCAATACGGTTCCTGGGTGTTTTTATGGAGAGAAGGTACAGTGTAATGGTTAAGTGTATGAGCTCTGGAACTAGGCTGCCTGAGTCCAGATTCCAGCACTGCCACTTAGCCGTGTGACATGGGGAGAGTCTTTTTAACCTGTCAGCTCCTCAGTTTCCTCACCTGTAAAATGGGGAAAATAAACACACTTACCTTGTAGAATTTTGTGAGGATTAATAAATTAATATGTATAAACTACTTAGAAGAATGCCTGGCACATCCTAAGAGTCTCATAAGTGTTTGTTATTATTTTTTCTTCTCATTATTATCATGCTAAAATAATCAATAGGTCTTTTTTTTTTTTTTTGAGTTGCATTTCAAGAGATCCTTTTTGGTTATCCTACATGGTATGAAGCCAGGCTGTAAGGCAGCTGGATATGTACCATGCTCAAAACTGAGGGTGGAGGGAGAAAATAAATTCTGTTAATATAAAAAGTACTGGAGCATTCATATATCTAGTAATAGGGGAGAATATAACACTTTCTTAGGCTCTGAAATGTGAAGGCATATTAATTTGCTTAAGAGTGCTAATGAATCTAGATAGTCAAGGGTCGGCATATAAATGATTTATTCTGGTAAGCTTGAACATGAATGTATTAATCATTTGAATACTTAATGATTTATTTACACATTTGAGAAAGGAAGACTGGGCAGTCCCAGAACACTTTTTGATTTCTCTCCAATTTTCATCATTATTTATTGTTTCTATTTTTAAGTGGTGGAAAAAAGTCAAGTAAATCTTTTATTTTTGAAGATAATGTGGTTGAGAGGTTGCAGTGTTTGCTTTAGTACAGTACATTGTGAAGAGTTCATGACAAGTTAAAAAATCAAGAGATAAAATTTCCTTTTACTTTATGCATTTAAAACAAAATTAGAATTTTATTCTGTGGCTTTATTTAAAAAGCAATTAAAATTCAAGAATAAACTCAGCGTGTTGCTGTAGATGGTAAAGTGGATCAGTCAGCTAAATTTCACGAGTCTATGGTGCTGAAAATGGTTTGTTATTACATTCAGATGTCCTCCCACAAACACACAATTACTGAGAGCAAAAGAATTTACTTATTTTCTTTTTAGGGGGCTTCTGTTTAAATCAAATTTTGAATTTCAAAAGGAAAGAAAAAAGCAAGGCCATTTCATAAAATACTGACATTTAGCAGGCACTTAAATATTTGTTTGATACTTAAATTAGGTTTAAGATGTATTAACTAATGTAGTAGATTGTTTACATACATGGCTGCAATAATTCTTCACTGTATCCATGCCCCTTTGCAAAGTGACTCTGCAGCTCCTTCTAATAGGAAGTTAAATCTATTTCCCCCCGCTTTGAATATAATTTGGCCTTGTGATTTGTTTGACCAATAACATGCAGTGGAAGTGACGTTTTGCTAGTTCCAAGCCTAGACCTCAAGGGGCCTTGCTCACTTCACTCTCCTTTTGAACCTTATATTCATCATGGGAAAAGCCAGGGTAGCCTGCTGAAGAATGAGAAGCACGTAGCTCAGCTGCCTCAGCAACAGCTAGTCAACTGACAGACAGCCACAGACAGGTGAATGGGGTTATCCTGGACCAGGCAACTCTGAGAAGTAGAGCCATCTTTCTAACCTGCAGCTGTTTGCAGATGTAGTAGCAAGCCCAGCCAATATCATGAGAACCACGCAACGAAGCCTAGGCCAAATTGCCAACCTATAGAACAGCGAGCTAAATAAATGGTAGTTGGTATTAGGTTTGGAACAAGAGCTAATATTTACTGAGTGCTAAGTGCCAGGCACTGTGCTAAGTGCTTCACAGTTATTGACTCACTTGACCCTCATAGCATCCTGAGGTAGGATGACAGATGAAGAAAGTAGCCTGAGGGCACCTGTTGGTCACAGGCGGAAATAACATTTTGGCAAAACTTATTAGCCTGGTCTCCCTACCCCAGCTGCTGATAATGAAGCAAAGGCCAAGATAGACAAAGCCAAGTCTCTTTGCTGACCTTCTCAACTGAGGATTCTCTAGAGTCAGGGTCAACAAACTTTTCCTGTAAAAGACCATGTGCTAAATATTTTAGGTTTTGTGGACCCTATGGTCTCTTTGCAACTACTCAACTCTACCTTGAGTGAGAGTCACCATAGACAAAAGGTAAACAAATGAGGATTGCTGTGTCCCAATACAAAAGGCAATGGGCTGGATTTGGCCTGAATTTGTTGACCTTTGCTCTAGAAATTAAGCCCTCATGGCATAAGGCGTTCGTTAAGATATTATCTCCTATGTATCTACCATGGTACCTAGCTATGTATCATCCTTGGGAGAATTGAGAAAATTGACACACAAGTCATTTTCAGTATAACTTAATTTTCCCATGGATCCCCATCTTTTTATCCAACATTCTGAGCTTTTGGACTTCATCCTCATGGATGCAAGATGCCTGCTGCACCTCCCAACACTGAGTACATATTCCAGGCCAGAAGGGAGATAGAACAAAGAGGAAAGGTAGTTGTTCTTGATTGAATTGTGTTCCCCCAAAATATGTGTTGTAAATCCTAACCTCTACACCTATTTTATTGACTATGCAAAGGCATTCGACTGTGTAGATCATAACAAATTATGGATAACATTGCAAAGAATGAAGATTCCAGAACACTTAATTGTGCTCATGCAGAACCTGTACTTAGAAGGAGAGGCAGTCTTTCAAACGGAACAAGGGGATATTGTGTGGTTTAAAATCAAGAGAGTGTGCTTCAGGGTTGTATCCTTTAACCTTACTTATTCAATCTTTATGCTGAGCAAATAATCCAAGAAACTGGCTATATGAAGAAGAATGGGGCATCAGGATTGGAGGAAAACTAATTAACATCCTATGATATGCAGATGATGCAACCTTGCTTGCTGATAGTGAAGAGGACTTGAAGCACTTAGTGATGAAGATCAAAAAACGGTAGCCTTCAGTATGGATTATACCTAAACACAAAGAAAACAAAAATCCTCATAACTGGACCAATAAGCAACATCATGATAAATGAAGAAAGATTGAAGTTGTCAAGGATTTCATTTTACTCGGATCCGCGAGCAACCCTTGGGGAAACAGCAGTCAAGAAATCAAACCACATATTGCATTGGGCAAATCTGCTGCAAAAGACCTCTTTAAAGTTTTAAAAAGCGAAGGTGTCGCTTTGGGGACTCAGCTGTGCCTGACCCAAGCCATGGTGTTTTCAATCGCCTCGTATGCATTTGAAAGCTGGACAATGAATAAGGAAGACCAAAGAAGAATTGATACCTTTGAATTATGGTGTTGGTGAAGAATATTGAATAAACCATGGACTGCCAGAAGAATGAACAAATCTGTCTTGGAAGAAGTACAGCCAGAATGCTCCTTAGAAGTGAGGATGGTGAGACTTCATCACACAAACTTTGGACATGTTATCAGTAGGGATCAGACCCTGGAGGACATCATGCTTGGTAAATTAGAGGGTCAGCAAAAGAGAGGAAGACCCTCAGTGAGATGGATTGACACAGTGACTGCAACAAAGGGCTCAAATATAGCAATGATTGAGAGGATAGTGCAGGACTGCGCAGTATTTTGTTCTGTTGTATATAGGGTCACTATGACTCAGAAGGTCACTATGATTCCACACCAACTCAATGGCACCTAAGAACAACAACAACAGCAAAAGTCAAATGAGATTGGATTTAAAATGAAAACCAAGTCACCAAACCCCTACATCAGAGAAATTCCTCAAAAGGTGGCAGCTGTCCCAGGGGTGTCCCAATTTCTGATGTTGTAGATAAGGAGAGGCTAAAGCAGTATCCGGAGATCAACTCCTGGGGTGATTGGGGGGCTCAGCTGGGCAATATAGTTTTTTTCCGACCCTCCTCCCAACCCCTGTAGGCAGTCATAGACCCAGCTAAAAATCAGGGATTCTAAAATGAACAAAAAACAGAAGAATGAATATTGGGAGACAACAGGAAGGCTCTGCTACAATTTGGAAAGCAAAACTTACCCTGAAGTATTCATTAGAATTCCTCTTCTTTCTCACTGGCTAGATTTATGTCCTGTGACATGGTTGAGAAGGAGAGTTCTGTTAAATAACTCCATAAATCAAAATTCTGCTAGTAAGGAAAAAGGGAGAGTGAATATTGGGTAGGTGACTAGCCCAGTCTACCATACTTGTGTATTAGTTTTTCAGTTTGTGGAGTGTGGTACTTTTTTCCAGTCCCTGAGTGGTGCAAACGGTTTGTGCTTGACTACGAACCAAATGGTTGGTGATTTGAATCCACCCAGCAGTGCCATGGAAGAAAGGCCTGCTTCTGTAAAGTTCATGGCCAAGAAAACCCTATGGAGAGAAGTTCTGCTCAGTATCACATTAGGTAGCCATGAGTTGGAATTAACTTGATGCAAACAGGTTTCATTTTTGGTTTGGTGCTTCTTTCATGGTATTTGTTTTCCTTAAATTATTGGTGATTCTTGGTTACATGGCCCCTTCTCTTCTAGTTAGTATGCTCATTTTTGAGTGTGAGAGCTCCTTTTAGCTTGTCTAGGAATGTTGCATCTGCTTACTACAGACTGCCTCCAAGGATTTCAGGGGAGGTGTGGAAAGTGCTGTCTGCAGGCAGAGTGGCCTGGTCTTGAGTGTGGAGACTTCACTGTTGGGCCCTGTACAAGGGTCCACACTTACTGCTTTTACTTGGGGGCTAATGATTCCACTAATCTACCACATGCTCAGGTGAGAAAGACTGGACTTTTTAGATGATCCTTGGATGGTGCCTCAGCAAATCACTCTAAGAGTTGATCTCTGGGCCTCCTTCAGGCTCTCCTTATCCACCGCATCAGAACTTGCGACAGCCCTGGGACAGCTGCCACCTTTCGTGGAATTTCTCTGATGTACACGTTTAGTGATTTGGTTTTCATTTTCAGTCCGATCTCGTTTGACTGCAGTTGTTCTTAGGTGTCATTGAGTCGGTTCCAACTCATAGGGACCCTACGTACGACAGAATGAAACACTACCTTGTCCTGGGCCATCCTCACAATAGTACCTATGTTTGAGCCCATAAAATCTTTTCTCTGTTTAATCATGAAGTTGCTTATTGGTCCAGTCATGAGGATTTTTGACTTCTATATACAGTATTTCTCTTAGTTTACAGTACCATGAGAGTACCACTATTATAGACATAACAAAAATAAAAACTTCCATCATTTGAGGCAGACTTGCATATACTCAGCCCACCCTCTTGATCCAATCCTCCAGTATGAGTCTCTACTATATATTGAACAATAATGTTGTTGTTGTTAGGTGCCGTCGAGTTGGTTCCAACTCATAGCAACCCTATGTACAATAGAATGAAACCCTGCCTTGTCCTTTGCCATCCTCACAATCATTGCTATGTTTGAGCTCATCATTGCAGTCACTGTCAATCCATCTGGTTGAGGGTCTTCCTCTTTTTTTTCTTTTTAGTTGTACTTTAGATGAAGGTTTACAGAACAAACTAGTTTCTCATTAAACAGTACACGTATTGTTTTATGACATTAGTTAACAACCCCACGACATGTCAACACTCTCCCTTCTCTACCTTGGGTTCCCTATTACCAGCTTTCTTGTCCCCTCCTGCCTTCTAGTCCTTGTGAGAGTCTTTTTTGCTGACCCTCTACTTTACCAAGCATGATGTCCTTCTCCAAGAACTTGTCCCTTCTGATAACATGTCCAAAGTATGAGAGACGAATTCTTACCATCCTTGCGTCTAAGGAGCATTCTGGCTGTACTTTTTCCAAGGCAGATTTTTTCATTCTTCTGGCCAATATCATAATTCAAAGGAAACAATTCTTCCTTATTCATCATTCAGCTTTCGAATGCAAATGAGGCAATTGAAAATACCATAGCTTGGGTCAGGTGCACCTTAGTCCTCAAAGTGACATCTTTGCTTTTTAATGCTTTAAAGAGGTCTTTTGCAGCAGATTTGCCCACTGCAAAACATCATTTGATTTCTTGACTGCTGTTTCCCTATTCATTGATTGTGGATACAAGTAAAATGAAATCCTTGATGTCACGAATTGAATTGTGTCCCCCCAAAATATGTGTATCAGTTTGGCTAGGCTGTGATTCCCGGTATTGTATGATTGTCCATCATTTAGTCATCTGACGTGATTTCCCTATGTGTTGTAAATCCTATCGCTATGATGTTAATGAGATGGATTAGTGGCAGTTATGCTGATGAGATCTACAAGATCAGATTGTGTCTTAAGATAATCGCTTTTGAGATGTAAAAGAGAGAAATGCGCAGAGAGACAGGGGGATCTCATACCTCCAAGAAAGAAGCACCAGAAGCTTAGCACATTCTTTGGATCTGGGGTCCCTGTGCAGAAAGGCTTCTTGTCCAGGGGAAGATTGATGACAAGGTCTGTCCTCCAGAACCAACAGAGAGAGAAAGACTTCCCCTGGAACAGATGCCCTGGATTTGGGCTTGTAGGCTATACTAGACTGTGAGAAAATAAATTTCTCTTTGTTAACGTTATCTACTTGTGGTATTTCTGTTACAGCAGCACTAGGTAACAATGACACTTGACAACTTCAATCTTTTCTCCATCTATCATGAAGTTGCTTATTGAT
Source organism: Dugong dugon (assembly GCA_030035585.1). NCBI lineage: Eukaryota > Metazoa > Chordata > Mammalia > Sirenia > Dugongidae > Dugong > Dugong dugon. Next base: position 52,341,921 of record CM057463.1, read on the forward strand.
CCAGTTGTGAGGATTTTTATTTTCTTTATGTTGAGGTGTAATCCATACTGAAGGCTGTGGTCTTTGATCTTCATCAGTAAGTGCTTCAAGTCCTCTCCACTTTCAGCAAGCAAGGTTGTGTCATCTGCATAATGCAGGTTGTTAATGAGTCTTCCTCCAATCCTGATGCCCCTTTCTTCTTCATATAGTCCAGCTTCTCAGATTATTTGCTCAGCATACAGATTGAATAGGTATGGTGAAAGTATACAACCCTGACCTGCACCTTTCCTGATTCTAAACCACAATATCCCCATATTCTGTTCAAACTGCTGCCTCTTGATCTATATATAGGTTCCCTGTGAGCACAATTAAGTGCTCTGGAATTCCCATTCTTTGCAATGTTATCCATAATTTGCTATGATCCACAAAGTTGAATGCCTTTACATAGTCAGTAAAACACAGGTGAACATCTTTCTGGTATTCTTTGCTTTCAGCCAAGATCCATCTCACATCAGCAATGATATCCCTCATCCCACATCCTTTTTTTTCTTTCACCTTAGTAACGGTTCAGAATCATTTAAAGTTCTTTTTCTTCTTTTTCTTTTTATTGTGCCTTAGGTGAAAGTTTACAGCTCAAGTTAATTTCTCATACAAAAATTTATACACATATTGTTTTGTGACATTAGTTACAATCCCCACAATGTGACAGCACACTCCCCCTTTCCATCCTGGGTTCCCTGTGTCCATTCAACAGTTCCTGTCCCTTCCTGCCTTCTCATCCTGCCTCTGTACAGGAGCCGCCCATTTGGTCTCGTGTATCTGAACTAGGAAGCATGTTCCTCATTCATGTGTATTATTTTTTGTTTTATAGTCCTGTGTAATCTTTGTCTGAAGAGTGGGCTTTGGGAATAGTTTCAGTTCTGGGTTAACAGAGGCCATAGTTTCAAGGGTTCCTCCAGTCTCTGCCAGACCATTAAGTCCAGTCTTTTTACATGAATTTGAGTTCTGTTCCACACTTTTCTCCCACTCCTTCCAGGACTCTGTTGTGTTCCCTGTCAGGCACCTACTAGTTCTTCTGGTCTCAGGCTGGTGGAGTCTCTGGTTCTTGTGGTCCGTTAGTCGCTGGGTCTCGGGCTAATATTTTCCTTGTGTCTTTGGTTTTCTTCATTCTCCTTTCTCCAAGTAGGGTGGGACAAATTGATGCATCTTAGATGGCCACTAGCAAGCTTTTAAGACCCCAGACACCACCCACCGAAGTGGGATGCATAATACTTTCTTAATAAACTTTGTTATGCTAATTGAGCTACATGTCCTCTTTTGGATCAGGGTTGAATTTCTGACTGTTCCCTGTGGATGTACCACTGCAACCAATTTTTTCATTTTAAATATTTTATTGTACTTCAGGTGAAGGCTTACAGAACAAATAGTTTCTCATGAAACAGTAGTACACATGTTGTTTTATGACATTGGTTAACAACCTCACAACATATTAACCCTCTAACTTCTCAACCCTTTTTTTTTTTTGGTGAAAATACACATAGCCAAAGATACACCGTTTCAAAAATTTCTACCTACACAGTTCAGTGACATTGACTACGCTCTTCCAATTGTGCTGTTATTCTCACTTAAGATGAAGGCTTACAGAACAAAATAGTTTCTCAATTTAACAGTTACTACAAATGTTGCCCTATGACAATGGTTAACAATCTCTCAACACATCAACAATATCCTTACTCAACCTTGGGTTCCCTATCACCAGCTTCCTTGTCCCCTTCTGCCTTCTAGCCCTTGTCACTGGACTCCTGTACCTTGTTAGTCTCATTTGGTTTTACAGGGCTGTCCATTCCCAGGCTGAACAGTGAACCTTGGAGGTAACTTCACCACTGAGCTAAAAGGGTGTCTGCGGGCCATACTCTCGGGGTTTCTCCAGTCTCCTTTAGGCCAGTAAATCTGGTCTTTTTTTTGTGAGTTAGACTTATGCTCTACATCCTTCTCCAGCTCTGTCCAGAACCCTCTGTTGTGATCCTGGTCAGAGCAGTCAGTGGTGGTAACCGGGTACCATCTAGCTGTACTGGACTCAGTCTGGTGGAGGCCTTGGTAGCTGTGGTCCATTAGTCCTTTGGACTAATCTTTTCCTTGTATACTGTTCTCTTCATTCTCCCTTGCTCCTGAAGGGATGAGACCAGTGGAGTATCTTAGATGGCCGCTTACAGGCTTTTAAGACCCCAGAAACTACTCACCAAGGTAGAATGTAGCGCATTGTCTTATAAGCTGTGTCATGCCAATTGAGCTAGATGTTCCCCGAGACCATGGTCCCCACAGCCCTCCACCCAGCAATTCAGTCCCTCAGGGAGTTTGGATGTGTCTATGGGGCTTCCATGACCTTTCCTTGTACAGGTTGTGCTAGTTTACCCTGTATTGTGTACTGTTTCACCCTTCACCCAAGATACCACTTATCTATTGCCTATTTAGTATTCCACCCCCCCCGACCCCTCCCATCCCTGGTAACCAACAAAGATTGTTACATTTTGTGTGTGAACTTTTTCATGGGTTTTTACAATAGAGGTCTCATACATATTTGTCCATTTGTGATTGACTTATTTCACTCAGCATAATGTCCTCCAGTTTCATCCATGTTATGAGATGTTTCACAGATTCATTGTTGTTCTTTCTTGTTGCATAGTACTCCATTGTGTGTATGTACCATAGTTTGTTTATCCATTCATCTGTTGATGGGCATCTAGGTTGTTTCCATCGTTTTGCTATTGTGAACAATGCTGCCATGAATAGGTGTGCATATGTCTATTCGAGCGACGACTCTTATTTCTCTAGGATATATTCCTAGGAGTGGGATTGCTGGATCGAATGGTATGTCTATCTCTAGCTTTCTGAGGAAGTGCCATATCATTTTCCAAAATGGTTGTATCATTTTGCTTTCCCACCAGCAGTGCATAAGGCTTCCCATCTCCCCGCAGCCCCTCCAACATTCGTTATTTCCAGTGTTTTTGATTCGTGCCAGTAATGCCGGGGTGAGATGGTATCTCATTGTGGTTTTAATTTGCATCTCTCTAATGGCTAGTGATGGAGAGCATTTCCTCATGTGTCTTCTGGCCACTTGAATGTCTTCTTTGGTGAAGTGTCTGTTCATTTCCTTTGCCCATTTTTTAACAGGGTTATTTGTCTTTTTGTTGTAGAGGTGTTGGATTTTCTTGTAGATTATGGAGATTAGACCTTTGTCTGACTTGTACTGTCCAAAATTTTTTTCCCAGTCTGTAGGTTCTCTTTTTACTCTTTTGGTGAACTCTTTTGAAGAGCATAGGTGTTTGATTTTTTAGAAGATCCCAGTTATCTAGCTTATCTGTTGTGGTTTCTGCGTTGATGGTTATGGTTTGTATCCTGTTAACGCCATATATTAAGGCCTGAAGTGTTAGTCCTATTTTTTCTTCTGTGAACTTTATAGTTTTAGGCTTTATATTCAGGTCTTTGATCCATTTTGAAGTAGTTTTTGTATACGGCATGAGGTATGGGTCCTGTTTCATTTTTTTGCAGATGGATATCCAGTTTTGCCAGCACCATTTGTTAAAAAGACTGTCTTTTCCCCATTTGATGGAATTTGGGCCCTTGTCGAAGATCAGGTGACTGTAGGTGGATGGATTTACATGTGGGTTCTCAATTCTGTTCCATTTGTCAATGTATCTGTCGTTGTACCAGTACCAGGCGGTTTTGACTACTGTAGCTGTATAGTAGGTTCTGAAGTCAGGTAGTGAGAGGCCTCCAACTTTATTCTTCTCCTTCAGTAGTGCTTTACTTATTTGGGGCTTCTTCCCTTTCCATATAAAGTTCATGATTAGTTTTTTCATCTCTTTGAAGAATGTTGTTGGTATTTGGATCGGGATTGCGTTGTATTTGTAAATTGCTTTGGGTAGAATTGACATTTTCACAATGTTGAGTCTGGCTATCCATGAGCATGGTATGTTTTTCCATTTATGTAGATCCCTTTGGGTTTCATGCAGTAGTGTTTTGTAGTTTTCTTTGTATAGGTCTTTTACATCCCTTGTCAGATCTATTCCTGAGTATTTTATCTTTTTAGGGGCTATTGAAAATGGTATTGTTTTCCTGATTTCCTTTTCATCATTTTCCTTATTGGTGTATAGGAATCCAACTGATTTTTGCATGTTTATCTTGTATCCTGATACTCTGCTGAATCTTTCTATTAGTTCCAGTAGATTTCTCGTGGAGTTTTTAGGGTTTTCTATGTACAGGATCATATCATCTGCAAAAAGGGACAGTTTAACATCTTCATTACTAATTTGGATGCCCTTTATTTCTTTTTCTTGCCTTATTGCTCTAGCTAGAACTTCCAGCACAATGTTAAATAGGAGTGGTGATAAAGGGCATCCTTGTCATGTTCCTGTTTTCAAGGGGAATGTTTTCAGCCTCTCTCCATTAAGAATGATGTTGGCCATTTGTTTTGCATAGATGCCCTTTATTATGTTGAGAAATTTCCCTTCTATACCTATTTGATTGAGAGTTTTTATCAGGAATGGGTGTTGCACTTTGTCAAATGCCTTTTATACATCGATTGAGATGATCATGTGATTCTTTTCTTTTCTTTTGTTTATGTGGTGGATTACGTTGATTGATTTTCTAATGTTGAACCATCCTTGCATACCTGGTATGAATCCTACTTGGTCGTGGTGTATTATTTTTTTCATATGATGCTGAATTCTATAGGCTAGAATTTTGTTCAGAATTTTTGCATCTATATTCATGAGAGATACTGGTCTGTAATTTTCTTTTATTGTGACGTCTTTACCTGTTTTGGGTATCAGCGTCATGCTGGCTTCATAGAATGAATTTGGAAGTGTTGCTTCCTCTTCTGTGCTCTGAAATAGCTTGAGTAGTACTGGTACAAGCTCTTCTGTAAATGTTTTGTAGAATTCTCCAGTGAAGCCATCTGGGTCAGGGCTTTTTTTGGTTGGGAGTTTTTTTTTTATTACGTTTTCAATCTCTTCTCTTGTTATGGGTCTGTTCAGATTTTCAACATCACTTTGTTGTAGTTTGGGTAGACTGTGTGTTTCTAGAAATTTATTCATTTCCTCAAGGTTTTCAAATTTGTTGGAGTATAGTTTTTCATAATATTCTGTTATCATCCTTTTTATTTAGGCTGGGTCTGTTGTAATGTCCCCCATTTCATTTCTTATTTGGGTTATTTGTGTCCTCTCCTGTGTTTCTTTTGTCAGTCTGGCCAGTGGTTTGTCAATTTTGTTGATTCTTTCAGAGAACCAACTTTTGGTTTTGTTGATTCTTTCTATTGTTTTTCTGTTCTCTATTTCATTTATTTCTTCTCTGATCTTTACTATTTCCTTCCTTCCGGTGGTTGTGGGCTTTTTTTGCTGTTCTCTTTCTATTTGTTTGAGTTCTGTAGGTAATGTTTTGATTTTGTCCCTTTCTTCTTTTTTGATATATGCATCTATTGCTATAAATTGTCCTGTGAGGAATGCCTTTGCTGTGTCCCAAAGGTTTTGGTATGATGCATTTTCATTCTCATTTGATTCTAGGAATTTTTTGATTCCATCTCTGATTTCTTCCCTTACGCAGTGATGTGTAAGCAGGGTATTATTCAGTTTCCATGTAGTTGATTTTGTTTCCTTGCTCTTTCTATTGTTCATTTCTACCTTGATGGCATTGTGGTCGGAGAAGATACCTTGACTTATCTCAACGTTTTGGATCTTGTTGAGGATTGCTCTGTGGCCTAAGATGTGGTCTATTCTGGAGAACGTTCCATGTGCATTGGAAAAGAATGTGTACTTTGCAGCGGTTGGATGGAGTGTTCTATATATGTCTATGAGGTCAGTTTGGCTGATTTTGTCCTTTAGGTCTTCTGTATCTTTGCTGAGTTTCTTCTTAGTTGTTCTGTCCTTTACTGAGATTGTATGTTGAAGTCTCCTACTATTATTGTGGAACTGTCAATTTCTCTTTTTAGTGTTGTTAGAGTTTGTTTTATGTATTCTGGAGCCCTGTCATTGGGTACGTAGATGTTTATTATGGTTATGTCTTCATGATGGATCCTCCCCTTAATCATTATATAGTGTCCTTCTTTGTCTTTTATGGTAGATTTCATTTTAAAGTCTATTCTATCTGAGATTAGAATTGCCACTCCTGCTCTTTTTTGGTAGTTGTCAGGTTGATATATTTTTTTCCAACCTTTGACTTTTAATAAATTCACATCTTTGTTTCCAAGGTGTGTCTCTTGTAGACAGCATATTGATGGATCCTGTTTTCCTATCCATTCTGTCACTCTCCGTCTCTTTATGGGTGCATTGAGTCCATTTACATTCAGTGTAATTATTGATAGATGTGAGTTTGTTGCTGTCATTTTGTAGTACTTTTTTCTGTGGTACTGAAGTTTTCTTTGTTCTTCTTACTCTCTTGTGCTGAGTTACTTTTGTTTGTGGATTTTTTTTTCATTTCTTTTGGTTTTGTAGGTTTTGTTTTTGCCGAGACTTTATGTTTTTTGTCTGAGTTGATTTGTTAACTTTCTTTGTGGTGACCATGAATTTTACCCTTTTCTTTCTAATTTTGAAGCAGTCTACCATTACTTGGTGTTGCCTTGCCTTCCTCTCCATTAGAAGGTTCTATACCTATGCTGTTTATTCTCTCTTTTATTGTTTTGATGTTGTTGTCATTTATTGATTAACTTCTCTGATTCCCTGTTGTATTTCTTTTGGTTTTGGATAGTCCTCGAGAGTTCGTTTCCTAGATTGGTATCTGGCTCGTACGATCCTGCATCCTAGGTTCTGCCTGTGAGCTGTAGTTGTTTGTCCTCAGATCGAAGAACTCCCTTTAATAATTCTTGTAAGTTTGGTTTGACTTTTATATATTCCCTAATTTCTGTTTATCTGGAAATGACCTAATTTCACCATCAAATTTGAATGAGAGTTTTGCAGGATATATTATTCTTGGCTGACAATTTTTTTCTTTCAAGATTTTGTATATGTTATCCCATTGCCTTCTTGCCTGCATGGTTTCTGCCGAATAATCTGAGCTTATTGTTTCTTAATCTTAGTCTTAATCTTAATCTTAGTCTTATTGTTTCTCCTCTGTATGTGACTTCTTGTTTTTCACGAGCTGCTCTCAGAATTCTTTGTTTGTCTTGGTTTGTGAGTGTGAATATGATACTCCTTCGTGATTTTCTTTTGGGGTCTCTTCTATATGGGGTTCGTTGAGCTTCTTGGATGGCCAGCTTTTCATTTTTCATGATATTGGGGAAGTTTTCTGTCAGTAGTTCCTCAATGATCTTCTCTGTTGTTTATGTTTTCTCCCCCTTTTCTGGAATTCCAATCACTCAAAGATTTTTGCTTTCAATTGTGTCCCACATAACTCTCAGGGTCTCTTTATTTTTCTTTGTTCTTTTTTCTGAGTTTTACTCAAACAGAGTGGTGTCCAAGTGTTTGTCTTCAATTCCACTGATCCTGTCTTTCACAGTTTCAAATCTGCTTCTCAGCCCTTCTATGACATCCTCCATTTCTGAAATCTTGTTGTTTATCTTTTGGATTTCTAATTGTTGTTTTTGTATAATTTCTAGTTGTGAATTTATTTTGGCATTTTGTTCCTGCATCATCTTCCTGAATTCTTCCAATTTTTTGTCTATATTTTCCATGAATTTGTCTATTTTTTCCTCATGTTTGTCAGCTTTTTGCCTCAGTTCTTGGAGAATTCTCAGTATTAGAGATTTGAATTCCCTATCAGGTAGTTCTAGTGCCTTTTCTTCTACTGGAAAATCATCTGGTGTTTTACTTTGGGCGCCTAGTGGAACCACGCTCCCCTGATTTTGTAAATGTTTTCATATTGTATGCTGTCTTCTGGGCATTTAGTAGTTTATTTTCTCATTTATTAATTGTAGATTTGTTTGTTTCATCCCTTTTTTTAAAAAATTTTTTGACTATCTGAGCAGGCAGACTGTGTGTTCTTTGTTGTTTGCTCGTCTGTGCGCTCAATACTTTTCGCCACCTTCTCCAACTGGCAGGGTCAGTCACTCAGATATGGTACAGCAGGGCAAGTCTAGATGAAGAGGAGTTACTGGGACGGGTTGTTTGTGTCACTTACTACAGCCACCAGGGTGGGTCGGTGATCAGTGCAGGGCAGGTTCCAGCAGGCCGTGCCTGTGTTTCTTGGTGGTGTGATGTCAAGAGCACGGTACAGGTAGGCAGGATTCAGCAGGGAGATTGTTATGTGTGGAGCTAAGATGGATATGGGAGAGAGGGGAGAGGAACAGGAGCCAAAAACATACAAACAAACAAAAAAGAAAGCTAGGGGAGCTTGCCGTTGGAATGGAGAGATGAGAGACTATGAAATGGAGAAAAACAGAAAGGGGAAGAGGAAGAAAAGAATGAATAAATAAAAATCAGAAAGGTTAAAGAACCACAAAGTTCCCAGGGATCCCACCGATGCAGCTATGAGGTCTGGGGAAGTCGCTCTCAGGTGTTGCAGTACAGCCTGGCTAGAAGGCGTAGAGGTATACAATGCCTGGTATTCAGGGATCAGAAAGAGAAGGAAGATATAGAGAGATGAGAAACTGAGCAATAAAGAAAGACACAAAGCGAAAAAGAAGAAAAATAAAACAAAACAAATTAAAAAAAACAAAAACGAACAGAAAGCCCCCCCAAAAAAACAGAAAAAAAAAAAAAACCAACGAAAAAAGAAATGTTCTCAGGGGTCCCTCTGCATGTCTGTGGAAGCTGAAGGGGAGTTCCTTGCCACGCAGCTCCGCCTGGCCAGAAAGGGCTTCCAACTCAAGAAAAGGAAAAGAAAACAAACAAACAATTTAAAACAAACAAACAAACAAAAGCCCCTGGATCCCACCAGCGTGGTAGCCCAGACCGGGAAGCAGCTCCACACTCGAATGGAGCTCTGCAGCCCCTCAGGAAGAAGCAAAGATGGTGCAAGGAGCCAGGCACTCGAGCGAAAGGAGGGGGAGGCGGCGAGAGGCAAACAACTAATCAAAAGAAGCAGAAAAAAAAAAAAAAAAAAGCAACACCAGCAGCCAACAAATGGCACTCAGAGAGCCAGCTAGTGTTGGCTGGTATTTCTGGACAAGAGACTGTGTCTGCGGGAAGCAGAGGAGGCCAAGTGTGGGTGAAGAAGGGTAGAGAGTGGGAAAGCGTATATCACAAATTGCCGGTGCTCTGGAGCCCCTCAGGAAGAAGCAAAGATGGCGTACGGAGCCAGGCACTCGAGTGAAAGGAGGGGGAGGTGGCGAGAGGCAAGCAAGAAACCAAAAGAAGCAGAAAAAAAAAAAGCAACACTAGCAGCCAACAAATGGCACCCAGAGAGCTGCCCGCTTGGGTGTGTGGAATCCAAGCAGCCAGTGCTTCCTGGTCAAGAGACTGTGGCTACAGGAAGCAGAGGAGGCCGAGCAGGGGCGAAGAGGGGTGGGGGGCGGGAAAGTGCACACCGCAAATCACGGGTTGTTCTGTCTCCTGCTGGATGCCCTGTGAGGCTGCCCCCCAGCACCTCCGCCCGCCGGTCTGCGACAGGAGTCCAAGAAGGCGGATCCCTGCTGCGCCAGCCGGCAGGGGACCTCCGCACGAATCCCTTTCCGCTCTCCAGTCTCCACCAGCCCTCCCACTCCACCCAGTGCCTGGCTGAGCTCCCCAACCCCCCTACCTGATGCTTTAAGGTCCCAGGACTGCCGCATTCTCCGTTTGGCCTAGTGTCTCAGATCCCTGCTGTGGAGGGCCGGAGTGGTGCTTCTGCCTAGAGCACCATTTTGCCGGAACTCCTGCAACCGTTTTTGAGTGATGTTTAGCAAAACTTCACTTGCATGTAATATTAATGATATTGTTTGATAATTTCTGCATTCTTGAACAATAATATGTTAAATATAATGTTGATATCATAATGGATATAATGGATATATTTGTTTCCTGTGGCTGCCATAACAAATTACCACAAACCTGGTAGCTTCAAAACAGCAGGAATTTCTTCTCTTAAGTTCTGGAGGCCAAATTTCCAAAATCAAGGTATCCGTTGGGCTCTCTGAAATGGCTCTAGGGGAGAATTCTTCTTGTCTATGCAATTTCTGGTGGCTCCAGACATTCCTCGGCTTGCAGATGCATAGCTTCAATCTCTGCATCTGTCTTCACATGGCCTTCATCTCTGTGACTTCCTTTGTCTGTGTCTTCTCCTTTTCTGTCGTATCTTTGTCGTTGGATTTAGGGTCCACCTGAGTAATCCAGAATAAGCTCATCTGAAGACTCTTAATTTAATTACACCTGCAAAGATTCTTTTTCCAAATAAGGTAACATTCACAAAGTCTTTATGTTAGGATGGGGAAATATCTTTTGAGGGGCCACCATTCAATTTGCTACAATGGGATATCCTCATACAAATACACTGAACATATAGAAAACAGTGTTATAAATTACAGCATGTGGTATCTTCTAGAGTAAATAAATATTAATATTGTATATCTTATAATGCATATCAGCTCCCATGGATTCTTTTAAACTTTTCTCCAAATTCTTTCACCATGCTACCTTATCTGAAAAGGTAGCTTACTAAAGAGCAAAAGGAAAATGTACTTACTCACTTTTCAGAAACCTCAAACTAGCACTATTTGTTGGATCCTTATGTCCTGAAAAGAACACAAAACAGTAATCAAAAAAGTTGTTCTTTTCCTCCCATGAACGCTAAATCTTGTAGCAGCATTCACTCAGTAATCACACATGATTTTTTTTTTTTGTGAGGATAGAGAGAAAGCCATGGAAAGAATTAAATAATAGTGAACCTGAGTTGGACCTTTCCAATGCAGGTGACTCAGTTACAGGTGGGGCTTTTCAAATTCTTGAGGCATAACACCATAGATATGTTAAGCTGCTATTCTACCTCTGCATCTGATTCTCTCAGCAACCAACTCTCTGAGACTTTGGTTTAACCCTGGTAGGATGAGGTAGGGTGGCCATTTTTTCCTTTTGTGGGAGGCAGGCAGTGTTCTGCTGTGAGAAGTTCTTCAGAGTGGTCTGGATTCCCTGCTATCCTCACATACCATTCAAAGAGGCACTCTTTCCCTTGGGGATGGCTTGCAAGCAGAAAGACTGAGGTGATGGGGAAAGCTGTGACAGGACCTCTGTCAGGCAGTTATCCAGCGTCCACAGGTTGTTGTTAGGTGCCGTCAAGTCTGTTCTGACTCATAGTGACCCTATGCACCACAGAACGAAACACTGCCCGGTCCTGCTCCATGCTCACAATTGTTGTTATGCTTGAGACCATTGTTGCAGCCACTGTGTCAATCCATCTAGTTGAGGGTCTTCTTCTTTTTTACTGACCCTGTACTTTACCAAGCATTGTGTCCTTCTCCAGGGACTGATCCCTCCTGACAACATGTCCAAACTATGTAACATGTAGTTTTGCCATCCTTCCTTCTAAGGAGCATTCTGGTTGTACTTCTTACAAGACTGATGTGTTCATTCTTTTGGCAGTCTATGGTATATTCAATATTCTTCACCAACACCACAATTCAAAGGCGTTAATTCTTCTTTGGTCTTCCTTATTCATTGTCCAGTTTTCACATGCATATGATGCAATTGAAAATACCATGGCTGGGGTCAGGTGCACCTTAGTCTTCAAGGTGACATCTTTGCTTTTCAGCCCTTTAAAGAGGTCTTTTGCAGCAGATGTGACCAATGCAATGCATCTTTTGATTTCCTGACTGCTGTTTCCATGGGTGTTGATTACAGATCCAAGTAAAATGAAATCCTTGACAACTTCAATCTTTTCTCCATTTATCATGATGTTGCTTATTGGTCCAGTTGTGAGGATTTTTGTTCTCTTTATGTTGAGGTGTAATCCATACTGAAGGCTGTGGTCTTTGATCTTCAGCAGTAAGTGCTTCAAGTCCTCTTCACTTTCAGCAAGCAAGGTTGTATCTTCTGCATATTAAAGGTTGTTAATGAGTCTCCCTCCAATCCTGATGCCCCTTTCTTCTTCATATAGTCCATCTTGGATTATTTGCTCAGCATACAGATTTAATAGATATGGTGAAAGGATGCAATCCTGATGCATACCTTTCCTGACTTTAAACCACTCAGTATCCGCTTGTTTTGTCCAAAAAACTGCCTCTTAATCTGTGTACAGGTTCCTCATGAGCACAAACAAGCATTCTGGAATCCTCATTCTTTGCAATGTTATCCATAATTTGTTATCATCCACACAATTGAATGCCTTTGCATAATCAATAAAACACAGGTAAACATCTTTCTGGTATTCTCTGCTTTCAGCCAGGATCCATCTGACATCAGCAATGATATCCCTGGTTCCATGTCCTCTTCAGAATCGGGCCTGAATTTCTGGCAGTTCCCTGTCAACATACTGCTGCAGCTGCTTTTGAATGATCTTCAAAATTTTATTTGTGTGTGATATTAATGACATTTTTTGATAATCTCCACATTTGGTTGGATCACCTTTCTTGGGAATAGGCATAAATATGGATCTCTTCCAGTCAGTTGACCAGGTAGCTGTATTCCAAATTTCTTGGCATAGATGAGTGAGCACTTCCAGCACTGCATCCGTTTGTTGAAACATCTCAATTGATATTCCATCAATTTCTGGAGTCTTATTTTTTGCCAGTGCCTTCAGTGCAGCTTGGACTTCTTCCTTCAGTACCATCAGTTCCTGATCATATGCTACCTCTTGAAAAGGTTGAATGTCAACCAATGCTTTTTGGTATAATGACTCTGTGTATTCCTTCCATCTTCTTTTTATGCTTCCTGCATCGTTTAATGTTTTCCCCATAGAATCCTTCAATATTGCAACTCAAGGCTTGAATTTTTTCTTCAGTTCTTTCAGTTTGAGGAATGCCGAGCGTGTTGTTCCCTTTTGGTTTTCTATCTCCAGCTCTTTACACGTGTCATTATAACACTTTTCTTTGTCTTCTTGAGCCGCCCTTTGAAATCTTCTGTTCAGTTCTTTTACTTCATCATTTCTTCCCTTTGCTTTAGCTACTCGATGTTCAAGAGCAAGTTTCAGAGTCTCTTCTGACATCCATTTTGGTCTTTTCTTTCTTTCCTGTCTTTTTAATGACCTCTCTTGCTTTCTTCATGTATGATGTCCTTGTTGTCACTCCACAACTCATCTGGTCTTCGGTCATTAGTGTTCAATGCATCAAATCTATTCTTGAGATGGTCTCTAAATCCAGGTGGGATATACTCAAAGTTGTACTTTGGCTCTCGTGGACTTGTTCTAATTTTCTTCAGTTTCAACTTGAACTTGCATAGGAGCAATTGATGGTCTGTTCTGCAGTCAGCCCCTGGCCTTGTTCTGACTGATGATATTGAGCTTTGTCATCGTTTCTTTCCACAGATGTAGTCGATTTGATTCCTGTGTATTCCATCTGGTGAGGCCCATGTGTATAGTCGCCGTTTATGTTGATGAAAAAAGATATTTGCAATGAAGAGGTCATTGATCTTAAGGTGTCCGGCATCATTTCTATCACCAACACCATATTTTCCAACTACTGATGCTTCTTCTTTGTTTCCAACTTTCACATTCCAATCACCAGTAATATCAATGCATCCTGATTGCCATGCTTGATCGATTTCAGACTGAAGAAGTTGGTAAAAATCTTCAATTTCTTCATCTTTGGCCTTAGTGGTTGGTGCTTTAACTTGAATAATAATAGTATTAACTGGTCTTCCTTGTAGGTGTATGGGTATTATCCTATCACTGACAGTGTTGTACTTCAGGATAGATCTTGAAATGTTCTTTTTTGATGGTGAATGCAACACCATTCCTCTCCAGGTTGTCATTCCCAGCATAGTAGACTATGTAGTTGTCCAAGTCAAAATGGCCAATACCAGTCCATTTCAGCTCACTAATGCCTAGGATATTGATGTTTATGCATTCTATTTCATTTTTGACAATTTCCAGTTTTCCCAGATTCATGCTTCGTACATTCCACGTTCTGATTATTAATGGATTTTTGCAGCTGTTTCTTCTCATTTTGAGTTGTGCCACATCAGCAAATGAAGGTCTGGAAAGCTTGACTACATCCACGTGATTAAGGTCGACTCTACATTGAGGAGGCAGCTCTTCCCCAGTTGTCTGAGAGCCTTCCAACCTGGGGGGCTCATCTTCCGGCACTATATCAGACAATGTTCTGCTGCTATTCATAAGGTTTTCATTGGCTAATTCTTTTCAGAAGTAGACTCCTCGGTCCTTCTTCCTAGTCCTTCTTAGTCTGGAAGCTCAGCTGAAACCTGTCTGCCTTGGGTGACCCTTCTGGTATCTGAATACCAGTGACATAGCTTCCAGCATCACAGTAACACGCAAGCCCTCCAGAATGACAAACTGACAGACACATGGGGGTCCAGACAGTGCTGACAAGAAAACCCCAAAGACATGTGAGGTCCCTTCTAGTTGCTGTTGAGTCAACTTTGATTCATGACAACCCTGTATGCGTCAGAATAGAACTGTGCTCCATAGGGTTTTCAGTGGCTGATTTTTTGGAAGTAGATCACCAAGCCTTTCTTCCTAGGTGCCTCTGGGTGGACTCAAACTGCCAACTTTTGGTTAGCAGTTGAGTTCATTAACTGTTTATATTACCCAGGGATTCTCTGAAGTCCCTTAGGGAATGTAAAGCTGAGTATGAGATAATCAGACCACCAGGAAGTGGCTGGTTTCCTCCCCGGCTGTTAAATACTCATTGAGTTATTCTTGACCCCAAACTCCAGGAGGTTTAGATCCTCTTACATGATGGAACCTGGAGTTTCTGGCCCAACAGCATGACTAATACCTTCTTAAAGCTACCACTCCAAGGGTGGTAACCATGTGGTGGGACCAGCACACGGCACTGCTTCTGAGTGAAGAACCGTTTTAGAAAGAAGTGTGATGCTTTAATCTCTTCTCTCAGGAGCACCACCAAGCAGAGGCAAGGAGTGGAGGGACTGTGAAGGCTGAGGTAGACAAGGTTTAGTAAGTCTTAGAACTCTGGAGAAACAGGGAAACTGAATTTTAGGTCTATTTTATTGCTGAGGGTTCACTGAGCCTTGAATTAGGAGACAGAATTAAAGATTGAGATCTGTTTTTTAGGGAGATGACTCAGGAATCATGGAGGAACCATTACATACTTATAAAAAGACTTTGGTAGGACTTTTCCTTTTGGTTAAGAATTTTGGCCAAGACCCAAAGCGGAGAATATTATTTAAAAAGGCATCTCCAAGAAGGTTGGCCTAACACATAGCACAGCTGGCCCTAATATCACCAACCTGCCCCCTGCCCCACTACAGCACCACTTCAGCCTATACAAGAAGAGGACTAGGCAGAGGGAGTGAACCATGTCAGAAGTGGATCTTTTGACGGTTGCAGTATTTATCATCTTCTACTGGAAGCCCAGGAGTAGGGACTGTGATAATAAATTCAATCTTTATTATTATCATTAATATCCTTAGCTTTAATTTTTTTTTATTGTAGTGAAATATATCTAACAAAACATTTCAGTCTTTTTTATGTGTACAATTCAGTGACATTAATTGCATTCACCATGTAGTGCAACACTCACCATTATCCATTTCCAATTTTTTTCATTGTCCTGAACAAAAATTCTGTACCCCTTAAGCAATGAAAACACTCATTCTTAAAGATTAAGTGGTGCCTGGGATTGGGGGGAGGTAGCTCTTCATTCTCCATTTGGTCATCTGCTTGGGCAGTGGAATCGCTGTTCTGCCCACTTTCCTACCTGAATGGAGGAAGAGTATTGGAAAGAGATAGCAGGGCTGGGTGGGGTGGGGGCCGTGGGCAAGTGGGCTGCGCTCCTGCAGTTGGCAAGGCTGATGAGTTACCTGTGGGTCATCTGAAGCTTACATAGGGTGGTTGAGCCATTGCTGGTACTTTGCTTGCTCAAGAGGTTGCCAGCTGGAACTTTTAGAACATAGATCTGAGACTTGCCCCATTTCCCTGCTACACATCCTTCTTTCCAGTAGGCAGCACAGGGTATACGTGTGCTTGTGTGTCTGTAGGGGAGTGTGTACATGTGTGCCAGGCCCTGTATCCTTATTATATCATTTATACTCACCTCTATCCTGTGTAGCAAATATTATCATCCCATTTTACAGGTGAGAAAAATGCTCGGAGAGGCGTGTAAGTACTTGCTCAAGGACACACAGCTGGTTAAATGATAGAGCTGGGATTGAATCTGGGTAGTCCTTTCTTTAGCTCATGCTTAAATACACCAGAGGGCCCTCTCAGTCTACTTTAGTGTTCTGTTACAGCAGAGACGGTGGAACTAAGGAGACGGACCTGTGAAAAATTTTAAGGCACAGCTGGATCTCCCACATCTGGGCCCCATGCTGTGGGGAAGCATGGTTTGCACTTGATGTTTGGTGGCCCAGAGGAGTTGTGACAACTAACAAGAAAGAATAGTGACCTAGTGACCTCTCCCAATCAGGTAAAGACTCATTCCCCTAATCCTCTTTCTTGCCTCAGCACTGGAGGAGCTAGAAGCTTTAAGAGGGAAAATGGGGAAGTGTGTAAAGAACAACCCATGTCCCTCGCCTGTTCGAAGCCCCTGGAGCCACAAGTCTGTAATGCTTTGGGGAAAAGGAAAATCTTGAGTTATACATGAAATTGAAGCTTTCAGTTGGACTGGACTGATTTAACAAGTGGAAACAAGTGGAATCTGACCAGGATGTCATTAGGCACTAGAAAGGGGGAAGCCCACCTCACAGGGTTAAATGCAGTGCCTGGAACTCTCCATGAGTTGGTTAAAGTGAACAGCTTGCTACTTGAGTCTGATTCTAAATCAACAGTGGGTTTGAGTCAGGGCTGAGGCTCTTACTCAAAGCTCTCTGGAAAGCACAAAGCACTCGTTCACCTAACAGGTGATAATGAATTTCACTTACCTTATAACTGGGTGGGGTGAATAGTAGAACTGACGCAGAAGGCTATGATTTTGTTTTTCAATTGGTGTCTTAGTCATCTAGTGCTGCTATACAGAAATACCACAAGTGGATGGCTTTAACAAAGAGAGATTTATTTTCTCACAGTCTAGTAGGCTACAAGTCCAAATTCAGGGCGTCAGCTCCAGGCGAAGGCTTTCTCTCTCTGTTGACTCTGGAGGAAGGTCCCTATTGTCATCAGTCTTCCCCCGGACTAGGAGCTTCTCTGTGCAGGAACCTTGGGTCCAAAGGACGAGCTCTGCTCCCGGCACTGCTTTCTTGGTGGTATGAGGTCCCTAACTCTCTGCTTGTTTCCCTTTCCTTTTTTCCGTAAGATAAAAGGTGGTGCAGGCCACACCCCTGGGAAACTCTCTTTACACTGGATCAGGGATGTGACCTTAGTGTGTTACAATCCCACCCTAATCTTTTTTAACATAAAATTATAATCACAAAATGGAGGACAACCTCACAATACTGGGAATCATGGCCCAGCCAAACTGATACAAACATTTTTGGGGGGACATAATTCAATCCATAACACTCGGTATCTGGTGTATAGAAATAAGGTATGTTTTTCAGAACTCTTCCATTTTTTTGGAAATTATGAAACTGTAGTTTAAAACCTGGAGTCCTAGAAACATCTCACGTAGTACTGGAAAATGTCATTTTATTTTCTATGGTTTATGTATTTTCAAAGAAGTGGCCCTTTCAATTATTCTTTGATTCCACTAATTTGTTACTAATTATTTTACTAATTCATTACTTTCTATGTTTATTGTTTACATTATTTTCTCTTAGCTTTTTCAGTTCAATATTTAATTTATTATGAGTCATTTTTCTTTAACAGTACAAACCTTTAGTGGTATCAGTTTTCTTCAGATAACAGTTTTGGTTGCATTCATACATGTTAGTCTGGAGTAGTATTATTATTCTTTAGTACTAAATAGTATTTAAGAGTTTATTTTCCTCTTTGACCTAACAGTTACTTAGGAGAATGGTCTTCAACTTCTAAGTGGTTGAATTCTATTTCTTTTTTCTTAAAAACTATCAGTGTACTGAATTGTGACCAGAGAAGATGACGTATACTTTCTGCTTTTTTGGAATTTAAGAAGACTCTGTAGTATAATATGTGATAAATTTTTATATTGTTTTCATGGTTCTGGAAAATAAGTTCTAGTCTCTGTAGAGTTGAGCGTTTGTTACTAGTGCTTCAATCAGATTTACTAATGACACAATTCAGACCCTCTTTATCATTATTTTTGTCTAGTTGATCTGTTGAAGATTAAGGATGGATAGGAATCCTTCTACTGTTATTACACTTATGCCATTTTATGCTTGCCTTATTAAATGTTTTTACTTTAAATACGGAAGGTTCATGGAAATAATATTTTTAATTTGAGTTGTACTCTTCATCAATATAAAATCACTCTATTTTTCTTAAATTATTTAAAACACTTACTACGGTAGATACTTTATAATAATAAGTGCTTGTTGTAACATTTTAAAATAATATAGACTTGCATAAGTGGAAGATCAAATATCCTTTGTCACTCCCAAGAATTTCATTACTCTGATGTACCATTATTAAAGGTTTGTCATATAATCTTCCAGACTTAAAAATATTCATATGTAGATATTCTTTTTTTATATTAGTTTTTATATTAGTTTCTGTAATCTACTTCTGAAATTCAGTAATGTAATATGGATATCTGTGTGATCTTTTAATAGCTACATACTGTATGAATTTACCATAATTTATTGAACGAATCCCCTTTTCAGTAAGTATTTAAGTTAGCAGTTTTTTTCTAACAATTCTTTAGACCTTGAATTCTGTTTTTGTCTGATAACAATTTAATGAAGCCCTATTCTTTATTTTCACAAGCCTGATTTTAAGCTCTCTGATCAAATGTCACCTTCTGGTAGGTACTTCCTTAAGTACTGTTGAAAAAATAGCACTCCTCTGCCCCATTCGTGATTTCCCTTCTTTCATTATTTTTCTAAATGTCATTTATCACCATCTGACACTTGTTTGTATATTTATTGTTATTGTTTGTTCCTTCCTGCCCCTCTAAACTAAAATGCAAACTCCATGAGGAGTTTTCTGTTTTGAAGTAACGAACAATTCAGTCTCTGAATTTCTATTATTTGCACGTTAACTTTCTATCTGTTTTGTTCATTACGTCATCCTCAGTGCCTAACACATAGCATCTGGCTGCAGCAAGTATGCATTTACAAAGTATGTAATGAATAAATAAATCCCTTTATTTTTAAACTTTGTCTCTTTAGTTTCTGTTATTATTTCATTAAAAATTAACAAGGTTCCAGAGTTTAGCTTTGGCCTAGTGTGTCATTCAAGCTGTGGCTCTGATCTCAAATTTTGGAAGACTAAATCACCAAATGTCAGCTCCAGTGTCATTTCTGAAATCCCCTAACTGACTGCCTGGTGGATTAATGATGAATTCAATAACGCTTCTGGCTCACTACCTTGCTGAGAGGTGTTGGATCTCAAACAGCTGACAACATAGCAAATCTGATTGAAGAAATAGTCTCAGAAAGGAAAGTCAGTAAAATGTCACGCATTGTCATTGACCATGGAGCAAGCATGTGAAGGGTCTGAATAATGTAAGTCTTACAAGATATGATGCCGTGTTCACACCCTTCGTTTGTGTGTTCAGAAAGTAATTACAGCACAAGGTAAGGGTAGCATCAAAGGATTACTGATTATAAAGTAGTGAGCCACTCATTAATCTTCTCAGTCATAGAAAAACTCCATGACATCTGGGAGATTTTGGAATTGCCTTGTCAATTAACTGTCATACAAGATGTTCAAATAGGACAGAGGAGTAGCTACTACATGTTTACAAGTTTTCTTGAGCACAGAATACCAACAAGAAGGACTTACTAACAATCACTGGGCTTCTTGCAGATGAAACAGTAACCAAGCTGATGAGCTTGAGAGCAGTATTTCTTGCATGATATCTGCTATAAAGATTCATTTCTCAAATTGTTATGCATCTAATGGCAGTAAAGTTACAAATAATAGAAATTCAGAGACTCTCTTGTTATTCTGAAAATCAATCATGGTGCGCCACTGCCACATTTCTAGACACAAGATTTAAGGGCAAATTAAATAGTAAGTTCATGCATAATATTAACAATAAAAAATAAAGGTAAGGGCTAAAACCTTGCTTCTGCTTCTGAAGATGTTCAGAAAGCATGTTTTTCAAGCAATGCACAGAGATTCTATTTGTGAGGTTGCTTCAATGAAATTGTATAGGCACCATTGACCAAAACTTCAAGTCTAGAAAGTGCAGAGGAAACAAGACTTTATTCTAATCCAGTTACTACTAAAGTGGAAGGGAAACGGGCTAACTTGGGGGCAACGTCATTTCCAGCAGTACTCTTTTCTGGTTGGTGTTGTTGGCTGCTGTCCAGTTGATTCTGACTCGTAACAACCCCATGTGACAGAGTAGCACTGACCCATAGAGTTTTCTTGGCTGTAATCTTTATGAAAGAAGATCACCAGGTCTTTCTCCAGTGGAGTTGCTGGGTGGGTGGGTTTGAACTGTCAACCTTTTAGTTAGCAGCTGAGCGCTTAACTGTTGCACCACCAGGGCTCCTTATTCTGACTAGAGCTAGTCAGAAAATATCTTCCTCTTTGGCTGATCTCAGCTGAAAGTGAGAGTCTATTTGATATTGCAAATGTGTGGTACATTGACCATGGGAAGTATCTGGTAGACAACAGAGCTGAGAAATTATTTTTCCAGCATATAATGCCAACTTTAAACATCTGAGAAATAATATTTTAAGTAATAAGATGAAAGTGATGATTCAATTTTTTTTTCCTAAGAAAATTTCAGATTTATTCTTGTCACAAGAACTTCATTCTGTGATGGTGACCTTCAGCTTTGGCTTTGACCTGATCTGAATATTGAGTTAAAACTTGGCCCTTCAGCATTGGCCAAGGTATGTATTTGTTACATTTCTATTAACTCTTAAGGAGATACGAAGAATTTTTATTAAACGTATGTAGCAGACAAGAGGTCATAATACAAAGAACATCAATCATCTACCACCAGACTTAAGAAAAAGAACAACACCATTATTATTAAGTCCCTTGTGTACCCTCTTTCATACATCTTTTTTCCTTAGAAGTGTCTACTCTTCTGAATCTTGCATTGATCAGTTCCTTACTTTTATTTAGAGCTTTACCACATGTTTGCATCTATGAACAATATATTTTTAGTTCTGCATGTTTTGAATATTATATAGTTAGAATCATACTTATTTGTTTTCTGTAACCAATATTACAAACAGAAGAAAACCAGGACAGGAGGCAGCGTAGCAGCATGGAGAGATTATGGGTTTCAGACTAAGACAGACTTGGATTTTAGTCTCTCTCCACCATTTAATAACTATGGGCTGGTTAGGAGAGTGATTAATTAATGTAAGTTGGCTTCTTTCCTTCTTTTGTTAAGTTAATAGATCTGTATCTATCTAAACTGCACAACTGCCTTGATGCTCCTTGTATTAACTAGTGGACAGAACAGTTCTTTCTTTCTTTTTTTTCTATGTAAAGATTACTGTAAATTTCTGAGATTTATCCATGTTGCAAAATTCATTTTCACTGCACTATAGTATTTAACACTTTATTTATTCATTCTACTTTTAATGGACATGTGTTGCTTCCAGTTTATTTTTATTTTACTTTTATACGCAATGCTGTTATGAACATTCTTATGTCATGGCTCCTGATGCATAGATTCAAAAGTTTTTCTAATGGGGCTTGGGGAGGGGGAATGGTACAAGTAATGGGGAAGTGTCAGGTTAGAAGTCAAGTTTAATTTTTCCTCACATGGATATCTGATTGTCTCATCCATCCTCTCCCCACTCCTATGAGTACCAAATCTATAATATACCAAATGCTCAAGTAGGAATGGGCTTGTGTCTAGTCTCTCTATATTGTTTCATTAGTATCTTTGGGCATTGAGACATAAATACAATGCTGAGTCTTCCAGTCAATGGGCATAGTATATATCTCCATTTATTTACCTGTTGCTGTCCAGTTGATTCCGACTCACGTGACCTCACTTGTTACAGAATAGAACCAAGATCCATAGGGTTTTTTTGGCTGTAATCTTTGTTGTTGTTGTTAGGTGCCATCCAGTTGGTTCCGACTCATAGTGACCCTATGTACTACAGAATGAGATACTGCCTGGTTCTATACCATCCTCACGATCATTGTTATGCTTGAGCCCATTGTTGCAGCCACTGTGTCAGTCCATCTCATTGAGGGTCTTCCTCTTTTTGACTGGCCCTCTACTTTACCAAGCGTGATTTCCTCTCCAGGGGACTGATCCTGATTACATGTCCAAAGTATGTGAGACCTAGGCTCGCCATTCTTGCTTCTAAGGAGCATTCTGGTCATTCTTTTTCCGAGACAGATTTGTTGGTTCTTTTGGCAGTCCATGGTATATTCAATATTCTTCACCAACACCACAGTTTAAAGGAGTCAATTCTTCCGTCTTCCTTATTCATTGTCCAGCTTTTGCATGCATATGAGGGGATTGAAAACACCATGGCTTGGGTCAGGCGCATCTTAGTCTTAAGGTGACAGATCTTTGATTTTCAACACTTTAAAGAGGTCTTTTACAGTAGATTTGCCCAGTGCAATGCATCTTTTGATTTCTTGACTATTGCTTCCATGGGTGTTGATTGCGGATCCAAGTAAAATGAAATCCTTGACAACTTCAATCTTTTCTCCATTTATCATGATGTTGCTTATTGGTCCAGTTGTGAGGATTTTTGTTCTCTTTATGTTGGGGTGTAATCCATACTGAAGGCTGTGGTCTTTGATCTTCAGCAGTAAGTGCTTCAAGTCCTCTTCATTTTCAGCAAGCAAGGTTGTGTCATCTGCATAATGCAGGTTGTTAATGAGTTTTCCTCCAGTCCTGATGCCCCATTCTTCTTCTTATAGTTTCTCATATTATTTGTTCAGCATACAGATTGAATAGGTATGGTGAAAGGATACCCTGACGCACACTTTTCCTGACTTTAAACTACTCAGTATCTCTAGTTTTGTTCGAACAACTGCCTCTTGATCTATGTATAGGTTCTTCAAGAGCACAATTAAGTTTCTGGAATTCCCATTTTCACAATGTTATCCATACTTTGTTATCATCCACACAGTCGAATGCCTTTGCATAATCAATAAAATACAGGTAAACATCTTTCTGGTATTCTCTGCTTTCAGCCAAGATCCATCTGACATCAGCAATGAAAGCCCTGGTTTCATGTCCTCTTATGACTCCGGCTTGAATTTCTGGCAGTTCCCTGTCAATATACTGCTGCAGCTGCTTTTGAATGATCTTCATAAAATTTTACTTGTGTGTGATATTAATGACATTGTTTAATAATTTCCACATCCAGTTGGATTACTTTCCTTGGGAATAAGCATAAATATGGATCTCTTCCAGTCAGTTGGCCAGGTAGCTGTCTTCCAAATTTCTTGGCATAGATGAGTGAACACTTCCAGTGCTGCATCCATTTGTTGAAACATCTCAGTTGGTATTCCACCAATTCCTGGAGCCTTGTTTTTTGCCAATGACTTCAGTGCAGCTTGGACTTCTTCCTTCAGTACCATTGGTTCCTGATCATAGGCTAGCTCCTGATCAACCAATTCTGTGTGGTATAATGACTTTGTGTATTCCTTCAATCTTCCTTTAATGCTTACTGTGTTGTTTGATATTTTCCATGTAGAATCCTTCAGTATTGCAACTTGAGGCTTGATTTTTTTTCTTCAGTTCTTTCAGCTTGAGAAATGCTGAGAGTGTTCTTCTCTTTTGGTTGTCTAACTCCAGGTCTTTGCACATGTCATTACAATACTTTAGTTTGTCTTCTTGAGTTGCTCTTTGAAATCTTCAATTCAGCTCTTATATTTTATCATTTCTTCCTTTCACTTTAGCTACTCGACATTCGAGAGCAAATTTCAGAGTCTCTTCTGACATTCATTTTGGTTGTTTCTTTCTTTCTTGACTTTTTGCTTTCTTCATGTATGATGTCCTTGATGTCATTCCCCAACTCATCGGATCTTTAGTCATAATGTTCAACACGTCCAATCTATTCTTGAGGTGGTCTCTAAATTCAAGTGCGATATGCTCAAGGTTGTACTTTGGCTCTTCTGGACTTATTCTAATTTTCTTCAGTTTCAACTTGAACTTGCATATGAGTAGCTGATGGTCTGTTCCACAGTCAGCACCTGGCCTTGTTCTTACTGATGATATTGAGCTTTGCCATTGTTTCTTTCCACAGATGTACTCAATTTGATTCCTGTGTATTCCGTCTAGCTAGGTCCACGTGTATAGTTGCTGTTTATGTTGGTGAAAAAAGGTATTTGCAATGAAGTCACTGGTCTTGCAAAATTCTATCATGTGCTCTCCAGCATTGTTTCTGTCACCAAGGCCATATTTTCCAACTACCAATCCTTCTTCGTTTTCAGCTTCCGAATTCCAATCACCAGCAATTATCAACGCATCCTGATTGCCTGTTTGATCAATTTCAGATGAAGAAGTTGGTAAAAAATCTTCAACTTCTTCATCTTTTGCCTTAGTGGTTGGTGTGTAAATTTGAATAATAGTCATATTAACTGATTTTCCTTGTAGGCTGTTTTAGTCATCTAGTGCTGCTCTAACAGAGGTACCACAAGTGGGTGGTTTTTACGAAGAGAAGTTTATTTCCTCACAGTCAAAGTAGGCTAAAAGTCCAAATTCAGGGTGTCAGCTCCAGGGGAAGCCTTTTTCTCTCTGTTGGCCTTCTCTTCGGTGTTCTCCTGGACTAGGAGCTTCTTTGCGCAGGAACCCGGGTCCAAAGGAAGCGCTCTGCTCCGGGCACAGCTTTCTTGACGGTATGAGGTCCCCAACTCTCTTCTTGCTTCCCTTTCCTTTTATCTCTTGAGAGATAAAAGGTGGTGCAGGCTACACCCCGGGGACACTCCCTTTACATTGGATCAGGGATGCGACCTAGGTAAGGGTGGTGTTACAATCCCACCCTAATCCTCCTTAACATAAAATTACAATCACAAAATGGAGGCCAACCACACAATTCTGGGAATCATGGCCCAGTCAAATTGATACACACATTTTTGGGGGGACATAATTCAATCCGTGACATTCCACCCTTTGGCCCCCCAAAAATCATATCCTTGCAACATGGAAAACAAATTCACCCCATCATATCATAGCAAAAGTCTTAACTCCAAGTCCAAAATCCAAAAATTCCTCTTCATCTGTGAAATCTAGAATAAAAGTTATCTGCTTCCAAAGGTAAAATGGCAGAACAGGCATAAGCTAGACATTTCCATTACAAATGGGAGAAACTAGAGGAAAAGAAGTGATAACAGGCACTAAGCAAGTCAGCAGAACACATTACATTAGCCCTCAAGGCTTTGAAAATAAACCTCTGTTCTCTGAGACAATTTACGCAATGGCCCTGCCCTCCAGACTCCAGGTATTGGCCACAGTCTCTGGATTTTGAGTGGAGGCCCCTTGGCCCTGGGCTTCAGCTCTGCCTTCCAGGTCCACTG
Organism: Dugong dugon; assembly: GCA_030035585.1. NCBI lineage: Eukaryota > Metazoa > Chordata > Mammalia > Sirenia > Dugongidae > Dugong > Dugong dugon. The sequence continues at coordinate 52,367,415 of CM057463.1, forward strand.
GGACAGCAACTCTGCTCCCTTGGCTTTAGGCGCACCATTCTCCCAGTCCATCTGAGTGGCAACTCCACCCTTAGAAGCACCAGAGACCATTGCTCCACCCTTTGAAACCCCTGAGGTCATGGCCATACCTTTTGAGACTGAGGCAGCTCGGCTTCTTGTGTCCCTTGTCTCTTCAGCTTCTGCTTCTGTTTCCTGTGGTCTCTTGGCCCTCGGGCCTCATGCCCACATCTCCCCTGCTGGGGCAAGTGTTCCAAAGCTCTGTAGCTCCACCGATAAATGCCTGGAGGCACCCAACTCCACCAGAAGCCTCCCACGCACGGGCACGCAGCTCTGTCACTCCGTGGGTCGGCTTTAGTGCCATCTCACACTGGTCTCCTGGTTCTGCTGCTGTAGGTTCTCTGCTGCTGCTGGTCCTCCGTCACTGCTGCACGTCTATCCATTCACAGTTTTAAAACTGCTTCCACATTTTAGGTATCTGTTAGAACAGCACCCCACTCTCTCAGTACCAAATTCTGTCTTAGACATAATTCAATCCATGACATAGGAGTATGGATATTATCCTATCACAGACAGCGTTGTACTTCAGGATAGATCTTGAAATGTTCTTTTTGATGATAAATGCAACATCATTCCTCTTCAAGTTGTTATTCCCAGCATAGTAGACCATGTGATTGTCCAATTCAAAATGGCCAACACTAGTCCATTTCAGTTTACTAATGTGTAGGATATTGATGTTTATGAGTTCCATTTCATTTTTGAAGATTTCCAGTTTTCCTAGATTTATACTTTGTACATTTTACATTCTGATTATTAATGGATGCTTGCAGCTGTTTCTTCTCATTTTGTGTTTGTGCCACATCAGCAGATGAAGGTCCGGAAAGCTTGACTCCATCCACGTCATTAAGGTCAATTCTACTTTGAGAAGGCAGCTCTTCCCCAGTTGTATTTTGATTGCCTTCCAACTTGAGGGTCTTGTCTTCCGGCACTATATCAGACAATGTTTTGCTGCTGTTCATAAGGTCTTCACTGACTAATTCTTTTCAGAAGTAGACCACTGGGTCCTTCTTCCTAGTCTGTCTTACTCTGGAAGCTCAGCTGAAATCTGTCCACCATAGGTGACCCTGCTGGTATTTGAATACTTGTGGCATGTCTTCCAGTATCACAGCAAGAAGCAAACCCCCACAGTATGACAAACTGACAGATGCGTGGGGGGCGTAATCTTTATGAAAGCACATCTCCAGACCTTTCTTCTGTGGCATTACTGGGCGGCTTTGAACTGCCAACCTTTCAGTTAGTAGTCAAGAGCAAATTGTTTTGACCACCTAGGGACCTTCTGCATTTGTTTAGACCTTCCATTATGTCTCTCAGTGAATTTTTATAAGTTTGCCCATCAGAGATCTTGTACATTATGTCCCACTGGCCCTATGAATCTGTCAAAAGTGCTACTCAAACTCTCAACATGCCACACATATTTGGATTTCTGTTTTCTTGCAGATCTTGACCTAGTAATTCCATACTCTTTGAAGTTTTTTAATGTTTTAAGGAACATCATATTTTATATTAGTTTCCTTCAGTAACGCAGTTGTCCCAAATTACCCAGTCTGCCACCACTGGGAGGAAGTCCCAAATTTTCATTATATTTGTGTCATCCAGATCTTTCCACTTGATCTCTTCCTCCTTTTCCCTCTTTTTAAAATGTTTTATCTCTTCTTCACTTGGCTTCACTTTATCCTTTGCTTCCTTCTTCTTGTTTACTTCAAATTTCTTTTAGCTTCTCTGATGGTCTCTCTTTTTTCCTTTTCTTTGTATTTATAATTCAAATTATAGCATGTTTTATGTTCAAGACAAACAGGAATGAGCTTGGAAGCTAAGAGCATTAACACATCCCACAAAATGAAACAACCCTACAATCCTACCTGAATTCAGCAATAAAGCACATTTACTTATCCGAGATATGTGTGCATGAGTCAGGCAAAAACTCACAGAGGAAACCAGGAGGTAGTGTGGCAGGTGGAGAGAATATAGGCTTCAGATTAAGACAAACTTGGACTTTAGTCCCTCTTTATCACTTAATAGTTATTGGTAGGTTTAAGGACAGTGATTAATTAATGTAACTTGACCTCTTTCCTGCTTTCTGTTGGGTTAATAGATCTGTATTTTGTCCATCTAAACTGAATGACTGCCTTGATGTTCCTTGTATTAACCAGTGGACAGAAGAGTTCAATTTTTTTTTTTTAAAGTAAAGATCACTGTAGATACTTTATTTGAAGTTCCAACAGGTAAATATTATGGACTGTCAGATGTTTCAAGTCCTTTGAATTACTTAGAATCTGAATTGTCCAGCTTGCTGGATTGGCCAGTGGCACCACTTACCTAATTAAGTAAATGTATGTCCTTTGGTATTTCTTTGGCTGAAGCTAGAAAGAAGAGTAATGGTTTTGATGTAGTAGACTTCTGGGAGAAGCCACTGAAGATTAATGAAGATTTAAAGTAGGGAGGAGGAGAGAGTTTTTGAGCTATTAATATTTCCGGAATTGAAAATGAATATAGCCCTTGCCAGAGAGGTGTATCTCAATTTACACAAAAGATTAATTTCTGAAAATTTGTATATGCATTAAATTTTAATAAATGTAATCACATTAGAATTTCCCAAAGGGTCTTAGTACATAATGAAACCTGGTTGTGAATCCTTTTGTAAAGTGAAGAATGTTCTTCTTTTTTTGCTTTTATTGAAACAAATGTTATATGAGCTTCAAATGTTAAATATTAAAAGTATACTTGGAGTATAAAAAAATTATTTATTTATCAAGGAACAGATTTTTCTAAAATAGAGCAGGATAAAAAGTAGCATATTGTCACCTACTTAAATTATCACATGTACTTTTCTAAGGAGTATATTTTAAGTTTATATTTTAGCAGATCAGGTATTTAGGTTTTTTCCCTCCCTCTCTTCTTTATTCCTTTCCTCCCTGCCTCTCTTCCTCCTTCTCTCTCTCTCCCCACAAAGTCGTATTTGTTTTTTGAAGCTGAGAACTTCTAGATTTTGCTTCTTTCACTTGTACAACCTGTACATGTAGTTCCATGTACTAACGGCTATACAAAAAACTCAGATGCCATTATATTCTTGATTTTAGCCCAGGGAGACCCATATCAGGTTTCTAACCTACAGAGCTGTAAGATAATAAATTTGTGTTGTTTTAAGCCACTAAGTTTGTGGTAATTTGTTATGGAAGCAATAGGAAACTAACACAAATTTCTAATACTAATATGAACAAATCAATCTTAGAAGCAATAAAACTGGAATGCTCCTTAGAAGAGAAGATGGTGAAACTTCTTCTTGCTTACTTTGAACACATCATCAGGAAAGACCAATTACTGAAAAAGGATATTATGTTTGGTAGAGGGTCAGCAAAAATGAGAGAAACCCTCAATGAGATGGATTGACACAATAGCCACAACAATGGGCTCAAAAATATAAAAAATCATGAAGATGGCACAGAACCAGGCAACATGTTTTTCTGTTATATATAAGGTTGGTATGAGTTGAAGCCAACTGAACAGCAACTAACAACAATGACACAGATTTCTTCACAGTGAAAGAAAACTCTTTACTAAATGCAATTTGAATCATAGACTTGGGTAGGCTCTTGGATGAGGAGCCCTGGTGGTGCAGTGGTTAAGTGCTCAACTGCTAACCAAAAGGTTGGTGGTTCAAATCCACCAGTGGCTCTGCAGGAGAAAGATGCAGCAGTGCTTCCATAAAGATTACAGCTTTGGAAATCCTATAGGGCAGTTGTACTCTGCTATATAGTGTCACTATGAGTTGGAACTGACTCGACAGCAATGGTTTTGAGTTTTTTTTGTTGTTGTTGGAGGATTTCCTGAAAAAGTTAGCAATGGAGATTGCCAAGCTCTGGAGGTGGTTTGTTCCGTTGTTGGATGGTTGGGACTGTCAGAGGTCTTTTCCTACAGCAAACAGTAATGAACGCCCCTGTAGCTTTCCTCCTTTAGTTCTGGTTTTGCTTTCTAGGATTGGACAGAAATTGTCCATGTATCTTATCCATAAAAGACAGTCTTTTAGATCTTCGAAGATTTAACTATGATCCCTTAAAGGCTTCTCTTTTTCTGATAGATATCCTTATGCTCTTCTTGTGGGTTATTACACAGTATCGCTCTCCCCAGGCATTCTCTGATAACTAAGACTGCAACAAACACTGCAGATACAATAGAAAGCCTCCAGAAGTTGAATTACCTATTTCATTCTGGCTATCTTCACCTTCTTGGTCTGTTTCCTTGGACATAATTGTGCTTGGAAGTGAGATAAAGCAGGAGGTAAAATGGATTGAGGAATGCAAAAGAAAGAGCATGAGCTGTGTAGTCAGAGACCTGGGTTTGAATCCTGACTTTACTTCTTACTGCCTTGGATTACAGATTAGTTATTTAGCCTCTCATGAACCTCAGTTTTCACACCTGGAAAATGGTGGAGAACAATTCTTAATAAAGGACTGTGCTGAGGATTAAATGAGATGGCCTATGTAATTGCAAAATGTAGTCCCTGGCACAGTTTAGTATCTCTTCTCTCCTGCTTCTCCCATCACTTCCACTTTGTTCCTCCTTTATCTTACATAATTACAAACAAAACAAAACAAACAAAAAACAACCCAGTTGCCGTCAGGTTGATTCCTACTCATGGCGACCCTATGTGTATCAGAGTAGTGCTGTGCTCCATGGGGTTTTCAAAGGTTGCTTTTTCTGAAGTAGATTTCCAGGCCTTTCTTCTGACCTTACACAATTAGGAAGCAATAAAAAATTGAGCTGCCTCAGACCACCTTCACTGTGGGCTGGAGCAATAGCAGACTTCGTCAGGGTGGCAGGGCTTGGACTGAACCCTAGAAGTTGGATGGGCGTAGGTTGAGTAACAAGAATGAAAGGAAGATTTGTTCTCTGACTTTGAAAGTGATGTTCATTCTCAAGCCTTCTAAATATGAAGACAAAGTCGCCAGCATTTCATGTAGGAAGGAACTTTGTGTTTCATTAGTTTTGAAAACCTAGCTTCAAGGAGGTAGGACATGGTTTGACTGCTGTGATGAGACAAACAGGGAAAAAAATCGCTCATGTTTAAATTGTTCAGAGCCTGAGCAAGAACTTCATAGCGTATTTATAAACCCAAATAATTCAATTTTAAACTCTTCTTGGGGCAAAGTTTTTTGTTTTTTTAAATTCATGTAGTAAGTCTGGTTTGGGGTAGTTAAGACCAGACCACCAGTGGTACCAAATCACCAGAATTGTGGAAAATCAGAATATTCATAGTACCCCTGAAATGTGGATCTTGGGAAAGTTCTAGGTTGTTAAGAGAGGCTAGACTCTATAAGTGTATCAAGGTTTAGTTTCTGTCTGAGTTCTCCCAGAAGCCATGCTTTTTATATAGCTTGGCAAGCAACTATTTCAGTCTTTTTTCCCCATGAAATCATAATCTGGGACATCATTTTGGAAGGCATACCAGCAGCTATTCTTTGGCTTACTCTGCCTCCACTAGTTTTATTTTTAACCCTGTATATTTCTAAACCCCTTAATCATGAAATCTCATTTTCTTTTATTAGGAGGGATTTAGTCACAAGGCTATTCAGACCTACACAGCATTCTTAATACACATTACGGAATGCTGAGTGGTCCTGCAAGCATTAAGAAATGCTTTTTGGTACAAGATACACAAAATATGTAGAAAATGGAGAAGCTCATGCTTGTGCTCATAATTTGATGCATCATTCAGTTTGAGAAATTCTAAAGAAATTCTTTTGAAATAACAGTGGCAACAATGGGACTACAATTAACCTCTTACTAGGTACCAGGTAATGTCTTAGGTGCTAAAGCTAGAAAAATGACAAAGGTAGGCAAGGTCTCTGTCCTTATGAAATTATGTTCCAGAGTGGGAGACCACCCCCTCCAACACCATGAGTCAATAGATAAATAAGTGAATTAACTACAAATTATGTAAATATTGTAATGAAAACAAACAAAAGAGATAGAGGTTGAGATTAGTGGGCTGTGGTTGAGGGCACCTAATTATAATAGGGTGGACAAAAAAGGCTTCACTGAAGATGTAACATTTCAGCTAAAATCTACAGATGAGAATGAGTTACCTTTCAAAGTGTGAGTAAGAGTACCCATGGCAGAGGAAATAGCACGTCCAAAGGCCCTGAGGCAGGAAAGAATGTGACATATTCAAGAAACCGAAAGAAAGCCACTTTAAGTGAAGAAGGAAAAATTAAGTTGGAGAGATTCCATCAGGTCAGGGCTATTTGTTCTGATTCTATCCCCCAAAACAAATACTACATCACTTTCTTTCCACCCATCTGTTACTTCCACATTTTCTCAACACTTGCCAAGTCATGGGGATAAAAGCATCAACCTGCTGTAAATACTGTCAGTTTGCCTGGTTTCTGTTTCTGTCGCCCCAGGGCTGACAGTGGAACTTTTATCTATAAAGTTAGCTTCATCTCAAAACCTTGAACCAGTCTTGATTTTAGGTAGCAGAGTTTCAAGAAGCAATTGTTCAGGACTTGGGACTTGGTCACATGCTATGTCCATTGATGGTCTGGCTCCAGTTTATGCCTCTGCTCTAATAAATAGCTTCTACCTTCTCTTGAAGACCTGGTCCCAATCAGTTCTCACAAATTCATTTGTTCATTTATTCAGTTTTTATTGAGGAAGTGACTACAGACCATCACTGTCTTAGGCCCTGAGGAGATAAAAATAAATGAGTATCTCCTTCCTCTAGGCACCTGTGGGAGGCAGACAATGTGGTACATGCAGTGACAGTGACAAGCACAGAGAGAACAGGGAAGGTGCCCCTCAGCCAGTTTGTGGGGTTCAGGGAAAGCCTCTTAAAAGAAAGTAAAGAAAGATAAGTATACTTAACCAAGTGCAGATGATAAGGCAGATGGGTAGGGTGGAGGGTGGGGCAGGCCCTTCTAGGCAGGAAAGATTGGAGGAACTAAGGAGGCAAGAAGTAGCATGCAAAAAAAAAAAAAAAAAAAGAAGAAGAAGAAGAAAGACCCGTACCTCACTCATATACAAGAACTAACTCAAAATGGATCAAAGACCTAAATGTATGATCTAAAATCGTAAAACTCTCAGAAGGAAATGTCAGGGAACTACTTCCAGACCTAGTCCTCAATGACAGATTCTTAGATATGACACCAAAGGCACGGGCAACAGAAGACAAAATAGATAAATGAAATTTTATCAAAATTAAATACTTCTGTACATCAAAGGCATTGTTAACAAAGTGAAGAGACAACCTACAGAATGGGAGAAAACTTTGGAAACTATATAGATGAGGGTCTAATATCCAGAATATATAAATTACTCCTACAATTTAACACGAAAAAGGTAAAAATGGGCAAAGGATCTGAATAGATATTTCACCAGAGAGGATATTCGAATGGCCAACAGATACATAAAAAGATGCTCAAAGTCATTAGCCATCAGAGAGATGCAAATCAAAACCACAGTGAGATACTACCTCCCGTCTGCTAGGATGACTAAGATAAAAAAAAAAAAAAGGAAAATAATAAGTGTTGGTGAGGATGTGGGGAAATTGGGGCCCTTATGCTTTGCTGATGGGATTGAAGAATGGTACAGCCATTGTGGAAAATGGTGTGGTGGTTTCTCAAAAAACTAAAAATAGAACTATCATATGACCCAGCAAACGCAACCCAGGGGACTTGAAGGACACTGAAGCACTATTCACAATAGTCAAAAGGGGGAAACAACTTAAATGTCCATCAACGGATGAATAGATGAACAAAATGTGTACATACTTGCAGTGGAATACTCTACAGCCAGAAAGAGAAATGAAGTCCTGATGCGTGCTACAACACGAACCTTGAAAACATTATGCTGAGTGAAATAAGTCAATCACAAAAGGACAAATACGGTTTATGATCTCACTTATATAAGATGACAAGAATAGGCAAATACATAAAGACCAAAGTCTACTGGTGGTTACTGGGGACAGGAATGTAGGGGAAGAAGGGGAGACATTGTTTAGGAAGCAGTGAGTTTCTGTTTGTGGTGATAGGAAACTTGGCACAGATTAAGGGTAAGAGTTGCACAGCCTATTAAGGCAACTGATATCACTAAGTTGTACATTGAGAAAAGGTTGAATTAAAAAACACTGTGTAATACACATTTAAAAAAAGAAAAAGAAAAAGAAAAGCTGCTGATGCTGCTCATGTATGACCAAATACCTCATGGGATTTGTTTCCTTAGTTTGGAGATTTAAGGTCATGAACTCATGGGGTATCTCAATCAGTTGGCCTAATACTGTTTTTCAGTGCTTCTGTTCTACCTCCTAGTTCATTGCATAGTGCCTGGGGTCTTAAAAGCTTGCAAATGGCCATCCAAGCTATAACAACAGGTCTCCATTCATCTGGAATAGCAGAGGAAGGAGAACCAGGAATCAGAGGAGGAAATTTTTCAACATGAATATCTGCCACTGCCATGAGACCAGAAGAACTGGACGGTGCCTTATACCATTACTGAATGATTTGATCTAAGATTCTATAGAAGAATCCTGATCAAAATTTTGCGGGAAGCAAAATAGAATGTCAAGTTCTCAGTGGAATCCAGACTTTCTAGAGCCATTGAGGCTGGACAAACACCAAACACTTATTGCCCTGAGGTTATCTTCAAACCTTAAATCTCAAACCAAATCTTTTCCTAGAAGTCTGCTTAGAACAAAACCACAGTTTAGCTTGATTAGTAAAGTATGCTGCCTTGAGCATTGAGCTGTTTCAAAGATTTGTCTGTATGAGATTAAATTGACAACAGCATCTTCAAAGATTAGATGAGAAGCTTGGGGGGCAGAGAGTTTATGTTAATGATGGTGGAATAAGTTGGAAAAGGATAGCAAGAATGGTTACACAATTTGAAGAATGTAACCAATGTCACTGAATTGAACATGAAGAGCTGTTGAAATGGTGTATCCTTTGCTGCATATATTTTCACAAAAAAAAAAAAAAAAGCAGCAGCGGCAGCATGGTGTAAGTGAAAAACTCTAAGCAGTAACTGGATACTTGTCACATCTCCATCGCTCCAGGATTTGGGCTTACCTTACCTATCCCAGACATCTTCCAAGTTGTGCATCTGAAGGCAGACCCTCCTACCTGTGCATGGACTTTCTTCATGCAGACTTCTTGGCTTTCTGAGCCTATTCTGAGATCCCTCCTTGTAGTATTCTGGCCATTATTCAGACACTAGTGACCTTATGAACTCCCTGAGTGGTGCAAATGATTAATGTGTTCTGCTGCTAATTGAAAGGTTTGAGTCCACCCAGAGGTACCTTCAAAGAAAGATCTGGTGATCTACTTTCAAAAAATCAGCCACTGAAAATCCTATGCACCACAGTTATACTCTGACATACATGGGGTCGTCATGAGTCGTAGTCAACTCGACGTTAACTGGTTGCTTAGTGGCCTTATGCCAATTTGGGGGGATTGGTTATTTGTTGCAACCACTTCTGATACTGCACTGCTCTTCTGCTCTGCACTGAGGCGGGTGCTTTCTGACTCCTTGAATGTTCTATCCTCTTTGTCCTATTTACTAGGTCATCTGGGAGTTGAGTCAGAGGAGCCCTGACCCTGATTCCAACACAGAGGAACGTTTTCCTTGGCTCTTTGTGGTGGGAAGAGAACAGCTTGTTGACAGAGGGCTTCCATTATCCTCCTTTATTCTCTGCTCTTGCATGGAGCTATATCCTTTGAGGGATGATGTGAAGAAGAATGAAAGACAAGGAAGACATGAGCAGTTTGGCAGCTATGGAGATATCTCTGCCTTTAGGAACAAGAAAAGGTTATTGTCAGAAGCTAAGGAAAGACTTGGAGTCTCTAAAGTCCGGGATTAAAATTAAGAGTACTGCCTACCCTTTCCACCAACAAAAAACAACAATAATAAACAAATTACCCTTGGGGCATGGCCAGCTGAGACTAGTATAGAGATACAGAGAGAAGAGGAATCCCTAGGACAGCGCTGTAGCAATTGAATTACATTCTTTGATTCCCAGAAAGGCTCAGGCAAGAGATCTTGGAGAAATGTCTGGAATAATCATTCTGAAGGCAGCCAGGGAGAGAAGAGCTATGACCTCCTGAGAAAAGTAGACTTTTCAGGTAGATTTCAGTGACTGCAGACATTTTATCCTCCCTCATCCATTTATTTATTCATTCATTCACTCATTAGTTCATTTATCAAAAATTTATTGATTAACTTTTGTGTCAGGGACTATGCTAGGTTCTGAGGATATATCTGTTAAAAGAGTAAGTATCTTGACCTCACAGAGCTGACAGAGTGGTGTGTGCATGTGTGTATGCATGCGTGCGTGTGCTGAGAGGAACAGATATTTTAAAAGGCAATAATATAAAATATTAATAATACTATTAATGTTAGTGATAAAAAGCAATGTAATAAATGCCACAATACAAGCCATGCAAGATTCTTTGGGTGCCTATAGCTTGGGCAATCAACCTACTCCAGGAGTCAGAGAAAGCTTCCTAGAGCAAATGATTTTTAAACTGAGACGAGATAGCAATGTAGGAATAGGGAAGAGTGGGCAGGGAGAATATTCCAAACAGCAGGAGCAGCACGTGTCAAGGCTAGAATGAAAGGACATGATTCTTGAAGGAGAAATGTGGATCATCCTAGGCATTATAGTTTATGATAAAGAACATGATGTACAGGTATTTTTTATCTGCTCTGAGGATAGACTAAGCCTTAGGTTGGTGGAGGAAATACTTCTGGTGTCCACATCAAAGACCCTCAGCTGATTTTAACCTCAGCTGCTGAGGATGTATCTGTATGAACTCACTCACATTAATTGGGGCTGCTGGAATCCCACCTCAAGCTCTCAACTTGTGATTTTCCTCATTCTGCTCCAGGGCCTTCACTAGTTGCAGCAGGAGTTTCCTGGACTCAATGCAAGGGAGTTAGTGCCCCTGGGGACCAATTCTGCCACTGGGGCCTAAACCAAACCAAACCCATTACCCTCAATTCTAATTCTGACTCACAGTGACCCTACAGGACAGAGTAGAACTGCCCATAGGGTTTCCAAGGCTGTAAATCTTTACAGAAGCAGACTGCCACATCTTTCTCCCGAGGAGTGACTAGTGGGTTCAAACTGCCAACCTTTCGGTTAGCAGCTGAGCTCTTAACCACTGAGCCACCAGGGCTCCCTAGAAGGGGTAAATAAATGCTTTACCATCTTTCAGGTGGTCCTTTCTGGGCAGTGTGTGTACCTTCGCAGGAGTCCAGGTAGAACTGAGCCCCAGTTGCTCACAGCAGGAGGAGCCCCAGAGGCACAGTGGTTAAGCGCTCGGCTGCTAACTGAAAGGTCAGAGATTCAAACCTGCCGGCAGTTCTGTGAGAGATAGACGTGGCAGTCTGCTTAAGACTTACTGCCTTGAAAAACCTATGAGGCACTTTTACTCTGTCCTACAGGGTTGCTATGAGTTGAAATTGACTCAATGACAATGGCTTTGGTTTTGCTCAGAGCAGTGACCTTGATAATGAACCTTTACTTTGGCTTTCCCTCTTTCATTGAATGTCCCCCACCCCTACCCTCACCCCCTCCATCCCTGCTTCCTGAGATCACCTTCCAAATAAACCACCTGTACCCAAGTCCTTGTCTCTGGTTGTGCATTTGGGGAAACCCAAACTTAAACAGTTGGATCATCTGTTCCAACTATCCCAGTTAAGTGGAACTTTCTTTAACTGTTAATTGGATTCTCCTTTCGTCAAATGTTGTATCGTGTGTTCCTCAAGTACTTGTGATGTTGTCTTCTCTAAGGAACGCTCTGCTTATCAATCCCATTTTCACAGGAGGGTGAAGCTGGGACTCAGCCCACCTCAAGTTTAGCCCAGGATTAAAGCTCAGGATTTCTGATTTCAAATTACGTACTTTCTAGACTGTTCTATTTTGAAGCATGCGTACTTCTTAAGGGAAAGACTAATTCTGTCTATCCACTCCTTGAGTTTGAGTCTATATCTTTTGCCAAAAGTCACCCCCTCGATGGAATAATCCAGTCAAATGCGAAGCATTTTCAAATTAAAATGTTATTTAATCCTGATCCATGATGTTTTGGTCAGCTGCTAACCAAAAACAGGAGTGCAAATCTACCAACTCCTCTTTGGAAACCTTATGGGGCAGTTCTACTCTGTGCTATAGGGTTGCTGTGAGTTGGAATCAACTTGTTGGCAATTGGTTATATGCAAAAAACACCCCAGTATGTTTTAGGGAACTCTGAACAAGAGAATCCAAATCATTTAGTCCCAGAGATGTGGGTTTCCATGAAAAACTTGGTGTCCTGAGGTACATAGTCATTGACTACCATTGCAGAATAAGACTCAGCAGTGGGGTAACATGTCTAATACATCCTGCCCCAGTTTAAAGGGAAGCTCTAGATTTCAGCCACCACCTGTCTATCAGTTTGTTGTACTGTGGTGACTTGCATGTTGCTGTCATCCTGGAAGCTATTACACTAGTATTTCAAATACCATCAGGGTAACCCATAGTTGACAGGTTTCATCAGAGCTTCCAGTCTAAGACAGTCTAGGAAGAAAAGCCTGGTGATCTACTTCTGAAAATTAGGCAATGAAAATCCTATGAATCACAACAGAACATTGTCCTATTCAGCGCTGGAAGATGAGTCCCCCAGGTTGGAAGGCACTACAATAGCTACTACAATGGTGTCTTAGTCATCTAGCGCTGCTATAACAGAAATACCACAAGTGGATGGCTTCAACAAAGAAAAATTTATTCTCTCACAGTCTATGAGGCTAGAAGTCTGAATTCAGGCTGTCAGCTATAGAGGAAGCCTTTCTTTGTTGTCTCTGGAGGAAGGTCCTCATCGTCATCAGTCTTCCTTGGTCTGGGAGCATCTCAGTGCAGGAACTTCAGGTCCAAAGGATGTGCTCTGCTCCTGGCACTGCTTTCTTGGTAGTATGAGGTTCCCATGTGTCTCTGCTTGCTTCTTTCTTTTATATCTGAGAAGAGATTGGCTTAAGACACCATCCAATCTTGTATACCTCATCAGTATAACTGCCACTAATCCATCTTATTAGATCATAGTGATTGAATTAACAACACATAAGGAAATCACATCAGATTACAGAATGGTACACAATCATACAATACTGGGAATCATGACCCAGCCAAGTTGATACACACATTTTCTGGGGGGCATAATTCAATCCATGACAAGTGGACTCTAGCGTACTGATAATAATGAAGATGGTGCAGGACCAGGCAACATTTTGTTTTGTGTACATGGGGTTGCCATGAATTGGAACCAGCTTGATGGCAACTAACAACAACAACAACAAGGTTTCAGATAGGTCTTTCAGCTTATGTTTTGCAGGAGTAATGCCACCATGTTGAAAACATGCTAAGCTCATTGCTGGGCTGATTGCCATTTGACTGGGTCTGAGTGGTCCAAACAAACAAAAAAACCAAACTTACTGCTGTTGAGTCAGTTCTGACTCCGGTGTCTCTCAAATTCTCATCAGCAGCACAGCAGTGAGATTCTCAGGGTCTGCTCTCTCCTCTCTCGAGGCTGACTTAACTGCCCTGCTTGTACTGAAAGAAAAGAAAATACACTGGCCTAACAAGTATGTCAGAGAGGAGAATAAAATAGAATTTTTGGCTCTCAAGGCCGTTCTGCTATGTCATATTGTGAAATTAAAGGCAGATGGGTGATGTCTGCATGTTATGGGAAATTCTGTCCTACATTCCAGCCAATGTGGGAGCTCTGGAAGAGGACAGACAGGAGAAAGAGAAAGTGATTTGGACGAGGCAAAATGTATGCAAATTTTGCAGCAGAAATAGCATCAAATCTGCAAACACTAATTCTAGGCAAGTCTCTTTCTTAGCTTTCACAGCATTAAGTGAATTGAAGCTGGTTGCTAGTGGAAGAAGTTTCAGAAATCACTGGTTTGCTTGTTATTTAGGAATAGCAGTTTTATTATGAGCTCTAGGGGGATAGAAGGGATTATTGGCGGCCAAATGTTCATCCTGTTTTTTAGGCAGATAATATTTAATTTTGAGCTGATCAGATTGTTGCTCCCAAGATTCAGGCGGTGGAGGGTGTGGGTGGCAATGTGTGTGAAAAAGGCTATTGTGTGGAAAGAGTTGAGGTTTGGAGAAGAATAGGGACACTCCAGGGATTCTATAACCTAGTGCATCTCCCTGCAAAATAATTCTATTCCTCTCGGGAGTATCCTGAGACTTTTGTGACCCAAGTTCTGGGGCTGAGGTTGAAGGATCAGGTAGATCAATATGTCCAAGGGGGAAAGGATTCAGATAGTGAGTGTTGTAAGGTGACTGGAAGGGACTGAGGAGACCCAAGGAGTGTTGCTTTTAGATGTAAGCACATAAATAGGACTCAGGTATTAAGTGTTGAGAACTCAGGAGCCTTGGAATCCCTAAGACAAGTAAGTGTTGGGATCGCCCTGGGCTTGGCCTCTGCCAAATAAAAGGCAGTTAGATTTCTGAAGAGTCGGTGAGAAAACGGAGTTAAAAAAATCAATATTTGATGAGTCTCTGGGAGTATTGACTGGAAGAAAGTAAAGGGAAGCTTTAGGAGTGTCTTAGTTTCCTGGTGCTGCCATAACATAAAGTGGGTGACATAAATGAACAGAAATTTATTTTCTCACAGTTTAGGAGGCTAGAAGCTCTAGGGAAAGGCTCTCTCTCTGTGTACTTTGGGGAAATATCCTTGTCTCAGTGTCTCCACCCATAGTGTTCCTCAGTTCCATGTGGCCTCTGTCTTTCCCCATTTGTGCTTGCTTCTCTTTGTGCATAATCTGCTTTTTTCTGTCTTAAAAGTGAGTAGGTTTAAGACACATCCTACAGTGATATGGCCTTATTAACATAACAAAGAAAACCCTATTCCCAAATGGCATTACATCAATGGGCATAGGGATTAGGATTTCAACACATATTTTGGGGGGAACACAATTCAAGCAGGTAAAGACCGAGTATGTGGGGGTCAAATTACAGAGAGAATGGGCCAGTTTCCATGAGGGGGAAGTGGAAAGTACCTGTGCATTCTTGACCAAATTTCTTTTCTTCTTTGAGTCTCATTTCCTAATTTGTGAAACAGGAATAAAAATTATTCCTATATATCATAAAAAGAAAAAATTAAATGGGATCACACAGGTAAAAGTACTTTGTAGGCTATGAGAAAAGATGGTTATTATGAAGTTTAATGGTGTGTTTTCATTAACACATTAGTGGTGTGTCTAATGGGACTAATAAGCAGGGAGGGGGAGGTGAGGATTCCTCCAGCAAATCACATACTTCGTTGGCTAGAAGAAAGACTTTCCTCCAGCACAGTGGAGTTCCAAACATGCATACCTTCTAATACATGGGATTTTTGCTTATTCAAATTATTTTTCTTTATAAAAATTCTATTATAAAGTTAAAAAAAACTTTTTAAGAATTAGATAAAAAAATGTTGGCCTTTTCCCAGGAAAATATCTGGGCAGGGTATTCTCTAGTCTGCTGTCACATCCAAGATTCTGGTGTTCAGAACGGACAAAACTAAGCAAGTAGCCTCCTTCATAGAATCCCATCTGGGTACATTTCTGCCTGGGTGCCCTGAGCATGCTGTATGAGCAGGCCAAGGAGGAAACAATCTGGGACAGGTAGGGTTTGGCTGGATGCAGCACATCGCCCTTCCAGGAGGAGAGTGAATTGGAAGATAAGCAAAGTCTTAGTAATTGTTGTGAAACTCTGCTTCCCTCCAAAACCTGACTACCAGGAAGAATTCACTGTATAATAAATCATACAGCCTTGAAATAGATGATTTGGTAGTTCTTTAAAAAATACTACTTATATGTAGAAGGAGGTCTTCTTTAATGGGCTGAATGGAAATAATAGCAGCAAGTCATTCTTTCATGGTGTCTTCCTTGAAATATTTCTGCACTCTTTAATTGGAAGCTTCTCAGTGGAAAGCAATAAAGATAAAGGGTTTGGTTTTGGTTTATAATTCAAGTGCAAAGGGATCCTAATGATAACAGAGGAGCCGTATAGGTAATTGTGTCATGTCTGCCCTTCCAACTTCTTCTACTCCTCCCTGTATAATAATAGGCTTTCAGGAAACTTACCATTAGAAATTTAAAAACTTTTAAATACATCATAGCTCTCTATTTTAAAAGATCAGTTTGTAGCATATAATTGTCAGCAGGTCCTACATAGATTCGAGAGACAACTCCCACCCAAAATATCTCCTCTACACATTTTTTAATGTCAAATATTTCTACCTTTAGGGTCCTATTTTTAAAATAAGATATTGAAAATCTAGGCTAAAATTCAATGTATTTTCTGAAAGAGTAACTTATCACTAGTCATTAATATCTTTTAAAGAATTACTTAGTCAGATTGGCTTGGAAAGAAAAAAAAAAAAAACTCTGAGTAAATTTTGATGAGGCAGACTTGTGAGGAAAAGTTCTGAACTTAGCAGGAGACAGAGGAGAGACTTCCTTGGTCATTGGTTGATCTAACATGTGTCAGGCAATATTCTAGGCACGGGGACGGATGGAAGGGTGAGGTACATGGGTATAAAGACAAATATGATATGGTCCCTGACTTCAATGAGTTCATCATCCTGTAGGGAAACTATACACATAAACATATAATTTTAAATTTTATTTCATTGTAATCAGATAATTTTAATATAATATGATATGTTCAGGAAAACACGTATGTATCAGGTCATATGGAAACAAAAAGAGGGTGACTTAGTGTCTTAGTCTGGGTTCTCTAGAGGAGCAAAACCAATGAAACATATATATATATATATATATATATATATATATATGTACACACACATACACATACATATGTGTGTTTACTTCAAGGAAATGGCTCACACAATTGTGGAGGTTGGCAAGTCCCAAATCTGTGGGTTAGGTGGCAGGCTGGATACCTCTACTGGCTCATGGGGTTGCGGGGGCTGGCAAATCTAAAATCTGCCGTTCAGGTGGCAGGCTGGAGACTTCTGTAGGCTTACATCCCAAGAACTAGGGGTCAGGCAATGAGAAGAGTGCAGGGTAGAGAGAGAGAGGGAGCTTTGCCAAAACATCCATTTAGATACTGCAGGTGGGCGCACCCCCAAGGAAGCTCCCCTTTCAACTGATTGGCTGGTCACATCAGATCACATCGTGGAACGTGATGACATTATTTTACATTATGGAAGAGCACCCAGTCCAGTGTCTGCCAAACCGCTGAGAATCATAGCCTAAACAAGTTGAACCGTAAAATTAACCATCACACTTAGCCCAGCATTGGAATTGGATGGAGTCATGGAAAGCTTCTTGTAGAGATGAATATTCTTCAGTCAGGTTTACTGAGGTAAAATTTACATAAATTAAAATCTACTCTTTTTATGTGTATAATTTTCTGGATTTTGACAAACGCATATAGTTACTATAGAATATTTCCATCATCCCAAAATATTACTGGACCCCTTTGTAGTCAATCCTTTTCTCTATACTCAGCCCTTGACAACCCTTGACATGGTTTCTTTCAAGTTTTGTCTTTTCCAGAATGTCATATAAAGGGAATTAGAGTATGTGGCCTTTTGTGTCTGGCCTCTTTGATTAAGCATAATGGTTTTGAGATTCATTCTCAGGACCAACACTGTGCCTTGCCCATGTTAAGTGCTTCATGTATATTTATTGAACTAGTTTGTTTTTATTGACAAACTAGCATTCTCCCATGTCATTAATATTATTTAGAAGCATTTTTTAATGACTGTATACTATTCTTTTGTACTGATATACTTTCATTTATTTAATGATTTCTGGTTTGTTAGAGGCATAATTGGAATATTACTTTTTATCTAATAATACTAGTTATAGTGATTATGGCTATTGTATATTGAATGCTTACTGTTGTAAGCATTCATTACTGTGCTTTACATGCACTATTTCATTTTATCTTCCCAAAATCCAAATTAGATGGTTGTTATTACTATTATCCTCATTTTACAGATGAGGAAACTGAAGCTCAGAGAGGTTTAGTAACTTGCCTAAAATCATATACTATAGGTAATGGGTGGCAATGCTGACATACAATCCCAGGTCTGTTGATGCCAGTGCCTGTGCTCTCCATGACTCCCCTATACTGCCCCTGTGTGGAGGCTAGTTTCCTGTCATTCCATCACGAAAACTCCACCAAACACCTAGAATGTGTGAGGCAATATGCATGCATGGGAAGGTAAAAATGGAAGAGACATGTACCAGGCCTAGATAAACTTCTGGATGTGGATGGACAAAAATGTAAGGTTGTAAGGTGTGCACTGGAAACCAAGAAAGCAAAATCATAGTTGATAGCTTTCAAGAAGGTTATAAAAGCTGATTCAGTGTAATTTAGGAAAACCTTACAGGCCTTCATTTATGCACCAGGCACTGAGGACATTGCTGTGAATGAGATAGACCAGGGCCCCGAACTCATGAAGTCTACAGGGAGAAGGCATTAAATACACAAACACAAGTGTGAAGACTATTAGAAAAGGTCATGTTCAATGGACTATGGGAATGTATAGCAAAAATAATGAACCTAGTCTTAGGGGTCAGGGAAGGCCTTCTAGAAGCAATGCTATTTCTGTTGAGATTTGAAGATAAGCGGGGGTTAGCCAGATATAGTCTCTGAATGGTGCACATAGTTAATGCATTCTGCTGCTAATCTATAGGTTGGAGGTTTGAGTTCCCTTAGAGGAGCCTTGGAAGACAGGACTGGTGATCTAATTCTGAAAAATTGCCCATTGAAAACCCTACGGAGTACAGTTCTACTCTGACACAGATGGGGTTGCCATGAATTGGAATTGACTTGTCAACAACTAGTTTTCCTGAAAGCCAGATGGAAAAGGAAAGCAGACAGAGAGGTTGGGAGAGCATTTGAGGGAAGGCTGGGACCAAAATAGAGCACAAACAGACTGAGGGACAGAAAGAAGTTCAATGTGACTGGAGCAGAGATGTGCCAGACAGGGCAGGAAGAATGGAATGAAAGAAGAGAGTGTAGGCATAGAAGTGGCTGGGTTGTGCAGAGCCTGGTAAGCCATGCTACTGTTCTTTTTTTTTTTTTTTTTTTTTCTTTTCATTGTCCTGAGTGATGGGACTCCATAGAAGGGTGTAAAGTAGAGTATGGTATGATCAGATTTGTATAGAAAGTTTGCTCTGCCACAGTGTAGAGAATGGACTGGAGTGGGCAACAGAGAGCTATTGTAATGAACTGGCTGAGACATACTGAAGACCTGGGGCAGAGCAGTGAGGAGGAGAGGAGGGATTCAGGTAGGATATGGAGCAGACCAAATTTAGCAACTGCGTAGAGAAAGGAGTATGGGAAGAGAGAAATTCATCCATGATTCCTTGAGCAACTGAGTGGATCTGGGGGTCATTTACCAAGATGGGGGCAGGGGGAAGAGAGGGGTTTGGAGGGCAGATTAGGAATTTGGTTTTTGACATTTTGACCTGCCAAAAAGAAATACCAAGTGGAATGTCCAGGAAGCTATCTGTATAGAGAGTCTAGACAGAGATATCTGGGTGAAGAAAATTACTTGGGAGTTATTGATATATTGATAGTAATTGAATCTTCGGAGGTAGGGTGAATCTGCTAAGAGAAAGGGTGTTGAATAAGGAGCATAAAAGACCTAGGAGAGAGAAACTCCAACAATTTAAGAGACGGGAGGTAGAGAAACAGCAAAGGAGACTGAAATGAAAATGAGGTACAAGGGTGATAGTTTGGAACCCAACTCACAAAAGTGAGTAAACAAGATTGCTAAATTATCCTGAGGTCAGGAAGAACAGGGTTGAAAGTTGTCCATTGGATATATAACCTTTAGGTCATTGATGACCTTGGTGAGAGCAGCTTTGGTGATGTGGTGAGGGTGGAAGCAGTTTGGGAGGTTTGGTGATTGTGGAAGAGTGGGCATGCTGACCTCCATGGCCCTGGAGCCCCCTCCCTGAAGCTGATACGTCAGCTGGTGTGGGGGAGATGGGTGGCTAACGAGTGTTGGCAAGTATGAATTGTGATGCTACGTTCCCGGAGGAGAGCTGTCATGAATTTTTCTGTTTGCCATTATGGTTTTATGGGGTAATTTGTTTTGCTTTGTGACTTTTTAAGAACTGGCACTAAAAGAAAAATGGGAGGCTTTCCAGGGACGGCTTCTGTGACAGCTCAGCAGCACCACACACACTCTGAGAAAGTTAAGACTTAAAGGGGTGAGGAAAACTTACAGGAAATTTATTAGTTGTGTTTCAAGCTGTGCACAGTGCAACAGACTCATAGTATATTAATGTCTTCCTGGGAGGCTGCCATTCACCCAGCCAAAGAATTATGGGCATATAAATAGCCTGTGAAGTAAGTAGGACACTCACTGTGGATATATAGTGGGGAGAATGGAAGAATGACCCTAACACTTATGACAAGCTTCTGGCCTTTTATTGGGAACCATTCTTCAGAGAGGGCAGCCTATTCTTAAAAAATCACTGGGGAGCAATGCTGCAGAGCTGTGTATCAGAGTCATTGAGACCTTGTCTTATCTGAACAAATGGCAATTGCTGACCTGGGAACGTATGCATAGTGGCCCCCAGAAATAAAAGGGCTGAAAAATCTCAAATTATTTTTTTCTTGACTTTGCTATGCACCATGTTTTTCTCCTTTGCATATTTATCTTTCTAATTATGTTTCC
Source organism: Dugong dugon (assembly GCA_030035585.1). Classification (NCBI taxonomy): domain Eukaryota; kingdom Metazoa; phylum Chordata; class Mammalia; order Sirenia; family Dugongidae; genus Dugong; species Dugong dugon. Next base: position 52,388,162 of record CM057463.1, read on the forward strand.
CTCAGTCTAATATTAAAAAGAACTAATCACGCTGTTTGGAATTAGAAAAAGGCATTTCAGAAGCTCCCTAGGTGATGAGGAGAAGCAAGTCTGGGCTAAGCTTTTAATTTTGCTTAGGATAGTCCACAACATGAAAAATCCATGGGTAGATGATCTAAATTTGGCTGAGAGATGGGTGGGAGAATCCAGAGGTGACTCCTGAGTGTACAGAGGAGGTGACACAGATCCTAAGAACCAGGACCTGAGCTGGTATCTTGGGGACAAATGTGTACCCGGACCAAGGTCATCGTTTGAATGTCTTACACATCAATGAGGATGTCAGGTGATTAATTAATCTCTAAATTCCTAAACAGAAGTTCAGTTCTGTAGGCTCATTCAATACCATGAGCTGCAAGTGGTTGCCTTAACTACAGATCTTTGTGGGAGTCTGTAAATTATTTTAGCACCTGGGAGTATGGATTAATTCTAAGACCCACCAGCTGGGGAAGGTGGAGCCATGGTTGGGATTGGTTAAGAAATTGGGGTAAGGATGCTGAGCCATCAGGCCTTGACTATTAGCACTCTTAGCTGTGAGGAGGGGAGATAGTGCAAAGACCAATTTCCTGAAAGTCTCTCAATACTGAGAAGCTATGGAATCGCAAGACAGATGTGAGCTACTGGATGCATTTCCTGATATATTAGTGGTCACTCCTGAGTCTCCTAAGTGAAAAGCTCTTGACTTTATCCTTTTTAAAATTTTTTCCATCTTTAAAAAAAAATTTGATTGCGTTTTAGGTGAAAGTTTACAGTGCAAATTAGTTTCTCATTAAAAAATTTAAACACAAATTGTTTTGTGACATTGGTTGCAGTCCCCACAACATGTCAGCACTCTCCCCCTTTCCCTTTCCACCCTGGGTTCTCTGTGTCCACTTGCCCAGTTTTCCTGTCCCTTTCTGCCTTCTCATCTTTGCTTTTGGGCAGGTGTTGCCAATTTGGTCTTTACTTGATTGAACTAAGAAGCATGTTCCTCATGTGTGTTACTGTTTGTTTTACAGGCCTGTGTAACCTTTGGCTGAAAGGTGGAACTCAAGAGTGGCTTCAGTTCTGAGTTAGCAGGGTGTCCGGGGGCTATAGTTTCAGGATTCCACCAGTCTCTGTCAGACCAGTAAGTCTGGTCCTTTTTTGTGAATTTGAATTTTGTTCTACATTTTTTTCCTGCTCTGTCCAGGACCCTGTATTGTGATCCCTGTCAGAGGCATTGGTGGTGGTAGCCGGGCACCATCTAGTTCTTCTGGGCTCAGGCTGGTGGGGCTGTGGTTCATGTGATCCATTAGTCCTTTGGACTAATATTTTCCTTGTGTCTTTGGTTTTCTTCCTCCTCCTTTGCTCTGAACAGGATGGCAGCAATAGACATAACTTAGACGGCTGCTCGAAAGCTTTTAAGACCCTAGACACTACTCACCAAAGTAGGATGTAGAACATTTTATTTATAAACCATATTATGCCAATTTACCTAGATGTCCCCTGAGACCATGATACCCAGCACTCAGCCCCAGTAACTCAGTCCCTCAAGGTGTTTGGATGTGTCTAGGAAGCTTCTATGACTTTACCTTGGTCAAGTTGTGCTGACTTTCTTTATATTGTGTGTTGTCTTTCCCTTCACCAAAGTTACCACTTGTCTACTATCTAGTTAGTGATCTCCCCTCCCCACTCCTGCCCTCCCTCATAACCATCAATGATTGTTTCTTTCTGTGTGGAAACATTTTCCTGGGTTTTTGTAATAGTGGTCTTGTACAATATTTGTCTTTTTGTGAATGACTTATTTAACTCAGCATAAAGCCCTCCAGATTCATCCATGTTGTGAGATGTTTTGCAGACTCGTTATTGTTCCTTATGGTTGCAGAGTACTCCATTGTGTGCATGTAAATAATTTGTTTATCCTTACATCTGTTGATGGACACTTAGGTTGTTTCCATCTTTTTGTTATTGTGAATAGTGCTGCAATGAACATGGGTGTGCATATGTCTATTCATGCAACAGCCTTTTTTCTCTATCTTTTTAAGGACCCTTTACAGTCCAGATACTCATTTGCCCTCAAAGGAACCGTTATGATGGAACTGGCTTCAGAATACAAGCTTGAAAATGAGCTCTGAATTTAAAATGCGCATATGCTTAGCAGCTAATGCCATGTGAACCCTCACTAGGTTCTGAACACATTTTCTTCCTAATCTCTCCTTCAAACCAAATTTTCAAGAAAAGGAATTTCTATAAACTTGTCAAATGCCTTGATATTGAAAATACCATCAGAATCCTAATGAATGTGAAAAGAACACCAGCTTTCCGATGAAGCAGCTATCCTAAACTCCAAACTGTGTTTTCATTGCTAGGAAATTATCTAATGCCCATAATTCAATGGTTTTAGGAAACCATAAATGTCAAATATACCACTATGAATATAAATGTACTACTGCTATATGGTTTGTCTTACCTGAAATTTGCCTTAAACTTGGATTAAAAAAATCAGAGCTATTCTTTATATACCTAGTTGAATAAAAAATATAATCCTAAAGAAGTCTTATTCATAATGAAGTTTATTCAGACAGATACATTCCAAAATGGAATGTCTTAGTGAGAAATGGGAATTGGATTTAGCAAGTAGATAAGAATTCTAAAATGCACTTTATTCTTTATTTTTAAAGCTTTGCATGTGTATATTGTTGTTGTGTGCTGTTGAACCGATTCCAACTCATAGCAATCCTATAGGGCACAGTAGAATCGCTCCACAGGGTTTTCTAGGCTGTAATCTTTACGGCAGCACTTTGCTAGGTCTTTTCTCCTGAAGGGAGGCTGGTGGGTTCGAGCCACTGACCTTTTGGTTAGCAGCTGAGCTCTTAATCATTGCACCACAAGGGCTCCTTTTTTGTGTGTGTATACATATATATATATATATATGTATGTATATGTATACATGTATATATATTTATATATACATGCACATATATGCATATATGTATGCACAGACGCACACACAAAATTTCTTGTGAATATGTGGAGACAGAGAGGAAGAAGGACTGCAAGTTGATTAGAAAGTGAGCTAAGACAGCATCTCAGGCAGAGCATACTTACAGGTGCACAATTAATTGCAGATTTTCTGAACTGTATTCTTTATTCTATTAGATCATTCAGGCAAACATTCCTTTAGTCCTTTGGGGTCAGTGACATTGGGATGCATCTAAAGAACTTGCAGGAGATTTGCCTTGTCCCCACTGGTCTTTAGGATAATTACTTTGGATGATTTTCCTTAATCCTTCTCCTTGGTGATTCTGCAAGGTGCCACATTATGCCTCTTTGCTGACATTCTGCCTGCTCCTAGTAATAGCTTTCTGCTCTATGCTCCTTTGTCAGAAGCCCTGAAGCCAGATGAGGAATAGTAATCATCACTCATCTCATAACTCATCCTCAGAGAAGCAATGCTATAAACAGGCTTCATATTAAAAATATTGTATTATGTATTTTGGGTGCCAAACGGTAGACTCAGGGTTTAAATATAATGCCTGCTTTTCTAAATGGTGACAGTTAAGGAGGCACTTGATGTATTCACCAAAGACATTGGAGAACTTGGATCATTTTTCAGAGGTATGGCAGATGTTCTGAATATGTGCAGGAATACTGGAGAAAAGAGAGCTGTTTAAAACTTTTGCTTTATTAAAAGGTCATTTTTACCCAGAATCATAGAATTTAAGGGTTAAAAGAACACATTTGAGAACACTTTCTCTAAACTCACATCTCATGCTTGAACCCCTCTGTTTCTAAAAGAACAAGAACACTCCTTACAATCAAAAAGCTTAAAAACAAAGACAAAAGGGCATACCAAAAATCAGAATTCAGAGTTTCTTGAAATGAAGTTGAAAACCTGATTTTCTTGAAAGACTGATCAGGAGAGTTGTCCCCAGATAGATTTTGGATGTAACTCTTTAACAGAACATCCCTTTTCTTACTGATAGTTCAGCAGTACTAAGAAATTTGTTTGAACAGAACAAGGGGATAGTGCATGGTTTAAAATCAGGAAAGGTGTGCGTCAGGTTTTATCCTTTCACCATGTTTATTGAATCTGTATGCTGAGCAAATAATCCAAGAAGCTGGACTATATGAAGAAGAACGGGGCATCAGGATTCAAGGAAGACTTATTAACAACTTACGATATGCAGACGATACAACCTGGCTTGCTGAAAGTAAAGAGGACTTGAAGCACTTACTGATGAATATCAAAGACTACAGCCTTCAGTATAAATTACACCTTGTCTTAGTCATCTAGTGCTGCTATAACAGAAATACCACAAGTGGAAGGCTTTAGCAAAGAGAAGTTTATTCTCTCACAGTCCAGTAGGCTACAAGTCCAAATTCAGGGCATCAGCTCCAGGGGAATGCTTTCTCCGTTGGCTCTGTTGGCTCTGGGGGAAGGTCCATGTCATCAGTCTTCCTTTGGTCTGGGAGAATCTCGGGTCCAAAGGACACACTCTGCTCCCAGCACTGCTTTCTTGGTGGTATGAGGTTCCCATGTGTCTCTGCTCACTTCTCTCTTTTATATCTCAAAAGAGATTGGTTTAAGACACTATCTAATCTTGTAGACCTCGTCACTATAACTGCCGCTAATCTGTCTTATTACATCGTAGTGATAGAGTTTACAACACATAAGGAAATCACATCAGATTACAAAATGGTACACAATCATACAATACTGGGAATCATGACCCAGCCAAGTTGACAGATATTTTTTGGGGACACAATTCAATCCATGACACTCCACCCTTTGGCCCCCCCCCCCAAATTCATGTCCTTGCCACATGTAAAACATATTCACCCCATCATATCATAACAAACGTTGTAAATAAACTCTAAGTCCAAAATGCAAAAATTCCTCTTCATCTGTGAAATCTAGAATACAAGTTATCTACTTCCAAAGGTACAATGGCAGAACAGGCACAAGCTAGACATTTCCATTACAAATGGGAGAAACTGGAGGAGAAAAAGGAATAACAGGCATCAAGCAAGTCAGCAGGACACATTACATTAGCCCTCAAGGCTCTGAAAATAAACCTCTGTTCTCTGAGACAACTTACACAATGGCCCTGTGCTCCAGACTCTAGGTATTGGCCACACTCTCCAGATTCTGAGTGGAGGCCCCTCGGCCCTGGGCTTCAGCTTTGCCTTCCAGGCCCACTGGGACAGCAACTCTGCTCCCTTGGCTTTAGGTGCACCATTCTCTTAGTCCATCTGAGTGGCGACTCCACCCTTAGAAACACCAGAGGCCATGGATCCACCCTTTGAAACCCCAGAGGTCAAGGCCATACCTTTTGAGACTGAGGCAGCTCAGCTTCTTATGTTCCTTGTCTCTTCAGCTTCTGCTTCCTGGTTTCTTGGCCTCTCGGCTCCTTGGGCCTTCATGCTCACATCTGCCCTGCTGGGACAAGTGTTTCAAAGCTCTGTAGCTCCACCAATAAGTGCCCAGAGGCACCTAACTCCACCAGGAAGCCTCCTGCGCATATGCACTCAGCTCTCTCGCTCCAAATGTTGGCTCTAGCACTGTCTGGCGCTGGTCTCCTGGTTTTCTACTGCTGCTGGTTCTCTGCTGCTTCCACTTCTCTGCCACTGCAGTTTCTCTGCTGATGCTGGTCCTCTGCCACTGCCACTCCTCTATCCATTCACAGTTTCAAAACCACTTTCACATTTTAGGTATCTGTTAGAGCAGCACCCCACTCTTGGTACCAAATTCTGTCTTAGTCATCTAGTGCTGCTATAACAGAAATACCACAAGTGGATGGCTTTAGCAAAGAGAAGTTTATTCTCTCACAGTCCAGTAGGCTACAAGTCCAAATTCAGGGCATCAGCTCCAGGTGAATGCTTTCTCTGTCAGCTCTGGAGGAAGTTCCATGTCATCAACCTTCCTTTTGTCTTGGAGCTTCTCTGCGCAGGAACCTCAGGTCCAAAGGATGTGCTCTGCTCCCGGTACTGCTTTCTTGGTGGTAGGAGATTCCCATGTGTCTCTGCTCTCTTCTGTCTTTTATATCTCAAAAGAGATTGGCTTAAGACACTATCTAATCTTGTAGACCTCATCAGTATAACTGCTGTTAATCCATCTTATTACATCATAGTGATAAGACTTACAACACATAGGGAAATCACATCAGATTATACAAAATGGTACACAATCATACAATACTGGGAATCATGGCCCAGCAAACTTGACAGATATTTTTTGGGGACATAGTTCAATCCATGACACACTTCAACATTTAAAAAAACAAAAACAAAAAAAAAACCTCACTACTGGACTAATAAACAATATCATGATAAATGAAGAAAAGATTGAAGTTGTCAAGGATTTCATTTTACTTGGATCCACAATCAACCCCCATGAAAGCAGTAGTCAAGAAATCAAATGACACATTGCATTGGGCAAATCTGCTGCCAAAGAACTCTTTAAAGTGTTAAAAAGCAAAGATGTCACCTTGAAGACTAAGGTGCACTTGACCCAAGCCATGCTATTTTCAAGTGCCTTATATGCATGTGAAAGCTGGACAATGAATAAGGAAGACTGAATAAACATTGATGCATTTGAATTATGGTGTTGGCAAAGAATGTTGAATATAACATGGACTGCCAGAAGAACAATTTGTCTTAGAAGAAGTACAGCCAGAATGCTCCTTGTAAGCAAGGATGGTGAGACTTGTCGCACGTACTTTGGACATGTTGTTAGGAGGGACCAGTCCCTGAAGAAGCACATCATGCTTGGTAGAGTAGAGGGTCAGTGAAAAAGAAGAAGACCCTCAATGAAATGGATTAACACAGTGGCTGGAACAGTGGGCTCAAGCATAACAATGATTGTAAGGATGGCACAGGACTAGGCAGTGTTTCATTCTATTGTACAGAGTGTCACTATGAATAAGAACTGACTCGAAGGCAACTAACAACAACTAACAGATAACTAAAACACTCAGCCGGCTAAGAACAACAAGAAGAAATTGAATCTCCAGTGAGAGGGCCAAGATGGCGGAGTAGTCAGATGCTTCCTGTTGTCCCTCTTACAACAAAGACCTGAAAAAACAAGTGAATCAAATATATATGACAATCTAGGAACCCTAATCATCAAAGACAAAGCTGAAGAATTGCACTGAGCAGTGAGTGGAAGGAGTGGCAATTCATAAGCAACAGAAATGGGAAACTGCTGATCGCAGATTCGCTGGTGCCCTGCTAGCTGAGTCTGCCCAATGCACATGGGCTGAGGCAAGCAGCAATGTTCCAAGCCCAGGCTCACCACATCTGGTGAAGCCAAGCAGCAGCGAATTGGCACGCATCTCCAGAAGGAAACAGGAGTGACACCAGACCTGCAAAAGTTAAGTGCAAGCTCTCAACCTACCTCGAGTGCTGGCAAAATAACCCCTCTTCCCCCTCCCAGAGCTTCACAGTGGAGAAGCACTTCCTTCCCCTCACAGAAACAGATTGCCAGGTCTTTCTCCCACAGAACCACTGGGTGAATTTGAACCGCCAACCTTTCAGTTAGCTGCTGACTGCTTAACCATTGTAAAATCAGGGATCCTTGAGGGTTAGTATTATGGCCGCTAACATAAACAAAGCCTTATTCCTCATGATCAGTGCAATGATCATGATCATTATGAGATCATGGGATGAGATTTAGGTAGATCGGTGACCGTGAATGGCATATTCAAACCAAGGTCTGTAACCCATTATTGGATTCTGAAGTCTTGATTTTGTGGGTCTTGGTCAGCAATTTTAAAAACAGAAATAGGATAAAATAGAAGAAAAATACAGAGTACATCACACATTGTAATGGTAAATATAGTTTCTTAAAAATTTTGTTTCAATGATTTTGTGTTTGTTTATGTCCTGAGTTATAAGTTAAAAAATATTCTTTACTGTGAGCTCTTCTCAGAAAAGTTTGAAAGTCACTGATCTGAGGAGTAGCCGAGGCATGTGGTTAACAGAGCGGACAACACTGTCTCTCCAAATAGCTGGGCTGATAAATGAAGGGTAGACCCATTGGCATGGAGTTGACTTTGACTCATGGTGACCCCATGTGTGTCAGACTAGAATTGTGATCTATAGGGTTTTCAATGGCTGATTTTTCAGAAGCAGACCGCATGGCCTTTCTGGTTAGCAGCTGAGTGCACTAACCATTTGCACTACCCAGTGTAGAGGAGTGCCATACAGACATAGGCCTTTGGGGGAAATGTCTGCATGTATGACAACCAAAGGAGACCCATGGCCATCTTTTGGAAGCAACTGGTGAGAGGTGATGAGGAGTAAAGTCAGGTGACCACTGATTTAAGCCTGGCTTTCTAGTGAAAGCAAGGACTGCATTCCTTTTGTGTGTTCTTTTCTAAGACATGAAGAGAGTATAGCTCTTCTGCCTGCAGAATTTCTTTTCTTGGCCCCATGAAAAATGACATCAGAGTATTTCTCTGATCTTCTATTTATTCAAGCCAAAGGAGTCTGGTGTTTTCATGAGCCAGATCAAATGCCCCTTGCAATAATATTGACTCGGATGATGGCAAGTAAATATATCTTCTCTAAGGAAAAAGCATGTCACTCATGACATTTAGAACAAGTATGGGCTAGCTGGAAATGCCTTTTTTAACATTGTTAACATGAAGAACAAATGGATTTGAAAAACACGCTCTTTCAGTGGATCTTTTTCCTATGTAAAATACAATTTATTTTGAATTCAGAGGGCAGTTAATTTTATAGACCATAAAATGCTATGATTAAATTCCATAAAACAAAGTACTGATATATTATTTCTGGAAAGAAAAGATGATAACCACATTTCCCTTTTCACTTTATTTTAAAAGTTGGAGGAAAAAAGAACTACCAAAAAATAAGACATTAACAGCCAGGAACATTACAAAGGAAGTATGTGAATTAAGCAAACAGTACTAAAAAATGTATTCACTAATTTAAGTTTAAAAGTATGATCTTCCAAAACTCTACATGAAGCCACTTTCCTTTTTTAAAATCTGCTCAATGCTTCTAAGAGTGCTTTGGATGCTTGGTTTTGCACAGTTTTCCAACACCGGGACATTGGAACCACCCCAGGATAAACTAAGCCTGAAGCACCTCTGCACTCTTAGTCCTGAAAAAGTGTTCCCTGATCCATTTCTTGTTACTCATCCCAACCTGCTTCCAGCCGCTCTGTCTTATTGCTTTGTTGCTCTTTTTCAATCCTTTATCATCCCTTCCTCCTGATGCGCAGCACTTTCCCCTAACGGTGATGCCGTCTGTGTTTTTCCTCTGCTTCATCCTCCCTGTATTCCCCTTTCTCCAGATCTGGTGCATTTCCAGGGACTTCTACATTTAGACAGTCTCCTCATGGATGGCATTCCTGCGGGGCTCTTACCTCTCTCTGGGGCAGAATCTTGACATAGACAAAAATAAGCATTTTTTATGGCAGGTTTTAGAGCACTGTCATGGATGGGATAGTGTCCCCGTAAAGGATATGTTGAAATCCTACCCCCTGGGACCTGTGAATGTGACCTTGTTTGGAAGCAGGGTCTTTGAAGATATCAGTTAACTTGAGATCCTACTGGACTAGGATGGGTCCTAATTCGTTATGAGTGATGTCCTTATAAAAAGAGAAGAGACATAGACACAGAGGACTGATGGTCGTGTGAAGAGGGAGGCAGAGATTGGAGTGATGTGTCTTCAAGCCAAGGAACGCCAAAGATTTCCAGAAACCACCACAAGCTAGAAGGAGCAAGGAAGGATCTTCCACTAGAGCCTTTAGAGAGAGCATGACCCTATGGACACCTTGATGTTGAACTTCTAGCTTCTAGAACTCTGAGACCGTAAATTTCTGTTCTTTTAAGCCACCTAGTTTGTGGCGCTTTGTTATGGCAGTCTTAGGAAACTAATACAGACATTAGGTAAAAAACATGGAGTGTGTTGAAGGGTGGGATACCAGTTGGAATAAATGCTTATAGATAGAAAAAAAAAAAATTTGAGTTGTTTGTTGGTTTGTTTTTTACTCTGAAAGCACTGTAGGGCCAGAGAAAGATGAAAGCAAAGCGAAACTAAAGGAACTACTAAAACTAATGAGAATTTAGTTAGGTACCTGTATACAAGATAAAGGTGTAAAAATCAATAGTCTCTTTTGTTCTAGCAAAAAGCATCTGAAAATGGAAATGGGAAAAATATTCTATGTTTGATATAGCAACAATATCTGTAAAATACTTACCAATAAAGATAATAAGATACAGGACCTATCTGAAGAAAACCGTAAAATATGTATCTCTATTGAAAGACAAGAGAAAGACATTAGGCAAGAGCTGAACAAGTGGAAAGACACATCATGTTCTTGGATAGGAGGCTTAAAATTGAAAAAATATCAATTTTTTTCAAAATTAAGAGAAAAATCTACAATTCTCAGTAAAATTCCAAAAGGGGTTTTCTTTTTAGAGTTGGATAAAATGATCTTAGTTTTTATATGAAAGATAAATATCTATAAATACATGATAAATTTTTGAAAAAAAAACTAATCAAGAGTGACTTGTTTTCTCAAATATCAGAGCATACAATAAAGCCACAGTAAGAAAATCAATGATATTGGTAAAAGAAAAGACTGAATAGGTTAGAAGAGCTGAACAGAGAATCAGAAAGTAGAACCAAGTACACATGAGAATATATTATATTCATCCAGAGTATATTTATTGCATGCCTGCTATATATCAGGTTTTGTTCTAGGCATGGAAAAATTAAGCATCACTCTTCAGAGGGGGAAGGATGGATAATTTAATAGAGTTGGCAAAACTGGCCTATCATGTGGAAGAAACTAAAATTAAACTTCTCTCACATAAGCTACACAAACAAATTCCAGTGTCAAAATATAGTTTTTTAAAAGTTAAAGGCTCATATAAATATAAATTGAGCACAAGTCAAAGGTATATTTAACTCATTAATGAGGGAACTAGTAGAATGATAAAGTTGGTTCAAAGAGCATTTGGAGAAGAGACATTTATATAGTTACGTAGGAAAGACAAGCTGAAACAAGCTTACTAAGTTAGAGACAAAATAGGTTAATGTCCTGCAGAAAAATAAAAACCAACTTTGGAGTTATTGTCTCTGTTGGACAGAAAGAATTTGTATCTCTACTGGAGAAAAACCTATACGTTCAAATGAAAATTCACAGTGTGAGCCCTAATCAGTAATAAATAAAACCAATTGCTGTAGAGTCGATTCTGACTCACAGTGACCCTACAGGACAGAGTAGAACTGCCCCATAGTGTTTCCAAGGAGCACCTGGTGGATTTGAACTGCTGACCTTTTGTTTAGCAGGTGAGTTCTTCACCACTGGGCCACCAGGGCTCCGTCACAAAGTCAATAAGTAAATAATAGATTTTGAAAAAAATATTTGCAATGCAGAGGATGAATAGAGGATTAATATAAAAAGAGTTCTTACAGATTGACAAGAAAAAGATGATAAAAACTCCATGGGAAAATGGGCACAGGTATTCAGAGATGCTCCATAAGAGAACAAATCCAAATGACTAACAAACATACGAGCTGTTGCCCAAACTCACCAGAGGCCAGGGAAATGTGACTTAAAATAACAACGAGATAGCCTTACACCTAACTCAATGCCAAAAGATATAAAAGTAATAATATCTTTTGCTGTTGGGCTGAAGATGCAAAGGGTATTCTCATACTCTGCTGATGGTAATGTGAATTGTTACAGTATTTTTGAAAGTAACCTAGAAATAGCTATTAAAATTAAATATATACCTATCCCCTGACCTAGCAAATCTTGCTTCTGAGACTCCATCTGTTCAAAAGAAAAGCACCGGGGCTTAAGAATATTTGTTCAAGGATATTTATTACAGTACTGTGTGTAATGGCAAAAACTGGGGAAAATGAATGCTTATTATTAGGGAAATGGTTTAATAAATTGCGGTACATCCATTCCACGTAGTATTACACAACCATTAAACAAAAAGAATGAAACCTATACCAGGTGACTGGAAGGAATTTCCATGAGTTATTGTTATGTGAGAAAACCAAGGTACAGAATCTGTAAAATGTGATCCCATTTTTATAAAACAAAAATGCAATGTCCTGCTACATATGGTTATATTTATACAGGTGTTTATATATAAAAGATACATATTTTAAAAAATAACCAAACCTGTTGCCATCGAGTTGATTCTGACCCATAGTGACCCTATAGCATGAAGGAAAATACAGAAGGATAAATATCTTAGGTAGTTGACTATGAGGGAAGGAAGGGAAAAAGAGAATCAAGCAAAATAGGAAAAAAAAAGAAAAAAAGAAAAACCACACACACACAAACTAGAAATAATCTTAGTATAATCACGTCTATGTATTTATGAAAAATCATACTTGTGTATTATTTGTAAGAAAATATCTTTAAAAAACCCTTCTCATAATCATGACAGAGAAAGAGATTCACACAATAAGTATAATCAAAGGAAAAATAAGTGTTGGGTGAGCAAAAGAAGAGATTAGTAATTATTACTGAGACTGAAAATGTAGACACTCTCTTGACCCCCTCAGACAACAACTGGGGAGATGGATAACTCCTGATTAGCAACCAAATTAAGTCCTCCCAGGCTGTGATTTCAAAGCTCTGTTATGGTCTTTGATAAGTAACCTACCACCCCCCACCACCAAGAGATGCATTCATCTGCATAAAAAAATAGATGGAAACTTTTTTGGGGGAAGATTCTGAAAGTGAAGTAACTTTCTAAAAGGGAGAAAGGCAGCGCTCTGAGCAAGGACAGCCAAGTAATATGACAGAACGGCCAAAAGATATAAATATAGGGGTGCCTTGAATTGATTCTAAATTCTTTTGCTGTAATGCCCCTTGAGCCTGTCACACACATCTGTAAAGATAGTTGTGCACCACCGGAAGAAAAAGTAGCAGGAGCAGCTGGGTGGATAACAAGGTGGGATGGTGGGGTAGAATGCGTTAGGCTGGTGCTAATGGTCCTTTTATTGTCTGGGAAGTGTCTTAGAAGGTCAGGAGGAGGGTGTAGAGCAAAGTGAGCTCCAATTTCTTTGGGCAGAATGGTCTGTTTGTGAGATTATCACACACGCACCTTGATGAAATGCCTCGGTGCTTCTCTATGGCATGACTCACTAGAGAAGGATTCTGAGAAATGATGATTCACCGTTTGCTTAAAACACAAACCTTATGAAGTTCACTCTTCACATGTTTATTTATCTTGTTGGAAAGCATCATCAGAAAGAAGAGGGTTTGCACGTTTAGAGACAGAACCTTACATTTGTCGGTAAATTCCAACAATAGATTCAAGTACAGACTTTATCTGAGAAACTGGCCTAATGTTCCATGCAAACTCAATGGAAACCATTCCCTTTTCCTAAAACATCGACTGGTTTTAGGTATGATTAATTTTAATTTACCAAAGTCACCAAAGAAACATAGTGATTTGGGGTAGCTTCTTTACTTCTTGCTGTTCCTCCCTCCCTCCCTCCCTTCCTTCCTTTCTGTGCTAGATACTATGATAGGCTCTGGGATATACAGCAAATAAGACCCTTGTGGTTCTTGTCTTCATGGAGTTTACACGAGCAGAGAAGACAAGTAATTGTACAAATAATGGATTGTAATTGTGGTGAGTTCTGTGAAGAAGAATATAGGTCTGTGAGAGCTAATGACAGGGAGTCTGGGTGAAGGTAGGGCTTGGGTATTGAGGTTCCAATCCATGAACATCTCATCAGTCCTATTTGCCAGCCATTCTCCAGAGTTCTTAAGAAATGCAACAAAAGATTGAGAAGATGGAGAGGGACCAGGGAGGAAACAGAGAAGTAGAGATGGAGTGGTGAGGTACTTAAATACAACAAAGCTAAAATGAAGCTGCAGTTTTGCCTAGTACTATGCCGTAAGGGAAACAGAGGTGACTTTAGGGTTCACAGCATTCAGTTATTTTTTTCTATGGTTGTACTTACTGGTCAGACTCCTTGTGTCTAGGGAAGAGGGAAGCAAGCTAAACCGTTACTGAGCACTCATGATGTGCTAAGCTCTTCAGTTCAGTTGCTTCATTTATTTCCCACACACAACTCTGTGGAAAAAAAAAACAAAACAACCCACTGCTGTCAGGTCAATTCTAACTCATAGCGACTCCATAGGACAGAGTAGACTGCCCCATACAGTTTCCAAGGAATGCCTGGTGGATTTGCACTTCTGACCTTTTGGTTAGCAGCCACAGCTCTTAAGTACTATGCCACCTGGGTTTCCCAACTCTGAAGTAGGGATTATTACCATCTGTCAATTTGTCATTCTGTGGTGATTTTTGTGCTGCTATAATGCTAGAAGGGGGTTCCTGGGTTGTACAAAACGTTAAGGCACTCAGCTGTTAACAGAAAGTTTGGAGTTTTGAGTCCACCCAGAGGTAATTTGGGAGAAACGCCTGGCGATCTACTACCCATAAATCCACCACTGAAAACCCCATGGAACAGTTTTATTCTGACACATATGAGGCTGCCATGGGTCGGAATTAACTCCACAACACCTGGTTTGTTTGTTTTTTATGATGCCAGAAGCTATGCCACCAGCATTTCAAATACCAGCAGTATCACTCATGGTGGACAGGTTTCAGTGGAACTTCCAGAATAAGACAGACTAGGAAGAAAGGCCTGGCGATCTACTTCTGAAGATTAGACAGTGAAAACCCTATGAATCACAAGAGAATATTATTCGATATAGTGCTGGAAGATGGGCCCCCTTAATTGGAAGGCACAAAAATTACACAGTGAAAGGAATAATGGAGTCAAACACACCAACTGTGAGGATGGCACAGGACTGAGGCATGTTTGGTTCTATTGCGTGTGAGGTTGCCATGAGTTGGGGCTGACTTCAGGGCAGCTAACAACAACAATATCACATGTGTGAAGGATAAAAGAAAAAAGCCCATTAAATTAGACAGGCTCAGAATCCTTTTTTGTTTTGTTTTTGATTGCTTGGTCGGCTACTAGCATTTCCTTGTGCTGATGAGGTGAGGAGTGGAGGGGCAATTGGAAGAGGCCAGACTGAGCTGCTTAAGAAAGATTGCAGAGATGGTGGGGGTGGGGTGGGGGTGGGGTGGGGCGGGGGTGGGGGTGGAGGTGGAGGTGGTTAACTCAGAGCGGGGAGGAAAAGCTAGCCAGAGCAGAGGAAAGCTAGATGGGGTGTAGATCTTAAGTTGAGTAAAAGAAGAATCAGAGCAAATGCAGTGAGGCATGGGGCTTTAAGAAGAAAGACGCATTAAGAGAACTTTAGGAAGTTTTTCTTTGTGCTCTGCCAGTGGAATACATTATTATTCTCCAAGACCTTTTTAGTGAGATTTGTGTTTCTTTAGGCTGCCTAAGTGGTGCAAACGTTTAAGCAGTCAGCTACTAACTGAGAGGTTTGTGGTTCAAGTCCACCCAAAGGCATCTTGGAAGAAAGGTCTGGTGATCCACTTACAAAAGGTCACAGCCTTGAGAACTCTATGGAGCACAATTCTACTCTGCACACATGGAGTCGCCACGAGTCAGAATCAATTCAATGGCAACGGTTTTGGTTCTTGGTTTTGTGTCTCTTTACCATGCGGAGATGAGCTGTACGTTGGCAACATTACCGCCAGTCTTATTCCAGTTGTGTACCGGTGAGGAAACTGAGGTTCAGATGGCTTAAGTAACTTTCCAAAGGTCACTTCACCACTCTGCCTTTCAGTTTCCTCTCCTGTAAAAAGAGGGATGGATTAGGTGATCTCTGTGTTTTCTTCAAGCTGCCAAATTCTTTGGGGTGTAGAGTAGCTGACGTCTTTTCACACAGGTGAGAGGAACAGCTCCGCCTCAGTGCTTTTCAAGCTCCCAGCATTCCTGGCAGCTGCCACCGGAGGAGCTGAAAATAACACTGAGCCATTGAATCAGTGAGGTGTTCCACACAGTGGGCCTCAGAGCCAGAGTCCTGTTCTGTTATCTTAATGTCAGGGAGAAGACAGCTTTGAAAAAGCTCTTTCTTCCCAGAAGAACCTGCACTTCCAGGTGGCCTGTTTTGAGCTAAAGGAGGCAGAGAGCCCTGCAAGTTCCCATCTCCAGGGCCTCTTGGGGCAAAACTACTGATTGTTTTCAAGGGAACTTGACAACATTCCCATTTTTCTTTCCAGTAAAACACACAATCCTCCTTTTCTCATAAGGCTTCCTTAAAGTCACGCATGTGTATTGTAGACTATTAAAGCAGCCAGAAAAGTATATCAGGAAAAATTAAAATTTTCTGTAATCTCACATTGATTGCCACTTTTAGTATTTGGTGTATATACCTTCTGTCATTGTTTCCTGCCCAATTTTTTTTTTTTTGTGCTTATTCATTTAACAAATATTTATTGAGCTCCTGTGATGTGCCAGGCAACATGTTTGGATAAAGTGATGAATAAGGTAGAGAGGTTTCTGCTGTAATGAAGGGTACACCAAGTTTACATTTTTTAAAACATGGTTATCATACTGTAGATGTATTTTATAACCTGCTGTTTTTATTTAACATTGATCACTGGAGTGTTCCAATATCTCTATCAACTTTTTGCAAACATTATTTGTAAGGCCTACATGTATTGCCTCTTATGGCTGCTCCTTCTTCTGTTCTAACGCCTATGGTTTAAATGAGTGGTGCCATTTTCTTGCAGACCTACCTCTTGGCCAGTGTTGGTTTTTCCAGGGATAGGCATCAGAACCAAGCTGGATCAAACAATATCTTTCTCCAGGGCTTTTGAACTTGTGACCAGAGAGAATAACTAGCATGTCCAGTCTGGGGTTGGAGATAGAAAGCTTTGACGGTTTTACCAGTCAGATCTCTTGCCAAGCTGGACTTGGAGAAAATGAGACGATATTGGCATTTGTGTGTGTGTGTGTGAGAGAGAGAGATGGGAGACATGACAGTTCTAGAGGCACCCAGGCTGGTTTCAGTTGCTCCTCAGTCTGTCTTTCTGGCTGCGCATCCTGTGGGTTCCTGAGATTCCCAGTATATTCTATAATACACTTTACATTAGTATAATGTGGGTTTCTGCCAATGGCCACCATGAGCTTTTGACTTACAAAAGAGGAACATCTACTTGTTTACTTATATTTTGGAAGTATTTTTAGTTTCTTTTAGTATAGCTCTTCTGTTTTTGGTAGGAATATGTGGAAGTAAAGAGAAAAGGAAAGCCAGTAATGAAGTGAACATAGAGGACACTCCATTTAGTCAGAATTTGATTTAGTTTATACGGATCACACTGAAACCAGAAGTTCTAGGACTGAGAAATACCTTGGCATAGCCATTATCAAACTTTTCATACCATAAAACCCTTTGAAATAATACTCAACCCTACATAATTCAACTCACATTTAAAAAAGGATAAAAATTTGCTGAAATCTTTATCCAGTATACCAGTACCACTACCAGTTCCCATGGAGTTGAGTCCGACTCATGGTGACTCCATGTGTTTCAGAGAAGAACTGTGCTCCATAGGGTTTTCATTGGCTGTGACCTTCTGGAAGTAGATCACCAGGCCTCTCTTTTGAGATGCCTCTGGGTGGACTTGAACCTCCAACTTTTTGTTTTTATTTTATTTTATTTTTGGTTTTTTATTGTACTTTAGGTGAACCTCCAACCTTCTGATTGGCAACTGAGTGCGTTAACTGCACCACCCAGGGACTCCTTATCCAATATACTCCCCTGAAAATCTGAATTCATTAAGAAATGACAAAAAGAGCAAAAAGGAATTATTATTATCTTCAAGAAAATATTGATGGTGACAAGAATTAATCAGTTTATCATTATAGAATTCCCAGCAGTCTCCTGCCAGACCCACACTTGAGGGAATGGAGGTTGAAGAACATGACTTGAAAACCATAGCTCTCGATTTGGTCCTGATCAGAAATCAGCAGCTCTTGATTTTGGGGACTAGCTCTGCCCCTACCTTCCTCATTTCCATATGTGTACAGACAACAATTAACAAGCAATATGTTTTTAATATTTGGCCAGGCTGTGTTTGATGTGTGCAAAGCCCAAGTACTCAGATACTTGTTTTTCTCACAAACTCTAGCTCTAATTAATGTGCATCATTCACTTTGCCACAGTATTCTCCTGGAAAGCTGTCAGCAGCCACATAGCTAAATGTCCAGGAATGCCCATTTTCTTTGTGCTCACCACATTTCTTTGAACATTAAGTGAGGTTTAGGCTATCAAATAACTTAAGAAGTCACGTAATACATCACTACTGTTTGAAATCCCTTAATCATGTAGAGTTTTACGAAGGCAGAGGGAAGAAAATCCCGGCTCACGTGAGTGGAGAAAAAAATGATAGATCCAAAGATTCTAGGCAGCCTAGGGGAGAACCAGGCCTTTCTAACGTGTAATGGCTTGTAGGGGAGGATTAGGTGTCTGATCTTACTTTCAGAGCAAATGTGTAGAAGCAGCTGTATCGTGCCGGCATCAAAGGCAGACAGGCAGCTCCATGACCAGGTCTGCCCTGGGAATGTCATGGTACTAATGAGTTCCATTCACTCCTATAAATACATATCGACTTCTTCCTGAAGCCGAGCTATTTGATACCCTCTATAGGTCATCAGGGGACTGTGCTGTTTCCTGTGGATGGACATGGAGTTTCCTAAGCCAAATGATAAGGCTGGACAAGTTTGCTCTCAGTGCCGTCTACATTTCTCACTGTTTGGTGGTTTCCTTCAAGCCCCTGTGCCCAGGGCCTGTGGTTCCAGACTTGCTCAAAGCAACAGGGTCAGTGCCCTGCCCATGTCCTTGCTGTTGTTGTTATTAGCTGCCAGGCTGACTCTTGGCTACCCGATGCACAACAGAACAAAGTGCTGCCCAATCCTGCGCCATCCCCACGATCAGTTGAGGATTAGACCGCTGTGATCCATAGGGTTTTCATTTGCTGATTTTTGGAAGTAGATTGCCAAGCCTTTCTTCCTAGTCCATATTAGTCTGCTAGCTGTGCTGAAACCTGTTCAGCATCATAGCAACACACAAGCTTCCACTAACAGATTGGTGATGGCTTTGTATGAGGTGCATTGGCTAAGAATCAAACCTGCGTCTCCTGCATGGTAGGTGAAAAATCTGCCACTGAACTTCCAATGCCACTTTCCATGCCCAATTTCCCATTCCACGTCCAATGCCCCATTCCATGCACCTAGTCCATAACCTTGCCTCCCACTGAGGACAGAAGCAAAAGAGTCCATCCTACATGGACTCATCAAGTTTCATATTTTAGGTCTATAACTGGTCATACTCTCATTTTCAGAAACCAACATCTCTGTAAGTGTTGTTTCAGCTGGAAGTTCAAAAACCCAACTCAAACTGTTGTAAGCAAAAAAGGCAATGTGTTGTTTTATTTTAGTGAAAGGTCCAGGGGTAGACTTTGAATCAAGGTTAAATCCTGGAGCAAAAATAATATCATCAAGGAGACATCATAAGAAGAAGGACTGGATGTTGGCCAGGCAAAATTAACAGATGTTCAACAATGTCTCCTATATGCTACAAAAACATAATGAACGAGACAGACAGGAGTTTGTAGTGTAGTGGGGATCCACATAACCTGCAATCTCAATATGTTGTGATGAATGTTAATATGGGGAATTACAACATGCTATAGGAGCTGAGGAAACCCTGGTGGCATAGTGGTTAAGAGCTATGACTGCTAACCAAAGGTCAGCAGTTGGACTCCACCAGGTGCTCATTGGAAACTGTATGGGGCAGTTCTACACTGTCCTATAGGGTCTTTATGAGTTGGAATCAACTCGACGGCAATGGTTTTTTTTTTTTTAAAATAGGAGCTCAGGAATTCCTGGGTGGTGCATATGGTTAAAGTCCTCGGCTGCTAACCGAAAGATTGGCAGTTCGAGTCCACCCAGAGGTGTCTCAGAAGAAAGGCCTGGTGATCTACTTCCGAAAACATCAGCCATTCAAAATGCTCTGGAGCATAGTTCTACTCTGACACGTATGGGTTTGCCATGAGTTGGAATCAGCTTGATGGCAACTGGTTTTTTATAGGAGCACATAGGAAGGGCACCCAGCCCAATATGAGAGTGAGGTTGGGTCAAGAAAACTTTTACAGAGTAAAGGGATTTTAGGTAAAGTGTGTGTTAGAGTTAAGCAAGACAGGATTAATGAAGGAGGTAAAGGGGAGAAGGTGATGCCCATCTTCTTTCTTACATGAAACTTCCAGGTCATCTGTTTAAGAATGACGGTGTTTTCTAAATAAGAAGCAAGAATGCATTGTGTGATAAGTATAAATATACTTAGAGAGATAAGGACTGTACCAAAAAATTCAGGACATATAGTCACCATCTCTCTTCTCACTCCTCTGTTGTTAGGAAAATGAACAACTGAACTGGTAAGTAAGCCAGTGGTGAAAGGGAACTAACGTGAATTGAGCACCAATCATGCGTCAGATGTGTTTCTTACATTTGCTCATTTAATCCTCACAACCACTCCATGAGATCAATACTATTTCCAACTTACAGACATAAACAATACAAACACAAGAAAATCTAGCAGACAAAGCCCCCCAACCCCCACCACCCCCAGAGATTTAAGCAACTTACTTTAAGGTCGTATAACTAGTAAGTGTAGGAACTAGGAGTCAAACCTAGGTTTGCTTGGTTACTGATACAGAGCTCATTCTACTATTCTGCCTCCCAAGTAATATTTTAAAGTTTGAACGGATTCTTCTGAGATGATTCTCTGATCTTGGTTGTTTAACTAATATGAGATTCTAATAATAAAAATTTAAATTCAGGCAAGCAGGGAACCATTTTGATGTTTTGGGAAAACCAGTTGGAAAGGTATCCATCTAAGGTGTAAGCGTGATGATGAGCATTGCTTGCCAACTTACCACATTCTCTGGGGCAAGCGGTTCTCAACTCATGTGCCACTAACTGTTGTTCAGTGTGGTGGACTAAATTCCCAGTAACAAAATTATGCAGCCATACACTTGCCATGGCTCCATGATGGGTAGAGTATACTTTTCCCTTCCTCCCCATCTTGATTTTGGGAACTGCCCCAGTTCCTTGCTTTGGCCAATAAGGTGTAATTAGATGTGATGTGAGCAGTTGCTTGAAAGGTATTTACATGGTTGGGCTTGACCCTCTTGCCTTCTGGTGATCTGCTACAAAAAGAGCATGCCCCTTTTGCCTAGGCTCCAGAATGCAACACATGGAACAGATCTGCAACTCACAGCCTGGAGCCATGCCCAGCTGACCCAGAGCCTGAAGCTCAGCTGAACCCATGATGTTGTTGATAGTTGTCATCCAGTTGACTCCGACTCATGGAAACCACATGTATAACAGAACAAAATGTTACTCAGGTCCTGTGCCATTTTCATGATCATTAGAATGTTTGAGTCCATTGTTGCAGCTATTGTGTCAATCCATCTCATTGAGGGTTCATTTTTGCTGATCCTCCACTTTACCAACCATGATGTCCTTTTCTAGTGATTGCTCTTTCTTGATCACATGTCCAAAATAAGCAAGAGGAAGTCTCACCATCCTTGCTTCTAAGAAGCATTCTGATTATATTTCTTCTAAGATTGATTTGTTTGTTCCTCTGGAAGTCAATATTCTTTGCCAACACCGCAATTCAAATGCATCAATTCTTCTGTCTTCCTTTTTCAATGACCAGCTTTCACATGCATATGAGGCAATTTAAAAACACCCTGACTTGGATCAGGTGCACTTAGTCATCAAAGTGACCTGTTTGCTTTTTAACCCAGCCTAGATTGGCCAAACTACAACTGCCCTGTAGTCCCATGAGAGACAGAATAAACGTTTGCTGTTGTAGGCTGCTGAGTTTTGTTACATAGCATTATTATAAAATAGCTGACTAGTGCAATCAGTGAATATGCTTCCTTTTGCTACAGCTGAGCTTACTTACTGTCTGTCTTGAAGATCTCAGTCAGATGTAAAGTGAAGCTGAGATGGTTGTGGGTGCTCACAGAGGTGAGTACAATTTGTTATTAGTAAGGAAGAAGTAAAATGGCATTGAAAATACATCAAATGCTTATTAGAATATGTGAGAACTCTGTCTCATGAGTTTATAAGGGAGAAAATTAAGGGCAATAAAGAATTTTGCTACTGTAAGACTGAGTAAATGGTTGAAAAATCAAGCAAATTTTCAAAAATCTTGTAAGATTTTTTTTTTCAGCCATAGAAATGATTATGTTGTAATTGTTTCTGACTTACTTGGTGTGGCCTTGAGGCTTTTAATCCCTTCTTGTACATGGACAAAAAGTCTTGTACTCATAAGTGTGCTGTGTAGACAAAACGGTACACACGACTCTTCTAGAGAAAAGTTTTTAGAAATTGTTTTTAAAGCTGTTATTAGTTACTCTATGGATTAAAGAGAATTATTCACTTCTTGTGTTATCCAAAATAGTACAATCATGATTGCAAAGGCATGTGTTTCCATTGCTTGGGAGTTAAATATGGGAACCTTTGTGGTACTCAACTTTCTGTTCAGGCACTGGAACTTCCCTGGCTTATAGACAGTCCACGTATTTGGTATTTGTCGTGAATTACCTTGAAAAAAAAGTTCAACAGCCAGCTCTTGTTTTATTCACTTGTTCAACAGATATGTTGAGTGCCTTCTGTGTATTAAGTACTGTGCTAGGTCCTAGGATGCAATAGTGAGCAAATTAAGCACAGTCCTTGGCTATAAAATGCTGACAGTGGTTTTTAACCCTGATTACATATTAAAATAACCGAAAGAGTGTTTAAAAACATATGTGCCCAGGCCCCACTCCCAGAGATTCAGATTCCACTGGAATGGGAGGAGACTTGAGTTTCAGTATTTTTAAAAGCTCCCTTGGTATACAGCCACAGATGAGAACTGGGCTTTCACAGGCAGTTAACATTTATTGAATGATACTAGGGACAAGGCACTCTACTAAACTCTTTATGTACAGTAGCATATTTTATCCTCACAATAGTCTTGTAGGGGCAGATATTACCGTGACTACTTTACTGATGAATGGTTAAATAACTTATGTAAGGCACACAGAGTACGAAACGGAGCCAAGATTCTAACACATGTTGGTCTTAGTGACTATGCTGCACTGCCTTTGAAACATAGTTTATGCGGAGCATTCATAAATAACTAGAATAAAAGTTAATGCAATAAGAGCTGTGGCAAATTGAAAACCGATCAGCAACCAGATACAGGATTTCTGAAATATTGATATAAATTTATGGAGAAATATGAAATGATTTCCTAAAATTTGATTTGTACTTAATTTTTCAGGACTTTTTATCTACTCTGTAAGTTTTAAGTTTTTATGTGCAAACTCCTTCCTTCCTTTCATCCTTCCATCCACCCTTCCTTTCTCCCTCCCTTCCTTCCTTTCTTGATTTCTCTCTCCCTTCCTCTGTCCTCCCCCCACCCCCTTTTTTTTTCTCTCTGTCACTTCCCCTCTCAGTAAGCCTCTGCTGAAGAGGATTGATGCTTCTGTGGTAGAGCTTTGAGTGACTCTGTATGCAAGGGTGTGCTTATTCACTTATCAGATTTAGTCATTAAAAAGCTCCCCCACTCAAATTTTGATTTGAGAATATTTTAAGTCACCATATAAATGCTCAGGCTGGAATTTGTGAATGTGCTAGCTCAGATTCAATATTACTTAACTTAATGATCTCAGGCAAGAACACCAAGGAGAAAATTCCCTTCCTCCTATACTCATGTGCTCAGAGACTTGAGAATTTACAGTCCATTTCAAAACCAAAGTGGCCTTAAACCAAACACAATACAGCAAAGAGCTCTGAAAAATGAGTGTTTAAACTTTTTAAGGAGGTATTTGTGGGACAGACAATAAGTCATGATCATTCTTTGGTTCTCAGCCCCCCACCCCACCCCATCTGTTGAGTAGGATATGTATGGGAGGAGACAAGTGGACACAGGCTCAAATGGTTACACTGAGCCAGAATCAAATTTTCAGCCATACTATTATCACTAAGCCTGCCAGTCATGCATTTGTAGAAAGCCATGTCAAATGTACATTGAGCTATTGTCATCCAAGATAGAATTATATTTCAAAACACTGCCGGCAAATGTTTTTCCATCAGCTGCTGGCTAAAAATTTTCTACCTACATACATACGTACGAACATGGATATACACCAGGACTCACATGCCGGGCAAACCACACTGCAGAAGATCTGCGGTCACCATAACTGTCTGAGAGAGATTCTGTACAAAAGTAAAGTTCCAAATTATCGTCTACTTCCATGTTCCCTTTTTTGGGGGGTGGGGGGGGCAGTGTGTGTAAACAATCTGTGGTCACATCTTCTTTCTCAAACAAATGTCATTTGAGATTAACAAAGCCCTACTTCTTAAAATAATTTTTATTTCATTTACTCCTGCAGCAAAACCAAATTTTTCTTGTGTCTAATTCATAGAAAAACATGACTGATTTTCTTGTCTGTTCTTTTCAGTGATGATAACGTTGAGTGGGGGTAGGCGGGATAGTGGTGGAAAAATGTCCCAGCAGAAGTCAACATCAAAAAATTTCTACTCCAGTTTCTAATATAATGGGAAATGTTATAATAGCGAGTTTTATCCTGGACAGGTAGACATTGCCACCTGCTTCTGAAAAATTTTTTTAAGAAACCACATCTGTTCCCAGTATTATATGTATGATGGTGGTCAAAGTTTGAATGAGGGTTCTCTGGGAATGGTAGTAGTTCCTCACTTATATTTGTTTAGTTGGTCAGTTTGCAATATTTCCCAAGCTATAGTCTCTCCTTCAACCATAAACCTTCTTTCCTTTCTTTATGCCCACTCCTAGGTCATAAATATTTCTTTTATAGGTGTCATAATCTGACTCTCCATTAGCAGCTAGTAGAACTTATGACATACTGAGACAAACACAGGACTGCCTAGCAAGCACCTGGCACAAAGCGAGTCATTAATACATTGAAAAATCAATCAATCAATTAAGTTGAGAAAGTGGATAGATGTGAAAAGTACATCCGGGCTATGGCATCACATTTGGTCAGTAAGTGCCACTACCTAACAAATGGTTGCTATCTTACTTATAAGTTCTTCTGATGCTACAGTTTATGCAAATTTAATTTTTCTCAACTTAACTCTGTAAGTTCATAATTAATTAAGATTTTTGATTGTACTTATATTTAGAGATGCCTGTACCAAACCCTCAGATTGGGGAAGAGCATAATTTTTGTCCAAATTTGTATATGCTCTTGCTGCATTATCATCATCATCGTCATCATCATCATTGTTATACCATCGCTGATTTTGCCACTGCTACCATTTATTGAGCAAGTGATATGTCCCAGGCATTACACAAACTCTTAAAAATATTTCATTTAGTTCTCACCACAAGCCTCTGAGGTAGACATTATCATTTCCATTCTACAAGTGAGAAAATGGAGACTTTGTAAAGGTTAAGCCATATGCCACAGAACAAACATCTGATAAAGAGCAGAGCTGGGACTGGAACAACACCACAACGTACCCATGGCCAAACAGCTACATCAAAAGGGAAAAGTCAAAATGGCTATTCAAATTCACTCTATCAAGCTGTCATGATATCCATGATACGTGAGCAGATATCCTCTAGAACAGGATAACAGTTCTGGGAGGCTGATTAATTTAAAGCTACTATATTTGCTATTTAATAAATGAACTTTAGAAGGAATTTGAATATATTACTTGAGATACAAGTTCAGAAAAAGCTCTGAAAGATTAAGGTGTTATTTGTGTGGAGGTTTTTGCAAACTAGAACAAACATTTAATACACTAAATCCTTCTAATGCTACAGCATTATTTGCAAGAATATAGAAGGAACAATTTATGCCTCCAACAGTCAAAGCAAACCTAGGTATGCTTGAAAGCTAATGGTGTTCTTGTTTCAAATATTGGGCTGGGTATTAATTTCACCAAACATTACACTCCAGCCAAATACATGTAGCTTCACATTAACTGATCTATAAACTTGATAAATTTAAATTGACACTATTCCAAACCCTTTTACCTCTTTTTCATATTGTTTATCAGTTGACACCGGCTGCTTTCTAAGTAGTTCAATTTATTTTCCAAAATAGTTCAACTTTTAAAGTTAAACACAGTAAGTTGTCTTATATTCTTATAAGTATTGCAGTAGAAAAAGCTCTATAAGAAAAGTATCTTGTAAAAAATGTATATATGTTAATACAATAATGTTTAAAGGAATATACACCAAGCTGTTGACAGTAATTTCCTCAGTGTGCCATAACTTACATTTTCTTGTATTTGCTTGTTAATGTTTTGTATCTTCTATAATGAATTTAGATTGACCGTAAAAATAAAGAAAACTCAGTCCTTAAAGACCTTTGGTAATAAAGAGGAAACTAGATTGGTAAGAGAAATCAGAGCTAATGTAGGTGTTAGAGCAAGAGTAGATGTGACTCCCTTCATCTTTAACTTACAGTCCCTATCTAAAGGGATCATACCTGGTTCCTGGGTCTGGTCAGGGAAGCTCTCATCACCATGTTTTCCATTTCTTATCTTTCCTTGGGTTAGGTACCTAATTCTTTGCTGCAACTGTCTACTCTCAGTATAACGAACCAGTTACTGTCGAGTCTGTCCCAACTCACGGCAACTCCACGTGTGCCAGAGTAGAACTATGCTCCACAGAGTATTCAATGGCTGATTTATGGGAAGTAGATCACCAGGCCTTTCTTCCAAGGTGCTTTGGGTGAACTCAAACCTCCAGTCTTTTAGTTAGCAGCCAAGCATGTTAGACGTTTGTACTAGGGCTAAAAAATTCCAGTGTTTACTTGTTTTCCCTGCCTTCTTAAAGAGTGAGCTTGGCCATGTGAACTATTTTTATCAGTAGCCCCTGAGGCAAATGTCTGGGAAAGTTCCCTGGGAGGGACTTTTGGGGAAAATTTTCCCTCTGATAAAAAGAGATGTGCAAGAAGAAATTGTCCTCTTCTTTCATCTTTGGATGTGGCTGTGATGGTGCGGTGTTCTTGAACCATGAGGGAACATGCTTGACATCAAAAGCTAACCAGCTGAGGCTGGTAAAATGGAAAGAACCATATGACCTTGATAATGTCATTGAGCCACTGCACCAATGCTCTAAAATCGCTCTGCCCCTAGATTTCTTGCTAACTGAGTTAATAAATCCTATTGTTTAAGTCCCCCCACTTGTCTCTCAGTTCATTGTACTGTGGCAGGTTGAGTGTTGCTGTAATGCTGGGAGCTGTGCCACCAGTATTTCAAATACCGGCAGGGTCACCTATGATTGGCAGGTTTCAGCAGAGCTTCCAGACACTTACAGACCAAAAAGAAGAACCTGGTGGTCTACTTCTGAAAAAATTAGCCAAAGAAAACCTTAACAGTGGAACATTGTCTGATATACTGCCAGAAGATAAGTCCCTCAGGTTGGAAGGCACTCAAAATATGACTGGGGAAGAGCTGCCTCCTCAAAGTAAAGTCAACTTTAATGACATGGATGGAGTAAAGCTTTTGGGAACTTCATTCACTGATGTGGCATGACTCAAAATGAGAAGCTTGGTAAAGCAGAGGATCAGTGAAAAAGGAAGACCCTGACTAGATGGATTGACACAGTGGCTGCAACAATGGGCTCAAACATAGCAATGATTGTGAGGACGGTGCAGGACCAGGCAGTGTTTCACATAGGGTTGCTATGAGTCAGAAATGACTTCATGGCACCTAACAGCAACGACATTGTTTAAGCCACTTATAATGGTGTTTTCTCAGGCAACCGTCTCCTCCTTCTCCTTCTGCATCCAGAACCTTTATTGGCTTCTTTACATGGTCATGATTGGGGCCTTATTGCATAGGCATGATTGATTGAATCATGCTCCCCTCTCTCCCCGAGGTCACCTGATATCACTCTCCCTGGTTGTCTTTGTGGCCTGGCCAGCCCCCCACTCATTTGCATAAATCCTCAGGTATTGTTTAGATAACACCCATTGCTATGAATTCTGACTCATAGAGACTCTACAGGACAGAGTAGAACTGCCCCATAGGGTTTCCAAGGCTGTGATCTTTACGGGAGCAGACTGCCACATCTTTCTCCCATGGTGTGGCTGGTGGGTTCGAGCCTCCGACCTCTGGGTTAGCAGATGAGCGCTTAACCACTGCACCACTAAAGATACCTCAATTACTCAGGAAATTACAAGGGCTTAGTTATCTCTCAGGAAACAAGGGCAAAGGCTGAAACTAAATTACTTGGAAAAAGTTAAATCCTCTCTGAGGCCTCCCCATAGATCATAGGTTGGAAACTTCCATCCTACAGAAATTTCTGTTGCCAACTGTGGACGAGAAAGCAGCATAATGGGGAGACTTTAAAAATATTCATTATTGGGGGTGGGAGTAGGACGATGCAGCTGAATACTGATTTCTTATGAATTATCCAAAAGAATCTCCTTATTCTTTAACTGAGGGTAGGGGGGAAGGGAAGAAAGGGAAAAAAAGAGAGAACCAACAAAACTGTTACTGCCTTTCATGTTCCTATTCCATCTTCCTCTTACAGGGCTACCTGATGATATTCCGGTATTTAATTTACACATTACATATAGCTGCCTAAAAATTAAATATGAGTAAAAAGGTCTTTTCTCATGCAACTCAATTCCAAAGTTATTTAATATAGGGCTTCTTAACCTTGGCATTACTGACATTTTGGGCCAGATAATTCTTTTTTGGAAGGAGGGGGCTGTCCTCTATATTGTAGGATATTTAGCAGCATCCCTAGCCTCTACCCATTAGGTGCCAGTAGCAACCCCCAGTAGTGACACCCAAAATGTCTACAGACATCCCCAAATGTCCCCTGGGAGGTGACCCTTGTTTGCGAACCATTGATCTAATCTAAGCTTTGATCAAATTAATCTAGATATTAACTTCTTGTAATAATTCTCCAGTTCCTTAAATAAAAGAATCTTTGTACAACATATGGAAACATTCAGAAACAGTACTTTGGCAATAATAATAGTTAATATTTATTGAATGCATACTATATGCCAGACACTGTGCTAAGTACTTCATACTCATTATCTTGTCTAATTTGCACATCAAAACTATGAGAAGAGTTATTAATGTTATCGTAATTCCCTTCTTGCCCCCCCTACATTTTTAACAGATGAGGAAATTGAGGTGCAGAGGGGTTAAGAAACTTGCTGGAAGTGATAAAGTGGGTTTTGAATTTAGGCAATCAGATTCCAGAACAATATTCTTAATGCCTATAATATAATGCCTCCCTGAATAATGTATGGCCCAGGGAGTAACACGTCCTAAATAAAAGAGTGTCTGAGATGTGCAGTAAATGAAAAATTAATTTTCTTTCCCTTTGTCTTTACATAGAATGACATCTGTTCGCCTCAGTCTACCTCCTCACATATTTCATGTATTTCTCCCCTGTGGAGGAGTGAATGACCTGACTGGGGCATTTGGAATGAGGACCTACAACAGCTGTCTCTGTCTCTGTCTCCTTTTTTTTTTTTCTCTTTGAAGTTTAGCTGTCTACAAATATATGCACATGTATTGTGTTTCTCTCCTCATCTCTTGCCAAAAATGTTACAGGGACAGGCCCCAGATGGGGCACTTTCAATGAACCAGCACGGCCTGTGGCTGCTGGTGAAGTCTGTCTACTTCTGGGGTTTCATTTTAGGCTGCTCCTCATCATTGCACACCTGAGCCGCATGTTCTACTCTCAGCTTTATCACTGATAAAGGTGACGTCTTGTTCTGTACCTTATTCCTTGCTTCTCTTCTAATTTGTTAAAAAGTCGATTGGGGAAGAAGATTACTGTTGATTAATCCCACCTTAGCTGCCTGACTGCAGTGTACTTACCAAAGTCTCCCAACACTACACTGACTCATAGACGGTTAGTTAATGGATGTTCTATACTTTACTGCAGCTCAGTGCGGTCTATGCTCAAGGCTGAGGCCTGATCTCTGTTTCCTGGTTGTTAGTCTTGCTTGTAATTGTTCAGCTAAAGATCCTTACTGCCGTGGGCATTGGGCCAGGTTATATGCACCAAAAGAGGCAGAAAATTCCAAATGACTCCGGAAAGTCAGTGCTCCTTAGTGGAGCTGCCACTTGTGCATGCTGCTAGTTAGACCATTGACTTTCTTTTCAGTGACTTTTTTACTTCACATGTCCCTCTTCTAGGGCTATGGTCAGGAGTAATGTAAATGAAATGTGCATTTGTGTGTGTGAATATGTTTGACTTCTAAAGTGAAGAGTTGATCCCATATGTTTATTTCCAGGAAGGGATATATTTCTCATGCCCCTTCTTCTGGGAGCTGGGATGCTCTGATCCATAACTGCAGTTGTGACTCAACAGCACTCCTTCTTCTGCAGAGAGTCAAATGAGTTAGGCTGGTCACAAAGGAAAGTTGTGCATTGTGCAGGAAGGGTGTCCAGTACAGAAGCTTGATGGCTTTTCTATAGAGAGAGCTATGAACAGTGACAGCAGGATAGGAGAGGTGGTTCTAAGGAGAAGATGGCCATTGGGAAAGTCATGCTAAGAGTGTCCAAACCTTACCTTGAGGCTGGGGTAAGTCAGGAGGGATTGCCACTGGGATTAGCCAGTAGGGACAGGATGCAAGAGGGCAAGCCACTACTGAGGGTGACGTAAAGATGGGTTATCAGGGTGAAAAGGCAGGGAGGTGATTGAAAGGACATATATAGGTAGATGGTTCAGGAAAAGAAGAGAATGAAGTTATAGACCTAGAAATTTGAAAGTCATTTGTTGACTGACTCTACACTTACCCCATGAATGAAGTGTTTACTGTGGTCACCTCATTTGCATGCGCCTGGTGCCTCTCTCAGAGGTCAAGAAGCTGCTGAAAGGAACCGAGGTGGACTGGATAAGGAGAATGAGTGCAATAAACTGCCCAGGAAGGGAGCTCAGAAAAGAGTCCTGGAGCAATGATACCTGATTTGGAATATTAAGTTACTTCCTATCGGGTATTGTGACAACTCTATATTGTCATCAGAGCCTTGAAAAATTATGGGGCTGGATCCATGATTAGGAGAAATATGACAGAGGATGGCAGCATGCAGAAACCATGTTGGTGTGGCCTGAAGGGATGGGGAATTGAGATGGCAGTGAGGAGAGATAGGGAATCACAAGGAACTGTTACTCTGCCTCACTACCCCAAACCTTCAGAAATATCGGGGATGCTGCAGGATTTTGTACAGTTTTGTGGGTAGGAGCACAGGCTATTCTGTTTGAATAATAAGGAGAAGGATGATTCCAGAAGGTGGGGTTCTTGGAAGGCATTTGGGTTATATTATTAATTCCTCAGTGATGAGGGACTGGAGGTTAAAACCAGTATTTTTGCAGCATAATTGCATGCTTGTAATTAATTATAATATATAATTACATGGTAAAGTTATAAATTTTACCAACTTTAAGCACCACCTTGGACGTATTAGGAAAAACATGAACATCAAAAAGAATAGTGACAATAATGGGTGAATTGAATTTTAAAAGAATCATTGCATCCCATAGTGATTTTTAAAAATAGTGAGGGCAGAGAGCAGGAAAAACTCTTCTTTACAAGAGAATGCCAACTAATGTATGTAGAAGGAATGATTGATTTAGAAAATCAGCGTGTTGCAACCAACATTATAATAATTCAGGCAAGACTCATCAATCGATGGTTAAAACAATGGGTGAAAAGTTGTCAGGGAAAAGTTTTCACATCATCTTAAAAAAACATTCATTATTTTATTTATTAAAAAGAAAAAAAAGATATCTTTACCATGAAGAAACATGGCGGTCTCCTCTTTAGCATCACCAATAATGAGACATGATGCACCTCTTAATGTGATACAATGGGAATAACTCAACATCACTTACATAGGATTCCTGCCAAAAATGTTTCTCTTGAGTCTAATTGTAGGGAAACAATTGGGCAAATCCAGGATGTGGAACATTTTATAAAACAACTGACTTGGACCTGTCAAAAATACCAACGTGAACAAAGATCAAAAAAAGAGGAGCAGGCAGAAGGTAGGGGTAATGGTTCTAGATTAAAGGATTTAAAAAAAGAAAAACAGCTTTAGGGACTTTATTGGGTCAGCTGAAAAAGTTCAGACATGGACTGTATTTCATACTGATATTGAAACTTTGGGTATGATAATTGTACTAGGCTCATGTAGGAGAATGTTCTTATTTATTAGGAGATATGTGCTGAAATATTTAGGATTGAAGTGTGATGTCTGAAACTTATTTTCAAATGGTGCTATCTATCTATCTGTCTGTCTGTCTATTGTTATGGATTGAATTCTGTCTCCCCCTCTGCCCTAAAGACATGTTGAAGCCCTAACCCCAGGTACCTGTGAAGGCCACTTTATTTGGAAACTCGAGGTCATACTGGAGTAGGGTGGGCCCTAATCCAATCTGAGTGGTGTCCTTATAAAAGAGGAGAAGAGACACAGAGACAGAGACACTCAGGGAAGAACGCCATGTGAAGTAGGAGTTATGCTGCAGCTGCAACCCAACACCTGCAGCTAACAGAGGCTGGGAGAGCCAAGGAAGGATCTTCCCCTAGAGACTTTGGAGAGAACATGGCCCTGCTGACACTCTAAATTTGGACTCCTAACCTCCAGAACTGTGAGGCAATACATCTTTGTTCTTATAAGCCACCCAATTTGTGGTATTTCATCACAGCAGTCCTAGGAAATGAATATATGTACACTTACACAAGACAAGAGAGAGTGAGATAAAGCAAATGCGACAAAGTGTATAAAACTGGTGAGTCTAGAGCACAGGTATATGGATGATTCTTATACTATTCCTTCAATTTTTCAGTAGGTTTGAAATTTTTTAAAAATAAAAAATGCAGTCAAGTATTATCCAGAGTAGAATATCTGAAACCAGGTGGTTTCAATAAATTACCAAGACACAATACTATAAAACACAACAAACAAACAAATAAATAAAAACCCAAACCTATTGCCATTGAGTCATTCTGACTCATAGCAACCCTATAAGAAGACAGAGTAGGACAGTCCGATAGGGTTTCCAAGGCTGCAAATCTTTACGGAAGCAGACTGCCACATCTTTCTCCTGAGGAGCAGCTGGTGGGTTTGAACCCCTGACGTTTCGGTGGGTTTGAACCCCTGACGTTTCGGTTGGCAAATGAAAGCTTTAACCGCTGCACCACCAGGGCTCCTTCAGACATGCTACTAGCATCCTGTAAAAAATGTTCCCTTAATTCCCATTCTGCAAGAGTGTCCTGACAGGTATCCTATTACATGTCAGTACCTCCAAAGGGGCTAGTGTGGCAAATGAATTAGTTAATGTCTGCTGAAAGCTCCGTGGACACTTGTTATGGCTGGTTTGCAAATGCCGGGATTAGAGGATTTAGACCAAAAAAAAAAAAAAAAAAAGAACAAAAAAGTAACCTAGTGATGTTATTGACAGCTCCAGCTGTGAAAGACCTAACCCTAATGAGACGCGGGGGAGGCCATACTGGTGACAACAGGTAGTGACAAGGTCCTGCATCAGAAAAACAGGTTTCATGCTTTGAGGGGGTTGCATGAAACATACTGTTGAAAGAAGACAGCAAGAAAGAACCATATAGAAAACTCGTCAAATACATAATCTCATTTGTAATAGGCAAATTATTATTTTTGTAATTAGCTCATAGCTCAGAGCTATATACTTTATGTGATATAGATTCTGAGTGGAGAAAGTTTAAAAAGTTTTGTTTTTAAACCTTGCACTGAGTAAGATTTATTTTGAACTGCAGTTTTACATGTACCATGAAAGCCAGTTCAGAAGATAACGAAGAAACGTAAACTAAGTGAATGTTTTCCATGTGGACTGTTATAGTCACATGTAATCAATATCCTATACAAAAGCTTTATGAGGTTTGATAATACAGAAAAGTCTCACTTACTGTGTTTCTGTGTAACTAAATCATGAAAAATCTGGCCTGGCCTATGTGAGCAAGACCAGGTGCCCATTTTGGCCAGATGCCAGATTTGGATTTGTGGGAAAGAGATGGTCCATGTGCTTTTCATCTCTAGCATCAGCCTCTCCCTTGGGTCTGTTTGTTCTCACCAAATTTTTGGTCTAAATATTTTCATAAATTTCCCCCTGCAGGTCTGGGACTGTCCTTACTCTGAAAGAATCCTAACGGTACACTGTGATTGGTAGGGTTTGACATAATTATGTTCAGCCAATTCATAATCTGGAGGTTTGGCCTTGATTCTTGGGCTCCCAAGTGCTACACACCGTATGGGGTTCTAGTGTTGCAGAGGAGAACCTTAGTGAAGTGGAGTGTTTTGATATAGCTTTCTTCAAAGTGGTTCATGACTTTGAATATAAATATAAATACAGAACTGCCCCATAAGATTTCTAAGGAGCTGCTGGTGGATTTGAACTGCTGACCTTTTGGTTAGCAGCTGAGGTCTTTACCATTGTGCCACCAGGGCTCCATATATATATATATATATATGTATATGTATATGTATATGTGTATATATGTGTGTGTATATATATATTATGTACAATGTATATATATGTATATACATATATACTTATATACATAATATATATTGCTTGGAGCTCTCTCTCTCTATACACACAGATATGTATATACATATACACATATATACATAATATATATTGCTTGGACCACTGATGGCACAGTGGTTAACAGCTTGGCTGCTAACCAAAAGGTCAGCAGTTCAAATCCACCAGCTGCTCCCTGGATATCCTATGGGGCAGTTCTATTCTGTCCTATAGGGTCACCAGGAGTCTGAATTGACTCGATGGCAACTGGTTTGGTTTGGTTTATACATATATGTGTGTGTGTGTATAAAGGCAGTCGTTAGAACAGAACAAGTGGATACTGTGTGTGGTTGAAAATCAGAAAAGGCATATGGCAGAGTTGTATCCATTCACCTTACTTGCTCAATCTGCATGCTGAGGTAATAATCTAAGAAGCTGGACTATAAGAAAAAGAATGTGGCATTAGGACTGGAGGAAGACTCATTCACAACCTGTGATATGCAGATGATCAAACTTGCTTACTGAAAACAAAGATGACTTGAAGCACACCCTGATGAAGATCAAAGACTACAGACTTCAGTATTGATTACACCTGAACATAAAGAAAATGAAAACCCTCACAACTGGACCAATAAAAAAATCATGACAAATGTTGAAGAAATTGAAGTCGTCGAGGAATTTATTCTACTTGGATCAAAAAACAATGTCCATGGAAGCAGCAGTCAAGAAATCAAACGATGTATTGCATTGGAAAATCTACTAAAAAAAACCTCTTCAAAGTTTGAGAAAAGATGTCACTTTAATGCCTAAGTTACGCCTGACCCAAGCCATGATCTTTTTAGCTGCTTCATACGCATGTGAAAGCTGGACAATGAAAAATGAAGACAGAAGAAGAATTGATGCATTTGAGTTGTGGTCTTAACAAAGAATACTGAACATACTGTGGACTGCCAGAAGAATGAACAAATCAATCTTAGGAGAAATACAGTCAGAATGCTCCTTAGAAGTGAGGATGGTGAAACTCTCTGACTTGCTTACTTCGGACATGTCATCAGGATAAACCAATCACTAGAAAAGGACATCATGTTTGGTGAAGTAGGTCAGTGAAAATGAGGGAAGCCCTTAATGAAACGGATTGACACAATAGCCACAAGAATGGACTCAAACATACCGATGATCATGAAGATGGCACAGGATCAGGCAACATTTTTTTCTGTTATACACAAAGTCACCATGAGTCAGAGCCAACTTGACAGCAACTACTTAACCAGCTGTTGTGGAGTCAGCCCCCAACTCATGGCAAATCCATGCACAACAGAACAAAATGCTGCCTTGTCCTGTGCCATCTGTGTGATCACTTGTGGATCAGATCATTGTGATCCGTAGGGTTTCATTGGCTGATTTTCAGAAGTAGATCGTCTGTCTTAGTCTGGAAACTCTGCTAAAACCTGTTCAGCTTCATAGCAACACACAAGCCTCCACTGACAGACAAGTGGTGGCTGTGTATAAGGTGCATTGACCTGGAACTTAATTAACCTAGATCTCCCGCATGGAAGGTAAGATTTCTACTGCTGAACCACTAAGCCAAAAAACGAATGAACAAACAAAAACCGTAGCAGTCGAGTGTATTTTGACTCATATGGACCCTATAGGACAGAGTAGAACTGTCCCATAGGGATTCCAAGGCTGTAATCTTTACATGAGCAGACTGCCACATCTTTCTCCTGTAGAGCAAGCAGGGCTTCTTATTGAATCTCTATTGCCCCTGTATATATATATATATACACACACACAGTACATATATATAATATATATACATATATATATAGTTTTCACTTTTTTAAATTGTCATGTATTATGTGCCACAAACATTCCTGATTCCCATCCCACATGACTCCTGACCCTCATCTTGGCCTTAAACCTTGTTCACTCCAGGGTCTGTGATAGGATGTAGATATCTATAGCCCAACTTGATAATTTTTTTTAAAGACTGAAGTTGTAATGGTTTTCTCTATAGGTCATATTAAAATGACTTCCCATCAAAATGACTACAAAAATAACTTTGACCTAATTTTCTGTTCCCATGTAGTTCTGAATTTTTATATATATATATATATATATGTATTTATAAACTGGCCCCGGGCTGTAGGAATACCCTTTGTCCTTGACTCCTCACTTAACAGTTCTTTCCTGATTATTTACATAATCTTCTCTGGCACCAAAGACTCAACTATGAGCCCCAGGTTAGCACCTTTTGGCTCTTTCTAGTACTAGTTCCTGTATCCTGTACCCTCATGCCCTCTGGTGGGATCCTGCCATGTCTGGGCAGGTTTGCTGGAGCCTTTCTAATTTCTCAGTACTGTATCTGGCTAGACAATCTGGTTTTGAGTCCTAACTGCTGGTTTGAACCTCCCAGCAATGTCCACTTCTTCGTTTGTGCTGGGCTTTTGCCGATCCACTTGGCTAGAGTTGGCCTCTGAAGTCAAGAAAGTTCCCTCTAGCATGGATTCCTCCCAGTCCTGATTTTCTCCAAGTTGAGGTTTCAACTCAGTAAACTGCATGCTGATGTCAGGTTCAATTCAAGACTTGGATGAAGCTTTTGAAATTCAATAAAAACAACATATGTTATGGGAGAATAGAGGAAAAGTGTGATGATATCACCAATTTCATTTGCCTTCTCAGTTTATAATGATTGAGTCTCTTAGGAATAAAAAATTAAGAGAGAAAGAATAAAAGGAAAGCAAAAAGAGTGGAAGTGAAGAGGAAGAAGATGTAGTAATGCAATATCTGTGGAAGTTTCGAAGTTACTGGAATATGAACTGGAGTTAGAAATTTAAAAAATGGTGTATTGATAGGCTACCATATTACTTATTCCCGACTTAATCACTTAACAGATGTTGTTGTTATTAGCAGCTGTTGAGTCAGGCTCCGTCTCGTGGTGACCCCATGCACAATGGAATGAAATGCTGCCTGGTCCTGTGCCATCCCCATGATCAGTTTTCGATCAGACCACTGTGATCCATAGGGTTTTCGTTGGTTGATTTTTTGAAGTAAATTGCTAGGCCTTTCTTCCTGGTCCATCTTAGTCTGTAAGCTCTGCTGACACCTGTTCAGCATCATAACAACATACAATCATCCACTGACAGACAGGTGGTGGCTGCCCACGAGGTGCATTGACTGAAATGGAAACCGGATTCTCCTGCGAGAATCCTACCACTCAGCCCACCAATGCTTCTCATACTCAACAGCAAAACCTGGTAAGTCCTGGGAAGATGGAGTCAGTGGTGAAGGTGGAGACTGCTTACAATCACCTTTGACTCCTTTTCCTCTATCTGAAGAAGGGCATCTGCTTGGAGTAAAATCCAGCTCCTCCACTTTTGTACTTTGAGGACCAACATCAAGATAAGTGCATAGAGACACCCTCGGGCTGCCGGGAGAGAAGATGTTTGAATCATGTAACAGTATATAGCAACACAAACCAACTCTAGCTAATTGTAGCAGAGAGAGAGTTTATTAATAGAACATACAAATTGCCTTAAATAAATGAAAACATGATAAATTTCTCTCATCATAAGGTAAATGAAATTTAAAACTACACTAAGATATAATTTTTCACCCACCAGACCAGCAAAACTCCAAAAGTTGGACAACATACTCTGCTGGCTGTGGGGAAATTAGTACTCTCATACATGGCCAGTGGGCGAGCAAAATAACAAACTTCTATATGGAGGGCGATTTGCCAGTATTTATCAAAATTACAAATGAATTTATCATTTGACCCAGCAGTCCTGTTTCTGGGAATTTCTTTTGAAGACATACCTACATAATTTATAAAGGACATATGCAGTATCGTTTATAAGAGCAAAAAACTGGGAAAGAGCCAAGAAAACATCAATAAAGAAACCAAACCAAACCCACTGCCATCAAGTCGATTCCGACTCATAGCAAATCCTATAGGACAGAATAGAACTGTCCCGTAGTGTTTCCAAGGCTGTAAAGCTTTACGGGAGCAGACTACCACATCTTTCTCCCACAGAGTAGCTGGGGGGTTCGAACCACAGACCTTTTGGTTAGCAGCCCAGCACTTAACCACTATGCCACCAGTGCCCCAAATATCAACAGGTACCGGTTAAGACAAACTACAGTACATCCACACAATGGAAATCTATGAAGTTGCGAAGAGAATGAGAAAGCACTCTGCATACTCAAAAAGTCGAGGTGCAAACGAATATACATATACACATACAGTATGTGGACAGCAAGGTGCATTCTGTGTAAGGAAAGGGAATGGCGAGAAAATTTATTTGTATTCATTATACTTGCAAAGGAGTCCCTGGCTGATGCAAATGCCTAACATGCTCAGCTGCTAAATGAAAGGTTGGAGGTTTGCGTCCACCCAGAGGTGACTTAGAAGAAAGGCCTGACGGTCTACTTCTGAAAAATCAGCCACTGAAAATCTTATGGAACAAAAGTTCCACTCTGACACACATGAGGTTACCATGAATTGGAGTCAAAACGCCAGCAGCTTATTTTTTAATATCTGCAAAACAAAATACTGGAACAATACATAAACTTTAAAAGTGGTTACCTAAAGGTTGTGAGGGACAACGGGGTGGACAGGGAGAGGGCGTAAAACATCTTTATGTAACTGTGTTATACTGCTTTAAATTTAGAAGTGTGAATGAATTTAGAACATTAAATAAAAAACTGCTGTAATTCTCTAGACAGCCCGATAAGCAGGCTTGGTGGTTACTCATTAGGAAATTAATAAGCGAAATCACTCTGCTAACACCAGTTGCCAATCGAGTCAATGTGTGTCAGAGTAGAATTGTGCTCCATAGGGTTTTCAGTGTCTGATTTTCAGAAGTAAATCACCAGGCTTTTCTTCTGAGGTGTCTCTGGGTGGATTCAAACTTACAACCTTTTGGTTGGCAGCCAAGTATTTAACCGTTTGCTCTACCCAGGAACTCCAGTCACTCTGCTAGCTCTGTGAACTAAGCCACGCACCATCTATTCGGAGATTAGTGGCAGTAGTGACTGCAATGACATCCAGTTTCCGGAGGCACCGAGGCTGTGGTTCTGGTGGCAGCATCCCCATGTCCGTGTTCAGTGTCAGGGATATGGGTGGTACATGCAGTATTGTCTGTATCCAGCACTGGTGTCTTCACAGTGCCAGACAAATGGATGCTGGTATGCTGAGATACTGATCCTCTCAGCCTTTGGGGTGAGAATGTAGCTGGAGCCCTCAAGCTGGCTGTCTGAAGAATCCAACAGCCTTAACTATTTGCCCTCCTGTGCACTACACATGTAACCATTTTCCGTGTGTGCTTTCCTGGGAAAAAAATTGCAAAGTAATGCATCAGAGAACAAACTCTAGGAGAAATGACCCCCCTAGCCTGTCCTCCAGGGAGGATAATAAATCGTAGAGATTAAAGTACTCGGATTTGTTAAATTTAAAGCCACTCATTTGTTGCGGTGTGCTTAGAGTGCATTCACTGTGTTGATGCTAGAGCACCCAGTGCCCTGACTCAGAGACGGGTTTCCATGGAA
This sequence comes from Dugong dugon, assembly GCA_030035585.1. Taxonomy (NCBI): domain Eukaryota; kingdom Metazoa; phylum Chordata; class Mammalia; order Sirenia; family Dugongidae; genus Dugong; species Dugong dugon. The sequence continues at coordinate 52,428,243 of CM057463.1, forward strand.
ATGAAGGCTCCATTAAAGCTCTTTCCTTAGAAGTGTTAGAGTGCTTACCCGAGGGTTCATGATTAGTTAAAGTCTTCCCCAGAGGTACAAGGGAGTTTGGGGAAGGGTGATATTTACTTTTTACATTCTTTCACTTAAAGGAACACACAGGAAAAATAACTTTTGAGGGAGGAGGAGAGGAAGAGCCAACATAAGGTGCGCCAGAGTGGCTGGTCTCAAAATGCTCTTTAAGTCTCTCGATGTAGTCCATATAGGTCAGTCTCTTGGGGATTGAGTAGGATGGAGAAGTGTGGGGATTTGATCTGAAGGGGCAAATGGAAGCCATCTAGCACATACTCTAAAAATACTGGACAGTGCTAGTCACATACAGTAGTGTTGGCTTATTCAGTGAGGAATGCTGCCATTAACAAAATCTTCCCTTGACAATTTTGACTTCTGTTCTCTGTCCTCTCACCAGTAGTGTTGAAGGATAGAGAAGAGCAGGCAGAGGAGTCTTCTGCCCTGACTTCAAGATCATTCTTATGTCCTTCATGGGTCTTTTCCGGGTTTCACCTTTCCTACAGATCACAGTCCTTCCTCACTCCCTTCTTTCCTGCCAAACACTATACAAAAGTATATGTTTTACCGGCATCAGCACAATATATTTTGTACCAGGTTCTATGCTAGACACTGGGTACAAAAAGAGAAATAAGGCTTAGTGTCTATGTTTAGGAATCTTACAATCTTGTGGGAAGATGGATATGCAAAGAAACTAATACAATGTGATCAGCTAATTAAATTCTCACCTTCCATGCGGAAGGCCCGGATTTCTAGCCAATGTACCTCATGCTCTGCCACCACCCATCTGTTAGTGGAGGCTTCTGTGTTGCTGTAATGTTGAACAGGTTTCAACAGAGCTTCCAGAATAAGACAGACTAGGAAGAAAGGCCTGGTGATCTATGTCCAAAAATCAAGCAACGACAACCCTATGGATCACAATGGTCTGATCTGTAACTGCTCATGGGGATAGCACAGGACCTGGGCAGCATTTTATTCAGTTGTGCATGGGGTTGCCATGAGTTGAAGGCTGACACAAAGGCAGCCAACAACAACAACAATATATAAAGATCATGCAGAAAGGAAGGCCTACATTTTCACACTGTAGAAGAGGTAACACTGGAGTTTAGACTTATACTAGTGTCATGGCCCCTTTTAATGAATTAAAAAAAGGCTCCCCGTCTGGGCACACAAAATTGACAAAGGTGACCCCTCTGGCTAGACAGTCTTGAACCAGAAACAGGAATGGCGAGTGAGATTCAGGCTGGGTTGCACCCCCTTGGCCAGGTGCCTCTGTGAATCCCATAGACTGCCCAGCCTTATGCTGCAGCCCTGTCCCTCTGATCTAATTCTCTGCAGGCTGCTATGTCAGAGTCAAAACTGCTCTTTCATTGGTTTAGTCTAAGACTATCTCAGAGGAGTGGTGGGTGGGTGGGTGTCTTAGTTATCTGCTGTTGCTATAACAGAAATACCACAAGTGGATGGCTTTAGCAAAGAAAATTTTATTCTCTCACAGTTCCGGAGGCTAGAAGTCCAAATTCAGGGTACCAGCTCCAGGGGAAGGTTCTGGTGGAATGTCCTTGTTATCAATCTTCCCCTGGTCCAGGAGCTTCTCAGCTCAGGGACCCCTGGTCCAAAGGATGCACTCTTCTCCTGGTGCTTCATTCTTGGGGGCATGAGTTCCCCTTCCTCTCTTCTCGATTCTCTCTTTTATATCTCAAAAGAGATTGACTCAACATACAACCTAATCCTGTAGATTGAGTCCTGCCTCATTAACATAACTGCCTCTAATCCTGCCTCACTTACATCATAGAGGTAGGATTTACAACACAGTGGATAATCACATCAGATCACAAAATGGTGGACAACCACACAATACTGGTAATCGTAGGCTAGCCTGGTTGACACACATTTTGGGGGGACACAATTCAATCCATAACAGTGGGGTTGGCCTAATTGTTATCAGCTCAACTCTCTGTCTTGCTTAGGAAGACAAAGTTTAACCAAAACTGGAAGTCAAAAATTTTTTGGAGTCAGGTAGTACTGAGCATTGCCAGACTATCATTCTTTCTGCTCTATTGGTGCATCAGCAGACTGTAAACAAGCTGCCACTTACTCTCTTTCCCTTGTCTTTCCATAGCAGGATAATAAACAATATACTTTTGGAAATTTCCTATACAGTAGAAAATTCACATTAGTGAATTCACATCTCAACATTTATGGTGCCTCATCTCCTTTGTCTGTTTAAGACTTGGAATGTTAGCTTCCATAGTATGAGGTAGATTTATTAACAATGACTTTTCTTTATTGCTAGTAAACCATTGGGCAAAAGGATGTAATGAAAGGGAACGCATTGACAGGGACTTGTTGGAAATTTGTGCTAAAGACAAAAAAAAAAGACGTAGCCTTGTAGTTGTATGGAGTGACTGCGGTGAGATGATGCAGTGTTCCGTTATTTTATTTTGCAGAATGTTAGTGTTGGAATAGTGGAGAAATGCTGAACTTACATAAGTTACTAGCAGTTTTTGTGGAGGCCATTTGAAGTGGTTGAATTTGTGCCTTACATGTTTCACCACACCTGCAGCAGTGAAAAACTGGTATCCATTTTTGAAAGTTATTTTTGGCGTTATTAATACATTTGTGGTACAGGTCTTAGTTCAGATTAATAGCTTCTCCCTATACAATGCCAATAATCATTATTTGTGTTATTTCTATCTCATCTTTCTCTTAAGGAACTCATAGGGGTCCAAATCAGTTTTCCAGCCTAAAGAGTAGAAATGGGTAGGCAAAGTGAGGAGGGCTGTGGGAATGCCAGGGAGCAGGGAGGTAGGGGACAGAGACACATGTCAGGTTGTTACTACAGACTGCCATGGGCAACAAAGAGCTGCTCCTTCTTTTTCACACTACTATATCCAAAACATTTTTTATCACCCCAAACAGAAGTCTGTACCTGTTAAGCAAGAACTCGCCATTACCACCCCCACCCCAGCCCCTAGTAACTACCAACAGACTTGTGTGTCTATGTGTTTGCCTGTTCTAGATATTTCATATAAATGGAATAAAACAATCTTTGTCCTTTTGTCTGATTTATCTCACTTAGCATTATGTTTTAAAGGTTTATTTATATCATAGCACATGTCAGAACTCCATTTCTCTTTATGGCTGAATAATATTCTATTGTATGTGTATACAACATTTAGTTCATTTATTCATATCTTGATGGACACCTTTTAGCTACTGTGAATAATGTTGAGATGAACATGGGTATGCAAGTATCTGTTTGAGTCCCTGCTTTCAATTCTTTTGGGTATATACCTACAAACAATTGCTTTATGAACAAGTCACCTAGGCTTTTGAGACTTAGCTATCTGTAACATCACATCAATGATGCTAGGATTCATTGCTTCCTCACTGTCACTGGCTTGATGCCAGTGTCATGCATGCTCAACAGATCTGTTTGGGGAAAGCAAGGCAATGATTAATGTCTTAGTTTTCTAGTGCTTCCATAACTAAATACCACAGGTGGGTGGCTTTAAAGAACAGAAATTTATTGTCTCACAGTTTTGGAGGCTAGAAGCCCAAATCGGGGCATCCATTGGCTCTAGAAGGAGGGGGTCCTTCCTCGTTAGTATCTCCAGATGTTGTCGTTCCTTGGCCTACAGATGGTTCTTCACATGATCTCATCCCCTTGTGTGTGTCTTTCTCCATGTCTATTTTCCACATCCATTTTCCCTTTTTATAAGACACCATTCAGAAGAAATTCGGTTTGGGACCCACCCTATTCCAGTATGACCTCGTTAACATAACAAAAAAAAAACCCCTCTATTTCCAAACAGGATCATATTTACTGGTACAGAGGTTAGGATTTCAATATATATTTTGGGGGAACACAATGAAATCCATAACAGTCAGCAAACAAATGGATTCCGATCTTGGACAACAGGATTCTTATTTTAGAAACTATAATTTCATGTGGCATCCCTGGTATGGTTTGTGTTCATGCACAAATTTTGATGATGACCTATTAGGACCAATATTTCTTTCTTTTTCTTTAGGAAGTAATTCTGTCTATAGTTTTTGACCCTCTCCACTGTACAAAGCACAAGTTGATCATTTATTGATCAATTTGCTCATTAACAACAACAACAAAAAAATAGCTTGAATCAATCAGGTGGGAAGTCCACCTTGACTAAATTAGCTGGATAATTGTATAGACTTCACTTGGCTCAGAACTGTTAAAAGATACCTCTCTCATTGTTTGCTAGTGATTACCCATCTTCAAAATCACGATGTCCACATTACTTGCAACATCTGCTTCTCAACACGTCACAGTCCTGCACATAGGCCTATGAACCTATCATAAATTAGCACAATTTGAGAAGAATGAGTTGAGAAAGAACAATTTGTTTCTTCTCAAATCTGTAATTTCTGATTTGATTTAAAACCGGCAGGGTTTAAAAAATAGTAACTAATTTATTCAATAAATATTTATTGAGCCCTACTATGTGCCAGGCACAAGAGGATGCAGCAGTGAACTTTCAGACAAGGGCTCAACGCTCATGAAACTCACAATACAGCGGAAGGAGACAGGCAAGAAACAATTATACAAAGAAATAACAACATAATTCGTTGTTGTTAGTTACTGTTTAGTTAGCTCCAACTCATGGCCTGCCTTATGTATAACAGAACTAAATGTTGCTCAGTCCTGTGCCATCTTTGTGATCATCGGTGTGTTTGAGTCCATTGTTGTGACCGTTGTGTACAGCCTTCTAACCTAGGGGGCTCATCTTCCAGCACTATACTGGGCAGTATTTTGTTGCGATTTATAAGGTTTTCCTTGGCTAATTTTTGGAAGTAGATTGCCAGGCCTTTCTTCCTAGTCTATCTTAGTCTGGAACTCAGCTGAAACCTGTCCACCCTGCTGGTATTTGAAATACTGGTGGCAGAGCCTCCAGTATCATAGCAACATGCAAGCTACCACAGTAGGACAAACTGGTGGTAAAATGTAGTTCTAGATAATGATAAACATCATAAAAAAATGAAATAGAATAATGTGTTGGCAGGAGGCTACATTAGATTTGGTGGTCAAGGAAAACCTCTTAAAGGAAGTGCTTTTAACTTCTTAAGCTATGATCTATTGAATTTATAGAATATATTGTTAGACTTGGTATAAGGGTTTTATTTACATTAGCTTATTCAATCCACACAGTAACCCTATAAGACAAGCAGTATTGTCTTCTTTCTACAAATGAGGAATCTGAAGGACAGCCATTTGGGGACTTGCCCAGGACCACACAGCTTGTGAATGGTATAGCCAAACGTGAATCCAGGGAGCTTAGCTCTGGAATCTGTGCCTTTAATACCGCCTGTTTAAGCTGAAACCTAAAGGCCCGAAGAAGCCAGCTGCGTAAAGAACTGAAAGCAGCTTGCTAGGCAGAGGAAACAGTAAGCACAAAGTTCTTGAGCAGGAAAGAGTTTGTACAGTCTGAGAAGTAGACCAAAGGCCCTTGTAGCTGGAGCAGAGTGAACAAAGGAGGAGTGGTGGGTGACAAGGGCTCCAAAGAAGGCAGAGGCCAGACCAAGTAAGGCCTTGTAGGCTTTGGTAATGAGTTTAGATATAATTTAAGGGAAGCCACTGTAAGGTTTTAAGCAGGGAAGCAGTTCTGCCATTAGAAGGATCAGGAGGGACCCCTGTCTTAGGCTCTGTGCTTTAGCTAGCACCACATATCACACACACCCCCACAAACTTAGGCACTCAACTGTTAGCTGAAAAGCTGGAGGTTTCAAACCATCCAGAGGCCCCTCGGGAGCAGGCCTGGTGATCTGCTTCTAACAGGCTGCAGCCTTGAAAACCCTATGGAGCAGTTCTACTTGGCACACAAAGGTTGCTGTGAGTTGGAATTGACTCAACAGCAAGCAACAGCAACAATAACAATATAGATCTGGGTGCTAGATATTGCTTTGTGGTGAAAATAGTTTTATAGGTAGTAAAAATGTATATGATAAAATTAAAATATTTTGAAATACTTTCTGCAATAGCAATAAATACCATATGCAACCTCATAACGTGTTTGAACATGTTATGTGAAATCTGAATCTAAATGTGGATTTAAGAAATCTACTGACAGTTCTGATTGCTACTGCCTCAGCAGGGGAAAGTTTCTCCAAGTGGAAATTAATAAAAAAACTAAGAACAATGATAACTCAAGAAAGGTGGTCTAATTTGGCATTTCTATTAATAGAAAACAAATTATGTGAGAATCTTGATTATAACAATGTAATTATTAATTTTGCTGAAAGGAAGGCAAGAAAAAGAATTTTTGTAATAAATAATAATAATTTATGAATTATGTATATCTTTATTTTATTGCTTATGCAAACATTACTGGCCCACCAACAGAACATTAATTAGTGTGTAATAATTAAATTCAGTCATTTCTGATGCTTTGCTAAATTTTAATCATGTAAAAATCATGCACATATATTTTTATTTTTGTCTTTATACATTATATTTGTCAAAGAAGGAGAATGGAGTATATTTTATTTAGCAGTTTGATAGCTTGGTTAATGCATTTAAATATTTAAATAAGCAATATGTTGCTTCCATTTGTCCCTCTGCCCGGGCCTGCAAATGTTAGGACTGGACCTACAGGGAAGTGACATGATCTGTTTCATGTTTTTAAAGGACAGAAAAAGCAGCAAAGCCATATTCATTTCTGAAAGTGACATCATCTGATTTATGTGGTTTTTAAAACTCTGTTGTGGTAAAATATATATAATAAAACATTTGCTATCTTAACCATTTGTAAGTGTACAATTCAGTGACATTGATTACATTCGCTGTGTTGTGCAACCATTACTACTATCCATTTTCAACAGTTTTTCATCATCCCAATGTTTAAGCCCTTCGCTGCTAACTGAAAGGTTGGTGTTCAAACCCACTCAATGGCTCTGTGGGAGAAAGACCTAGTGATCTGCTACTGTAAAAATTACAGCCTAGAAAAACCCTATGGGATAGCTTTACTTTGTCTCATAGGGTTGCTAAGAGACAAAATTGACTCCATGGCACCCAACAACAGCAGATAGAAATTCGGCATCCCTTAATCAGTAACTCCTCATTTCCCATCCCTTACCCCCAGCCCCCGTTAACTGCTAACAGACTTTGGTCTCAATGCATTTGCCTATTCTAGATATTTCATGTAAGTGAGATAAGACAATATTTGTCCTTTTGTGTCTGATTTATCCCACTTAGCATAACGTTTTCAAGGTTCATTCACATTGTAGCATGTATTAGAACTTCATTTCTCTTTATGGCTGAATAATATTTCATGGTATGGATATACCACATTTTGGTTATCCATTCATCTGTTGATGAATACTCAGGTTGTTACCACTTTTAGGCTGTTGTGAATAATGCTGCTGTGAACATTGGTGTACCGTTATCTGCCTGAGTCCCTGCTTTCAAGTCTTTTGAGTATACCTTAGAGAAGAATTTCTGAGTCATATGAGAGATCTATGTTTAACATCTTGAAGAAGCCCCAAACTGCTTTCCACTGTGACTGCACTATTTTACTTTCTCACCAGGAATGGATGAGGATTCCAATTTCTTTACACTCTCAACAACACTTGTTATTCTCCTTCTTTCTGTTTTTTTATTTATTGTACTTTAGATGAAGGTCTACAAAGCAAATCAGTTTCTCATTACACAATTAATGCACATATTGTTTTGTGACATTGGTTGCCAACCCCATGACATGTCAACACTCTCCCCTTTTTGACCTTGGTTTCCCCATTACCAGCTTTTCTGTCCCCTCCTGCCTTCTCATACTTGCCCCTGAGCTGGTGTGCCCATTTAGTCCCCTTTTGTTTTACGGTTCTGTCTAATCTTTGGTTGAAGGGTAAACCTCAGGAGTGACTTTGATTCTGAGTTAAAAGGGTGTCCAGAGGCCATACTCTGGGGGTTTCTCCAGTCTCTGTCAGACCAGTAAGTCTGGTCTTTTTTTGTGAATTTGACTTTTGTTCTACATTTTCCTCGAGCCCTGTCTGAGCCCTCTATTGTGATCCCTGTCAGAGCAGTTGATGCTGGTAGCCAGGCAACATCTAATTGTGCTGGACTCAGTCTGCTGGAGGCTGTGGTAGTTGTGGTCCATTACTCCTTTGAACTAATCTTTCCCTGTATCTTTGGGTTTCTTCATTCCCTCTTGCTCCAGACAGGGTGGGACCAGTGGAATATCTTAGATGGCCACTCACAAGCTTTTCAGACCCAAGATGCTACCAACCAAAGTGGGATGTAGAACATTTTCTTTAAACTATGTTATGCCAGTTGAGCTAGATGCCCCCCAAGACCATGGTCCCCAGCCCTCAGCCCTGTAATTCGGTCCCTCAGGGAGTTTGGATGTGTCTATGAAGTTTCCATGACCTTGCCTTGGTCAGGTTGTGCTGGCTTCCCTAGTACTATGTACTGTCTTACCTTTCACCAAAGTTGCCACTTATCTATTATTTAGCTAGTGTTTTTCCCTCTCCACCCTCGTAACCATCAAAGATTGTTTCTTTATGTGTGTAAACTTTTTCATGAGTTTTTATAATAGTGGTCTCATACATTATTGGTCCTTTTGTGATTGACTTATTTCACTCAGCATAATGCTCTCCAGATTCATCCATGTTGTGAGATGTTTCACAGATTCATCATTGTTTTTTATTGTTAAGTAGTATTCCATTGTGTTTATGAACCATAGTTTGTTTATCCATTTATCTGTTGATGGGCACTTAGGTTGTTTCCACCTTTTTGCTCATGTGAATAATGCTGCCGTGAACATGAGAGTACGTATGTCTATTCCCGTGATAGCTCTTATTTCTCTAGGATATATTCCTAGGAGTGGGATAGCTGGATCTTATGATATTTCTATTTCTAGCTTTTTAAGGAAGCCCCATATCATTTTCCAAAATGGTCATACCATTTTACATTCCCATCAGCAGTGCATAAGAGTTCCGATCTCCCTGCAGCCTCTCCAACATTTGTTATTTTCTTTTTTTTTGATTCGTGCCAGTAATGTTGGGGTGAGATGGTCTCTCATTGTAGTTTTGATTTGCATTTCTCTAACGGCTAGTTATCACTAGCATTTCCTCATGTGTCTGTCGCTTGAATGTCTTCTTTGGTGAAGTGTCTGTTCGTATCCTTTGCCCATTTTTTCAGTGAATTATTGTCTTGTTGTAGAGGTGTTGGATTTTCCTACAGATTTTAGAAATTGGACCTTTGTTGGATTTGTCATAGAGAAAAAAATTTTTCCAGTCTGGAGTTTCTCTTACTACTTTTGGTGAAGTCTGTGGATGAACGTAAGTGTTTAATTTTTAGAAGATCCCAGTTACCTACTTTATCTTCTGGTGTTTGTGTATTGTTAGTAATGGTTTGTATGCTATTTATGCCATATATTAGGGCCTCCAGCATTGACCCTATTTTTTCTTCTATAATCTTTACAGACTCTGGTTTTTGATCTTTTGAATTTGAATTTGAATGATCTTTGATCCATTTTGAATTAGATTTTGTGTAAGGTGTGAGGTATGGGTCCTGTTTCATTTATTTTTAAAGATGGACATCCAGTTTTGCAAGCACCATTTGTTAAAAAAGAGTGTCTTTTTCCCACTTAATGGACTTTGGGCCTTTGTCAAAGATCAGATGACCACAGGTGGATGGATTTACATCTGGATTCTATATTATGTTCCATTAGTTGATGTGTCTGTCATTGTACTAGTACCAGATTGTTTTGACTACTGTAGCTGTATAGTAGGTTCTGAGATCAGGTAGTGCGTGTCCTCCTACTTTGTTCTTTTTCTTCAGTAGTGCTTTACTTACCTGGGACATCTTTCCTTTCCATATAAAGTTAACTATTAGTTTTTCTATCTCATTAAAGAATGTTTCTTGCAGTAGTGTTTCATAGTTTTCTTAGTATAAGTCTTTTACGTCCCTGGTTAGATTTATTCCTAAGTATTTTATTTTTTTAGGGGCTATTATAAATGATATTGCTTTCCTGATTTCCTTTTCATAGTTCTCTTCATTGATGTATAGAAATCCAACTCATTTTTTTTTTCTATGTTATCTTGTATCCTGCTACTTTGCTGAATCTTTTTATTAGTTCAAGTACTTTTATTGTGGAGACCTTTGGGTTCTCTATGTGTAGTATCATATTATCCTCAAATAAGGATAGTTTTACTTCTTCCTTACCAACTTGGATGCCCTTTATTTCTTTTTCTTACATTATTACTCTAGCTAGGGCTTCCAGCACAGTGTTAAATAGGAGTGGTGAGAAAGGGCATCCTTGTCTTGTTCCTGTTCTCAGCCTCTCTCCATTAAGAATAATGTTGGTTGTTTATAGAGATGCCCTTTATTGTGTTGAGGAATTTCCCTTCTATACCTGCTTTATTGAGAGTTTTTATCAGGAATAGGTGTTGAAATTTGTCAAATGCCTTTTTTGTGTCAATTGAGAGGATTATATGATTCTTTTATTTATGCGGTGGTGTCATGGATTGAATTGTGTCCCCCCAAAATATGTGTCAACTTGGTTAGGCCACGATTCCCAGTATTGTGCTGTTGTCCTCCATTTTGTGATTGTAATTTTATGTTAAACAGGATTAGGGTGGGATTGTAACACCCTTACTAAGGTCACATCCCTGATCCAATGTTAAGGGAGTTTCTCTGGCGTGTGGCCTGCACCATCTTTTATCTCACAAGAGATAAAAGGAAAGGGAAGTGAGCGGGGGTGGGGGCAGCGGGGGACCTCATACCACCAAGAAAGCAGTGCTGGCACCCAGGGTCCCTGTGTGGAGAAGCTCCTAGTCTGGGGGAACATTGATAAGAAGGCTGACAGAGAGAGAAAGCCTTTCCCTGGAGCTGATGCCCTGAATTTGGGCTTTTAGCCTACTTTGCTGTAAGGAAATACACTTCTCTTTGTTAAAGCCATCCACTTGTGGTATTTCTGTTGTAACAGCACTAGATAACTAAGACAGGTGGATTATGTTGATTGATTTTCTAAGGTTGAATGATGGATACCTGATATGAATCCCACTTGGTTGTGATGTATTATTATGGTTTTTTTGATATGATGCTGAATTCTACTGGCTAGAATTTTGGTGAGAATTTTTCCATCTATATTCATGAGAGATATTGGTCTGTAATTTTTTTTTTCTGGTGGTGTCTTTGCCTGGTTTTGGTATCAGGGTTATGCTGGCTTCATAGAATGAATTCGGAAGTATCCCTTCCTTTTCTATGGTCTGAAATAGTTTGAGTAGTATTGGTGCAAGCCCTTCTCTAAATGTTTGGTAGAATTCCTCAGTGAATCCATCTAGGGCAGGGCTTTTTGTGGTTGGGAGTTTTTTTTTTTTTTAAATTACTTTTTCAATCTCTTCTCTTATTATGGGTCTGTTCAGATTTTCGAACTCAGTTTGTGTTAGTTTAGGTAGGTAGTGTGTTTCTAGAAATTTGTCCATTTTTTCTAGGTTTTTAAATTTGTCAGAGTATAGTTTTTCATACTACTCTGTTATGATCCTTTTTATTTCAGTTTGGTCTGTTTTAATCTCGCCCATTTTGTTTCTTATTTGGGTTATTTACGTCCTCTCTTGTTTTTCTTTTGTCAATTTGGCAATGGTTTGTTTATTTTTTTGATCTTTTCCAAGAACCAATTTTCGTTTTGTTGATTCTATTGTTTTTCTATTCTCTATTTCATTTATTTCTGCTCTGATCTTTATTATTTCCTTTCGTCTGTTCTTTGTGGGCTTCTTTTGCTGTCCTCTATTTGTTCACGTTGTATAGCTAATGTTTTAATTTTGTCCTTTTCTTCTTTTTTGATGTATGCATCTATTACTATAAATTGACCTCTGAGCACTGCTTTTGCTGTGTCTCAGAGGTTTTGATATGATATGTTTTCACTCTCATTTGATTCTAGGAAGTTTTTGATTCCCTCTTTGATTTTTTCTATTACCCAGTGGTTTTTAAGCAAGGTGTTATTCAGTTTCCATGTATTTAATTATTTTTTCCCTTGCTCTTCCTGTTATTAATTTCTGCTTTTATGGCATTGTGATCATAGAAGATACTTTATGTGATCTCAGTGTTTTGGGTTTTATTGAGGGTTGCTTTGTGGCCTAAGATGCGGTCTATTCTGGAGAATGTTCCATGTGCATTATTGGAAAAGAATGTGTACTTTGCTACTGTTGGGTGGAGTGTTCTATATATGTCTATGAGGTCAAGTTGTCTGATTGTGGCCTTTAGATCTTCTGTATTTTTGTTGAGTTTCTTTCTAGATGTTCTGTCCTTTACTGATAGTGGGGTTTTGAAGTCTCCTATTATCGTGGAACTGTCAATTTCTCTTTTCCATGCTGTTAGAGTTTGTTTTATATATTTTGAAGCCCTGTCATTGGGTGTATAGATATTTATTATGGTTATGTCCTCATGGTGGATTGACCCTTTAATCATTATATAATGCCCTTCTTTGTCTTTTATGGTGGATTTTGTTTTAAAGTCTGTTTTATCTGAGATTAGTATTACCACTCCTGCTCTTTTTTGGTTGCTTTTGCTTGACATATTTTTTTCCAACCTTTGATTTTTAATATATTTATGTCTTTGTTTCTAAGGTGCATCTCTTGTAGACAGCATATTGATAGGTCCTATTTTTTTTAAATCCATTCTGTCACTCTCTGTCTCTTTATGGGTGCATTTAATCCATGTATGTTTAGTGTGATTATTGATAGGTGTGAGTTTATTGCTGTCATTTTTGTAGTGCTTTTTTTGTGATGCTGATGTTTTCTTTGTTCCGCTTACTCTTCTCTGCTGAATTCCTCTTGTTTGTGGATTGTTTTCTCATTTCTTTTGTTTTTGTAGATTTTGTTTTTACTGAGACTTTATGTTTGTCTTCTTTATTTTGATGAGTAAGTTTCTTAACTTTCTTTGTGGTTACCTTGAAATTTACCCCTACCTTCCTAAGTTTGAACCAGTCTTTTTTGGCTTAATATCACCTTGGCTTCCTCTTCATTTGATAGTTTTACACCTACAAAATTTATTACCTCTTTTATTGTTCTGTCATTGCTGTCATTTACAGATTGATGTCTGTCATGGATTGAATTGTGTCCCCCAAAAAATGTGTGTAGCAACTTGGCTAGGTCATGATTCCCAGTATTGTATGATTGTGTTATCTGATGTGATTTCCTTATGTGTTGTAAACTCTACCACTGTGATGAGACTATATGTGATTCCTCATGTGTTGTAAATTCTATCACTGTGATGAGTTTATACTGATGAGGTTGACAAGATTAGTGTTTAATGCAATCTATTTTGAGATATGAAAGACAGAAGCGAGCAGAGATACATGGGAACCTCATACCACCAAGAAAGCGGTGCCAGGAGCAGAGCGCGTCCTTTGGACCTGAGGTTCCTGCGCAGAGAAGCTCCCAGACCAAAGGAAGACTGATGACATGGACTTTCCTCCAGAGCCAATGGAGAAAGCATTCCCCTGGAGCTGATGCCCTGAATTTGGACTTGTAGCCTACTGGCCTGTGAAAGAATAAGTTCCTCTTTGTAAAGCCATCCACTTGTGGTATTTCTGTTGGAGCAGCACTAGATGACTAAGACAACGTCTCTGGTTTCCTGTTGTAAGTTTTTTAGTTTTTATCCTTAAGAGTTCATTATCTAAGCTGCTATCTGGCTGATGCTGTCTTATGTCCTAGATTCAGATTGTTGTCTGATGTTGTTGGTTCTCTAAACAAAGGACTCCCTTTAATAATTCTTGTAAGTTTGGTTTGGTTTTTACATATTCCCTTAATTTGTTTAATTGGAAATGTCCTTATTTTGCCATCATATTTGAGTGAGAGTTTTGCAGGATATATTATTTCTGGTTAGCAGAGTTTTTCTTTCAAGATTTATACATGTCATCCCATTGCCTTCTTGCCTGCACGTTTTCTGCTGAGTAATCAGAGTATATTCTTACTGCTTCCCCTTTGTATGTGACTTTTTGTTTTTCTTGAGCTGCTCTCAGGATACTCTTTCTTTGCCTTTGGTTTTACCAAGTGTGATTATGATATGCCTTGGTGATTTTCTTTTGGGGTCTATCTTATATGGGGTTTGTTGAACTTCTTGGACGGTTGACTTTTTGTCTTTCATGATATTATGGAAGTTTTCTAGCAGCAAATCTTTAATGATCCTCTCTGTGCTTTCTGTTTTCTCCCCCTGTTCTGGAAATCTGATCATATGCAATTTTTTTGCTTTTGATTTTATCCCACATCATTCTCAGGTTTCTTCATTTTTCTTTGTTCTTTTCTCTGGTTTTTTCCTCAAAGTGGTGTCCAAGGATTTTTCTTCTATTTCACTGATCCTGTCTTCCATTTTTTCAAATTTGCTCCTAAAACCATCTCTAGCACTGTCATTTCTGAAATCTTGTTGTTTATCTTTTGGATTTCTAATTGCTGTTTTTGTATGATTTCTAGTTGTTTGTTTATTTTAACATTTTTGTTCCAGTATTGTTTTCCTGAATTCCTACATTTCTTTGTCTGTATTTTTCCTGATTTTTGTCTGTATTTTCAATGATTGTGTCTGTTTTTTCTTTATTTTTGTCTACATTTCCCTTCATCTGTTGGAGAACACTGACTATGAGAGTTTTGAATTTCTTGTCAGGTAGTTCCAGTGCCTTTTCTTCTACCAGAAGGTCATCTGGTGTTTTATTTTGGTCACTTTCTGGAGTCATCCTGTCCTGTTTTTTAAATATGTTTTGATATTGTCTGCTGTCTCCAAGACATTCTGGAATTATTTTCTTTGTTTATTGATTGTAGATTTGATTGTTTTGTCCTGCTTTTTTGTTTTATTTGGTTATGTCTGGGCAGGCTGAACGTATATTGTTGCTTGGTCACCTGTGGCAGGATACTTTTACTACCTTGTTCAGGTGGGCAGGTCTGGTCACTCAACTATGGGGCAGCAGGCTGGTCCAGCGGGAATGGAGGGACAGGCATAGGTAGTTTATGGCATGAACTGGGGCTGATGGGGAAGGGCCAGGGGGGAGTGAAGGATGGAGTCTGGGGTGGGCCAGAGGGCAGTGCTGGGTGGGGTCCTGGGGACTGCATCAGTGCCACTCTGGGGCATGGTGCTCAGCACATGGTACATATAGGCAGGAGGGAAAGGCATAGGTGTGATGTGTGAAGTGAAGTGGTTGAGTAAAAGAAGAGAAGACGAGAGAAACAAAAGCAAAAAAAGGAAAAATAATTAAGGAAGAAAGTAATTAAAAAGGCAGCATGGTAGGATTCAGTGGGTGGGGGTGGGGCAGACCCAGTGAGGCCATGTGCTGGTGGCTGTCTAGCTGAGTGGTGTGACTCCACCTGTTGAAAAGGGGTGTGCGTGGTTCACAGGGCTAGGTGGGTATGAGAAAGGAAAGGAAAGAGGGAAAAGAGAGAGAAGAGACCAACCAACCAACCAACTAATGAACAAAATAAATAATAATAAATAACAACAACAACAAAATATATATGGTGGGGGGGGGGAGCCGGCTGTTAGAGGCAGGGTGGAATTGAGGTGGTTGCAAGCTGATGTCTCTCTCACCAGGTGGCATGACACGGCCTAGCAGGAAAGGGCAGAGGCAGTGCAGAGCCTAGGTGGGAGGGAGAAGGAAATAGAAGGGGAAAGATAAAGAAAAATAAAAAATATGGGGCTGAGGAAGCTGTCCTGTGGGAGTGGCATTGATCCAGGGAGGCCATGTGCCAGTGGCTCTCCAGCCGAGGGGTACAGCACAGCATGCCAAGGAAGGGGGAGTTGGCACACGGGGCTAGATAGGTGGGAGAAAGGAAAAGAAGGGAGAGAGAGAAAAGAAATATCAACAACAACAGAGAAGAAAAAATCAAAATCAAAAACAAACAAACAAAAAATAAAGGGAGAAACCCAGTTGGTGATGGTGGCGCAGACCCAAGGAGGCCACACACGGTGACTCTCCAGTCAAGTGGTGCAGTACTGCCCATTGAGAAGGGGTGGGGGCAGTGTACAGGGCTGGGTGGGCAGGAGAAAGGAAAGGAAGGAAAGGAAAGAGAAAGAAGAAACAAAAAAAAAAAAAAAAGAAAAATGAAAAAAAAAAACAACAACAAAGTAAACAAACCAAAAAATCATAGTGCATCAAGAAGGGGAGGGGATAGCATAAGGGACTAGCTGGGTGGGAGAAAGGAAAGGAAGGGAGAGAGAGAGAAGCAACAAAAAAGCCCTAAGAAACTCAATATTGAAAAACAAACCAAAAAACAAATAAACAAACAAAACAATGGAACTGGAGGGGCTGGCCAGTGGGGGTGAATCAGACTCGACAGCCAGTGATCTGGTGTCTCTCCAGCCAAGCAAGCATGGCCCGTTGGAAAGTGGAGGCTGCGTAGAGGGAAAAAGGGTGGAGGGTGGAAAAGCATGTATCCCTGGTTACCAGGGGCTCTGTCTCCTGTTGGGAGCTACGTGAAGCTGTCTGTCTGCGTTCCTTGGTGGCTGTAGTCCAAGATGGTGAATCTGTGCTGAGTTAGCTGGGAGGGGATCGCCACTCCGTAGCTTTCCTCATTCTCTGTTCTCTGTCAGTTTCTTATTCCATTTGGTGCTTGATCAGTTCTTTATTCCTTCATTTGATGCTTGGGGTTCCAGGATTGACAACTGTATCTCTTTTACTTAACTTAGTTTTTCAGGTCTTTGCTGCAGAGGGACGGCGTTGTGCTTCTGTGTATAGCGCCTTGTTGGCTTCGCCTCAATCTCTTTTTTCTGTTAATAGCCATCCTAGTGGCTATAAAGCAGTATCTCATTGTGGTTTTGATTTGAATTTTTCTAATGACTTTGAGCAATCTTTTCATGTGATTATTGGCCATTTGTATATCTTCTCTGGAGAAATGTCTATTCAAGTCCTTCGTCCATTTTAAATTGGGTTGTTTTTCTTTTTGTTGTTGAGTTACAGGAGTTCTTTATATATTCTTGATATTAAACCCTTATTGGTTTGTGTTTTTAAAAGATGAAAATTCAACAAAGCTATATTCATTTTTGAAATATAACATTTAAAAAGGGGGCCTTTTGTTCACTCATTTAAAAAAGAAAAAGGTTTAGCCTAGAAAGAAGTTTGACATTTTAGTATGGATTAATCCTTGCCCCACGTGTCAAACATGGGTTCTTGGATGCTGAAAATCCTACACCAATCCTCTTATATTTCCTTCCCAGTGCTGAACATTAGAAATGCCTGTAGAGTTTTTAAAGCATACCTTGGCCTGTGGCCCCACCCCAGAGAGATGAGTTAATTGATGAGGATAGGGCTCTGTAGTCTATAAGAGTGACTTGAGTGATTCTAATAGGAGGTCAGGGTTGAGAACCTTTGTTTCAGCAGCTCCTTGCTCTCTTAAAACTGGACTCCTACTTTTACTTGGTAATTTCAATGATTTCTTCCCTTCCTCCCTCCTTGCCCCCTTTTCTTTTTTATGCTTTACTGGTAGACATTAATCTTTATTTCCTTGGAAAATTTATTTCTTTAACTGGATATAGAGGAAATTATTATCCTCTTGTTGGACTCTGATTGTTGTTTCTTAGAAAAATAATAAAGTCACATGAGCGCATGTGTGTTAAAAATATAATTGACTTAATTAGTAGCCAATCCCAGTGGAATTTAAACCTATAACCTTTTGTACCAACCTCAGGGAAATGGCACATGATATGACTACAAGTATTATTGGACAGAGTAAATATAGAGTATGTATATATAAATCTACAAATCTGGATTTACATTACTCCTGAAAGGCTGTTCACAGAATACCAAGACTAAAATGTGGTCATCATGTCAATGTTTCTCTGAGTACATTTAATGTTGGACGAAATTCATTCCCAAGCTCTATAGCACATTGAATGATGATGGATAATGAAGGGCAGAGTACTTGAGCCCATAAACAAGATAAAACATGGGGATATGGAGCTGGTTGGGAAGGACTTTCGTGAGAGAGAATCATAAAACTGCTTGGGAGGGGTCTCTGCTAAAAATATGACTGTTGTTAGAATGATCATTGCCCAGATTCTGGGTTGAGTATCAGCCTTTTATGACCTAAGGCAGTAAATTCCTCTAATTAACACAACCAATAAGTTTCCTGAAAGGATAAATTCAAGGAAACTTCAACATACAAGGAAACTTCAAAATTCCTCTGGGTGAGGAATTCTCTCTTGGGCCCTAGACCACTGTTTCTGGGATTATATTGATTTCTGGTTTATAGACTCTTGCTAGCAGTTTGCATTCTGCTTTTTGTTATGTTTCCATGTTACCGAACTCTTTCACTGTACTGTTGTCTCTTTATATATATTAATATTTTGCTTAAAGTCTCTCCATCCTCACCACCCCACCACCACTATCATAGTCCAAGCTACCATCCCTCTCTTTTCCTGAACTGCTTTCACAGCTTCCCAACTACTATCCGTGCCTCCTCTCTTTCACCCGTCTAATCTATCCTCTGCATTCTCACCACCATGATCTTTCTTAAGTAACCTCTGTCTTAAATACCTAAATTATTCCTTGTTATTCTTAGGGTAAAGTCCAAAATCCTGAAGAGGGCTGACAAGGCAATTCATAACCAGTTTTCTTTCTGCTCCTGCCACCTCCCCTTCTGCCACCTGATTCCTACCCTCTAGCTTCTCTCTCCACCACCCATCTGTCAGTTTGTCATACTGTGGTGGCTTTAGTGTTGCTATGATGCTGGAAGCTATGCCACCAGTATTTCAAATACCAGCATGGTCACCTAGGGTAGACAGGTTTCAGTGGAACTTCTAGGCTAAGGCAGACTAAGAAGAAAGGCCTGGTGATCTTCTTCTGAAAATTAGCCAATAGAAACTGTATGGATCACAATAGAACACTGTCCAACTCTCTTGCTTTGGACATGTCATTAGAAGGAATCAGTTGCTGGAGGAAGACATTATGTCTGGTGAAGTAGAGGGCAAGCAGGGGTGAGGGAGACCTTCAGTGAGATGGATTGCAAACTGTTAAGTAGCATCACCCAAACTGATAGTTATTTTGTCTCTTTCTCTGGCTCTGACTGGGGAAAGAAGAGAGTAAAGGGTCTAATGTAATTAATGTCACTGAATTAAACAATTAAAATGATTAAAATGGTAAATTTTTGTTGTGTACCATTTACTACAATACAATAAAAAATTCTGTGAGATATGGCTAAAGTAGCACTTAGAAATAAATTTACAGCACTAAAATGTTTTATTGAAAATAAGAAAGGTCTCCAATCAATGACCTAAGATTCTTCCTTAAGAAACTAGAAAAAGAACAAATTAAACCAAAAGTAAGCATAAGTAAAAAATAATTAAGATAAGTGCATAAATCAGTGAAACAGAAAACAACAAGGATAGATAAAATTCATGAATCCAAAAGCTGGTTGCTTCTTTTATAAGATCAGTAAAATGAACTGGTTAAGAAAGAGGAGGGTAAAGAACCCAGAAAAAGCAAATGAGAGGCCACAGAAGATTAGAGCCCGTCTCATACACTTTGAGCTTTGTCACCTTAGCTTTTTTTTTTTTTTTTTAATGACAACTTAAACTAAGCAGAAAAGGCTGTTTTTTATTTCCTTAGAAGATTCACAGGGTCAACAATTTGGGGCAAGAGAAGGGGAAGGAAGTTCTATCACTCCATCCCTGTTTGATTTCATAATCTCTCCCACCCCTCTTCAAAGTATTTTGTGACAAAGAAAACAAAACTTTTTATGATACTTGATTCCTTGCCTTTGGGGATAGCAGTTGTAAGGACTTGTTTCAGTGAACATGATTTGACTTGTGCTACATGACAATTGATGTAACTCTTTGTCTTTTTATCTATGTTTTTCTCTATCAGTTTTGAAGTCCAACAGTTACATTCATTATTTATTCAAAACTATCTGTTAAAAACCATTGCTTTCTGAGAATGTTGCCAAACAAAAATTGAATTAAACCTGTTTTAACAGATGGCAAAAGAATTTGACCATTCTTAGGATTTGGGTTTAAATTGCCGGGCGTTCAAAAAGGATGACTGTTGCCTTGCAAATAGATTTAAAATAATATAAAAGAACTTGAAAATGATGGAAATAAAATTACCCTGAGAGAGAGTATGAGATCAATGTCAAATGCACTAGAATGCATATATGCAAATTCAAAACAGCTCCTAGACCTACAAAACTGACCATTATCTTATTGAAGGCACTAAAATACACATAAGAAAGGGTAGTAAATCATTTGTCAGTGAGAAAAAATATTGGTCAGCCATTGAGGAATGAAGATAGAATACCATTAAAGAAACAAAAGCTGACTTAGGTGAGGGCTCCTTGTTTGGCCAAAAAGGAGTTCTGGTCCACTTGACTGATAATTCCTAATTTGAAGATAATTCCCAATACAGCAGAATACCAGAGCCTCACTTCATTAAACATGTTTTTATTTCACTCTAACCAAACAACCATCTGAAAATTTGGGTTCTGATGAAGGCATCCTAGAGAGAGATGAAACCCTGGTCAGGCTGATATGAGCATCCAGTGACTTATTGTTTACTGCACACAGTAGTTATACTTTTCATTGTCAATTAGTCAGTTGGCATTTAGGTTTTATGCATGAGTTCCTTGTGAGCTTTGCTAGTGTGAGTCAGTATCTCCAAATCTGACTGACGTTGGGCTGCTGACCAGGCCAAGTGTAGTCTATGTATCAAGGTTATGTGTCTTCTGCATTGCAAATTCAGTGGTCACTTCTCTGCTTTTGTGTTACTTCACCTCTCAGGAGCATTTAACAGAATTGCTTGCTCCCTTCTTCTTGAAACACTTTCTTCTCAAGTCATTTGTGATTCCTCTAGATTCTGGTTTTCCTCCGATTTCACAGCTGTTCTTCCTCAAATCCTTTGCCATTTGCTTGTTCTCTCCTTGACTTTTATGCTGGAGGAGGTCCAGTTGTTTTCAACCAAGAACCCTGATTGAAACTGTGATCTTATTCAGTCTATCACTAAAACCATGCATGTGTTGATGACTCAAAGTTTGTATCTCTCCCCTGAGCTCCAGGCTCATATTTCCAACTGCTTACTCAGTATCTGCACTGGAATATCCCATGGACATCTCCAGTTTAACCTGTGTGGAAAAGAACTCTTGATTTCATTCCCAAACCTTCTCCTAGTCTTCTCCATCTTGGAAAATGATATCACGAACCACCCAGATGTGTAGGCCCCAAACCTAGAAATCATCTTTGAATTATCTCTTTCTTTTAACCCCCACTTACCATTAGCTGCTTCTAAACATACTCAAAATCTCTCTGCTCCTTTCCATTCTTATTGCTACTATCCTGATTGAAACAATTATTGTTTGTTTTTTTTCTGGTCTACTGCTAAAGCATCATATCTGGTATCCCGATTTCTCTTACTCCACAGCAATTCATTCCACAAGGTGATTTCTTTTGCATAAAGTTTAAAAGAAAATTATTTTAAACAATCTAAATTTATAGAAAAGTTGTAAGTATGATATGAATAACCTTTTTTCCAGAATCATTTGAGAGTAAGTTTCCAATATCATGCCCCATTTTGCCTAAATACCTTAGTGTATTTCTTACAAACAAGGGAATAGCGTATATCATCATAATACAACTATCAAACCAGAAAATTAACACTGATACATTAAAAAACAAAAAAAATACACAAAAAAAGCCAAACTTGTTGCCATCAAGTTGATTCTGACTCACAGCAAACCTATAGGACAGAGTAGAACTGTCCCATATAGTTTCCAAGGCTGTTATCTCACAGGAGCAGATAGTCAGGTCTTTTCTCCCACAGAGTGGCTGGTGAATTTGAACCACTGATATTTTGATTAGCAGCTGAGCACTTAATCACTGTGCCACCAGAGCTCCTATTGATATACATTACTATCATATAATTTACAGAATTCTTTCATGTATTTTCAATTTTCCAAATAAGTCATATAGCAAAGAGGTCCAGTCCAGAATCACATGTTACACTTATCTGTCATGTCTCTGTAGTTTCCATCTTCTGTCAGTCTGGAACAATTCCTCACTCTTTCTTTGCCTTTTATGACCTTGACACTTTTGAAGATTATAGCCCCTTTTTTATTGTTGTTATTGCTGTTTTTGTTTTCAAAATGTTCCATACTTTGGTTTGTCTGTTGCTTCCACATGATTAGATTCAGGTCACCCCAAGGTGTCTGTCAGTTGGTCATATTGTGGGGGCTTGTGTGTTGCTGTGATGCTGGAAGCTATGCCACCGGTATTCAAATTCCAGCAGGGCCACCCATAGTGGACAGGTTTTGGCTGAGCTTCCAGACTAAGACAGACTAGGAAGAAGGACCTGGCCAGTGAAAACCTTATAAATAGCAGCAGACATTGTCTGATTTAGTGCTGGAGGATGAGCCCCTCACGTTGAAAGGCGCTCAAAAGACAACTGGGGAAGAGCTGCCTCCTCAAAGTAGAGTCAACCTTAATGACATGGATGGAGTCAAGCTTTTGGGACCGTCATTTGCTGATGTGGCACAACTCAAAATGAGAAGAAACAGCAGCAAACATCCATTAATAATTGGAAAGTACGAAATATGACTCTAGGAAAATTGGAAATCATCAACAATGAAATGGAATGCAAAAACATCGGTATCTTAGGCATCAGTGAGCTGAAATGGACTAGTATTGACCGTTTTGAATCAGACAATCATATGGTCTTCTATGCTGGGAATGACAACTTGAAGAGGAATGGCATTGCATTCATCATCAAAAAGAACATTTCAAGATCTATCCTGAAGTACAATGCTGTCAGTGATAGGATAATATGCATACATCTACAAGAAAGACCAGTTAATACTATCATTCAAATTTACGCACCAACCACTAAGGCCAAAGATGAAGAAATTAAAGATTTTTACCAACTTTTACAGTCTGAAATTGATCAAACATGCAATCAGGATGCGTTGATAATTACTGGTGATTGGAATATGAAAGTTGGAAACAAACAAGAAGGATCGGTAGTTGGAAAATATGGCGTTGTTGATAGAAATGATGCTGGAGACCACATAACAGAATTTTGTAAGACCAATGACTTCTTCATTGAAAATACCTTTTTTCATCAACATAATTGGTGACTATACATATGGACTTCGCCAGATGGAATACACAGGAATCAAATCTGTGGAAACAAACGATGGAAAAGCTTGATATCATCAGTCAGAAAAGGCCAGGGGCTGACTGCGGAACAGACCATCAATTGCTCATATGCAAGTTCAAGTTGAAACTGAAGAAAATTAGAACAAGTCCACGAGAGCCAAAGTACAACCTTGAGTATATCCCACCTGAATTTAGAGACCATCTCAAGAACAGATTTGACGCATTAAACCCTAATGACCAAAGACCAGACGAGTTGTGGAATGACATCAATGACATCATACATGAAGAAAGCAAGAGAGGTCATTAAAAAGACAGGAAAGAAAGAAAAGACCAAAATGGGTGTCAGAAGAGACTCTGAAACTTGCTCTTGAAAGTAGAGTAGCTAAACTAAACAGAAGAAATGATGAAGTAAAAGAACTGCACAGAAGATTTCAAAGGGCGGCTCAAGAAGACTAAGAAAAGTATTATAATGACATGTGCAAATAGCTGGAGATAGAAAACCAAAAGGTTTTTCAGCATTCACGTACATCTTTGGCATTTCTCAAGCTGAAAGAAACGAAGAAAAAATTCAACCCTCAAGTTGCAATACTGAAGGATTCTATGGGGAAAATGTTAAACAACACAGGAAGCATCCAAAGAAGAAGGAAGGAATACACAGAGTCACTATTACCCACAAGAATCAGTTGACATTCAACTATTTCAGGAGGCAGCATGTGATCTAGCATCAATGGTACTGAAGGAAGAAGTCCAAGCTGCACTGAAAGCATTGGCAAAAAACAAGGCTCCCGGAATTGATGGAATACCAATTGAAATGTTTCAACAAACGGATGCAGTGCTGGAAATGCTCACGCATCTATGCCAAGGAATTTGGAAGACAGCTACTTGGTCAACTGACTGGAAGAGATCCATATTTATGCCTATTCCCAAGAAAAAGGATCCAACCAAATGTGGAAATTATTAAACAATATCATTAATAGCACATGAAAGTAAATTTTGCCAAAGATCATTCAAAGGCAGCTGAAGCAGTATTTGACAGGGAACTGCCTGAAATTCAAGCCAGATTAATATGAGAATGTGGAACCAGGAATATCATTTCTGATGTCAGATGGATCCTGGCTTAAAGCAGAGAATACCAGAAAGAAGTTTACCTGTGTTTTGTTGACTATGCAAAGGCTTTTGGCTGTGTGGATCATAACAAGTTTTGGATAACATTGCGAAGAATGGGAATTCCAGAACACTTGATTGTGCTGATGAGGAACCTGTACATAGAACAAGAGGCAGCTGTTTGAACAGAACAAGGGGATACTACATGGTTTAAAGTCAGGAAAGGTGTGCATCAATGTTGTACACTTTCACTGTATTTATTCAATCTGTATGCTAAGCAAATAATCCAAGAAGCTGTACTATGTGAAGAAGAACAGGACATCAGGATTGGAGGAAGCCTCATCAACCAACCTGCATTATGCAAATGACACACTCTTGCCTGCTGAAAGTGAAGAGGACTTGAAACACTGACGAAGATCAAAGACCACAGCTATCAATATGAATTACACCTCAAAACAAAGAAAACAAAATCCTCACAACTGGACCAATAGGCAACATCATGATAAACAGAGAAAAGATTGAAGTTGTCAAGGATTTCATCTTACTTGGATCCACTGTCAACGCCCATGGAAGCAGCAGTCATTAACTAGAAAGGAGACACGGATCATCTTTGGTGAAGGGAAGGATGACACATAATACATGGGAAGTCAGCACAACCGGACCAAAGCAAAAGCTAAGAAGTGTCCTGAACACATCCAAACACTTTGAGCGACAGAGTAGCTGGGGCTGGGACCTGGGGACCATGGTTTCCCGGGGACATCTAGGTCAACTGGCATAACAAAGTTTATTAAGAAAATGGTCTGCACCCCACTTTAGTGAGTGGCATCTGGTGTCTTAAAAGCTTGGGAGCATCCACCTAAGCTGCATCAATTGGTCCCAAACCACTTGGAGCAAAGGAGAATGAAGTACATCAAAGACACAAAGAAAATATTAGCCCAAGAGACAAAAGGTCCACATAAACCAGAGACTCCATCAGGCTGAGATCAGAAGAACTAGATGGTGTCTGGCTACCACCAATGACTGCCCTGGCAGGGAACCCAAGGGAGAGTCCCAGATGGAGCGGGAGAAAAATGTGGAGCAGAACTTAAATTCACATAAAAAGACAAGACTTAATGGTCTGACAGAGACTGGAGACACCCCTGAAACTATGGCCCCCAGACACTCTGTTAACCCAGAACTAAAACCATTCCCAAAGCCCATTGTTCAGACAAAGATTAGACTGGAGTATAAAACAAAAAATAATACTCATGAGGAGTGTGCTTCTTGGTTCAGTCAGATGCATGAGACCAAATGGGCAACTCCTGTCTGGAGGGGGTCTGAAGAAGCAGCAAGGTACAGGAACTGGCTGAATGGACATGAGAAAACCGGGGTGGAGAGGGAGAGTGTGCTGTCATATTATGGGTATTGCAGTTAATGTCACATAACAATATGTGTATAAATTTTTGTGTGAGAAATTAACTTGAGCTGTGAACTTTAGCCTGGAGCATAATAAAAATAATAATAAAGCAACACAAGAAGATGTAACCCATGGAATGACTTAAATCGCTTGAGTCATCTTAGAATAATACATGCATTCCTTTAACCTTATGGGAAGTGCTTATCTATAATATGTCATAACTTTATACAAAAAAAATTATCAATTATCCAGTTGAAATGATTTTTATTGCTTGTTTATATAAATACACATTGAGCCTTACTGTGTGTCAAGCATTGTGTGCTGCCCAT
Source organism: Dugong dugon (assembly GCA_030035585.1). Lineage (NCBI taxonomy): Eukaryota > Metazoa > Chordata > Mammalia > Sirenia > Dugongidae > Dugong > Dugong dugon. The sequence continues at coordinate 52,454,224 of CM057463.1, forward strand.
TGTCCGTTGCTATCAAGTCAATTCCAACTCATAGAAAGATTAGTTAAGTACTAAGAAATAAGGAAAGAAAGAAATCAAATGACTCATTGCATCGGGCAAATCTGCTGCAAAAGACCTCTTTAAAGTGTTAAAAAGCAAAGATGTCACCTTGAAGACTAAAGTGCGCCTGACCCAAGCCATAGTGTTCTCAGTTGCCTCATATGCATGCGAAAGCTGGACGATGAATAAGGAAGACAGAAGAAGAACTGACGCTTTTAAATTGTGGTGTTGGCAAAGAATATCGAATATACCGTGGACTGCCAAAGGAATGAACAAATCTGTCTTGGAAGAAGTACAACCAGAATGCTCCTTAGAAGAGCGGATAGTGAGACTAAGTCTCACATACTTTGGACATCTTATCAGGAGAGATCAGTCCCTGGAGAAAGACATCATGCTTGGTAAAGTAGAGGGTCAACAATAAAAAGGGAAGACCCTCAACAAGATGGATTGACATGGTGGTTACAACAATGGGCTCAAGCACGATTGTGAGGATGGTGCAAGATCGGGCAGTGTTTTGTTCTGTTGTACATAGTGTCACTATGAGTGGCACCTAACAACAACAACAACAGATTCAGGTTCATGTATCTTTGGCAGGAATATTACAGAAATAATACCGTGCTCTTTGCATTGCATCTTACCAGGTGTCGCACATGTTTAATTTATTCTGATGCTGATGATATTCACTTTGATCACTTGATTAAGATGCTGACTGGCAGGCTTCTCCACTTTGAGGCTATTCTTCCTTCCCCTTGTAATTAATATTTTGTGGAGAGGTTCTTTGAACCTTGTAAATATCCTCCTTTAATCAAAATTTTAATTGATTAATTAAGTAATCTACTTATTTATATGAGTGTAAATTCATTGGTTCCTATTTTATTTAATGGATTATAATTTGTGCTACCATTATTTGTACCCAATTGCTATCATAATTGTCCCCAATTTGGCCCCTAGGATCCTCTTCAAGCCAGCTTTCATGTCATTCTTGAAGACTTCCTTGTTATCTGGCACAATAAGATCTTTCCAGATCTTCCCTTGTCCCAGTCCTTGATTCAGCCATTTTTCCAAGGACCCGTAGTTCCTTTAAGGGAAGAACAATAATTGGAAGCCAAAATATGGGCACTAAGTGTGCTCATTGCTATTGGAGTGTTGTTGCTCCCAGGTCCTCTCAGTGGACAAAACTAGGGCCTGTCCACACACATTTAGACATTTATTTTTTTACTTATGGTGACCTACTTCCAAAAAAACATCCATTGAAAACTCTGGAGCACAGTTCTACTCTGACACACGTAGTTGCCATGAGTCGGAATCAACTTGGCAGAAATTGGTGGTTATATATTCTGAAATCTATGAGATCACATCACTTCCCATCCAACGTTACATGATTTATTCTGGTTTTCTCTCTTTCATATTTGTAACTCCATTCCCTGAGAGTGAGAAACCTGGCTCTCATTATTGTCTTTAATTCTTAGGCTTAATTCAGTCAGCCTCTCTGAGCTCATCTCCTAACACGCTCTCCATGCCTACTTACACTCTAGCCACACAGGTCTTCTTTCTAGTCCTCAGATGAACTGGATTCATTCCTACCTCAAGGGCTTTACCTTGCTATTTCCTCCACAAGAAAGCCCTTCTCATTGCCAACTCCTTGTTGTTCAGGTCTCAGTTCCAGTGTCTCCATCTTTCTTGACCCTTACTTGACTCTTTACTTCCAGTCACTATCATGCTACTCTTGTCAAAGGAAAACTCAGAGACTACTCTGAGCTATAAGGAAAATATATTTACTTGCAATATTGGCAAGACCATCCAGATTTAGGATGAACTAGGCTCCCTGAATAAAAGTTACAGCTGGTATTTAAAAGAAAAAACCACAAATTTACAATTAGTATGTTTATTATTCTTACTGGGTGAATAACAAAAGTTCTGTTATTACTTTCATATCTGCAATGGTCCTTAAATATTAGCATACGTCAGTGTTGAAAAGTCAGAGATACAGTTATTTACATAAGAGCTCAAGACTTTATTTTCTTGGGACTAGTGTTAGGGTGTTTTGCATTTTTGTAGTTTATCTCAAGATGCGAAGTTTTCATTCTGACCCGTCTATGATGTATTACTTGTGTCTAATGACTCTAGGGAGTATAGAGCAAGGGGCCAAGTTTGCTTTCTCCCATGTTTATTTTTTTCATAGCACCTATCACTATCTGAAATTGCTCACTCATTCATTCATTTGTTCATTCAGCTGTTGTTTCTTTACCTGGCTAGAATATAAACTTCATGGTAGTAGGGGTTGTTAACTCCCTTGTCATTTTTTATCTCTCAGCACCTAGGACCTTGTTTGACACATGGTAGGCATTGAGTACATCTTTTTTTAAATAAATGAATAAATGAGTTTCTGAACATGTCAGGCTGAGACTCAGGCCATTGATTATAGAAAAATGGCTGATGCTACTTTTCTGGTCTTTAGGGAAGTAGATTTTCCTCTAATTATACCCTCACCTCAGCATTTGGAACTTGTAGTTGTTGTGTGCCATTGAGTTGATTCCAACTCATAGTAACCCTATAGGACACAGTAGAACTTTCCCATAGGATTTTTTTAGGCTGTAATCTTTATGGGAGCAGATCATCAGGTCTTTTTTCCTGTGGAGCCACTGTTTGGTTTCAACCACTGACCTTTCAGTTAGTAGTCGAGTGCTTAACCATTGTGCCACCAAGGCTCCTTATTTGGAACTTACTCTTCATTATATTTGGAGCCTTGGTGGTGCAAACGGTTAAGAGCTCAATTGCTAACCAAAAGGTTGTCAGTTCGAATCCACCAGCTGCTCTTGGAAACCCTATGGGGCAGTTCTACCCTGTCCTACAGGATCACAGATCGATGGCAGTGGGTTTGGTTTTGGTTTCTTCATTATTTACCAAACAAGAAATTTACATTTTGACAGGATGCAGTAGGGGAGACTGTTTATTCCTCTCTTTTCGATTACTATTATTTTTAAATCCACAAATATGTATTTCCTATGACATGAGATCTTGAGAACATTGGACTCTTGGAATGGCACCATGAAAACTAATTCTGCTATTCATAATAGCCAAAAGGTGGAAACACCTAAACACCCATCAACAGATAAATGGATAAACAAAATGTGGTAAATGTATACAATGGAATACTACTCAGCCAGTAGGAGAAATGAAATCTTGATACATGCTAAATTATGGATGGAGCTGAAAGACAAAGTCAATCACAAAAGGACAAATATTGTATGACGTCACTTATATAAAAAGACAAGAAAAGGCAAATCTATAGAGAACAAAGTTTATTAGTGGTTACCAGTGGTGGGATGGAGGGAGAAGTAGGGATTAATGGTGATGGAAATGCCATGTTGATTAAGGGTAGGGTTGCACAGCCAATTATTGTAATTGCTGTCAATAAGTTGTACACCTGTAAAAAGGTGAATTGACAGAAGTTATGTGATAGATATATTTACAACAAAGATTAAAAAAAAAAAAGAGTAGCTGCTGAGGCTGCTTATGTACAACCAAAAACCTCATGGGATTTAGTTTCTTGGTTTGGAGGTTGAGGGTCCTGGTTTCATGGGACATCCCAGATAATAGGCCTAACAACATATTTAGTGCCCCTGTTCTACCTCCTAGTTTGATGTGTAGTGCCTGGAGTCTTAAAAGCTTGCAAATGGCCATCCAAGACACAACAATTGGTCTCTATTCTCCTGGAACAGCACAGGAAGAAGGAGCATCAGAAATAGGAGGAAGCTATGGAATGTGTAGCTAATTGCCTCCATGAACAACTGCCTCCTTTGCCATGAGACCAGAAGAACTGGATGGTGTCCAGCTACCATTACTGAACATTTTGATCAAAGATTCCATAGAAGAATCTTGATCAAAAGGGGGAAAATGCAGAACAGAATTTAAAATTCTTATGGACTCTAGACTTCCTGGAGCCATGAAGGTTGGAAGAACCCCTGAAAATATTGCCCTGAGATAATCTTTAAGCCTTAAACCAAAAATATCCCCTGAAGTCTTCCTAAAACCAAACAGTAGTTTAGCTTAACCAGTAAAAAAGGTCTGCCTTGAGAGTCACGCTCTTTTAAGAAATAGCTACATGGGAAAAAATTCACAATAGCAACTCAAAGTTTAGATAGGACCTTAGGGGTAAGTTAATTTATGTTAATGGGAGAGGAACAACTCAGAAAAGGAGGGTGAGAATGGTTACACAACTTGAAGAATATAATCAATGTCACTAAATAGTACCTGTAGAAAATGTTGAATTGGTGTATTTTTGCTGTGTATGGAAGTGGTGGTGCAGTGTTTAAGTGCTTGACTGCTAACCGAAAAGTCAGTAGTTTGAACCCACCAGCTGCTCCACAGAACAAAGATGTGGCGGTCTCCTTCCATAAAGATTTACAGCCTTGGAAATCCTTTTAGGCAGTTTTTCTCTGTCACATTGGATCTCTGGGTCAGAACAGACTTGATAGCAACAGGTTTTGCTGTGTATATTCTCAACAACAACAAAATAAATAAAATTATATTAAAAAAATTAATTCCAGTGGTGACATTTCCTGCCTTCTCTTATTACTTAAAGAGAGAATCCAATCAAATGTATGAGGACGACTGTGTAGAAGTACTGATAAGGTATAGTAAAAGTTAATTATTCATGTCAGAAATAAAAGTACAGCTCCCCTCTATCATAAAAATTAATAACAGGAAGCTGAAGTTGGGCAGACTGCCAGTGGGACACTCTGAACTTCTGGACCCAATTTAAAAACCATTATAATGACAATGAGACCACCTAAGGTCATGTGCCACCACCTGTCTGTCATTTGGTCAGATTGTGGTGGCTTTTGTGTTGCTATGAGGCTGGAAGCAATGTCACTGGTATTTCTAATACCAGCAAGATGACCCTTGGTGAACAGGTTTCAGTGGAGTTTCCAGACTCAGACACACTAGGAAGAAAGGCCTGGTGATCTACTTTTGAAAATCAATCAGTGAATGCCCTGTGGATTACAACATAGTATTCTCTAATACAGTGCTGGAAGATGAGCCACCTAGGATGGAAAGCAACAATGGATTCAAGCACTCCAGTGATCATGAGGATGGCGTGAGACTGAGCAGAGTTTTGTTCTGTTATACGTGGGGTCGCCATGAGTCAGAGCCGACTCGACAGCAATTAACAACAACAACAACAACAGGGTCATACAAATAGGATTAAAACCACTTAGGAGCATGTTGTATCTCAGAACGGAACAGAAGAATTTTAGAAATTCTCCTGGAACATTATATTTTTCTATCCTGCTATTTTGCCTTCAAGTGAAGCCATAGTCCTCCTGGGTAACATAGTAGCCATCTCCCCACACTTGCTTGTGAAGGCCTCCAAGAGAAGATAATGTGATTTTAGGTGTAAAACAGGCCCCAGGGAGAGATCAGCTGTTCAGATTCAAAGACTGTTTCTGTGAAACTGACTGTGGTGATGGTGATCAAAGCAAGATAAGGGAACATTTCTGTGATCTAGAAGCAGGTTCTAGAAGAGTTTTTTAAACATTTTCAGCAGGGTCTTTCAAAGTAACGAGGTTTTGTGTTCACTAGCACCTCTTAAGGCTCCTTGAACATTTGCCTGATGGCTATTTCTGCTTGTCCTTCACTCTATAAATGTTCTTAAGAAAATTGACTGTTAGCTTTGTCTACATGGTACCTACCTTTACTTACTTTGACTTTTTGAATAAGGACTTCATTGAATGGTACTTAAAATATTCCCAGTTCACCTCTGCAGCAACGAAATGATTCAAAACAAAACAAACAGCCACATTTTCTGCTGAAAAGCCTTCTAAGGTTCTCTGTATCCTTAAATTGGACAGCTTCCTTACTTCAGAAGGTCAGGTATCTCAAATTACAGGTAAAAATGCAGGAGTCAGATTGTTAGGGTGTGATCTTGGGTAATTCCCTTGATCTTCCTAGGTCCCAGTTTCCTCATTGTTAAAAAGAGATATTGTGAAGATCAAATAAGGTAACTCTTGAAAGTTTTAACACAGAGCTGCCACATGATATGTGCTAAATATAGTAATTTTGTCATTACTTTTATTATTATTCACCTTACTAGTCTAAATGGAGGCTCGTAAAGAAAAGTATTATAACAAAATGTGCCAAGATCTGGAGTTAGAAAACCAAAAGGGGAGAAAATGCTCAGCATTTCTCAAGCTGAAAGAACTGAAGAAAAAATTCAAGCCTCGAGTTGCAATATTGAAGGATTCTACAGGAAAATATTGAATGATGCAGGAAGCATCAAAATAGTATGGAAAGAATACACTGAGTCACTATACCAAAAGAATTGGTCGATGTTCAACCATTTCAGAAGGTAGCATATGATCAAGAACCAGTGGTATTAAAGGAGGACATCCAAGCTGCACTGAAGGGATTGGTGAAAAACAAGACTCCAGAAATTGACAGAATACCAACTGAGATCTTTCAACAAACAGATGCAGTGCTAGAGGTGCTTACTTGTCTACACGAAGAAATTTGGAAGACAGCTACCTTGCCAACTGACTCAAGAGATCCATATTTGTGCCCATGTGGAAGAAACGTGATCCAAGAGAATTTGGCGATTATTGAAAAATACAAATATCACACACAAGTAAAATTTTGCTGAAGATCATTCAAAAACGATTGCAGCAGTACATCAACAGGGAACTACCAGAAAATCAAGCCAGACTCAGAAGAGGATGTGGAATAGGCAATATCATTGCTGATGTCTGATGCTGGCTGAAAGCAGATAGTACCAGAAAGATGTTTACCTGTGTTTTATTGATTATGCAAAGGCATTTGACTGTGTGGATCATAATAAACTATGGACAACATTGTGAAGAATGTGAATTCCAAAACACTTACTGGTTCTCTCGAGGAACCTGCACATAGACCAAGAGGCAGTAGATCAAGCAGAACAGGGGGACGCTGTGTGGTTCAAACTCACAAATTGTGTGTATCAGGGTTGTATCTTTTCACCATACTTATTCAATCTATATGCTGGGCAAATAATGTGAGAAGCTGGACTTCATGAAGAAGAATGTGGCATCAGGACTGGAGGAAGACTCATCAACAACCTGCAATATGGAGATAACACTACATTGCTTGCTGAAAGCAAAGAGGACTTAAAGCACTTACTCGGGGGACTAATGTGCGCCTGACTCAAGCCATGGTGTTTTTTTTTTTTTTAATTGTGCTTTAAGTGAAAGTACACAGTTCAAGTTAGTCTCTCATACAAAAATATACACACGCTGTTATGTGACCCCAGTTGCTCTCCCTGCACTGTGACAGCACACTCCTTCTTTCCATCCTGGGCTTCATGTGTCCATTCAACCAGCTCCAGTCCCTTTCTTTCTTCTCATCTCGCCTCTGGACCAGAGCTGCCCATTTAGTCTCATGTATCTACTTGGGCCAAGAAGCACACTCTTCATGAATATCATTTTATGTATTATAGTCCAGTCTAATCTTTGTCCGAAGAGTTGCCTTTGGGAATGGTTTTAGTTTTGGGCTAACAGACAGTCCAGGGGCCATATCTTCTGGGGTCCCTCCAGTCTCAGTCAGACCATTACGTCTGGTCTTTTTTACTAGAATTTGAGTTCTGCACCCTACTTTTCTCCTGCTCCGTCAAGGACTCTCTGTTGCATTCCCTGTCAGGGCGGTCATTGGTGGCAGCCAGGCACCATCTAGTTCTTCTGGTCTCAGGGTGATGAAGTCTCTGGTTTATGTGGCCCTTTCTGTCTCTTGGGCTAATACTTCCCTTGTGTCTATGGTGTTCTTCATTCTCCTTTACTCCAGGTGGGTTGGGACCAATTGATGCATCTTAGATGGCCACTCACTAGCTTTTAAGACGCCAGACGTTAGTCACCAAAGTGGGATGCAGAACATTTTCTTAATAAACTTTGTTATGCAAATTGACCTAGATGTACCCTGAAATCATGGTCCCCAGACTTCAGCCACTGCTACCCTGTCCCTCGAAATGTTTGGTTGTATTCAGGAAACTTCTTAGCTTTTGCTTTGGTCCAGTTGTGCTGACTTCCTCTGTATTGTGTGTTGACCTTCTCTTCACCTAAGATAATACTTGTCTACTACCTGAATACCCGTCTCCCTCCCTCCCCACCCTCATAACCGTCAACGAATGTTTTCTTCTGTATTTAAACCTTTTCTTGAGTTCTTATAATAGTGGTCCTATACAATATTTGTCCTTTTGCCACTGACTAATTTCACTCAGCATAATGCCTTCCAGATTCATCCATGTTATGAGATGCTTCATAGATTCATCGTTGTTCTTTATTGTTGAGTAATATTCCATTGTGTGGCTATACCATAATTTGTTTATCCATTCGTCTGTTGATGGGCACCTAGGTTATTTCCATCTTTTTGCTATTGTGAACTATGCTGCAATGAACATGAGTGTGCATGTATCTATTCGTGTGACAGCTCTTATTTCTCTAGGATATATTCCAAGGAGTGGGACTCCTGGATTGTATAGTACTTCTATTTCTAGCTTTTTAAGGAAGCGCCAAATCAATTTCCAAAGTGGTTGTACCATTTTACATTCCCACCAGCAGTGTATAAGTGTTCCAGTCTCGCTACAACCTCTCCAACATTTATTATTTTGTGTTTTTTTGGATTAATGCTAGCCTTTTAGGGTGAGATGGTATCTCATTGTAGTTTTGATTTCCATTTCTCTAATGGCTAATGATCATGAACATTTCCTCATGTGTCTGTTATCTGCCTGAATGTTATCTTTGGTGAAGTACCTGTTCATATCCTTTGCTCATTTTTAATTGGGTTATTTGTCTTTTTGTTGTCAAGGTTTTACAGTATCTTGTAGATTTTAAAGATTAGACCATGTTGGATTTGTCGTAGCCAAAATTTTTTTCCCAGTCTGTAGGTTATCTTTTTGCTCTTTTGGTGAAGTCCTTTGATGAGCGTGTTTGATTTTTAGGAGCTCCCAGTTATCTAGTTTCTCTCCTGGTATTTGCGCATTGTTAGTAATGTTCTGTATTCTGTTAATGCCATGTGTTAGGGCTCTTAGCATTGTCCCTATTTTTAGTTCCATGATCTTTATCCTTTTAGATTTTATGTTTAGGTCTTTGATCCATCCTGAGTTAGTTTTTGTGCATGGTGTGAGGTATGGGTCTTACTTCATTTTTTTTGCAGATGGATATCCATTTATGTCAGCACCATTTGTTAAAGAGACTGTCTTTTCCCCATTTGATGGACTTTGGGCCTTTGCCAAATATCAGCTGCTCATAGGTAGACGAATTTAAGTCTGGATTCTCAATTCTGTTCCATTGGTCTGTATCTCTGTTGTTGTACCAGTACCAGGCTGTTTTGACTACTGTGGTAGTATAATAACTTCTAAAATCAGGTAGTGTGATGCCTCCCACTTTGTTCTTCTTCAGTAATGCCTTACTTATCTGGGGTCTCTTCCCTTTCCATATGAAGTTGGTGATTTGTTTCTCCATCTCATTAAAAAATGTCACTGGAATTTGGACTGGGATTGCATTGTATCTGTAGATCGCTTTGGGTAGAATTGATATTATTACGATGTTGAGTCTTCCTATCCATGAGCAAAGGTATGTTTTTCCACTTATATAGGTCTCTGTTGGTTTCTTGCAGTAGTGTCTTGTAGTTTTCTTTGTGTATGTCTTTTGAGTCTCTGGTTAGATTTATTCCTACGTATTTTATCTTCTTGTGGGCTATTGTAAATCGTATTGATTTGGTGATTTCCTCTTTGAAGTTCTCCTTGTTGGTGTAAAGGAATCCAACTGATTTTTGTATGTTTATCTTGTATCCTGATACTTCACTGAAATCTTCTATTAGTTCCAGTAGTTTTCTTGTGTATTCTTTGAGGTTTTCTGTGTATAAGATCATATTATCTGCAAATAGAGACACTTTTACTTCTTCCTTCCCAATTTGGGTGCCCTTTATTTCTTTTTCTAGCCTAATTGCTCTGGCTAGGACCTCCATCACAATGTTAAATAAGAGTGGTGATAAAAGGCATCCTTGTCTGGTTCCCATTCTCAAGGGGAATGCTTTCAAACTCTCTCCATTTGGGATGATGTTGGCTGTTGGCTTTGTATAAATGCCCTTAATTATATTGAGGCATTACCCTTCTATTCCTATTTTGCTGACAGTTTTTATCATGAATGGGTGTTGGACTTTGTTAAATGCTTTTTCTGCATCAATTGATAAGATCATGTGGTTCTTGTCTTTTGTTTTATTTATGTGATGGATTACATTGATTGTTTTTCTAATGTTGAATCATCCCTGCATACCTGGTATGAATCCCACTTAGTCATGGTGAATTCTTGTTTGATATGTTATTGAATTCTATTGGCTAGAATTTCGTTGAGGATCTTTGCATCTATGTTCTTGAGGGATATTGGTCTGTAATTTTCTTCTTTTGTGTTGTCTTTGCCTGGTTTTGGTATCAGGGTTATGATGGCTTCATAGAATGAGTTTGGGAGTATTCCATCCTTTTCTGTACTCTGAAATACCTTTAGTAGTAGTGGTGTTAATTCTTCTCTGAAAGTTTGGTAGAATTCTCCAGTGAAACCATCAGGGCCAGGGCCTTTTGTTGTTGTTGTGAGTTTTTAAATTACCTTTTTAATCTCTTCTTTTCTTATAGGTTTATATAGTTGTTCTACCTCTGTTTGTGTTAGGTAGGTAGTGTGTTTCTAGAAATTTGTCCATTTCCTCTAGGTTTTCAAATTTGTTAGAGTACAATTTTTCATACTATTCTGTCATGATTCTTTTAATTTCAGTTGGGTCTCTTGTGATATCACCCATTTCATTTCCTATTCAGGTTATTTGCTTCCTCTCCTGTTTTTCTTTTGTCAGTTTGGCCAATTGTTTATCAATTTTGTTGATCTTTTCAAAGAACCAGCTTTTGGTCTTGTTAACTCTTTCAATTGTTTTTCTATTCTCTATTTCATTTAATTCTGCTCTCATTTTTATTATTTGCTTTTTTTCTGATGCCCAATGGCTTCTTTTGCTGCTCTTTTTCTTCTTGTTTGAGTTGTAGGGTTAATGTTTTGATTTTGGCCCTTTCTTATTTTTGGATGTGTGTGTTTATTGCTATAAATTGACCTCTGAGCACCGAGCCATGGTGTTTTCAATCGCCGCACATGCATGCAAAAGCTGGACAATGACTAAGGAAGACCGAAGAAGAATTGACACCTTTGAATTTGGTGTTGGCGAAGAATATTGAATATACCATGGACTGCCAGAAGAACAGACAAATGTGTCTTGGAAGAAGTACAACCAGAATGCTCCTCAGAGGCAAAGATGGCGAGACTTCATTTCACATACTTTGGACATGTTATCAAGAGGGACCAATCCCTGGAGAAGTACATCATGCTTGGTAAGGTAGAGGATCAGTGAAAAAGAGCAAGACCCTCAATGAGATAGATTGACACAGTGGCTGCAATAATGGGCTGAAACACAGCAATGTTTGTGAAGATGGCAGAGGATGGGGCAGTGTTTCGTTCTGTTGTACATGGTGTTGCTATGAGTTGGAACTGACTCAATGGCACCTACCAACAACAACAGTATAAAATCATCCTTCACAAAGGGCCAGAATTCTGACTGTGTAGCAGTTTGAGCCAAGTGTTAACTGAGCTTTTCTGGGCTCCTATGGCTTCTTCTGGGGAACTCTTCCACAGTTCTTATCATCCTGTTTTATAGGCAAGACTGACATGTAGCCAGCATGCCGATGGCCAACATCCCTTCTGATTGGTTGGTGACCATAGTATGAGGGTAGTTATATATTTTGTATATCTCCCTGGTTATAGCTGTTTACATTTCTGTCTCCTTTGTTGGATTAATATCTCCCAAGAACAGGGATTGTGCCTTATTCACATCTGCGTATCCAGTGACTCAGACTATATTTGGTACATAGCTGATTCTTCACAACTCTTGCTTGAATCTAAATAAATTTTGGGACCTTGACAGGTGGCTGCTAACCAAATTGCTGGCAGTACAAGTCCACTCAGAGGTGCCTTGGAAGAAAGGCCTGGTGATTTACTTCCTAAAAATCAGCCATTGAAAATCCTATGGAGTACAGTTCTACTCTGACACAGATGGGGTTGCCATGAGTTGGAGTTGACTTGATGGCAACTGTTTTGTTTTTCTGTGATACCATAATGAACTTGAGGTTTTACAGAAAAACTAGCCACAGTTTGGCAGGAACTGTCAAAACAAAGGCTGTATAAGAGCCATGTCTGGGGAAGAAGGTGACTACGAGCATAGTCTCAGCTCAGACTCTTATGAGTGCCCCAACCATGTTGTACTTGAGCCTGTAGCAGTTCCCCCATCAGCTGTTACTACTACCAGAGCATTACCTCTAAGTGTTGGAGATTTACTTTGAAGACATCTACTACTTAGCTCCTTTGTAGTATTTAGCAATGCAAAGTAGTCAGCAGCTGCTGCTTAATGACATATGAGCTGTAACATAGTCCCTCATTGCCTCCATTTCCTCCATCCCTAACACATAATTAATCTAAGGGCTGCAGACAGCAATGAGCTTCTAATCTTTCCCAGACCCAATATAGCTGGAGGATGGTAGAGATTCCAAGATGACTTTCAAATATAAATGAGAATGAAATTTTAAAAAGTCCCAACTTGTTCAACTGGTTGAAAAGTCCCAAATATAGTCTTTTACCATGAACCAGTAGCTGTCAAGTTGACTCCCACTCATGGCGACCCCATGTGTGTCAGAACAGAACTGTGCTCCATAGGATTTCAATGGCTGTGATCTTTCAGGAAGTAGATCACCAGATCTTTCTTCTGAGGAGCCTCTGTGTGTACTCCAACCTCCATTTTGTTAGCAGCCAAGCACATTAACTGTTTGCACCACCCGGGGACTCTTCTTGTAACACTAAGAGGGTTCATATATATAACAAAATATTCCCTTCAATGTCATGGTCATGTGGTAGGCATTGGGGAGGTGGCATAGTCTGTGGGCCAGGGGATCTTCATGACCTCAGAGCAGTGGTTTTCAGCAGAGCTGGACTAGTGTGAGCCTAAACCAAAATCCTCTCAAAAGTATGAAGGAGTGGCTCTGTATGAAGTACCAGTTATGCCTAATAAAAATTAATAATTTATGTCAGAAATAAAAGTACAGACTCTATCATAAAAATTAGTGATAGGAATCTGAAGGTAGGTGAAGTGCCAGTGAGAGACCTCTGAACCTCCAGACTCAATTTAAAAGCCATCATCATAAAGACAATGATAAGGTGATATGAATCGGGTTAAAACTGCTTAGAGGCAAGTTATATCTCAGAACATATTCAGATTCCTGCAAAAGGAGACAAAATATATGTGAGAGAGAGAGGAAGAGAGAGACAGAGAGAAACAGAGAGACAGAGACACACACACAGAGAAACAGAAAGAGATAGACAAAGAGAAAGACAGAAAGAAAAATATTTCCTCAACTATTTATTTTTCTTCTTGGAGAATGGGGCAAAAACATTGGACCAGGAATCAGGAGACTGGAGTTTAGGCCTTGAACGCGGGCTCCCTGAGCCTATAGCTTGCTTTCCTGTACCTTGGCTTCTTTAGGAAAGACCTTGCAGGGTTATCGTGAGAAGATAACAGAGGTGCAGATGCCTTGAAAGAAAACTTGATAAATAATGCAAGGTATCATTGCTATTATTATAGAAGTATAATACTACAGTTAATAATTAATAAAGGTTGTGTCATGGACCTACACTATATTACCCAGGATGGTATATGCAAAGTTACTTCTAACATAATGTGGCAGGTCTCACTGCTGCTGGATCATAACAAAAGGCGTAATGATTTTGCCAAAATTATACACCAGCAATTATCTCTCAAATGGAGATTGATCAAAGAATTAATTTAGCACTCTAAGAACAACCTAAGAACATTTAGAAAATAAACACTAGAAGATACCATGTGATAAAGATTTAATAGCAGAGGTGTATTTCCTTCCTCCCTTTTCCACAAACTAGTTGCTGTCAAATTGACTTCCACTCATGGTGACCGCATGTGTGTCAGAATAGAATTGTACTCCATAGGATTTCAATGGCTATGATCTTTCGGGAAGTAGATCACCAGATCTTTCTTCTGAGGAGCCTCTGTGTGTACTCCAACCTCCAACCTTTTGTTAGCAGCTGAGCACATGAACTGTTTACACCACTGCTATTAAGTCTTTATCACACAACCTCTTGAAGTGTTTATTTTCTAAAATGTTTCTTCCTTCCTTCTTTCTCACTTTACATTCTCTACTTCTTTTTTTCAAACAATAATAGAGCATCATCTGCATAAGACATCATGCTGGGCTCTGGGAGGGGTACCAAACATGTAGGGCATGATTCCTGCCCTCAAGGAGCTTCCTGTCTATTCAGGGAAGCATTGGAGGAGGTAGGCAAACCTGACCTAATGAATCACTCATACCACTGTGTTGGCTAGTAAGATAGTATCCAGGCCAGGGTATGACATATCGTCATGCGTTTGCCTACACACCTTCGTCCACCCCAAATGCCATCCTTATTCCTTATTAGATTATGAACTTCTTAGAGGCTCAGTTTAAGCATTTGTGCCCATGAAAAGCCTCATTGCTGCCCCAGACAGAGTTAACAATTTCCTCTTCTTTATTTCCACAGCACTTGGAATCAGGCAGGGCTCTGCTCCTTACCAGCCATTTACCAGTAACTGTGGGCAAGTTTCTTAAACCTTCTGGCTACCAGTTACATTGTCTGTAAAATGAGGCTAATAATACCACCCTCAAAGTAGTGTTGTTACGAAAATTAAATGAGAATATAACTAAGATACCTAGAACAGTTAGTGATCCTCATTCATGGATTAAATAAATGAATACTAATATTTATCATTTTCTATTAAAAATATTTGTACAGCATGGCTTCCACACTAGATTGGATGCTTCTTGAGGGCAGGGGCCATACTTCTTATATCTCTGGTGCTTTGCCCAAAGGAAACTCTCCATAAATGTTTGATGAATGAATGAAGGAAGGAATGGATGAAAAGTGGTAGTAGTGGTAGTGGTTAAGTAAAAGAGGTGACAGAGTTAATTTACCAATATATTTGTGATTAAATTAAATTTTTTGGGAACTCATTAATAAAGTAGGAGTGCAGTGGAAGCAAGTAAATGACTTTGTAGAAAGATATAAAGCAAATTCTAGAACCAGGCAATGCCGTCTTTGTAGCTGGCTTGCTTGGCAACTGGAATGAATTAACTTCTAGTTGGACATCTCATGGACCTGAGGAGCTGCCCGAATAATTTAGTGAAGAAGGTAGTTTTTCAAAAGCATAGCACATGGTCATGTCACCAGTCTGTCTTATCTCCTAATAACAGAATATTATAATGTTTTGAGGTGAGAGTACTCCTCCTACTACAATGAATTTATAATAAAGATGAGCTATGCAAATGCAATATCATAATTACGGTGAATTTGAGTTTATGATTTCCTCTATTAATTATTCTTCATTGGTGCAGTGAGTGCAGTGCAGTAAATTACTTAATATGATCCCTCTAGCCTGGTGGAGCAGTGGTTGAGCTCAGGCTGTTAACCAAAAGGTTGGCAGTTTGAATCCATCAGCCACTCCTCAGAAATCCTATGGGGCACTTTTATTCTGTCTTTAGGGTCACTATGAGTCAGAATTGACTTGACGGCAACGGGAGCCATGCGTGGTCTTGTTACTCCCACAAAATAATTGATATGTTGCTGAATTCTTTTGGCTAAAATTTTGTTGAGGATTTTTGCATCAATGTTCATGAAGGATATTGGTCTGTAATTTTCTTTTTTTGTGGTGTCTTTACCTGGTTTTGGTATCAGGGTTATGCTGGCTTCATAGAATGAGTTTGGGAGTATTCCGTCCTTTTCTATGCTCTGAAATATCTTTAGTAGAAGTCGTGTTATCTCTTCTGTGAAAGTTTGGTAGAATTCTCCAGTGAAGCCATCCGGGCCAGGGCTTTTATTTGTTGGCAGTTTTTTAATAACCTTTTCAATCTCTTCTTTTGTTACGGCTTTATTTAGTTGTTCTACCTCTGTTTGTGTTAATTTAGGTAGGTAGTGACTTTCTAGAAATTTGTCCATTTCCTCTAGGTTTTCAAATTCATCAGACTACAATTTTTCATAGTATTCTGTTATGATGCTTTTAATTTCAGTTGGGCCTGTTGTGATATCACCCATCTCATTTCTTATACGGGTAAACTGCTTCCTCTCCTGTTTTTCTTTTGTCAGTTTAGCCAATGGTTTATCAATTTTGTTGATCTTTTCAAAGAACCAGCTTTTGGACTTGTTAACTCTTTCTATTGTTTTTCTATTCTCTATTTCATTTAATTCCGTTCTAATTCTTATTATTTCCTTCCTTCTGGCACCTGTGGACTTCTTTTGCTGCTCTCTTTCTACTTGTTGCAGTTGTAGGGTTAATGCTTTGATTATGACCTTTTCTTCTTTTAAGATGTGAGCATTTATTGCTATAAACTGACCTCTGAGCACTGTTTTGGCTGTGTCCCAAAGGTTCTGGTAAGATGTGTTTTCGTTCTCGTTTGATTCTATGAATTTCTTTATTCCATCCTTAATTTCTTCTATAACCCAGTAGTTTTTGAGCAAGGTGTTGTTCAGTTTCCATGTGTTTGATTTTTTTTCCTTGCTTTTTGTGTTGTTGATTTCCACTTCTATGGCTTTATGGTCAGAAAAGATGCTTTGTAATATTTCAATGTTTTGGATTTTGTTAAGGCTTACTTTATGGCCTAATATGTGGTCTGTTGTGGAGAATGTTCCATGTGCGTTGGAAAAGAAAGTATACTTGACTGCTGTTCAGTGCAGTGTTCGGTATATGTCTGTGAGATCAAGTTGGTTGACTGTAGCATTTAGCTCTTCCGTGGCTTTGTTGAGCTTCTTTCTGGATATTCTGTCCTTCACGGCAAGTGGCATGTTGAAGTCTCCTATTACTATTGTGGAGCTGTCTATCTGTCTCTTCAGAGCTGTTAGAGTTTGTTTGATGTATTTTGGAGCCATGTTGTTGGGTGTGTAAATATTTATTATAGTTATGTCCTCCTGGTGAATTGACCCTTTAATCATTATATAGTGCCCTTCCTTATCCTTTGTGGTGGATTTTACTTTAAAGTCTATTTTGTGAGGGCTTAATATTGCCACTTCTGGTCTTTTTTGAGTGTTGTTTGCTTGATATAATTTTTTCCATCCTTTGAGTTTTAGCCTGTGTCTTAGTCATCTAGTGCTGCTATAATAGAAACACCACAAGTCGATGGTTTTAATGAAGAGAAGTTTATTTCCTCACAGTCAAAGTAGGCTAAAAGTCCAAATTCAGGGCATCAGCTCCAGGGGAAGGCTTTTTCTCTCTGTTGGCCTTCTTGTCTTCGGTGTTCCCCTGGACTAGGAGCTTCTCTGCGCAGGGACCCCGGTCCAAAGGACGTGCTCTGCTCCTGGCACTGCTTTCTTGACGTATGAGGTCCCCCTGTCTCACTGCTCACTTCTGTCTCTTACATCTGAAGAGATTGCCTCAGGACACAGTCCAGCCTTGTAGATCCAGTCCTGCCTTACTAACACAACTGTCGCCCATCCTCCCTCATTAACATCGTAGAGGCAGGATTTACAACATATAGGAAAATCACACAGTACCAGGAATCATGGCCCAGCCAAACTGATACACACATTTTTGGGGGACATAATTGAAACCATGACAGCCTGTTTGTGTCTTTCAGTCTAAGGTCTGTCTCTTGTAGGCAGCATATAGATGGATTATGCTTTTTTATCCAATCTACCACTCTCCATCTCTTTATTGGTGCATTAAGTCTGTTTACATTCAGCGTAATTATTGATAGGTATGAGTTTAGTGCTGTCATCCTGGTATCTCTTTTTGTGTGTTGTTCACAGTTCCTTTGTTCTCAATTTTCTGTGCTGAGTTGTTTTTCTTTATGTATTTTTTTCCATCTTTTTCTTTGTTGTAGATTTTGTGTTTGCTGGGTCTTTATGTTTTTCTACTTTTTAATTTTGATTTGTAGTATTGTTGGAGTCCTTTGTGGTTACCTTAATATTTACCCCTATTTTTCTAAGTTTCTACCAGTCTTTTAATACTTTATATCACCTTAACTTCCCCTCCATATAAAAAATCAATGTCTCCATTTTTTAAGTCCCTCTTTTTTATTTTAATATTATCGTTTTTTACATGTTGATATCTGTTTCCCTATTTTCAATGTTTTAGCTTTGATGTATTTTTGATATCCATATCTGAGTCAATATCTGGTTGCTCTGTCCTGTGTTCTAGTCTTGTGTTGTTAGCTGGTGTTATTGATTATCTAATTGTAGGACTCCCTTTAGTATTTATTGCAATTTTGCTTTGGTTTTTGCAAATTCCCTGAACTTCTGTTTATCTGGAAATGCCTTAATTTTGCCATCGTATCTGGGCGACAGTTTTGCTGGATATATAATTCTTGGCTGACAGTTATCTTTCTTCAAGGCTGTATATATGTCATCCCATTGCCTTCTAGCCTGCATGGTTTCTGCTGAGTAGTCTGAGCTTATTCGAATTGACTCTCCTTTGTAGATGACTTTTCTTTTATCCCTAGTTGCTCTTAAAATTCTCTGCTTATCTTTGGTCTTGGTAAGTTTGATTGTAATATGTCTTGGTGACTTTCTTTTGGGATCTGCCTTATGTGGCGTTCGATGAGCATCTTCAATAGATATCTTCTCAACTTTCATGATATCAGGGAAGTTTTCTGTCAGCAAATCTTCAGCAATTTTCTCTGTATTTTCTGTTACCCCCCTCCCCGTTCTGGTACTGCAATCACTCGTAGGTTATTTCTCTTGGTAGAGTCCCACATGACTCTTAGAGTTTCTTCATTCTTTTTAATTCTTTTATCTGATTTTTCCTCAAATAAGTTGGCGTCAAGAGCTTTATCTTCAATGTCAGTAATTCTAACTTCTACTGCCTCAATTCTGCTTCTATGACTTTCTCTTGAGTTGTCTAATTATGAAATTTTATTGTTAATCTTCTGGATTTCTGATTGCTGTCTCTCTATAGATTCTTGTAGCCTATTAAATTTGGCATTATGTTCTTGAATAACTTTTTTAAGTTCTGCTACTACTTTGTGTGTTTCCCGGCTATTTCTGCATTCTGTTGAATTTCCTTTCTAATTTCTAGAAGAGTTCTGTATATTAATCTTTTGTATTCTGCCTCTGGTAATTCTAAGAAGTTCTCTTCCTCCAGAGAATTTATTGATTCTTTATTTTGGGAGCTTGCTGAAGCCATCATGGACTGCCTCTTTATGTGACTTGATATTGACTGTTGTCTCTGAGCCATCAATAATTTATTATAATTTTATTTTGTATTTGTTTAGTGAGACCTAGCTTCTTATTTTGTTTTGTTTTGATATGACCAAATACACTGCTCGTGTGCACTAGTTTGATTTGTGACGCCTTGTATCTCTAACGTCCTGTCACCAGGTAGTTAGTTCTGTAACTAACTATGTGCACACAGGAGTCCGTTAAATTTTCCTATATGGGTTCAGCTTGGGTGTTCAGGCAGTTGGTCACCAAGTGTGTGATGCAGGCTTTCACTCCCAGTCCTGGAGAGGCATGGGTGATTGGTGCAGGCACTGGACTCTGGCTGTGGTAGGGGATCATGCTCTGAGCTAGGCAGGGGGCTGACGGCTGCCCCTGAGGGTCTGAAAGGAAAGCGTGTCCCTATTCTCTAGGGCGATTAGGTAGGTGAGTTTTGCAGCCACACTATGAGCACCCCACTCTGTTGGCTGTAAAGACTCGAGGGCACCACTTTTTCTTGGACTCCTGTAGCAGGTGGCTAGGCACTTCAGAGATCTCACTAGTGCTCAAGCCCCTGCTGCAGATCAATAAAAGTACCTACTTAAGGGGCAGGGCTGTTTTGAGGGTCACAGATCTGCCAGTTCACAGCTGAAGCAGTTGAAATTAAACTTCAGGTGTTTGCCCTGTTGTACTGTGGCAGTGAGGACTAACGCTGTTGAGATGGGTCGCCACAAGTCTATAAGGGGTGTAAGGCACTCAGAGTCTGCAGACCCCTGATACCTATGCCTAGCAAAGGAGCTGTGCCAACCCTGTGTTCGTGGCTTAGGGGAGCCAGTAGCTTATATGTTCCCTCTCCAAGGCCAGGAGAATGGGTCAGGGCACCTTTTGGGATCTACTTCCAGCCCAGTGGTGCAGAGCGTGGAGGGAGGAGGTAAAAGGGAGAGAGGTTTTCCCAAATGGACTTTTTCTTTTCAAATCCCCGCGAAAGGGTGCATGCATGTACTTATCTTAGCCTCTTGGGAGCTGCTTTTCACTGGTTTGGAGTGTCCAAGTGGAATCTCTGCTGCTGGGTCTCTCTCGATGTGGAAACTACTTCCTGAGCGCGTGCACAGCACAGCTGTTTGCCTGCTTCACTGTGGACTGGCGTGGCTGCGGCACTGCAGTTTCACCACCGCAGCTCTGGCACTCTTCACTTCTTCCAAAGAGTCTGCCTCTCCTCTCTCACTCTGACGGATTCCTCAACTTTGCCTTGTTCACTGCTCCTAGATATTCATATAGAATCAAATCACTTGTTTTTCCAGGTCTTTGTTGTAAGAGGGATATAGGAGGCATCTAATTACTCTGCCATGTTGGCCATGCCTCCTCCCACAAAATAACTGGGTGGGACTATCCAGATAAGGTGTTTGTGGCCCATCAAGGGGATTGGACAGCCTGCTTGTAATGTATAATAAAGGTGGATAGAATCCCTGTGGGGTGGGACCATGCAAATAAGGTATATAGAACCCTAACGAGGGGATTGGTCAGTTTTGCTATCTTGCTAGGCTTAAAATGAGCTCATCCCAGAGGCAAGAAGGGGGGACCTCACTACCATCAAGAAGGAAGAGCTGGGAGTGGAGTGTGTCTGTTGGACCCAGGGTCCCTCCACTGAGAACCTCCTAGACCCAGGAGACAGAGAGAGAGGGGGCTGTAACACCAGAGAGAGCACAGGATGGCAAGAAGCAGCAGCAGGGAAATGTTGGCAACAGAATCAGGAGACTGGCACGAGATGGTGAGGTGGGCTTCCTGGCCCACAGAGCAAGGTGGTTACAGTGGGTGTGCAGACGCACGGAGTGAGAGAGCTGAGAGCCTTCAGGCAGGAGGCTTCCTGATGGAGTGGAGTGCCTCTGGGCACTTATCATCAGAGCTAAAGAGCTTTGAACACTTGATAGGGCAGGGAAAAGGCTAGGCAGAGGGACCTAGTGGCCCAGGGGCCAAGGGACCGAGAGGCAGAGGGAGAGGCCTGCCTACGAGCATGGCTGGGAAGAGACTGTGCTGATAGAAGAACTATATCCTGAGAATTCCTGAACCTGAACTGTAACCTGTTACTTCTCTAATAAACCCCAAAATTGTGAGTGTTGTCTACGAGTTCTGTGTGGCCATTACAATGAATTATCGAACCCAGCAGAGAAGTAGAGAGCACCAAGAAAGGGACGACTGGTATCAGAATTGGTGAAAAGTTTGGAGAGAGGAGGCATGTCAGACCTCCTCCACCTCATAGGAATCAGCCTTGGGCCGATGTTGGTCTTGATTCTTTCTCCTCCCCCCTCGTGGAGTTAGATGAGGAGGTCCGATGCTGCCACACCACTTTTGCAAGTGGTTTAACAGCACAAGAGTTCAAGGTATCAGAAATCACTGTGCTTTTATGTACTACCACCATCTGTCTTTACATCCCAGGAACAAAAGTTTATTAAATGCACGTGTATCAAGGTGAAAATGTCCTCATTTTAAGAACTGGCACTGAAATTTCTCTTAGGGAAGTAACTATCTTTGATTAGGAAAATATCTTGATAAATCACTTGGAACGAGGAGTGAGACCTGAGAGTGTGGGATGGTGGGCACTAAAGAAACAAAATGGACAGCTGAATTTGTTAGGAATTTGAGGGTGAGAGGAAAAGAGAGACTGGAGACAGGAGAGAGGGTTGGGGAAAGATAGAGAGAGGCAGAGAAATATAGTGGCAGACTAGAGTCCAAGTAGTAGAAACTGTCAAGGGACTTTTGGGAATAGGATTGTTTAAACTAAATGTCAGGTTGTTTCCACTACTGAGATGTAAACTGTATCACTAGATACAGAAATCAGAAAATCTTTGGGTGGAAATTACAGGGTAGACTGAGTCCATTCTGGGTTGATATAATCTTGATCAGGGAAAGCTTGAGCAGAAGATCAGAGCCAGAGGGAACCTAGAGTAAGAAGTAACAGTATCTACTAAAGCTGAAATTATGAATGTTCTATGACACTGAAATGCCATTCCTAGGTATATGCCCAACAGAAATGTATACAAATGTTCACCAAAAAACATGTGTAAGGCTGTTAATAAGAAATTATTTATAATGGCTCAAAAAAAGTACCCTTTCATTCCCACCCCCAACTCCCCAACAGACCCCATGATTTCTATTAAATCCTGGGGAGAGTTTTGGACTTTTCACAATTCTCTGGAAAGATTAATTTTATCTAGATCTTAAAAGAGGGAAGAATAAAGAAGTGGCTAACAGTGTGAGTTCAAATTTTTTACTACCCTATATCAGAATCTGTGGGTGGTGTAAACAGTTAATGAGTTTGGCTGTTAACTGAAAGGCTGGAGGTTCAAGTCCATCCAGAGGTACTTTGGAAGAAAGGATTGGCGATCTACTTCCAAAAATTCAGCTACTGAAATCCCTATGGAGCACAGTTCTACTCTGACACACATGGGGTCACCATGAATTGGATCAACTTGCTGGCAACTGGTTATCCTATATATTACCCTGGGCAAGTTACTTAACATTAATAAGTGTCATCTGTAAAATGAGCTTAATAAAATAGTACCACTAACTTCACAGGGGAGGATTAAACTAGATAAAGTATGTAAAGTACTTGGAACAGTACCTGACGCGTAGTAAGCATTTCATAAATGTTAGATACTATTATAATTGTTACACATATATGAAAACATTCTATTTCCATTGTGTTTTTGGTCAAAATTACTCTTTTGCTTAGGAGATTCAGGCAGTGAACCCTGCCAGGGTTTATACCTTCCAAAGCAATGATCAAGGTGAGTCTAAGTCTTAATAAGAAAGAGTCTTGCCGTATTTTCAGAGTGGCAACACAGATACCTTATATGCAGAAAATATCTTCTTACCTTAGGCTAGTAGCTTTTACTATTGCTCACCAACCCATAATTCTCATCTTTTTGATGGTGAAAGTAGCATTGGAAATGTGCCTGAATCATCCTACTAATGGTCCCTTATATTTATGTAACCTTTTAGAGTTTACAAAGGGTAATACATACTAGCTTTGTGAACAAAGATGGCTTTGTCCTCATTTTGCAAAAAAGAAACTGTGGCTCAAAAAGGCTATCTGATTATCCATGTCACCAGATCCAAGGCGTATGCTGGCTGTAAGTTAGAACCCAGGACTTTTGACTCCTTTTTTTTTGAAGTTTGGGAATATGAAGAGATTTTTTTAATATTATCTGAAGTCGTTCTAATATCTGCAAACTCCTGCCTGGAGAAAGAGAAGTAGAGGAAGACAATTTTGAGCTATTTTTCATATCAAAGGAGTGAGTTCTTCTTATTTAAAATCAGAAATTTATCTACCCAAATTAAATGCTAACCTCTAGTGCTGATCTTATATGCTTCCCTGATTTGAATCCCTTTGGAATTTGTGATTTGCTTCTGTCAATCAACTAACTTAATTAAAAGAAAACCCTATACCTCCATCTTCGGAGAAATTCTAGCAAGGTCTCCTTTATGAACCAAAAGACACTATTCCTTTAAATTTCCCATCTCCCTTCAGTCCACGGCTCAAACTATCACTCAGGTGCCAGAACACATGCCCTTCCAGAGTAAAAAGGGAAATGTCAGTGGATTTAGTTTTTCTAAATCTTCTGCCCCCCATTTTAATCTTGTTTATGTGATCATGAGATGAGAAAGCTATGATCCATAATACTTTAGAAGACAAAATATTTTTTGAGGGAGGGGCTGGTGCATGGTGGAAAAGGATAGCAGACTAGGGAGAAGAGACGCAGCAAAGAGGAAGAGAACTAATACTGGTAAAGAAGACTGATCGGGCAGAAACTAGAAACTTGCTTTGTAAAATATTATTACAGTAGAATCTGCAAAAGCCAGAACCTGTGTGTGATGGTTAAGATTGTGTCGACTTGCCTGTGCCATGATTCTCACTGTTTTAGCAGTTGTATAATGTGATCACTTCCCTGTTGAGATCTAATATGCAATCACCTCCATGATGGGATCTACTGTGAGCAACCAGTCAGTTGAAAGGGAGTTTCCTTGGGCGTGTGACCTGCATCGAATATAAGTGGACATTCTGGCAGGGCTCAGGGGCTTTTTGCTCGAGCTGGATCCTGTAGGTGGCTCCTGTTCCTCTGGCCTCCAGTTCTTGGGACTTGAGCTAACAGCTTACCTGCAGTCTTGCCTGTGGATGTTGGAATTCATCGATTTTCTCAGCCTGTGAGCAAGAGCCCTGCTCTCTGATCTTCTGATCTTGGGTTCGCCAGCCCTGCGGCTACATGAATCAGAAGAAGCCTGTATCCTGACCCACAGACTTAGGACATTCC
Source organism: Dugong dugon (assembly GCA_030035585.1). Taxonomy (NCBI): domain Eukaryota; kingdom Metazoa; phylum Chordata; class Mammalia; order Sirenia; family Dugongidae; genus Dugong; species Dugong dugon. Next base: position 52,478,867 of record CM057463.1, read on the forward strand.
AGCCTCTACAACTGCATGAGCCATTTCCTTAATATAAATCTCTCTCTTTATATGTATTTACATGCTTTACTGGTTTTGCTTCTCTAGAGAACCCAGCCAAAGACACTGTGTAAGGTGGAAAACTGTAGAGAAGAAAAACTCAAATATGTTCCACTAAAATGAGAGATAGAAAAGTGGTAAGACCTCACCCTGTCAAAGGCAGAAAACTTGGGAAACAAAGAAAAACAGGACAGTTTCGTCGAGTTCTGGCTCTCACAGGTTTCACTGTATAAGCATCTGTTAAGGAAACTAGGCCTCAAGAAGGTTTACAAACTTGAGTGGAGATAGAAACCAGGAAGAGGGGCGATGACTGGGATAAGTATCTGTTGAAATAATTGTCTAATATTTGGAGAGTGTAGAATGAGAAATCTCTACTAGGGAGAATGGTTTTTCAGTAATTTTAGCATCTCTATCCTGGTGATCTGAAAAGGTTAAAACAACTCTAAACACAGAATCTGGCTTCTTAAAAGACTTAAAGATCGTGTGTGTGTTTGTGTGTGTGTGTGTGTGTGTGTGTGTGAGAGAGAGAGAGAGAGAGAGTGTGTATTTGATTCCTAGGGCTGCTGTAACAACATACCACAAAGTGAGTTCCTTTAAATAATAGAAATTTATTGTCTCACAGTTCTAGAGGCTAGTAGTCTAAACTCAGGGTGTTAGTAGCGCCATCTTTTCTCCAAGGGCTCTAGGGAAAGATTTTTCTCCTCTGTCTTTCATTTTCTGGTAGCTCCAGGTGTTCCTTGGCTTTTGTCTCTCTGTGTCTCTTCTCTTTTATAAAGGCACTACTCAGATTGGATTAGGACCTACACTCCTCCAGTATGACCTCAAGTGAACTGGTAACGTCTTTAAAGACCGTATTTCCAAACAAGGTCATGTTCATAGATACCAGGGGTTAGGATTTTAATATATCTTTTTGGGGGATGCAATTCAATCCATAGTTCTGTGTGTGTGTGTGTGTGTGTGTGTCTGAGTAACAAACTGGCCCCTGACCTCATGTGCTCATGTAGAAGAGGGAGTGGAGATGAGAAAAGGGTCAAGGGGACAGTTCTGGAAAGTTAACAAATTCCAGAAGGAATTTAACTTCTAAAAATGACAGGGCATTTAAAAATTGCATGCATAAATTCACTTCATGTTCTCATATAACACCTTCCCAGAGATCCTCTCTTTAGGGATGTGTGTGTGTGGACACCAATCAATGGGGTTTCAGGTTTTTGTTGTGGCAGTTGTTGTTTTGCAGCTAATAAAACCTGTAGCTTCTAACTTTGGTATTGTAATATGATTTGCATAACCCTGCTTTACTGTCCCAACTGAAGGAGGGAGAGGGAAGGAGAATGACCCTAGAATTGAAGGCTGTTTTGGCTTCTCTTGATTCCGGCAGTACAGATGTGGTTTAACACATCAGGCTTTTCAGAGTCAATTGCATCTATTCCTATCACTCTGAATACATAATGAGTGACTGCAAAAACTTTTGAACAAAGAAAGATGGCAATACCTGGCAATCTTAATTAACAATGTATAGATTTGAAATGTGTTCCTTGGAAGCTTTCAGATCAAATAGTAAATGATATCAAGGATCTTCAGAAGCAATTAGGAGAAAGAAACATATCAGGTTAGCCTTCACTAATTACCATTTTTTTGGGTGCCCAGACATCTTGCTTGGTTTTAAAAAAGAAAAAGTATCTGAAATGTTTATGATAATTGATGGAAAACTTATGAGTTTAGTGGATAGAAAAGGGAATAAATGGACTGCTTAAGTATGACTATTTGAAGAATTTTGGAATTTAGTGAGGAGAGCTCATTAGCAGGACCCTGAGTATCTCTACTTAGAACTAATGGGTTATGTTTCTGAAGTATCAATTTATTTCTTTTTGAAGAAATGTAGCTAAACTGTGGCAGTATCTTTGATTAGAATTGAATATCAGCAACTACCCTTCCTTTCACTGTCTATAATTAAATTAAATTAAATTACTCTTTATTATATATGTATCATGTACCAAGTTGGATGCTAATCTTTGTGGGAGGGATAGAAATTAGTAAAATAAGATGATTTTCTCAAAGGCCTAATGGTTAAGGGTTTGGGTCCTAATCCTGGCTGTACCACTGCCTAGCTGTGTAAGCTTGGGCAAGTTACTGAATTTTCTCAAGTTTTGATTTTCTTACTATAAAATGGAAGTAATAAACTAATAGTATCTACTCCATAGGATTGTTGGGAAAATTACATGAGGTGATGCATGTGACTGGCATATAAAGTTTAATATATTTTAAATTTTAATAAATATTTGTGATGCAAGTGATTTGCACTTGACTACTAACCTAAAAATTGGCTGCTGGAACCCACCCAAATGACATCGCAGAAGAAAGGCCTGGTGATCTGCTTCCAAGAAAACCCTATGGAGCAGTTCTACTTTGTAACACATGGGGTCACCATGAGTCAGAATCGACTCAAAGGCAATGGGTTTAGCTATTATTAATAGTATTAATACAAATTTTACAACTTTCTGGGGAGATCGAGACATGAACAATCCTCTTCTGTGCCTAACACTGCGCCAGGCCCTGTTCTAGATGCACTGGTGTTCTCTTGGCCAAGCACAACTGAAAGGGAGGCATGTATAAGATGGTACAACGGCTCAGAGACAAAGGCAGTTCAGCAGTGAGCATGTTTTTGGCTGAAAGCAATAGGAACCCCAACTCAAACTGTCTTCAACAATTAGAAAATTTATGATAGCATATGATAGCGAGTTAAGAGATTATTCTGCCCAAATGATGCCATCAAGGACTTCAGGTACTTTTCCATCTTTCTTTTTAAATAGTGTTGACTTCACTCTCAGACTGTTAGGAAGGAGGCACCACATTCAAACACATCCAAATATAATCATGTCTAGAAAATGAAAAGGGAGCCCTGGTGGTGAAGTAGTTAAGTTCTTGGCTGCTAACTGAAAGGTCAGTGGTTTGCAGGAGAAAGATGTGGCTGTCTGCTTCTGTAATAATTACGTCTTGGAAACCCAATGGGGCAGTTCTTCTCTGTCCTATAGGATCTCTATGAGTCTGAATTGACTCAACAGCAAGGAGTTTTTTTGTTTGTTTTTAGAAGACAAAAGGTAAGAAGCCCTGGGGGGGTCAATAGTTAATCACTCAGCTGCTAATCGGAAAGTTGAACCCACCAGCTAGCTACTGTTTGGGAGGAAAGACCTGGCAATCTGCTCCTGTAAAGACTGCAGCCTAAGAAACCCTGTGAGGCAGTTCTAGTTCTGTACTGTAGGGTTACCATTAGTTGGGATTGCCTTGAAGGCACACAACAACAGCAAAGAAGATGAAAGGAGTCCCTGGGTGGTGCAGGTAAGTGTTTGGCTGCTCTACTACTAGCTGAAAGGTTGGCAGGTCGAACTCACTCAGAGGCACCTAGGAAGACAGGCTGAGAGATCTGCTTCTGAAAAGTCACACTTTGAAAACTCGAGGGAGCAGTTCTACTCTGCACACATGGGGTCGCGTCAACTGGCAACTAACAACAACAATAACAACAGAATATGAAGAGAAAGCATTTCTTTCTGTGTCTCTTCTCAGGAGTGAAGAGACCTTTGCCAAGAAGTCTACCGTCTCTCATTTCATTAGCCAGACATGGGTTATGTGCCCATCCTGTACTGATCACTAACAAAAAGAATGAGATTATCCTTTGCACCTGGAGCAGGCAGGATATTAACCTCTCTTGCAGCACATGGATGCATGAGGAGGGAGTGGAAACCTGAATAAAATCAGAGTTCTGTCAGAAGTGGGGAGCAGGGTGCATGTTTGCCAGGAGTCAACAATAACCACTATAGGCACCCAAATGTGCATGGGAGAGTCAGGAAAGAGTTACAAATGAGTTAGCGCCTTTCACTAAGACTTGAAACATGGAAACTTTGACAGGCAGGTAATCAGGAGGGAATTGCTTTTGGTGGTAAATGGCATGCTAGAGGGAAGAACAAGTGCAAAGTCAAGGAAATATGAATGGGGCTTTCGCTTCCTCTCAAGATGTAGTAACAGGAACTGGATTCTCTGCATTAGCTTACTATGGCTATCGTAATAAAGTAGCACAAACTGAGCAACTTATAAGAATGATCGTCTCACATTTCTGGATGCTAGGAGTCCAAAATCAAGGTGTCAGCTGTGTCTGTTCCTTCTGAGGGCTCTGAGGAAGCATCTGTTCCATGCCTCTCTCTTAGTTTCTGGTGACAATTGGTGATTCTTGGTGTTCCTTGGCTTGTAGATGCATTACTCCAAATCTCTGCCTCTGCTTCACATGGCCATTTTCCTCCTGTGTCTCTGTCTTTGTCTCTTCTCTTTTATAAGGACAATGCTCATATTGCATTAGAACCCATCCTACTCCAGTATGATCTCGTTAATTGAACTGATAACGTCTTCAAAGGTCCTATTTCCACACAAGGTCACATTCAAGGGAGGGTGGGAGAGGACTTCAACATATCTTTTAGGGGAACCCAATTCAATCCATAATACTTACCCACCTGGAGCAACCAATAACACTGAACAAAACATATTAAAAACAAAACAAAACAGTTTCAAGACACTGGACATCAGGCAATGAGGGACAGTGATCCCTGAAAAATGAGAAACTAACAAGGCAAGTCATATGATTGTTCCAGCTTACTACACTTTGAGAGTATCCAGCCATGGCTCAGGAAGGATGTGGGGTTGTAGAGAAAATATTTTTTATGCTTTTGTACAGTTAGAGCTGAAACTGAAACTTGGGATCTGACCTGAGAGCAAGTCTTAGAAGTTAATTTACAACTGTATAGATGGTGAGAACTCCAGAGAGATTTACCTAATTCTAGAGATATGTGTTCAGATTTCAAGAGGAGATGAGGTCTAGGACTTGGAAATATCTCTGAGTTGTAAATGGAGACACTGGGATTATCTTTTCCCTGGGGAGATTTATTTACATTCCAAAGGTTAAAGTAAGATATTTCCTAGGAGACTCTCAGAAGTGTGTGTGTGTGGAAAGGGGGGGAATTGACTCTTTCTCCTTTGGATAAGCACAGAAAATTCATTTTGCTCCGTCCCTCCCCTGTGAGGTGAGTCTATCACTTGTGCAGAACAGTTTTTCACATCTGGCTCTCATCGTGTCACTCTACAGAGGTGTTGAGTGTCAGGGGGTGATGCTGCAATGTTATTCTGGCTATTGATCTTATAGTGACTACAGTAAGAAATCTATCTCTGATCCAAAAACCTCATGGTGTTTCAGGACAAAATTAATAAAGATGAATATTAAAAACAAACCAGTGGGGGAACCCAGGCAGAGCCCAGTAGACTCTCTGAGTTGAGGAGATGGAACTCAGAGTTTGGGGAGATCAAACCAGAGTTTGTAAGACAAAGTAATGAAGAGGAGAGATCTGCACACAGAACTCAGAAGATTTGCAGAGACTTACCTTTGAATATTTAGTAGATTACTAATCAGTGCACGTGTATGAAAAGCTATTCAAGGATGGGGACAAAAACCATCCGAAAAGACTAGAAAACAATGCCTGGAATAGGTGTCTCCACAAGCCACAGGCCCAGGGATAGCGTTTATCTCCACAAGCCAGAATGAAAAAAAAAAATCATAATTTATGGGGCACTGAGTTGAATACTCAGGAAGATTTTTCATCAGTGGTGGGAAAAATTAGTCCTAGATAGGGGTATTGCTTGGGACCTCCCTAACAAATCATAAAAGCAAGATCTTAAAGGATCAAACTGTTTCCAAGTAACTAAACTACATCCTAGAACACAGCTCATGAATATTTATAGGGATACAAAGATACCCAGAATCCTGAAAGTTAAAATTCACAATGTCTGTCATTCAAACAAAGACTAACAGGCATACAAAGAAGCAACAAAAAATGACCCATATTGAGAAAAATAATTAGTCAATCAAAACCAACCTGGAACTGACACAGATGTTATAATTAAAGTACATTTAAAGAATTATTATAACTGTATTCCATGTTTCTAAAAATTTAAGTAGAAAAATGGAAGATATAAAAAAGAAGTATCTTGGCCTTCTAGATATGAAAATTATAATGTCTAAGATAAAAAATACAATGCATGGTATTAATGGCAGATTATACCATGGTATTAATGGCAGAAGAAAAAATTAGTAAATGGGAAGACATATCAATAGAAACAATCCAAAATGAAACCAGAGAGAAAAATATGGAAAGAGCATCAGTGAGCTGTGGGAGACCTCAAATGACCTAATATATGTCTGTCTTAGTCAGAATTCCCAATAGAAACAGAGTGAGCATGAAATGTGTGTGTGTGTGTGTGTGCGTACAGATAGTCCCTAACTTACAACAGAGTTCCATTCAGAAGCCTCTGTCTTAAGTCAGTTTTGCCATAAGTTGAATCCCTCATTTTCTATTTTTTAGTTTTAATTATTATTGCCTTTTATTATCAGTATCTTTATAAATTTGATCTTATTTGCCTTTGGGGGTTGGCATGAGAATGATAACAACAGCAAATTACGTGCTGCAACTTTTTATGTAATACATATTACTAATGATAAGATGTACAAAAAATACCCTCAAAACCCAAAAAAGAACAGGTTTAAGTTCAGTTCGTCATAACCCGAATACAATTAGGGACTCTCCAGTACTAGTTTTTGTGGAGTAGATTCCAGCTCATGATAAACCCATGTGTGTCAGAGTAGAACTGTGCTCCATTGGGTTTTCAATGGCTGATTTTTTGGAAGTAGATCACCAGGCCTTTCTTTCAAATATCTCTGTCTATCTATCTTCCCCATGCATCTGTCAGTTTGTTGTAGTGTGGGGGCTTGCGTGTTGCTGTGATGCTGGAAGCTATGCCACTGGTATTCAAATAGAAGCAGGGTCACACATGGCGAACAGGTTTCAGTGGAGCTTCCAGACTAAGACAGACTAGAAAGAAGGACCTGTCGGTCTACTTCTGAAAAGAATTAGCCAGTGAAAACCTTATGAATAGCAGTGGAACATTGTCTGATATAGTGCTGGAAGATGAGCCCCCTCAGTCTGGAAGACACTCCAAAGATGACTGCGGAAGAGCTGCCTCTTCAAAGTAGAGTCAAATTAGAACAAGTCCATGAGAGCCAAAGTATGACCTTGAGTATATCCCACCTGAGTTTGGATACTATCCCAATAATAGATTTGATGCGTTGAACACTAGTGAGCAAAGACCAGATTAGTTGGAGAATGACATCAAGGATTTCTCTCATGTATGAAGAAAGCAAGATGTCATTGAAAAGATAGGAAAGAAAGAAAAGACCAAAATGGATGTCTGAAAAGACTGAAACTTGCTCTTGAACGTTGTAAAGCAAATGGAAGAAATGATGAAGTGAAAGAGCTGAACAGATTTCAAAAGGCAACTGGAGAAGACAGAGTAAAGTATTATAATAACATGCGCAAAGAGCTATAGATAGAAAACCAAAAGGGAAGAATACGCTTGGTATTTCTTAAGCTGAGAGAACTAAAGAAAATATTCAAGTCTTGAGCTGAAATATTGAAGGATTCTATGGGAAAAATATTAAACAGTGCAGGAAGCATCAAAAGAAGATGGAAGGAATACACAGAGTCACCATACCAAAAAGAATTGGTGGATGTTCAATCATTTCAGGAGGTAGCGTATGATCAGGAACCAATGGTATTAAAGGAAAAGGTCCAAACTGCACTGAAGGCATTGGCGAAAAACAAGGCTCCAGGAATTTAGCAGAATACCAGTCGAGATATTTCAACAAATGGATGCAGCACTCACTCGTCTGTTGCAAGGAATTTGGAAGACAGCTACTCGCCAACTGACTGGAAGAGATCCATATTTATGCCTATTCCAAAGAAAGGTGATACAATTGAATGTGGGATTATCGAACAATATCATTAACATCACATGCAAGTAAAATTTTGCTGAAGATCATTTAAAAGTGGCTGCAGCAGTATATTGACAGGGAACTGCCAGAAATTCAAGCCGGGTTCAGGACATGGAACCAGGGATATCAGTGCTGATGTCAGATAGAGCCTGTCTGAAAGCAGAGATTACCAGAAAGAGGTTTATCTATGTTTTATCAACAATGCAAAGGCATTGGACTGTGTGGATCATAATAAATTATGGATAACATTGCGAAGAATGGGAGTTCCAGAACACTTAATTGTGCTCATGAGGAACCTGTACATAAATCAAGAGGCAGTCATTCAAACAGAACTAGGGGATACTGAGTGGTTTAAAGTCAAGAAAGGTGTGCATCAGGGATGTAAACTTTCACAATACTTACTCAATCTGTATGCTGAGCAAATAATCCAAGAAGCGGACTATATGAAGAAGAACACAGCATAAGGATTGGAGGAAGACTCATTAATAACCTGCATTATGCAGATGGCACAACCTTGCTTGCTGAAATTGAAGAGGACTTGAAGCACTTACTGATGAAGATCAAAGACCACAGCCTTCAGTATGGATTACACCTCAGCATAAAGAAAACAAAAGTCCTCACAACTGGACCAATAAGCAACATCCTGATAAATGGAGAAAAGATTGAAGTTGTAAAGGATTTCATTTTACTTGCATCCACAATCAACACTCATGGAAACAGCAGTCAAGAGATCAAAAGATGCATTTCATTGGGCAAATCTGCTGCAAAAGACTTCTTTAAAGTTTTAAAAAGCAAAAACATCACCTTGAAGACTAAGGTGCATCTGACCCAAGCCAAGGATTTTTTTAATCGCCTCATATGCATGGGAAAGCTGGACAATGAATAAGGAAGACCAAAGAAGAGTTAATGCTTTTGAATTATAGTGTTGGTGAAGAATATTAAATATACCATGGACTTCCAAAAGAACAAACAAATCTATCTGGGAAGAAGTACAGCCAGAATACTCCTTAGAAGCAAGGATGGTGAGACTTCATCTCACATACTCTGGACATGTTATCTGGAAGAATCAGTCCCTGGAGAAGGACATCATGCTTGGTAAAGTAGAGGGTCAGTGAAAAAGAGGAAGAACTTCAGTGAGATGGATTGACATAACAGCTGCAACAATGGGTTCAAACATAACAACGATTGTTTGAAGATGACACAGGACCGGGCAGTGTTTCGTTCTATTGTACATGGGGTTGCTATGAGTTGGAATGGACTTGACGGCACCTAACAATGTCTATCCATCTATCTATATATATGTATGTATATGTGTGTGTGTGTGTATATATAGAGAGAGAGAGAGAAAGAGAGAGGTTTTAAGAAATTGGTTCACACAATTGTGCATGGCTGGCAAGTCCAAAATTTGTATGTCAGGCAATGGGAAGAGTAAAGAATGGAGGAGTTCTGGCAAGATGTCTATTTACAGTCTGGAAGCAGAATACACCCTAGGGAATACTTCCTTGTTGCTCTTAAGGCCTTCAACTGATTGAATAAGACCCACCCACATTATGGAGGATAACCTGCTTTACTCAAGCCCAACTGGTTTCATCACAAGTCACTACTTCATAACAGCATCTAGACCAGTGTTTAACCAGACAACTAGGCACCATAGCCTAGCCAAGCTGATACATAAAATTAATCATCACATCATTTAACTGGAGTCCCAAAGAAGAGAAGGGGAAAAGGAAAAATACAATGTATCTGAGTTAGGACAGACCACATTTAACTACCAACCTTTTTTTTGGTACATCTTTTCTTTAGCAATATGTACTACATACAATGTTGCAGTGCATAGTTTGCTGATGTTATCATTCTCAGATGTTCACTCACAGATGTTCAAAAACAAAGATCGGATTTATAAAGATATTGATAATAAAAGGCAATAATAATGAAAACTTAAAAAAAAAAAGTATCAGACTTTTGTCAGAACTGACTTACAATGAAGTCATCAGAACGGAACCCTGTCATAAGTCAGGGACTACCTGTATATGAAGAAATAATTGCTGAAAAATTTCCAAATTTAATGAAAATTATAAACCCATTGATCAATGAAGCCTAAGCACAAGAAACATGAAGAAAAATACCCCAATGCACATAATAATCAAATTGCTCAAAACCAATGGTAAAGACAAAATCTTAAAAGCAGGCATAGATAAAAGACACATTGTATACAGAGGATCAAAGATAAGGATGACAGATTTCTTGTCAAAAACAATGAATACAATGGTGCTAGTATGTTTAGAGAATGAATATAATTAATATTGCTAATACTTAAGAGCCCTGGTGGTGCATTGGTTAAGAGCTTGGTTGCTAACCAAAAGGTAGGCAGTTCAAATCCATCAGCCACTCCTTGGAAACCCTATGGGGAAGTTCCACCCTGTCCTATAGGGTTGCTATAAGTTGGAACCGACATGATGGCACATAACAACATAACAACAACAATATTTAAGGCACAGGAAGGGCATGAAGTTATGAGTAGGGGTTGTGCCTGGAGATTATGTTTGGATAGATTTTCCTGGACCAGATGAGAAAAAGTTTTGGATGCTTTATTACAGATACTAGAATTTGTTCTGTAGGTTATGGTAGGATCCATTAAAAAATTTTGGGCAAGAAAATCATCAGATAGTGAAAGTATTAATCAGTGGATGAATAACCAAATAATAAAGAATGGTTTCAAAGGTTGAGAGACTGGGAACAGGGAGTGCAACCATAAGAAAGCTATTGTATTAATTTCATTTGACTTATTCATTCCACATATATTTATTAAGTCATCCCATATACCGGGCTTTGAGCCAGCTCCTTGGGATACTATGGTGAGCAAAGTAACTGCCCATATAAACGGCACAAAAATATATTGTGATTATTTTTCCATGTCAATACAAATATTGTTGCTGTTAGCTGCTGTTGAGTCAACCCTAACTCATGATGACCCTATGCATAATGGGATTGGACCATCGCGACCCATAGGGTTTTCATTGGCTGATTTTTTGTAAGTAGGTTGTCAGGCCTTTCTTCCTAGTCTGTTTTAGTCTGTAAGCTCCATTGAAACTTATTCAATATCATAGCAACATGCAAATCTCCACTGACAGATAAGTGGTAGCTATGCGTGAGGTGCATTGACCAGAAATTGAACCTGGGTCTCCCACATGGAAGGCAAGAATTCTACCACTGAACCACCAATGCCTCTTGTCGATACGCATAGATAGATTTTATTTATTTATTTATTTTAATTTTTTTTTGTACTTTAGGTGAAGGTTTACCGAACAAATAGTTTCTCATTACACAATCAGTATGCATATTGTTTTATGACTTTGGTTAACAACCCCACGACATGTCAACACTCTCCCTTCTAGACCTTGGAGGACCTTTTTTATTTTTTGGTGAAAATATACATAGCCAAAGATACACCATTTCAAAAGTTTCTAGATACACAATTCAGTGACCTTGATTACATTCTTCCAGTTGTGCTGCTATTCTCACTATCCTTTTCCAAATTATTCCATCACCATTATCTTCAACTCACTGCTCCCTAGGCTTCCCATCAAAACTTTTGAGTTGCTATTGTCAATTTGATCTCACATAGATAATTTTTTTTTTTTTGGTACTTTAGATGAAAGTTTACAGAACAGAAGAGTTTTTCATTAAACAGTTAGTACACATATTGCGTTATGACAATGGTTAACAACCCCACAACATGTCAACACTGTCCTTTCTCAACCTTAGGTTCCCTATCACCAGCTTTCCTGTCCCCTCCTGCCTTCTAGTCCTTGTCCCTGGACTGCTGTGCCTCATTAGTCCCATTTTGTTTTATGGGGCTGTCCAATCCCCAGCTGAATGGTGAACCTCGGGAGTGACTTCACCACTGAGCTCAAAGGGTGCCCGAGGCCATACTCTCAGGGTTTCTCCAGTCTCTGTCAGGCCAGACATTTTATTCTTTATAACAGTTGCATAGACTTCATTCATTCATTCATCAAATATTTACTGAATGTTTCTTACGTGGTTGACTTTGGGCTAGGCACAAACTTTGCAACAATGAATTTAAAAAAAACTCCCCACATTCATGGAGCTTACATTCTGGGTCCATTAATAGACATATAACAAAAAATAGATAAACGCAGTTATGTATGTGAGAATACACCAAAGCTCATCCTTTGATATGCAGCCAAGATCTACTCTTCCTCTTGGATTTCAGCTAAAAGACCAGACAACCAGAGCCTTCTTCAACATCATTTCTGGCATCGTTGAATTTTGTGTGATCCATGACCTTGTGATCATGCATGTTACCATTATGTCTAAACAGGAAAACAGTAATTCAAGCAGGTATGAATTTCAGATTTACTGTTAATATATAAAAATCATTATCAAGTATAGACAAACATCCTAGATGTAATTTGGAGGGAAATTTTCTTTGTATGCTTTATATACTGAAATTCTATCAGTTGATTGAAGTATAAATGTACATTAATTATTAAAGGAATAAAATAGCACAATAATTAATGATGGTGTCAAAGCTGTTAGTTTTATGTACAAAAATAAACAGTAAGTATTTTTAAATGATTTAATAGGGAAACTGATTGACAATGAATATAAATGACAAGAGAATGTGTTATCTACATAATTTTAAGAAGAATTTTTGTGCAAAAATATTTATAAAAATGTAAATAGACATAATAGTAATAATAAGATCTTTATAATAATAATAGTAATAGTAGTTGTAATAATAAGGATCATGATTATATTATTATTATATTATGATTAGATTATTATTCCAGTATTTGTAGATTGTATACTAGTATTCATAACATTAAGCAAAATAATTTCTAAGAACTGTATTTATGTTTTAGTTATTTAATTCCATTTAGGCCAGAGTGTTTTATAAAAATAGCTTGTTTGGGATTTCTTCATGTCTTGTGAGGAGTGATTAAAATCAGAATGATAACTTTGGTACTTCAAAATTCTATAGGGATGAAACACTCCATAATTATGCTCAACAGCACTCATGAAAAATTACCTTTGATTAAGACACTATCAAGAATCTGAAGAAAACAAAATGTTAGAGAAAAACGAGACACCTAAAACGTACTTTGTTTACATATCAAGTCTAAAAGCACAAACTGTTACATACTTTAAGTAGATGATTCCTTACCGTTATGAGTCCCTGAAGACCAAACATTTAAATAGGGGAATTGTTAAATGCTTGTTATAACCTGTCTACAATTTTCAATAGTTTAAAGACGAAGGATTTTTGAGATAGTTGAAAGCTAATGAATCCTAGATAAAATTTCCTTCTAGAAAAGACATTCCTGAACATCTCTTTTCCTGAATTGCATTTTGTTTTGAACATAGAGGCAGTAATATTATTACATGTACTACTTTTGTAAATCATTCAGCAAATATTTGAGCATGTAGAGACAGTCAGATGTCTGTTTTAAAGTTTGACAGCCTGCTGAATTAATGATAAATTCAACTATGCCCTTATTTTCTAGCTTCTCAAGAGATGCTGGATCTCTCACAGCCAACAACACAATGAATATGATTGAAGGAAATATTCATTGGATAGGAAATGAGATGAAGAAAATTGTCATGTGATTGATACTGACAATGGAACAAACAGTGAAGGCTATGTATGACTTAGGAATCACAATCAATGTCTTGTTTGTACCGTTAAGTTGTGTGTTCAGAGAGTAATTATAGCATAGAAAAGTGTAACAAGACTACTGAACCATAAGCAGGAGGTGGTGGACCGCTGTCTACATTCTTCTTCAGCCAAAGACAAGTTACATGACCTACAAGAAATTTTTGAACTGTCAAGGACTTATACAAGTTGTTCAAACAGGGTCGAATTGCAGCCATTACATATTTTAAAATGTTACGTGAACAAGTTTCAGTGTTATATTTGGCAGACAAAAATAGCAATATAACAGGATTTACTATGGACCAAAGCATTGCTTGAAGAGAAAATAGTTTTAAGAACCCACTGAAGAAAGAATCAATCTGATTTACCTTGAATATGAAAAACTTGTTTACATGATACCTTACATGATTCTCTTAGCATTTGACTATAGGAAAGGTGTTCATACAATAAAAACTGAGATATAAGTGGAAATTAAGAACTAATCTTGCTATTTTTTTATTTTATTTTTTATTGTACTTTAGATGAAGGTTTACAGAACAAATAGTTTCACATTAAACATTTAGTACACATATTGTTTTATGACAATGGTTACAACCCCACGACATGTTAACACTGTCCTGTCTCAACCTTGGGTTCCATATTGCCAGCTTTCCTGTCCTCTTCTGCCTTCTAGTTGTCCCTGGACTGTTGTGTCTCATTAGTCTCATTTTGTTTTATGGGGCTGTCTAATCTTTGGCTGAAGGGTGAACCTCAGGAGCGACTTCATTACTGAGCTCAAAGGGTGTCCGGGGGCCATATTCTTCGGGTTTCTCCAGTCTCTGTCAGGCCAGTAAATCTGGTCTTCTTTTGTGAGTTAGAATTTTGTTCTACATTTTTCTCCTGCTCTGTCTGGGACCCTGTGTTGTGATTCCTGTCAGAGCAGTCAGTGGTGGTAGCTGGGCACCATCTAGTTGCAGTGGACTCAGTCTGGTGGAGGCTTTGGTAGTTGTGGTCCATTAGTCCTTTGGACTAATCTTTCCATTGTATCTTGTTTTCTTCATTCTCCTTTGCTCCCGAAGGGGTGAGACCAGTGGAGCATCTTAGATGGTTGCTCACAGGCTTTTAAGACCCCAGACGCTACTCACCAAGGTAGAATGTAGAACATTGTCTTTATAAACTGTGTTATGCCAATTGAACTAGATATTCCCCGAGACCATGGTCCCCACAGTCCTCTGCACAGCAATTCAGTCCCTCAGGGAGTTTGGATGTGTCTATGGAGCTTCCATGACCTTGCCTTGTACAAGTTGTGCTGGCTTCCCCAATACTGGGTACTGTCTTACCTTTCACCTAATTTTGTTATCTTGAAAGAAAATCACATTGTTCTGTTGCCATATTTCTAGATTCAAGGTTTAAGGACAATTTTTTCTCAAGTGATTGTGTGAAACAGTAAACATATGGAAAATGATTAAAACTCCAAGATATCCACAAAAGAAACAATCTTAAGAGAGCTTCTGGAAATGTTCAGAAAGTGTCTTCTTCAGATGATGCAGAGAGCTTGAGTTGGTAGAATTTGTTCAATGATATATATCTATACCATCAAACAAATCTTAATACAGGAGTTGAAGAGGAGACAAATTTTTATCTATTTCAGTTACTATCAGAAAGGAAAGAAAACATAGGTGGTGACATCACTACCAGCAGTGCTCTACCGTGGAAGAGTTTGCCCTAGAATATCTGTACTTTCAACCATCCTCAGTTAAAAGTGAGATCTCTTTGGTACCGCAAATGTGCAGTGTAGTGACCACAAGAGCAATCCAACAGTGCTGAGAAATTATCGTATTTTTGTACTATAATAATATTAAATTATCATTTTTGTATTATAACATCAAACTTATACAGAATTTCTTTTGGGAAATCTCAATTTTTCTTCTTAAGGCCTTCTACTGATTGGATTTGACCCATCTACATTATGGAGGATAATGTTCTTTACTTAAAGTCAACCAATTACAGACGTTTACAGTAACACCTAGATTAGTGTTTGATTAAATAACTGGATACTATAGCCTAATCAAGTTTACATGCAAAACTAACCATCACAATTCTAGATATATTTCAAAGTAGAACTGGTAAGATTTGGTGATGTTTAGATGTGAGGTGTGACAGAAATAGAAAGTTCCGGGTGACAACATGAAGATTTTTTGGCCTGACCAACTGGTTGACCATTGTTGACCATTGTTGTCATTTCCCAAAAATTGGAAGGTTTCAAAGAGATAATTTGGATTGGGGATGGGAGATGATGGATGCAAGGGTTTGGTTCTGAATATTAAGTCTGAAACTTCTAACTACCTTGTCAGAATCTCTCCTTGACTATCTTGACCTTGCCAAGTCACTATGTCCCAAATAGAACTATTCATCTTCCCCTTAAACTTGCTTCACTAGATGTCTTTCCTATAGCAGTTGATGACAACTCCATCCTTCCAGTGCTCAGACCAAAACCCTTACAGTCAGCCCTAACTTCTCTCTTATTTTCATACTCTACTTCCAATCGGTCAAGAAATCTTATTGATTTACATTTAGAGTTAAATCCATAATCTGATCAATTCTCACCACTTCAATTGCTAAAACCCAGCTACCATCATCTTTCTCCAAGATTACTGCAAAGACCTTCTGACTGGTCTTCTTGATCTCTTGTCTCCGTAGTGCCTATTTTCGACATGGCTGGTAGAAATATACTTTAAAAACATAAATCAATCAGGTCATATTACTCATATACTTAAAATCTTCTAAGAGTTCCATGTTTCACTCAGAGTAAAACAGACTCCTTGTGATGGTCTACGAGGCCCTACACAATCTGACTACCCAATAACCTCTTGCCCCTCATCTCTCTGATTTTATCTCCCAGTTCTCTCCCTCTCATTCCTTGCTAGTGTCTAACATGCAATTTCCAATGTGGGGAATGTTCTTTCCCCATGTATGGCAAGGCTCACTGCCTCACCTCTCTTAGATCTTTTTTCAAATGTCACCTTCTGAATACCCTGATTACCACATATAAAATGTAAACTTGCACACATACTCCCACCTGCCATACACCCCATCCTCCTTAAGTTGATCTATTTTTACTCTTTTTCTTGCTCTCTTTTTTTTAACTCTTTACCTTTTTAACTCTTTACCTTTCTTCTTTTAACATACTTTATAATTTATTTTAAAAATTTATTTATTTAATTGCTGTCTCCTTCCACTAGACTGTAGTGTCGTCTCCAAGGGCAAAGATTTTTGTCGGTTCGTTGATGTATTCCAGCAACCTGGAATAGTACCTGGCACACCATGGGTGCTCTGTAAATACTCATTGAATATTGAACATTGAGTCTGGCTCTCTCCCAAAGCACTTGAGAAATCATTTTAATTCTCCTGGAATCCAGATTTCTGGGTCCATGAAGTCATGGTGACCCACCCAGGCCATTTGCCCTTGGGCGTCCTTTTGAACTTTAAACCTTTAAAGAACTGGTTTTCCTGGAGTCACCTTCAAGTCAAACAGTAGCCTAGTAATAAGCTTAGTGGAGAACATTTTGCCTTAGGCATTGGGCTTTTTTGAGAATTACAATGACCTTCAGGAGACTAGCCTGCCCATACCCTGCCTGTATAACCTGCTTTCACTATCTCTTCTTTGGAATGCCGTCCCAATATCTTTGGGTTGACACTGCCCGACTCAAATCATATCTATTCACAATAAATATTTTCTGTTACACTTATTTTTATTGTTTCTCTGCACATGTAGCTTTTGGACAATTCCTGACATCAGAAGTGGGGTCTGAAGTGGCTGACTGATGTCCCCTGGAGCTCTTGTTGGACACAGGTGTGGCTCCTGCAAAAGCCCTTTTGGCTTACTATTACCGTGAAGTATCTGGAGGTCATCTAGGTAAGCCCTCTCAGATTCTTGAGCTTTGCTTCTTCTGTGTTTTGAGCTTGAATCCAATTTTTATTATGAGTTTGGTGAATTTGTTGCTTCATAGCACTTCGGATTGTCTCAAAATGGGGTCTGCGAAATCCAAGAAAGCAGCAGATTTTCCTAGTGGAACTCTGACTTGCTACATGGCCAAGAAATATGAGTCTGGGTTTTGTTTGTATTTGGATTTATGGTTTGAATTCACTAACAACAGTTTGCCAAATCACTGGCCACTTTGGGGCTACTTTCCAGTTGGAAAAAACTAGAATACTAAGGCCTAAATTAGAAAACTGTGGTACCAAAACCAGGCAGCTGTAACGAGTGCTTATTTTGATTGGTATTCTAATGCTTCCAAATGTATTCAGAATTATAAAATAGCCTCTCTGAAAGACATTGTTTCAAAACTGACCAAAAGGAAACTTAAGCTTCATAATGAAAGAATTGCTTTACCAAAAAACAAAAAAAAGGGACCAGAAGATATCTTTCCAGATATCTTTTGGTTGATGCAGCCTGATTCAAATCTTGTCTACTCACAATAAATATACTCTGTTACACTAATTTTTGTTGTTTCTCTGCACATTTAGGTTTTCGATATACTAGTGTGTTTGATTTGGATGACACCAAGACATGTGGGCAGCCCAGGCTGATGAATAATTTGGTGCCTGTCTTAATCATCTAGTGCTGCTATAACAGAAATACCACAAGTGGATGGCTTTAACAAAGAGAAATTTATTCTCTTACAGTCTAGTAGGCTACAAGTCCAAATTCAGGGTGTCAGCTCCAGGGGATGGCTTTCTCTCTTTGTCGGCTCTGGAGGAAGGTCCTTATGATGCATCAGTCTTCCCTTGGTCTGGGAGCTTCTCTGCACAGGAACCTCAGGTCCAAAGGACATGCTCTGCTCCCGGTGATGCTTTCTTGGTGGTATGAAGCCCTTCTAACCTCCTAAACTGTAAGAAAACCCTATGGGGCAGTTCTACTCTGTCACATAAGGTTGCTATGAGTCGGAATCGAGTCAACCACACCCAACAACAGGAAACTAAGTCAGTGGACCAGTCAGCTGGCTGCGTCTCTGAATTTAGCCACAGGAGATTTTAGCTTTCAGTGTAGTCTGTTCAGCCTGATCATTTGAAAAGCCCTTATTTGCTTTTCAACGTCCCTGCTCTTAGAACTCCTACTTCTTTTCTCTATAGACCTCAGCAGAAAAACATGGGGTGCTCTGAAGGGTGTCGCTGTGCTTGAGAGGGAAAGACACTCCCTGCACCCTAGGTTTTCATCAATGGCAGAATGTTTCTGTCAGTTTAACTTATGTTTCTGCAAGGATATATTCCAGTTTCTCCTCTCCCACAGGTGCTCAAGCTAGGAATACCTTTTAAACTATTTTATATTAATTCTACTTTACTTCTCAAATAATTTGTTACTTCTAGTAAGGTTTGAGATAGAACCTAATGTAAACAGAAAGATTTCTTTCTCAATTGTTCTTTCTTGTAAAAAGTGGGATATTGTGAATATAATGAATGTTTGAACAGTGAACAATTTTTCTTCATCTCTAAAAAACAGAGTGAAACCTCATTTCCTGCCTCTCAGAATTATTTTGAAGCTCACATGAGATGAAAGAGTAAAAGGGTTATGATTATAACATTTTCCATTTTATACAGGAGCCCCTCTGATGACCTGGGAAGACACTAGTGCAGGAATAGTTTTTATTTATTGTAAAATTAGGAAATTAAGGAGGGAAAGAGGGTGTGATTTTAACTCCTTTGTTCCCAGAGAACTGCCCACTTGTGCTTTTTTCATTGGGTATTAAAAAGTGTTTTAATTCTCCTGAAATCCAGATTTCAGGGTCCATGAAGTTGGGGTGATCCACCTAGGCCATTTGCCCTCAGGTGTCCTTTTGAACCTTGAGTTTTTCAGGAACTAGTTTTCCTCGGGTCACCTTCAGGTCAAACAATAGTCTAGTAAGCAGCTTAGTGGAGACTGTTTTACCTTAGGCATTGGGCTCCTTTGGAGAATTACAATGACCTTCAGAAGACTATCCTGCCTGGACCTAGCCTGTATAACCTGCTTTCACTGTCTCTTCTTTGGAGTGCCTTCCAAATACTTTTTGGTTGATGCTGCCTGATTCAAATCATATCTACTCACAATAAATATATTCTATTTCACTAGGTTCTTGATAGTATGAAAGAGTAGATCACTTGGACTGCCCAGAAAAGGATAACCAAAGTTCTGGGACTCCCACAGAGACCCCATCCTACTGCTTCCCTGTCACCTGCCCTATTCCCACTCCCATCTTGGGCCAGGGAAAGAGGGATGATTGCAGAAGAAGGCCTAGAAAGGAAACTTACAGATTCTTTGTCGTTAGCTGATGCAAGTTGGCCCCAACTTATGAAGACACCATGCACAATGGAATGAAATTCTGCCCAGTCCTGCACCATCCCCATGATCAGTTGTAGACGACTGTTGTGATCGATAGGGTTTTTGTTGGCTAATTTTTGGAAGTAGATAGCCAGGCCTTTCTGTCTTTCTAATAGACTAGATAGCCTAGTCTATCTTAGTCTGGAAGTTCCACTGAAACTTATTAACCCTTTGGTGACCCAATTATTTTCTGCTTTGAATTTTTTGTTGTTACTATGTATTTTCATTAATGGAAGCATGCTGAATCATTCAGTGTTTCTGAATTTTTGGTAGGTTGTATGGATTTTTTTTCTTACCCCCTCCCATAGTCCTACCCTAAGTGTTTAATGGCACATATGAAGTACCACTAATTCTACCTCACAGTCCCCATCAGGGTCTACTGGTACATATATGTAACAAATAAAAATTTTCTAAGTTTCTATTTTTCCTACGAAAAATTCAGACACCTCATATAATACTGTAAAAACAGTAATTTGAGACACGGGCCCATTTCTTTGGTTTCAAACAATCATAAAGGCCCCTGCCTTGTGGTAGCACATATTGTCAGTTGTACAGCAGCTTCCGAATAAACCCCAGAGGTTGAAAATTTCATGGTCGCTATATGTACTGATGGGCATGAATTAAAGCACCATAGCAACACGCAAGCCTCTGTTGATAAATGAGTGGAACCCACACATGAAGTTCATTGACCAGGAATCAAAACCCTGTCTCCCACATGGAAGACAAGCATTCTACCACTGGACCACCACTGCCTCCTATCACAGATTCTTTTAAGACTTTGAAAATCATTATTGTCAGCAGGAGATCTGACCTTAGAAAAGAGATTCTCAAAACACCACTAATACTTTCCTCTCTCACCCCTTATATATTCCCAGCCTCCCCTTGTTTTCGCCAGTCTTGAATTCTGTCTGGTCCTCAATAATGCCTTTCCCCTCATGGATCTTTAGTCACACAATAATTTGGAAGCAACAAGGGCTTGGGCTGGTTAAAATATTTCTAGTTACTTGTCTCTCAGGAGGTGCCTTCCAGGGAAAATCGCAGGAAACTGCAGGATTCCTACCATTTTTTAAGGATAATCACCCCACTCCAATCATTGAATTCTTTTTAGAATTTACATTTCACTGGCTCTGTCTTTCAACTGTTAAGGCAGGTCATCAGCCCCTGTGAATTACCAGGAGGAGCATTACTGTGCTCCTGAACAAAGCTGAATCAGCAGCAGCCCATTCGCCACTTTTTTCCTTTTCTCTATTGACACCTTAGAGTTTAAGAAGCCTGTCCTCAAGAATTTGCTCAAAGGACAGGGTCTGTAATACCCTGTTAGGAGAAGGTTCATGGTTACCCCAGGAGAGAAACTGAGAGGAAGTCGGTGTGGGTCAAGGGAAGGAGAGAAGTAAAAGAAATGATGTTTGTGGAGATGCTAGAAGTAAGGTTCATAATATGAGGAACTATGTGTGTGTGTGTGATGTGTATAAGTGTGTTCATGTGTATGTGTGACACTTGAGTCCCACTGGACTTAAGAAGGTGTGAGAGCTCAAAGAAGAACAAAAGGAGGTGACCTCTTCCCCTGCTAACTTTGGGCAGATAACCTATAAGACAAGAGGAACATGGAAACTTCTTGTGTGCACCTGGACCTGCTTTGGGAAGATTAAAAACTGCATCTTTGCTTTCTATGTTTCAGAGAAGCTGAGTAAGGGGCAATGTGCTTTCGTTATCTCTATGTCTCTGACCTGGGTGGGCCTTCCTTAAATGAGCTAAGGGTATTGCTATTGAACCTGAGATTTGGCTTTAAAAAGTTATTGCCTGTTTTCTTCTGTGTTTTGCTTCAAATTGAGACAACCATCCGATAGGTTTTGAATCCCTGTCTTCCTCACTTGTCTCTTTATCTTTGGGAGGTCATCAGTGGTCCCATCCCAGGACAGAGGAGTGAGCAAAAGCAACATCTTGAAAACCAGATGCCTGAGAATAAGACCACGTAAAACATCTGCTGGATGAAGTGATGGCAAGGACTGTAAGATGCTTACTGTTGCGCTTGGGAATGGTGGAATCAGGACAATATTCATTCTCTTGTACATACCCCATTAGATGCAACTTCCTTAAAAGATGATTGATCATGTAGTTATCTTTTTGTTGTTATAGTGTCAGACATATTTACTTTTTACTCTAGTGTTCTTTAAAAATGAGATACTCTGTAAACTTGGTGGAGAGGGCAGTAGCTCAGTGGTCTCTATGTTTGTCTCTCTTTATGGGAAAAACAGTTAAGATTGCTTTCAATTTTCCAGCTCATCAGGGCACAGTACGGAGCCCTGAACAGCCTAGAATAAGAGAAGATGAAGTCCCCAGAGGTCCTTAAAGGAGGGGAGACATGATCTTCCCAACACCAAAAATGGCTTCCCTTTGTGGTGCTCTCAAGCTTTACCTTTATTATTGCTGTGGTTGTTAGCTGCCATCGAGCCAACTCTGACACGTGGTGACCCTATGTACTACAGAATGAAACGCTGCCCGCATTGTCAAGTTCATCATTGTGGCTGTGCCAATCCTTCCCACCAAGGGTTTCCTTCTCCATGGCTGTCCCTCTGCTTCACCAAGCACGATGTCCTCTTCCAGAAATTGATACCTCCTAATGAGGTACCCAAAGCAAGTGAGTGAGACAATGTTCTCTGGTGACCCATAAGGTTTTCATTGGCTAATTTTCAAAGTAGATCACCAGGTCCTTCTTCCTAGTATGTCTTAGTCTGAAAGCTCCACTGAAACCTGTCCAACATGGGTGACCCTTTGGGTATCTGAAATATCAGTGGCATAACCTCCAGAATCACAGCAACACACAAGGCACTATAGTATGACAAACTGACAGGTGAGACGGGTCATGGAATAATGATAATGTCCTCCTGCCCCCATTTTCATAAAATTCATTTTTTTAATAAGAAACTAATAAATTATTGGGCTAATTAATACAAGCATATGGTACTAATTCCAAAAGTACAAAGGAGTTTCCAGTGGAAGGTATGTCTCCCTCCCACTCCTTTTCCTGCAACCATCTAGTTTTTCTCTTCAGAGGCAACCACAGTTACTAAGAGAAGCTGTTAAAAAATATAAATAAAAGAAAACTCTTCTGAACCTCAGTTATTCCATTTAAAATAGGAAATAGCCTTGTTTTCCCTGATAGAAATGGTTTCTAGATTAACGTAATACTGTCTTTGTGTTGATATTCTCCACCCTCTGTAATAGAACTGTCTAATGTTCTCAGAGCTTGAAGTGACCCTTATTCTGGGACACAGGGCAGTGGATCCTTGGGGATTCCTTAAGGGAACCGAGAGTATCACCCTCTACCCAAAATGAGTCATGAGGGCTTCTTTCTGACTTCCATACCACCGACAGAAAATTTGGCTTCTTAATTCAGCCCAAGTACAAAGAAATTAATGGGCTAAAAAAGGATTAGAATTTGAAATCACAGGCACTCAATTTGACTCTTGCTCTTGGCTAAAAATGTTTGAAATGGGCTCTTTTTATCCTAATAACAGTTTGTAGGAATGCTTTCCTTCAGGTTAATTGGATTAATTGGGAAAGAGAACATGGTTTTTAATATTTTGCAAGGTACCTTTGTCACCAGAATTGGTGTTTTTAAAAGTACCACAGGAGCCCTGGTAATGCAATGGTTATGTGCTCAGCTGCTAACTGCTGAAAGGTTGGAAGTTCAAAGCCACTGGTTGCTACGAGTCAGAATCGACTTGACGGCAATGGGTTTTTTTTTTGGTTTGGTGGCTCTGCGGGAGAAAAGACTAGACAAGCTGTTCCTGTAAAGATTACAACCTAAGAAACACCACGGGGCAGTTCTACTCTGTCCTGTAGGGTTGTTATGAGTCTCAATTGTCTCAACGGCATACAACAACAACAACAACAACAACAACAAAGGTACCATGTTCAGATTTCCCAATCAGCCTTCTCATTTCTCTTGTTGTCCTGAGGCTGTTAAAGGAGGGAGTGATTGAATTGAGGGGAGACTAGATTTGCTGCACTGGGACCTTCGTCAAATTTGTGCCTACACCTGAAGACAGGCCGGTGGAACAGAGGGTTGAAATCCCTAGGGTAATGTGAAGATGAAACAATACAGTTCATGAAATTCTAAAATAAAAATTCTGAAGAACTACGCTTATTCTTGTTATTTAGAATATTTGAAACAAGAAAACATTTTTTAAAAATCTCAAAAGGTATCAATTCCAGACAGTTGTCCACCCAGTATCCATTTTACCTTTGTCCGTAGTGATAGAACTCTGATTCTCTTCACGGAGTCAATGTGTCCAGCGTTTAGTCTTCATACTTCCTGGTAGCTAGAGAAAGCCTTTGGGCCAAATTCTGTACAAGAGGCAACAACAGTTCTTGGGAAGGACATCCCTTCCCAAATAAAAAGAAAGCCCCTCACTAGCAGAGAGCGTTTGTCCTTTGCATCTTGCCCTCCCCTCCTTTTTTTACCTGGAGGCACGGCAGCAATCTTTCGACTTGTTGGTTGTTGCGGAGTTGATTCTGACTGATGGCCACCCCATGTGTGCACAGTAGAACTGCTCCATGGGGTTTTCAAGGCTGTGAACTTCCAGAAGCTGATTGCGAGGACTGTCTCCCAAGGCACCTCTGGGGGATTTGAACCACCAGCCTTTCGGCTAGTAGTTGAACACTTGGCTGTTTGCACCGGATGAAAGCTATATGATAAGAACAGAGAGACGAGAAGATAGAAGTGTTCTAGTTCCTTTGTGACATCCTTGAAAATCTGTATTAACCCTAAACATTCAGATTTCTTGTTATGAGAGAAAAAGATAAACTATTTAAGTTACCTGTTGATTGGATTTCCTGTTATTTGCAGCTGAAAACAGTGACGTATATAGAAAACCAACAAATACTAATCTTCTGTTTTCATCATCTCCTTTTCTATCAGTGTGGACTGAAGCCCAGGTTAATCTGATATTTGTGCAGTAGCAATCGCAAATCTCATTCTATAATCTTAGTGCGCAAGAAATACCCTAATTTTATATTTTATTTTACTCAAAAAATCTGAATATACTTTAATAGGTTATTATTACTACAAAGTTATTATAATGAAATACAGCAGTCCCCTGTACCACTCATTGCCATCCCAGATTCGTGATTCCCAGCTTCATAAAATACATTGGGAAGTGTTCCCTTCTCTTCTATTTTCTGGAAATAATTTTGTAGAACTGATGTTAGTGAAATCATCTTGGCCTAGAGATTTCTTTTTAGGGAGGTTTTAGGTTGTCAATTCAATTTCCTTAATATTCTCCTCTTTTATCTTTGTCAGTCTTGTTAAAGTTCTGTCAGTTGATCTTTTCAAAGAGCTAGCTTTTGGTTTAATTGGTTTTTTCTATTGTTTTTCTGTTGTCAGTTTCACTGATTTCTGCTCTTATGTTTATTACTTCCTTTGTCCTTCTTGATTTGGGTTGATTTGATTTTGCTCTTCTTTTTGTTGGTTTTTGATTTGGAGGCTGAGATTATTCATTTGAGACTTCTCCTCTTTTCTAACATAATCATTTAGTGTTATGAATTTCCCTCTCAGCACTGTTTTAGCTGTGTTGTCCCACAAATGTTGAAATGTTATATTTTCTTTTTCATTCAGTTCAGTGTTTTTTTTTTTTTTTTTTTAATTTCCCTTGAGGCTTCCTCACTGATCCATGGATTATTTGGAAGTGTGTTGTTTAGTTTCCAAATGTTTGGCTATTTTCCGGTTATCTTTCTGTTACTGATTTCTAGTTTGATTCCATCATGGTCAGAGAGCACACTCTGTATGATTTAAATACTTTTGAATTTGTTGAGTTACTGTATGGCCCAGGATATGGTCTATCTTGGTATATGTTCATGAGTACTTAAAAAGAAGTGGCGGAAGGGACAGAAGAGAATAGGGGAATGTTAGGATTTGAAAGTAATTAGCAGTCAAACATGGAAAATGGAGTCAGTGTCTTTGTTACAATCTTATTTAAACCTTCTATTTCAGCTGGCTTCCTCTGCAACACTTCTGGAGAAGTGGGGGCACTGCCTCATTACTAACAGGTAGGAATAGAATTCTAGTTTTCTCACTCAACCTCCATTGACATCTAAAAGAGAAAGTCTCCTTATTAGGGTAGATCAGGAATAGGAGTACTGGCTCCTCAGTAGGCCTCCACTGATACTTCCTAGCTGGGAAATGTAGGAGTGAGTGCCTGCTTACTGCTCCCCATATGGTCTCCACTGACACTGTCTGTGACAGCATGACCTCATTATCCTGGTGGGGATAAAATTTCAGGCTCCCTGCTCAGCTTTAGATGATACTATCACAGCTGGAGAGGGTTAGGGATCCTTGTTACGGGCTGGGAAATTTCCATGTCTAGTGTTATGGATTGAATTATGTCCCCCCAAAATACATATTGTAAATCCTAACCTCTATGCCCATGGTTACAATTGCATTTGGGAATGAGTTGTCTTTGTTATGTTAGTGAGGCAGAATTAGTGCAGAGTGTATCTCGAGTCCATTTCTTCTGAGGTATAAAGGTGATTAAACAAGTGAGCAGAGGAGAGATGGGGTAAGGTAGATGCCAAGCCACATGGAGATCTCCAGGGAACCAGGAAACACAAGCTGAAGAGACAAGGACCTTACTCCAGAGCTGATAAGAAAGCCTTCCCCTAGAGATGGTACCCTGGGTTTGGACTTCTAGTCTGCTAAACAGTGAGAAACTAAATTTGTTTCTTAAGCCACCCACTTGCGGTATTTCTGTCATAGTAGCACTAGATAACTAAGTCATTTAGGAGCCTCACTGAGCCTTTGTTGATATGGCAGGGGTTGGGGGGGCGACAATTTTTTCTTTGGTGTTTGACTGTAGTAGAGCAGTTACTGAATAAAAATTTTCTGTCTTGCTAGCCTGTTCTTTATTTGTGGTTTGACTGGAGAGTGCAGGTTTGTTGCAACATTTTTTGTCAGTACCTGTTGGCCTTTCCATGTTCCTAGCTTATTCAGCTCCAAGTCACAGATACATGAGGCAAAAAGAACTCACCAGGGAACTCACCACCATATTGTTCTTAAGGTCTCAAGGTCCTTCTACTCTCCATGATTCAGAGTCTTCTTATGTTTGATTTATCTATGATGTGCAGAGTTTTTAGCTGTACTTAGCAGGAGAAATAGGAAAAAGTATGTCCATTCTATCTTCCTGGAAATGGAACTCTTAACTATAACTTAAAGATTTGTTTTTCTTCTCCCTGTGTTTTCTTTGTTTCTTCTGAGTTCCTATTTCTGTTTATTTATTACAATTTCTTTCTTTCAGAATAAAGGCTTTTCTCACAAGTGCAGTGATCCCTGGCTGTCTATTCATACTTAAGAGTGAGCACTGTCAAACCGATAGAAAGTTCTGTTGGGAGATGGGGAGCGGTACCTGCCACCTGGTGGATCTCACAGTAGGGGGAATGGGCATAGATCCTGCCATTTCTTGGCCCCAAACCAAAACTAAACTCATTGCCATCGAGTCGATTCCGACTCATAGCAACCCTGTAGGACAGGGTAGAACTACCCCATAGGGTTTTCAAGGCTGTAAATCTTTAGAGAAGCAGACTGTCGCATCTTTCTCCAGTGGAGTAGCTGGTGGGTTTAAACCGCTGAGCGCTTTAACCACTGCACCACCAGAGTTCCACCATTGATTGGCAGGGTGAGCACATTAGTTAAAAGCAAATTCCGAATATCTATTAGAATGGTCAGTTCTTTTTTCAGAGAAGGGCCCTAAAATATCCTCCCTGGAGGTAAGCCTGCTTTAAGCACTCTGGGAACAGAGAGAGGAAGAGGGCCAAGAAATTTGAAAGACAGCTACCTGGCCAACCAACTGGAAGAGATCCATATTTGTGCCCATTCCAAAGAAAGGTGATTCAACAGGATGCAGAAATTATTGAACAATATCATTAATATCACATGCAAGTAAAATTTTGCTGAAGATAATTAAAAAATAGTTGCAGAATTACATTGACAGGAAACTGCCAGAAATTCAAGCTGGATTCAGAAGAGGACGTGGAACAAGGAATATCATTGCTAATCTTGGATGGATCTTGGCTGAAAGCAGAGAATATCAGAAAGATGTTTACCTGTATTGTACTAACTATGCAAAGGCTGTATGGATCATAAGAAATTATGTGCCCATGTGGAACCTGTACATAGACAAAGAGGCAGTCATTCAAACAGAACAAGGGGATACTGTGCATGGTTTAAAATCAGGAAAAGTGTGCGTCAGGGTTGTATCCTTTCACCATACTTATTCAATCTCTATGCTCAGCAAATAATCCAAGAAGCTGGACTGTATGAAGAAGAACGGGGCATCAGAATTGGAGGAAGACTGATGAACAACCTGCGACATGCAGATGACACAACCTTGCTTGCTGAAAGTGAAGAGGACTTGAAGGACTTACTAATAAAGATCATGGCAACCCCATTTGTGCAGAGTAGAACAGCTCCATAGAATTTTCAAGGCTGTGACCTTTCAGAACAGATCACCAAGCCTGTCTCCTGAGGTGCCTGATAGATCCAACTATTCCAGGATATATCATGATTGGGCCCTAAGTGGATCTCTAGAGAGTAGGATCTCCTGGTACAACACTGATGAGAATGAAGCAGGAGGGAGGTGGATAAGGAAATCAGGAAGGACAGGGTGGCAAAGGGTTCAGCACTGTTACCTGTCTCTTTCCTTACCACAGATTTTGGAAAATTATTTCATGATTACTAAACCCTTGTGGCAAAGCCCCCAGGAAGATTGGTGAGTTCCTTGGATTCTGGCAATGTTAGAAAGAAAACTGTATTAAGGAACTGGAGACACTTGTCAAACACAAAATAAATGTTTCTGAATAATATTCGATACATTAATTCATATGGGCTTTTTTCTCTCTGTATTCTGCCTCTCCCATACTCAAACATCAAAGAGGCTGCTCTTTGTTTCAGAAGAGCTGAGTGGCAGGCTCGGAAGTGGAAAAGTCCTGCAAGACTTACTAGCTTTTGTTCTTCAAAATCTAAATCTTTAGGACATGGGAATTTGTGAGAGTAGAAGGAGCAGCTTGGAGAAACATGAAAGGAAGTTTTCTCTCAGACTTAAAAGAGACATTCCTAAGTTGGGGAGGGAGAAATGTTACAGGTCCCAAAGCAGCAAGATTCAGGCCCAGTCTCCTAGCTATATGCTGAGAAGGTGGAACAGATGCATGGGGCATCTAGGAAGATAGAACCAGAGGCAGCCTCCCAAAGCTTCCGTAGTCCCACACATGGTATTGTAGCACTGGAAAATTGCAGAATTGAACAGTAAGAATTGTGAAGAGCCTGAGACTTAACCCTACTTGAATACTTACAAGTTGAATTGACAAAATTTCATAGATGCTGGCAGAAGATACTAGTCTTCTGTATCAGAGGCAGAGGACTTTATTACTCACAGCACTGCAGGCAATATGATCTTCATGTTCACATTGATTCTCCTTGTCCCTCAGGTCCCAGTGGGGTGACATGGAATGGCACAAGTGGATGCTACACATGTAGTCAATCCATCTCATTGAGTGTCTTCCTCTTTTTTGCTGACCCTTTACTTTACTAAGCATGATGTCCTTCTCCAGGTACTGGTCCCTCCTGATAACAAGTCCAAAGTATGCTTCCTTGCCTCTAAGGAGCATTCTGGCTGTACTTCTTCCAAGAAAGATTTGTTCATTCTTCTGACAGTCCATAATGTATTCAATATTCTTTGCCAACACCACAATTCAAATGCATCAGTTCTTCTTCAGTCTTCCATTTTTATTGTCCAGCTTTCCCATGCATACAAGCAATGAAAATACCATGTCTTGGGTCAGGAGCACCTCAGTCCTCAAGGTGACATCTTTGCTTTTCAACACTTTGAAGAGGTCTCTGGAAGCAGATTTACCCAATGAAGTTCATCATTTGATTTCTAGACTGCTGCTTCCATGGGCATTGATTGTGGATCCAAGTAAAATGAAATCCATGACAACGTCGATATTTTCTCCCTTTATCATGATGTTGCTTGTTGGTCCAGTTGTGAGGATTTCTTTATGTTGAGGTATAATCCATACTGAAGGCTGTAGTCTTTTATCTTCATCAGATGGATTGACACATTGGCTGCAATAATGGGTTCAAACATAGCAACAAATGTGAGGATGGTGCAGGACCAGACAATGTTTGGTTCTGTTTTACATAGGGTTGCTATGAGTCAGAACTGACTCAGCAGCACCTAGCAACAACAACAAATCAGGCAAGAGCTGAGGAATAAGGCAATGCTAGGAGCAGAAATGGATGAAAGGGAATTGTTTTTCAGGAAAAACAAAGGATAGGACTAGGGATAGATGATGCGGATATATTTAGCCAACTGAGGAGGAAAAAGATCAGAACAGCAGCCCCTGGGCTTGAATGATGTTAGGAGTAGGCAGTTTAAAGAGAGAATTATCCATCTTTCATCTGCCTCTTAGGAGATGACCTCTCTGATGCCAATCCAGGGAGAAAATGATAGAGTCATACTTAGAACTCAGCTAGAGCTGAAAAAACCAGTATATAAATAAGAACTGGGAGTAGGATGTTAAAGAGGCATATAATTACGGAATATTTATGTCCCCTGACTGGCCCAATGACTTCTTCAGAGGAATAGGGTCTACGGTATAATGTTTGACATTTCGTTTCAAAAAATAACTTTTTAAAAAATTTTTCCCTGTTATACTTCAAATTGAGACATTTAGTAAATTCAGTAAATATAGACATGTAATGAAGAATTGTTTGTCTATAGTTTGAGAAAAGCTATCATTTCCATGTTTTGACAATTAAAATAAACAATTCATCCTAAACTATTTGACCTAATTATCAATGTCTTAGTTATCTAGTGCTGCTATAACAGAAATACCACAAGTGGATGACTTTAACAAAGAGAAATTTATTCTCTCATAGTCTAGGAGGCTGGAAGTCTGAATTCAGGGTGCCAGCTCAACAGAAAGGCTTTTTCTCTCTGTTGGCTCTGGGGAAAGATCCTCACATCAATCTTCCCTGGTCAAGGAGCTTCTCAGCACAGGCACCCTGGGTCCAAAGGATGTGCTCTTCTCCTGACTCTTGTTTCTTGGTGGTATGAGGTCTCCTTTCTCTCTGCTCACTTCTCTCTTTTATATCTCGAAAGAGATTGACTTAAGACACAACCTAATCTTGTAGGTTGAGTCCTGCCTCATTAACATAATTGCTGCTAATCTCACCTCATTAACATTGTAGAGGTAGGATTTACAACACATAGGAAAATCACATCAGGTGACAAAATGATGGACAATGAGACAATACTGGGAATCACAGACTAGCCAAATTGACACACATTTTTGGTGGACACAATTCAATCCTTGACAATCAATTTCTAGATTGCCCTCAGCTAGTTGGAAGATCATCTTTCCTTAGGGACTACTGAATATGGGGCAATCAAATTTTACCATCTTGAGATATATCCACCACTGACCTTTAACCCATGAACAGAAAATTGGGTTTCTTAATTGAGCTTTGGTACAGAGAACTGAAATGACTAATACTGGCACAGAATTAATAAAATATAATGAAAATTCTCCACTAGCCTAATCTAAATGCCTCCTTTTGACTAAAATATTTGATTCCATCCTGTCTCCTTGAAAGATGATGGGAATAATTCCCTGGTTTGGATGATGTCTTGTTAGTCATTTCTCAGTATGGGTTACAGAGAAGAAAGAAAATGCAATGAGAATAGTAATTATAAGATATGGTCATTAATATAACTCTCCCTAATGGCTCAAGCTTTTGAGTCTCCTTGCTCCTTCTCCTTATTTCCTAGGTGGCGAGTCTCCTGCTTTGTACCCAGATCTGTACTTCATGTCTTTCATGTTCCTTCAAGCTGCTCCTTCTACTCTCACAAATTCCCGTATCCTAAAGATTTAGGCTTTTCAAATCTGTTATAGCATTCATGGTCTACGAACAGTTGTGACTTCAGAGAAGAATAGGAAATGTACTCATCCCGGCAGATGGCAGGGACTTCAGCCTGGGCAACAGATCAGCAGCACACCAGGTCCCTGAAAGTGAGAATCAAGTCAACTGGGCAACCAGAAATTACTGTATATCTATGAAGGAGTATGGAGAGAAACATTAAAGTGGGAGACTTGACTTGGTACTTTCTTCACCTATCCTATCACACAGGACTATTTTCAAGATATAGGCTTATATTTAAGTTATTTATATATATTATATATGTTATTTAAGTACATATATACATAAATACACATACATACATATATATAACACTCATATATATATATGGTTGTTGTTGTTAGGTGCCGTCGAGTTGGTTCCACTCTTAGCTATCCTGTGTACAACAGAACGAAACACTGCACAGTTCCTGCATCATCCTCACAACCGCTGGTATTCTTGGGCCCATTGTTGTAGCCACTTTGTCAATCCACCTCTTTGAGGGTCTTCCTCTTTTTCCCTGACCCTCTACTTTACCAAGCATGATGCCCATGCTTCTCCAAGGACTTTTTCCAAGGACTGGTCCCTCCTGATAACATGTCCAAAGTATGCGAGATGAAGTCTCACCATCCTTGCTTTTAAGGAGCA
This sequence comes from Dugong dugon, assembly GCA_030035585.1. NCBI lineage: Eukaryota > Metazoa > Chordata > Mammalia > Sirenia > Dugongidae > Dugong > Dugong dugon. The sequence goes on from CM057463.1 coordinate 52,511,379, forward strand.
GTTTGGCTGTACTTCTTCTAAGATACATTTGTTCGTTCTTCTGGCAGTCCATGGTATATTCAATATTCTTCACCAACACCATAATTCAAGGCATCAATTCTTCTTAAAAGTGTTAAAAAGCAAAGACGTCACCTTGAGGACTAAGGTGCTCCTGACCCAAGACATGGTATTTTCATTGCTTATATGCATGGGAAAGCTGGACAATGAAAATGGAAGACTGAAGAAGAATTGATGCATTTGAATTGTGGTGTTAGTGAAGAATATTGGATATATTATGTACTGTCAGAAGAATGAATAAATCTGTCTTGGAAGAAGTATAACCAGAATGCTCATTAGAAGCAAGGATGCCATACTTTGGATATGTTATCAGGAGGGTCCAATACATGGAGAAGGATATCATGCTTGGTAAAGTAAAGGGTCAGCAAAAAAGAGGAAGACCCTCAATGAGATGGATTGACTGCATGTGAAACATCCACTGGTGCTGTTCCATGTCACCCCAACGGGACCTGAGGGACAAGGAGAACCAATGTGAACATGATCATATTGCCTGCAGTGCTGTGAGTATTCACAGTTCTTACCATTCAATTATGCAATTTTCCAGTGCTACAATACCTTGTGTGGGACTATTTGCACAAATATATGTGTGTGTGTGTGTGTGTGTGTGTGTATATATATATACCCTAAAGATTTATATATACATATCCTAAAGATTTATATATGTATATATATATATATATAGATTTTTATATATATATATATATATATATATATATATATATCTCAGGAAAACTGAAGAAAAACTGATATATCCCTAGGTAGTACAAATGGTTAACATGCTTGGCTACTAACCAAAAGGTTAGCAGACCACCTAGAGGTGCCTTGGAAGAAAGGTGATCTACTTCTGAAAAATCAGTCATTGAAAACCCTATGGAGCACAGTTCTACTCTGAAACACACGAGGTTGCCAGGAGTTGGAATTGACTCAATGGCAACTGGTAAATATGTATATGTGTGTATGTATATATATGTATATACATATATATATATATATATATATACACACAATGTTACACTTTAGGTTAAAAGATATCTTTTAATAAATGATATAATGAAAGATTAGCCTATATCTTTTAATTTAAAAGTGCTACATAGATTTTTATTTTTCTTTGTTATCTTTTTTGAGTAAGGTGCTTTTCAGTGCAACAGATAAATAAACATATATATAGATTTAGAAATTTATCTATACACGTAAATAGAGGGAGAAAATTTTTACCAATGAGATATTTAGTATAATCAGCATGCAATTTTTCACTGATTTCTCTACTTTCAGATCCGTGGGGTACCTCACAGTTACGTAGAAATTCTGTCTCAACCGTTCTTGTGTCCCTGTCCTCAGAATGATTTTCTGAATGCTTTGCCTATGATGGTCCAAAGGCTGACCTCTGAACTGTGAACAGAAAATTGAACTCCTTGATGTAATCTCTCCATACATTATTCATTGGGCAATTCTAAACCTTAATTAGCCTCTGTGTAGGAGCTCCACTTACATCTCTTCTTATAGTTAGTACATTTTAAATGACCTCTTTTCCTTCATTCTATTTTGTTTTCTTCTATACAGTCCATTTTACTTTGTTTTCTTTTGCATTGACTTCCTGGCTTAAATTATCTGACTCTAATGCTTTCAAGATTTAAGTCTTACAAACTTCAAGTGACATTCTCTCTATTTCCCTGGTTCCCTGGGATATGTGTGATGAATTTTAGGGGAGGAAAGGAAGAGAAGAGAGAGAACCGATAGTATGTTAGATCTTTTCTTCCTCAGTCTCAAACTCCAGAGTCTAAAAAGAGCCCAAGAAGCCAGATCTGTGCAAAGAGTCACTTCTAAGAATACCAGGATAAAAAGCAGGAGAAATAAATTTTTATGAAGAAAGGGATGAGTGAGAGGAGGAGGTATGGAGGAAAACTTCAAGGCAAGGAAGGAGCTATTACTCTAGCTGGGGTGTAGGTGGGTAGATGCGAATTTCTTTCCCTGTACCTTACCCTTGGGGTTGGGATCCATAGCACAACTCAGAAGGAAATGGTCCTTTAGGAAGCATAGATCACTGAGAATTATGCTGGAGTACACCAACTGGGCAAGCTGGTTTGAAGGAAATCAGGCTATTGCTATGTAATAGAGACTGTGGTTATGAGACTATTGGGCAATAAACCTGTAGACTTTCAAAAGGCATCTGTCAGCCAGAATAGCTGCCTTTCAGTGGTTGAAGGAGTCCCTGAGTGGCACAAATAATTAATCGCTTGACTACTAACAGAAAGGTTGGAGGTTTGAATCCACCCAGAGGTGCCTCAGAAGAAATGCCTGGTGATCTGCTTCCAAAAGTTTACCTCCCTGAAAACCCTATGGAACACAGTTCTGCTCTGCAACATATGGGGTCACAATGAGTCATAATTGACTTGATGGATGTAAAGTGGCTTTTTTTTTTTTTTAGGCCATTGAAAGACTTCAGAGAACACTGCAGTAGTAATGAGCACAACTAGGACCCAGATCTTGGCTTCTAAATCTCATTCACAACTAAAAAAATCCAGGGCTCCTTGTAGAAATGGCTGATTCTAGTCCTGGGGCAAGAAAAGTAAATTATGAACTTGGAACATTTCTTGTGTCACAAAGTAAGGAAGTGCTAAAAGAATGAAGGGGATATGTACAAGGGACACAGGAGCCAGCTTGAAAGCCAAATCTGGGGCAATATGAGCTTCATAATGACTAATGATAGTAATGAAGTATAAGCCATAGACTATATAACCCATAACCAATAGAATAAAATACAAATCCTTGAGTCTACACTGATATAAAGAAATGAATAAGTAAATACAGGGGTGAGAAGGGAATGCTTTTCTTTACAGTAGAATTCTAATCAATAAAGACAGAAAGAATAATGGAGTTAGAAAATCACCTTTTGGCCACCACTATATTAATAATTGTTTCAGGCAAAAATGACCAAAGAATACTAAAACCAGAGGGTGAAGGTATGCTAAAAGTCAGGATATGTACATAGTCTCAAAGTATCTCCCTATAATATATGCATTTATTTCAAAAGAAAAAGTAGCTTTGCAGTGGAGAAACCTGGCAGAAATCACCGTAGCTAAGTAATCAGAGTTAACATCACCAGTAACAGGAACATAGACATCCTGTGCCTTCTGAGACGGCCATAACAACGTATCTATGATATTTCTGCAGAAAATCCTTATCCTGAATCTAATCACAAGGGAATATCAGACAGACTCAAATCGAGGGGACTGTCAACAAAATAACTAGCCTGAACGTTTTAAAAATATGAAAGTTATGAAAGACAAAAAAAAAAAAAAGAGGAACTGCACCAGAGTAAAGAAGACAAAAGAGACATAACAACTAAATGTAACTTGTGATCCCAATAAAACACATTAGTTGGAAATTGGCAAAATTAACATAAGAGAATGGTTATTGGTAATTGTAATGGTAATGTGTAGAGGTTAATCTTCTGATTTTGATAACTATAATGTGATTATGTCACACTGGGCAAATCAGCTGCAAAAGACCTCTTTAAAGTATCAAAAAGCAAAGATGTCACTTTGAGTACTAAGATGCACCTGACCCAAGTCAAGCTATTTTCAATTGCCTCGTATGCATCTGAAAGCTGGACAATGAATAAGGAAGCCCGAAGAAGAATTGATGCCTTTGAATTATGGTGTTGGTGAAGAATAGTGAATATACCATGGACCACCAAAAAAATAAACAAGTCTGTCTTGGAAGAAAAACAGCCAGAGTGCTCCTTGGAAGTACGGATGGTGAGACTTCATCTCACGTACTTTGGACATGTTATCAGGAGAGACCTGAAGATGGGCATCATGCTTGGTAAAGTAGATGGTCAGTGACAAAGAAGAAGACTCTCGACGAGATGGACTGACACAGTGGCTACAACAGTGGGCTGAAGCACAGCAACGATTGTGAGGATGGCGCAGGATGGGGCAGTGTTTCGTTCTGTTGTACATAGGGTCACTATGAGTTGGAACCATCTTGACAACACCTAACAACAACAACACTGTGTTTATGTGAGAGAATGTTCTTGTGTTTAGGAAATACAACTGACATATTTAAAGGTAAAGGTGTATCCCAACTACAACTTACTTTCAAACTTTCAGAATATAGAGAGAATGATAAAGCCAATATGATAAAATAATATTTGAGAAGTCTGAGTGCTGTACTTGAGAATTCCTTGTACTATTTTTGTAACCTTTCTGAAAACCTGAATTTTTTTTCAAAATAAAAAGTTTCACTAAAAAGATGTTAGAGAGCAGGTTTAAGAGTGTATCTACTTTGAGGTCACAGGGTAATGTAACTTTGCATGAAGCTGTGCAGAAGATTCCAAACGAGAGCCAAACCTGTGCGCCCAGTTGCCCCAGAGATGTGGGGCTTCAGGATTTAGATTCTTTACTATTTCCCCTATTTTACCAATCCTTATAAGCTCTGACTGCAGTCAAAGTGGAGAATGGTAACAGGGAAGTTAGCTTCATGAGGGTCCTGGGATTCTGCAGGATTCTGGCTGGTTTTATCCTGCTCTAAAGATCATAGTCATTCAGGCATTAAGATGGACCTTTAGAAGTCATCCAGAAAATCCCTCTGCCCACTGTGAGTTTCTCTGAAAATCTGAGTGGGAGCACTCATTTGGAGAGAATGTTTAACCTTTTCCCAGTTCTCTGGTCTCCCTGGGAGGGGCAGGTCTAGGAGACTCCGAGGCATTCAAGCCAGTGAGCCCTGTGTGACCTCCTGGTAGCCTCTCTCCAGTTCACTTCACTCCAGGCAAACCGGGTTCCTGTCAGTTCCCAGACCACACTGAGCAGCCTAATGGGAAGCGTTTGTACTGCTGGGAATGCTTGCTCCTGTCTACCTATCTGGTTCCTTTTCATACGTCAGGACCCAGTTTCCTTTGATTCTAACTTTCTTCTTGGTTTTATTTTAACCTGCTTCTTGATTTTATTCAGAATCTGATAATTTTACTAAATAGTTATTCACTGGTTCCTGCCCTGGAATGAGCCCCTGGATGGTGAAAACAGTTAAGTGCTCAACTGCTAAGCTGAAAGGTTGGCAGTTTGAACCCACCCAGAGGTGCCTGGGAAGAGGGGCCTGGCAAGCTGCTTCTGAAAGGTCACAGCCTTGAAAACCCTATGGAGCAGCTCTACTCTGCATAGATAGGGTCGCCAGGAGTGGGAATGGATTCAACAGCAATTAACAACAGCAATCACCCCTAGATTGTTAGCTCCACAAGGGCAGAGACTATGTTTACATGAAGTCTTAGTACAGTGTCTCAATAAATAATTCTTGATAGATAAATATTTGTGGAACAAATAAGTAGATAAATGGATCAGTGAAAGGAATCTCTTGAGGATTTCTTGGAAACAGGGCTTCTTGCTAATGGCCTCCTGACTAAAGGATGATGTAGAAGCTTCCAGGATAAGTCAGAGGCTACAGTGTGGTGAGTAAAAGGGCGCTCCTAAGACTAGAGGGGTCATGTGGGTGCAGACAAGGGGTGCAGGGGCCTAGGGCCTCACTAGTCTTTCCTTGAGGCATTTCCCCTGTTTGCAGTGTGTTCCTCTGGCTCCTGCTCCTCACACTGATGGTCCTGGGCTGGGCGGGGCTGAGGGGAAGCCCTATATCCATGGTTGCCTCCCTTAGAGCCCTCTGCTTTGGCCAGTTCATCTTCCTCAGACCTTTGACTAACTGCCCATGTTTCAGGGGAAGACTGTGGATGTCTGGGGATATTGGGACATCCAGAAGCTGTAGGTATAAGTAGGCACTGACTGCATCAGGTGAAAGCCAGGCTCCCAGGGCTTGCAAACTGCCACCATCTGCATCTTTAATAGCAATTAGCCTTTGCAGTCCTCTGTTTTCTAGTTCATTCAGGCTGTAATTCCTCAAATGCCCCACAGCATCAGAGTCAAGCAGGTTACGTGAAGGACTGCTACCCTAAGGAATCCTCTGACCCAGCCTGCAGGAGCGGCACCATGTTGCTTCTTCGTCATTTTTCCCACTCCCACTGCATTCTTCATTCTGATCGTCTTAAAGACTCCCCAGTCTCCTGACTGTACCTAAATAAACACTGAAACCAATAGGATCTCTAGCTCTGTACTAAAACCCTGGGCCCAAAATTTTCTACCAAATTCTGGCTAGGGGCTACTGGGGGCTGCATGAAGAGCATAGTTATAAGGTCTTCAGTAAATGTTAAGATGTCATCAGCCTGCACTTAGATGAAATATTGAAATGCTGGACATGGTATTTCCTCAAAGCAGTTGAGGAAAGATCCTTAGATAGGATGAAAACCAAGCAACCATATGTGTGGTGCAATGAATTACTTAATACGGCACTTCTGGCCCTGGTCTAGAACAAATCTGTCTTGAAGAAGTACAACCAGAATGCTCCTTAGAAGGATGGCGAGACGACGTCTTATGTACTTTGGACATGTTGTCAGGAGGGATCAGTCCCTGGAGAAGGACATCACGATTGGTAAAGTACAGGGTCAGCAAAAAAGAGGAATACCCTCCACGAGATGGATTGACACAGTGGCTGCAACAATGGGCTCAAGCATAACAACAATTGTGAGCATGGCACAGGATGGGGCAGTGTTTTGTTCTGTAGTACATAGGGTCGCTATGAGTCGGAACCAACTCAATGGCACCTAACAGCAACAGCCCTGGTCTTTGTGATTCACATACAATAATTGAGTGGGACTATGCAAATAAGGTATATGGATCCTGTGATGATTGGGGTTATGTGACAACTTGGCTGGCCCATGATTCTAAGTATTGTATGGTTGTCCTCCATTTTGTGATCTGATGTAATTATCCTAATTATCCTCCATTTTATATGTTGTAAATCTAACCTCTGCATGTTAATGAGGCAGGATCTGTGTGAGGTGTATCTTGAGTTACAGCCTTTCAGGAAGGCACGGCTCAAGTCCTCTTACGCTTACTCTAGTTACGCCCTCCCCAGGATGTGGCCTGCATCCAAGGTATATATGTGGATGCCCTGGCAGGATTCTCTCTCTTTCTCACTTTGAATCCTGCGTCCGGTTCAAGATTATCTGACTTCCAGTTCTTGGGACTTGAGACAGTGGACTGCCGTCTGACCTGCCGATTCTGGGATTTGCCAGCTTCGATAGCCCCGTGGGCTGGCAGCCTATTAACTGACCTGCTCTGCCAGCTTCAACAGCCTTGTGAGCCAGCAGCCTGTGTTCTGACCTGCCAGTTTGGATTCGTCAGCCCCTGCAGCCATGTGTGTAGGGAGAAGCCTACATCTAACCCACGGATTTGGGACTTGCCAGCCTCCACAACTTTGTGACCCATTTCCTTGGTATGATCTGTGAGTTCTGTGAGATGTTGCAGTGAATTACAGAACCCAAAGACAGGAGGGAGAGTACTGAGGAGAGGGGCAGTAGTTGATGTTAGAAATGATGGAGTGATGCAGCAATTTGGAAGAATTGGACATTTGGACATTTTTAACCTCTGCCTCATAGGAACGAGCTTTGTGCTGATCCTTAAAAAAGAAATTATTCACTTATCATCTCATGATGGTTTTGATGATCTCATTACTTAGATCTATAAAGGAAAAGGCCCAACAGACCTTAGAGCTTCATGCTGATTCCAGACCTGGTTTTTATCTGGCCTTTTTGACCTGTTTCCTCATGACAGTGGGAGATAAGGTCAGGCTTTAAAGTCAGCTTTTCCCACCTCCTAGGGAAGGTTATGGAGTCCCTGGGTGGTGCAAACAGTTAAGGGCTCAGAGTGACTAACCCAAAGGTTGGCAGTTCCAACCCACCCACAGGCACGTTGGAAGAAAGGCCTAGTGATCTGCTTCCAAAAGGTCACAGCCATGAAAACCCTTATGGAGTGTAGTTCTACTCTGCAATACCTAGGGTTGCCATGAATCAGAATTGACTCAGTAGGTTTGGTTTTGGTTTAGGGAAGGTTATATTACTTTTACAATCAAATCCCAAAATGATTAAGAAAATAAGATAAAATTTACTTTTCAGGTTCAACAACAACAAAGCTATCAGGTTCAATGATGTTAATTGTGGAAGGAAATAATTTCAAAATGTAAAAAGAGTTTGAGTATATATTTACTACAAATGAGTTCTAGCTAATCATATCACTGCTTGTTTGTCAGTTTGTCATGTAGTGGTGACTTGTGTGTTGCTGTAATGCCAGAAGCAGGACTCAAAATGAGAAGAAACCATTACAAACACCCTTTAATAATCAGAACATGGAATGTGCAAAGTATGAATCTAGGAAAATTGGAAGTTGTCAAAAAATGAAATGGAACACAGAAAGATCAATATCCTAGGCATTACTGAACTGAAACAGACTGGTATTGGCCATTTTGAATCAGACAATCATCTGGCTGCTATGCCAGGCATGACAAATTGTAGAGGAATGGCATGACATTCATCACCAAAAAGAACATTTCAAATTCTGTCCTGAAGTACAACACTGTCAGTGAAAGGACAGTAGCAATATGCCTACAAGGAAGACCAGTTAATACAACTATTATTCAATTTACGCACCAACCACTAAGGCAAAAGATGAAGAAACTGAAGAGTTTTACCAACTTCTGCAGTCTGAAATTGATCAAACATGCAATCAAGATGCACTGAAAATTACTGGTGATTGGAATACAAAAGTTGGAAATGAAGAAGCATTGGTAGCTGGAAAATATGGACTTAGGGATAGAAACAACAACTACACATGGACCTCGCCAGATGGAATACACAGGAATCAAATTGACTACATCTGTGGAAAAGAGATGATGGAGAAGCTCATTATCATTAGTCAGAACAAGGCCAGAGACCAACTGTGGAACAGAACACCAATTGTTCATATACAAGTTCAAGTTGAAGCTGAAGAAAATCAGAACAAATCCATGAGAGCCAAAATATGACCTTGAGTATATTCCACCTGAATTTAGAGACCATCTCTAGAAAAGATTTGATGCATTGAACATTAATGACCAAAGACCAGATGAGTTGTGGAATGATATCAAGGACATCATACATGAAGAAAAAGGTCATTAAAAGACAGGAAAGAAAGAAAAGACCAAAATGGATGTCAGGAGAGACTCTGAAACTTGCTCTTGAACATAGAGTAGCTAAAGTGAATGGAAAAAATGATAAAGTGAAAGAGCTGAACAGAAGATTTCAAAGGGCGGCTTGAGAAGACAAAGTAAAGTATTATAATGAAATGTGCAAAGACCTGGAGTTAGAAATCCAAAAGGGAAGAACAGTCTTAGCACTTCTCAAGCTGAAAGAACTGAAGAAAAAATTCAAGTCTGGAGTTGCAATATTGAAGGATTCTACGAGGAAAATGTTGAATGAAGCAAGAAGCATCAAAAGAAGATGAAAGAAATTCAGAGAGTCACTATATCAAAAAGAATTGGTCGATGTTCAGCCATTTCACAACCATTTCAGGAGGTAGCATATGATCAAGACTGATGGTACTGAAGTAAGAAGTCCAAGCTGCACTGAAGGCATTGGCAAAAAACAAGGCTCCAGGGACTGACAGAATACCAATTGAGATGTTTCAACAAACAGATGGAGCACTGGAAGTGCTCACTTGTCTATACCAAGAAATTTGGAAGACAGCTACCTGGCCAACCGACTGGAAGACATCCGTATCTGTGCCCATTTCAAAGAAAGGTGATCCAACAGAATGCGGAAATTATTGAACAATATCATTAATATTACACACAAGTAAAATTTTGCTAAAGATCATTCAAAAGTGATTGCAGCAGTACATCAACAGAAAACTGCCAGAAATTCAAGCTGGATTCAGAAGAGGATGTGGAACAAGAGATATCAATTCTGATGTCAGATGGATCTTGGCTGAAAGCAGAAAATACCTGAAAGGTATTTACTTGTATTTTATTGATTATGCAAAGGCTATCGACTCTGTGGCTCATAACAAATTATGGATAACATTGTGAAGAATGAGAATTGCAGAACACTTAAATTGTCCTCATGAGAAACCTGTACATAGGCCATGTCATGGTTTGAATTATGTCCCCCCCAAAATGTGTGTATCAGTTTGGCTAGGCCATGATTCCTGGTACTGTGTGATTTTCCTGTATGTTGTAAACCCACCTCTGTGAGGTTAATGAGGGAGGATGGGTGGCAGTTGTGTTAGTAAGGCAGGCCCTGATCTACAAGACTGGACTGTGTCCTGAGGCAATCTCTTGAGATATAAAAGACAGAAGTGAGCAGTGAGACAGGAGGACCTCATATCAGCAAGAAAGCAGTGCCAGGAGCAGAGCGCATCCTTTGGACTGGGGTCCCTGTGCAGAGAAGCTCCTAGTCCGCGGGAACATTGAAGAGAAGAAGGCTGACAGAGAGAAAAATCCTTCCTCTGGAGCTGACGCGCTGAATTTGGACTTTTAGCCTACTTTGACTGTGAGGAAGTAAACTTCTCTTCGTTAAAACCATCCACTTGAGGTATTTCTGTCATGGCAGCACTAGATGACTAAAACAGGCCAAGAGGCAGTTGTTTGAACAGAACAAGGAGATACGGCATGGTTTAAAGTCAGGAAAGGTGCGCGTCAGGGTTGTATCCTTTCACCACATTTATTCAATCTGTATGCTAAGCAAATAATGCAAGAAGCTGGACTATATGAAGAAGACTTCGGCATCAGGATTGAAGGGAGATTCATTAACAACCTGCAATATGCAGATGACACAACTTTGCTTGCTGAAAGTGATGAGAACTTGAAGCACTTACCCAGGAAGATAAAAGACTTCAGTCTTCAGTATGGATTACATCTCAACATAAAGAAAACAAAAATCTTCGCAACTGGATCAATAAGCAACATCATCATAAATGAATAAAATATTAAAGTTGTCAAGGATTTCATTTTTCTTGGCTCCACGATCAACACCCACGGAAGCAGCAATCAAGAAATCAACCAAAGTACTGCAGTGGGCAAATCTGCTGCAAAAGATCTCTTTAAGGTGTTAAAAAGCAAAGATGTCACTTTCAGGACTAAAGTGACCCTGGTCCAAGCCACTGTCTTTTCTATTGCTCATTTCCTGGGAAAGATGGACAATAAAAAGGAAAGACTGAAGAACTGATGTATTCAGATTGTGGTGTTGGTGAAGAATATTGACTATACCGTGGACGGCCAGAAGAATGAACAAATCTGTCCTGGAGGAAGTACAGCCAGATGCTCCTTAGAAGCAAGGATGGTGCGACTTGTCTTGCTTACCTTGGACATGTCATTAAGGGAGACCAACTGCTGGAGAAGGACCATCATGTGGTAAAATAGAGGTTTAGTGGAAAAGAGGAAGACCCTCAGTGAGATGGACTGACACAGTGACTGTAACAATGGGCTGAAACATAGTAACAACCGTGATGTGATGATGGTACAGGACCCAGCAATGTTTTGTTCTGTTTATGCATAAGGTCACCAGCAGTTGAAACAGACTCGATGGCACCTAACAACAAGAAGAGGTGGAGAGAGCAGACAGCAAGACTATGAAACTTATTCAGAATTGAACTAAGCAGTAAATGGATTAGTTAAATCTAATCAAGCATTGAAAAAATCTTAGTGGGAGTATTGCAAGCTCAAATCAGATTAAAGAAATAGAAAATGTGTACCTTGAATTCAGGGAGCCATGAAACTGTTTTATTTGGAGCCATCGGCTTAGACTCCCTAATGACGGAGTGACTCTATAAAAGGGTTGTCTTTAGTGGAGCCCTCGTGGCACAGTAATTAAGAGCGCAGCTGCTAACTGAAAGGTCAGCAGTTCGAATCCACCAGCTGCTCCTTGGAAACCCTATAGGGCAGTTCTACTCTGGCCTAGAGGATCACAATGAGTTTGAATCATTCCAACTGAAACAGGTTTTATCCATTAGTGGCCTGTGGAGAGTCAGTTCTGTCCAAAATCTTTGGCTAATAAGCAATCTCATTATGCCAAGAGAGTTACTACAATTTACTTGTGATTACAAACTCTAACTAGCTTTCTTTAAAAAATAAAAGTCATTTTACCCAAGAGACACATAGATTAATCTTAGAAATAATGAATTAAATCAAACCCATAATCTTAATATTTTTGTTAATTTAAACATGAGAACTTAAAAAGAATTTGATATATTATAATACTTCCAATTGTGATTCCAATTCAAAATATGTAATTGAGTAACTGATTTAGATTTATGATTTTTAGCTTGAAATGCATAAGATATTTTATGTTTGTAAATAATATTGCACTTTATAAGAGAGCTTAAAATACCCTTATTTTAAATTTAATATTTTAGATTTAGTTGAATTTTTCTAGTGCTTGGGAAAGTTTTCCTTGTACTGGAAAAAAATGCTTTTAGAAAGATAATTATATTAAATACGCAAGTGCAGTAAAAAATGTTTTAAAAATGTTAAGTTTATAAAAGAAACAAATAAATTGATTTGATTCCTTGAAAGTCATTGACTATGTTTCTGGCCATTTGATTTTAATAAGTTGAATAGTAATTACAAAAAAAAGAATTCCTGAATTGAAGCAGCCACTCAGAAAACACATTGACAACTAAAATAAATCTCAGATATTTGAGGAAGATTATATTTGAAATAGTAGGTAAAGTTATAGACAAAGCATTAATAATCATGGTCTAAAATATCTACTAGGGTATTTAAAAGGAGCCCTGGTGGTACAGTGGTTAAGCTCTAGGCTGCTAACTGATAAGTCGGCGGTTTGAACCCAGCCAGGGGCTCCTTGGTTAAAAAGACTTTGCCATCTGCTTTCATAAAGATTACAGCCTAGGAGACCCTATGGGGCACTTCTACTCTGTCCTATAGGGTCACTATGAGTTGAAATCCACTCAACAGCACACAACAGCAACACGGTCTTTAAAGATACATATTGTATGCCAAACGCTCAAATGAAACTTGCTGAACAAACTATACAACACATATAAAATTTATGTGGATACATTTTGCTTCTCCAAACCTAAATGCTCCCCCGAAGTAGTCACAGCATTGAAAATAAGAAGAAAATAAATGAGTACAAAACGGACATAATGTTCATCATGATCATTCAGAACTGTGAAATTCTGGCATAAACAAGTATTATGGATTGAACTGGGTCCCCCAAAAAGATGTGTGGAAGTCCTAACCCCTATACTTGTGAATGTGACCCTGTTTGGAAATAGGGGTTATCTTTTGTTATGTTAATAAGGTCACACAGGGGTGGGTCCTACACCTAATCCCTTCTGAGTGGTGTCTTATTCAATGGCAAACAGAAAGACACACACACCCACAGGGATGCCATGTGACGGCAGAGGCAGATGAAGCTATAAGCCCAGGATTGCCTGCAGCTATGAGCAGTAGAAGGAGACAAAGAAGAAACTTTGCCTAATGCTGACATCCTGAACTCAGACATCTAGTCCCAGGAACTGTGAGAAAAGAAATTTCTGTTCTTTAAAGCCACTCACTTGTGGCATTTTTATTACAGCAGAACTAGGTAACTAAGACAACAAGCTATACAGAAATCAAGAAAATGCACTCCAGGCAAGCCTAAAGTCCTACGTGGAATTAATACAGAACATCCAGAAAAAACTATTTTTTGGCAATAAAGTCACTACTGTTACGTGAAGTAATAAAACACATCCTTAAGGTGCAATTTATATGCTTTTGAACCAGCACTTTGAAAAGGAAACTGCAAAAAAGATCAGAATCAAAGAAATGAACTCTTGGATAAGGTGAAATCTAAAATCAAAACAGAAGTATATTCCTTTAAAAAGAGTCAAAATGGATGAGTGTATTAGTTAGGAGGTAGATTCAGCTATGTGTAAAAGACATCCAAAAATATGGTGGATTAGACCTTTTACATAATTTCTGATTTATGTACAGTCCAGAGGTAGGGGCATTAGAGTCTGTATAGTAGCTCTGCTCTGTTAGACCCTCCAGAGACTCAGGCTCCTTTTAATTTGTTACATTTCTGTCTCTAGGATATTGCTGTCAACCACGTGATCCAAGTTATCCTGCTACCATAATCATGTTCTAAGTAGCAGATCAAAGGAGGGCATAAGAGAGATGCTCCTCCCTTTAAGGACACAACCTACAGTGGTACACATCACTTATGCTCACATCCCTTTTGCCAGAATTTAGTCACATGGCTGCACCAAGCTGCAAAAAAGACTGGGAAATGTAGTCTTTATTCTGGTGGCCATACGCCCAGCTAAAATTTCTACTGCAGTGGAAGAAGGGACAATTGGGTACCGGGGAGCAATTAACATCGCCTGTGAGAGTGAGGAATCTGAGACTGAAAAAGGAGGAGAAAACACACCTCAACAGAGGAAGTCCCTTGTGCAGCCCCATCAAGACTGCTGGACTCCGAGGTCCATGTTGCCAAACTTTCCTAGACAGTGTCCTAGACTGGGGGTGCGGAGGACAAGGGGATTTCTGAGGATTTTATGATATTGCACAGGCTATATAAAGTGAAAGACTCTTACAGACAGAATTGGCTTGTGATTCTGCTGAAAGGCTGAGAGGTGACATCTATTGTGAAGATTATTTCTAGAAATCTAGAACCATCAGACTGTTGTTATGTGTCCTGGAGTTGATTTCGACTCATAGTGATCCCATGTGACAAAATAGAACCACCCCCCAGGGTTTTCTAGGCTGTAATCTTTATGGGAGCAGATCGCCAGCTACGTATATTGATTAGAATATTCTGATTGAGACTAATAGGGAGCAAGAATATCTAGGTGTAAGAGAATCATTCCTTGGGATTGAGGAAGGAGAGTTGTTTGGAATAATAAAAAGAGCAAATGTTTACCGTGTTCTAGGAACTGGCTAGCGGCTTTGCATGAGCTCATTTAATTCTCATGACAACTCTATGAATTAGGTATGACTATTATTTCCCTTTTGTAGATGGAGAAAATGAGGCACAGAGTTATTATTATTTTTCTTAAGGTCACACATCTAATACATGGTTTAAGCTGGGGTTTGAACCCAGGCACTTTGACTACAGTGTCTGTGCAAGTAACTCCTACGTTGTGGTATTTCGGCAATGTTTTCTTAAGAAGGAAATTATCTATGTTAAGCCCAGACCTGCCTGTGCATAGTTCAGTATGAGGAAACATAGCGGTTCCACTTAAAGCATAGGCTAAAATAAGAACTACGAATTAACTGGGGTAGTGCAAGAGTGAAGGAGTTTAGGAAGAAACAGTTAAGCGTTCAGGGTTATAAACTGTATGCCCAGCAGCAAGGAGCATCAAATTAGAGTTCAGAGAACCCAGGCAGCATAATGAGATGTTCCAGTAACTTTCTGTTACATTAACGACTATGTGCTTACCCCAAACACAACACTTAGCCAAGTGCTAGAAGAATTAGTTTTGCAACTTTCCTGGGCCTCAGCCTTGACATCTGTAAAATGGACCCAACTCCACATAAGCATATTTTAGTAGGAATTCATGCTTGAAAGTCTTTGGAATTTTTAATCATAGAATTTAAAACAGTTATTTGGAATAGTCATGTAAGTTTAGTGGGCAGCCAGAGAAGGTTAGATTGATAAGGAAAAGATTACCTCCTGTGTTTGCTAAATTCCAGAGGACCAGGCAAAAGTGTGCCACAATGGACAGGAGATGAGTGGAGAAATGTACAAAGGCACATTTCTACTAGAGGGACTGCTAGTTGTTCAGTGATTCACTGATGAGACCCAGAACGCGAGCCTAGCCAGGCTTCATCCAAACATTCTAAGTGTATAATCAAAGTCGTTGATAACTTGTTGGCCTTCATACTTAAGATAATGAACATGAAGATACCAAATATTACTCAGTAGGGCTCTATGTATGATAGGGCCAAGTTCTCTGGTTTTCTTGAGACAATTAGCACAGAAACATTTGGGAGGTGGTTGGCTTGAAGTTGAGGCTGTAGTTTATAATTATAGGGCAGTTTTCCTCTGTGTATAGATACTTAACTATGGATGAGAGGTAGCATTGCCTCTGGGGTCATTCAGCTTGGCTTTGATTTCTGTTTCCTTCTATCACTGATCAGCCATGTGACCATGGGTGAATGACTTATCCTCTCTAAGGTTAGCTTCCTTGTCTATAAAATGAAGATAAGAACCTCAACATCTTAAGATTGTTGGCAGGGCTATATGGGTATACAAAGTGGAAGAAGTACATCCAGAATGTTCCTTGGAAGTGAAGATGGAGAGACTTTGTCTTGCTTACATTGGACATGTTATCAGGAGAGACCAATCTCTGGAGAAGGACATCAAGCTTGGTAAAGCAGAGGGTCAGTGAAAGAGGGAGACACCCAATGAGATGCATTGACACAGTATGTGCAACAATGGGCTCAAACATAACAGTAATTGTGAGGATGGCACAGAACTGGGCAACGTTTCATTCTGTTATACTTAGGGTTGCAATGAATTGAAGCAGACTCAGTGGCACCTAACAATAACCACAAAGTGCTCATTGGCACATAGTAGGTGTTCAGTAAATGTTGGATATTATGTTTAATACTATTACTCTTAGGGGACTGTTATGGATTAAATTGTGTCCCCCCAAAATATCTGCTGAGGACTTCCGGCAAAATGGTGCTCTAGGCAGAAGCACTACACCGTCCCTCCACAGCAAAGATCCGAAAAACTAAGCTGAACAGAGAAAACAACAATCCTGAAACCTAAAACATCAAATGAAGAGATAATGAACTCAGCCAAGCACCAAATGGAGTGAGAAAACTGACAGAGAAAGGAGAGCAAGGAGAGATTCATGCAGAGGTCCCCTACCAGCTAACGTAGCGTGGATCCGCCATCTTGGACTCCTATCGGAGACCAGCAAACAGAGGGTATGAGAAAGCAGCTTCATGGAGCTTCCAGCGGGAGAAAAACAACCGGTAATTTGCGACATACGCTTTCCCAACCCCCACCCTTCTTCACCCCCACTTGGCCTCCTCTGCTTCCTGAGGCCACAATCTCTTGACTGGGAAACACTGGCTGCTTGGATTCCACACATCTGAACGGGCCAGCTCTCTGAGTGCAATTTGTTGGCTGCTGGTGTTCCTTTATTCCATTTCTTTTGATTTCTTCCTTACCTCTCACCACCTCCCCGTCCTTTCGCTCAAATACCTGGCTCCGTGCACCATCTTTGCTTCTTCCTGAGGGGCTGCAGAGCTCCGCTAATTTGTGGTATATGCTTTGGCACTCCCTACCCTTCTTCACCCACACTTGGACCCCTCTGCTTCCCACGGACACGGTCTCTTGTCCGAGGAACACTGGCTGCTTGGATTTCACCAGCCCGCACTAGCTGGCTGTCTGAGTGCCATTTGTTGGCTGCTGGTGTTGCTTTTTTTCTGCTTCTTTTGATTTATTCCTTACCTCTCACCACCTCCCCCTCCTTTTGCTCAAATACCTGGCTCTGTGCACCATCTTTGCTTCCTCCTGAGGGGCTGTGGACCTCCGTTCGAGTGTGGAGGTGCTTCCTGATCTGGGCTGCCATGCTGGTTGGATCCTGGGGCTTTGTTCGTTTGTTTGTTTTAGAATTGTTTGTTTGTTTTCTTTTCCTTTTCTTGTGTTGGGAGCCCTTTCTGGCCAGGTGGTGCTGCGTGGCAAGGAGACCACCCCCTCAGCTTCCACAGACCTGCAGAGGGATCCCTGAGGGCATTTCTTTTTTCATTTCTTTCTGTTTTTTAGGGAGGCTTTTCTTGTTCTTTTTTTTTAAAATTTGTTTTGTTTTCTTTTCTCTCTTCTTCCCTTTTTGTCTTTCTTCATTACTCAGTTCCTCATCTCTCTGTATCTTCCTTCTCTTGCTGTTCTCTGAATACTTGGCGTTGTATACCTCCACACCTTCTAGCAAGGCTGTACTGTAACACGTGAGAGCAACTTCCCCAGACCTCGTAGCTGCACCATTGGGATCCCTGGGAACTCTGTGGTTCTTTAACCTCTCTGATTTTTATTTATTCATTCTTTTCTTCCTCTTCCCCTTTCTGTTTTTCTCCATTTCATAGTCTCTCATCTCTCCACTCCAATGGCAGGATCCCCTAGCATTCGGTTTTGTTTCTTTGTAAGTTTTTGGATCCTGTTCCTCTCTCCTCTCTCCCATATCCATCTTAGCACCACACATAACAATCTCCCCGCTACATCCTGCCTATCTGCACCATGCGCTTAACATCACACCACCAAGCAACACAGGCACGGCCTACTGGAACCTGCCCTGCATTGATTACCCACCCGCCCTGGTGGCTATAGTAAGTGCCACAAAAAACCCATCCCAGTAACTCCTCTTCAGCTAGACCTGCCCTACTGTAACATATCTGAGTGACTGACGCTGCCAATTGGAGAAGGAGGCGAAAAGTATTGTGCCCACAGATGAGCAAACCACAAAGAATACACAGTCCGCCTGCTCAAGCATAGTCAAATATTTTTAAAAAAGGGACAAAACAAACAAATCTACAATCAATAAACGAGAAAATAACTACTGAATGCCCCAAAGACAGCAGACAATATCAAAACATTTACAAAAACAGGACAGGATGGTTCCAGTAGGCATCCAAAATAAAATACCAGATGACTTTCCAGAGGAAGAAAATGCACTAGAACTACCTGATAGGGAATTCAAATCTCTAATACTCATAATTCTCCAAGAGCTGAGACAAAAGGCTGACAAACATGAGGAAAAAATAGACCAGTTCAAGGAAAATACAGACAAAAAATTGGAAGAATTCAGGAAAATAATTCAGGAACAAAATGCCAAAATAAATTCACAACAAGAAATTGTACAAAGACAACAATTAGAAATCCAAAAGATCATCAATAAGATTTCAGAAATGGATGGTGTCATAGGAGGGCTGAGAAGCAGATTTGAAACGGTGGAAGACAGGATCAGTGGAATTGAAGACAAACACTTGGATACAGCTCTGTTTCAGGAAAACTCAGAAAAAAGAACAAAGAAAAATGAATAATACACCATGACCAAGTAGGATTCATACCAGGTATGCAAGGATGGTTCAACATTAGAAAATCAATCAACATAATCCACCACATAAATAAAAGGAAAGAAAAGAATCACATGATCATCTCAATTGACGCAGAAAAGGCATTTGACAAAGTGCAACACCCATTCCTGATAAAAACTCTCAATAAAATAGATACAGAAGGGAAATTTCTCAACATAATAAAGGGCATCTATGCAAAACCAATGGCCAACATCATTCTTAATGGAGAGAGGCTGAAAACATTCCCCTTGAGTACAGGGACAAGACAAGGATGCCCTTTATCACCACTCCTATTTAACATTGTGCTGGAAGTTCTAGCTAGAGCAATAAGGCAAGAAAAATAAATAAAGGGCATCTAAATTGGTAATGTAGAAGTTAAACTGTCCCTGTTTGCAGATGATATGATACTATACACAGAAAACCCTAAAGACTCCGTGAGAAATCTACTGGAACTAATAGAAAGATTCAACAGAGTAGCAGGATACAAGATAAACATTCAAAAATTGTTGCAGTGGCAACTAATTGTCTGGGCGGCGGAGACAATAACCAATTCCATAACTCTTACAGAGAAGTGGGGCCAGGAGGGTCACTCTGAGGAGTCGACCCCCGCTTCAGTCCCAGGGGTTTATTTTATAGTCAGTACAACAAGCAATAAAGCAATTAACAAAACAATGGGCTTTGGGTGAGGGCAAGGGAGAAGGAATTCAGATAAACAAGCCAATCAGTAAAGGGACAACAGGTTTCGGAAAACAAATCGTGACAAGTCTCAACATATTGGAGACAAGTCTCAACCTGTTGGGGACAAGTCTCAACATGCTGTGCAGCATAGAGGCCTGTGGGGGCTGCAGTTGTCTATAGTACAGCCATGTTTAAATGTCATATATCCCCACAAAAAATCAGTTGGATTCCTATACACCAATAAGGAGAACAATGAAAAGGAAATCAGGAAAACAATACCATTTATAATAGCCCCTAAAAAGTTAAAATACTTAGGAATAAATCTGACCAGGGATGTAAAAGACCTATACAAAGAAAACTACAAAACACTACTGCATGAAACCCAAAAGGATCTACATAAATGGAAAAACATACCATCCTCATGGATAGGTAGACTCAACACTGTGAAAATGACAATTCTATCCAAAACAATTTACAAATACAATGCAATCCCGATCCAAATACCAACAACATTCTTCAAAGAGATGGAAAAACTAATCATTAACTTATATGGAAAAGGAAGAAGCCCCGAATAAATAAAGCACTACTGAAGAAGAAGAATAAAATTGGAGGACTCACACTACTTGACTTCAGAATCTACTATACAGCTACAGTAGTCAACACAGCCTGGTACTGGTACAACGACAGATCCATTGACAAATGGAACAGAATTGAGAACCCAGATGTAAATCCATCCACCTATGGTCACCTGATCTTCAACAAGGGCCCAAAGTCCATCAAATGGGGAAAAGACAGTCTTTTTAACAAATGGTGCTGGCAAAACTGGATATTCATCTGTAAAATAATGAAACAGGACCCATACCTCATGCCGTATACAAAAACTACTTCAAAATGGATCAAAGACCTGAATATAAAGCCTAAAAGTATAAGTTCATAGAAGAAAAAATAGGACCAACACTACAGGCCTTAATACATGGCATTAACAGGACATAAACCATAACCATCAAAGCACAAAACCCAACAGATAAGCTAGATAACTGGGATCTTCTAAAAACCAAACACCTATGCTCTTCAAAAGACTTCACCAAAAGAGTAAAAAGAGAACCTACAGACTGGGAAAAAATTTTTGGACAGTACAAGTCAGACAAAGGTCTAATCTCCATAATCTAGAAGAAAATACAACACCTCTACAACAAAAAGACAAATAATCCTATTAAAAAATAGGCAAAGGAAATGTACAGACACTTCACCAAAGAAGACATTCAAATGGCCAACAGACACATGAGGAAATGCTCGCGATCACTAGCCATTAGAGAAATGCAAATTAAAACCACAATGAGATACCATCTCACCCCGGCATTACTGGCACGAATCAAAAACACTAGAAATAACAAATGTTGGAGGGGCTGCGGGGAGATTGGAACTCTTATGCACTGCTGGTGGGAATGCAAAATGATACAACCATTTTGGAAAATGGTATGGCGCTTCCTCAGAAAGCTAGAAATAGACATACCATTTGATCCAGAAATCCCACTCCTAGGAATATATCCTAGAGAAATAAGAGTCATCACTCGAATAGACATATGCACACCTATGTTCATGGCAGCATTGTTCACAATAGCAAAACGAGGGAAACAACCTAGATGCCCATCAACAGATGAATGGATGAACAAACTATGGTACATACACAGAGTGGAGTACTACACAACGAGAAAGAACAACGATGAATCTGTGAAGCATCTCATAACATGGATGAAACTGGAGGACATTATGCTGAGTGAAATAAGTCAATCACAAAAGGACAAATATTGTATGAGACCTCTATTATAAAAACCCATGAAAAAGTTCACACACTAAATGTAAGAATCTTTGTTGGTTACCAGGGATGGGAGAGGTGGGGGGACATACTAAATAGGCAATAGATAAGTGGTATCTTGGGTGAAGGGTGAGACAGTACACAATACAGGGGAAACTAGCACAACTTGTACAAGGAAAGGTCATGGAAGCCCCATGGACACATCCAACCTCCCTGAGGGACTGAATTGCTGGGCGGAAGGCTGTGGGGACCATGGTCTCCGGGAACATCTAGCTCAACTGGCATAACATTTTATAAAGACAGTGTTCTACATTCTACCTTGGTGAGTAGTGTCTGGGGTCTTAAAAGCGTGTGAGAGGCCATCTAAGATACTCCACTGGTGTCATCCATTCAGGAGCAAGGTAGAATGAAGAGAACAGGATATAAAGAAAAATTAGTCCGAAGGACTAATTGTCCACAGCTACCAAGGCCTCCACCGGACTGAGTCCAGTACAGCTAGATGGTGCCCAGCTACCACCACTGACTGCTCTGACCAGGATCACAACAGAGGGTTCTGGACAGAGCTGGAGGATGTAGAGCATAATTTTAACTCACAAAAAAAAAGACCAGATTTACTGGCCTAAAGGAGACTGGAGAAACCTCAACAGTATGGCCCCCAGACACCCTTTTAGCTCAGTGGTGAAGTTATCTCCGAGGTTCACCGTTCAGCCTGAGAGTGGACAGCCCCATAAAACCAAATGGGACTATTGAGGTACAGGAGTCCAGTGACAAGGGCCAGAAGGCAGAGGCTGACAAGGGAGCTGGTGATATGGAACCCAAGGTTGAGTAAGGATATTGTTGATGTTTTGTGAGATTGTTAGCCATTGTCATAGGGCAACATGTGTAGTAACTGTTAAATGAGAAGCTATTTTGTTCTGTAAGCCTTCATCTTAAGTGAGAATAACAGCACAATTGGAAGAGCATAGTCAATGTCACTGAACTGTGCATGTAGAAATTTTTGAAATGGTTTATCTTTGGCTATGTGTATTTTCACCAAAAAAAAAAAGGTTGAGAAGTTAGACGGTTGACATGTTGTGGGGTTGTTAAACAATGTCATAAAATAATATGTGTACTATTGTTTCATGAGAAACTATTTGTTCTGTAAGCCTTCACCTGAAGTACAATAAAAAAAAAAAAAAATGTGCTGACTTCCTGGCTCTTGTACCTGTTGATGTGATTCTGTTTGGAAATAAAGTTTTTCTTTTGTTATGCTAATGAGGCCATGCTTGTTTAGGGTGAATCCTAAACCAAATCACTTCTGAGTTATAGAAAGACCAGAATAGACACAGAGACACACAGACACCATATGAGGATCATCTAGAAGTCAACGAATGCCAAGGAACTAAGGAAACTCCCAGGGCTACTGACAAGGAAGGGATTGACATGACTGAGGCACCCAACTTGGACTTTTAACCTCTAGAACTGTGTGAAAATAAATTTCTGTTTTTGAAGCCTCCCACTTGTGGTATTTGTATTACAGTGGCACTAGGTGACTAAGACTGGAACCAAACGCAGACTTCATTTGCACTAGATTCTAGCCAACTTTGTTATCACTTTGTAAATAAGACTAATCTACATGTGAAGAGCGTGGCCCTGAATTATTTTCCTCCCACCCACTCAGCTTGGTGCTGCAATGGGTTTGTGTTAATACTAGCTACCCATGGGTTTTGCCTGAGCATTTGCAAAAGGATGATATATTATCTGAGCTGTGACAAAGTCTCTGTATCCCCTGCAAGACCCTGGGAAAGAGTATCTTGATCCTTCTGAGAACGTTTTGCCAATGTTCTGCTATAATTGTATGTAAATCCAAGACTTGGCACCAGCACATTTCCTTTTAGCAAATGTGTCTAAATAAATTGATCCACCTTGTCTAAAGCGGTATGGGTAACCCCAATCATTAGTATTCTTCTGATGTTAGGTTGATTTTTTTTTTTCCTGCTTGGTGTAATTCCAGGCAGCCAGCCATTGTCCCAAATGCATTTCTGATTGATTTTCTGCCT
The DNA here is from genome assembly GCA_030035585.1 of Dugong dugon. NCBI lineage: Eukaryota > Metazoa > Chordata > Mammalia > Sirenia > Dugongidae > Dugong > Dugong dugon. The sequence continues at coordinate 52,534,911 of CM057463.1, forward strand.
AACAACTGACAACTTGACTTCAACAGGAGGTCTGAGCTCAGGTCCCTTTTTAATGCTTCAGAGTGTAATGTGATCCTGATGGATGGTTCTGAAGAACAACTGGCTTTTGTGATGGAAAAGAGAGTGTAGAACTTGGTTCCCAAACACACACTGACTTCTTCCATATGGATTACATTACTGTAAACTGGAGAAGGGTGTGGGTGGGAAAGATGGTGCCTGCCTGCTTTTGTGGGAAAGGTCAAGATTTAATTCTATTATTATCTTCTTGCTTATAATTTAGAGAATTCTGCTCCCACTTTAACTTACTGATTTATGGAAGTGCTTGGTGAAGGTGGTTGCATAATCTACTTTGATTCCTTATGTAATTTACAAAAGGCATCTTAACATCCCATTTTAAAATTTGACTGTAAACAGGTATCAGGAGTTATAGACTGCTTTGTGGTCATCAAAAGCATACAAGATGACCCATCTTGTATTTTGTTTTATATAGATTTGAATCTAGATATTTGATTCCAATCAAGCCGGCTATGGTTGGCTCCTGAGTGTTTCTCCAACTAGCAGTCACATTTGGTATTTGCATCTGAATCTTTGTTGAAGGATGGAAACTTCTTGGACAACCCTCTACGTCAATCAAAAGGATTATCAGGAAATTGATCCTAAACATCAAATCCTCAGCTGTTAGTAAAAATGCGTGAGCTATGGCTCTTAATGACCAAAGTTGAGTGACACTTGAGGTTGATATTCACAGAGGCTCATTTTAAAGGGCAGATGGGAATTCCAGTTGGTTTGACTACTTATAATTTCACTGGAGTCTCAGTTCCACTTAGGTAGTAAACCTGAAAGAATCTACATAATGGCAAACTTTCATTAATTAGTACTCAGACAGAGGTTCCCAGGCTGTGGGAAATTCCACTGCCTCAAGCAGCTTGCTTGACATGGGTTTGTGTTAATAAACACATGTAGCTTTACATTAATATCCTAGTTCCCCTTTCCTTAACTGCTGCCCAGAACTAGATGAAATTGGCTGAAAATTGTTTCGGCGCCATGTTGCCATTCTGGGTAAACTTTTAGCTCACTGAGTACTTCATACATAGTAACTTCCCACCTCTTGGGTGGAGACAGGCCACCATTTTTGAACATGTGATGTATGAAGTTATATGTTACCCTTACTGTGCCTGCATAGCATGATTAAGAATGTTGCTGATATAATTTACATGATCTCCTTGCTTGTGAGCCCTATAAAGGCGACCTCCCTAAACCCTATCCTTGAGCAGTCTTGGAAGCACCAGCCCCAACTGTTCCTTTCCTTGTGCAACAAAATAAAGCTGCATTTCTGATCTCCCACTTTGGCCTCTTATTTATTGGCAGTGACGAGTTGTGCTGAGCAGGACCTGGAGTTCCCAGCAACAGTACCAATGGATGTGCACAGCAAAGTCTAATGTTCCATTTTCATGCCTTTGTTCATGCTGCTTCCCAGTCTGGAAAGAAACCTTCTAGGCTGGGAAGCAGCATGAACAAAGGCATGGAAATGGAACATTAGACTTTGCTATGTACATCACTGGTACCAATTAATGTGAGTTTGCCATTATGTAGATTCTTTTAGGTTTACCACCTAAGTAGAAGTCAAGCTCTAGTGAACTTAAAAATAATCAAACCTACTGGAATTCCATATATCCCTTAAAAGAAGCCAGGAGCCCTGGTGCTTGGCTACTAACTGAAAGGTTGGCGGCTCTTAGGGAGAAAGAGCCGGTGATCTGCTCCTGTAAAGATTATAGCCTAGAAAACCCTATGAGGGCAGTTCTACTCTCCCGTATGGGGTCAGCATGAGTTGAAATGGACTTGGATGGCACCCAACAACAACAATACATCTATGGTTTACACCATCCAACTTAGCTTGTAATCATGTCTCATATATTTCTGTTATTTTGTGTACATTGACTTTTTCTCCCCTAGCTACAGTTCCTTGAGGGCAGAGACATTATTTCATAACAACCTTAGAATCACATTCTCTCCTTGATTGTGTGCAACTCAGTATCAAACATCCAGAAGTTCACTGGACATTTACGTACAATTTAAACTTAACAATCTAAAGCTTTAAAAAACGTTAACAACTTGACAGTTTACACTGAAACCATTATGAGCTGACACTTTAATTAGAAATTAACACTTTTACAGGGTAATTTGCACATTCATGTATATGAAAAAGAATGGCACAGATCTGCTATGGAATATGGATTTCACTTCATATTCTTGCCTCCATTGTCCGAAATCTTTTAGAGCAGAGTGTATTAATCAGGGAAAACAGAAGCCTAACTAGATATTTAAACAGAAAGAATTTAACATAAAAAGTGGTAAACAAGTGTTGGAAAACTGAAAAAGCAAAAAGGGGACACTAGGTATCACAGAAGGAGCCATGGTGGCATAACAATTAAGCTCTCGGCTGCTAACTGAAAGGTTGGAGGTTGGAACACACCCAGTGACTCCTCGGGAGAAAGACTTGGTGATCAGCTCCCATAAAGATTACAGCCTAGAGAACCCTCTGGAGCAGTTCTACTCTTTCACACGGGATCACTGTGAGTTGAAAATCAACTCGATGGCACCCAACAACAACTAAGTATCACAAAGATAGTAATTGCAGGAAGCAGTCACACCCTTAGCACTGGGTGAACCAAGGAGAGAGGTTGCGGTTATGAGAACCTAGAAGTTGGGTGGAGAGGTCCCACGGAACTGCACTCAGACCTCTTAGGATGTGCTTGTGCTGCCCAGTTGGTACCGATACCTCTGAGAGGGCAAGGTGAAACTGGTTCTGGGACTGCCAAACAAAGAAGTTGGAGCTTGGGACCAACTGCCTCTGCTAGGGTGAAAGGCCATTGCTGAGGGATGCAGACAGAAACAGCAAGCAAACAGGGAGGAACAAGGTCTTCTCTCTCCTAGGGTCTTTCAGATTCCCTCTAACCAGCTGCCGTACAGTTGATTCCTATTCATGATGATCCTATGTATCGGGATAGAACTGTGTTCCATAGGGTTTTCAATGGCTGATTTTTCAGAAGTAGATCACCAGTCCATTCTTCTGAGGCACCTATGAGTGGACTCAAACCCCCAACCTTTCAGTTAGAAGACCAGCTTGTCAGCTGTCTGTACCACCCAGAGACTCCCTCTAGTACCTCCTTGTGATCATTAACATTGTGTGTCAAGTTGGCTGGACCATGATTCTCAGTGGTTTGGAAGTCGTATAATAATGAGATCATCTCCATGATGGGATCTGATGTGATTAGCCAATCAGTTGAAAGGGAGTTTCCTTGAGGGTGTGGCCTGCATCCGGTATAGGTGGATTTTCTGGCAAGGCTCTCGGGCTTTTGCTTTCTCTGGATCTGGAAGGTGGCTTCTGTTCATCTGACCCCCAGTTCTTGGGACTTGAGCTAGCAGCTTGCCTGCCAATCTTGGGATTTGTCAGTCTCCAAAGCCTGTGAACCAGAGGCCTGTTGTCTGATCGGCAAATCTGGGGTTCACCAGCCCCTGTAGCTACATCAGTCAGAAGCCTCCAGCCTGACCCACAGACTTGGGACTTTCTAGCCTCTACAACTGCATGAGCCGTTTCCTTGATATAAATCTCTCTCTCTATATATATATGTATATGTATAGACTCTTCACTGATTTTGCTTCTCTAGAAAACCCAGGCTAAGACACTCCTATTGGTAGAACCTAACAGGTAGCAGCAGTCAATGAAGGACAATAGCAGAGTCTCAGGCCCTGTATCAACAGAGCACAGCACACCAAAATGGAATTAAAGTCGAGAGATAATAGCTTAATAACAAGCACATGTGATAATAAAAATAATATTGCCTTCCTACTTCATGACAGGATGAGGAGGTTGATAAAGATAATAAAAACACACATAAAGCACAGGTAGGAAACAGACTGTTGAGTGTCAGAACTGATAGGCAAGGAAGTGGGGGCAGCCATTATGTGGCCTTTTGCTGAAGGTTTAGCCTGGCCACTCTAATCATCAGATAGAGCTCTGAGCTCCTTTCTTCAGACTTTCCTTTTATTTCTCTAAAGAAAACGACCTTCTATGGCTAGTCTCTGGAGCTTTTATCAGGTTTAAAGAATATATTCTCTGTCAGCTCACTAACCTCCAGTGTTTACAAAGCCTCACCCACCTCCCCTGGAGAGGAGTGTGATGGAAACCCAAAGGTAACACTTTCGGCATCTTACACTAATATGGTGGAGCTCTATGATTAAATCAAATTTTAGCATTCCCTGAAATTCAGCTATTAAGGAGTCCTATTAATAGCTACTCAGGATTGACTCCAACAGGGAAATGTACTCATAGAGTGTGATTATTTCTTCCTACTTCATATAAACCCTGACACCTTTATTAGTGAAAGGAATTCATTTTACATTAAAATAAGTTAACAGTAAAGAAAACCTCTGTGTGAACACGTAAGACCAAATATACTACATGGGTTTCTGGATGGGAATTCTCCAAACAATGAGAAGGTGGGAGCCGCAATACTCTCCCAGAGCTTTGCACAGTAGGCACAAAAATTAGTCCATGTCCACGGACGACTTTACACTGAGCACATTGCTGCCACTGCACGCACTCTTCCAGTCAACAACCTGTGTAAATCAAGTCATTTTCTGAAGAAATCCTGATGTAAATCCCTTAGCAATGGATGGGTATTCCCCCAGTGTAAAATGTCATCCTGAATCTCTCTTCCTTGAGTTGAATTTTTAATATGATGGCCTTACAGTCAACTGAGCGGTTGCTGTGTATTAAATTCTTTTCATGGATTATTGTTTGTTGTTGCCTTTGAGGCAACTCCAACTAGTGATGACCCCGTGCACAACAAAACATTGCTCAGTCCTGCTCCGTCTTCACAATCTTTGACATGCTCAAGTCCATTATTGTGGCTACCATGTATTCTGAGTGCCTTCCAACCTAGGGGGCTCATCTTGTAGCACTTATTGGGCAATATTCTGTTGTGATCCATATGGTTTTCATTGGTTAATTTTTTGAAAAGATCACCAGGCCTTCCTTCCTAGTTAGTCTGGAAGCTCCTCTGAAGCCTGTCCAATATGGGTGACTGTCATGGTTTGAATTTTGTCCCCCTAAAAATGTGTGTATCAATTTGGCTGGGCCATGATTCCCAGAATTGTGTGGTTGGCCTCCATTTTGTGATTGTAATTTTATGTTAAAGAGGATTAGGGTGGGATTGTAACACCTTCTTTACCCAGGTCACATCCAATGTAAAGGGAGTTTCCCTGGGATGTGGCCTGCACCACCTTTTATCTCTCAAGAGATAAAATGAAACGGAAGCAAGCATAGAATGGGGAACCTCATACCATCAAGAAAGCAGTGCCAGAAGCAGAGTGCAACCCTTGGACCGGGGTCCCTGTGCAGAGAAGCTCTTAGTCCGGGGGAACACTGAAGAGAAGAAGGCCAACAGAGAGAAAAAGCCTTCGCCTAGAGCTGACGCCCTGAATTTGGACTTTTAGCCTACTTTAACTGTGAGGAAATAAACTTCTCTTCGTTAAAACCATCCACTTGTGGTATTTCTGCTATAGCAGCACTAGATAACAAAGATAGTGACCCTTGCTGGTATATGAAATACTGCTGGCATAGCTACCAGCAACATGAAAGCCACGCCAGTATGACAAACTGACAGATGGGTGGCGATTTCATGGATTAGGTCACTTAATTCTCATGACCATAAAAGAAACACTTTTTTTTTTTTTTTCAGATAAGAAAACTTCAGCTAAGAATGATTAAGCAGTGTTGTCAAGGTCACACACGTGGTGAGTAACAGAGCCAGGGTTTGAACCTAGGTAGTACAGTGTGATAGAATTTTGTAAGGCCGAGGACTTCTTCATTGCAAATACGTTTTTTCAACAACATAAATGGTGACTATACACTGGACCTCACCCGATGGAGTACACAGGAAACAAAGTGACTACCCTTGTGGAAAGAGACCATGGAAAAGCTCAATATCATCAGTTAGAACAAGGCTAGGGACCAACTGTTGAACAGACCGTCAATTGCTCATATGCAAGTTCAAAATGAAGCTGAAGAAAATTAGAACAAGTCCACAAGAGCTAAACTACAGCCTTGAGTATAACCTACCTGAATTTAGAGACCATCTCAAGAACAGATTTGACGCATTGAACACTAATGACCGAAGACCAGATGAGTTGTGGAATGACATTAAGGACATCATACATGAAGAAAGAAAAAGGTCATTAAAAAAACAAGAAAGAAAGAAAAGACCAAAATGGATGTCACGAGACTCTGAAACTTGCTCTTGAACATACAGTAGCTAAAGAAAAAGGAAGAAATGATGAAGCAAAACAGCTGAACAGAAGATTTCAAAGGGCAGCTTGAGAGGACAAAGTAAAGTATTATGATGAAATGCGCAAAGGCCTGGAGTTAGAAAACCACAACGGGAGAACAGGCTCAGCACTTCTCAAGCTGAAAGAAATGAGAAAAACTTCAAGCATTGAGTTGCAATATTGAAGGACTGTATGGGGAAAATACTGAAAGATGCAGAAAGCGTCAAAAGAAGATGGAAGGAATACACAGAGTCACTGTACCGAAAAGAATTGGTCAACATTCAACCATTTCAGGAGGTAGCATATGACCAAGAACCTATGATACTGAAGGAAGAAGTCCAAGTTGCACTGAAGGCGTTGGTGAAAAACAAGGCTCCAGGAATTGACGGAATAACAATTGAGATGTTTCAACAAATGGCTACGGTGCTGGAGCTGCTCACTCGTCTGTCAAAAAATTTGGAAAACAGCTACATGGCCAACCGACTGGAAGAGATTGATATATGTGCCCATTCCAAAGAAAAGTAATCCAACAGAATGCAGAAATTATTGAACAATATTATTAATATCACACACAAGTAAAAATTTTCTGAAGATAATTCAAAAGTGGTTGCAGCAGTACATTGACAGGAATCAGCCAGAAGAAGACATGGAACAAGGAATATCATTGCTGATGTCAGATCTTGGCTGAAAGCAGAGAATACCAGAAGGATGTTTACCTGTGTTTTATTGACCACGCAAAGGCATTAGACTGTGTGGATCATGACAAATTATGGATAACACTGTGAAGAGTGAGAATTCCAGAACACTAATTGTGCTCATGAGAAACCTGTACATAGACCAAGAGGCAGTCGTTTGAACAGAACAAGGGAATACTTCATGGTTTAAAGTCAGGAAAGGTGTGCTTCAAGATTGTTTCCTTTCACTATACTTATTCAATATGTATGTTGAGCAAATAATTTGAGAAACTGAACTATATGAACACAGCAACAAGATCGGAGGAAGACTCATTAACAACTTGCAATATGCAGCTGACAGAACTTTGCTTGCAGAAAGTGAAGACTACTTGAAGCACTTACTGATGAAGATCAGAGACCACAGTGTTCAGCTGGATTATACCTCAAAGTAAAGAAAACAAAAATCCTCACAACTGGACCAATAGGCAACATCATGATAAGGGGAGAAAAGTCTGAAGTTGTCAAGGATTTCATTTTACTTGGATCCACAATCAGTGCCCATGAGAGCAGTTTTCAGGAAATTAAACTATGTGTTGCATTGGGCAAATCTGCTTCAAAAGACCTCTTTAAAGATGTCACTTTAAGGACTAAGGTGCGCCTGACTCAAGCCATAATATTTTCAGTCGCCTTATATGCATGTTCAAACAGGACAATGAATGAGGAAGACCGAAGAAGAATGGATGCCTTTAAATTATGGTGTTGGTGAAGCATATGGAATATATCATGGACTGCCAGAAGAACGAACAGATCTGTCTTGGAAAACAGTACAGCCAGAACGCTTCTTAGAAGCAAGGATGGCAAGAGTTCATCTCACGTACTCTGAGTGTGGTATCAGTAGGGTGCAGTCCCTGGAGAAGGGCATCAGGCTTGGTGCAGTAGAGGGTCATCAAAAAAGAGGAAGACCCTCAACAAGATGGATTGACACAGTGGCTGCAACAATGGACTCAAGCATAACCATGATTGTGAGGATGGCACAGGACCGGGCAGTGTTTCATTCTGCTGTACATAAGGTTGCTATGAGTCAGAACTGACTCGATGGCACCTAACAACAACAGCACTACAGCATGAGAGCACACAGTCTTAGGCACTCTACCACACTGCCTTGTGGAGTTTTCATTGTTAGTAAGGAGACTGTTACACTAAAGAACAACAATTTTACTGGCAAAATTTGCCAGTTACTTCTAGAGGAATGTCCAATGTGTTCAAATTTCAGAACACACTGATCTTTCCATGGTTATTCTTATACCTAAGGGAAGGAAGAAGAAATGGAACCATTGAGCCCCTCCTATGCAGGCAAGTCTGTGTTAGGCATTTTTACATATCCTATAAGTTAGATATTATTAGCCTCATTTTTCAGATGAGAAACTTGAGACTCAGAGATGTTCAGTAACTTGACAAATCACTGAGCAGAAATGATTTTGAGTCTATAAACCTCTAATGTTCGTGTTCTAGCCATTATTAACACTTTGAGTTTCTTTGGAGAATTATTTAAACCTTTTACAATGCTAATATTTCAGGTAATTAAGGTCTTAGGTAATAATCAAGAGAGGAATTCTTTGCTCCTACTTAGCTTTCAATTTGTTTGTTTGTTATTCATGGTATGAGCCATAACTACTATCTGTAACTATAGCTACAGCCCCATCTCTCCTCCTTGATGTGTTTATTGTAATTGGAATCCACAGAGGTCATTCTTTTGCTGTACCTATTAACCAAAGTTTCATTTACAACATTGCTCTATTAGAATTGTGGAGATTATTAACTTGGATTTTCAAATCAGATTTCCACAACTCTGCTCAAGGCGATCTTATTTTCCCAGTGGAACAATCATGTGTTTTCCGTGAGTGGTCATAAATATTGAATAGTTAGTTCTTGTCTAATTTAAAAGAATAAAGGATGGAGCATCCTTCAAATTTTATTCTGATCTAATTTTGGTTGAGCAAGCTGTTTGCAAAGGTTACATCTGAAAACTGTTATAAAGAGCACTAAGGAAGTATTTACAGGGTTGGCTCTGTATGTGTGTGTGTTTCCACATTTGCATAGGAAGTGACAAAGAACCAGGCCATTAAAGCAACAAGAAAGAACAAAATGCCCAGCTCTTACTTCACAGTACAATACAGTGATCATTGATATTCCTACCAATCACCTGAAGCTCTGCGAGCTTCTGAGGGTTTCTGAATTTCCCAAGAAGGAATAAATCTCTCTCCACTTGGTTTTATGGTCTGTTATGTTTTCTTATGGTCAGAGACTCTGTCAAAGATTATACAAGATTTTACAGATTTAGTAATATTATTAATAAGAATATTTTAAAACCTAGAAGACCCCATCCTACCACTTTCTTAAATTAAATGAATTTTTATTAAACCAGGGGTGATATAGTGCTAACTTATTTTTTCACAATCTAACTTACATGTTTTTCCCTTACCACCATGGGGTAAAACGCATTGCAGTCGAGTCGATTCCGACTCATAGCCACTGTACATTGCCATAAGGTAGGTGTCATTAATGTCAATTTAAATTTTTCTCCATTTAGCTTTTTTTTTTTTACCCATTCCACTGCTACCTAAGCCCAAACACTTTTCTGTGTGTGTGTGTGTGTGTGTGTGTGTGTGTGTGAGTGTTAATTCTATAATAGGCTTCTGTTAGAACATGGAGTTACTTTGTGGGAATTAGAAAAAGGAGGCCTCTCTGGGTGGACAAATTAGAAAAAGCCACTTCCTCCTCCACTTCTTCTCTCAATTGGCCTCCTTTGTACGAAATCTGTGCAACTGTATGCACTTGTAAAATGTTTATAAGCACTTAAAACTCTTTCTCGAATTTGGTAAATAACATCATAATGATCTCCTTCCTTCAGCTTTTTGCCATTCCAATATACTTCATAGGTGCTTCATGATCCTTTATCTTCAAATAACTTTTGCCATCTCGTTTCTTTAGGCAATGCCTTCAGTGGTTCCTTATCACTGACAGAATAAAGTACCAGCGCTAGCCTGATATTCAGAACCCTCGAGTCTGGCTTAGTGACCTCCTTTTGCAGTCTTAACTCTGACTCCCCCTTAGTGTGGACCCTTCAGCCCTGTCAGACTGGTTTAGTTAGCATTTTCCAAACATGTCTTGTCATTCCTACCCCTAAGATGTCATTTATCTCATCTGCAACCCTCTGCTCCATTTTCTGTGCCTAGGATTCTTAGGCAGTGCCATAGTATTCTGGCACCATATTTTTATCAATGTGTAAAATTAATTTTTGGTTCAACTGGGTATACCTATGATATTGACAATATGAAAGACTTTGTTGAAGCATAGTACATCCCTAAGTCAACATCAAGAAAAGAAGATAGATATAGTGGAACATTCAAGAACTTTGCCTCATTTGACTATGATCAAGATAGTAAATGCCTATTCTCTGGGAGCAATACCATGCTTAGGGATGAGCGGGAAATACGGTGATAACTGTGGAGGGTTTTTTCCATTTTCTGAAACTTGCTTTAAATAAGAAATGGTGTTTACTCTTTAAGCCCTTTAAGTGTGTTGGTGAAAAATTCCAGTATTAGAAAGGTAACCATGAACACAAAAGAGATTCACTACTTCTAATCTGTCTAAGGAGCCCGGGTAGTGCAAGTGGTTTGCAATCGGCTGCTAACCTAAGGATTGGTGGTTCCAACCCACCTAGCAGCTTCTCAGAAGAAAGTCCTGGTGAACTGCTTCTGTAGAGATTACAGCCAAGAAAACCGTATGGAGCAATTCTACTCTATAATCATGGGGCCACCATGAGTCAAGGGCCAATTTGACAGCAGCGAACAACAAATCTAAAACCTTTGCTTCTTTAAAGGACTAGATGAAAGCTTGACTTGATTTGCTTTGCCCATGACAATGTCCCCTCCCTCCGCTAACGTCTTAGGGTTCTCTACAGAACAATGATATAGAGAGATCAATAGATAAATAGATACATAGATAGATAAAGAGAGAGAGAGATTATTTTACCTCAAGGAACTGGCTTACACGATTGTGAGGGGCTGGCAAGTCTCAAATCCATAGGTCAGGTGACAGACTGGAGACTTCTGAAGGCTTTTGTCCCCAGATCCATAGGTCAGGTGATGAGAAGAGTGAAGAGTATGAGTATTCTGGGACATGTCTAGTTATAGTCTAGAGGCAGAACACACCCTAGGGAAAACCTTTTTGCCCACAAGGTCATCAACTGGTTGATCGAGGCCCACCCACATTATGGAAAGTAATCTGCTTTACTTTAGGCCAACTGATTTAATGACATGTAACTAGACTAATGTTTGACCAAACAACTGGTTACCATAGCCTAATTATAAAATTAACCATGTAACTCATAAAATAAGCCATTATACCTAAGCAGCAATAGCACGGATCCTCTGTATTACTCTGGAGCAGACGATGTCAGTGCTCTACTGACATCCCTCGACCTAGCCTAGAAGCCACCAGCGGATAGCACCTTAGGCACAGATGGCTACACACTCATGGCCTCCCTCATCTCTCTGTCTGAAGATGTTCTCTCATTTGGGAGCATCTCTGGCCCATGTACATAGGGTAGGTTGGAAGTGTTGGGGAATTACTATCTCAGGAGTTACTCTCAACGAGTGGGTGATAGGAGTTGATAACTACCACACTTCTTTATCCCTCAGGGGATCATCTTCAGGTGTGTTTCACACAGTCCCTCAGAGAGTCTCCAGCAGGACTGAGCCCCAGTTACTCACGGTGCTGACTTGCTCAGTAACACATGCTTATTGGCTTTTTGCCCTTCCTTGCCTTCCTATCTTACCTACAATGCTTCCTGGAAGCATATTCTAAATCAGCTATTTGCACTCAGATTCTGTCTCTAATACTGCCGTTAACAAATCTCTTATGTCTCATTGCCTTCTTTCTTTCCTTCGTACGTATTTTGTCTCCAGTGAGACTGTAGCTTCTTAACTCCACAACAGTCACACACATTATATAGCAACAGGGACATCCTTGCTGATTAAGAAATACATTGACCAAAACAATACTATGGGATTAAGAAAGTCCTGGTGGACTTTTCTGGGAATTAATTACTATGGAATTTGAGTAGAGGTGAAGTTTTATTTCTGAAGGACAGAATTTCTTCTTGTACTACTTTCTAAGAAATAGAAATACCAAATGATTTGATAGATTCTTTTTTTCATCCCTGTTTGGGATCTCCAGCTTGTTATCCATATCATTTTGATTAAAGTACTGTTGTTAGCTCTCTAGATGTTTATGCATTTCATCCTGCCTCCTGTCTCAGGCAGAATTTGACAGTGGTAATTAATAGGACTAGTGCATGTTGGGGGGACTCCAGTTATCCTCAGTTCTGCAGACGCTCTACTGGAGAGCCCTTGGCCAGGGAGCCAGCACATCCCTTCCCCTAGAACAGCATTATGCTCATTACCCCACCACAGTTTCCTGACAGCATCTAGAAAATCTGATTAGAAGCTCATCCAAGGCAGGTAGTTTTCCACTGCATTTCCAGTCCATCTCTCTTGTGATGGCAGAGATTTTGACTGGGAGAGGAGTGGGGAGGGCATGTTGCTCAATTTTTTTTATTTTTGGGTGCAGAAGAGCACAGTATAGAGGAAAATGAAAGGCTACAATGGACCCATTCTCAGTGTATTCTATTATGACTGTTAGATCTTTGGGATGATTCTAAAATTAACATTTACTTAATCTTCCTTTCATGAACCCTGGTAAGAGGGTGAAATGCGTAAGATTTCACTGTTTCTCCGTGGGAGAGGCAATGCTGATCAGGCCCCATCAGCTTCCCCAAGGCAGTCTAAATGGTGAATGTTTGTTTCAGATCTGGCATTTTAGTTTTTCTCGTGTACATTACATTGTCATGTGGTCATCCTACCATTTTTAGTGTGCTAATTGTTCAGAGCTGTCAAATATGAAATTGTGCATAGAACATTTCTGAGCTGGATGGAAACTCTTCCGTCATCCCCTCCCTTCCCTTCGCCTCTCCTTATTTTTTCTTTAGCCTTTTTTATTTAGGGTCAATTTGCCTTGCAGGAAGGTGGATGTCTTACTCATAGGAGTAAAACTTGAACTGTTTCTCTTTTATATTTTTTATGAGATCCTTTCAAGTATCCAGCACACTGGTACCTAGCACATAGTAAGATCTTAGTAAATACCTGTTGAAGAAATGAATCACATGGGAATTGGATCCTGACAGCCAAATGCGAAGATAAAAGCGGTTGCTGACAAGTTTATTAGGACTCATGGCAACCCCAAGTGTTGCAGAGTAGAACTGTGATCCATAGGGGTTTTATGGCTGTGACCTTTTGGAAGCAGATTGCCAGGGCTTTCTTCTGAGGCACCTCTGGGTGGATTTGAACCACTAACCTTTCCGTTAGTAGTCAAGCACTTAACCATTTGCACTCCCCAGGGAGAACTGGGCCTTCCACGTCCACTTAGCTTTCAAAAACTATAATACTACAATTGCGTTTACCAGCAAAGATTGAAATGATTACATTTAAATTACATAAACACTTGCCTGAGTTTATGATCACACGTGAAGAACCTAGAGCAACTGTTTGCTTTCAGATATGCTCTAAGGAAAAAAAGTTAGTGCAGTGACACTAACATACGATTACAAGTCAGGAAAGCTGGGTTCTGGTCCTGGTTCTGTCACTAAAAATCTATGATTGCTTATGCTTTAAGGACCTTGTTTTCCTCATTTATAAAATGAAGAGGTTAGTGTCAACAATCTGTAATGTCTTCCATCAAATAATCAATGAATTTATGATCTTCCTTAAAGAACAAGAAGAGACAGGCTTTTAAAATTTCTCTTCATGAAAACAGTTCAGTCTACTGTAAACAAAAGGGAAGTTACTAACTGACTGTTGCCAACCTAGTTCTGAGTTGTCTTTCCACTTGACATATGGGTCTTTCTATTCACCTGCATTAAAAGAAGGTGGTTTCTAGCCTTGCACTGTTTGCTAATTGTATTGAAAAGCTGGAAAGGAGTAAAGAGTAGAAATCCTGTTTCCTGAAACATTTCTTAAGGAGAAGGAGAAAATTAAACTTGTTCTGATGTTTTGTTTTCAGGAAAACATTTACTTAATCCCTTCATTACACACTCTGCTTACTCTTATTATTTTTCAGCTCCATAGTTCGCTTTGGATACTCAAATGGAGTTTCCATATGGTTGTCTTCTGCAAGGTATGATGCTTCTTTCCATAATAAATCTTTACTCTCTTCGCCTCCCACACACAATATGTTTCCTATGTACTTGGCCTTTACATTTTTTTCTCTTAAGTTTAAATATAATAGCTGATGGCTTTAATTTGTCTTTTAGCTAATACCTGATATTTGCGAAGGGTGCTTTATTTCTATACCCAAGTCGTGTCATTTTCTCAGTAGAACTCGGCCTCTGGGGGTTGACAGAGTATAATTCTGTCAATGTTTTATCGATGCCAGTTATAAAGCAACCACAATTTTCCTGAATTTTTATTTGATTAAGACTCCGCATATTCATTGGTCCAACACCTTGGAGAAGGGAGAGGCAACTGTTGCTGCTGCTCCAAGCAAGAAAATGAGCCCATTTTCTTCCATCAACTAATGCTGCCCAAAGCTCTGACGTCAACATATTCTGTCTTTTCTTGAAGGATTACGGGAAAGGGTTTGCTGAATATGGTGGCTTACATTTATTACGGTCATCTAAAGAGCACCCACCACTGAAATGAAAAGTAGGAAAATAGAGCTAAGGGTAATTGGCCTCACATTATGAGTTACTTTCTGAGCAAGATTTACACCCTCAGACCCTGATTTTCAAACTTATCAACTATTACACATACTCATAATCCACCACCATTACAATCTCCACCCTTCTCACCAGAACCAGAACGTCTCCCATTTTCAATACAACAATCATCACTGATGATCATACCATCATTACCAGCCCCTCATCATCTTAATTAAAATGTAATTAAAATTAAATCTTGACAATTACCTTAATTAATTTTTTAATTAAGAGAATCATGACCAAAGTTTTATAATGACATGTTTAAAATAATATCTTCTAAGTGCTTACTATGTGTTCATAGTGCTTTATATGTATTAACTCATTTAATCCTCACAACAATTTATGATGTAAGTAATATTGTTAACTGCATTTTAAAGATGTAGAAATTGATGCTTAGTGGAGGTAAGTAGCCTACCTAAAGCCACACAGCTAGTAAGTGGCAGAGCCTGGACCCTAACCCAGGCTTAGAATTTTTAACCATTATGCTAGAGTAAACAAAGCCTTGTTCACTGGGAATACTAGAGTTTCAAGTTTGAATGAGTTTGTCACACACAAACACACAAAAGCACGACTTTGGACAATAGCTAATAAACCTGTCAGACTTATTTCCCTCTGAATTTGTCAAGTTAGGGTAGACTGTGTTTCAAGAACAAATTAACTCAGAAATACCAGTGACTAAACATTACAAAGATTTGTTTCTTGCTACATAAAATTCACTGCAGTTTTCTCAGGGGGTTGCTGATGCCAGGGGAGAGAGAGTATGGAAAACTCACCTACTTTTAATTACCTCAAATGGGCAGTGGCATACCTCACTTCTGTTCACACTCATTGGCCAAAAAGACTTATTTTATGAAATAATGCACACTTCTAACTCCCCCCCCCCCCACCCCCGGCCCAGGTATTTTCCTAAGCCCTGCTATGGCAATTATTTTTTACATGTTGCTGTAAAAAATTAGCATAGCGCACTTACAAAAATTATCTTGGGAGGGGGAGATCATAGTTAGCAAACAAACGTAAAAGGTGTGCATAATTTGCATAAAAATACTGTATACTCTGGGTCGCCACTTAACCGTAGGAAGCTGGAAGTATTGGGAAAGCACTGGAGTATTTAAGAGCACTACCATCTCTGTTGTAGTGGTGGAAGATATAACCAATTTAAGTAGGGTTTAGAGACAGTCATAAATTAAGATATCCATAATTGGTATGTCAAG
Organism: Dugong dugon; assembly: GCA_030035585.1. NCBI lineage: Eukaryota > Metazoa > Chordata > Mammalia > Sirenia > Dugongidae > Dugong > Dugong dugon. The sequence goes on from CM057463.1 coordinate 52,550,945, forward strand.
GAACCCTGGACAATCCTTTCTTAGGAATCTAAGTGTCTTGTTGACACATGACAATCCTTTCATCTGAAAAAACTATGGATTTGACAAACTCATGGGATAGCATCATACCCCAAGGCTTGGGCTATTGCATTCTTAAGAGATAATTTATATAATTAATAATAAGGGAGATGAAAGAAGACGTGAGTTCTTCTTCAAAGTCTTTATATCTTGTTCCACATCATGAGGAATTCTGCACATTTGTTGCTCTTCAATATTTTTGTTAGAGAATAGAAGTCCATCTATCAGGGCTCCACGTGAAAAAATAAGAACTATAACTGGATCTCATCATCGTCATTTATTTTTGGCATATAAAAGAAGGAGGCATGTAATCTAGCCATCTGGGAAAAAGAAACCAGGTTGTGTCAATACAACTTGCTGAAGGACAAACCTCTTATTGCCAACATTCCTGATATGGTGGAGTGGTCTTCACTACCCAGACTTTGGCTATGATTCAAGGAAAGAAGTTTAACCAGCAGAGGACTGAAAAACTAGAATTGGTGAAATTTGATTACTACTTAATATTATTTTGATGAGAAAAAAAACTGTGTTGTAAAGCTCTCTAACTAACATCTGTCCCCTAGCGTTCTGAGTCTTTCATTTACTGTCTTAAACTGTTGTTGTTGTTAGTTGCCATCAAGTTGGCTCCAACTAATGGCGGTCCCAGGTATGGAAATGAAATGTTGTCTGGTCCCATGCCATCGTCACATTTGTTAGCATGCTGAAGTTCGTTGTTATGGCCGCTGTGTATTTTGAGTGCCTTCCAACATAGGGAGCTCATCTTCCAGCACTATATTGAGCAATATTTTGTTGTGACCTATTGGGCTAATTTTTAGAAGTAGATCATTAGACTTTTCTTCCTAGTCCATCTTAGTCTGGAAGCTCTGCTGAAACATGTCCACCATGGGTGGTTCTTTTTGGTATTTGAAATACCGGTGGCATAACTTCCAGCATTATAATAGTGCAAGATACCACAGTATGACAAACTGACAGAGAGATGGTGGGTCTTAAACTAAGACCTGGCAAAAAGAAAGGAGTTGATTCTAATATTCAGATAAATGAAGCGTACTAGAGATTCTCAAGTTATATGCTAGTCTTTGTGGAAGCCAGAACAACTGTGCTTACACACTGGCCATCTCAGGGTCAGGCAGCCTGGATTACTGATCTGGCCCTCTGAGACATCTCCCGTGTTCATTTTATACCTTACACCTTGGTTATAAGTGCTGTGCTAAATGAAGAAGGCATGTGCCTCCTAGCTTTACACCAGGACCGGAGCCACATCTCTTGGTTCAAACTCAACAATGTTAAACACTTGTATCTCTTTAAAACAGAGATAGCATGGTCTAAGACTAAATGTGCCCTGAGTATCTCCCCAAAAGAAAGAGCCATAGTTCCTTTGATGGTGGGATTCCTGCTCCAGTTGCCACTTCCTGAAAGCTGTTTCCTAGAGATGGATAATTTCCTCATTATCCCTATTCCTTGTGATCTTCATCAGCACAATGATCATTTTGTTTGTCATCTGGCTAGACCACAGAACTACTTCCGTACAGTGAAAACATCTCAAAGTGCAAATTATTTTCAGTAAGAGAAGTTACATATGCCCAATCATGTACTTAAACTAGCTTGCTGTCTCTATCTTCAGGCTGTTCTCTCTAGCTATCACACTTTACGTTGCCTTTTCCAGTTACTCTGTAATAGCTTTATTTTCCCTTTCACCAGCAATCTGTTCTCTCAGAATTGCACAAAGGGATCTCCAGTCCTTTGTCTTGTTTATTCCTGGCCCATTATGTCAGGTCTATTATTAAGAAAAATGCTCTGACTATGCCAAACTCTTCCCTTTGCAACACGCATACCTACGTATGTTTATATATTTATATACAACATAATTGCTAAAGTACAGACATGTTTCACCAGTCTCTGTCATAAGTCAGTCTTAGGTTGTGTCTGTACACATGGTAGAGCCACTCGAAAGCTTTGAACACTGTAAATGTAAGAGGAGCCAGGAAGAACAAAAACTGACTGAAGCTACGTACCTGGGAGGGAAGAGCTGCCTATAAATGGGAAAAGTGAGTAAATATTATTATCTAGAGATGAGGGGCCTAAGCTTGAAAGTAAAGCCTCGGGAACCCAATTAGATGAAGAAAACGTCCTTCCTCAATGTGCAAGGAAGCCAACAGAGAAAGAACTCATTTTCAGAGTTTAGGAGTATGGGAAGAAATGGTGAAGAAAATATGGGATATCCAAGGAGGGCTAAGCTAAGAATGGAACCCTGGTGGTGCAGTGGTTAAGAACTCAGCTGCTAGCCAAAATTTTAGCAATTTGAATCCACCAGCTGCTCCTTGGAAACCCTGTGGGGCAGTTCTACTATAGGACAATGGATTTGGTTTTTGAAGCTAAGAATAAAAACCATCTTAATTAAGAATGACACATAAAGTAATATACTAGTAAAGACAAAAAAAACCCCAAAAACCCCAAAAAACCCAAACCCATTGCCGTTGAGTAGATTCCAACTTATAGAGACCCTATAGGAAAGAGTAGAACTGCCCCATAGGGTTTCCAAGGAGCGGCTGGTGTATTCCAACTGCTGGCTTTTTGGTTAGCAGCCGAGCTCTTAAACACTGCACCACCAGGGCTCCATCCTAGTAAAGACCTGAATTAAAAGTTTAGTTGTGTCAAGCTAGTGTAAGTAATATGACTGGATAATAAGCCTGGAAAAAAAAAAAAAAAAACCCATCAGGGTTTCCGGATACTCAATAGTCATTTTATTTTTCCTTTCTCAAGTTAGTTAAGATTTTAATTCTGTGACCCTGTTTTGTTATTCTGAAGTTGCCTACTTTGAGATTCAAGGATGAAATCAAAACAAAGGCTTTCATTATGAACTCTGAAGCGAGTATGAGGGGGAAGCATCGACCTTGTCTCTCACATGTAACTAGGGCTGACCGTGCACAGGCAGAGCCGCTGTCCTGTGGGCACTTAGCTCTGTCAACCAGTCACTCTATTCCGAGATTGAGGCCACAGGCATTCCTGGGTCTCAGCCAGTTGCAAAGCCAAGTAGTTAAATAGTAGCTAATCTGTTTGCAAGAAAATCCTGGTTTCTCTAGTGACTGTTTTGTGCTGTGTATGTGGGTACATCATTTGTTGTTGTTAGCTGGCGTTAAATTGGCCCCAGACTCATGGCAAACCCATGCACAATGGAACTTAAAGCTGCCTCGTCCTGCGCCATGCCCATGATCATTTGTGAATTGAACCATTGTTATCCACATGGTTTTCACTGGCTGATTTTTGGAAGTAGATAGCTAGGCTTTTCTTCCAGTCCATCTTAGTCTGGAAGCCCCATTGAAACCTGATCAACATCACAGCAACATGTAATTTCTACTGACAGATGGTGAGGGCTGTCCCTGAGGTGCTTTGGCCGGGAATCGAACCTGGGTCTCCCACATAGAAGGTGAGAATTCTACCACTGAATCACCAATACCTCATAATTAGTATCATATATGGTTATTTTATTATCATCACTACTGTTTTTATGGTGGACCTTTTCCACTGGATCTGGTTTTGTATTCCTGTTGGTTTCAGGGATAGCTCTAAGGATCAAAAATTACTCTGATAAAAAAGAAATTTCTCCCTTTTCCTTTGTCATTTCAATTCCCTAAAACTAGGATCTCTTAGTTTATTAGCTAGGGATTTTTTTTTTTTAATGCAACAGGAAGATAAGTTAACTGAGTCAGTCATATTTTCCCATAAATGGTAGCATGAGCTGTCCTGTGATATATTTTTAGATACTGGATTAGTCTTAGAATGTGAGTTCTGCACTGTGGGAAAGAATTACATGACCCCACTAAGATTTGAACTCTGCTTTCAGTCACCATGGTTACCATCTGATAATCCTAACTTGCATACTTGGAATCTGAAGGAATATATCAAAACAACATCCTCCATAGAAGACAAGGGTCAAAATATAAAACATGTTGCCTCTATATGAAGAAATATGAGCCATATATGGGCTGTAGAGCAAAAATGCCTGCAGAACAAGGAACAAAATATGTTTTGCTAAAAAATGGAAAATTTGAATTGGTCTTTACAAGTTATTATTTAAGGAATGTAGGCTTCTGTACTGTTTAGCAAAAGTAAAAATATGACGATAAATGCATCAGTCCAAATGTTTCCTGGAGCAGGTCATACGTGGCACATTTTATCTGTATTTCATTGATTTTTTTAAAATCTTCTGGAGTCTTGTTACTTGAATGACTGTCTGTACTGGCACCCTATTTTCTTAACATTCTTTATTAAAAAATCAACCTTAAAATTGAATGAAAGAAGCTTTATTAAAAGCTATAAACTTGGTGGTACCGTATACTAATTCTACAACATATGAAGCATGGTCAACATTTCATTAGTGTTCATCCAATCCCTGCCTTTGGAGAGCATGAGTCTATGACCTCAGTGGCTTCGGATTTAAAGCAGGCAAAATTCTTATTCTCTCAACACTACTTTTAAGTGATTAAATTCAAGGAAAACAAAACAAAACAAAAAAAGTTTTAATAAAAAAACCGATATACATACACACACAAAAACCAAATAGTTACTTATAAAGAATCAGTCAAATTTATACCCATTCAATATCAGGCATCATCTAACATTCTTATTTTACAGAGTGGAGCTTACCTTTAGTGGTGATCATAACAAAGTTGCATATTTGAATATGTTTCACAAGTTAGATTCTTTTTTGAATCTAGTGAGTAGGCAAGAAGAGACGTTGAGAGTATAATTTTAAGTTTTTTTGTTTTGAGAAAGAGAAACTTTAAATTTTCCTATTTTTCAAGGATTATGAAAGCCCTAGTTGGCAAACAAGTTGAGAAGTCTGGCCCCATTCTCCATGGTTTTTTTGCCTGTGATACTGACATGCATTTATACATGAGAAGTAGGTGAGTGTATGGACCAAATTTAGATAAATAAGGGCCTTGATTTCTCTTGTAGGGAGGAGTTCAGTCCTAGAACACACGATGGTGGCTGAAGCCAGGATTTCCTTTCACTGGGTTCTGTGGCTGTCATTCAGGAGTCAGTGATGCTGGACAGTTCCCTGCCAAAGAGGCAATGAGTGGCTATGAGCAGGGATCAGGTCTAGGATTTGGCAGACAGAATTAAAAAAAAAAAAAAAAAAGGTAATATTATTGTGGCCTTGGACAATATTTTTTAAATTAATCATATATTTCAAGTGGAAATTATATTTTTCTAACCCTGATCTGTTTTTGAAATCTTTATCAATAATAGAAAGGAATTTTGGAGGTAGGAAATTTGGAAACATTCCACTAATATATGGAGTGGTCAGTAAATGAGATTTCTTAATCCATGCTTCCACTGCCATACTGTGCAAGGCACTCAGCGTACCTTCACTTCTGGTCTTCTCCTGGATCTGTGATTCTACCACCATTTCTTTGGGTTAGTTACTCTAGAAACAGTGTGCATGTGTGTCTAGGAATCTGAATTTTAAAAAAGCACACCAGGTAATTCCAATGTAGGGAGTAACCAAAAAACAGTGACATATAAAGAAAGTTTTTACCTGGTGATGCAATGGTTAAGTGCTTGGCTGCTAAGTGAAAGGTTGGTGGTTCAAACCCACTGTCACTCTGCAGGAGGAAAGACCTGGAGATCTGCTCCCGTAAAGATTACAGCCTAGGAAACCTTATGGAGAAGTTCAGTTCTGTCCTATAGGGTCACTATGAGTCAGAATTGACTTGAAGACATGCAACAACAACTCTATCACAGGTATTGTTCCAGTTACTCTTGCTGTGTGACACTACCTCAAAACTTACAGGCATAGAACAGTCATTTTATTGTGCTAACAGATTCTGTGGTTTAGAAATTCAGATAAGGCACAGCAGGGACAATTTTCTTGGTTCCATGATGTCTGAAACTTCAGCTACCAAGACCTGAAGGCTGAAGGTGACTCATCTATGGTCTGGAATCATCTGTGGGTTTCTTCATCATTCACATGCCTGGTGGTTGATGAAGGCTGTTGACAAAGATCCCAGCTGGGAAGTAAGTTGGCTGGAACACCTCTGTGGGGTCTCTCCATGTGTCTCTCCACATCATCTAGCTTGGGCTTCCTTCCAGAGTGGCAACTGGATTCCAAGAGTGAGCATCTCAAGAAAGGAAGGTGGAAGTGTGTGTTATTTTTATGACCTAGCTTGCAAGTGGCATAATGTGACTTCTATCATATTCCATTGGTTGAGACAGTTACAAAGAATTGCCCAGGTTAATGAACTGTCAAGGTCAGATAATAACAGCATGTGGGATGGGAGTATTGCTGTGGTCGTCTTTGGAAAACAAAATATTCCATAAAGACCAATAATTCCATTGAAAAGTGTTAAAAAATTAGTAAGTGGGCTGGAAATCCAACACAGTTAAAAACGTAAAACATTTTTCTTGACCTAAATGAGTTAAAAATCTCTTCACCCAGATGAATTACATTCTATGGTACTAAGAAAGCTTGCAAATCATATTACCGAGACTTTACTAATCTTAAAGAAATATGAAAAATAAGAGACATTGGTATACTGGGAACTTGGTGTATATCATTCTGTCCAAAGAAGGAAAAAGATGCATTCTATAAATGGCAGGCCAGATAAGATTCTAGAATCTAGTAAATTAAAGGTTAGGTTTTCAAAATGCAGGCCAGGGATGACATACCAGGGTCCCACCAATTTCTTACCTCATATAACCATGACAGGCATTACTAAATAATCACATCACAACATTCTTGACTGTTACGTCTAGACAGGACCTAGAATAATCACCAAAACTGCTCTGGGCAGCCACTACCAGTTAATTGTTGCTGGCACATGAGTTAAACCTGCTCCTTATTTAGAAAGAAAGAGTGGTGTTTTCTAGCTCCCAACATCATTTGAATAAAAATAAATCAAGTCAAACTAACTTTATTTCCTTTCTTTGTGACAGAGAAGATATTGTAATACACATGTTGCTAGTGGCCTGTGCCATGAATCTGACACAAGCTCTCCATTATACTATTGTAGGAAAAAAGGGAATCACACCTTGAATGTAACAATTAAAAGGACTAGTTACCAGCATGACAACCTCTCACAAACTTCAACTTGGTTGGAACATTCTGGTTTGTTCAATAGTTTGTAAAATCAAAGACTTGAAGACATAAAGGCATAACAATCACATTTATGGATGACAAAGTTGGAGGAGAGCAAAAATAAGTTGCATGAAAGTATAAAAATTCAAAATGATCTTTAAGTGTTGTATCCAACTAGATGAAATTCTAAGCTGTGCACCTGTAAAAAGTTAAATTGGCAAATGTTGTGTAATATATATTTTTACAAAAAAAAAAAAAAACAGCTGCTGAGGCTGCTTATGTACAACAAACACCTCGTGGGCTGTGGTTTCTTGGTTTGGAGGTTTAGGGTCATGGTTTCATGGGACATCCCAGGTAATTGGCCTAATATCATGCTTAGTGCTTCTGTTCTACCTCTGGGGTCTTAAAACCTTGCAAGCAGCCATCCAAGGTACAACAATTGGTCTCTATTCACCTGGAGCAACAAGGGAAGAAGAAGCGTCAGGAACAGGAAGAGGAAGTGAAATGTGTGGCTAATTGCCTCTCTGAACAACTGCCTTCTTTGCCATGAGACCAGAAGAACTAGATGGTGCCTGGCTACCATAACTGAACATTTTGATCAAAGATTCTAAAGAAGAATCCTGCTCATAAGGGGTAAAAATACGGAACAGAATTTCAAATTCTGACTTCCGAGAGCCATAGAGACTGGGTGAACCAGAAAACTATGGCCCTGAGATAATCTTTAAACCTTAAACCAGAAATATTCCCTGAAGTCTTCTTCAAACCAAACAATAGTTTAGCTTAATTAGTAAAGAATGTCTGCCTTGAGCATTATTCTCTTTTAAAAAAACTATCTATATGGGATCAAATTGACAATAGTAACTTAAAAAGTTAGATAGGAAGCTTAGGGGACATGAGTTTATGTTAATGGGGGAGGGACAATTCAGAAAATTGGAGTGAGAATGGATACACAACTTGAAGAATGTAATCAAAGCCACTGAAGTGTGCATGTAGAAATTGTTGAATTGGTATACGCTTCAATGTGTATATTTTCAACGACAACAAAATAAAACATTATTAAAAAACAAACAAAAAGATGAAATTCAACAGAATATATAGTCTTAAAATTAAATCCAAAAAAAGTACAGAGTATATACACTTGTTTTTACAGCAGTATGTACAAAGAATACTCTATTTAAGAGTAAGAAATCAACCATGTGATGTGATCTCTAAAATGTTTGCCATGATTTTAGCGTTTGTAGAAGTTCCTTCTAGAACAAGGATGTGATAGTTCTTTTTAAATCTTCCCTGGGTGTATCACAACTGAGATAGTTAATTCAGTGGTGAATACTTCAATTTAAAGAGGTATAGAAGAAGCAGAGCATTAACCAGGAGTTGTGTTCCCTGGACAAGCGAAAACTCTGGGTGTGTTTCATATAATATTTGCCAAACATTATGCTAAGAACCTTACTTATACAGCCCAAATTTATTCTTACGCAAATCCTGTAAGCTAGGTATTGTTATGATCATTTTACAGATAAGGAAATTGAATCACAGTGTTTTAATAATTTTTTCAAAGGAACATGGCTACAAAGTGGCAGAGCCAGAATTTCAACACTAGTCTTTTTCTTCCCAAACCTCTGCTCTTAACCTCTATAAAAGAGGTATAGAAAACTCTAGTGTGCACAGGCATTATCTGAGGAGCTTGTTTAAAAATGCAGATTTTCTGGTCCTGATATTCTGAGGCAGTAGTAGTTCTTAGGTAAATCTCAATGTAATATATTAATTTAATTTAAAATGCTTCAGCATAGACTGTGTGATATGAATATATGTATGTGTTAGTTTTAATCTATACCCTAGTTGTGGTTAGTTGCCTTAATAAAAAATATGTACTCATGGTGGTAGCTAGCATTTAATCAAAAGGCCACATCCCAGAGAAACTAGATTTTTTTTTATAAATCTCCTGTTAGCATGAGATGTTTTGATTATTTAACTAATGAATAGTAGAACTGGGTATTTGTTGGTAAAATTGGTGGTGTTCATGGATTTGTAAATTTTCTGGAATTATTGCAGAGACCCTTGCTGCCCTTTCAGACAAAGGGTATAAAAATATAGCAGACCCAGTAGTCTATGTCCTTAGGAATGACACCTAGAATTACTAATGATTACTAATGGCCTGTGTTCAGCCAGTAACTTAAAGACTTGTTGGTCTCCTGGCTCCGACTGATAATTAGCTGGATCCTGCTGCTAGAATGTTGCTGTCTTTGCTTCCAGGGAACTGTCCATGGAAGGTTCTGTCAGAGCACCTGGAGCGACTAAGAGCAGAAACTCCACTGGGTTTTGCCAAACTGGTGGCATGATGGTTGTATACTTGCTAATAAGTGCTGGTGTTTGTGGCAGGATTCAATACTGAGACTTGTTTTCAGAGGGGTTCTGGAGAGGAAATCCATAACCCTCACCTACAATTAACTAATATTAAAAAAAGAAAACTTGAAAATTGTGCATAATGAAGCTGGATTAGGTCAGTTTGAAACACCTTGGACTCCAAATTATCAGAAGCACCTTAGGTGATTTTGATTTGAGACATACCGCATTAACTGGGATCCCTGGGTGGTGCAAGCAGTTAAGTGCTTGGCTGCTAACTGAAAGGCTGAAGGTTCGACTCCACCCAGAGGTGCCTCAAAAGAAAGGCCTGGTGATTTACTTTTGAAGCTCAATTTTAGTCTAGTCTGAAACACATGAGGTCACCATGAGTTGAAATTGACTCGACAGCAATCAGTTTTTTGTTAAACTTGTACCTCCTTCCCTGTTTAAGTGAAGAACAAACGACCATTTGGCATTGACTTGTGGGAATGTTTGAAGTATTGGGTAAGTAGAAGATTGTCATTTAAAGAAAGAAATAAGTTCCTTACAAACTTGAGATACAAGCAATTTTATTTTTTTTATTTTTATTTTTTTAAATATTTTATTGTACTTCAGGTGAAGGCTTACAGAACAAATAGTTTATCGTGGGACAGTAGTACACATGTTGTTTTATGACATTGGTTAACAACCCCACAACATATTAACCCTCTAACTTCTCAACCTTTTTTTTTTTTTGGTGAAAATACATGTAGCCAAAGATAACACCATTTCAAAAATTTCTACATACACAGTTCAGTGACATTGACTACGCTCTTCCAATTGTGCTGTTATTCTCACTTAAGATGAAGGCTTACAGAACAAAATAGTTTCTCATTTAACAGTTACCACAAATGTTGCCCTATGACAATGGTTAACAATCTCACCACACATCAACAATATCCTTACTCAACCTTGGGTTCCATATCACCACCTTCCTTGTCCCCTTCTGCCTTCTGGCCCTTGTCACTGGACTCCTGTACCTCGTTAGTCTCATTTGGTTTTACGGGGCTGTCCACTCCCAGGCTGAACAGTGAACCTCGGAGGTAACTTCACCACTGAGCTAAAAGGGTGTCTGGGGGCCATACTCTCGAGGTTTCTCCAGTCTCCTTTAGGCCAGTAAATCTAGTCTTTTTTTTTTTTTTGTGAGTTAAAATTATGCTCTACATCCTTCTCCAGCTCTGTCCAGAACCCGCTGTTGTGATCCTGGTCAGAGCAGTCAGTGGTGGTAGCCGGGCACCATCTAGCTGTACTGGACTCAGTCCAGTGGAGGCCTTGGTAGCTGTGGACAGTTAGTCCTTTGGACTAATCTTTTCCTTGTATTCTGTTCTCTTCATTCTCCCTTGCTCCCGAAGGGATGAGACCAGTGGAGTATCTTAGATTGCCACTCACAGGCTTTTAAGACCCCAGACACTACTGACCAAGGTAGAATGTAGAGCATTGTCTTTACAAGCTGTGTCATGCCAATTGAGCTAGATGTTCCCCGAGACCATGGTCCCCACAGCCCTCCACCCAGCAGTTCAGTCCCTCAGGGAGTTTGGAGGTATCTATGGGGCTTCCATGACCTTTCCTTGTAGAGGTTGTGCTAGTTTCCCCTGTATTGTGTACTGTCTCACCTTTCACCCAAGATACCACTTATCTATTGCCTATTTAGTATTTGCCCCCCACCCCTCCCATCCCTGGTAACCAACAAAGATTGTTACATTTTGTGTGTGAACTTTCTCATGGGTTTTTACAATAGAGGTCTCATACAATATTTGTCCTTTTGTGATTGATTTATTTCACTCAGCATAATGTCCTCCAGTTTCATCCATGTTATGAGATGCTTCACAGATTCATTGTTGTTCTTTCTCATTGCATAGTACTCCATTGTGTGTATGTACCATAGTTTGTTTATCCATTCGTCTGTTGATGGGCATCTAGGTTGTTTCCATCATTTTGCTATTGTGAACAATGCTGCCATGAACATAGGTGTGCATATGTCTATTCGAGTGACGACTCTTATTTCTCTAGGATATATTCCTAGGAGTGGGATTGCTGGATCGAATGGTATGTCTATTTCTAGCTTTCTGAAAAAGCGCCATATCATTTTCCAAAATGGTTGTATCATTTTGCATTCCCACCTGCAGTGCATTAGAGTTCCGATCTCCCCGCAGCCCCTCCAACATTTGTTATTTCCAGTGTTTTTGATTCGTGCCAGTAATGCCAGGGTGAGATGGTATCTCCTTGTGGTTTTAATTTGCATTTCTCTAATGGCTAGTGATAGCGAGCATTTCCTCATGTGTCTGTTGGCCATCTGAATGTCTTCTTTGGTGAATGGTCTGTGCATTTCCTTTGCCCATTTTTTAATAGGATTATTTGTCTTTTTGTTGGAGAGGTGTTGTATTTTCTTGTAGATTATGGAGATTAGACCCTTGTCTGACTTGTACTGCCAAAAATTTTTCCCAGTCTGTAGGTTCTCTTTTGAAAATTTTGGTGAAGTCTTTTGAAGAGCATAGGTGTTTGATTTTTAGAAGATCCCAGTTATCTAGCTTATCTGTTGGGTTTTGTGTGTTGATGATTATGGTTTATATCCTGTTAATGCCATGTATTAAGGCCTGTTGTGTTGGTCCTATTTTATCTTTTATGAACTTTATAGTTTTAGGCTTTATATTTAGGTCTTTGATCCATTTTGAAGTAGTTTTTGTATACGGTGTGAAGTATGGGTCCTGTTTCATTTTTTTGCAAATGGATATCCAGTTTTGCCACCACCATTTGTTAGAAAGACTGTGTTTTCCCCATTTGATGGACTTTGGGCCCTTGTTGAAGATCAGGTGACCGTAAGTGGATGGATTTACATCTGGGTTCTCAATTCTGTTCCATTGGTCAATGTATCTGTCGTTGTACCAGTACCAGGCTGTTTTGACTACTGTAGCTGTATAGTAGGTTCTGAAGTCAGGTAGTGTGAGTCCTCCAACTTTATTCTTCTTCTTCAGTAGTGCTTTACTTATTCGGGGTTTCTTCCCTTTCCATATAAAGTTAATAATTAGTTTTTCCATCTCTTTGAAGAATGTTGTTGGTATTTGTATAGGGATTGCATTGTATTTGTAGATTGCTTTAGGTACAGCTGCCATTTTCACAATGTTGAGTCTGCCTATCCATGAGCATGGTATGTTTTTCCATTTATGTAGATCCTTTGGGTTTCATGCAGCAGTGTTTTGTAGTTTTCTTTGTATAGGTCTTTTACATTCCTCGTCAGATTTATTCCTAAGTATTTTATCTTTTTAGGGGCTATTGAAAATGGTATTGTTTTCCTGATTTCCTTTTCATAGTTCTCCTTACTGGTGTATAGGAATCCAACTGATTTTTGAATGTTTCTCTTGTATCCTGCTACTCTGCTGAATCTTTCTATTAGTTCCAGTAGATTTCTCATGGAGTCTTTAGGGTTTTCTATGTATAGTATCATATCATCTGCAAACAGGGACAGTTTAACTTCTTCATTACCATTTTGGATGCCCTTTATTTCTTTTTCTTGCCTTATTGCTCTAGTTAGAACTTCCAGCAAAATGTTAAATAGGAGTGGTGATAAAGGGCATCCTTGTCTTGTTCCTGTTTTCAAGGGGAATGTTTTCAGCCTCTCTCCATTAAGAATGATGTTGGCTGTTGGTTTTGCATAGATTCCCTTTATTATGTTGAGAAATTTCCGTTCTATACCTATTTTATTGAGAGCTTTTATCAGGAAAAGGTGTTGGACTTTGTCAAATGCCTTTTCTTCATCAATTGCGATGATCATGTGATTCTTTTCTTTCCTTTTATTTATGTGGTGGATTATGTTGATTGATATTCTAATGTTGAACCATCCTTGCATACCTGGTATGATTCTTACTTGGTCGTGGTGTATTATTTTTTTGATATGATGCTGAATTGTATTGGTTAGAATTTTGTTAAGAATTTTTGCATCTATATTCATGAGAGATATTGGTCTGTAATTTTCTTTTTTTGTGACATCTTTGCCTGGTTCTGGTATCAGCATTATGCGGCTTCATAGAATGAATTTGGAAGTGTTGCTTCCTCTTCTATGCTCTGAAATAGCTTGAGTAGTACTGGTACAAGCTCTTCTGTAAATGTTTTGTAGAATTCTCCAGTGAAGCCATCTGGGCCAGGGCTTTTTTTGGTTGGGAGTTTTTTGATTACCTTTTTAGTCTCTTCTCTTGTTATGGGTCTGTTCAGATACATCACTTTGTTGTAGTTTGGGTAGGTCATGTGTTTCTAGAAATTTATCCATTTCCTCTAGGTTTTCCAATTTGCTGGAGTATAGTTTTTCATAATATTCTGTTATAATCCTTTTTATTTCAGTTGTGTCTGTTGTAATGTCCCCCATTTCATTTCTTATTTGGGTTATTTGTGTCCTCTCCTGTTTTTCTTTTGTCAGTCTGGCCAGTGGTTTGTTGATTTTGTTGATTCTATCAAAGAATCAACTTTTGCTTTTGTTGATTCTTTCTATTGTTATTCTGTTCTCTATTTCATTCATTTCTGCTCTGATCTTTACTATTTCCTTTCTTCTGGTGGCTGTGGGCTTTTTTTGCTGTTCTCTTTCTATTTGTTTGAGTTCTGTAGTTAATGTTTTGATTTTGTCCCTTTCTTCTTTTTTGATATGTACATCTAATGCTATAAATTGTCCTCTGAGGACTGCCTTTGCTGTGTCCCAAAGGTTTTGGTAGGATGTGTTTTCATTCTCATTTGATTCTAGGAATTATTTGATTCCATCTCTGATTTCTTCTATTACCCAGTGATGTGTAAGCAGGGTATTATTCAGTTTCCATGTAGTTGATTTTGTTTCCTTGCTCTTTCTATTGTTAATTTCTACCTTGATGGCATTGTGGTCGGAGAAGATACCTTGAATTATCTCAACGTTTTGGATGTTGTTGAAGATTGCTCTGTGGCCTAAGATGTGCTCTATTCTGGAGAACGTTCCATGTGCATTGGAAAAGAATGTGTACTTTGCAGCGGTTGGATGGGGTGTTCTATATATGTCTATGAGGTCCAGTTGGCTGATTGTGCCCTTTAGGTCTTCTGTATCTTTGGTGAGTTTCTTCTCAGTTGTTCTGTCCTTTACTGAAAGTGGTGTGTTGAAGTCTCCTACTATTATTGTGGAACTTTCAATTTCTCTTTTCAGTGTTGTTAGAGTTTGTTTTATGTATTTTGGAGCCCTGTCATTGGGTGCGTAGATGTTTATTACTGTTATGTCTTCATGATGGATCCTCCCCTTAATCATTATATAGTGTCCTTCTTTGTCTTTTATGGTAGATTTCATTTTAAAGTCTATTCTATCTGAGATTAGAATTGCCACTCCTGCTCTTTTTTGGTAGTTGTCAGGTTGATATATTTTTTTCCAACCTTTGACTTTTAATAAATTCACATTTGTTTCTAAGGTGTGTCTCTTGTAGACAGCATATTGATGGATCCTGTTTTCTTATCCATTCTGTCACTATCCGTCTCTTTATGGGTTCATTGTGTCCATTTACATTCAGTGCAATTATTGATAGATGTGAGTTTGTTGCTATCATTTTGTACTGCTTTTTTTTTTTGTGGTGCTGAAGTTTTCTTTGTTCTTCTTACTCTCTTGTGCTGAGTTACTTTTGTTCGTGGATTTTTTTTTCATTTCTTTTGTTTTTGTAGATTTTGTTTTTGCCGAGACTTTATGTTTTTCCTCTTTATTTTTATGAGTTGGTTTGTTAACTTTCTTTGTGGTTGCCATGAGTTTTACGCTTATCTTTCTAGGTTTGAAGCAGTCTACCATTACTTGGTATCGCCTTGCCTTCTTCTCCATGAGAAGGTTGTATACCTATGCCGTTTATTCCTTCTTTCATTGTTTTGATGTTGTTGTCATCCATCAATTAACTGCTCTGATTCCCTTTGTATTTCTTTTGGTTTTTGATAGTGCTCTAGAGTTCATTTCCTAGATTGATATTTGGCTTGTACGATCCTGCGTCCTAGGTTCTGCCTGTGAGCTGAAGCTGTTTGTCCTCATATCAAAGAACTCCCTTTAATAATTCTTGTAAGTTTGGTTTGGCTTTTACATATTCCCTTAATTTCTGTTTATCTGTAAATGACCTAATTTCACCATGACATTTGAACGAGAGTTTTGCAGGATATATTATTCTTGGCTGACAATGTTTTTCTTTCAAGATTTTATATATGTCATCCCATTGCCTTCTTGCCTGCATGGTTTCTGCCGAATAATCTGAGCTTAGTCTTATTGTTTCTCCTCTGTATGTGACTTCTTGTTTTTCACGAGCTGCTCTCAGGATTCTTTGTTTGTCTTTGTTTTTGGTGAGTGTGAATATGATATGCCTTGGTGATTTTCTTTTGGGGTCTCTTCTATATGGGGTTTATTGAGCTTCTTGTACGGCCAGCTTTTCATCTTTCATGATTTTTGGAAACTTTTTGTCAGCATTTCCTCAATGATCCTCTCTGTGTTTTCTGTTTTCTCCCCTTGTTCTGGAATTCCAATCACTCATAAATTTTTGCTTTTAATTGTATCCCACATAACTCTCAGGGTCTCTTCATTTTTCTTTGTACTTTTTTCTGAGTTTTACTGAAACAGAGTTCTATCCAAGTGTTTGTCTTCAGTTCCACTGATCCTGTCTTCCAAGGTTTCAGATCTGCTTCTCAGCCCTTCTATGACATCATCGATTTCTGAAATCTTGTTGTTTATCCTTTGGATTTATAATTGTTGTTTTTGTATAATTTCTAGTTGTGAATTTATTTTGGCATTTTGTTCCTGTATCATCTTCCTGAATTCTTCCATCTTTTTGTGTGTATTTTCCATGAATTTGTCTACTTTTTCCTCATGTTAGTCAGCTTTTTGCCTCAGTTCTTGGAAAATTCCAAGTATTAGAGATTTGAATTCCCTATCAGGTACTTCTAGTGCATTTTCTTCCACAGAAGAGTCATCTGGTATTTTAATTTGGACGCCTACTGGAACCATCCTGTCCTGTTCTTGTAAATGTTTTGATATTTTCTGCTGTTTTGGGGGCATTCAGTTGTTATTTCTCTTGTTTATTGATTATAGATTTGTTTGTTTCGTCCCTTTTTAAAAAAAAAAAAGTTTGACTATGTCTGAGCATGTGGACTGTGTGTTCTTTGTTGTTTGCTCATCTCTGCACTCAATACTTTTCACCTCCTTCTTAAACTGGCAGGGTCAGTCACTCAGATATGGTAAAGCAGGGCAGGTCTAGCTGAAGAGGAGTTACTGGGATGGATTGTTTGTGGCACTTACTATAGCCACCACGGTGGGTTGGTAATCAGTGCTGGGCAGGTTCCAGTAGGCCGTGCCTGTACTGCATGGTGGTGTGATGTCAAGCGCACGGTGTAGGTAAGCAGGATGCAGAGGGGAGATTGTTATGTGTGGAGCTAAGATGGATATGGGAGAGAGGAGAGGGGAACAGGAGCCAAAAAGCATACAAACAAACAAAAAAGAATGCTAGGCGAGCTTGCCATTGGAATGGAGAGATAAGAGACTATGAAATGGAGAAAAACAGAAATGGGGAGAGGAAGAAAAGAAAAGAATGAATAAATAAAAATCAGAAAGGTTAAAGAACCACAAAGTTCCCAGGGATCCCACCGGTGCAGCTATGAGGTCTGGGGAAGTCGTTTTCAGTTGTCAGAGTACAGCCTGGCTAGAAGGCATAGAGGTATACAGCGCCTGGTATTCAGGGATCAGAAAGAGAAGGAAGATATAGAGAGACGAGAAACTGAGCAATGAAAAAGACAAAAAGGGAAAAAGAGGGAAAAGAAAACAAAGCAAATTAAAAAAAAAAAGAACAAGAAAGGCCCGCCAAAAAAAACAGAAAAAAAAACAAAAAAACAAAAAAAGAAATGTTCTCAGGGATCCCTCTGCACGTCTGTGGAAGCTGAAGGGGAGTTCCTTGCCACAGCTCCACCTGGCCTGAAAGGGTTCCCAACTCAAAAAAACGAAAAGAAAACAAACAAACAATTAAAAACAAACAAACGAACAAAAGCCCTGGGATCCCACCAGCGCGGTAGCCCAGACCAGGAAGCAGCTCCACACTCGAATGGAGCTCTGCAGCCCCTCAGGAGAAAGCAAAGATGGTGCACGGAGCCAGGTACTTGAGTGAAAGGAGGGGGAGGTGGCGAGAGTCAAGCAAGAAATCCAAAGAAGCAGGGGAAAAAAAAAAAAAAAAAGCAACACCAGCAGCCAACAAATGGCACTCAGAGAGCCAGCTAGTGTGGGCTGGTGTTTCTGGACAAGAGACTGTGTCTGCGGGAAGCAGAGGAGGCCAAGTGTGGGTGAAGAAGGGTAGAGAGTGGGAAAGTATATATCACAAATTTCTGGCACTCTGGAGCCCCTCAGGAAGAAGCAAAGATGGTGCACAGAGCCAGGCACTGGAGTGAAAGGAGGGGGAGGTGGCGAGAGGCAAGTGAGAAATCAAAAGAAGCAGAAAAAAAAAGCAACACTAGCAGCCAACAAATGGCACCCAGAGAGCCGTCTGCTTGGGTGTGTGGAATCCAAGCAGCCGGTGCATCGTGGTCAAGAGACCGTGGCTGCGGGAATCAGAGGAGGCCGAGCCAGGGTGAAGAGGGGTGGGGGGTGGGAAAGCGCACACCACAAATTACCGGTTGTTTTGTCTCCCGCTGGATGCTCCGTGAGGCTGCTTTCTCGTATCCCCATTTGCTGGTCTCCGATAGGAGTCCAAGATGGTGGATCCACGCTGCGTTATCTGCTAGGGGACCTCTGCATGAATCTCTCCTTGCTCTCTGTTCTCTGTCAATTTTCTCACTCCATTTGGTGCTTGGCTGAGTTCTTTATCTCTTCATTTGATGTTTTAGGGTTTCAGGATTGTTGTATTCTCTGTTTGGCTTAGTTTTTCGGATCTTTGCTGTGGAGGGACGGCGTGGAGCTTCTGCCTAGAGCGCCATTTTGCCGGAACTCCTCTCAAGCAATTTTAAAAGAGATTTTGTTTAAAGCATTTGTTTTGGTTAATTAAAAAGAAATAAAGATTTGTACTACTTAGCATATGTTAAAATCCACAGCCAGGTAGTTTTCTGTGAATGCTTCTCACTGAACCACTGCAAAGAGCCTCCATCTGCGATTCCATGCTCTTTGCAAAGCCATGGTGATTTCACAAGCAAATACAATTGAGTCACATCCTTTTTTTTTTTTTTTTAAATTGAAAAATAGTTTCCTATTTTAAAGTGGCATCAGAAAGCTTGATATATCTGTTAAATATAATGGGTTTAAGTAAAATGCTGTTCTTGTAATTCTATTAGTATTATTTGTACCTAAAATGTTAAGTGTGACACTTAAAGGATAGTCTAGGAAAAAAATCATAGCGCATCATTATTTTTTCAAAATTTCTCATGATGAAAAAGCATTGGAGTGTTTTTGGTATAAATCTTAGAGGAACTGATTAGCATCAATTCTTGAAATACTTAAGTATATGCCTTCATACTTAGTCAATAAATGGAGTGAAAATAATGTGCTTTGCATATTAAAAAAAATTGTTTCTCTTGAGTGGATTCAGACTCATAGTGACCCAACAGGACAGAGTGGAACTTCTCCATAGAATGTCCAAGGCTGTAATCTTTATGGAAGCAGACTGCCACATCTTTCTCCCGATGAGCAGTTGGTGGGTAGCTGAGCTCTTAACCACTGTGCCACCAAGCCTCTTTTCACCTTGCATATGTTGGGAAATATATAAATGTTTGTTTGTTGATAAACTTCTTGATTGAAACAGAACTAGTGAAGGAACTAGTGAATGTGACAAAAAGTTGAATTGGCACATAGCAATGATACTATAAAATCAGTGTTTGAATCTATAAAAACTTCTGAATCTTGAGAA
Source organism: Dugong dugon (assembly GCA_030035585.1). Taxonomy (NCBI): domain Eukaryota; kingdom Metazoa; phylum Chordata; class Mammalia; order Sirenia; family Dugongidae; genus Dugong; species Dugong dugon. Next base: position 52,570,304 of record CM057463.1, read on the forward strand.
ATTAATAAGGGCAGTGAAAAGAGATTGTAGTGTCAAATCATTGAGGAAAACATGCCTTCATCCCTAGATTAAAAAAATAACACTTATCAAAAGCTAAGGAGGACATTTCCTGCCCAGGAAGTTGTGTTAAAGAGAGAAATTGAATCAATAGGCTGATAATAGAGATGTTTTAAATTTTAAAGTGGCATCTTTTATTTTGCACAGCATCATAATAGGTTTTATCCAATCTGTCAAGACCATTTGCATCTCAGCACCACACAGAACTAAATGAGGTCATGTCCATCCATATCTGAGACAGCGAAAAATTTTATGGTGTCTACTAAATTGTCAAAAGAGAATAAATTATATTGTGTATCATTTTAGTAGATACAATGATAATATATTAGAATTATTTGAAAATGGGAATCCATACGTAGTGTGTTAGTTTCTTAGGGCTACCGTAAAAAATACTACAAAATGGTTGACTTTAAAAAACAGAAATTTATTGTCTCACAGTTCCGGTGTTTGAGAGTCTGATATCAAGGTGTCAGCCATGTTGATTCCTTCTGAGGCTTTGAGGGACAATCTGTTCTATGGTGCTTTGCTAGCTTTTGGTAGCTCCAGTTGTTCCTTGCCTTGAAGCTGTAGTGTCACGTGATGTCCTTCCTCTGTTTCTCAGTCTCTGTGTATCTTCTCCTCTTGTATAAGAATACCAGTCATACAAGATTGAAAAATAAAGATTAAAAAAACAAAAAGTTGTTGTCACTTCCAGTAACATGGTGCTCTAGGCAGAAGCACCACGCTGTCCCTCCACAGCAAAGATCTGAAAAACTAAGCCAAACAGAGAAAACAGCAATCCTGAAATCCTAAACATCAAATGGAGAGATAAAGAACTCAAGCAAGCACCAAATGGAATAAGAAACTGACAGAGAAAAGACAGCAAGGAGACAAACATGGAGAGGTCCCCTATCAGCTAATGCAGCATGGATCCGCCGGCTTGGACTCCTATCAGAGACCAGCAAATAGGGGGTAGGATAAAACAGCTTCATGGAGATTCCAGCAGGAGATAGAACAACCGGTAAACAGCGATATACACTTTCCCACCCCCCACCCTTCTTCATCCCCACTCGGCCTCCTCTGCTTCCCATGGCCACAGTCTCTTGGCCAGGAAGCACCAGTTGCTTGGATTCCACCCACCTGCACTGGCCGACTCCCTAAGTGCCATTTGTTGGCTGCTGGTGTTACTTTTTTCTGCTTCTTTTGATTTCTTCCTTACCTCTCACCACCTCCCCCTCCTTTTCCTCAAATACCTGGCTCCGTGCACCCTCTTTGCTTCTTCCTGAGGGGCTGTGGAGCTCTGTTCAAGTGTGAAACTGCTTCCCGGTCTGTGCTGCCACGCTGGCGGGATCCTGGGGCTTTTTGTTTGTTTGTTTGTTTGTTTTCAATTATTTGTTTTCTTTTCCTTTTCTCGAGTTGGGAGCCCATTCTGACCAAGCAGTGCTGTGTGGCTTGGGACCTACCCCCTCAGCTTGTGCAGACATGCAGAGGGATCCCTGATGGCATTTCTTTTTTCACTTTTTTTGTTTTTTTTCTTGTCCATTTTTTAAAAAAATTGTTTTGTTTTCTTTTCCCTCCTTTTCCCCTTTTGTCTTTCTTCATTACTCAGTTTCTCGTCTGTCTATACCTACCTTCTCTTCCTGTCCCCTGGATACCTGGTGCTGAATACCTCCATGCCTCCTAGCCAGGCTGTACTTCAATACCTGGGAACAACTTTCCCAGGCCTCATAGCTGCAATGATGGGATCCCTGGGAGCTTTGAAGCTCTTTTTCCTTTCTAATTTTTATTTGTTCTTTCATTTCTTTTCTTCTTCTTCCCCTTTTTGTTTTTCTCCATTTCATAGTCTCTCATCTCTCCACTCCAACGGCAAGCTGCCCTAGCACTCTTTTTTGTTTCTATGTTTTTGGCTCCTGTTCCCCTCTCCTCTCTCCCATATCCATCTTCACTCCACACATCACAATCTCCTCTCTCCATCCTGCCTACTTGCACCATGCGCTTAACATCACACCACCAAGCAGCACTGGCATGGTCTGCTGGAACCTGCCCTGTACTGATTACCGACTCACCCTGGTGGCTGTAGTAAGTGCCACAAACAACCCATCACAGAAACTCCTCTTCAGCTAGACCTGCCCTGCTGTACCATATCTGAGCAACTGACCCTACCAATTGGAGAAGGAGGGGAAAAGTATCATGCCCACAGACGAGCAAACAACAAAGAACACGCAGCCTGCCTACTCAGACATAGCCAAATTTAAAAAAAAAAAAGGACAAAACAAACAAATCTACAATCAACAAACAAGAAAAATAACTACTGAATGCCCTGAAGACAGCAAACAATATCAAAACATTTACAAAAACAGGACAGGATGGTTCCAGTAGGCGTCCAAAATAAAACACCAGATGACGTTCCAGTAGAAGAAAAGGCACTAGAACTACCTGACAGGGAATTCAAATATCTAATACTCAGAATTATCTAAGAGTTGAAGCAAAAAGCAGACAAAAATGAGGAAAAAATGGACAAATTCATGGAAAAGGCAGACAAATTCATGGAAAATACAGACAAAAAAATGGAATAATTCAGGAAAATAAAGCAGGAACAAAATGCCAAAATAAATTCACAACTAGAAATTATACAAAAACAACAATTAGAAATCCAAAAGATAAACAACAAGATTTCAGAAATGGACAGTGTCGTAGAAGGGCTGAGGAGCAGATTTGAGATGGTGGAATACAGGATCAGTGGAATTGAAGACAAACACTTGGATACAACTCTGTTTGAGGAAAACTCAGAAAAAAGAACAAAGAAAAATGAAGAGACCCTGAGAATTATATGGGATACAATCAAAAGCAAAAATCTTCGAGTGATTGGAGTTCCAGAACAGGGGAAGAAAATGGAAGACACAGAGAGGATCATTGAAGAATTGCTGACAGAATACTTCCCCAATATCATGAAAGATGATACGCTGACCATCCAAGAAGCTCAACAAGCCCCATATAGGATAGACCCCAAAAGAAAATCACCAAGGCATATCATAATCACACCCACTAAAACCAAAGACAAAAAATCTTGAGAGCAGCTCAAGAAAAACAAAAAGTGACATACGGAGGAGAAACAATAAGACTAAGCTCGGATTATTCAGCAGAAACCATGCAGGCAAGAAGGCAATGGGATGACATATATAAAACCTTGAAAGAAAACAATTGTCAGCCAAGAATAATATATCTTGCAAAACTCTCGTTCAGTTATGATGGTGAAATTAGGTCATTTTCAGACAAACAGAAATTAAGGGACTATGTAAAAACCAAACCAAACTTACAAGACTTGTTAAAGGAAGTCCTTTGATCTGAGAACAAACAATATCAGACCACAGGCTGAATACAGGACACAGGATTGTACTAGCCAGATACCAACCTAGGAAATGAACTCTTAAGGATTATGCAAAACCAAAAGAATTACAAAAGGGAACCAGAGAGGTTAATCTGTAAATGACAACAGCATCAGAACAATAAAAGAGGGAATAAATGGTGTACATATAGAACCTTCTAATGGAGAGGAAGTCAAGTGATACCAAGTAATAATAGACTGGTTCAAATCTAGGAAGATAAGGGTAAATTTCACAGTAACCATAAATAAAGTTAACAAACCTACTCATCAAAATAAAGAAGGAAAACATAAAGCCTCAGTAAAAACAAAACCTACAAAAACAAATGAAATGAAAAAAAAAAAAAATCCACAGACAGAAGGAACTCAGCACAGGAGAGTAAGAGGAACAAAACTGGTGGACATTATGCTGAGTGAAATAAGTCAATCACAAAAGGACAAATATTGTATGAGACCTCTACAGTATAAATCATGTAAAAGTTTACTCACAAAAAGAAACAATCTTTGTTGGTTACAAGGGATGGGAGGAGTCCGGGGGAACTATAAAGATAAGTGGTAACTTTGGTGAAGGGTAAGACAGTACACATTACTGGGGAAGCCAGCACAACTTGTACAAGGAAAGGTCATGGAAGCTCCATAGACACTTCCAAACTCCCTGAGGGACTGAATTGCTGGGCAGAGGGCTGTGGGGACCATGGTCTCAGGGAACATCTAGCTCACTTGGCATAACACAGTTTTTAAAGAAAATGTTCTGCATTCTACCTTGGTGAGTAGCGTCTGGAGTCTTAAAAGCCTGTGAGCAGCCATCTAAGGTACTCCACTGGTCTCACCCCTTCAGGAGCAAGGGAGAATGAAGAGAACAGGATACAAGGAAAAGATTAGTCCAAGGGACTAATGGACCACAGCTACCACGGCCTCCACCAGGCTGAGTCAAGTATAGCTAGATGGTGCCCAGCTACCACCACTGACTGCTCTGACTGGGATCACAACAGAGGGCTCTGGACAGAGCTGAAGAAGGATGTAGAACAAAATTCTAACTCACAAAAAAATACCAGATTTACTGGAGAAACCCCAAAGGTATGGTCCCCGAACGCCCTTTTAGCTCAGTGATGAATCCCCTCCTGAAGTTCACTGTTCAGCAGAGAATTGGACAGCTTCATAAAACAAAACAGGACTAATGAGGCACAGCAGTCCAGGGACAAGGACTAGAAAGTAGGAGGGGACAGGAAAGCTGGTGATAAGGAATCCAAGGTTGAGAAGGGACAGTGTTGACATGTCATGGGGTTGTTAACCATTGTCATAGGGCAATATGTGTACAACTGTTTAATGAGAAATTATTTGTTCTGCAAACTTTCATCTAAGGTACGAAAAAAAGAAAGAATTATCTATGTGAGATCAAACTGACAATAGCAACTCAAAAGGTCTGATGGGAAGCCTAGGGGACAGTGAGTTCAAGATAATGGTGATAGAATAATCTGGAAAAGGGTAGTGAGAATAGCAGCATAACTGGAAGAATGTAATCGATGTCACTGAATTGTACATGTAGAAACTTTCAAAATGGTGGAAATTTGGCTACGAATATTTTTACCAAGAAAAAGGGCCTCAAGGTTGAGAAGGGAGAGTGTTGACATGTCATGGGGTTGTTAACCAATGTCATAAAACAATACGTGTACTGACTGTTTAATGAGAAACTATTTGTTCTGTAAACCTTCATCTAAAGTACAATAAAAAAATTTTAAAAAGTTGCTGTCAAATCAAGTCAGACTCATGACAACCCCATGTTTGTCAGAGTAGAACTGTACTCCATAGAGTTTTCAGTGGCTGACCTTTCTGAAATAGATTTCCAGGCCTTTTTTCTGAGGTGCTCTGGGTGGATTTGAACTTCTAAACTTTCTGTTAGCAGCCAAGTGCGCTAACCATTTGCACCACTCAGGGACTCCCATACAGGATTAGGATCTACCTTACTCCAGTATGATCTCATGTTATACTGGAGGTATAAGCGATAAAAACTTCAAAGATCCTATTTCCAAACAGGGTCACATTCACAGGAACAGGGATTAGGACTTCAACATATCTCTTTGGGGGATACAATTCAATCCATAATACATAGCATCTAGTTTTATCATGATTGATTAACCTAAACGCCCCCTCCCTTTCTCAAATACTGCAGATGATGGTGACTACATATTACTTTTTTACTGTTCCTTCCATGGGACTTTCCTTAACAATGTTTACTATTTCTAGAACAAATGTACATTGAGAAAGACCTCTTCCTTTTTTTCAGGAAATAATAAAGGCTGCTAATTTGATAATAGTCTACCCAGTTTGTTGATATTTTAATATAGATTATAGATCTCTTATTAAGTAAACTACTCAATTCAGTTTATTTGGTGATATGAAAATAAAACAATTTGACTGACATTTTCATTTCTTGATAAACTGCTTGGGTTTTTCCATTCTAAAATTGTAAGTTAAAAAAAAAAAAAACTTCCTGTTTTGTGTGTTGTGACTCCCCAGAGGGTATAGCATTAAGAGCAAGAATAGTTTAACAATGAAAATTGGCTGGGGAAGAGGGGCCAGAAATGCTGGTTAGCCTTCCTGGTTTATAATAAACAAAATATATTACTTAATCAGGTTATTCTAAAGAATGGTTTTTCTAGTAGTCCTGACTTTAATAATGAAAATACTATTTGTTTCAAGTTTTTTTTTTCCTTTCAAATTATTTTTTTGCTCATATCATCACAGGTTATGCTTAGCAGAAGCTAGGTTTCCTTCTTTAAATGGTATTTACAGAGAATATTTGAGGAACACTGGTGGTGCAGTGGTTAAGTGGTTGGCTGCTAAACAAAAAGTCAGAGGTTCAAACCTACCAGGTGCTCCAAGGAGAAAAGTCTGGCAGTCTGCTCCTATAAAGACTTAGCGCCTTGGAAACCCTATGAGGCAGTTCTACTCTGTCCCATAGGGTCTCTACGAGTTGGAATCGACTTGAAGGCAGTGGTATGGCCTTTGGTTTACAGAGAATATTTATACAATACAACCTGCAAAAGCTGGAACCTGTTTAAATCAGAACCCTCTCAGAGGAGGAAAACTCAGATATTTTCCACTAAAATGAGCAATAGAAAAGTGGTAAGACTGCACCCCGTCAAAGGCGAAAACTTTTGAAACCTGGAAAAACAAGGCAGTCGGGTCAAGTTCTGGCTCTCACAGATTTCACTGTAAAACTCCTCACTCTGCAACGGAGCCTGCTTCTTCAAACTGCCTTCGCTGTTTTAGAGGTTATTGTGTACCCCAGAGCAGCTCTGGAATCACTCAGCTGGAGAACTCACCAGGGCTTTGGAGATAATCTTGTCCAACTCCATTTCACAGACGATGAAACTGAGGCTGAAAGAGGCTGAGCGACTTGCCTTGTGCTTGCTATTGGCAGAGCCTGGACTACACCCTGGTTGTGTCCCAATTCAATGCCCTTTTCATGGAGTATATTTTTCATTATATTGCAAAAGCTAAGTCTTTTTTAATTCAAGCTTGAGGGACATAATTATGAAGAAATAGTTTGATTTTTTTGGAGCCTGGTGATTCAGTGGTTAAGAACTTGCCTGCTAACCGAAAGGCCGGCAGTTCAAATCCACCAGCCACTCCTTGGACACGCTGTGGGGCAGTTCTACTCTGTCCTATAGGGTCACTATGGGTCAGAATCGACTCGATGGCAATGGGTAGTTTGATTTTGACAATTTTATATTTGGAGAGACTTAGGTGAGGTGATTTCATAGAATATAAAGACTGTTTTCGTGGTACTCAAGTTTTCTTATTTTGGAGGGAGAGTGAGATGGACTTTAGGGAGGAATATGGTTAGAAGGGGGCTCTGCTCTGCACGGTGCCCGCATGTGGCAGCCTCCAAGGGGGACCAACATCTCAGTTATTAAACAGGGCAAAACAATCACAGATCTCATCCATGTGTCACAAAGGGGACCTGCAGGTGCCAACTGTCATTACTGAAAATGGACTGGGGCCAGAGCACATGATTTAGCACCTGTCCACTTTCTAAGTGTGCTGTAGGTTTTTAACGACCTGAAATATTTTGAGATTTGGCTCCTGCATTAAATCCTAAAGATAGATTCATCAGAAAGGCAAAATGTTCCTAGGTGAAGAATACGTTTTAATTTTTGGATTAAATTTTAGTTCAAAACACAGCAGGCTGCACAGAGTTTGTCCTGAGCACATTTATAGGCTCACTCAGTTGGCAGAAAAGCTTCCAGATTTTCTGAACTGCCAACTGGGAAATGGGAAGTCACAAGGCTGTACCTCCCAGTGCATTTCCATGCTCTAACCATTTGAAAAGAGACTGCGGGGGGTGGGGAGGTAAAAGCTTTGGAAGTGCGGGGTGGGTAGGGGGTACAGTTATTTGAAGGCCTGTTAGAAAAATAGGCTTTGGAAACATAAAACCAAGGGGGAATATGATGTTGTTTAGAGTCTGGCCGACAAACTTCTGTGTTTCTTGGCGTAGAGTGAGGTACACATGTAGTATGAACCCTGGAATGCTTGAGAGTGAGAGGCTGGGGATGTGGGGGTATGGAAGAGGGGTTTGTGCAGAACTATGAAGGACTCTTAAGGGCACATTGAGTAGTTCGCAGGGACTAGAAGGAAAGTATCGATTCATTTGGATTTTTATTTTCACACCAGCCATTTTAACTGCAAGTTGCCTGTCTGAGACTCAATAATTTAATGTTTTCAATGCTGATTTTCCTGCCAAAGCTGTGAAATCCACTGTGAAGCTGAAGGGGTAATAAGACTGGTATTAAAAACGAACAATTTGGAGAGTCATTTCTGTAGCTTCTGAGGTCAGAAATAATTTATCGTTCTTCAGAAACCTGGACTGCTTGTATCTCTGCCTGCTCCGATGTCAGCTGGCCATCCCTGCGGTGAGGCTGGTTTTCAGTTTTGCCCACAAGCACTTAGCTCTGAGGTGTAGACATGATTTTCATGTCTTGTTCCCACCTCTGGTGTCCTTTACTCCAAGAGGCCAATTCTCATAAAGGCAACTCTAGCCTTTCTAGAGTACAACAAGGACAACAGCGAATAACCGCTGTTGAGTCAACCTTGATTCTTGACGACCTGATGTGTGTCAGAGTAAAACCGTGCTCCACAGAGTCTTCAGTGGCTAATTTTTTGTAAGTAGATCACCAGATCTTTCTTTTGAGGTGTCGCTCGGTAGACTTGAACCTCCAACTTTTTGATTAGCAGCCGAGCATGTAAACTGTTTGTACCACCCAGAGATTCTGCTGCAGTACAAAGTCACAACATAAGAAGTCATCAGAACATTTGGGCCACTGGTCAGTTGGGGTTGCCAGGTGTGAAGTTTCAGGACAAATTACTCCAAATTCCCTGGCACTTTCCACAACATTGATAAGAATGAAGGCTTGATGGGGCTCTCCTGTAGGGGCCATACCCCAAACACTCTCTCCTCCCTGCTTCCCACCCTAGAAGTTTTCCAAGTCTCTTCAGTCCACTCAGGGTCAGAAGCTACAGTCCATTGTATGGCATTGCTGCTGAGCCTTCACACAATTCCTATTTTCAGATTTCATGTTTTACAACAAAGCTTGCTGATTTGTTAAAGCATGCTAGAGAAATCTGTGTTCTATGAAAATGTATTTTGTGATCAGATAAAAATGTGTGGTTAGGTTAAAAAAAAAAAGAACAAAAAGCAAAACAAAAATATAGTTGGCATCAAACTGATTCTGATTCATGGCAACCCCATGTGTGTCAAAGTAGAATTGGGCTCCATAGGGTTTCCAATGACTGATTATTTGGAAGTAGATCTTCAGGCCTTTCTTCGAAGTTACCTCTGGATACCCTTGAACCTCAAATCTCTCAGTTCAAAGATGAGCACATTAACCATTTGCACCACTCCTGGAACTCAGGTAATCAATCCAAAATCTCAAAAACCAAACTGACTGCTGTCAAGTCAATTCCAACTCACAGTGATCCTATAGGACAGAGTAGAATTGCCCCATAGGGTTTCCAAGGCTGTAGATCTTAACAGAAACAGAATTTCTCTTGCGGAGTGGGCTGGTGGGTTTGAACTGCTGACCTTTTGATTAGCAGCCAAGCGCTTAACCACTGTGCCACCAGGACTCCTCAGAACTTGCGTACTGGGAGTAAATCTCCCAGGTAGAGAGATGAGGCAGATGAGAGTAAAGTGAATGGTTTCTCTGTGGGCCCCTCTAGCACCAACTCCCAGCACTGCAGCTGTAGAAAGGAATCAGTGCTAGTTTTGAAGAGTTTGTATTTACTCAGTTTCCCATGAAGGGATGGGTGCTAATGACTAAAAAGTGGTTTTGATAGATGGATGCTACGTGCTTGAAAGAATTATCTCTTCCCCTCTCCCACCATGTCTAGCATTGCTTTTTAACTTTTCCTTGCTCTCAGTTTCTTCTTACAGGGAAGAACGGAATAAAAGAAACAGGAAGAGTAGAGGTTAAAAGCATAAACTTTGATAAACCAGACTGCCTGTATTTGAAACCAAGCTTTTCCATTTACCTTGGGCAAATGACTTAACCACTCAATGCCGTAGTTTTTCCTCATCTGTGAAGTAGGGATAATAATATCTATTTCACTGGGTTTTGATAAAGATTAAATGAGTGTATATATGTATTCCAGTTAACTATTACTGCATAATAACTTCCAACTTAGTTGCTTAGAACAACCACAATCATTTTATTATTATCCCTCATGGTTCTAGCGGTTGGTTGGGCTCAGTTGGGCTGTTTCTGTTAAAGGTTTCTTAAACAGTTGCAGTCAGATGGTGGCTGGCGCTGGACTCGTCTTGACCTCAGCTGGGGCCATTGACCTGGATACCTCCATTTGCCCTCTCCATATGGCCTGGGCTTCCTCACAGCATAGCGACTGAGATCCAAGATCTAGTGTTTTAACAGAACTATATGGAAGCTGTATTGCCTTTTATACACTAGACTTAGAAGTCATATGACATCACTTCTGCCGTATGTTATTGGTTGAAGCAATCATAAAGGTCTACTCTGGTTCAAAGGGAAAGGCCATAGATCCTAGCACTCAGTGGGGAGGGGTGTTAACAGAACCTGGTAAGAAGAGAATGTCAATAGGGTATGTTGTAGTAGCTATCTTTGGAACATCCAGTCTGCCACAGAAGGAGAAGCACTTAGAACAGTGTCTCGTTCATAGTGAATGCTCAGTAAGTATTAAATAAAAAACCAACCCAAACCCGTTGCCGTCGAGTCGATTCCGAATCATAGCAGCCCTATAGGACAGAGTAGAACTGCCCCTCAGGATTTTCAAGGTGTGGCTGGTGGATTCTAACTGCCGACCTTTTGGTTAGCAGCGGAGCTCTTAACCACAGCACCACCAGGGCTCCCAGTAAGTATTAGCTATCATTGTTTATTAGATCCTAGGCCTGCTGACCCCAAAATGGGACACCTAACCACTTCTTCTTCGGAGCCCTGGTGGCGCAGTGGTTAAGAGCTCGGCTGCTAAGCAAAAGGTCAGCCCTTCAAATCCACCAGCCACTCCTTGGAAACCCTGTGGGGCAGTTCTACTCTGTCCTATAGGGTCACTATAACCCTGTTGCCATCGAGTTGATTGCAACTCATAGTGACCCTAAAGGACAGAGTAGAACTCCCCCATAGGATTTCCAAGGAGAGCCTGGCGGATTCAAACATCTGACCTTTGGGTTAGTAGCCGTATCTCTTAACCGCTATGCCACCAGGGTTTCCTATGGTCACTATAGGACACTTTTTATCCCAGCTAATTTCTGAGGAAAGTTTGAGGGAATTTACTCCATAGTCATTTGGTTTCAATGATACTACATAACTGTTTGTAAGGCTCTGTGAGGGGAATACCTGAGTCTGAGGCTGTCATATCCTTGAAACTTGAGGTGAAGGACAAGACACAAACTCAAACTATCCTGGAAAATGTACCTGGGCCATTTGGTTATAGTGGTCACAGCTATGTTGGAAACCAAGTGCAATTCACTCCAGCACAGCTGACCCATAAACCCTCCTAGTCACCCAGCATAATTAATCTTCAGACGGAGCTGACTATAGTCCCATTTCTTGTGTTCATTGCGGCTTTCAAGCTTTGGATAAAACTGAGTAAAATTTTTCTTAGTATTGGGAATGGGCCTTCTGAGGTTGAATGCCCTTAAGGCCAATCATCTCATGGACATTTCCCATTGCTTCATAGGAAACATTTATTTGACTTGGGGGTGACCCTCATTTGAACTTGAAGCTCAAAGGCAAATGGATTAGGTAGCTAGTCATGAGAACACCAGTCCAAAGCTGGAGTTTTAGGGCTTTTGCTGCAAGCAAATGAAACATAGGAAAAGTCTTCTTGTGGGCCATCTGCTTATTTATAGACCAAATAGCAGCAATGGCAAGCCTTGGGCCCTGGGCAGAGTTGATAGGCTGCAGCAGCTTTCTCCAGGTATGTCTGAATTCTCCATGACACCCTTCACCTTTTCCAGATAAAATATCTCCAAACTTTTCTTTTTTTAATTAAGTAGAAGCCTTGTTCCTGTACTTTACAGAGTAAGGAATCTATATGACTATGAAACACAGAGAAAAGCAAAGCCACTGAGACTTTAGAGTGACCTTAAAAATATTCACCTGTGAAATCACTCAAGAGTGGCTCCACTTTCTTTTCTTTTCAGTTATGTGTAAGTTTACCTAGGGTTTTTGTCATTTATGTATAACTCTTCTGGAGATCCTGATGGAGTTTATGGGATTAAAGTAAATCACTTCTGCCCCTGTCCAGGGGCAAGATGAGAAGGCAGAGAGGGTCAGGAGCTGGTTGAATGGACATGGGAAATCCAGGGTAGAAAGGAAGAGTGTGCTGTCACTGTATAGGGAGAGCAAGTAGGGTCACAAAACACTGTATGTATAAATTTTTGTAGGAGACTCTAACTTGAATTGTAAACTTTCACTGAAAGCACAACAATAAAAAAAATAAAGTAAATCACTTCTTAACTATTATAGTGACTCAGTAGTTTGCCAGGTTTTCCTCCTAGTCTGTCTTAGTCTGGAAGCTCTGCTGAAATTCTTTTAGCATCATAGCAACATGCGATCCTCCACTGACAGACGAGTTGGTGGCCGTACATGAGGTGCATTGGCCAGGAATGGAACTTAGATCTCTCACATGAAAGGCAAGAATTCTACCACTGACCCACCAGGTCATGGGTAAGTGAATGATTGTAATTAGCTTACATTCAGAAAGCAGTGACCAACAAAAGATGAGGGGGGAATAAAGATAAGGAACAGGAATTAAAAAATAACGACAGTTTGTTGTATGAGATGGCATTGCCATCTGAAGACTGATAATATCTCGTTACTATCTTAGGCTGAAATTAGGCTTCTTGCCCTAAACCACAACAAACATTAATTTTGAAATATTGTTATAACATCTGTGTATTGGTTTGGATTCACCCAAAAGCAACAACGAGGTAAGGACCGGGATGCAAGTAATTTATTTGCGAGACAAGTGAGGGGGTAGAGGAAAATCAATAAAAGTTTGTTAAAGAGCTGTGGATATGTAGGTGTTAATTCTGCTGGAGACCCTTTAAGGAACCACATATAGCACACCTCAGGATTTTCCTCCTTAGGGATAGGGAAGCTGGGGTATTTATTGTTTTATTCCTACTCCTCCTTAATGTTCCTGAAGGTATTAAATTCCCAGCTTTCTTTCTTCCTTTCTCTCTCTCTTTCTTCTTCTTTTCCTCCCTTTCTGTCCATCCATTCATCCACTCTATGCTTGTGTGTTCATTGACTAGACTCTAGTGATAATGTGAAGACTATACCCAGATGAGCTGGTCAAATATATCTAAGTGTTAGATAGATAGATGCCACGGAACTATAATCAGAAAGGTCATTGATGACCTATCCACATTTTATCTTATGAAACAGTATTATCTCACCTATATGAAAGAAAAGAAGAGATATTTTAGCCCTCTTCCACTGTCTGGTCACTAAACACAAGCTCTAGAATTCCCTCAAAAAGATAACTGGCAATTCATTCCTCTACTCCATGGATTTTACCTTTGAAAGAACCAGTGTACTGTGCCACTCCAAACTCATCCTGCTCTTTCTGTGTCCACTCAGAACCCACAACTCCTAGACAACAATAAGACAATACATCACGGGACTGACATAGTACACTGCAGATTGAGAGATGTGATCCAGTCAAATAAGAGGAGGAAATTGGGGGAAGAGACCAGGTAGCATTATATCCTGGGTATTGTAGTTTTTAACATACTCCAGCTATTCAGAACAGAATTAAACAATGAGGGCTGAGGATGATTTTAATTCAGTATAAGAAACTTGTATATGATGGATGAATGCCTGCTCAACACAGGAAATTAAGTAGGTAGCTCTGCTTATCATGTGTCTTTCCAAGTGTAGGTCTAAGAACCAGCACTCAAGAGAACAGGTATTCTAGTAAACATTGCCCACGCTTTCCTCATTGGATGACGAGTACAGGAAGGGGAAAAAAAGAAAAAGAAAAAACCAGACAATATAAAATCCGTTGCCAGCAAGTCAATTTCAACTCATAGCGACCCTGTAGGACAGAGTAGAACTTCCCCAGAGGGTTTCCAAGGAGCAGTTAGTGGATTCAAACTGCTGACTTTTTGATTTGCAGCAAAGCTCTTAGCCACCGCCCCACCAGGGCTCCCCCACAACGTAGAATCCATAGAAAAGTGAGGGGAGGGAAACATTCTGAAGTCTCAGAGAAGGTATATAGCGCCAAGCATGGGGAAAATGCATACTGAAAGGGACCAGAAGAAGTTGTTAGGAAACTACTGGGAATTCTCAGTAGCATTCAAGAAGGCTTAGACTCTGAAACAGAAAGACATAAGGCAAGAAAAGGCTGAGGTAGGAAGAAGATGACTATATGGGAAAAATTAAGATAAACTCCTGTTTACAGAGGGAAAATAGGAGATCAGAAATATGGTTCTTCTTGTTAAAAGAAGGTCAATTTAGACACCAGTATTTGTTGTAGCACTTTTCACAACAGCCAAAAGGTGAAAACAACAACAGGTATGTCAAAAAGCAAAATGTGGTACATACGTACAATGCAAAATTATGCAGCTGTAAAGTGTAATTAAGTTCTGAGGCATGCCACAACCTGGATGAACCTTGAAACCATTATGCTGAGCAAAATAAGTTAGTCACAAAGGGACAAGTACTATATAATCTCACTTAGATGAAATAAGCAAATACATAGAAACCAAAGATTATTAACGGTTACCAGGGGTAGGAGGGAGGGGGAAAAGGGGAGTTTTTGTTTGGGGGGCATTGAGTTTATGTTAATGATGGCAGAATACTTTGGAAAAAGATCGTGATAATGGTGGCACAACATAAAAAATATAATCAATGTAATTGAATTGTAAATGTGTGTGCTGGCAAATATTCTGGTGTGTATATTTTCACCACAATTAAAAAAAAGAGAGAGAGAAAGAGTCAGCTTTAAGGAAAACTGTAAAGCCAATCCCTTGGACCTAGAAATATTAGTTCTACAAATTCCTTGCTCTGTTTTATAGGGACACTGAATTTATGAATTAGTGAACTATAAAAAGAGCCTTTGTTCGCTGACTAATTAGCTGGAGGTAATGTTCTCTACTAAGATTAAATTTGATTATTCTTATCTACCCTAAGTGGACAAGTCCTCTATTGTGTTTTTCTGTCATTCAAAGTAAAGCAAAAAGGACAGTCTTGTCAACTTATTTTGTTAGAAAATTTGCGTTTATCCATCTGAAATTTAAACATTTATATTTTTCTAAATGATAAGGTTGTAAAACAAATTTTAGATAATTATGAAAAGTTTGAAACATGGCTAGTGTAGGAGATAGCAGTTTATTCATCATAACTATGTAATTTGTTTCATATGCAAATAAACTTACAATGAATTTACTGGACTTTTTTTTTTCTTTCCTTTCCTGCTTCTCTGGGTTTTTGTTTTTCAATATAAATAGATACACAGTGTAATTTCTGGAGTTTGAGACAGCAGACCATGCTATTGTTTTTCTCTACAATGGTTTAAAAATAAAAGTGCTTCCAGAAATGCTTAAATCAACAGTTCAATGAGAAGTTAACAAAGAAACTAAAAATTCAACATCAGTAGACAGCAGAATTTATACTGCAGAAACTGGATTCAAACATGAGAGGTTTTCCCAGATTCAGGTGGGGAAAAAAGGTAGAGAAAGAGAGACAGAGGGAGACAATGAGGGAGAGAGAACTGAGATGCAGATTGGTTGAGCTGCCGCATTCCAGATTAAACCAGTGAACAGAGTCCTGCACAGGGCCGCATCCAGTGGTACGCTGGAGTTGGCTCATACCAGCTCCTGAGAGCTGATTTTTAAGTTTCCAGGAGTTCTGTGAGTTGGGTATTAAACACAACGATTATTAAAAATACATAAATTTTCTGTTAAATTATATTAAAAACAAAGATAAGAAACACTCAGAACTTCCTAATTATTTTACTTCATTTTACTATTATTTATGCTCTTGAAATTATTTTTACCTGTTTTATCAATACAATGAAAACACTATACAATGGTGTATTACTCTGCATCTCTTCCCACCTCTGCGTTCAGTGATGTCATGGTGGTAGCTTGAAATCAGCCATAGTGGGAGCATGTGCACCACTGAAATCAGCAAATGCATCAAACTCGGGCTTGGTTTATTGTGTTATTGATCGTCTAGACTGCAGAAAGAGATGAAGAAAATGTTAGTATTGAAATTTAGAAAAACAATTTGCTCAGGGCATTGACGAACTAGAGAAGTTCTGTCTTAAGTCTTTGTTGTCTTGTTTTCTTCTTGATAACGTAAATGAAAATATCAACCAGCACTCATGTTAGAACTATACTTATTCCTAGGGTGGTTTTGGTTACAAGAGATTGGTAAAAATCAAAGGAATCATTGGATGGGAATCAATTAGCTATATGGGATTTACGATAAAGTGTATCATATATTTTAGTATTGTTTGTAAATCGTGTGCTACACATCCTCTATACATTTTATACCAAACATATATGTATGTGTATATTCTCTTTTTGGAGAACCTGTTCTTAAACATTTACCGGCATATCACTGGTCACATTCTCTCACTTTTCATGAATTACAAGGATTAGGAGAAGAAAATCCTCAAGCAACAAGAAAGGCAAAACATGAGACTTACAAAGGGAACAAAAATAAAAGTTTTCTGGATCATTTTCCTTGGAGACTCCAGAAGAGAAGAGACAATGAAGGCAGCTACAGAGTTTTGAGAGAAAATATTGTAATCTAAGAAGAAACATCCAGTTAGTATGCTTCTTGTTTGTGAAGGCTACAGAGTAAAATTCTGCAATATCCAGGCACTCCAAAACGTTTTCAGCAGCATATCCTTCTTGGAAAATTTACTTGACTTGATCTTCCAGCTGACCGAGAAATAGGTCAAAATGGGAAGTCAAGAATTGGGAAAAGTCAAAGAGAAAGCACTGCAATAAGCTAACTACAAAACAGTAAATAAGATCTATAAATTTGACTACAAACCAAATGCAATTGAGGTATTTATGAAGATTCTTGAATTAGAGGATATAATGAAATAACTAGACAACAATAAAAATAAAGGAATAGAATAATTATATATATATATATATATATATATATATAAAATGATAACAGAATACTGATTTCCTGGCTCAGGGATACATAGAAATCCAGGCTTTATAAACTCTGTAATGTTATTTCTCATTTGTCTTTTTAAAGATTTTGTTTTATTCTTTCAGTTTTTTAAGAAATATCAGGTTTTTTTGGTTTTTTTAGCTTGTTTTGCTTTCTATTTTTTGTTCTGGATTATTTATAAGTTAAGGTAGTACTAAGGAGCCCTGGTGGTGCAGTAGTTAAGTGCTTGGCTGCTAACTGAAAGGTCAGCAATTTGAATTCACCAGCTGGTACATGGGAGAAAGATGTGGCAGTCTGCTTCCGTAACGATTTACAATCTTGGAAACCCGGTGGGGCAGAGTCACCCTATAGGGTCCCTGTGAGTTGGAATTGACTTAACAGCAATGGTTTTGTTTTTGAAGGTAGTACTTTTACTCTCTACGACACTTCTGCTAAATGACTTTACTCTTTTCATTATAGAACCTTACTGTGCTTCCTATCTTCTTCCATTTTCAAATAAATCTTTTTTTGTTGTTGTTGTTCTGGTTTCCTACTGCCCTCTGTTCATTGTGTTATCTGTAAAGTTGAAGACATAGTATCTCCCAAACTTCATTCCTCCTCAATGCCAAAAACCCAGGCAACACAGGTGGCAAGACAACCTAATAGGCTTACCATCCTCCAGGTGAAATGTTAAGATCTCCCTATCACATGCCAGAAAGGATGTTATACAGGTGGTAGAGATGACGTAGAAACCTAATATCACAATAAACTTTTCTAGTATCCTTCATCCTGTTAACAAGAAATCAGAAGCTATTGATGCCAGAAGGGATCCTGGACACCAGGCCTACCAACTCTCAATTTAGAGATAAGGGAATGGAAGGCTAGAGCTGTCAGGAGGAACTGCTGGTGAATCACATTTCAAAGGCTAGAATCTAAGTCTCCTGACTCTCAGTTTACTGGTTAAAATTTTTACCTTGGTGTTTTTCTTAGAAATGAGACTTATAAATGATGAAGCATTGCATGGGAAAGAGGAAGTGAGGTCTGGGAGGGGACTCCTGAAGGGCCCTCTTTGTGCTCTGATCTGACCAGTGGTTAACGTATTTCACTTGTACCTCTTGACCTTGTTCATCATTCCTCCATTAAACCCACTATGTTCTGGTCCAGAGTTTACCATCGGAGCCATTCTGTCAAATAATAACTTTCTTGGTACTAATGTTTTTACATCCCTTGTGAGGGGTTCCTCTGTTTCCCCTTGACAATTTCTATCACTCATTGTTTGGGCTGAGCTACCTTATGCTTCTCTTAATGGGTTTATCTCCAGAGGGCATTAGCTAGACGCATCTATGAGTGCATACCAGATGTTTTCTTTACTCCCCTTCTTCTGCTATTTCAGTTTACTTCAATCCAAGATTATTGGAGGGTCTTCAGATTTAACATCCAACACCTCCTAATTTGGGTTTGATTTTACATTAGAGGATAATGATATGTAACAAGACAAATTTATGAACTGTGATCAGGCAAGGAAACAATGCCCAGTTCCAAGGACCTAGTTTTACATAAATATGAAGATGTTTATCTTAAAATTAGAAGGAAAAAAAAACTTATTGAGAAGGAGCTGCCATCTCTTTGGATGCAATAATCATCTATCTTTTATCATCTATCATCTTTACATCTATCTATATTTATCCAGGTTGAATGATACCTGTCTTCTGTATAATCAGTATTTTAAATAAAACACAACCATAGTGGTGAGCTATATGCAGCATGAAGGATCCAAACAATTTTGTGGCAATACGTAAATGCATTTATAGTTAGAACACCCTTTCTTCCTGGTTTTCTAACTTTAGGCAATTTCTATCTGTGCAGCGGCCCCTAAATCTTTCCATTCCCAGAGGGAGCCTGCCATCTGTTCATTGAACTTGAAGTACTTGGAGGGAGCAGCTGCAGTTTCTATCAGAATCTGAATGTGTATGTGTTAGTCATTAAGAAAAAAATTTGTGCTCATTTATGTTTTGAGTCATAACTTTGCCATCAGTCTGTCCCAACAAAACTGTCAATGCCAATCCCAAGAGAGTAAAATCTGGGTTCTGTTCCCAGCAAAATGCTCCTGGTAGATCTTAAGCAACTCATGTAAAATCCTTCTCCATGTTGCTATTTGAAAATGGAAACTGTTTTTAAAAACTCATTTTTTCCCTTGCTGAGAAAGAAAAGGCAACTCTGATACTACCTTCCTTATTTTCTCTGGGAGACCTGCTTATGCTCAGCTCTGAGAGCACAGTTCTCCTCAAAGACAGAGGTTAAGGTAAGGGAACCTGGTGCCCTAGAGCTGGGACAAGCCTTTGAGATCAGTGCTTCTCAATCTTCAGATTTGCATATGATCTTGCTAATTTTTGCCTTATCTTTCTACCACCTATTATTTACTTAATATATATTTAAACAGATTTTAGATTTACTTTTTAGTACTTATCTTTGTCCTGAGTAATAATGTCTGTGAATTACAGTTTAGATGTTATATATATATGTATTCATATTATATTATATATTATATACGTAGTTGTTATTAGGTGCCCTCTAATAGATTCCAACTCATAGCGACCCTATGTACAACAGAATGAAACACTGCCTGGTCCTGTGCCATCCTCAAACTCGTTGCTATGTTTGAGCCCATTGTTGCAGCCACTGTGTCAATCCGTCTCATTGAGGGTCTTCCTCTTTTTTGCTGACCCTCTGTCTTAGGCTGGGTTCTCTAGAGAAGCAAAACCAGTAAAGTGTATAAATATATACATAGAGAGAGACTATATCAAGGAAACAGCTCACGTGATTGTAGAGGCTAGAATGTCCCAAGTCCGTGGACCAGGGTAGAGGCCTCTCCCAAGTCACACAGCTGCAGAAGCTGGCAAGCCCAAGATTGGAAGGCTGGAGAGCAGGGGTGCCACTCACAGGCTGTGCAAATCGATGAATCCCAGGTTCATCAGATAAGCTGACAACTCAAGTCCCAAGAATGGGAGATGAGATGACAGGAATCAGCCGCATGATCCAGAGAGAGCAAAAAGCCAGAACGTCTGCTTATATACAGATGTGGGCCACACCCCCAAGGAGACTCCCTTTCATCTGATTGGCTACTCACAGTATATTCAATCATGGAGTGATTACATTAAAACATGGAGAATCATGGCCCAGCCAAGTTGACACACAATCTTAACCATCACACCCTCTATTTTACCAAGAATGATGTCCTTCTCCAGGGACTGGTCCCTCCTGATAACACGTCCAAAGTATGTGAGACGAAGTCTCACCATCTTTATTTCTAATGAGCATTCTGGCTGTATTTCTTCCAAGACAGATTTGTTTGTTCTCCTGGAAGTCCATGGTATATTCAGTATTCTTTGCCAACACTGTAATTCTTCAAAGGCATCAATTCTTCTCCAATCTTCCTTATTCATTGTTCAACTTTCACATGCACGAGGTCATTGAAAATACCATGGACTGGGTCAGGCACACCTTAGTCCTTAGAGTGACATCTTTGCTTTTTAAAACTTTAAAGATATCTCTTGCAGCAAATTTGCCCAGTGCAATGTGTCATCCGATTTACTGATAGCTGTTTCCATGGGCGTTGATTATGGATCCAAGCAAAATGAAATCCTTGACAACTTCAGTTTTTTCTCCGTTTATCATGATGTTGCTTATTGGTCTAGTTGTGAGGAATTTTGTTTTCTTTATGTTGAGATGTAATCCAAACTGAAGACTGTGGTCTTTGGTCTTCATCGATAAGTACTTCAATCCCCTTCACTTTCAGTAAGCAAGGTTGTGTTATCTGTACCTCTCAGTTTGTTAATAAATCTTCCTCCAATCCTGATGCCCTGTTCTTCTTTATATAGTCCAGCTATTTGGATTATTTGCTCAGCATACAGATTGAATAACTATGGTGAAAGGATATAACCCTGATGGCACACTTTTCCTGACTTTAAACCGTGCAGTATCCCCTTGTTCTGTTCAAACGACTGCCTCTTGGTCTAAGTACAGGTTCCTCATGAGCACAATTAAGTGTTCTGGAATTTCCATGCTTCACAAGGTTATCCATAATTTGTTATGATCCAAGTAGTTGAATGCCTTTGCATAGTCAACAAAACACAGGTAAACATCTTTCTGGTATTCTCTGCTTTCAGCCAGGATCCATCTGACATCAGCAGTGTTACCCCTACTTCCACATCCTCTTCTGAATTCAGCTTGAACTTCTGGCAGTTCCCTGTTGATATACTACTGCAGCTGCTTTTGAAAGATCTTCAGTAAAATGTTACTTATATGTGATGTTAATGATATTGTTCAATAATTTTCACATTTGGTTGGATCTCCTTTCTTCGGAATGAGTATGAATATGGATCTCTTCCAGTCAGTTGATTAGGTAGCTGTCTTTCAAATTTCTTGGCATAGATGAGTGAGCGCTTCCAGCGCTGCATCCATTTGTTGAAACATCTCAATTGATATTCGGTCAATTCCTGGACCCTTTTTTTTTGCCAATGTCTTCAGTGCAGCTTGGACCTCTCTCTTCAGTACCATCAGTTCTCGATCATATGCTACCTCCTGAAATGGTTTAATGTCGACTGATTCTTTTTGGTACATACTCATATTAATTTAATATTATAAATTTTAAATTATATAAATTATATGTATTTTCCAAAAATCATAATAAAACAGACACGTAATTCTTAAAATAAAAATCAATAGACTGTGTGCAACCTATAATCAGTGGTTCATATATCATGCTTTGGGAAATGCTGATCTAAACCAGCTCCCTCAAATTGTACATGTGGAACTGAGGTCCAGAAAAGATATGTGACTTCATAAAGTCCCTTAGCTAATTGGAATCCAGGGCTTCTAACTTATAGTCCAATTTTCCATAGTATGGAAATGGTAAGGTGAAAAGCATTCTGGGTGATTCAATTTATCTGGAATTTAGTTTGGAGAGTTGAGGGAGATGAGACAGCTTTGAAATATAGTTTAGGAAGATTGTGAAGTACCTTGAGTGTCAGACATAGGAGTGGAGATTTTATCTTGGGCCACAAGTTCTTAACCCAGGGATCCAAAGAACATCTAAAATTGTATGTGATGTTTAGTGGATTTATGCATGTGGGTAGTTTTTGAGGAGAAATTCCACCATAATTCTTGCAATGATGCCCATATACACCTAACTACTGGAAAAATTAACAAATCAGTCTTGGTGGAAGTATAGCCAGAATGCTCCTTAGAAATGGGAATGGTGAGACTTTGACTTGCTTACTTTGGACACGTCATCAGGAAAGATCAATTGCTAGAAAAGGACATATGTTTGGTAAAGTAGAGGATCAGGAAAATGAGGGAAACCCTCAATGAGATGGATTGACACCATAGCCACATCAATGAACTCAAGCATACAAACGATCATGAAGATGGCAGAAGCCTGTGCAACCTTTCCTTTTGTTATACATAATAAGGTCACCATGAGTTGGAGCTGACTCAATGGCAACTAACAACAATGTTGCTCAGGACTGCCTTTATCACCTTTAAAGGTATGTTATCAACGAAAAGGAAGGTAAAAAGAAGTAGTGTCCAATAATGTAAACCTGGGTAGGTGGGAACATTTCTCTCTTGGCCTTGGGAGTGACTATCAGTACCACATCCATTTTCTTTCTGGCTCATGTTCCCACTCAGAAATAAGGAGGATTTATTCTATCTGAATAACTAATGCTTTCCCAGGGTACCCTCAATTACTGACATCAGAACACTATTTGACATCAGCAATCTAAGACCTGCTGTCTTGCCAAGTCTGCTGTGAAATCAGTATGGGCATCTATAACTTCTGCACAGAAGGTTGTTTTAGGAGGGTATTCTATGAAGGCATTAAACCCATTGCCATCTAGTGGAAGACATTAAAGTGTAGCGATTAAGAATATAAACTAAGTGGCTAAGTGTGTCATATCCTTTATCTCATTTAATCCTCACAACAGCTTTGTGAGGTATATACTGTTATTTACCCCCATTTTACAGATTAGCAATTTAAGGCTTAGAGAAGCTCATAATTTACCCCAGGTTATGTAACTAGTAATTTATAAAATCTAGTTTCAGATGCAGATCTAATTCTAAAGCCTGTATTAAGCACTTTTTTTTTTTTTGCCAAGAGCAACAGTATTATAATTGGAGTTGCTTTCCTGATTTAATACTTACTATTGAATTTGGACTGCCAGAAGAATGAGTAAATGAGTCTTGGAGGAAGTATAGCCAGAATGACCCTTAGAAGCAAAGATGACAAGACTTCATCTCGTTTACTTTGGACATATCATCAAGAGGGATCAATAACTGGAGAAAGACATCATGCTTGATAAAAAAGAGGGTCAGCAAAAAAGAAGGAGACCTTCAATGAGATGGACTGACATAGTGACTGCAACAATGGGCTCAAACATAACAGCTACCGTGAGGATGGCACAGGACCAGGCAAGGGCAACACTTCATTCTGTTGTACACAAGCTTACTATGAGTTGGAGCCAACTTGCCAGTACCTAATAACAGCAACAACATAATTTTTGATGTCAAAAAGAAAAAATACAACACATATAGCTAAAATAATTGAAAATATTATCAATTTACTCTGAGTTCTGTGAAATGTATGTAAATATTGTACACATCAATTTCCAATATATTATTAAAGATATATATTTCACATAACAGTTCAACTCTATATTTGACCTACAATGAACTAGCTACAATGAACATCATTTAAACATTCAAGTCAAAGTAATTATGCTTTGTTTTGAAGAAAATTTAAGATCTTTTTGGAACTGATTTGAACAGTCCTGGAACCTGGGTGGAGCAAGAGGTTTGCAATTGGCTGCTGACCTAAAGATTGGTGGTCCAAACGTGCCCAGCAGCTCCACAGAAGAAAGGCCTGATTACAGCCAAGAAAACCGTATGAGAAGTTCTACTCTGTAACACATGGCATCGTCATGAGTCAGAGTAACCTCAAAGGCAATGGGTTTGGTTTTTTTTTTTTTTTGTGTGTGTGTGTGTGTGTTTGTTTCTCTTTTTAAAACAGTCCAGGGAATTCTGAATGGATACCTTCCTTTTTGCTTTGTCAATTTCTCTGTAGCAAGTGGAGGCTCTCTAAGTTATTTGATTGCCTTCATATTGTGCTCCATACTGAGATCATTTTATCAAAATAGCCGTTGCAGTATCAAAGATTTGAAAGTCTGGCTAAGGATTTTAATGATGAGAGTCTGGCGGAAGAGATACCCTCCAAACTGTCTCTCTCTTTTGCCTTTTATGCTTTGCTTTCTAAAATCTCTCTTTTAGTCCCTCTCTCTCCACCAACCCTCAAAGAAGTCACAAAAATTAAATTTGTAGAGTGTGTGTGGAAGTTATTTGAAGGTGTATTCTATGGATATGAGTTGTTTTTTAGACCAACTGGTAGCTCCTTGGGTCTCATCTTCCTTTGCTTTCCAAGCAATTGCCCAACATAACTCATGGTGCCTGCAACACAGCCATGGAATGAGCAGGTAAAGCTGATAAAACATGAAGATTTATAGAGTAGCAGAGAGTGGTGAACTATTAGTAGTACCCAGAATATGCCAAATGTGGGGTGAGTTAGCTACACAGTTGTGAACCATGTAAGTTTCCTAAGAGCAAATAGGAAGCAAATTGTTTTCCTCTTGGATTTCATGACACCACAGTCCTATCTTTCACCCTTTTCTTAGACCACTACTCCTCAGTATCTTGTGTATGTTTTCCTTTGCTCTGGCTTCAAATTAGAAGTTCTTAGGGCTCAGTCATGGGCTTTCTTTTTTGTTCTCTTTACACTTATTTTCATCTTCTAACAAGGTTTTGCATATCATTTTTATTTCAACATTTAAACTTTTTTGTATACCTCTGGCTTAGCCCTCTCTTCATGTTTCATGTATGTATAAAGAACTGTCTACTTGATATCTGCACCCACATATCTCATAGGCATCTCACGCTTAAATATTTGAAACTTGTGTATCAGTTTTAATCTGCTCTCCCTTTGTTCTTTGCTATCTAAAAAATGCCAACTCTACACACCCAGTTGTTCAAGCCAGAAATCCAGGAGTCATTCTTTTTCTTTATTTCTTCTTTTAAAACAGCAATTTAAAGTTTATTCCAGCTATAATGCAGGCTTCTCTGACATGTTTCAGAGCCCATTACCAAGACATTCTGTTGTTCTTGTCTGTCTGATTTATGGATCTGTACAATTTCTGGCACTAAGGCACCATCTGAGTTTGGAACATACGTTGTTAGGTGTCCTTGAGTTGGTTCCGACTCATAGCGACCCTTTGTACAACAACAGAATGAAACGCTACCTGGTCCTGCACCATCCTCACAATTGTTGCTATGTTTGAGCCCTTTGTTGCAGCCACTGTGTCAATTCATCTCATCAAGGGTCTTCCTCTTTTTTGATGACCCTCTACCTTAAGCATCTGTCAGTTTGTCGTACTGTGGGAGCTTGTGTGTTGCTGTGATGCTGGAAGCTATGCCACCGGTATTCAAATACCAGCAGGGTCACCCATAGCAACAGGTTTCAGCTGAGCTTCCAGACTAAGACAGACTAGGAAGAAGGACCCGGAGGTCTACTTATGAAAAGAATTAGCCAGTGAGAACTTTATGAATAGCAGTGGAACATTGTTTGATATCGTGCTGGAAGATGAAGCCCTCAAGTTGGAAGGCACTCAAAAGACAACTGGGGAAGAGCTGCCTCCTCAAAGTAGAGTTGACCTTAATGACATGGATAGAGTCAAGCTTTCGGGACTTTCATTTGCTGATGTGGCATGACTCAAAATGAGAAGAAACAGTTGCAAAAGTCCATTAATGATCGGAACGTGGAATGTACAAAGTATGAATCTAGTAAAATTGGAAATCCTCAAATAGGAAATGGAACACATAAACATCAATATCCTAGAAATTAGTGAGCTGAAATGGACTGGTACTGGTCATTCTGAATCGGACAATCATATGATCTACTATGCAGGGAATGACAACCTGAAGAGAAATGGCGTTGCATTCAATGTCAAAAAGAACATTTCAAGATCTATCCTGAAGTACAATGCTGTCAGTGATAGGATAATACCCATACGCCTACAAGGAAGACCAGTTAATACTATTATTATTCAAGTTTAAGCACCAACCACTAAGGCCAAAGATGAAGAAATTGAAGATTTTTACCAGTTTCTGCAGTCTGAAATTGATCAAACATACAATCAAGATGCACTGATAATTACTAGTGATTGGAATGCGAGTGTTGGAAACAAAGAAGAACGATCGGTAGTTGAAAAATACGGCCTTGGTGATAGAAACGATGCCAGAGAGTGCATGATAGAATTTTGCAAGACCAACGACCTCTTCATTGTAAATAACTTTTTTCACCAACATAAACAGTGACTATACATGTGGACCTCACCAGATGGAATACACAGGAGCCAAATCGATTTCATCTGTGGAAAGAGACAATGGAAAAGCTCAATATCATCAGTCAGAACAAGGCCAGGGGCCGACTGTGGAACACACCATTAATTGCTTATATCCAAGTTCAAGTTGAAACTGAAGAAAATTAGAACAAGTCCATGAGAGCCAAAGTATGACCTTGAGTATATCCCACCTAAATTTAGAGACCGTCTCAAGAATAGGTTGGATGCATTGAACACTAAAGACCAAAGATCAGACAAGTTGTGGAATGACATCAAGGACATCATACATGAAGAAAGCAAGAGGTCACTGTAAAGACAGGAGAGAAAGAAAAGGCCAAAATGGATGTCAGAAGACACTCTGAAACTTGCTCTTGAATGCACAGTAGCTAAAGCAAAAGGAAAAAAAAGATAAAGTAAAAGAACTGAACAGAAGATTTCAAAGGTGGCTGGAGAAGACGAAGTAAAGTATTATGATGACATGTGCAAAGAACTGGAGATAGAAAACCAGAAGGGAAGAACACGCTCAGGATTTCTCAAGCTGAAAGAACTAAAGAAAAAATTCAAGCCTCCGGTTGCAATACTGAAGGATTCTACGGGGAAAATATTAAACGACACAAGAAGCATCAAAAGAAGATGGAAGGAATACATAGAGTCACTATATCAAAAAGAATTGGTTGACATTAAGTCATTTCAGAAGGCAGCATATGATCAGGAACCAATGGTACTTAAGGAAGAAGTCAGAGCTGCACTGAAGGCATTGGCAAAAAACAAGGTTCCAGGAATTGACAGACTACTAGTTGAGATGTTTCAATAAACGGATGCTGGAAGTGCTCATTAGTCTATGCCAAGAAACTTGGAAGATAGCTACTTGGCCAACCGACTGCAAAAGATACATAGTTATGCTTATTCCCAAAAAAGGTGATCCAAATGAATGCAGAAATTATCAAACAATATCATTAATATCGCATGCAAGCAATATTTTGCTGAAGATCATTCAAAAGAGGCTGCATATCAACAGTATATCAACAGTATATCAACAGGGAACTGCCAGAAATTCAAGCCAGATTTAGAAGAGGATGTGGAACCAGGGATATCAGTACGGATGTCAGATGGATCCTGGCTGAAGCAGAGAATACCAGAAAGATGTTTACCTGTGTTTTATTGACTACGCTAAGGCATTTGTCTGGTGGATCATAACAAATTATGGATAACATTATTGAGAATGGGAATTCTGGAACACTTAATTGTGCTCATGAGGAATCTGTATATGGATCAAGACACAGTCGTTTGAACAGAACAAGGGGATACTGCGTGGTGTAAAGTCAGGAAAGGTGTGCATCAGGGTTGTATCCTTTCACCATACCTATTCAATCTGCATGCTGAGCAAGTAATCCGAGAAGCTAGACTATATGAAGAAGAACGTGGCATCAGGATTGGAGGAAGACTCATTACCAACCTGCATTATGCAGATGACACAACCTTGCTGGTTGAAAGTGAAGAGGACTTGAAGCACTTATGATGAAGATCAAAGACCACAGCCTTCAGTATGGATTACACCTCAACATAAAGAAAACAAAAATCCTCACAACTGGACCAATAAGCGACATCATGATAAACGAAAGATTGAGTTTGTAAAGGATTTCCTTTTACATGGATCCACAATCAACACCTGTAGAAGCAGCAGCCAAGAAATCAAAATATGCATTGCATTGGGCAAATCGACTGCAAAAGACCTCTTTAAAGTGTTAAAAAGCAAAGATGTCACCTTCAGGACTAAGGTGTGCCTGACCCAAGCCATGGTGTTTTCAGTCGACTCAGATGCATGCAAAAGCTGGACAATGAATAAGGAAGACTGAAGAAGAATTGACACCTTTGAATTGTGGTGTTGGACTGCCAAAAGAAGGAACGAATCTATCTTGGAAGAAGTACAGCCAGAATGCTCCTTAGAAGCAAGGATGGCAAGATGATGTCTCACATAGTTTGGACATGTTATCAGGAGGGGTCAGTCCCTGGAGAAGGACATCATGCTTTGTAAAGTAGAGGATCATCGAAGAAGAGAAAGACCCTCAATGAGATGGATTGACATAGTGGCTGCAACAATGGGCTCAAGCATAGCAACAATTGTGAGGATGGTGCAGGACCAGGCAGTGGTTTGTCCTGTTGTGCATAGGGTCACTATGAGTTGGAACCGACTCGATGGCACCTAACAACAACAACAGCAACTAACTTACCAAGCATGATGTCCTACTCCAGGGACTGGTCCAAAGTACATGAGTTGAAGTCTTGCCATCTTCACTTCCAAGCGGCACTCTGGCATACTTCTTTCAAGACAGACTTGTTCATTCTTCTGAAAGTCCATGATATATTCAATATTCTTCACCAACACCATATAGCAGTGATAAAACGGGTAGAATAACTTTAGAAATAGTTAAAGCAAGAGACCACTGTGAGATCCCAGACAAATGCTCCTATTATTATTTAATGTTCGGGTGATAGATTAGAACATTTAGCATTTAAATGTTATTTAAAATTTAATATTATGTTAATATTTGGATGATGAATTCTTGTTATAAATGCAACTGCCAAAAAGAATATACTGCCTTATATAAAGGCTGTCATTTGGGCCTGTTTGTGATTTGCCAATCTGTCACAGGCCAAATGGTTAAGTCCCTTATTAGTCATTTGAGTGCCATGGTTTGTGCTTTTTTCTTTGGTTTTTCACTCTCTTAGAGTGGACATTGGGTAAAACTCTAGGACAGAGAGGAGAAGTTGTCTTTTTGCTTCACACCATCTTTGCTGAACACAAGTGCTAAATGGATGGCAGATAAGAGGGGGAGGATGGGTTGATGGGTTGAGAGATGGGTCAGGGGCTGAGGGCAGTGAAGGGGAAGTAAACACATTTATACTTCAAAATTCATCCTTAACATTTACTTCCTCTACCCTACTCTCCACATTCAGTCTACCACTATGGTCTGGCAAAATAAAACTCAAAGTCCACCTAGTCCTCCTCACCCCACTAACCACATTATCTGTCCTTGGACTATTGGAATAGCTGTCTAGCTGATCTTCCCTCTTTTATTCTTACCCACCTTGAATCCATTGCCTACATATCAGCAAAAATGATCTTTTTAAAGACATAAATCAAACTACCAGTATGTCTTTTCCCTTCTTAAAACGCTTTGATGGCATACCACTGAACTTAGGATAAAATCCAAAACTTTTCATGTGTCCTATAAAGTCCTGAATGATTTGACTATTTCTCCAGACTCCTCTAACATCACTTTCCCTTTCACTCTTTAGACTTATTTTTGTGAACATACCAAGGTCTTTCCCAACTCACTGCCTTGGGAATGCTCCTCTCCTGTTCCTTGTCTAGCTAATTAACGTCTTCAGATCCTTCCAGTCTCAGCTTAAACATCACTCCCTCAGAAGGCCATTCCCTAAACATATTGATCTAAATTGTTACCCTCTGTTATATTTTTACAGAATACTTTTCCCTATAGTATTTATCAAAAAGTATAATTCTATATTTATTTGTGTAATAACTGTCTCCATTGCTAGCCAATGAGCTCCACAGGGGCAGAAAAAGTATTCACTTTGTTATCATTAGCACATATCTGGCGTGTAGTAGGCTGTCAATGAATATTTGTTAGAATAAGAGTAATATAACTTTTTTTGTTAATTTAAAAAATACATGCACACACTTGTCTGGAAAATCTAACTTTTTGAGGAACTAAATTATTCCTGGAATAATTTATCTCATAAATCCTGTTATAAATGACATTATTAGATAGTATAACAGACAATGCACTCAACTCAAATTTATCAGAGATATGAAAATACTCATTAAATTTACAGCAAAAGGTTAATATTGGCTGTTTATTTTTTCTCATAATCATAGAGAGAAATACTTGAGTAACTGGTACATTGAACAGGCAGGACTCATGTATTTTAAAAAAGCATCTTCGTTTTTTATCTTCCACTGTCTCTATACAATATGTTCAGTTGTGGAAGTGTTTCCCTGTCCCTGTTTACTTTTAATTAATAAACTCATTGCTGTCAAGTAGATTCCGACTCATAGTGACTGCATAGGACAGAGTAAGACTGTAAATCTTTAAGGAAGCAGATTGCCACATCTTTCTCTGTGGAGTGGCTGGAGTTAATAATAATTTTTTAAAAAGTCCTACAGTCACAACCAGTTTCAATTCAGAAATAAAGATATCCATTCCCAAGTAATAATCAAAACTATGAACTTTATTTAAAGTTAAAATATTTCTGCTGCCCTGGCTGGGAGTTTTCTTCAGGGAGAAAGGTGGGGAAGGGAAGATATGGCCCTTCTCTTGGGCTTTCCCAAGACAGGTTTCTGTTTCTCCTTTTTTGTCTTGCTCACTGTGGTTTTCTGTCCTTACCAGGATTGATGTGATGTGGGGAGAGTTGCTAGACTGAGGAGAAATAAAAGGGACAGAAAAGTTCTCACGTGTTGAGTAGTGTTGTTAGACGACTTTGCACTCTTTGGGCTTGTTGTTTTGTTAGGTGACAATGAGTCAGCTCTGACTCATAGTGTCCTTATGTATAACGGAATGAAACATTGCCCAGTCCTGTGCCATCCTCACAATAGTGGGTATGCTTGGGCACATTGCTGCAGTCACTGTCTCAATTCATCTCTTTGAGGGTCTTCCTCTTTTTGCTGATCCTCTTCTTGACCAAGCATGATGTCCTTCTCCAGGGATTGGTCCCTCCTGATAACATTTCCAAAGTAAATGAGGCAAAGTCTCACCATCGTTGCTTCTAAGGAGCATCCTGGCTGTTCTTCCTACAAAAGAGGAAGATTTGTTCATTCTTCTGAAAGTCCATGGTATAGTCAATATTCTTTGCCAATATCATAATTCATATGTGTCAATTCTTCGGTCTTCCTTATTCATTGTCCAGCTTTTGCAAGCATATGAGCTGACTGAAAATACCATGGCTTGGTCAGGTGCACCTACTTCAACAAAGTGACATCTTTTCTTTTTAAGATTTTAAAGAAGTCTTCTGCAGTACATTTACCCAATGCAATAGGTTGTTTGATTTCTTGACTGTTGCTTCCATGGGCATTGATTGTGGATTCAGGTAGAATGAAATCCTTGACAACTTCAATCTTTTCTCCGTTTGTCATGATGTTGCTTATTAGTCCAGTTGTGAAGATTTTTGTTTTCTTTACATTGAGGTGTAATCCATAACTGAAGGCTGTAGTCTTTGATTTTTGTCAGTAAATGCTTCAAGTCCTCTTCACTTTCAGCAAGCAAGGTTGTGTCATCTGCTTAACGCAGGTTGTTAATGAGTCTTCCTCTAATCTGATGCCCTGTTTTTCTTTACATAGTCCAGCTTCTCGGATTATTTGCTCAGCATACAGATTTAATAAGTATGGTAAAAGAATATATTGCCACAGATTTTTTCAGTTTCAAATAATGCAGCATTTCCTTGCTCTGTTTGAACGACTGCCTCTTGATCCATGTACAGTTTACACATGAGCACAAAAACCTGTAAGTGTTCTGGAATTTCCATTCTTCACAAGGTTATCCATAATTTGTTATAATCCACACAATCAAATGCCTTTGTTTAGTCAATAAAACACAGGTAAGCATCTTTCGGGTATTCTCTGCTTTCAGCCAAGATCCGTCTCACATCAGCAATGATATCCCTCATTCCATATCCTCTTCTGAATTGGCTTGAACTTCTGGCAGTTCCTTGTTGATGTATGGCTGCAGCTGTTTTTGAAGTACCTTCAGTGAATTATACTTGCTTGAGATATTAGTGATATTGTTTGATAATTTCTGCATTCTGTTGGATCACCTTTCTTTGGAATGGACACTAATATGGATCTCTTCAAGATGGTTGGCCAGGTTTTCCAAATTTCTTGGCATAGATGAGTTAACACTTCCAGTATTGCATCCATTTGTTGAATTATCTCAATTGGTATTCCATCAACTCCTGGAGCCTTGTTTTTCACCAATGCCTTCAGTGCAGCTTGGACTTCTTCCTTAAGTACCATCAGTTCTTAATCATATGCTACCTCTTAAAATGGTTGAACATCGACCAATTCTTTTTGGTACAGTGACTGTGTATTCCTTCCATCTTCTTTTGATGCTTCCTTTGTCATTTAATATCTTCCTTGTAGAATCCTTCGATATCTCAATGCAGGACTTGAAGTTTTTCTTCAGTTCTTTCAGCTTGAGAAATGCTGAGTGTGTTCTTCTCTTTTGGTTTTCTGACTCCAGTCTTTGCACATGTCATTATAATACTTTACTATGTCTTCTCAAGCTCCCCTTTGAAATCTTCTGTTCAGCTCTTTTACTTCATCATTTCTTGCATTCACTTTAGCTACTCTACATTCAAGAGTAAGTTTCAGAGTCTCTTCTGACATCCATTTTGGTCTTTTCTTTCTTTCCTGGATTTTTAATGCCCTTTTTCTTTCTTCATGTGTGATGTCCTTGATGTCATTCCACAACTCATCTGGTCTTGGTCATTAGTGTTCAGTGCATCAAACCTATTATTGGGATGGTGTCTAAATTCACATGGAATATATTTAAGGTAGTACTTTGGCTCTTGTGGAATTTTTAAAATTTTCTTCAGCTGCAATCTGAATTTCCATAGGAGCAATTAATTGTCTGTTCCTCAGTTGACCCCTGGCCTTTTCCTGACTGATGACATTGAGCTTCTCCAATGTCTGTTTTCACAGATGTAGTCGATTTAATTCTTGTGTATCTCATTTAGTGAGGTCCAAGTGTATAGTTGTCATTTATGTTGTTAAAAAAAAAGTATTTCCGATGAATACGTTGTTGGTCTTGCAGAATTCTATCATGCCAACTCAGGCATCGTTTCTATCACAGGTAGTCCCCAGCTTACAATGTATTTGGGTTACGATGAACCACACTTACGACCATCAGTTTTTTTGGTACATCTTATCATCGGTAATATGCACTACATACAATGTGGCAACACATAATTTGTTGATGTCATCATATATGTAAGTTTATATGTGATATTTCCAACCCCCGAAGATAAATAAAGATCAGATTTATAAAGATACTGATAATAAAAGACAACAGTAACGAAAACAAACGAAAAAAAAAGAGGTATTTGAATTACGTCAGAATACTCATTTACAATGGAGTTGTCAGAACAGAACCCTGTCATAAGTCGGAGACTACCTAAATTAGCTCATTTCATCCTAATAACAACTCCATAAATAGAAGCTGTTATTACCTACATTTTGCAGGTATGAAAATGAAGCACACAGAAGTTAAGTGACTGGCCCCAGGTCCCACAGCTAAAAAGCAGGGAGGCTGAGATTTGAACAACGAAGTCTGTATCCAGAGTCTGCATTCCTAACCTCTATAGTATGTTATCTCTTAAGAGGAGACAGTGAGGGTATTTCTTCTGGAGACTGTAAAGATATAGTCCAGGTGCACTGCTCCTGATGATTTAAATTAATCAGATAGAGCTTAGATAACCTAGAAACATTGATAGTTACTATATCCCCTAGACTGTCTCTTTTAATTATCTGTTTCTCTGGTAACCTCCTAGTAACTGTCAGACTTGATCTGCATCAGCCTAGCAAATCAAGTCCAAAACATTTTATACCTGCCCATCTTCCCTGGTGTTCATATTATTGAGTTAGCCAAATAAATTCAATTTTTTTCCTACTGCTGGCTTTTCACAAATTGTGACTGGCGTCTATATATCTGTGAAGGCTCTATTGCATTGCTAGATTTTCATTGCGTTGTTAGAACAGATCACAGATTGCGTTGATGAATGTCATGATGCGACATGATGAACATTGTCCTTTTTGACTGGGTAAAACTTAGAAAAGAACTCCTTTCTTGAATCTCCCGGTCTGTAAAATGGGGATAAAAACAACTAACTCAATATTGGGAGGAGTATTAGACTAAGTAAGATCATGTGTATGAGAACAATTAATACTTCCTGGCATGTGGTAGGCATTCAATTAATGTTGTCAGAATCTGAATCATTGTAAGTAGTGGTTATAATATGGCTAAGGCTAAAGGCAGAGAGGAGATGAGAGGTGATTTATACTTACTGAGCATTTTCCATAGTCCAGACACCATTCTTGGTGGTTTACATGCATATAGTTTTGTATTATGAAATTAGTGAGTAATTTTATAAGATGAATTCCCTGTAAGACGAGACAACTGAACGGGCCTCCACAAAATGCCCTAGATTGTTGCTTTTAAAACTTGAATGTGGAAACTAGTTACTTGGGGGTCTTGTTAAAATGCTCGTTCTGATTCTACCATCAGATAGGGCCTGATATTCTGCATTTCTAACAAGCCCCCAGATGATATCAATGCAGCTGCTTCTCAGACACTTAGAATAGCAAGGCCTGAAGGGACACAGAACCAATAATCCAGGGTAGGGAATACTTGAACATTCACTGTGTCACTCATCAATGACCTTCCAATCACCTAAGAATCAGGCATATCCAGGAATGACTGACTGCACCTTCCAGAAACTGGGGAATGCATGCTGAGGGATAAGAAACTAACCAAGATCAAGGCAAAATGCTAAAATGCAACAATCCATTGGTGCCAGAAGGAAGAAAATGCTTAAAGTTCACATGGCCAGGAGACCCACGTGTAGCTGGGAGCAAAGGTGATTACCAGTCTCTCTTCTGCTTTGCTCTAGCCACTCTGTGATTAAAGAGAACTGCTATTAAAAAAAAGAAAGAGAGAGACAGAGGAAACATTAGTTTCCATAAAGCTCATCACTGGGCTTCTTAGGGTTAGAGACCGTTGCTTATTTCTATACATTTTTCCGAAGATTCATTGCGAAAATGTTTGACTCAGGGAAGGGAAGAAAAGAGACAGATTTGTTGCAAAGAGCTTTAGTAACAAGCAAGCTGGATACTTCTTGTTGAAAAGGACAGGAGAAAAAGGGAAGAAGCAGAAAGGGAAGGGCTGGTGGAAATCAAATCATATTTCCTCCAGGAAGCTGGACCTCAGTGAAAATCCAGCGGTAGAGGCCCCAAAGTATTCTTTCTGCTCCCAGGAGATGGTGCATATTAGATTGGCATTATGCTTAGCAGACAGGCCTTGATGCTAATCTCTCTTGACCTTCTCATGCAATTCTTGTCAGCTGGGCCCTCATTTGTTAAGCTTGCTTTAATTATGTGCATAATGACTCATTATTTTTTATAAAGGAAGCAGTGAAGGAAACAATTATGCAAATGCTGAGGTTTGTTGTTCACTGAGGAGTTGTGGGCTAATTAGGCACCAGTGCAAAAACATCATTGCCAAACACAATGCCAAAAAGAACCCCATTAATCTGAACCTCAGAGACTTCTTTAAGCATATAGTACCTACAGGATAAACTTAATGCCCAAGGAAAAAGATAAAATGCTAGAATAACTGGGCCAAGGTTGAAGGCTTATCCAAGTTATCCAATGCCAAGATTCTCTAAGCAGCATCTCCTTTTTAGGTTGGTCTTTGGTTGTTGCTAAATTACGAGGATTTGCTTGTTCTGATGTAGTACTCTTTCTTTCCTCTAGTTTCTCCTTTGGAATGTCTCATTCATTCAGTCATTTTCCCTGAACTAATTCCATCTAGTTAAAATCTTTACCTACAAGATTCTATGTGATCAGGCTTTTTCTTGCCTTGTTGTTGTTGTCAGCTGCCATTGAGTCAGCCCCTGACTCATGGTGACCCCAGGCACAATGGAAGGCAATGCTGCTGGCTCCTGCACCATCCCCGTGACCTGTTGCAGATTGGACTGTTGTGATCCATAGTTTCAGAAGTAGATCACCAGGTCTTTCTTCCTAGTCCATCTTGTCAGGAAGCTTGGCTGAAACCTGTTGAGCATAATAGCAACATGCAAGCCTCCACTGACAGATAGGTGTTGGCTGGGCATGAGGTGCATTGACTAGGAATCAAACCCAGGTCTTCCTCATGGAAGGTGAGAATTCTACTACTGAACCACCAAATGTCAACTCTTCTTGACTCCATTCACTCCAACACAGTGACATTCTTTTCGCCTTGAATACTCCAAACTTCTCTGGTCCTTTGCCTGCAATGGATCACTACCCTCACCCTATCCCTAACACTGATTTATTAGATTGGTTCAAGAAGAGGTATCACATGCTTCTATGATACTCTGTATTTCTCCTTCATAGAATTTATAATATTTGGAATTAATTGCTCTTTCAAAATGACCTAAGGCAACTTGGTCATTTATAATTATTATGTTTTTTCTTCAAAAATTTACAATAAGAAGTGACGTTACACTGAAGACAAGTATCAGAATGGATTCTACCACCATCATTAATCAGGTATAAAATAGCAATACAGCTTGTCCTGTAAGCTCAGTGATATCCTAGCTCTCTGTCTTTTTATGTACCTGGACAAGCCCTGAAAAGAGTCATTTGAGACAGATGTAAAAATATTCTACAGTAGGACTCAGCTAACTTTCTAATCAGAATCAAATACTGCCTATATTTAAAGAAAATACCAAGGCCTATGGTGTCATTTCAAAAATATATGACTATTAAGGTTGCTGCTGTAGTTGTTAGTTGCTGTCTAGTGTGTTCCAACACATAGAGACCTTATGTATAAGAGAACCAAACACTGCCTGTTCATGTGCCATCCTCAAATCGTTGCTATGTTTGAACCAGGTCTTCTAAACTACGGTTCAGTTTGATCCCCTGTTGAGAATTTGCATTTCCACTCCAGATATACTGTATCAGAATCTACAGTTTAATGACATCCCCAGGTGATTCTTCTTTTTTTTTTTTTTTTAAGCCTACTTTTATTTATTTATTTTTTGAATCCCAGCACTAAGAAGTACAATATTTTGATCTTTTTTCAATTGTGCTTTAGGTGAAGGTTTACAGAACAAATTAGTTTCTCATTAAACAATTAATACATATATTGTTTTGTGGCACCTGTTGCCAACCCTGTGACGTGTCAACACTCACCCCTTCTCAACCTTGGGTTCCCCATTTCCACTTGTTCAGCTTTCCTGTCCCTTCCTGCCTTCTTGTTCTTGTCCCTGGGCTGGTGTGCCCGTTTAGTCTCTATACATGGTTGAGCTACATTTATTATTGTTTGTTTTATGGGCTTTTATAATCTTTGGCTGAAGGGTGAACCTCAGGAGTGACTTCAGTACTGAGTTAAAAGGATGCCCAAGGACCATACTCTGGGAGTTTCTCCAGTCTCCGTCAAACCAGTAAGTCTGGTCCTTTTTTTGTGACTTTGAATTTTGTTCTACATTTTTCTCCAGCTCTGTCTGGGACCCTCTAGTGTGATCCCTGTCAGAGCAGTTGGTCATGGTAACCGGGCATCATCTAGTTGTGCTGGACTCAGTCTGATGGAGGCTGTGGTAGTTGTGGTCTATTAGTCCTTTGGTCTAATCTTTCCCTTGTGTCTGGTTTTCTTCATTCTCCCTTGCTCCAGAAAGGGTGGGACCAGTGGACTATCTTAGATGGCTGCTCATAAACTTTTAAGACCCAGACGCTACTCACCAAAGTATGATGTAGAACATTTTCTTTATAAACTATGTTATGCCAGTTGAGCTAGATGTTCCCCAAGACCACGGTCCCCAGCCCTCAGCCCAGTAATGCAGTCCCTCAGGGAGTTTAGATGTGTCTATGAAGCTTCCATTAGCTTGCCTTGATCAAGTTGTACTGACTTCCCCAGTATTGTGTACTGCCTCACTCTTCACCAAAGTTACCACTTACCTATTGTCTATTTAGTGTTTTTCCATCCCCTCTCCTCCCCTCCCTCATAACCACCAAAGATTGTTTCTTTCTGTATATAAACCTTTTAATGAGTTTTCATAATAGTGGCCCATACAGTGTCTGTCCTTTTATGATTGACTTATTTCACTCAGCATAATACTCTCCAGATTTATCCATGTTGTGAGATGTTTCACACATTTGTCATTGTTCTTTATTGTTGCATAGTATTCCCTTGTGTGTATGTACCATACTTTGTTTATCCATTCATCTGTTGATGGGCACTTAGGTCATTTCCATCTTTTTGCTATTGTGAATAATGCTGCAATGAACATGGGTGTGCATTATGTCTATTTGTGTGACGGCTCTTATTTCTCTAGAATATATTCCTAGAGTGGGATTGCTGGATCATATGTTATTTCTATTTCTAGCTTTTTAAGGAAGCAGCATATCGTTTTCCAAAATGGCTGTACCATTTTGCATTACCACCCGCAGTGCATCAGAGTTTCAAGCTCCCTGCAGCCTCTCCAGCATTTGTTACTTTCTGTTTTTTTTATTTGTGTCAGTAATTTTGGGTGAGGTGGTATCTCATTGTAGTTTTGATTTATATTTCTCTAATGGCTAGTGATCATGAACATTTCTTCATGTGTCTGTTAGCCACCTGAATGTCGTCTTTGGTGAAGTATCTGTTCATATCCTTTGCCCGTTTTTTAATTGGATTATTTGTTTTTTTGTTGTGGAGGTATTGGATTTTCCTATAGATTTTAGAGATTAGAACTTTGTCAGATTTGTCATAGCCAAAAATTTTTTCCCAGTCTGTAGGTTTTCTTTTTACTTTTTTAAAAGTCTTTTGATGAGCGTAAGTGTTTAATTTTTAGAAGATCCCACTTATCTAGCGTATCTTCTGGTGTTAGTGTGTTGTTAGTTATAGTTTGTATCCTATTTATGCTGCGTAATAGAGCCTCTAGCATTGACCCTATTTTTTTTCCTATGATCTTTGTAATTCTTGGTTTTAGATTTAACTTTCTGATCCATTTTGAGTTAATTTTTGTGTATGGTATAAAGTATGGGTCCTGTTTCATTTTTTTACAGATGGATATCCAGTTTTGCCAATACCATTTGTTAAAAAGACTGTCTTTTCCCCATTTAATGGACTTTGGACCTTTGTCAAAGATCAGGTGACTGTAGGTGGATGGATTTACATCTGGGTTCTTAATTCTGTTCCATTGGTCAATTTGTCGTACCAGTACCACGGTGTTTTGACTACCGTAGCTGTATGGTAAGTTCTGAGGTCAGGTAGTGCAAGTCCTCCTACTTTATTCTTCTTCAGTAGTGCTTTACTTATCTGGGGCCTCTTTTCTTTCCATATAAATTTAATGACTAGTTTTTCCATCTTTTTAAAGAAAGCCGTTTGTATTTGAACCAGGATTGCATTGTATTTGCAGATTGTTTTGGGTAGAAATGACATTTTCACAATGTTGAGTCTACCTAGGCACGTTTTTCCATTTACGTAGGTCTCTTTTGGTTTCTTGCAGCAGTGTTTTGTAGTTTTCTTTGTATAGGTCTTTTATGTCCCTCGTTAGATTTATTCCTAAGTATTTTATTTTTTTTAAGGGCTATTATAAATAGTATTGCTTTCCTGATTTCCTTTTCATAGTTTTCTTTATCGGTGTATAGGAATCCAACTGATTTTTGTAGGTTTATCTTGTATCCTGCTACTCTGCTGAATCTTTCTATTAGTTCCAGTAGTTTTCTTGTGGAGTCTTTGGGTTCTGTATGTATAGTATCAGATCATCTGCAAATAGGGATAGTTTTACTTCTTCCTTACCAATTTGGATACCCTTTATTTCTTTTTCTTAACTTATTGCTCTAGCTAGGACTTCCAGCACAGTATTAAATAGGAGTGGTGATAAAGGGCATCCTTGTCTTGTTCCTGTACTCAGGGGGAATGTTTTTAGCCTTTCTCCATTAAGAATGATGTTGGCTGTTGGTTATGTGTAGAAGCCCTTTATTATGCTCAGAAATTTCCCTTCCATACCTCTTTAATGAGAGTTTTTATCAGTAATGGATGCTGGACTTTATCGAATGCCTTTTCTATGTCGATTGAGATGATCATGTGATTCTTTTCTTTTATTTATGTGGTGGATTACATTGATTGATTTTCTAATGTTGAACCATCCTTGCACACTCTCCAGGTGAATTTTGTGTACACATAAAAATCACCTGGGGATCCCGTGAAACTGCAGATTCTGATTCAGTATATGTGGGGTGGAAATGCAAATTCATTCAAACTAGACTGTGCCAGTTAGAAGCTGTGGTTTGAGCCCATTGCTGCAGCCAGTGTGTCAATCCATCTCACTGAGGGCCTCCCTATTTTTTGCTGCTTTACAAACCATGATATCCTTCTCCTGTGATTGATCCTTCCTGATGACATGCCCAAAGTAAACTAGTCAAAATCTCACCATCCTCGCTTTTAAGGAGCATTATTGCTGTACTTTCTCCAAAACTAATTTGTTCATTCTTCTGGCAGTCCATAGGATATTCAATACTCTTGACCAACACAACAATTTGAATACCTCAATTCTTCTCCCGTCTTCCTTTTTCATTGTCCAACTTTTGCATGCATATGAGATGATTGAAAATAGCATGGCTTGCGTCAAGCGCACCTTAGTCATCAACGTGACATCTTTACTATTTAAGATTTTAAAGAAGTCTTTTGCAGCAGATTTGCCAATGAAATTATGTCATTTCATTTCTTGAATCTTGCTTTCATGGGCGTTGATTGTGGATCTAAGTAAAATGAAATCCTTGACAATGTTAATATTTTATCCATGTATCATGATGTTGCTTATTGGTCCATCATGAGGATTTCATTTTCTTTATGTTGAGGTGTAATCCATGCTGAAGGCTGTATTCTTTGATCTTCATCAGTAAGTGCATCAAGTCCTCTTCACTTTCGGCAAGCAAGATTGTATCATCTGTATATCGCATGTTGATAATGAGTCTTGATGCCAATCCTGATGCTGCATTCTTCTTGATATAGTCCAGCTTCTTGGATTATTTGCTCAGCATACAGACTGAATAAGCATGGTGAAAAGACATAACCCTGTCATACAATTTTTCCAGTTATGAACCATGCAGTATCCCCTTATTCTACTCAAATGACTGCCTCTTGATCTACGTACAGTTCCCAATGAGCACAATTAAGTGTTCTAGAATTTCTGTTCTTAATAATGTTGTCCGTAATTTGTTACGATCCACATAGTCGAATGCCTTTGTGTAGCTGATAAAACATAGGTACAAATCTTTCTGGTATTCTCTGCTTTCAGCCAAGATCCATCTGACATCAGCAGTAATATCCCTTGTTCCACATTCTCTTCTGAATCCAGCTGGAACTTCTGGCAGTTCCCTGTTGATGTACGGCTGCAGCTTTTTTGAATTATCTTCAGCAGAATTTTGCTAGCATGTCATATTAATGATATTGTTTGATGATTTCCACATCCCATCTGATAGCCTTTCTTTGGAATGGGCATGAATATTTTGGTGCAGTGAATTACTTAATATGGCCCTTTTAGCCATAGTCATTGTAACTCCTATCAAATGACTGGGTAGGACTATGCGAATGAGGTGCTTGTGGCCCACCAAGGGGATTGGATAGCTTGCTAATATAAATAAGGTGTATGGAATCCTAATGAGGGGATTGGTCAGTTTTGCCATCCTGCTATTCTTAAAATGAGCCATCACAGAGGTGGTCAGAGAGAATCTCACCACCACCAAGAAAGAAGAGCCAGAAGAGAAGGAAGTGTATCTTTGGACCCAGGACTCCTGTGCTGACAGCCTCCTGCAACCAGCAGACACAGAGAGAGGTCTACTATCAAAGACAGCGGCATGCTGCGGCACAGAAACAGTGGCAGGAGAAGCAGGAGACAGCACAGTGGGCTTCCTCGCCCATGCAGTGTGAAAGCTGGGCGCCTTCAGGCAGGAGTCTTGCTGGCAGAGTAGGGTGCCTCTGGGCACTTGGTGGAGCTAGGTTTGCTGACACACAGAGCTAGAGCTTAGTGCCTTCGGGCCAAAGCTTACTGGCAGAGTAGGGTGCCTCTGGGCACCTACTGACAGAGCTGAAAGGGCTTTGTAACACTTGCAGGAGCAGGGCAGAGGCCCGGCCAAGGGGCTGAAGGCCAGAGAGAGGCCTGCCTGTGGACATGGCTCAGAAGAGGCTATCCTGATCAAAGAACTGTATCCTTAGTGTTCCTGAACCTGAATTTTAACCAGTTACTTCCATAATAAACTCCATAACTGTGAGTGTGGTCTGTGAGTTCTGTGTAGCCACGGCAACAAATTATCACACCAGCAGAGGAGTAGAGCGGTGTGGGAGGGACAGGTGGTGTCAGAACTGGTAAAAAGGACTGGCGAGAGGAGGTATGTCTGACCTCTGCCTCATAGGAATCAGCCTTGGGCTGTTAATCTTGCTTCTCCTTCCCTTCTTGTGAAGTTAGAGGAGGCCAGATGCTGCCCCCATGCCATTTTTGCCAATATGGATCTCTTCCAGTAAGTTGGCCAGGTAGCTGTCTTATAAATTTCTTGACAGAGATGACGTAAACTTATTTGATACCTTTGTGTGTTTATGCGAGGACAGGAATGTCTGTGTGATATTTTTATTCAATCCATATAACCTGAAAATAATTTATTTCGCTAAGAAAAAATCATCTCCTACGTGCATTATACTAAATAAAATCTTCTACTGCTGATCAGATATTAAGGTAGCTATAGCATCATGGTGTAGCTGCAGCATTATGGGATAGCTGCCTCTGGAGAGTGAAGTTTGATTGGAGTTTTTGAAATACTAATTAATCACTTGTGGAGTGTATATTTCTTATTAGGGCAGTCTAGATATTAACCAACCACTCCAAGAATGTAAATTAAAATGTCCATCTATATATCATACAATCTGTGGAAGTAATTTAAAGTAAATTGCAGACAATATAGCAATTGCTACGTTTGTGGTTAAATGTCTGGCTTTCTCTTGAGTTGGATGTAAGCTCCATGAAATTGGAGGTGACTTTTTACACTGCATATCCAGAGCCTACACAAGTAGGTGACCAAGAAATATTTTCAGAAGAAATTAAGATCGTCTGCCATCCTCTCTTCCTTCCTTCCCAGTTCTCCTTTTTTACTTCTCATTTTCTTCTATCATTCTTTCCTTTTTTGTTTTCTTCTCAACTTCCTTTTCTTCCTTTCCTCTCTTTTTTATGTGGGGAAGTCATGTAGCCTTTTCAGAATTCTGGTGGTATATTCCGCTATTGAAGAACTAGGATGTTCGAGGTCCCTAGGTGCCCTGGTGGTGCAGTGGTTAAAGCTCTTGGCTGCTGACCAAAAAATCGACAGGTCAAACCCACCAGCCACTCGAGGGAAAAAGACTTGGCAATCTGCTTCTGTAAAAATTACAGCCTTGGAAACCCTATGGAGCAGTTCTACTCCGTCCTAAAAGGTCACTGTGAGTTGAAACTGACTTGACAGCAGCAGACGTAGGTTGCATAAATGGTTTGCGCTCAACTGCTAACCTAAAGATTTGCAGTTGGAACCCACACAGTGGTACCTTGG
Organism: Dugong dugon; assembly: GCA_030035585.1. Taxonomy (NCBI): domain Eukaryota; kingdom Metazoa; phylum Chordata; class Mammalia; order Sirenia; family Dugongidae; genus Dugong; species Dugong dugon. The sequence goes on from CM057463.1 coordinate 52,614,158, forward strand.
AAGAAAGGCCTGGCCATCTGCTTCTGTTAAGATTACAGCCAGGAAAACCCTATGGAGCAGTTCTACTCTGTAACACATCGGTCTCCTTGAGTAGGAATCGACTCAAAGGCAACTAATGACAACAAAGATAGTACTTAAAGACTTGCTTTATCCTGATTTTGTCACTTTGAGGGTTGGCACTTTCTTTGTTTTCTTATCTGTAAAATGGGGATTGCAGTAGGATCTACCTTAGAGGGTTATTGTGAGAATTTCAGTTATTATGATGCCTAGTTCACTTAGTTCTTCTAGTCTCCAACCTTCTTCTAATTTAACTCTAACCCCCATTTTAATAATTATTTGATTAATTTCCTTAGCAAAGATATCATCCATTTCTGTTTCCAACTGGACTCAAAACCTTGAAAATTTATTATTTTTCTGCTGGGCGTGTGTAAGTGTGTGAGATAAGTTGGGAAGGGGGGATGGCAAGGCAAGGAGAAATGCCTTGCTCCTCTACAGTTCTCCTCTAGTTGGGTTCTCTTAGATGAGCCAGTTAGTCTTTTTCAGCTTTAATTGTCCTATCTGTAAGACAGAGATATGATGCCAACCTCACAATATGTCATGAGGATAAAATGAGACAATATATGTGAAGGCACGTGTTTTCAATTGAATTGTGTCCCCCCAACATGTGTTGGAATTCTAACCCCTATACACGTATAATCCCTCTGGGAATACGTTTTTTGTTATGTTAATGAGGCCATATCAATGTAGGGTGCGTTTTAAGCCAAACACTTTCAAGATACAAAAGCAGTAGATTTGGCATAGAGAAGCAAGCAGGAATGGGGGAAGATAGATGCCATGTGGAGATCTCCAAGGAGGGCTGAGAAGGGTTTTCCTCCATAATTGACGGAACCTTCCCCTAGAGTCAGCACCCTGAATTTGGACTTCTAGCCTCCTAAATTGTAAGAAAATAAATTTTCATTTATTAAAGCCACCCAAGTGTGGTATTTCTGTTATAGCAGCACTAAGAAAATAAGACAGCTAATGCAGATCAATGCTCTACAAATGTTAACAGAATTGAATGATCCTTTCTAATCAATTTTAACATCAGGGTTATATCAGGAAGCTGACCTCTCTGAGCTACAGGACACTGGATTTATTACAAGAATTAGAGCTTGTACAATTGTGAGGAGGAGCTGGGGGAGTGAAGGTCTGAAGGGCAAGCTGAAGGATCAGAGAAGACACCAACTAGTCCATCTGAGAAGCCAGGCACATCCAGCCACCAAAGTGGGACCAAACAGGGAGCTGTTGGAGAGGTCTATAGGAACTATTGTCTCTTTGTAACAACAGCCACATTTATGATGGACCTGGGATCACTGCTGGAAAGCAGGTCAAGCAGTCAGGAAGAAGAGCTTGAACTCAAATGGAGGATAGTGACAATGTAGAATCACTGGCACCTCTGCATCTGTCTGCTACCACATCTAACATGATGACCTTCAGAGAATAATGACTACTACTTTATTTCCACCTGACAAATGTCAGGCAAGTCCCACTTTGACCAGTTCTTACTCTGCAATATATAGACATAAGGATTCTTTCTGGGAAATGTAGTTTGAGCTTTACCAAATTGACCCAGAACAAACCACCATACCAATATTTTCCATTTTACAACTTCTTTTTGCTTTGATTTAAATTAATTTTTTTAAGTAATGCCAAAAATTATCCTTTAACCATAATCTTAAATTTATGGAGTCTTATAGAGTAATATTCTAAAGGGGTCAGGCACCCTACATCACACATGAAATGAAATTTCAACATAAGAGAAGGGTTTTAAAAATAATCACATATTAGTTTCCTTACAAATGACCAAGGGAGATTTTATTGATTGGAATTTAATTTTAAATTCCAAATACACTCTACCATTTGCCATATCCAGGTGCTCTATACGTTTGTTTGTTTGTTTGTTATTTCTCTCCTCTTATTAGGTTTTAAGCTTCATGAGGGTATAAACATTGTCTGATTGCCATCCCTTCTCTGAGCTCCTACGGATTCAGTCATGAGGATGAAAAAGACCATTTCCCAGGAGATCTTTGAAGCCTGTGTTTCTACATGCTCAGTGGGCCCAGAACATCTGTGGGTAAAGAGTAAATAATATATACTCCATTTTGTTGAGGAGAAATAAGTTAGGTCTTTCAAATTTTCTTAAGAAAATGTGCTTCTCTTGCTTGAGGCTCACTCATAGCACAACTGTGACACTGCTCACGACAGGAGTTTGGTGTAGTTTAAAAGCCTTCAGCAGATTTAGCGTTAAGCCCTGGGGAATGGAAAGATGAATAAAACACTGCTCTCCAGGAACTGAAAATCTAGCGTTTGGGAGGAGGAACAATTATAAAATAACTATGATCTAGGTACACCGGAGGAAAGAAGACATAATTAGTTCCTCCTAGGGAAAAAAGGACAGGAATCAAGGGAGGCAAACTAGAGGAGTTGCCTTCAATTGTTGGCCCTCGAAAGATTTCATCAAGCAAAGAAAGCAGGCAAGGTATTTATTTCTGGTAGAGGAAACTCAAGGAGATCAGAACATTTAATTTTTTTATTATTATTATTATTGTACTTTAGATGAAGGTTTACAGAACAAACTAGCTTCTCATTAAACAGTTAGTACACATACTGTTTTGTGACATTGGTTACCAATCCCACGACATGTCGACACTCTCATCTCGACCTTCGGTTCCCTATTGCCAGTTTTCCTGTCCCCTCCCCACTTCTAGTCCCTGGCCCTAGGCTGCTGTGCCCCCTTAGTCTCGTTTTGCTTTATGGGACTGTCCAATCCCCAGCTGAAGGGTGATCCTAAGGAGTGACTTCATTACTGAGCTAAAAGTGTGTCTGGGCACCATACTCTTGGGGTTTCTCCAGTTTCTGTCAGACCAGTTAAGTCTGGTCTTTTTCGCAAGTTAGAATTTTGTTCTACAGTTTTCTCCAGCTCTGTCCGGGACCCTTAATTATGATCCCTGTCAGAGCAGTCAGTGGTGGTAGCTGGGTACCACCTAGTTGTACTGGACTCAATCTGGTGGAGGCTGTGGTAGTTGTGGTCCATCAGTCCTTTGGACTAATCTTTCCCTTATGTCTATAGTTTTCTTCATTCTCCCTTTTTCCTGATGAGGCGAGACTAGTGGAGTATATTAGATGGCCATTCACAAGCCTTTAAGACCCCCGATGCTACTCACCAAAGTAGAATGTAAAGCATTTTCTTTATAAACTATGTTATGTCAGTGGAGTTAGATGTTCCCCAAGACCATGATCCCCACAGCCCTCAGCCCAGTAATTCAGTCCCTCAGGGAGTTTGGATGTGTCTATGGAGCTTAGATGACCTTGCCTTCTGCAAGTTGTGCTGGCTTCCCCAGTATTGTATACTGTCTTACCCTTCACCAAAGTTATCACTTATCTACTGTCTGTTTAGTGTTTTTCCATCTCCTCTCCTCCCCTCCATCATAACCATCAAATAATGTTTCTTTTTGTATGTAAACCTTTTCATGAGTTTTTATAGTAGTGGTCTCATACAATATTTTTCCTTTAGTGATTGACTTATTTCACTCAGCATAATGCCCTCCAGATTCGTCCATGTTGTTAGATGCTTCACAGACTCATCATTGTTCTTTATCATTGCACAATATACCATTGTGTGTATGTACCATAGTTTTTTTATCCAGTCATCTGTTGATGGGCATCTAGTTTTTTTCCATCTTTTTGCTATTGTGAACAATGCTGCAATGAACATGGGTGTGCACATGTCTTTTCGTGTGATGGCTCTTATTTCTTTAGGATATGTTCCTAGGAGTGGGATTGCTAAATCATATGATATTTCTATTTCTAGCTTTTTAAGGAAGCACTATATCGTTTTCCAAAACGGCTGTACCATTTTGCATTCCCACCAGCAGTGCATAAGAGTTCCAATATCCCCACAGCCTCTGCAACATTTGTTATTTTCTATTTTTTTGATTTGTGCCAGTAATGCTGGGGTAACTTGGTATCTCATTGTGGTTTCGATTTGCATTTCTCTAATGGCTAGTTATCTTGAACATTTCCTCATGTGTCTGTTAGCCAACTGAATGTCTTCTTTGGTGAAGTGTCTGTTCATTTACTTTGCCTGATTTTTAATTGTATTGTTCATCTTTTTGTTATAGAGGTGTTGGATTTTCCTAGAGATTTTAGAGATTAGACCTTTGTCATAGCCAATTTTTTTTTTTTTTTCCCAGTCTGTAGGTTCTCTTTTTACTCTTTTGGTGAAATCTTTTGACGAGTATAAGTTTTTAATTTTTAGAAGATCCCAGTCATCTAGTTTATCTTCTGGAGTTTATGTGTTGTTAATTATGGTTTGTATCTGTTGATGCAGTGTATTACGGCCTCTAGAATTGACCCTATTTTTTCGTCTATGATCTTTAGCGTTTTTGGTTTTAAATTTAGGTTTTAGATCCATTTTGAATTAGTTTTTGTGTATGGTGTGAAGTATGGGTCCTGTTTCATTTTTTTGCAGATGGACATCCAGTTTTGCCAGCACCGTTTGTTAAAAAGACTGTGATTTCCCTATTTAATGGACTTTGGGCCTTTGTAGGGGGTTGGATTTACATCTGCATTCTCAATTCTGTTCCACTGGTCAATATATCTGTCGTCGTACCAGTATCAGGCTGTTTTGACTACCATAGCTGTATAGTAGGTTCTGAGGTCAGGTAGTGCAAGGCCTCCTACTTTATTCTTCTTCTTCAGTAGTGCTTTACTTATCTGATGCCGCTTCCCTTTCCATATAAAGTGAATGATTAGTTTTTCCATCTCTTTAAAGAATACTTTCGGTATTACAATCAGGGTTGCATTGTATTTGTAGATCGCTTTGGGTAGAATTGTCATTTTCACAATGTTGAGTCTACCTAGGCACGTTTTTCCATTTACGTAGGTCTCTTTTGGTTTCTTGCAGTAGTGTTTTATAGTTTTCTTTGTATAGGTCTTTTACATCCCTGGTTAGATTTATTCCTAAGTAGTTTATTTTTTTTAGAGGCTATTATAAATGGTATTGTTTTCCTGATTTCCTTTTCATTGTTGTCTTTATTTATGTATAGGAACTAACGGATTTTTGTATGCTTATCTTGTGTCTTGCTACTCTGTGAATCTTTCTATTGGTTCCAGTAGTTTTATTGTGGAGTCTTTTGGGTCTTCTATGTATAGTATCATATCATCCACAAATAGGGATACTTTTAATTTTCCTTTCGAATTAGGATGCACTTTATTTCTTTTTCTTGCCTTATTGCTTTAGCTAGGACTTCTAGTCCAATGTTAAATAGGAGTGGTGATAAAGGGCATCCTTCTCTTGTTCCTGTTTTCAGGGGGGATGTTTTCAGCCTCTCTCCATTAAGAATGATGTTACCTGTTGGTTTGGTATAGAAGTCCTTTATTATGTTGAGGAATTTCCCTTCTATACCTATTTTATTGAAAGTTTTTATCAAGAATGGGTGTTGGACTTTGTCAAATGCCTTTTCTGCATCAATTCTGATAAGTATGTGATTCTTTTCTTTTGTTTTATTCATGTGGTGGATTACGTTGATCGCTTTTTTTAATATTGAACCATCCTTGCCTACGTGGTATGAATCCCACTTGTTCATGGTATATTATTTTTTTTGATATGATGCCGAATTTTATTGGCTAGAATTTTTGCATCTATATTAATGAGAGATATTGATCTGTAATTTTCTTTTTTTGTGGTGTCTTTGCCTGATTTTTGTTTCAGGGTTATGCTGGCTTCATAGAAAGAATTTGGAAGGATCCCTTCCTTTCCTATGTTCTAAAATATTTTGAGTAGTACTGGTGTAAGCTCTTCTTTGAATGTTTGATAGAACCTTCCAGTGAAGCCTTCCGGGCCAGGGCTCTTTTTTTGTTGGGAGTTTTTTTTTATTGCCTTTTCAATCACTTCTCTTGTTATGGGTCTCTTCAGATTTTCAACATCATTTTGTGTTAGTTTGGGTAGGTAGAGTATTTCTAGAAGTTTTTCCATTTCCTCTAGCTTTTCAAATTTGTTGGAGTATAGTTTTTCATAGTACTCTGTTATGATCCTTTTTATTTCAGTCAGGTCAGTTGTAATGTCCCCCATTTCATTTCTTATTTGGGTTATTTGCTTCCTCTCCTGTTTTTCTTTTGTCAGTTTGGCCAGTGGTTTGTTGATTTTGTTGATCCTTGCAAAGAACCAACTTTTGGTGTTGTTGATTCTTTCTATTGTTTTTCTATTCTCTATTTCATTTATTTCTGCTCTGATTTTTATTATTTCCTTTCTTCTGGTGGCTGTAGGCTTTTTTTTTTGCTGTTCTCTTTCTATTCGTTTGAGTCATGTCGCTAATGTTTTGATTTTGTCCCTTTCTTCTTTTTTGATGTGTGTATCTATTGCTATAAATTGACCTTTGAGCACTGCCTTTGCTGTGTCCCAAAGGTTTTGGTATTATGTGTTTTCCTTCTTTTTTGATTCTAGGAATTTTTTGATTCTATCTTTGATTTCTTCTATTACCCAGTGGTTTTTAAGCAGGGTGTTATTCCGTTTCTGTGTAATTGGTTTTTTTCCTAGCTCTTCCTGTTGTTAATTTCTGCTTTAATGGTATGATCAGAGAAGATACTTTGTATTATCTCAATGTTTCAGATTTTGTTGAGGATAGCTGTGTGGCCTAAAATGTGGTCTATTCTGGAGAACTTTCCATGTTTGTTGGAAAAGAATGTGTACTTTGCAGCTGTTGGGTGGAATGTTCTGTATATGTCTATGAGTTCAAGTTGGCTGATTGTGGCCTTTAAATCTTCTGTATCTTTGTTGAGTTTCTTTCTAGATGTTCTGTCCTTTACTGAGAGTGGTGTGTTGAACTCTCCTACTATTATTGTGGAGCTGTCCATTTCTCTTTTCAGTGCTTTTAGAGTTTGTTTTACGTATTTTGGAGCCCTGTCATTGGGTGCGTAGATATGTATTATGGTTATGTCTTCATGATGGATCTTCCCCTTAAGCATTATATAATGCTCTTTTTGTCTTTTATGGTGGATTTTGTTTTAAAGTCTATTTTATCTGAGATTAATATTGCCACTCCTGCTCTTTTTTGGTAGCTATTTGCTTGATATAGTTTTTTCCATCCTTTGATTTTTAATAAATTTATATCTTTGTTTCTAAGGTATGTCTCTTGTAAACAGCATATTGATGGATTCTGTTTTTTTTTTTTTTTTTTAATCCATTCTGTCACTCTTTATCTCTTTGTGGGTGCATTTAGGCCATTTGCATTCAGTTTAATTATTGATAGTTGTGAGTTTATTGCTGTCATTTTGTAGTGCTTTTTTTTTTTTTTGTGGTGATGATGTTTTCTTTGTTCCTCTTACTCTCCTGTGCTGAATTCCTTTTTTTTTTTTTTGTGGATTTCTTTTTCATTTATTTTGTTTTTGTAGATTTTGTGTTACTGAGACTTTACGTTTTTCTTCCTTATTTTGATCAGTAGGTTTGTTAGCTTTATTTGTGGTTGCCTTGAAATTTACCCTTATCTTCCTAAGTTTGAACCAGTCTTTTTTCACTTGGTATTGCCTTGTGTTTCTCTCCATATTAGAAAGTTCTACACTTACACTGTTTATTCCCTCTTTTACTGTTCTGATGTTGTTGTCATTTAAAGACTAACCTCTCTGGTTCCCTGTTGTAAATGTTTTAGTTTTGATTAATCCTTGATAGTTTATTTCCTAGGTTGGTATCTGGCTGGTGCAGTCTTTCATCCTAGATTCAGGCTGTGGTCTGATGTTGTTGGGTCTCTAAATGAAGGACTCCCTTTAATAATTCTTGTAAGTTTGGTTTGGTTTTTATTTAGTCCCTTTATTTCTGTTTATCTGGAAATGTCCTAATTTCGCCATCATATTTAAATGAGAGTTTTGCAGGGTATATTATTCTTGGTTGGCAATTTTTGTTTCTTTCAAAGTTTTATATATGTCATCCCATTGCCTTCTTGCCTGCCTTGTTTCTTCTGAGTAATCATAACTTAGTCTTATTGTTTCCCTTCTGTATATGACTTTTCATTTTTCTTGAGCTGCTCTCAGGATTATTTCTTTGTCTTTGGTTTTAACGAGAGTGATTATGATATGTCTTGGTGATTTTCTTTTGGGATCTATCTTACATGGGGTTCGTTGAGCTTCTTTGATGGTCGACTTTTCATCTTTCATGATATTAGGGAAGTTTTCTGTCAGCAATTTTTCAATAATCCTCTCTGTGTTTTCCGTTTTCTTATTATTGTTCTGGAACTCCAATCACTTACGAATTTTTGCTTTTGATTGTACCCTGCATCATTCTCAGAGTTTCTTCATTTTTCTTCCTTCTGTTTTCTGATTTTTCCTCCAACAAAGTGGTATCCAAGTATTTGTCTTCAATTTCACTGCTCCTGTCTTCCATTGTTTCAACCTGCTTCTCAACCCTTGTATGACACTGTTCATTTCTGAAATCTTGTTGTTTAGCTTTTGGATTTCTAATTGTTGTTTTTATATGATTTCTACTTGTAAATTTATTTTGACATTTTGTTCCTGTATTATTTTCCTGAATTCTTCCATTTTTTAAATCTATCTTTTCCATGATTTTGTCTAGTTTTTCCTCAGTTTCATCTGCTTTTGGCTTCAACTCTTGAATAGCTCTGAATCTTAGAGGTTTGAATTCCCTTTCAGGTAGTTCCAGTGCCTTTTCTTCTACTAGAAAGTCATCTGGTGCTTTATTTTGATTGCCTACTGGGACCATCCTGTCCTTTTTTTTTATGTTTTGGTATTGTCTGCTGTCTTTGGGACATTCAGTAGTTATTTTCTTTGTTTATTGATTGTATATTTGTGTGTTTCATCCTACTTTTTTGTTTCATTTGGTTATGCCTGAACAGATGGGCTGTGCATTCTTTGTTGTTTGCTTCTCTGTGAGCATGATATTTCTCACAACCTTGTCCAATTGGCAGGGCCAGTCACTCAGCTATGGTGTAGCAGGGCAGGTCCAACCGAAGGGGAACAGCTGGGATGGGTTGTTTGCGGCCCATACTGGGGCCAATAGGCTAGGGCCAGAGATCAGTGCAGGGCAGGTTCCGATAGACCGTCCCTGTGCTGCTCGGGGGTGTGATGTTTAGTGCATGGTCAGATAGGCAAGAGAGAGGGGGGAGGCTGTGATATGTGGAGCTCAGTGTATATGGAAAAGTATAGAAAGAGGACAGAGAAACAGGAGCCAAAAAAAAAAAAAAAGTGCTGAGGGAGCCTGCCATTGGAGTGATGCAGACTCAAGGAAGCCGTGTGCTGGTGGCTTTCTAGTCAGGCATTGAGGCACAGCCCTTCAAGAATGGACAAATACAGCATATACAGCTAGATTGGTAGGAGAAAGGAAAGGAAGGAAGTGAGAGAGAGATAAGAAACTAGATTTAAAAAAAGGAAAGAGAAAGTCACATGTGGCTGGGTGGTCAGGGGAAAGGAATGGAAGGAATGTAGAGAGAGACAAGAAACAGTGAGTGAAAAAAAATGCCAGGTGGTTGGAAGGAAGGAAAAGAAGGGAGGTAGAGAGAGACAAGAAACTGAGGGAAAAAAAGGAAGATAGAAAATAAAAAAAGAATGAAAAAAATATGCCTCAAGGGAGCCCACCAGAAGTGGGTCCCCAGCTGAGGGGCACTGCATAGCCCCTGCAGAAAGACCAGAGATGGTACTCAGTGACAGGTGTTCAAGAGAAGGATAAGGAAGGAAGGTAGAGGGAGACAAGAAATTGAGAAAAGACGAGAGAAAGAAAAACAAAAGATGCCCTGAGGGAGCCCACTGGTGTGCTGGCTTGGACCAGTGAAGTGGCTCCCCAGCTGTGCAGTACTGCACAACCCATCTAGAAAGAGCAGAGATGGCACATGTTACCAGGTGTTCAGGAGAAAAGAAGGGAAGGATGGTACAGAGAGACAAGAAACTGAGCAAAGAAAAAAAAAATTCCTAAGTGAGCCCACTGGTGTGGTGACGAAGATCAAGGAAATGACTCCCAAGCTCTGCACAGCCTGTCTAGGAAGGGTGGAGATGGCATACAGCACCAGGTATTCAGGAGACAGGGAAAGAAGGAAAGTATAGAAAGATGATAAACCAACAAATAAAGAAAAAGGGGAAAAAAAGAAATGCCCCAGGGATCCCACCAGCACAGTAGTGCAGACAGGGAAGTGGCTCCCAAGCCTTGTGGCACAGCCTGTCTAGAAGGAGCAGATATGGCACACAGCACTAGGTATTCAGGAGACAGGAAAAGAAGGTAAGTAGAGAGAGATGATAAACTGAGAAATTAAGAAAATGTAAAAGAAAAAATATAGCCCCAGGGATCCCACTGACATGGTTGTGTGGACCAGGGAAGCAGTTCCCCAGCCTAGCAGTGCTTTGCAGCCTGTCAAGAAGAAGCGGAGGTGGCACGTGGAGCCAGGTGTTCAAGTGAAAGGGCGGGGAAGGAGATGAGAGAGAGGGAAGAAGACAAAAGAAGCCAAAAAAAGCAATAGCAGCAACAAAGAAATGGCACTGAAGGAGCTGGCTGATGTGGGTGGGGCAAATCCAAGTGGATTGGAGTTGGTGTGCTGTGAAGCTGCAGAGGCTGAGCAGGGGGAAGAAGGGTGGGGGATGGAAAAGTGTGTATCGCTGGTTACAGGGAACCCTGTCTTCCACTGGGAGCTCCTTGAAGCTGCTTTCCTGTACTCCCTGTCCACTGATCTCCGACAGGAGTCCAAGATGGTGAATCTGTGCTGCGTTAGCTGATAGGGGACCTCCACTCTGTATCTCTCCTTGCTCTCTGTTCTCTGTCAGTTTTTTATTCCATTCAGTGCTTGGTTCAGTTCTTTATCTCTTCCTTTGACGTTTAGGATTCCAGGATTGACGTTTGTCTCTGTTTTACTTAGTTTTTTGGGTCTTTGCTGTGGAGAGACGGTGTGGTGCTTCATCTATAGTACCATGTTGGCTCTGCCTCTTTTTAGTTAATCTCTGAATGGTCTTGGTTGAGTGACACGAAAAACTTAGCCCTTATTTTAACCAACTGAAAATCTGACAAATCTGGATTTGGCAGAAGATAGACTGTAAGTGAAATAGAATGAGCTTGCGATTGTAAAATGTAAATTGTCAAGGGGAGGAAGTTTATGTTTAGTATTGCCATTTATCCTCTGGGGGCCCTTTAACTCCTTTTGCACTCAGGCTCTCAGGGACCTTATGCTGTCTATGGTCAAACCCCACTTTAATGCATACCTTGACTCATAGGACTCTTTCTCACATTATACCTTACCTGTCTTCATCTTATTCTTTTGGCACTTTGTGGTTTATTATGCTACCTGTTTGCACAATTTTATGAATGAAATTGTGTTCTCAAAAAAGATATTTTGGACTCTTAACCCCTGGTACTGCTGAATATGACCTTGTTTGGAAATAGGGTCTTTGAAGATGTTATCAGCTAAGCTAACATGAGGTCATACTGTAGTCGGATGGATCCTAATCCAATCTGATTAAAACCAGTTGCCATGAATTTGATTCCGACTCATGACAGCCCCATGTGTGTCAGAGTAAAATTGTATTTCATAGAGTTTTTAATGGCTGATTTTTCAGAAGTAGATCACCAGGACTTTCTCCCAAGGCACCTCTGGGTGGACTCAAACCTCCAACCTTTTGGTTAGCAACCAAGCGCACCACCCAGGGGATCCCCAATCTGAGTCGTGTCCTATAAAAGAGAAGAGGCACACAGATACAGAGGGAAAATGATGATAATGAAAGCAGAGATTGGAGCTGCAAGCTAAGAAATGCCAAGGATTGCTGGCTGTCACCAGAAGTTAGGATAGAGTCAGAGAACAGATTCTCCTTCAAAGCCTTGGAAGGAATCAGCACATTAGACATCCTAATTTCAAACTCTGAGCCTCCAGAACTATGAAACAATAAATTTCCGTTCTTATAAGTGACACACTTTGTAGTACTTTATTACAGCAACCCTAGGAAACTAATACACCCAGACACTATCATTTGAATGTTTTACAATTGTAGATTTCCTTAAAGCTTGCTAAATGTATATAAGCAAAGCATCTCATGTAGTCAACTTATTAGAATGTATTAACATGTTGATAAGTCAGTCCCTGTAGGTAACACATTGATATGTAAAGAAGGGACTCCTGGAAATAGTATCATAGTCCCCTAAATATCTTAGATTTTTGTGGTTCTTTATACTTTCCAAAGTGTTTTCACATCTGTTATTGAAGAGGCTCTAGAGTAGTGGGAACTGGGTACTGCATAGACTGGATGGGAAGCTACCTTAAGGCAGAGGAATGTTTGGGGCTAGAGCTCCCACACTGCACAACCCCAGGGGATGGCATTGACACTGTGGGCCCTGGTAATGGCACCCTGCAGCTGTGCAGTGCACGTCTTGTGAGCGGCCAGGCACAGTAGTCCTGTTTGGGGTCTTCAGTTCATTCCCTGGTTCCTCTGTCCCTGCCCAAGAAGATGGCTTAAACCTCCTAGCTGGAGAGACTCAGAGGGACCCTGACACTCACACCCCCGCAACACATCATTCTTCCCTCAAGCCCAAAGAAAATCTTCAGCCGAGGAAATTTCCTCTCAATGCTCAGTCAACCTCCTTGCAGTTACGATTAGAGCAGAGATTGGAGATCATAAACCTATGTAAAACACAACATGTGATATCCTTTCCTATGCAGTTCTCCAGGTGCTCTGGTGGCGCAAAGGTTAAGTGCTTAGCTGCTCCTCAGGAGAAAGATGTGGCTGTCTGCTACCATAAAGATTTACAGCCTGCTCTGTCCATAGGGTTGCTATGAGTTGGAATTAACTTGATAGTATATATATATATATATATGCAGCTGTCACTTACAGCTCAGTTGCTATGCTCATGTTGCCAAGGACCTGGAGACAAGCTGCTGCAGTTTTCACTTTTCCTGACGAATTCAGAAGGTATTCTAGTTTTCAAACTCAAATAGCTCATTTGAGTGCTGTGCAGCGGTTGTCAAGGCCCCTTCTGATCATTCCTGACACCAAAGCAGTATTTTCCAGGCTCCCTGGCTTTTCTGCTATAAATGTACTCTCTCACTGCGGCAGTCTACTTCAGAGGTCCAGGAGGTCTGAGTGAACTCCCAAGACCATTGGTTGTCCCAGCAGTTTATCAAGAAGCCCTAAGAATGTGTGGCAATTTTACAGGAAAAAGCAATGCACATTTTGTCCACATATATTTCACAAATTTGCAATGTAAGATTAATCATAGGCCTCAGAAAAGTTCTGTTACATTCCTCACGAACCAAAATAGTCTAACGGTCTTGCTTGTGCCAAAGGCCATGGGGGTAGCTGTTCCTGCTAACATTTGGTTCATTTCCATTACTGTGCCTGTGTTGGGTTTGAATTGCAAAAGGATCTCAATCCCTTCTCCAGGCATAGATAGATTTTGTTCCAGACTACTTAGGGGCCAAGAATAAATGGCAGAAGCAAGAGTTCTTTGAACATTTAAGTATCCCCTCCTTCCCATACTTCTTTTTGCCCAGATGCAAGGGATGCAGAGGCACATGACCCTTTCTTCAGCATCTTGGTTGAAGTGTGGAGACCTGCAGAGATGGTTTTGAGCAGCTGTGGGGGATTTATAACCAGTGAATATACAAGTAGCATCTGCTCCTCACAAATTCTTAAGTGGATGCTGTTCATAATGCCGCTTTATCTGAGGATAGTTTTGAAACTGTGAAGGGAGTAGTGTCTGTGGATTATAGAGGCCTAACTCACCTATCCCAGCTGCCATATCCTCTTCTATTTATCCACATCTGTTTTCTTTCAGCTGTACTCCTACATTCAATTCCTGCTGAAACTTAAATGGTTTTTACTTAATATTATAGATTTTTTAAAAATGTAGATGTTACCTTGTTGTTGTTAGGTACTGTTGAGCTCCAACTCATAGCGACCCTATGTACAACAGAACAAAACACTGCCCAGTCCTGCCCTCACAACCCTTGCTATGTTTAAGTCCATTGTTGCAGCCACTGTGTCAACTTGTCTTGTCGAGGGTCTTCCTCTTTTTTGCTAATCCTCTACTTTACCAAGCATGATGTCCTTCTCCAGGGAATGGTCCCTCCTAATAACACGTCCTAAGTATGTGAGACAGAGTCTCACCATCCCCACTTCCAAGGAGAAATCTGGCTTTATTTCTTGCAGGACAGACTTGTTCATTCTTATGGCGGTCCATGATATATTCAGTGTTCTTCACCAACACCATAATTCAAAGGCATCAATTCTTCTTCAGTCTTCTTTATTCACTGTCCAGATTTCACATGCATATTAAACCATCGAAAATACCATGGCTTGGGTCAGGAACACCTTAGTCCTTAAAGTGGCATCTTTGCTGTTTTAGCACTTTAAAGAGGTCTTTTGCAGCAGATTTGCCAATGCAGTACGTCATTTGATTTCTGGACTTCAGCTTCCATGGGCATTGATTGTGGAGCTTAGTAAAATGAAATTCTTAATAACTTCAGTATTTTCTCCATTTATCATGGTGTTGCTTATTGGTCCAGTTGTGAGGATATTTGTTTTCTTTATGTTGAGGTGCACTCCACACTGAAGGCTGTAGTCTTTGATGTTCATCAGTAAGTGCTTCAAGGCCTCTTTGCTTTCAGCAAGCAAGGTTGTGTCACCTGCACATCATAGGCTGTTAATGAGTCTTCCACCAACCTTGATGCCACATTCCTCATCAGGATGTTACCTTAGCCCCCAGTATATGCTTAACGTTTTAATTAATACTATTATTTGTCATCATCTTAGGTAGTTTAGAGAGGTGTGTTTATACTACATGTGTGCCTACCTTTGAGCTTTTTACTTTACAATTGTCACACTCACAAGTTCTCTATCCGCCTGGCTTCTAAACTGGAGGTGAGACTTGTTGAGAGGGCAGTCTGTCTTGTGGCCTTGAGACCGTCACCTGAACTGTTTAATCAGAGCCCTTGGGACCAGAACATTCCCTAATAATGGGAACTTCTCCCTCTGTCCCAGTTTCTTCTTCTTCCATATTAGGGCAGCTCCCTGTTCGGTGTACGCAGTCTGATTATTGCTTATGCATGTGTATTATATGATACCTGGCCAACCCCACTTCTATATCTGTTCCCAGCAGGGAGAGAACAGGATCCCTCTTCTGCAGCACAAGAGGGGCGCATGCAATCCTTGATTCCTGCATCAGCTGCTGTGGAGAGTGACCCACTAGCCATGGGGTACCAATGGCCACTATTAAAACTGACTTTGTTCTGTCTCTGTCTCTTCATTTGAGTAAAGTATTGTTCTATCCAATGCCTGTGTGTAAGTTGTGTCTTTCTTGATGACCTCAGACCTCGGCTCAACAAAGCCATTATAAACAATTGTGGTTTGTTGAGTATTTCTCCGCAAGCCCTCTTTACCATTACATTTTCTCTGGTATTATTGTTCATGTTTGTTAATTTTGGTTTTGGTTGTTCCATTATATCTTGATTTTTTACCAAAATGATTTAAAGGCTTGCAAGGATTTATTGAAGCATAACCATAATGCTAACAATACTCATACAAATACTCAAAATAAATGACAAGAGCTCCGCTATACAGAATGTGAACATAATGAACATATTTTGTGAATTTCTGTGGACTAGGACAATTAAATCCATGAGGATGAAAATCTTACACAAGAAAAAAAAATTAAGAAGTATAACAATAAATACCTGAAACTGGAGTCTTACTGGAATGACAACTTATTTTTATCTAATGCTTAGTCCATTGTAAAACCGTCAAATAGAGGCAGGAAGCCAGTACAGCTTTTACGTCTTTTTCAATCAAGGTACAATGATATACCCACTAGGAATAATTTCAGCTGCATGTAAGAAATTAATGCCAAAATAACAGTGGCTAGAATAAGAGAAAGATTCATTTCTCTTTCTCAAAGAGGTCTGAGGGTAGGCAGTCTAGGGTTGGTAGAGAGGCTGCGTGGGGTCATTAGAGCTCCAGGCTCGTTTCTTTTGATTCCACTTAGTGTGTGACTTCTGTTCTCAAAGTTGCTTCTTGGTCCATGATGGCTGTTGGAGTTCCAGACATTACAATCCCCTTTAGCCAGCAGGAAGAAGGAAGGATGGGCATACTCATTTCCCTTTAAGCACAGTTCCTAGAAGCCCCACCCAAACACTTCTATTCATATCATAGATTAGAATGTCAATGGCTGCAACAGAGGTAGAAAGGTAGTCCTCTATCTGAGCATCAGTATCCAGATAAAATTTGGCATTCTGATATTATGGAGGAAGAGGAAAATGAATGTTGTGTAGGCAACTAGCAATTTCTTCCACAAATGACATCCATAGCACTCTAATCAATTTTCTAAGAATAAGCACAAAATAATGCTTTCTAGGATAATACCAATAAGTTTTGTTGCTAAAGTCAAAGAAAAGAAGTCATACATTTGAAGTAGTACTACTCATAGCAAAAACGACTACCACATAAATAAGGAGAATCTTATAAAATTAGTCACAAAGTTAAAGGTAAGTATTATGCTTTGAGAGTATTGGTGGAATTCCCTTATGAAATAGTTTTGTTGTGCATTGCTTAATATCAGTGAAATATAATATAAAAGAGCAATTATTATCACAAGTACATAATAATAGTAAGTATTTTGCCTTACAAGTCTATAAAACCACTGAGATTCAGAGTTTTAAATTAGCTCCTGACATTTGAGAAGTTACATATGAGGGCAAGGAGTCCTGGTGGCACAGTGGTTAAGAGCTTGGCTGCTAACCAAAAAGGTTGACAGTTCGAACCCTCCAAGGAATCTTTGGAAACCCTCTGGGGCATTGGAAACCCTCTGGGGCAGTTCTACTCTGTCCTGTAGGGTCACTATGAGTCGAAATCCACTCGATGGCAAAGGGTTTTTTTTTTTAATATGAGGGCAATGTGCTTGACAACTTTTTGTTCGATTTATTCCTGAAAACCCATGATATATAAGATTTTTGTTCATTTAGCTAATGATACCTTTGTAAGTCATGACGTTGATAAGAAAACATACATTAAGACCAGCCGTGTTTACAGCAAGTCAAAGAAATTCAACTGAAATGTGAATACACTCATTGTTTTCTTTAGACACAGAGTACTTAACAGTCAATAATAAGTCACTGGCTTAATTTTAGAGGGAGTAGTGAAAATTATGAACACAAACTATGGCTAGTTAGTGTATTTTTTCAATGTGTTATAAAAAAAACCCCAGCAATTAAAAGTCTGTCAATGGTAAGTGGAACACATCTATGGAGTGTGGTAGTGGTGCAGTGGTTAAATATTTTAGCCAAGGTGAATTGGGATGGGATGCAGGTGGAAGGTAATGCAGTGGTGGGTACAGTGTGTCAGGTGTTTGAGAAATATGGGGGAAATAATAATTTTAAGGACTGTAGAATTGGATGGCTGTTGCTGGTGGCAATTAATGCTTTAAAGAAAAAAAAATGAAATGGCTAAGTTTTATTAATTGTCAGTTAAAGACGGATTGTGAAAGTGAGAGAGCCTCCTTGACAGCATATAAAGAGACTCTCATCTCCTGCAGGATCAGGCCCAGGACTTAATTAGAAGAGTAGCAGAGCTCTACAGGAGGTTGAATTCTCATACTTGATCAGTCTACTACACCAAGTCATAGCCCTGATTAAGAAGAAGTGGAGACATATGGATCAATACACTAAAAAGTCTTGGATACTCAGATTTCTCTGAATTTCCTGGAACTGTACAAGTAACTTTCTACTGTCAGTAAAAGGCAAGTGCTCCTCCCTTGCCTGAAGTCAATGAGGGGCTTTCCACCCCCTCAAAACCTGCCCCTACTTCTTCTGTTGGCCAGCAGAGCAAAAGAGAATGTCCTCACTTTTTGAGGACTCTAGGATAGAGGGTCTGAATTAACATTGACACCCAAAGCATCATTATGGCCCTTGTGTTAGAATGGAGGCATACAGAGGCCAGGTAATAAATGAAGTCCTGGCTCAGGTCCGGCTCACAGTGGTTCTACTGTGTCTGCAGCCTTCCTGGGTAGCTATTTTCCCATACCCCAAATGTATAGTTGGACTGGACACTTGGTATTTAGCAGAATCCTCCACATTGATTCCTTGGCCTATTGGGTAAGATCTATCATAGTGAGGAAGGCCAAGAGGGAGCCTCTGAAACTGCACCATACCCCTCAGCCAAGATAGTAAAATGAAAACATTATTTCATACTGGGGGAATGGCAGAGGTTAGCACTACAGGCAGTCCCCAGGTTATGAACGTCCAACTTACGTACAACCCATAGTTACAAGCCAACCCCTGTAAAACTTATTATATTGAAAACCTGAGGTACATGCAATAGTTCATAACAACAAATGGGCACTAGTTTGTCATGTGCATCAAAACATTATTATTATTATTACTGTATTATGATGTTAAAAATGTTTTAATGTCTCTGGAAATGTTTCTTTAATTTTTTTATGCATAGAAGTGTATACTAAATACTAACACAAACATTTGACTAACTGATGTTAGATACAAACTGTACCTAACTGTTCTTACTTACATACAAATTCAACTTAAAGACAGATTTAGGAACAGAACTTGTTTGTAATCTGGGCACTGCCTGTACTCTTAATGACCCAAAGGATACACAGGTGGTAGTCCCCATAATATTCTCATTCATTTTACCAGTCTAGCTCTTACAAATACCAGATAGATCCTGGAAGATGACAGCTACTCAACCAATTAGTAGCGCAGATTTCTGCTGCTGTGTAAGATGAGGTTATTTTTTACTAGAGCAGATTAACGTGACTTTAGATATTTGGCATATGGCTATTTGTCTGGTGAAGGTATTCTTTTCCATTCCTATCAGAAATGAGGGTCAGAAATAGTTCACACACACTTGATATGGACAACAGTATATGCTTACCACTTAACCCTAGGCTAAGTCTCCAGCCCTCTGTCATAAAGTAATCTAAAGGGACTTGACTTTCTAGACATCCCACAGAATATTGCAATGGTCCACAATATCACTGAGAACATGTTAATCCAGTGGTATGAAAAAGAACAGCCAAGTATGTTAGAGGCCTTAGTGAGATGCATGTGTGTGGCAGGCACAGTTTTTAGGGATGGTTTCCAAATTCTACACTTTAATTCCCAAAACCTGTGAATGTGATGAGATATAACTCCCATGATTATGGAAAACTTGACTTTAGAAAAGGGAAATTAGCTAAGTGGGCTTAGTCTAATCACATGAGTCCTTGAAAGCAGAGAACTTTCTCTTGCTGGTGGCAGAAGAAAGAAGGTGGAAGAAAAAGTGAGGGAGATTCAAAGCATGAGAAGCCCACTGTTATTGGTTTGAAGGTGGAGGGGGACACACGAGAAGCAATGGAGGTAGTCTCTACAAGCCAAATGTAGGTCCCACAGACAGCCACCAAGAAAACAGGTATATCGGACCTACAGCTCAAGGAACTTGATTCAACAGCAAGCTGAATGAGTTTGAAGTGAATTCTTCCCATTGCCTGCAGATAAGAACTCAGCCAGTCAACATCTTGACTTTGGCCTTGTGAAACCCTAAGCAGAGAACTCAGTTGAGACTACTTAGACTTCTGACCTACAGAATTGTGAAGCAATACATGGGTGTTGTTTTAAGCTGCTAAGTTTGTGGCAATTTTTTGAAGGTAACAATAAAAAATTAATGCAATGCGTTTCAGAGAGTTGGAGATAAACCCTAAGAAGATTCAGAGGCCCACAGCATCAGTGTAGTTTTTAGAGTCTAATGGTCTGAGGCACAGTGGAGCATTGTCTCCAAAGTTATGAACAGATTACTGTATCTTACACTATCAAGAAGACCTGATAAAAAAAACCAGTAACCAGTTGCCATCAAGTTGATTCCGACTCGTGGCAACCCCATGCGTGTCAGTGTGGCAATACCTGATAGGCATCTTTGATTTCTGGAGGGAGCATATTATATACATGGGAATATTGCTTCAACCCATATCCTGTGTGACACATAAGACTGAAAACTTTGTGTGGGACCCAGAATAGGAAAGGGCTCTACAGTAGGTCCAGCAGCCTGAACATTTTCCACATTGGATTTGATATCTATTCCAAATGAGTGTTTGCCTTTTCTGCCTGCAGAGCCTCAGCCAGCACCACTCAACAAAGGCTGCAGAGATTTGATCTGTGAGCATAAATAAAATTGCACTGAATCAAGAGACCCGTTATATCGTAAAGGAGGTGTAGCAATGGGCACGTTACTGTGACATCCATTGGTCTTTCATGTACCCCACCACCCACAGGCTGCTGGACTGATAGTGCATTGGGATAGTCTGTTGAAGGTCCAGCTGAGGTGCCAGCTTGGAGAGGATACCCTGTTCAGATGGAATGCTATCCTCTCTGATGTTGTATATACCCTAAATCAATAAACACTATAAGGTGTTGTGTTTACAAAAGATAGAATGTATGGATTCAGGAAGCAAAAGGTGAAAGTAACAGTGACTCTGCTTACTATCACTCCTAGTGTCCCATTTAGGGAATTTGTTCTTCCCTTCTCTGCAACTCTGGGTTCTGACATTTTAGTGATATTTGTTCTTACAGGGTGTCTTACTTACCTAGTGCTGCTGTAACAGAAATACCACAAGTGGGATGCTTTAAAGAACAGAAATATATTTTCTCACAGTTTAGGAGGTGTCTTAGTCATCTAGTGCTGCTCTAACAAAAATATCACAAGTGGATGGCTTTCACAAAGGGATATTTATTTTCTCACAGTCTAGAAGGCTAGAAGTCCAAATTCAGGGCATCAGCTCCAGGGGAAGACTTTCTGTCTGTGTTGGCTCTGGAGGAAGGTCCTCGTCATCATCAGTCTTCCCCTGGACTAGGAGATTCTCTGCACAGGAACCTCAGGTCCAAAGGACACACCCTGCTCCGGTGCTTCTTTCTTGGTGGTATGAGGTCCCCCATTTTCTGCTTGGTTTCTTTTTATCTCTTGTAAGGTAAAATGTGGTGCAGGCCACATGCTAGGGAAACTCCCTTTATGCTGGATCAGGGATGTGACTTGGGTAAGGGTAGTATTACAATTCCACCCTAATCCTCTTTAACATAAACTTGCAATCACAAAATGTAGGCCAACTACACAATTCTAGGAATGATGGCCCAGCCAAATTGATACACACATTTTTTTTGCGGACATAATTCAAACCATGACAGGAGGCTAGAAGCTTGGATTCAGGTTATGGGTCTAAGGGGAGGTCCTTCTTTGCTTATTTCAGTTTCTAGTAGATGGCAATCCTTGGAGTTCCTAGGCTTGTAGATTCATCTGCTTTCATTGTCATATAGTGTCTGTCTCCCCACTATGTCTGTGTGTCTCTGTCTGTGCTACTCTTTATATAACTTAGAAGTTATTTGGTTTAGGTTCCACCCTAAACTGGTATGACCTAAATTGATTATATTACATAAGATTGTATTATGGAGGTGATTATATTACATTAGATTGAATCCACAGATATAGAGATTAGGATTCCAATGCATATTTTTTTGGGTGGAACACAATTTAATCCATAACAGACAGGGCATTGTTCCACCAGGGGACTAAGAAAGAGTCCCATTAAATTTCAAGATAAGGTTGTTGCTGAGTCACTTCAAAGGTCTTGGGTCAAGAGGTCATAGGCAAGCAAAAATAGTGACCATATCTGCAGGAATAACTGACTCTGACCATCAGGCAGAGGCACAACAGGGACACAATAGGAAAAAGGAAGGACACACTGGGCACCTAGGTGATCCACTTAGGTATCTCTTGGTAACTGTTTGCCCAGTTTTGATGGTAAATGGACAAGTGCAGCAACCATGGTCTGAGAAAGTCATAGTGACCAGTGACCCATGGAGTTTCTTATTCAGAAATAAGGATCTGTGTCATCTCAGCAGCCTAGCCACTTACACCAACAGAAGTGCTGGTTGGGGGTTAAGGAGCTCTGAAATAGGTGGTGGAGGAATAGGTGGTGCCTGGAGATCAGCTGCAATGGCAATCACTATAGTTTTTCTCATTAACCTTCCTCTCATTAACCTTCCCAGGAAAAGAAGCTAGACAGAATACTGGAGGAGCTCCTCCCAGAAGTTATTATGTGAGGCAAGTGGATCCAAAGTGTGCAAGGGATTGTCCATAGTGGATATCATGGAGTGCCACCCAGATTTCCTTCCTGGTCTGATGCACTCATTCCCCCAGCTGGTGGAGTATTGGTGACAGACAGCTCTCATCTGAGTTCCTTTTCTGAGAGTTGCCATAGGTTGGAGAGAGTTGCCTTGCCCAAGATTGTGCCACCATAGTGCAGGGGAGGAGCCTGCAATCCTCACCTCAATTTGAAACAATTTAGAAAGGTCACCCTGTAGGATTGGCTGAGAACTTTGCCGCAACTATATCACAGTTCCAATTCCCTTTCTGTGCAATCATGCTTTTTTCTCTTCCTTTCACGTGTTAATCCTGAAAACACTCCCCAATAAACCCCCTGCACACAAATCTCTACCTTGTAGTATGATTCTTAGGTTTCTGATCTGTGAAAAAAGTTTCTTGCCAGTTTACACCCCACTAGAATCAGGGATATCATTGCCCATGTTAGATGGATCCTGGCTGAAAGCAGAGAATACCAGAAAGATGTTTACCTATGTTTTATCAACTATGCAAAGGGCATTTGACTGTGTGGATCATAACAAATTATGGATAACATTGCGAAGAATGGGAATTCCAGAACACTTAATTGTGCTCATGAGGAACCTGTACACAGATCAAGAGGCATTTGTTCAAACAGAACAAGGGGATACTGCATGGTTTAAAGTCAGAAAAGGTGTGCTTCAGGGTATCCATTCACCATATCTATTCAATCTGCTTGCTGAGCAAATAATCCAAGAAGCTGAACTCTATGAAGAAGCACAGCGCATCAGGATTGGAGGAAGATGCATTAACACCTGTATTACGGAGATGACACAACCTTGCTTGCTGAAAGTGAAGAGAACTTGAAGCACTTACTGATGAAGATCAAAGAGGACAACTTTCAGTATGGATTACACCTCAACATAAAGCAAACAAAAATCTTCACAACTAGACCAATAAGCAACATTATGATAAACAAAGAAAAGACTAAAGTTGTCAAGGATTTCATTTTACTTGGATCCACAGTAACACCCATAGAAGCAGCAGTCAAGAAATCAAAGGACACATTGCGTTGGGCAAATCTGCTGCAAAAGACCTCTGTAAACATTGAAAAGCAAAGATGTCACCTTGAAGACTAAGGTGCCCCTGACCCAAGCCACGGTGTTTTCAATAGCCTCATATGTATGTGAAAGCTGGACAATGAATAAAGAAGACTGAAGAAGAATTGATGCCTTTCAATTGTGGTGTTGGCAAAGAATATTGAATATACCATGGACTGCCAAAAGAAGGAACAAATCTGTCTTGAAAGAAGTACAACAAGAATGCTCCTTAAAAGCAAGGATGGCGAGACTACATCTCACACACTCTGGACATATTATCAGGAGGTATTAGTCCTTGGAGAAGGACGTCATGCTTGGTAAAGTAGAGGGTCAGCATAAAAGAGGAAGACCCTCAATGAGGTGGATTGACACAGTGACTGCAACAGTTGGCTCAAGCATAGCAACAATTGTGAGGACGGTGCAGGACTCTGCAGTGTTTCATTCTGTTGTACGTAGGGTCGCTATGAGTCGGAACTGACTAGACGGCACCTAACGAAAACAACATAACAGAAATATAATGGAGTCCCTCGGTTGTGCAAATGGCTAATGCACTCAGCTGGTAACCTAAAGGGTGGCAGTTCAAGTCCACTCAGAGGCACCTCAAAAGAAAGTCTTGGTGATCTACTTCTGAAAAATCGCCACTGAAAACCCTATGGAGCACAGTTCTACTCTGACACACATGGGGTAATCATGAGTCAGAGTTGATTTGATGGCAACTGGTTTTAAAAAATATATAAGATAATAGTTTCATCATAGCATGTCTGGCATTGGGTATCTTAATTTTTAAAGTTGGGGAGATTTTTGTTGTTGTTTTGTTTTGTTTTCTACGTTTATGCACAATGGTGCAGTAGTTTTATTCAGAATTTTAAAAATTACTAGTGAGGTTGAAAATATTCTTAAATGTTCATTTACTAGTTATACTTTTTCTCCTGTAAAATGGCATGGATATTTTTGGATGTGGCCTTTATATGTCACCCAGACCAATGACCATTTCTTTTCCACCTTTTCTACTTCACATGGCACACAGCAGAAGCGTTTGAAGTATTTTGGTCCTGTTTACTGTTAAATAAGACACTATTCTCTCCCCCCACCTCCCAAATTCCTAGAAGGGCCAATTCATGAAATTGGGTGGAATATTGGGTTGGAAATATGGTAAATATAAATAGGCATTTTATTAAAAGGCTATAAACATACTTCATGACTCCTCTTTGTTTGTTTAAGTTCCTCAAGCTTGTGACTTCAAATTTTCCAAGGCTGGAATATTTTCTCTGGATGCAGGGCTACATATTTCAGGACTAAATGTAGTGGCATAGCACTTAACATCCATGGCCTTGCATTGAGATCCCCTTCAAACTGACAAGAACTCCAGCTTTTACCTGACTTCATTAGAGAAGATTAAACAGACTTGAAGATAGTTGAAGCTTTTTCAAAAGTCAGAAACACTTTAATATCTTTCCAAACTACTACTGACATTTAAAATTTTGATTATGCATAGAATTTTGTCTCTGGGACATAGAATTACCTACTGCCAAAAATAACTCAACTGAGACCTGGAATCTTTTTCTGTCAGAAGTGATATTAGTAGGATTAGCTGACAGACTAGAATCCCCATTTTGAGCAAAGACATCATATGCGATTAATGGAATATTTGGACATGGGCATCACCTGACCTAGAATGACTGAACTAGAGAAGTTCAATCTTTATAAGCTTATCTATCATAAGTAGGATTTTGACTATCATGAATAAACTTTGTATTTATGATGGCTTAACAACTGAAGCTGATGCAAATTTTAAATAGAGTTAAGTTGATACAAATAATTAGTGATAAGACAATGTGGCGAGCTGATTTGAGAGGTGGAAAAAACTTTTGATGGTACAGGTTCACGATTGGTTGAAGTGTATGCTCCTGAGCCAAGCTATACATTTTGGCAAAGGCACTGATAATTTCTTCAAAAAATTCTTATGAACAGAGCCTAGGAAACAATCAAGAAAAGATGATAGGTGTGTGTAAATCATAGTTTGTTCATTCAGAAAGAGAACTGGTTGGCAAATTTTCAGATACTGGAGGGAAGCTGAGAAGGCTGATACAGAGAGATGGAAGATTTATCTGCCAAAATTAGCTGAAGTCTTTGAAGATGAAAGCTACTATAAAAGATGGGTATTTAATGTTTTTGAAAAGGGAGCAGAACATCACTGTAAGAGAAGTCACCTTTGAAACCCTTCCCTTAGAATTGACTGTTCTCACTCATTGGCTCATTAATGGAAAATTTTGCCCCAGGGGAGCCAAACATTGATTCTGACTACTAAGAAACCTCCCAGGAAAAGAAGCCATCTACATTACACAGTTCACTGGACTGGTGTTTTGTTTTGTTTCTTTTGTAGTCACATTTTTTTTTAAATTGTACTTCAGGTGAAGGCTTACAGAACAAATACTTTCTCATGAAACAGTGGTACACATACCATTTTATGACATTGGTTAACAATGCCACCACATGTCAACCCTCTAACTTCTCAACTTTTTTTTTTGGTGAAAATATACATAGCCAAAGAGACACCATTTCAAAAATTTCTACATGCACAGTTCAGTGACATTGACTATGCTCTTCCAATTGTGCTGATGAAGGCTTACAGAACAAAATAGTTTCTCATTTAACAGTTACCACAAATGTTGCCCTGTGACAATGGTTAACAATCTCACAACACATCAACAATATCCTTACTCAACCTTGGGTTCCCTATCACCAGCTTCCTTGTCCCCTTCTGCCTTCTGGCCCTTGTCACTGGACTACTGTACCTCGTTAGTCTCATTTGGTTTTACGGGGCTGTCCACTCCCAGGCTGAACGGTGAACCTCAGAGATAACTTCACCACTGAGCTAAAAGGGTGTCTGGGGGCCATACTCTCGGGGTTTCTCCAGTATCTTTTAGGCCAGTAAATCTGGTCTTTTATTTTGTGAGTTAGAATTATGTTCTACATCCTTCTCCAGCTCTGTCCAGAACCCTCTGTTATCCTGGTCAGAGCAGTCAGTGGTGGTAGCCGGGCACCATCTAGCTGTACTGGACTCAGGCCAGTGGAGGCCTTGGTAGCTGTGGACAATTAGTCCTTCAGACTAATCTTTTCCTTGTATCCTGTTCTCTTCATTCTCCCTTGCTCCCGAAGGGATGAGACCAGTGGAGTATCTTAGATGGCCGCTCACAGGCTTTTAAGACCCCAGACACTATTTACCAAGGTAGAATGTAGAGCATTGTCTTTATAAGCTGTGTCATGCCAATTGAGCTAGATGTTCCCCGAGACCATCGTCCCCACGGCCCTCCGCCCAGCAATTCAGTCCCTCAGGGAGTTTGGGTGTATCTATGGGGCTTCCATGACCTTTCCTTGTACAAGTTGTGCAAGTTTCCCCTGTATTGTGGACTGTCTCACCCTTCACCCAAGATACCACTAATCTATTGCCTATTTAGTATTTTCCCCCCACCCCTCCCGTCCCTGGTAACCAACAAAGATTGTTACATTTTGTGTGTGAACTTTCTCATGGGTTTTTACAATAGAGGTCTCATACAATATTTGTCCGTTTCTGATCGTCTGTTTCACTCAGAATAATGTCCTCCAGTTTCATCCATGTTATGAGATGCTTCACAGATTCATCGTTGTGCTTTCTCGTTGTGTAGTACTCCATTGTGTGTATGTACCATAGTTTGTTTATCCATTCATCTGTCGATGGGCATCTAGGTTGTTTCCATCGTTTTGCTATTGTGAACAATGCTGCCATGAACATAGGTGTGTATATGTCTATTCGAGTGACGACTCTTATTTCTCTAGGATATATTCCTAGGAGTGGGATTTCTGGATCGAATGGTATGTCTATTTCTAGCTTTCTGAGGAAGCGCCATATCATTTTCCAAAATGGTTGTATCATTTTGCATTCCCACCAGCAGTGCATAAGAGTTCTGATCTCCCCACAGCCCCTCCAACATTTTTTATTTCTAGTGTTTTTGATTCGTGCCAGTAATGCAACGGTGAAATGATATTTCATTCTGGTTTTAATTTGCATTTCTCTAATGGCTAGTGATCACGAGCATTTCCTCATGTGTCTGTTGGCCTCTTGAATGTCTTCTTTGGTGAAGTGTCTGTTCATTTCCTTTGCCCATTTTTTAATAGGATTATTTGTCTTTTTGTTGTAGAGGTATTGGATTTTCTTGTAGATTATGGAGATTAGACCTTTGTCTGACTTGTACTGCCAAAAACTTTTCCCAGTCTGTAGGTTCTCTTTTTATTCTTTTGGTGAAGTCTTTTGAAGAGCATAGGTGTTTGATTTTTAGAAGACCCCAGTTATCTAGCTTATCTTGTGGGGTTTGTGCGTTGATGGTTATGGTTTGTATCCTGTTAATGCTGTGTATTAAGGCCTGAAGTGTTGATCCTATTTTTTCTTCTATGAACTTTATAGTTTTAGGCTTTATATTCAGGTCTTTGATCCATTTTGAAGTGGTTTTTGTATACGGTGTGAGGTATGGGTCCTGTTTCATTTTTTTACAGATGGATATCCAGTTTTACCAGCACCATTTATTAAAAAGACTGTCTTTTCCCCCATTTGATGGACTTTGGGCCCTTGTCGAAGATCAGGTGACTGTAGGTGGATGGATTTACATGCGAGTTCTCAATTCTGTTCCATTGGTCAATGTATCTGTCGTTGTACCAGTACCAGGCTGTTTTGACTACTGTAGCTGTATAGTAGATTCTGAAGTCAGGTAGTGTGATGGACTCATGCTTTTAGGAACCAAATAATCAGCCTATGCCCCACCCTCTCAAAATATTTTAAAATGTAGATTTATATTGTGTGTTTGGTTTTACATACTAAATATGTGTTTGTCAAAGCATATATTTGTGGTGGGTAATTGTTTCATGATTATTTGGCATATTAATTATCTGAAATGGTGTTTTAGTTTCCTAGGGCTCCCATAACAAAATACCACAAAGTGTGTGGCTTTAAAGAACAGAAATGTATTGTCTCACAGTTTTGAGACTTGGAGTCCAAAACTGGGCCATCGGGCCGGACTATATTCTCTCTGTTCTAGGGGAAAAATCCTTTTTTGTCATTTCCAGCTCTGGTAGCCCTGGGCATCTCTTGGCATAACTTGGCTTTTAGATGTAGCTTCACACAGTGTCTCTCCCCCCCACCCCCATGTAACTCTGTTTTCATTAACATTCTTTCCTTTTATGAAACACTACTCAGAAGGAATTAGAACCCACTCTACTCAGGCTTGACCTCTTTAACTTAACTGATAACATCTTTAAAGAAAAACTCTATTTCCAAACAAGGTCACATTCATGGGCACAGGTATTAGGACTTCAGCATATCTTTTTGGGGGATGCAATTCAATCCATAATAAATGGGTTTTCAAAAACAAAAGTCCAATTCATAAAAATTCAGCTATGGAACTCCTTTAGCTGTCAATCAGGAACTTTAATCTATTGTAAATCATACGTCCAAAGTATCTGAATTTTTAATTCCACTTTGTTTTTCTTTCTGATGCATAGAGAGAGGAAGAGATGGGGATTAATGTTTATTGAACACTATGCGTAAAGGATCTTACTTTAATCCTTATAACTGTTAAGTATTATCATCTACATTTGTTTTAGGGGAGGAATCTGAGGCTCAGGGAGATTAATATGTCCAAGGCCATTAACCTTAGTAATTGGTGGAACTGAGAATTAAATGCAGGTTTCCTCTCACATGCTACTTTGCCAATAATCTCTCTGACAGCAAGATAAATATATGACACAGAATTATTAATCTGAAAGTAAGCATTGTACCTAGCACAGTACTGGGCACACAGTAGATGACCAACAAGGGGTAGGTGAGGAAATGGGATAAAGCATTAACTTAAGAATTGGAGCACCAGGCTCCAGAATCAAACTCTTGGGTTCATATGCTGGATTCATCACTCACCGAATATGTAACTTTGGGTAAGTCACACTTACCTCATCATGCCTCATTTTCCTCACATGGTAAAATACGGATAATAAAACCCATCTTTTAGGGTTGTTGTTTGGATTAATTGAGTTGATGCTAGTAAAATACTTAGAATAGTACGTGGCACATAATAAATTGAATATTACCTTTTAATTATGATTAGTCAGATAAACTTTACCACATTGTAGCCGTGTGAACTTGGGTAAGCCTCAGTTTCCTCATCTGTAAAATGGGGAAAATAATTTATTTTGCAGGAATATTTTACTTAACAAGCATACACTTTTATAGTCTTTGCTCTGTGCCAGGTACTGTTCTAAGTGGTCTATATGTATCAACTCATTTATAGGTAGGTCTGGGTGAGGCCTGAGATTCTGCATTTGTAATAAGCTCCCAGGTAGCAAATACCTAATGTGGCAGGTACCATTATGATTCCCACTTTCCAGATGAAGAAATTGAGGAACTGAGAGGTTAAATAATTTGTTTGAGGTCACACAACTGGTAATTAACTGAGCTGAGATTCAAAACCAGACTCTGCAGCTCCAAAGACTGAATTTGTAATTATTCTATGCTAGGAACCCAGTGAAATAATGCCTGTAAAGCATCTGTCAGGTGCCTGGCACAGATAAAAAGCATAGTAGATGTCAGCTCCTCTCCCATCTTCTCAATAAATACCTTTGGAAACTCTCACAGAATGCAAAATGATATCAATTTATCAGCCAGCCTACAGGCTTTCCTAAAATGTCCAAGCTTGTGTAATAGTAGCATTCTTGGGCTCTTTGAGGGCTCCCAGAAATACGTTAACGTATATCTCTCTGACTAGGACTACCTTGGATCATCTTTTCTGTTGACACCTTGGAGTTTCAGTAGCAAGACATCAACATGTACTTGTGTATGTGCAGTGGTATCTTGTGGAGCAGCTTTCACTGATGACAGTTTGGAACAGAACAGTTGGAGGGCAGAGCTGATGTTTCTAATGACTGAGAACTAGTAATGGAGGTAAGGCAGCCAAAGAGATCAAGTCTGACACATGCTCACCCTCAGATGCCATTTGGGGTTCTTTGATAGGGATGGTGTTAGCATTTTAGGTGGGGCAATTCTGTGCTATGCGGGACTGTCCCAAGCAAAGCGACCTGAACTATTCCATACTTTGTAGGATCTATAGCATCTTTGACCCCAGATACTAAATGCCAGTAACTCCACCAGTCATAAAAACAATACGAGTTGCCGTCAAGTCAATTCTGACTCATGGTGACCCCGTGTGTGTCAGAGTAGAATTGTACTCCATAGGCTTTTCAATGGCTGATTTTTTGGAAGTAGATTTCCAAACTTTTCTTTTGGGGTGCCTCTGGATGGACTTGAACGTCCAGCTTTTCAGTTAGCATCTGAACGTGCTAACAATGTACACCATTCAGGGCTCCCCACCGGTCACAGCGTACTGTAAAACAAAACCAAAATATACTCCCACAACTTGCTGCCCTGGGGAGGAAAGCCCATTAACACCTCTGTTGAGAACTGTTCTTTGTTGGACACTTGGAGTTACCTGGGATCATGAGCAGAAGGCTGCATCCTATATTGATTGCGTTGCTGTTCAAAGTGGGGTCTATGGATTAGCAGCATTGGCACCACCCGGCAGCTTGGTACAAATGAGGAATCGCAGACCTACAAATCAGAACCTGCATTTTAACAAGATCCTCAATGATTTGCATGCACATTAAAGTTGAGAAGTACTGCCATACTAGATAGAACATTGGTTGGGGAATAAGAAGGTTCAAGGTTGAAATCCAGACTGCCTCTTACTAGCTGTATAGTCGTAGGAAAGTCACTTAACCTTTCTGAGCCTCAGTTTCCTGATCTTAAAAAGATGCCAATATCTTCCTCATGGTGTAGGCACATAACAGGCATTCAACAAAAGTCATTTCCATTCTCCTCTTCTACGTTCCACCAGAGAACACAGGAAAACCAGTTTAGCTCTTTGGTGATCATTAGGGAATTATTATCGTAGGATGTTCTAACACGATGAAGAGAGGATGATACCTGGCATATTCTCTCTCTTTCTCCTGCTTTCTTTCAATACATACCAAGTTCAGCTAGGGCAAGGCGAAGGCATGACAAACAGAGCAGAGAGGGCTGATATGGGTGTGACAAGGCTGGGAAAGGCCAGTACCCCTGGTTAAAATAGGTCATTTAGGAGGAATAAATTAAATTTCCAAGATGAAAATTTAACTGATGCTAGCAAAACATTTAAGGAGCCCGGGCAGCACAGTCGTTAAGTGCTTGACTGCTAACCAAAAGGTCAGCAGTTTGAACCCACCGGCCGATCTGTGGGAGAAAGAAGTGGCAGTTTGCTTCTGTAAAGATTACAGCCTTGGAAACCCTAAGGGGCAGTTCTACTCTGTCCTACAGGGTTCCTATGAGTCGAAATCCATTTGATGGCAACAAGTTTTTGTTAGTAAAAAGGTTAGGTTCCTGGTGGTGCAAACGGTTTGCACTGGGCTACTAACTCAAAGATTGGTGGTTCATACCGACTCAGAGGAGCCATGCAAGAAATGCTTGGCAATCTGTTCCTGTAAAGATTACAGCCAAGAAAATCCTATGGAGCTCAGTTCTACTCTGTAACACATGGAGTCACCATGACTCAGAATTGACTTGATGGCAATGAGTGTTAAACACTTAGAATAGTGCACATAATAAATGCTCAGTGAATGCTTTACAGATGGCAGAGGGAGGGTCTAGAGGACAAGTTCAGGCCCAGGAAGTTGATTAGGCAGCAGTTAGGGACTTAGAATCAGAGACACAACTGGGAATAAGAAAGATGGAAATAAACTTGTCAGGGCACTTCCAGGTCCTTTTGTTACGCCCTCTTCTGTGCTTCCAGTGTACCTTGCACAGTATTCTACTGTTTTATTATTGGATCAAAAGCAGTGCCACCTAGACATTGTTTGCAATGTCTAGGAAAGTATCTGTTGTTGTTAGTTGCCCTCGAGTCTATTCTGACTCATAGTGACCCCATGTGACACAGTAGAGTTTTCTAAGCTGTAATCTTTACAGGAGCAGATTGCCAGGTCATTTCTCTCGTGGAGCAGCTGAGTGGGTTTGAACTTCCAAACTTTAAGTTAGCAGCTGAGCACTTAACCGTTGCGCTACTTAAGAAAGTATCCAGAAGGTGTAAATAAATTCTTTTTGTTGAATGAATAAATGAATGAATGCTTTGTTTCCAGTGCAACAATTTCCATCACAGTTCATTCCTTAGGAGAAACCCATGGGTCTCTAATAGAGCTAACACTGAGGCTCTCTATCAGCAAATGGATCCCTGGTAGTCTCAAATTCTATGTGCCTCTCTCAGGTAGCAGCCTGGATTTCCTACCTCACCGTTCTTGCAGTTAGTGTCCCAGGGACAGATAAGGAACCAAGGGGAACAGATATAAAGTTGGGAGAGTTTTCAGCCTATTAGTCCTCCTTTTGGCTATGGTTAGATTGAGAGACTTACTTTCCAAGGAACAAGCTACCTCAGTTTCCAGGAGGTTCGGAAGCTAGGAAAGAATGTTTGTGCCTTTCTTTACTAAAAAAACAACTGTCAGCTCCCTGGGATGGCTCAGGAGGACAGTGCTCAAGAAGCTAGCTTACAGATAT
Organism: Dugong dugon; assembly: GCA_030035585.1. Taxonomy (NCBI): domain Eukaryota; kingdom Metazoa; phylum Chordata; class Mammalia; order Sirenia; family Dugongidae; genus Dugong; species Dugong dugon. Next base: position 52,646,963 of record CM057463.1, read on the forward strand.
ACCTGAACTCTGATGCAGGAAGCACTAAAACTGGTCCATGGGATACAGATATAAAACCCAGCCTCTTTACTCTTTGGAGAAGGTGCCAGCGGCCAGGTTATGCCGGGCACCCATAGAAGAGAACAGGCAAAGGCCTCAAGGCCCCACCCACCTGAGTAAGGGCTACTGGGTAAGCTTGGCTACTTTCCAGAAGTCAACGTTTGTGAGGGGAGGGGCCAACTCCTCATAGAACCTCTGGGCCTCAGGACCTGAGACTAGTTACCATAGGGGACTGCTCATCCTATAAAAGTTAAATGTATTTCATTTCATTGTTTATCAGCCCCAGAGCTTATTAGCTGCTCAGCAAAACCACCTGCAGCCTGGAATTTCCTTATGGGAGGGGACAGGCTGGGGAGTTGGTCAGGGTGCGGGGTGGAATCGCCTAGGGCACTTCTATGTTGAAAGTGAATAAATGAAGGGAAACTTTGCTCTTACTCTCCCCGATCCTTCCTAGCAGGTCTTTTTGAAGCCCTGGCTTTCTGAAGAAGGCATAGCTTTCCTCAGAAGACGTCAGACTGAGATGCAGGGTGGGGATGAAGGAGTTGGTGGCAGACGAGTAGTGGAATGGCTCATGGCTCTGCGTGCAGCAAGCTGACTATTGAGAATTGTTGTGAACTTCATCCTTATTTTCTTTCCTCCACTTTTTTTTTTTTTGTTTTTTGGTGGGTGTGGGTGAGGTGAGCTGGAGGGATGGGGGATGAGAAAAGAAGGAGCAATGAAGGAAGGGAGCGGAGATAATTTGGCGCATTATATACCACGTGAGTTAGCTAGCCCTTCCTTCCTTTTCTACCTTTTTTAAAATATGTCCATACTTAAAAAAAAAATGAAACAATAGAAACATCATCCAGTAGCTCCCTTTCCCTTTGCCAGTCCCCAGGTTTTACTCATATTTTGACTGAAGATTTGAGTCACCCTGGCATGTAAAGAACCGTAACCAGTTGAGAGGTTGGTTGAGGACAAAAAAAAAAAAAAAGTGGAATAACTAACAGAAGAAAGAAGTGACACCCACCATGTGAAGTGACTAGCTGCAGAAAGAAAGTCTTTACTAACTACACATATTCTTTTCCTCGCTTTGAATGTATACATGTAAATATACGAAACATATGAAAAAGAATTAAGCAATTCTTTCTTCTCCCTTTCTTCTCCCCATCTATCCAATATAAGGTCATTATGAGTCAGAATCAACTTGATGGCAATGGGTTTCTATCCAATATAAAGTGATTGACCCTATAATTTGAGATTTAAGTTATTGGATATCAAAGGAAGACAGCATCTGAACTAGGAAAGGAATGGGTGTTCCCAGAGATAAATAAAGTGGCATATGGGACATTGTACTTTTGCCTATAGGGAGAAGGTGAGTGCATCCTCATTTGTGTGGGGCAGTTGTACCATGGTTAGCGGGATACTTGATGTTGTTATTGTCTTTTGGGGGAGGATGTTCTAATCGGGGGTAAGAGGGGTGGACTGTGCTCATTTGTTTATTTTCAACTCAGCATCATTACCACCTTTTTCTAACACCTCCTTTGCAACACAGAGGAGAAGCCGGGTGCTACATTTCTTAGAATCCCCTTTCCTATATGGTTGCGGTTAGAATTTGTCAGTGAGAAATTCTCAGGTGAGATATGGAAGACGGATAAAACACAAAGTCATTCTTCAGACGCTATTGCTGTCAGATGTGCCGGCAGCTTCACAACTACAGCCCGAGATGGGTGGTGGGAGTTTCCCAGAGTCCCTGAAATTTCAGCAGTCACCCCAGTCACGCACTGGCAGGTTACCTAACCTTTTCTCCACCTGTTCTTCCAAAGTCTGTGTAAGGCTTTAATTTCTACATGGAATCCTTTAGTTTGTATTAAAATTTAAACATACATTCCAGGAATATATGGAGCAGTTTTTCTTTTTCTTTTCCTGATGGAGCCCTGTTACAAGGCTTAATGTCCTGGCATGGGGGCTGGGGTAGGGGTGGGTGTCTCTTACACCACCTGACAACACTTGGCTTGCGACTGACTGGAAATTTTCAACATTTTGCCCAGCAGCGTTAGTTGCAATGAATTTTGTCCAAGTGCCAAGGGGGAAGTGGTTAGTGACAGAACAAGACAGTAGTCTGGACTGCCTCACCACAGTTGCTCTATGGATTTGGTGACAAGGAAAGGATCAGCCCAGAGTCTGCTGATGTTGAGTGGGTGGCAGTAGTGTGGGTGACTTTGACTTTGAAATCTAGAGAGATGCAGCTCAGAGTCTGCCAGGCCATCAGTCTTGGGGCCCAGCTGTTTTCAAAACGTCGCAACACACTGCACTGACACCTGTGAATACATAGGTGTTCGGGCACAGTACTGCCCAGGTGTGGTTGCCCTTAGAGTACACCCCATAGCCACTTTGGAAACCGTCCTTCAGGGAAGGCAGTGGGTGCCCAGCCTTGGCCTAAAGTTATCCCCCACTGGGTTCAGCAATGATTGGCCTGTTTTATGGCTGGTAGAGTGTATCTCCCACAAATCTCTGGCATAGGATGAGGACCCTGTGTGGAAGTGGTCAAGAGCATGGACTCTGGAGGCAGACTGGCTGGATCTGCCACTAGCTTCGTGACCTTTGGAAAGTTTCTTAACTTCTTTGGTCCTTAGTTTCCTCATCTGCACAATGGGGATATTATAATATCTACTTCATAGGGATGTTAACACATGTACAGTGCTTAGGACAGAATCTGGCACATACTGAAAACCAAACCCGTTTCTATCAAGTAAGTTCCATAGGATAGAGTAGAACTGCCCCATAGAAGTGGCTGGTGGAATTGAACTGCTGACCTTTTGGTTAGCAGCCAATCTCTTAACCACTGTGCCACCAGGGCTCTGGCACATACTAAGTACCATGTAATTATTATTATTATACCAAGAAAAGGCAAGTTGGGCCAATGATGGAGGTTTAGAGTGAGAGGGGGGAGTGATTCTGAGGGCAGCCAGCTATTGTTCAGTCTAAGCAGCTCTAATCCAGGTTACTGTGGATTCATGCCTGACTCATGTTGGAAAGCAGGCAAGGGGCAAGTAGAAACTAAAAGTTTTCACTAAAACTTGGCGAGACAATGGAGCCCTGTGTTGGTGCCTCCACAGAACAGAGGAGGAGGCAGTCTCCCCTGTGGCAGAGAACACAGCCTGGCAGGGCAGCAGGGGTCAGCAGAAAGGCAACAATACCAGGCAGGGACATGTGCTTCATAGCTGACTGGATTTGTTTGGGACTGCATGCCAGACATCACCCGGACTGCCAGAAATAGCTGAGGGGGATTTTGTCCCATATTAGCAGGAGGCATGAGAATCTTGAGACTCTGGTAAACTTACATTGGATACCAGTCCCTCAGGTGGAAAAAGACCAAGGGCTCTGGTGACAGACAAACCTGCATCCCAGCTCTGCCATTTACTAAAGTGTAAGTACCTGAAGAGCAGAGACCATCTTATTAATTACGGCGTACATAGAAAGATTCAGTAAATGGATGAATGGATTTAATATCCTGGACCTCAGTTTCCCCATCTGTAAGATGGAGATAGTGTAGTGATCTCTAAAGCTGATCCAAGGATTACTTAGACAATGCATGGAGTCCCTAAACCCCCAAAAAACCCACTGCTGTCAAGTCGATTCCAACTCATAGCAACCCTATAGGACAGAGTAGAACCGTCTCATAGGGTTTCCAAGGCTGTAAATCTTTATGGAAGCAGACTGCCGAGTCTTTCTCTGGTGGAGCAGCTGGTTCAAACCACCGACCTTTCAATTAGCAGCCAAGTGATTAACCTCTGCACTACCAGGGTTCCTATGGAGTCCCTGGGTGGTACAAATGGTTAATATGTTCAGCTGCTAACAGAGAAGTTGGAAGTTCAAGTCCACCCACAGCCATTTTGGAAGAAAGGTCTATGACCTGCTGACACACATGGGGACACCATGAGTTGGAATTGACTAGATGGTAACTGAAATAGCCATGCAAGTTCCCTAATGAATATTAGATTTCTTTTTAAGTTTGAGAGCAAATATGCTGTGTCTTGCTTAAATTAGAAACTCAGTTCACTTGATGACTCACACTTACTAATGCTGTTTTAGTGCAGTAGTCCCTTCTACATTTGCCAAAGACTAGATCCTTTAAGGAAAGACATCATACCTCTTAGAAGTTTGTCCCAATTTTAACAGTGCTTTTTAGGTGTTATTTATGACTCAATGCTTCTGGACAAAAGTCAAAATATAGTTAGCTATTGGTAAGTACCACTGGATTTCAGAGAGTAGGACATTACAGATAGGTTGCTAAGTGATTTAAACAGAATATGCTCAACGAGATGGATTGACACAGTGGCAGCAACAATGGGCTCAAGCATAACAATGATTGTGAGGATGGCACAGGACCAGGCATTGTTTCTTTCTGTTGTACATAGGGTTGCTATAAGTCAGAACTGACTCGAGGTCACCTAACAACAACAACATGCTCTGACTTGGGAAAGCTATAATTCAGAAAAAAAATATTAATTTGTATCCAAGAATTTCATAATATGTAAACTCTACACATTATTGTTAAGCCTTTACTTTGTATGTACACTTAAAGTGCTTTCTGACTAATCTTGTTTAGGAAAGCTTTGAATAATGGAGTTTTTAGTTGCATTTGTACTCATGGAAGTTCCTCAAGAAATGACCAAATAATGGATGGGAAAGGGACCGTTTCATGACTGGTCTCCATCTTCCATTTTGATTCCTTCCAGTCAATCCTCCATGCTGTGCACTGGAAACCAGGAAACTAAATTTATTAAAATCTGACCTTAATTTTGTATCTATCATCAAATCAATGAGTTCTAGTTTGCAAGTGGTTCCATTCTTCTCTTAAAGGAAAAAAATGTATGTTGTCATTTTCCTCAAGAAAAAAATAATCATTGGTTAGCTTCTGGGATTGAAATTATATTCTGAACCAACGTCTGATAAGGATGAATATGCTGAATTTTATTTTGTTGAACAGGATTGAAGCAGGTATCAAATGTACTGTGAGTGCCGCTATGGCTTGATATGACTTCTTTATGTACTGCCATCTATTCATTGATTCAAAGAGTTCTTTAACATCTATTTTTCAAGGCACAAACTATAGGTAAGAGTAAAATTATTGCTTGGAAAGTTTCTTGAATTCTGACGCTCTTCAATCGTATTTTAAGATCAGAAAGACCTTCCTGCTCCACAGAAAATATTATTTATTAATGTGGAATAAATTTTCTTTAAGAACAAGCCAGGGCTACCTCATATGAGCAGTATTGAGTATATCCACCAGATGACATGAATAACAAAACATACCACAATGTGACTCACCATAGCCAGATGCAAGCTTTTAACAACTTTAATACAATTATAATCAGTATAATATGTCTTATAACAAATGTGGATACAAGGACATGAAATATCAAAGAAGTTGCAAGTCTTCCCATCTTCAAATGACGTTGGCTAACTCATCCCAGGAAAGCAATCTGGCATTAGTTTCTTGATTAGCAATGGTACCAATATCATCTACCATTTTTAAAATCAAAGTTGAAGTGATACATTCATTTGCCAAAAAAAGGTTAAAGGCAAAGAAGGTGAATCAACGTGCAAATTAGCATCTGGCCCAGTTGCAAAATTAATTTCCCAGATGCGAAGGATTGAACCATGCACCCTTGCAAGCAAGATGAAGGGCAAACAGATGATATCAAGCCAAAATGAAATCCAGCAAAGGACCCAGGAGACCCCAGGATGGTAAAAGCCAGAAGTCTACTGTCCTTGGTGCTCTCGTATCTGTACTATTACCCTGACCTGGATCCTGGCTCAAGTGTCTGTGAGACCCATGTCCTAGGCCACCCTTTCTTTTGGAGATGGAAACCATTGTTTAAGGTCTCAGGCATGGTTAACCCTGCAGTTGGTCAGCTGCACTGGGGTAGTCCAGCGCTGTAATAGCTGTCTGATGCAGCCACAACACAGCTGCAGTTTCATAGATTTAAGTAGAAACAACACACCAATAGGTATAACAGCAAACAAACCTAGATCAGTTATATATCTACGTAATAGTTCAAATGTCTATAAATACTTTTCTCCAGAAATTGAAAACACTGTAGATATGAATCCATTAATCCTCATGACACCTCTGTGATGTAATAGGGGGTGAGGTCAATATGAAAGCATTGCCCCCATTTTAGAAATGAAGAAACAGAAATTCAGGAGATTTCATTGGGGCCCCTGGAAAAGAAAAACAAAGTGGAATCCCAGTCTTCCATGCATTTGCAATCTATTGTCTAGAAGAGGCTGTTTGCCTCCCTAACTGCACTGACCTTCTCTCTAAAGCTTTTTGACTAATCCTATGCACGGATGGTATGTGGTTCATTTAGATCCACTGGAGCCATTTCCCCTAAGCAGACCTGAACAGACTCTCTGCCTCAGGAAAATGATGTCAACTACTGGCATATGTTTCATATGTGTGTGAATGTGTGTTTTAAGTAACATTTGCAGAATACAATTGCTAAAATCCTCTGGCCAACTCTAATGCAGAAAATACATTTAGCTAAATAAGGTTCAACTCATACATAATTTATACCAGCATAACAAAGAGTGCTGTTTTTATGTTATGTTTTATGAGTGTTTATGGGATGCCGTCACCTACCTAAATACACTTACTTTAGACCCGGGTCCCTTTCTTCACCATTAGGATTTTGAAGTTAAGAGCAACAACCCACTAGGTGCTGTTGCTGACTCTACGGTTTATAATTGGTTAGGGTTCTCTGGGAAGAGGCTAGTCCCTCTGACCCAGTGTTTATGACTGAAGCCACATCCAGAAGTGCACCTCTCCAAAGGTGCTCCATTGACATTTTGTCAAAATGTTTTTAGCTGAGGGAGACAAAACTTATGGAATGTCCTGTTTTTATTGACTTGTCCTTTGCCAAACTGAAAGCCTTGTGAAGGGGGTGAGGGTGGGAAAGAGGGACAATTATCCAGAACATTTACAGCCAGAGGCTCACCTGTGGCCATTCTTGGCCATTTTTCTGAGAAGATCCACTTTTTTTTTTTTTTTTTTTTAATTTTCAGAGATATCATAATTCCTGGAAGCTCACACCTCATTACCTACTGCTGTTACAAAATATCTCTGGGTTTTGCGCCTTCTCTTCTGCTACCTAAGGAATTTGAGATGAATTCCTCAAGCAGGGTATGGGAGGGCAGGTTCTAGACAGTGGCACTGCTCCCAGTGTCTCTGACACCAGAAAGGTGTAGAAAAGTATTGCAACGGTGGTTTCCATGTCAGGACTTGGTTAGACCACAACAAGTGACAGGATGAGCTGAGAGTCAAGTTTCTGTAAACTAAACAGTCATGGCAGTAAGTTCAAGTTTAGAAATAAAAACTGACCCAGTTTCAAGTTCTTTGTGACACTAAAGGACAATCAAGCACATTTTGAAAAAGGACCTGAAGTATGTTTTCTACTACATGAATTCAGAACACAAGATGCTGGTTGCTAATATCATGTGCTATAGGTGGACAGCATGGTAACCGTGAAATAAAGCTATCTAGCAAACACATAGAAATAAAAAGCCAATCATGCATACCAAAACAACCTACAACCAACAGACTCATGACTTTCAATATAAAAAATTAAACGAATCATTTCATCTGTTAAAAAAAAAAAAGTAGTATTAATCTGTGACTGTCTTGTTCTATCATAATGAAACACAATAAATTAGGGTTTCTCAACCTTGGCACTATTGACATTTTGGGCTGGATAAGTCTTTGCTGTGGTGGGCTGTCCTATGCACTGTAGCATGTTTAGCAATATCCCTAGCCTCTATCCACTAGTAGCACCCCCAGTAAAAAATGTCACCAGACATTGTCAAATGTCCCCTAGGGGGCAAAATCACCTCCTGCTTGGGAATCACTGTGATAAATTCCTAGAAGGATGATCAGTTCTTTCTCAAAATTTGCTATGCAGGATTATAGACTATATACTCAGGTGTTCATTTATTAAAGGGAAGAATGTGTAGTTAAAGGTGTGGGAGGAATAAATGGATTAACCACAATGTTGGTTTCCTATGCAAATGCCTTAGTGACAAATGCCAATACATTAGTGCCTTTTTTCAAAAAAACAGTTTACAGCCATTAGCCAACAGACAGGAAGGCAGTGAACCTGTTGCTTTACTGCGTATAAAGCAAGGATTCTATGGACTCCTTCAAGCAGTGGATGCCTCTGACAGCTATTTAGAGCTTATTCTCACTTCCTTAATGAGGCCCTCAGTGCATGGTACTCTGTCCTTTTTCCCCCGCCCTTCTCCACTCCTCAAGCGTTCACCACTCACATCTCTCCCTTTCTCATCTAGACCTAAGCTCATCTCACGGCATTATCCTTTAGGATTGCAACTCCACTGAAAGCTGTGGGCTGGGATTCCAGTTGAAGTTGAACAGAACCGGCATCCTTAGCTGAGATAGGGGTCAGGAAGGGAGCACAGGTAGAGGAGGGCTCGCTGAGATCTGACAGCAACCTGCTCCTCTGCCCCTCAGCCTCCAGTGTCGCCCAGGGCACTTTCTATTTTCATCTTTCATTGATTAGGCAGCTAAGAAGCTGGTATCCAGCTTGTCTGGCCGAAAGGGTGTCCTGTCAGACACAGTCAGATGGAATTTAAATGGAATTTAAAAAGGAATTGGAGAAACCCCTGCAATCTTCATGTGCTGAGTGAATTCCTCCTAGTTCTCATTTCCTTTCCCCTCATTGCTATTTAATGTAATTTCCTAGAGAAAAGTTTAAGAAGTACCATGAACAAAAAGCTCCCCTTAAAATAACCCCCAGCAAAACTAACCCAGTCCCTCTTCCTTGGTCCCTCTCGGATTGGGTCCTGCAGTGGATGCAGACACCTCCACCATGGTGGCGGGGTCTGGCAGCTCAAAGTTGGCCATTTCAGATGCAAACCAGCCTCGGCTCACCTTTAATTAATGGTTCTTTTTGTATCAGAAGTGGGGGCGGAGGGAGTTGTAGCAGCCATAGGAAAGGGAGGAAAACAAAAACAACCATACCAACAAAACAGGGCTTAAGATTGTCGTTCAACGCGCATCGGGTACTTGTTCTTAATTCTACTGGAGAAGCACTTATAAATAAAGAACAGTTATTCCTCATCCCAGTCCACGGTCCTTTGTTAGGAGTCGTCGTACAGAGGGTTGTTATAGTTTCCCCAGGATCCATAGTCATGGTCATCCAAAAGCCTTCCGTAGGAGGAATGCCTGGTGGGGAAAGAGAAGAAAGTTGTGGTTACTTTGGGGGACAGCCCAGTGCGTCTGAAGCCTGAATTGGGGAGCTTACAGGGTCTATGAGGGGTGAGGATTTGCTGCTCCACTAGGACAATCCTTTGACAACAGAGAAGAGCCACCAGCCAAGGGTCCACAAACACCCTGTGGCTATGACTGATCCAACTGGGAGACCACCCGGCGCCTTCTGTTGAGACAGTCGGGGCTTGTCTCTCTCCTCAAGCCCCAGTGCTGCAGAAGGAGGAAGAGGCCCCATCTCCATGACCATTTCATAAGAAGGGCTGGGAAAGGAAAGGCTGCATTCCTGGCATTCTGTCTTAGTGCCTTAGGATGTGGACTTAATTTTCTTGAAAATAATAATGACACACCACAACCACTGTGCTATCACCATCTCTCCCGACATTTATACAAGTGCTTGCTTTACAATTTACAGCCAAAAAAACCCGATGCCATCGAGTCGACTGTGACTCATAGCGACCAAGTGCTTCCAAATTCAGTTTTGTACTTCATCCTCAAAATAAAGCCACAAGGCAGGTATTGTTTATTTTTCAGGTGAGGTAAGTGTGGCTCAGAGACATTAACTGGCTTTCCCAAAGTCACCCCACTCAAATCACAGCTGTCTGGATCTAAATTCAGTGCTCTGAGCTCGTTTTAAGAGTCTAATTTAGCACCTTGGTTCAATGATAATATGGGTTAAACAGGCTTTGGTGGGTCATTCTGGGGTGTCTCACAATTAATATTATCTCTATAAGAAACTGAAATTAGATTATTAACACACCTCTGTTCAAAATCTTTGAATGGCTCCTTATCTCACACTGAATAAAAGCCAAGGTTCTACAATGGTTTCCAGAGCCCTACACAATGGATGGCACACAACAATAACAACAGGATCTGGCCCCTTTTACTTCTCCTGCCTCAGGGCCTTTGCACGTACTGTTTCCTCTGCCCGGAACAATCATTTCCCAGATATCCACATAGCTCACTCCCTCATCTCCTTCAAGCATTTGCTTAAATGTCACCTTCTCAATGAGGCCTTCCTTAACAACTCTGTTTAAATTTGCAACCCTAGCTTTGAGAACTCTCTGCTTTATTTTTCTCAGTGCTCACAGCCTTCTAACATACTATGTAATTTACTTATTAATTTTGATATTGCCTCTCTCCCCTAAGTAGACTATAAGCTCCATGAGGGTATATATTATTTGCCTGTTCTATTTTGTTCTTCGCTATTTCTCTAGCACCTAGAAGAGTATCTGGCACATAGTAAGTTCTCAATAAATATTTGTGGATGAAACAGTGATTGGAAAAATATATCCAATCTGTACACAAGATGGGAGCTTCCTGGAGAGAGATATGGTTATTTTAAGACTAAATCTAATGCCAGGATTGGGAAAACACCAGAAAATGAGCATCTGGTGCCTCTGAGGTTCATGCTAGCATGCGAATTGTTATACCTTATCACTGTAAATCATGTCTGCTATCTATAGTACAGAAAATATTCCCGTCTCTTTTTGTTTTCTCAGTTAGATACGAAAATGAAACCAAATGAAAATACAGTTGGAAAGGCACAAAAAGTGTTTTTTCCATGCTTGTATCTGTTGCTAAAATAATTGTTGTTGCTCTTCTGAAGCTTACTTACATTCGCTAGGTATTTGAAGAGATGGTTTGCTACAAAGAACTAGGCCTTTGGTGTGCTTGTTTCAAACTCTTAGCTTTCAAAATTCTGAGTTAGGTACTGAAGGGTGACTCAGCTGACCCAATCTACATATCTGGAAAGTTGAGGATGCACCACAACATATGTTACGCTTTTCCTAAAGGTCCATGTTCAGCTCTGTGTGTGGGAAGGAAAAGGTCTACAAATAGCAACCCAGACACTCTACTAATCTTTGCCATGTACAGGAATAGGGGAAAGGCTAGCTGGTTCCCAACTATTTATGGAAAGGTAAATGAAGGTCATGGGCCATCCATCCTCGGCACTCTTCCAAATTTAAAACCTCCAATTGCAATAAAACATTTTACCAGTATGGTTGAGGAATTGAAGCCATAGAGTGAACAAGTAAAAACCTGGGAATTATAAGACCAGAGCTCAGTCTGAGTTTCAGCATGACTTACTGTTGTACGCTTGGCAAGTGTCTACCTAGTAAACTTGTTCCTTTATTGGTAGCACACTCATACTTCACCTTTGTATGGTAATTTAACTTCCGACACCATTATTATATCTATCATAATTTTATTCCCATAAAACGTCAGTTCGGTAAATAGATGTATGTCCCTGAACATGTTTCTGAACCCCGTTTCTTCCTCTATAAAATGGAGAAATTTTTTATTTTTTAATTGGGTTAGGGTTGTTGAGAGGATTAAATGAGGTAATGCATATAGAAGGCCTGGCACTTAGTAAATGCGCAATAAATGTTGGCTAATACTGCTTTTTAATTTTTATTATAATGAAACTTACGCAAGCACATGGTAAATCTGCAAACAATACAAAAAAGCATTGAATGAAAAGTGAGCCTCCTTCCTCCCATGGACTCCTGAAACTATACCCTAAGCATAATTATAAGACTACTTTCTTATGCTATTGTTATTTGAATTTTTACCAATTATTATTATACTGGAGTGGGGTCATAGGATTAAACATCTTCTGGTAGTCAGTTTTTTATTGCCCATGGTTATTTTAGGCAAGATAGTTAAATCAGTGCCGTACCTGAATCTGCTGTATTGTAAGAGGCATCTACTGCACAAACACTAGTACAATTTAAGAAAAGGCTGATGTTTAGTTTCATTTTTTCTTTGCCTTCCCATAATTTGAATGAACAGTGAGTTGAGCAAAATGCTGATAAGTGAGGAAAGGGAAGCAAGAGATATGGATAAACCAAAATTGAGAATGTACTTAACTCATAGGGTTTAATACACTAACGGGTCTAAACAAGATGAATTGGGTGTACTGGGATGCGAGCCAAGTTTGATAAATCCTGTACTACTATAGAAGGAGTAAGATAAATTTTTTGCTTTTTGGTGATGAGGGGAGGATAATTAATGAATTAATGATCATTTTAACCTGTCTCTCTAGGTCAAAAATTCTTAAATCAAGGCACATTTTGGAATAAATGAGGAGGCTTTCAAACTGACATCTGTGGAGGCTAAGAGTTCCCTCAAGTTTTGCTTCCTTAATTTTTCAGAAAAATGAAACGTTAGTGCTGGTAGGCCTTTGGGATTATTCCCAAGATTAGGAAAGTGGGGCCCAAATAATTTATAAGGCTTTGTCAATGATATTTAATGATAGAGCTGGTACTAAAACCAAGGTCTCCTGGCTTTAAATCCACGACTCTCCTTCTATGATATAACACTGCTTCATCTAAACTTCAGTCTGAGTAGGAATCTGTACTACTGACATCACTGTCGGGTCAAATCAACTTTGTTTACTCAATTACTTTCTTTTTTTTAATTGTACTTCAGGTGAAGGCTTACAGAACAAATAGTTTCTCATGAAACAGTAGTACACATATTGTTTTATGACATTGGTTAAAAACCCCACGACATGTCAACCCTCTCCCTTCTCAACCCTTTTTTTTTTTTTTTTGGTGAAAATCTACATAGCCAAAGATACACCATTTCAAAAATTTCTACATGCACAGTTCAGTGACATCGACTACACTCTTCCAACTGTGCTGCTATTCTCACTTTAGATGAAGGCTTACAGAACAAAATAGTTTCTCATTTAAAAGTTAGTACACATGTTGCCCTATGACAATGGTTAACAACCTCACAACACATCAACACTATCCTTACTCAACCTTGGGTTTCCTATCACCAGCTTCCCTGTCCCCTTCTGCCTTCTGGCCCTTGTCCCTGGACTGCTGTACCTCATTAGTCCCATTTGGTTGTATGGGGCTGTCCACTCCCAGGCTGAATGGTGAACGTCGGAGATGACTTCACCACTGAGCTAAAAGGATGTCTGGGGGCCATACTCTCGGGGTTTCTCCAGTCTCCTTTAGGCCAGTAAATCTGGTCTTTTTTTTTGTGAGTTAGAATTATGTTCTACATCCTTCTCCAGCTCTGTCCAGTACCCTCTGTTGTGATCCTGGTCAGAGCAGTCAGTGGTGGTAGCTGGGCACCATCTAGCTGTACTGGACTCAGTCCAGTGGAGGCCTTGGTAGCTGTTGTCCATTAGTCCTTTGGAGTAATCTTTTCCTTGTATCCTGTTCTCTTCATTCTCCCTTGCTCCCCAAGGGATGAGACCAGTGGAGTATCAGATGGCTGCTCACAGGCTTTTAAGACCCCAGATGCTAATCACCAAGGTAGAATGTAGAACACTGTCTTTATAAACTGTGTTATGCCAATTGAGCTAGATGTTCCCCAGGACCATGGTCCCAACAGCCCTCCACCCAGCAATTCAGTCCCTCAGGGAGTTTGGATGTGTCTATGGGGCTTCCATGACCTTTCCTTGTACAAGTTGTGCTGGTTTCCCCTGTATTATGTACTGTCTCACCCTTCACCCAAGATACCACTTATCTGTTGCCTATTTAGTATTTTCCCCACACTCCTCCCATCCTGGTAACCAACAAAGATTGTTACATTTTGTGTGTGAACTTTTTCATGGGTTTTTACAATAGCGGTCTCATACAATATTTGTCATTTTATGATCGTCTATTTCACTCAGAATAATGTCATCCAGTTTCATCCATGTTATGAGATGGTTCACAGATTCATCGTTGTGCTTTCTCATTGCATAGTACTCCGTTGCATGTATGTACCATAGTTTGTTTATCCATTCATCTGTTGATGGGCATCTAGGTTGTTTCCATCATTTTGCTATTGTGAACAATGCTGCCATGAACATAGGTGTGCATATGTCTATTCGAGTGACGACTCTTATTTCTCTAGGATATATTCCTAGGAGTGGGATTTCTGGATCGAATGGTATGTCTATTTCTAGCTTTCTGAGGAAGCGCCATATCATTTTCCAAAATGGTTGTATCATTTTGCATTCCCACCAGCAGTGCATAAGAGTTCTGATCTCCCCGCAGCCCCTCCAACATTTGTTATTTCCAGTGTTTTTGATTCGTGCCAGTAATGCCTGTGAGCTGAAGCTGTTTATCCCCAGATTGAAGACCTCCCTTTAATAATTCTTATAAGTTTGGTTTGGCTTTTACATATTCCCTTAATTTCTGTTTATCTGGAAATGACCTAATTTCACCATCATATTTGAATGAGAGCTTTGCAGAATATATTATTCTTGGCTGGCAATTTTTTTCTTTCAAGATTTTATATATGTCATCCCACTGCCTTCTTGCCTGCATGGTTTCTGCCGAATAATCTGAGCTTAGTCTTATTGTTTCTCCTCTGTATGTGACTTCTTGTTTTTCACGAGCTGCTCTCAGGATTCTTCGTTTGTCTTTGGTTTTGGCGAGTGTGATTATGATATGCTTTGGTGATTTTCTTTTCGGGTCTATCCTATATGGGGTTCATTGAGCTTCATGGATGGCCAGCTTTTCATCTTTCACTATATTGGGGAAGTTTTCTGTCAGCAGTTCTTCAATGATCCTCTCTGTGTTTTCTGTTTTCTCCCCGTTCTGGAAGTCCAATCACTCATAAATTTTTGCTTTTGATTGTATCCCACATAACTCTCAGGGTCTCTTCATTTTTCTTCGTTCTTGTTTCTGAGTTTTCCTGAAACAGAGTTCTATCCAAGTGTTTGTCTTCAGTCCCACTGATCCTGTCTTCCACCATTTCAAATCTGCTTCTCAGCCCTTCTATGACACCGTCCATTTCTGAAATCTTGTTGTTTATCTTTTGGATTTCTAATTGTTGTGTTTGTGTAACTTCTAGTTGTGAATTTAGTTTGGCATTTTGTTACTACATTATTTTCCTGAATTCTTCCAATCTTTTGCCTGTATTTTCTGGGAATTTGTCTATTTTTTCCTCATTTTTGTTTGCTTTTTGCTTCATCCCTTGGAGAATTCTGAGTATTAGAGATTTGAATTCCCTATCAGGTAGTTCTAGTGCCTTTTTTTCCACTGGAAAGTCATCTTGTGTTTTATTTTGGATGCCTACTGGAACCATCCTGTCCTGTTTTTGTAAATGTTTTGATATTGTCTGCTGTCTTTGGGGCATTCAGTAGTTACTTTTCTTGTTTATTGATTGTAGATTTGTTCGTTTTGTCCCTTTTTTTTTTTTTTAAATTTGGCTATGTCTGAGCAGGCGGGCTGCGTGTTCTTTGTTGTCTGCTTGTCTGTGGGCACAATAATTTTCACCTCCTTCTCCAATTGGCAGGGTCAGTCACTTAGATATGGTACCACAGGGCAGGTCTAGCTGAAGAGGAGTTACTGGGATGGGTTGTTTGTGGCACTTACTATAGCTACCAGGGTGGGTCAATAATCAGTGCAGGGTAGGTTCCAGTAGGCTGTGCCTGTGCTGCTTGATGGTGTGATGTTAAGTGCACAGTGTAGGTAGGCAGGATGTAGCGGGGAGATTGTTATGTGTGGAGCTAAGATGGATACGGGAGAGATGAGAGAGGAACAGGGGCCAAAAACATACAAACAAACAAAAAAGAATGCTTACGGAGCTTGCTGTTGGAGTGGAGAGATGAGAGACTATGAAATGGAGAAAAACAAAAAGGGGAAGAGGAATAAAAGAAAAGAATGAATAAATAAAAATTGGAAAGTGAAAAGAACAGGAAAGTTCCCAGGGATCCCACCAGTGTGGCTATGAGGTCTGGGGAAGTTGTCCTCAGGTGTTTCAGTACAGCCTGGCTAGAAGGCATAGAGGTATACAATGCAAGGTATTCAGGTAACAGAAAGAGAAGGAAGATATAGAGAGATGAGAAACTGAGTAATGAAGAAAGACAAAAAGGGAAAAAGCGGGAAAAGAAAACAAAACAAATTTTTTTTAAAAAAGAAAAAGAACACAAAAGCCCCCCAAAAAACAGAAAAAAAAGGGGGAAAAAAAACAATGAAAAAAGAAATGTTCTCAGGGAACCCTCTGCACGTCTGTGCAAGCCGAGGGGATAGTTTCCAAGCCACGCAGCACCTCCTGGCCAGAATAGGCTCCCAACTCAAGAAAAGGAAAAGAAAACAAAAAACAATTCAAAACAAGCAAACAAACAAAAGCCCCAGGATCCCACCAGCATGGCAGCCCACACCGGGGAGCAGCTCCACACTCAAACGGATCTCTGTAGCCCCTCAGGAAGAAGCAAAATGGCACACGGAGCCAGGTATTCGAGCAAAAGGAGGGTGAGGTGGTGAGAGGTAAGGAAGAAATCAAAAGAAGCGGAAAAAAGCAACACCAGCAGCCAACAAATGGCACTCAGAGAGCCGGCCCATTTGGGTGGGTGGAATCCAAGCAGCCCGTGCTTCCCAAACAAGAGATTGTGGCCGCGGGTTGCAGAAGATGCTGAGTGAGGATGAAGAAGGGTGGGGGGTGGGAAAGTGTATATTGCAAATTACCGGTTGTTTTTTCTCCCACTGGAAAGTCTGTGAAGCTGCTTTCTTGTACCCCTGTTTGCTGGTCTCTGATAGGAGTCAAAGATGGCGGATCCACGCTGTGTTAGCTGATAGGGGACCTCTGCATGAATCTCTCCTCACTCTCTGTTCTCTGTCAGTTTTCTCACCCCACTTGGTGCTTGGCTGAGTTGTTTATCTCTTCATTTGATGTTTTAGGGTTTCAGGATTGTTGTTTTCTCTGTTTGGCTTAGTTTTTCGGATCTTTGCTGTGGAGGGATGGCGTGGTGCTTTTGCCTAGAGCACCATTTTGCTGGAAGTTACTCAGTTTCTTAATGAAAACTGGTACTCATTCAATGGAGCTGTGTTTTCTATTTGCCTTGCCTTGGCTCCCCTTGGATGGTGAACTTCTTGAGGGCAGACTACGTCTTACTTATCTTCTAACTGTAGGAACACTTAATATGTTGCTGTTGATATGATGGTTATCTTATAAATATTTGATAAATTCTTACATTCAGTGACATATAAATAGTATGTATGGGGTTTGTTTGGTCAATAACAGCAGGGATTAATTACCAGTGGTAACTCATTGTGCAACATAACTGTGGCAAAGTGAAAAAATCTTATTCAAAGATGCCAAGGGTCAAAGCCACCATTTTGACTTTAAAGATAGGGTGGGGAGAGATAATTATGGTTAGATTTTTCCCATGTAATGATGTGGCTTTAAAGCACTTGGCACAGTGCTCAGAGTCCATGCTAATCAATGGCACTGCACGTATTGTCACTGTTAATATACTGGATTGTACAGTTTAGCTAAAAGCAGAACCTGAGAGGACAAAATAGGGAATATTTAAGTCCTTGCCTCATTGCTCTTGGTCTCTAGCAGCTCTGCACTAATAGAAAGCAACACTCCCCACCACCGCCTCCAATTGGTGATGCCTTGTTGGTGACAACTGGAAAATATGGCAACAACATTTGTGGTCTGAGGCCTTCTCCACTACTGCAAAATGATAACTATTTTAAGATAACTATAGCATCCATACTTATGGAATACTCAATTGTCTTTGAAAACGAGTGTGGTGTTTTACTTGTGTTAAAACAGAACATATTTTAGAAAATACCTCATTTACAAGGGCCAACCCCAGTTCTCCCATCAAATCTCCACATTTGTTTACGACTCCTCTCCCTAAAGTCATCTTCTCTTTAGTCAAGCTAGTCCTGCCATTCAGTAGTTAGTGCATATCAGGTGCTAACAATAAAGGATACAGTGATGAACAAGACCTGGCTTAGTGCTGGGAAAACACAGCTGAATTTTCAGCTCATTAGTCATTAGTAATTAAGCCTTAGGCTCTTACCATGCATTAGCAAAGCTAGTTTGGTGCAGCTGTCACTGTCTCCTTTTTTTTTGGTTTCAATTTTTGGTTTTCTTTTTCTGATTGTCATTTCCTGGCCTGATTCCTTTTCTTAAACTATTTGTTGAAAATTTACCATCTATTAGGCACTATTCTGAGGACTAGGGGATACCTCAGTAAATTAAACAGACAAAAATCCTTAGCTACAGGGAGTTTACATTCTAATGGGGCAGGCACAATAAATAAGATACAAATAATAATATGGCTAATGGTAATAGGCGCAGTCGAGTAAAATAAAGCAAGGAGAAGGATGAGGAGTTCCACCTGGAAAGCAGGGATTATAATTTTAAATATGGTGATCAGGGAAGGTATCACTAAGACATGTAAAGTAGACAAGGGGTAACTCAAGTGGATGCCTAAAATATACTTGACAGACAGAAGGGACAGCCAGTGCAAAGGTCTTGGGGCAGGAGCAAACAGCAAATCTGTGTGGTAGCTATTGAACCATAATTTTTAAAAAATAGAATTCATATACTGGAATTATGTAGATTTAAAGAAAAGTTGCAAAGATAGTTCCCATATACCCTTCCCTAGCTTCCCCTAATGTTAACAACTTACATAACCATGGTGCCTTTCTTTGTCAAAACTGAGAAATTAACATTGTAAGCCACAATTTTGAAGCTAAGAAAACTGTGACCATTAGGGGTAAATTTATTTGCCCACAGGTACCATAACAAGTTGGTTGCAGAGTATCACAATTCAGGAATCCTATCAGTTCATCTTCTTTCTAGTCAAATCCCAATGACAGAAACACTTCCAAACATTCATTTTCAAAATGCTCTTTCTGTAGTCTGGGTTTCTCTTAAAAATCAACTATCAAAACCCAGTTGCCATCGAGTTGATTCCAACTCATGCTGGCCCCATCTGTGCCGAGTAGAGCCCTACTCCATGAGGTTTTCATGGCTATGACTTTTCAGAAGCAGATCACCAGGTCTTTCTTCAGAGGCACCTCTGGGTGAGTTTGAACCGCCAACCTTTATGTTAGTACTCAAGCACTTAACTGTTTGTGCCACCAGTGACTGTTCTTTTAAAAACAGTCACTTTCAAACTTATCTTTAAGTAATTGCCTTTACTTTGAAGGGGCAGAGAAAATAATATTTTTGTTTTCATTCTCTGCCAGATATTATATTACTAGCAAACACTCATCACGGAAAAGATCTGCACATTTGGAACATTTGTCTTTTTGTAACAAGTTCAGTGTCAGCTAACTAGTGGAAATCTGTGCGGTTTAACAGATTCCTAAGGTTTCCTGTTTCCCGAACCTAGTTCCTCCTGAATAAACAAACACTGCTGCCATTCCCCAGACTTTCCTACCCAGAATCATTCATTCATCCAACAAATGTTTATAAAGCAACTATTATATGTCAGGTACTGCCAAGGGCTTTATATCCTTCTCGGGAAGGGCACTGGCTAAGAATGAAATGATTCTGGGACAGGCAAGTGAGTGGTACGATGAGTTATGTGCAGCAGGAACCCACCACAGAGAGGGTGAGGAGGGGGGATGCTTCCCGGGAGAGGTCTCTTCTGAGCTGGGCAACTTGGAATTAGCTAGATAAAAAGGGGTGAAGAAAACATTCTCAGCAAAGGGATCAGCATGTTCAAAGTCACAGAGGCATGAAACAGCAAGACAATATATCCGGGAAACTCCAGAGCAAAGTGTGTGTTTGGAGTGTTAGGATATGAGGGTAGAGCAGTGTTATTCCAAGTGTGGGTCTTGGACCAACAGCACTGGCATCACCTGTGAGCTGCTGGTCAGAAATGCAGACTCATAGGCCCCACTCCAACCTACTGAGTCAGAATCTCTGGTGATAAGGCCCAGAAACTTAAATTAAAAAAAAAAAATTTTTTTTTAAAGTGTTTTAATAAGTTCTCCATGCTGATTCTTATGCATGTTAAAGTTTGAGACCCACCGGGGCAGAGAATCAGACTAGGCATGCAACAAGACCTATAGAACTCCAAAAGCTGATCTGAAAAAGTCAACCCATGGATAACAAATTCTAGAAGATCTCAGCTTTTATAGCTGGCTGGGCCTACTCTTTAAACTTAACAACAACCAGAAGGAATCCAGCTGTATAAAATGTAATCATAGAAGACATAAAGCAAAACAGGTGACTTCTAACAAGATGCCTTAAGAGCCAGACCCTGTTTTGTCTATAAATCAACATCACATTTATTTTTGAGCAGGGAACGGTGTGTGTTGTCTGCCTGGGTTACCAGAACACCTAATGATAGCAGCATCCACATCATTGGTGATAGCAGATATGGTCTCCTGCTCAGGGGGATTATCTCATGGCTGAATAGTTTTGAGCCAGCTTAAACAAAACAGAACTGACTTACCTCATTCTTCAGTCATCACTAATTAAAGACACCCTCTGCAAGACTTTGCTTTATTTTAAAGTTGCAAACAAGCCCTGGACTGAAGACTGCTCAGAGATCATTTCTGTTTATGAATATACAACATGGATACAGCTTTACAGGCCTTCAGAAACAACACGACTGAAACTATCAAAGCGGAGTGTTTTGGAATAGTGCTTAGCCCTTTCCTCTAAAATCCTGATGCCATCTCAATACCCAGTTAGACCAGTGTGCTCTGTGTCATCTTCCTCCTCCTCTAAAATCCTAATGCCTACTGAATGGAACTGCTAAGGATGGAGCTAGTAAGGCCTATTGTTGGTTGCTACCATTTTACTGAGCACCTATGGGTTAAGCCATCACCCATCCATCAGTTTATTATACTATGGAGACTTAAGCTATGCCATGAATACTTCAAATACCAGCAGGGTCACCAATGGGGAAGAGGCTTCAGCAGAGCTTCTAGAATAAGACAGACTAGAAAGAAAGACCTGGCTATCTACTTACAAAAATTATCCAGTGAAAACCCTACAGATCACAACAGAACGTTGTCTGATGTGCTTGCTTTGGGCACACCATCAGGAAGGATCGACTGCTAGAGGAAGACATCATGTTTGGTAAAGGAGAGGGCCAGCGAGGGCAAGGAAGAACCTTGGTGAGATGGACCGGCACAACAGCTACAATGATGGACTCGAACATACTAACAACTGTAAGGAAGATGCTGGACTGGGGAATGTTTCATTCTGTGGTGCTAAGGTCACATGCATTGGAGTAGATTCAATAACAGCCATCTTTCTAGCTACCTATGAGCTAAGCACTATTCCAACTGCTATATAACAATAGTTACATCTTCCAACACCCTCATTTCCTGCCAGGCTCTGAATGTTTATATGTATCAGATAATTTAATTTATAACAATCCTGTGCTTTAGGTATTATTATTATACATCCATTTTATAAATGAAGAAACTGAGCACAGAGTTATTAAGACAGTTGTCCAGGGTACATGTTCTTAACCACCATGTTATATTGTCTCACCAGGTATTCTATGTTCTTTATTTAATTTCATATTCAAAACAACCTTGAAAGATAGCCATCGGGGGCTGATTATCCAATAGGCAAGTTAAGCACGGTGCTTTCCTTGCTTACCAGGTCATCTGTAGTGAACAATTTCATATTTCTTCACATCAAAGATTCTGCTTCTAGGTATGGCTGGCACCTGTCCCTCTCCCACCCCACAGCACCTTCCTACAGAATCAAAGCCTCTGTTCAAATGTACAATACCTGACAGGGGCGGATGACCCAGCAAGCAAGGTAGGCATGGGCTTACCTGTGCTTACTTACCAATCTTTAGTGAACAATTTCACATGGGTTTTGATCTTTGCTGTGGTGCAGCTCACGTGAAATTGTTCACTACAGATGATCTGGTAAACAAGGTAAGCACAGTGCTTACCGTGCTTATTGGATAGTCTACCCCTAATAACCATTATTAGCTCCATGATACAGATGAAGAAATTAAGGATCAGGGAGATTATAATTTTCCCAAGCCCTCCTAACAAATAAGTAGGATGGTCAGTATTGAACCTGTCTGTGAAGCCCCCTTCTTTCCTCACACCATACTGCTGCTAGCTAAAAGGGGGTTGATAACAGAGAGGGGTCCTGTTCGGTTCAAGGTAGTTCATTTCTGTGAGTTACATCCAAAAGTGGCTCAGGTTACAAAAGGATGTGGTTCTCCGGGCAGGCAAAACTGTGTGACACAACTAGGGGTCACGGGTCCCTGAAGGATCCGTGTGAAAAACAGATGGCTACTGAGTTTACCAGTGTCTTTGGAGGAAATGAGGACTTGGGAAGAAAGGTGAAGCTACTGCCCCCCACCCCCACCCCGTTAGCAGAGCCTGCACACAGCTTTCCAGTTGTGAGGCTGCCCTTTCAGGCAGGCTCTCACCTTGCATTTGCGAGCATGTTGGCTGGGGCTAGGGGTACAGCCCGTGGTTGCAGGCCAGAGGCTAATGGTTCCCGCATGGGCTGTGATTTCAGCCGCTTGCTGCTGCAGCCAAGTGAGCTGTAAGACCACAGAGGACAAACTTTCTGCCATCCTATGTTTCTCCGAAATCTAGGCCGATGGAAGTAGAATAAACTTCCAGCCAAGGCTAAGCCTAAACTTAGGTACACACACACACATACACACACATACATTTGTCAATGACGTCAAATGTATTCTTGACTAATGATTAGCGGGGCTTTCCAAGAATCTGGCAATATAACACTTGAAGGAGTTTTAACCCAGCCTTAAGATTAATGAGAGCTATTAACCTCCTTAGGTTATCATTTTTGCCAAAATAATTAACCACAAAGGATAAAGGGGTTTTTCTTAGGGAATTTCTAAGAAGGGATCTGATCACTTTATCCATCATTAAGTTTGTACTGCTAAGGAGAAACAGCAAATATGTGTGTATGTATGCGTGTGTGTGTATATATATATATATTTATATACATATATATATAGTTGTTGCTGTGTGCTGTTAATTCCAACTCATAGTGACCCCATGTGGCAGAGTAGACCTGCCCCACAGAGTTTTCTAGGCTGTAATCTTTACAGGAACAGATCACCAGGTCTTTCTCTCAAGGGGTCACTGGTGGGTTGGAACCACCAACCTTTCAGTTAGCAGCCGAGTACTTAACCATTGCACCACCAGGGCTCGATACATAAATATATATATATATATGTGTGTGTGTATGAAATATATATATATAAATATATAAACACACACATTACTGTAGACCTTTCTACATTTAGGTGGGGGGAACTATATGAGGAAAGAAACAATGATTAGTCCGATTTGATAATTCACTAAATTTATCTGGTGTTAAGAAGGCCTAGCAAAATGTACTTTTGAATAAATTTTTAAAATATAATTTTATACAATTTTAATCAGTGCTCATTATGACAAATTTTAATGGCCTGCTAATAAAATTTTCCCAGCACAGTAAGCTGTGTGCCGGCAGATGTACTGATGTAGCCCCAGTTCTTAGCAGAGTGTCTGGCACAGGGCTGATGCCAAATGACTACCTGTTGAGCAACCGTCTTACTAGGGTCCCTTCCAGCTAACAACTTTGATAATGATGATGATGTTGCCAGCTCTACATACTCGGGAAGCAGTATCCATAAATCCTCCTAGCAATGCTACTAAGTAGCTAAAATTGGAGCCCTGGTGAAATAGCGGTTAAGAGTTCGGCTGCTAACCAAAAAGTTGGCAGTTCGAATCCACCAGAAGCTCCTTGGAAACCCTACGGGGCAGTTCTACTCTGTTCTATAGGTTGCTATGAGTCAGAATCAACTCAATGGCAATGGGTTTGGTTTTAGTTAAAATAACTACCCTTATATTACAGAGCCTTGGTGACACCGTGGTTAAAATGATCAACTGCCAGCCAAAAGTTCAGTGGTTCAAAACCATCAGTGGCTCCTCGGGAGAAAGATGTGGCAGTGTGCTTCCATAGAGGTTTACAGCCTTGGAAACCCTATGGGGTCACTATGAGTCAGAATCAACTCAATGGCAGTGGGTTTTGGATATTACAGTTGAGGAAAATGTGGGTTGTTAATGAGGCTAAGTAACATGCCCTGGTCACATGGCTAGAAAGTGGTGGAGTTGGGATTCGAACTGAGGTCTCCTTGGTTCCAGAGACTGAATTCACTGTTCTAACCTGCCTGTCTATAGTTAGCGGTTGGTTTGAAATGGTACACTTGAATTCTGCCTGAAGTAAACAGGAAGAATTCTTTAGGTTGCTTCAACACCTATTTTTGACAAGTGTGTGGCAAGAGAGAAATGTTTCTATTTAACTCCACACTGCAGTGGAGGTCTTATTTTTGGTGACACGGCCCTTCAGAACTCACCATTGGTAAACCTAAAATGACACCAAAGCTTATCTGTAAGTTCCTTTTTGGGGGACCAAGAACACATTTTTCAATAGAAGCTTTGTTACAAAACAGTGATGAGGTTCCCAGACTGGTTCATAAAAGCCAATTTAATTTATAATTAAAATAATGTGTATCTGCAGTGATAAACTAGTAATTAAGACGGATGGAAAAGAGTACCATTCCGTAAGATTTAATTTATAAGATTAAGTTTGGTGTACAAGGAAATACAGACTGAACACAGAAAAGATTGTGTAAAATCTGAAGGAAACTTATGGATGCTTTTAGAAAGGCTTTTAGACACAAGTAACACTGGCCCTTTAATTTCAATTTCCCTTCAAAACCCAGCTTGCCTGTTCTCTGTTCCTTAGATACAGGTGGTATTATGGGCACTCTCATACCTGACACCATCATTAGATTGATCTGGTGCACATTTAGGACAAGAGATGAAGAGAGATAAAAGGGAAGGAGGAGGACAGCATTTCCCGGTGGGCGTTGGGCTAGCATGGGGTGATGAGAGGAGATGACAGGGCAACAGGAGAGGGCAGCAAGGTGGATATGTGCATATAGATGAGAAATTACACTCGTGAACTCCACGTGGGGAACAAGAATATGAGGGAAGGACAAAGTGAGTGCACACCTCTTGAGGAAGAAATGCAGCTGTGGGGAAGAGAAGTCAGGAGTGTATATGTGTGTGCATGACAGTGCCTGTGTGATGGTTTATTTGTAAGCTTAGTTGTTTACTTATTCAATTTATCTTTAGATGTATCTGCGCTACAGATACAAAGTCCAGGTCCTCATGGAACTTACATTTTAGTGGAGAAAACAGGTAATAAACAATAAAATAATAGACTGTGATAACTGCTGTTGTTGTTAGTAGCTGTTGAGTCAGCCCCTGACTCATGGCGACCCCATGCACACTGGGATCGAACCATCGTGATCCACAGGTTTTTCGCTGCCCAATTTTCCTAAGTAGATTGTCAAGCCTTTCTTTCTAGTCCATCTTAGTCTGGAAGCTCCACTGAAACCTGTTCAGCACCATAGCGACTTGCAATCTACCACTGCCAGATGGGTGCTGGCTGTGCTTGAGGTGCATTGGCTAGGATAGAAATAATCAAAGCACTCAGAGAATAAATAACAGGGGCAACAATCTGAAAGGGAAGTCTCTTAGAGGGAATGCTATTTAAGCCAACATATACAGAATGAGAAAGAGCTAGAAGAATACCTTTCAGGCAGAGAGACCAGGAAGAGCCAAGGACCAGGAGAGGAAAAAAACCTGGTGTGTTCTAAGAGTTGGACAGATGGCCAATGTGACTGGAGCTCCGTGATTAAGAGGGAGAGAGGGTACAAGGAGTGGAAAGAAGGAGGCAGAGGTGAGTCCATGAGTGACCCTGAGGGCCAAGCTGAGGAGTTAGAATTTAATTCTAAGTGCAGTTCAAAGCCACTGGGGGCTTTCAGTGGAGGAGGTGGCATGGCCAGAGGAATTTCTATAAAGATCATCTGGCTGTTGGGAAGAGAATGTATTAGAGGGTGAGGAGTTGGCTGTACGCATCATGGCAGCACATGGTCCTTCCATTCCCTGTTATGGGCACACATTGGCTGGTCAGTTAAGACTGAGACTTGTCATTTGGCCTTCTAGAGCTGGAAGGAAACTCAGAGATGCTAGTAATATAGCTCTGAGGCTTTTGGATTTCATAGAGAAATAGAATGCAAAAATGGGACTCACGGAATATTGCAACTTTCTATTTTGCTAAGGAAAGTAAAGACTCAGTTATCATCTTTGATCACCTTCATTTCATAAAAGAAAAGATATGTTAAAATAAAAAATACAAAGACACAATCTCAGAAAAAAATGGTTTTATAGAAAATATCGTACTTTCCTTACATTTTCCCTGTTTTGCATTAGGGCCGGTGAAAACCTCATTACATACTGGGTACAAATTCACAGATCAGAACTCAGAACATCAGTATTTAGGAACCATGGACCCTACCCTCTACCCTATTTCAGAGATGAGAAAAATCGAGCTTCAGGAGGTGTGCGGCTTCCTCAGGGCAATGAGGTAAGTTAAGAGCAGAAAGCCTACGCAGGCCTCAGTCTCTTGTCTCCAGGTTAATTTTTATTTCCCATTACATCACCGTGCTGAATATTTTAGCCTATTTCTTTTACTTGGCAGGGTTCAGATACTGTAGCATCTATTCTTGTCTAGTGGGAGTATGCTGGACATATTCACTTCCCTGCCAATATTTCCGAAGCTAAGGTACCTATTAAGAAACAAGCACAAAGCAAAGTGCTCTCATCCTAGAGCCCAACAAAATGGAATCGTTTTCTTCATAAAGAAGAGGCAGGTGAGCCTTACCTGATCTTCAGATATGCTGCAACTCCAAATACCAACAGCACCACGGCAATGACTGTCACGGTAATGGCAGCGACGCTGCCTGTGAAGAGAGAAGAAGATGAGAGAGAGAGATTAATGCCTTTGGGGTGCATGATCCACAATCATCTTCTGCCTGACCCATCTTTTCTCTGACAGAGGAAAAGGTTATTTATTTCAGATCGTTCTGCATAAAAGTCAGAGCTAGAATAAAACTCAGGATCTTAATGTGGTTATCAAAACTCTTTTTATGCCAGGCGAGGTTTGGTAAATAGCCAATATTTATTAAGACTTTTGGCTGGCCTGGAATACAGAGAACAGTACACTGTACTATTTGATTATCTCTTTAAGAACGACCAGCCTGTTGTTACTGCTGCTGTTGCCGTTTGCAGAGGTAGGGGATTTGAAACCTCTTGATGTTCTAGTTCCTTTTTCTATAGGCTCTGGCTTATATTTCAACCACTTGTGAAATTCTGGGAGACTCAGGATGTTTTATTGAAGAGCCACTACAAGGTAATGAGGCTGGTATTTTAATAAACCAGAACCACACAGCTATATCAATAGCATCTACTTCAAAAGTCACCTTGGTAGGAGATGCACTAATTTTAATGATGATGCCATCAAATTAGAACATTTAAAAGACCCCTCTTTGGGAAGTGTGTCCAGTTTTCATCCTTGAAAGATGAATTGATTTTGTGGAAAATAAAGTCAAATTTGGTATACAAGATAAGGTCAAGTCTGGTAGGCAACACTATTTTTTGTTTGTAAAAATAACGAGGTACAATTATAAAATAACATCAATGTTTTCTTGTGCAATTTGAAAACTGGAGTCAAAGGTGGCTATTAAGGGGAAGTTTAAAAAAAAAAAAAAAAAACTTTGAGCATGATAGCCTTGTAAGAGTAACCACAATGCCTCCCAGGATTACTACTTTGAAGCACAATACTTTTCTGTGTGTGAGAGTTAGACTATTAACGCATATACTCAGTTTTATTTCACCTTAGAAGTGCAAAGACTCAAATAGGGTCTTGCCATTAATATTTAAAGTGACACTTTGCACTAAAGCTGGGGTTGTGTTGTTGTTAGGTGCCATCAAGTCAGTTCCAACTCATAGTGACCCCATGCACAACAGAATGAAGTGTTGCCTGGTCCTGCACCATCCTCACAATCATTGCTATGTTTGAGCTCATTGTTGCAGCCACTGTGTCAATCCATCTCATTGAGGGTCTTCTTTTTCGTTGACACTCTACTTTACCAAGCATGATGTCCTTCCCAGGGACTGATCCCTCCTGATAACATGCCCAAAGTATGTGAGATGAAGTCTTGCCATCCTTTCTTCTAAGAAGCATTCTGGCTGTGCTTCTACCAAGACAGATTTGTTTGTTCTATTGGCAGTCCATGATATATTCAATATTCTTTGCCAACACCATAATTCAAAGGCATCAATTCTTTTTTGGTTTTCCTTATTCGTGGTTAGGGACCCCATTTACTCTTTCAGGCCACTGGGAAATTAGTTAGTACTTCAACAAATGAACGGGACTCTTCTTAAACAATGTAAAGAGCATAAGAGATTTGGGGTACAAGATGCTGATTCAAGCCTTGGTTCCCACCATAATTAGCTGCATGACCATGAGTTATTTACTCATACCACTCTTCTGCAAAAACAGAGGAATAAGAGCTATTTTATCTATCTCATCCAGCACTCGTCCATCAGTTTGTCGTACTATGGTGGCTTGAGTGTTGCTATGATATTGGAAGCTATGCCATGGGTATTACAAATGTCCATAGGGTCATCCATGGTGGACAGGTGTCAGTGGAGTTTCCAGACTAAGACGGACTAGGAAGAAAGACCTGGCAATCTACTTCTGAAAAATTAACCAATGGAAACCCTATAGATCACAAGAGAATATTGTCTGATATAGTGTTGCAAGATGAGCCCTCTAGCTTGGAAGGCATTTAAAATACACAGTGGCTGCAAGAATGGACTTGAGTATACCAGTGATCATGAAGATGCTGCAGGATCAGGCAATGTTTCATTCTATTGTATATGAGGTCGCCATGAGTGTGAGCTGACTTGGTGGCAACTAAAAATAACAACACATTTATCTCACATGATTTTAAGGGGATTAAATGAGATACTGCATGCACCAGGCTAAAGTTCTATCCAAATGTAAGATCTTGGACCAGGGCCCATCTCTCGTGTACTAGGTCTCAGAGGTGATGGAATCTCCCCACATTTTTGAAGATTGATCATTTTCAGATTATTATGTATTCTCCCCTTTTATTTTTTCCCTCCTGTGTGAATGGCTTTTTTAAATTCTTCTCACTGAAACTTCCACCAAAGGAATTAGACCAAAATCAAACTCGTTGCCGTCGAGTCGATTCTGACACATAGCGACCCTATAGTGACCCGATAGGACTGAGTAGAACTGCCCCATAGAGTTTCCAAGGAGCGCCTGTGGATATGAACTGCTGACCTTTTGGTTAGCAGCTGTGGCTCTTAACCACTACGCCACCAGAGTTTCCAAAGGAATTGGAGCAGAGCTAAAAGCAGATCAATCTGTTCATGAACCCTTCAGTCAACTCCCTAAAAGTTTTGGGTGAAAGAAGGCCGCCTCAGACATCTATCCTCCAGCTATTATAATTTCTGAACGAGAGCCAAGTAAGATCACCTCTCACATCTAAACTAAGACCAGAATTTGATGCGTCTACACAGACTGACCACAGTCCACCATTTCAGAGCTTCCACATTTCTGGACACTCACACCTTCATTTCTTTGTCCCTCACATCCTTCTGAACCAGATTAGTAAAATTATTGGTATACTTTTCTTCCCCCTTTACTACTGTAAAGACATAATTATGGCACTGATGCTAAAATGTGTAGACTGGATCAAGTTGAGAAAGTTTGGGGTCTGATCCCTTATGGAAAACACCACTCACTCCTACTTTGAAAGGCTGTTCTCTGAGGCCCATAAAATAAAACGAGACTAAATGGGCACACCAGCCCAGGGGCAAGGACAAGAAGGTAGGAAGGGACAGGAAAGCTGGTAATGGGGAATCCAAGGTTGAGAAGGGAAAGTGTTGACATGTGGTAGGGCTGGCAACCAATGCCACAAAACAATGTGTGTATTGTTTAATGAGAAACTAGTTTGCTCTGTAAACCTTCATCTAAAGTACAATTAAATAATAATAATAATTTTTAAAAAGGCTGTTCTTTGCTTCTCAGCCACCAAGCCGTGCAGAAATTAGAACAGTTCAAAGTTCACTTAAGTCTCTTAATAGCTCTTTAACAAAAAAACAAAACAAAACAAAAACCCAAACTGTTGCTGTTGAATAGATTTCAACTCATAGCAATCCTGTAGGACAGAGTAGAACTGCCCCATAGGGTTTCCAAAGCTGTAACCTTTATGGAATCAGACGCTATACATTCCTCCTGTGGAGCAGCTGGTGGGTTCAAACCGCCAACCTTTCGGTTAGCAGCCTAGCACTTAACCACTGAACCATGAGCGCTCCTTTTATAGCTCTTTTAAGAGCTTGTGAAAGGAAGATTATAACCTCAAGCTAAGGTGATAGGGGCATTTCAAGATTCAAAAAGATACAGCCATTGCAATTTAGGAAGAGCTTTAAAAACGGAACTTTTAATTCCTCTCTTTTAAAAAAATGGGAGAAGAGACGGGATATAGCTAATTTCCCGGTAAGACTTCTATCTTGCCCCAGAGGTAGTTTAATATAGGAAATTGTAGGTTTGACCTTTTTCAAAGTTTCTTCTCTGACCCTAAGCAGTTGGGCCTCCTTCAACTCGGCTATTTACTGAATTTATTTATATACCACCTCATTCTAAAGATGAGCACAATTTCCCCAACTCAAGTACTGTTCTTTTTGGGGGGACAGCAAGTGATAGAGTGACCCACTTCCCCTCCATGTGTCCAGTGGTTCTCTAGTTCTTGGTGCAAAACCAATCTTCAAATGGGTCTGGTTCTTCAAGGCCACCCTTCCTTATCCCCTGAGGACAACCCATGTGACCAAAGCTGGAATTAGCTGGTGATTTTTCCACAGTGATGGGCCCCCTAAGGGCAGCTGGGCGAAGGGGTACTCCTAGGGGTTGGTGCTGCCCAATATGAGGCCAAAATAGATTTTAGTCTGAGGTAAAAAAGATTTTACTTAAATATTTGGACCTCTTTATTAACTATTCTGCCACCAACTGGCTCTTCTCAGAGGGTGCTGGTCATGGGCTTTATCAGGCTCAGAGCCTAGGAGATCTTATGCCCTGAGCTTGCTCTTGCCTCCACAGCAGCTGCTGCTATCAGAAGGCAGTCTGTAACCTTAGTCCTGGGAAGGTCCACATCTGAGGGCACCATGGTTTGAGCCTATGAGGAGGCTGCTGAGCCAATATTAGCACAACTTTATTTGGTAACTGAAAAGGCTTTATTTCCTCCTTGAGAAAACAAATGTCGTTTCCTTCTGAGCTCTGTTTAAAGTAAAGTGGAATTCCCCTTCTCCTTCTACTCTTTCTGTTTTTTGAGGCAAGGCAGGGAGAGGGAAAATGCAGAAGGTGTGGCTGTGGGCAGGGGTGGCTTTGCCCTATGAGGAAGGTGCCGGACACTTGGTGGGCAGTGTACTAGAAGTGGGGGGATGGGAAGGGTGGCTGACATTTCTTTCTTCCTTATTGGTTTTGCAAGTTACAGACTGGGGTGTGACTCACACCGTGGAGCCCTGGAGCCAGCAGAAATTAAGAGAGAACGGGAGGAAACTTATCTGTATATTTTATAAACCGAGATGCAAGAACATTCCACTGCACCAGCACTTTCTGCCTGATCAGAGGGCTCTTGAAGAACTATCAGCCAAAGCCTCTTTGAAGTTTGGGACTCTCCGAAGGCTGGAGTTTCTCAGGGTGGCATGGCACCACTTTTATAACAGCCCAGAGGAAAAATAAACAGGCTAAAGAATAACAAGAGCTGCCATTTACAGGTGATTACTTTGGGCTTGCACTGTGCCAAGCACTTTACAGCTATCATCTCATTTAACCTCCTGGTGGCACAGTGAACTCGGCTGCTAACCAAAAGGTAGGCAGTTTGAATCCACAAGCTGCTCCTTGGAAACCCTATGGGGCAGTTGTACTCTGTCCTATAGGGTCACTATAAGTCAGAATTGACTTGATGGTAACGAATTTGGTTTGGTTTGGTTTATGAGATGAATAGCGTTGTCCCCATTTAGAGATGAGGAAGTCAAGGCTATAAGAGATTAAGAACTCGATTAAGTGTCACATTTAGGAAATGAATGAGCTAGCATTTGAATCCAGGACTGTTACATTCCAGGTTTCATATTTTCAACCATTAATATACTGGTTCCTTCCCTGGACCCTTTCCTCAGCTTAGCCAACTCCTACTCACCCTTTATGGCCTAAAAGATCAGTCTTTCTAATAAGCTTCTCCTGACTCCCCCAAGCAAATTACCATGCTGCTGTGTGCTCTCAGCCCTTTCCCTTCGTGGTTACTTCTTACACACACACTGAGTTTTGTTCATGAGGTTCCTCATCCCATCCAAACCAAACCCATTGCCATCAAGTCGATTCTGACTCATAGTGACCCCATAGGACAGAGTAGAACTTCCCCACAGGGTTTCCAAGGAGTGCCTGGTGGATGCAAACAGCCAACCTTCTGCTTAGCAGCCAAACTCTTAACCACTACACCATCAGCATACTGTAATCAGATTCATCCTGCATCTCTTCCCCTTTCTTTCACACTCTTAGCACCAGGCACAGTGTGTAGCACATAGTGGGTACTCAAATCATTTCATGTTGAATGAATATATGCAATATGGGCAAATAAAATGATAACCGGAATTTGTAAGCTCTTGCATATGCTGATTACGATACTAAGAAAGTTCCTGAGCAGCAGGCTCTCATCTGTTCATTTTGGAATCCCCTGTTCCACGTCTTACCTGAATACTTCATGACTCCACCTCTATGCGCCTACCACTCCAGCCCCTTCCCCTCCACACAGTGCTCTTGCAAGTCCCATCCATGAGTAAGTAGGTGAGCTGGAGGAGTTATTTTAGGAATAACTGTTTGAGTAGAGTCAGATAATATCCTTGAAGCAGTCAGAGCAAACTCCCAGGAGGCTGTGCTCCTGGGTAGTTTCCAGACCTAGCCAACCACTACTCCTACCCACCTCCTCCACAGGAAGGAGGCTGCCTGAGGTCATCATTTCCTCTGTTTTGAGCTGGTTCTGTACCCTGTGGCAGTCCTGCGGTCAACTCTGGCATCATTTTAAGGGTGTCTCTCCTCATGGGCCGCCTCTCATGTTACACACACATCCCCTCACCCTCCTCTTTCAGTCACGCACCTACTGGTCCTTCGTGAACGGAGGAGCTCTGTCTACACTCAGGAGGGGCTCTGCTTGTGTCTAAACTCCCTCCCCCTCACTTGACCTAAAAGTCCTCTCCAGTCTTCCTGGGCTTAAACTTCAAATGGTCCTCTGGGAACTCTTCTCATTGAGGTGTTTTCTTTTTCTTCCTCTTTTAAACATGAAAGAAATATTTCATCTGATCTCTTTGGCAGGAATATTTGCCAACTGTATCCAAACTGAAAATACCAGTTTGTGATGGGGTGAACCTCTGAAAGAATTTTACTAGGCTCTTTAAAAGTTGTTATTGCTCTGAGAGAGCCGGGGTGAAGGAGGTGATGGTGGAAAGCTTCCAGAGGCGAAAAACAGAACCTGAGTGTCTTGCCCCTATCCACAGATGATTCCGGAACTACCTTCACCTTGAAAAATCAACAGTCAGCTTATTTAGAACATGCGTGTAAGGACTCTGACCAAGTTCCTGGGTATGTGCGTGTGCCTCTGATCTATTCTGAGAAGAGTCTTTAACAAACCTCTTGACTGTTTTTCAATATTCTTGCGTTTTTATTTCCTCTTCCTCGTCCAGAGATTGGAGCCCTGGTGGCACAGTGGTTAAGAGATAGGCTACTAATCAAAAAGTTGGTAGTTCAAATCCACCAGCCGCTCCTTGGAAGCCCTATGGGGCAGTTCTACTCTGTCCTATAGGGTCACTATTAGTCAGAATTGACTCGATGGCAGTGGGTTTGGGTTTTGGTCCAGAGATTAGGCAAGAAATAGGGAAGAGGAGAAGGTGACCACTTTAATGTGTGCAGTAGCTTCTTCAGTCAAAGCCACCAAGAGGAAAGGAACATTTTGTCTCAAAGGAATTGTTCCTCTTTAAAAGAATGTGTTTGCACGTGGGTGACTGGTGAGGAAAGGGGCTTGACATAGCTCTGAGTGTGTCTAAATCTCAATTTATTACTCAGAAAAAGGCTCTTCTGTCTCTATAGCAAGATTCTCAGATAACATCTCCTTCTCCCAAATAGCAACAATGATCAAATAATAGTAATAAGCAACAATAATAAAAATAATAGCAACAACACTTTCCTGTTACTTACTCTGGTGCCAGGGACTGTTCTAAGAGCTTTATATATTTCAATTCATTTCATCCTCATGGGAACTTCATAAGGTAGGTATTCTTGTTATTGCCACTTTACAGATAAGGAAACTGAGGCACAGAGGAATTAAGGGCCCAAAGCCACAAGGCTGGTAAACAGTAGAATTGGGATTCAAGGGCAGGCTCCCGAGTCCATGCTGCTGAGCTTTCCCGCCATCCTGGGCTCCACTGCTAGATCTGAGTCTGCTTTTACATGAAACTTGCCACTCTGGTACATGCTCTGTCTGCTTTCTGGTGTCTGGCCAGGGCCATGGCCTAGCTCAAGGCTATGTGGTCGTTTGGATCCTCTTATGTGTACTGGTGAAGAGGGGTTGAAGCTCAGTAGTTCAGATTAACTGGGAGGAGGGACTAGCTAGAAGCAGACAACAGTCAAAGAACAGCAATCTAAAAGGTCCATGTCACAGGTTTCTAGTATGTGTTGTGGTCCAAAGTAGCTGTCACAGTGCTGCCAGGTGCTGCATGTTGCAGTACATTAAACAGCCCAGGGTAACCTGTAAACGGTAGTTTGCTTTGGTGAGGTGTGGGTGTGTGGGCGGGGGTCGGGGTGGGTAGGTGGGGATAGTGAGGTACGGGAGAAAAAGTGAAAAAGAAAACTTCAGTTCTCAGATACTACCACCTGACGGATCTTAATTTTACCATCTTTGACCTCTGGCCTTGGATTTTGTTTGGATTTCCCTCCTATTCTCCTCCCTCTCTATGCCGCACCAGGGAAGCTAAGCTTGTCTTCCCTCTCTTTCCCCAAATCCAACCCACAAGCCTCTCCTGAATGAGCTTTATGGGCTCCCCTTAAGGTTGGCCACTGAGATGGGGCGGGGGGTGGGGTATGAGGGGGGCGGGGGGGAGGGAGAAGCAACACAGGTCAGGGCTCTGAGGTTTTAACACCAGCTCCAGAGACACATGTAAAGCTCCAGAAACCACACTGGATAGCGTAGGATTTGATGGATAGATATGCAGGTAGGTGAATGCGGAGAGGGGTGGCACTAAATTCTGTATTTCTGCCTATAACTGATTAAAGAGCAGATCATAAATGACAGCGAGTCTTTGAAAACCGGAGCAGCCCTGGGAAGAGGTGGGAAGAGGTGGGGGATGGAAGTGACACCATGAGTTACTGCACGGGGTGACATCAACCCTAGTGACGCCACTGTATGGAGCTATGAAATACACTGTTATAGTCATGGTTTTATGTGAGCTTGTTCTGCTTGCTCACTGGACTAAGAGTCCCTTAAAGCCAGGGCTACCAAATTATAGTTATTTGCCTAAGCTCAAAGTATGTAAGTCATAAATAGCTTTGATTTCTTCTGAAAGTGTAGCTATTTTTTATTTAACTTTATAAGTAGTAGTGATGCAAAAAATAAAACTCCTTTACAAAGCATACAGCTTGCATGCAAATATGTTCCCAAAGTATTTTTAATTAACACTTAACCCAAGCTTGTTTCTGTAAATTCAGCCTTCTTCCTACCGTTGCTTGAAGCCTTTAAATCATGAAAGCACTGCTTAGTCATTTTTCACGCAGTAGCAGAGGTAAAATTTATCAAAATTAGCCAAATATTATCAAAACAGGAATCTCTTACCTAATGTTTATATTCTTATCTAAAAACTACTTAGTGGGTGGCTAGTGGGCAGAATTGGATTCAAACTTTGGGCCTGACATTGTTTTCTGCCGTCGAGTCAGCTCCAACTCATGGCTGCCTTATGTATAACGGAACTAAACACTGCCCAGTCCTACGCCATTTTCATGATCATTGGTGTTTGAATCCACTGTTGTGGCTATTATGTCAATCCATCTCATTGAAGGTTTCCCTGGTTTTGTTGGTCCTCTACCAAACATGATGTCCTTTTCTAGCAACTGGATGACATGTCCAAAGTAAGTGAGCTGGAGTCTCTTCGTCCTTGCTTCTAAAGAGCATTCTGGTTATATTTCATCTAAGTCTGGTATGTTGGGTCTTTTGGCAGTCCACAGTATATTCAATATTCTTCACCAACACCACAGTTTGAACGTACCTTAGTCATCAAAGTGACATCTTTGCTTTTTAACTCTTTAAAGATATCTTTTGTAGCAGATTTGCTCAATGCAATACATCATTTGATTTTTTAACTTCTGCTTCCATGGATGTTGATGGTTGATCCAAGTAGAACGAAATCATTGACAACTTTAATTTTTAATTCATTTATGATAATGTTATTTATTGGTCCAGTTATATGGATCTGGGAGCAGGATCCCACAAATCTATATTTTTCCACTTCATGTGATTATAAGACCTAGTTTAAAGAATAGGTTTACTTTTATCTAAAAGCATTTTACCTATCTAGAGCATACGGGTAAAAAGGTATACTATAAGTATTAATCTCTGTTGAGATATAAAGGATTTCTACTTGCCCGAGTCAAGTGCTTATTTTCTCTTCCTTTGTTGCTCTTTTTCTTGTGGGCACATCAGCTGTGCTTCAGAGAAGCAGGGAGCACAGGTTTTCAATGAATGCAAACTAGTGCACACAAGTCAGGACAGTTCCTGGTTACCATGGTTTTGAAGTTTCTTCACTTACCGTTGCAATCTTTTTCAGTACAATGTGGCCTCTTTTCCACTTGGAATTTATTTTCAATGCCTGTTTAGCTCCCCTAATCTCAGCTCTGCTTTGACATCTGTAATATGGACTCTATTGGGTTTCTAAGAATAGTAAATGGTGTTCCTCAACCCTTTTTCCATCACACAGCAGCAGTCTGTGTACACACTAGCTTCCCCATTTGAACAAGCCGATTCCCATTCGGCAGCCCAAGCCTGCCCAATGTTTGAGAGCACTCCACCCATTCAGTTGGCCTAAAGGTACTCCCCTAAGGCATTGGTGGCTTAGTGGCAGAATTCTCACCTTCCGTACAGGAGACCTTGTACAGTTCCCAGCCAATATACTCATGTACAGCCACCACCTGTCTGTCAGTGGAGGCTGGAGTCTTGGAATGATGCTAAAGAGTGTTTCAGTAGAACTTTCAGACTAAGACAGACTAGGAAAAAAGGCCTTGCAATCTGCTTCCAAAATTCAGACAATGGAAACCCTATGGATTACAGTAGTCCCTTCTGCAACTGACCACGGGGATGGTGCAGGACCGGGCAGTGTTTCTTTATGTGTGTATGGGGTTACCATGAGTCAGGGCTGACTCCATGGCAGCTAACAACAATGACAACAAGAAGAAGGCTGCTCCCCAGGCCAAAAGGAGTCTGCAGTGCATAAGATTTCCTTCTGACGTGTGGGTGGCCCATACATCTGCAGGCTATTCACAGAATTCCCTTAAAGACTGCTCTGAATTCAATCTTGCCTTAACAACAGTTCTCGGGGGCACCTATAGTATTGTGCCAAAAGCAGTAATAAAAGCATTAAGAAAACAGTCCTGACCATATAAATCACAGTAGCCATCATTTACTGTGGCTAACCTGTGCAAGGCACTGAGCTAGGCAGAGCTGGGTAGATAGCTCCAATTTGGAGTTTAGGAAGTGGAGGCTCCAGGTAGTTAACGAATCTGTTCAACTGGTTAGTGGGCAGAAACGGGATTCAAATTTTGGGGCTGGACTTCCAAAATCTATGCCTTTCCACTTCAAGCTACCAAAAGACCTGGTATGGGGATTGGCTTTGCATAAGCCCTAGCTAATGGTCTTGGGCAGGTCACTTCACCCCTCTCCTCCTCTGTGCCTCATCTGTACTCCCATCACTATCTGCAAAATGGGATTCCTTCAATCAGTTACACAGCTGATGTTGTTTACTGTGTGCCAAACTCTGACAAAACACTCGCTTCCTCCCAGAGTATTAAATAATGTATTTAAAATGCTTTGTCCATTATCAAGTACAATACAAAGGTCTTAGGCTCTGGGCACCTCTTACCTACAAACACTCTGAAGCCAGGAAGAAACCTTGGAGCAAGTGGAGAATTTGAGCCAACCTAGATATTAATAATGACTGCTGATCTCATTGTTCAAGTTTCCCCTTCAGCCAGAACATGACCAATGCAATAATGTAATTTTATTGTTGAAAAGAACTTCTAAGCAGTCTCAGCTAGCTTAACTGCTTCATTTTGCAGATGATAAAATAGAAGGTTGTAGAAAAGGTTTGGTTAAGATCAGAGTCCATCAGCGGCAGAGAACTCAGACCTCTTGATTCCTGGTTTGGATTCTTTTAAATTCTCTACTTATTGGCTTCACACCAAGTAAAAGCCCTTAAAGTGCTGGTCGCTCAGGCAAGAAACAGGACCAAGGCCCCAACCTCTACTTCGGGACAGTGTTTCAAAAATTCAAATATCTCTATACCAATGTCAGAGTAGAACTGCTTCATAGGGTGTTTAAGGCTGTAACCTTTTGGAAGCAGATCACTAGGCCTTTCTTCAGAGGTGCATCTGAGAGGGTTTGAACTGCCAAACCTTTCAGTTAGTAGTCAAGTGCTTAACCATTTGTGCCACCCAGGGACTCTTTCTCCTACCCAGACCCCACGATTATTCTGGAGAATAACTGAAGAAAAAGAACAGAAAAAAGCATAATTAGTGTTGGCTATGGATGCGGAGAACTCTCTTGCCTCCCCCCTCCTGAAAATACTGATCTATAAATGTGAGTGAGTCAGCTGTGTCACGTCATGTCATCTGATCCCTTGACTGAAGGATCTATTCAGCAGTCAAGTTAGAATGAGAAAAATAAATTCCCAAATCCCTCTACTATCCAAATATTCTCAATACAATCAACAACAAAAAAATTATCAAAAAGAATTCACTGGGATTTTTCCAGTTCGGGTCAACTATCTGCATGGCATTGGGCAGGAGAAAGGTATGGGTAGGCTGAGAAGTCAGGCCTTTGTAGACTCTGACTTTAAACAACCATGTATTGCAGGGTAGATTTGTGCTCCATACGGTTTTTAATGGCTGATTTTTGGAAGCAGATCACCAGGTGTTTCTTCCGAGTTGCCTCTGGGTGGGTTTGAACTGCCAACCTTTCGGTTAGTAGCCCAGCGCTTAACCATTTGCATTTCCCAGGGAGGCCTGAATGACAGCTAGAGGGGGGAAATAATGTACTGCAGGAAGCATGCCAATGTCTTGCTCATGAGCTGCCATTTATCTCCATGAACACTGAGAGAGAAGGTTTATTGTTACCTCCTCCTTTATCCCTTTATTATTTCAATGGTGAATGTGACGTATGACCTAGATAAAATAATATTTGAGGGGAAAATAAACCAGATAAGTTGGCATATGCCCTTTTTGAGAATCAGCTAGATAGCCAGGTGGAGGCTCAGATTCCTTCAGGGTACACCAGCCTCAGCAAGGAAGACGTTCCACGCTGGAATTTTCTTGGGTCAGAGGAAATAAGCAAGGAGGAAGGAACTTCTCAGAGCCTAAGGCAGAATGCTAACCCTGCTGGCCCAGCAGTGTGCACATTTATCATCTGAGCATGGAACACAGGTGGGGAGCAGAGAGTCACAGTTTCAGGTCACCTGTCCCAACACCTTGGTCAAGGGCAGTAACATCAGTATAATTACTGCAGCCCCAAGGACTCCAGGATCTGCACAGAACCATTAGTCCAATTTATTTAGCCTGCCTCTGTGTAATTAATCACCAAGGCCAGGTAAGAACCTGCTTTTAAATACTGTATTTACCAAGTTTTAATTTCTCCCAGACTCTTTTCCCCAAGGTTTTAGAATTCAAAACACTGGAAAGAAAACTAATTTCCAAATTTCGAGACAGGTTAAGAGAAGAGAGCAACTTCTCTTTACTGTCTACCCATAGCAGCAAGTGGGGTCTAGGCTAAATCCCAAAGCTCAGATTTTGTATCCTCCTCTTTCTCACCACAATTTCTTTTCTCAGGGCAAGACATCTCTAGTTGTTTGAACTCTTTAACCCTTTTCCTGGGTTGCCCAGGTTTTCTGAAAATGTTGCTCTTTCTAATGTGAGTATAGTTATTTTTCTCCTTCACATCTTTTGAATTATTTTTTATTGTGCCATATGCGAGTGCTTAAATGGATCTTTATTACCTAATTTTTAGCAAAAGTCCCTTTAGGAGTGTTACAGTGTTTTGCAAACATTCTCATTTTTCAAATTAAGAAAAATCAAAGTCTGAAAGAGTCAAAACTCTTGTCAGTAGTTATACTGAGAATTACAGATCCAACTGCTAACATTTTTTTGGTACTTACTATGTTGGAAACACTTTTATATAGTACTTGTCTCATTTAATCCTAATAAAAATTAGTAGGCAGTTAACGGTACTGTTATAACCATTATTTTATAGATGAGAAAAACGGGACACCCAGGGATGAATAAGCTTGCCCAAGTCTTCCACCTAGCAAATGCTACTGCTGACATTTGAACCAGGCAGTTTGATGCCAAAGCTTGTACTGTCAGTAACACTCTTGCCTTCCTACTGTCTGGCTTGGAAGTTACTCCACAAATTCTCCAAACAGAAATACAGCAAAGTGGTTTTGATGGCCCACCTCCATGGACTTACTGAGATTTTATGATTTTTAACTTAAATTTACCTTTACTTTTCAGCCTGCGGTCATCAGCCTAAAGACCATGAGTCTGATGATGAAAGCAAGAGACGCTGTTAAATAAAATGCCTTCTCTATTGACCAATATTTTTCTTTCTAAGGATCAAGAAACAAGGCATGCCAAGAACCATATCAATTTAGTATCCGTTATGTGCCTCTTAATACGATACTCCTGAGTCAACATCTCAGGGATGGGATCTTCAGATCCTTTTCCAATCAAGATGATGGTTTGGTGCTGATCCATTGTCACTTCCTGCTCAGTTATTCTGTAACTAAAAAGACATACTCTTTTGAGTTGGAAGCTTAGGGTAAGAGTGAGGTCTGGATATGGAGTCAGGCATATTTTGATATGTTTCCCAATGAATCAACCAGCCACAGAATCAACAATAATGTCAGCTGTGCTTATGAGTCAACTCCCACTTCCTCAGTGAAGCACTTCCCAAATCACTTTGGCCAGATATGATCAGTGAAAAGTATGTAAAGCAGAAGAATGAAATTGTTCCATGGGAACAGAAACCCTCTAAGTGTAATAAAAGGTGGCACTGAGACAATTAAAATACGTGATGGAATAGTACTTGCCACTATTAAAAAAATAAAACAAACCCATTGCCATAGAGTTGATTCCAACTCATAGTGACCCTACAGGACAGAGAAGAACCGCCCCATGGAGTTTCCAAGGAGCGCCTGGTGGATTCGAACTGCCGACCTTTTGGTTAGCAGCCGAACTCTTAACCACTGTGCCTCCAAGGTTTCCCTTGCTACTAGATGACAACATAAATGCTAAAGAGCTGATTTTATTTATTATCTTGATATAACTTTTCCAAGAATATTTTGGAAATATTTCAAGAACAAGATTAAGATTTAGGTAATAAATCTTAGGCGAAATATAAGACAAGAGACAAGAACTCAAAATATTTTTAACCTAAGATAAAATCTGACAGTTGGAGCTTATTGTGGGAGTTTACTTGGTTTGAGCAAGCTTTGAGGTTTAGCCTAAGTTTAAAGAATTGGGTACAAAAGAAAAAGTGGAGTGAAAGTCTATAACAACCCATAACCTGGCCATTCCTGAAACCTACAGGAAAGCCAAAAGTGGGGGTCAGAAGAAACGTGTAGTGAGAATGAGGGTCGGCAGGAACCCTTAGCAACAGCAGAACACCTTTTAGATGGTCTACAGATATGACAGTATATCCAAAAGGTATTTTTGTGGGCACAGGTGAGGGTGTTCAATTTTTCTTCATTTCAATTCAAAACCCAGATTTATGAGGTCAAGAAAATATGTGGATGTATTGTCTATATTTTAATATTTAGTCACCAAAAGTCATTCATTCATTCATCAAATATTTATTGAGCACCTACACCAAGCCAGACATTGTAGGTACTGGAAGTATACTTGTGAGTCAAAACAGACAAGGTCATATCCTCACATACTTGGGAAAGCAGTGCAGCAATGGACAAAGAGCCACATGAGTAAATGTATAATCATGCACTGTGCTATGTGTTGTGAGAGGGTTCCAGGTAGAAGCATCTGAATGAATGAAGGGAGATAAGGAGGTTCATAGCACTGAGAGACATCCTGTGTAGAAGGTGCAGGGAGGAGGGCAGGGGGGGTGAGATGCAGGCAGGGGCTGACTCTACAGGGCTTCACTAGCCATGAAAAGTGAAGGATTGTGAACTTCATTCTAATAACGCAGGATGCCAGGAGATGGGATGTTGGTTATGGAGATGTTATCTGTGACTTGTTCAGATGTGTGTTAAAAGTCACTCTGGCTGGTATGTGGAGACAGGTAAGATGGGCGAGGTTGGTACAGGGGCAGATGTGAAGGAGTGCAGTAGAATTAGGGAGCTTTGACACGAGACTGAGAGTGGAGAGAAGTGAATTTGGGAGCTACTAAAGGTTACAGTGCTTAACCTTTTGCACCACCTAGGGACTCCAGAGCAATTATAACTGACATACTTTTTCCCTGTTCTAAGTACTTTATACATCATCTCATTTAATCTTCACAAGAACTGTATGCGGCAGAGCCTATTTTATCTCCATTTTACAGATAAGGAAAAATAAAGACACAGAGATTAAATAACTTACTCAAGGTCAGGAGCCAGAATTTAAACCTAGTAAGCTTGACCGAAGGCCATGGTGTTAATCACTTTGCTATACACCCTCTCTCTTTTACCTTACCTGTGACATTATGTCAAGATAAACCATATTTGTTTAATTAATTGATTAGTTCATTAATTGGCCACAATTAATAAATATTATATGAAATCTATTAAATGACTATAAAGTTTGCATTCTTGTGGAATTATAATTCAGCTCAAGTGTTGCATTCCAAAATTCAACCTTAATCAATTGTGTTTGGTTAACCAAACTGCATTCTTAACATCCCAGTATGGTCAACAGCACTAGTATTCTAGATATAGACTCACCTCAAGGTAGTCAACAGCACTAGTGTTCTAGACACAGACCCATCT
Source organism: Dugong dugon (assembly GCA_030035585.1). Lineage (NCBI taxonomy): Eukaryota > Metazoa > Chordata > Mammalia > Sirenia > Dugongidae > Dugong > Dugong dugon. The sequence continues at coordinate 52,690,208 of CM057463.1, forward strand.
CAGTGTCATCAACAGCACTAGGGTTCTGGATATAGACTCACCTCAGTATAGTCAACAGCACTAGTGTTCTGGATATAGACTCACCTGAACTTAGTGCGTGTTCTACCTCCTCCATGATCACCCCCGGGGAGGTGGTGGTGGTATCGCTGTCTACCAGCTCACAGGTTACCTTGGTTGGCACAGTTGCTTGGCGTGTTGTCTCCTTGGTCACCGGCCCGGTGGTGGCATGTAACGTGGGTGTGTGGCCAGAGGTGCGCTCCTCTGCTGTGGACTCTGCTGGGGTTGGGGTTCCTGAGGGCTTGGTGCTGGTCACAGCTGAGCTGTAGTCAGAGGTGACAGAGGCAGAAGGAACCTCAGGTAGTGAGGTTGATGGGGATGAAGGTGATAAGGCTGGAGTCTGAGAGGAGATGAGAGTGGGAGACTCAGCGGGTGACTGGGACCCTGTAGGTGGCACACTTGTTTCGGAAGTGCCCGAGCTATGTTCTGCGGGCGTGGGTGTTAAGCGGACTCCACCGCTTGTTGGCGAGAATCCAGGAGGTGAAGGGTCTGTGCTTGTGCCTTCCCAATTTGAAGCTGGCCTGGTGAACTCCTCCTCTCCGGTCTCTGTGGAAGTGATTTTGGGACGTGGAGATGTTTGGGATGACGATGTCACTGGCAGTAGTGAGTTGTTGTGTGTGCCACTGGTAAGGGAGGCGGTGGCTGCAGCAGTGCTTTGTGGTGAGCTAATCCAGATGGATGTCGGTAGCGTAATGCTTGAAGAAGGAGAAACAGGCAAGAGGGTTGATGCAGGCAGACTCTGGACCCTCAATCCTGTAGAAGAGCGAGTGCAAAAGTGGTCAACATGTGAAAACCTGAGAGGCAAGGCTATTACCCCAAGGCTGTTTTATAGCATTTTCACACATATTTTTTTATTTTTCATTGTGCCTTCCCCAATTTTGAAGCTAACTTTTTTTTTCTTCACACTAATTGTTCCCCCCTCCCTTTGTGATGTAGTCCCTGGGTGGTGTAAACAGTTAACATGCTCAGCTGCTAACCAAAAGGCTGGAGGTATCAGTCTATCCATAGGTGCATCAGAAGAAAGACCTGCCAATCCACTTCCAAAAAATCAGCCATTGAAAACCCTGTGAAACACAGTTCTACTCTGACATACATGGGGTTTCTATGAGTCAGAGCTGACTTGAAGGCAACTGGCTTTCCCCTTTGATGATCAGTGAGAACTAGCCAGAAGGCTGAGTAAGAGCAGTAAGTGGGGTCAGTCAACACATGTTCAATCAGTATGTGGAATGAACTAATCTTACTTTGAAACCTTGTTCTTAAAAAGTGAGACCCTTTGGGGACCTGACCTGATGGGAATTTGTCTGGACTACTAAGGAGCCTACTCCACCAAGCTTTCGGGGATGCTAAGGGTCTGTGGTGGCGGGGAAGGTGTGGTTGGTGCTGCAAAGCTAGAGGAGCTTCTTGATTGGCTGTTTCCTGCCACTGAGGGCTGTCAGTTCTGCATTTATGCACAGGGATGGAAGGGCTATGGGTCTGTGGATGGGATGAGTAAGTGTGTGAGTATATTCTTTGTGGAGCAAGAAAGGGGGAGGTCCTAGAATAAAAGCTAAAAGGGATCTCTGAGTACCTGGTCTAATCTTCTTATTTTTTTCAAATGAGAAATCTGAGTTTGAAAACATTTTCTGGGACTGAAACTCAGTTCTCCCAAATTCTAGCCTGGGGCTTTAGCATCATATCATTTTACCAAATGTCCTCCTTCATATTTTGTAAAATTTAGAGTTAGGTTCTGTTTTCCCTCCCTCCCTCCTACCCACCCTTCTTCCCTCCTTTCTCCCTTCTCTTCCTCCCTCCCTCTCTTTCCCTCTCTTAATTTACTTACTCGGTTTTATTCATTCTACAATTATTTAATAAATCATTTCTATGTGCTAGCACTCTGCAAGACACAGGTTTATAATTTCACTTTCTTTTTTATTGCCTATAGATTTTTTTAAAAATTATCATAATTTTTTTTGTGTTTTTGGTGAAAGTTTACATAGAAAATCAGGTTCCCATTTAACAATTTTTATACATACTATTTATTCAGTGACACAGGTTACATCTTCCACAGTGTGTCAACATTCTCATTACTTCCATTCTGGCTTTTCCGTTTCCATTCATCTAGCTTCCCTGCCCACCCCTTACTTCTGTGATGGTTAGGATTGTATGTCAACTTGGCTAGGCAATGATTCTCTGCGTTTTGGCAGTTGTATAATATTGTGATCACTTCCCTGTTGAAATGTGATAAGTTATCACCTCCATGATGGAATCGGCTGAGTGGTACTGGCAGGGGCAGGGCCTGTGGTTCACTGACCCCTCAGCCTTCATCTCTCTGCCTTCTGTCAGCTACTTCCTTCCTGCTTGCCTTGCCAAGGTTTTGGGCTTGTTCTGGACCCAGCAGCTGCCTCTTGTCTTCTCACCTCCGGTTCTTGGGACTTGAGCTAGCGGCTTACCCGTCGATCTTGGAATTAGTCGACCTTCACAGCCTGTGAGCAGGAGCTCTCCTCTCTAACCTGACGACCTCGGGTTCGTCAGCTTCTGTGTCTGCGTGAATTGGGAGAGGCCTCTACCCTGATCCACGGACTTGGGATGTTCTAGCCTCTACAATTGCATGAGCTGTTTCCTTGATATAAATCTCTCTCTATATATATATTTATATGCTTTACCGGTTTTGCTTCTCTAGAGAACACACCTTCTCAAGTTGGTGCATAAAATAAATGACAGCACCGATGAGTACTGTGCTCCTTTAAAAAATTGTCTATATGAGACCAAATGGTCAACATTTAGCTGAAAGGTGACCTCAGGGTGTGGTTTCAGTGCAAAGTTTAAAGGGTATCTCAGGGAAAGAGTCTCGGGGGTTCCTTTAGTCTCTACTGGCCCAGTAAGTTTGGCCTTTTTTAAGAATTTGAGTTTTGTTCTACATTTTTCTTCCATTATCTCTGGGACCATCTATTGTGTCCCTGGTCAAAATTGTCAGTAGGGGTAGCCAGGCACCATCTAGCTCTTCTGGTCTCAGACGAGTAGAGACCAATAGTTGCAAGCTATTAAGTCGCAAGCTATTAAGATCTCAGATGCTACTCGCCAAATTAGGATGTGGAACATAAAGTTTATGAACTATGTTACACCAATTGACAAAGCTGTCCCATGAGACTATGGTCCTAAACCCTCGAATACAATAAACCAGTCTCATGAGGTGTTTGGTTATGTCTAGGAAGTATCTGTAACTGTGCCCCCTATGTGCTTTGTTATATATATGAATATATACGCAGCACACACATACATGTATATACATATGCCTACAGAGACACTTGTATATGCACCTGTATATACACATATATACCTTCTTATACACATACATGCATATATATCTACCTATGTAACCACACCCATATTTTTTGGTTGTTACTGCTGTTGTTGCAAAATTATAATTTCACTTTCTATGTAACACATCTATTGATTGCCTCCCCATGCCCCTCACCACTCTCAAACTGGCTTTTCCCTCAGTCATTGCCATTTCAGTAGACAGTACCCCCATCCACTCAGTTTCTTAGTTAAAAACTCAGACATCATTTTGGATGTGTCTCTTTCCCCCACACTCCACATCAAATTCATCAGGGAATCCTCAGGACTCTACCTGGAAAATATATTCCAACACCACTGCTTTTCACCACCTCCTCCATTACCTCAACGTCATCTGAGCCACCACAGTCACTCATCTACACGACTGCAGTAGTCTATTAATTGGTCTTCAGCTTTCAAGTTTCCTTACTTTCAGTTTAGTCTCCACATAGCAGCCAGTATGATCTTTAAACATGGTAAACCAGACCATGTTACTTAACTGATGGAAACACCAAACCCAGAGCTGCTCCCCTACGTCATTCCATTCCTCCTCATTATACAGTCTCTACCCAAATGTCACCTCCTCCTCAGAGGAGCTTTTCAAGACAATCTTAACTAAATAATTCCTAATCTCTAGCCCCTTGCCCATTTATTTTTTTTTCCATAATACTAGTCTCTCCCTGAAATTACGTATTTATTTATTTACTTATTTATTATCTCTCTCTTCCACCAGAATGTATGCTCCATGAGGGTATAGGAACCTGGTCTCATTCATTGCTTCTCCCCAGCGCCTAGGACACTGCCTAGCTCCTAGTAAGTCCTCAAAAAGTATCTGCAGCAAGGAGGAAGAGTGGAAAAAAATAAATGAAACTAAAAACTTTATTTAAGAATACTCTGTCATCTCTCTATCCCTTTCTACATATCATTTAGCTATGGCCACATCCATCATAACTTCCTCAGGGATGGTGGCCTACCTCATGCTATTTGAGGGCAGGAACATTGCTTAAAATGGTCAGTCTCCTCTTTGCCATTTCACTGTCACATATGCCTATGTCTGATGCCTTGCTAGGTCTTCAACTATTTACCCTATATACGCTGAGGAGATTTCCTTGGGGGTGACATACAGGTAATGGTTAGCCATGATTAAGAATCAGAGAGAATGCAACATGGGCTAGATTCCAGCACAGAGGAAGGAAGAAAAGATGAACAGGGAGGCATTTAGGCACTTGGGATAAAATCTGATTACTTCATCATTCTACCACACAACAGATTCAGTAGCCGATGAAAAGTTGTGCTACAGAATGTATCCTGAAAACAGTTTCCTCACTATTTTACTGAATTTAACTGAATTGTCATCAAAATGGAACCCTGGTGGTGCAGTGGTCAAGAGCTTGGCTGCTAACCAAAAGATCAGCAGTTCAAATCCACCAGCTGCTCCTTGGAAACCCTATGAGTCAGTTCTATTCCATTCTATAGGGTCACCATGAGTCTAAATTGACTCGATAGCAATGAGTGGTTTTTGGTTTTGGTCATCAAAATAATGGAAAAGAAAAAATGGTTTTATTTTATTTAAAAGGAGTTGGTCAAGACTATAACTACAGGAGAATTACTGTCCTAGGAAACAGGAGGACAGACCTCCTGATATAGGCCACATAGCATTCCATGATGCTATGGTGGTCTCTAACGAGCCCTGGCAGCACAATGGTTAATTCTTGGCTGCTAACTGAAAGGTTGGCAGTTTGAGCCAGGCAGGCACTCCACAGGAAAAAAGACCTGGAAATCTGCTCCCGTAAAGATTACAGCCTAGGAAACCCTATGGGACAGTTCTACTCTACCCAATAGGATTGCCATGAGTCAGAACCAACTCGACGGCGCACAACAATGACAACATGGTGTCTTTTGGCATCTGTGAACTGTCAACAATTTCAGGATGAATACCGATGAAGAAATCTCTGAAATACGGACAAATGTGGACAAATCCTTTTATTAACACACTGGATCTTCACATGTGGCCTTTGGAGCTTACTGGCTCTGCATCCCGGCAGCTCTTATGACTGATTAAAGATTCTGAGGGCAAAAAGATGACAATGTTTAACTGTTGTTCACAACATAATAGATGGGCAGATGGGGTCAGAGGGAGCCTCGGTCTGGTAGTTAATCGACTCAAAAAGTCTTTGGAAGCCTGAGATAAATAAGGCATTAGTGATATAGAAAAGAACACCAATGTATTCATTCAAGCATTTATTGAGTAGCTTCTGTGTCCATGGCCTTGCCCTCAGAAAGTTCACTATCTAGAAGGACGTAAAGGACAACCAACTTTTTAAAATATGTTGCGATAAGTGCTTTATGGAAGAGAAAGCAAGGTGCAATAGAAGCCCTGAGGAGGGATTTATAAATCCTGTATGGGGATCACAGAATCTAAAAATATACAAATGTCATTTTCAAATGACATTTAGGAAAGTCACAGAAGAGATGACATTTGAGTTGGTTCTTAGAGGATGAGAATGTACAAGATGTCACTTAAGGTATATGATGTTCAGGGTGACACTTGCACTGTGATTTTCAGAGGAAACTAAAAGCTGTATCAGGGAAATCGTTACGATCCTGGAAATGACATGCTTCAGGAATCAGTTTTGTTGCTGGAGACATCCATTTCCTTGCTTAATTCTTATTAATATACTTTGATAACTCCCACCCTGCCTACTTCCAAAGAGGACTGGAGGTGGTCACTCATTTCCCATAACTACTTATTGAGTACTCGTTTAAAGCACTTTACAGTCTAGTTTGGACAATTTCTACTCCTAACAAACCAACAATGTGCGACAATGGTGATTATCTTTGTAAACAAGGCACTAAGAGCCTCTATTTTGCCTTATTTGATGATGTATCCCATTCTGCTCTGACTGCACGAGGTGGGTCTTCTTTCAGCATGAAGACAGGCAAGGATAAAGTCCGTGGAAATGAAGGAATCCCTCTATGAAATGGATTGACATAATAGCCACAACAATGGACTCAAACATGCCAACAATCATGAAGATGGTGTACGACCGGGCACCATCTGTTACACATAAAGTTGCCATGAGTCAAAGCCGACTCAAGGTGCCATGACTATCCTAGAGAAGGCTTGTGGGAATCCCAGTCTTTGAAGCTTTCACCTGGCATCATGGTAGAATCAGAAAATAGTCTGAGAAAATGTAATTTCTACTTTCTCATATGTAGAACTTGTGTTTTCACAGGAATACGAAACCGAGCAAGTTAAACAGGTAAGAATGCATACTTTGTTAGAAGTTCAAAAATATTCTAGGGCTAGAGAGGGCCTAAGTGATGGGCAAGTACAAGTCTTAATTTGATAAATGATGGGACAGACGCAGAGAATGGAAGTAATGTAATTATGGAAGAGGTGGGCAGTGTCAGCCTGGAAAAATCATTCAGATCTGGAACTCCTACCTTCTGATTCCCCCATACCACACTGTGTCCCAGCCTTGGAAAGAACAGTAAAACTAACTTTAGCAACCACTGTTACAGAATATGAAAGGAGGAGTCCACGTGCAGACTGGACAGCTGAAGACATTAAAATAATTTAGTGCCCTTGTGTACCTTCCCACTGTCCTTAGAATAAAATAATTAGTTTTTTAATATCTCCTTGAGAAAATGGCAGTGTTAATAGATTAAAGAAACTGAGCCCATTACATAATTTCTAAATTAGAAGTGAAGGACCATTGTCCCAAAACAGAGTGACATTGCCAGATACATGTGCACTGCTGGGGTGGTGACAAGCCCACATTTGTGAAATGGATTGACTCAAGGAAGGAAGGAAAGGACTTAGCCAAGATGAGACGTCTCCTGTGCAGCCACCACCCATGTGTCAGTGGAGGCTTGTGTGTTGTTATGATGCTACACAGGTTTCAGCAGTTTCCAGACTAAGATAGACTAGGAAGAAAGGCCTGGCGATCTACTTCCAAAAATTAGTCAGTGAAAACCCTATGGATCACAAAGGTCTGATCTGAAACTAATCATGGGGATGATGCTGGACAGGGCAGCCTTTCATTCCATTGGGCATGGGGTCACCATGAGTTGGGGCCAACTCAAAGGCAACTAACAACAACAGGGACATGATGGCCAACTTAATCTGAAATTATGCCTTCTATGTTTACAAATGGTAGTAGTCAAGTTAAAGCTTTTATGTTGCAAGAAGAGCTGACAGATTGTCTCTCGGTTTTCTATCCAATATATTTGGATTACTGTTTCCACGTATATTATCCGCTATGGGGGAGAACCACACCATGACGTACATCTTTCTGATATTTCATAGAGGTTGCATCTGGCTTGATCTCTGGTTTCTTGCCTGGCCAGGAGGAGGGATTTGAAGGCTCATGGCATTGATATACAAGTGTCTTCTCCCTGTGCTGAGAGGAAGTACAAAGCATCATGGGGTAGAAAGTCTGCATTCTGAAGATGAGCTGCTTGCCTCTGGCTCAGCTGGTTGTCATGAACACCAGTCTGCAACACCGGCAGCCAGAGGACAATGAGTGCCCTGAACTCTGTTCCCTTTTCCCAGATTTCATGAGCAGCAACCTAGGCCAGTGCCAGAGTCCCAGGCAGCTTGCCTACCTGTGCTGTTCACCTCTTCCTTTTTTCCCCTGGCTACGTCCTCCCCTGCCCTGGGCTTGTCAAGTACCTGAGAAAACATGTGACAAAGCTTTGGCAAATCTGGTGAAACTTAATTAATCAAAACACAGTACAGCCCTCTCTTGTTCCTTCCAAGTTGTCCCCCAGTGTTGCCTGCGGTCTCTGTGGATCACGCCAGGTCTGCTTGGTAGAGCACCACGGCTGCTAAAGGTCTAAGGCTGAATAGCTGCTAGCATTTATCTACACACAGCCACCAGTCAGCTTCTTAAAAGGCCAACTGCCTTTGAGGGGTGGGAGGAGGAATGGAAACCTGTGCTGTGTTCCCACTGAATGGAGGAGAAAATGTCAAATCCTCACCTTGGCCCACGAGGCTCTCCGTGATCCGGACCCTCTCTGCCTCTCCACCCTCGTTGCCCACCAGATCCTCAGGCACACCTCACACACACTCCTCCTGCCTCAGGGCCTTCCCTTATTCTATCCCCTCTGCCTGGACAACTCTTCCCTCTTCTCTCTGCCTGATATGACTGTTCATTCTTCCAGTCCCAGTTTAAGGCCTCCCACCCCTTTTTTTGAATCTGCTCTTGCCTCTTTGCATATGAGTGTCTGGTAAAAATATATATAACAAAATATCTACCATTTCAACATTTTTTTCATGCACAATTCAATGACATTAATTAACCAAAAAAACCAAAATCGTTAACATCAAGTTGGTTCTGACTCATGGAGACCTCACTCTTGGCTGTGACCTTTATGGACGCAGATTGCTAAGCCTTTCTTCCGTGGTGCAGCTGCTTGGGTTCAAACTGCCAACATTTCCATTAGTAGCCCAGTGCAAATCATTTGTGCCACCCAGGGACATGACATTAATTATGTCCATCATATTTTTTAACCATCATCATGATCCATTTCCAATCTTTTCCATCACCTTTCACAGCTCAGTGTTTTTCAAAAAGGCCTTCCCTGACTCTTTAGCTAAATTCTCCCCTACCAGCTTCTATGCGCTTTTAGAGAACCTTGTATCTTCGCTTTATAGCAACAAACCCAGCAGGTAACTATAGGATTCCTTAAGAGTTTTGTTAGTGTACACCTCCCCCTAGACTCTGAGGTCACATGGAGCAGGATCTCTGGTGGATTTGCTTACCCTGGTGGTGCAATGTTTGAGAGCTTGGCTGCTAACCAAAACGTCAGCAGTCTGAATCCACCAGTCGCTTCTTGGAAACTCTATGGGGCAGTTCTACTCTGTTCTATAGGGTCTCTATGAGTCAGAATCCACTCGACGGCAACGGGTGTTTTCAATGGGTGTCCTCATTGCCCGACCCCCCTTCAAATTATATTTCATCTATCTTTGAATGAATGAATGAACTGAGTGCTCTATGCCAGGCACTGTGCTAGGGACTTTATGTGCATTATCCCATATAACCTGTATGAGGTTGGCACCATTATTATCTCGGTGTCAGAGATGATAAAACAGAGGCTCAGAAAAGTTAAGTAACGTCCTTCAGGTCATGCAGCCAGTTTATGGCACAGCTGAAGCTTGACCCCAAACTGTCTACTCCAGGTTTAACCTTTTAACCATTCGGCTATATTGAATGGGGAATGCATGTGTGCTTTGAAGTCTGGCCCCATATTTGTAAGGTAATCAATCACCAGTTTTCCTCCATCTCCCCTAATAAATTCTCTAGTGTGGGCCACTAGAATGATCTTTAAAAAGTTATCTGACCATATGAACCCAGTTCCTTCCCTTTAATCCCATCAAACCAAAACCAAACCAAACCTGTTGCCACTGAGTCGATTCCTACTCATAGCGATTCTATAGGACAGAGTAGAATTGCCCCATAGGGTTCCCAAGGAGTGGCTGGTGGATTGCAACTGCCGACCTTTTGGTTAGCAGCCAAGCTCTTAATCGCTGCGTCACCAGGGTTCCATCAAGGGCTTCCTAAAGTCCTCAGGATAAATCTTGAACTCTGTGACACAGCAGATAACACCTTCTATGGTTTCCAGCCACTTCACTCCTCATGAGCCCTGTGATTTTAGCAATCTGAATCACCATAAGTTACTGAAAATTGCCATAACTCTCTGCCTCCCTGGCTTCACACCTGTTGTTCTTCTTCCTGTGACTCCTTTCTCCCTGACTCCCCTTTCCCCATCTCAATTCGAGAAATCTAGAGCTTTATCTCTTCTACGAGGTATTCTCCTCCACCTTGGCAGTTTGTCCTCTGTACAACCACAGACTCCATACAGACTTTAATCACACTATGCCAGTGGCCATCAACTCCAACTCATGGCAACCCTACGTGTGCCAGAGTAGAATTGTGCTCCATAAAGGTTTTCAACAGCTGAAAGTTAGCAGCCTAGTGCTTAGCTATTTGGTTCCCCAGGGACTCCTGCTGTTGTTGTTCAGTGCTGTTGAGTCGATTCCAACTCAAAGTGACCCCATGTGACAGAGCAGAACTGTCCCAAAAGGTTTTCTAGGCTGCAATCTTTATCGCCACCACTTGTCTGTCAGTTTGTCATACTGTGGTGGCTTGCGTGTTGCTGTGATGCTGGAAGTTATGCTACTGGTATTTCAAATACCAGCAGGGTTACCCATGGTGGACAGGTTTCCGCGGAGCTTCCATACTAAGACAGACTAGGAAGAAGGACCTGGTGGTCTACTTCTAAAAAAAACTGGCCAGTGAAAACCTTAAGAATGGCAGTGGAATATTGTCTGATATAGTGCTGGAAGATGAGCCCCTCAGGTTGAAAGGCTCTCAAAATAGACTGGGGAAGAACTGCTTCCTCAAGTAGAGTTGACCTTAATGATGCAGATGGAGTAAAACTTTGGAGTAAAACTTTTGGGACCTTCATTTGCTGATGTGGCACAACTCAAAATGAGAAGAAACAGCTGCAAAAATCCATTGGACTGGGCAGTGTTTTGTTCTGTTGTACATAGGGTCAGTCGCTATGAGTCAGAACTGACTTGACTGCACCTAACAACAATAACTACCATCTTTATGGGAGCAGATCACCAAGTCTTTCTCTTGAGGAATTGCTGGATGGGTTCATACTGCCAACCTTTTGGTTAGCAGCCGAGTGCTTAACCGCTGCACCACCTAGGGCTCCTTTCAGGGACTCCTAGTGCACACTATAAACCAACAGCCAAACTGTTGCCATCGAGTTGACTCTGACTCATAGTGATCCTACAGGACAGAGTAAAACTGCCCCATAGCTTCCAAGGTTACAATCTTTATGGAAGTAGATTGCCACATCTTTTTCCCACATAGTGGCTGGTGCGTTCAAATTGCCCTCCTTTTGGTAAACAGCCAAGCACTTTAACGACTGTGCCACCTGGGCTTCTTAGCGCATACTATATTGGGCCATACTTTCTCTCTCTCCATACTCGTCTCCCACAAGCCTGGGAGTCCTGATAATAAGAACTGTGGCTAGTTCTTCTTTGTGTCTTTCTTTCTGGCTCACAGAATGTGCTCAATCAATATTTATTGAATAAAAACATGCCCTTTGATAAACAGAAATGTTCTGGCTAACGTGCTGGCCAGCAATAGCAGAAAGCATCCCCCTTTGATTTGTCTGTAAGTTCCATAAAAATGACCAGCTAAGATGAAATTTCAGATGGGCCTCTAAACAATCTTTTATTATTCTTGTTTGTTTTTACTTTGGAGACTGCAGAGAGTTTCTCTCTATGCAGGGTTAAAACCAGAGTCTTCAGCTCTTGAGATGCTGACCATCAACCAAACACATGCTAGCCTTACCATCCCCACTTTGAATGGGCTGAACTTTAGTGAGTGTTTAAGGGAAAGAAAGGTTTGAGAGAGAGAGAGAGAGAATCTTAAAGTGATAATTTTGTCTAAACTCTGGTGGTGTAGTGGTTAAGAGTTTGGCTACTAACCAAAAGGTTGGCAGTTTGAATCCACCAGGTGCTCCTTGGAAACTCTATAAGGCAGTTCTACTCTGTCCTATAGGGTCGCTATGAGTCGGAATCGACTCGACGGCAACAGGTTTACCTCAAAATTAGGTTCTGGTGTTCTTTATATAAAGCTCCCATTTGGGAACCTCACACCTACAAAACCTCCCAATGTTGTCTTCGGTCGGGGCTGCTAAGGGCCCCAAGGGCTCCAGAAGGTTCATCTAACATCTGCAACGCCATTACTAATAAGAGTCTGGTCCAACCATCTGGTGTTTGAAAGCTATCATATGTCTAGACAGAATGTGTATGCCCCAAAGCCATCAAACTATGCTTAAAAAGACATTTGTTTGAAGTAGAAAAGCCATATTCTCTTGAGTATTTTGTTTATGGAAATGAGGAACAATTCTAGTCTTAAAAGAGAAGAGCCTCTGTTTCCCAGCCACCACATCAGAACCCACAAGCCTGCTGTATGACTCAATTTCTCTATCTACAAAATCAGGACTAATGCTATCACCAGGTTCCGGCTGGTGCTGTGAGTGCTAATGAGGAAATAACATTTGTGAAGAATTTTGTACTTTCTTGGGAAAACTACTGTTTTCTTTCTGTTCCCCAGAAATTGTCTTTGTCAATCAAATGCCATTCCAAGACTCATTCCCTCTCAATTGGTAGGAGCTGTGGTGGTCTGCCCAACGAAGAGGCTGTGCCAAACAAAGATGTCAACAGACGTCTGAAATTCTGAAGGTACCATATTGAGGTTTCTCAGATAGAGGATCAGCAAAAAAGAGGAAGACTCTCAACAAGGTGGATTGACACAGTGGCTGCAACAATGGGCCCAAATGTATCTACTTCTGTGAGGATGGTGCAGGACTGAGCATTGCTTTGTTCTGTGCTATGAGTCAGAGCCGACTTAACGGCACCTAACAACAGCTTGGGGTGAAGATAATGATGGTTCAGTGATAGAATTCTCGCCTCTCATGCAAGAGACCTGGGTTCAATTCCTGGCTAATGCCTCTCATGTGCAGCTACCACCTGTCAGGGGAGGCTTGCATGTTGCTATGATGCTGAACAGTTTTCAGTGGAGCTTCCAGGCTAAGGTGGATTAGGAAGAAAGGCCTGGCAATCTACCTCTGAAAAAGTCAGTGAAAACACTGGCTCACAATGGTCCAATCCACAACTGATCATGAGGGTGGCGCAGGACTGGGCAGCATTTTGTCCCATTGTGCATGGGGTCGCCATGAGTTGGGAGCTGATTCTATGGCAGCAAACAACAACAGGTTAGAGCAGTAGAGAGAAAGCACGACAATGCAGGGAGGGCAAGTAACTCTTCTTGGGCTGCTTTTTGGACGTAGGTGAGATGGGAGAAAAAGAAGACCTAATGCCTCTTTCAATTAGCAGGGGATTTCCTGAGCAACAATGTCAGTTTCTCTGGTACTTTCCTCTTGTGGGCCAAGTCTGAACACTAGCAGGGCCCAGGACAAGAGTACAGATGGAGGCCCACATAGCAAATGTATAAACGTGTAATTGTTATAAATTAAGTCATGCCCATGGCCCAGCCTATGCTCCCATCCGGGGCCCTGCTGCCCACTCCCAGAAGATCCCTCTAGTGACTCCAAGGCTAAAGGAAGGAGGGATCTGTCGGGGTAGTGCAGGCCAAAGCTGGGCCTGGGCCACACCCACACCAGGCTAAAGACTGACCTGGCCATATTTCCCTGCCAGCTTTGATGGGCAGGGTCCCCTTCCCCGTGCCTCACTTTTCTGGCAGGATTTCCAGGCATTTCTAAGTCAGGTACCATGTTGGGTGATGAGGGGTGACCAACTTTAAACACCACCACCTGCCTGTCAGTTCATCACACTGTAGTGGCTTTTATGTTGCTAGGAGGCTGGAAGTTATGCTGCTAGTATTTCAAACACCAGCAGGGTCACTCATGGTGGACAGGTTTCAACAGAGCTTAGAATATGAAGAAAGGCTTGGCCATCTACTTCCAAAAATTAACTAAAGAAAACAACAGAATATCGTCCCATATAGTGCTGGAAGATGAGCCCCCTAGGATGGAAGGCACTCCAAATACACAGTGGCTGCAACAATGCACTCGAGCATACCAACCAACAACTGTGCCGCATAGGAGCTGCAACATTTCCTTCTGTTGTACTTGGGGTCGCATGAGTCAGAGGCGACTCAACAGCAGCTAACAACAACAACAGCAACTTTAAACAAAGATAGCTACTCCTCTGGTTACCCAGAGTTGAGGCTGTGGTTCTTTCCTCTCTAACTCACTCATGTTCTCTCAGCTGCACATCCTCTAGCCTGGGAGTTCCATTCAGCTCCTGTGTCCCTCTCCTAGATTTCTTGTTTGCGCAAACAGATACTGAATTTCAAAGAAATTTCTGATGAGATTGGAAAGAAAAAAGAGCCTTTGGGTTTTGGTGCTTGTAAAATGGAGTCTTCTCTTGTCTGTGTCTCTTGCAGATGACACAACCTTGCTTGCTTTTAAAGTTAAGAGGACTTGAAGCACTTACTGTTGAAGATCAAAGACAACAGCCTTCAGTATGGATTACACCTCAACATAAAGAAAAAATCCTCATAAGTGGACCAATAAGCAACATTACAATAAACAGAGAAAAGACTGAAGTTGTCAAGGATTTCATTTTACTTGATTCCACAATCAATGCCCATGGAAGCAGCAGTCAAGAAATCAAACAACATATTGCACTGGGCAAATCTGCTGCCAAAGACCTCTCTAAAGTGTTAAAAAGCAAAGATTTCACTTTGAGGACTAAGGTGTGCCTGACCCAAGCCATCGTATTTCCAATCGCCTAATATGCATGTAAAAGCAGGACAATGAAAAAGGAAGACTGAAGAAGAATTGATGCCTTTTAATTATGGTATTGGCAAAGAATATTGAATATACCATGGACTGCCAGAAGAACAAACAGATCTGTCTTGGAAGAAGTGCAGCCAGAATGCTCCTTAGAAGTGAGGATGGCTAGACTTCGTCTCATGTACTTAGGACATGTTATCAGGAGGGACCAGTCCCTGGAGAAGGGCATCATGCTTGGTAAAGTAGAGGGTCAGCTAAAAAGAAGAAGACCCTCAACAAGAAGGACTGACACAGTGGGTGAAACAACGAGCTCATATAGCAACAACTGTGGGGATGGCCCAGGAGCAGCCAAGGCCTCGTAATCTTGTACGTAGAGTCGCTATGAGTCGGAATTGACTCTGCACCTGACAACAACAACAACTTGGCTGGGTGGTATATCCTTACACTCCATTTCCTATAGGGCCAGTTTGCTATCAGTTCATTTCTCATAACTTGTGGCCCCTGGAAACTCTCAAAGCCCACAGTACCTGCCTGCTTTGACTCTGAACCTCCTCCTTCAGAGGGTCCTTTGTTTAGACTTACAGTTGCCAGGATGGCAGAGGCAGACCTGGAGCAGTTGCACCACTCCTTTTGGGTCTCAGTGCACTTGTCCATTCTTTTCCCACCCATCTTCAGCGCAGCTCATTGCACCATACATGACTTCTTGTTCCACAGAGAGTGGAGCTCTTTAAGTGGCCAGCTTCACGGCAACTGCCTTTGTGAGAACAGCTCACAGTGGGCATCCTAGGCCCGTGCATGCTGGCATTCTTACTGGGGAATTAGTAGGCAACTTGACTGATTACAGGATAACACCCATGAAATGCAATCATGGGTTGTATTCCTCTTGGCTTTACCACTGAAGTCCCCCATGGATCATCAAGGGGTGAGGCAAGAGCGCAGAGACGCTCCAGTGCGAACACATCTCCAAGACTAGAAAAATGATGCAGAGAATGTTTCCTCTGTTTGGGGAGAGGGTAGCAGGGTCTTTCTGAGATAAGAAGAATAATCGGTGAAACTGGCATGTCTCATTCCTCATCCTGTCACCATTTTTTTCTAAGGGTTTTAGTTGAAGATGTCAGTCAGCATCCATGGGTATGCTTCACAGTTACTTTTTTCAATGTGTGTATACTTTAAAAATTGAAATATAACTTACGGTAAAAGGCATACATCTTAAGTGTACAACTCAATGAATTTTTACATGTGTATATGCCTGTGAGAAGCCCTGGTGGCGCAGTGGTTAAGCACTCGACTGCTAACAGAAAGGTCGGCAGTTCAAATCCACCAGCCGATTTGCAGGAGAAAAGATGTGGCAGTCTTTTTCCACTATGATTTACAGCCTTGAAAACCCTATGACACAGTTCTACTCTGCCCTATAGGGTCGCTATGAGTTGGCATAGACTTGATGGCGGTGGGTTTGGTTCTTTTGGGTTTGATATACCTGTGTAAAAACACCATGCACATCAAGATACAGAACATTTCCAGAACACCAGAATGTTCCCTCTTTCTCTCTCCCAGTCATAAACCTTCATATCAACCCCACCAGTTGCTGTCAAGTTGATTCTGACTCATGGTGACCTCATGTGTGTCAGAGTAGAACTGTGCTCCATAGGGATTCACTGAATCAGAATACTGAGCTGATTTTTTGGAAGTAGATTGCCAGGCCTTTCTTCTGAGGTGCCTGTGGGGTGGACTCAAACCTTCAGCTTTTCAGTTAGCAGCTGAGCAATTGAACATTTGTACCACCTAGGGACTCCTAACCCTCCATAAACCAAAAAACCAAACCCACTGCGGTCAAGTGATTACAACTCATGGCGATCCCGTGTGTTAGAGTTGAACTGCTCCATAGGGTTTTCTTGGCTATAATCTTTAAAGAAGTAGATTGCCAGACCTTTCTTCTGTGATGTCACTGGGTAGGTCTGAACCACTGGTAACTCTTATTCTGACCTCTATCACTTTAGGCTAGTTTTGCCTATTTCAAATTTCATATAAGTGGATTTATACAATATGTACTGTTTTATGTCTGGCTTAGTTTCACTTAGTCTAAGACTTATTTGTGTTGTATTTATTAATAATTCATCATTTTTCACACCTGGATACTATTCAATTGTAGTGAATATATCACAGTTTATTTACCCATTGTACTGATAATGGACATTGGTCTGTTTCCAGTTTAGGGCTATGTATAAAATAAAGCTGCTTGCCTCCTAGCTTCTTAAGTTAACACTTTTCTATTGCTTTTCATATGCCAAATTCTAAGTATTTTGCAAGTTTTAAGTCACTTAATCTTCACAATAACTCTAAGGTAAGTATTATTATCATCACGTCCAATTAATAGGTGAGCAAACTGAGGTACAAAGATGTTAAATAAGTTCCCATAACACACAACTAGAAAGTAATACGACATGGCTTCAAACTCACAAAGGCAGCCTAACTCTGCAGCTTGCCTTCCTAACCACCATCAGGGACGGATTACCCAGTAAACAAGGTATGCACGGGTTTACTTGTGCTTACTTACTAATCTGTAGTGCACAATTTCAACTGCTTTTCACCACACAATTAAGCCCATGCATATGAGTCGGAATTGACTTAAGGGCAACGGGTTTGGTTTTTGGTTTTGGTATACCTTGTTTACTGTAAACCTGTGCATGGCTTGCTTACTGGTTATTCTGCCCCTGACCACTGTGTTACCTACACTGCTGTGTGCTATGGTTAAAGCTATAAGCTGAGCCACTTATTAGCTGTGCGACCTTGGGCAAGTTTCTAAATCACTTTGCGTCTCAGTTCCCTCATCTGCAAATTGGAGATAACAACCGTACCTCCATTCATAAGGTAGTTGTGAGGACTAAATAAATAATGTGAGGCAGACACTGTTGCTTGGCTAACCCAACAGCCATTTCCAATCCCCTTTTTGTCTGCCTCCCTATAGGGGCTACAAAAGTTAAATGTTCCCCTTCTAGCCTCCTTGGAAGCTGGGGGTGTCTATGTACCCCATTCTGTGCAGTGAGATTGATGGGATGTAGGCTAAGGGACTTCTGGCAAAGTTTTTATTTTCTTATAAAAAAGATATATAAGAAAGGAAAACTTTGTTGGTCCAATTCTTTCCCCCCTCCTTCCTGTCTTTAATGCAGATGAGATGTCTGGAACTGTGGCAGCCACCTTGTGAAGCCATGGATGAAAGTCAACCCACTAGGAACGATGAAAATGAAAGAAAAAAAGGGTCTTTCTCCTTGATAATACCGTTGATCTGTGAAATCAGCCTTGGGTTGCCTATCTCCAGACTTCCTGTTAAATAAACAATAAAGCCCTTTGGGGTTTAAGGCACTATTGGTCAGATTTTCCATTACTTGAAGTATAAATGACATGCCATGTGAAAGGCTTATCACAATGCCTGGCATGAAGAAAGAGCTCAATAAATATTAAGCTATTACGATGACTTCTATCTAATTGGAACCTGGCTCCAAATGCCCTCACCTTCCTTAAGCTACTAATGGTTTTCAAAAGGCATTTTTTAGGCACTGTCAGATGAAGACTGTCATTCCTTATGGCATCAGATTCGAGCCTCAGTGGTGGAGTGCTCCCCATATCCTTCAATGAAGCAAGAGGCAGCTGGACCTGTCAGTGTTCCCAAGGTTCTCTCTGGGCTGATGCCTGTGAAAGCCAAGTTCCCTCCCATGCCCACAGAATGCATCAGAAAAAAATAAAAACAAAAACACTAGTAAATGTGATTTGTAGTTTTCTACCTTATTAAAAAAAGTTCAGAAACTTCTGGGGCAGTTTTGAAAATGAGTCTCAATAGGACATGCATCAGGCCGAGTGCTTCAATAGGCTAAAGAAACAGAGGAAATACCACTGGACAACAATCAGGGACCCATACACACTCAGTTATTTTTAGATAAGCTGGCATGGCCTGCTTTTATTAGTGCCATGAGATATAAGCAAGAACATACATACTAGAATGGCATCCTACTATTATTTTAAAATTTTAAGCATCGACTTAGCTATGTATTTTTTAAGAATTCTATTAGAAATTTTTTGTTTAGGTCCCATTCAACAAACATGTATTGCATGCTTGGAATGACCAAGGTACTCAGGTATTTAGGTGATATGGGATACCAAAAGAGACATAAATTTGTTTTATATTTCATATACCCTTTCCGTTGGTAGCACAGTGGTTAAGAGCTCAGCTGCTAACTAAAAGGTTCGCTGTTGAAATCCACCAGCTGCTCCTTGGAAACCTATGGGGCAGTTCTACTCTGTCCTAAAGGGTCGCTATGAGTCGGAATCAACTTGGTAGCAATGGATTTAGGTTTTTTTTTTTTCCCCATTGACTGCTGCAGTGTGGCTCCATTTTTGTCCTCTTATATGTTGATGCTGAGGCATTGGTGGTTTCATGGTAGAATTCTCACCTTCCGTTTGGGAAACCGGGGCTCAATTCCTAGGCAATGCACCTCAGCACAGCCACCACCCATCTGTCAGTGGAGGTTTTCATGTTGCTATGATGCTATGATGGACACGTTATCAGGAGGGACTAGTCCCTGGAGAAGGACATCATGCTTGGTAGAGTAAAACCTGCTGCCGTCAAGTCCATTCCAACTCATAGCGACCCGGCAGGACAGAGTGGAACTGCCCCATAGAGTTTCCAAGGAGTGGCTGGTGTATTCAAACTCCTGACCTTCTGGTTAGCAGCTGAACTCTTAACCACTGTGCCACCAGGGCTCCTGGTAGAGTAGAGGGTGAGCAGAAAAGAGGAAGACCCTCAACGAGATGGATTGACACAGTGGCTACAACAATGGGCTCAAGCATTGTGAGGATGGCACAGGACTGGGAAGTGTTTCATTCTATTGTACGTAGGATCACTATGAGTTGGAACGGACTCGACGGCACCTACAAACAACAACAACACGATACTGAACAGGCTTCAGCGGAGTGTCCAGATTAAGATGGACTGGGAAGCAAGGCCAACGAAAACCTTATGGGTCACCACGATCTGATCTGCAGCCAATTATGGGAATGGTGCAGTACCAGGCAGCATTTCATGCTGTAGCGCATGGGCTCGCCATGAGTCCGGGGCCAACTCCATAGCAGGTAACAACAATAACAACATGCTGATGCTTAATGTCTTCTGCACCTGACCCTTCTGAATAAAAGCCTCCGCTTTTGGTACAATCATGTTTTCTCTGTTACCTTTTCTCCACACAGATTGTCTATTTTCTCAGATGTACTGAAAGGACACAGATAAACAAGTAGGGGAAAGGGCTCACTAAGCTATTATGTGACACACTAATGTGAAGTATTAATTAATGATAATTTCTGCCCTTCAGCCTTCTTTCTGCCTCTTAAAATTTCTCCAAAGTATAGGTTTTAAAATGGACAGCGTCACAGGCTATAGTTTCTAGAATCTGAAGATCACTGTCCTCTGCAGACGTCTAAGAGAAAATGGGATTTACTATTGACTTGTGATACAGGGGAAGACGAAGTACTCTAGGCTGGACATGCTGAGGCAGAATATGAAGCTCTGTGTCTTCAACTGCCCTTGTTAGGTTTCCTCCTCAGACCCAGCTTCCCTGATTATTAAATCTCTTTCCCCTAAAGATCCTTGAAAACGTGGTTGGCTTCTCTGAGGAGAAGGGCCATTTCAGAACTAGGTTTGGGTGGAAGATGGAGGCTGTGGAGGAAACCACACTGCACAGCAAGACCAAACTCATCACCAGAAACTTCGGGAGAGGATTTTTATATTTTATTCCTCACAGACTGTTTCCTAAGTCCTGATGTATTGTCAAAGGTAGGCAGACCATGCCAGGGGAGTATGACACCATGTGCACATGCTTTCCCTGAATAAGGAAAAGGGGTTGGGGGACAGGAATTCAGTCATTAGGAGATCACAGTTATATGTGTATGTTTCTAGCCCACACAAAGGTATGAATACCATAAAACTAAGCTGAGACAGGGGCAGTGGGGGGTCAGTGGTAGACTTCTTGCCTTCCACACGAGAGACTTGGGTTAGATTCCCAGCCAGTGTACTTCATGCGAAACTACTACCTGTCTGTCAGTGGAGGTTTGTGTGCTGCTATGGTGCTGGACAGGTTTCAGCAGATCTTCCAGACTAAGACAGACTAGGAAGAAAAGTCTGGCAATCTACTTCTGAAAATCAGCCAATGCAACCCTATGGATCACAACAGTCCGATGGGTAACCGATCATGGGGATGGTGCAGGACCTGGCAGTGCTTCCTTCCATTTTGCATGGGGTCACCATAAGTCGCGGATGACTCAACCATAGCTAACAACAAATCATATTTCTGGTTTAGGTGTTATTGAGGTAACCTATTAATTTTGTAGCAGTAAATGCTCTCTGAAAAAATGTTCCTCATAATGAACTAAATCTGTTGAAATCAATACGGGGAACCATGCTTTATGTAAAAGATGTTGTGGATAATAAATTTTAATCAAATACTTCAAATGACAAGGAAATCACCTATTTAAAGACATTCCATGGTGAATCCTTATTTAATGTAATTAATTAACTCCAAATTTGTTTGCTGTGCAAAGAAGCCTTCAGATTTTTAATTTGCATAAAATTTTCGTCACTCCTATGCTCTTGTTACCTAACACATTCACTACTCCATAAAGAAGCTGCTTGCTTTCCTTACTCACAGACTTTGCATCTCTGCTTAAAATAAATCCCCACTTGGGCACACATAGCCACAGAAAACATCATCTCAATGTTTCACTTGTTAACCAGCCTCCAACTGCTGCTACATTCACTATCTCTCAAACGCCTGCAGCTCAACCACCCCTGTAAAGAAAGTGTCAGCAACGCCAAGAGGGGAGGCGTCACCGGCTCTGTTATTGGAGCACAGCATATCCTGATGAAAATCTTTTTGATCCATTAAAATGCTACTCCACAGCCGCTGCTGACAGCTGCTACTAAACTCATCCGTCTGGAAGGACAGACTCTGGCAACAGGACCTCACTCAGGTAAACTGTGGTAGCTGTACAAAAATTGGCTCTGTTGATAACTCAACTCGAAGAATAATTTGACTTTTGGTATACTTATTTAGAATAAATTTATAAATGTTGCTGCTTATTCAAAAAATAAAGCTGCCTGTTCTAAACCTTATGAACCACTTCTTTAATATATTCCTATGTCCCTTGTGGCAATGTTGGGATTATACAGTGGCAGCCCAAATTTACACGTTTAATTTGAGGCAGAGGCAACTCTGTCTCCTGGCTTTATTTTAAAGGTGATTCCCAGATCCAAATATCCAGTATGTGTTCTCTCCTGTGTTCCAATGCTTTATCTCCAAATGCCTTTGGGGTTTTACACTTGCTATGGATTGAACTATGTTCCCCAAAAGATATGTTGAAGTCCTAACCCCTGCGTTTGTGAACGTGATCTTTGCAGAGAGAGCGTGGCCCTGCTGATGCTCTGAATTTGGACTTCGAGCCTCCAGAACTGTGAGACAATAAATTTCTGTTCTTTAAAGCCACTTAGTTTGTGGTATCTTATTATGGTGGCCCTAGGAAACTAAGACAGCACTTAAAGTCAGTAAGTATAAAGTAAGCTTTATCTTTCCCCATCGAACTAGCTCCTTTAGCCTTCTCAGGTATCTCTCGTCGCACTCCCCCTTAAACAAGCTCAAATCCAAAGTCAAAAAACTTACGAGTCAAAGTTGGGGTTTGAACCCAGATGCATCCGACTGTTTCAGTAATCCTTGTGGTCTTTTTGTAAAAGAGGATCCCATTCCTAAAGACATGGAGGCTACTCAGGGAAGTACTCTGTACTGTGGTGAAATATTAACCCACATATTAATGAACACACATACATGCACATACACACATACCCACACACACACAAACCCTTCTAAGTGATCCGTCAGAAAGAAAGAATTTTTTTCTGCTCAACAGAACTATAAATTCCTCATATAAAAACCCAAACCTGTTGCTGTCGAGTCGATTTCAACTCATAGCAACCTTATAGGACAGAGTAGAACTGCCCACAGGGTTTCCAAGGAGTGCCGGTGGATTCAAATTGCCTACCTTTTAGCTAGCAGCCGAGCTCTTAACCACTGTGTCACCAAGGCTCCCTTCATGTAACTACCTACAAAGAAATGGGTAGGTCATTCTTTAGGCCATAGGACAGATGCCCACATGTTTTTGAGGCAGTGACTATCTGCCAGCCAGGCTATTGACACAGAATTTGTCTAGTTCCAAGGCTGCTTTTAGCATGACGGGCTCACATTGCACCCTAAAAGCACTTATCAGCTGTTAGACAGGTCTCTGCAGACTGAAGGACAAGCATTTCTGCTTGGTACGGCCATGGGGCTGTAATTACATTCATAAGCCTTCATCCAGAAAATCTACCTTTTACTAAGTCCTTATCAAATAATGATGTATAGAAAAGCCAAAATTATTCTTTGCAAGATCAGAAATAGCGTTTCTATTTGCTGTGTAATTGAATCAAAAGCACTTCAGCTTTGGCTCTGTCTCTGAAATCTACCCTTTGGTTCACTACTTCAGCAAGTGACAGCACAATAAAAGATACAAGCAAGCTTTCTGAGAGAGGGAGCTAAAATTAATTATCCTTTATCTGTATGATTGTGCATACAACCTGGAGAAGACTTTGTCTGGAAATAATTTTGGTTTCACTGTAATAAAGCCAACAATCAGACTAGGTAAACACTATTAAGCAAAGAGAGAAAAGAAAAATTCTCTAAGAGAAACATCCACGTATAGCAAGTCTCAATTTCCAGCCTCACTCTCAAATGAGCTCTCATTCCATTCCAGCTGCACACAGGCCATTTCTTCCTGGATGATGTTTTGTCACTAAATTCAACAGGTCTCAGTATAAACTGAGCCACCTTCCTCCTTCCCCAAAACAATTCTCCAAAATACTCTCTTGATTCTGTCAATGGCACTGGTTAGGTTTAATGTATTTGAAGAAAGTTTGATTTCTTTGTCTCTTGTTTTCTATATCGCTGTCAAATTTGAATCCTCCTTTATTCTTCAACTAAAAAAATTACCATGTACTAGGTCCCATGTTAAGTGTTGGGAATAATATCATGAACAAAGGCATTGCCCAGAGCTTAATATTCAGTGGAGGGAGCCAATTATTCCATACAAAATTAGAATGCTGTATAATTAACGATGGTACCAGGTACTTTACTTACTATTCAAGCATTTTGGAGGGGGGATCTTAAGGCAGATGAGGGTCAGGGTGTTGTTAGAATAGACTTTTTGAAGGAAGTGACCTCTAAGATTAGATGTGAGGGATGAATAGGAGTTAGTTTGTGAAGGACAATGGGTTGGAAAGAGGCATACAGCCATTTCCAACTAAAGGAGTATCATGTACAAAATCCCAAAAATGAGAGAGCATGAAGTCTTATGTCTGGAACCTAGCATGCAAAACGGGGAGTAGGGAGAGACAAGCCTAAAGAAATCATCACAGACCAGATCATGTAAAGCCTTATAAGACACACAAGCTTTAGATTTTACCCTCATTAATTTGAACAGAAGGGTGATGTGATCAGCTTTAAGCTTTTGGAAGAGCATTCTGGTGAGGGTGGAGCACTGACTGGAGGATGGCAAGTCTGGAGACAGGGAAAGCAGCTAGAGGCTGTTGCAGAGAAGAGAAGACACTGCCCTGGTCTAAGGCAGTAGCCATGGAGATGGGGAGAAGTGAATGCACTCAGGAAGCCTCTTGAACTTGGCTCCTTCTTTAATGGCACTCCCAGTACCTGTCAAAGGGCACAGTGACTGGTGCATGGGAAGTGCTTGAGGGCCATGTAGCATGCACAGAGCTCTGGAGCTCTAAGTCTGTATCTGTTGATTGATTTCTGTCCTCACAATGAGTCATGTTTTATTGCTTCTTTATGTGCCTAGTAATTTTTGATTGGGTAATAGGCATGACTTTTTATATTGTTGGGTGCTAACTTTTTTGCCCCCATTACTTTAACTGTTTTTGAACTTTGTTCTGGGACACAGTTACTTGGAAATATTTTTACCCTTTCACAGCTTGCTTTTAAGCTTTGTTAGGTGGCACCATTAAAAGGCCTAGGATTTATTTGGTCCATCACTTAGGCGTTACTCACCCTTCTGAGGACTCAACCTGATGCCCCATCTATTAAGAGGTTTCTCCTCTCTGACTGTTGAGGACATGAATTATTTCCAGTCGTGAGTGACTGAGTGTTAGGAATTGTTCTGTCACCTCCTTTCTGGTGATTGTTTCCTCAGCCTCAGGGTTTCCTCACAATCATGCACTAATCAATACTCAACTGAAGACCTGAAGGGAACACTTTTCAGGTTCCGGAGCTCTCTCTCTGTGAAGCTCTGGTACTCTGCCTTGAGAATTCCAGCTGCCCTGTCCTCCCTAAACAATCCACTCTGCTTTCTCAACTCAGGGAGATTGCCTGGCTCTGCCTACCTTCCTCTTACTTCCGTCACCTGGAAATTCTGTCTAGGTATTGAGCTGAGGCAATTGTAGGGCTCAAATTGTTCTTTCCCCTTCTCTTAGGAATTACTGCTTGTTTTCTAATGTCTGAAAATCATTGTTTTATATATTTTGTTTAGAATTTTAAGTGCTGAAGGCAGAAATTTAAATCCAGTCTCTTACTCCATCATATTCAGAAGCGGAATGCTGTCCCATATGCTTTAATAGTCTATAATATAATTTACCCCCCTCCTCAAACCTTCCACATGCCTCTTATTCAATAAAAAAGTGCTCCTGGAGGGCAGAACCCATACCATCTGACTTCTTTTGCATCTAGAACAGTGCTGTGCATGTGTGGAAAAAAATATGTATCGCTCTTCATATGGTCTCTGGAAGGGCTGGTTGTGAAGTCTCTTCTCTTTGCTTCCATAATACTTCATCTTTTTGGTTCTTCTCTTATCTCTGTCCTCTCTAAATCTAGTTCATCCTCCCACCTGATACATATAGGATGTCCCCTTCACAATGTCACCCAATCTGATGGCTTCAGCTATCATCATCAAACACCAAGTGGCAGTTTTACAAACACGAGAGGACCTCAAACTGGCCCTTATGTGCCAAGTATTTTAAAGGTGAACCCAGGCAAAAAAGCTGCCATCTGGCAAAATTAGTCTGATTATTCTAATTATTATGCTTGGTTGACACCCGTTATTTTGGCTAACTCCCCACATTCTGATCTTAAGCTCCCTCTCCCTGCTGGGATTTTCAGTGTCTTCCCAATTCAGCTTGTAGTAACTTGTGACTTTCCAAAACTTTCCCTGGATGATCCTAAGTCCCTATCTCTTAGATCACAGACAGGGCCTGAGGTTCATTTGCTTTTTCTGGTACTGTTCTTGCATATCTAAATTTCCTCTCTGGCAAGGACTGTGCTGTGCTGAGTCTAGCAGTATTCTGGAGGAGCTCACTTGCTCCCTGTTTAATACTGCAGCTGCAAAACTCCTCTGCTTTCAGCTGGAAAAACCTGTTTTGTAGATGAAGATATTAATAAAATTACAATCTTATAGGTGAAATTCCTTCTCAGGACCTACTGCAGTGGCTCCCAGTCTTGCTTGCATGAACTGAAAACCCTAATAAATAGATGGAAATCCTGTATAACCCAGGATTTCTTTTGTTTGTTTGTTTTAAGATTAGAATTAGATGCAAACCTACATGCAATCCAAGGGATTCCTGTTCCATAACAGTTGGTGATGATCCTGGTTAACTTCTTATCAGGGCAGATGGAAAAAAATGGGTGGTCTTAAAGGTCCCTGGGTGGTGCAAATGGTTTGTGCTTGACTGCTAACTTAAAGATTGGTGGTTCGAAGCTACCCAGCAGTACCATGGAAGACAAGGCCTGGCAATCTGCTTCTGTTAAGATTCCAGCCAAGAAAACCCTATGGAGCAGTTCTACTCTGTAATATGTGGGTTGCCATGAGTCAAAATTGACTCAACAGCAACCAATAACAACAACAACATGTGTATACAACCCAAAGGTTCTTTTGAAACATTATGAGGATCTCCATGTGCTCCAACAAGTTTTTGGCTACCATATTAGAACTTTCTAGTTCTTTGAAATCTAAACCCTGTCAATCCCTTACCCATGGCATAGGTTATTAAGATATGGCTCCATGCTACCAATTCCAAGAGGTACTTACCATCATCATCTGTGAACTGGACTAACAGCTACAGTCTAAAAAGTCTGTCCCTAGCCAGGAAATCTGAATTGGCCATTCAGACTCAATACCTGGTAGGCTGGAGGGGCATGAACTAGAAAATTCAGACTAGGAAACTCATCTAACCATTTTAAATTGATGGCCATGTTCCAGAGTTATTATTTCACAAAATTCAAACCCCACATACGGTGGAAAGGGAGATGTCTGAAGGAGGGAGACTATTAGGCACTAGTAGATCCTTTAAGATTTCT
The DNA here is from genome assembly GCA_030035585.1 of Dugong dugon. NCBI lineage: Eukaryota > Metazoa > Chordata > Mammalia > Sirenia > Dugongidae > Dugong > Dugong dugon. Next base: position 52,717,357 of record CM057463.1, read on the forward strand.
GGAAGAGCTGGTATGCATACACCAAATCCATTTAACATGGCCCTGAGTGAAAAAGATGCCTGTTGGTGATTGTTTCCCGTATTTCTTCATCTTGGCTTTTCCCCTAGTTTCCAGTCCTCTGCCTCCCACTCATAAATCTGGTTCGCTTGCTCAATAGTTGGTATCACCACGACTTCCTTGTGTACATCTTGGCTGCCCTTGGCCAACCACCCCCCCACCTTTGTGTCGTGTTTTCTTCCATACTGAAATAGAATATTCTTTATAAAAATGATCCCCAGATCTCTAGCTTAGGGCTAGATCTCCCATTTCTGCTGCTTGCTGCATATTTCCATGTGGATACTCTGCCCTCACTTCAACCCCAGGATATCCAAAACTCAGCTTCTCATCTTCTCTGCCAATCTGCTCCTGTTTCTGTGGTCCCTATTTTCATCAGTAGTGCCCCCAATCTCCTGATAAAGTACCTTTGAAACTCAGGGTCATCTTTGAGACTTTGCTCTATCACTATCTTCATCTGATTTGTTTTCTAGTTCCAACAGTTTTATATATATGATATCTCTTTAATGCAATGGATTCAAGGTCTCCATGTATATCTTATCTGTCTTTTTCTCTATATTCCCATTGTCACTCCCTTGCCGCAAGGCCTCATCCCTGGCTCTATCATCATTATCATCCATACTACACAGTTTTGCCAGTTAAATCCCCTCCAAGAACCACCTGCTTATGTGACTTCACTGTTCAAAAGTTTCAAGAGCTCCCCACTGTCTACAAAACTAAGTCTAAACTAATTCTCCAGCACCGTTGGCTCTTTCCTCAGTGATTTTGATGTGTAACTCCTTTGTAATCTTAACCGTCGTGCTTCATCTCACATCTGCCATCTCCAGTCAAACTGAACTACTATCTTCTTTTGGAATTCTCAGGCCCATTGAAGCCTCTTTAAACATATAAATCTGAACTTTAAGGTCCAGCACACATGCCAACTCTTCATGCCATCTTCTCAAAGTTTCTAACCACAAGTAATCACCATATGCTTATGCCTAGAACAGTGCCTGGCACATAATAGCTATACAATAAGTATTTATTCAATGAGTGAATGACTATTTCTCTTTTATACTTTCATAACATTCTGTACTTTTCAAATAGCACTTTTATCATCCTACCTTGACTCATTAATTAGTTCATTCATTCAATAAGTACTGACGAGCGATCATGTTATGCAAAGCTCAATGCTACGGAGTTTAACTGTACACGTGGTCATCTCTCCCATGGTTGTGTAAATTTGTACACTGCACAAACCGCCAACTCTCCCAAGGTTGTATAAATGTGTACATTGCATACCCAGCCATCTCTCTCACAGTTGTGTACGTGTGCACATTGCATACACAGCTCTAATTGCTGTGTAAATGTTTACATGCATATCCAGCTATCTCTCCCATGATTCCGTAAATGTGCGTGCTTCAACACACAGCCATCTCTTCCACAATGAGGTCCCCAAGAGAAGAGACCGTATCTCACGCATCCTGACTTCATTCACGGAGCTTAGCACAGGGCCTCACATGACACACAGTAAATGATGAATTAGACATAAATGGGTTTTCTTCTTGAATTAACGAAATAAGCATAAGCTCCAAAAAGAGTCCGAAGAATACTGATGATCTATTTATTTCTCAGATAACTGAAAGGAAGAGAAAGATCATTTCATATCCCTGGAGGAAGTATGCACTGGCTTGCTTCTTTTTATTCAAATTTATCTCTTTCCAATAATGGAACAGAATTCTGTCTTTATTGATCAACCATAAGAGAACACCACAAACACACAAAATCTATCAAGTTTAGTTTTTTCAGAAGGTAATCAAGTTAACTGAGTGGCTAACTTTAAAACTTCACAATTTCACCTCCTGACCTTGACATAATCTAAATAACACCTAAAAAATTTTAATTTTAATATAGAAAAATGAATATTCAGAGTACCTATTATTCCAATTTTAAAAGGAATTTTTACAAATAAATTTACCTCATTATCCTCTGAAATATGATTTTAAACAGGGTTTGATTTACACACATCTTTCTTTAATATAATTACTGTTTAAAGATAGGTCTACTAGAACATTCAATGTCTCATTAATAACTACTGATGTCTATAGTAGATAGAAAAGTGATATGAAAGTGCTAGTCTAAGAACTAATGCTCCCAACTAACAAAATGATGGGCCCTGTGATCATACCTGAACACTGAAGTCCTGTCCTCCCACCACTGGTGATTGGACCAGGGGTGGACACCTCAACCAATCAGATTCTTTCCTCCAGGATATTGGATTTTGTACTGAGACATTGTCTCTCTCAGAAACAATGTTTAAATTGGGAGGACATCTTCCCATATGCATAAAGAAACAGGAGAAGTCAATTTGTAGATGAAAATGAATGAAGCAAATGTGAAAAAGAAGGACAAATAATATTTATTAAGTATTTGTTGTTGTTTGTTGCTGTTGAGTCAGCTCAGACTCATGGCGACCTATGTATAACAGAACTAAACATTGTCTGGTCCTGAGCCATCTTCATGATAGTTGGTATGTTTGAGTCCATTGTTGCAGCTATTGTGTCAATCCATCTCACTGAGGGTTCTCTTTGTTTTTGTTGGCCCTCTACCAGAATAACTGTGGGAAAGCATGAAGGATATCATACATGAAGGAACCGGAAGATAATTAAAAAGACAGGAAAGATGGAAAAGACCAAAATAGATGTCAGAAGGTGCTGTGTGGTTTCTCCTTGCCACTTACAGTAAAATGTGAGAGGAAAAAGAAGGGCTTAAAAATGAACTGGGAAAAATGAAAACAGAACCTAAAGATTTGGAAAATTCTGTTGTACAAACTAAGGACGCATGTCATAGAATGTTCACCAAAGGCATGGCTACACAATCTTTTGTTAAAGAGATTAAGCTTGTGCCTGGTGGATCTGATCAACTACCACAGCAGAAAATCCATCATCTTAGACTGAAGGGGACACAGAAAGAATGAAAGGAAAGAACACTGTCTGCCTCTTGGAATTCTACAGGCTGAAGGAGCTACATCTGTTGTCCTCCAAGAAAAGAAAAGGACCATCTCTGGAGCAGCTCAGAGATCAGCAGAACTGTTGGAAGAAGCACGGGAGGCAGTGCCTTCTCGTTTCAAAGGGTGGGGCCATGGTCTCCTGGATCTCAAAGGGTGGGGCCACAGCCACCTAGGTTTCAAAGAGTCAGATTTTCACCAACTCAGTTCCAGAGTGTGGGGCCGCTGTTAAGGTGTACCAGGGGAATGGGACCACTGCCCAAAGCTGAGGGGGTGGGGCTACCATGGCTAAGGGGCAGAAGAATGGTGCTTACTGGGGCCGAGAGAGTGGGGTTGCCACTAAGATGGACTAGGAGAATGGGACCGCCTAAGGCTAAGGGAGCAGAGTTGCCATCCCAGAGGGCCTGGGAGAAGCTGAAGCCCAGGGTCAAGCGGCCTCTACCCAGAATTCAGAGGGCACGGCCAACACCCAGAGTCTGCAGGGTACCATTGCCCAAATGGTTTCAGAGAAGAGAGGATTATTTTCAAGCCCTGAGAGATAATGTAATTTGTTCTGCTGGGTTTTGGACTTGCTTGATTTCTTTTACCCCTTCTTTCTTTTCCAGTTATCCTATTTGTAATAAAAATGTTTACCTTGTGTCTGTTCCACCATTGTACTTTGGAAACAGATAATGTGTATCCTAGATTTCACAGGCTCACAGATGAAGACAAATTTTGCACCAGGATGGCCTAAAATCTCACCCATATCTGACTGATGATTCAGAAAATGAGATTTTGGACTTGGAGTTGATTTAAGACTTTTGGGATGATGTGATGGAGTGAATATGTTTTGCATGTGGCAAGGACATGAAGTTTTGGGGACCAAAGAGTGGAATGTTATGGATTAAATTATGTACCCTTAAAATATGTGTTGTAAATCCTAACCTCTATGCCTGTGGTTATAATCCCATTTGGGAACGGGTTGTCTTTGTTATGTTAATGAGGTAGGATTAGTGTAGGGTATATCTTGAGTCAATCTCTTTTGAGATATAAAAGAGATTAAACAAGCCAGCAGGGCAGAGTTGGGGGAAGAGAGATGTCAAGGCACGTGAAGGTTATCCAGGAGCAGAAGCTCAAAGAGACAAGGACCTTCCTCCAGAGCTGACAGAGAGGGAAACCTAGAGCTGGCACCCTGAATTCGGATTTCTAGCCTCCTAAACTGTAAAAAGATAAATTTTTGTTTGTTAATGCCATCCACTTGTGGTATTTCTGTTATAGTAGCACTAGATAACTAAGACAGTAATTAGGCAATTCAACCATTAGCTAGAGAAGGATAATTAAATCTTTGTTTTGCCTTTCATATTGAAAAGGCAACCTTTCAAAACAAAATCTATCTAAATCCAGTTTTTACCAGGAAAGGTTTTGGTAAACTTTTGCTGGCATGTAAATGTATGTAAATCTTAAAATGGGTTATGCACTGCAGGGCCTGTACACTGTAAAAATGTCATCTCTCAGCATTATTGTTATTTAAAGAAGAAGGAAAAACAATGAATTAATTTGACAGGTACATAATTTAAGTCAAGTCCTTGTGGTTCTTCGCTTCCTTCTGAATGAAATGAAGCAATTATGTGTTGCTTGGGCTCTGCACTGAGACAGACAGATCAGGGCTTCCAGCACTCTAAGGCTACAAACTGCACTATAAAACCCTACCTTTATCACTAACTGCGTAGCAAAGATCAGCATGAATCCAATTACCAGCTGGAAGTGGATCCAGGCCTCACTTTCCCACATTTCTACTCATCATCACCCACTTTCATGGCAATTCCTATCTCTGACCCTAACCACCAAGAGTTAGATCAGACCTCTTCCCTGGCTCAGAGCCGGGTCAAAACATCCCTGACTTCCTGAGAGCAGGTCATCAAGGAGCAGCTGGAGGCTCAGGAGTCTCCACAACCTCTCGCTCTCTGGCTCTCACTTTCTCTCTCTCTCTGTCGCGCTCACTCACTCTCTTGCTCTGCTCTCTCTTGTTCTCGCTCTCACTTTCTCTCTCTCTCTTTCTCTTCGTCTACTCCCCGAGGAGGACTTGCTTGCTGAAAGTGAAGAGGACTTGAAGCACTTACTGATGAAGCTCAAAGACCACAGTCTTCAGTATGGATTACACCTCCACATAAAGAAAACAAAAATCCTCACAACTGGACCAATAAGCAACACCGTGATAAATGGAGAAAAGATTGAAGTTGTCAAGGATTTCATTTTTCTTGGATCCACAATCGACACCCATGAAGCAGCAGTCAAGAAATCAAAAGACGCGTTGCATTGGGCAAATCTGCCGCAAAAGACCTCTTTAAAGTGTTGAAAAGCATAGATATAACTTTGAAAACTAAGGTGTGCCTGTCCCAAGTCAGAATATTTTCCATTGCATCATATGCATGCAGAAGCTGGACAATGAATACAGAAGACTGAAGAAGAACTGATGCCTTCGAATTGTGGCTTTGGTGAAGAGTATTGAATATACCATGGACTGCCAAAAGAATGAACAGATCTGTCTTGGAAGAAGTACAACGAGAATGCTCCTTAGAAGCAAGGATGGTGAAACTATGTCTTACATATTTTGGACATGTTGTCAGGAGGTATCAGTCCCTGGAGAAGGACATCATGCTTGGTAAAGTAGAGGGTCAGTGAAAAAGAGGAAGACCCTCAATAAAATGGATTGACACAGTGGCTGCAACAACAGGCTCAAGCATAACAATGATTGTGAGCATTGCACAGGACTGGGCAGTGTGTCATTCTGTGGTACATAGGGCTGCTGTGAGATGGAACCAACTTGACAGCACCTAACAACAACAACAACAACACTCTCCTGGGACTAGATCACAAGCTAGATGGGCTCTATCCTTCTTCACTGACTGCCTGTGCAGCCTTTCTCTATCACCCAGCCACCCAAAACTGGGTCTATACAAATCCACTCTGTACTTCCAGCCCCTGCTGACTCATTGTACCTGTTGGTTCATTAATTCTCTATAATGGCTATCAAAATTCATGGAGACTGCTACCTCTACTTACAGTTACCCATTTATTACAACCAGAAAAGATACAAGCATAGAGATGCATCAGGCAAGGTCTGGGAGGGGTCCTGGCATGAGGTTTCCATTGCCCATAGGGATCTCAATGAATATGCACGACTTGGGCCTTAATGCATAATTATGATCCATCCAATCAATTAATATGCATGACTGCATAAGGCTCCCCCTCCCTTCTTGAAATTAGTTCACCAGGTGTGGGGCCTGTGTAGCTCCTACTTGCCTGGCTATTTTGGAAAACAAAAGCATCTTGATTGTTTGGGATATTTTCAGAAACCAGAGTCCAAGGGCCAAACCAAGTTCTTTGTCCCACAAGGGGTAATTCACTGCTCACCACCTACTAGCTATGCAACCTTGGGCAAGTTACCTTTGACCTTGGGCAAGTTACTTTCTTTTTTCTGAGTCTCAGTTTATTCACCTGTAAAATGGGATGATAATAGAAGTATCGACTTCCCAGGATTGAGGATGAAGCGGACAATTCACTGTTGTGATCGGCAGTTTGTCACGGGCTTAAGCATCTGTACACTTCTTGCTGAGTGTGTCAAACTGCAAGGCCTAAGTGTCCTCTGACACTGAGCCATTTCTGCAACTAGTCACGTAGCCAATTAAGTAGGTCAAGGTGACACAGAATGACTAGCATATGACTACCAGCTCCCCAGGGAGCAGGCTGGCTCCTTCACCGTTTGCTATAAGTGGTGCTGAGTCCCTGGTCCTGCCTTCCTCAGCCACAGCTCAACTGCACACGTAGCCACCATCTGGGCCGATTGTGCTGTGGGGGATCAGAGGGCACTACCATGTGATGTACCTGCTGTTTCCTGAGCTGTAAATAAAAAATGTCTTGCTCTGATCCATTGAGTCTCACATCTACTCCGGCATGTCTGGATGCCTACCTATTCATTTATTTCCTCTGCAGTCTTCTTTCCTCATGCCACCCTCTATGACAGACAAGGGTAGGTGAACTTTTTCTATAAATGGCCAGATATCAAATATTTTAGACTTTATCGTCCACACATGGTGTCCATTACATATTCTTTTTTTTGCTTTTAAAAATTTTTTTCTTTAACAATCTTCTAAAAATGCAGACGATTCTTAATTCTCAGGTTGAACACAAAGAGGATGTGGGCCAGATTTGACCCAAGAGCTGAGTTTCAGACCCCTGCTCTGATGAGGATAGGGTTCTTTCCTGCCATCCATGTAAAGCACTTAAAACAGCATGTTCTATATTAGTGAAAAATTCAAATAACATTAACTATTCTTATGTTTTTTTAATTTTGAAGTCTAAGGAAACCCTGTTGGTACTCCAAACAATGTAATAGAGTGTTCTGGTACACATATCATGCACACCGACCAAGTTCTTTCCACTCCTGGCAAGTGAGGTCTGCTGTTTTGAAAACAGGACATTCTGTACATCAGGTTTCACAACACAGTGCAGAGAATAGTTCTCAGGTGTGCGTGTAGACTGAACTAACTACTCAGCCTTCAGGGTAGCTGGGCAAATGGCCCTGAGCACCCTCATCTCTTTACCCCAGTGTGCTGCGCAAATATCATCTTCTATATGTGCCAATGGTGGCAGCAGTACATCAACAGAGAACTTCCAGAAATTCAAGCCGGATTCAAAAGAGGACAGAATGAGAGAGATCATTGTTGATGTCAAATGAATTTTAGCTGAAAGAGGTTTACCAAAAAAAAAAACAAGCCCATTGTCGTCAAGTTGATTCTGAAAAACAGCGACCTGATAGGACAGAGTAGAACTGTCCCATAGGGTTTGCAAGGAGTGGCTGGTGGATTCAAACTGCTGATCTTTTGGTTAGCAGTCATAGCTTTTAACCGGACCCTATGGGGCAGTTCTACTCTGTCCTATAGGGTCACTATGGGTCAGAATTGACTTGATGGCAACGGGTTTTAGAAAGATGTTTACCTGTGTGTTATTGACTATACAAAGGCATTTGACTGTGTGGATCATAACAAATTATGGATAACATTGCGAAGAATGTGAATTCCTGAATACTTAATCGTGCTCATGAGGAACCTGTACATAGACCAAGAGGCAGTCGATTGAACAGAACAAGGGGATGCTGCAGGGTTTAAAATCAGGAAAGGTGTGCATCAAAGTTGTATCCTTGTACCATACTTACTCCATCTGTATGCCTAGCAAATAATCTGAGAAGTTGGACTATATGAAGAAGAATATGGCATCATGATTGGAGGAAGACTCATTAACCACCTGCGATATGCAGATGATACAAAAGCTTGCTTGTTGAAAGTGAAGAGGACTTGAAGTACTTACTGATGAAGATCAAAGACTACAGCCTTCAATATGAATTACACCTCAACATAAAGAAAACAAAAATTCTCACAGCTGGACCAATAAGCAACATCATGATAAATGGATAAAATATTGAAGTTGTAAAGAATTTCATTTTACTTGAATCCACAGTCAACACCCACGGAAGCAGCAGTCAAGAAATCAAATGACGTATTGCATTAGGCAAATCTGCTGCCAAAGACCTCTTTAAAGTGTTAAACTGCAAAGATGTCCCTTTGAGGACTAAGGTGTGCCTGACCCAAGCCATGATATTTTCAATCACCTCATATGCTTGTGAAAGCTGGACAATGAATAAGGAAGACCTAAGAAGAATTAATGCCTTTGAATCATGGTGTTGGCAAAGAACAGTCAATATACCATGGACTGCCAGAAGAATGAACAAATCTGTCTTGGAAGAAGTATAGCCAGAAGTCTCCTTAGAAGTGAGGATGGCCAGACTTCATCTCACATACTCTGAACATGTTATCAGGAGGGACCAGTTCTTAGAAAAGGACATCATGCTTGGTAAAGTAGGGGGTCACCAAAAAAGAAGAAAACCCTTAATGAAATAGATTGATACAGTGGCTGCAACAATGAGGTCAAACATAGCAATGATTTTAAGGACGGTGCAGGACCAGTCAGCGTTTTGTTCTGTTGTACATGGGGTCTCTGTGAGTCTGAACAGACTTGACGGCCCCTAACAACGACAACATGTGTAACGAAGTATGAAAAAGGTTGGTAAGGCCTGTTTCGGGTCATTAAGTGATTTCTCAGTATGTACAATTTTACATTTTCAGACCATTTTTCAACGAGAGTATGGGAGATGTGGAATTCAGAGGGGAAGGCAGGTCCCTTTACTGACCCCAGATGACTGCAGAATGGTTTAACCACACAGGAAAGGAGATATTAAGAAGTCATAATAACTAGTTCACCCTTAATTGTCCAGACAGCCTCTGAGGAGAAAGATGAACAAAAGCAGCCCAGGAGATAATGATGACATACAGAATAAGGACAAGATTGGACACGGAGGATTGTTTAACTGGAATGTGAATGGCGAGAGGGAAAGGGAAGCGAGAGGGGAATAACTGAGTGTCCAGAAATTTCCAGGCACTCTTCTAGTTAAAAAGACAAACTCCTCAGGGTCAAATTTGAGAAAGGAAAGGAAGAAATGGAGTGGAAGAAAGTAGTGGCCAAGATCACACTTGACCATGAGTCTCATAGAATATGAGGAGCAGTGCAGATCAGTGCTCTAGATTAACCTCAAGGCACTATCCTGGTCTTGAACTATTTCCCGAACTAGTTTTCCCTTTGACTTAGTATGAGTTTCTGGGTTGTCATGATAGATACATGATGGTATCTGATTCCTAAACAGTTTTTTTTTTTTATTGTGTAGGATAAAGTAGGGCATTGGGAACCTGATTTTTCCCTGTGATAGTGTTACAAAGTAGGGAATGATGTATGAGACTAACACATACACTTTATGTGGTCAGAAAACAGAATCCTTTGAATGGACAGCTGATTGACTCAAGGGGTGATAATGATTTTCTGTACATAAAGAATTAGAACTAAACTATTCATGTTTCAGAATAATGGCAAGTTAATTTAGGCATATCATTGGGGAACTTGCTTTCAAAGTTTTTATTTTAAAGCCTTGACTGAACTTCTTAGAAAATGTTCCTGAAGGGAACTGTTTCTGAAAGTTGCCCTGGAAACGGAGGGCCTTTGCCTACTGGAGTGGAGTCCCTGGGTGGTGCAAATGGTTAATACACTCAGCTACTACCCTAAAGGTTGGTGGTCCAAGGCCACCCAGAGGCACCTTGGAAGAAAGACCTGGTAACTACTTCCAAAAAATCAGACATTGGAAATCCTGTGGAGCACAGTTTGACTCTGACACACACAGGGTTGCCATGAGTTGGAGCTGACGCAATGGCAACTGGTACTGGTTGCCTATGGAGTAAGTTCACCTTCAGCATATGTGGCAGGGCTTCAAACTAGAGTCCCAGGTGTCAGTGACTTTATTTGAAAAATTTATACATGCACGAAGGTTGAACAGTGGTGATCTTTGGGTGGTAGGAAGAGGAAGCTATTTTTAAAAAAAAGTTTACTTGTCTGAATCTTCTAATTTTCTATAATACATACATACTGAAACTGTAATAATGCAAGGCTCATTTAAAAAAAAAAAAAAAGCTATACCCAAGCTATTATGCGAAGGTTGATCACAAAGAGGTTGGTGAACTACCCATTTACTTGTCACACCTAATTACATTAATCTAATTAATAAAATAAATGGAGTCAAAAGGTGACTCAATACCAGTGTTTTACAAACTTCCTTGGTACGTACGTGCCTGTAAAATTTCTGGGAAATGTTGAAACCTAATAAAGGATATTCCTTCCCTTTATCTTTAATCCACCCAATATCTTTAAACCAGGGCTTCAAACAGGTTCAAACTGGTTCAGTCATGGCCGACGCAGCAAAATCAGAACAGACCCAGATTTGTAAAATGTGGGTATACCAAAAAGATAACCAGAACTGGGAAAAATTATGGGTTGAAGTCCTAGAATGGGAGACTTAGAAGAAGTGTAGTGAGCCATTTCAGGACCCTGATGCTGGAGACTGGATTACTGTCAGGATTGTGGAGAGCAACACACATCCAAAGTGGCACGACTGCTGCCATCTTTGAGCCAGGCACCACTGTTTCCGCCTTTGCTGCTCAAGAGATTTGGTTGCTATGCACCATGCATGTTGCCCTTGTTTTCTAAGGACATTAATTTTCTAGCAGAGTGTCAACCAGTAATTTTTCCAGTTCCAGTACACTCACATTTTACAAATTTGGGTCCGTTCTGTTTTCGCTTCGTTGGCCATGACTGAAGTGGGAAGAACGAGTTCAAAGCCCTGCTTTAAACTACTCCAAAACTCACAAAGTGGATTAAGGAAATTGAGATCACTGAACTTCTGGTCAGAGAACCATACCTTATGTTTTTATTTTGTCTTCCAGAAAAAAGAGTGTCACAATCTAGCATGACTGGAAAATAGAAAACTCTCATTAACTACATTGTCTGATTATGTCCAATTAGAGCTCATTTAGCTCTAAAGCTAGGCTAACAATGTTTTAGTTATTCATTTTTATGATATATCATAATTTAATGCATCTAATCTCATTGTTGTTGTTAGCTGCCGTTGAGTCACCCTTTGACTCATGGAGACTCCATGTACAACGTAAGAAGCGTTGCCTGGTCTAATGCCATCCCCATCATCAGTTGCAGATCGGACTATTGTGATCCATAGTGTTTTCATTGGTTGATTTTCCAAAAGTAGATTGCCAGGCCTTTCTTTCTAGTCTATCTTAGTCTGGAAGCTCCACTGAAACCTGTTCAGTATCATAACAACACGTAAGCCTCCATTAACAGACAGGTGGTGGCTGCATATGAGGTACACTGGCTGGGAATCGAACCCAGGCATCCTTCATAGAAGGTGAGAATTCTACCAGTGAACCACTATTGCACTCAATATAACGTGTACCACTGTGAAAACATTAAGATTTTACACTGTTGATTAAAAACAAAAACTAAAATCACGCAGTGAACACTAAAAATATTAAGCAAGGTTTCTACTAGCAGGAGAAGAGGGAAGAAATTTAAATATCTATTATGTGATGGGAAGTGTAGTAGGTACATTCAGGGGCAGATTATCCAATAAGCAAGGCAAGCACGGGCTTACTTGTGCTTACTCCCTGTCAGAGAATGTAAATTTGAAAAGAAAAAGGCTTTGATTCTGTAGGAAGGTGCTGTGGGGTGGGAGAGAGACAAATGCCAGCCATCCTAGAAGCAGAATCTTTGATGTGGTGAAAAAATGTGAAATTGTTCACTACAGATTAGTAAGTAAGCACAAGTAAGCCTGTGCTTACCTTGCTTATTGGATAATCTGACACTGGGTACATTCATATACTGTGTTTAATCCTCAGAATAACATGTTGCTGTTGTTAGGTGCCATCAAGTCTGTTCAAACTCATAGAGATTCAATGCATAATAGAATGAAACACTGCCCAGTCCTGCCCCAACCTCACAATCTTTGTTATACTTGAGTCCATTGCTGCAGCCACTGTGTCAATCAATCTCATTGAGGGTCTTCCTCTTTTTCATTGACCCTCTACTTTACCAAACATGATGTCCTTCTCCAGGGACTAGTCCCTCCTGATAACATGTCCAAAATACTTGAGATGAAGTCTCAACATCCTTTCTTCTAAGGAGCATTCTCATTGTACTTCTTCCAAGACAGATCTGTTTGTTCTCCTGGCAGTCCATGGTGTATTCAATATTCTTTGCCAGCACCATAATTCAAAGGCGTCGATTCTTCTTTGTTCTTCCTTATTCATTGTCCAACCTTTGCAGGCATATCAGGTGAATGAAAACACCATAGCTTGGGTCGGGTGCATTTTACTCCTCAAAGTGACATCTTTGCTTTTTAACACTTTAAAGAGGTCTTTGGCAGCAGATTTGCCCAATGCAATGCGTTGTTTGATTTCTTGACTGCTGCCTCCATGGGTGTTGACTGTGGATCCAGCTGCAATGAAATCCTTTACATCTTCAACCTTTTCTCTGTTTATCATGATGTTGCTTATTGGTCCAGTTGTGAGAGGTTTTGTTTTCTTTACATTGAGACGTAATCCGTATTGAAGGCTATAGTCTTTGATCTTCATCAGTAAGTGCTTCAAGTCCTGTTCACTTTCAGCGAGCAAGATTGTGTCATTTGTGTATCACAGGTTGTTTGTGAGTCTTCTTCCAATCCTGATGCCGAGTTCTTCTTCATATAGTCCAGCTTCTTGGATTAACATGGTGAAGTATTACTGCCACATTACCTACTAATAAGGCAAATGAGGTTCAGAGAAATAAAGACTACCCAGCAGATAAAGTCAGTGTCAACAATTTCAAGTGTTGTCTGCTTGAAAGCAAAGCCTATGCTTCCTCCACTGCGTTGGACCAGGTTCTAGACGTCCCTCAACCCTCCTATCACAAAACAGAAAACTTTCATTTTACCCATGTTTTTATGGAAAAACTATAGGTGGCTATAAGTCAGAACAGACTAGACTGCAATGGATTTGGTTTTAGATTACAGGGAATATTATGAAGATGGAAGAGCACTGGTGGCTCAGCGGTTAAAGCGTTTGGCTGCTAACTGAAAAGTTGGTGGCTCAAACCCACCATCCGATCTGAAGGAGAAAGGTGTGGCAATCTGCTTTTGTAAAGATCACAGACTTGGAAATGCTATGGACAGTTCTACCCTGTCCTGTAGTGTTGCTATGAGTCAGAATGGACTCAGTGGCAACGAGTTTGATTACATCATCAAGGCCATAACATTTAAACAAAATAATCTAGAGAATTTAGACAGCCACCTTGTAGTAGGTTCAGACTGAGCCTAGGTTACTTTCTTAGGGTCTCTACCCATCAGAATGAGACATGTTGGATATTAACCAGATGAGTTTTCACATGGATGTTAAGGTAACAGACAAGTTTCCCCCAAAGAGCTCTAATCCCAGGAAATTATTTGTGGCAGAATGTCAGGGCTTGCATCATGCTACTGAAGGGCTCCATGAAAAGACAGAATTTTGAGAGCGTTCAGATTCAGCCCTGGGTGTTTAAAAAGGCAAAGATTTTGGAAAGGTTTTAACTTGGATCTGTGCGTCTTTCATTAATTCTCTTATTGTTATGAAAGATACAGACAGACAGCTCAGTGCTAAAGGAGGGGTTCTGAAAGGAAGACACAGAGGGGTTTCAAAATCAAGTGAATAAACACGGGCGAAAGGGAAGTGTTGTCACACACATTTCTTAAATAAGTAAATTTTAAAAAGCAAATTCCAATGTTCAGGGCACAAAGCAAGGATCCCCAACAGTAGATCAAGATCTTGCAGAGGACAGGGAGATTCCAGTTGCCAGTGCCCTCACTCACCCTCCCTCCATCTCTATAGCTTCACAGGAAGAGTGTGCAGGCAGTGCTGTTCCACCCGTCATGCCTCAAGAATTTCAGAGTTTCACACCCTGCCTGCCCAGCTCAGAGGGAGGCGCACACGAGTGTCAATATCCTTGCTCATCCTCATACAACCCCAGCCAGGTCCTTACCACCAGTGACCTTAAGGGGCTATCTGTGAATAAAAAAGTATCTGTGACATAAAATCATTATACTGTGGCCATAAAGATATCCCTTGGGCCTGGATGGGTTGGGCACCATCCAGTCAATCACGTGCTGCAGGAAGAAAGTATTTCAACTCCTTGGATTTCTCAGAAACTCTGAGAACTTTCCCCTGGAAAGAAAGGTCCAGACTAGGCTGGGAGAAGATCAGGATCACAGACAAGATCATTATGAGATGAAGCCAGCTCATCATGATTCCCACCAGTGGAGGGAGGTAATGGCGTGGATGATTCAGCAAAGCAGAACCCAGAACCTCAGAGAGCAAGGACACTGACGAGCTCCAGCCCATATGCTTCATTTTCAGATAAGCAGACCCAGCCCAGAGACAGAACCACATGTCATCGAATCTAAAGCCATGATTATCAGACACATGGTTATCTGTGTACCATCAAGAGAGAAAAATACTGCCGATAATCTGATAATGCCGCAGATTATAAAATGCATCCCAATTTTGGAGAAGATAAATGTAAAAACAAACAAACAAACACAGAAGCCTTCAAATTGATGACATATAATGAGTGACTTGCCCCAAATTGCTCCATACTCAGTCTTCCGGTCTCTTTTTGTTTGCTGCTATACTGTGCTGCCTGATTTCACAAATGAGAAACCTAAAATCCACAGGATAGGCGACTTACTCAAAGTCACTCAGCTAATAAAACGCATAGCCAGGACTCGCACTCAGGACCCTGACTCCTGGGAACCAGCTCCCATGACTCTGCGCTGCCTCTCACTCCAAGGCATCTATCTCCGGCTCTGGAAAATGTAGCTACATTAGTCTACGGGAGGTTTGCCTTCTCGATTAGGTTTCACTTATAATACTATAAAAATTAAATTGTTGCAGGGGACCTCATACCATCAAGAAAGCAGTGCCGGGAGCAGAGCACGTCCTTTGGACTGGGGTCCCTGGACAGAGAAGCTCCTAGTCTGGGGGAACACTGAAGAGAAGAAGGCCGACAGAGAGAAAAAGCCTTCCCCTGGAGCTGATGCCCTGAAATTGGACTTTTAGCCTACTTTGACTGTGAGGAAATGGACTTCTCTTCATTGAAACCATCCACTTACGGTATTTCTGTTATAGCAGCACTGGATGACTGGGACACCTTCCTAATCTCTTGAAGAGTTCTGTATATTAATCTTCTGAATTCTGCCTCTGGTAATTCCAAGAAGTTTTCTTTTTCTGGAAGGTTTCTTGATTCTTTGTTTTGGTGGCTTGCTCATGCCATCATGGTGTGCTTCTTTATGTGATTTGATATTGACTGTTGTCTCTAAGCCATCAATAAATTATTATATTTATTTTTTAAAAAAATTAAATTGTTGCCCTGAACACATGCAAACAGGTTGGAAGCAGCCTGGGTAGAGGTTTGCCAGTGGGGAAGATAGTGTCTATGGATTTCAAATGTGCTCAGTCAAACCTATAAATTAGATAATCCACATGCCAGGCAATTGAATAACTACTCATCACAGTGAGATGTAATGTTTTACTAGATTTAGACTTACTGGAATGTGGGAAAGGGGTGAGAGCAATTGTATTTCTGCATATACCTAGCCCTTTCCCTCCACCACACAGTTAAGGTTCCGCCACAACTCCTGCACCTCTGCAAAAATGGTGGAAGCTTGCCAGGCCTGTAACTAAATGCTCTGGGGGCTGACACTTGAACTCTCCAGCCCCAGCTGGCCCAGAACCCCTCAGACTTGAGAAGAGGGACCAAAACGAGTTGCCATTGAATTTATTGTGACTCATGGTTACCCTGTGTGTGTTAGAGTAGAACTGTGCTCCATAGGGTTTTCAGTGACTGATTTTTTAGAAGTAACTCACCAGGGCTTTTTTCCAAGGTGCCTCTGGGTAGACTTGAACCTCCAACGTTTCAGTTAGCAGATGAGAGCATTAACCCTTTGTACTATGTAGGGACTTTGAGAAGAGGGACAGGACCACAGCAGAGGACAGCATCCTCTGCAGTGCCTCTTCTAGCTAGGCTGGCTTTGAGGCACAGATTAGACTTCGGAGAGAAGGATCTGGAATGTCTCATCTGGCCAGTGCCCCAGGAACACCCAGACACTGTGCACCTTCTGTCCACATGCCGTTACTTCTCAGTTCAGCTTGGGTAGATAAAAACCAAAACTCAAACCCGTTGCCACTGAGTTGATTCCGACTCATAGTGACTCTATAGGACAGGGTAGAACTGCCCCATACAGTTTCCAACAAAAGCCTGGTGGATTCAAACTGCTGACCTCTTGGTTAGCAGACATAGCTCTTAACCACTACGCCACCAGGGTAGGTACGGCCTCTAATTCCTCCTACAGGGCTAGGTTTCCTTGAACTCAGAAGTCTTAACACCTGCATTGTGGCTGGATTACAAGTGAGTGGTGATACTGATCTCCCCAACCCCTGGACTGGTCATCTGACTGTGAGCTGCCTTGATTTTCGGAATGTGCAAATGACTTAGACAAAAAAAAAAAAAAGGTTAATCCAAACTCATGTGGCCTCTGTTAGGAGCCCTGAGAGCTCAGCCGCCAGATCTTCTCAAGATGAAAGGGCAGTGTAATAGCTATCAACCTCTACGATCACAAAAAACAGTGAGAAACACAACCCCTGCCGCTCCCCGGCCACACTATTGCTGCCCACTGGCTGGCAGCAAGGCATCGAGGAGCACCCAGAAGAAAATGAGCAGCCACACTGCTGTGCTGGGAGAAGAACAAGGCAGCGCCTTGCTCTGAGTACCTTCTCCTGAAGTACTTGGTTCCACCACACTTTGCCTTCCCTGCCTCATGAAATAAGGAGCTGGTCTCAGAGCTGTGCCTTCAGAGCCGTGCTGGAGAAAATGCAGCACTCCCCTTGAAACACTGTTTTCACATGAAAGGTGGGCATTTTCAATCTCAAAATGAAATGTTAGGCCATCTGCCTTCCTCCTTTGGCTTTGGAGGACCACTGTATGAGTCTGGATGGCAAGACACAGGTGCTAGCACTGGATAAAACGGGGCTGGTGGCAACTGCAATCTTACTTGATGTCTGCTTGTCTGCAACTTGGATAATACGACATTCTGAGTGCTGTGCTATACTCCCTGCATTTACTTCCCTTAAGCACTCGGCTACTAACTGAAAAGTTTGCAGTTTATGGTCACCTAGAGGTGCCTTGGAAGAAAGGCCTGGAGATCTACTTCTGAAAAATCAACCACCGAAAATCCTATGGAACACAGTTTGACACACATGGAGTTGCCACGAGTCTGAATCGACTCTATAGCAATGTTTTTTTTGTTTTCTGTATATTAAGTAGCAGTTTAGGGTCATGCTTTCTCTTTGCATGCCAGCAAGCATTCTTTAAATTACCTGACACATTAGCAAGGGATCTTGGACCTCCCCAACACAACCAGCAAGGGAGCTTGACTCCCTCTGGGTCTTCCTGTAACTGAGAAGGAGCAGCAGGGGAGGTGAGCTGCTCTTCCCCAGCCCATCCCTGGTCACCAGGAGAAGACTTATGTACACACACCGTGACCTTTCTTCACCATTTCTTATGGTGAGGAAAGACTGGAAGCCAAACTGTGGTTTACTGGGTGCCTGTTCCAGTCCCTTCTGGTTCTCTGTCTGGAAGGTTATTTCTACTTTTGAACACGAGTAGCTTTGGCAAATGAGCCTTAATTTACTATTGTTTTTCACCGCATTTCTTAAGTATGGGAAATCACCTCTACTCTCATAATGACTAAAAACTCCCAATCCTACAGATTTACATGTTTTCTAGGATACAATTTTAACACCTTCCCAAACTCAACCTGGGTTTAAGTCTGTTCAAAGAAATTACATCATGTACCTTTGAGTAATGAGAAGCCAGAAGTAAATAGCGAAAAGGAAAAATTCCTTTTCATGTTTTGGGGAAGAAAAAAAAAGATGTTTATTGGCAAAAGAAAGTAAAATAGGCAACCAGTTGCAAACTTCTCTCTCTGCTGTCAGCAGGACCACCTCCAGGGGATTGAGGCTGGTTCCACAATTAGGAGCAATTTCATTTAATGCGGAGTTTCTGAATGGGCAAACGGTTAAACACTCAGCTGCTAACCAAAAGGTTGATGGTTCGAGTCTACTCAGAGGCACCTTGGAAAAAAGGCTTGGTGATCAACTTCTGAAAAATCAGCCACTGAAAACCCTACGGAGCACAGTTCTACTCTGCACACACAGGTCGCCATGAGTCAGGATTGACTCGACCGCTTCTGGTGGTCAGCGAATGTAAGTGCAAGTAATATTCTTCCCTCCTCTTCTTTATTCCATGAACACTGACAAATAACCAGGGTATAATATGCAAACATATGAAATTTATTTTGAAGTTGAGATGGTATAGAATTCAGGAAGTGTAAAAGTCTTATTACAGAATACTGCACCCATGTAAAGGGTAGGTAGTGCATAAAGCCAGAATAAACCAACTCTCTTATTTCCTGACCCTTACAAAATTAATTACCTCAACCTGATGTCTTAGTAATCTGATTTTCAAATGATACCATGTTCTTTTTCCCTTCATTTTTCTTGCGACAAATGCTCTAATTTTATTTGTAGCATCTGGGGGAAAGTAAAGTTCAATGTCTAATTCCCCTGGTATATTTAGAGCTATTTTCCTCTGCTTTCCAGGAGACAAAATAGAGAAACAGAAACGGGATCAAATTCTATAAATAAATTACCATTGGCTTGTCCTTAAATATCATAAAATGCCTAAAAGAAATGAAGTCATAAACATGTACTAATTTTATTTTGAAAGCTGTCTAAGAGACAGTGTTAAAATGAAAGCATTTTTTAAAGAAGGAAAATGAAAGGAGGGGAGAAAAACCCCCAAAAACACTTCAGAAATAATGAAACACCTCTATTTCCTTGCCAGCCTCTTCCAAGACAACAGAATCCTGTGTCTACTGCTGTCTCCACTCTGCTGGTGGGATACTTAAGTAATCCACCAAAGTGTTGGGGTACGGCTGACAACATGTCTGTGTGTTGCTTGCTAATAATGGTTACATTCTACCCAGTATTCTAACCACTGCTACACCTTCTCCATGTATTAAAATACCCCCAAGGAAAAAAACTTCAAGTTAAATAACAGCAGAACAAGAGGACCTTACAGGTACACATGCATTTGGTTGGATTTTATGACCTTTTTTCATGTCCTTTCAGAATTTATTTAAGGAGTTGGGAGAGTCAGAATGTGTCAGCTGGAGGAATTTTTTTTGGAACTGAAACAAAAAAAAAAAAAAAAAGAACAACACTGAATTTATGTTTTCAGCACCTCAGCCCATCGTGCCAATGTCAACCTCTGTGGGTCTTCCTCGCGCAGGCCCTCCCTTTTAGTCTTCTTTGTGTTCCACATGACGCAACCTGTCTCCCAGCAAACAGAACCCTAGGGTGTCTCCACAGCCAAAGCCAGGTGGAGAAATGGAGCTATTGTGCAGATAATTTTAGGTCAGAATACAGGCCAAAAACCAAAACTGGTCCTGCTTGAAAGTGCCTAGCTGCCCACATTTTGTCACTTGGCTTGACGTGAAGAGACACAGCTCTAGGACTTAGCCCAAATGACAAATAACCATGGCATTTGAAAACAGGACTAATGCAAAGTAGATACCGAGCTTGTCAAGGTTTGGAAAGCCCTGCACACCTGGAAATGTTAATGTGAATGAATAGGCTGCACTGACATAGGAGGAAATAAAACCTTCCTGTAGTTTATCTTCCTTACCTAGGTTGGCAGATTTACTGGATTCATGCTTTCACTACATAGAAAGTTCTTACATCTGCATAAGGATGTTTTGACTGGAAAAAGATCTATGTATTTCAGGGGCTTTTGTTTTGGGAAAGAACTGCCTGGTGGATCCTAGGCACCAAATCATCTGCAGAATCCTATGCCAAATGCCAAAAGCTCGCTGTCTCCAGGCCCACAAGCAAATCATTTTAGGAGGCAACTGGGTCATAGAGCAACCAATCCAGTAACACTACTGGCCAAGATCCAGATGCTGGATGTGAAATCACAGGTAATATTTTTGAAAGAAAATTAAACTTAGAGATAATGCTACAACACTTGAGACTCATAATACACGAGATTGGATGCTGCTGCCTGCAAGTCGAAGCATATGCTGTTATATGGTAAACTTTTTAGAAAGAAAGTACAGTACAGTATATACATAAGCATTTATTATGACTATCAAGACTTATGTATGACAGGTTATATAGGTATTGTATCACTATATGCCTGACAGTGCAATTACTTTGTATACAAGAGACACGAGATACATGTGTTGCGTGCAGGAAGTTGTTGTGTTCACTACGCCCCATTCTCCGATCGGGATTTCTGAACTCTATTATAACCTTATGGGACCAGGATGTATATGCAGTCAGACATCGCCCAAAGGGACATTACGCGGCACATGACTGTCATGATTGATGATGACTGTGCTGTAATAGGAGAAGGTCAACCATTTTGGTGACAACAAACATCACTGTCCCTTTGGCAGGGAGCTTAAATTTTCTTTCTGTGATTACATTGTTTAAATAAACTTTTTTCAAAAAAAAAAAAAATTAGTCATTTATTTTATTTCCTTCCCCTATTAGTTTAACAAGGAGCCAAAATTGCCTATTCTAGTTTTGAGGCTTTACCTTTAAATAAACTGTTTATTTTGGAATAACTTTAGATTTACAGAAAAGTTGCAGAGACTTGCCATATACTCCTCTGCCATATACTCCTCTCCCCTAGTTCTACCCACTGTTAACATTTTATATTTGTCAAAGCTAAGAAACTGACCACTGGTAGATTAGTATTAACTGAACATTCCAGACTTTCTTTAGATTCCACCAGAGTTTCCATTAATGTCCTCTTTCTATTCCAGGATCCAATCCAGGTTATTACATTGTAGTGAGGAATCTTACTGAAGATGTCATGATGGAGGGCAGAAGAGGGGAAAGAGGAGAAAGGTACACAGCATATAACAAAGCACAAGTTAATGAAAATTCCCACTAATACCAGTTCTTTCCCTGTCTTACAAAGGAAGGTCAGCCTATGTGTCCTTCACTGCTCAGGTGGCCTCTGGAACCCACCAGCTCCAACCCCTGCCTCCCACCTTCTTATGCATCTGCACACCCACCATCTAGTTCAGTAAAGGCCCATCTGAGGGTCCATCTTGCCCAGAAGGCACCTGGGCATAGCAAATAACAAATAATTTTTTTACAATCACAAAGAACTTTTTCTTTTATACAAAAGAAGGTTTATTTAAAACTTCTCTACTCATAATGTATCAGATGAGAAATGACTTCAACGTAAAGTCCATTCATGCAAGACAAACAGAAGAGTTAAGGCAAACTGTCTTGGCCCTAGTATCTGGAGGGGTGGAACAAGTGAGTGGGAGCTTACTCTGCCTAAATGTTCGGTGTTGGCTTTTGTCACAAGTCACTCTCACAAGGTAATTCGAAATTCACTCACTACTTTGCATTAGTTATTTGTCACTCCCTCCTCCTTCTCCATGTCCTAAATGGTCTTTAGGCAAGACTGCCCCTAAATCTCTCAGAGAAGTCGAAACTAACCAAGAGAACTCAGGAGGACAGGTACATCATTCATTCATTCATTCACTCAACAAAAAAATATTATTTGTGATTAGTTGATAAAGCAGCTAGTCTCTACCCACTAATACAGTCTTTCTTCTATTTATCTATGTTTTAATTCAACAGACAGCTACTAAGTTCCTACTAAGCCTCTGGGACTGGACTAGACCCTTCCAGTTTTTTCAGTTGCTGTCTAGTCAATTCCGACTTATGGCACTCTATGTGTTTCAGAGTGGAACTGTGCTCCATATCAATGGATGATTTTTCAGAAGTAGACTGGCAGGCCTTTCTTCTGAGGCACCTCTGGATAGACTTGAATGGCCAACCTTTCGGTTAGCAGCTGAGTGCATTAATCATTTACACCCTTCACGGACTCCTGGACCTAGAACAGACACAATCTCTACCTTCATAGAATCTATAGTCAAAGGAGGAGATGTATATTAAACAAATATGCATAAAAATAAAGTTTCATTACTAACTCTGCTAAGAATCATAAAGAAAGCATCAAGGGAGGATGCAATGAGGCTTTGTCTGTGTGCGTGCGCGCGCGTGTGTGGCGAGGGATGGGAGGAGCTGATTTACTTTATAAGGTATGGCTCAGGGAATGCAGATCTGAGGGAGTAACCTTTGCAGGAGACCTGCAGGATGAAGAGTTAGCCAGGCTGGGCATGAGGAAGAGTGCAATCCAGGCTGAAGGGAGAGCCTGCCGGCATGCTTTAAGAACTGCAGATGACAGCGTGTCTGAAGCTTAGAGCCCAGGCCGACCACACCAATCACGCAGGCTCAGGTAAGACCAGGTTCCAGACTGTGGATGCTGTCCCCCATGCAGAGCACAGTACGAAGTGCTCAGGAGGGCAAGAGCTAAATACTTCCTTCATGTCACAGAGGAGCACTGTGGGAACTGTGAATAAAATGGTAACTGAGCTGTCCTGCCTCTGTTAGCTCTTCACCAACTGCTCCTTCCACAGCCACACTCGTGTCCCAAGACGGAGGAAAACGAGGCGGCAACCCTACAGACCCACTCAAACTCGCCTGAGACCACATGCCATTTCCTAACTAAGGTCTGTTACAGCTAAAAGCTGAAACCTCTCTCTGAAAAAGATGGAAAGAGCTACAATTTGCAAGTCAGGCACCACAGCAGTCCTATCTAGTATATCTGCCTCTCAGTTCAAGGATAACTAACTACCCTGGCGGCTGCAAAGAGCTGTGTCTGCACCTGACCACTCCTGCTTAACCAACGACTCTGCTAAATGGCTCGATCACCTCAATTTTGAAATGATAAAGAATTTGGACTCATGTTTGGTAAATACTATAAGAAGTCTGTTTTTGTTGATAGTTTAGTCATGGATTGAATTGTGTCCCCAAAAACTATGTGTCAACTTAGCTAGGCCAGGATTCCCAGTATTGTGTGATTGTCCACCATTTTGTCATCGATGTGCTTTTCCTGTGTGTCGTAAACCCTACCTCTATGATGAGAATGAGGTGGGATTATCGGCCGTTAGGTTATTGAGGCAGGCAGGACTCAATCTACAAGATTAGATTGTGTTTTAAGTCAATCTCTTTTGAGACAGAAAAGAGAGAATTGAGTAGAGAGACAGCGGGATCTCAGACCACCAAGAAAAAATCACCAGAAGCATAGCCCATCCTTTGGACCTGGGATTCCTGTGCTGAGAAACTCCTCTATCAGGGAAGATTGATGACAAGGACCTTCCCCCAGAACCAACAGAGAGAGAAAGACTTCCCCTGGAGCCGGCGCCCTGAATTTGGACTTCTAGCCTCCTAGACTGTGAGAGAATAAAATTCTGTGGTATTTCTCTTATAGCAGTACTAGATGACTAAAACAAACACGCAGGCAAAGTATTAACAATTAATACTAGTTTGACAGCAACAGAAAAGTACTAGTTATGAAAACAATGTTGCTGGGCATTTTGTACTAAATGAGCTGTTGCCAATACATAATGTTCTCATTAAGGTTTGTCACAACCAGGAACTGAAATATCTCAGTGAGTTATAGATTACTCAGGATTCACTGGATAAAGCACATGTATTATATTGGCAGCAGAAATGTGCATGGTAGGGAAAGGAGAGGCAGCCAAGAAGAACATCAGAACCCATGATCCTCGGTAACAGGCATTTTCCAAGGCAGAAAGCATAATCCAACCAGACCACAGGATAAAAGAGCCTTACCTGGAAGCCAGAGACCTGTTGTTGAGTCCTAGCACCAGGGCTCTCATTAACTAACTATGTGACCCCCTAGGCAAGTCCATTTCCCTCTCTAAGCCTCCATTTCCACATCTGGAAAATAGTGGTGGTGGTAGGCCTAAGATAAGGTCTTTTATGTTGTTGCTATTGTTAGCTGCTGTTGAGTGGGCCCTTAACTCATGCACCATCTCCATGAAACCCTGCCCAGTCCTGCACCATCTCCGTGATCAGTTGCCGATTGGACCATTATGATTTTCAGAAGTAGACCACCAGACCTTTCTTTCTAGTCTGTCTTAGTCTAGAAGCTCCACTGAAACCTGCTTAGCATCTTAGCAACACACAAGCCTCCACTCACAAATGGGTGGTGGCTGTACATGAGGTGCATTGGCTGGGAAATGAACCTGTCTTCCACATGGAAGGCAAGAATTCCATCAATTCAACCACCAATGCCTCATTAAGGTCTCTTATAGGTAAAACATTTTATGATTCAATGACTCTAGACTTGTACTGTCCAATAAATAGCCACTAGGTACATTAGGCTATTTAATTAACACCAAATAAAATTAAAGATTCAGTTTCTCAGTTGCACTAGTCACACCTCAAATGCTCAATAAGCCAGATGCAGCAAATGAGCAATGAATTGGACAGAGCAGATACAGAATATTTCCATCATCACAGAGAGTTCTATTGGACAGCCCTGCTCTAGACTCTTGAGAAGTCTAATGTAAATACTGCTCATGTTCTTATACAATGCTATTAATTTCACTGTAAAATTGACTGTTGCTACCATGGTTACTGCTAAGCATTGGCATTATTGAACAATACTATGTGCTAGAATTGTGCTAAGGGCTACTTTAGTTCAATCCTCACAACAACCCTCTGAGATAGCAACTGTTATCATCTCCATTTTATAAGTGAGAAAACAAGATTTCGAGTGACTAAGTGAATTGTTCAGAGCCACATCCTAAAAGTGCAGAGCTAGGGCTCGACCCCATTGAATGTCATAATCCAGAGCCTCAGATGCTTCCCCCTGGTCCCAAGCTGGGTCTCTGGTCTCAACATCTTATGGCTAAGTCTCATGGACTCTTCACAATCCCCCTTTCATGGACACTGGGCCTTTGCCCATACTATGTCTAAAATGCCCTCCCTCTCCTCTTTTTCTTTGCTTGAAAAACTCCTATTCATCTTTCAACAACTAACTCAATTAACTCAAATATCACCTCTCCTTCAGGAAAAAGAGTTACCCTGTCCATTTTGGTTTTCCATGACACTTTGTTCATACCTCCAACAAACAGCCTACCAGGCTGCACTAGGATATCTGTTTACAAGTCTGTCCCTCCCACCAGACTGTTAGAACATTCAGGATGAAGGTTGTGCCTCAATCATTTTTGTATGTCTCCAGATCAAAGAAGGTGGTGAGTCAATGTTTGCCGAATGAAAATATTAAAACACCCTTCTAAGATTAAGAGTCACCACCATCTCCAACCACTCCAGCTGATCTAGATGTTTTCCATTTCCTGGAACTTGCCGTTTCAGATGCTGTTCATTATTTGCAAACAGAGGGCTTCAGTGACTTCAGGTAGGGAGCAAAGTAAAAAATGCATATATATATATATACATACATACATACATACTCACTATTTCTGAGACAGGCTGGGAGCAGGCTGTCATTTTTAGACAAGGAAATACTACTACTTCCTACTGGTGAAACTCTGTCAACATTTGCCACCACGCACAGGCTGGGCAGCGCTCTGGGCTGCCTGCCTAGAGTAACAAGGACGACTCAAAAATACCGCAGGCCCATTGTGGTGCAGCTTGGCTGTTGTCTTGCTTCAGCCGTTCTCCAAAGCAACAGGACTGCAGCGGCTTTATGAGCAGATATTAAAGTTGTCCACAGGGTCTTGGTGCACAGCTAAAAAAGCACCTGATGACCCCACACATTTTCCCAGGTAGCAGAACAGCACTGCCCCTGTTGCCTGCCCTGCAGTTCTATCCCCCAGACACAAAAGGGAAGAACAAAATGTTATTCCAGCCCTCTCAGTCCTTAAAGTCATGCAGGCCCCTGCATTTTGAGTCAATTTTTTGCTTCAGCATTTTAAAAAGTATTGAGCTAAGCCCAAATCTAAAAAAACCCTAATCAATTAACTTAACAAATAAATCAACAAACAAAATCAGAGCTACACCAGAGCAAAGGGCAGGAAAAGAAATAATAATTACTAAGAACTTTCTGTTTATTAGGATTGTTGTTCTGGGTCAATTCATCTGTTATAATCCAACATTCCTAAAGGTACTGTGATGCACTCACAGGTTGCCCCAAATTTATAACTAGCCAGAAGGCCATTAGAAAAAGGGCACCAATCATTAACAGTGATTCCTCCATGAATATCATGTCCTTCCAATCAGAGCCTGGATGCACAAGATGCTCCCAGAGCGTTAGCACATGGAAAGTAGCTTTCATTACTTACAAAAAGAAGCAGACAGTATACAACAGGAAAATTTCCATGAAGGGTGGTCCTTCCTGGCACAAAAACTGTCTGGGCCGAGATGGAAAACCCTTCTATGCGTGCCCTGTGATGTACCGTAGGTGAGGGACTCTAGGGTCTTCCTTATGCTAACCACCCTGGCTAGGTCACTTAGTTAGGTGGCTTGCAAAACTCTACTACACATGCTTTCACCTAGCACCATAGCCAAGGGACTCAAAGGGAACAGTTTCATGGAGTCACAAGCTGTCCCGGTGGAGATGAAGAACTCTGCTACACGTGCCTCCACCTAGCACCATAGTCGCTGAGGGACCCAAAAGTCTCTTCCTCAGCCATTTTCACACCCCAAAGCCTATATGACACATTACATGGAGCACAATGTAGATTTTTTCCTACCTGACCACGCTAGGAGGGGGATGGTCAGACACCTTGGTGCCAACCCAGAAAGGTAGCTCTTCTACCACGACGCTTATTCAGACAAATCATTATGCTTGGGGGAGCATAAGGGGGGTGGTGGTTTGTTCCAAAGCCTAAGGATGGTAGCAGGGGAAACAGGGAAGACCATAACTGCCAGGTTTGTCTGAAGGACTACCTCCTCACAGGTACATTTAACCATCTCATTTTATAGATGAAGGCACTGAAGCCCAGAAAGGAAGCCCAGAATAATAGAAAGAGCACAGTTTAATGACAGATCTGGGCTCAAATTTGAGTGCTACTAGCTCTGTGGCAAAGGAAACCTAGGGGACAGTGGTTAAGTGCTCAGCTGCTAACGGAAAGGTTGGCAGTTTGAACCCACCAGCCACTCCACGGAAGAAAGACGTGGCAATCTGCTTCCATAAAGATTACAGCCTTGGAAACCCTAGGGGGCAGTTCTGCTCCACCCTACAGGGTTGCTATAAGTTGGAATCAGCTCAATGGTGCAAAACAAGAAAAACAAGCTGTGTGGCTTTAGATAAGTTACTGAACCTCAATTTTCTCATTTGGAAACAGGGGCCAGTAATACCAACCTTCTAGGGCTACTGTAGAGTAGAATGAGAAAATATCTGTAAACACAATGTCTGCTAGCTCAATGGTTGGCATCTTATTTGATTCAATAAATGTTAGTTCCCCCTTCCCTTGTCTCCTACATGGCAGATCTGGAATTTGAAAGCAGGGTTATAGACCCCCAAATTCAAGTTCTTTGCGGGTCTGCAATGAGAACTTGTTTGAGCTATTCTCCTACCATTATGGCAATGCACTCAAACTGAACTTGAGTAACTATTTCCTTGGTACTGGCAAAACACTCTCTTATTTTATGTGCCTATGCCCAGATGTAAATCTTTCAGAGGTCAAAGTCAAAATACATAAATCATGCATCTCCCAGTGCATTATAATGTGCCTTCAGCACTGCCTGATCATAAAAATATCTCTGCCAGTCACTTAACGTCATGGAGGTACTTAGGAAAAAGGTTTAATGTTGGCAGAAGATAATAGAATAATTACTGTGTTTCAGTTGCTACTGAATTTGCCAAAAGCCAACAAAACATAAGAAGCAACAGCCTTTCTTGTCTTAAATTCCTCTCCTAGTCCCCCTCTTTTGAATCACGCCATGCTTCCTTCTGGAAAGAAAAATCCGCAAGCCCACAAAAAATGTTTTCTAAAAAGTTGTATGCTGCATTTAGAACTGGGGAGCAGTTTAGTCTCAGTAGTTTTCTTGCTGGTCATAGATATATTTGTCCTTTGTTTGCTTGCTATGGAGAAAGACTCTGAACTTTTAGAAAAATCCTTCAAACCTAGACTCCAGAGAACGCACTACTTGTCTTACCATGGAATTCCTTTTGCAGAGAGCTCCCCCTCCAAATGCATGAATCTGTAAAAGTGGTCTCACCTAGCAACTTTCTTCCTAGCCTGTGGACCCCTCACCTACACCTAGTGCCCTAAGAACACTGTAGAAACAGCTATGGTACAATGAACAAGTGCAGACTTAGGTCACGAAATCTGCACTGAATTCTGGTTCCACTCCTTCCGTGACTTTGGACATATCACTTCATTTCTACGAGTCTCGATTTTTCTCATCTATATTAAGGGAGTGCTATGCTGACTTCCAAGAGCTTGTGAAGGCTGAGTGTTATTTTGCACCTAAAAACTCCGTGGAAACTATAAGGTGCTTATGCAAATACTTTTACTATTAAAATTTAAGGAGCAGGAGCCTGAAGGACTGTAAGCTCAGGGTAATATTTTCCATTTTTTAATTAAAATTTATATGTGCCACTAGTCTGATTTCTTTTGGATTGGTTTTCTTGGGACCTAGAGTCTGCAACCTTTTGCTAACATAAGCGGCTTCCAAAAAAACAAAGCTGTGTGTATTAAAATGTAGCTTTTATGGCCTTCTACATAACGGACTGTCGTGGAAAGAACACCAGACCAGGAAGCCGAAACACCCGTGATTGATTCCCAGGGCTCTCGCTGACCACCAGCTCTGTGCCTCTGGCCAAATCTCTGAGCCACTCTGCCCCTTCATTTCCTTATCTGTCACTTGGGATGAATCTCTGCCTTTGACAGTTTCCAAGGATGAGATAATGCATACAAGAGTCATCTGTATGTTGGAAGGTGCAGCACAAATAAATTCGAGCCAGTACTACTCTTACCATAATGATGCCCTCAAGCACTGAAATATCCATTAAGTGGTCAAATTAATCACAGAATGAAAGTTAGCCTTTCTTCACCTTACTCAGGGCACAAAGTGCTGATATTGTATAAAATCTATGAATGAGGATTCTCAAGAGAAAAAATGCACATAAATGCAAGCATACAATGTTTTGATACAATT
Source organism: Dugong dugon (assembly GCA_030035585.1). Classification (NCBI taxonomy): domain Eukaryota; kingdom Metazoa; phylum Chordata; class Mammalia; order Sirenia; family Dugongidae; genus Dugong; species Dugong dugon. Next base: position 52,746,982 of record CM057463.1, read on the forward strand.
TGATGTGTTTTGTGGACTTTATGATGCTCACTTTTGGTAGGGAGACCCTGGGTGGTGCAAATGATTAAGGCCATCACTGCTAACAGAAAGGCTGGAGGCTCGAGTTCACTCAGAAGCAGCTCGAAGAAAGGCTTGGTGATCTACTTTCGAAAAATCAGACACTGGAAACCCTCTGAAGCACAGCTCTACTCTGACACACATGGGTTGGCATGAGTCAGAATCGACTCCACAACAACTGGTTGTTTGCCTGTTTAAGGTTTGGTAGATAGGTTAAGAATCTGTTTTAGATCTCACAAAGAACAAATACTAAAGATCATCTCATCTAATCCTCTCTTTAACAGATGAGAAACGGAGGCATGGAGCATATTAGCAATTTTACCAAACTGTTAAATATAGTTTTAAATAAGTTTTTTTTTCTTTTTTGAAAATTGTCAATCTATAACATATAGAGTTAGCTCAATTATTTGGGCTCTTTCATTTACCAGAACACTTCACTTGTCATCCTTGTTAAATTGAAACAAGCTTATGTATATCTTATCAATTTTCCATAACATAAATTGAATTTCTACCTTGAAACGATGCCATGTTGCAAAGAAGCACAGATTGAATTAATCCAGTGCTCATTTAAAGCCAAACTGCCTAACACTTTTAGAAGGAAACTTTACCCACTAGGGCGTAAGCCTGAATTCTTAGATAAATTTTGATCTGTTAATCAGGTTTTCTGAATTTGTACAGCTTCTAGCTAATTAGCCATGTTCTGCCAAATTCCTCATCAAAAAGAAAAAAAAAAGTGTTGCTTAAGTCTGAAGTGAAGAAAAATGCATTTTCTAAAAATAAAATTAAAAAAACACAGAAACAATATAACTTGCACACTTAGGAGACTGAGTGGTGAGGGCTAACACTTCAGTTGCAGGCAGGCATTTGGGGCTTGTTATGTTTCCACTCTCATCAGACCAGTGGAAATTGCTCTCCTGCAGGTGCGGATTCGATGTGTGTGTTTTGAACACGATGCTAACGTGCTATTCAGCGTCACAAGTGAAAAGAAAATGAGCAGGTAGAACCGCTGAGTTTACAGCAAGGCTTGATCTACTCTTGCTCTCTCTGTAAATTCAGAAAAACAACATTTTTTCTTTTTTTGGTCTGGCATTTTGAGTCAAACACAGGTCACGTCTGAGTTGTTAAAAACCTTGCAGTAAGTGCTTAGCAAAGAACACAGGAACCCTTTCAATTCCAAGCTGCTACTTTGGGTGAAGCTTGACCAGAATAAATATGGCTTAAGAAAGAAGATGAATGATGTCAATGCTTTCTGGCAAAGACTTAATGAAGAATCAACTGGCATATGCTGATGGGGGGGAGGGGGGTCTTGTCTCTCTAGTTCTGCCTTCCGGAAGCCCAAGCCTGCTTAAGTCAACGAGAAATCAGATTTTTCCCCTAGAATTCCTGTTCCTTCACACACAATCTGAAACAAAACAAAACAAAAAATCTTAGTTATTAATCAGAAAACATGAATATATGTGATTATGGCTGCTAAATGTACAGAATATGTTGCTTTTTTATTGGAGGGAGTTGAATTTTAGATATTCTCACAAAATGTATGAATCCATGAATATTAATTTTCCCTGAAAAAGACATTCTAATGCTATATTTTCTCTGCCTTTCTAAATTCTTCTAATTTTCTCCTTAGTTTTTCCTAAGTAGTTCTCACTGGAAAGATGAATGTTCTCTCCCTCACTAAGTTTGAGAAGAATTTATTATGGCTATGGTGGCACAGTGGTTAAGCTCTTGGCTGCTAACTGAAAGGTCAGTGGTTCAAACCAACCAGGTGCTCCTGGAGAAAGATGTAGCAGTTTGCTTCCGTAAGGATTTACAGCTTTGGGAACCCTATGAGGCAGCTCTACTATGGGTCACTATGAATCATATAGGGTCACTATGAGTCAGAATCAACTCTACGGGTTTGCTTTTTTTTGGTTTATAGGACTCAGTGGTGCCAAAGTGGTTGGAACTCACCCAGCGGTACCACAGAATAAAAAGCCTGGCAATCTGATTCCTTTAAGATTATAGCCAAGAAAACCCTATGGAGCAGTTCTACTCTGTAACAAATGGGGTTGTCATGAGTCAGAATCAACTGAATGGTAACTAATGATAACTACAGGGCCTGAGAGTTTCAGATGATATAGTCCAGACGTACTCCTAGTTTCTGCTATAAGCCCCATGTAAAATCCCAAGCAGCAACCGAACTACCGGGCTGAGGGCTGGGGACCATCTAGCTCAATTGGCATAACATAGTCTATAAAGAAAATGTTCTACATCCTACTTTGGCGAGTAGTGCCTGGGGTCTTAAAGCTTGTGAGCAACCATCTAAGATCACTGGTCCTACCCCATCTGGAGCAAGGGAGAATGAAGAAAACCAAAGACACAAGGGAAAGATTAGTCCAAAGGACTAATGGACCACAACTACCACAGCCTCCACCAGTCTGAGTCCAGTACAACTAGACGGTGCCCGGCTACCACCACTGACTGCTCTGACCGGGATCACAACAGAGGGTCCCGGACACGGCTAGAGATAAATGTACAACAAAATTCTAACTCACAAAAAAAGACCAGACTTACTGCTCTGACATAGACTGGAGAAACCCCAAGAGTATGGCCACTGGATACCCTTTTACCTCAGTATTGAAGTTACTTCTGAGATTCACCCTTCAGCCAAAGATTAGACAGGCCCATAAAACAAAGCAAGACTAAATGGGCACACCAGCCCAGGGGTGAGGACGAGAAGGCAGGAGGTGACAGGAAAGCTGGTAACAGGGGACCCAAGGTCAAGAAAAGGAAAGTGGTGACAGGTCATGGGGTTGGCAACCAATGTCACTAAACAGTATTGGTATTAATTGTTTAATGAGAAACTAATTTGCTTTGTAAATCTTCATCTAAAGCACAATTGAAAATAATAAAAATAAAACCCCAAGCGGCAGCCCCATGGAGAAGAGGGCTGCACAGGTGCCCAGGCCAGCCACAGCAGAATCGGTGGCGTCCGAATCGGCCAGCTGACTTGCCAAGGGAGACAAGCTGCTTAGCCAGACATGACCCACTTCCCTTCTTCTCGGGCCCTCTAGGGTTCGAGCCCCAACGGGCTGATCTGCTTTCCTGGTCAGATGTCTCTGGAGAGGCCGGGACAGTCTCAGATGTCCGTGGTCATGGGGATAGCTTCTCAGGCTTTAATGTTTCTTGTCACTTCATTCTTTCTGGAATAATTATCATAAAGTACAATCTTTGATGGAAAAGTTTGGTCATCCCAAGCATGTGCCCCAAACCAGATATATGAGCTGGTTGACCTTCTCACCCCTTATATAACCTCAGATTTCCTGATTAACTCCTTTAATCTTAATTGTTAAAAAAAAAAAAATCAAAGCTTCTAAAACTCTTTTCTCCTGGTCTCCTGGGCACTGATGTTGGGTCCCAGGCTGTCTTGCCACATTGCTTTGGCAAAACAATGCCTCTCCCTGAGATGTTAAAAATATAATGAGGCTGTTCTCTTGCTTTGTAACTCTTTATCTCAGCATGAACTCAGTTCTCATCAAGGAATTTTGTTTATAGTATCAGAGCTTTACAATTTTTTACTCTTGAAGAAAAACCCAAATCAATAACGGCTTTAAACAGTAGAACTCCCACTTAGGATATTTCTCTTGCTTACACAAGCAAAAACTATCTAAATAATTAAATCTTGTGTAAGTGAAATTACATTTTTTCCAGAGGGAAGAGTTTCAAAAGTTGATTTTTAGTCTGACATATAAAGGATGCCATGATTGCAAAACAGTATCAAGTAGATAGCTACAGAACCAAATAAATGTTCATATTCTACCTAATAAACACCTTAGTTACTCATCAGAAGCCATGGATGTATGTGACCATGGCTGCTAAATGTACAGAATATCCTGCTTTTTTTTTATGGGGTGGGGGGAATTGAATTTTAGACATCAGGAAAATGCATGAATCCATGAATATTAATTTTCCCTGAAAAATACATTTTTTTCCAATACTACTTTTTCTCCCACTTTTTTAATTCTTCTGATTATTTCAGTAAGGAAGGAAGCAAATAAGGAAGGAGGGAAGCACACATTCCACCCACAAATACACATACACACACACATACACATACACACACACACAAACACACACACATACTATTCACACTGATAAATAGGAACCTGCTGTCCTGGAATATCAGAATTTCTACATTTTTCCATAAAAAATTTCTGTGACCTCCTATGCCTCCACATCCAACAATATATTCCATAGAACAGAGAAAAATACAGTTTTTAGGAGTGGGTCACGTCCTTTCTGCACATAAACAGAGGGGAGTCATCATTCCTACACCGCAAGGAACTACACCAAAAAAGAGTGTAGCTATTTTCATCTCCTAAAACCTTCTAATTTCTTTCTATTCTCTTCCTGAATCTATCTCAGACACCACTTTGAAGAGATACAGTATTAAACATGGCAGACAAAAAGTGAAATGGGTACCTTTGAAATTTGCCACATGCCTCCCAAATGTAGCAGGCTACTATTGTTGCTGTTGTTAGACTCTATGTACCACAAAACAAAATGCTGGCTACTGGCCACAGCCAAATCAGAATGTTCCTGAACCATCTAGAGATCTCCCACAGTTGGTAGAGCGGCTGAGTAAGGAAGACTGCTGTTGTGTAGTACAGCTTATTCTGTGTGGGGATGTTAAGGAGGGCCATTAAAAATCTCATTGATTTAGACTGGTGGTTTTCAGTGGTTCTGATAAGTTTGGAAATATGTGAAGACATTTCTTCCCTCCCTCTTTTCCTTCCTTTGTATTTTTCCTTACCCCACACCCACAACCCAATGCCTGTAGGGCGTTACTGGTATTTAATGGTCAGAGACCAGAGATGCTGTCCTCATGTGTCAAAGAAACGTCTCCTTCCAAATGCCCATAGCATTCTGGGTGAGAAACACTTGATTTCAACAGTCTCAACCAGTCTTCTATTATCAAGAGAAATAAATAAATAAACAAAACACTTGAGGTGACAGCAACTGCTATTTTGAATGAAACTGGTTTATAAATGATGAAAGTTATTGTTTATTTTATCAGTAGGGGAGAGTCTTTCATGGACATGGTTTAGATGTGAAGGTAACATAGTTAACATTTGTTCCAAGCTTGGCAGGTTAGCATAGCTCAAAAGAGCAAACAGCTCACAGCAGTTTGGGGGAGTAATGTTTGGGGACAGGACACTTCTTACTGGAAACCTCTGCTGCTAGGATAACTGAGAAGATAGGAGAAGGTTTTCCCTTTCTACACAGGAGGGCACACTTGCTTTTAAATCCTCTAGTTGAGGCTGCGGAAGTTCCTAGGTGGCACAAACAATTAAGTGCTTATCTACTAGCTGAAAGGCCGGTGGTATGAACCCACCCAGAGGCACCTTGGAAGATGGACCTGTCGATCTGCTCTGAAAGGTCACAGCTTTGAAAACCCTACGGAACAGTTCTACTCTGCACATGAGTGGGAATCGACTTGACGGCAATAGGGTTTGGATTTAGTCTAGGTTCATGACATCAGGGTAGACTTCTAGAGTCCGTTGCTTACAGAAACAAGTTCAAACGCCTTAGCAGGTGGCTTTGGGTCTGGAGTGGAGGTAGAACAAAAGCAAGAACATTCAAGTAACCACTGTGTGAGAGGGCAGAGAAAGAAGTAGGTTATTCTTGTTTGGGAAGTCATTCTAGAATGTTGTACTCCTCCATTCTCTGCTAACCAAAATCCTCTTCATCCTGCAAGCATTTGGGGAAGTAAAAACCAAATAAAAATTGTTCTGTTTCTATCACTGAAGCAGATTATGTTGAGAGGGGAAAGGGGGCCAGCCCACAGTGAAGTACCTCTATCTGACATCACCCTTCATTTTTATAGGACATGTTTGCCATCATAAACTCATGTTTATTGGGCTAGTCAAGGCTCTGTTTTGACAGCACATTTCAAAGGATAAACCGTGAATTCCAGTGTTAAGAAAGCTTACTTACACAGAAATTAAACCCATGCCCTTTCTCACTGAGTCCAAAACCAAACAGATACGTGAGTTTTTTAGAGGACACATACTGGTTATCTCTCACTAACGGTGTCCCTGTGTGACGTGAACTGTTAGTGCACTTGACTGCTAACTGAAAGGCTGGTGGTTTGGACCTACCCAGAGGCTCCTCAGAAGAAAGGCCTGGCAGTCTGCTTCCAAAAGGTCACAGCCTTGAAAACCTTTTGGAATACAGTTCTACTCTGCAACACATGGAAATGACTTGATGGCAAATGGCTTAGTTCTAACTGTGGATCCTTTAAAACATGATCCTTACTGGATTCATTTCTCTAGAGTGAAATTTTGTCAGGAAGTGGAGGTAAGGGTGGTTTCCCAAAGATAGCAATCTTGTCTGGAAAGTCATTATAATGCCCTTCTGAAATTCCTTTGCTGATGTGCAATCACAGGAAGCAGGCCAACTGGGTCTCCAGCCACCTCTCAGCTCTCCTTTCTGTGCATCCTGTGGGGCCTTTTGGTGTGCAGTGTTTTTATGCTGTCTCTCACTGCACCTCTTATCCAGGTGGTGTCCCAGATCCCAAGCCACCTTCCTTTATCAAAATGTATTTGTCTGTAGGACACTCCTTCAAGGCCCTATGCTCTTCTGCATGCATGGCAATAGATAAATAGTGTACAGCAATATTGTATTTTTATGCAAATAACACACATCTTCTACATTTGTTTGCCAACCGTGCCCTCCCCTTGCAAGGTATTTTCATAAGCCCTGATATGCTATTTGTTTTACATGTTGCTGTAAAAAAAATTAGCATAGTGTGCTTACAAAAATACCTCCTGGGGTAGGGGAGGGTGTGGCTGGCAAACAAACTACTAACCAAAAGGTTGGCAGTTCGAATTTATCCAACAGTGCTGCAGAAGAAAGTCCTGGTGATTTACTTCTGTAAGACTACAGCCACTGAAAACCCTATGGAGCATAGTTCTTCCCTGACACACATGGGTTGCCATGAGTTGGAGTCGACTCAATGGCAATGGGTTTTTTTAAGGATAACAACATGAACAATGTTAAAGGGTCTTTGGAGTTCCTTAAGTAAGGGGTCTTAAGTTTACATGGGTTTTTAGTTTCAGTTCAGCCACTAACTAGCTGTGAGACCTTGGGCTCCTGATCTCTGAGCCGCGGTTTCAAAACTCTACAAGTGCTGTGCACCAAACATATATGGGCTTACACTTGGGAGGAAGGGATATCAAACCAAGACCCTGTCCCTGCTCTCTAACAACTGAATCTAGTGGAACTAACATATGCAAACAACTTATCAGGAATTTTGAGCTTTCAGGATGAAGAGGATTTTGGTTAGCAGAGAATGGAAGAGCACAACATTCTAGAATGAGGAAATCGCATGAGTAAAGGCAGAGAGGCTTGAAGGTATGTGACAAGTATTCCCACTTTGGGAAGACTTCCTAAACAAGAATAACCTACTTCCTTCTCTGCCCTCTCACACCATGGTTACCTGCATCTCCTTTCTTTTATTCCACCTCTAATTCAGATGCAAAGCCACCTGCTAAGGAGTTTGGACTTGTTTCTGTAATCAGTAGTGAGTTCTAGAAGACTCTCTTCATAAAACCTTTTATAATGGAAAAATTTAATCATATACAAAAAGGGAGAAAAGAGTATAATGAATGCCCGCCCATATTCCTATCACTCGGTTTCAACAGTTATTAACTTGCAATCACTTTTTTTCTTCAATACTCCCACCTACTTTCCCAGTTCTATATTATTTTGAAGGAAATTCTAAATATCATAGCATTTCATTTGAAATATCAGTCGGTATCTCTAAAAGATAAGAACTCTTTTGGAAACATAAGGGCTATAACATTATCATACTTAAAATATTAATAATACCTTACTATCATCAAATATCTAGGCAATATTCAAATTTATAATTGTTTTATAAATGTCATAATTTCCTTTTGAAGTTTTGGTTTAATTCAGGAGACAAATAAGGGCCGCAGCTGTGACTGGTTGCCGTGTCCCTTAAATATCTTTTTAATCTATAAATTCACACGCCATCTTTCTCTCAATCTGTCTCCTTTTTCCTTGCAATTTATTTATTGAGTAAATGCCATTGTTTAGCCTGTAGAGTTTTCCATAGGTTATATTTTTCTGATTTCATTCTTGTAGTTTTATTTAACATCTTTCTTGGTCTTCTGTTTTTCTTGTAATTTGATTATTGGATGTAGAAGCTTGATCAGATGTAGGTTCCTTTTATTTTGACAAGACTATTTCGTGGAGGATGATGTGCTCTTCCATCAGGAGATACGGTATCTGGTTACCTCATACCTCATGATGTTGGCAGCCACTGATGGTCAGTGCCATTAATTCATTAGGTGGTACAATACGGTGATATTCTAGTCTCACTATGCCTTCTTCACTTATTACCATTATTTTCAAGCACATAAAGCACACATTATACCTTTTTTACCAACCACGCAACCCCCTCATGCATTATTTTCCTAGTCACGCTATGTGTGTTATATGTGTGGGCATGTTACTTATGTGAGCACATTATTTGCAAAAAATCTGGTAGCTGGACTATTCTATAAAGACAATCATCCCATCATGTAATATTTGGTTACCAAGTGGTAACCAAAATAAAGGCAGAAAAAGAACTTGACTCTATCTAAACCAAAATCAAACCTGTTACATCAAGTCTATTCTGACTCATAACAATCCTATAGGACAGGGTAGAACCGCCCCATAAGATTTCCAAGGAGCGGCTGGTGGATTCAGACTGCCAACCTTTTGGTTAGCAGCTGAACTCTTAAACACTGTGCCACCAGGGCTTCTGATTTATCTACCTAGCTATTATTTTTCAAAATAATGTGTTGGTTTGGTATTCTCCAATGGAGATCAATAAAGTTTTGTGTTATCATTATAATTTTGTTGTTGGTATCATTATGAACTCATGGTTTAAACATATTTAATGTGTTTCAATCCATTACAATTATTATCCACATGAATGCTCAAATTATCCCATCTTAGGCCAGTGGGAGCCTCATTAAATGGTTCTAAGTCCTTTTGACAGGCCCTACTAGTCTTTGATAGTGTATTTGCTATCTGGTATAAAAAGATATTCCAGGTTCACCTTATATGGGGAATTAGCCACTACTTCAAGGAGGCTTTATTTCTTTCAGTGGAAATGGAATTTAGAAACCACAATTTGAGCATCTGGAAGACTCTTAAGCAGATCTGGGTCTGCTTCTCCTCCTTTGTAGAGGAAACCAGGCAATTTGGCTTGGCTTGAATGTGTCCAAAAGACTAGCCAGAGATTCTGAGAAGAGAAAGGTTGCCATTTAGGAGTTATTGCAATAGTCTAGATGATAAGGTATTCAACCACAGTTGTAGCTGTCAGAATGGAGAAGCAGAGCAGAGTTAAGAGAAACTAAGTTTAAACAAGAATATTTAGCAATGGATTTGGTAGTCCAAGGCAGGGGAGGGAGGGGTAGCAAAGGTGGGTAAAGATTAAAGACCTGGGTTCAAAGCCCAGCTCTTTAACTTACCAACTGTATGATCTTCAGTGCATTACTTAATTTCTGAACCTCAGTGACCTCAACTGTAAAATGGGAATGACAATGCCTACCTCATGGGGTTGTTGGAAGGACTAGATGAAGTTGCAAATAAACAAACATAGTATAATGTGTGATGCCTAGTGAGAATAAAAATAAAAGACGTGAATTCTCCTTCGTCTCTCCAACATGTCTAGTTTTATCTATGAGGGGTTAGCCTAAATCACATCATATCCTCTTTTAGTCCTGTCTGCTCTAGACCTCTCTCTAGTCACTCTTGCATTGTTCTCTGATAATGCCAATAAGTATTGCGGTAGAGAAAGAACTACAAGTCTGTTTAAAATTAAAAATAAGAGTTTTATAATTGCAAAAAAGGAATTTTGCGAAACGGGGAAACACAGAGTCAAGAAGCCCTTAACAAAGTGCTCCAAGGACTGTTCATTTACAGAGACTTACAAAGACAAGTAGAAGGGTACAGCAAAAACTTTTGTGATTGGTTGATATTTACAGAATTAGAGATAGGTTAGAACTAGGTTATGGAAAAGTACAGGGCTTTGTAAGGGCCCAGGCACAGGTTAGAAAAACATTTTTTTAAGGGGAGAAAAGTAGGCATCTTCTGAGAATTGGCTTAGCCACTCCAGTCACATGTTTAACCCCTGTACAAGCTGCTCTTAATGCTGGTTACTTCTAATTGTAACACAACTACATTTTTCTGTAGAACCTACTTACTTCAAGGTAGGTAACAGGCTGCATTACGTGACAGAGCTGTCTTTAAAAACACAAAATGGAGTCACTTAGGACAAGAAGGGATTTGGCCTAGACCCTAGCCAGAAGTCCCAGTCATGTCAAGAGCCTTAGTTTTTGGAATGCTTTTCCTCAGTATTAAAAATAGATTCTCCAAAATTTGCTTAAACCACATCTTATTGATTATTTTATTGAAGAGATGATATAACAAATTCAGTGCTGCCAAAAAATAAACAATTTTTCAGCACTCTGATTTTCTTCTTTGATATCTAAGTTGACAAATTTCATTTTAGAAAAGCTTAGAATAATGTTTTAAGAAATTGCTTCCATAAGTGACAAACACTGAAGAGATTAAAAACTAAAAGAATCTTAAATACTCATCAGTTAGCCCAGGCCCTCTTAAAATACTACCCAAGATGGTCATTCTGATCAATGATTTATGCAGCACTCTGGCTTTAGAAAATGTAATATTACTTCAGGTCAATTCCTTCCCAGAACCTTCCATGCCCATTACGCCAGTGAAGCCCTGTAAACCTTTCTGAGGTCATTTGCTTCTGTAAGATCTTATCTTTGAGGGCTCCACCAGAATGATTTTTGAAGCAAGATTTTGAGGATCGAAATAGCCACCTAGCAGTAACTAGAGCCACATTTACTGTTGATAAAGGGAGATTAAGAATAGATATTCATAATACCGTTACTTTTTTAATTGCAAAGGCAACACAAGCTATTAAAAAATTCAGGCAGTATATAAAAGCATGGAGGGTAAAAAGTGAAACTGACCCCAAGCTAATTTGCCAGAGGTAACCACTGTATCCTTTCAAACCTTTATTTTTTCAGCAGGCACACACATACACCTGTTTTAAATGTTTCATCACAATGTACATTTTATTCTGAAGCTTGGTTTTTCACTTAATATAATGTAAACATTTTTACAAGCCAGTACATTATGAATCATCTCATTCTTTTAAGTTGTTTAGTGTTTTGCCAGGTATGAATGTATGTTAATTTATCTACCACTCGATTGTTAGACATTTTCATTGTTTCCAATTTATTACTATGAAAAACAGTTCTTAACAAAAATGACTCTGAATCAGGTAAAGCCTCTAGATATATCAGTTTCAAGAAGTGCAGGGGTCAAAGGGATGTGTTAAGTAACACTACGAGGTTGCATCTAACAAAATTCAGGCAGTAGGAAAATACAGGCAAGGAATTCGATTGCTTCAACAACAACAACAAAATTACAAAAAAAGAAAAAGGAATGGAATATTATGAATCAAAAGAAACTTGAGAGATAGTGTTTGGATCCTACTTGTACAATCCAATTGTTTAAAAAATGAGAAAATGGGGGAAATTTGGACACCGACTGGATCTTATTAAGGAGTTAATGTTTTAGGAGTGATGACGGTATTGGGATTAACCAAGGAGAGAGATCAGTTGCCCACTCACCGAGACCCCATGGAGTCCCTGGGTAGTGCAAAAGGCTAATGTGCTTGGCTGCTAAGTAAAAGGTTGGAGGTTAGAGTCTACTCAGAGGCACCTTACAAGAAAGACTTAGTGATCTACCAGCCATCAGAAAGGCCTTTTAAAACTGTATGGAGCACAGTTCTACTCCGACACACATGGAGTTACCATTAACATCAGAGTCCTAATCTTTTAGAGAACATCAAAATGTATAGATGAAATAATATGATCAACTGGGGCTAGAGATGGAGGGGGTGGAGTTTTAGATGAAACATGAGTGGTGCTGAATATTAGCTGGGTGATAAGTACAGTCTTTTGTACTTCTGTATATGTTCATAGTTTCCATAATAAAAATAAATTTAAAAATCAGCACTTAAATGCAACTTTTGAAAACTATTACAAAACAAGACAAAACTGTCACTTACTGAGAGACATTAAAAAAAAATTACCAAAAATTAGCTGTAATTTTTCAAATCTCAAAAACTACATTTCCCCTCTTTCTGTTAAACTTCCAAGCTCTCTATTCTCAGTGAGATAGTCATTTTTACTCTTTCAGAAATCACACTTGCCATTGAGATTTCAGACATCACAAGCCTTCTTTTGTTGGTGTGTGTTCCTGGCCTTCATTTTAATCAGGGAACGTGGTATCTCCCATGGGAGGTGAGGTGGCAGAATGGTCACCTGCCCTCCAGTGTCACACTCACAACACCAGACATTTCCCTGGTGGTCTCCAGCACAAGGTCAAGATTACCATCCTTTGCCACAACTCTGCTTGAGAGTCAATGCTGCTGTCCTTTAAGGTAGTCAAATGCCTTCAACAATGAACAAGTCGACCTCACAGAACAAGCAAGCCATATATTTTTAATATAAAGTGTCCACTTTATCCTTCTGTGGCTTGTTTACAGGTTGCTCTTCAAGTTGATATAATCTTAAATTTTGCCATGATCTCTAAGGATTCAAGACTAGTATGTTGTTATTTTTAAACTCATGTTCTTATTGACAGCTACTAAATAATTAAATGTTCCTATTTTGAGTGAGCCAGAAAGTACCATGAGCTGGATGAAGAAGCTGGGAGATATGCCAACATGGGTGACTTCAACACCAGCTACGTCCAGGGGTGTCAGCCCTGCATGGTTGATAACAAGGCTCCCTATCAAGGGTTTGATATTAGTCAGGACTTTACCATCACTACTGTTTACTGCTTGAGCTAAAACATTATTTATATTTCAGAATCACCAAGGAAGGCAAAATGCAGAGTCCATAAGGCCAAGAAAACCCTCATTCTCTCCTTGAGCATATGAGGGACTAACATCTCTGTCATGGATTGAATTATGTCCCCCAAAAATGTGTGTATCGATTTGGCTGGGCCATGACTCCCAGTATTGTGTGATTTTTCCTGTATGTTGTAAATCCGGCCTCTGTGATGTTAATGAGGGAGGACGGGTGGCAGCTGTGTTAGTGAGGCAGGACTCAATCTACAAGATTAGATTGTGTCTTGAGGCAATCTCTTGAGATACAAAAGAGAGAAGGAAGCAGCAGACAGGGGGACCTCATACCACCAAGAAGGCAGTGCCTGGAGCAGACTGCATCCTTTGGGCGTGGGATCCCTGCGCAGAGAACCTCCTAGTCCAGGGGAAGATTGATGAGAAGGCCAACAGAGAGAGAAAGCCTTCCCCTGGAGCTGATGCCCTGAATTTGGTCTTTTAGACTACTTTACTGTGAAGAAATAAATTTCTCTTTGTCAAAGCCATCCACTTGTGGTACTTCTGTTATAGCAGCACTAGATAACTAAGACAACCCCCAACTCTTAATTTCTGAAATTACTTCACTTTGACAAACGCTCCCTTAGTCTCAAAGCACTTTTCATCAACAAGCTATTTTCAGTTATTCAGAAAATTCTCAAAATCTGTTCAAATCTTCTCTACTTGAGCTCAAAGGTGACATTTACTTAATTGGCCAGAGTGTTTAAGAAGTTTCAGTTATTTTAAAGTGATATCTACGGCAAAGAAAAAAAGTGTTTTATATGTGCACAGCTTGAAAACAGCTAATTTTAAAGTTTAGCTTTTATAATTCTCAATGAAGACTAAAAGTCTGACTCATTTTATTTTAAAGCTATTTAGAAACACTAGACATAAGCACCTGAAAGTAAGCAAGTTTGCCAAAGCCTCATGTTTGGATGATCTAAGGCAAAATTTAAATTAAATCTAATTTGCCAGCTCTCAAAAATGTACTTAATAATTATATTTTGAGTACCCCTCTATGTGCTACACACTCTCCCAGCACTAGGGATACCACAGTAAACAAAAGATAAAATCCCTGTCCTCTTGGAGTTATGCTTTAGCTGGGGAGATGGGGGAGGAGTGGGGAGATAGACATTAGAGAAAGAGTAGAGCCAAAAGTCAAGAGCCAGATAAGGGGCATTCGGAATGTGGTACTGGCAGGTGGAACAGACTGCAATTCTAAAACGTTGGTCAGGGTAAGTGTAAATGAGAAGGTGACATGTGCGCAAAGGTTTTAAGGAGGTGAGAGAATTAGCCAGACAGAGAAACCAGACACTGCATATCATAAGAAAACCAGTGTGGCTAGAGTAGAGTGGGCAAAGGAAAGGGCAGAAGACCAGGTCTGAGGATGAATGTGGCACAGCTCATGCAGTCTTGAAGATCAATGTAAGGACTTGGACTTCTACTCTGAGTGCAATGAGAAGCCATTGCAGGGTGTTGAACAGAGCAGTTACATTATCTGACACATTTCCAATGGATGAACTGTTGCCACGTAGAGAACAGACTCTAGGAGGGAAAGGGTAAGAGCTGGTGGACTAGAGAGGAGGCCACTGCAGTATTCCAAGAGAAAGATGCTGTTGGTGGCTCAGATCAGGGTGAGAGCAATGCAGGCGGCAAACAGTGGTTTAATTCTGTATATATTTTAAAGGTAAGGACCGAATGAGGGGTATTGAGAGGAAAAGACGAGTCAAGGATGACTCAAGTTTTCGGCCTGAGCAACTAGAAAGTTGGAGTTGCCACTGATTGAGATGCAGAAGGCTTCAGGTGGAGCCTCTTTGGGGAGGGAAGTTCAGTAACTTGCCTCTTTTCCGAGGCCAAGACAGAGGTGTACATCCCACCCGATTTCTTCATGACTCTCTTAGCACCCTCTGATGAGCAAGTGGTAATGAGGTCCTCTCAATTTGTAATTTTGAGATGTACAAAAATCTTCCCATAATATGACTCATTATATAGTAACTCAATAGAATGATTAGAGTCTTAATCATTTCCCTAAACACACATAAACAGTGCGCTGTAGCTTTTACATAGGAAATAAACAGAGCATCCTTTTACCCTTCAAATAATTGTTACTGTTCTTGGTAAAAAATCTAAATTACAGTACAAAGCAAGAGTCACATGGTGTGGAAAGTTTAACAATCGAATAAAAGCCCAGTACGAAGACAGCAGTATCTCTCTGTTGTCTGTCTGTGGGAATCACAAAAGCTTTTCCAAAGGAAACTGAAAACATTTCATAAGGGGCAGGCAGCACTAGCAACAACCCTTCATGGATGCAGTAGTGGGTGAATAAACTCTGTCAGTAATGAGGTTCTATCTCTGCACTACCCAAAGCTGGCAAGAATGCCATAATTCAAAAGGTAACACTTTATATGTTTTAATAAACCCATATAAGGAAATAAGGACCCTCGTGGGGAGGTAGGTAAGTGTTTGGCTGCTAACCAAAAGGTCGGCAGTTCAAATCCACCAGCTGCTCCCTAGAAACACTATGGGGCAGTTCTACTCTGTCCTATAGGGTTGCTATGAGTCGGAACTGACTCTACCGCAACAGGTTTGGTTTTTATGAGGAAATATAATGTGTTCTAAACAGTGGGAAAGGAGCCCTGGTGATTCAGTGGTTAAAACACTCAACTGCTAACAGGAAGGTTGGAGGTTCAAATCCACCACCACCTTGACAGGAGAAAAGACCTAGCTATCTGCTCCTATAAAGACTGACAGCCTAGGAAACTCTCATCAGGCAGTTCTCCTCTGTCCTATATGGTCGGAATCAACTAGATGGCACCCAATAACAGCAACCAGTGGGAAGTTTGGATGGTAGCTCTAAGTTTACAATCATGGCCAAAAATAAATAAATAACCAAACAAAAACTTCTCTCCTCTAATTCCTTTCACGTTCATTCAACACATGCACTAAAGTTCTCATGTCCTTATTTCCTCCCTGATGGAAAATAAAATCAGATGTCAGAATTTGGAATGCAAGTGGAAGATACTATCATCAAAGTTGTATTCCATCGCTTGTCTTATTTCGTGTTGAAGAGACATGTTTTCTAAATATTACACCTGATAACTTCCTACAATTTTTTTTTCCATTTAGTTACAGTTACTTGTTCAGATTTTGCCTTAGGTATAGAAGGTGCAAATTTCCACCACAGTCCAATTGCTTAGAAGATTTTATTTTTTTCTATCTGCCTTAAAATTAGGTCTAATATGTAGCTTCAGTCTCTAAGCAGGCACAGCTTTCAAGTGCTATCAACAGAACTATCCAGCAAGAATTATGTAAACCTTATGTAATTAATATTTGTGAGATGTTTTAAGAACCTGGCACAAAAGAGATCATTAAAATCCAAAGCTATTCTATAACTTTCTTTCTTAATCAGCTGCCAACTAGATTCTAGAAGGCTTCTAGTTCCAGCTCCTATGCAAGAACGTTGCTAGCATTTAAAACATACTCAGTTTTTTTTTTAAAAAAGGAAGGGTCAAAAGGGGTTGGCTGATATAGCCTCAGGATGGCTATAGTAATCCCACCAATTGTTCAGAAACACACGACAGTGCACAGTTAATGGATAGGCAATCATATTCTAAGTATTTCATTGGAGTGAGAGCTGCCTCTGAATCCTAATCCATGTAGCTGCTACCTGAGAAAAAGCTGCTCTTAAATCTTCTTTAGTGCAGGGCTACTAAAGCCTGGTAAGACAAGGGGCAAAATAAAGCAAATCCTGCCTCTAATCGAGTGCATAGATGAAAGGCCACTGGTAGAGTTGCCAGATAAAATATAGGACACTTGGTTAAATCTGAGTTTGAGATAAACAACAAAAAAATTTTCTGGTCTAAGTATGTCCCAAATTGCATAGGATATAGTTGGCTTAAAAAAAAATTGTTTATTTGGAATTCATATTTGATGGGGTGCATGTATTTTTGTTTGCTAAATGTGGCATCCTTACCCAAAGGAAAATTAAAACAGTTCATTTCCAACTGACATTATACCACCCTGCACCAATGAGAAACATAGATGAAAAGAATTCTGTAATTGTCTATCTTGTTTCAATGATTTCTATTACTTGTAAGGAGCCCTGGGGGTGCAGTGGTTAAGCCTTCAGCTGTTAACCGAAAGGTCAGCAGTTGGAATCCACCAGCCACTCCTTGGAAACCCTATGGGGCAGTTCTAGTCTGTCTTATAGGGTCGCTATGAGTCAGAATTGACTTGACAGCAATGGGGTTTTTGTTTTTAGTTTATTACTTGTAAAATGGCAAAGGTCCTAAGGTTTATAAATGGCATTAAAACAGCTGAAAGAAATGGCTATGCTGATGTAAAGGGTTACAAACATTTAAAGTTCCACACATCAGAACATCAGATATTACATCAATCCCTGTCTCTTAAATAATTTAAAGTGTGGCTTAAAAAGTAATGTCATGAGCTACGTACACAAATCAGTGTAATTTTACCATCACTCCGCTTGAGCATTAACTGGATGATAACCTAATAGACCTGCATCTCCAAGTGAAAAGCAATCACTGGATAAGGCAATGCTCACTACCTGCGCACCTCCTTTAAAACTGCACTGCCTTCTAAACAAAACATTTATTTTTCTAAGCAACTATTTTATTTGACGTCTTATTAACAATGCAAATATTTGATTCCTAAACTACCACGTCCAATTTCAGAGGCTGATACTTTCAAAAGGAAGCAAACCGCTGTAACTGCAATGGCAGAAGGATTCTTTTCGCTTGGGTGTTAAGGCAGTCAATCCCTTTTCAAAATATTTTTCAACTGTCACTCTCCATTGTTTCCAGTGGGTGATGCACCCCCTGCCTGGAGTGGGGGGATTATTGCTTAAGAAAGTCTGCTTAAACTAAACTGTAAATACTTGGCCAATATTTTCCTCATGAAAACACAAGCACAAATAGACCAGGCCCAGATGCTCAAGTTAAATTAGAGACTTGGCAATTACTAATTATTCTGGGTTCTGGAGAGAGCCAGTCTGGATTATTCACATACCATGACCTATCTTTTCCTAATTTGTTTGATTTGAGCTATCCAAAAGTTTGTGCCTCTGAGAACCTGACCTTAAGGTTTAGCTGAGTTAGGCTTTTGAAACCCACCATTTTGCAAGTGTCTGTGGAAGAAATAAAGTCTTTGGTTAGACTTTACTTCTATTTGTTACTGAGCATTTTTTGGACTGTTGCACTAAATCTGAGCTGGCACATTATTAACCTTTTCAAATTAGGCGTTTAGTGGCTCAGCTGAATATTTTCTTAATTTGCATGTTAGGGTTTGCCAGAACAGCTGGCACTGTACTTGAATATTAGTTAAGGTCTTTGATTTACATAGCCTAAGTGCAAACAGATATATTCTGTTTTGGAAGAATATGACCGAATCAGAGAAGAGTATAGTAACTAGTGGTAAGAATAAAGCAACAACAATAGCTAATACTTACTGAGTACTTAGCATGCCCCAAGCACTGTTCGAAATCCTTTAGATTTAAGCCTTTGAACAACCTTATGAGGTTATTTATAAAGAAAACAAAAATCCTCACAACTGGACCAATAAGCAACATTATGATAAATGGAGAAAAGATTGAAGTTGTCAACGATTTCATTTTACTTGGATCCACAATCAACGCCCACGGAAGCAGCAGTCAAGAAATCAAATGACGTTACTGCATTGGGCAAATCTGCTGCAAAAGACTTCTTTAAAGTGTCAAAAAGCAAAGATATCATTTTGAGGACTAAGGTGCACCTTACCCAAGCCAGGGTATTTTCAATCACCTCATATGCATGAGAAAGCTGGACAATAGAAGAGTTGATGTATTTTAATTATGGTGTTGGCAAAGAATACCAAATATACCACGGACTGCCAGAAGAACAAACAAATCTGTCTTGGAAGAAGTACAGCCAGAATGCTCCTTAGAAGCAGGAATGGTGAGACTTCATCTCAAGTACTTTGAACATGTTATCAGGAGGGACCATTCTCTGGAGAAGGACATCATGCTTGGTAGAGTATAGGATCAGCCAAAAAGAGGAAGAACCTCAATGAGATGGAATGACACAGCAGCTGTAACAATGGGCACAAACATAGCAATGATTGTGAGGATGGCGCAGGACTGGACAGTGTTTTGTTCTGTTGTGCATAGGGTTGCTATGGGTGGGAACTGACTTGATGGCACCTAACGACAACAAGAACAGGGTGATTAGTAAATAGGAAAGCTTAGATTTGTACCTAGGCAATCTAGCTGCAGAGTCTACATGATTGCCACTATGCAGCACTGCCTCTGTAAATGCATCAGATAACAATGGAGAGCTTCCATCCCCTTAGGTCAGGTTTCATGGGAAGAAGAGTAACATTTACCTGACTGTGACCACCGAGTCTAAATGAACAAGAGTTAATAAGGACAAAGAAATACAAGCAACCCTTCACCTCCACCCTCAACACTCCATAAGCAACCTCATTGTTCCTGTAAACGGGCATGCATTTTTGGCTTATTGGATAATTTGTGATGAGGCAACAGAACTGACATATACAGCCTTCAATGTGTAGAGTAGGGTATTTCTTCGATGATAAGAGCACTCTAAATGTTAGTCACCTGGAGAAAGGTGCCTGAGAGTCTCAGAACACAAACACGATCCCAAACTGGATGGCCAACTGTGAATCTAGCTCTCTGCTCTTGATCACCAAGGGACCAACCAGTGCACAGAGTGCCTGGGTAACGGGATGGAATGAAATGCTCTCCTTGGGGTCAGACCAGGGACAGAGAGGGCAGAACCCAAGGCAGGAGAAGTTGGGTTTGTGCTTCTGTAAACCTATGTTTGTTTCCCTTCAGTCCTCCTTGAGTATTTGGAAAAGGCTTTTTGAAAGACCCAGTATATCCCAGATGTCTCAGTAAATTGGGCCATTGACTCCCCGGAGGGCAGCAATGATTGTGGTGGGAACAAAAGGAGAGAATCCAGAGAAGAGAGATAAAGAGCAAAGTAATGCAGTGGTCTGCCCACTCTCCCTCCCTTGCCAGTCTGGTGCCAAATCTTAGAGTTTCTGTCTTGTATTTTAATTTGGAGTCAGTATTCCTGTATGCCTTACACTGGCATAAAGGGTGTTTGGGAATGGTCTGTAAAATAACTACGCTAGCTTTCTACCACAATCAACTCTGAGAGAACTATAGATAGTCCAAGATTTCTCTCTTCCCCATTTTGTTAATACAAGGGAATAAATGTGAAGACACCTTTGCTAGGCTGTTAACAGTGCACAAACATTTTCTAGTGTCCATTATACAGGCTCAAGGAAATGTGATGTACATATTGAGAGTTTGTTAAGCTAAAAAAAAGGTCCCCTAACCTTCTTTCTGGTGGTGCAGTGGTTAAGAGCTCGGGCTGCTAACCAAAAGGTTGGCAGTGTGAATTCACCAGCCATTCCCTGGAAACCCTGTGGGGCAGTTCTATTCTGTTCTATAGGGTCGCTAATCTACTCTACAGCAATGTGTTTCGTTTTGGTAACCTTCTTCCTGGCTCAAGGAAGTATTACCTTAACATTTTTACAGATATCTTCCTGAAGCCTCTAAGCTGGGGAGAAAAATGGAAGGAAGAAACAGTCTGGTGGAACTATCTTGAGCTTGTGGAAGGAGCTGGAGGATGAGCTGCTGAAACATACCTGCTGCTGCCATTTCAAGACTCCCTGCTGCTCTCTCCTTTACCAACACATCCATTCTTTCTGGAAAAATACTATTTCTGATTCTAAAAAAAAAGAAAAAAAAACCCACTTCGAGGTACAAAGAATCTCATGAGGTATTTGTGCCATTATATATACATACATATATAGGACAATTTATTGCAAGTAACTCTAACAACTGACCCCTAAAGCCACCTTTAGAGGTACAAACTCCAGAGGGAAAGAAGAAGCTTCCATTAGCTTCATCCTCTTCCTTCCCCACAGAATATGCACATAGAAACACAACCAGGAGGAGAGAGGCAGTATGTCCCTCAGGGTCATCAGAGCCCCAGACCTGGGAGACCATAAACCTCTTGGCTCTGATCCCAGCACACCTGTAAGTGGGTGAGGGTGGGGTTGCTCAGGCGGCCCTTGACCTACCATCCTCCTTACTCTGGCTATGGACAAGGGCAATTTTCCTGCCCTGAAATAGGGGGGCCAAAACTTAAGACTGTTGCGCTTTGTCCGACTGTCTGAGCGCGGGCGCGCGCGCGCACACACACACACACACACACACACACACACACACACACAATCTTGAGCTCCTTGTTAGGAGGGTGGGGAAAATGCTATAATACACTCCTGTTAGGATTAATCCCGGTTTTTCCAATGGCACAGCTGTTTAAAAAAAAGGGGAGGGGGGCAATCCACTTAATAAAAGCGAATCTATTTTCTGGCTCTGTTGGCTCACTCAAGATTTTCTGAACCTAATGAGCAGATTTAAAGTGAGAAGAAAGTGAAGGTCCTTCCATGTCATTTTGTAAACATGTTGCTTCTAGGATTACGTAAATTACCACGAATAGCAATGCTGGGACCGGGATGCGGCTGTTTCAACTACCGGGATCCCGGCGCTCTGAGCCCAGTCCGAGGTTGCTCAGCCAAAGCCTTTCCGCGCGCGGAGAGGCTTTGTGAACCATTTGCCGACGCGTCTCCAAACCGTGCACAGACCAGAGAGAAAAGGGAGTTTTCTCAAACGTTTAGCAAGCAGACGTTCAGTAAACTGCCTCAAGTTGGGAAACTTTTCCTTAAAACCGTGTTACCTTTTATGAGCTGCCATGACATCCCTAGCTTAGTTTCAAGAGATCGTAAGGGATCTGGGGTCGGATGGGAGGGGGGGATACACAGATTACCAAACCCTTTGCCGTCGAGTCAATTCCGACTCATAGCGACCCTACAGCATGTACCAAATCAGCTTCTGCTGTGGCTTTTGATCATTCTTAACGTGCCAGTGTCCGCGCAACCCTGGCTACTTTTCCCATCGGTGCCTTACACGTGACCTTAGCCATGATCTGCTGTCCCTTGCTGGGGCCGTATTTTCTGGAAAATTGGGTACCCGAACTCTAGACTCAAAGAGTTGCTCTGAATCTCTCCCTGGTCCCCACAACACCGCGAACTCAGTCCTCCTGCTTCTCCGCCTCCTGTTTACAGTAGCCGCCGCTGTTGGCGATCCGAGACCCGGGAAGCGCGCGTGGGGAAGCGGTCCCCGCGACGGCGAGTGTGTGTGGGGAGGGGATAAGGGGATAAAGGTGTTAGATCTAGCCAAGTTATTAGTTTTTCCATGGGGAGCATTTTTTGCAGGCTCCGGGCCACAGGCTAGACCTGCAAACTGCCTGCGGTGATCGGAGCCTGAGCCTTGGCGGGGGCCGCCACCAGTGGGGCTGTTAGTGCAGCATCATCCCCAAGCGTAATTAGGAAGGGGCGCTGGAGACCAGAGGCCGCCAAGTCTTGCCCCGCTGCCGCTAAGCCACTGGCGAAGACTTCCCCTTGTTATTTCTTCCCCTCTGCTTTATCATCCATCCCCCGGCCAAACCGCACCAAGAAGTCTGGTCTCTCAGGCTGTTGCAGACAGCAAGGCGCGCCCGGAGACCCAGGCGAGGAACGAGAAGCCTCGAAAAGCAGCCAGTGTCGCCCACCCGGGTTCAATCGCGCCGCGCTGCCACCTGTTCCACGAAGCTGGAGTTTGTGCGGGAGTGGGCTGTGGCAGGAAGGACCCTGTCATCCCCTTCTTCAGGCACGGCCCAGGATCTCGAAAGGCGCACATCATCCTAAATCCAAATGGCGCACACACCTGCGCGCACCCCCGGCCGCAGCACGCACCACTCCAACCTCCCGCGGGCCACGACTTACTTCCCAGGTCTCCCCGCTTTAGACCCGGAGCCCAGACGGCGCCCCGAAGTACCTGCGGTGAAGATGCAAAGGGCGAAGAGAGTCTTGCAGACCATGGTACCCTGGTGCTTGGTGCCGAGCCCGACGTGGGCAGCGGGAGAGTTTGCCGGGACTGACTGAGCGCACTGGCTTCTCCTCTGCCCCGAGGCTGTGGTGGGAACTGGAAGTCGTGCACCGCCCGGGCGGCTTCAGCGGCGGAAAGAGTGGTGAGCCGAGCGCGGCGCCGATCAGTCAGCTGCTTGCCTTGCGGCGCTCGGCACGCTTCTGCTCCATCCCAGCCGCCGGAGTCCGGGGCCGCCTCCGCGGTCCGCACCCGCCACCGCCAAACCCCTCCCACCCGGCCTAACGGCGACGACAGGGCCACCCCCCGCGCTCAGGTCCCCGGAGCCCCGGCCCAGAGCGGCCTCTACTGGACAGTCGAGGGCGCGAGATCAGAATTATTTAGTAAATGGTTGGAGCACTTCGCATTATGTCGGGAACTGGGGGAATGCAAAGAGATGTGAGCCAATCTTGATCTCTGCCTGCGGGAAGCTATCTCAGCTTTTCTTATATGAGGTTACAGAATTTACACAGGTGACCATATGCCATCTTAAGCGTCACTTCGAAGAGCCAGACTCCACCATGGTAAGAGAGCATGCCCATTTCTTTCCAAGTATGGGAACCTTTCCTTCTTTTCTCCAAAAGTTGCTACTGGCACACTAAACCCTCCACACATTCAACCCCACTGCACTTCCTGGATCCTGAGCCAGGATGCCTGCCACCCTCTTCAGCTTCTTACTAGAAGAAACAGGACTAATGTCAGGTAACAGTAACTGTGCTACATGTTGTATCATGGTTCCTTCTAAGAACCCTGTGAGATAGGAATGGTTATTTCATTCTATAGATGAGAAAACGAAGGCACAGAGAAGAGATGCTCAAGGTCCCATACCTGGTAAGGGCTGGACCCCCTAACTGAATAATTTGTGCACCAGGCCCATAATAATAACAATTGCTGACATTTCCTGAGTGATTGGTGCGTTAGGCACTGGAAAATGTGTGTACAGGTATAAACCAAGTTATTTCTCACAACAATTCTACGAAGCGGGCACTCTTCCTTATTTTCTGAAGCACAGAGAGATTTAAGTACTTGTCCAAGATCACACAGCTAGGCAATGGTACAGACAAGATGCCTGCCCAGGCACCCTGGACCATCCGCTGTACTCTACTCCTTCTCCAAAGTCCAAGGTTAATTCAGATCAAAGCTATCTCTTTACTTAATTCCCCCCCCCCCACCCCCATTTAGGCTTGCTGAGTTCTCACATCTCTGTCAAACCAGATGCCAGATTCTCTCCTAATACCTATGGTATTATGAGCCTAATGGTTTCTTTGTTTCTAGAACTGGGGAGCTGCAGGCATTAATGAGCCTTTCAAAAGAATTGATTTGCTCAGGACCATTAGCGGCACTAGAGAACAGCATTTTTTTTTTTGGTTCACGTGTGTTTTTCTGTGACTTCTCTTTTCATGTATCAGGGACTCAGTAAGGCTTTATTTTCTCACTATTTTGGGCCTCATCACCTCATCCGTGACCAGGTCAATTCCTCTGTACCTGACCCACCATTACATATCTGTGAATCCTACTCACATCTTCACACAGATTAAACTGGCCTCCTAGTTTTTCTTTTGTCTTGGTAAATTTATTGATTCCTGTTGGAAGGAGAAATACAAGATATCCCATCCAAGTGTCCATCTCCGTTCTCTCCTCGGCCAGAGAAACTGCAAATTTAATTTGTTAAATATGTTCACTGAATGCTTTTGACCTCGAGGTCCTTCCGGTTTCTAGTCTAATCTATGTGATTAAGAAGAGTTTCTGCTTCTGGGCTGTGGTTGTCATGGAGGCAGGGACCACACACAGATAAAATTTTGCAAGGACATACATGCTATAAGGCATTAGTGCATTTAAATAGGTCCATTTATGTAAGTAAGTCTATGTCAGAAATAAAGATTTTTGAAAAGAGCATCACAGAACAATTTATTCAATTGAAATTCAACAAAAATTTCATGGAGTCCCTCTGAGTGCAAAGCATGAGCGACTCTGCCTTTGATATCTAAAATGATGGTTTGACTCCCCAAGGATGGTGATCCCCACATTCTAATCAGTTAAAGCTTTCAAGAGTTTTCATTGTATAGAGAACGGAGTTGAAAATGATTTCTTTGGCCTAAATTATTAATTTTAATTGGTGATTCAAAGTTTTAATTTATTCATTTAGTCAAAGCATATTTGAGCATTTACTATGTGCCAGACTGTATGCTAGGCTGTGGGAATATAATGATTGTAATAGTCGGTGTAGACTATTTTATTCTGCTATAATAACCATCCCAAAGTCTCAGAGGCTTTAGACAGTAATGGTTTCTTTCTCGCTCATGCGAAGTCTGCTATGGGTCCAGGTTACTCTGCAGAGTAATTGCACTCTTCCTTAGGACTCAGTGTTGTACTTTCTTATCACAACTGCTTCCACATTCCCTGAAATAGGGAAAAGGAGAGATGGAGAGACAAGGGCAGCATCCAGATCATTCAAATGTGACACTTCTGTTCATATTTCATTGGCTAAAACAAGTCAATGGCCATGATCAACTTCAAGGCAGCAAGGAAGCACAGTCTCCTCAGGTGCTCAGATGGAGTGGAGAACTGGATACCAGTGAACAGTTACGATGTATATCAAAGCGGATAATTGTCCCTGCCATCAAGATGCTTGTATTTTTAGTAGGGGAGTCAAACAATGAATGAACGATCACAGACATATATGTAATAATGTATTGTGTTAAATGCTATAAATAATAATACCCACTGTCTTAATTTTCTAGTTCTGCCGTAACAGAAATAATCATAAATGAGTGGCCTTAAAGAATAGTTTTGGAGGCTAGAAGTCCAAGTCAAGGCAGCTCTGGGGGAAAGTCTTTCCTTGTCAGTAGCCTTGGGCATTTCTTGGCATTCCTTGGCTTCTTGACAGATTCTCACATGGTCTCTTCCCACTGTGTGTGTATTTCTCTCCGGGTCCGTTTTCCCTTTTTATAAGATGCCATTTAGAAGAGATTAGGTTTAGGACCCACCCTATACTGCTGTGACCTCATTAACATATCAAAAGGAAACAGGGTTACATTCACAGGAACAGGGGTTGAGACTTCAGCATATCTTTTTGGGGGACACAATTAAATCAATAACACTCAGTAACATATTTTAAGCTTCTGCTATGTGTCAGGAATTCTTCCAAGCATTTTAAGTATATGAATCTGTTTAAATTTTACACTCTTTGAGGCAGGTACTAATGTTATCCCAATTTTACAAATAAAGAAACTGAGAGACACAGAGAGTTTAAGTATGAGGGAAACTAAAGGAGACTATGAGCTATTGTAGCAGAGGGGAATTGCACGCCTCAGCAGGGTCAGGGATGGAATTTTCATGTAACTCTTATGCCTTATAGCAAAAACCAGCTTCTTCATAGGATCTTTTTGGTTCTTTAGTAATGCTCCGTTGGGATACAAGCTAAGATAAATCTGCCTTTTACTGACTTTCACTCTTTTATCATCATTGTTAAAATGAATTTCTAGTGTTGTAGACTTTCAACATCTTACCAAAAATTGCCCTTGGTTGAGTTAGTTTTTGACATTCTGAATTTATTATACTTTATGGATAATCACAGTGTTAGCTCCAGATGCCTGGTTTCATCATGGTATAGGAGAAACACAATAACTTGGCTGAGAGAGCTGGATGAGGCAGTATGTGCAGTGGTTAGAGCCTAGGCTCTGCCACCTGACCCTTGATCCCTGTGGCCTTGGCTTTAATCCAGATTCTGCCATCTCTTAACTATGTGACTGATTACTTGACATCTCTGTGCCTCAGTTTTCTCATGGCATTACTGGGAAGATTGAATAGTTTATACATGTGAAAGGCTTGACATGTTCTGAGTGCTCAATAAATGCTAGCTATTATTGGAGGAGAAACTTTGGGATACATTAAAAAAAAAAGTTTTTTTTTTTTTTTGGTTCTGAAATACAAGGAGAAAACATTAATGCCTCCCACAGGTATTTTTTCACACACACAATTATGTAACTTTGGCTCTGCCCTCCGTAATTCCATTCCTGCTATAGATGAGCTGCAGGGGAATGCTCCAGACTGTCCCTGACAGCCCCTCCCTCACCTTCCCCTGCTCCCCAATGGCAGGAATGCAGCAGCCCCAAGACCCTGATACATTTTGACTTGGCTTCATTTCTCTTTCCCCAGGCTGCATTGCCAAAATATCTCCCTTGGTTTTGCCACACCTCTCCTGTCACTTTGCTTTTCTTCTCTTCACTATTGTGGCAATATTAATGGCAAAAAAGATTAAAAGCATGTATGCGAGATATGCAGAGGGGTAAATTTGAAACTTAGCTAGGAAACATTTGCTTAAACAAGGGCAATTTTAAAAGAGTGTGAGGAAGCATGATCGTTTCCCGGATTTAAATAACATTGTTTGAAGCTGCATGAGCTATTTAAGGACACTATACCACGTGTGAGTAATTAGTATTTTAATTAAGGAGAAAGCCCTTACAATATTTAAAGAAGGAAGAAACCAATTCTTGGAGGTGAAGTAAATAACAAAACCTCTTATTTAAATAAAACTAAAATATGATTGAGTTGATATTGTAGACCAGCACTGTCCAATAGAAATAAAATGTCACAGATATAATTTAAAAATTCCTAGAAGCCACATTTTAAAAAGGGAAAAAGAAACAGGTGAAATTCATCTTAATAATGTACTTTATCCCAATATATCTAAAATATTGTCATTTCAACATGTAATGAATAGAAAAATACTAATGAGATGTTTTACACTATTTTTCTTGTTCTGAGCTTTTGAGATCCAGGGTATGTTTTACATACAGGGTTTTCAAGTGCTCAGTAGCCTCAATAGTGACCAGTGTGGCTATAGAACGTTGGCTCAGGTGCTCTCCTTGCCTCTGGTTATGTTCTGTACAAGTGAAGAACAGCAGTGGTGAGACTTTCTTGATTAACTGTGCTCTATAGTATTTGGAAGCCTGAGACTTGCTGACTGCATGGTCTTGAGCAAGTTACAGAACTTCTCTAAGCCTCATTTTCCCCATCTATGAAATAGGGATGATGATAATAATGACCGTGACGATAATAAGACCACCTTTTTCAAAGGGTAATTATAAGGATAAAATGCGTGGAAAGCATTTAAAACAGAGCCTGACAGAGCAGAACCTCAATAAATGTTTGCTGTTATTTTTGGTAGAAATGATTATTATGATAATGAAAAATGATTATTAATAGTAAAATCTTGTCATTCATCACTGCAGTAATTAGTAGAATTAGAGATTCCTCACTACTCAGAAGCACTGACAATATTGCTTGTCCCTAGAACTCTGCGTAGTTTAAAGCAGCCGTTCTCAAACTTCTTGGTCTCAGGATCCCTTGGTTAGTGTTGTTGCTTGCCCTCAAGGTGGCTCCAATTCATGGTGACCTTCTGTTTGACAGAACAAAACGTTAGCCGGTCCTGTGCCATCCTCTTGATCGTTAGTACGTTTGAGTCCATTGTTGCAGTTATTGTGTTAGTCTATCTCATTGGGAGTTTCCTTTGTTTTTGCTGACCCTCTGCTTTACCAAACATGATGTCCTTTTGTAGTGATTGGTCTTTTTTGCTGACATGTCTAAAGTAAGCAAGCTGAAGTCTTGCCGTCCTCACTTCTAAGGACCCCTTTACAATTCTACAATTTAGTAAGAACCTCTAAAAGCATTTGGTTTTGTGAGAAGAGCATTTTAAGAGCCCTTTCAGATGACTCTGGTTATGCTTCACTGGTTTTGCTCCTCTTGAAACCCCAGACTAAGGCAATCGGCAACAAATACTATCAATTGTTTTCCTTGAAGTGACAGGCCAATTTTATGAAGAGAATATCTTACAAATATCCTAATCTGAATTATCATAGATTGTCTGTCAGTTGTGCTTTCAAGTAAAAACTGTGTTCCATGAAAAAGTGGCTAG
This sequence comes from Dugong dugon, assembly GCA_030035585.1. Lineage (NCBI taxonomy): Eukaryota > Metazoa > Chordata > Mammalia > Sirenia > Dugongidae > Dugong > Dugong dugon. Next base: position 52,775,932 of record CM057463.1, read on the forward strand.
TTCAGCTTGCAACTTGAGCAATCACGCAGTATGTTTCCTTGAGACAGCCATCTTAGTTTGGTGTGCAGCGAACATGCTTTATTCATACTTGGCATTTATTTACACAGATTATTAAAAAGATGTGCATTCAAAGGTCAAGATTTGATAAAATAAATGAATTTTTCTGCTTCATCGAGGACATTCTTAAGTGAAACTTTTTTTTTTTCACTTTAAATTAGATATGCATGGTGGTGAAGAATACAATGACTACTAGTACGGTTTGCTACCTTCATCCATGCTAACACATCAGAAATTTTACCTGCAATTGCTTTTCAGTGCAAATATCAACACATCAAAAAATGCAAATAACAGCTTATAGTTGTTATGAAAATAATTTTGACACTGCAGACTTAAAAGGATCTCAAGGACCCTGAAGCGTTGGTGTACCACACTTTGAGAACCCCTGGTTCAGAGAGATGTTTTAGAAGATTGTTGAGGGCATCAACTGCCTTATCTGCCCAGAGTAGCCCTCTTTTCTTCAGGAAAATGCTCCTTCCTCTGCTCTAATCAACTGGCTCCAATACCAAAAAACCAACTCTGTTGCTGTTGAGTTGATTCCGACTCACAGCAACCCTATAGGACAGAGTAGAACTGCCCCATATGGTTTCCTGGTGGATTTGAACTGCTGACCTTCTGGTTAGCAGCCGAGCTCTTAACCACTACACCGCCAGGGCTCCCACTGGTGGCTTCCATCTTCTTATTGAGGCTGTCTCTCACCAGGTGATTGGTCCTAAGGTAGACACCAGACTCTGTGTGCCCAGTGCACTTCCTTGGAAATTTTTAATTTGGGACCAGAAAATGCTGCTAATAGTTACTATCTGGGTATGGAGTTATGGGTCTCTGACACTCTGCTATCTGTCTTCCACATAATAGCATGTGGAAGAACCTGGTCTGAAGTAGGGTAGAGAAATCTGATTCTCAGAGAGAAGCAGAAACAGGAGAAGAGCAACCTGGTTGCATTCTAGTTCTTGATCCCACTTGTCTCTGAGGCCCAGCCACACCCTTGCTCTTCCCATGGTTCTGTGACCATTCTAGCAAGTTCTCCCTTTTGGCTATGCTATTTCAAATTGGGTTTATGTCACCTGCAACCGAAATAAATTTACTAATGCAGAGAGCATCAAAAGCTAATTTTCAAAACCATTCAAAGGTCCCTCGGTGGCTTAGATGGTTTGTACTTGGGTAGTCACCAAAGGTTGGTAATTTGAATCCACCCAGTGGTGCCACAGAAGAAGGATCTGGCTAATTGCTTCCATAAAGATTATAGACAAGAAAATACTATGGAGCTGTTCTATTCTGTAACACGTGGGGTCTCCTAAGTCACGAATCAATAACAAAAACAAAATCAAAAAACAAAGCCATTCAGTGTTTGATAATAGTGATTGAGGACAGTTCTTACTCAAAAATTTCAGCCTTCGCCTGGGCTAAAAAAAAAAAAAAAAAAAAAAAGTGATAAATTACAATCAAACTTCAATTTGGCTGTGGAGGTAAGAACATTTGGGTTATTGAGTCATCTGTCCATTCTTAAACCCAGGTTACTACTGAGAATAATTCTCTTCAACATGGCTCTTCAGATCCAGGGCTCTTTGCCATGGTTAGGGTGTAGCAATCATTGTAAAGTTGCCTAGATTCCCACCAAACAGTCATTTTGTTACTGAAATCTTCCACTCCTCTGATGGCTATGCCAAGGAAGTAGGTTACAGATCCTGTCTGTATTTAGACCCTTAGGCCTCTCTGTTTTCACTATCCACCCTATACCTAAACCCCCAGGAATTTCTTTGCTTTAGGGAAATCATTTTCCTTTCATTATTCTGGCCTAGATACTTTGGCTGTACCCTAATCTTCTCCCAGCTTTAGGGATTAGGCCTTTACAAAGACCTGGAAGATTCCCAAACTATTTCTAATTTTTGCTGTGCCATTTACCAAGTTGGCAATGAGAAGAAAAAGAATCCAGTTGCTGTGCAGTCGAAGCTGACTCATGGCAACCCCAAATGTGTCAGAATAGATATACGTGCTCTGTAAGGTTTTCCATGGCTGATTTTTCAGAAGTAGATTTCTGGGCCTTTCTTTCGAGGCTTCTCTGGGTACACTTTAGTTAGCAGCTGAGCACTTTAACCATCTGCTTCGCCCAGGGACTCCAGCAGTGAGAATAGGATTGACTATTTGTTTGAATTGGGGCAGGGGAAGAAAGACGTACAAGGAGATTAAAAAAATATTAATAACAAAATATCTTCTTGCCACATGTTTGAAAACTGATTTTTTAGGAGTCCTAGTAAAAGCTGTTGGTGATTGGAATAGAGTAGTTAGTTGAGACACAGAGTCAAAAACAGATCTGAAGTATATTTTGGAGGTAAAAGTAACAAACTACTGACAGTATGGTGTGAGGTTGAGGGAAAGGCAGGAATCAAGCGTGACTTCCAGATTTATGCCGGACTAACTCTGAGGCCGCATTTACTGAGTTGTGGAAATCTGAGGAAAGAAAGAATTCTGAGAACATGCTCATATCCATTTGCCTATTTGAATATACAGCATACCTCAATTGTCTATGAAAATGGATTGAATACATAACAGCTAGAAATGTAAAGAGTACTTATCCCTTCTTTCTACCATCTTTGGCCCTCCATAAAGTTTTCTTGGCAACTCAGTTTGTTTGAAATGTGGAAGATTTTGAAACAGGCAAAGGAGATTACCAAATAGTCTTTAAATTGAATGCTGGAGCCCCATGGTGTGCACTTTTGTTGGCCTTTGACTAGTCTGTTTTACAACTGTGTAGATTTGTAAACTTGTAGAAAACTGTCTGTATTACAAATCATTTAAGCAAATTTTTCCTCCAGTGGAATTCAGTTATCACACTGTGGCCGTTGATTAGTTTTGCCAGTTTTACATTCATTTATAAATTTATCTCAGCATTCCTTATCTACCTATAAATGTATGGTATTTTGAGTTTTCTTTTGACCCAGTCATAACATCTTACTGGTTCCCTCACTAACTAAGAAGTTCAATAACATCTTTGGCACATGTTCATTTTATATTTGATTATTTGTGATTTTTCCTTTAAAATAATGGCCCTTTAACAGAATAATCACAATTTAGGATATTATTCAATATCCGTAATCAATATTCCTTTAGAATATTAAAATAGTATATTGAGGAGGGCAAATCTTAGAGATTTTATAGTCTAATCTCCTCTTTTCACAGATGAGGAAATTATAGTACAAAGAGGTTAAGTGATAGGTCCAAAATTGCGGTTAATCAGGTGCAGAGAGGAACTCATATCCGGCTCAAGGAACTTCTAGTTCAGTATTCTTTTCACTCCACCTTTTAATTGAATCTAATTTCTTCCTTAGTGGGTGTTATGGATTGAATTGTGTCCCCAAAAGAGATATGTTGAAATCCTAACCCCCCTACCTCATACCTTGTTTGTAAATTGTTGTTGTTGCTGTGTGCTGTAAAATCAATTACAACTCATAGTGACCTATATGACAGAGTAGAACTGCCCCATAGAGTTTCTTAGGCTGTAATCTTTACGGGAGCAGATCACCAGATTTTTCCTCCCACAGAGTGCCTGGTAGGTTCAAACTGCTGCCCTTTTGGTTAGCAGCTGAGCTCTTAACTATTGCACTGCCAGGGTTCCTTTGTTTAGAAATAGGATCTTTACAAATAATCCAACTAAAAAATGGGCAAAGGAAATGAACAGACACTTCACCAAAGAAGACATTCAAGCAGCCAACAGACACATGAGGAAATGCTTGTGATCACTTGCCATTAGAGAAATGCAAATCAAAACCACAGTGAGATACCATCTCATCCCAGCATTACCGGCATGAATGAAAAAAAAAAAAAACAGAAAATTACAAATGTTGGAGAGGCTGTGGGGAGGTTGGAACTCTTATGCACTGCTGGTGGGAATGCAAAATGGTACAATCATTTTGGAAAATGATATGGCGCTTCCTTAGAAAGCTAGAAATAGAAATACCATATGCTCCAGCAATCCCACTCGTAGGAATATATCCTAGAGAAAGAAGAGCCATTACAAGAATAGACATATGCACACCCGTGTTCATGGCAGCACTGTTCATAATAGCAAAAAGATGGAAACAACCTAAATGCCCATCAACAGATGAATGGATAAACAAACTGTGGTACATACACACAATGGAATACTGCACAATGATAAAGAACAAAGATGAATCTATGAAGCATCTTACAACATAGATGAATCTGGAGGGCATTAGGCTGAGTGAAATAAGTCAATCACAAAAGGACAAATATTGTATGAGACCACTACTGTAAAAACTCATGAAAAGGTCTACACACAAAAAGAAACAATCTTTGATGGTTATGAGGGAAGGGAGGAATGGGGATGGAAAAACACTAAATAGACAATGGATAAGTTGTAACTTTGGTTAAGGGTAAGACAGTACACAGTACTGGGGAAGCCAGCACAACTTATACAAGGCAAGGTCATGGAAGCTCCACAGACACATCCAAACTCCATGAGGGACTAAATTACTGGGCTGAGAGCTGTGGGGACCATGGTCTTGGGGAACATCTAGCTCAACTGACATAACATAGTTTATAAAGAAAATGTTCCACATTCTACTTTGGTGAGCAGCATCTGGGGGTCTTAAAATCCTGTGAATGGCCATCTAAGATACTCCTGGTCTTACCCCTTCAGTAGCAAGGGAGAATGAAGAAAACCAAAGACACAAGGGAAAGATTAGTCCAAAGGACTAAAGGACCACAATTATCATAGCCTCCACCAGACTGAGTCCAGGACAACTAGATGGTGCCCGGCTACTGCCACTGACTGCTCTGACATGGATCACAATAGAGGGTCCCAGACAGAGCTGGAGAAAAACATAGAATAAAATTCTAACTCACAAAAATAGACCAGACTTACTGGTCTGACAGAGACTGGAGAAACCCTGAGGGTATGGCCCCTGGACCCCCTTTTAGGTCAGGAATGAAGTCACTCCTGAGGTTCACCCTTCATCCAAATATTAGGCCCATAAAACAAAACGAGACTAAAGGGGCACACCAGCCCAGGGGCAAGGACTAGAAGGTAGGAGGGGACAGGAAAGCTGGTAACAGGGAACCCAAGTTTGAGAAGGGAGAGTGTTGACATGTTGTGCGGTTGTTAACCAATGTCATAAAACAATATGTGTACTAACTGTTCAATGAGAAGTTAGTTTGTTCTGTAAACCTTCATCTAAAGTACGATGAAAAATAAATAGGGTCTTTAAAGATGTTATCAGTTAACATGAGGTCACGCTGGAGTAGGATGGGAGAAGAGACATAGAGAGAGACATACACACACATGAACACAGGGAAGATGGCCATGTAAAGACAGAGGCAGAGACGGGAATGATCTACAAACCAAGAAATGTCAAAGATAACTGGCTGTCAGCAGAAACTAGGAGAGAGGCATGGAATAGATATTCCTTCAGAGTCCTCAGAGGGAATCAATACGGCCAATATTCTGAGTTTAGACTCCTACTGTCCAGAACTGTAAGACCATGTGTTTCTGTTCTTATAAGCCACCCACTTTGTGGTACTTTGTTAAGGCAACCTTCTTGTTGTTGTTGTTGCTGTGTGCCGTAGAGTCAATTTCGACTCAGGTTTAGCACCTCATGAGGAAGTTGTAAACCAGTTGCTTCAGGGGTATAAATTTAAGCTCTATTCACTTTATGTGTGTCTTTAAGACAATTTATGTATTTGAAAAGCACAAGAGAAGGCTAACCCCCAGACTGGAAAAAAAAAAAAAAGACTTTTAAATTAGAATTATTAATTTTAAATTAGAATTATAAACAGATTGATTATTCTTATAAGCCACTGTTTATTAGAAGGATTTCATAATGTAAAGGGGTTAGTCTCCTAGTCCATGTAGTTTGCTTCCCTGCTCTGCTCATGGAAGCCTTTATTCCTACCCAGGCTGCTTGACTAAATTTGGCATTTCTTTGGCTGTTAATGCTTTGACCTTGACAGAATACCACCTCTTTCATTTGCCTCTGTTTGGTAGAACAACATAAGCAAAAAACAAGTTTATCTGAAGGATATGGGTAGCTCAAAACTGAAGGAAAAATTAAATATCAGGCCTCAGAAGCTGGGATATTCCAGAGAGTAACAGGAACTAAAGGACCGTATCTTCAGAGAGTTACCTCTGGATCTTCAAGAGGAATTGTCTCTATCCATTTTCAGTCACTAAGACTATTCACCCAAGTTTAAAATTTTGGGGCAAAAGAATCTTACTGGTCTAACTTGTGTGAAGTGCCATCCCTTGCCAGGAAAATCCACAAAGGAAAACTGGGATGCTATGACTAGAAAAATGGGAAAATGGGCTGGCCAAACAAAATGGTTCTATGGTTTTCCGGTGGTAGAGATTGCTTGAATAGCTCTGGTTCCTTTCAAGCCAAGAAAAATAAATAAATAAAAATAGACTCTTTTGGGCAATCATTGGAATGCCAGTGGTATTGTAAACCTAATGTTAATATTTAACTAATTTTGATGCCATTTTCACCCTAAATAGAACTCATGTTAGAAAGTAAATTTGTAGCTGTGTAACTTTTCTAGTACAACTGATACAGGAAGCGTCAAAAGAAGATAGAGCCACTGTACTAAAAAGAATTGGTTGATGTTCAACCATTTCAGGAGGTAGCATGTGATCAAGAACCAAGGTACTGAAGGAAGAAGTCCAAGCTGCACTGAAGGCATTGGTGAAAAACAAGCCTCCAGGAATTAATGGAATACCAATTGAGATGTTTCAAAAAATGCATGCAACACTGGAAGATATCACTTGTCTATGCTAAGAAATTTGGAACACAGCTACCTGGCCAACCGACTGGAAGAGATCCATATTTGTGCCCATTCCAAAGAAAGGTGATCCAATAGAGTGCATAAATTATCAAACAATATCATTAATATCACATGCAAGTAATATTTTGCTGAAGATAATTCAGAACCGTTGCAGCGTACATCGAGAGGGAACTGCTAGAAATTGAAGCCAAATTCAGAAGAGGACATGAAATAAGGGATATCACTGCTGATGTCAGATGGATCTTGGCTGAAAGCAGAGAATACCAGAAAAATGTTTACCTGTGTTTTATTGACTATGCAAAGGCATTCGGCTGCATGGATAATAACAAATTATGGATAACATTGCAAAAAATGTGAATTCCAGAACACTTAATTGTGCTCACGTAGAACCTGTACATAGACCAAGAGGCAGTCATTTGAACAGTACAAGGGGATACTGCATGGTTTAAAATGAGGAAAAGTGTATATCAGGTTTATATCTTTTCACCATGCTTATTCAATCTGTATACTGAGCAAATAACCCAAGAAGTTGGACTATATGAAGAAGAATGGGGCATCAGGATTGGAGGAAGACTTATTAACAACTTGCGATATGCAAATGACACAACTTGCTTGTTCAAAGTGAAGAGGACTTTAGGCGCTTATTGATGGAGATCAAAGACTACAGCTTTCAGTATAGATTACACCTCAACATAAAGAAAACAAAAATCCTCACAACTGGATCAATAAGCAACATTGTGATAAATGGAGAAAAGATGGAAGTTATTAAGGATTTCATTTTACTTGGATCCACAATCAATGCCCATAGAAGCAGCAGCCAAGAAATCAAATGGCATATTGCATTGGCAAATCTGCTGCCAAAGACCTCTTTAAAGTATTGAAAAAACAAAGATGTCACTTTGAGAACTAAGGTGCATCTGACCCAAGCGATGGTATTTTCAATCGCATCAGATGCATGCGAAAGCTGGATAATGAGTAAGGAAGACCGAAGAGAATTGTTGCCTTTAAATTATGGTGTTGGGGAAGAATATTGAGTATACCATGAACTGCTAGAAGAACAAACAAATCTGTCTTGGAAGAAGTATAGCCAGAATGCTCCTTAGAAACAAGGTTGGTGAGACTACATCTCACATACTTTGGACATGTTATCAAGAGGGACCAGTCCCTGCAAAAAGACACTATGCTTGATAAAGTAGAGGGTCAGTGAAAAAGAGGAAGGCTCTAAACGAGACAGATTGACACAGTGGCTGCAACAATAGGCTCAGACATAGCAATGATTGTGAGAATGGCTCAGAACTAGACAGTTTCGTTCTGTTGTACATAGGGTCACTATGAGTCAGAACTGACTTGACAGCACCTAACAATAACATATCACATAATTCTTAAATTAGTAAGATGTCACTTCTTGGGGAGGAAAATAAGGCGACATGAATTATTAGGCCACCCCATCTGCCTTTGCTGAAGAACACAATAAATTTACTCTCTGAGGAAGTAAGGGTGTGACAGGTCACCAGTGGTGAGTTGAATTACTGCTTCTTCGCCGCCTCAGTGGCCATTAGATGGGAGCATGCTGATAATTCAGGGGAACAGAAACCGTCATGGTAGCCACTGCCATAGAATCAGCATCACCTACTTTTGATGATAAGTATAGTACATTCAACTTAACAAATCAATGTAACCTCTGAAAAATATTTATTATTGTGAAAATGTGACTTGGTTTTCACGTTAAAATAGAAAACAGTTTCCCATGGTACATCCAAGTAGAGACTGTGATCTTCAATAAACGTTTTTGCCATCATATGCATTATTTTTATGTCTGCTTCACTTGTAATTTTGGTATATACTAGCTACTATTTAGGTAATATTTTGTGCTTAGAAAATGCCCAAAGAGATTATTAAATTCTAGTCTTTAGATACGGCAAAAATTCACTAAATTAGAGATCCTTGTATTATTTCTTTTCCTTGATGCTAATAAAAAAAAAAAAATACTGAACTACATTTTAGAGCCCAGTGCCTTCTTATATTTTAAATTATTTATACTTTTAAATGCAATTTCAAATTCTACTTTTAAATTCTATTTCTGAGTATGTAGTCATGCTACCTTGGGTTATAATATTGGCAATTAAATAAGAGTATGCTTAGTGATTATTTAGGAGGAAACTTTGGCCTCCAAGGCAACATTGAATCAACTTAGGTCATTTTCGCTACACGTAAAACTTTAACACACTATTTAATAAAACTATACCAATAACGTAACGAAGCTAGAAAGGCTTCAGGAAAGCTAGAAGAATCTTTGTGAACTTTATTCTTAATAATTCAAAATGTCAGTATGAGGAAGACCATTATTAGGGCCATGATTACACAAGAAAAATGAAGCAGCATGTTATGTAATTAATTAACTAGTCACCTGCAGACCAGAGAAGTTGAGTGCCTGTATTTTTGGTGGATAAGGTTGTTTTAGTTTACATTATCTGGATTGGCTCATTTGATGTTTGTGACTAATTATATGTTAGATTTCCCCTAAATATTTGAACTCCTTTTTCATATGCAGAATTGTCACTGGGCAGAGGTTGCCCAGCCAAGGGCCTCACTTTTCAGTACCTCCTCCTTTCCTCCAGATGTGGCAAATGATTAATCCTTTCCAGTGGAACGTGGCAAGAGTGATCTGTGCCCCTTCTAGGCTGAGACTTCGAAGAAGCAGGTGGGGCTTTTCTGTCACCTTCTCCTCTTTTCTCCCCAAGATAGAAGGAGCCTGGAGTTCTGACTCACCACAGAGCACCATGTCCTTCTCCCCAACTAGGAACACCTGCATTAAATTATTATGTGAGCAAGCAATCAACTTCTATTATGTTAATTCCCAGAAATTTTTGGCTTTATTTATTATTGAAGCTATTATTATCCTGATTAATATATTTAGCAGGATACTTGTGTAATCTTTTGCTTCAATCTGGCCATATCTATCATCTGTCCATCTGTCTATCCATTCATTCATTCAACAGATATTTATCGAGTGCCTATTATGTGCAACCACCATCTATCTGCCAGTTTGTCATACTGTGGTGGCTTCCATGTTGCTGGAAGCTATGCTACTGATATTTCAAACACCAGTAGTGTCACCCATGGTGGACAAGTTTTAGAGGAACTTCCAGACTAAGACTAGGAAGAATGGTGTGGTGATCTACTTCCAAAAATTAGCCATTGAAACCCTTATGGATCACAGAATATTGTCTGAGACTTCAACTTCATTACTTTAGATGTGTTATCAGGAGGACTGATCCCTGGAAAGAGATATCATGTCTGGTAAAGTGGATGGCTGGTGAAGGCAAGGGAGGTCCTCAGTGAGATGGACTGACATGATGGCCACAGCAACGGACTTAAATATACTACTCTCAGGAAGATGGCCCAGGACTGGGCAACATTTGTTCCATTACACATATGGTTGCCATGAGTTGGAGCTGAGTCAACGGCAACCAACAATAAAACATAATTATGTGCAAGGCACTATCCTGGGTATACATTAATGAAGATAGGCATGATACTATATTGTTATAGTGTAAGAGGTAGATTCATGGAAGGAGGGGGTGGGAGAAGATAGACATTAAACAAGTCAATTATAAATGTGATGAGTGAAGGGATAAGCACAGGCTGCTATGAGAACATATAAGCAGGGGGGCCTCATCCAATATAGGGAGTCAGGAAGGATTTCTGTGAAAATGACTCATAAACCGAAACTTGGCGTTTGAGTAGAAATGAACCAGACAAGGACTGGCCTGTGAGAGGTGAGAGTAGAGGTGAGGAACCGGGAGAATATTCCGGGCAGAGACAGTAGCATGTGTGAAAGCCCTCGGGCTAAGGAAAATGTATTTCATTCAGCAACTAAAAGAAGACAATGGCTAATTTAGTATTTCGTTTACAGTGTTATTTACTAGACAAGCAAATTAAAGCACTAACTTTTTCAAAGGTGTCTGGCATAATGCCTCTTTCAAATCGGTATTGGTTTCAGCACTATCTGAAATGTGAAACTATTATGGCCTGATTAGCTGTGTCTTCCTTCTGTTCTTTGCTGCTATGTCAGTCTAGGAACAAGCCAGCTAATTATGCACAGACTTTTAGCCGCTGCCTTTATTGGGGTGGTAATGATGCACCTCTGATTCCCCAGCAGTATCTGCTTTAAATATTTTATCCTATTATATTTTCATATAAATGCACCTTCAAATCAGAAACCAAAATTCATCAGGCCATGTTGATCCTACTTTTTTCTCCTCCTTCTCTTCTTTCTCTTCCTCCTCCTCCCCCTTCTCTCTCTATCTTTTTTCTTTAAAAAAATATGGTGTCTTAGTTATCTAGTGTTGCTATAACAGAAATACCACAAGTGGATGGCTTCAACAAACCAGTTTAATTTCTCACAGTCTAGTAGGCTAGAAGTCCAAATTCAGGGCATCAAATCCAGGGGAAGGCTTCCTCTCTCTGTTGGCTCTGGAGGAAGGTCTTTGTCATCAATCTTTCCCTGCACTAGGAGCTTCTCCTCACACGGACCCTGGGTCCAAAGGACGCGCTCATCTCCTGGCACTACTTTCTTGATGGTATGAGGTCCCAATGTCTCTCTGCTTGCGTCTCTTTTATATCTCAAAAGAGAGTAAAACACAACCTAATCTTGTAGATTGAGCCCTGCCTCATTAACATAACTGCTGCTAATCCCACCTCATTAACATCATAGGGGTAGGATTTACAACACTTAGGAAAATCATATCAATGACAAAATGGACAATCACACATACTGGGAATCATGGACTAGCCAAGCTGACATACATTTTAGGGGGAACATAATTCAATCCATAACATATAGTTACTATATTTATTTGGTAAAAATTACTATGGGTAGATGATATATTGAATTACTGTATTGTACATCTATAGGAACTCATGAGAAACAGAAACAGCTAACAAGTGAACAATAGAGGCCCCTATGCCATCTAGAATCTGAGAACCTAGGATGATTGTGGCCTAGAAATATTTATAACATGAAAAATATTCTTTCTTGAGGTCCCCTTTTCTTGCTAGTCAAATTAACACATTATTTTTCTCAGCACTGTCTTCCTTATGTATAAAACAGACATAGAATCCAAGGGGGATGCAGGTTAATTGCCAACATCTGTGCTGCATCATACCATGCTTTTGAAACTTATAAAAGCACAAAGCAGCTGAAAGATTTGCTTCTCAAGAGAGTCAAGATGAGTTTTACTAGACCTGGAAAGTAAAACAAGGTTCAATCAATTGGGAGGAACCGGTTGAATTATCTATCAGTCTAAGAATTACATACTCACTAGAGAGGTCTCGTCTACTTTTCTCTGGTCCTTTGTGTAGAACAACAAAACCTACACTTACAATAGCTAGCAGTGGTTTACCAGTAACTAGCTGCCATCAAGCCAATTTCGACTTATGGTGATCCCATGTGTTACAGAGTAGAACTGTGCCCCATAGGATTTTAATGGCTATAACTTTTCAGAAGTAGATTGCCAGACCTTTCTTCTGAGGCACCTCTGGGTGGGTTTGAATCACCAACCTTTAGGTGAGTAGCCTAGAGCTACCTGACCGTGTTTGCCTAGCACTCAACTTCTGAAAAATCGGCCATTGAAAACCCTATGGAGTACAGTTCTACTCTGATACAAATGGAGTTGCCATGAGTAGGAATTGACTCAACAACTGGTTTGGCTTGGTGCTAGATTATTTGGACCTGCAAAAGTTTATGATGAACTGAGGCAGCTGGTCACTTGCCAGCTCTGGAGTTACTCCTCACCCCTTGATCCCCCTCTCTGCACTCCATGGCAAAAACAACCTTGGCTTTTTAATTGAATACCTTTTCCAGTTTGGCTGTTTCAGGTTTCTGTAACTGGAATTTGACAACCAAGCCCTGACCTGCGATGCTTGGCTCTCAAACCCTTGGTGCAACTGATTTGCATTTGGTTTTGGATTCCCCAACTATGATGTAGGTGGCCTGACCTCACCCTGTAACTTGGGAACAAAACTTCCAGTTCTGGCTCCCCAGCCCCAGGTCACTGCCTGATCTGGCTTCCAGACCCCTGCCTCCTCCCCCCCACCCCACCCCACTGCCCCACATTTCCATTTACTCGCCTCCCTGAACTTGTTAGCAAAAGAGCAAGAACAAGCTGGTAAAATAGAAAATGGGCTTGGGCTTGGAGTTAAAGTGCTTAACCTTTTCAGAATTGCATGCCTTATTTGTAAAAGAATAAGAATGGAACAGGCTGCATAAGCTCAATTACCACCATTGCTTCCCACCATTACTAGCCCCTGCTTTTCCTTGTGATATTTTCTTTTTTTCCCTTCTTCTTTCTCCCTCCTCCTATTCCAGTAAGATTGACTAAAGTTTCTCCTTGGAGGGTGGCAGAACAAATTGATAACCCTCAAGGACTAGGATTAACTCATCTGTGACTTGACAGTCGTGACTAATGGTGCCAGATAACCTTCAAGGATTGCCAGTGAGAAGTTAGATCATCTGGGACATGAAAAACGTGACCACCGCTAAGAGAAACTATAATCCTGTCCATATAAAACCTTTCAGCCGGTCTCCAGTGGAGGAGACAGGTTTTTTGGAAGAACTCATTCCCGTCTGTCTCCTGTATATTGATACACAGTAAAACCCTCTTGCTGCTCACCTCACCCTGCCTCAGTATTGGCTTTTGCAGCAGGTGGCTCAAATTGGAGATTTGTGGTAACAACAAGACCCACCTTACCAGATTATTCTGAGGATTCAAGAAGTACTCATTTTTAATGATATGACATTGGTGGTTCGTGGTAGAATTCTTGTCTTCAGTAGTTAAGAGCTCGGCTCTGAACCAAAAGGTTGGTAGTTCGAATCCACCAGCTGCTCCTTGGAAACCCTATGGCACAGTTCTACTCTGTCCTACAGGGTCGCTGTGAGTTGGAATAGACTCGACAGCACCGAGTTTGGTATTTGGTTTTATGTGGGAGACAAGGGGCCCTGGCGGTGCAGTGGTTAAGTGCTGGGCTGCTAACCAAGAGTCCAGTGGTTTGAACCCACTAGCTTCTGCACACAGGAGAAAGATATGGCAGTCTGCTTCTATAAAGATTTACAAGCCTTGGAAACCCGATTGGGCAGTTCTACTCTATCCTATAAGGTTGCTATGAAATGGAATTCGACTCAATGGCAATGGATTTGATTTTGGTTTTGGATGCTGAAGACCCAGGTTCAATTCCTAGCCAATGCACCTCAAGCACGGCTGCCACCCATCTGCCATTGGAGGCTTGATGATGCTGAACAGCATTCAATGGAGCTCCCAGACTAAGATGGACTAGGAGAAAGGCCTGGTAATCTATTTCTGAAAATCAGCCAGTGAAAACCCTATGGATCACAACTATGTAATCCCCAGTTGATCATGGGACAACGTTTTATTCAGTTGTGCATGGGATCCTCATGAGTCAGGGGCCAACTCGATGGCACCTAACAACAAATTTTAAATGGGCCCAGCACATAGTAGGCATTCAGTAAATAACTATTAAACAAATTACATTAAATGAGTTCACATTTTTAAAGTGCTTAGAATTGTGACTGGCACATATTAAACATTACTGAAAAGTGAGCTATCAGTCAACTTTTGGGGTTAAAGAGATCTTTGAGGTCACCAAGTTCAACTCTTGTTTTTTTATACTTTGAAATTTTTTAAAAATTTAAATCAAACTGAATATTTTATTACCCTGTTTTTATTTAATAATTATAGTGAGAAAATAATTATATTGTTGAAAAGCGTGCATTTTATAGGAAAAAAAATCATACCAACTTGTGGAACTTGCATTTACTGTAAATGCGATTGGACTTGACCATCCCAATAGAAACTACCATAACTCTCACCATCAATGATTAAAATTACATAGAATTTCACAATGGCATGTTATTTTACTTTAAGATAATATATCAAATTTATAGTAAGTTTTATTTAGATTAATGAGGTTGGGGGAACTTATCAGCATTAGTGAAAATTCTGACTAATGGCTCCTTTGAAAAGAAATACAATTTTTTTCCTTATAGCTATTTACTTAGCAAAACATTTTTGTGGGTAAAAAACATAACCTACTTAGCAAAACATTTCGTTGTGGGTAAAAGGCACTTCAGTTTTTCCTTATTTGAATTATCACATATTCTGCATTTAAGAAACCAGTTAATGAGGTTTTATCATATACTTTTGAAGGTTTTTTTTTTTTTTTTTTTTTTTTTTTTTTTTTTTTTGCTGTGGCCACATCAAATTTTGGCAAGCATAACAGACTTAAAAATCAAGAGCTTGATTTAATGGATATGAAGTTAGGTGAACATGATTACTTTTGGTCTTAAAAGCTAGCCAACCTAGTTTTTATTGGACTAACTAGTTAATAGCATCTCAAAGATGAAGATCTTTTGCAAAAAAATCCTTTTTTAGTCTTAGCAAAATGTCTGCTCTGCTTAAATTATCTGTGTCATAATAATTTTTTTTTTTAATATAAAGACACTGGGAGGCTACAGAAGAA
The DNA here is from genome assembly GCA_030035585.1 of Dugong dugon. NCBI lineage: Eukaryota > Metazoa > Chordata > Mammalia > Sirenia > Dugongidae > Dugong > Dugong dugon. Next base: position 52,791,322 of record CM057463.1, read on the forward strand.
AATAAACTTTAGTTTTGAGAAGCTGAATGTACAAATGTGCATTGGCCAGATCATGAGGACTCACTAAACTTTAGAACAAGACATTATGCCCTAAAGGCATGTCTCTGGGATCTTGGAGAACTGCTGTCAGCACGCAGACTCCTCAGTCATTGACTGGATTCTGCTATGAAACATGCTTTCCCTTAGGCGGGCATGGAATTAAAAGAAAAACAAAGACAAAATAGAATTCTGACCCACAGTTTCTGCAGCAACCTGCCCAGGAAGCCAAACCACTTTAGCAATTGGCCCAGGATGGTCAGGATTTGTCAGTAATTACTCTTTCTCAATTATCTTGTCCCTGCTTCTAACTCAGGATCAACCAGAGAATCCTGAATGTGCTTCCCAAAGCAATCAGACAAGATGCCACTTCTAGTTAGCTTGCCCCCAGTTTCTCCATGCTAGCAACCTCCAAACAGGTCATGCCTGAAGCCTTCTCTTTTTTTCCCTATTACGCATTTTTATTCCCTTGCCTGTCTTTGAATCTCCTTTGAACACAAGTGATGGTGGCTCCTTTGCTGAACAAACTCTGAATCAGTAGCTTCTATTTGTTCTCATTTGGGTAGTCTTCGTTTATTTCTACTATTTACTTTGAGGCCCCACCAAGATACTGGGTGCACTGCCCAATGCCGCATACCCCAGCATCTGACCAGGTGCGGTACCCATACGGAGCCCTTGTGCCTTGCTGTTGGCGTCTTGTCAGGTCCATGCTGATGTGATAAGTCAGCAATGGGTCTGAACTCTACTCTCTTTGTATGCTGTTCCTCAGCTATTTCTTCTCACTTTAGTACTGGGGTTTGTTAGTGATTCCCAATTGTTTGGCATCCTTGGTGGAATCAAGCCGTTCTTTTTCATCTCTGTTTGCTCTCTTTATGCTTCTGTTTTGTGTTGTGCTGTCTAAAATGTTGTCATAAGAAGGAGAATCAAAGGATAGAACAGAGGCATAGCCTACACACCTGTTGTTTGAGCTGACCGCACAGACGGTGATTTTGAAGTTCTCACCTGCCAGGTGTCCATTTTGAACAAACTTTGGTGTGGCTCATCAATAAAATCAATAAGGTTTTCCTTTTGTCTTGATTTTTGTCTAGAGAGGTTGGCTTTCGTTCAGGGAGTGTTCCCTCTGATTCTCTGCTGGTGGTGAATGGGGTGCAAATGGCTCAACTTCATCTATTCCTGGTAGACATGGAGCACTACTCTTTCTATATTAAACCCTGCCACCTTGCTCAACCTCTTCCTTGGAGAGAACATATCACATAGGTGGTAGATATTTCACAGATTTTCCCTGTCTCTCAGCGCTTAACTGTAATGTAACCATTTGGCTCTTGAGTGAAAAACATTCGTTCCTCTTCTGTGACTATATCCCTATAAATTTAACAGGCAAAGACTTACTTTGCAAATGGAATTGTAATATTAAATACATACCAGAGAGACTATTTCTTGAGGTTCCAGAGGACTCCTTTATTTATAATCAAGTTTGTCTTAGCTAGATATACCTTTGCCTCATCCGTTATATTTGATTCATCCCCCAGATGAATATCTTGACATCATACCTGACATTTTATGGACTAAAAATTCCACTGATATAAGAAAATTAACTAGAGAAGAATCTGTTAAAGTTCAGATAGATCCTACCAACTGTTACTAAAACTTCCCCAATATCCCTTGAAGCCAGAAATAACTCAAACTTATAGTTGGAGGTTTTATATCCAAAAGTCTTATACCCTACACCAGCCCTTGTACCATTCCTATCCTTATAGTAAAGAAACCAAATGGACAAGGATACTTGTTTGTTCAAGATCTCAAGCCCATCAACAAGATTGTTATCTCTTGTGTCCCAGTAATAAATAACTCAAATGCCTGCATAATCATGGGAAAACTGTAAAGGCAGAACATGGCTAGAAATCAAGCCTCAAGGGCCCTTTGAACACCTTCAGATGAATTTTATCCAGTTTCCTCTACTTAAGGGATTTGAATATGTGTTAGTTATATGTCTATTTTTAGGGTAGGTTTGAAGCATTTCTTTGCCAAAAAGCTAAAGTCCTTACAGTTGCTAAAAATCTGTTTGATTTTGTGTTTCCAACCTAGGGTATAACAATTTTATATCAAGTAACTGAGGTACACACTTTATGGGAACCATTATAAAATAACTCAATAAAGCATTACCCCTTGCTCAGAAACTACACTGTCTTTATCACCTACTATCTTCTGGAAAGAATGAGAGCCAGTGGCATCTTTGAATTAAAATTAACAAAACTTTCAGAAATTTTTGAGCTTCATGGGCCAAAGTTACTTCCACTAGCCACTTGCCATACAGCCCACTCCCCTGGGGACACATTAGTTACGCTCTTATGGACTGGTAACTGGAAGGCCCTTGCATTTAGAAATTTTACCCCCAATAATAGACTCATCCCTGCTGCATGCAGATATGAAAGAATATTGCAAGGGACTTAAATGCTATATCCATCAACAAGTTAAGGCCTTTTTGCGAGAATTTCTTCCTAAACAGCCTCTTTATGGTCTTCAGTAAGGAGAGTTCATCTGTTGGCAGGGACATCAGAGAAAAAATTACTCTTGCAACTAATTGGATGAACTTTTACTAGGTATTGTTATCAAGAAATACAGCAGTGAAACTCCAGACAATCAATTCTTGGGTTCACACTTCACAATTAAAGAAGTACTCCCGAATACTACACAATTAGAAAGCTACTTCAAAAAGGACCTCAAACTGAGAATTCTCAGAGCTCTGTATAAGCAGCTGTTCTTTGGAAGTAGACATCTCACAGAGACCTTTGGAATAAGCTAATGACCTAGGATAATGGGCAGCTTTTGCCCGAGGTGTCAGACCAGAACACCTGGATAATTCCTGTTGTGTTTTTCATTTTGCTTATAATCATTCTTCTCATTTTCTATAGATTTCTGGTTGTCATCCACCTATAATGGCCAATTTTCTATTTTATTATTTCTCTATGATTGCTAGATCATAACTTAGTCATTCTAATGCCATTATTCGATTAACTCAAAGAGATCACTGCCCTCAGTTTTACTGATGGGAGGATATTTCATCCATTGCCAGATTCCCATGATAAAAATTTCTGGTCAATTCTGGTATTATCAAAGGAATTCATGGAGAATTATAGCCAATGGCATTTCCACTTGCACCTACATAGACAAATAACCTGATAAATTAATCTGTAACCTTGCTAGTGTCTCTGTCTCCCAGAAAAAGAACCAATTATTACAATCTATTGATAAGACCCTAGGTAATTCTGAATTTAAATTCAACAACCTTTGTAGGGCAATGGGCCAAAGTGCCTACTTCCAGCTATCTGGAAAAGACTATTACAGATCCAAATATGTGACCCAACTAAGGCTTTTGTTCCAACCTCATGTCATGAACAGCTCCTTTTTTCCTGGATCTCCAAATGTTCCTGCTGGATACTACTTCTTTTGTGGTCAGTACATCTGATCCAGTTTGCCTCAGACTAACATTTTATAGAATTTAAGAATAGTAATCTTAGTCCTGTCTGTACACAGAAACTCTAATTCTATAAATCACCAAGGCTGGAAATTCTGACTTAGGCATGAGCTCCAAAACAAGGCCACTCTTGATTCTTCAGGTACTCTCCCTGTGAGAATTACTGACTCATTGTTCAGGCAAACAATCAGAGCAGTGTTCACATTTGTGGAAATCATACATATAGAAAAGACTGTAAGAAACTTATCACTAACACTGACAGAAGTGTTTAACAATACCACCTCTGCCTTAGATAAAATACAGATCAATCTCAAGTCATTGGCAAAAGTAGTGATGGACTATTGCATTGTTTTAGATTTCTTGTTGACTAGTCATTGTGGTGTCTGTATCATTGCTAATTCTTCTTACTGTATTTGGGTCAATGAAATAGTCAAAGCAGACAGGCTATACACTGCCTTAAGGAAAAAAAACTACTTGTCTAAGATAGATCCTCATGACCTATTAAGTTTGTTCTATTTACCTGGGTTGGGCAATTGGAGTTTCTGGTTCCATGCGTCTTACACGGACTATTAAACGTTCTTGTTTTTGTCATAGTGGTTGTGACGTTGGTTCACTGCATTCTATCCAGAATTTTAAATGCTTTTACATAGATGCTCATTAGATGATCACCATGATGATACAACAAAAAGATCAAGAATATCTTGCAACACAGTTGCCTACGAGATGACTAACAATCCCTGATTTGTGAAGGTCTGAATTTCTAGCTTTCCATGAATTGGTCAACCTCTTGCAAGTGAGGTACTTACCCAAATGGGAGACTGAGAAAGAGATGATCAGATAATGGCCAGACCATCTATGGAATTCTGACCCACAACCTCTGTAGCAATCAGCTTGGGAAGTCAAACCACAACCTCTGCAGTAATCAGCCCAGAATAGTCAGAACTTGGTCAGTGAATGCCAGGTTCCCTAATTTTTGCCCTTGCTTCTACCTCAGGACCAACCAGAGAAAGTCAAATATGTTCCCCAAACCAAACACATAAGATACTCTACTTTTAGTTACCCACCTCTAGCTTCCTAATGTGAACAACTTCCAATCAGAACATGCCTGAAGTCTTCCCTTTTTCCACTATCTGCCCACCTTGGAGTCTATGCTAAATGCAAGTGTTGATGGCTAAGTTCTTTGCTGTTGCAAACTCTGAATAAATAGCCTCTGTTTGTTCTCATTTCAGTGGTCTTAATTTATTTCTACAGCTTCCAGTTGGTGTCTAGCTTTGTTTTCAGATGATATCTATAAAGGTAGTAAAATTATAAAGTTAGTTCCAAACATGAAAGGTAACTATTACAGGCAGTGAGGAAGGGTTCTTTTGTTAAAATGAAGGAAAAGTGGTTTCTGAAAAATTTTTAAATTCTAGATTGGACGTAACGGACAAATTAATTAACTAGAAATCTTCTGGAATATATGAAAGGGGAAGAAAATAAGTGATTTGTTTGGCTTTCTAAAGTGACTTGATGGGCTGGATGAAGTCCTTATTTTTTACAATAAAAAAGAAAGAAAAGAATGTTCTGAGCTTTGTACTATTTGAGAGCAATCTTCTTACCCAGGTACTAAACGCACTTAAAAAAATCATCTGCTGTCAAGTATTATAAGTTCTTTTTAAAAAATGAGAAGTAGGGGTACTGTTGGTTTTTCCAGGAGAGTAGAATAAAGATTTTCTACTTTCCCATTAAATATTCTAGCAATCATTCCAATGTAATCATCAGCTAGTCTGTACAGTCGACCTTCATATCCGAAGGTCGCACATCTGTGGATTCAACCAACCACTGATTGAAAATATTTGAAAAAAAAAGAAAGTTCCAAAAAACAAAACCTGAATTTGCCATGCTCCAAGCACTATGCTGAATCCATGTGAATGAAATGATGTGTAAGCATACCCTGCTGTAGCCTCCTGCCATTTCACAGATCCTCAGTCTCTCTCCAGCACTGTTCGTCTTACATCTCGTTCATTCAGTACTTGTGTTGTGTGCGTTCTTTGTTTCTGTGAAAAAATGACTCCTAAAAAACAATAAAGTGTTCAAAGCAACCCTTCAAAGACTAAAAGGAAGCGTAAAGTGCTATCTCTCGATGAGAAGATAAAAATCTTAGATTTTTTGAAAAGTGGCATGTTGCTTGCTGAAGTCGGCCATAAGGTCAGTAAGAATGAATCGAGCATTTGCACAATAAAGCAGAAAGAAGCTGAAATTTGTGGAAGTGTTAGTGCTGCCCCTGCAACAGCAAAAATGGTCTCTCTGGTTTGTGATAAAGTGCTTGCAAAAACTGAGAAAGCATTAAGTATTAAGTGTAAGCATTAACAACTATTTACATAGCATTTACATTATATTAAATACTATAAGTAATCGAGAGATGATTTAAAGTATACTGGAGGTTATATGCAAATACTACACCATTTTATATAAGAGAGTTGAGCGTCCTTGGGTTTTGGTATCCTTGAGGGGTCCTGGAACCAATCCCCCACGGATACTAAAGGATGACTGTATAGCAGGCTTTTATGTATTATGTATGCTACGTCAACTCCTAAAAATAATTAGAAAAATAAAACTCAGTAAAGAGTTGTTGACTTTTACATTTAGTCTGTTTCTCCTACTGTTAAAGAAAGCTGTCACCAAAGTTACATGTTTATATGGAATGATTTTATGGTTTGAAGTAATCCCTACTCCCCCACCCTACCCTTTTGACAACACTTTTAAATCATCTTGAATTTACTCTCCTTGCCATGATTCTCTAGAGGAAGAAAAAAAGAAAACCTGCCTTAATCTTCATGTTTCTGCTTTAATCTGGAAGAACCCAAACCAAATGTATTACCTCCTGTTGATTCTGACTCATAGCAACCCTATAGGATAGAGTAGAACTGTCCAATAAGGTTTCCAAGGCTGTAATCTTTATGGGAACAGACTACCACATCTTTTCTCCTGTGGAGTGGCTGATGGGATCGAGCCGCCGACCTTTTGGTTAGCAGCCAAGTACATAACCACTGCACCACCAGGGCTCCTTCAGTCTGGACGAGCATGTTAATATTATAAAATGTGGCTGTAAATCTAATTATTTAAAGCAAAGTTTATTGTTTAGACTCCATCAGGATGGTTTGTTTTACACTTTGGAAAAAAATGATTTTCAAGTATGAAATGCAAGTTGCTATACATTATTTTTAAATAACAATTTGGTAGTATAGTGGTTAAGTGCTATAGCTGCTAACCAAAAGGTCAGCAGTTTGAATCCACCAGGTGCTCCTTGGAAACTCTATGGGGCAGTTGTACTCTGTCCTAGAGGGTTCCTATGTGTTGGAATTGACTCGATGGCAATGGATTTGTCTGGATTTTTTTAATGGTGATTTTTCACTTTCTAGAATACCACCAATGTTATCTGAAATTTTTCAGAAGGTTAATGTTACAAACAATAAAAAACATATGCCAGGTATAGTTCCTTTAGCAGAGAGATGAGTAATGTCTTAGCTATCTAGAGCTGCTGTAACAGAAATACCACAAGTGGGTGACTTTAACAAACAGAGATTTATTTTCTCACAGTTTAGGAGGCTAGACAGAGGTCTAAATTCAGGGTGCCAGCTCTAGGGAAAGGCTTTTTCTCTCTGTTGGCTCTGGAGGAAGGACCTTGTCTCTTCCGAGATTCTACTCCTGGGCAATCGTCACATTGCTTGGCATCTCTCTTCCCCCATCTCTGCTTCCTTCACTTGCTTGTTTAATCTCTTTTATAGCTCAAAAGAGATGACTTAAGACACAACCAACACTAATCCTGTCTCATTGACATAACAAAGACAACCCATTCTCACACAGGATTATAACCACAGGCATAGAGGTTAGCATTTATAGCACATATTTGGGTGGACACAATTCAATCCATAACAGGTAGTGAAATAAAACAACAACAGGGCTTTGCAATTCCAGGAAGAGTGGCAGAGACTCTTCTGAATTTTAAAAGTGATCATTCTTCTTCGGTCTTGGTTTCCTCACTGCCAGTTTTTAGAACAGGAAACTGCTTAGCACTACCACTGACTTGCTGACTATTACAGGCAGTTCAATCTGCTCTGTTCTTTTGCTTCTGGCTTTCTGTTTATAAAAGTGTGCCTGCTATCTGCCTTATAGAAACGAGGTAAGAATTAATTAACTAAGTAATATGGTACTGCTGACAAGGCTAAGCTTGTTAGCCTGGTCATAGTCACTGGGTGGTGCAAAGGGTTTGTGCTCAACTACTCATCTAAAAGTTGGTGGCTCAAACCCACTCAGTGGTGTCACAGAAGAAAGGCCAGGCAATCTGATGCCATAAAGATTAAAGCCAAGAAAACCCTATGAGGCAGTTCTACTCTGTAACACATGGGGTTTCCATGAGTTGAAATCAACTCAATGGCACTGGGTCTGTTTGTTTGTTTTTGATATATTCTTTCATGAGTCCCTGGGTGGTACAAATGGTTAACATGCTCAGCTGTTAACTGCAAAGTTGTAAGTTTGAGACAACCCAGCTGCTAACTGCAAAGTTGTAAGTTTGAGACAACCCAGAGGTGCCTTGGAAGAAAGGCCTGGTGTTCTACTTCTGAAAAATCAGCCACTAAAACCCTGTGGGGCACAGTTCTACTCTGACACAAATAGGGTCGCCATGAGCCAAGGTTGACTCAAAAACAACCGGTTTATATTCTTTCATAAGGATTTCATTTCTCTGTTTCACCTTCTTTCCTTAATAATTGTGATGTTACAATTACAGTTTTATTACTCCTGCTTCTCAAGAGCAGAGCGTGACATGTTAATATATATGTCCTTTTTCTATTATAGGTCTTTAAGCATAAAATTTAAAATTTACTCTCCTGCTTCCACAATCTTTTTTCTTTTTGATAATTTTCTGATACCACCAAGAGACTGTATCTGCTCTTCTTGCCCTAATAAAATAGAATTTGTTTATTATCTACGTATTTTTATCCACATATTCAACAAACACTTATTGAGCACTTACTATATGTCATAAAGTCTGCTAGGCACTGAGGATGCAAAGATATTTAAGATACATTTCCTCACCTTGAGGAGCTCACTCGTGATGGGGAACTCAAGACTGACGAGTAGAGACTAACATCTATAATCCAGATGACAGTTGGGATCCTCCCCTTTCCTTGACAATTTAAGAAAAATTGATCGAATACTTATTGCACATCCCAGGGGAAGTCTATTGCCCTCCATAAGGTTTTGTTGTTATTGTTGCTGTTTTAAATCCCACAGGCTTCCATTCTCATAGTCACCTTGCTCTAATTTTCTGATGATGCCAATGACTTCGTTTTACTTGTGTCTCACCTTCCATAGCTATTCTATTCTCTACGCCCTGCGCAGACCCAGGTGTGCAGTCTAGTCCCCTTTTCTTGATTTCTAACAAAATTTCATGTGTACAAGGCATTGGTGCATGTAGCAAACTTCATTAAAGGTTTAGGGTGATGTGGTGACAAAGGACCACACAAAAAAACCCAAAGCAAATCCATTTCTATTGGGTCAATTACTACTGATAGGACCACACAGGACACAATTTAAGATGAACGTTACACAATCCTCTTTTTAGGATTTCTTAGGCCACCTTCGCTATCAGGTGCTAGTCAATTTTGCTTCACTAGCCCCATATGTGGAGATAGCTTATTCCTTTGCTCCCTAAAGAGTCTCCCAACATCTTCCCCTTAATCTTTTTCCAATACCCCAAATTCCTACTTATTTTGAATGCAAAGCAATACTTTCTTTTACGTCTTTGTTTCACTGGACCATTCCCAACTATACTCTGGAAGTCTCTCTTTTTGCATCTACAGTGGACTGTGACCATATTTTGTTAAATAGAAGACTTTCTACTCCATAGAGAAGTTTTGTCACTCCCTTAAGGGCAGAAGTGGCTGAATTCAGTTTGGTTTTAAAAAGCAGTGTATCAGTGCCCTCCGTTACATGTGTGAACAATATACTGAATGGGAATGACAGGAAATCCAGACAGAATGTGCTCTGAAAGCTCAGGAAAGGTACCTGGGAAAGTCAAGAAAGCTTCACAGAGATGACATGGGAACTGCTTTTAAAGGATAAGAACAACTTTACCAGTCAGAAAATAGGAAAGAGGCAGGGCCAAGAAGGTGGACCCTCTTACAACAAAGACTGAAATAAACAAGTGATTTGATTATATATGGCAACCTGGGAGCCCTGAACATCAAAGGCAGAGTTGAGGAACCAGACTGAGTGCCAGGGGGAGGGAGAGATGATTCAGAAGCACCAAGGAGTTGCCAGACCTGACCTAGTGAGAGCCTGAGCCCTTTAGGCCTGATCAACTCTGGGGTGAGCGATGAGGCAGGCAAGCAGCCGTGCTTGGGAGGCGCATTTTCCACACGAGGAGAGACCCAGCCACTGAGAGTCTATACAGCCACCCAGAACCAGTGAGAAGCAGCCCTTGATCCAGCAAAAGATAAGTACTTGTGTAAGGCCTATTGCATGGATCAAAAACACCTCTTTTAGGGAAAAACCTCTCTCCCATTTACCTCCTGCTCCCTGCTCTGCACTGGGTCCCAGACCGGCTTCAGCAATTGCCGAGTCCCCTGGGCCAGAAGCAGGATCCATCACACACCCAGAGCCATTCTCCCTGCCTTGGAGAGTGAACAAATTAGCAAATGGGAAAAAATAAACTACCAGCTCCCTTAAGCCAGGAACCCAGGGTAGGCACAGCTCCTTTGCTCTGCACAAGTATAATGGATCTACAGACTTTGAGTACCTTTCCCCCTGCATAGATTTCTGTGGGCCCATCTCAACAGCGTAGGCCCTCATTACTGCAGTACAACAGCATATATACCAGAACCCTAACTTCAACTGTTTCAGCTGTGAAGTGCCAGGTTCTTGACATTTGACACTGCTTTACCTATTAAGCAGGGTTTCACCTGCCCACACCAGGGACCTGAGGACTGTTGGCTCCACCCGTGCCGCCTAGCCACCTGCGATAGGGGCCCATAAATAAGAGGTGCCCCCCAATCTTTACAGGCAACAGAATTAGCTGCTCATAGTCTGGCTGCAAAACCCACCCACCTATGTGCTCTAGGGAACAGGGACATTCCTTCCTCCTGGACACTCGGGGGCAGCCGTCAGCCCCCTGCCTTGCTCAGGGTGTGCCCCCATGCTGCAGCCAGATGCCTGTGCCTACACCAATCACCCATGCCTGACTAGGACTGTAAGTGAAGGCCTACACCACACATTGGTGGCTATCTACCTGGGTGCCTGAGCTAAATCCCTATAGGAGGAGTGGGTGGATTCCTGAGCTCACATTCCTAGTAATAGATCTAACCACCTGGTTACATGACATTAGAGCTTCAAAGGTGCCGATAATCAAACTAGCTCATATGAGCAGCCTATCTGGGCATATCAAAATAAAACGAGAAGTTAGGACACAGGAAGCAAAATAAAATAAGTAAATATGATAACTTATTGATGGCTCAGAGACAACAGTCAATATCAAGTCACATAAAGAGGCAATCCATGATGGCTTCAGCAAGCTCCCAAAATAAAGAATCTAGAAATTTTCCAGAGGAGGAAAATTTCTTAGAATTATGGGAGGCAGAATACAAAAGATTAATATACAGAACTCTTCAATAAATTAGGAAGGAAATTAAAAAGATTAGAGAAGAGCATAATGACAAATTTAACAGGCTGCAAGAATCCATAGAGAGACAGCAATCAGAAATCCACAAAATTAACAATAAAATTCAGAATTAGACAACTCAGTAGAAAGTCATAGAAACAGAATTGAGGCAATGGAAGTCAGAATTAGTGAGAGTGAAGATAAACCACTTGACACCAACATACCTGAGGAAAAATCAGATAAAAGGATTAAAAAATGAAGAAATCGTAAGAACTACGTGGGACTCTATCAAGAGGAAAAACCTATGAGTGATTAGAGTACCAGAACAGGGGGCGATAACAGAAAATACAGAGAGAATTGTTGAAGATTTGTTGGCAGAAAACTTCCCTGATATCATGAAAGATGACAATATATCTATCCAAGATGCTCATTGAACCCCACATAAGGTAGCTCCCAAGAGAAAGTCACCAAGACATAATCAAACTTGCCAAAACCAAAGATAAAGAGAGAATTTTAAGAGTGGCTAGGGATAAAGGAAAAGTCACCTCCAAAGGAGAGTCAATAAGAATAAGCTTGGACTACTCAGCAGAAACTATGCAGGCAAGAAGGCAATGGGATGACATATATAAAGCCTTGAAGGAAAAAACTGCCAGCCAAGAATTATATATCCAGCAAAACTGTCTCTCAAATATGATGGCAAAATTAGGGCATTTCCAGATAAACAGAAGTTTAGGGAATTTGCAAAAACCAAACCAGAATTACAAGAAATACTAAAGGGAGTCCTCTGGTTAGAAAATGAGTAACATCAGATAACAACCCAAGACTAGAACACAGGACAGAGCAGCCAGATGTCAACCCAGATAGAGAAGACACAAAAGTAAATCAAAGAAAATTGGGGAAAGGCACAAGAGAATCCTTTATTTGGGTTACTACATAAATATTGGTATAACTTGTTGTTGTTGGGTGCCATTGAATTGATTCTGACTCATAGCAACCCCATGTGACACAGTAGAATTGCCCCATAGGGTTTCCTAAACTGTATGGAAACAGATCTCCACCTTTCTTTTGCGGAGCGACTGGGTAGGTTCAAACTACCAACCTTTTAGTTAGCAGTTGAGTGTTTAACCATTACACCACCAGGGCTCCTTTGGTACAACTAAACCTATTGCCATTGAGTAGGTTCCGACTCATAGTGACCCCATAGGACAGAGCAGAACTGCCCCATAGGGTTTCTGAGGCTGTAAATCTTTCCAGAAGCAGACTGCCACAAATTTCTCATGCAGAAGAGCTGGTGGGTTCAAACCATCGACCTTTTGGTTAGCAACCGAGTGCGTTGTTATAACTGAAGAATAAAGTTGGAGGACTCACACTACCTGACTTCAGAACCTACTGTACAGCTACAGTAGTCAAAACAGCCTGGTACTGGTACAGTGGCAGATGTATTGACCAATGGAACAGAATCAAGAACAAAAAAGTAAATCCATCCACCTGTGGTCACCTGATCTTTGACAAAGGCCCAAAGTCCATTAAATGGGGAAAAAGACAGTCTTTTTAACAAATGGTGCTGGCAAAACTGGATGTTCATCTGTACGAAAATGAAACAGGTCTCATACCTCACATCATACACAAAAACTGAAAATGGATCAAAGACCTATATATAAAACTAAAAACTATAAAGATCATAGAAGAAAAAATAGGGTCAACACTAGAGGCCCTAATACCTGGCATAAATAGCATATAAACCATAACCAACAGTACACAAACACCAGAAGATAAGCTGAGTAACTGGGATCTTCTAAAAATCAAACATCTATGCTCATCAAAAAACTTCGTCGAAAGAGTAAAAAGAGAACCTATAGGCTGGGAAAAATTTTTTGGCTATGACAAATCCTACAAAGGAGGTCTGATCTCTAAAATCTATAGGAAAACCAACACCTCTACATCAAAAAGATAAATAATCCAAATAAAAAATATGCAAAGAATATGAACAGACACTTCACCAAATAAGACATTCGGGAAGCTAACATACACATGAGGAAATGCTCGCGATCAGTAGCCATTAGAGAAATGTAAATCAAAACTACTATGAGATACCATCTCACCCTGACACTACCGGCACAAATTAAAAAAACAAACAAACAGAAAATAACAAATGTTGGAAAAGCTGCAGGGAGTTTGGAACTCTTATGCACTGCTGTGGGAATGTAAAATGGTACAACCATTTTGAAAAATGATATGTTGCTTACTTAAAAAGATAGAAATAGAAATACCATATCCTCCAACAATCCCACTCCTAGGAATATATTCTAGAGAAATAAGAAAAAACATACAGACATATGTATACCCAAGTTCCTTGTAGCATTACTCACAATAGCAAAAAGATGGAAACAACCTGTGTGCCCAACAACAGATGACTGGATAAACAAACTATGGTACATACACACAATGGAGTATTATGCAACAATAAAGAACAATGATGAATCTGCGAAGCATCTTACAACAAGGATGAATCTGGAGGGCATTATGCTGGGTGAAATAAGTCAATCACAAAAGGACAAATACTGTATGAGACTACTATTATAAAAACTTATGAAAAGGTTTATACACAGAAAGAAACAATTTTTGATGAGTTGGAATTGACTTGATGGCAATGGGTTTGGTTTTTTTTTTTTTTTTTTTGGTAGGGAGGGCAAGGATGGGGAGGGAAAAACACTAACTAGACAATTGATAAGTGGTAACTTTGGTGAAGTGTAAGACAATAAACAATTCTCTTTGGTGAAGGGAAGTCAGAACAGCTTTACCAAGGCAAGGTCATGGAAGCTTCATAGACACATCCAAACCTCCTGAGAGACTGAATTATTGGGCTGAGGGCTGGGGACCATGGTCTTGGGGGACACTTAGCTCAACTGACATAACATAGTTTATAAAGAATATGTTCTGCATCCTGCATAGGTGAGTAGCATCTGGGATCTTAAAATCCTGTGAGTGGCCATCTAAGATACTCCTCTGGTCCCACCCCATCTAGAGCAAGGGAGAATGAAGAAAACCAAAGACACAGAGGAAAGATTAGTCCAAAGGACTAATGGAACGCAACTACCACAGCCTCCACCAGACTGAGTCCAGCACAACTAGATGGTGCCCAGCTACCACCACTGACTGCTCTGACAGGGATCACAATAGAGGGTCCCAGACAGAGTGGGAGAAAAACATAGAACAAAATTCTTCCTCAGAAAAAAAGACCAGACTTACTGGTCTGACAGAGACTGGAGAAACCCCAAGAGTATGGCCCCTGGACACCCTTTTAACTCAGTACTGAAGTTACTCCTGAGGTTCACCCTTCAGCCAAAGATTAGACAGGTCCATAAAACAAAACGAGACTTAATGGGTGCACCAGCTCAGGGGCAGGGACGCGAAGGCAGGAGGGGACAGGAAAGCTGGTAATGGGGAACTCAAGGTTGAGAGGGGGAGAGTGTTAACATATGGTGGGGTTGGCAACCAATGTCACAAAATAATAGGTGTATTAATTGTTTAATGAGAAACTAATTTGCTCTGTAAACCTTTATTTAAGTACAATAAAAAAAATTGTTAAATGGAAAAAAAAAAAGAAGAAAGTAAACTAGACAACTGGGACACTAAAAATTAAACACTTACGTGTATCACAAGACTTCTTCAAAAGAGTAAAAAAAGAACCTACAGACTAGAAAAAAAATTTTGGCAATAACATACCTGAAAAGGGAGTAATGTCTAAAATTTATAGAAAACTTCAACACCTCAACAACAAAAAAAACAATCCCATTAAAATATGGGCAAAGGACATGAACAGACACTTTACCAAATAAGGCATTCAGGCAACAACAAATACATGAAGAGATGCTTGAAATCATTAGCCATTAGAGATTCAAATCAAAACAACAATAAGATATCATCTCACCCCAGCAGTAATGGCAGTAATCAAAACAAACAAAACAACAAATGCTCGTGAGGGTGTGGGGAGATTGGAATTCTCATACACTGCTGGTAGGATTGTGAGATGGTGCAACTACTGTGGAAAACAGTATGGTGCTTCCTTAAAAAGTTAGAAATAGGGATATCTTATGATCCAGCAATCCTACTACTAGGTATATATCCTAGAGAAATAAGAGCCATGACACGGATATGTGCATACCTATTGTCTTAGTCATCTAGTGCTGCTATAACAGAAATACTACAAGTGGATGGCTTTAACAAAGAGAACTTTATTCTCTCACAGTCTAGTAGGCTACAAGTCCAAATTCAGGATGCTAGCACCAGGGGAAGGCCTTCTATCTCTGTCAGCTCCAGAGGAAGTTCCTTGTCATCAGTCTTCCCTTGTTCTGGGAGCATCTCAGCACAGGAACCTCAGGTCCAAAGGACACGCTCTGCTCCCAGCATTGCTTTCTTGTTGGTATGAGGTCCGCATCCCAAGTTTCAGGATCCCATTTCTTCCCAATCAATGCCCTTACTTTAACCTAAGGGACCTCTCAAGGTTGGCAATTGAGCTGGCATTGTAATTCAGCCCCTCTTACAATAAGACTCTGGGTTTGGTTTTTGGCAATTTCAGCTCTGTTACTACAACAAATAAGGCTTTCTTTCGAAGTGCAACTGGAAGCCTTGAGATCACGTATGCAGCATTTGAGCTTTGACTTTGAAGCCCTGAGTGCATCTCTTTTTTCACCAGTTTGTCTAGCAAAAGTAGGACCAACCACCCAGCTTCCTTATACTTCTCATTCTGATAAAACTGTAGAAAGATATCATACATGTGTTCACCCCGAGCCTCACCTTTCACCAATACCTGATATACAGGTGGTGATATTTTGCATATTTATATTGCCACCTCATGCCATGGATTATTAGTGCCTTCTTTACTGTTGGAAGCGGAGTCATCAACATCTTTAAGACTAGCCAGGCTTGAGAACCAATTTAGAAAACTCATCGTTACAATTTTGTTTCTCTAGAACCAGTCTTGGTATCAAATATCTTAGGCTGGGTTCTCTAGAGAAGCAAAACCAGTACAGCGTACAAATATATAGAGAGTGAGATTTATATCAAAGTAATAGCTCACTCAGTTGTAGAGGCTGGAACATCCCAAGTCAATGGATTAGGATAGAGGCTTCTCCCGATTCATGTAAGCCCCTGTGGCGAACCCAAGATTGGCAGGTAGGAAAGCAGGACTCCACTCACAGGCCATGAAATCTATGAATCCCAGAATTGGCAGATAAGCTGATAGCTCAAGTTCCAAGAACCAGAGGTCAGATGAAAAGGAGGCAGCCGCAGGATCCATAGCAAGCTAAAAGCCAGAATGTCTGCTTATATTCAGATGCAGGCCACATCCCCAAGGAAATGTCCTTGCAACTGATTGGCTACTCACAGCATATTCACTCATGGGAGTGATCACATACAAACACTGAGAGTCACGGCCCAGCCAAGCTGACACACAATCTTAACCATCGCACCTGTATTCATTGAAGCATTATTCACAATAGCAAAAAGCCCATCAACGAATGAATGGATAAACAAACTATGGTACATACACACAATGGAATACTATGCAATGTTAAAGAATAACGACGAATCCACTAAAGATCTCACAACATGGATGAACCAAGAGGACATTATGCTGAGTGAAAGAAGTCAATCACTAAAGGACAAATATTGTATGAGACACTATCATAAAAAGTTAAGAAAAGGTTTACAAACAGAAAGAAACATTCTTTAACGGTTACCAGTGATGGAAGGGGGAGGGAGGAAAAAATCACTAACTAGATAGCACACATGTATTTACTCGGGTGAAGGGAAAGGCAATACACAATAAGGGGAATGTCAGTACAACATGACCAAGGTAAAGGAAGACATTGGGAGGTACACAAGAGTAAAAGGCAACAATGGTAAATACTATTACATACAAAATCCCACAATAAAAGTAATAATAATAATTTACAAATGGATACATAGGTAAATATGCTGTGGGATGGTTTATGGAAGTACACCCATGAGCATATATATTGGTTTGGAAGAGGACAGTTCTACATTCAGGCATATTGCTGTTGTTAGGTGCTGTCCACTTGGTTCCGACTCCTAGCGACCTTATTATGTACACAGAATGAAACACTGCCTGGTCCTGTGTCATCTTCATGATTGTTGCTATGCCTGAACTCATTGTTGCAGCCACTGTGTCAATCCATCTCGTTGAGGGTCTTCCTGTTTTTTGCTGACCCTCTGCTTTATCAAATGTGATATGCTTCTCAAGGGCCTGTGCCCCCCTGATAACATGTCCACAGCATGTGAGGTGAAATCTTGCCATTTTGGCTTATAAGGAGCATTCTAGTTTGTTCATTCTTTTGGCAGTCCATGGTATAATCAATATTCTTCTGCAACACCGTAATGTAAAGCATCAGTTCTTCTTCAGTCTTCTTTATTTGTTGTCCAGCTTTCACATGTATATGAGGCGATTGAAAATACCATGGTTTGGGACAGGTTCACCTTATTCTTCAAGGTGACATCTTTACTTTTTAACACTTTCCAGAGGTCTTTGGCAGCAGATTTGCCAGATACAATGTGTCACTTGATTTCTTGACTGCTACTTCCACAGGCATTGACTGTGCATCCAAGTAAAATAAAATCCTTGGCTGCAATCTTTTCTCCATTTATTATGTTGTTGCTTATTGGTTCAGTTGTGAGGATTTTTGTTTTCTTTATGCTGAAGTGTAATCCATACTGGAGGCTGTGGGCTTTGATCTTCATCAATAAGTGCTTCAAGTCCTCTTCGCTTTCAGCAAGCAAGGTTGTCTCATCTGCATATCACAGGTTGTTAATGAGTCTTCCTCCAATCCTGATGCCACATTCTTCTTCATATAGACTGGCTTCTTGGTTTATTTGCTCAGCATACAGATTGAATAAGTATGGTGAAAGGATACAACCCTGAAGCACACCTTTCATGACTTTAAGCCAAATAATGAACAATCAACTATATGAGACCAAAAGGGCAGCATTTGCCCAAAAACAAAATTTCGGAAGGCAAGAAGGGGCAGGAGAGATAGGTGAATGGAAACGGGGAACCCAGGGAGGAAGTGAGTGACATGCTGTCACATTAAGGGCATTGCAACTAATGTCATGAAACAAAATGTGTATAAATTGTTGAATGGGAAACTAATTTGCTCTGTAAACTTTCACCCAAACCACAATAAAATGTTAAAAAAAAAAAAAAAGATGCTATCCTCCCTTATTGCAGTATGTCTTATAATCTTAGTTTTGCTTGATAAAGAAAGACATTTTTCTGATAGTCTTTTAGGTAAGTCTAGAATTATCATTCCTATTTGATGTGCTATCACTTCAGGCTATAGTCTCAAGTGTGTCTCCCCACTATCCAGCCATCTTTTCATTCATATAATACTACTTTTTAAATTTTTTGTTTTCCAGATGTCAAGATGACAATAACAACACTGCAAAATACCAAACCCAACCCATTGCTGTTGAGTCGATTCCAACTCATAGCAACCCTAGAGGACAGAGTAAAAACTGCCCCCTAGGGTTTCCAAGGCTGTAAATCTTTATGGAAGCAGACTGCCACATCTTTCTCCTGTGGAGCAACTGGTGGGTTCGAATCGCCAAACTTCTGATTAGCAGCCAAGTGCTTAACTACTGCACCACCAGGGCTCCTTAATAGCAAAGCTATAGCCCTCAATTTCAGCAAATGACTTGACTCTATCTGCTCTGTTCCTAAAAAGATAGGAAATAAGCTATAAGAACACTTTCAATGCAGTCTGCTTTCTTAGAACTGTCCTCTCTATTAGTTTCTACAGCTCTCTTGGTCTTTACCTCACTGATTACTTTTTATTGTTTCTTCCTTATTTTCTACCATTTACCCCTTAAATGAAAGTACCCCACAAAGTTATCTATTCTTTTCACCCTCTCTTCAAGAGCATTCTAATTCAGCTTCACAGTGTCAACAATGATCTCTATGTAGATGATTTTGGTCATATATATTTCTAGCTCTAATCTCTTATATATTTCAGGCAAATGAGCCTCAGACTCAACACAGTATTCTATACACAACTCATGATCTTCCCCTCTTGCCCCACATCTGTACTTTCTCTTAGATTTCACATTTCAGTTAATGACCTCCTAATGGTCATCCTAATCATTATTCTCTAATAAGGGCCATAAAACTAACGAACAAAAGGAATCTCTAGTTGTGGCAGGATTTTTTGTTAAGCAGAGCTCAATTTATTTTTCCTGACAAAAGTAAAATGAAGTCACAAATTTTCTCACCCTATCTTTTAGGGTTGCAAAGAAAATTGTTGTTGTTAGCTGTCATAGAGTATGCCCTCCTATTCATGGTGACCCCATGCACAATGAAACAAAATGCTAGTCCTGCTCCATCCCCATCATTGACTGCAGATTGGACAGTTGTGATCCACAGGGTTTTCGTTGGTGGATTTTTGTAAATAGATCACCAGGTATTTCCTTCTATTCTGCCTTACTCTGGAAGATCCACTGAAGCCTGTTCAACATCTTGGCAACATGCAAGCCTCCAATGACGGATAGGTGGTGGCTGTGCATAAGGGCATTGGCCAGGAATCAAAGCTGGGTCTCCTGCGTGGAAGGAAAGAATTCTACCTCTGAACTACCAATGTCAACGTTGCAAAGAAAACAGATCCTCTGTATTTCCTAGTTTGGATCAGAAGAAATGAGAGCTAACATTTAGACTCAGAGGCATGTGCCTAAAAACCCTATGAGATTTAAAAGCGGACTTGCCCTTCTTCACAAAACCGCAGATGTCTACATCTGTGCCCTTTACCAACACATTCCCTGTCTCAGTCTCTCCATGGATGAGAGACAGAGAGAAAACAAGAGCTTAATATCATAATAACCCTACCCAGAAGACTGATTGCCAGGCCGCCTGTTGAAGGGATTAAGTGAAGTGTTAGTCTTGTGTGGTTTATTAGCCTTCCATCGCAAATGACAATTCGGTGTATGAATAAACTGAGCAATGGAGGGAACCCAAGTTAGAAAGCTATTGTGACTAGTTTCTTGGATAGGGAGGTGGGGAGATGAGTTGTGCCTCAGTTCAACAATGGCCCTGAGGCTGTTTTGTGCAGCTGGGCTGCTGTGTTTTGTCTTAGTCCCCTCTGCTACAAGAGAACCAAAGAAGACTTTGGGGACTTTGGCCCTTTCTTTTTCTCTCTAAATATGCTGTGCTATCACTTTTGCTCTACTCTGATGGTGTCATTTTGCTGTTACCATGGGCCACACTGTTCTTTGTTCTCCTCTCATAATTCCAAACAAAACATGGTACCAGAGTCCTTCAACCTTCATCTTTCCTATTAAATTTTATGCTTTAACTGCCAGAGTTTCTGCCTGGGATGGTGTGGGACAGCCACAAAACATGCAAAGCTACTTACCCTCCTTCTCTGTCCATTCTCTTCACGTATTCCTGGACTAGGACTGGACAGACTCTCTCATGTTTCTCTTCCCATCACCTTGCCTATTCTTAGAAGGATTTCCTTTACACCACGTTGGGTTATTTTCAAAGTGGAATGTACTCCTGCCACCCTTCCCCAAAGATATAATGGTAGAATTGTTACTAGAAAACATGCTTAGTGGGGGAAACAAAATCTACATAAATTTAATACATTTAGAGTACTATTCTTTCTCCTACAAATGTTATTGCTATATGGAAACTTTCTGGGCAGGAGATTAGCACATTTGCAAAAGGATCCCAGGAGAATTATGGCAGAAAAAAGATAGAGGCCTAATCTTTCAGCCTGAATTAAACATTATAGAAACCTATCAGGGTGGAAGAGATGTTTCTGACTCTGATGGTTAAGATTGTGTGTCAACTTGGCTGGGCCATGATTCTCAGTGTTTTAATGTGATCTCTCCCATGATTGAATATACTGTGACTAGCCAATCAGATGAAAGGGAGTCTCCTTGGGGGTGTGGCCCGCATCTGAATATAAGCAGACGTTCTGGCTTTTTGCTCTCTCTGGATCCTGTGGTTGCCTCCTGTCATCTCATCTCTGGTTCTTGGACTTGAGCTGTCAGCTTATCTGGTGAACTTGGGATTTGTCAATCTGCACAGCCTATGACTGGAGCCCTGCTTTCTGACCTGCAGGTCTTGGGTTCACCAGCCCCTGCAGCTATGTGAATCAGGAGAAATCTTGTGGTCTTGCCTGCCGATCTTGGAATTTGTCAACCTTCACAGCCTGTGAGCGGGAGCCCTGCTTTTTGACCTGCCGATCTTGGGTTCGCCAGCTTCTGTGGCTGTGTGACTTGGGAGAGGCCTCTACCCTGATCCACAGACTTGGGATGTTCTAGCATCTACAATCGTGTGAGCTGTTTCCTTGTTTCCTTGATATAAATCTCTCTTTATATGTATTTATACACTTTACTGGTTTTGCTTCTGTAGAGAACCCAGCCTAAGACACTGAGCAAGGCTTCCCACCCAAACCAAACTCATTGGCGGTGAGTTGATTCCAACTCATAATGACCCTGTAGGACAGAGTAGAACTGCCTTATAGGGTTTCAAAGGCTGTCAGTCTTTACAGAAACAGACTGCCACATCTTTCTCCTGTGGAGTGTCTAGTGGGTTTGAACTGCCAACGTCTTGGTTAGCAGCCAAACTCTTTAACCACTGTACCACCAGGGCTCCTTGACCAAGGCTTAGGGGCAGAGAAAGGCAATCAGGTCAAGTAAGGGGTGGGATGGATAGAAAGAAGTTAGTTCTTTACCAAGATTTGTGACTGAGGAGAAATGTGGTCTGGGACTGAGAAGCAAAAGACAGGGGACTTGTCCTGACCCAAGAGGGTTTTATGTGCTCAGGGAAGTGATAATGCCTATGAGCATGGAGCCCACTTTGTCATGGTAGGGAGAAAGGATGACACCATCTTACTTCACACTGGGAAGCTTCCCTGTGGCAGTGGTTTGTGGCAGTAGCTCAGAGAGGAGACTGAGGATTTCTTCAGACTTCCTGATTACCAGCTCCAACATCGGTTCTCCAGTTTGGAGACTCCCTGGTCCATTCTAGAATAATCATTTCCTGAAGGTGGATGTGGCATCTTCCAACTTTAAGAGACTGTCTTAGCTGTCTAGTACTGCTATAACAGAAATACCAGAAGTCAATGGCTTTAACAAACAGAATTTTATTCTCTCACAGTTTAGGAGGCTAGAAGTCCATATTCAGTGTGCCAGCTTTCTCTGTCTGCTCTGGGGGAAGGTCCTTGTCATCATTCTTCCCCTGTTCTAGGAGCTTCTTAGTACAGGGACCCAGGGTCCAAAAGATGTGCAAGCTCCTGGCTCTCCTTGCTTGGTGGTAATGAGGTACCTTCCCTGTCTGCTCAATTCTCAGTTTTATATCCCAAAAGAAATTGACTCAAGATACAACCTAATCCTGTAGATTAGGTCCTGCCTAACTAACATAACTGCCTCTAATCCTGCCTAACATCATAGAGGTTAAGATTTACAGCACGTAGGATTATCACATCAGATAACAAAATAGCAGACAGCCACACAATACTGGGAATCATGGCCTAGCCAAGTTGACACACATTTTTGGGGGACACAATTCAATCCACAATGGACACTATTTCTGATTTCTAGTTCTGGTAGCAACCTGGGAGCAAACAGGGTTTGTCCATTGGACATGAATAACTCCCTGGGAATTTCTGGGGTTACTACAGAAGGGATGACACAATGAAGGAGAAAATGGTGTTCCCCTGAAGGGTGAGGTGGGTGTCTGGGACATTTAATAGCAACATAAATGGTGTGACCTTATCTTGTGTTCCAAGCTGGTGAGATGGGTCATATCAGTTGTGTCATCACTCACGAAGACCTCTGGATTTTCCTGATCCAGTGGAATTCGTATTTATCTCCTACTTACTGTTATTGCTGCCCTAGCTGAGGTCTTACCATTTTCTGTCTATACGGTTGTAGTAGCCTCCTAACTGATTTTGCCTTTGTATTCCAATACCCATAATGTCAAAAGAGTGACCTTTCTGAGGCTGAGGAAGAAGTTTGTGTTCATCTTTACTTCCCATTGTAATGTAATAAAGTCTAGATTTCTTAGTATGTTATTCAAGACATTCTGTGATCAGATTGCAGCTTATTTTCCATCCTTAGCATACACTGCATCTCTGCTTGCATTGCATCTTTAAGTGTACGTGTACTGTTTCCTTCAAACCCACTTGACTGCTCCCTAAATATGACCCCTCCAAATTATGCCCAAGGAGCCCTTGTGGCACAGCAGTTAAGCGCTTGGCTGCTAACCTAAAGGTTGGCAGTTCGAACCGTCTAGGCTCTATGCAGGAGAAGGATGTGGCAGTCTGCTTCAGTAAAGATACGGCCTTGGAAACCCTAAGGGGCAGTTCTACTCTGTCCAGTAAGGTCACTATGAGTTGGAATCGACTCGATGGCAATGGGTTTCATTTGGTTTAAGTAGGCCTCCACTTTGCTGCTCCCTAAATATGTCCCCACACTAGACCACTGACCTTTCTTAAGACTCATCAAATTCAATTAGTTTCTAGTTTTCCCTTATCCCAATAATATATGAATGATGTGCTTCTATGGTATTCTGTACCTCTAACATAATGCTTAAATTCCATTGTAGATTTAGATATGATAATGACTGCCTCTCCTATTGGGCTGTGATGTCTTTGAGGACAGGGCCTGTCTGAGTCATCTTTGGATTATCCAGGGTGATCTACATAGTGCCTACTGCACAGTAGGTGCTTGCATATTTTAAAATGAATTGAGTTGAACTGGCAGATGTAATGCATGACTGGCATTGATGTAGAGATTTGGAATGAGCAGACAGGTAGGAACAAGTGAAGGTGTCAGGGTGCCAGGTAGCCTCTGGAGAGAGGTGAGCATGGTACATGCATCTCACCTGGTGGAGCAGGGATGATCAAAGAGAAGTGTTCCTTATCCTGGCTACCTAACTCTTTTCCCCCTGGCCTCTTTCTCCTGGTTTTCATAGAACTGCACAACACTGGCCTGTGGCTCATCAGTTTCTCACAGAGGCTCAGTCCAGGAGGGAACAGATACAGCACTCTACTGGAGGGTGGGGACAGACCCAGGGTAAAAGGACATGAAACAGCTTGCTTTACTATCACTGTTTACCTCAACTAGAAAGAGAGTTTCCGCAGGTGTCTAAACAGCTGTGAAGTAAATCCTAATCACTTCTTGCCCTCAAAATCTGATAGAACAGATTATTTCTGTTCAGGTAACTTTCTGGCCATCTGTCACTGTCACTCCACTTCTCTGTCTGGAAGAAACCTCCATGGCCTTGGCTGTCCCATTCTGCTGTGTTCTCTGAGCCTGGGGAGGCCAGGCTGGCACTGACATTTGGGATCTTTAACAGTGATGCTACCAAATCCACCTTGGATCCCAGGGATTCTGTCAGGCTCTTGAGCCCTTTCTGTTGGGCAACATGGCCAATCACAAGTTGGTCCCCTCATCTGATGACTAGGTGCCTGCTAGAGCAGTTGTTGGGATTTTAGAAATGTGGTTGTTGCCCCAGTAGAGGTCAAAAGACCATTGCTCCTTGGCCAAGCTGTCAGACTGCATGATAAAAACATGGTCTGTGCAGTTTCTGACATAGCAGTGAGAATGGAGTGCTGATGGACTGCAGTGTCTTTGCTGTATTCCCTTTTTTTTTTTATTCAAATGTCACTGTCAATCTAAAACATTTTTTCAGAAAGAGAAAAAGATCATACTGTTGCCATAGCATTAAATGTACATATTAATTGCAAGGTTTATGTTGATTTGAGAGATATTGAACTGATGGGGAAAACCTTCATTTGACAATCAAGGCAATATAAAGACTTCATGGACATGGAATGATTATGTTGACCAAGCAGAACTCATGGATTGCAATGAGAAAACAACTTTATGTATCTCCTGTGCACCCCTTTCAAGCCCACTGTGAACTTTTTAGGAGTAGTTCTTTCTTGTCTCTTTGGAAAAAATTTAAATCAAAACCCACAAGTTTTATGGTCTCCCTTTAGTCACAAACTGTAGTCTCAGTTCAGGACTTAATATGTATAAACCAAGTGAAGAGACTGAAGACTTAAGTGGCCCCATTCCTGAGATCTCTTACCTTTCAGCATAGGCGAAGGCATCTATTCCATCTGACTGCTATGACTCCTTCCTTTGCCTCCAAGCATCCAGTGTGACACTTCTAGGTTTATTCTGTTTAGGTCACCTTGGACCTTTGGGTAGCCTCCTGTGATGGTTAAGATTGTATGTCAACTTGGCTAGACCATTATTCTCAGTGTTTTAGTAGTTGTATAATGTTGTGATCACCCCCATGATGGAATCTGCCGAGTGATACTGGCGGAGGCCGGGCCTGTGGCAGCTCACCGCCCTCTCAGTTTCATCTCTCTGCCTTCTCCTGGTTACCTTCTGCCTGCTCGCTTTGCCAAGGTTTTTGGCTTGTTCCAGACTCAGCAGCTGCCTCTTGTTGTCTCATCTCCAGTTCGTGGGACTTGAGCTAGCAGCTTACCCGTTGATCTTGGAATTTGTCGAACTTCTCAGCCTGCAAGCAAGAGTCCGTTTCCCGACCTGCTGACCTTGGGTTCCCCAGCCCCTGCAGCTATGTGAATCAGGAGAAACCTTGCGGTCTTGTCTGCTGATCTTGGAATTCACTGACCTTCACAGCCTGTGAGCGGGAGTCCCTCTCTGACCTGCCAACCTTGGGTTCACCAGTTTCTGCTGCTGCGTGAACTGGGAGAGGCCTCTACCCTGATCTGTGCACTTGGGACGTTTTAGCCTTTACAATTGTGTGAGCTATTTCCTTGATATAAATCTCTCTATATATATTTATACGCTTTACTGGTTTTGCTTCTCTAGATAACCAAACGTATGACACCTCCTTAGGATTTAAGAAAACTTCATGCCAGCTCTCTCGTACATGACCCACATCTAATCCACGGGAAATATTCATGCACAGTTTTTTACGTTAACAAACTACTGGACACACACAAGAATCCCAATGCAGCTACTCTACCTTCACTTCTCTATCAGAGCAGTAACCAGCAAGAATCTCATATCCCTTATATTTCTTAGCTGGAATTCAGACACTTTTCTGTATAAGCTCTCTCAGTGGTTCCTGACATGGGGCCAGGAGAAGGCAGCTTCTATCCATCTCCCATGAGGAGTTCCCCATGCTATAGGAGACTCACAACACAGTGACAATACCCCACACGACAGTCTTCCAATGTTGTTGTTGTTAGTTATCACTGAGTTGGTGCCAACTCATGGTGACACCATGTATAACAGAAAGAAATGTCTGGTCTGCATCATCTTCATGATCTCTGATATGTTTGAGTCCATTGTTGTGTCTATTGTGTCAATCCATTTCATTGAAGGTTTCTTTTGTTTTTGCTGACCCTCTGCTTTACCAAATATGATGTCCTTTTCTAGGAATTGGTCTTTCCTGTTGATGTGTCCAAAGTAAGCAAGAGGAAGTTTCACCATCCTTGCTTCTAAGGAGTATTCCAATTTTTTTCCTTCTAAGACTGATTTATTCATTCTTTATTTGACCCTAAAGAAGAAAGAAACAAAAAACAAAAAACAAAACCATATGGATGGTCTTCCAGTATCTCTCACTTTTTCTTAGTCTCTCCAATCTTTTCTTATAGGCTAGAGCTAATGGTCAGTTAATAGTCACAAAAGTGATTTTCAGAACTGCCTTTTTAGCCCTAATCATGGTGCACTGTAGAGTGTAGCATCTATTGTTTTTGGAACTTTGGTTGAAATGAAGACTGAAAAATTCTATCTTAACAGGCTGTTATTGATGTAATCCTATTATTTCCTGTGCCTCACCAGGCTCTGTATTCAAAATATCAAATTACATTTTCCTGGCTATGTCATCACTCTTATGGATATAAGACACAGAAATCTACTTCTTCACATTGGCTTAATAAAAAAAAGAATATATTGAATCAAATAATAGTATAGTCCACAAGTAGGAGTAGCTGGATCTAGATGTAACCAGACCACAACCCTGTAAGCCTGCTAGGACTCCACCTTGATGATTTTCCAGGAAATTGAGTAACTTCCTTTAAGTTGTTTTTCAGAAACCAACAGATATATCAAGAAAAAAAAAATCGAAAAACAGTTTTGACAAGATATGATCTCCACACATATGGTCTCCACACATCTCCTCTACCTTTGGAAAACCCAAGCCCGCCACAGCGGAGCCTATCTACTACACCCCAGAGTAGAACTTCCTGGTTCCTTGATGCTTAAATTCTGAAACACTTCCATAGAGCTTTCGCAGAAGAATAAAAATTGCCTGGCTCTTTAATTTGAAGCAAGCATAGTTTTAGCCAATCACCAAGTGACATCCAAAACCTTGTATGAATATATATAACTTCCCTTCTCCCCAATTCCATAAAAAATCCTGTATACCCACATTCTGGGGAGTCAGATCTGAAGAAAATTCCTCCTGGCTCCTTGTTTGGCCCCTAACAATGAAATTACTTTCTTTTTCTCAAAGATCAGTGTCCAGTAATTGGATTTCTGTGCTCCCTGGGTAGAGATTCAGTTTGGTTCAGTAACACAGGTACCAAAATGTAGTCATCAGGACTTGTTCTCTACTTCCTTTTTTTTCTTTTCCTCTCTTGTGTTCAAGTGTAATTTTTAAAAATGTACAACCATGACTTTTAGACAAATATAAAATGAACCAATGTATAAGATTTTATTTAGCTGAGTCTTTCAGCTTTTATTTACAACTGCCTTGCTCTCCACTGAACTTAGAAATGGAACTAGGAGACAAATATGAGTGATAAACACTGTTATGCATTCAAAATAATCACCTTTCTGTCAACTGAGGCTTGGTTGCTGTGTAAGACTCCTGGAATCTGGCTTCCTCTTCCTTGGAGATTAGTTCTCTCAAGTACCATATGCATTCCCTTGCAAATGACTGGCAGCATGTCTGCCACAATAGTCTGCCAAACAAGCCCAGACATGCCCTCATACTCTGTAGCCTCAAGCTGGGAGCCCAGCTTTCAGTAACAATCATCAAGTATCATAACAAAAAGAAGCTTACATATTCAGATCCCTATCATTTTGCAGATGAAACAACCAAAGTTGAGAGAGATAAAATAATTCAGCTAAAGTCATTCAGCTAGTTAGTTACGGAATTAAGGCCAAACCCCAAACCTCCTGACACCTTCACTAATACTCATTCAGAGTTCTGTCTATTCTTACTAGGTGATGATGTACTGAAATTATATATAAAGAATATTGTGTTCAGAAAAGGACTTCCTGATTTCCCAATCAAGTAACATTAAATACCACTGTATATAACAACAACAACAACAGCAAAAGCAGCAAAATTTAATTTAGAACAATCCTACATATGTGGGATGCCTGCCAATTCTAAGTGGTAATGATGCCAACTGAAAAAAATTCCAGAAAAAAAAAATTTCTCTCATTTTTCCTTTCTTTCTTTTCTCTATTGTAATCAAATTATGGACCTTCCCAGTAGTTCTCTTTGGTTCGGAAGTAAGTCACTTGGCAGATTTGGGCTGACTGACTACTGGTAAATTCTGGGGGATTTTGGAACAAAAGGGATGTGACCTCAATACTCCACGGCATGTTTTCTTCTTTTCAAAATGGGCAATTGAGGGCTTGACATAATTAACACCATGATTAACCTATAAGTTTTTTTCTGCCTGCCTTCTCCTTTTTGCATATCTTTGTTAATGACTTTGTTTTGTTCTGTCCAGCCATCTGTGACTTATGACCCGCCCACCATGGAGATTAGAGCCCAGATGTCTGGCATGTATATCTTTAGCCTGATAAAGTGATGTCCGACATGTATCCCTTTAGTCTGATAAAGAGTCTCTTGTAATTAGCTTGTAATGAATAACTCATCCGGCCATGCCATCTGCCAGCTACATGCCAAAAAGACACTTCTAACCCTTGTAAAAATCATGTATAAACTCGAATGTAAAATTGCCTTTCCAGACTCCACAAAGACAGCCTGCATAGCTGTCAGACTCCCTGTTGGTGCTACATCCTAAATAAACCTTCTCTCTCTTTCTGACTGGGAGTACATTTCATTGGCTCGACTGCTCCAGGGCACAGACCCAAATCGGACAACAGGGACAGTTTCTGGATTTCCAAAATGTAGCCAAGAGAATGCTAGTCTTGAAGATAGGCTTAAAGACTTATATGTGGTAGAGCAACAATAGCTAAGGGAGGTGTCCAGACAGATGATATCGAAGGAATCTCCATAGTGTCCTGTGAAACCCATTATGATGTGGGAAAGCAGGTTAGAGTCTCCAAGTCCCTAAGGGAGGTGCAGAAGTGGCTAACCAGTAATGACCTCAGTGTTGGAATTAGATAGAGAAAATGAATGGACTGAGATGTGGAGGACAAATTGGGCTGAGTGCCTATGCTAAGAGGGATGATGAAGGATGCTCAAGAACAGTCAGAATGAACTGTGCCTCACTGGAGGTTGGCAAGGATAGAGGATAACACATAGACCTAATATAGACAACCTACCCATGGACTAGTGCTGGGATACTACGTAAGCTTCCCCCAAATCCAGGCGCTACCTGGGAGTAACCAAAACCAAAAAACCAAGCCCGCTGCCATTAAGTTGATTCAGACTCATAGCTACCCTATAGGACAGAATAGAACCTGGTAGTAAAGGAGGGAAAAAACCCTGAACAGCAGAGAAATTAACTAAAGAGCCTGAGCAGTAAATCAGAGAACTGAGTTATCTTTAAATGGGAGAATTAACCATTTTTTAAAATAATTTTATATATTTTGTTGTTGTGGAGAATATACACAGCAAAACATACACCAGTTCAACAGTTTCAACATGTACAAATTTAGTGGCATTGATTACATTCGTTGGGTTGTGCAACCATTCTCACTCTCCTTTTATGAGTTTTTCCTCCCCCATTATCATAAACTCACTTCCCCCTAAGGTTTCTATCTAATCTTTCAAGTTTCTGTCGTCAGTTTGATCCCATATAGATAGTTCTTAAGAGTATAACCCTCAAGGTAGACATTTCTTTACTAGTTAAACTTGATCTGGAGAGTGGAGACTCCCTAAATCTTGTATGGCTTGGCCATAATAAGGAAACCTAGGATAAGGTCCAATTTCCCTTTCCCCTAGTTATGTGATAGAAAAACTGGCACAACAGGTTTCCCTGCTGCTTAATAAATAAGTGTATCTAAGTAGAATAAAGAAGGAAATGCTCCATGGTGCATGCTATCTGATTTAAGTTAAAAGCTGGGGTCCTGGTATTTTCTTATAACTACCTTGTGACTATGACTTAGTATTGCATGATCATGAGTCGACCCCAACCACCATATAGCAAGGTAATTAAAACTCCAGACCCAATCCTGTAAACTTTTTAACCTATAATTGTGTATGCATCCTAGCCATGGTCCCTTTTCCGCTTCTGTAGTCCCACTATGACAGTGACAAATTGACCTCCTACCAATCATGATCTTGTGATAATTTTCTTTGTCCTCTATAGTATATAATAGACACCATGACTGTGATTCAGTGGATTCCTTAGGCCTCTGTACTGGGCACATGCTGATGGTCTCACTCATTTGAATGATTGTCTGTCTTTGTCTTGGCTTAATAAAAATCTCTTCTATTAAATTTGAGTCTTGGGCCTTTTTTACTTATGAAATTTTGGTAATGAGGATGGGATTCAAAGCTGTCTTCCTTCAGTGGGACCCTCAAGGGGTCAAGGAACAGAGCAGATGCCAGCAACAGAGCCTTATGTGCCCTACTGTTTCCATGGAACCCGGGGGCCCTGCAAAGGTAAATGCTCTTGCATTCAAACCTCATAATTTATGGCATGGTTCTCTGAGATCCTTTATTAAGTCTTTTGTTTTGTTTTTCTGTTTGGATTCTCTTGGATGTCTTGGTAAGTTTTCACTTGTTTATGTTGCCTAAATTTGAGCATCTCAGTTGGTACAGAGGCAAATCTTCATGGTTTTGGAGAAACTGAGGGTGGTTTTCTTTTGTACAGGTAGTTTGTCTCTGAGATTACTCAAAGATGACTTTGCATGCCATCTAGTGATGTGTGGTTGTATCTACAGATTTCTGAAATTTAAGGTCACACGTGCTGGTGAGCGGGGAATGCCATTTAGCTTGAGAAATGACATGCACTTACTAGAGATTAAGAACCAAACCAAGTGGCCAGTCCAGGAAAGTTTTGAGATCAGTAAAATTAACTTTTCTGTGCAGTGGATTAGAAAAAAAAGGACTCTAGAATAAATCAACAAGTTAAATGAAAAGCAGGTGCCTAGTAAAAGTCTCTTTCACTTTCCCATTTGTAGCTGAATGAGTTTGCTGAAGGTTTGTGTTCAAACCCATTTGACAGATTTCTCTTTACTTTCATGTTGTTCATAGTTTGAATGACTGCCAAGCTTTTGGTTTTTATTTCTGCTTGCAGTTTGAAACTTTGAGCATGACAAGTCCATGGTATCGTGGATGAAAGGTATGACTCCCTGTGCAAGCCTTTCCTTTTGTTTCTTTAAGGGTGCATTTTAGCTTAGCACACTTTTCTTTTGTTGGCCCGTGCTGTTACTTGGTAAGATGCGGGGAATGCCACATCTTGCATGCGCTTACTAAGTTTTCCCGATTGCAAGCTTAGGTTAAAGTTTGTGCATGTTTCAGGTTGCTTCTCACAATTTCACATTGTAGAGATTACTTAAGGAATGAGAGATCTAAACTAACACTCCTCACAGCCAGGGTGCACAATTTGGCATTGTGGTGGTTGTTGTTGTTGTTAGGTGCTGTTGAGCCAGTTCTGACTCATAGCGACCCTATGCACAACACAACAAAACACTACCTGGTCCTGCACCATCTCCATGATCGCTGCTATGCTTGAGCCCATCAGTGCAGCTACTGTGTCAATTTATCTTGTTGAGGGTCTTCTTCTTTTTCACTGACCTTCTGCTTGCCAAGCATGATGTCCTTCTCCAGGGACTGGGCCCTCCTGATAACATGTCCAAAGTATGTGAGATGAAGTCTTGTCATCCTTGCTTCTAAGGAGCATTCTGGCTATACTTCTTCCAAGACAGGTTTGTTCATTCTTTTGAGAGTTCATGGTATATTCAATATTCTTCACCAACACCACAACTCAAATGAATCAATTCTTCTTTGGTCTTCCTTATTCATTGTCCAGCTATCACATGCATATGAGGTGTTTGAAAACACCATGGCTTGGGTCAGAAGCACCGTAGTCTTCAAGGTGACATTTTTGCTTTTGTAACATTTTAAAGAGGTCTTTGGCAGCAGATTTGCCCAATGCAATACGTCTTTTGATTTCCTGACTGCTGCTTCCCTGGGCATTGATTGTGGATCCAAATAAAACGAAATCCTTGATGACTTCAATCTTTTCTCCGTTTATCGTGATATTGCTTATTGGCCCCGTTGTGAGGATTTTTGTTTTCTTCATGCTGAGGTGTAATCCATTCTGAAGGTCATAGTCTTTGATCTTCATCAGTAAGTGCTTCAAGTCCTCTTCACTTTAAACAGGCAAGATTGTGTCATCTGCATAATGCAGGTTGGTTGATGAGGCTTCCTCCAATCTTAATGCCCCATTCTTCTTCATATAGTCCAGCTTCTTGGATTATTTGCTTAGCATATAGATTGAATAAACACGGTGAAAGTGTACAACACTGATGCTCACCTTTTCTGACTTTAAATCAAGAAGTATCCCCTTGTTCTGTTCGAATGCCTGCCTCTTGATCTGTGTACAGTTTCCTCATCAGCACAATTAAGAGTTCTGGAAGTCCCATTCTTTGCAATGTTATCCATAATTTGTCATGATCCACACAGTCGAATGCCTCTGCATAGTCAATAAAACACAGGTAAACATATTTCTGGTATTCTCTGCTTTCAGCCAGGATCCTTTTGACATCAGCAATGATAGCCCTGGTTCCATGTTCTCATATTAATCTGGCTTGAATTTCAGGCAGTTCTCTGTTGATGTACTGCCGCAACTGCTTTGTGGCATTGTAGAGGTTCCTGTAAAAAGTGAGAAACTGAAAGTAATGCTGCTGACAGTCATTTTTATTTTTCCTAAGTCATTGAGTGCACATTTTGCTAAATTCTTGCTACCTATATATATATAGGTAATGCCAAAGTCCTGCCATGGCAGTTTCTGCTTTGTTTTGTCCTGAAACCTTGCTACAGTTGCTGTTTTTTATGGGATTGCATTTTATCTTGTCTATCTGGGCCTTAGTAACCACTCTAAAAACTTTAATATGAATTGGTCTATTTTAAAAGGAGCACTGAAAAAGAATAGATTATTTTAATTAGTATAACAAGGCTTTTAAAAGGACAAATTATTCTAAATTACTCTTTAAAGCATGAAGAATACAGGGTTATGAAAATGTAATAACTTCCTACCTTCGGGTGGTATTATTAAATCGTAAAATTTCTTCAAAGAACTTTAATTATTTTAATAATAAGTAAGTGCTTTTAAGTCCAAATATTTCCAAAAATTAATAAAGGTAAATTTATTCTAGGAAAGAGTTTTACGTTCTGTAATATGTCAATCTTTAAAGCAAAACATTTCTAAGTAACTTAAACTAGATATGGAAGGAAATATGTTTATTTAAATAAAATGGGTAATTTCCAAGAATCAACCAGTTCATTTTTACTAAAGAATTTTGGCATTTAATGGGGAAATAAAAAGTGGTAATAAAAGAAAGGTAAAACTGCTTACCAAGAGAAAAATAAAAGAGAAAAAAAAGTTTAGTTATTTTTTTTCCAAAACACCTAAACCAGCCTAAACATCTGAAAATAAATTGTATAACAAATTTTTGTCTTTAACCACAACACAAAACATAAAAATTACAAAGAAACACACCTAAAATAAAATGGCAAAAGTTTAAATAAAAATATAGACCATTTAAACAAAGTTTTATTTCTAGAGTAATTATGTTTTGTGATATATAAGCTTAAAATAATTTGCAAGACCTTTAAGTAACTTACTAATATTAAATTAAGCTAATAACCAAGTTTACACTCTTGTTTTTATGTCACAGGGAAAAAAATCTATATTTAGATCTGCTGATAAACATGTTCATCTTTGTCACTTAGAGAATTGTACAAAAGATATAATCAATTTTTTTTCCCATCTGGCTAAAGTTTGATGAGTTAATTTATGAGATTTTTAAGAAGTTTTAATATCAAATACCATATAAAACAAAGAAATTAGGTTTCTCACTGTTAAAATAACAAAATTTTCTTCGATTACTAGGTTAAAAGATTCCTTTATTTTTATGCAATCTGCCTCAAAGACAAGAGTTCAGCATCTCATTAAGAAAAGATTCCTAAGTCAAAACAAAGCTGCTTGGTTTTGAAGAAAACTAAAGTTTTTACCTTTAAAATCTTTCATTTACAATAACTTAAGTACTGATTCTCAGTGATCTATATCAAACTCCTGACAACTTTAAAACTTTATAAATAGCTGCAAAAGATCTCTTTCTGTTTTATAAAAAATTAAAAGGTTATATTTAATATATTATGAATTACATAAACGTTGTCAAATCAGAAAAAGTATTAAATTTTCTTTGAGTTAAAATTAATATGTCTAATACTAAATAACAAGCACATGATATTCGTCATAATTTTATTATTTCAATTGCTAACATGATCACAATTTTGTTTCTTTTAAATCTAGCATCATTAAGCCAATAGTTTCAATCAGAGAATTCACATCATGCACTTACACAGTTTTTGTTACTGTTCCAATGTTTAGCTGAATATATTCTTGATACATTTTAACAATGTGGTACAATATCTCAAATTATTATGTGTTGTATCTAAAGCTCTTTAAAAATAAGGTTAATCATTATGCTTAGAGATTTTTATCTAAAGTTTTTATTTAACTTTATTAGGTTTACATTATTTTTGTAGTAAATTCCCATCAAGTCTTTTCGTTAAAAAAACAAAAAAAGTAGTATTATAAGCTAACCATAGCCGTTTTTAGGTTTATGATTCACGGATAAGTTTTACCATGCTAATTCACTGAAACCTCAACAAGATGGACTGTGTCAGATTCATAAAGAAGAATATGATATTTTTAACATAAATGCCATTGGATTAAATCAAGATTTTAAAACTCTTATGTAGAAACTGATGGAGTTTTTCAAGTTTCTGCTAATCCAGAATAACATGGAACCAAAATTGGCTACATGAGACTGAGTAAGGTAAACAAATTACTAGAAAATTTACATCAAAATATTGCTAATGTTCAGTGTTCTATTGTTTAGATTTTTTTTTTCTTTTCTTTCCCTTGTTAGTCCAGATCTTTATTTCCATAGTGTAATCATTTAACTTCTATTTTTTTGTACCTCAGATAGGATTAGAAGATGTCATAGCATATGTAGAAATTCTGACTAAATATATTCAGAATGTTTTAATAATGCTAAAATGACTATAATGAGAAAAGTAGTTCTTCAAAACAAAATCGCCCTCCAGTATGTTATTTAAATAACGCTAATATTGTTAAATATTGTCAATTTTTAATCCAATTCTCTAAAGAAAGTTTTCACAGGTTAAAGAAGCTTTGACAACGAAAAACTCAAATCCCAAAATCTGCCTAATATTGTTCCAGGGGAATATATATACATACATACATGCATATATATATATATAATATATATGTATAAATATAATTACATGTATATATAAATTAAAAGATTTCCTGGAGCCTTGTTGCAAAGGACCATATGTAGTTCTCCTTACTAATCCTTGTGCCACTAAATTACAGATAATTAAGACCTTGATACACCTCTCCCAGCTGAAGAAATCTGCTGCTCCTACTTGGATAGTTCAACCAATTAAAAGATTCAAACTAAAATTCAAAAAATCACCAGAATGAGAAACAGACAAAATCTGGTGTAGACAACTCATTCCAAGATCCAGGATCAGACCTGTAAACACATTATTCCCAAACACTGGACCACATAAATAGAGATACAATTCTCAGACTTTTCGTATTTCTTTTTCTAGTATTTGTCATCCTTTTGTCTTACACGCCTTTAAGGTATGTGGACTAATAACTTTCCCTTGGTGAATGAATGCCATTGAAAGTACTGCTTTGTGCCTAACCCTCTTTGTTTTTAAAGTAGCTTTGTTCTATCAATTAGACTTCATTAATTGATAAGACAGATTTGTATGGTTAAACCTTTCCACATGTCTTAACCTAAAGACTTTCCTTTATATTTTTCTTGTTGGTATTTTAATAATCATTAGTTGATGCACCCATTCTTGTTTACTTGTACATGCCCTTATTTAAAGGATCCCTAGATCCCCGACGATGCTATGGTTAGGCATTCGGCTGCTAACCAGAAGGTCGGCAGTTTGAATCCACCAGCTGCTTCTTGGAAACCCTCTGGGGTAGTTCTACTCTGTCCTATAGGGTCGCTATGAGTTGGAATCGACTGGATGGCGTCAGGTTTTTCTTTTTGTTTTTTTGGTTTTTTTTTTTTTTAGTTTCTAGGTCATTTGTATGCTAATTGCTCTTATTTTTTCTAGAAAATTTTTCTCCATTGTAAAGACTTTCTTAAGTTTTTTCTTACTATGCCTCATAATAACTATTGAGGCTTTAAAAGATAATGTTTTTGTGAAATTAGCTCAATAAGTACCAAATACCTCCTGTTGTTTTTGGATAAACACCACCAGTGAAGTAAAAGAAGATATAAACGAAGTACACCAACAAGTAGTACAGCTACCTTCAGTCTCCCCAGTACAGTTGCCTTCGGTATTTGACTTGTTTAACTAACTCCTGCAAGGGATAGGATCGTGGTTATGAATCTTATTGAAAATTAGAATAACTATATTAACGATTGCTGTAATCATTGTTGACATAGTCGAATGTATTATGAAATGTGTAGCCAAGGTCAGGCAAAAACAAGTTCCAAAGCTAATACATATTAACTTTGCACACTTCTTTAACACAGTAGATGGGTCCGGCACCTTGAACTAGCGTTCCTGAAAAGGTCAAATTATCCCTTCGCAATTCAGCTCAGGTCTCTGGTAGATGTATCCTGAATTCACACAGTATGGTAACAACCAACATAGAGCAGGGTGAAGAACCAGATGGTATCTGGCAGAGATTACAGGTGCATGGTGAAGAATCAGATGGTAGCCGGCAGAGTACAGACAACAAACCTGAACAGCAAAATCCAAGCAGCTGTGAATTTAAAGACCTAAAACTTATTGTCTGCCATCTAAGGAAGCCAAGTCCATGCTGAAGATAATGTAAGGCCTTAAAAAAGACAATGACAGTGCAATCAAAGGATGTTCATCTGAAATCCTTGATCAAAAAGAGGGATTGATCTAGAGAGCAGAGATCTCAAAATTTTATAGGGCTTGGCCATAGCAAGGAAACCTAGGATAAGATCCAATTTCCCTTTTCCCTAGTTATATGATAGAAAAACTTGTACAACAAGTTTCCATGCTGGTTAATAAATAAGTTTACCTAAGTAGAACAAAGAAGGAAATGCTCCATGATGCATGTTATCTGATTTAAGCTAAAAGTTGGGGTCCTGGTATTGTCTAATATCCACCTTGTGACTGTGACTCAATATCACTTGATCATGAGTTGACCCCGGCCACCACACAGCCAGGTAATTAAAAACCCAGAACCAAACCTGCAGCCTTTTTTGACCTGTAATTGTGTATGTATCCTAGTCATGGTCCCTTCCCCACTTCTATAGTCCCACCTATGACAGTGATGAATTGACCTGCTACCAATCATGATTCTGTGATGATTTTCTTTGTCCTCTGTAGTGTATAATGGACACCATGACTGTGATTCAGTGGATTCCTTAGGCCTCTGTACTGGGTACATGCTGACAATCTCCCTCATTTGAATGATTGTCTTTGTGTTGGCTTAATAAAAATCTCTTTTGATTAAATTTGAGTCTGAGGTCTTTTTCCCCTATGACAGGTTAACTATTGTTTGCTTTTAAGAAGACTTCAGGGAATACTTTTGGTTTAAGGTTTAAGGATTATCTTAGGACAATAGTTTCATGGGTTCATCCATCCTCCATGGCTCCAGGAAGTTTGGAGTCCATGAGAATTTGAAATTCTGTTCTACATCATCCTCCTTTTGATCAGTATTCTTTTATAAAATCTTAGATAAAATTTTTCAGTAATGGTAGCTGGGCACCATCCAGCTCTTCTGGTCTTATGGCAAAGGAGGCAGTTGTTCATGGAGGCAACCAGCTGCACATTCCATATCCTTCTCCTACTCCTGACTCTCCTTCTTCCTCTGTCGCTCCAGTTGAATAGAGATCAACTGTTGTGTCTTAGATGGCTCTTGCAAGCTTTTAAGACCCCAAGAACTATCCAATGAACTAGGAGGTAGAACAGAAGCACCAAACATGTTATTAGGAAAACCATGAAACCATGACCCTAAACCTCCAAAGCAGGGAATCAAATCCCTTGAGGTGTTTGGTTGTGTATAAGTAGCCTCAGTAGCTATTCTTTTTTTTTTTTTTTTCATTGCTGTAAATATAGCTGTCTTAGGCTGGATTCTCTAGAGAAGCAAACCAGTGACCCAAGATCAGCAAGTCAGACAGCAGGCCTCTGGCTCACAGGCTGCAGAGGCCAAGGAATCCCAAAGTTGGTAGGTTAGAAGGCAGGCAACTGGCTCACAATCTGTGGAGGCTGAAGAAATCTCAAGACTGGCAGGTAAGTGGCTAGCTCAAGTCCCAAAAACCAGAGATCAGATAAGGATCCAGCTGCAGGATCCAGTGTGAGCAAAGCCTGTGAGTTTTGTCAGAAAGTCTCATATATTGGATGCAGGCCACACCCCCAAGAAAACTCCCTTTCAACTGATTGGCTGCTCATAGCAGATCTCATCCTGGAGGTGACTACATTATATCAGATTTCATTACGGAGGTGATAACATCATTACATAGCTGCCAAACTACATCGTAAGTAACTGTGAAACCACTGAGAATCATGGCCCAGCCAAGCTGACTTACAACCTTAACCATCACAATATCACACAACTTTTGCCAGTGCAACTTTTTGCAGGTGTACAACTTATTGACAGCAATTACAATAATTGGCTATGCAACCCTACCCTTAATCAGTGCAATTCAGAATTAAGCATTTTTGCTTCTAACGAAAATTTGGGACCAGTAGTGGTTCAGTGGTAGAGTTGCCCACTTCCATTCAGAAGACCTGGGTTTGATAGCAGCCAATACACCTCATGGGCAGCCACCACTCATCTGTCAGTTGAGGACTGTGTGTTGCTATGATACTGAATAGGTTTCAGCGGGGCTTCCAGACTAGGATGAACTAAGAAGAAAGGTCTGGTGATCTACTTTCAAAATTCAACCATTGAAAACTCTGTGGATCACAACAGTCCAATCCAAAACCCACCATGGGGATGGCACAGGACCAGGCAGTGCTTCATTGTGCATGGTTTGCCATGAGAAGGGGGCCAACTCCATCACAGCTCACAACAACATAGAAAAATGAAAATTTTACTGCTTTGTATATCTCAGCTGCTTTACTTCATTCGAGAACCTTATATTTCTGAAAAATAAAAACTTACCTCTAGCATAATTTAGGGGCCCTTGTGGTGCAATGGTTAAGAGCTACAGCTGCTAACCAAAAGGTTGGCAGTTCTAATCCACCAGCTGTTCCTTGAAAACCCTATGGGGCAGTTCTACTCTGTCCTATAGGGTCTCTATGAGTTGGAATCAACTCGACAGCAACAGGTTTTTTGGTTTTTCAGTATAATTTAATTTTGTTGAACCCAGGTAAAAAAAATAAGTGCACCTTTTGCAGAGACTGATTGCTATATATTAACAGAGATATTTTGCTTATCCTATTAACCTTTGAGGGAGTCAAGGAGGCTGCTCAAATCTAGTTATTTCTGGGAGTCCTTCATTGTGAGCATTTCTTATTTAACAACAAAAAAAAATGAAGCATTTAGAAACTCAGGTACACCTTCCCCCCATGTAATTTGCATATACTTGATCAAGGCCTTATTTTTCATTCTAAAAACAATTCGCTTCAAATGAACACATGTGTTCTTGAGCTCACCAACTGATAGCCAGGGAGCACTGTCCCACTCCATCTAGCTCTCTGTGAAATTTAGTGAACTGGTGTTCATCAGGCAGTAAATGTCAGTATGACAAACTGCCAAATCCAGAGCAGCTTCTCCTCCCAGAAGTGAGTGCTTTTGAGATCCTTTTACTTTTAAGTTTTTCTTCCTCGTTTCTACCAGGGAAGAGAGAGGGGGAAAAGACAGTAATGCATTTTGTTCAGTCAGACTTAGTTATAAGTCAATAAAATGCAAAGAAAAGGTTACTCCTTTTACAGCTCCAGGTCTGGTAAATTTCTGAAAGGCCACAGAGTACATCAAGAAATTATGCCTCACTTTGAAGTTGCGCTTTTTTTTTTTTAACCTCTCTTTCTTTCCTGAAGGACAATGGTAGAAGTGTTTCAAAAAATTTAAGGAATAAAATATATTTAATACTAACGTTTGCAAATTGTGCAATACTAGCTCTACAATATTCTGACCTATTTCCTGAGACATTCTGTATGCAATTGCTGAGTGTATATTTGTAGTTACAAGAGCTCTTTCTTTGGAAAGAAGCTCCTTCGTACTGGAATCTAAAGAAAAAAATGGGAGCTTAAATTGGGTGCATTTAAAAATAATCTGCTGAGTCAACATACTTGGAACAATGTGTAATCAACTATTCTTTCTCTTACTCTATTCTCTCATGTACAGTCACAAAATCAAGGAAGCTCTGAGGCCAGGCATATGCCTGCAACGTGAGATGAAAAATTAAGGACAAGCACTTGGCTGCTAACTGAAAAATCGGCAGTTCGAACCTGCTAGCCACTTTGTGGGAGAAAGATGTGGCAATCGCTTCCATAAAGATTTACAGCTTTGGAAACCCTGTGGGAACAATTCTACCCTGTCCTATAGGGTTGCTGTGAGTCAGATGGCACACAACAACAATACCCTTGCACTGATATGAGATTGAATTACATACTTACAAAATCCCTTCCAAATTTGAGACTCACTTACTCAGAAAGTTTAAGCTCCTAAATCTTTTGGTATCAATTATTTGAATAATCCAGGTGATAACATTTTGAGGTGTATACATCATTCAAGTTGTTCTTTTAATTTCTGTACCTCACTTTGCTAGAGAAGACCTACTGATTTCCATTGAATATGATATCCCATCCAAATATCATTCTCTGCATATAATCTGTGTTGCAAATATGAAATGTTTTGCCCTCATAATCGTTTTGAAAGAAAATAAAATTGGTGAAAGAAATCTCTTCTGGAAATAGCTTTCATTTTGTTGCCGCCAGTTCTAAGGGGAACTTCATAAACCTGGGACAAACTATGATACAATGTCACTATCATCTCCGCAGGATATTTTTGTCAGTCATTTATAGACATTTGCTTTAATGCCCTTCTATTGTTAATAAACTCCTTTACATCCTTGATCTTTTCTTTTATGGCTCTCCCTGACTCCTTGCCTTAATTTCAACCAGACTCTTTCTCAACATCACTGTTTCACTTACAGCTTTCTTGAGCTGAATGAATTCCTTTACCATATTTTATTTACTATGGAGCCTGGAGATAGATTGGAATTCTATCAATTATCAAAGTATTATGACTCTTCCAAAACATTAATTTTCATCCCTCAAGAAAAATCCCTCCCTCTCTTGAGGTTCCTACCATCAGACTCTATCACCTTCCTTGGTGTCATTCAAAGCTGTTCATGCCTAGTCTTTCCTTGTTTTCTCAGTCTTTCCATGCCATCTTCTGATACCATTATCATGAGTGACTTCAAGCTCCATGGCTTCTAATAATCTATTGACTTGGCTTCAGAGTTTCCTGATATCCTTAACTTCAATAATTATCATTAAAGTTGTCAGTGATTTCACTCCTCTTGGGTCAATAATTAATGTCTATGGAAGCAGCAGTCAAAAATCAAATGACATACTTCATTTGGGAAAATCTGCTGCAAAAGATCTCTTTAAAGTGTTAAAAAGATGTCAGTTTTATGAGTAAGGTATGTCTTTCAGTTGCCTCATATGTGTGCAAAAATTGGATAATGAAAAAGGAAGACATAAGAAGAATTGATGCACTTGGACTGTAGTGTTGGTGAAGAATATTGAATATACTGTGGCTTGTCAGAAGAATAAACAAATCAATCTTAGAAGAAATACAATCAGAACGTTCCTTAGAAGCAAGAATGGCAAGACTTGGACTTGCTTACTTTAGACACATGATCAGGAATGATCAATTGCTAGAAAAGAATATCATGTTTGGCAAAGTAGAGGGTCAGCAAAAACAAGGGACTCCTTCAGTGAAATGGATTGACACAATAGCTGCAACAATGGACTCAAACATACCAATAATCATAAAGATGGTGCAGGACCAGGCAACATTTTGTTCTGATATACATAAGGTCATCATGGGTCTACTAGATGGCAGCTAACAACAACAACAGGCTACGACAATCTATTTCCAAGGGCACACTGTGATCTTACTACATACTATGCATACTACATACTTACACATACTACACGTGACTACATACTACATACTAAATCACTACATACAGCTGTTCCACTTCTGGAATTCTGAACTCCAATTTATTCTAACCTCCGCATTCACACTCTCTTCCCCCCATCTCTATACCTCCCAGCTCTCTTCCCCCAGCTCTCTCTTCCCCCAGCTCTCTCTCCCCCAGCTCTCCCCCGCAGCTCTCTCTTCCCCCAGCTCTCTCTCCCCCAGCTCTCCCCCGCAGCTCTCTCTCCCCCAGCTCTCCCCCACAGCTCTCTCTTCCCCCAGCTCTCCCCCACAGCTCTCTCTTCCCCCAGCTCTCTCTCCCCCAGCTCTCCCCCGCAGCTCTCTCTCCCCCAGCTCTCCCCCACAGCCCTCTCTTCCCCCAGCTCTCCCCCACAGCTCTCTCTTCCCCCAGCTCTCTCTCCCCCAGCTCTCCCCCGCAGCTCTCTCTCCCTCAGCTCTCCCCCGCAGCTCTCTCTTCCCCCAGCTCTCCCCCGCAGCTCTCTCTTCGCCCAGCTCTCTTCCCGGGCAGCTCTCTTTGACTTCACTGAAATTCTTGACCCAACTGTTTTATCTCAGGTTTTCACTCCCTTTATGACTTTATTTTCTTTCCTATCCAGCTATCTTAATAAAGACTGCATTCCACTACAGAAAAATACAAAAACGCAATAAATGGTTTAGTTTCAATAAATAGGTGCTTATTTTTTTTTCACGTACAGGAAGGTTAGAGGTAGGAGGCTCCAATAAGGGTTCTAGATACTCATAATGCCTTTGGGGGCCCGTGTACTTTTTATATCTCTTCTCTGCCACCCTTAACTTGTTGGTTCTATTCTCATGCTTGTTGCCTCATGCTTAACAGGTAGCTGCTGCACCTTTAGGATCTCTCCATGTTCCAAATAGGAAGTAAAAGGAAGAAAGAAAAAAGGCTACATTCTCCATCTCTGTCTCATTTTATTGGGAAAGCAAAAACTGACTTTGGTTTTTATATCATTGGCCAGAACTGCATCATGAGATGACTTCAGCTGAAATAAAAACTGGGAAATAAAGTACATAGCTTTCTGGCCTCAATAGATGAGCTTTACAAGGCAGAAGAGGGTTGGGAATGGATGTTGAGAGAATCAAACTATATTGTCTACCACACTAGCTTCGACCACCCTCTTACCAAGTTAAGAAGATAATGAACTTCCATCATACATTACTTTTTTGGAGCATTTGACATTGAAATGTTCTGATCATATGGATTCTGAGAGGTATTTCTCCTGATTTTCCTCCATTACTTTTCTTTTTTCTCTCCTTTCCTGGCTTTTCATCCTTTACGTGTATCTTGAATGTGTGTTCCCCTTGCAGCTTTGTTCTTCGTTCCCTTCCCTCTTTGTTCTCCACTTTCCCTCTGGATAATCTCACCTACTCTCATGTTTTCAATATGACTCAAATCTCTATCCACGTCTCCCCTAAATTCTTATCATTATGTCAAACCACTTACTTACTGGATGTTGATTTCTAGTACTCCGCAGGCATCTTAAACTCAACATGTTCGACACTGAATTTATCATCTGCTCTTCCACCTTTGTTTCTAAACTTGGAGAATATCTTCATCATCCTAGACACCATCTTTTCCTTCTCACCTCTCAATAATCACTTCATTTTAAAGAACTCTTATAGGTGAACA
Source organism: Dugong dugon (assembly GCA_030035585.1). Classification (NCBI taxonomy): domain Eukaryota; kingdom Metazoa; phylum Chordata; class Mammalia; order Sirenia; family Dugongidae; genus Dugong; species Dugong dugon. Next base: position 52,835,721 of record CM057463.1, read on the forward strand.
TTTTTCATTTTCTCTACTGCTACTTTTGGTTCAGATATCTTTTGCCTGTCTAGAACAATAGATCTAACTGATATCCTTAGCTCTTGTCTCACAACTTTCCAATCAATTCTTAAATCCTCCACACTGCTGTCACAATAAATTCAACTCACCTTATACTCATGCTGGAAATATTTCCTAGGTGACTCCGCGTTATCAACAGAACACAATCCACAGTTCTTGGATTGCTATACAACGCCCTCACAGCTGAGCCCCTGCCACCTTCTCTGACCTTATCTCTTGCAGTCCCTCCCCCCTCCTATGTATCCTATGTTTTAGCTGTAACAAATCATGTTTTGCAGTATTCCCTGATCCCTCAATCTATGTCACGCATGTATGCCTTTGATAACGAATCCCCCTGGCCAGAAATATCTTCTGTCATCATTTGATGATTTTCTACTCATCTGATGCACTTCTTTTATAAAGACATTCCTCATTCCTCCTTTGCCATTCTTCAGGGAGAAATGTCTACTTTCTTTTGTGTTCCTCCATATACTTCTGTCAAAGCTTCTAAACACTTCATCATACTTTTTTATTTATATGTGTATCTCTCTCTTCTAGACTATAAACAAATCGAGGACAAGGCTGAATCTTGTGCATTTGTGTGTCCATAGCATCTACAAAGTCTGGCACGCAGTTGTGAATGAGTTATGAATGAACTTCTGTTTGGTGAGTGAAAAAAAAATGTAAATGTAAAATATAAGGTTCAAGTGTTGGCTCTACCATTTATCAGTCTTGTTACTTTGGGCAAGTCATTTAACATTTCTGACTCCTTACTTCACATAAGTATCTTGGAGCTCTTATCATGAACTTATTTGTGCATTTAACCAAAGGGTTTACCTGTCTTATTCATCTGTTATGAGCCTCAAGACACATAATGTATGAAACTACTTTGTAAGCTGCTAAGATTTATTCAGATGTCAACCGATATTAGTGCTACGATCAGTGCTCAGATAGTAGCAAACATTGATGAAAATAAGGACACTGATGAGTAACTTTTGGGCAATAATGTGCGTTTGCTGTTAGTGGGAATAATGACATGCATTTATTTTCATTAGCTGAGTAGTGTTTGTAACTCAAGATTACTGAATGAAAAGGGCTTGTTTTCTGTTTGTGTCTGAGGAGGAGGAATATTTTATTACTTTTTTGTCCACAATACCAATAGTTTAAAAGAAGTGGGAACTACTGAGGAAAAACTAAATTACATTTAGATTCTCCTGTTGAAAATATGCAAAATTCTTCCTTCGATCTCCTTAACTCATCTCCTTAACTCATCTAAGCAGACATCAAAGGCAACTTGGTTTACAAATAATTACTGGCCATGAGAACGTGTATTTTAGCATTTTGTGTGTTGCTTTGCATTTCATTCCTCAGGCTTGTGGTCGAAGAGTTAACATTCTGGCCTCTGTGCTATAATCCTGTCCTGGTAGAAGAAGTTGCTTTCTTACATGTTTATGTTCTAATATTTCATTTGCTTATGAAACTATGATATTCTTTCTTCAAACCCTTCTTTGCAATGGAAAGCAGAAACCATCCATTCTTGAATAAACTTTTTTTTAATTAAACTTCTGAGGTCTATTAATCTCCATTCCTTCTCCTGTTGGTGTTTCCTCTTCTGTGCTGCCACACCACACCTTCTCCTCTGACCAAGTTCGACATCCTTACTCTCTGCCCTCTCTAGGAAAGCCTGCATCAACGTGGGGGACAGTAAGTGTGAACATTCTGAATTAGGAAACAGCTGGTGTTTTGTGTGGTTGGAGAGTGGTAGGTGAGGAGGCTGGAGAAGGAGGTAAGGGCCAGGTCATAGAAGTTCTTGCTGGACAAAATCCTTTTAGGAATGGGGAGCCAATGAAGGGTTTAAATGATTAGAGCAGATTTATGCTTTAAAATGATGTCTCAGGCTTTAGTGGATTGGAGGGGTGCATATGGAATGCAGGAAGACCAGTTGGGGATTTGCTGCTGCTTGAGTGATGGTGGTTTGAGCCAACGATTATCAGTGGAGGTGGGGAAAAGTGAATGAATTTAAGATATGTTAGGAAGATAGATTATGTATTAGTTATCTACTGCTGTGTAACAAATTGGAGCCCTGGTGGCGAAGTGGTTAAGAGCTCAGGCTGCTAACCAAAAGGTTGGCATTTTGAATCCACCAGCCGCTCCTTGGAAACCTTACAGGACAGTTCTACTCTGTCCTAAAGGGTCGCTATGAGTCAGAATTGACTGGATGGTACACAACAACACAACAACCTGTAACAATTACTCCAAAGCTTAGTGACTTAAAACAGGAAACATTTATTATTTCTGCTTCTGTGGGTCAGAAATTCAGGATCGGCTTAGTTGGGTAGTTCTGGTTTAGGGTCTCTTTTGAGGTTGTAATAAAAATTTTGGCTGGGACTGCAGTCACCTTGATTGGGGTGGGAGTATCCACTTCCAATCCTACTCAAGTTGTCTCTGGCAGGAGGCCTCAGTTCCCCCGTTGACTACTGGCTAGAAGCTTCAGTTCCTTGCCTCATGGATGAATCCATAAGGCACCTTGAGTGTTTTCACGGCAGGGCAGCTTTTCTTCCTCTATAGGGAGGGATCTATGAAACAGAGCAATAATACTTTAATAACCTAGTCATACATGGTCACTTCCACTATATTTTATTCATTAGAAATATGTAACTAAGTCCAGTCCACATTCAAAGAGAGTTGAATTAGATTCCATTTTTTGGAGGAAGGAGTGTTGAAGAATTTGTGGACAAATGTTTAAAACCATCACAGAAAGGATAATGTAGCTATATTGTCCAGACTAGAAACAAGGAGGTTTGAAATAGTGCAGTCAGCCTTTTCTGACTGAGAGTCCAAATCTATCTCCCTGTGTCTTTCACTCATTGACTCTAGTTCTGTAAATTTCAGAGGATGGGATAAATTCCATCTCTCTTTATATCTGACAATCATCCGATATTTGAAGAGAGCTATTACATTGTTGAGGGGCACTGGTGGTAGAATTTCAACTGGGAACACCCAGGCTGGATTCTTGGCCAATGTACCTCATATGCAGCCACAGATTTTCTGTCACTGGTGGTTTCTGTGTTGCTATGATGCTTAACAGGTTTCAGCAGTGTCTCCAGACTAAGACAGACTAGGATCAAAGGCCTGGTGATCCACTTCTAAAAATCAGTCCGTGAAAATCCTATGGATCACTACAGTCTGGTCTATTCCACAACTGATCATGGTGCAGGACTGGACAGCATTTTGTTCTGCTGTACATGGGGTCACAATGAGTAGGGGGCTAACTCAACAGCAGCTAACAACACTACAACGATCACATTGTTACCTAAGTGTCCTCTTCACAGAAATCATAATTCTTTGCTTAAAGGATATGGTTTGAGATTCTATCATTCTGTTTGCCCATCTTTTAGTTGGAGTCTAGTTTGTCATCTCCCCTCCAAACTGAGCAAAATACTCCAGATGTGTTCTGATCAGTGATGTAGACATTTCCTTTACTGGATACTCACTGTATTTCTATGAAAGTAGTCAAAAGAATATTCATTTTTTTTTCTTCCAGCAGTATCATCCAATTGTTTGATGGGGAACTGGAAATCATCTAAAATACTTGGCCTTAAAGTAAAATTTAACATTTTGAATGTAGGTTCAGTAGTTTTTCTTTATCCCTATTTTTTTTTAACACCTCTTTTGTTCATACGAAGTGTTTAAAAAAAAACCCATTGCTGTCAAGTTGATTCTGACTCATAGCGACCGTAAATCTTTTTTTTTTTTTTATTGTTGTAGTTTAAATGAAGTTTACGTTTCAAGTTAGTCTCCCATACAAAAATTTATACATACATTGTTATGTGACCCTAATTGCTCTCCCCTTACTGTGACAGCACACTCCTTTCCACCCTTGATTCCCCATGTCCATTCGACCATCTCTGCCTTCCCATCTCACCTCCAGACAGAAGCTGCCCGTTTAGTCTCTTGTATCTACTTAAGCTAAGAGGCACACTCCTCACGAGTATCCCTTTATGTCTCACTGTCCACTCCAATACCTGTCTGAATTGTTGGCCCCAGAAATTGTTTTAGTTCTGGGCTGATAGAGAATCTGGGGGCCATGATTTCCGGGGTTCCTCCAGTCTCACTCTGTCTATTAAGTCTGGTCTTCTTACTAGAATTTGAGTTCTGCACCCTCCCCCCCTTTCTCCTGCTCCATCAGGGACTCTCTGTTGTGCTCCTTGTCAGGGCGGTCATGGTGGTAGCCAGGCACCATCTAGTGCTTCTGGTCTCAGGCTGATGAAGTGGGCTTTTCTGTCTCTTGGGCTAATACTTGTGTCTTTGGTGTTCTTCATTCTCCTTTACTCCAGGTGGGTGGGACCAATTGATGCATCTTAGATGGCCACTTGCAAGCTTTTAAGACCCCAGACGCCACTCCCTGAAGTAGGATGCAGAACATTTTCTTAATAAGCTTTGTTATGCCAATTGACCTAGATGTCCCCTGAAAGCATGGTCCCCAGACCCCTACCCCTGCTACTCAGTCTCTCAAAGTATTTGATTGTATTCAGGAAACTTCTTAGCTTTGGTTTAGTCTAGTTGTGCTGACTTCCCCTGTAATGTGAGCTGTCCTTCCCTTCACCTAAGACGAAACTTGTCTACTATCTAGTTAGTGAGTAGCCCTCACCCACCCTCCTTACCCTGGTAACCATAAAAGAGTGTTGTCTTCTGTGTTTAAACCTTCTCTTGAGTTCTCATAATAGTGGTCTTATACAATATTTGTCCTTCTGTGACTGACTAAATTCACTCAGCATAATGGCCTCCAGATTCCTCCATGTTATAAGATGTTTCATGGCTTCATCGTTGGGTAGTATTCCATTGTGTGGATATACCACAATTTGTTTATCCATTCGTCCATTGATGGGCACCTAGGTTGTTTCCATCTTTCTGCTATTGTGAACAGTGCTGCAATGAACTTGGGTGTGCATATGTCTATTCGTGTGACGGCTCTTATTTCTCCAGGATATATTCCAAGGAGTCGGATAGCTGGATCGTATGGTACTTCTATTTCTAGCTTTTTAAAGAAGTGCCAAATCGATTTACAAAGTGATTGAACCATTTTACATTCCCACCAACAGTGTATGAGTGTTCCAGTCTCTCCACAACCTCTCCAGCATTTATTATTTTGTGTTTTTTGGATTAATGCTAGCCTTGTTGGGGTGAGATAGTATCTCATTGTAGTTTTGATCTGCATTTCTCTAATGGCTAATGATTGTGAGCATTTCTTCATGTGTCTGTTAGCCACCTGAATATCTTCTTTGGCAAAGTGCCTGTTCATATCCTTTGCCTATTTTTTAATGGGGTTATTTGTCTTTTTGTTGTTGGGGTTTTGCAATATCTTGTAGATTTTAGAGAGTAGACAATGATTGGATTTGTCATAGCCAAATTTTTTTTCCCAGTCTGTAGGTTGTCTTTTTACTCTTTTGGTGAAGTCTTTTGATGAGCATTAAGTGTTTGATTTTTAGGGGCTCCCATTTATCTAGTCTGTCTTCTGGTGCTTATGCATTGTTACTTATGGTTCATATTGTGTTTATGCCATGTATTAGGGCTCCTAACATTGTCCCTATTTTTTCTTCCATGATCTTCATCGTTTTCAATTTTATATTTAGGTCTTTGATCCATTTTGAGTTAGTTTTTGTGCATGGTGTGAGGTATGGGTCTTGTTTCAGTTTTTTGCTGATGGATATCCAGTTATGCCAGCACCATTTGTTAAAGAGACTGTCTTTTCTCCAATTAACAGACTTTGGGCCTTTGTCAAATATCAGCTACTCCTAGGTGGATGAATTTATGTCTGGATTCTCAATTCTGTTCCATTGGTCTATGTATCTGTTGTTGTACCAGTACCAGGATGTTTTGACTACTGTGGCAGTATAGTAGGTTCTAAAATCAGGTAGTGTGAGGCCTCCCACTTTATTCTTCTTCATGAGTAATGCTTTACTTATTTGGGGCCTCTTTCCTTTCCATATGAAGTTGATGATTTGTTTCTCCATCTCATTAAAAAATGCCATTGCAGTTTGGATCGGGATTGCATTGTACCTGTAGATCGCTTTGGGTAGAATTGACATTTTCACAATATTGAGTCTTCCTATCCATGAGCAATGTATGTTTTTCCACTTATGCAGGTCTCTTTTAGTTTCTTGCAGTAGTGTCTTGTAGTTTTCATTGTTTAGGTCTTTTACATCTCTGGTTAGATTTATTCCTAAGTATTTTATCTTCTTGGGGGCTATTGTAAATGGTATTGATTTGGTGATTTCCTCTTCAAGGTTCTCTTTGTTGGTGTAAAGGAATCCAGCTGATTTTTGTATATTATCTTGTATCCTGACACTTTGCTGAAATCTTCTATTAGTTCCAGTGGTTTTTTTATGGATTTTTTTGGGTTTTCTGTGTATAAGATCATATCGTCTGCAAATAGAGATACTTTGACTTCTTCCTTACCAATTTGGATGCGCTTTATTTCTTTTTCTGGCCTAATTGCTCTGGCTAGGACCTCCAGCACAATGTTGAATAAGAGTGGTGATAAAGGGCATCCTTGTCTGGTTCCTGTTCTCAAGGGGGATGCTGTCAAAGTCTCTCCGTTTAGGATGATGTTGGCTGTTGGCTTTGTATAAATGCCCTTAATTATATTGAGGAATTTCCCTTCTATTCCTATTTTGTTGAGTATTTTTTATCATGAATGGGTGTTGGACTTTGTCAAATGCCTTTTCTGCATTGATTTTTAAGATCATGTGGCTCTTGTCTTTTGTTTTATTTCTGTGACGGATTATATAGATTGTTTTTCTAATGTTGAACCATCCCTGCATACCTGGTATAAATCCCACTTGATCATGGTGAATTATTTTTCTGAGCAACCCTCTATCTGTTAACTAGCCTTTGCATATTTCAGACTAAAGCCTCAGTTTGATTTGATAATTTTGACTCAAGTGTGAGACACCTTTGTATTTTTATTACTTCCTTTTTAACTATCTTTTGGTCAGGTAGCTGTACTAATCCATTAAATAGACTCCAAACGCATTCAGCTGGTGCCAGCTGTGACGTCACTGTGTTAGATACAGTGAAGCATTCTGCACATGCCAAACACCTTTGGTTCTCCAAGTGCATTAGAGTGTGGAGCATCCTTTCCTCAAAGACAGGAAAAGGAGGTAAGGAAGAAAAGAGAAGCACCTACTAAAGTCAGAAGAAATATTATGAGCCCCGGGCATCTCATAGCAACCAGTCTTCCTTGCTTGCTTAAACTCTGTATCTACTACATAGAAAAACTTAAGGACATCTAATTAAAATATTTCATTTTTTCTTCCAAGAGACTTTGCCTCTTTGTGAGCAAGTGAACAAGCTTAAATGGATTGACATGAAATGTTTGGCTACTTCCAAGGAAACCAATACCTACTTCTGAAGAGTTTCAGCTGTGAGGGTTTCAGCTGTGAGGGTAGGAAGTGAAGAGGGCTTTAGGGACGTATAAAACAAAACAGCAGATTAGTGGCCCTAAACCCCAAGTCCAGTGAAAGACATCTAGTCCTCCAATGTCCTTGTGCTTGATCTATTTGATGTTGTTTATTTATTTTTTTGTTTGTTTATTTGATAAGGCCCAATCTCTCTAGAAGCCTAAGGCAAAAATAGTGTGGCCAAGCATATAATGCTGAGTGGATTTCCTCTTCCTTCATCTAGGTCTGTTTCTGTTTGTTCTGCTTTAGACTGACATCTGGTGGTCATGAGAGATCAGCCAATTGGCCCTGCAGTGAAAAACTATGAAAGCAAAGGCTTGACCATTTTGTGTTCAACTATTGCTGGTAAATATTCCACAGAAGGATTGTTTATCTTCATTTTCCCTTGTACATAAATCAGAGTAGTTGTCTGCATTTGACCACACTTGTAAAAAGCTCTAAAAATATTTTAAATATTTTGAGCTAGCACTTTCACTTTTATAAATGCATCTCATAAAGACAGATTTGTGTATAAACATGTTCCTCAAAGCGTTATTTATAATAGCTTGGAACTAACCCAAATTTTCAAAAAGTAGGAATTGTTAAAATTAGAGTGTTTGTAACACTGTGCACTCAAACTATAGAAGAAAATGTAATGACATGGGAAAATGTTTATGATATATTATGATCTGAACAAAACTAATTAAAAAACAAGTAAAACTTCATGATCCCAGTTTTGGTCTTCTGTTATTTTTCCCTTTCTAAAGCATGAACATGTAATATTTTTGGAACCAGAAACAAAGTACCATAAATAATGTTATTATTTGGTCACCTGCATAGCAGAGTATAAATAACAATTTTTTTCAAAGCAACAAATCCTTTTAAGGTATCTCTCCAGAAACTTTGTCAAGTAAATATATTCGTACAGAATATTGGTATAAAAGGTCATGAACAATTGCTTCACTGTTCTCAGGATCAGGAATAATCCAGAAAGCTCAAGCATGCAGCTGCTGCTTCCAATCTTATGGCTGAGACAAAAAATCAAGTTATTTCTTGCATGACCCTAAAGACTCATTAATTTGTTCTAAGGCTTATATTTTGCTTCCAAGAGTTGTTAGTGGGAACATGAAAGAAGATAGTAATTCAAATCATTGTGCGGTAACCAGAGATCTATTTCATAATTGAAAACAATTCACTTCTTAAAGAGTTCTAAAAGTGTAGCTTTAATATTTTCCTTTCAAATTGCAAAGGTACAAACAGACCATTTTCTTGTTTCACTAGGTGATTAGCCCAGAAAGTGAAGGATAAAGGGGATCTCACACTTTTTCTTAATCTGAGCTAGGAACAGCTGCCCTTGGGTCCTGGGAGCAGCTGTGTGGTTAACCAAATCTACCTAGAGTGTTCCTCTTGTGTAGCTTCACATTTCACATTTGCTCCTTTAGTACATTTGGACATGATTTCTATTTACATGGTTAAATATCACTTTTATCTCCCCTAAGGGCTCCAGGTGGTAGTTCCAAGAAGAAGAAAATCATTTTCAGAGCTCCCTGCTGGCTCAGTCAACACTTTTCAGTTCTCCTAATGAGATAGTTGACCTCTTTTTTCATTTAGCCATTTGGTCAACAAAACTTCTACAGCTGTTACAGGAATTATTTATGATCTTTGCACTTACAAGTAGTAAAACCATTGCTATTAGATTGACAAGCAGGGATCATATTTATCCTCCAGCTCTAGTAGGAAATATATCACCTTATGGGTCTTTCACTGAATTAATTGTGCTAAATTCCTGCCTGGGACATAGCCAACATTGCTCCTTCATCATTCTCAAAGAAATAGAAATATAATCTGACTGACATACTTTAACATGTGTGCGCTTCTTAGATAAATGTGCAAAGATAAATTGACTTGATCATTCATCTGACTTATCTTACCAGAGTTTTAAAATGAATGTACACAGTAGACTATGTTCAAGTGAATATTAAAAAAAAAAAAATTAGTCATAGAGTAGCTCCTCCTCTTGTGCTGGCATGTTTTAGGAATTCAATAACTATTCACTGAATAATTAATTTTTATCTATTGGTACTGTTTTTTTTATCTAAGTAAAAATTATTCTCAAAATAACACTCAATGAGAGATATGATTCAATGCACAAATAGTCACTTTACATATAGCCTTTTGGGAATATAACACAACATTAAATTCTGTGGTTGTCATCCACTAGTTATAAAGATCTTCAAGATGTGGTGGATCATATATATTAGTTTCAGAACATCAAGGACAGAAGAATTAACTTTTCAAGGTTAGACGCTTCTGGAGCCTCATGTGTTCTGGCTTAAAATAAAGCTTTAACCTTTAAGAAATTGTTCCCACTATCCTTTCTGCCTAATGTACATGGCTACTTTGTGTGGTTTTCCATTCATCAAATTTTTCAGGCCTAAAAAAGGGGACATGTAGGTGTCTGACCTCCTCTAACTTCACAAGAGGGAAAGAAAATAAAGATCAACAGCCCAAGGCTGATTCCTATGAGGTGGAGTTCAGATATACCTCCTCTCTGTAAACTTTTTACCAATTCTAACACCAGCCATGCCTCTCATGGCACTGTCAATTTTTCTGCTGGGTTCAATAATTTGTTGCAATGGCCACACAGAACTCACCAACCATACTCACAGTTATGGGATTCATTAGGGAAGAAACAGGTTACAATTTAGAATCAGGAAGGACTCAGGATATAGTTCTTTGGTCAGGACAACTTCTCGTCTGTGTCCACAGGCAGGCTTCTCTCTGGACCTCAGCATCTCACACCCTCGACCCAGCCTCTGTCCTGCTTGGACAAGTGTTACAAAGTTTTTTAGTTCTGCCAATAAGTGCCCAGGGGCACTCCACTCCCCCAGCAAGTCTTGGCCCGAAGAAGCTCAGTTCTTTCACTCTGTAGGCTAGCAAGCCTAGCTATGCCAAGTGTCTGGAGGCATTCCCTCTGCCAGCAAGCCTCCTGCCTGAAGGTGCTCATCTCTCACTCTGTGGGTTGACACATCCACTGTAACCACTTTACTCTGTGGGCTGGGAAGCCCATCTCTTGCCATCTCATGCGCCATCTCATGCCAGTCTGCACCATCTCATGCCAGTCTCCAGGTTCTACTGCCACTGCTTCTCGCCATTTTGCACTGTCTCCAGTGTTACAGTTCTCTCTCTCTCTGTCTCCTGGGTCTAGGAGGATCACAGTACAAGAACACCGGGTCCAAAGGAGGCGCTCCATTCCTGTCTCTTTTTCTTGGTGGTAATGAAGTCCCCCCATCTGTCTCTGGGATGGCTCATTTTAAGCCCAGCAGGATGGCAAAACTGACCAATCTCCTCGTTAGGATTCCATATACTTTATTTGCACAGTCCCACCCTTGCAAGGGTGCCATGCACCTTATTTGCAATTATTAGCAAACTATCCAATCCCCTCGGTGGATCACAAGTACCTCATTTGCATAGTCCCATTCAGTCATCTGGTGGGAGTTATAAGACCATCGTGAGAAAGATCATATAAAAGTGATCCATTGCGCCACATAGGGAAAAAAAATTTCTTTCTTTTTTTGATCAAGACATCTACGCAAAGAAGCAAGGCCAAGGTGGTGGAGTAGTCAGATACGTCCGGTGGACCTTCTTATAACAGAGACCTAAGAAACGAGTGATTTGATTATATATGGCAATCTGGGAGCCCTGAACATCAAAGGCAGAGTTGAGGAGATGGACTAAGTGGCAGGGGGAGGGAGAGACAGTTCTGAAGCAGCGAGGAGTAGCCAGACCTGACACAGTGAGAGCCTGAGCACTTCAGGCCTGATCACCTCATGGGTGAATGGTGAGGCAAGCAAGCAGCAGTGCTCAGGAGGCACGTTTTCCACACTGGGAGAGACCCAGCACCAGGGAGTCTACATGGCCACCCAGAATCAGTGAGAAGCAGCCCTTGATAGTTGAAAGATAAGTACTTGCATATGGCCTACCGTGCAGATCAAAAACACCCTCCTTAGGGAAAAATCTCTCTCCCATTTACCTCCCCGCTCCCTGCTCTGCTCTGCAGCGCATCCTGGACCAGCTTCAGCAATTGCCGAGTCCCCTGGGCTGGAAGTAGGATTTTTCACATGCCCAGAGCCATTCTCCCTGACTTGGAGAGTGAACAAATTAACAAACAGGGGAAAAAAATAAACTGCCGGCTCCCCTAAGCCAGGAACTCAGAGCAGGCACAGCTCCTTTGCCTAGGCACAGGCATAAGGGATCCATGGACTTTGAGTGCCTTTTCCCCTGCGTAGAGATGTGTGAGCCCATTTCAGCAGTGTAGGCCCTCATTACCACAGTACAACAGGGCATATACCTAAAGTCTAATTTAAACTGTTTCAGCTGTGAAGTGGCAGGTTCTTGACATTTGATACTGCTCTGCCCATTAAGCAGGGTCTTCATCTACCCACATCAGGGGCCTGAGTATTGCTGGCTCCACCCATGCCTCCTAGCCACCTGCGATGGGGGCCCATAAATAAGAGGTGCCCCCCAGTCATTACAACTAACTGCATTGGGTGCTCATAGTCCAGCTGAAAAACTCACCCACCTATGCGCTCCAGGGAACAGGGACACGCATTCCTCCTGCACACTCAGGGGTGGCCATCAGCCCCCTGCCTTGCTCAGAGTGTGTCTCCCTATTGCAGCCAGATGCCTGTGCCTACACCAATCACCCATGCCTGACTAGGACTGTAAGTGAGAACCTACACCACACACTTGGTGGCTATCTCACCTGGGCACCTCAGCTGAATCCTACAGATCAAACCACCTACTGACAGGACATTAGTGCATCAAAGGTGCCAGTAATCAAACTAGCTCGTATGAGCAGCCTATTTGGGCATATCAAAATAAACAAGAAGCTAGGACACAGTAAGCAAACATAAAATAAATATAACAACTTATTGATGGCTTGGAGACAATGGTCAACATCAAATCACGTAAAGAGGTAGTCCATGATGGCTTCAGCAAGCTTCCAAAATAAAGAATCTAGAAATTTTCCAGAGGAGGAAAATTTCTTAGAATTACCAGAGACAGAATACAAAAGATTAATATACAGAGCTCTTTAAGAAATTAGGAAGGAAATTAAGCAATACGCAGAACACACAACAGAGGAAATTAAAAAGATTAGAGAAGAGCATAATGACAAATTTAACAGGCTGCAAGAATCCATAAAGAGACAGCAATCAGAAATCCAGAAGATTTACAATAAAATTCCAGAATTAGACAATTCAATAGAAAGTCATAGGAGCAGAATTGAGGCAATGGAAGTCAGAATTAGTGAGATTGAAGATAAAGCACTTGACACCAACATATTTGAGGAAAAATCAGATAAAAGGATTTAAAAAAATGAAGAAACCCTAATAATTATGCGGGCCTCTATCAAGAGGAATAACTTATGAGTAATAGGAGTACCGGAACAGGGGGCTTTAACAGAAAACACAGAGAGAATTGTTGAAGATTTGTTCGCAGAAAATTTCTCTGATATTGTGAAAGATGACAAGATATCTATCCAAGATGCTCAATGAACCCCACATAAGGTAGATCCCAAGAGAAAGTCACCAAGACATATTGTAGTCAAACTTGCCAAAACCAAAGATAAAGAGAGAAATTTAAGAGTGTCTAGGGATAAATGAAAAGTCATCTGCAAAAGAGAGTCAATAAGAGTAAGCTCGGACTACTCAGCAGACTCCATGCAGGCAAGAAGGCACTGGGGTGACATATATAAAGCCTTGAAGGAAAAAAAAATGCCAGCCAAGAATTATACATCCAGCAAAACTGTCTCTCAAATATGATGGCGAAATTAGGGCATTTCCAGGTAAACAGAAACTTAGGGAATTTGCAAAAACCAAACCACAATTACAAGAAATACTAAAGGGAGTCCTCTGGTTAGAAAATCAGTAACATCAGTAACAACCCAAATCTAGAACACAGGACACAGCAACCGGATATCAACCCAGATAGGGAAGTCACAAAAATAAATCAAAGCTAAAACACTGAAAATAGGGAAACATATATTAGTACATAAAAGATGACAACATTAAAACAAAAAAGAGGGACTTACAAAATGTAGACATAGATTTTTCATATGGAGAGGAAGTCAAGGTGATATAAAGAAATGAAAGAGTGGTATGAACTTAGAAAAATAGGGGTAAATATAAAGATAACCGCAAAGGAAACTAACAATCCTACAAGTCAAAATAAAAAACTAGAAAAATATAAAGACTCAGCAAACACAAAATCAACAACAGTGAAAAAGATAAAAAGAAAATACATAAAGAAAAACAACTCAGCACAGAAAATTAAGTGGAACAAAGAAACTGCGGACAACACACAAAAAAAGACATTAAAATGACAGCACTAAACTCATAACTGTCAGTAATTATGCTGAAAGTAAATGAACTAAACGCACCAATAAAAAGACAGAGTGGCAGATTGGATAAGAAAAGCATGATCCATCTATATGCTGCCTACAAGAGACAACTCCTTAGACTTAAAGACACAAACAAACTAAAACTCAAGGATGGAAAAAAATATATCAAGCAAACGACACTCAAAAAAGAGCAAGAGTGGCAATATTAATCTCTGACAAAATAGACTTTAAAGTAAAATCCACCACAAAGTATAAGGAAGGACACTATATAATGATTAAAGGGTCAATACACCAGGGGAACATAACTGTAATAAATAATTACACATCCAACAACAGGGCTCCAAAATACATACAATAAACTCTAACAGCATTGGAAAGAGAGATAGACAGCTCCACAATAGTAGTAGGAGACTTCAACTCTCCACTTTAGGTGAAGGACAGAACATCCAGAAAGAAGCTCAACAAAGACATGGAACAGCTAATGCTACAAACAACCAACTTGATCTCTTAGACGTACACCGAACACTCCACCCAAAAGCAACCAAGTATACTTTCTTTTCCAACACACATGGAACATTGTCCAGAATAAACCACATATTAGGCCACAAAGAAAGCCCTAACAAAATCCAAAGCATCAAAATATTACAAAGCATCTTTTCTGACCATAAAGCCATGAAAGTAGAAATCAACAACAGAATAAGCAAGGAAAAAAAAAAATCAAACACATGGAAACTGAACAGCACCTTGCTCAAAAACTACTGGGTTATAAAATAAATTAAGGACGGAATAAAGAAATTCATAGAATTAAATGAGAATGAAAACATATCTTACCAGAACCTTTGGGACATAGCAAAAGCAGTGATCAGAGGTCAATTTATAGCAATAAATGCACACATCCAAAAAGAAGAAGGGGCCATAATCAAAACATTAACCCTACAACTGGAACAAGTAGAAAGAGAGAAGCAAAAGAGGCCCACAGGCGCCAGAAGAAAGGAAATAATAAGAATTAGAGCAGAATTAAATGAAATAGAGGATAGAAAAACAGTTGAAAGAGTTAACAAGACCAAAAACTGGTTCTTTGAAAAGATCAACAAAATTGATAAACCATTGGCCAAACTGACAAAAGAAAAACAGGAGAGGAAGCAAATAATCCGTATAAGAAATGAGATGGGTGATATCACTACAGACCCAACTAAAATTAAAAGAATCATAACAGAATACTATGAAAAATTGTACTCTAACAAATTTGAAAACCTAGAGGAAATGGACAAATTTCTAGAAACTCAATATCTGCCTAAACTAACACAAACAGAGGTAGAACAACTAAATAAACCCATAACAAAAGAAGAGATTGATAAGGTAATTTAAAAACTCCCAACAACAACAACAAAAAAGCCCCAGCCTGAATGGCTTCACTGGAGAATTCTACCAAACTTTCAGAGAAGAGTTAACACCACTACTACTAAAGGTATTCCAGAACGTAGAAAAGGGTGGAATAGACCCAAACTCATTCTATGAAGCCAGCATAGCCCTGATACCAAAACCAGGCAAAGACAGCACAAAAAAAGAAAATTACAGACAAATATCCCTCATGAACATTGACGCAAAAATCCTTAACAAAATTCTAGCCAATAGAATTCAGCAACATATCAGAAAAATAAGTCACCATGATTAAGTGGGATTTATACTAGGTCTGCAGGGATGGTTCAACATTAGAAAAACAATCAATATAAGCCATCACATAAATAAAACAAAAGACAAGAACCATATGATCTTATCAATTGACGCAGAAAAGGCATTTGACAAAGTCCAACACCCATTCATGTAAAAACTCTCAACAAAATAGGAATAGAAGGGAAATTCCTCAATATAATTAAGGGCATTTATACAAAGCCAACAGCCAACATCATCCTAAACGGAGAGACTTTGACAGCATCCCCCTTGAGAACAGGAACAAGACAAGGATGCCCTTTATCACCACTCTTATTCAACATTGTGCTGGAGGTCCTAGCCAGAGCAATTAGGCCAGAAAAAGAAATAAAGGGCATCCAGATTGGTAGGGATGAAGTCAAGTATCTCTATTTGCAGACGATATGATCTTATACACAGAAAACCCCAAAGAATACACATGAAAACTACTGGAACCTATAGAAGATTTCAGCAAAGTGTCAGGATACAAGATAAACATACAAAAGTCAGTTGGATTCCTTTACACCAACAAGAACCTCAAAGAGGAAATCACCAAATCAAAACCAAAAGAGACCTGCATAAGTGGAAAAACATACATTGCTTACGGCTAGGAAGACTCAATATTGTGAAACTGTCAGTTCTACCCAAAGTGATCTACAGATACAATGCAATCCCAATCCAAATTCCACTGGCAATTTTTAATGAGATGGAGAAACCAATCACCAACTTCATATGGAAAGGGAAGAGGCTCCGAATAAGTAAAGCATTACTCAAGGAAAGAACAGAGTGGGAGGCCTCACACTACCTGATTTTAGAACCTATTATACCGCCACAGTAGTCAAAACAGCCTGGCACTGGTACAACAACAGACACATAGACCAATGGAACAGAACTGAGAATCCAGACATAAATTCATCCACCTATGAGCAGCTGATATTTGACAAAGGCCCAAAGTCTGTTAATTAGGGAAAAGACAGTCTCTTTAACAAATGGTGCTGGCATAACTGGATATCCATCCGCAAAAAACTGAAACATGACTCATACCTCACACCATGCACAAAAACTAACTCAAAATGGATCAAAGACCTAAATATAAAATTGAAAACGATGAAGATCATGGAAGAAAAAATAGGGACAATGCTAGGAGCCCTAATACATGGCATAAACACAATATGAACCATAAGTAACAATGCATAAGCACCAGAAAAGAGACTAGGTAACTGGGAGCTCCTAAAAATCAAACACTTAGGCTCTTCAAAGGACTTCACCAAACGAGTAAAAAGACAACCTACAAACTGGGAAAAAATTTTTGGCTATGACAAATCCAATCATTGTCTACTCTCTAAAATCTACAAGATACTGCAAAACCCCAACAACAAAAAGCCAAATAACCCCATTAAAAAATGGGCAAAGGATACGAACAGACACTTTGCCAAAGAAGATATTCAGGTGGCTAACAGACACATGAAGAAATGCTCACAATCATTAGCCATTAGAGAAATGCAGATCAAAACTACAATGAGATACTATCTCACCCCAACAAGGCTAGCATTAATCCAAAAAACACAAAATAATAAATGCTGGAGAGGTTGTGGAGAGACTGGAACACTCATACACTGTTGGTGGGAATGTAAAATGGTTCAATCACTTTGTAAATCGATTTGGCACTTCTTTAAAAAGCTAGAAATAGAAGTACCATACGATCCAGCTATCCGACTCCTTGGAATATATCCTGGAGAAATAAGAGCCGTCACACGAATAGACATATGCACACCCAAGTTCATTGCAGCACTGTTCACAATAGCAGAAAGATGGAAACAACCTAGGTGCCCATCAATGGACGAATGGATAAACAAATTGTGGTATATCCACACAATGGAATACTACCCAACGATGAAGCCATGAAACATCTTATAGCATGGAGGAATCTGGAGGCCATTATGCTGAGTGAATTTAGTCAGTCACAAAAGGACAAATATTGTATAAGACCACTATTACGAGAACTCAAGAGAAGGTTTAAACACAGAAGACAACACTCTTTTATGGTTACCAGGGTAAGGAGGGTGGGTGAGGGCTACTCACTAACTAGATAGTAGACAAGTTTCGTCTTAGGTGAAGGGAAGGACAGCTCACATTACAGGGGAAGTCAGCACAACTAGACTAAACCAAAGCTAAGAAGTTTCCTGAATACAATAAAATGCTTTGAGAGATTGAGTAACAGGGGTAGGGATCTGGGGACCATGTTTTCAGGGGACATCTAGGTCAATTGGCATAACAAAGCTTATTAAGAAAATGTTCTGTACCTTACTTCAGGGAGTGGTGTCTGGGGTCTTAAAAGCTTGCAAGTGGCCATCTAAGATGCACCAATTGGTCCCACCCACCTGAAGTAAAGGAGAATGAAGAACACCAAATACACAAGGAAAGTCGTAGCCCAAGAGACAGAAAGGGCCATATAAACCAGAGACTTCATCAGCCTGAGACCAGAGGCACTAGATGGTGCCTGGCTACCGCCAACGACCGCCCTGACAGGGAACACAACAGAGAGTACCTGATGGAGCAGGAGAAAGATAGAGTGCAGAACTCAAATTTTAGTAAAAAGACCAGATTTAATGGTCTGAGTGAGACTGGAGGAACCCTGGAAAGCATGGTCCCCGGATTCTCTATCAGCCCAGAACTAAAACAATTTTCGGGGCCAACTCTTCAGACAGGTTTTGGACTGGACAGTGGGACATGAAGGGGTACTCATGAGGAGTGTGTCTCTTAGCTCAGGTAGATACAAGAGACTAAACGGGCAGCTTCTGTCTGGAGGTGAGATGGGAAGGCACAGATCTTTAGGAGCTGGTTGAATGGACATGGGGAATCCGGTGGAAAGGAGGAGTGTGCTGTCACAGTATGGGGAGAGCAATTAGGGTCACATAACAATGTATATATAAATTTTTGTATGGAAGACTAATTTGAAATGTAAACTTCATCTAAACTACAAGAATAAAAAAAATTAATTAAAAAGTCTATGGAGAAAAAAAAGATCATTATCAAGTCTCTTAGAAGACTCAAACCTAAATTTTTAACCTAAAATTCCAGGTATCAGTAGTCCATGAATTGGGAAAAAAAAAGGGTGTATTTAAATGGATCTATGGTCAGGTTTTATAAATTGAGGAATTAAGTGAGAGAGAAAGAGTAGAAAAGCAATATAGACTCATAAGATACATTAAAAATTTCAATTTATTGCAATTTTTACAGTACGTTTTCAGCAAAGCACAGTTTTACATATATTAATACCATCTAAGCAGACCCCTTCCGCCGTCTCCTTATTCCTCTACTTAACAAAGCTTGACAGTTCAATCAAGCTTTCTGTGATGATGAAAAAGCTCAGTATCTGAGCTGCCCCATATGGTAGCCACTAGCCACGTTTGGTGCTTGAAATGTGGCTACTACAACTGAGGAATTGGATTTTCAATTGTATTTAACTTTAATTTCAGCCTCAGTAGCCTCATATTGGTAGTGGTTACTGTTTCTGATAGTGCAGCTTTAGTACATTAATCTGTTTTATTATCTTTATAGTACTCAGCACAAACTACAATTATCTTTCTTATTTGTTTTCTTGTTGTTTGTCTTCTCACTAGATTGTAAGCTCCCTGAAAGACCTGATCTATCTTTTCCACAGCTATGTCCTTATTACCTATAATGCAGTTCAGCATGTAACCCATTGCCATCAAGTTGATTCTGACTCATAGCAAACCTGTAGGACAGAGTAGAACTTCCCCATAGATCTTCCAAGAAGTGCCTGGTGGATTCAAACTGCCCACCTTTTGGTTAGCAGCCGAACTCTTAACCACTACTCCACCAGGGTTTCCATAGTATGTAGCTACCTAAGTTATGTACTAAAAATATGCCAGGTTGTATATGATCCAGCAATCCCACTTCTAGGAATATATCCTAAAGAAATAAGACTTGTCACACGAATAGACATATGCACACCCATGTTCATTGCAACGTTGTTCACAATAGCAAAAAGATGGAAACAACCTAGAGGCCCATCGACAGGTGAATGGATAAGCAAACTATGATACATACACACAGTGGAGTATTATGCAACACTAAAGAATAATGATGAATCTGTGAAGCGTCTCGTAACATGGATGAAACTGGAGGACATTATGCTGAGTGAAATAAGTCAATCACAAAAGGACAAATATTGTATGAGACCTTTACTATAAAAACTCATGAAAAGGTTTACACACAAAAAGAAACAATCTTTGATGGCTACAAGGGAGGAGAGGGTGGGAGTGGAAAAACACTAAACAGACAATAGACAAGTGGTAACTCTGGTGAAGGGTAAGACAGTACACAATACTGGAGAAGCCAGCACAACTTGTTCAGGGTAAGGTCATGGAAGCTCCATAGATACATCCAAACTCCATGAGGGACTGAATTGCTGGGCAGAGGGCTGTGGGACCGTGGTCTCAGGGAACATCTAGCACAATTGGCATAAGATAGTTTATAAAGAAAATGTTCTGCATTCTACTTTGGTGAGCAGCATCTGGGGTCTTAAAAGCCTGTGAGCAGCCATCTAAGATACTCCTGTTCTCACCCCTTCAGGAGCAAGGGAAAATGAAGAAAACTAAAAACACAAGGGAAAGATTAGTCCAAAGGACTAATAGACCACAACTACCACGGCCTCCACCAGACTGAGTCCAGTACAACTAAATGGTGCCTGGCTTCCACCACTGACTGCTCGGACAGGGATCACAACAGAGGGTCCCCGACAGAGCTGGAGAAAAACATAGAACAAAATTCTAACTCAAAAAAATAAAAGATCAGACTTAATGGCCTGAAAGAAACTGGAGAAACCCTGAGAGTATGGCCCCTGAATGCCCTTTTAGTCTTATAATGAAGTTACTCCAGAGGTTCACCTTTTAGCCACAGATTAGACAGACCCATAGGACAAAACGAGACTAAAGGGGCACACCAGCCCAAGCGCAAGAAATAGAAGGCAGGAGGAAATAGGAAAGCTGGTAATTGGGAACCCAAGGTCGAGAAGGGAGAGTGTTGACATGTCATGGGGTTGTTAACCAATGCCATAAAACAATATATGTACTAACTGTTTAATGAGAAGCCACTTTGTTCTGTAAAGCTTCATCTAAAGTTCATTAAAAAAAAAAAAAAAGAATGTGCAGGAATTGGAACACTCTTTCATTGTTTGTGGGAATGTAAAAAAAAACAACAACAAGGTTGTTATTTTTATTCACATTGTATAGATGATGAGGGGCGAAGACGGAAAGTAGCTTATGGAAGGTGGCAGATAATTGAGCGTGGGACCACCTGACTCAAACTCAGAACCCTTCCATTCTGCCTATTGGCCATAACCATACCAGTGGCTGCACTCCAAACTCCTGATTGCCAAGCCCCAAGGATGGAAACAGTTTTGGTTGAGTTAACACCAAAAATTTGAATAGAGGGTCTTCGACGTGCTTTGGTTCTGGACAAGAATCTTCAAGGCCTTTAGGTTAAGACACTGCCCCAGAAACTTGAAAGCACACATATTACTACTGATGGATAATACTTTAACATAGAATTCCCCAAACTATTCATACCACTTAAGCATTCTAGTGCTCTTTGAGATGTTATAAACTGCTCTTCTGGAGGTCAGGGGCAGGGAGTATTCTGGAGATATGTTTTTACTAAAATGCATTTAAGCTTTATGTAAGAAATAAACAAAATATATTTTCTTGACTTGAAAGTAAAGTACATTTTCTTAACTGTTCTTACTATTTTGAGCTAATGTGCTTAAAAAAAAAAAAAAAAAGATGTACTAAAAATACTAAGAAGCTACATGTAGGAAGCCCTGAGATTTGGCCTGGGCATTGATGTACAACGAGGATTTACAAATGACTCCTTGGGTTAATATAGGCCTTTCATTTATGATTACTTGTCTATGTTGTCTGGTGTGGTAAACATATAACACATTTGTGGTGTTATCCTGTTAAACACTATCCTACACAAATGTATTGCTTACGTATCTATGTCCAAAAGACAGAAACTTTAAATAAAAAGTATTCAAACTGAATTAAACAAGCCAAAGCTTTCAAAAACAAAATGAATAATTGTAGCCTCTGCTTTCTTAAAAATTGGTCAGTATGAAATAGAGACTTTTTGAATGGCCAAACATAAGACTACTTGAATATTGGGATGCCTCAGTTTTATATGCTTACCTTTGCTACAATATACCTGTGCAGAACAAGATGTTCATAGGATGTTGTAATGGAAACAAAATATATACACAGACTTAAGGCTGGGTCTGATACATGCTTTGACAGACAGCATTAGTTAATATTAAGCAATATGTAACCTATATGAAATACTGCTTTCATTAAATATTATAACAAAAATGTAAAATTAATGATGTTTTACCTTGACATGTATTGCCTTTTTTATTAAGAAAATACAAATTACTTAATACATTTAATTTCTTTTTTCTACTAGAAAGGAGTCCCTTGATGGTGCAAACGGTTAACTGTTCAGCTGCTAACCAAAAGGTTAGTGGTTCAAGTCTACCCAGAGGTACCTTGGAAGAAAAGCTTTGTGATTTACCTCTGAAAAATTAGCCATTGAAAACCCTGTGGAGCACAGTTCCACTCGGATAAACATGGGTTGCCATGAGTCAGAATCAACTTAACAGAAATTTTTTTTTATTGATTTTATTATAAAGAATTGCACATAATTTTATTCATTTCTTGAGCAAATAATGAATTTCTTTGACTATTTTTGCTATCCTTTTTAATCTCAGCGTACATTATATCTTGTAAGCTCCTTTTGGTGATTTGTTAATACAGTAAAAGTTTTAAAGTGTTTCATAGTTAAATACATTTAGGAAACTTTGCTTTAGCCCTTAATATCCAGTAATTCAACCATCCATATTAGTATTTTGGCTAGTTTTGTCTTATCATGGTGCATGAAACTTCAAAATAGAATGAGTCTGTTTTCACTGAGAGCCAGAGGAAATTGACTAGTGAGTACTGGTTAGAGGGGGCAGGCACTGGTGACATTTCCCAATGAAGTCTAAGATTCTAAGGGGGCAGCATGAAGGCACCTGTGTGCTCACAAGGTCTGGTGGGTTGGAGAGAGATTTGACCTGGCCTATGTCCCAATTCCCTTTAAGGATCAAGGACCAGATCTAGGTTTGGGGTTCTTGGAACCTAATGTAGAATATCCTGTACAAGGTTGCCAAGAGTGTCTTAAAGTTGGAGGCTTAGTGTCAGCCAGAGTTCTTAGAGTGTGCCAAAGGTAAGCAAGAAAGTCAGATTTTATAAGGTCAAGGGTAAGAGCAGTTCCAAAAATTGGAGAAAGTCAGAGGTGTGAGGCAATTAATTCTATGCAATAAGAGTAAGGCTAGCAATAATGTAGAGTGAAGCTTGTGGGTAAGTGCATGGGCTCCAGGAGTTTTATTTTAACTTAAAAGAAAGATGTAAAACGTGGCAGCGCTGGGATTAGAACCAACTGTAGGATTCCAATCCTTCCTCCTCTTCCTACTAAAGGAACCTCACTGAGGCTCATATTCCTTGGGTATATAACTCTGATAACAATATTCTTTATCTTATGGGGTGACTGCCTGGATTAAATGATATCATGCCACAAAACACTTAGACTGACATCTATTACAGTTGATGTTTAATAAATATTTGTTGCTATTATTAAGACAAAGAAGGTCCTAACCTGTGGGCACGAACAGAGCTAAACAAAGGTAGGATAACATAGTAGTTACTCACATGCATTGTTAGCAGACAGGTTATTCAATTCTTCTCTTCATTAGTAAAATGGAGATAATAATCACCTCATTGGTTTGCTGTGAAGATGAATTTACTGTATATAAAGTGCTTAAACCTTTGCTGCCTGTTATGTGGTGAGGGCTCCATAAATGGAGGACTTGCGGTCCGATTTCGTTGCCAGTTTGCTGGAGAGTGGATCAGCTTAGAGGTAGAGTTAGAACACAACTTTGGCAAATACCAACACATGTGTTGATCCAGGGCTTGGAAAACGTGATTTTTAAAGTTCTTCACACCCCTATGCCAGTGTTAAACAAACGTATAAGATACGATTCCTGGGGATGCAATAGTCTCTCATTATACCACCTGTGTTTCCTACAGCTGCACCTTAACACATTCTTAACATTTATTTGGGCTGCATTGAAATAGCAACAACACCATTTTATAAAGCCCATAATTAGGGAGGCCTTTCAGAAGTGTCAATTTCAAGTTATTTCAAGTTCCACAAAAAAATTGATTTTATAGCAAATGGTTTGTAGAGACAAGTGACCTCTCCTTTTTTGATGAGTGCTGTTTTTCACTTCTACTTATTTTTAAGAAGTTCATGATTTAAAAGGCTGGAATTATTTGGAAAGGGATCATTTGAAAATGGGATGAGCCGTTTGCAGGAGACAAAAGTCTTTGTGGTGAATTAAGGGGAAAGAAATGATATGCCAGACATTAAACTTCAGAACTGTTGCATTTGTGGAAGACGCACAGACTCCCTCCTAAGAACACAGAAAATGATGATGGGCACTGTCATTATTATACCATTCCTATATCCTTGGCTGAGGAAATTCATTTGGTGCTTCAAAAGTTTTCAATTATCCAGCTTGCATTTCTTTTCTTGTTTTTGATTGTTTATCAAAATCACTGGCTTGCATATTATCAGAGCCACAACAGCCTTAAAAATTAATCAGTGCCTTCTTGTTCATTTGGCATTGTTTAAGGGCTTAGATTGGGTTTTAAAAAAAAACTTAAATAATTATTTTTAATAATGTAAGTTTTTCTTAAGAAATGTTAAACAACATAAGAAAAAGTTCTTATGGTTGTTTAGTAATGTGGCAACTTAATTAGGCTGAAATACATTTCCCAGAATTCACTTTCCTCTAGGTTGCTGCTTAGGGTGGGCCACAATGGAGATTCTCGTGTAAGATGTCAAGCAGCAGCCGTTTTGTAGTTCATACACATTGTTGATGACCTGCTGATTCACATCCTGGCTGTGAGGCAGCAGCTGCGCCTGCAAGTGCTCCACCATCCCCCAGATGCTCCAGATGCTCCTTTGGCTTCTCCGACTCCTAAGCTAAGTATGTGTGGTTAGCTTCATGATGACGGGCTCTGGCTTCTGTAAGACTGTAGCACACCCACCATATTAGGGGCAGAGGTGACAGGGTTTCAGTCTTCATCTTCAGCTCCAGGTTATGCTTGTGGACTCCAGTTTGTTCTTGCTCTTCCCACCTTCAATCCATCTTACATTGCTGACTGCCAGGTCAAATTCCTGTAACAAATCCAAGTGTATGTGTGTGTATACATATGGATGTACACCTATATATCTCTATCTCAATATGTATATCTATATCTGTAGGAAGAATTTTGCTGAAGAGAATTCAAAAAAGGTTGCAGTAGTGCATTGACAGGGGACTGCCAGAAATTCAAACGAAGTTCAGAAGAGGATGTGGATCAAGGGATATCATTGCTGATGTCAGATGGATCCTGGCTGAAAGCAGACAATACCAGAAAGATGTTTTCCTGTGTTTTATTGACTATGCAAAGGCATTCAGGTGTGTGGATCATAACTAATTATGGATAACATTGCAAAGAATGGGAATTGCAGAACACTTAATTGTGCTCATGAGAAACCTGTACATAGATCAAAAGGCAGTTGTTGAAACAGAACAAAGGGATACTGCATGGTTTAAAGTCAGAAAAGCTGTGCCTCAGGGTTGCATCCTTTCACCACACTTATTCAATCTGTATGCTGAGCAAATAATCTGAGAAGCTGAACTATATGAAGAGGAGTGTGGCATCAGGATTGGAGGAAGACTTATTAACAACCTGCAATATGCAGATGGCACAACCTTGCTTACTGAAAGCAAAGAGGACCTGAAGCACTTACTGAACTTATTGATGAAGATCAAAGACTACAGCCTTCATTATGGATTACACTTCAACATAAAGAAAACAAAAATCTTCACAACCGGACCAATAAGCAACATCATGATAAATGAAGAAAAGATTGAAGTTGCCAAGGATTTCATTTTACTTAGATCCACAATCAATGCCCATGGAAGCAGCAGTCAAGAAATCAAGCTATGTATTGCACTGGACAAATCTGCTGCAAAAGACCTCTTTAAAGTGTTAAAAAGCAAAGATGTCACTTTGAGGACCGAGATGTGCCTGACCCAAGCCATGGTGTTCTCAATTGCTTCATATGCATGCAAAAGCTGGACAATGAGTAAGGAAGACTAAAGAAGAATTGATGCCTTTGAATTATGGTGTTGGTGAAGAATACTGAATATACCATGGACTGCCAGAAGAACAAACAAATGTGTCTTGAAAGAAATACAGCCAGAAGGCTCCTTAGAAAGGAAGATGGAAAGACTTTGTCTCACATACTTTGGATATGTTATCAGAAGGGACCAGTCCCTGGAGAAGGACATTATGTTTGGTAAAGTAGAGGGTCAGCAAAAAAGAGGAAGACCCTCAATGAGACGGATTGACAGGGTGGCTGCAACAATGGGCTCAAACATAACAATGATTGTGAGGGTGGTGCAGGACCAGGCAGTGTTTAGTTCTGTTGTACATAGGGTCGCTATACGTTGGGATCAACATGAGGGCATGTAACAGCAACATAGGAAGAATTGATGCATTAGGATTATGGTGTTGGTGGAGAATACTGAATATACCATGGACTGCCAGAAGAATGAACAAATCTGTCTTAGAGAAATGCAACCAGAATGTTTCTTAGAAATAGGGATCATGAGACTTCGGCTTGCTTACTGTGGACATGTCATTAGGAAAGACCAATTGCTAGAAAGACATCATATTTGGTAAAGCAGAGGGTCAGCAGAAATGAGGGAAACCATCAACAAGATGGATTGATGCAATAGCTATGACAATGAGCTCAAACATCAATGATCATGGAGATGGCAGAGGACTGGGCAATGTTTCATTCTATTGTACATAAGGTTATCGTGAGTTGGAGCCGACTGGACAGGAACTATCAACAGAAGCATATGCATATCACCTATATCTATAACATCCATTTCTGTCTCATTATCTGTCTCTATCATCTGTCTGTGTATCTCCTAGTCATTTGCTTCTCTGAACCTTAAATGATACAATCCTCCTCCTTGATCAGTTCTAAGCCTTTCTTCAGAGATACTCACTGTTACTAATGTTGTGCACTCTATTTAGATTTTTTTTTCTGTGCATGTACCTATATAAATATCTATAGAAAGATTTGGTTTTGTTTTGTGTATGTTGTCAAATGATAAGACTATCAAGATCTGGCTTGCACATGCTGAGCTGATTGTTAACATCTCTTCCAACTCCTTGTTCAGTGACATCACGTTGGTAGCATGAAATCAGCTATAGTAGGGATATTTACACCATAGAAATTGGCAAATGCTACAAATCAAGACTTCTATTTTTCAAGAGCTGTCTGTTAAACATTTACCAGCACATCACTGCAATTACATACACATAATTTCCTCTCCCCCAAAACACACTATCTGCTTCATTCATTGTTGTTGTTGAGTCACTTCAGACTCGTAGCAACCCTATGAGAACAAAATGTTGCCCAGTCCTGCACCATCTTCACAATTGTTGCTATGTCTGAGCTCATTTGTAAAAATGGCATGGTGGAGGTGTCTGGCCTCCACATCTAACTTTACAAGGTGGGAGGAAAATCATTATCACCATCAACAGCCTACGACTTATTGCTGTGAGGTAAAGGTTAGACATGCCTCCATCCTCCAATCTTTTTGCCAATTCCGACATTATCTCTCTCTTTCAGGGCACACATTGCTTCTCTGCTGGGTTCAATAATTCATTGCAATGGCCACACAGAACTCACAGACCATACTTACAGTTATGGGTTTTATTAAGGAAGTAACAGGTTACAATTCAGGTTCAGGAATGCTCAGGATACAGTTGTTCAATCAAGACAATCTCTTCTCAAAGCCCCAGATAAGTAAAGCACTATTGAAGAAGAAGAATAAAGTAGGAGACTTCACACTACCTGACCTCAGAACCTACTATACAGCTACAATAGTCAAAACAGCCTGGTACTGGTACAATGATGATACATTGACCAATAGAATAGAATTGAGAACCCAGATGTAAATCCATCCACCTACAGTCACCTGATCTTTGACAAGGACCGAAAGTCCATCAAATGGGGAAAAGACAGTCTTTTTAAGAAATGGTGCTGGTAAAACTGGGTGTCCATCTGCAAAAAACTGAAAACAGGACCGATACCTCACACCATATACAAAAACTAATTCAAAATGGATCAAAGACCTAAATATAAAGCCCAAAACTATAAATTTCATAGAAGAAAAAATAGGATTAATGCTAGAGGTCCTAATTCATGGCATTAACATGATACAAACCATAACCAACAACACACAAACTCTAGAAGATAAGCTAGATAACTGGGATCTTCTAAATTAAACATTATGCTCATCAAAATACTTCACCAAAAGAGTAAAAAGAGAACCTACAGACTGGGAAAAAATGTTTTGACATTACAAGTCAGACAAAGGTCTAATCTCTAAAATCTACAAGAAAAGCCAACATTTCTCCAACAAAAAGACAAATAATCTAATTTTAAAAATGGGCAAAGGATATGAACAGACTCCTCACCAAAGAAGACATTCCAGCAGCCAATAGACACATGAGAAATGCTCGCATTCACTAGCCATTAGAGAAATGCACATTAAAACGCAATGAGATACCATCTCACCCTGGCATTACTGGCACAAATCAAAAAAACTGGAAATAACAATTGTTGGAGAGGCTGTGGGGAGATCAGAACTCATATGCACTGCTGGTAGGAATGCAAAATGGTACAATTTTGGAAAATGATATGGTGCTTCCTTAGAAAGCTAGAAATTGAAATACCATAGGATCCAGCAATACCACTCCTAGGAATAGATCCTAGAGAAATGAGAGCCGTCACACGAATAGGCACACCAATGTTCATTGCAGCATTGCTCACAATAGCGAAAAGATGGAAACAACCTAGATGCCCATCAACAGATGAATGGATAAACAAACTATGGTACATACACACAATGGAGTATTATGCAACACTAAAGAACGATGATGAATCTGTGAAGCATCTCACAACATGAATGAATCTGGAGGGCATTATGCTGAGTGAAATAAGTCAATCACAAAAGGACAAATATTGTATAAGACCTCTACTTTAAAAACTCATGAAAACGTTTACACACAAAAAGAAACAATCTTTGTTGTTATGAGGGATGGAAGGGATGGGGAGGAGATACTAAATAGACAATAGATAAGTGGTAACTTTGGTGAAGGGTAAGATAGTACACAATACTGAGGAAGCCAGCACAACTTGTACAAGGCAAGGTCAGGGAAGCTCCATAGACACATCCAAACTCCCTGAGGGACTGAATTGCTGGGCAGAGGGCTGTGAGGACTATGGTCTCAGGGACCATCTAGCTCAATTGGCATAGCACATTTTGTAAAGATAATATTCTACATTCTACCTTGGTGAGTAGCATCTGGGGTCTTAAAAGCTTGTGAGCAGCCATCTAAGATACTCCACTGGTCTCACCCTTTTGGGAGCAAGGGAGAATGAAGAAAACAAGACACAAGAGAAAGATTAGTCCAAAGGACTAACAGACCACAACTACCACGGCCTCCACCAGGCTGAGACCAGTACAACTAGATGGTGCCCAGATACCACCACTGACTGCTCTGACAGGGATCAAAATAGAGGGCCCTGGACAGAGCTGGAGAAAAATGTAGAACAAAATTCTAACTCACAAAAAAGACCAGACTTACTGGCCTGACAGAGACTGGAGAAACCCCGAGAGTATGGCCCCCAGATATCTTTTTAGCTCAGTAATGAATTCACTCCCAAAGAGCACCATTCAGCCAAAGATTAGACAACCCCATAGAGCAAAACAAGACTAATGGGGCACAACAGTCCTGGGACAAGGACTAGAAGGCAGGAGGGGACAGGAAAGCTGGTGATAGGGAACCCAAGGTCTTTAAGGGACAGTGTTGACATGTGGTGGGGTTGTTAACCATTGTCATAAACAATATGTGTACTAACTGTTTAATGAGAATCTATTTGTTCTGTAAAATTTCATCAAAAGTACAATTAAAAAAAAAAAAAAACCAGACAGCCTCTTCTTAGCTTTGCCACAGGCAGGCTTCTCTTTGGCTCTTGGTCCCTCAGCCCCCAGGCTTCTTGGGTTGACCTCATCTGTGCCCTGCTCAGGCAAGCATTACCCCTGCCAGTAATCCCCTGCCTGAAGACACTCAGCTCTCTTGCTTTGTGGGTTGGTGAGCCTAGCTCCACAGCCAAGTGCCCAGAGGCACCCTACTTAGCTAGGAACCTTCCTGCCTGAAGGAGCTCAGCTCTTTCACTCTGTGGGTCTGCACAACCACTGTAACCACCTTGCTCCATGGGCCAGGAAACCCACTGCACCATCTCCTGCTGATCTCCTTGTTCTGTTGCCTCTGCTGCTGTCATCTCTCTGCCAGTCCTTCTTACTGTCTTATGCTGTCTCCAGTGTTACAGCTCTCTCTCTCTGTCTCCTGGGTCTAGGAGGATCTCAATGCAGGTTCACAGGATGCACTCCACTTCCATTTATTCTTCTTGGTGGTAGTCAGGTCACTCCTGTTCACCTCTAGGCTGGCTCTTTTTAAACCTAGCTGGATGGTAAAACTGACTAACCTCCTCGTTAGGGTCCCATATACCTAACTTGCATGGTCCCACCCCCACAAAGGTCCATGCACCTCATTTACATTATTACAAGCTATCCAATGCCCTTGGTGGGCTAGGGTCCCCTCATTTGCATAGTCCCACCTAGTCATTTGGTGGGAGTTACAAAGAATGTGGCTAGAAGGCCATATTAAGTAGTTCACTGCACCGCACCATTGTTGCAGCCACCTTGTCAATCCAGCTTCAGGGTCTTCCTCTTTTTCACAGATCCTGTAGACTACCAAGTATGATGTCATTAATTTAGCGATTTTTGTATGTATGTTCTTATGTAAGACTGGTCTTTGTTTTCCTTTCTTGTTCTCTCTTTAGCCAGTTCAATGCTCAGAATTATGCTGGCCTTATAATATGAATTGGGTTGCTTTCTAGTTTTTATTTTTTCTGAAACAGTTTGAATAATATGGGAATTAACAAATAGTTTAAAATTAATCCTTAAAATTATCCCTTAAAATTGGCCAGTTTGGTATCTTTTTCAGGCTTAGACCTTAGAATATCATTCAAAATGAGATTTGATGTATTTGTTTCATTTTTTTATGAGCTATGCTTATAATTTATATTTTTATTAAAAAATCTACTTCTAGACATTCAATAAGTTGAGTATAAATTTATACTTATTATTTGCATGTAGTTTTAAAATATTCTCTGTATTTGTATTCCTTTTCTAACTCCTAAAATTTGTATTATTTTTCTCTTTTTCTCCATTATACTTGATACATACTTATCTGTTTTATTGGTCACAATGAATGTGCTTTTGGTTTTATTTTTAAATAATATTTTGTATTTCCAGTGAAAGTTTACACAGCAAATTAGGTTCCCTTTTGAGAATTTCTACACAAATTGTTCAGTGATATTAGTTATATTTTTCACAGTGTATCAACATTCTCTTTAATTGCATTCTGGTTGTTCCACTTCCAGTACTCTAGTTTCCCTGACCCCTTATCTTCTCATCTTTGCTTTAGAGTAGTTGTCGACCTTTTGGTCTCATATAGATGGCTTTTTAATGGAGCACCATATTCATGGATAATATCCTTTATTTTGTGTGCCGATCTGTTATCACTAAAAGGTAACCTCAAGGGACAGTTTCAGTTCAAGTTTAAAAAGTATTTCAGAGTGGTAGTCTCAAGGAGTCCCCTAGTCTCAACTGGTCCAGTAAGTCTGGAATATTTAAGAATTGGAGTTCTGTTCTGCATTTTTCTCCCATTCTATCAGGGTCCATCTATCGTGGCCCTGATCAAAACACTTGAAAGTGGTAGCCAGGCACCATCTGGTTCTTCTGGTCTCAGGGTAGATGAAGCCATGGCTCATGTAGGCTATTAGCCCTGTAGACAAGTTTCTTCTCTGAGACTTTGGTTCCCTTCTTTCTCTTTCATGCTTAATGGCTAAGTTTTTCAGACTCCAGATGCTACTCACCTCACTAGGATGCAGAACATGAACTCTGTGATGTCAATTTACTGAGTTGTCCCATGAGACTGAATTCCTAAGCCTTCAAACCCAGAAAACCATTCTCACAAGGTATTTGGTTATGTCTGAGAAGTACATGTAACTGTGTCCTCTATGAATGTATACGCACGCATAAATATATCAGTACATACACGTACATATAGATACTTCTATCTGTGCACACATATGTACTTACCTGTACTTACTCTTACACTTAAGGGCACTTAGGCTGTTTCCATTTTTTGCTATTGTGAATAATGCTGCAATGAACATAGGTGTGTATATGCCTATTCAAGTCACTTCTCTCAGCTTCTAAGGTATACACCTAGCAGTGAGATTTCTGGATCATACAGTAGTTCTATTTCTAGTTTTCTGAGGAAGCACCATACAGTTTTTCATAGTGATTGTACCATTTTACAGTCCCACTAGCAATGGATAAGTGTTTTAATCTCCCCACGTCCTCACCAATATTTGTTGTTATCTGTGTTTTGTTTTGTTTTGTTTTATCAGTGCCATTTTAGGTGAGGTATCTGATTGTAGTTTTGATTTGCATCTCTCTAAAGGCTAAGGAAGGAGCCCTGGTGGTGCAGTGGTTAAAGTGATCGACTGCTAACTGAAAGATCGGTGGTTTGAAATCCAGCGGCTCCGCTGGAGAAAGATGTAGCTGTTTGCTTCCATAGAGATTTACAGCCTTGGAAACCCTGTGGAGTTGCTATAAGTTGGAATTGACTCGATGGCAACAGCAAATGGCTGATGACCTTGAGCATCTGTTCGTGTGTTTGCTGGTCACTTGCATGTCCTCTTTGATGAAGTAGCTGTTCATGTCCTCTGCCCATTTTTTAATTGAGTTGTTTGTCTTTTTGTTTTGAATTGTTGAAGTTTTCTATATACTTTAGAGATATGCTGTTTCTGAAGATTTTTTTTTCCCAACCTGTAGGTTGTCCTTTCACTCTTTCGATGAGCATAAGTATTTAATTTTTATGAGGTTCCGATTATCTAGTTTGTCTTCTGCTATTCATGCATTTGTGGTTATGTTTGTTAGCCTATTTCTAAAAAAATTAGTTCCCATAGTTCTCTATGTTTTCTTCCAGGAACTTTATAGTTTTAGCTTTAACATTTAGGTCTTTGATCCATTTTTAGTTAGTTTTTGTGTATGGTGTGATGTATGGGTCCTGTTTCATTTTTCTGCAAGTGGATATCCAGTTTTGCCAGCATCATTTATTAAAAACACTGTTTCTTCCTCATTCAATGGATTTTTGACCCCTTGTCAAAAACAAATGGATATATTTATTTCTAGACTCCCAAGTGTATTCCACTCGTCTATGTGTCTATCACTGAACCAATACCAGGATGTTTTGATTACAGTGACCGTATAGTATGTTTTGATATTGGAGAGTGTGAAGCCTCCTACTTTGTTCTTTTTCACTAGTGCTTTGACTGTTCAGGGCCTCTTTCCTTTACATATAAAGTTGATCATTAGTTTTTTTCTGCTTTTGGTTTTATTGATTAGCTTTTACTTTTCCTTTAGGTTCTAATTATATTAACTTCTTTTTATGGTTATTAATTTTCCCCTCCAGTTTTTTTTACATTAATTTTGTTATTCCTTACGTAGCAACTTGATTTGAAAACTTAATTTCATTTTATTATCTTTTATTTTCTAATAAGTAACAGTAGTTTGTGTCTAAAATTGCCCTTTGAGTACCTGCCTCACACTACAGATTTTTATGTGTAGTAGTCCCAAATAATTTGCAATTTCCATTTTGGGTTTCTCTTTAATTCAAGAGCTATTTAGATTTTTTTTTTCCATTTTCTAGGTGAATATATATATATTTGGCTTTCCTTTTGTGGTTAATTTCTAGTTTTATTGTATTATGGCTAGTGAATGTGACTTTTGTACTTTCCACTTTGGCAATGTATTGTTTATATGTGTTCAATTTCTGTGATTATCTCATGTGTACTTGTAAAGAATAAATATTCTCTATTTGTGTGTGTGTAATATAAAGTTCTTTATATTTGTATCATATCAATCTTAATTATTGATCATCTTTGTGTATGAGATTTATTCTTAGCCTGTCTGTGAATGTTATTTTATTTACAATAGTCTTGAAGGAGGCAAAAGAAATGTTTTTGATAGAAGGTACTTAAGACTAATTATGATTATTTTTAGGGAGAGGTAGACTGTATTACTAGAAAGATGTGTCACTAATTACTCTTCTTGGCATTGCAGACCTTCATTTTTCTTGCATGTTTATAAGAATAACTAACCTGCATCTCACTCTTGTTGCCTTTCTTGAAGGAAGGCACTTCTATTGTTCATTGTCTGGACAAATGGGGAGGAGTTTCAGGGAAAAGATTGATTTACCTGGTATTCTAACTTCAGTATTCCAATGAGGACTCCCTTATTCCCTCTTATTCCAAATTTGGAAAACTTTGAGCCTCTTCCACTTCTAATGGTGGACTTCTCACATATGCATTTTAGTCTATTGTTCTCTTCATAAATAAAATCTTGCCTGCCTTGTATCTTTCTATCTTTTTAAAAATATTTTATTGTGTTTTAGGTGAAAGTTTACACAGCAAATTAGGTTTCCACTTAACAATTTTTATTCAAATTGTTCCATGACATTGCTTACAATTTTCCTAATGTGTCAGCGCTCTCATTATTTCCATTCTGTTTGTTCTGTTTCCATTGATCTAGCTTCTTCCCCTCCTTGCCTTCAGATCTTTGCTTTCGGGTAAATGTTGACATTTGGTCTGATACAGTTGATTGTTTAAGGAAGCACATTACTCCTGAGTGATATTGTTTATTTTGTAAGCCAATCTATCCTTTGGCTAAAAGGTGACCTCCAGGAGTAGCTTCAGTGCTGAGTTCAAAGGGTATATTAGGATGATAGTTTCCGGGGTTCCTCTAGTCTCTGTCAATCCAATAGGTATGCTGTCTTTTAGAAATTTAAATATCATTCCACATTTTTCTCCCAGTCTCTCTGAGACCATTTATTATGTTCCTGGTCAGAAAAGTCAGCAGTGGTAACCAGGCACCATCTACTTCTTCTGGTCTCAAGTTAAAAGAGGTCATGGTTCATACGTGGTATTAGTCCTGTGGAATAGTTTCTTCTTTGAGTCTCTTATATCTTTTCATTGATATCATTTTGGTCCTATGTGGGCATTCCTTCTTGTCTTCCAACACAGTTGTGGATTTCAGAAAAGACGTATCTTTTCTGTCATTTTTAGGGATTTCATGTGCTAAAACTGTGATTCAGTTTCTTAAGCTAAGTCTCCTTATTAGGGATGCCAGCCAAGAAATGATTGTTGGGAGGAGTTAGCACTCTCCTCATCTAAAAGAGGTGAAATACAGAATATCATTCTCTTAGTTATCTAGTGCTGCTATAACAGAAATACCACAAGTGGATGGTTTTAACAAAGAGAAGTTTATTTTCTTACAGTAAAGGAGGCTAAAAGTCCAAATTCAGGGTGTCAGCTCCAGGGGAAGGCTTTCTTTCTCAGCCTTCTCATCAGTGTTCCCCCGGACTAGGAGCTTCTCCGCGCAGGGACCCTGGTCCAAAGGACGCATTCTGCTCCTGGCTCTGCTTTCTTTTTTTTTTTATATTTTATTGTACTTCAGGTGAAAGCTTACAGAGCAAATAGTTTTTCATGAAATAGTAGTACACATGTTGTTCTATGGCATTGGTTAACAACCCCACAACGTATTAAGCCTCTAAATTCTCAACCTTTTTTTTTTTTGATGAAAATTACAGATGGCCAAAGATACACCGTTTCAAAAATTTCTACATTCACAGTTCAGTAACATTGACTACGCTCTTCCAACTGTGCTGTTATTCTCACTTAAGATGAAGGCTTACAGAACAAAATAGTTTTTCATTTAACAGTTACTACACATGTTTGCCCTATGACAATGGTTAACAATCTCATAGCACATCAAGAATATCCTTACTCCACCTTGTGTTCCCTATCACCAGGGGACTTCCTTGTCCCCTTCTGTCTTCTGGACCTTGTCACTGGACTACTGTACCTCTTTAGTCTCATTTGGTTTTTTTTTTTTTTTTAATTTTATTTTAACACCATTTCAAAACTTTTTACTTACACATTTAAGTGATATTGACTATGCTCTTCCAATTGTGCTGCCATTCTCGCCCAAGATGAAGGCTTACAGGACAAAACACCCTCCCATTTAATAGTTACTACAAATGTTGCCCTATAGCAGTGGTCAACAATCTCACAATACATCGACAGTGTCCTTATTCAACCTGTGTTCCTTATCATCAGTTTCCTACTCCCCCTCTGCCTTCTGGCCCTTGTCACTGGACTCCTGTACCTCGTTAGTCCCATTTAGTTTTACTGGGCTGTCCATTCCCAGGCTTAACATCGAACCTCGAAGGTAACTTCACCTCTGAGCTGAAAGGGTGTCTGGGGGCCACATTCTTGAGGTTTCTCTAGTATTCTTTAGGCCAGTAAATCTGGTCTTTTTTTTTTTTTTTTTGGGAGTTAAAATTATGCTCTACATCCTTCTCCAGCTCTGTCCAGAACCCTCTTTTGTGATCCTGGTCAGAGCAGTCAGTGGTGGTAGCCGGGCACCATGTAGCTGTACTGGACTCAGTCCAGTGGAGGCCTTGGTAGCTGTGGACAATTAGTCCTTTGGACTAATCTTTTCGTTGAATCCTGTTCTCTTCATTCTCCCTTGCTCCCGAAGGGATGAGACCAGTGGAGTATCTTAGATGGCCGCTCATAGGCTTTTAAGACCCCAGACACTACTCACCAAGGTAGAATGTAGAGCATTATCTTTATAAGTAGTGTCATGCCAATGGAGCTAGATGTTCCCCGAGACCATGGTCCCCAGAGGCTCTGCTTTCTTGATGGTATGAAGCCCCCAACTCTCTGCTTGCTTCCTTTTCCTTTTATCTCTTGAGAGATGAAAGGTGGTGCAGGCCACACCCCAGGGAAACTCCCTTTACATTGGTTCAGGGATGTGACCTGGGTAAAGGTGGTGTTACAATCCCACCCTAATCCTCTTTAACATAAAATTACAATCACAAAATGGAGGCCAAGCACACACTTCTGGGAGTCATGGCCCAGCCAAATTGATACACATATTTTTTGGGGGACATAATTCAAACCATGACAATCATATATAGGACTCATTTGAGGTTCTCTAAAAAACTTATCACCTGAAGCAAGTAGGTCTTGATAGCCTAAATGGAAGAGATAGCATATTTAACAAATGTTTATTAAATAATTTTTAGATACATGAAAATGTATATCATCATTTATTAAGGTGTTTAATAACAAAACATTTGAGGAATAACACATAAAGAATGGTTGGAAATACAAAATATTAAGTAGCATTATGACACTACAATAATTAAAACAATTTGAAAAATGGAACTGAAGAATAAAGATCTGAAATTGTTATTGTTGTTAGGTGCCATTGAGTCGATTCCAACTCATAACAACCCTATTTAAAACAGAAAGAAACACTGCCCAGTCCTGTCCTGTGCCATCTTCAAAACCATTGTTATGCTTGATCCCACTGTTGCAGCCACTGTGTCAAACCATCTTGTTGAAGGTCTTCCTTTTTTTCGCTGACCCTCTACTTTACCAAGTATGATGTTTTTCTCCAGGGACTGGTCCCTCTTGATAACATGTTCAAAGTATGTGACACTTCTAAGGAGCATTCTGGCTGTACTTCTTCCATGACAGATTTGATCATTCTTCTGGCAGTCCATGGTATAGTCAATATTCTTCACCAACACCATAATTAAAAGGCATAAATTCTTTTTTGGTCTTCCTTATTCATTGAGCAGCTTTCACAGACATATGAGGCAATTGAAAACACTATGGCTTGGGTCAGGCACAGCTTAGTCCTTAAAGTGACATTTTTGCTTTTCAAACTTTATAGAGGTTTTTTGTAGCAGATTTGCCCAATGCAATACATCGTTTGATTTTTTTAATGGCTGCTTCTGTGGGCATTGATTGTGTATCCAAGTAAAATGAAATCCTTGACAACTTCAATCTTTTACTGTTTATCATGATGTTGTTTATTGGTCCAATTGTGAGGATTTTTGTTTTCTTTATGTTGAGGTGTAATCCATACAGAAGCCTGTGCTCTTTATCTTCATCAGTGAGTTCTTCAAGTCCTCTTTGTTTCAGCAAGCAAGGTTGTGTTATGTGCATATCATAGGTTGTTAATGAGTCTTCCTCCAATTCTGATACCCGGTTCTTCTTCATATAGTCCACCTTCTCAGATTATTTGCTCAGCATACCACTTGTATAAGTATGGTGAAAGGATACATCCCTGATGCACACTTTTCTTGACTCTAAATCACACAGTATCCCCTTGTTCTGTTCAAACAACTGTCTCTTGGTCTATGTACAGGTTCCTCATGAGCACAATTAAGTGTTCTGGAATTCCCATTATTCACAGACTTATCCATAATTTGTTATGATCCACCCAGTTGAATGCCTTTGCGTAGTCAATAAAATATAGGTAAACATCTTTCTGGTATTCTCTGCTTCAGCCAGGATCCATCTGACATCAGCAGTGCTATCCCTGGTTCCACTTCCCCTTCTGAATCTGGCTTGAATTTCTGGCAGTTCCCTGTCAATATACTGCTGAAACTGCTTTTGAATGATGTTCAGCAAAATTTTAATCATGTATGATATTGTTCGATAGTTTCCACATTCTGTTGGATCTTCTTTCTTTGGAATGGGCACAAATATGGATATCTTCCAGTTGGTCTGCCAGGTAGCTGTCTTCCAAATTTCTTGGCATAAAGGAATGAGCACCTCCAGCGCTGCATCTGTTTGTTGCAACATCTCGATTGGTTTTCTGTCAATTCCTGGAGACTTGTTTTTCGCCAGTGCCTCTGTTCAGTTTGGATATTTTCCTTTGATGCCGTTGGTTCTTTATCATTTGCTGCCTCCTGAAATGGTTGAACATCGACCAATTCTTTTCGGTACAGTGACTCTTTGTATTCATCCCTTCTTTTAATATTTTCCCACAGAATCCTTCAATATTGCAACTCAAGGTTTGAATTTTTTCTTTAGTTCTTTCAGCTTGAGAAATGCTGAGTGTTCTTCCCTTTTGGTTTCCTATCTCCTGCTGTTTGCACATTTCATTATAATACTTTATTTTGTCTTCTTGATCTGCCCTTAGAAATCTTCCTTTCAATTCTTTTACTGCATTTCTTCCTTTCACTTCAAGATTAAGTTTCAGAGTCTCTTCTGACATCCATTTTGATCTTTTCTTTTTTTCCTGTTTTTTTAATGACCTCTTGCTTTCTTCATATGATATCCTTGATATCACTTAACAACTCATCTGGTCTTTGGTTGTTTGTGTTCAATGAGTCAAATCTATTCTTGAGATGGTCTCTAAATTCAGGTGGGATATACTGAAGGTTGTGCTTTGGCTCTCGTGGACTTGTTCTAATTTTCTTCATCTTCAATTTGAACTTGCATATGAGCAATTGATGGTCTGTTCCACAGTCAGCCCATGGCCTTGTTCTGACTGATGACATTGAGCTTTTCCATAGTCTCTTTCCCCAGATGTAATCAATTTGATTCCTGTGTATTCCATCTGGGGATGTCCACGTGTATAGTCGCCATTTACACTGGTGAATGAAAAAAGGGTATGTTCAGTGAAGAAGTTTTTGGTCTTGCAAAACTCTGTCATGTGATCTCTGGTGTCCTTTCTATCACCAAGACTGTATTTTCCAGTCACCAGTCCTTCTTTGTTTCTGACTTTCACATTCCAATAGCCAGTAATTATCAATGCATCTTGATTGTATGTTTGATCAACTTCAGACTGCAGAAGTTGGTAAAAATCTTCAATTTCTTTATCTTTGGCCTTAGTAGTTGGTGAGTAAATTTGAATAATTAACTTATCTTTCTTGTATGCATATGGATATTATCCTATCACTGACAGTGTTGTACTTCACAATAGATCTTGAAATGTTCACTTTGATGATGAAAGCGACATCATTTCTCTTCAATTTGTCATTCCTGGCATAGTAGACCATATGTTTGTCTGATTCAAAATGGCCAATACCAGTCCATTTCAGCTCACTAATGCCTATGGAAACCCTGGTGTCATAGTGGTTAAGAGCTATGGCTGCTAACCAAAAGGTTAGAAGTTCGAATCCACCAGGAGCTCCTTGGAAATCCTATGGGGCAGTTCTGCTCTGTTCTATAGGGTTGCTATGAGTTGGAATCGACTTGATGGCAATGTGTTTTGGTTATATAAATACATATATATATTTACTAGGACAAAAAAATGGATAAATTTATTCATAATCCTGGATTGGGGGTAGGCTTTCTAAATAAGCTTCAAACTCACAAGCTGTATTAGTCAAGATAGGCTTCATTATGCTGTGTTAAAAACCAATGCCCTGTTTCTTAGTGTCTTTTTATCAAAGACTTTTTGCTTGCTCACACAAGGTGTGCTCTGGGTCTAGATCAGTGTTTCTCCATCTTTTTTTTTGTTTTTTAATTATTGCCCCCACTGCATGGACTCTTTTTAGACATTTTTTCCACTAGTTCCCATTGCCCCTTCCTCATGAAATTAAATACCAAGGAATAAGAAGAATGTGCTGAGTAGAGTTGAACTTTGAAAGGCCACAAACCCTTGTAATATCTCATATATTTTCATCCCCTTGGAAGTGATATGAGCCTCACTAAGATTGCTTGCTATCGGTAGGTCTGCATGAGATATCTCAGTGCTGTCCCTCCTCATTGACATAATCACTACAGCTGGGAAAGAGTAGACTGGAGGATCTTACACAGGGATTTAAATGTCACAACCCAATTGGTCAGAACAAGTCACATGGTCATACTCAACTTCATGTGGGGTGGAGAAGTGTAACCTCTTTTATGGCCAGGAGGAGAGGGTAGCCGGATCTTGGTGAAGAGTTGTAATGTCTGCCATAGAAGTCATAAAAGTAAAGGACAGTTACCACATGGGAAACAAAGTCAAAATTAAAGTTGGGAAAATATTTGTAATTCATGTTATCTGCTTTTATTAATTTAAAAAACTTGAACTAACCAATTAGAAAAAAATAATGATCAACCCACTATAAAAACAATACTGCAGAAATGGTTCACTCATCGGATTGGCAAAAGTAAAGTTTGCTAATATCCAGTATTGGAGATGGTGTGAAGGTAGAGGCATTCTCATACCCTTTTGGTGGGGGGAAATGTTATCCAGTGCAGCATTTTTTGTAGTCCAATTTGGCAACGTTCATCAAAATACAAATTACAATATCCTATGCCCTAGAAATTTCACTGCTTGGAACTTATCCTGGGTATATTCTTGTGACCAGATATGTGTACATAAAGCTGTTTCCAGTTGGCTGATATCAACCCAATATAATACTACACAGTTGATAAAAAGATTAAAGCAGACCTTTATGTGCTGATATGGAACAACTTCTAAGATGTATTTTTAAGTAAAACGTGCAAGTTCAGAAGAGTAGGTATATTGTAATTCCATTTACAAAATAAATAAAGCATCCATACACTCATGTATTTTTTCTGGAGGAGTCTTAAGAAACTATTCTCTATTATTACTATTGTGGAGACTAAGTAGACACTAGGCATGAGAGTTAGAGGGAGAATTTCATTTCATATATCTTTATGTTTTGTTTTACTATGCTTACATATTATTAAGTGTTATGGGTTGAGTTGTGTCCTCCCAAAATGTGTGTTGAAATCCTAACCACTTATCTTGGTCATCTAGTGCTGCTATAATAGAAATACCACAAGTGGATGGCTTTAACAGAGAGAAATTTATTCTCTCACAGTCTAGAAGGCTAAAAGTCTGAATTTAGGGTGCCAGCTCCAGAAGAGGGATTTCTTTCTCTGTCAGCTCTGGGGGAAGGTCCTTGTCATCAATCTTTCAGGCCCAAAGGATGTGCTATTCTCCTAGCTCTTGTTTTTTGGAGGTATGATATCCCCCCGCCCCCGTTTCTCTGCTCCCTTCTCTCTTTTATATCTCAAAAGAGATTGACTTAAGACAAAATCTAATCTTGTAGATTGAGTCTTGCCTCATTAACATAATTGCCTCTAATCCTGCCTCATTAACATCATAGAGGTAAGATTTACAACACATAGGAAAATTATATCAGATGACAAAATGGTGGACAGTCACACAATACTGGGAATCGTGGCCTAGCCAAGTTGACATACATTTTTGGGGGACACAATTCATCCATAACACCCCTCTACTTATAACTATGATCTTGTTTGGAAATAGGGATTTTTCCTTTAAGTCAATGAGGTCTTGCCCCTGTAAGGTGGGTCCTAATCCTAATCAGGTCTGAGTTTTATATGACTAAAGTTGACACAGAGACACATACATGGGGGAAGATAGATGCCATGTGGTGACTGTCTACAAGTCAAGGAACATCAAGGAACAAAGGAACACCTAGAGCTACTGACAAGAAAGAAAGAAACACAGCCAAAATCCTGGTTTGTATTTTTAATCTCCAGAATTGTGAGAAAATATTTTTCTGTTCTTTAAAGCCAGCTATTTGTGGTATTTGTGTTACTGCAGCACTAGGTAACTAAGACGCTAAGCAATTAAAAATTAAAGAACTGGGTGAAAATTATATCAACAGATATTTAGATATACCAGCATACTGCATTTGGGCAATTGGTTAAACTTCTACCATATTATGTCTCCTTTGTGTCATTGGAAACCCTGGTGGTGTAGTGGTTAAGAGCTACAGCTGCTAACCAAAAGGCTGGCAGTTTGAATCCATGAGGTGCTCCTTGGAAACCCTATGGGGAAGTTTTACCCTGTCCTATAGGGTTGCTATGAGTCAGAACCAACTCGATGGCAATGGGTTTGGTTTGGTTTTTTGATTTTGTGTCATTTAATTATATTATTGAACAGTTCTCATGCAATTGATTGGCAAATGGAGGAAGAGAAACCTGAATTGAAGTTCTAAAAGCAAATCGATTGCATGCTGATTAGGAGTAGAGCAAGCAAGTAGAAAAAACATCAGAGAACATACCTGACATGCTCCTCAATGTGCCAGGTGCTTTTTATGTGACTTAGAAAAGAGAACGAAGGCTCAACGTGTTTACATCATCTCTGGAAGTGTCATTTCATTGACGTCAAGCTTATTTACATATCTCAGTTTTGTTGGTTAGTTGGCAGTAACTGTTCTCCTTTTCATCAGAAGTTAGTCTAATTGAGTTCTTTAACACCTTGGTTAAAGTGCCTCCTCCATTGCTTGCTGTTGTTAGTTGTGGTCAAGTTGGCTCAGACTGATGGCAACTAGTGTTGCCTAGTCTTGCATCATCTTCATGATTGTTGGTATGTTTGAGTCCATCCTTGATTAGAAACAAGGATGGTGAGACATCAACTAGCTTACTTCGGACACGTCATTAGGAAAGACCAACTACTAGAAAAGAACATCAAGTTTGGTAAAGTAAAGGGCCAATGAAAATGAGGGAAACCCTCAGTGAGGTGGATTGACACAATAGCTACAACAATGGACTCAAACGTATCTTTCTGCATTGTTTAGGGATTATTTATTCAGTTACTTTTGCAAACAACAAATACATAGCTCATCTGGATTCAGAATGAGCATTAAAAAACTCATCCATTTATCTGTTTGTCTTCTCTTTTCATTTGGTGATTTATAGTAGATTGTACTACTCTTTACCTATGGGTTTTGCATTTCCCATTCCACTTTTTAGGTTAAGGGTGAATATTTATAGACCAGGAAATATGGTCATTCGTATATTTTTTACTTTCTTTGATTTATATTGTTTGCGACCTTGTCAACCTCAATGGAAATCCATGGCTTGAGGGCAAAATCAAATCAAATTATTGAAAATCTAAACTATGTAAGACATGCTAGTAGGCATTGGGGAAAAATGTAAGGAATTATAAGAAATAATCTCTGCTCTCTAGCTTTTCATTTAGTTAGGAAAATTAGGCATAAGTGTGTAAAACCTTAACTCCTAACAAAAGACCTAAATTACAGCTAAAAAATTATTGAGATGTCAGAAGATGGTACATGATAAACTACCTTATTAGAGCAGAAGATTGAGAAAAGTTGTCTTCAGCTGGTGTTGGAGTAGGGGCTGGAGAATGGGTGATACGGGAAAATAAGCTGAGAAGCTTCTTTTTAAACTCTTCAGTCTCCAACTTCAACCTAATTGAGAAGTACTGTTGAAAAAAAAAACACATCAAGCCCCCCCCCCTTTTTTTTTTTTTTTGGCAAAACCACATTTTTCTTTTTGATTATGTTGCATCATTACTGTCTATCTCTCTAGAGTCTCCTTCCCATTTTCTGGGTCCCTTCCCAGCTGTCCAAACTCCAAAGAGCACAAGTTTCAAGACCACTTTCACTTATATTCAGTGACAGAATATCAATCAACCTGCTTTCTTCCAATGGAATTTTCTTTTTCATGGTAATTTTTAAATGTACTACTCATGCTTACAAA
The DNA here is from genome assembly GCA_030035585.1 of Dugong dugon. Taxonomy (NCBI): domain Eukaryota; kingdom Metazoa; phylum Chordata; class Mammalia; order Sirenia; family Dugongidae; genus Dugong; species Dugong dugon. The sequence goes on from CM057463.1 coordinate 52,879,992, forward strand.
ATACTTGTGCCCCCAATTTTGATTTAATTATTTTTGAAATGTGACCCTGGCCTCAGTACTTTTGCAAGTTCCTGGGTGATCATGAAGTGCAGCCAGGGTTGAGAGCCACGTAGTAAGCATGTTTTGAGAAAAGCTGACATGACATATAAGTGATTGTTTATATATCTCTTACTCTGTTCTTGTAATTGGATTGTAAGATTGTCAAGGGAGTAATCTAAGCTTTTTCATCTTTGTGATAAATGTATGTACTTTGAGAGAGGAAGCTACTTGATAGATTCAGGTCTATAATCTGTTACCCACAATTTCAAAACCTCAAAGCTCTGAAAATGGAAATTTTTTTCTTAACTCATTTGAGAACAAAGCCTGACCCTAACTGAGTTAAGACAATATCATTATTTATCCCACTTAGTATAGTGTTTATTCATTTCATTATAGAATGTTAATATGTTTGATTATGGGTATTTCCTCAGACTCTTTTGAGAGTGTTACATAATTTACTACATAAACAAAAATACAATATACAAATAATGGGTATCCAAAAAATTCTGAATTTTTAAATACAGCTGAACTTGAAGTGTCTTAGTCATTAGTGCTACTGTAACAAACAGAAGTTTATTCTCTCATAGTCTAGTAGGCTAGAAGTCCAAATTCAAGGCATCAGCTCCATGGGAAGGCTGTCTCTGTCAGCTCTGGAGGAAGGCCCTTGTCATCAATCTTCCCCTGGACTAGAAGCTTCTCTGGACAGGAACCCAGGTACAAAGAATGCACTATGCTCCCAGCACTGCTTTCTTGGTGGTATGAGGCCCCCTGTCTCTCTGCTAGTTTCTCTTTTTTATATCTCAAAAGAGATTGGCTCCAGACATAATCCAATTTTATAGATTGAGTCCTGCCTCATTAACATAACTGCCGCTAATCCCACTTCATTAACATCACTGAGGTAGGATTTACAACACATAAGAAAAACACATCAGATGACTAAATGGTGGACAATCTCACAATACTGGGAATCATGGCCTAGCCAAATTGATACACATATTTTTGGGGGGTACAATTCAATCCATGACACCAGGGCTTTAGAGAAGATATTTTGGAGCTATATTTATTATATTTCACTTGGGGATTTAAGAAGGTTTATATCTTGGATGACAGAGAAGAATTTAGGCCAGTGCTTCTCAAAGCTGGTAGAATCATCTGTGAAGCTTTTAAATCCTAGCAGTGTTTTTGCACCACCTCCAGAGATTCTGACTCAGTAGATCTGGGGTTGGATCTGGGCTTCAGATTTTTTTTTTTTTTTAACTCTCCAGAGTGCAGCCAGAGTTGAGAACCAATGACATAGACTAATAATTCTAATCAGGGGCTTGCATACCCCTTCCCCTAATCTGGGGAACTTTCTCAAATGACATATGTTCCTTTGGAGATATGTCTCCACTGCTTTCACACTGCTAATATGAGCCACCCTTATCCATGATGGGTGTGTTGAAGCCCTTATTTGTATTTGTGTGGAGAAAAACTAAGAACCACTGATTGAGATCTTGGCAAAAGGGAGGAGAGTTCTAGGTAGTGAGGCTAACTTAAGTAAAGGGACAAAGGCTGGACAGCACAAGGGACATAAGAAGAATAGAAAGTAGTTTGGCTTGACTGAACGGTAAGGTTGGAGAGGCATTTAGCAATCAGACATTTGCAATTTGAATACTTATTTTATTGTCATTAGAATAATTTTGTTTGATTTTTTAAACACTTAAAATTGAAAATATACATAATAAAGCATTCTCCATCTCAACAATCTCTACATGAACAATTCAGTGGCATTAATCAATTTTTCAAGATGTAATCACACTCTTCAGGTTGTGCAATCATTCTTGCTATCCTTTTCCATATCATTCCACTACCATTAACATAAACTCAATGTCCTCTAAGCAAATACTCCTTCTTGCCCAGTCCCTCCCACCCCTCATAGCCACTAATAAACTTTGGTTTCTATATATTTGCTCATTTTATATAAGTGAGATCATACAGTATTTGTCTTTTTGCTATTGACTTATGTAACTCAGCATAATATTTCCAAGGTTTATCCATGTTGTGCCAAGCACCTGGATTTCATTTCTCTTCAGAGCTGAGCAATATTTCATTTTATGTATATGCCGCATTATGTTTATCCATTTAGTCATTGATGGACATTTCTGTCGTTTCCACCTTTTGGCTATTGTGAAAAGTACTGCAGTGAACTTTGGTGTACAGATTTTATATTTACTTTTTGAAACAAGCTTTTTTGTCTGTCTCTTTTCTGGCAGTAAACAGGTTCACATTTTCAAAATTCATTTCGCAGTGTTTTCTGTTTCTGTGGTGGTCTCACGGTAAGCATCTCTGATACCAGGTGCAGGATCCTGATAAAATGCTGTGAAAATTCACAACAGACTAGAGCCAATTACCCACTGGAGAGGGTCGGGGAGCTTTCTATGTTGTGAAATAAATCTGCTTCATGCCAAGGAACACGAAGAGTTATCATATATAAGGTTTTACATGTCATGCTGGCTGTTTTCCAGCTTTGAGCATTTGTGCTTCCTGAGTGCAACTTCATTCCTGTGAGCTATATTGGACACACACCTTGTTTTAATTTAGAGTGGCATGTCAGAGACATAAATCATAAGCTTTAAAAACCAGTCTTAATAATTACAAATGAATTGGGTCATGTAATGTCCAGTATTAACATATTCAGGCTACATATGTCTGCTTATGGTGTGTAAAAGAAAATCTACAAAGAAGTTGTTTCATTTCCTTTGGAATCTTAAAACGATGAATGAATACCTATAAAATGTAACAAAAGCGCTTGGTACAGAGTAAGTTCTCAAAACACGTTAATTGTTGTCATCGTTAATGGTCTTGTTGCCGTTTATGGAGGTGGTTGATGACTTTGGCTGTAGCACCAGATGCCTTGCAAATTTGACGAAGTTCACTTCTCAAGTGGGACAACTCCCTTTCCACAGCTGTCACATGCCTTTTCTTAAGTCTGCCATGCCATTACCATCAACCTTTTAATTGGGACAAACTACGTGATCAGGCATAGTTTAGGCAGGGAAGCTTGAGTATTTAAACTTGAGTACTTTGAGTTTTGGATTGACACAGTCAGTAGCTGCAACAAGGGGCTCAATCAGAGCATCAGTTGTGAGGACGGCACAGGACCAGGCAGTGTTTTGTTCAGTTGTACATATGGTCGCTATGAGTCAGAACTAACTCAATGGCACCTAACAGCAACAACAACAGTTTGGGTTTAAGAAGTCTGGGTGGTGCAAGTGATTTGAGATCTACTAAAGGTTGGTGGTTTGAACCAATTTAGTGGCTCCATGGAAGAAAAGACCTGGTGGGAGAGATGCTTCAGGAAATGTTACAGCAGGGGGCTGACTCAACAGCAGCTAACAACAATAACAAGTTTGTGTTTGGTTATTTGAGAAGAATGAGTCTGTAAGAGGCACCTTGGTAAAGAGGAAAAGGTCCTACGCTAGGAGTTAAAAGAACTATACTCTTGTTTGGTTCTGTTACAGACAAACTGGATGGACCATGGGCAGTTTACTTCACCCCCTTGGGCCTCCTTTGCATTATGGGTAGGATGAAAAAATCAAACCAGATGATTGCTATAGTCCTAATCTTCTCTAAAGTTATTTAATTATGAGTTTTAAAATAAAATCAAGATTAAGCTTAAGCGGTAGACTATGAAGGTTTGCTATATAAAGTCCTATAACCAAAAACGAAACTCGTTGCCTTCGAGTCGATCCCAACTCATAGCAACACAAAGGCCTATAGGGGTTGGCAAACTATGCCTGTGGAGCAAATCTGGACTGCAACCTATTTTTGTATGACCTGAGAGTTATTTTTATTTTTTTAATTTTAAATGGTTATATAAGTACCAACAATCATGAGGATGATGCAGGTCAAAGCAACATTTGTTCTGTTATACACAAGATCACCATGATCTGGAGTACACTTGATAGCAACTAACAACAACAACATATAGTACCTACATAATATTCTCAGTTTTGCCTTTTGATCTGCAAAATCTAAAATATTTATTTCTGACCCTTTACAGAAGAAGTATGCCAATCCCTGTCTATTCACATTCTATGTAGGAAGTTCAGTATAGAAATCCTTCTAATGATCTTTAGTTAATCAAAAGGGGATGCTACTCTACCCTTCTCTCCAAGATGGATGGTTATCTTATATTTTCCTATCAGTTAAATTAATTGTCCCCTTTGCTTTATTCATAATGCTTTTTTTAAAAAAAGTCTTAAATAACAAGTAAATTGTTCTCTTATAAGAATGACAATAGCAGTTTTGCAAGTAGTTATCAGAAATTCTAAGTCATAAAAATTCTGTTTGACAATTTAGATCGGCAATGGCCTCAGCCTTTTCTATTCATTTTTTAGCCATCTGAGGAGGACATTTTTTCCCCCAAGATTTATATAGCACAGCTCTGTTTCCCTGGGAAGAACCAAAGCAATTAGTTCTGCCTTGAGATTTTCTCTTTGGAGCTGAGTGACGTGCCCTTTTCTTTACTGACCATAAAGATGTAAGGATATGGGTGCTGATGCTGTCACCTGTCTTCAGCCTGGTGGAGAGGCCCATCTACAGGTATAGAAAAGGAAGCTGATACAGAGATAAACCAGGATGAATGAGCAACAAAGAGGGAGAAACAAGATGGCACTATTTTTCCCCTGCTTCATACTACTGCCCCTTCTGCTTATGTGAGCTCCGATTTCCCGCTTTTGTTCAGGTTAGTTCAAGTTGGATTTCTGACACTTGCAACAAGAGTTGCTTCTAGGACGATCATACATTTTTTTCAGAATGTGACCTTATTTGGAAATAAAGTCTTTGTATATGTAATTAGTTAAGTATATCAAGGTGAAATCATCCTAGATTTAAGGTGGATCCTAAATCTAATTACTTATAAATCCTTATAAAAATAAGAACACAGAGAGATATGCATACAGAAGAAGGCCATGTGAAGACGGAGGCAGAGATTGAAGTTATATTACCATAAGCCAGAGAACACCAGGAACCACCAAAAGCTGGAATAAGCAAGGAAAAATCCTCCCCTAGAGCCTTTGGAAGGACCATGGACCTGCTAATAGCTTGATTTCAAACTTCTGGCCTCTTGAACTGTGAGATGATGAATTTCTGTTGTTTTAAGTTGCCTAGTTTGTGGTAATTTGTTATGGCATCCCTGAAACTAATACATTCTTCTGGTCAAAGAGAACAAAATCATCTCTTGCTTTTCTCAGTACCTAATTGGAGCCCTAGTGGTGCAGTGGTTAAGAGCTTGGCTCCTAATCAAAAATTCGGCAGTTAGAATCCACCAGCTGCTCCTTGGAAGCCTCATGGGGCAGTTCTACTGTGTCCTATAGGGTCGCTATGAGTCACTATCGATTTGATGGCAATGGGTTTAGTTTTTTGTGTTTTGATATAGTTAGATAGAAGAAGAAACAAAGCAGTTTTGGAAGAAATACAACCACAATGCTCCTTAAGAGCAAGGATGGCAAGACTTTGACTCGCTTACTTTGGACATGTCATCAGGAAAGAACAATCTCTAGAAGAGGATATAATGTTTGGTAGAGTAGAGAGTCAGTGAAAACAAGAGAAAGCCCCATTGAGTTGGATTAACCCAATAGACACAAGAAGTGCCTCAAACATACCAACAATTATGAAGATGGCACTGAATCAGGCAATGTTTCCTTCTGTTATACATAAGGTCACCATGAGTCAGAGCCAACTCAATGGCAACTAACAACAACAGCAATGTATTTCATAGCATTTCTGTATTACAGCAGTTAGCCCACTTCACTGTAATGACAAACATATCTCCATTTTTCTATTGGAGCATGGTGATGGGTGAGGAGATTAGATTGTCCTTTGAATCTGCCACCTCTCCTAGCATAGTGCCTGGCCCATCATTGGTGCTCAATATATATTTGTTGCATGAATAAATGAATGAATGAATAACTGAGTGAAGATGTTCAACACTGTGCTAAACATTGAGGAAGAGTAATAAGAATGTGAGCTTTCTCCAGGAGTTAAAACCTACATGGGGAGAGGAGACAAACCAGAAGCAGATATCCTGTAGCAGTGCAAATAAAAAGTAATCAAATGTGACTAAAAGAAAACAAGACTGTATTTAATTCATAAAGTTCGGTAAACCTGCCCCTCCCTCTAGTCTCTATAACCTTATCTACTTCCACCCTGTGGAATGATATTGGCTGGTTCTGTCAGCCTAATTCTGACACCTGTGTACCTGTTTGACTCTCCAAGCCAGTCTCCTGACTAGGAATTTAGGGGTTTATGTGGGTCAAGTGTGATGACACAGGTAAAGTGCTCAGTGTCCAGCACCTGGTAAATGCTCAGAAACTGTGACTACTATTATTACTCCAGTTCTTTTCCTCCAGGTACTGCTGCTCATTTCTACAGAATACTCTGAGGCCGACCGAACATGACACAGCTGAAACCCAACATTCTCTCCCTCCCTAAACTGGCCTCTCTCTCTCTTCCTCAAATCATTTTTTCCCAGTCACCCATACTTAAAACTTTAAAACCATGTTCAACTCCTTGCTCATCTGAATAAATCAGCAAATTTTGTGTATCATATTTCCCACTTGTCCCTTCTTTTAGTTCTCACTACTAACATCTTTTTTCCAAGTAGAGAGTTCACCAGCAAGCCACACATATTTGCTGTACACTCAGGGTATCTGTATTCCCAAAGGTAGATAGCAATTATGGTTAAAATCATTTGTGTGTGTGTGCATGTACATGCTATTTCTTATGTAAAATGTTCCTTGAAATCTTCAGTATTTACTATAGGCTTTCAATTTGCTTTTGTTTTTCTTAAAACAAAGTCTAATTTAAAATTCATGTGTTATTTTATAAGGTTCAGTACATAGGAACCACGTCTTGTGTGTCCTTGTCTCCCACAGAGCACAGAGCAGTGCTAGGAATATAGTGGAGAGTTAGGTCAAAACTCGAGGGAATCATCCTCAATGCCTCTTAAGCTGCAACCTCCACCTCCAAAACACCAGCAAGTCCTGCCTCAAATGTGTGTCAAAAGGACACTTGTCATGCTCTTCACTGCTATACTCTAGGTCCAACCCTTCTCATACTCTTTTCCCTTTACTTTTACTCTCTACAGAGCATCCAGAAAGATTGTCATAAAACACAAACCTCAAAATCCTCAAGAGGCTCACATCACATTTAGAATACATTTCAAACTCAAACTCCTTTGAATAGCCTGTGAGGCCCATGTGCTCTTCTCCATGTGTCTCTAAGTATTGTTCCTGCCATGTCTTCTGCTCTGGTTATTCTGGCTTCTTCTTGTTCCTCAGGCATTCAAGCTCATTTCTGCTGTATCAGTCATGATCTTGCTGCAATGATACTGTGTAACACACTCGCCAAAATCTTAGTGGCTTGCAACAGAAACATTTTTCTTGCTCATGGCTCTGTGGGTTGGTTGGGGCAGCTCTTCATTAGACTGTGGGTCAGGTCCAAGTGTGTCCCACGTGTCTCTCATTCTGAGAGCAGTGGCTTCCCAGGGAATGCTCTTCCCATGGCACTAGAGGCCCAGCCAAACCACACAAGAACATTTAAAACCTCTGGCCAGATATTATACATATTACATCCATTCTCATACCAGTGCGCCAAAAGCAAGACCTATGCCCAAGTCTAAAGTTGGTGGGGAGTAAACCCTGCACAAAGTGAGCCATGGCAAGGGTGGGGAGGGAGGAAGAATTGTGAAAATACCACACACCCCATTGGCCAAAGGGACTTTCCTGCTACTATTTCTTCTATCTGGGCCTCTTTTCCACCAGAGCTCTTTTCTTTGTTTTATATAGGTCCTTGTTCAAATGTTACCTGGTTGGAGATCCTTTCCTTGAGTTCTCCCAAAATAGATTCCTAGAATCCCAGCCATTCTCTAATACTTCTCCTTTAATTTTCCCTCTAAGTGCTTATCTCCCCCTGAAATGATATACTCTATTTATGCATCTTTTGAACACTAATGACTGAAGACCAGACAAGTTGTGGAATGACATCGAGGATATCACACATGAAGAAAGCAAGAGGTTATTAAAAAGACAGGAAAGAGGAGGTTGGGCCAAGATGGTGGAGTAGTCAGATGCTTCCTGTGGTCCCTCTTGCAACACAGACCCCAAAAAACAAGTGAGTCAAGGCCAGTCTAGGAGCCCTGAACATCAAAGGCAAAGTTGAGGAATTGGACTGAGTGGCAGGGAGTGGGAGAGATGGTTTGGAAGCAGCGAGGAGTTGCCAGACTTAACCCAGTGGGAACCAGCACCCTGCAGGCTGTATCAGCTGGAGTGCGTGGTGAGGCAAGCAGTGGCATTGGGATGCATTTTCCACAATGGGAGAGAACTAGTGGCCGAGAGTCTATTCAAGCCTCCAAAACGAGTGAAAAGAGGCACTCAGTCAGCAAAAGATAAGTACATTCAACTAATCCACTGTGTGGATCAAAAAACACCTCCTCACTCTGCCCAAGGTCCCAGGCCTGCTTCAGCGATAGCTGAGTTCCCTGGGCTGGAAGTATGTCCTGTCATGCGCCTGAGCCATTCTCCCCACCTTGGAGAGGGAGCAAATTAACAAATAGGAAAAAATAATCTGCCAGCTCCCTAAGCCAGAAACTCAGTGCAGGCGTAGCTCCTTTGCCTAGGCACAGGCATAAGAGGCCCACATACTTTGAATGCCTTTCACCCCTGCATAGACATGTGTGGGCCCATTTCAACAGCGTAGGCCCTCCTTAGCACAGTACAACAGGCTATATATCGGAAGGCTAATTTCAACGGTATCAACAATATGGTGGAGTTGCACGTTTATGACATTGGACACCCCCTGCCTGTTAAACAGGGTCTTTACCTACCCACATCAGGGGCCTGAGAACTGGAGGCTCCACTCATGCCACCTAGCCACCTGAAACAGCAGTCCCAGTCTTTACAGTCAACTGCATTGGGTGCCCATAGTCCAGCAGCAAAACCCACCCACCTATGCATCCTAGGGAACAGGGATACGCTTTCCTCCCAGACACACAGGGGCAACTGTCAGCCCCCTGCCTTGCTCTGCATGTGACTGCATACTGCAACCAGATACCTGTGCCTACTCCAGTTACCCCTGCCCATCTAGGACTGTGAGAGCCTGAACCCCATATCTGATGACCGACTACCTGGACACCAGCACTAAATCCATACAAGAAAAGTGAATGGACTTCTGGGCTCACATACCTAGTAATAGACATAACTACCTGGTGACAGGATGTTAGAGCTTCAAAGGTGCCAGTAATCAAACTAGCTCACATGACCAGCCTATTTGGGCATATCAAAACAAAACGAAATAAGAAGCTAGGACACAGTAAGCAAACATAAAATAACTATAATAACTTATTGATGGCTCAGAGAAAATAGCCAATATCAAATCACATCAAAAGGCCAACCATGATGGCTTCAGCAAGCTTCCAAAACAAAGAATCAGTAAATCCTCCAGAGGAAGAGAACTTCTTGGAATTACCAGAGGTAGAATACAAAAGATTAACATACAAAACCCTTCAAGAGATCAGGAAGGAGACCAGGCAAAACGCAGACCAAGTCAAGGAACACACAGACAAAGCAACAGAGAAACTTAAGAAGATTATAGAGCCTAAGGACAAATTTAACAGGCTGCAAGAATCCATAGAGAGACAGCAAGCAGACATCCAGAAGTTTAACAATAAAATTTCAGAATTGGACAACTCAATAGAAAGTCATAAGGGCACAGCTGAGACAATGAGAGTTAGAATTAGTGAGATTGAAGATAAAGCACTTGACACCAACTTACTTGAGGAAAAATCAGATGATAAATGAACTTAAAAAAATGAAGAAATCCTAAGAATTATGTGAGACTCTATCAAGAGGAATAACCTACTAGTCATAGGAGTACCAGAACAGGGAGCCAATAACAGAAAATACAGAGAGAACTGTTGAAGATTTGTTGGCAGAAAACTTCCCTAATATCGTGAAAGATGAGAATATATCTATCCAAGATGCTCATCGAACCCCACGCAAGGTGGATCCCAAAAAAAGTTACCAAGACATATTATAATCAAACTTGCCAAAACCAAAGATAAAGAGAGAATTGTAAGGGCAGTTAGGGATAAATGAAAAGTCATCAACAAAGGAGAGTCAATAAGACTAATCTCAGACTACTCAGCAGAAACCATGCAGGCAAGAATGCAATGGGATGACATATGTAAATCCTTGAAGGAAAACTATTGCCAGCCAAGAATTATATATCCAGCAAAACTATCTCTCAACTATGATGGCGGAATTAGGGCATTTCCAGACAAACAGAAGTTTAGGGAATTTGCAAAAACCAAACCAAAATTACAAGAAATACTAAAGGCAGTCCTCTGGTTAGAAAATCAGTAACATCAGATAACAACCCAACACTAGAACACAGGGCAGAGCAACCAGATATCAACCCCAGTAAGGAAGTCACAAAAACAAACCAAAGCTAAAATGCTGAAAACAGGGAAACAGAGACGTCAATATATAAAACATAACAACATTGAAAAAAAAAAAAGAGGGACTAAAAAATGTAGTCATAGATCTTTCATATGGAGAGGATGTCAAGGTGATATAAAGAAATAAAAGACTGGTTTAAACTTAGAAAAATAGGTGTAAATATTAAGTAACCACAAAGGAAACTAACAAAGCTACACCTCAAGAGAAAAAACGAGAAAAACATAAGGACTCAGCAAATACAAAATCATCAACAATGAGAAAGATGAAAAGAAAATACATAAAGAAAAACAACTCAGCACAGAAAATTATGTGGAACAAAGAAACTGTCAACAACACATTAAAAAAGACACCAAAATAACAGCACCAAACTCATACCTATGAATAATTACACTGAAGGTAAATGGACTAAATGCACCGATAAAGAGACAAAGAATGGCAGAATGGATAAAACAACACAATCCATCTATATGCTATGTACAAGAGACACAGCTTACACTTAAAGACAGAAACAAACTAAAACTCAAAGGATGGAAAAAATATATCAAGCAAACAACAATCAAAATAGAGCAGAAGTGGCAATATCAACATCTGACAAAATAGCCTGTAAAGTAAAATCCACTACAAAGAATAAGGAAGGACACTGTATAATGATTAAAGGGTCAATACACCAAGAGTACATAACCATAATAAATATTTCTGTGCCCAAAGACAAGGCTCCAGAATACATACAACAAACTCTAACAACATTGAAAAGAGAGATAGATAGCTCTACAGTAATAGTAGGAGACTTCAACACACTACTTTTGGTGAAGGAGAGAACATCCATAAAGAAGCTGAATAAAGACACGGAAGATCTAAATGCCACAATCAACCAACTTGATCTCATAGACATGTACAGAACAGTCCACCCAACAGCAGCCAAGTATATTTTGTTTTCCAACACACATGGGGCATTCTCCAGAATAGACCACCTATTAGGCCATAAAGCAAGCCTTAATAGAATCAAAAGCATTGAAATATTACAAAGCATCTTTTCTGACCATAAAGCCATAAAAGTAGAAATTAATAACAGAAAAAGCAAGGAAAAAAACAAACAAACACATGGAAACTGAACAACTCCTCGTACAAAAACTACTGGGTTATAGAAGAAATTAAAGATAGAATAAAAAAACTGACAGAGTCAAATGAGAATGAAAACACATCCTACAAGAACCTTTGGGACAAAGCAAAAGCAGTGATCAGAGGTCAATTTACAGCAATAAGTGCACAAATTCAAAAAGAAGAAAGGGCCAAAATCAAAACATTAACTCTACAACTCGAAAAAATAGAAAGAAAGTAGCAAAATAAATCCTTGAGCACCAGAAGAAGGAAAATAATAAGAATTAGAGCAGAATTAAATGAAATAGAAAATAGAAAAACAAGTGAAAGAGATAACAAGACCAAAAGCTTGTTCTTTGAAAAGATCAACAAAATTGATAAATCATTGGCCAAACTGACAAAAGAAAAACAGGAGAGGAAGTAAATAACCCAAATAAGAAATGAGATGGGTGATATCACAACAGACCCAACTGAAATTAAAAGAATTGCAATAGAATACTATGAAAAATTATACTCTAACAAATTTGAAAACCTAGAGAAAACGGACAAATTTTTAGAAACACACTACCTACCTAAACTAACACAAACAGAGTTAGAACAACTAAATAAACCCATAACAAAGAAGAGATTGAACAGGTAATTTAAAAACTCCCAACAAAAAAAAACCCCGGCCTGAATGGCTTCACTGGAGAATTCTACCAAACTTTCAGAGAAGAGTTAACACTATTACTTCTAAAGGTATTTCAGAGTATAGAAAAGATGGAAAACTCCCAAACTCATTTTATGAAGCCAGTGCAACCCTGCTACCAAAACCAGGTAAAGACACCACAAAAAAGAAAATTACAGACCAATATTCCTCATGAACTTTGATGAAAAAATCCTCAACAAAATTCTAGCCAATAGAATTCAACAACATATCAAAAAAATAATTCACCATGACTAAGTGGGATTCATACCAGGTATGCAGGGATGGTTTAACATTAGAAAAACAATCAATGTAATCTATCACATAAATAAAACAAAAGACAAAAATCATGTGATCTTATCAATTGATACAGAAAAGGCATTTGACAAAGTCCAATACCCATTCATGATAAAAACTCTTAGCAAAATAGGAATGGAGGTGAAATTCCTCAATATACTAAACAGTATTTATACAAAGCCAACAACCAACATCATCCTAAGTGGAGAGAGTCTGAAAGCATTCCCCTTGAGAACAAGAACCAGACAAGGATGCCCTTTATCACCACTCTTACTCACATTATGCTGGCGATCTTAGCCAGAGCAGTTAGGATAGAAAAAGAAATAAAGAACATCCAAATTGGTAAGGAAAAAGTAGAAGTATCTCTATTTGCAGATAATATGATCTTATACACAGAAAACCCCAAAGAATCCACAAGAAAACTACTGGAACTAATAGAAGATTTCAGCAAAGTATGAGGATACAAGCTAAACATGCAAAAATCAGCTGGAGTCCTCTACACCAACAAAGAGAACTTCGAAGAGGAAATCATCAAATCAATACCATTTACAACAGCAGCCAAGAAGATAAAATACTTAAATCTAACAGAGACGTAAAAGACCTATACAAAGAAAACTACAAGACATTACTGCAAGAAACCAAAAGAGATCTACATAAGTGGAAAAACTTTCCTTGCTCATTGATAGGAAGACTCAACATTGTGAAAATGTCTATTCTACCCAAAGTGATCTACAGATACAGTGTAACCCTGATCCAATTTTCAACGGCATTTTTTAATGAGATGGAGAAACAAATCACCAACTTCATATGGAAAGGGAAGATGCCTCAGATAAGTAAAGCATTACTGAAAAGAACAAAGAGGGAGGCCTCACGCTACCTGATTTTAGAAACTATTATACCGCCATGGTAGTCAAAAAGACCTGGTACCGGTACAACAACAGATACATAGACCAATGGAACAGAATTGAGAATCCAGACATAAATTCATCCACCTAGGAGCAGCTGATATTTGACAAAGACCCAAAGTCTGTTAATTGGGGAAAAGACAGACTCTTTAACAAATGGTACTGGCATGACTGGATATCCATTTGCAAAAAACTGAAACAAGACCCATACCTCACACCATGCACAAAAACTAACTCAAAATGGATCAAAGACCTAAATATAAAATCAAAAATGATAAAGATTATGGAAGAAAAAATAGGGACAATGCTAGGAGCACTAATACATGGCATAAACACAATACAGACCATAAGTAACAATGCACAAGCACCAGAAGAGAGACTAGATGACTGGGATCTCCTAAAAACCAAACACTTATGCTCATCAAAAGACTTCACCAAAAGAGTAAAAAGACAACCTACAAACTGGGAAAATATTTTTGGCTACGACAAATCTGATCAGCATCTGATCTCTAAAATCTACAAGATACTGCAAAACCTCAACAACAAAAAGACAAATACCCCAATTTAAAAAAACGGACAAAGGATATGAACAGGCACTTCGCCAAAGAAGACATTCAGGGGGCTAACAGACACATAAGGAAACGCTCACAATCATTAGTCGTTAGAGAAACGCAAATACAAAACTTCAGTGAGATATCATCTCACCCCAACAAAGCTAGCATTAATCCAAAAAACACAAAATAATAAATGTTGGAGAGCTTTTGGAGAGACTGGAACACTTATACACTGTTGGTGGGAATGTAAAATGGTACAATCACTTTGGAAATCAATTTTGTTCTTCCTTAAAAAGCTAGAAACAGAAGTATCATATGATCCAGCAATCCCATTCCTTGGAATATATCCTAGAGTAATAAGAGCCATCACAAGAATAGATATAGGCACACCCATGTTCATTGCAGCTCTGGTCACAACAGCAAAAAGATGGAAACAACCTAGTGCCCAACAGTGGACAAATGGATAAACATTATGATATATTCACACAATGGAATACTACGCAATGCTAAAGAACAATGCTAAAGATCAATCCTTGAAACATCTTGTAACATGAAGGAATCTGGAAGGCGTTATGCTGAATGAAATTAGTCAGTCATAAAAGGGCAAATATTGTATAAGACCATTATTATAAGAACTCAAGAAAAGGTTTAAACACAGAAGAAAACATTCTTTGATGGTTACCAGGGTGAGGAGGGGGGGATGGGGTATTCACTAACTAGATAGTAGATAAGAATTATCTTAGGTGAAGGGAAGGACAACACACAGTAGAGGAGAAGTCAGCACAAATGGACTAAAAAAAAGCTAAGACGTTTCCTGACTACAACCAAGTACTTCAAGGGACAGAATAGCAAGGGCAGACGCCTGGGGACCATGGTTTCAAGAGACATCTAGGTCAATTGGTATAACAAAGTTTATTATGGAAATGTTCTGCAGCCCATTTTGGTGAGTGGCATCTGGGGTCTAAAAGCTATCGAGCGGCAATCTAAGATGCATCAATTGGTCCCAAACCACCTGGAGCAAACTAGGATGAAGAACAACAAAGACACAAGGAAAATATTAGTGCAAGAGACAGGCCACATAAACCAGAAACTTCATCAGCCTGAGACCAGAAGAACTAGATGGTGCCTGGCTATCACCAATGACCCCCCTGACAGGGAATACAACAAAGAGTCACTGACCAAGTAGGAACAAGTGGCATGCATAACTCAAATTCAAGTAAAAAAGACCAGACTTAACGGTCTGACTGAGACTGGGGGGATCCCCAGAAGACATGGCACTTGGACTTTCTGTTAACCCAGAACTCAAATCATTCCCGAAGCCAATTTTTCAGACATAGATTATACTGGACTATAAGACATAAAATGATACTCGTGAAGGGTCATTATGAATGGGAACTGACTTTGCTTGTACCTAACAACAACAACATTTATGCATCTGCTCTTGTCTTTGGTGTACCTCCCATTCTCTATGAGGATAGTAGACTTGTCAGTCTCCATTTCTGTGTCCCCAGCATGTGGAACTATGCAGGACCCACATTCAGTACCTAATAAATGTTACTTAGATTAATTAAATTAAAAAATACTAATGATTGCTTTTCTTGGAAGGAAGATTAATTAAATTGATACAATTACTCGGAACTTGTCATTCCAGAGAATTACGTAAAATTTCCTTCATGTTTAAAGCTATATGTAAAGCTATGTGTGTGTATAAACCCAAACCCACTGCCGTCGAGTAGATTCTGACTCATAGCAACCCTAAAGGACAGACAGACAGAGTACAACGGCCCCACAGGGTTTCCATGCCTGTAAATCTTTACTTCCACATCTTTCTTCCCTGGAGTGGCTCGTGGGTTCAAACTGCCGACCTTTCAGTTAGCAGTTGAACGCTTTAACGACTGTGCCACCAGGGCTTCTCAGTGTGTGTGTGTGTATATGTGTGTGTACGTATAATGTGTGTGGGTTTTCCATTTTTACTGGAAGGTACTTCATTGCATTCTAAATTCCATACAGATTTAGATGCCTTTAGCTTTGGATATGCTCTTGCTATGTAATAAAACATTTTAAATTCTTTAAGCTCCAAATATATTTTACAGTTGTTGCCCGCAGAATCAGCCTTTTCTCCATTTTCCTCTAGTGGGACTGATATTCTTCTATACTGAGAACTCCAGCATTACCTTTCACATTTCATTTTCTCTTTCCTTCCTCATTTAATTCATTCCTGGTCATGTCGACCCTGTCCAACGTCTCTCACTCACCGGTTCCTTTCTTTTCTATTTATCTGACTACCTCTGAATTCCAGACCTCTCTCCTTGCCTAAACAACAAAGTCTTAACTGGTTTTGCTGATCCATGGCTGCTGTACACATCACTATGTGCCAGAATTCTCGTCTGGAAGTGAAATTCCAACAATACAACTCCCATATTTAAAAATACTCAGTTCCTTCCATTTGTAGGCTATATTAAGAAAAAAAAAGTCTATGTAGGGCATGTTAGTTTTCTGCTACCTTAAAATATAAATTATTCTTCTTCTCCAAATACAATTCTAGAGGTCATTAGCTTTGGATTAAAACAAAAATCGGTGGTTAACTCTACTGAAATTTAAATTTAACTGGACATTCTGTATTTTTATTTGCTAAATATGACAATCCTACTTGAAGGCAAAAACAGGAAGCAAAAAAACTCAAAACCCACCACAAAATCTCAGCTCCCCCCAAACCCCATGATTATTTGATTTCTGAATTACCCATAATGGCCAGTAATATTCATCCCATTGAATTATATGCATAACTGAACTATATGAACTGATATGAATATAAAAAACCCATTGCCGTCGAGTCAATTCTCACTCATAGTGACCCTATAGGACAGAGTAGAACGGTCCCATAGGGTTTCTAGGGAGCAGCCGGTGGGATTCGAACTGCTGACCTTTTGGTTAGCAGCCGTAGCACTTAACCACTGCACCACCAGGGCTCCGGTATGAATCTAAGTCTGAGTTATGCACTGTAGAAATGTTAGTAGTTGTATTGTTAGCAAAGATGTTTGCATTGCACAACCAACTCAGTTTTAGTAAGCTCTCCAGGGAATTCAAAGTTGTTACTAGGATGAAAGTAAAAGTGTCCTTGTGCCATCACACGGTATCTTTCATATGAAATTCCTTCAGAATCTCTAAATGAAACAGTCAGAGCAATAGTTCCCATTCTGAAGATGGCAGAGGGCCCAAGGAGCCCAGGTGTCTGGCTTAAACTCTCCCCTCATATATTTTTGAGTACACTGCCTCAGGAACTATGCAGAGGGAAACTTCTCAAAGCATAAATCTAGTGTGCACCCTGCAGTGAATCAGCAACAAAAAAACAACAGCAACGGCAGCACCAACCATAATAATAAAGTCTTAGACATTTATGCGTTGCTGACAAACATCACCTCATCTGACCTGCATAAAATACTTGTGAGGTAAGTATTACCTTCCTTTTACAGAGGAGAGAATTGAAATAAAAATGGGAGCAATGTAGTTAAAAAGTCACTGGAATACAAGACTATATTATTTTGTTGGGGAAAGCAATTAAGTGATGAACACTAATTTCCTCGAGGCTGATGTAACATTTCCCCCTATATAATACTACTGATGTAACTTCGGGGCCTTAATGGAAGACGCCCAACTTTTTATTTTGCCAGTAAGGACTAACTGAGAAAATTATACGGATCTAGTTTTTAGCAGAATGAATATTTAACTACGAATGATAATCTTTAGGTGTTGTACCATGACTTATCTGCTAATAATAGCTTTTATGTTTTGTGTACTTCTGAGTACTGGGTACTACCAAGTGCTTAATAACAATAATCAGAGTAAGTCTACAATACTCTTTAGTATTCTACTAAATACTTACTGCTTTAACTACTGGTGTCCCTGGGTGGTGTAAATGACTACCAAGTGCTTAATAACAATAATCAGAGTAAGTCTACAATACTCTTTAGTATTCTACTAAATACTTACTGCTTTAACTACTGGTGTCCCTGGGTGGTGTAAATGACTAAGTTCTTAACAATTAGCCAAAAGGTTAGCAGTTCAAATCCACCCAGAGGTACCTCATGAGAAAGACCCGGCTATCTACTTTCTAAAGGTCACGGCCTTGGAAACCCTATGGAGCAGTTCTACTCTGCACACACGGGATTGTCATGAGTTGGAATTGACTCAACTGCAACTAGTAACAACTTAAATCATTATGGCCTGTTTCACCAGTTTAATAAAAAGAATTTGTTAAAATTTTTATTTTTTCAGAGAAACCCTGGCTGCGTAGTGGTTTAATGCTATGGCTGCTATCCAAAAGGTCAGGAGTTCAAATCCACCAGACGCTCCTTGGAAACTCTATGGGGCAGTTCTACTCTGTCCTATAGGGTTGTTATGAATCAGAATCGACTCGATGGCAATGGGTTTTTTTTTTTAATATTTTTCAAATTAATTACTTAATTAATTACCATGTATCAGGAAGCTCAGTTTTGGTCCTTTACCCCTCCACCCCCACTGTCTTATACTCCATCCCCACCGTCCTTTATAATTGTTCAAGAATCCTGAGGGCTTATTTAGTTTACTGAAGGCCAGTCCAGTTCTTATAGGTCAAGCAGAAAGAGAAAATTGTCAAACTTTGTTAGTCCATGTTATGGTTTGAATTGCGTGACTCAAAAATATAAGCTGGAATCCTAACCCCTATGCTATAGATGTTGCCTTGTTTGGAAATAAAATTTTCTTTGTTATGTTAGTTAGAGATCATGTTTGAGTAGGGTGGGCTCTAAATCTCATCACTCCTGAGTTATAAAAAGAGCAGATTAGACACAAAGACATGCACACATGGGGAAAGACAAACACCATGTAGGGATCATCAAGGAACCCTCAGGGCTACTAACAAGGAAGGAATCAACACAGCCAAGGCCCTGATTTAGACTTCTAGCTTCCAGAACTGTGAGAAAATAAATTTCTATTCTTTAAAGCCACCTACTTGTGGTATTTGTGTTACAGCAGCACTAGGAAACTAAGCCAGTTCACAAACGCCATTGTCTGATTACAACCCGGTGGTGTCCATGTTGAACACTGGTCCTGAATGGTCCCACTCACAGACATCCATCTGGCAGCCATGTTCTTGCTGGGCCAGGTGTATAATATGCTTGCAGTCTTGCCCATGCTGGGTTTACAGTGCTCTACCCACACTCACAAGTTGAGTCAGTGTTCTCATGCTATGATGCCATGTAAAGGAGCCTAGATAGTTGATACGGAGAGATTTCTAGATTCAATCACATATTTTGCTGGAATCAGCATCTCCCATAAAGCCTTATGCCTTTATGTTGATCCTGGATCACCAGCCTGGACTCATCTGTCCCTCCTGGCAAGTTCTTTCACCTCTTGTTGGGGTCTTCTCCTGCCAGTAGACCTTGGTCAGGGCCACCCCGTGCTACCTGAAAGATTTCCCTAACTTGAAATTTTGGGGAGCAGGGTTATTCATTCATTCATGAAGCAAATATTTACTGAGAACTTACTATGTGTTAGGCACTGTTTTAGCAGTGAACAAAACAGTTTCTACTTTCATCAACTTCTATTTTTGAAGGAAGATTTAAAACAAATGTTATAAAAAAGTTAACACAGATTTTCTTAAGTGTTATGGGGAAAAAGAAAGCACGTATTGAGTAAATAAATGGGGGGGCTGGTGATAGCTGTTATTTTAAATAAAGTGGTCAATGTAAAACTCATTAAGACGAGGATATTTGATGAAATACTTGAAGGCGTTGAGGCGGTGGTAATGTAACTATCTGGAGGAAGTATTCTAGGCCGAGAGAATAGAGAGAACAAAAACCTTTGATGTGAATATGCTTTGTGTATTTTCAGAAGAGCAAGAAGGCCAGTGTGGCAGGAGCAGAATGAGAGGGGAAGGTGTAGTGGGAGATGAGATTAAAGAGGTAATGGGGAAGTAGTAGGGGCCAGATTGTGTGACTGTGTAAGCATTATAAGAATTTTGGATTTTACTCAGAGTGCATTTGGAATGCACTGGAGGTTTCTGAGCACAGAAAGGATGTAATTTGAGTTAAGTTTCAACAGATCACATTGGATTCAGATGGAAAATAGGCTGCAAAAAGATGCAGAGAATAAAGAGCAGACTTTTGGTTAAACCCAGTGGATTGAACATAGTCATTTACCTTGGATCTCTCCTGAAATTCCACTCAAATGGCAGTATATAAGTAAAATAATTATAAACCCATGGGGAGAAAGAGAGAGAGAAGACTTCAACCATCAAAAGATGTAAATATGTTTCTTTAGAAGATAGCGATGGAAAATTTGGCAGTGGGTATTGGTGATGGTTGCATAACACGATTGATGTAATTGGTCTCACTCAATTGTACACGCAAAAAATGTTGAGCTGGTACATTTTGTGATGCTGTTGTTGTTGCTAGGTGCTGTCAAGTCAGTTCCAACTCATAGAGACCCGCAAGTACAACAGAATGAAACACTGCCCAGTCCTGTGCCATCCTCACCATCATTGCTATGGTTGAACCCATTACTACAGCCACTCTGTCCATACACCTCGTTGAGGGTCTTCTCTTTTTCGCTAACCCTCTACTCTACCAAACATGATGCCCTTCTCCGGGGACTGGTCCCTGCTGATAATACGTCCAAAGTACGTGAGATGAAGTCTCACTATCCTCCTTTCTAAGGAGCATTCTGGCTACATTAGTCATCTAGTGCTGCTCTAACAGAAATACCACAAGTGGATGGCTTTAACAAAGAGAAATTTATTTTCTCACAGTCTAGTAGGCTAGAAGTTCAAATTCAGGGCATCAGATCCAGGGAAAGTCTTTCCCTCTCTGTCAGCTTTGAAGGAAAGTCCTTCTTGTCAATATTTCCCTGGATTAGGAACTTCTCTGCTCAGGAAGATATACACCTCCAGCCAGAAGTGTGAAGGATTAGTCTATGGAGCAACGTAACTGTCCAATAAAAAGACCAACAGATATTGACATTTGGGCACCACTGACAAAGCTGGCATCCTTTTTAATTGTTCTAGAGTGAAGTCAAGCAGTCCTTAAGCCCTGCTGGTGCGTACCAAGCTTCCAGTCGGCCATGTACTTAGGGGCTTTGTTGAAAAGGAAGGAACAAAGTGGGCCAGTGCCATCAGGGAAGGCTTCATGGGAAGTTCATCCTTGAACTCGATGAGGGGGATAGGTACCACCTTCATAGGAGATGATGAGAGGTATTGCAGGGAGAAGAAATCATAAGAATGAAAATACATACATTTGGGATAGTGAGTCAGACAGTTAGTCTAGAGCAAAAGAGTGCATTTCATGTCGTTGTTGTTAGCTGCCGTTGAGTTGGCCACCGACTCATGGTGATCCCATGCACAATGGAAAGAAACACTGCCCAGTCCTGCTCCATCCCCATGATCTGTAGTACATTGGAGCATTGTGATCCACAGAGTTTTCACTGGCTGATTTTTGGAAGTAGGTCATCAGGCCTTTCCTCCTAGTCTGGAAGCTCTGCTGAAACCCATTCAGCATCATAGCAACATGCAAGCCTCCACTGACAGACACGTGGTGGTTTTATGAGCTGCATCCCATAGAAGTGAGAAAATAACTTTGGATGGATTTGATGGCGCCAAATAAAAGAAGGTTACATAGAACCAGCCAAGAATTTATACTTGATGTAATTTAGAGTTCAATCAACATTTCTTGAGCAGTCAGTGTGATTATATAGATGTTAGGGAGAAAAAAATAAGTCAAACATGTTCTCCGCCCTAAACTAGACCAAACCTACCGCTGTTGAGTTGATTTCAACTCATAGTGACTCTATAAGACAGAGTAGAACTGCCCCATAGGGTTTCCAAGGCTGTAAATCTTTATGGAAGCAGGCTGCCACATCTTTCTCCTGGTGGGTTCTAACTGCAGACCTTTTGGTTAGCAGCTGAAAGGAAGCTCAAAATCTAGTGAGAAAGAAAGGCCAATAGAAAGCTGAGGTAGGTTCCATACAATGTAAGAACCGGCGAGAACTATAAGGTACCATGGGAACTCAGAGCCGGGGCTTCACCTAGGATGACAGATCAGAGAAGGTATTCTGGGGATGGAGGTAGAGCTTGTGCTAAATTCTGAAGGATATTTTGATGGAGGCAGAGGCAGAGGGGTTTTCCTAGAAGAGGGAGGCATGAGTGAATCTGAAGACCCTTTAGATGTTTAGTATTGCCCTCTGGCGGTGTGTGGGAAGGAGGATGGCAGGAGATGAGACTCCAGAGGCAGGCAGAGGTCAGAACAAGGGGAGCCAAGCATGCTATTTCAGGAGTGAATGGAAAACCCTGGAAGGCTTTTCAGAAGAAGAATGGCATGGCCAGATTAGCATTTTAGTAAGATTGCTCTAGTCTAGGGGAGTCAGCTTGTGAATTCCGGCAGGACAACTTGAGAGGCAGAGATGGATTGGGAAGAAATTTCTACTTTCTAGCTGAGAGCCTGAACAAGAGTAGAAGTAGCACCACCAGGAGAACTTGTTGATATATTAGATATGATAAGTAGTATGACAGTGGAGTATGGACCTGGGTTTAAATCCTGACTCTGCCATTGACCAGCTGTGTCTGTGTGACCTTAGGTAAGTTACTTAACCTTTATACCCTTCAGTGAATCATTTCGCCCTTGTTCATTTTCTTTATTTTTTATAAGCCTCAGTTTGCCTTTCTGACACTTTTGGTACAAGTTTTTGCTATTGATCCACATTCGTCCTAGGTCCTGCCTTCACACCTCTCCTCTCTTTAAGACTGAGCTCAATGACATGCTGTTAGAGTTAATGTGGTTCTTACAAAGCCTTCCTTCCTTTCTTCATAGGGATCATTTATAATAAAATCCTTAGAACTTTGTTTTTTAGAAATTCCCTTTTAATGTTATACATTAGACTATCTGCTTTCTGTCCTTTTATTTAAAATGCTTTGACTTTTTGTTTTCTTTGTAGAGCCTCAGCAGACTGCAGTTCTGGCTGCACACACACCTGCTCCCTCTCTGGACAACTCACATATCCCTGGACACTGGGGACACAGGAAACACACTGACAGCATACAAACTTCCTCTGCCCCGCAGGTGAGACAACTGAGCCAGGGTCAGATGGTGAGGGGTAGGGATTGAGGATTTTTCTATCCTCATCCTGAGGGTAGTGGCAAAAGACTGACTTCAGGCAACACCCAGAGAGAGCTCAAGATAGGGCACAGCTATACGTGTATGTATGTGCTAGTGAGTATGTACATTCATACTGCCCCATACATATGCATGGCCATGTGTGGGGTGTGGGTTTATGTACAGAGGGTTGTCCATGCTGACCCAGTACTTGGCTGATAGGCTGGATTTGTACATTGGCTCATGTGCTTTCATATGTTAATATGGGTACATAATGTGAGTGTCGCCCTTAGAGACTTTTGCAGTGCACAACCTGAAAAAATGTACTGTAAGAGGTGGCTGTTTTTTAACATGTCCAAGTAAAGGTCTAACCAAGTAAGCCTTTGGGTGTAATAGCGCTTGTACTTAAGAAATTACTAGTATCTGAGAATGATAACTTTCTGAATAGCCGTGTCTTCAGTGATGGTGGATTAGATGTGGTGGCCTGTGAAAAGCAAATGTGAGGCTCTTTTCCTCCACTCAGATATCTTTATAGCATATATTTTCCAAATTATATTCAGACATTTTCAGAACTGTACAATCCCAGAGTCATTTACATAGGTCCCTAAAAATCTACATGTCTTAAATTAAAGCAGAGCAATCAGGAAAGTTTTATCACCCCTAACAAAAACCTGTTAATGATTTGGCACACTGGGGCTTTGCTCAGCTTCACTGGCTGAGATAGCTAATTCTTGGACATCATTGCTGAGTCCTTTTCCTCTGGGCCACTCAGAGGGCCACACCTCTCAGGTGCAGTTGGCTGCCTTCTGAAATGACTGCGACTCTAGAACCGTAAAATAGCTAATGACATACTGCTGTCCCATATGCCACCTAAGTCTGTGAGATTTTAATTATTTCTCCTGGGATGAGCTCAAGGGCTCCAAGGTTCTCTGGAAGCTTGGAATAAATAAGACTGTGACTTAATATGCAGCCAGACAGGGTGTAATGGGTCTCCAGTAGGGCTTAGCAGCTGTGGCCTATCCTATCCGTATCAAAGCGGTGATGTATACAGATGTTGCTATGGTGATCTGCAGAACTCAGAAGGTATGGGAATTTAGGGATTCTCAGGGGAACACTGCAGCTCCTTCTGCCAGGCTCCTGTACCCTGGCATTCATAAGCTTTCAAGTAAAAGTTGTATCAGTTAGTATCCCTAAAAATCTGGTCCCCTGATATCCACATGCAACAATCATATGAACTTCAATGGAGGAGCTTTTGTGTGTGAGGGCACACGTGTGTGTATATGCATGCTAGGGGGATTTTCTAGTATTTGTATTAATGGCCTACAAGGCAGAATACAGCGTAGTGGAAAGGGTGTTCTCATACATCCCATCTGATCTATGTTTCCTGGATTCATAACAGTTTCCTTGGCATCCAATTAATTACCGTAAGTTTTTCTTCTCTTTACACTCTACTGTTACTCGCTTGGAATCACCTTGATTTTAGTGTCTAAAATTTAATAATAATTTAGCTGATTCATGCAACAGGAATTACTGAATACCTGCTCTGTGGATAGAATTATGCATTATGGTTGTACTTCATTTATGAAAACAAATGAAAGGAGAAAAATAAATTTCTATGAAGCTGTGTTTCCATCATTTAAAATCTCTAATTACCTTGAAAAATCAAAAGGTCTGATTTAGTAATGTAGGTATGCAGAAAAACTTAATCAATTTCTAAAGTCTGAAAATGGAGAAAATTCTTTATCTGGTTGACAGTAAACAGGCCCTCCAACTCAGACATTCAAATAATCAAAAAACTCACTCATTCATTCTTTCAACACATATTTATTAAACACATACTTTGCGCAGGGTGCAGGTGCTGGGTATATAATGATGAATACAACAATTAGAGTCTGTTTTCATGAGCTTACAGTCTAGTGAAGGAGAGAGCCAACAGATGCAAAAAACTGACACGAATATATAACTGCAACGGGAAAAACACACGAAGGAATGGAATGGGACAATGTAATAAAGGATAACTGAGAGGCTACTTAAATTTACATAAAATATTGGATATAATTACATGCAGGACTAAGAATACTGCATACACAAGGACTTCTCTCTGGGATGGAGAAGAAGGAGAGTTTTATACCTGTGCATTTGTGACAACACCTGGATAAACACCTGGTCATCTGTGTTCAGGGCCTGAGTGTTTAGTACTTGGAAAAGATAAGATGATAGGGAAGGGGAGCATCAATTTGTGACTTTATATGAGATCAAAATAAATTGTGTTTTCTCTTCCTGAAGAGGTGAGAAAAGAGTAAAGACTGGATGCGAAGGCAAGGGTAGCTCAGATGAGGATACCTTGTCAAAGATGCTGGAGAATGAAAGAGTTAAAGTGTTTGCGTAGGACTGATTCTGAAGAGAAAACCTAAGAAAAAGGAAGGGAAGCTGACTTTATCAAACGCCTACCATGTGACATGCATTTTACACATCATCTTATTTATGAGACATTGTTGTTTGGTGGTTGCTGTCTAGTTGATTCCAACTCTTGGTGACCTCATGTGTGCACAGTAGAACTGCAATCCTTAGGTTTTCAAGGCTGTGAACTTTTGGAAGCAGATCACCAGGCCTGTCTTCCTAGCTGCCTCTGGGTGGATTCAAACCATGAATTTTTTGGCTAGTAGTCGAGCATTTAACTGTTTGAATCACACAGGCTGCAATTATATGATGGGTAGTGTTTTTATTGGTAAGATGAGAAAACTGAGGCACAAAAGATTAAGTAATTTGCCCAACGTCCTACATCAGTGAGTAAAGAATCTGGAGCTCAGCTACTGGTCTGTCTGACTCTTTAACTCTCTAGTCCAAGGTTTTTTTTTACCACTTCTATGCTCTGGAAGTGCTCACTCATCTATGCCAAGATTTTTGGAAGACAGCTATCTGGCTAATCAACTGGAAGAGATCCGTATTTATGCCTGTTTCATAGAGAGGTGATCCAACACGATGTAGAAAATTATCGAACAATATCACTAATATCACACACAAGTAAAATTTTGCTGAAGATCATTCAAAAGCAGTTGCAGCGGTACATTGAAGGGAACTGCCAGAAATTCAAGCTGGGTTCAGAAGAAGATGTGGAACCAAGGTTTAAAGTCAAGAAAGGTGTATGTCAGGATTGTAGCCTTTCACCATACTTATTCAATCTGTATGCTGAGTAAATAATCCGAGAAGCTGGACTATATGAAGAAGAATGGGGCATCAGGATTGGAGGAAGTCTCACTAACAACATGCAATATGCAGATGACACAACCTTGCTTGCTGAAAGTGAAGAGGACTTGAAGCACTTACTGACGAGGATCAAAGACCACAGCCTTCAGTATGGATTACACCTCCACATAAAGAAACAAAAACCCTCACAACGGAGCCATTAAGCACCTTTATGATTAATGGAGAAAAGATTGAAGTTTTCAACAACGTCATTTTACTTGGATCCACAATCAATGCCCATGGAAGCAGCAGTCAAGAAATCAAAAGACCCATTGCATTGGGCAAATCTACTGCAAAAGACCTCTTTAAAGTGTTAAAAGGCAAAAATGTCACTTTGAGGACTAAGTTGCACCTGACCCAAGCCATGGTGTTTTCAGTCGCCTCATATGCATGTGAAAGCTGGACAATGAATAAGGAAGATGGAAGAAGAATTGACACCTTTGAGCTGTGGTGCTGGCGAAGAATATTGAATATACCATGGACTGCCTAAAGAACCAACAAATCTGTCTTGGAAGAA
Source organism: Dugong dugon (assembly GCA_030035585.1). NCBI lineage: Eukaryota > Metazoa > Chordata > Mammalia > Sirenia > Dugongidae > Dugong > Dugong dugon. The sequence goes on from CM057463.1 coordinate 52,906,954, forward strand.
GTACAGCTAGAATGCTCCTTACAAGTGAAGATGATGAGACGTTGTCTCACATACTTCGGACATGTTTTCAGAAGGGACTAGTCCCTGGAGAAAGACATTATGCTTGGTAAAGTAGAGGGTCATTGACAAAGAGGAAGACCCTCAACGAGATGGATTGACACATTGGCTGCAACAAGGGGCTCAAGCACAGCAGCAATCATGGGGATGGCGCAGGACCGGGCAGCGTTTTGTTCTGTAGTACATAAGGTCGCTATGAGTCAGAACTGACTTGGCAGCACCTAACAACAACAACATGTTCTCTAAGGAGCCCTCATGGCGCAGTAGTTAAGGGCTCGGCTGCTAACATAAAGGTTGGTGGTTTGAACCCACCAGCTGCTCCATGGGAGAAAGATGTGGCAGTCTGGCTCTGTAAAGATTTACAGCATTTGAAACCTTATGGGGCAGTTCTACTCTGTCCTATAGGGTCACTGTGAATGAAATTGACTTGATAGCAATGGATTTTTTTTTTTATGCTCTCTAAGCAAATGGATGCAATCCCCATTTACAGTTTACAAAGACCAAAGATAATGATATTACAGATTCAGCATTTCTTATAATTTTATATCTCTCTCACAAAATATTTTAATTGTGCTTGTGTATTTCTTTATCACAGTGGGTACTATAACATTTTAACAGGACTATTTGAAAGTCCTTAGAAAACTCTCAGGAAATAAAACTTAGATAAAGACCATATTCATGGACTGGATAATCTATATTATAAATATGTCAACTTGCCCAAAATTAATCTATAAATTTGATGTAATACCAATCACAATAACAGTAAGATCTATTTGGGAGAAAGTTGACTAAGTCTGAAATTTATATGGGCAAATAAAGCTCTATAAATAGCTAACAAAAGAAAAGTGCAGAGATTCACCCTTCTATTGGTATTTTACCATTAGGAGCCCTGGTGGGACAATGGTTAGGTTTTTGGCTGCTAACCAAAAGTTTGGCTGTTTGAACCCACCAGCGATTCAGTGGGACAAAAGACCAATTTGTTTTGTCTGTGTGGCAATGTGGCAAAATCATTTGATTTTTATATTGAGGCTGGGAGTAACTATGAGAGAATGAAGGTAGAAATACCATTTCATTTAAATGTAGATTGTGAGTCTGGTACACATGTTGCTGTTAGCTGCCGTCAAGTTGACCCCTGACTCAAGGTGACCTCATGCGCAATGGACGTAAACACTGCCCAGTCCTGTGCCACCTCCATAATTGGTTGTGGACTAGGCTGTTATGATTCATATAGTTTTCCTAGGCTGATTTTTGGAAGTAGATTGACAGAACTTTCTTCCTAGTCTCTCTTAGTCTAGAAGCTCCTTTGAAACCTGTGTAGCATCACAGCAACATGAAAGTGTCCACTGACAGGAAGATGGTGGCTTTGCATGAGGTACATTGGCTGTGAATTGAACATGGGCCTCCCGCATAGAAGGCAAGAGTTCTACTGAGAAACATAGTGAATTGTTTAAAAATTGTTCCGGAACAATCATTGAAAATTATTAGTACTTTCCAATGAATTATTTTAACTATGCAATGTAGTAAATAAAGGCTACTCTTCATATAAAGGGAACCCTCATGGCATAGTGGTTAAGAGCTACCACTGCTAACCAAAATGTCGGCAGTTTGAATCCTCCAGGTGCTCACTGGAAACTCTTTGGGGCAGTTCTACTCTGTCCTATTGGGTTGTTATGAGTTGGAATCACCTTGATGACAATGGGTTTGGGTTTTTTTGTCTTCTTCATCTACAAAGGTGCTCTGGTGGCACAATGGTTAAGCACTCGACTGCTAACCAAAAGGTTAGCAGTTTAAATTCACCGGCCACTCCTCAGTAGAAAAGATCTGACTATCTGCTCCTGTAAAAATTACAGGCTAGGAAATCCTATGCGGACAATTCTACTCAGTCCTATAGGGTCTCTATGAGTCAGAATTGACCCAATGGCACACAACAACAACAACATTCACCTAAAAGCAACAGTGAAACTTAGGAGTTTCTAGGAAATATTAGACATAAGGACTGATTTACAAATTAGGCATTTTGTCTCTCCTCTGTATATGCCTTGTGGAATTTTACTATAAATATGCATGACATGTGGCCATGATCTAAAAAGAGTCAGATACTAAGAACATCCAAGAAGCCAACATTCATTCAGGAGTATAGAATTTTCTAATATGTTTTAAAAATATGAAGCCTGTGAAGGCTGGGAAGCTTCAGAAAAAGAGGACCCTTTAAAGAATTTTTTCTAGAGATACATAGATCTGTTTTAGCTGCAATAACATTAATGGACTGAAAATTCAAGGCCATTAAAAATGCCTGGTGATGAGTGTGAATAATACTTAACAGACTGTTTCTGGATAAATCTCATGGGATGTTAAGCTCTGATATGATTACTAGCAAAATAACAAGTCCTTACTCATGGGAGCAACAAGTCAAGAAATCAAACAACACATTGCATTGGACAAAAATGCTTCAAAAGACTTCTTTGGAGTGTTAAAAAACAAAGATGTCACTTTAAGGACTAAGGTACACCTTACCCAAGCCATGGTATCTTAAATTGCCTTATATGCTTTTGAAAACTGACAATGAATAAGGAAGGCCAAAGAAGAATTGACGCCTTTGAATTATGGTGTTGGTGAAGAATAGTGAATATACCATGGATTGCTAGAAGAACTAACTAATCTGTCTTGGAAGAAGTTCAACCAGAATGCTCCTTACAAGCCAGGATGGCAAGACTTCATCTCACAGACTCTGGATGTGTTATCAGGAGGGACCAGTTCCTGGAGAAGAACATTATGCTTGGTAAAGGTTTTATGTATTCATCCCATTGCCTTCTTGCATGAATTGTTTCTGCCAAGTAATCAGAGCTTTGTCTTATTGTTTTCACTCTGTATGTGGCTTTTTATTTTTTGTGAGCTACTCTCAGGATTCTTTCTTTGTCTTTGGTTTTAGCGATTGTGAGTATGATATGCCTTGGTGGTGTTTTTGGGGGGTCTATCCTATATGGGGTTCATTGAGCTTCTTGGATGGTCAGCTTTTCATTTTTCATGATATTGGGGAAGTTTTCTGTCAGCAATGCTTCAATGATCCTCTCTGTGATTTCCATTTTCTCCACCTGTTCTGGAACTCCAATCACTCACAAATTTTTGCTTTTGATTATATCCCACACAATTCTCAGGGTTTCTTCATTCTTTTTTCTGATTTTTCCTTAAACAAAGTTGTATCCAAATGTTTGTCTTCAATTTCTCTGATCCTGTCTTCCATTTTTCAAACCTGCTCCTCGGCCCTTCTATGACACTGTCCATTTCTGAAATCTTGTTATTTATCTTTTGGATTTCTAATTGGTGTTTTTCTATGATTTCTAGTTGTTAATTTATTTTAGCTTTTTGCTTCTGTATTATTTCCCAGAATTTTTCCATTTTTTGGTCTATATTTCCGTGAATTTGTCTGCGTTTTCCATGAATTTGTCTATTTTTTCCTCATTTTTGTCTGATTTTTGCTTCAACTCTTGGATAGCTCTGAATATTAGAGATTTAAATTCCCTATCAGGTAGTTTTAGTGCCTTTTCTTCTACTGTAAAGTCATCTGGTGTTTTATTTTGGACACCTACCAAAACCATCCTGTCTCTTTTTTAATATGTTTTGATATTGTCTGCTGTCTTCAGGACATTCAGTAGTTACTTTCTTCATTTATTGATTGTAGATTTGTTTGTTTTGTCCTGCTTTTTTGTTTTATTTGGTTATGACTGAGCAGGAAGGCTGTGCATTCTGTTGTTTGCTTATCTGTGGACATGATATTTTTCACCTCCTTGTCCAATGGGCAGGGCCAGTCCCTCAGCAATGGTGCATAAGGGCAGGTCCAGGTGAAGGGGTGGGGCTGTGATGGGTTGTTTGTGGCACGCACTGGGGGGGGGGGACAAGGTGAGCAGGGGTCAGTGCAAGGCAGATTACAGTGATCCTTGCCTGTGCTACTCTGGAGTGCAATGTTCATCACATGGTGCAGATAGGCAGGAGGGAGGGGGAGAGGGAAGTTGTAATATGTGGAGCTAGGCTGGGTATGGGAAAGAAGAGAGGATAGAGAAACAAGAGCCAAAAAAGTGCTGATGGAGCCTGCCATTGGAGTGGAGAGAAGAGAAACCAAGAAACGAAGAAAAACAAAAAGGAAAATACAATTCAAATAAAATAAATAAAAATCTTAAAAAAAAGAAAGAAAGAAAATGCCCCCAGGGATCTCACTGGCACAGCTGCGCAGACTAGAGAAGCAACTCCCAAGCTGCACAGTACAGCCATGCTAGAAGGGGTGGAAATGATACACAGTGCAAGGTATTCAGGAGACAGGAAAAGAAGGTAAGTAGAAAGAGAGAAGAAACCAAGAAATGAAGGGAAAAAAAAGTAAAAAGAATGAGAAAACAAACAAACAAAAAAGCCCCCAGTGATCTCACTAGCGTGGCGGTGCAGAGCAGGGAAGCAGTTCCCCAGCTAAGTAGTGCTTCACAGCCTGTCAAGAAGAATCAAAGATGACACATGGAGTCAGGTGTTCGAGAGAAAGGAGGAGGAGATGAGAGGCAGGGAAGAAACCAAAAGAGGCCAAAAAAAGCAACACTAGCAGCAAAGAAATGTCACTGAAGAAGCTAGCTAGTGTGGGTGAGGCCAGTCCATGTGGCAGGGAGCTGGCACCTCCAATGCCACAGTCGCAGCCTGCTGGGAAGCAGGGGATCAGCTAGGCAAGAAGTAGTGAATTGGCCCACTGGGAAGCCTCAGATTGGCGCACTGGAAAGTGGTGAAGGCCAAGCAGGTGAGGCAGGGCGAGGGATGGGAAAGCTTGTATCGCTGGTTACCAAGTGCTCTGTTTCCTGCTGGGAGCTCTGTAAATCTGCTTTCCCATATTCCCTGTCCACTGATCTCTGACAGGTGGATCCGTGCTGCATTAGCTGATAAGGGACCTCCACTCGTAACTCTCCTCACTCTCTGTTCTCTGTCAGTTTCTTATTCCATTCGGTGCTTATTGAGTTCTTTATCTCTTCATTTGATGCTTAAGGTTCCAGGACTGATGTTTGTTTCTATTTTACTTAGTTTTTCTGGTCTTTGTTGTGGAGGGATGGTGTGGTGATTCTGTCTGCAGGACCATGTTGGCTCCACCTCCTAACTTCTGGTCTTTTTTATATGCAGATACATAATGTATAGCTCTGGTCATATATATAAAACTTGCATCTTATCAGCCAAACTTTAAGGAAAGAATAGGTGCCAGGCCAGCAATGTGGTGATGGTGGTGTTGGGAACGAGAGGAAGGGTATTCCAGACAGAGGGAACGGCATGTGCAAACACATGGAAGTATGCTAGAAGTTAGAAAATAATCACCTGGAGCCCAATCAATGACAAATATTATGGATTGAATTTGTTTCCTCCCAAAATATGTGTTAGAATCTAACCTCTATAGTTGTGGATGTGATCCTTTTGTAATTACGGTTTGGTTTGGTTTTGTTATGTCAATGGGGCCATATCTGTGCAGGGTGTGTGGGTGTCCTAAAACTAATCACTTCTGAGTTATAAAAAGAACAGATAAGACGTAGAAACAAGCACAAACGGTAAAAGACAGACACCATGCGAGGATCGTCTATAAGCCAAAGAGACAAAGAATACCTAGGCTGCCACCAAGGAAGGAATATACATAGCTGAAACCTTGACTTGGGCTTTTAATCTCCAGAACTTTGAGAAAATATAATTCTGATCTTTCAAAACCATCCATCTGTGGTATTTCTGTTACAGCAGCACTAAGTAACTAAGACACTAAAGTACAACATATTATGAATAAGAGAAAAGAGAAATTTGGCTTGGCCAGCATGGGGATCAGAACCAGCAATTAATGTATCAGTGTTAATTCTGCAACATTCAAGGTCAAGATACACTGTATTTGGGTGGGCTGTATGCCATGGTGGAAAAGGGGATAGTTCATCATGTTCTCTCATGCCTTGGATTAAATATCCCTCAGAATTGTCCAGTCTCCTTGCTTGGATACTAGCTCAGTTAGTAACTTCCTAATTTGTTTCTCTGATGCAAAGGAAGCTAAGGTACAGTTATGAGTGTCTAGCTTTATGGATCCACTGCCTTATGTTCTGCTGCTATTCATAAGGTTTTCACTGGCTAATTTTTTTTTTAGAAATAGACTACTAGATCCTTCTTCCTAGTCTTTCTTAGTCTGGAAACTCAGCTGAAACCTGTCCACCATAGGTGACCTTGCTTGTATTTGAATAGCGGTGGCATAGCTTCCAGCATCACAGCAACATGCAAGCCCCCACAGTACCACAAACTGACAGACTTATTAATAACCTGTGTTTTGCAGATGATATAATCTTGCTTGCTGAAAGTGAAGAGGACTTGAAGCACTTACTGATGAAGATCAAAGACTACAGCCTTCAGTATGGATTACACCTCAACATAAACAAAACAAAAATTCTCACAACTAGACCAATAAGTAACTTCATGATAAATGGAGAAAATATTGAAATTGTCAAGGATTTCATTATACTTGGATCCACAATCAACAGCTATAGGAGCAGCAGTCAAGAAATTAAAACACTCATTGCAATGGGTAAATCTGCTGCAAAAGATATCTTTAAAGTGTTAAAAAGTAAAGATGTCACTTTAAGGACTAAGGTAAACCTAACCCAAGCCATGATATTTTAAATTGTCTCATAAGCTTGGGAAAGCTGAGCAATGAATAAGGAAAACCCAGGTAGAATTGATGCCTTTGAATTATGATGTTGGCAAAAAATATTGAATATATCATGGACTTCCAAAAGAATGAACAAATCTGTCTTGAAAGAAGTACAACCAGAGTGCTCCTTAGAAGCAAGGATGGTGAGGCTTTGTCTCACATACTTCGTACATGTTATCAGGAGGGACCAGTCCCTGGAGAAGAACATCTTGCTTGGTAAAGTAAAGGGTCAGCGAAAAAGAGGAAGGCCCTCAACGAGATGGATTGTCACAGTGGCTGCAACAATGGGATCAAGAATAACAATGATTGTGAGGATGGTGCAGGACTGGGTAGTGTTTTCATCCTGTTGTATACAGGGTCACTGTGAGTCAGAAGCGACTCGACAGCACCTAACAACGACAACAACAACTACCCTATATAATGAGATCAAGTCACTCATCCATTCTCTGAGATACTCGTTTCTACAATGAAGATAATAATATTTGCTCTGCCTACCTCACGGGGCTGCTGTGAGAATCAGATGAGAAAACCTGCAATAGCTTTGAAGAGTAAGGTACCTGATACACGTGGTGTCAAAACCAGGTAATTTCTCTGAATATGTTAAAAATTCTTTGTTATCCCTCTAAAATGATCTAAGTGTGAAGCAAATTTCTCAAAAATCTCTTAAGGAGTGACCTTTCAGAAGATAATTTCAGGCCCTGCGGAAGAACTGAAGGAGAATTTGAGCTCCCTGAAACCACACTGTGCATGTAGCTACCTTGTTTCATTCCAAATAACAGTACCAGTTGAGGTTGAGTCAATTTGGACTCATGGCAACCCCATGTGTGTCAGAGTAGAACTGTGCTCCATAGGGTTTTCAATGGCTGATTTTTTGGAAGTAGATTGCCAGGTCTTTCTTCTGAGCTGCCTCTGGGTAGATTTGAACCTCCACCCTTTCAGTTCATAATCAAATGTGTTAACTTTTTGCACCACCCAGGGACTACTCACTCCAAATAGGATTGGCTATATATGGAATGTAACAAAAGTGGTCCCCAAAATTTATAATTTAAGAATTATTTTTTTATTGAAGGGGACTTTATGCTATGTTCAGGACTATGAAATCCTGTGATATAATGTTTTGCTATACATCCTCTTTCTGTTTAATTAATGATGATGATTTCATAGTCTCATCTCTCAGATTTTAGACTGTTTCACACAGGCCATGCAGAGTTCACAGAAGCTTCTGGAAAAAGTCTGTAGAATAATGCACTCAGAGCATTCTTCCTTCTTCTTCCTAAACCCAAAGCAATTGTAAAACTCCACAGACCCTGAAGTCATGCCTGATTGAGTGTGGGCATTTCATAAGCAGTAATACTGGCCGTGACAAGACTACCGGGCTGGAAGTGGTGGCATCACTGTCTAACTCAGTTCCAGCTTTATTAATGGAATCAGGGCTGGTTCTCGCAGCTAAATAGAAAGTAAAAAGTGAAGGAAAGGCAGAGCAATGGGCCTCGCAAATGTCTCCTACAATAGTATGATATACTAGCCAAATCATATTCCCTTTAAACTCTGAAATTTCTAGGTAAAAAATTCTCAAAATTAAACTTATGCTGGATTTCCTTTTTCTTTAATTTTTAAAATTAAATAGTAAATACATTAAAATAAAATTTGTACCACGTGTGGGAAATAAGGAATAATAATAATAATAATATAACAAACATACATGTCCTTGCCCTCAACGTAAGAAATTGAATGTTAATGGCGTTTTTGATGCCTCTTATGTGCCCTTTCTGCTCCCATCCCTCTCTTGCTCTCTCCAAAGGTACCCACTGGCCTGAATTTGGTGGGTTTTTTTTTTTTAAACTTATATCTCTTTGCTTTTCTTTATAGATTTTACCATATATGTGTATATCCTAAAATCACATAATTTTAGCTTTGCATGTTTTTGACCTATTTGTAAGTAGAAAGCAAGATTTTCTTTAGCTATTTACTATGATTACATGGCCCATTTCAAAATATTACTATATATATATTTAATACTTTAATCAAAGACATTTCGTTTCAGAAAATGTTCCATCTCCTTGATTCCATAAGTTTAAACTGGAAGAAACACAGCAACAGCAATGCAGCATGTCTTTGGTTGTAACTATCTTCCCCTTGAGTTCGTGTGTGTGTGTTTGGGGACACAAGGAGGCCAAGTATTTCCTTTGACCCTAGGACTGTCAGAAGACACAGAACTGAGCAACCAGAGAATTCCATTCTCTGCGCCATAATGATGGATTCAGGGTAAACTTGTGACCAAAGTTACGATTGGTGAGAAATAAAGTAATACTGAAGGATTCCAAGGTGAATTCAGGAGTCAGATACAGCAGCTATATATAGAGGGAGAATGTGAGCGAGAAAGGCAGAAGAAGCCAACCATAATCGCCTTCCCCAGCTTCAACCTTGCTACCAGCAGCAGGACCTGAATGGAGGAGAAGTGAGAAGTTTCCCCTCTGAATGAGGATTGAAGTACAGATTGGTTAATTGATTAATATTAGAAAGCAGACAACCTGATTTTGAATTGAGACTTTGTTTTTCAAATTCAAGTAATCATCAGACTTCAAATTTTTAAAAAGGATTTAGAAAAAGGATTTTTTCTTCTTCTAAGAACAAGAGAAGAAAAGTCCACTGAGCACATATATAAGGACTTTAGGAGACAAAAATAAAGTTGCTTTGTGATTACATCTCTTGAGAACTTCTTGATTTATATATCAGTTATATTTGGTTAGTGTAGCTGTAGAAGTTGTGTGCCTTGGGTATAAGTAGATGGCTGCCACTAAGTCAACTCAGACTCATGGCAACCTTCAGTACAATAGAGTGAAATGTTGCTTGGTCCTGTGTCATTCTCATTATTGTCAGTGTGCTCAAGTCCATTGTCGTGGTTACTGTGCCAGTCTATCTCACCAAGGGTCTCCCTTACGCTTGGTGGTCCTCTGCTCCACCTTTCATGATGTCCTTCTCCAGTAATTGACCCCTCCTGATGATGTATCCAAAGCAAGTTAGCTGGACAATGTTCTGTTGTGATCTATAAGATTTTCACTGGCTAATTTTGGAAAGTAGGTCATCAGGCTTTTCTTCCTAGTCTATCTTAGTCTGGAAGCTCTGCTGAAACCTGTCCACCATGGGTGACCTTGCTGGTATTTGAAATACTGAAGGTTAGCTTCTATCATAGCATCATAGCAACACCCAAGCCATCACCGTACAACAAACTGACATTAAGACAGGTGGTAGAAACCAGTTGCCATCGAGTTGATTCCAACACATGGTGACCCCATGTGGGCAGAGTATAACTCCTCCATAGGGTTTGCAAGGCTGTGGCCTTTCAGAAGCAAATCACCAGATCTGCCTTCTGAGGCACCCCTGGGTGAGTTTGAACCACCATCCTTTTTGTTAGTAGTCCAATGCTTAACCATTTGCACCATCCAGGAACTCCATAGAACAGTGCCTTGTACACAGAAAATGTGCAAACATATGTGTTGAATAAATGAATATACCAAGAAGGAGACTTTCCACTAATACTGGAGACCTATCTAGTAGTCTGTACTAGGGAAAATTCACTGTAACGAAAACCTCTTTTAATTCTTTCCAGTCAATATTTAAATTAAAAGTAATGAGATTTGGTGTTGGAGAGGGCATAGAATTTGGGGATTCCATCAACAAAGACTCAAAATGAGTGAACTTCAACCTTTTTCCCCACATAGCTTGCAGTCTATAAGGGCATAAATTTTCCCTGTAAAAAAATCCAAATCTTCTGGGGCTATTTCAGGCCCATGATGGAGACCAGACCCTTCTAGTGGCTCAGAATTGCTTTGGTGTCTCTAGGGGTCAGAATATTCAGATATAGAGAGGTTGTCCTAGATAGAAACGGGGCCTTGTTGACACAGTGGTTAAAGTGCTTGACTCCTAACTAAAAGGTCGGAGGTTCGAACCCACCAGCCACACCACTGGAGAAAGATGTGGCAGTCTGCTTCCGTAAAGATTATAGCCATGGAATGAGGTAGTTCTACTCTGTCATATAGGGTCACTATGAGTCAGAATCGACTCTATGGCAATGGGTTTTGGTTTTGGTCCTAGACAGAAGGCTCTTCTGTCTATGTTTCATAAACCTGAGTGTGTACTCTGGCCACCCTCTAACGCCTTCTGATAGGGGACAAGTTTGACGGCAGTTTGCCTTATCACACCCAGCTCTCTGTGATGCTGCCAGAGAGAGCACATGATTAAAGATAAATGAGCCTCCTTCCTACTGCTGACAGATGTGGCGAATTCCTAATCCAATCCGCAAGTTAGTCAATCTATTGAGTGACTACTGGGTGCAGCAAAGGGGAAGAAAATTGAGTTACATGATTTCTACCTGTGAAGTTTCCCAGTTTTGCCGTGGAGGCCTAGCCACATCCTAGCACCTGCATTTCCAAAGTCCTAATCAAGGACATAGACATGCTGAGGAAATATAGAGAAAAAGGTGATCGGAATAAGATTACGGGGGAGACTTCTGGAGAATTTTGAGGACGGTGTTTGAAAGAAGAAAGAGTTGCCTGAATAATAGTGATGCGGCATTACCTTTGACCTGAATGTCTTTCCAGAAGTCTTTCCTGCTCTGGTTGGACAAAAATCTTCCCATGTGAAGTCATCCCAAATTCTTAACATGGAGATGCCCACCTCCCTAACCTGTGACTCTACTGTACTTTGCTTATAACTTTTCTTTATAACGCTCATTGCACCATTTTACTATTACATCTTTACATGGCCATCTACTCTACTTAAACTGTGAATTTCCTGAAGGCATTTTCTTTTGTTTTTTTTTTAATTAAGGCTTTTTTATATACCCAGCCCAGTGTACAGCACACAGTAAATACTTAGTGAATACCACAGAGTTGAGTGCCAGCAAGTCAGAAACAGAGATTGCCAGGTAGATATGTGTATCTAGGGTAGAGTTAAGAAATAGGTCCTAGGTCTGATTTAAATACCCCAGTGTATGTGCAAGATTGCCTGAGTTTGAATCAGGGCTCTGCCCTTTATCAACTAAATTGGAAAAATTACTTATTCTTTGTGCTTCCCCTTTCTCACCTGTAAAATAGAGAATAATAATAGTATCTACCTTTATAGGATTGTTTGTGAGGCTTAAATGAGTTAGTACATGAAAAGTGGTGTATTGCTGGCACATGACAAAAATTCAATAAATTTTATTAGTACTATTATTTTTGTTATTACTACTATCATATCACTTATCATTCTGTTGAAAAATATTTGATTTATTTTTCTTCTCTTTAAATGACTGTACATTATTGAGGGCAGAGATTAGTTTTATTTAATATGATGTCCCCAGAACCTTGCAATGTACTCAGCACACAACGAGTGCTATCCCCGATAGTTGTATAAATTAATCGAATGGATCTGAGTGAGAAGGAAGTACCCAGGAAAGGAGAGAGCAAAGAACTCTCCTGGTATCTTTATACTACAGGTGTGTGTTTTGGAGAAAGAGAACGGTTGGAGGAAGCAGAGCTGTGCCCAGGGTGTGTTATAATATCAGCAGCAAGATAAACTGAGGGTACAATTTGACCACATATTGTACAGTTCTTCCAGCAGTAGCACTCGGGGCTTTTCTTATTCCTTGTCTCTTAGCGTGCAATTTGAAGTTTAACTGCCTTTCACAGGAAGAATCCTAGTAATGAATTTAACTCATCTTTGAATAGAAGGTGATAAACGTAATACTGCACATCTGGAAAGTAGGAGAATAAATGAAGTAATTAACCTTAGTCAGTGGCGTCACTAAGGAGGTATGGGGGTGCAGATGGCACCAGGTGACACTATCAGAGGGAGAGACAATAAAATGACTATAAAATTTTTCTCAGTGTTTCAGCAGAAATTTATTATTTTTTTATAAAAATAGGCCTGTAGTTAGTTATAGGAGACCCGGTGGCACAGCGGTTAAGTGCTATAGCTGCTAACCAAAAGGTTGGCAGTTTGAATCCACCAGCCACTCCTTGGAAACCCTATGGGGAGTTTTACCCTGTCCTATAGTATCGCTATGAGTCAGAAATGACTCTACGGCAATGGGTTTTTAGTTATAACAACAAAAACATTTTTGTGAGCTTACATGTATCAATATACCTACAAAGCTAAAACTCTACGCTAATTTACTTTTTGAACTTTCTGATGCACTCTGGTCTGGACTCCTTATTACCCAATTACAATGATGCTTTGAATCACGTGGTTTCATCTGCAAGTGTTCGCTATTGTTTTTCTTGCAAATTTTGTCAAAATTTCTGGTGCTTTAGCTGCAATGTTATGGTAATTAGTACTTTTGAACCTATATCAACAACTTTCTTGAGAATAAGGTAGTAAAGAAAAAGAAAGTGAAAATTCAAAAAAGGCTTCTGCTCAGTTACTAATAATGTTGTGACTAATAATGTAATTCAATATAGAAAGATTTTACAAAATAGTTTTGTTGTTTGTATTCATATAACCAAAGGAATATTACATTTAACAATTTACAACTGTATTTATCACATATTATTCTATAATTAAAATTGATAATAAACATTACTAAGGATTCGGTACGGTCTGGTATGGGAAGAGGTCCATGGGAGGGGTGGGGTGACACCATGAGTTACTGCCATGGGTGACACCAAACCTAGTGACGTCAATGACCTTATCAGCATGTTATGTGACCCTGGCTGATAGAACAGATACCAAAACAAGAATTATGATCAGTGGGAAAAGGGGAGGTTACTTGAAAGCCATGCTAAAAGGGCAGGGCTAGAAAAAACTTTATGGGACTGATACTCAAGGGCTGATCCCATAGAAAGGAAGTGGATTGAAATTTGGGCTGGCAACCAGAGCATTGCAAGGGTAGTTTTGGTGGAGATAAAAAACAACAATCCTTTTTTGTCTTTTTCATCTCTTTCTCTCTAGCTTCTCTACCTGTTCCTGCCTCAACATTTCATTTTTTATCCATCATTAGAAGCTTCTTGGCATAATCCTCTCATATGTGTCCCTGGCCCCCACACCTCTGTTGATAGAAAATCAAGAGAGACTCCCTGGGGTTAACATAATTCAGGAAAGATCCAGAGATGCAGATGGTCCAGACATGACTCTTCCCTGACTTCATCAACTCCATCACAGGTATGAAGATAGTGTGCCAGAGCTCTATGTGCTTCAAGCCAGACACATGCCTTTTCTCCACGTTCAGTAATCCCACATCCATTATCTTCCTTGAAAGCATCAGCGCTAGTCTTGAGTTTGTTTGAACCACATGGGCAGAGTCTTGGCCCTTGTCTTAGTTTCCTGGTGCTGCTGTAACACAAATACCACAGGTGGGTGGCTTTGAAGAATAGAAATTTATTTTCTCATAGTTTAGGAGGCTAGACGTCCAAATTCAGAGTGTAGCTCTAGGGGAAGGTCCTTTGCCTATTTCAGCTTCTGGTAGCTGGCAATCTTTGGTTCCTTGGTGATCTTCATGTGGCATCTATCTTCCTCTTTTGTGCTTCCTTGTCTCTGTATCTATGCTGTTCCTTATAACTCAGAAGTAATTAGATTTAAAACACATCCTACACTGATATGGCCTCATTAACATAACAAAGAAAACCCTATTCCCAAATGAGATTCCAACACATATTTTTGAAGGAAACAATTCAATCCATAACAGACCTGGAGGAGCTTTAACTTGCTAATCTACCCCTGCTGTTACACAGTATTAGAACTATCAGAACCTAACGGACATCATTAATTCAATCCTACGATTATTAAACAAAATATGAGTATCTATGACTCGGGCACTGTACAAAATGCTGGGTAGAGGAGCAGGTTCTCTGTTGTCATGTCACCTGCACTGTTGTCAGGGAAGACAGACACGGCGACAAATGAAATCACTACAGAAACTTTGCTGCTGAGAGAGACCCCTCTTCTGTATACAATAGGGGCACAAAGGAGAGAGTAATCCATTCTACCAGGCACTGGAAAGTCAAGAAAAGCTTCACAGTGGAGGTGACATAATGAAAGGTGGGAGGTTTATTAGCCAGGTAGATAAGAAAGCACAGGCATTCAGGCCAGCAGAAGGTGTATAGCTGTGAGCTCAAGAAAATGCAAATGGTTCAAACAGCTTGGCAGGCCTAGAGTGTGGAATGTGTTGAGGGGGACATAGCAGAGATCAGGACTGAAGGAGTGGTCGGGGCTGTCTCGTTAGAGCACTTATATACTCACTAAGGGGTCTAAACTTACTTCCAACAGTGGAGAGATATTGAAGGGTATGCAGCAGTGTGGCAACATGTTCATTCATTCATTCATTTATAGACTAAACATGTGCCAGGCAATCTTCTAGGCAATAAGGATTCATCAATGAACAAACAAAAATCTCTGATCTTGCAGAATTTACTTCCTTTTGGGGGAAGACAATATATAATATAAATGAATAAATTTTATAGTATATTAAAAGATCATGTATGCTACGGAAGAAAATAGGGAAGGTTAAGGAGGATCTGGAGTGCTGGGTGGAGGTAGGATTACAGTTTTAAATAGGGTGGTCAAAGATTTAAAGGTGATGAAGTGGTAAATGAGGCAGATTGTGGGGAGGAGGGAGCTGTCATAGGCAGAAGGAATTGATGGACTAGCAGTCCTAAGATGGGAGCATGCCAGGTGTATGCAAACAATCCTGAAGGGTCCTGGAGTTAGATAAACCAGGAAGTGTGTAGATGGAGACGAGGCCAAGGAAGTAAAAGAAAGTCTGTGACAGGATGTAGAGGGCTTTGTAGACCATTGTAAGGACTTTAGTTTATACTTGTGAGATATGCAGCCATTGGAGAGAGAGAAAACAGAGGAGTGACATGATCTGACTTAAAATTGAAATGAATCACTCAGCCACTGAGCTGGGCAGATTGTAGGAGCAAGAGCAGAATATGGTAGACTAGTTATGAGGCTGTTGCTATAATCCAGGCAAGAGATGATGATGGCTTGGACCAGATTGGTAGCAATGGAAAAGATGAGAAGTGGTTGAAGACTGTGTATATTCAGATATTTGTTGTAGAATAATCAGTCTTGGAGCAGTGTGGAAGACATATTTTATATAGAGTTAACATTTATTGGGAGTCACTGGGTGGTACAAATGGTTAATATGCTCGACTAGGAGATTGGAGGTTGGAGTCCACTCAGAGGCACCTTGGAAGAAAAGCCTGGCAATCTACTTCTGAAAAATCAGCCACTGAAAATCCTACGAAGCACAATTATACTCTGACATACATGTGGTCGCCATGAGTCGGAATTGACTCCACAGCAACTAGCAAAAGTATCATTTATTGAGTGCTTGCAATGTACCAGATACTGGTGTATTAACTTATTTATTCTCCCAACAATCCAGAGGAAGATACCATTATTATTCTCCACTTTATATATAAGGGAACTGAAACAGGGAAGTAACATTGGAGTCAAGAATATCTGTGCAAAGACTCTTCAAGGCAAGAGATGGTAAGGGTCGGGTTAATGCAATAGCATTGGTGATGAAGCGAGAAATCAGGCTGCGAAGTGGTTGGGAGGAAAGATAATACTTTCTATCTTCAGTTATTTTATTTCCTTTTTTCCAAGCTGGACATTTCATAAGTGCGCATTAAGTTGGTGCAGACAGCTTGAATCTCTTCCGTGGACAGGAATGCTTTTGAAAACATTTTCTCTGTGAAGTTCTGAGAAACATTAATGTGTGCGGAGCTATCATTTCGATTCATGGGGAAATGTATTTTAGATGATAATAAAGGAGATGGTTCAAAATAACTGGGGTGTAAATATATCCTTAAACTGAGAGAGATGAAGGAAGTATAACAGTCAAGAGGGGTGAGGGAAGGTTTGCAAAATGAATGTTTTAATTTTTTTTTCTATACTATCTTTTACTAAGTACTTTTCTAAAGGAAGGGCATAATTTCTTTCTTAGCAATAACAATTTGCAAGTGTGGATTGACTAAAAATGGGTTTTATGAATGAAGTTTTCAGCCCTAAGGTAGCAGAGGGCTATAGTGTGCCGGATTATGTATTGGATTCACTAGTAAAAGACCTTGATTTTAGTCCTAATGCTAAAACTTCTATGTGCCTTGTTTATAAAACAGAGAAACAAGAAACAGCATTAGAAATGATGCTTTCAAGGCTTTTTGAGGATGAATAGGATGCTAAATGAATGAAAGATACATAATAATAATAAAAGAAAAACACTAAAACTTCAGATTATGAGCATTTGAAGGGAGAGTTAAGATTACTTACTCACTCTCAGGATTTTCTGTTGAATTTACCATTCTAACAGTTGGCCCAAATGAAGGGATACAACAGAAGTTATTAAGATTTAGAAACATCATTTGTCATCACAGCTGGAAGTCTCTCTCAGTAACAGCTTTTCAGTCTAGACTACATTTCAAATCATATCCTTTATCTTCCTAAGGCATCAAGTGTAATTAGAAAGAATTCTTCCTTTACATATGTTTGTTAATGAGAATATTTACTCTGTGTATTTGCAATTTTATGTTCATATCACTGTGTCAGATTTCCATTTCGTTCCCTCAGGCATGCATTTTAAACCACATTCTAGATGGCTTAAAGATGTTGATTTGGGCTGTATGAAAATTTAATAACATTAAATATAACTGACATTTAAAAGATTTTACGACTGAGATTAGTTTGTAGTTGTTGATAGGGTACAAAGTGCAGAAAATCATTAAATTATTATGAGAGTAAAAGACCATGAGCTATAATAAATACATTTTAGTATTTATTTTTTATTTCTGTGGGGACAGGTGAGCATCTGAATATTATGGACCATAAATCAGAAGTAGTAGTTTTAAATTAATTTGCAATTTGAAGATAGTCTAGAATATGGGGACTTCTTAACCGATATTTAAAAAATTATTTTTTACATGTCTAGTTATATGACAAATATAAGCAGAAGTGATTTCTTAGTGACCATCTGATCACTTTAAAACTATTGAGAGGGAGAGCCAACCTGGCACTATAGACAGCAGCACCATGCTGTCCCTCCACAGCAAAAACAAGAGAAATTAAGTAAAACAGAGACAAACATCAATCCTGGAACCCTAAGTGTCAAATGAAGGGTTAAGAACTCAACCAAGCACCCAATGGAGTAAGAAACTGACAGAGAACAGAGAGTGAGGAGAGCTATAGAGTGGAGTGGAGGTCCCCTATTAGCTAACATGGCATGGATTCGGCATCTTGGAACCCTCAGCCACCAAGAAGGGTGGACTGGTAGTATGGGAAGGCAGCTTCACGGAGCTCCCAGCAGGAGACAGAGCACTTGCTAACCAGCAATATATGCTTTCCCACCTCCCACTCTTCTTCCCCCTGCTCAGCCTCCCCCACTTTCTGGTGGGCGACAGTTGCTCGGTCAGGGAGCTGCTGCTCATGGACCCTTGAATTGGCCCCGCCCATGCCAGCTGGCCCCTTCAGTGCCATTTTTTTTGTTGCTGTTGTTGCTTTTTTTTTTAGCTTCTTTGTTTTCCTCTCTCTTACTCTTCTTCCTTTCCTTTCTAACATCTGGCTGTATGTGCCATCTCCACTCCTTCCTGACAGCCTGTGCAGTGCTGCTCAGCTGGGGAGCCACTTCCCTGGTCCATGCTGCCATGCCAGTGGGCTCCCTGGGGGCATTTTTTTCTTCTTTTCTTTTTTGTTTTTTTTCATTTCTCGGTTTCTTCTCTCTCTCTACCTTCCTTCTTTTCCTTTCTCCCAAATACCTGGCACCTTCTGCCATCTCCACTCCTTCTAGACAGGCTGTGCAGTGCCACTCAGCTGGGGAACCATTTCCCCAGTCGGCGTCACAAAGCCAGTGGGCTCCCTTGGGTTTTTTTCTCTCAGTTTCTTGTCTCTCACTACCTCCCTTCCTTTCCTTTCTCCTGGACGTCTAGAACTGTATGCCATCTCTACTCCTTCTTGATAGGCTGTGCAGCACTGCTCAGCTGGGGAGCCACTTCCCCAGTTAGCACTGCCACACCAGTGTGCTTCCTTGTTTTTTTGTTTGTTTGTTTGTTTTTGTTTTTCTTTTCTTGGTTTCTTGTCTCTCTCTACCATCTTTCTTTTTCTTTCTCCTGGACATCTGGCACCGTGTGCCATCTCTGCTCCTTCTTGACAGGCTGTACAGTGCCACTTAGCTAGGGGACCCCTTCCCTGGTCTGCGCCATGACTCCAGTGGGCTCACTTGGGTCATTTTTTTTTTTCTTTTTCCCTTATTTTCTTTTTTTTGGCTCCTTGTCTCTCTCTACCTTCCTTCATTACCCTTCTCCTGAATACCTGGCACCATGTGTTATCTCCGCTCCTTCTTGACAGGCTGTGCAGCACCAGTTTGCTGGGGACTCACCACAGGTAGGCTCCATAGGGCTTTTTTATTATTCTGGGTTTTTTTTCTCAGTTTCTTGTCTCTCTCTTCCTTCCTTTCCTTTCTCCTGTCCACCTAGCTCCCTGTGCCATATCTGTTCCTTCTTGACCACTGGCCAGACTGACAAAAGTAAAACAGGAGAGGATGCAAATAACCCAATAAGAAATGAAAAGGGGGACATTACAACAGACACAACTAAAATAAAAAAGATCATAACAGAATATTATGAAAAACTATACTCCAACAAATTTGAAAACCTAGAGGAAATGGACAAATTTCTAGAAACATACTACCTACTCAAACTAACACAAACTGAAGTTGAAAATCTGAACAGACCCATAACAAGAGAAAAGATTGAAAAGATAATTTAAAAAAAAACTCTCAAAAAAAAAAAAAAAAATGCCCTGGCCCACATGGCTTCACTTGAGAATTCTACCAAACATTCAGAGAAGAGCTTACACCAGTACTACTCAAACTATTTCAGAACATGGAAAAGGAAGCAACAATTCCAAATTCAGTCTATGAAGCCAGCATAACCCTGATATTAAAACCAGGCAAAGACACCACAAAAAAAAGAAAATTACAGACCAATATCTCTCATGAATATAGATGCAAAAATTCTCAACAAAATTCTAGCCAATAGAATTCAGCATCATATAAACAAAAATAATACAACACGATCAAGTGGAATTCATACCAGATATGCAAGGATGGTTCAACATTAGAAAATCAATCAAACTAATAGACCACATAAATAAAAGAATCACATGATCATCACAATAGATGCAGAAAAGGCATTCGACAAAGTCCAACATGGATTCTTGACAAAAACTCTCAGTAAAATAGATATAGAAGGGAAATTCCTCAACATAATAAAGGACATCTATATAAAACCAACAGCCAACATCATTCTTTCTTTCTTTTGTTGTACTTTAAGTGAAAGTTTACAATTCAAGTTAGTCTCTCATACAAAAATTTATACATACATTGTTATGTGACCTTAATTGCTCTCCCTATACTGTGAAAGCACACTCCTCCTTTCCACCCCTGATTTCCCATGTCCATTCAACCAGCTCCTGACCCTTTCTGCCTTCCAGCCTCATCTCCAGACAGGAGCTGCACATTTAGTCTCATGTATCTACTTGAGCTAAGAAGCACACTCTTCACAAGTATCATTTTATGTCCCATAGTCCAGTCTAACCTTTGTCTGAAGAGTTGGCTTCGGGAATGGTTTTTGTTTCCAGTTGACAAAGAGTCCAGAGGCCATGCTTTCTGGGGATCCTCCAGTCTGTCAGACCATTAAGTCTGGTCTTTTCACTAGAACTTGAGTTCTGCACCCCACTTTTCTCCTGCTCCATCAGGGACTCTCTATTGTGTTCCCTGTCAGGGTGGCCATTGATGGTGGCCATTGATGGTAGCTGGGCACTATGTAGTTCTTCTGGCCTCAGGCTGATGCAGTCTCTGGTTTATGTGGCCCTTTCTGTCTCTTGGGCTAATACTTCACTTGTGAGTTTGGTGTTCTTCATTCTCCTTTACTCCAGGTGAGTTGGGACCAGTTGATGCATCTTAGATGGCTGCTCGTTAGCCTCTAAGACCCCAGACGCCACTCACCAAAATAGGAAGAACATCATTCTTAATGGAGAGAGGCTGAAAACATTTCCCTTGAGAACAAGAATGAGACAAGGATGCCCTTTATCACCACTCCTTTTTAACATTGTGCTGGAAGTCCTAGCTAGAGCAATAAGGCAAGAAAAAGGAATAAAGGGCATCCAAATTGGTAAGGAAGAAGTAAAACTGTCCCTACTTGAGGATGATATGATGCTATACATAGAAAACCCAAAAGACTCCATGAGAAAACTACTGAAACTAATAGAAAGATTCAGTAGAGCAGCAGGATATAAGATAAACATAGAAAAATCAGTTGGATTCCTATATAACAATAAAGAGAACTACAAAAAGGAAATCAGGAAAACAAATCATTTATAATAGCCCCTAAAAAAATAAAACACTTAGGAATAAATTTAACCAGGGATGTAAAAGACCCATACAAAGAAAACAACAAAACACTATTGCAAGAAACCAAAAGAGAACTACATAATGGAAAAAACATACCATGCTTATTAATAGATAGACCCAACAGAGTGAAAATGTCATTCTACCCAAAGCAATCTACAAATACAAAGCAATCCTGATCCAAATATCAACAGCATTCTTTAAAGACATAGAAAAACTAATCATTAACTTTATATGGAAAGGGAAGAGGCCCCAGATAAGTAAAGCACTATTGAAGAAGAAAAATAAAATAGGAGGACTCCCACTACCTGACCTCAGAACCTACTACACAGCTACAGTAGTCAAAACAGCCTGGTACTGGTACAACGACAGATATATTGACCCAGTGGAACAGAATTGAGAACGCAGAAGTAAATCCATCCACCTACGGTCACCTAATCTTCAATAAGGGCCCAAAGACCATCAAATGAGGAAAAGACAGTCTTTTAACAAATGGTGCTGGCAAAACTGGATTCCATCTGCAAAAAAATGAAACAGCACCCATACCTCACACCATACACAAAAACTCATTCAAAAATGGATCAAAGACCTAAATATAAAACCAAAAACTATAAAAATCAAAGAAGAAAAAATAAGATCAATGCTAGAGGCCCTAATACATGGCATTAACAGGATAGAAACCGTAATTAACAACACCCAAACTCCAGAAGATAGGCTAGATAACTGGGATTTTCTAAAAATTAAACACTTATGCTCATCAAAATACTTCACCAAAAGAGTAGAAAGAGAACCTATAGACTGGGAAAAAATTTTTGGTTATGACAAATCCAACAAAGGTCTAATCTCTAAAATCTGTAGGAAAATCCAACACCTCTACCTAAAAAGACAAATAATCCAATTAAAAAATGGGCAAAGGATATGAACAGACATTTCACCAAAGAAGACATTCAGGAAGCTAACAGACATATGAGGAAACGTTTGTGATCACTCACCATTAGAGAAATGCAAATGAAAACCACAATGAGATACCATCTCACCCCAACATTACTGGCAGGAATCAAAAAAAATAGAAAATGAAATATGCTGGAGAGCCTACGGGGAGATTGGAGCTCTTATGCACTGCTGGTGGGAATGCAAAATGATACAACCATTTTAGAAAACAATATGGCACTTTCTTAAAAAGCTAGAAATAGAAATACCATATGATCCAGCAATCGTATCCTAAGAATATATTCTAGAGAAATAAGACCCGTCACACTAATAGATATATGCACACCCATGTTCATTGCAGCATTGTTCACAATAGCAAAAACATGGAAACAACCTAGATGCCCATCAACAGAAGAAAGAATGTACAAACTGGGGTACATACACCCAATGGAATACTACACAACAATAAAGAACTGATGAATCTGTGAAGCATCTCACAACGTGGATGAACCTGGAAGACATTATGCTGAGAGAAATAAGTCAATCACAACAGGACAAATATTGTATGAGACCACTACTATAAAAACTCATGAAAAGGTTTACACATAAAAAGAAACAATCTTTGATGGTTATGAGGGAGGGTAAGGGTGGAAATGGAAAAACACTAAATAGACAATAGATAAATGGTAATTTTGGTGAAGGGTAAGACAGTACATAATATTGGGGAAGCCAGCACAACTTATATAAGGCAAGGTCATGGAAGCTCCATAGACGCATTCAAACTCCCTGAGGGACCGAATTGCTGGGCTGAGAGCCATGGGGACCATGGTCTCGAGGAACATCTAGCTCAACTGGCATATTTTATAAAGAAAATATTCTATATTCTACTTTGGTGAGTAGCTTCTGGGGTCTTAAAAGCTTGTGAGTAGCCATCTCAGATACTCCACTGGTCGCACCCCACCTGGAGCAAGGGAGAATGAAGAAAACCAGACACAAGGGAAAGATTAGTTCAAATGACTAATGAACCACAAGTACTACAGCCTCCACCAGACTGAGTCCAGCTCAACTAGATGGTGCCCAGCTACCACCACCGACTGCTGTGACAGGGATCACAATAAAGGTCCCAGACAGAGCTGGAGAAAAATGTAGAACAAAATTCTAACTCACACACACACACACACACACACACACACACACACACACACACACACAAAGACCAGACTTACTGGTCTGACAGAAACTGGAAAAACCCCAAGACTATGGCCCCCAGACATCCCTTTGGCTCAGTAATGAAGTCACTCCTGAGGTTCACCCTTCAGCCAAAGATTACACAGGCCAGTAAAAGAAAATGAGACCAAATGGGCACACCAGCCTAGGGGCAAGGATGAGAAAGCAAGAGGGGACAGGAACCCTGGTAATAGGGAACTTGAGGTGGAGAAGGGGAGAGTGTTGACATGTCATGGAGTTGGCAACCAATGTCACAAAACAGTGCGTGTACTAATTGTTTAATGAGAAGATGGTCTGTTCTGCAAACCTTTATCTAAAGTACAATAATTTAAAAAAATGTATATACTTAAAAAGTACATATATAAAAAAACTGTGTTGAAGAAAGAAATCATGACATGTTATATTAACATTTTAGGACT
Source organism: Dugong dugon (assembly GCA_030035585.1). Lineage (NCBI taxonomy): Eukaryota > Metazoa > Chordata > Mammalia > Sirenia > Dugongidae > Dugong > Dugong dugon. The sequence goes on from CM057463.1 coordinate 52,930,664, forward strand.
GAAAAGGCTGTTTGAGGTCATCTAGTCTTAGAGTCTCATAATCTCCAGGTTAGGAGAGACCTGAAAGTATTTGAATTCCCTTTGCATCACACAGCATGTGCAACTGCAGTGCCGAGGAATTTATTATTTCCCAAGTGAGTCTACTCTGTCATTAGAGTTTTCAACAGATCTTTTTATTGAATCCAAATTAATATGTGTCTCTAACCTGTATGTCCTGGTAGAACCACGAGGACCAAATAATATGAATATAATTCATTTTCTATGTATCGACTCTTCAAATATTTGAAGAAAGCTATCATGCAAGCCACCTTCCCTCTCTCCCTCCTTGCCCCTGTCCTCTCTGCTTAAGGCTAAACAACCTTCCTCTTGAAATCAAGGCAGGAACCCTCACCAGTCTGGTTAAGTTTAGCAACCTTTCATTTATGAAATACACTTTCTTCCCTTTTGGGATCACTAAAAATATATTTGATTATCTTCACACTTTTGGAACGGAGGTTGTTTTGGAACTATCCCTACCCCTAATACGTTAGAATATAATTCACATGCATCCGAGTGCTTGAATTCATCAACACAGTTGGGAATGCTCTTAAAATCTCTACACTCATCTTGAGTTTTACACCTCTTCAGTGCTTGTTCTGCCCCTTTTGTTCTCCTTGGCAGAAAAAAAAAATTGAATTATAATAAAAATAAAAGCATTTTTTTGTCATTGTTGTTCATTTATGTATGTTGCACCATGGAGCCAGAGCAATGGCTGAATCTTTCCGATATTTGCATTATGTACATAATTAAGTTAACCTTTCTCTGGTTCCAAGTCATTTTCACACACTTATTTTTGTGGCTGTGTGACCCAAACCCAACCCAACCAGTTCTGTCAAGTTGATTTCGACTCATGGTGACCACCTGTGTGTCCGAGTAGAACTGTGTTCCATAGGGTTCTCAATGGTTAATTTTCAAAAAGGAGATCACCAGGCCTTTCTTCCAAGGTACCTCTGGGTGAACTTGAACTTGTGGCCTTTCGGATGACAGGCAAAAATGTTAACAATTTGCACTACCTGAGGACTCCAGTCTGTGACAGTCACTCTTACTTGCCCTTGAATATGTGACTTTTCTACCAGCTTTTTGTAAGTCTTAACTGAAATTGTTAATAATTACATAATTGGAATCATGATTTTTTTTTTTGTAGTTATTTAGAAAGTTTAAATAATAATGAGTATTACCAAGGTAGGTGTTTTTGATTTTAAGCATGGTTTTTCCATCACAATATTTTAAAATTAATATCGTCCCAACCCTCTACTTTGTTTTTCCTGAGTGGAACTAGGTATGTAGTTCTTTTTTTTTTTTTTAACTGTACTTTAGATGAAGGTTTACAGAACAAACTAGCTTCTCATTAAACAATTAGTACACATATTGTTTTGTGACAATGATTACCAACCCCACGACATGTTGACACTCTCCACTTCTCGACCTTAGGTTCTGCATTATCAGCTTTCCTGTCCCTTCCTGCCTTCTAGTCCTTGCCCCTGGGCTGGTGTGCCCATTTAGTCTCATTTTGTTTTATGGGCCTAGCGTAGCAGTTAAGAGCTCAGCTGTTAACCAAAGGGTCAGCAGTTCAAATCCACCAGACACTCCTTGGAAACCCTATAGGGCAGTTCTACTCTGTCCTATAGGGTCGCTATGAGTCACAACTGACTCGATGGCACCTATCAACAACAACAATTTTTGGCTGAAAGGTGAATCTCAGGAGTGACTTCAGTACTGAGCTGAATGGTTATTTGGGGGCCATACTCTCAGGGTTTCTCTAGTCTCTGTCAGACCGGTAAGTCTGGTCTTTTTTTTTTTTGAGTTAAGATTTTGTTCTACATTTTTCTCCAGCTCTGTCTGGGAACTTCTGCTGTGATCCCTGTCAGAGCAGTCGGTGGTGGTAGCCAGATGCCATCCAGTACTTTTACCATAGCAAGCTGATCTCAGCTTTGAGCTAGGCATCCCAGCCAGTAGTCTTTAATAACACGTATCCAGCAATCAGAAATTACCTGTCACATCTCACTACATGACCATCTACCCCTTAAACTAAATTAATTAGTTTGCACTAAGATGTTCAAAGGTATTAATGTTTTAATGAGTTAACTCTCTCAGATAACAACTTTGCATTCTTAATAAGCATCTCTAGGAACTTTACACAAGGAAGAGAAGAATTGCAGTGACTTAAAAATTTAACAAACCATACAAGGGCATTTGCACATTTATTCTGGGGCATTGATTGCCTTGTCCCTAAAATCACACACAAGAGACACCAGCCTGCTCTGTCAAAACAGTGCTGACCCAGAGTAGAGGACATCAAGGAGTTTATAATTCTGAGTCCAAAATACCATATTTCATCTAATCTAAAATGCCATTGGTTATAAGATACACCACTACTTTATAGAAATTAAAGCTTTTTTAATTAAAAAAATTAAACTATGACCAACGCTTTCTTTTTACTTAGAATTTTTATTTCATCCTAATTGAAAGAAATATTTTAAACTTACTTAGACATAGATTCTTATTATATGTAAGCATTATATACACATAAAAAGGAAAAATAGGTAGAATAAATTGGTTAATATATTTCTAATAATTTTCAACTCTAAGTCCCCCTTTTCCTAACCACTTTCAACTCTGAATCTTTGATATTTTTGTTTTTCCACCCAATATTTTTCCTCTATGTCTTTAAAAGTGTCGGTGATATAGCTTTACTTAAAAAGGTGTTGCACTTTGGTCTACAGGATTTTCTTTCGAGCTTTTAAAACCATGCAGAAGCAATGACAGCTTCATCATAACTGTTGCCTGGCTCTCAGCAATGGCGAGATGCTTTTATCCTGATTTCAAAGATGTTACAATATCCCAAAAAAAAATGCATTTTAGAATTGAGGAAATCTAAATTAGTTATGATTATTAGGGCTAAATATTCAAATATTCAATTTTTTTCAATGCATAAAGCTAAAATTAGAAATAATCATAACACTTCACCCTTGTGTACAATTTTGTCATTTTACTCCACATAATCTTATTAAAATTTCAGCCTAGAACCAATATAAGCAAGTGCATCATTTTCTCTCATGGTGAATATCTTATTTTCCTACACATATATGTTCACACTTTTATTCTTTTTATTTCATTTGCTAGCTATGGGAGAGACTGTACTACCATCACAAGTTGCTGTTGAGTTGACTCCAACTCGTGTATGCTGAGCAAATGATCTGAGAAGCTGGACTAGATGAAGAAGAACGGGGCATAGGGATTGGAGGAAGACTCATTAACAACCTGCAATATGCAGATGACACAACCTTGCTTGCTGAAAGTGAAGAGGACTTGAAGCACTTACAGATGAAGATCAAAGACCACAGCCTTCAGTATGGATTACATCTCAACATAAAGAAAACAAAAATCCTCACAACTGCACCAATAAGCAACATCATGATAAATGGAGAAAAGATTGAAGTTGTCAAGGATTTCATTTTGCTTGGATCCACAATCAACATCCATGGAAGCAGCAGTCAAGAAATCAAAAGATGCATTGCATTGGGCAAATGTGCTGCAAAAGACCTCTTTAAAGTGTTGAAAAGCAAAGATGTCACCTTGAAAACTAAGGCTCGCCTGACCGAAGCCATGGTGTTTTCAATTGCATCATATGCATGCAAAAGTTGGACCATGAGTAAAGAAGACCGAAGAAGAACTGCCACCTTTGAACTGTGGTATTGGCAAAGAATATTGAATATACCAAAATATGCCAAAAGAGTGAACAAATCTGTCTTGGAAGAAGTACAACCAGAATGCTCCTTAGAAGCAAGGATGGGGAGACAATGTCTCACATACTTTGGACATTTTATCAGGAGGGATCAGTCCCTGGAGAAGGACATCATGCTTGGTAAAGTAGAGGGTCATCAAAAAAGAGGAAGACTCTTGACCAGATGGGTTGACACAATAGCTGCAACAATGGGCTCAAGCATAACATGATTATGAGGATGGTGCAGGATGGGGCAGTGGTTCATTCTGCTGTACATAGGGTCGCTATGAGTTGGGACTGACTCGATGGCACCTAACAACAACAACAACATGGTGACCCTATGGGTGTCAAAGCAGAACTGTGCTCCATAGGATTGTCAATGGCTGATTTTTCAGAAGTAGGTTACCAGGCCTTTCTTCTGAGTGCCTCTGGGTAGACTTGAACTCCCAGCCTTTTGGTTAACCGCTGAACACATTAAACTTTTGTACCACCCAGAGACTCTGGGGAATCATACCCCCAATGCTGTCAAGTTGATTCCGACTCAGGGACCTGAGAGTTTCCAAGGCTGTGAATCTCTGTGGAAGCAGAGTGCCACATCTTTCTCCTGCGGAGCTGCTGATGGTTTTGAACTGCTGAAACCATCAGTTAGCAGTCCAGTGCTTTAACCACTGTACCACTAGGTCCCCTTCTGGGGAATCGTAAGGACCATTGTATTATATTTGATGTTACTAACAAATACATTGATATTCTCACCTTAAAAGAAGGGAAGGGTGGGAATGATCATGGTATAAAGATAGATATCCACAGATAAGAAATGTTTGCCTCTGACCCTTCTTTTCTTCTTCCTGGAGGAATTTGCTGTCCATTACTTAGTGATCTTGGGCCTATGATGGGTAACCCAGAAGAACAACTCAAACTTCCAATTTTGTGTTCACAATTCTCCTGCAATCATTTCTCTACGAATTAATTCATGAGCACAATATAAAAAAGAAAAGGTAATTTTAGCCTTCAGAAGAAAAGAAATATCTCCATAACTACCAAGGACATTATAGAGATACCTCTGATGATCTGATTTTTCTGAAAAACTCGAATTGCCACAGAGTCAGCTCCAACTTATGGAAACCCCATGTACAACAGAATGAAATGTTTCCCAGTCCAAGATTCTTGGTATATTTGAGTAAATTGTTTCATATTTTGAGTGCCTTCCAATCTAGAGGTCTTATCTTCCAGCACTATATCAGACATATTTTGTTGTGATCCATAGGGTTTTCATGAGTCAGAATTGACTCAATGGTAATGGTTTTTTTTTTTTTAATTTTTGGAAGTTGATCACCAGACCTTTCTTCCTAGTCTGTTTTAGTCTGGAAGCTCCACTGAAACCTGTCTGCCATGGATGACCCTGCTGGTATTTGAAATACCGGTGACATAGCTTCCAGCATCATAGCAACACACACACCACCATAGTACAACAAACTGACAGACTACAACTGACACCTTGTTGTAGGCAAACTAGGCTTTAATTATAAAGATTTTTGGAAAGAGTTTGTAAAAAGGATAAACAAGAAAAAGGGATGAATTAAAATATCTTTATATCAACCTATACCATTTAAATGTGCCCTGAGGAAGTAGATACGGGTTTGGGGAAACTGGGGATTCTCTTACTATTTCCTTTTCTCACTCCTTTTTTGTGCCCCTGTTTTGTTCCTTCTTGTCTGGAAGTCATTTGAAAAGTTTCCTTATTCTGGGGAAGTGATACAATTCACTCTCTTAAAATACAATTCTGTTTCTATGAGAGATCTTAATCATTTCAAACTCAAGCTTCTCTTCCTCTCCTCCTCTCCTCCTTTGCTGTCATCTCCCTGACTGCCTACTCCTTCCTCACTCTATCCTCTTCTCACCATTTCTCTTAAGAAGTTGGAGGAAGGAGAGGGAATGACCCTGGAGAACCTCCTGGATTTATATTCTGCTTACTTTGTTGTAAGCTCATTGAACATTAATTTCCTTGACTTAAAAGATCAATTTATTTTTTGAGGGGGGGATTAGGGAAACTAGATAGCTTATTTATTTAGGCCTTCAAAACAGTATTTTCTGTTTACTGTTCAATAAATTATTGTATCCTGGGTTATATGTCATCTTGGTTGAAGGAAAGAGCAAGAAAGAAAAAGAAGGGACTTCCAGGTAATATGGTGCTATAGACAGAAGCACCATGCTGTCCCTCCACAGCAAAGATCAGAAAAACTAAGCCAGACAGAGACAAACGTCAATCTTGAAACCCTAAGCATTAAATGAAGAGATAAAGACCTCAACCAAGCACTGAATGGGATAAGAAACTGACATACAACAGAATGAGGAGAGATACATGCAGACGTCCCCTATCAGCTAATGCTTGGACTCCTATCAGAGATCAATGAACAGGGGGTATGAGAAAGCAGCTTCGCGGCGCTTCCAGCAGGAAACAGAAAAACTGGTAACCAGCGATACATGGTTTCCCATCTCCCACCCTTCTTCACCTCCATTCGGCCTCCTCTGCTTCCTGCAGCCACAGTCTCTTGGCCAGGAAGCACCGGCTTCACTCTGGTGCTGCTTGGGTTCCACCCGTCCTCACTGGCCAGCTCCCTGAGTGCCATTTGTTGGCTACTGGTGTTGCTTTTTTTCTGTTTCTTTAGATTGCTTCTTACCTCTCACCACCTCCCCCTACTTCCTCTCAAATACCTGGCTCTGCATCCCATCTTTGCTTCTTCATAAAAGGCTGTGAAACACCGCTTAACTGTGAAACTGCTTCTCTGCCCCAGGGCTTTCTTTTTCTTTGTTTGTTCTGTTTTGATTTATTTGTTTGTTTGATTTCTTTTTCTTTTCTCTGTTTGGGAGCCCCTTCTAGCTGAGCAGTACTGTGCAGCTTGGGAGCTCCTCCTTTACTCTGTGCAGATGCACAGTGGGATCCCTGAGAGAATTTCTTTTTTCTAGTGTTTTTGGTTTCTTTGTTTTGTTTTCCTCTCTCTCTTTTTCCCTTTTTGTCTTTCTTCATTTTTCAGTTTCTCATCACTCTATACTTACATTCTCTTCTTGTCTCCTGAATACCTGACACAGTGTGACACCTCTACCCCTTCTAAGCAGGCTGCACTTCATGGCCTGGGAGCAACTTCCTCAGTTCTCGAAGCAGCACCAGTGGGGTCTCTGGAAGTTTTTCTTTTTTTTTTTTTTTTATTTTCTTATTTTTATTTATTTATTCATTTTTTTCCTTTTAACCTTGTTCTTTTTCCTTTTTGTTTTTCTCCATTTCTCAGTCTCTCATCTCTCTACGTCAATGGAAAGCTCCCCAGCACACTTTTTTGTTTGTTTGTTTTTGCCTCCTATTCCTCTCTCTTCTCTTTCCTCTTTCCCATACCCATCTTAGCTCCACACATCACAGTCTACCCCCTCCTTCCTGCCTACCTACATCATATGCTGAACATCACACCCCCAAGCAGCACAGCCACGGCCTACCAGAATCTGTCCTGCACTGATTCCTGGCCTGCCCTTTTGGCCCTAGTACATGCCACAAACAACCCATGCCAGTAACTCTCCTTCAGCTGAACCTGCCCTACTGTACCATAACTGAGCAACTGACCCTGCCAACTGGAGAAGGAGGCAAAAATAATTGTGCCTATAGACATGCAAAAAAAAAAAAAAAAAAAAAGGAACACACAGCCTGCCTGCTCAGACATAACCAAATTAAAAAAAAAAAAAAAGGACAAAACAAATCTACAATCAATAAACAAGGAAAATAACTACTGAATGTTCTGAAGACAGCAGACAATATCAAAACATTTACAAAACAGGGCAGGATGGTTCTAGTAGGCATCCAAAATAAAACATCAGATGACTTTACAGTAGAAGAAAAGGCACTAGGACTACCTGATAGGGAATTCAAAGGTCTAATATTCAGAGCTATCCAAGAGGTGAAGCAAAAAGCAGACAAAAATGAGGAAAAAATAAATTCATGGAAAATGTAGACAAATTCATGGAAAATACAGACAAAACAATGGAAGAATTCAGGAAAATAATACAGAAACAAAATGCTAAAATAAATTCACAACTTGTAATCATACAAAAACAATAATTAGAAATCCAAAAGATAAACAACAAGATTTCAGAAATGGACTGTGTCATAGAAGGGCTGAGGAGCAAATCTGAAATGATGGAAGGCAGGACCAGTGAAACTGAAGACAAACATTTGGATACAACTCTGTTTGAGGAAAAATTAGAAAAAAGAATGAATAAAAATGACGAAACCCTGAGAATTATGTGGGATACAATCAAAAGCATAAATCTGCAAGTGATTGGAGTTCCAGAACAGGGGGAGAAAACAGAAAACACAGAAAGGATCATTGAAGAACTGCTTATAAAAAACTTCCACAATATCATGAAAGATGAAAAGTTGACCATCCAAGAAGCTCAACGAACACCATATAGGATAGACCCCAGAAGAAAATCACCAAGGCATATCATAATCACACTCGCTAAAACCAAAGACAAGCAAAGAATCCTGAGAGCAACTCAAGAAAAAAAAAAGTCACATACAGAGGAGAAACAATAAGATTAAACTCAGATTATTTGGCAGAAACCATGCAGGCAAGAAGGCAGTGGGATGACATATATAAAACTTTGAAAGAAAAAAATTGGCAGCCAAGAATAATATATCCTGCAAAATTCTCATTCAAATACGATGGTGAAATTAGGAATTTCTAGATAAACAGAAATTAAGGGACTATGTAAAAACCAAACCAAATTTACAAGAATTATTAAAGGTTGTTCTTCAATCTGAGAACAAACAACATCAGACCACAGGCTGAATCTAGGACGCAGGATCATACCAGCCAAATACCAACCTAGGAAATGAACTCTCAAGGAGTATCCAAAACAAAAAGAATTACAACAGGGAACCAGAGAGGTTAATCTGTAAATGACAACAACATCAGAACAATAAAAGAGGGAATAAATGGTGTAGGTATAAAACCTTCTAATGGTGAGAAATGCAAGGTGACACCAAGTAATAATAGACTGGTTCAAACCCAGGAATATTATAGTAAATTTCAAGGTAACCACAAAGAAAGTTAACAAACCTACTCATCAAAATAAAGAAGAAAAACATAAAGTCCCAGTAAAAACAAAATCTACAAAAACAAAAGAACTGAAAAAAAAATCCACAAACAAAAGGAATTCAGCACAGGCTAGTAAGAGGAGCAAAGAAAACATCAGCACTACAAAAAAAAAAAAAAAAAATCACCGCAAAATGACAGCAATAAACTCACACCTATTGATAATTATACCGAATGTAAATTGCCTAAATGCACCCATAAAGAGATAGAAAGTGACAGAATGGATAACAAAAGAGGATCCATCAATATGCTGTCTACAAGAGACACACCTTAAAAACAAAGATGTAAATTTATTAAAAATCAAAGGGTGGAAAAAAATACATCAAGTGAATAGCACAAAAAAGAGCAGGAGTGGAAATACTAATCTCAGATAAAATAGACTTTAAAAAAAAATCCACCATAACAGACAAAGAAAGACACTATATAATGATTAGGAGGACGATTCATCATGAACACATAATCATAGTGAACATCTACGCACCCAATGACAGGGCTCAAAAATACATACAACAAACTCTAACAGCACTGAAAAGAGAAATTGACAGTTCTACAATAATGGTAGGAGACTTCAACACACTACTCTCGGTAAATGACAGAACCTCTAGAAAGAAACTCACCAAAGATAAAGAAGACCTAAAGGGCAAAATCAGCCTACTTGACCTCATAGACATATACAGAACACTCTACCCAACAGCTGCTAAGTACACATTCTTTTCCAATGCACATGGAACGTTCTCCAGAATAGACCACATCTTAGGCCACAGAGCAATCCTCAACAAGATCCAAATTGTTGAGATAATACAAAGTATCTTCTCTGACCACAACGCCATCAAGGTAGAAATTAACAACAGAAAGAGCAAGGGAAAAAAATCAATTACATGGAAACTGAATAACACCCTGCTTACAAACCACTGAGTAATAGAAAAAATCAGAGATGGAATCAAAAAATTCCTAGAATCAAAAGAGAATGAAAACACATCATACCTCAACCTTTGGGGCACAGCAAAGGCAGTCCTCAGAGGACAATTTATAGCAATAGATGCACACATCAAAAAAGAAAAAAAGGGACAAAATCAAAACATCAACTACATAAATCAAAAAAACAAAAGAGAACAGCAAAAAAAAAAAAAGCCCACAGCCACTAGAAGAAAGGAAATAATAAAGATCAGAGTAGAAATAAATGAAATAGAGAATAGGAAAACAATAGAAAGAATCAACAAAACCAATAGTTGGTTCTTTGAAAGGATCAACAAAATCGACAAACCACTGGCCAGACTGACAAAAGAAAAACAAAAGAGGACACAAATAACCTAAATAAGAAATGAAATGGAGAACATTACAACATACTGAACTGAAATAAAAAGGATCATAACAGAGTATTATGAAAAACTATAACAAATTTGACAACCTAGAGGAAACGGATAAATTTCTAGAAGCACACTACCTACCCAAACTAACACAAAGTGATCTTGAAAATCTGAATAAACCCATAACAAAAGAAGAGATTGAGAAGGTAATAATAAAAAATCCCCAACAAGAAAAATCCCTGGCCCAGATGGCTTCACTGGCGAATTCTACCAAACATTCAGAGAAGAGCTTGTACCAGCGCTACTCAAACTATTTCAGAACAGAGAAAAGGAAGCGATACTTCCGAATTCACTCTATGAAGTCAGAATAACCCTGATACCAAAACCAGGCAAAGACTCCACAAAAAAAGAAAATTACAGACAAATATCTTATGTGAATATAGATGCAAAAATTCTCATCAAAATTCTTGCCAATAGAATTCAGCTTCATATCAAAAAAATAATACACGACAACCAAATAGGGCTCATACCAGGTATGCAAGGATGGTTCAACATTAGAAAATCAATAAACGTAATACACCACATAAATAAAAGGAAAAAAAGAATTACATGATCATCTCAATTGATGTAGAAAAGTCATTTGACAAAGTCCAACACCCATTCCTGATAAAAACTCTCAATAAAATAGGTATAGAAGGGAAATTTCTCAACATAATAAAGGGAATTTATGCAATACCAACTTCATTCTTAATGGAGGGAGGCTGAAAACATTCCCCTTGAGAACAGGAACAAGACAATGATTCCCTTTATCTCCACTCCTATTTAACATTGTGCTAGAAGTCCTAGCTAGAACAATAAGGCAAGAAAAAGAAATAAAGGGCATCGAAATTGGTAAGGAAGAAGTAAAACTGTCCCTACTTGAGGATGAGATACTATACATAGAAAACCCAAGAGACTCCATGAGAAAACTACTGGAACTAATAGAAAGATTCAGCAGAGTAGCAGGATACAAGATAAACATACAAAAAATCAGTTGGATTCCTATACACCCATAAGGAGAACAATGAAAAGGAAATAAGGAAAACAATACCATTTATAATTGCACCTAAAAAAAAAAAATACTTAGGAATAAATCTAACCAGGGATGTAAAAGACCTATACAAAGAAAACTACAAAACGCTAGTGCAAGACACCCAAGAGCATAAATGGAAAAACATACCATGCTCATGGATAGGTAGACTAAACATTGTGAAAATAACAATTCTACCCAAAGCAATTTACAGATACAATGCACTCTCGATCCAGATACCAACAGCATTCTTTAAAGAGATAGAAAAACTAATCATTAACTTTATATGGAAAGGGAAGAAACCCTGGATAAGTAAAGCTCTATTGAAGAAGAAGAATAAAGTAGGAGGACTGCATTACCTGACCTCAGAACCTACTATACAGCTAAGGTAGTCAAAACAGCCTGGGTACTGGTACAACAACAGATACATTGACCAATGCAACAGGATTGAGAACTCAGATATAAATCTATCCACCTACGGTCACCTGATCTTTGACAAGGGCCCAAAGTCCATTAAACAGGGAAAAGACAGTCTTTTTAACAAATGGAGCTGGTAAAATTGGATGTCCATCTGCAAAAAAAAGAAACAGCACCCATACTTCACACCATATACAAAAACTAATTCAAAATGGATCAAAGACCTAAATATAAAGCCAAAAACTATAAAGTTCATAGAAGAAAAAATAGGATCAATGCTAGAGGCCCTGATACACGGCCTTAACAGGATACAAACCATAACCAACAACACACAAACTCCAGAAGGTAAGCTAGATAACTGGAATCTTCTAAAAATTACACACTTATGCTCATCGAAAGACTTCACCAAGAGTAAAAAGAGAACCTACAGACTGGGGAAAAAATTTTGGACATAACAAGTCAGACAAAGGTCTAATCTCTAAAGTCTACAAGCAAGTCCAACACATCTACAACAAAAACACAAATAATCCAGTTAAAAAATGGGCAAAGGAAATGAACACACACTTCACCAAAGAAGACATTCAGGCAGCCAACGGACACATGAGGAAATGCTCGCAATCACTAGCCATCAGAGAAATGCAAATTAAAGTCACAATGAGATACCATCTCACCCTGGCATTACTGGCATGAATCAAAAACACTGGAAATAACAAATGTTGGAGAGGCTGTAAGGATATCAGAACTCTAATACACTGCGGGTGGGAATGCAAAATGATACAAACATTTTGGAAAATGATATGGCGCTTCCTTAGAAAGCTAGAACTAGAAATACCATATGATCCAGCAATCCCACTCCTAGGAATATATCCTAGAGAAATAAGAGACATCACACAAATAGACATATCCACACCCATATTCATTGCAACATTGTTCACAATAGCAAAAAGATGGAAACAACCTAGATGCCCATCAGCAGATGAATACATAAACTATGGTACATACACACAATGGAGTATTATGCAATGATAAAGAACAATGATGACTGGTGAAGTATCTCATAACACGCATGAAACTGGAGGACATTATGCTGAGTGAAATAAGTCAATCACAAAAGGACAAATATTGTATGAGACCTCTACTGTAAAAACTCATGAAAAATTTACACACAAAAAGAAATAATCTTTGTTGGTTACGAGGGATGGGAGGGGTGGGAGGGGGACTACTAAATAGACAGTAGATAAGTGGTAACTTTGGTGAAGGGTAGGACAGTACACAATACTGTATAAGGAAAGGTCATGGAAGCTCCATAGACACATTCAAACTCCCTGAAGGCCTGAATCGTTGGGTGCAGGGCTGTGGGGACCACGGTCTTGGGGAACATCTAGCTTACCTGGCATAACACAGTTTATAAAAAAATGTTCTACATTCTACCTTGGTGAGTAGCTTCTGGGGTCTTAAATGCCTGTGAGCAGCCATCTAAGGTACTCCACTGGTCTCATCCCTTTGGGAACAAGGGAGAATGAAGAAAACAAGATACAAGGAAAAGATTAGTCTAAAGGACTAATGAACCACAACTACTATGGCCTCCAGCAGACTGAGTCCAGTACAACTAGATGGTGTCCAACTACCAACACTGACTGGTCTGACAGGAATCACAACAGAGGGTACCAGACAGAGCTGGAGAAAAATTTAGAACAAAATTCTAACTCATAAAGAAGACAAGACTCACTCGCCTGACCAAGACTGGAGAAACCCCAAGAGTATGGCCCCGGACACTATTTTAGCTGAGTGTTATTTTCCTAGGAGAGTCTCTTTACGTGCTATTTCCTTTCCTCCACCTGTAGGATCTCTATGAGTCAGAATCGACTCGAGGGCAATGGGTTTTTTTACCCCACACTTTTAGTATGAGAAGGTTACTGAAGGAAGTTGGTTCTTACTGATTCTCTTTATATACCCTGTGACAGCAGCTAACAAAAACAAATAGATTTTAATAATAGTAGAGCAACTAAAATTCACTGAATAATTTCTAATATGCCAGATTTTTGCCTTGGAGATATATATCACTGTGAATTGTAAATCAAGGTAAGTCATAACCATTACATTTTATAGATGAGGAAACTGAGGTCCAGAGAGGTGAGTAATTTGTGATTCAGCCACTCAGTGGCACAGCTCCAATTTGTACATATGGATCACAATCCAAAGCCAATTATATGTAATATTTCACCTGTGCTATCCTACTCAGGGGAAGTCTACACTGATGGGAATCAGGGGCCAAGTAGAATGGGATGATGCACTGTGACAGGCAGATTATGAAGAGCTTTGTCGTATTACAGCATTAAAAATTATGCCACTTAGATGCTTGTCTACGTCTAGAACATGGACAAATGCTTGGAATTTTTTTTAATTGGAAATTTCTTTTTGGAGTATATATGAACATGCTCAGAGAAAAACATCATGATGGTGAGCTGAAACTAACAGTTATAATTTCATGTAAATAATTATTTTTGAGATTTACTAAACTTGCATTAAGCTGCCATTTTAACAAGACAGCAAGTCAAACAGACTGAGGCATCAAAAACCCAATGCCATTGAGTTTATCTGACTAAATGGATCCCGAAAAGAAATGAAGAGAAAGGTACAATAAAGTAAGTAAGAAAAAAACAAATAAGAAACAAAATAGCTGGATTGTAAAACAAAATCACCTGAATGCACCTCTTGAGCAGTGATTTTTCACTTGTATTTCCTTGGAGAGCAATTCAATAGTTTCAAACAGTATATTTTAAAGCTCTCTATATATCTTGCACCACTTATTTTCAATAATCTACAAGGTAAAATATTTATCATTACTATGAAAACACTATATTGTAAAAACATCTTTCACCATCCATATTTCTTTTCATTCACCCACTCTTACTGACTTAAATAATGTTAATGACCACAGGCAATCTTCCTATACTAGTAAACCTCTTGAAGTCTTAATCTGGAGAATACATGCTGACCTAGAATGAATGTATTCTAATTTTTTTTCTTCTACCACCATACGTGTGTCTGTTTCTGTGTTATGCCCCATAAATAACCATAAGCTTATTTTGTTCTGTCCAGACGGGGGGGGAGTGTCTTTTCTGGAGGCTTCCTTGTATGGGAAGACAAAAAAGCTCATGTTCAAAAGTCCTCCAAAAGAATCTACCAAAGCCTCATACCAGGCTCAGGAGGGCTGCTTACACCTGCCTAAAACTGGCACAGGAAAGCCACCATTCAAGCAATCTCTAGCTTGGGCATACTGGGGATACAAGTTCTACCTTGTGACTCTGGGGTAACTTGAACTTATTCTTCTCTTAGTAGTGTTGTTATTAGGTGCCGTTGAGTTGGTTCCTACTCACAGTGACCCTATATACAACAGAATGAAACACTGCTTCACCCTGCGCTATCCTCACAATCATGTTATGCTTGAGCCCATTGTTGCAGCCACTGTGTCAACCCATCTCGTCGAGGGTCTTCCTCTTTTTCTATGACCCTCTACTTTACCAAGCATGATGCATTTCTCCAGGGACTGATTCCTCCTGATAACATGTCCAAAGTATGTGAGACGTAATCTTGTCATCCTTGCTTCTAAGGAGAATTCTGGCTGTACTTTTTCCAAGACAGATTTGTTCATTCTTTTGGCAGTCCGTGGTATAGTCAATATTCTTCATGAACACCACAATTCAAAGGCATAAATTCTTCTTCGGTCTTCCTTATTCATCGTCCAGCTTTCCAATGCATATAAGGCAAATGAAAACACCATGGCTTGGGTCAGGTACACCTTAGTCTTCAAGGTGACATCTTTGCTTTTCAACACTTTAAAGAGGTGTTTGGCAGCACATTTGCCCAATGCGATGTGTCTTTTGATTTCTTGACTGCTGCTTCCATGGATGTTGATTGTGGATCCCAGTAAAATGAAATCCTTGACAACTTCGATCTTTTCTCCATTTATCATGATGTTGTTTATTGGTCCAGTTGTGAGGATTTTTGTTTTCTTTATGTTGAGGTGTAATCCATACCGAAGGCTGTGATCTTTGATCTTCATCAGTGCTTCAAGTGCTCTTCACTTTTAGCAAGCAATGCTGTGTCATCTGCATATCGCACGTTGTTAATGAGTCTTCCTCCAATCCTGATGCCCCATTCTTCTTCATTTGGTCCAGTTTCTTGGATTATTTGCTCAGCATACAGATTGAATAGTTATGGTAAAATGATACAACCCTGACACACACCTTTCCTGACTTTAAACCATGCAATATCCCCTTGTTCTGTTTGAACAACTGCCTCTTGATCCATGTGCAGGTTCCTCATGAGCACACTTAAGTGTTCTGGAATTCCCATTCTTCGCAATGTTATCCATAATTTGTTATGATCCACACAGTAGAATGCCTTTGCATAGTCAATAAAACACAGGTAAACATCTTTCTGGTATTCTCTGCTATCAGCCAGGATTCATCTGACATCAGCAATGATATCCCTCATTTCATGTCCTCTTCTGAATCTGTCAATATACTGCTGCAGTCACTTTTGAATGATCTTCAGCAAAATTTGACTTGCTTGTGATATTAATGATATTGTTTGATAATTTCTGCATTTGGTTGGATCACCTTTATTGGGAATAGACATAAATATGGATCTCTTCCAGTTGGTTGGCCAGGTAGCTGTATTCCAAATTTCTTGGCATAGATGAGTGAGCACTTTCAGAGCTGTATCCATTTGCTGAAACATTTCAGTTGGTATTCCATCAATTCTTATAGCCTTCTTTTTTGCCAATGCCTTTGGTGCAGCTTGTACTTCATTCAGTACCACTGGTTCTTGATCATATGCTACCTCCTGAAATGGTTGAATGTTGAACAATTCTTTTTGGTATAATGACTCTGGTATAATTCCTTCCATCTTCTTTTGATGCTTCCTGCATTGTTCAATTTTCCCCATAGAACCTTTCACTATTGCAACTCAAGGCTTCAATAGTTTCTTCAGTTCTTTCAGCTTGAGAAATGCTGAGCATGTTCTTCCCTTTTGGTTTTCTATCTCCAGGTCTTTTCACATGTCATTACAATACTTTAATTTGTCTTCTAGAGCCACCCTTTCAAATCTTCTGTTTAACTCTTTTACTTCATCATTTCTTCCTTTTTCTTTAGCTACTCAACATTCAAGAGCACATTTCAGAGTCTCTCCTGACATCCTTTTTGGTCTTTTCTTTCTTTCCTGTCTTTTTAATGACTTTTTGCTTTCTTCATGTGTGATGTCCTTGATGTTTTTCCACAGCTTTTTTGGTCTTTGGTCATTAGTGTTCAACATGTCAAATCTATTCTTCAGTTGGTTTCTAAAGACCATGGGATATACTCATGGTCATACTTTGGCTCTTGTCGACTTGTTCTAATTTTCTTCAATTTCAACTTGAACTTGCATATGAACAGTTGACAGTTTGTTCCACATTCAGTGGAACATTGTCTGATATAGTGCCAGAAGATGAGCCCCTCGGGTTGGAAGCACTTAAAATACAACTGGGGAAGAGCTGGCTCCTCAAAGTAGAGTCGTCCTTAATGACATGGATGGAGTCAAGCTTTTGGGGCCTTCGTTTGTTGATGTGGCATGGCTTAAAATGAGAAGAAATAGCTGCTAACATCCATTAATATTTGGAACGTGGGATGTATGAAGCATGAATCTAGGAAAATTGGAAATCATCAAAAATGAAATGGAATGCATAAACATTGATATCCTAGGCATTAGTGAGCTAAAATGGACAGACGTTGGCCTTTTTGAATCAGATAATCAGATGGTCTAATATGCAGGGAACGACAACTTGAAGAGGAATGGTGTTTCATTCATCTTCAAAAAGAACATTTCAGGATCTATCCTAAAGTACAGTGCTGTCAGAGATATGATAATGTCCATTCGCCTACAAGGAAGACAAGTTAATATGACTATTATTCAAATTTACACACCAACCACTAAGGCCAAAGGTGAAGAAATTGAAGATTTTTACCAACTTCTGCACTCTGAAATAGATCCAACATGCAATCAAGATGCGTTGGTAATTACTGGTGATTGGAATATGAAAGTTGGAAACAAAGAAGAAGGATTAGTAGTTGGAAAATATGGCCTTGGTGATAAAAATAATGCTGGAGATTGCATGATAGAATTTTGCAAGACTAAGGACTTCTTCATTCCAAATATCTTTTTTCAGCAACATAAATGGCAACTATACACATGGATTTCACCAGATGGAATACACAGGAATCAAATCAACTACATTTGTGCAAAGAAACATTGGAAAAGCTCCATATCATCAGTCTCTTACTCATAACTCAGCTTAAAATTTATAACACTGAAACACAGTTCAGTTGCGTAGATGAGGCCCCAGGAAGATAAATTCTTATCTTCTACCCTTTCAAAACTAATGGTTGGGTCCTAGATTTACCTTCTTCCATGAGTGAATGAAAAGTGAGCCGGAGGGAGAAGAGAAGAGAAAGAGAGGAGGGGGGAAGGGTATAGGAAAGAGGGAGGTGATAAAGGAGAGAAAGAGAGGAGGAAGAGAAAAGGGAGGAGGAGAAGAAAGTGAAGATAGAGGAAGAGGAAGAGAGAGAAGAAAAGAAGAACGGGGAGGAGAAAGACCAGGAAAAGGAGAGAAAGAGGAAGGGGGAAGAGGAGGAAGGGGAAGAATGAGGGAGACAGAGGAGAGAAGGAAGGAAAGAATGAAGGAAATCACTTGGCCTTGATGAAATTAGACCTTTGGTGCCAGGAAATTTAGAAGACATAGTCTCCAGAGTACATATTTCATTCCTGGTAGTAAATTAAGCCCTTAGGAAATGTTACTAATTTATCTGGACTATTGACTATATCAAATGACACTATTTCATACTCCAGTGGCTTGAAAAAGTTAATTTATCTTTTGGATGGCATGAATGATGACTACTTAGACCAAGCCCTCACACTTTACAATACTCAATAGGCGTTCAGTAATTTCTGTTTAGGTGTGCTTTATTTTCCATTAGTATCTATGGAAAAGGAAAACAAAGAGTGAGAAATTTCTGAGGATAGTAGGAAGGCTATTGCCTAGCGTGTCATTTTGGAGCGAGAGATGCCTTAACATAAAGCAAAAACGACCAAACTTGTTGCCATAGAGTTGATTCCAACAGGCCCTGATAAGGAGGTAAGAAGAGAATATCAGAAAGAAAAAAGGGAGAGTGGAATTGTTAAAAGAAGGAAGATATAACAAATCTCTTGGCCTGCTGTGCTTCAGTCCTTTTTATCTGGGGTACAGTGTCCTACTATCCTACAACCTTGGGTTTCTCTAAACCTTTTCACTGCCCTTTCTGCCAATGTTTTATGAGTTGTTGTGCAGCATTGAAATGGGATTATAAAAATTAAGAGTAGATTTTTATTCCTCTGGATACGTTGGTTGCCTGGGCATAAAATAGTTTAAACTGGTTTTAAAATGAAATGTCACTTGTGGGAGGAAAGTGCGTAGTAATTTGTTTAATTTAAACAATAGAGAGGAAGGAGCAGACACCTGAATTGCATTTCATATAAAATACGTTTAATAGAATTTTAGATGCCGTAGAAATACAACTTTGTACTGAGGGTGCATGGCTACATACAGTGATCTTGCAAGAGGAACATAGATCAGCGTAACAGTTGTACTCTTTAGTTATTTTGGAGGCAAATATATTAATCACGAAAGGTAAAAGTGGGTGCTGCTTTCTGTCTCTGAAAACTGTGAGAATGCCTTTGTGTTCCAGAATATGTCTGGTGCAGAACCATCAGATTCCACCTCTCCATAAAGAGGAAGTGTGATGAAGGAGAGATAGTGCTTGGCAAGCCACAAGCAAGAAACAGTCTCCTTATTTTTACGTCATTGTTATTAGGTGCTGTCAGTTGATTTTTAACTAATGGTGACCATGTGTGACAGAGTAGAACAGCCCTATAAGGTTTTCTAGGCTGTCATCTTCACAGGAGCATATCGGCAGGTCTTTCTCCAGTGGAGCCACTGAGTAGGTTTGAACTGTTAACCTTCTGGTTAGCAGTCGAGTGCTTAACAAATTGTGCCACCAAGGTTCCTTCCTTATTTTTATAGACCCAACGGAAATAAAGACAGTAGTAGAACAAATTAAAAAAATAAATGAAAAATACAACAAATAAATGGGTAAAGGAATAAATAAATATACAAATGAAATTTCTGAAGTAGATGATGGTGAGTGAAAAAAGTCAGGTATTCAACAAATTCCTGGAAGACAACACTGAAAATTAAGAAGCTAGCTTTAAGATGTTTAAAGGCACCAGTGACTGTTTTGAAATTGCTGTGTATGTAACAGAGAAGCTTGCAAATTATCCAAGGCCTGAAGTTAACCACAGTCAATGCTGGCTCTGGTTTCTCCATGACATCAGCAATCAGCTGAAATCACATGTGAGAATTCCAGAACATGTTTGGGTCCCCGACTCTCCCTCCGTGCGTTCCAGAAGTTTAGACCAGCCTTTCCTCAGAGCTGCGTGCAGGCCTGTCCTGCACATCTGACACGCCTCCACGTCGATTCTCCACTACTCCCTACCTTTACTCCCCAAGGGGGCAGGGAAATGAACAGTCAGGTGCGACCCAGCAGGGGGAGCGGGTGAGCTGGGCCAAGGGCAGCCCCAATATGTCCTTGGCTGTGGGTGTAGGGTAATTTGGGTGGAAGCAACGTGGA
Organism: Dugong dugon; assembly: GCA_030035585.1. Taxonomy (NCBI): domain Eukaryota; kingdom Metazoa; phylum Chordata; class Mammalia; order Sirenia; family Dugongidae; genus Dugong; species Dugong dugon. Next base: position 52,951,063 of record CM057463.1, read on the forward strand.
GGTTACCACGACCCACTCCTGCGCCTAGTTGGTGGGGTGTGTGCAGAAAGGATCGGGGATAAATAGGAGGTTCCCTCCTTCCCGCGGCACTCACGGAGGCGCCCGCCTGCCCTGGGTATTTCTCTGCTCTGTAGCCAGGGTGTCAGCCTGAGGAGTAGTTTCGCTTCCTCCTGTCTCCGGGATTAGTTTCCAGGCACCCCCTTGGGCACCCGCGGCTAGGGACGGGGGGCGAACGAAGAGAAGAAAGACGCATCCAGGGGGCTGCCCGGCCCAGCAGAGCGGGGTTGATGGACCGGACCGTCCCGAGCAGCGGCGCCAGCTTCCTGCCACTGCTGCTGACCCTCGCCCTAGGTAAGTGGTTTCGCCAGACAGCTTAGATCCAAGAGGAAAGTTTGGGACTGGAGCCGTAGGGAGGGCGAAACCTGAACCGCGCTGGCACTGGGACTCAGAGGTGCACTGGGTTGGCAGGGGCGGGTCGGAAAACTTCGGCGACTGAGAGAGCGCGGGTTCAGGATCCAGCAATTGGGCACCTGGGGCTGCACCTGCTGGAGGCTGTAGCTGCGCGCGTGAGGAGGCCAGAGGGCGGAAGGGATCCCATGATCGCGTCGCTTCTGCTGCCGGAAAGTCGACAGCTGCGGACGAGTGCAGACTACAGAGTCCCCCGGCACCGGGCGCGGCTGCCCTTGGGCCGTGGGGGCGCGGACCCCCTTGGGAAGGAAATCCCCTAAAGAAAGAGCAGGTGCACCAAGACGGATACTCCGGGGAGGCTAGAGGGAAGGGAACTCCGTGATTTACGATGCTGTTCCGGAGTACAGAGCGAGATGGAGAACATTTGCCTGGTGTGTGTGCTCAGTATATGTACTGGAGAGGAAGGAACCGGTGCGGAGACGAAAGCTGGTCAGGAAAGTCCTCTTGGGAATGGATTCATTTCTTGCAGAGGCAGTTGGGAGGAACTAGGGGAGAAAAGAAGGCGCCACTTCTGAGACCTGAATTTCCTGTTGCTGATAGGAAAGCAGAGGAGAGGGAAAATAAATCTACTGAGAGTACTAGCAATGAAATAAATAAGTGCTTTGCTTGGAATATATTAGTTCCTGCCTTAAGAGAAGACTGCGAGAAGGAAACCATCTCAAGGGTCAAAGCTAGATTGTCAGTTGAAGGACCACTGGGTGGGGTCACAAGTGTGAGCCAAGAGTGGTCAGAGGGAGGAGTAGCAGGATGCCTGGAACCCCCAGGAAGCTCATGCCTCCTTAGAAGTCGGTGCTCTCTGTTAGGGAGCTGGGACTTCAGTTGCTGAGAAAGGTTTGTGTAGCTAGAAGTGGGCTCTGCTGGCTTCCAGTGTAGGAAGATAGCCCGAAAGCATTTAGGTGGGAAGATCCCACCACTTGGAGACATTACCCTCTGCACTGTGGCCATTTTGAAGGGAGCGAAGGGAAGGCAAATCAGCTATCTTTCGTAGTTTTAGCTGGGGTGAGAGGCAGGGACATCTGGACTTGGGGCATTGATATGGGAGGAGAGTCACCACAGCTGAAGTGTCTACAGGATATCAGCCCTACCTTCAAGCCTGGGAAGTGGCCATCACAAGTGAAGAAAGGGCGAGAATTTGTCTTATAGGGAGAAAAGAGGTGGGATACAATGAAAATTTTCATTATGATTGTGCCCTTGGAGTAAGAGAGCTGTTTAAAAAAGATATTGTGAACTTGGTTGGAGGTGGATCAGACTTAGGACCAGGGCTATTGAGAAGGGACTGATTTAAGAAAGTTACAGAGGATGTAGTCAGTAACAATTTAGTGGTGCAGTGATGCCGAGCATGGAGACTGAAGATGAGCACTGGCTCTGAGATTCACTTAGAAACAGTACTGATGCTCTTGCCAGCTGTGGCTTGGATGTAGCCGGCCTTCTCATCTTTCACCTTGCCTGGACTGCCTAACGGTCAGAAAGTATTTACTGAGAGTCCTGGTGGCACAGTGGTTAAGAGCTCAGCTGCCAACCAGAAGGTAGGCAGTTCGAATCCACCAGCTGCTCCTTGGAAACTCTATGGGGCAGTTCTACTCTGTCCTGTGGGGTCGCTATGAGTCAGAACAAACTGGATGGTAATGGGTCTATTATAGTCAGTAAGATGCTAGAGTATGTAGGAGTAGGGGTGAAAACAAGCCTCAGAGGTTTCTAAGACATGATCCCATCCTAAAACATCTGATGTTCTATTTGGGACAAGACTAATAGATATGAAATAATAAGAAAAAAATCATGAAACTAGAGAAGAAAACACTCAACAGTGAGGAATAGAGTAGTGGGGAAAGGCTGCCTGGAGGACAGTGATGCCTTGAAGCTTTCGGAGGATTTGGAAGAACAGGGAAGAGAGGAGGAAATAGACAAGGGGAAATAACATTTAGTAAAGGGTTGATGATGGGAAAGAGAATGCTTTAACTGAGGGGCAGGTGATCGGCCTGCCAGAGAGAAGTGACAAGAGGCAGTCAGATTATGAAGAACCAAAAAGCCAGTTCAAAAATATTTGGACATGAGCCTGTACGTAGTCAAACCCACAACATCACAAGCCTTAAATACGGGAATGATGAAGTAATGAGTCCCCAGGGAGTGCCTTGATTTCGGAGTGCAATTAACGATTGAAGAAGATAAATCTGGCAGTGGGTGCAGGGTGGGAGGGACCATGGGGACCGGGGCCTGAGGACCTGATTGCCTAACAGGTATAATCCAGGAATGAGCAAATTAGGGTCTAAATTAGGGTGATGTGCCAGCAGGAATGAATGGTAAAAATGTTCAGTGTTGATGAACATTCCCCCCAACCCCTTTGTTCTTGTTTCTAAATTTGTCACAAGGCGAATATGAAAAAACAAAACAAAACAAAACTCTAATCCGGTGCTAATGAACACCCAGGGTAACCTAAACGTTGAAGGATTGACTGAGGAAATTGAATTCAGTTTCTACATCCCCTAAAAGCCGCACTCTTTGCCAAATGCCAAAGGAAGTAATTTGTTTGCATCAATGTTTCCATAAAGTGGTCCTATATCTATCATATACACTTAACTTTAAGCCCCATTCCTAATTTGTCACGTTATTTTATTTACCTTTTGAAAGAACGTGAGCAATGCAATCTGCGATGCACTGTTTGGTGTGTGTGTGTGCGCGCGCGCGCGCCCGTGCACACGCGTTGCGGGAGAAAGCTCGCTGACAGCTAGAGGTGAGCAGACATGAGACCTAGTTCCAGCTCTGCCACTCCCTGACTGTGAGGTGGCCTGTAATTTACAACTTTCAGGGCGTTGATTTTCTCGTTTTAAAATGAAGGCGTTGCATTAGATGATCACAAACTTGACATTCTGCTATTTTTTAACGAACATGTTTTTAACAAACATTGGAAAGTTTTAGAGAAAAACTTTTTATGATAGTATTTAACTTCCATTTACTTTGTAATGAGCTGTTTTTTCCATTTGAACTTTGTCATAACAGAGGGAATCATCAGGGGTTGTTTCTTTAAGAAATATGGTAAACGGGCAATAAATTTAAACACCGTTTAAAGTGTATTTTTTTTATCTTGAAAAATTAGATTATTCCTCTTTTACTGTATTTTATGATTTCTCTCTCTCATCCTATTGCTATATAATAGCTAAAGCTGAAATAATAACGAGTGAAAGCTCGTGTTTTTAAAAATGAGTGAGTTTTAAGGTTAAAAATATGTTCCATTCCATAGAAAAATCTAAAACATTAATATTTGTAAGAAGGTTTTAACTTCTGCTTGAGAATATGAAAGTATTCCTGATGGACTATGCTTTCAAATATCCAGCTTTCAAGTTCTATAATGCAAGTAAAATTCCTTTTGTACAAATGAAGTAACTGAAGCTCCAAACACGTAAAGATTTTAGGATTTGCCTCTTCAGTTGTGCCTTTAGCTTAGAAGAGCATTAAAGGATTTTTTTTTCCTGCCCCAAATCCCAGGTTTTGCCAGCCACATTTGCAGATCAACAGCTCTTATAAATTGCTATTCCTCCACTCTCAGTTGTTGTGTACGAGTCCCCAGAAATCACGGAAGACTCCAGTACAGCAGGCTTGCTCTGCTGGACCCCCTGAAGGTGCCCTTGCCGATGATGGGCCTGCTGATGGCTGTGCCATGACAGTGCCGGAACAGAGTGTCTATGTCTGTTCCAGGGGCCTGAGTGTGACACTGCCGCCACCTCTGTCGGACGGCTTCCTCGGTGCTCCTGTGCTCCCTAAGGCCATCAGGGAGCCCAGTGAGGACTCTCCTCTTGTTTTATTTCTCATTCTTTTATTGTAGTTATCTCACACCATGACGCAGGCATGAGCATCAGTAGGGACCTGGGCAAGAGGACAGAGGGACAGACATCAAGCTGTACCCTGAGTCACCCCTCTGATCCTTGAACCATACTTCTGAGCTGTTCCATTAGGACGAGGGCCTTCCCAGGAGGGTCCAGACAACTTAGAACCCCAGGCTAAACGCAGTTTAGGCTTAAGCCATGACCCTGATACACATCGAAAGTTGCATTATTTCATAAATGTAAGTAGAAGGCAAGTGAATGGATCCTGCTTGCAGAATGATCTGACCTTATGCTCTGTGAGAGCACAGCCTGCATCTGTCTTTTTAACCCACGCATCCACAGACTTAGCATAAATGTAGATGCTCTGTAAATACATTTAGTATGTAGCAGATGGACCTGTACAGCGTAATTTTAATTCTAACACATACAAATTATGCGCCACTCCTTTTGGGAATTTTTACAAAGAGAGAAGTATGGTAGGAGATAGAAACAGAAGGTAGACCACAGTAAGATTAAATTTATATGTTGTTAGGTGCCCTCAAGTCCATTCCAACTCAAGGTGACCCTATGTACAACAGGAAGAAGCATACAAATGTAACATAAATGTAAGTTGTACTAATATTATATAAATTAAGTAATTATATAATGAATAATATATCGATGATTATTAATACTGACGATATATTGTAAATTAACTGAAACTAAATTATATAATTTGTTATGTAAATATATAATTTTTAAATAATGTATTATAGGTCAATTAAAATTAATTTATAATTAATTAATGAGTACTATTAAGGATTTATGAGTCAGAATCAACTCGATGGCAACAGGTTTGGTTTGGTTTTCTGGTATTAAGGATCCCTGATGGCTCAACGGTTAAGCACTCGACTGCTACCCAAAAGACTGGCGGTTAAAACCCAGCCAGCAGTTCCTCGGGAGAAAGACTGTCCATCTACTCCCGTAAAAATTACAGCTTAGAAAACCTTATGAGGCAGTTTTACTCTGTCACATGGGGTTGCTATGAGTTGAAATCGACTTGAAGGCACCTAACAACAACAATATTAATACGTTGATTTAGATATTTGTATAATGAGTTACTTAATTTGTATATTCATATAACTAAATACATCATAAATACATACATATATTTAGGCTACAGTGCAGCCTGGAAGTATGAAAAAGGGAAGTAGACCTGGGGACTCTCACACTATCAGGAGGAAGGCTGCAGAGGCTGTTACCCATCTAATACCAGCTCAGCTGGGCTGACTTAGTGTGAAAGATGATACAAAGCTTACAAGCCACAAGTTACCCTTTGCTGTGAGGCCACAGTTGGTAAGGCTTGGGAGGCAGAAAATGGGAGTCAGAGACTTGAGTCATGGAGTGGCAAAGGCACTGAACACAACATTCAAATGTTCCCTACAAGGTCTGCTGTCTGCACCAGCGCAGGGTAAATCAATAAGCATTTTGTTGAACTATAGAGGAAATATCTCCTGAAGAGTTTCTACCCAGACAGGGTAAATAGAAAAATGATATTTTATGAAACAATTATTATAAATGTTATTACTATGCAATTTAAACCATATTACAATAATACTATAATAAATGATATAAAATGTCATTAATATTCTTTATACCAAATAGGTTTGTTTTTATTTTACTAAAAATATGTGAAGCCGTGTTCAAAGTGTCAGTAGAAGTCTTGAGCCACCAAATCCCTCCCGTTTTTCCAAAAATGGGATTTTCCAGAAAAGGGCTTGCATTTCTCAACTGTATTCACTTATTTGACAACTCCAGTTGTTGATAGGAATCAAATTCCAGTCATTAAGAAGGAACTACAAAGAAGGAAAGCCTGAATGCTATGTTTCCAGCTTTGTTATTATATAGAAGAACAATTCCTGGAGAATTACTCACATCTCTAAGTATTACGGGTGAAGGGGTATAGACTTAGTTTGTATCTGGTTATGATTTTAAAACGATAAAGAAGTCAAGTTATAACTACTTCCTTGCCAAAAGAAGGGAACACCTTATTGTGACCTCATTTTGAGCCAAGTTTACATTTACTTGCATTCTAAAGGCATGCCATGAAAACCTAAGCCTAGTTCCAGTAACTCTTATATTTTGTTAATTTTAGTAAGAGTAGTTCCTGACTTTCCAATGATTTGTGTTTCAAAAGTTAGTGTATATGTTGGGTAATTGGAATGTATGATGCAAAATGTCCTATTTAGTCAATGATTGATGATTGGTGATTAGGTTCCCCTGTCAAATCACAAAAGACTTTTTAAATCCACTGTGTATTTAGAGGATAGAACCAATAATAATAATTAAAGTCTATAATTAAGCACTGGAATCCCTGGAAACAGTTAACATGCTTCTTTCCTGTTAACCAAAAGGCTGGAAGTTCAAATCCACCCAGATGTGCCTCGGAAGAAAGGTATGGGGATCTACTTCCAAAAAATCAGACATTGAAAACCCTATGGAGCACAGTTCTACTCTGACATATATGAGGTAGCCATGAGTCGAAGCTGACTTCACAGCAACTGGCTAATTAAACAGCAGGTTAGCAGAAATGCATTTGATTTCAATATATCTTTATGGTATTGGGTTTCTCCTCATCTGCAAGGGCTTTGGGGGATAGGAAGGAGGTGATTTCTCTAGTGCATCCTTTGTCTTTCATTCATTCAACAGATATTTATTGATTGTATATTATGAGCCCAGGTACTATGTAATTATTGATGATTGAATATACCTTCCTATCTGGACCATTTATTCCTCAGGTAGGGATCACCAAGCAAGGGTCTCTCCATGGGAAATCAGAAGTTGTGACTTAACGTCTCTTAGGTTTGCAAGTCAAACACTGTCTGCTCTGGCAACCATTTAATAATGCCATTCATTCATACAAGTTAAACACGTTCTTAACTCACCTAGTCTGTAACAAATGCAAAAAGCTTCAAATCAAGTAGTCCCCAACATTCTTTTGAGATGAGCATCTTTTCTTATTCACACGAAAAACCTAATGCACAGGCAAGATACAGACATGCTAAATCTATACAGTGATTTAATCATCATGTTGTTGGTAGCTGTCAAGTCAATTCCGACTCATGGCAAACTCATCTGTGCACAGTAGAACTGCTCCATAGTTTTTTGATATTTTGTGGAGTTTTTGGTGAAAGTTTACACAGCAAGTTAGGTTCCCGTTTGACAATTTCCACACAAATGCCCACATTATTTACATTTATCACAATGTGTCAACATTCCCTTTAATTGTGTTCTCTTTGTTTTATTTCCAGTACTCTAGTTTCCCTGTTCTCTTATCTTCTCATCTTTGCGTTTGAGTAATTATTGACCCTTTGGTCTCATACTGATGGTTTTTAAGCAGTGCACCTATCTTATGAGTAGCATCTTCTATTTTGTGTGCCACTCTGTTTCACTAAAAGACGATTTCAGGGGATAGGCTTTGTTTTTTTAAATAGGAATTTGAGTTGTGCTTCACATTTTTCTCCCATTCTACCCAGGACCTTCTACTGTGACTCCAGTCAGAACAGTCAGTGGTGGAGCTGAGTATCACCTAGCTCTTCTGGTCTCAGGGTAGGTGAGATTGTCGCTCCTGTAGACTTGTTTCTTCTCTGAGCTTGTGGTTACCTTCTTATTGTTTTGCTCCTGGTGAGTAGAGATCCCTAGCTGTGTCTTAGATGGCCATCTAGAAGTTTTTAAGACCCCAGATGCTACTCACTTCATAAGATGCAGATCATGATTTTTGTGACCTATGTTATGTCAATTGACTGGGTTGTCCCATGAGACTATGGTTCTGAGATTTCAAACCCAGAAAATCAATCTTGGATGGTGTTTGGTTATGCCTGTGGAGTATCTGTATTTGTGTTTTCAATGAATATATGTGCCTGCACCCACATATTTGTATTTACATGTACCTATAGAACCCTGGTGGCGCAGTGGTTAAGAGCCATGGCTTGTAACCAGAAGGTCGGCAGTTCAAATCCACCAGCTGCTCCCTGGAAACCCTGTGAGGCAGTGCTACTCTGTCCTATAGAGTTGCTATAAGTTGGAATTGCCTAAAAGGCAATGGGTTTGGTTTTTTGGTTTATAGATACTTCTATCTGTTCTCACCTATTTACACACTGGTACCTACCCATATACCAGTATGCCTATATCATCCATATATGCTCACTCATTTTTACTTTGGTTGTGCTGTGCTCACTACACCCACATTTGTTGCCATTTATCCCATCACCAAAAAAAAGAAAAGAAAAACAAGTCTCTATGATCTAAAGCATACTTCTGCCCCCCTCAACCACCAATGAACATTGGTGTCTTTATATACATCTATTCTTGTTGTCTTCTTATGAAGGCATGTCCTTATATGCTTGACTTATTTCACTTAGCATTATGCCCTCCATCCATGTTATAGCATATTTCGAGGACCCATCATTGTTCTTTATGGTTGCATAGGATCCCATTGTATATATGTACCACAATTTGCTTACCCGTTCATCCACTGATGGGCACTTTGGTTGCTTCCATTTATTTGCTTTTGTGAATAAAACAGCAATGAACATAGGTGTGCATATGTCTGTTTGTGTCATTATTTTTAGATCTCTAGGGTTGCTATGAGTCAGAATTGACATGACAGCAATGGGTTTTTTTTTTTTTTTTTTTTGGTTTAGGGTATACAGGTAGTCCCCATCTTATGTTGTATTTGAGTTACTGCACTTAAGACCATCCTTTTTCTGTACATCTTATCATTAGTGGTATGTGCTACATACAATGTTGCAGTGTGTAATTTGCTGATATTATCATTCTCATGCCAACTCCCAAAGATGAGTAAATATTGGATTTATAAAGATACTGATAATAAAAGGTAATAATAATGAAAACTAAGAAAAAAAAGGTATTCGACTTACATCAGAACCGACTTAAAGACTGAGTTTTTATCAGGAAAGGGTGCTGAATTTTATCTAATGCTTTTCTGCATCAATTGATATGCTCATATGGTTCTTTTCCTTTGTTGTTTGTTGTTTCTTTTGTATTTATGTGGTAGATTGCATTGATTGGTTTCTATTGTTGACCCATCCTTATAATCCTTACGTGAATTCCAGTTGATCATGGTTTATCAAGTTTTTGATATGTTGCTGAAGTCTGTTGGCTAGAATTTTTTGAAAATTTTTACATCTGTGTTCATAAGGATACTGACCTGCAATTTTCTTTTTTGTGAGGTCTTCGAATCCACCAGCTGCTCCATGGAAACCCTATGGGTCAGTTCTACTCTGTCCTATAGGGTCTCTATGAATCAGAATCCACTCAGCAGCAACAGGTTTGGTTTAACAAGTTTTTGCCTGGTTTAGGTATCAGGGTTATGCTGGCTTCATAGAAAGAGTTCAGTAGTGTTCCTTCCACTTCTATGTTTTTGAAGAAATTGAGTAGGATTGGTATCAACTCCTCTCTGAGTGTTCTGTAGAATTCTCCAGTGTAGCCATCTGGTCCTGGGCTTTTTTTTTTTTTTTTTTTGGCACTTTTTGGATGATATCTTCAATCTCTTCTTTTTGAATGGGTCTGTTTAAAATTTCTACCTCCGTTTGTGTGTTTCTAGGAATTTGTGAATTTCATTTAGGTTTTCAAATTTGTCAGAGTACAATTTTTCACAGTAGTCAGCTATGATCTTCTTTATCTCTGATGGATCCGTTATTTTGTTAATTCTTTCTATTGTTTTTCTGTTTTATTTTTTTCTGCCCTATCTTTATTATTTCCTTTTTCTGGCACCTTTTGGCTTGTTTTGCATTTTCTTTTCTGTTTGTTCAGCTGTCTAAGGTAATGATTTTGGATCTTCTTTTCTAATTTATTGCTATGAATTTATTTATTTATTTGTATTTATTATTCATTTATTGCTATAAATTTTCCTCTGAGTACTGCTTTTGCTGTGTCCCAAAGGTTTTGATATGTTGTGTTTTCATTTTTGTTTGATTCTAGGAATTTTTAAATTTCACGTTTGATTTCTTCTATGACCCAATAGTTTTTTAGTAGTGTAGTATTTAGTTTCCATGTATTTTTTTTTTTTCTTTATTTTTTCTGTTGTTGATTACTAGCTTTATCTCATTCTGGTCAGAGATTTCAGTCTTTTAAAATTTGTTGAAACATGTTTTGTGTCCTAACATATGGTCTCTTCTGGAAAATGATCCATGTGTGCTAGAGAAGAATGTGTAGTGTTCTGATGCTGGGTGGAGTGTTCTATATATGTCAGCTAGGTCCAATTGGCTTGTGGTTTTATTTAAGTTCTCTGTTTCCTTAGTGGTCTTCTTCTTACATGTTCTGTCTATAATTGAAAGTGATGTGTTGAAGTCCCCTACTATTATTGTGGAGTTGTCTATTTCTCCTTTCATATTGCTTGGTATTTGTTTCATGTATTTTGGTGCATAGCTCTTAGGTGCATATATATTTATAATTGTTACATCTTCTTGCTTAATTGACTTTTTTATTATTATGTAATGCCCATCTTTATCTCTTGTAATAGATTTTGATTTAAAGTCTATTTTATCTGATATCAGTATCGCCACCTCTGCTCTTTCTCGTTACGGGTTGCATGGACTATTTTTCTCCATCCTTTTATTTCCAGTTTGGTTGTGTCCTTATGTCTAAGGTGTGTTTCTTATAGACAGCAAAAGGATGAATCATGTTTTTTTATCATTTTACCCCTCTTTGCCTTTTGCGTGGGGCATTTAGACCATTTACATTTAAGGTTATTACTGGAAACAAAGTGCCTACCTCACTCATTTTGTTATTTGTTTTTTGAGTGTTTTGCAGCTTCTTTGCTTTTTTTATTCTAATTCTTCTGTTTTTGTTTGTATTTGGCTGATTTCTTGTGATGAGCCTTTTTGCTTTCTTCCTTCTTTTCTTCTGAATGTTTTTTCTTGCTGATTTCTTAACATATATTACATTACACAACTTACAATTATAAACAATTTTTATTATGTGAACAACATTTAACTTACAACCTTAACATAATAAATCTACCCTTGATATGCTCCTCCGTCCTGTTTCTGTTGATGTGTCTCCATTAACATCAATATATAACCTGTATTTGATAAGTTTACTTTGTGCTTACTTCTTACAAACATGATGTTATGTTGTTTGTAGATTTAATAATTGAGTTTATTTCTAAAATTATCATATACTTGATCCTTATGATTGCCCATGTTGTTGCATTTTTTGGAGAACTCCCCCCCCCCATAATTTATTTATTTATTCATTTTCCCATGTATAGATATGAGTATTTATTTAATGCTCTGTCCTTTCCATTTGGAGTACCCCTTTGAATAATACTTGCAAAGCTGATCTGAGAGTGGTAAGTTCCCAGAGTTTTTGTTTGTTTGGGAGTATCTTGATTTCTCCCTCAATTTTGAATGACAACTTTTCTGGGTAAAGAATTCTTTTGCACAATTGTTTTCATGCAGTATTTTATATATGTCACACCATTGCCTTCTGGCCTCTAGAGTTTCTAGGGAGAAATCTGCACTGATTCTTATGAAAGACTGTTGGTATGTTAAGTTGTGTTTTTCTCTTGATGCTTTCAGCATTCTCTCCTTGCCTTTTGTTTTCAAGAATTTGTTAGGATATGGGGCACTGTTGATCTTTTTGTGTCTCTTCTGACCAGTGGAAGTGTGGGAGGGTGGTGGTTTTTGCAGCTCTCTGTATTTGCAGGCTTGGTCTTCTGTTTGGGTCTGGGAAATTCTCTCTGATTATCTCTTGGAATATTGTTTCTATGCCTTTATTGTTGTCATGGTGCTCTGGAATCCCAGTAATTCTAATGTTAGATTTCTTTATTGAATCCCACATTTCCTTATGGGTTTGTTTGCTTTTCTTTGTTCTTTTCTCGTTTCTCTTGAAACTTGATAAATTCAGGTATCTTGTCTTCTAGTTCATTTATTCTATCTTCTGTCAGCTTGTCTCAATTGCTGAATGTTTCTCTTGCTTTATCTAACTCAGTTTCTTTTTCTTCAGTTCCAGTAGTTCTGTTTTTTCTGTTTTTTGTTGTTTTGATGTTTTCAGTTTCCTTGTTGAGTCTCTCATTTTGTTCCTCCAATTGTTTCCTGATCTCTGATAGTTTGTTTTCTGCATGATTTTTGCTTTCTTTAAATACATTTAGCACCATAGTCTAAAAATTATTAATTCTTTGAGTTAGTCTGGCCTCCATAGGAGGAATTTCCTCTTCTTCATGTTTTGCTTTTGACTGGTCCTTCTTCTCTTGTGATTTTGTGTATTTTTACTATTTTTTTGTTGAACTTGGGCCACTTTATTTTTATTTATTTATTTTCTTCAAATTTTGTATTCTGGTTTTTCTGGGAAAATTTTCTGATTGGGAACCCTAGTGGCACAGTGGCCCAGCACCCAGCTTCCAACTGAAAGGCTAGGGTCCACATCTACCAGCCACTCCATGGGAGAAAGATGTGGCAGACTGCCTCCACAAAGTCTTGCAGCCCTGGGAAACCCACAGGGCAGCTCCACTCTGCCCCACAGGGTCTCTATAAGTCAGAATCAACCCAGCGACAGTAGACTTAGTATCTTCTCCTGATAACCATAGAGGGCACTCTTATCCTTAGATTTTGTTCAGTGCTGATTCAGGGGTTCTGGATGCTTGATCTCTGAAATTCAATAGACATGTACTGGGGGGGTTGTGTTTAGCTGGTTGCAGATGCTCACATAAGCGGTAGGGCTTGACTTTCCTGTGGTGAAGGTAGGGGGCTCTCTATGTCTTTTCCTCATGGACATCACTGCACAGGCTCTCCCATGATGTCCTGCTGTGGGCAGGGGGCCAACTGTTTCCCTCTATGTCACCCATCAGTCTTAAGTATTCCCCTAGCTCTGCAGCCCTTTCAGTTCCTTCTGGTCCTAGTGCCTGTCCATCTCAGGCCTCAACAAGATTCAACAGGGCTCTCTCGAAGTGGCATGATCGCCCTTCACCCCCTCCCAACTGCATGGCCTGAGAACTCCCACATCCAATTTGTGCAACCTTAAAAAATCAGGCTACAGCTTCCTCAGAGAAGCTTCCTTTCTGCACTCCCTGTTTGGGATATTGCTTAGCCCCATCCCAAAATGGCTGTATTGAGTGAGTGCTCCTGATGTCAGGAGGTAGGTTGTCCCAGCTGCTGTGCCATCCTTGCTCCTTCTCTCTCCTGCTTCTGGACTCACTCTGACTCTCCAACACCTCAGCTGCCATCTGGAGTTCTGAGATCTCAGTCTCTGCTTGTTTTTATTCATTGTTCAGTAGGTTAGTTGTTGGGGTGGGGGATAACTGGGACTATCCACTCATTTCACCATCTTGCTCTTCCCCCCCTCTACGTAAGGTTTTCATGGCTGTGAACTTTCAGAAGCAGATCACCATGCCTGTCTTCTGAGGACCTTCTAGGTAGGTTTGAATTGCCGACCTTTTCATTAGTAGTTGAGTGCTTAACCATTTGAGCCACTCAAGGGAATCATTTAATTATCATACAACAGATCAATTTCCTAGTTTCTGTATGCTTCCTTAATGAAAAAAAAAGAAAAAAAAACTAAGACTTTTTCCCACAGTGTTTTGTATTTCACCTTTAAGGTCTTTAAATTTGCTAACAGTGATTTTATTTTTTTGTTAAAAACTCAGTTCCCTTTAAGATGGCAGCTGAGCCTGGTTTTGCTGTGTCGGCTGACCTGGTAGAGCTAGATTTGCTTATAATATTTAGGGGTTGACTACCACCATAAACAAAACATTAACCTATACAAAAGCATGACTTTCTTGTACTAGGTAGGCTGATAGAAAGTACAATCTCTAAATAGATTTAAATTTTTTATTATTTTAAATTATTTTATTATAGTGTGTTCAATACTAAACAATACATGTATAATAATAGACACATTAAAGTGTGTCTGGTACTGGAGTCTTAGACAGTGATGTCTAATCATGTGTTGAGCATTAAGGAAAATTGTCCAAGTATAAGATAACATTTTTCTAAAAAGTTTTCAATATAGTAGATAAAAAAATTCACCGCATGTTAAAGATTGTGCAATAATAGTTCCATACTTAGCAAGGTTTAAATTACATGTTGTTGTTAGGTGCCGTCGAGTCAGTTCCAACTCATAGCGACCCTACGTACAACAGAACGAAACACTGCCTAGTACTGCGCCATTCTCATAATCGTTATGCTTCAGCCCATTATTGCAGCCACTGTGTCAATCCATCTCGTTGAGGGTCTTCCTCTTTTTCGATGACGCTCTACTTTACCAAGAATGAGGTCCTTTTCTAGGTACTGATTCCCCCTGTTAACATGTCCAACGTATGTGAGATGTAATTTTGTCATCCTTGCTTCTAAGAAGCATTCTGGGTGTACTTCTTCCAAGACAGATTTGTTCATTCTTTTGGCAGCCCATTGTATATTCACTATTCTTCATCAACACCGCAATTCAAAGACATCAATTCTTCTTTGGTCTTCCTTATTCATTGTCCACCTTTCACATGCATACATGGTGATTGAAAACACCGTGGCTTGGGTCAGGCGCACCTTAGTGTTCAAGGTAATATCTTTGCTTTTTAACAGTTTAAAGAGGTCTTTTGCAGCACATTTGCCCAATGCAATGCATCCTCTAATTTATTGACTGCTGCTTCCACGGGTGTTGATTGTGGATCCAAGTAAAATGAAATCCTTGACAACTTCAATCTTTTCTCCATTTATCATGATGTTGCTTATTGGTCCAGTTGTGAAGATTTTTGTTTTCTTCATGTTGAGGTGTAATCCTTACTGAAGGCTGTGATCTTTGATCTTCATCAGTAAGCACTTCAAGTCCTCTTCACTTTCAACAAGCAAGGTTGTGTCATCTGCATATCGCAGGTTGTTAATGAGTCTTCCTCCAATCCTGATGCCCCATTCTTCTTCATATAGTCCAGCTTCTTGGATTACTTGCTCAGCATACAGATTGAATAAACATGGTGAAAGGATACCACCCTGACACACACACCTTTTCTGACTTTAAACCACATACTATCCTCTTGTTCTGTTTGAACGCCTGCCTCTTGATCCATGTACAAGTTCTTTGTGAGCACGATTAAGTGTTATGGAATTCCCATTCTTTGCAATGTTATCCATAATTTGTTATGATCCACACAGTCAAATGCCTTTGCATAGTCAATAAAACACAGGTAAACATCTTTCTGGTATTCTCTGCTTTCAGCCAGGATCCATCTGACATCAGCAATGATATCCTCATTTCATGTCCTCTACTGAATCTGGTTTGAATTTCTGGCAGTCCCCTGTCAATATACTGCTGCAGCTGCTTTTGAATGATCTTCAGCAAAATTTTACTTGCATGTGATATTAATGATATTGTTTGATAATTTCCGCATTCAGCTGGATCACTTTTCTTGAGGATAGACATAAGCATGGATCTCTTCCAGTCAGTTGGCCAGGTAGCTGTCTTCCAAATTTCTTGATATACACAAGTGAGTACTTCCAGTGCTGCATCCATTTGTTCAAACATCTCAATTGGTATTCCATCAATTCCTGGAGCCTTGTTTTTTGCCAATGCCTTCAGTGCAGCTTGGACTTCTTCCTTCAGTACCATTGGTTCCTGATCATATGCTACCTCCTGAAATGGTTTGACGTTGACCAGTTCTTTTTGTTGGGGTGACTCTGTATTCCTTCTGTCTTCTTTTGATGCTTCCTATGTCATTTAATATTTTCCTCGTAAAATCTTCAATATTGCAACTAAAAGCTTGAATTTTTTCTTCAGTTCTTTCAGCTGAGAAAGGCTGAGGGTGTTCTTCCCTCTTGGTTTTTTTATTTCAAGATATTTGCACATGTCATTGTAATACTTTGTCTTTTCGTGCCACTCTTTGAGACCTTCTTTCAGCTCTTTTACTTCGTCATTTCTTCCTTTCGCTTTCACTACTCGACATTCAAGAGCACATTTCAGAGTCTCTTCTGACATCAATTTTGTTCTTTTCTTTCTTTCCTGTCTTTTTAATGACTTTCTGCTATGTTCATGTATGATGTCCTTGATGTCATTCCATAACTCGTCTGGTCTTCAGTCGTTAATTACAGAGTATAGACTAAATATGCTCTTAGAGAAGGAGATTTTATTATGGGATAGAGTAATTGGGGAAATTTCACCAAGGAAGTAGGAACTTGAGCTAGTTTCTTCATGATGGTGGCAGAAGAAAATAAATGGGAGAAAATTTAGAAGGTGGCAAATTAGGATGGGCAAATTAATAATTACTATTTTTTGTGCAGCAAAAAGTGAGGAGACCCAAATGCCTAGAACAGAAAATTAATTTTGTATAGTATTAAGGAAAATAATGACTTGATAAGGACCTAGTTTCTAGAATAAGGACATTAGTTAGGATACTGAATTCTTGATGCAGTGCCATCTCCGCCAGATTTCCTAGAAATTGGAAACAAGGGATTTTATAATTTAGATAAATTCATTCTTTTCTTTACAAGACCATTTTGGACTGAACTGTGGCCTCCAAAAAATGTATGTCAACTTGGCTAGCCCATGATTCCCAGTATTGTGTGATTGTCCACCATTTTGTCATCTGATGTGATTTTCCTATGTGTTGTAAATCCTACTTCTCTGATGTTAATGAGGTGGGATTAGTGGCAGTTATGTTAATAACTTATTACTCAGTCTACAAAGTTAGTTGTATCTTGAGTCAATCTATTTTGAGATATAAAAAGAAACATGTGGGCAGAGAGACGGGGGACCTCATACCACTAAGAAACAAGAGCCAGGAGAATAGTGTGTCCTTTGGACCCGGGATCCCTGCACAGAGAAGCACCTCAGTCAGTGAAGATTGATGACAAGAACCTTCCCCCAGAGCCTACAGAGAAACAAAGCTTTCCCCTGGAGCTGGCACCCTGAATTTGGACTTCTAGCCTCCTAGACTGTGAGAGAATAAATTTTTCTTTGTTAAAGCCATCCACTTGTGGTATTTCTGTTATAGCAGCACTAGATAACTAAGACAAAGGTTTTACCTTAAAATATTATATGGTCTCCTATCTAGAAACATGCAGCACTGGTGGTATGGTGGTTAAGAGCTTGCCTGCTAACCAAAAGTCAGCAGTTCGAATCCACCAGCTGCTCCTTGGAAACCCTATGGGATAGTTCTACTTTGTCCTATAAGGTCTATAGGGTTGCTATGAGTCAGAATCAACTCAATGGCAATAGATTGGATTTTTTTTTGTTTTGTTTTTGTTTTTGTTTTTTACCTAGAGACATTGTTGTAATACAGTGGAAATACCTAGATTCCCTTTTTCTTTGTCCCCTAAAGCTTGGTGAATTAGGCCCCACTCTTGCTTGAGGTCCAGATGAGAGGCAAGCCTCAGTGTTTTGTTTTTTTCTCCCCCCTTTGTCCCTAACCATGTGCTGCTAGATTTTCTAAGGCTGGAATTGGCTTATCAACAGGAGGTAGTCCCAGGCCCATCTTAGAGTAACAGTTAAAGAAAAAAAAACCCATTGGTGTTGAGTCGATTCTGACTCATGAGAACCCCATGTGTTACAGAATAGAACTGATCCATAGAGTTTTCTTGGCTATAATCTTTACAGAAGTAGATCACCAGGCCTTCCTTCTGCAGCACTGCTAGATGCGTTAGAACCACCAAGCTTTAGGTTAGTAGACAAATGCAAATCAAGAGATTAATCCAGGATGACAAATTCAAGAGAATTGAATAACGACCAAACAAGACTTAGAGAAAACCAAAAGAGAAAGAACTTAATTCTTTTCACAGAAATTCCACCTTATTCTATGGCAATTCCATTCTGTAATATTAAGGACACCATGTTATTCCTAACTTATGTTGGAGGGCCTCCTTTTTGCAAACTGAATAATAATGGATAACAGGCAGCTACTGTGGTATTTTCAATGTGGGAATAATATAGTGAATGCAGTAGTTAAAGATTAGCCCTTGTGTGCGGGATGAATCAGATGAGGAAAGACTGAAAAATAAGAAGCAAGTAAAAGGGAAGGTCCTGTTACGTAGACCAGAATGTCTGGACCAGAGTGGTAGCAATGGGAATGGAGAGAAAGAAGCAAAGCTCAAATATTTCAAAGCAAGAATTAATAGGATATAATGACAAGTCAAGTGTAGGAGAGGAAGGGGAAGGAAGATATATAGTTGTCTCTAAGATTGCTAACTTAGAAAAAGAATTTATAGTACCATATTTGAAAGACAACTGCTTTTTGTGGGGAGACGCTAACAGCTTTTGAGACATTCAAATGTCCTATGAGCATGTCAAAATATGAAGTTGACTTTAAATTTCAGAGTAGGGTAACTCAAGCCTGGCTATTTGCCCAAGGAATGCAAAAAGTACAGATTATCAGTCCTCTCCCAGATCTAGTAAAGTTGGGTTAGATATGTCCCGAGGAATCTAAATTTTTAAAAGACTCTCCAGGAGAGGAGACAAATTTTCCTCACAGAATAATTCCACATAATATATGTAAATACTCCCCCCTCAAAGAATTGGAGCTTAATTTTCCCACCTCCTTTGAGCGTAGGCTGGACTAGTGACTTGCTTCCCAAGAATAGTGTTATGAAAAGAAAATAAAAAAAAAAAAGATTAACTTCACAGTGGAGAAACATGGTAAGCACTATCTCAACCAAGTGATTAAATTTAGCATCAGCAGTAATGTTATGTAGCTATCATGTACCCCTTGATAAGGTGTGATGAGAACACTCACCTCTGTAGCATTCTTTCAAAAAATCCACTACCCCAGTCAAATCATGAGGAAAACATCAGACACACCCAGATTGAGGCACATTCTACAAAATACCCAACCAGTACTCCTCAAAATTTTCAGAAAGAACCAAAAGTCATGAACCCGTCACATACCAGAGGAGATTAAGCATCCCGAAACAGAAAAAGGACATTAATTGAAAAATTGTCGAAAACAGAATAAAATCTTGAATTTAGTTAAGAGTAATGTACCAACGTTGGTTAGTTTTGATAAATGTCCCACTATAATGTAAGATGATAAGGAGCCCTTGTGGCTCAGTGATTAAGCACTCGGCTGCTATGTGAAAGGTAGGTGGTTCAAACCCATCAGCCTCTCTGCAGGAGAAAAGACCTGGCGATCTGTTTTTGTAAAGATTACAGCCTAGGAAACCCTATAGGAAAGTTCTGCTCTGTCTTATAGGGTCTCTATGAGTTGGAATTGACTGATGGCACAATAACAACAATGTAAGATGATAGCATTACAGGAAACTGAAATTCGATGAGGGATGTATGGAAATGCCCTGTATTTTGAACTTTTTATGGAAATCTAAAATTATTGAAAAATAAAAAGTTTATTAAAAAACTAAAGACTCCAGGAGATTCTAATAACCAACCAGTTCAGAGAATCACCTGGTTAGAAAATAGTGCTGGAAATGTAAATGAATCATTTAGCTGACTATAATTTCAGTGACTAGCAGAGTACCTGTTGTGTGTGTGTGTTAGGTGCCATTGAGTCAGTTCCGACTCACAGCAACCCTGTGTATAAGAGAATGAAACACTTCCCAGTCCTGCGTTATCCTCACAATTGTTGTTATGCCTGAGTCCATTGTTGCAGCCACTGTGTCAGTCCATCTTGTTGAGGGTCTTCCTCTTTTTCACTGACCTTCTACTTTATCAAGTATGATGTCCTTTTCCAAGGACTGATCCCTCCTGATAACATGTCCGAAGAATGTGAGACGTAGTCTCGCCATCCTCCCTTCTAAGGAGCATTCTGGCTGTACTTTTTCCAAGACGGATTTGTTCCTTCTTTTGACAGTCCATGGTACATTCAATGTTCTTTGCCAATACCATAATTCAAAGGCATCAATTCTTCTTCAGTCTTCCTTATTCATTGTCCAGCTTTCGCATGCATATGAGGTGATTGAAAACACCGTGGCTTCAGTCAGGTGCACCTTAGTCTTCAAGGTGACATCTTTGCCTGGCACCCAATAAATCCTCAGTAAATATTTCTTCAAATAATGAGTCCACTGATGTTTTGTGAGATTGAATGACATTATAAAAAAGAGGGCTGTAAGTAGAGTCAGGGAGCCCTGGTAGCATAGTTGTTAAGAGCTTGGCTGCTAACCAAAAAGGTTGGCAGTTTGAATCCACCAGCCACTCCCTGGAAACTCTATGGGGCAATTCTACTCTGTCCTATAGGGTCGCTATTAGTCAGAATCAACTTAATGGCAACGGTTTCGGGTTTTGGCAGGTAGAATCATGCTGGCACCCATATTTATTATGTCAGAAGCAGAACAAGAGGCTGGCAGAGGAGAGTGAATGGGGAAGAGTGAGTCAGGAAGCCAAGAGAAGGGGTGGATTTTAGAGGGAAGACTTGGAAAAGTCAACCATATCAAATGCTGTGTAGTTGGAGAAGGATGAGGCTCAATCAGAGGCCACTGGTGATCAACTAGGAGGAAATCATTGACGCTCTTGAAAGACCAGAGACAAGAGATTGGTGGTAACTGAAAAAGCAAAATACATACACAAAGGTGATTGAGAGGTTAGAAGTTGGGTGGAATAGAGAACTTTTCTGGTTTATGATAAACCAGTAAACCAAACCCGTTGCTGTCGAGTCGATTGCCACCAGGGTCAATTTCAAATATTTAAAAATTTATCTCAACGAGGGTTTCCTCTGTATAGTTCAGAAGGCACAAATTGGATTAATAAACTAAAATTCCAGGAAGACAGCTCTCACCTTCATTTGGGGGAATTTCTTCCGAAGTAGAGCATTTAAAAAATGGAATCAGTTGCCTTGGGATGTGGTGAGCTTCCATGCGTGGTCTGATTGGTACTTACAGGGAGTTGTACAGAGATGATGCCTGTGTGAAGTAGGAGCTGGACTAAATGATCTCCAAGGTTTCATATGTCCAAGAATCTAGAATGACATTATTGCACTTTGGGAATGCTTTAGAGGTTGGAAGATAGAGTTTCAAGCTAAGCAAACAAGCAGAACAAACTAAGCAGTCTTCTCTGGGAAGAACAAAAGGAGCTGGACCCTCAGAGATCTGAGAGGTTAATGGTGAAGCATTTTGAGAAATAGAATTATTTGAGATTTTTTTTCCCAAAACTGGATTCAGTGACTGTCCTCACGATCCTCATTTTGGGATATAGTACAAATCTCATGCTTTCAGCTCAGTTTTTGCCTTCAAGTTCCTGTAGTCTTTATAGTTATCTGTATATTAAGATAATAATTATCAAGTGGGATCATATTGGAGCCCTGGTGGCACAGTGGTTAAGAGCTATGGCTGCTAACAAAAAGTCAGCAGTTCAAATCCACCAGCTGCTGCTAGGAAACCTTGCGGCGGCAGTTCTACTCTGCCCTATAGGGTAGCTATGAGTTAGAATTGACTGGATAGCAATGAGTTTTGTTTTTGTTTTTTTTAGGATCATATTGTGAAGGAAAAAAAAAAACCTCTGCACACGTATAATTGATAAATTATATCGACAAAAAAATTCCAAATCCTATTAATTCAGAAGACACATCTAACTGCCACCCTGTGGTAGAAGACTTCCGTGAGAAAATTTCCTACTCATTTTTAAATAAATGACAATCATCCTGTAATGGAGGGTAAGAACAGTAATTATGAGTGTCATTTATATGCAAAATCAAACTCTACACAAGAAAAATAAGCTAAACTTCCCATTTGTCTTTCCAAAAGCATAACAAAGGAAATACAGCCTATTACTTCTGATTTCTACCCAACAGCATTCACCACCATTAAATAATTATTGAGTGGTTTTCTAGACAGTCAGATTCTTAATTGGGAATCTGTCTTTAACAATGTGGTGAGCAAGCATTGTGAAGCTTCGACTGAAAAAATGTTGCGTGACTATTTGTTAACGAGTCCTATTTTCATAAGTCACACAAGAAAATCAATTGAATTATTTCACAGTCACACCAAACACGTCAAGAAGGCCTTTGTTTCCTAATACTGCTTTGTCTAATTCTCCACTCCAGCTGGACAGCCTTACTCATTGTCTCCCAAACACACCAAGTTAATTTCTATGTCATTTGTTGCCTTTGGTTCCATTCAGTTCCCAACTTCTACTGTAAAACTTTCCTTATGATTTCTCCAGCTTAACACATTGCCTCTTTTTGGAATTCCAATAGAATTTATTTTCTGTATACCAGGCACATAGAATATATTGCTTAGTATTTCTTTCTTTATATATATTTCTGATGTCTGCAAGTGGCTTTGTTGATAAAGATAATAATGGATTAATGTTAAGTTGACTTACTCTAACTCATTTTCAAGACCTAAATTCTAGGGCTTTTTCAGGTTGAAAAAGCATCTACTCTGAAACCCTATGTTCTTTTCTTTACCATTATTAAAGTTTGATGACTGTTATGGGTCAGAGGCTGTGTTATCACCAGATCCAGAAGCCAAATCCACTATTCTTCCTCGCTTTGCACTTGGATAATCCCCCTTAATAACAAATTGTTCTCTCTCTCTCTCTCTCTTTTTTTTTTTTTTTTGTTCCTTTGCCTCCACCTCTTTGAACTATTATGGAAATTTCGTGAGCCCAGAGCTTTTCATTTAAAGTGTTAAGACATCTGACTGTCTGGTCTGGTCTTATCATAAAGGAATGGGAATCAAAAAGTCAGGTTTTGATAACTGATGATTTCTAAGAAATCATCTGTAGGTTTCGTGGGGTTCCCATTGGTGGCACAGTGGTTAAGAGGTCGGCTGCTAACCAAAAGGTCTGCAGTTTGAATCCGCCAGCCACACATTGGGAACCACACATTGGAGCAGTTCTACTCTGTCCTATAGGGTCGCTATGAGTCGGAATCGCCTCAACAGAAACGGGTTTATTCACTTCAGTCATTCTTGTCACAGATTTAATAACAGTAATGGTAAAAAAAAAAAAATCTATCTATTGGCAAAGACATTATTATTGTGATGTTGACAGACTTCCAGTACTTGAGTTAGTTTACGTATGACTGGTTGTTAAATTACTTCCCCCTCTGGGCATTAAAAATATAAGATTGTGGACTGCTTTTATGAGTTAAAAAAAATTAATGTTATCCATCATTCTCAGCCTTTCTTAAACACTGAGATATTGTTTCTACCACTTGAAATAGAGTTTTACATCAGAGGAGGAAGGAGTTTGCATTTTACTTACCTGATTTTGAAAGGACGTAAACTATTTGCAAAAGCCCTCTTAATTTTTTTTTTTCTTCCCTTCTTTCTGCTTCCCCTCCTGGTGCTGAAAATTCAGACGCCTATCTTGTATTTTTATAGAAGGAGCAGTTCTTGAAGTGGTGTGATTGAGAGTGCTTGTTGGCCTGGAACATCACTCTCCATGAGATATTCTGATGCCTAAAATCCTTACTGTATTGAGACACAAACATTGTGTACCTCCTAAGAGCCCTTCAACTGCCCCCTTTTTCTCTCTTATTCAGCTCCCCACCAGGTTGCCACTCTTTTTGGACTTGGATGAAACACCATCTTCTAGGGCATGAGTTCTGGCATACTTACTCTGCAAGGGGACAGAAGTTGAGGAAGTTAGCTCCTATGGGGTAAATTTTGTCCAATGGGAAATGGTAGATGAAAGTGATTAGGAAAGATATATTCTTCCTTGGTTCTTTCTTCTGTGATCTACTTCAAGATGCAGTATTTCTTTGAATCCCATAAATGTCGTATGTATGAGTGAACATGACTTTTGAGCATGTATGTTCATGTGGCTCACTCTGAAGCTGGACCCAGTGTGATGAGGGCATACAGTGCACTGCTTTGCCTCTTTCTTGCTTAATTTCCCTTTTCCTTGTCTTCACAGCCCTGGGCTTGTACCTTTCAAATAAAGTGATAACTCCTTAATCTATAACTTAGGTTTTGCTTTCTGGTAGACCCAGGTTGAGATACTTTTGATTTTAGAGTGTTTCTTTTGAATAAAGCAATTGTCTCCTTACCGGTCTGCTTTGAAAGCAAATACACTCAGAAAGGAAAGTGTGTTAAAGAATTATGCTCTTCTTGGGGGGATGTTAAAGTAGTATGAGAACACTGGCTTATAGGAGAGCAAGAAACAAAAAAAGAAAGAAAAAAAAGAAGGATGAGAGAAAGAAGAGTTAAAAAAAAGAGTGAGAAAGAATATTAATGTCACACTTCATCTACTTCATAGTTTTTGCCTCTCCAGTCACTAGTCCAGTGTTAAATACTGCATGAACAATATCCTTTCCACCCCCTGCTATATTTTTTTCTAACTCCAAGTTAGACGTGTCCTCTTTTTAGATGTGGGAAAGACTGTTTGTGTATGGAACACATATTCAAGTTTCTATTTTTCTTCCTGACAGCAAACATTCAATGGGGGAAATTCCCCAAATGCTTACAACTTTTACTCCATAATGTTGATTAAAACTTTAAGAAATTTATTAACAACAACTTTATTTTTTCAGAATTGGAGATATGGTTTATAAATCACTTGATTGTTAGATATTAACAATCTGAGATCTGACTTTATTGGCTATATTTGTATCATTGAATCACTTAACCAAACAACTGAATCAGTAATCCCAACTGACATAAACAGTTTGCTGAGTCACTGGCAGAACTGTACTGAGAATACAATGAACCACACATGCAGAGGATGCCAAATTTCTATTAATCAACTGAGGCATATTCACTTCCAGTCTCTTAAAAAATACTGGAAAGAAATAGCAGGTGGAAAGACCAAAATAGAGGTTTATCTCACTAAGTACATCTATAGAAACACACTGCAGAAATGTAGTATGCATATGAATGAGTATATATCTTTTGTAGTTTATATCATAAAAGTATTTTATGTAAAAGCCAACCAAAAAAAAAAAAATCCGTTGCCGTTTAGTCGATTCCAGCTCATGGTGACCCTATAGGATAAAGTAGAACTGCCCCATAGGGTTTCCAAGGAGTGGCTGGTGGATTTGAACTGCTGACCTTTTGGTTAGCAGCTGAGCTCTTAAGCCACTGCACCACTAGGGCTCCATATAAGCCAAATCACACCATAAATAGAGAAATTTGTCCATTTTCTGTTTATGACAGAGAGAACCTATATTTTTTACCAAAGTAATTCAAATTATTGTTCTTGTTTTACTTCAAGTCTCTAATAGCTGCTATTTTGTTGAGTACCCACCATTTGCCAGGGATTACCAAGGTCACAATTTCATAATTTCTTATTTTTCCTTTCTTTAAACATACAGCTAAACCTTTACAACAGCCACAGAAGTTAGGCATTATTGGCCTCAGTTTACAGATTAGGGGCCTGAAGCTCAATGGCTGAGTAGCTTAATCACAATCACAATTAAAATTAAAAGGAATTAAAAAGTAGATCCAGTATTCAAATCCAGCTCCATTTGACTCTAAACCTATCTTTTACCATTAATTTATACCACTTTCCTCTAATATAAATAAAATTTCAGGGTTTTGCCTATAAGACAGTCTTCCAATTTCTGCTTATATGTATAGGTTGATAAATTCTCCTTTGGTTTACAGCTGGATTTTCTAAAGGGACATATAGTTCCAATCTTAAAATTAAATTGATATGATATGACAAGAAATCACTGGATTCAGTAGACACAAGTACAAGTTTGCAATGCATCTAAAATGATGTCCTAAATCATCTAATAGACGTAAATGAACATTTTGCAATAATGTTATGTTTATTTTTTAAAAATAAATGCACTTGGCTCTAAAAGTGGAAAATTCAGCTAAGAGATGAGGCAAATACAACGTACATGACTGTTTAGGTTGCTCACATGTGATCTTTTTAAATAGTTGACTCAGCTGGTGTACTACTTACCTCAGCGTTAGCAGTGACTTTGAGACGGCTTGTCATGCTCCTTGTCAGGCTGCTTCCTTTGAATGCTTGTATTGTTCCCACTAACTTCATTCCCCATGGTGGCTGACAGGGATAATACTTTTAATACATTCTGTAATTTTTAATTTGAAAATCTCAAAGTGCGTAAAAGAAACTTTGATTCACTGAAGTAGAATTGGGTTTCTTTACTTTTTTTTTTCTTTCACTTTATGAGTGGAATGGTTATTTAAAAACTAGACCCAGAAATAGAGACTTAATTCCAGTTATTTAGCAAATACAACTAACTTAGTACTATTTTATTTTATTTTATTTTTATTGCCTTACTGCATCTGAGAAATTCTGCAGAGAGGTGTGGATCATAGGTTGGATGGAAGAATCAGAAAACAAAGACCTCGTGAAAGATTTGAATGATAGGTGAAATATAGCACACTAACATTTAAAAGGGCCTAATGTAAATACCATTTGGTTAGGTAAAAAGCAAAAATTAAATAAGAGAGAACAACAATAACAACCAAAAAAGAAAAACAAACCCATAAATATATTGCTTTTCAACAGTACAAGAGTTTCATTTTATTATAATCAGAATAAAATCTAGTATTTAATGTGGCAGCCAAAAGAGGCTGATACATTAGGATGGTACATTACTAGAAATATGGTGCCTACTACATGGCGTTTGAGAGCTCCTCTATATTTTGTCTTTGAAGACCATGTGGGTTGGCATTTTATTTCCACTTTCATTTAGGGGAGGATGACAAGGCTGATGAAGAGGAGTCTTGATGATGTCAGATAAAATATGGTCCAAGGAACCAGGAGAAGAGAAATCCTTTCAGGGAGACTTGATAGCTAGCTAGAATCTGCCAGGTGAAAGGGAGATTAGAGTAAGATTACAGGAAGGCAAAAACCAGCTCAACATAAACATTTATAGAATTTATAGAAGTATTATTAGAAATACTTATTTAATAATCTTTTTGAATAAAAAAAACTTTTGAATGAAAAGTGCTTATTAATTCTGAAATGTAATATAATTTGTGACTTTTTGGAATGGAAATATTATGTTTTCCACCTCGAAGTGCCATCTTTTCTTTCATTTTCCCTAAAGTACAATTCTTGCTTTCTCTGATAAAGATAGGTATTTTTAATAATGCGTGTTCCTTTAAAAAATATTTCAGTATATTATTTTATTTAATGTTCATGAACTAGATAATGAGATGGGCAAGGGACCTATGATCCAAATTCTTCTTGAGGAGGAAAGTTTGTTAACTAGCTCAAGGTCACGTAGTGAGTTAGTGACTGAGTCCAGTGATCTTTCTGCAAGATGATGGTACTTTCCTTGAAGAAATTTTTTAAGAAGTCAAGATTGGAGCCTTTGAGGCTGTGAAGTTGATTCAGATTAAAGGGTTATATTCAAAATGAAAGCTATACTTTGAATAAGAAAATACGTATATGTTTTACATAAACAGGTTAGAGAGGATTACCAGTAATCAGTAGCTATGTGTCAGAGTAGAACTGTGCTCCACAGCGTTTTCAGTGGCTGATTTCTTGGAAGTAGATAGCTAGGCCTTTCTTCCGAGGTACCTCTGAGTGGGCTTGAACCTCCAACTTTTAAGTTTACAGCCAAGTGCAATACCGTTTGCACTATCCAGGGACTCTGGGAGAGGATTATAGTGGTTCTCAACCTGCTACCCCCTAGCCTCCAACCTGTAGCTATTTGGGAATATCTAGAGACCTTTTTTTTTAGTACATCTATATTTTATTAGAAATAAACAAAAGTGCTTACAAAGTTGAACAGGTCACTTGGAAACACTCTTGCTTGACTGTATTACTGAGCAAAAAATAAAGCTGAAGCACAAACACCCTTCTTTTTTGGCATGTATTTGGAGATAGGTAGGAGGATGCTACTTGGTGTTTAAAAAACTGACCTTCCCTCAAGACCTGGTCATAGAAGTGTAAACAAGGTAAATGAATCCACTATTACCAGTTGTCGTATCGTATCTCTGTCACCTGTGTATTCTGTGATCAAACATACATACCTGCCAATATACCTGGGAAGGGTTGCTATGTCAGTTACATTTGAGTTCTTGGCAGGCTGGACTGAAGAAGAGAAATTTGAAACAATGGTTATCACAACTGAGGAAGAAGGAAAGAAGCTAGAATACTCCGGAATCTAGTGGGTAAAAGCCAGGGATGCTGCTAAACATCCTACAGTGCACAGCCTCCCACAACAAAGAATTATCCAGCTCAAATGTCAATAGTATGAAAGTTGAGAAACCCATTATAGCCATTTGAGGTTTCTCAATTTATTTTAAACCAGAACTTGGATTTACTTGAACAATGAAATGAGATATATAGAATATAAAATACCTTTGTGCCATTATTTTCCAAAGACTTTTCATCACTCAAAATAAAGTTGTATTTTAGAATGGCAAACTTTCACTGCAAAGGGCTATGCATTGCAGAGGAGTTTTCTATCTCTACTCTGGATTCCAAGCAATTCTGCCTCTGTGGGCTATCCTTTGCCTCTTTCCTGTACTTTAGTTTTTTATATATAAATTATATAAATTATAATTTATATCTCATATCTCTCATGTACATTTTGAATAATCTCTTCCATTCTTTTCTCAGGCCACCACTTCAGAGTGTAATCTACAATTATTTACACACTCTTCACATCACTAAAATTTCTCTGGCAAGATACTACTGGTGGTTCCCTGGCTGTCTAATCCAGTGTACGCTTTTCAGTTCTTATCTTTAATTCCATGTCAATTTTTATACTGTTGATCAATTTCTTCTTGAAAAACTCTCCTTCCTTACTCTGTGGCTGCTCCTTCTCAGTTTCTCTTGAGGACTCTTCTCTTTCTGCCTGTCTTTCGTATGGATGTTATTCAGGATTCTATCGTTAATCAGCTGTCTCTTTCCACAGTGCTCTTCCTGAGATATCCAATCCCATGGCTTTAAATACCAATTTATTTTCCATGACTCCCAGATAATTGAACTTCCAGCAGTGACCTTGATTCAGAGTTTCAGATCTATATATCCATCTGTGATGTCCTAGATGACCCACCAAAAACCCGAAACCAAACCAGTTGTTGTCGAGTCAGTTCTAATTCGTAGCGACCCCATGTGTGCAGAGTAGAACTATGTTATAAGGTTTTCAAGGCCGTGACCTTTCAGAAGCAGATCGCCAGGCCTTTCCTCTGAGGTGCTTCTGGATGGACTCAAACCACCAACCTTACGATTAGTAGTCAAGCTCCCACTGCCCCTCAACTGCAGATGACGTCAAGTCGATTCCAACTCATAGTGACCCTGTATGACAGAGTAGAACTGCCCCACAGGGTTTCCAAGGCTGTAAATCTTTACGGAACTGGACTGCCACATCTTTCTCCTATGGAGTGGCTGGTAGGTTGGAACCGCTGACCTTTCTGTTAGCAGTGTAGCACTTAATTACTGTGCCACCAGGGCTCCCTATATGACCCATAAAAACAAAAACAAAAGCAAGAAAAACATCCAAACCCATTGCCATCCAGTCAATTCTGACTCATGGTGACCCTATAAGACAGAGTAGAAAAGGAATAGTATAAAAGGAATGGCTGGTGGATTCGAACAGCTGACCTTTTGGTTGGCAGCCAAGCTCTTAACCACTCCACCACCGTAGTCATCTCAGATTCAGAATGTCCAAAACTGAATTTATCTCTCTCTGCCTAATCTTTGTGATTGGTACCATCATCCAACCAGTCATTCAAACCACAAACTCTGGGGTCATCCTAGATTCCTTGTTTTCTCTCATGTCCCTATCCTACCAGCCACCAAGTCCTTTTTCATGTGAAGTTGTGAATATCTCTACTTCTCCATACCCAATGCTACTACCTTGGTTTAGGTGTGTCTGAACACGTTATTGCAATGGTCTCCTAAATATTTCCTATGCTTCGTATTTTCTCCACTTCAATCGATTATGCATACTGGTACTAACGTAACCTATTCAAATTGAAAAAAAGAAATGATTATGTTGCTTCTCACTTAAAACTCTTCACTGGCCCCATCTTATCTACATAATAGATTCCAAACTAATTAACACGGCACATAGTTAAACCTCCAGTGTTTCTCCAGTGTTCCAAAACCTCTTCTGTCATAATCTCTACCCACACTCTAAACAAGCTAGAGAAATTGTGTGGTTTCCTGCCACCATGTATTTTTACAAGTTGTCCCTTTTGCTTAGAATGCTCTCTCCACC
Organism: Dugong dugon; assembly: GCA_030035585.1. NCBI lineage: Eukaryota > Metazoa > Chordata > Mammalia > Sirenia > Dugongidae > Dugong > Dugong dugon. Next base: position 52,981,378 of record CM057463.1, read on the forward strand.
CCAGTTCTCTGTCTGTCTGGTTAACTTTATTCAATCTTTTCTTTAAAATTATTTTTAACAGAGCAATAAATATACAAAGATTTTAAAACAATCAATACTAAAAGCTTGTAATAAAAGTAGGACACCTTTGCACCATGCCTTCCTGCCTCCCCACTTTTTAGAGGAAACCACTTTTGACACTTTTAGGTGTTTCTTCTGGTATTCACCTCCATACTGCTAAGTAATCTGCTTACAATACTATTTCTTGGCTTGTTAGGTTTAGACTTTACCTATTGAGTTTCCCTCCTCCCACCATTTCAGTATGGTTAACTACAGGGATGATACTCGAAGCATTTGAACCCGGACACTGATTAATCAGAACCAGTTTCTCCAGACTGGTTTACTTAGGCTGATTATTGGCCCTGATTTTATGACAACTTTTTTTTAAATTAACAGTATTTACATGATTATAAATATGTAAATGCCCAACCAAGTAATATACTATGTTATGCTCTCTTGCTTACACAATTTTTGTTTTCTAGAAGTTATTAATTGACTCTTTCTTTAAAGAAAAAGAATTCATTATTAAAAACTCATCATAAACATAGTTTATAAATAAAATGTTCTACATCCTACTTTGGTGAGTAGTGTCTAGGGTCTTAAAAGCTTGTGAGTGCCTATCTAAGATACTCCATTGGTCCCACCCCGTCTGGAGCAAGGGAGAATGAAGAAAACCAAAGACACAAGGGAAAGATTAGTCCAAAAGACTAATGGACCACGTCTACCACAACCTCCACCAGCCTGAGTCCAATACAACTGCTACCACCACTGACTGCTCTGACAAGGATTACAGTAGAGTGTCCCAGACAGAGCTGGAGAAAAACATAGAACAAAATTCTAACTCACAAAAAAAGATTAGACTTGCTGGTTTGACAGAGACTGGAGAAACCCTGAGAGTATGGCCCCTGAACTCCCTTTTAACTCAGTACTGAAGTCACTTCTGGGGTTCACCCTTCACCCGAAGACTAGACAGGCCAATAAAACAGAAGAGACTAAATGGGCACACCAGCCCAGGGACAAGGATAAAAAGGCAGGAGGGGACAGGAAAGTTGGTAATGGGGAGCCTAATGTCGAAAAGGGGAAAGTGTTGACATGTTTTGGGGTTGGCAACCAATGTCACAAAACAATATGTGTATTAATTGCTTAATGAGAAACTAATTTGCTCTGTAAACCTTCGTCTAAAGCACACCAAAAAAAAGCCTCATCATAAACCTTACCTTCTCTGTGAAGTCTTTGCTGTTAGGCAGAGTTGATCTCCATTCTCTGTGTTGCTCCTGTATTCCCTCTGTTGTTGTGCTTAGTACACTATACATTAAGGATCTGTGTGTCTGTCTTCCTTACCAGGTTAATGATACTGTCTGTTATCTTTGAACCTTCAGTGTCTTGCACCAGTGCCAAACACATACTGCTTAATAAATATTTGCTGAATTATGGATGGAAAAAGAGCATTCCTTCTCTTTGAAGCAGTCTTTAGTATTTAGTAGATGGATTTGTGAGTATTTCTCTGATTTTTAAGACACTTCAAACAAATCACAAACTCAAATATCTATAATGGTCCAGGCAGTTAAAATAAATGAGTGAAGCTAGCCTGATGGTGTCTGTGGCATTTGAAGGAGTCACTTGCTACTTAGCTCCAGTCAGTTGTTGCCAAGAAGAAGCTCCAGACATATGTTGCTCTTTCCATGGAAGCAGAAAATCCAGGTTTAATGTGAACTGTCTTGAATGAATTTTTAAAAACTGTGCAGACCAAGAAAACAGTTCTTCATCATGCTAGACTGGCTCATAGGCCACCACTTTATGATTTGAAGATTGTTGGAATGGGGAGTGGGAAGAACTGCAACATCTCTCCAGCACCATCTGCTTGGGACTGGCTTGGCTGAGAATGCCTCTTCCACCCCAGGAGTTCTGCCTCCACCTCTGAGGATTGTGGCTTCCTTTCACCAACAGATACCAGCAAGTGGAGTGAACCTTGATAGAAGGAAGCCTGGGACACAGGCTCCAGCCTTTCAGAATGTTCAGAGCCCCAGGCAGAATTAGGACTCCTTCTTTTAGCTAAGGGTCCCTGAGTGGTGCAAATGTTTAACACTTAGCTGCTAACCAAAAGGTTGGTGGTTCAAGTTCACCCAGAGATGCCTTGGAAGAAAGCCCTGACAATCTACTTCCAAAAGATCATAACCATTGAAAACCCTGTGGAGCACAGTTGTACTGTGAAATACATGGGGTTGCCATGAGTCAAAATCTAAATGATGGCAACTAACAACAGCTGGAGAGTCCCTGGGCAGTGCAAACAATGAACAGACTCAGCTGCTAAATGAAAAGTTGGAGGTTTGAATCCACCCACAGACACCTCAGAAGAAAAACCTGACAATCTTCTTCTGAAAAATCAGCAGTTGAAAACCCTGTGGATCACAGTTTTTACTCTGACACATGTGGGGTTGCCATGAGTCGAACAGAGACCTCCTGATTCTGCCCTACGAAGAAAATCCATAAGTGGGATTTTAGAAATTAATTAAACCTCTTTTACTATTTTCCATGAGAAATTGCTACTTGTATTTTTTTAATTTGAAATATTTTTTGGCTATAGATTGATTCATTCTTCATTTCAACATTTGTTGAATACCCATTATGTTCTGTATTAGGTAACAGGATTAAAAGATGAGTAAGATGCAATTCCTAGGTGATTGTTTGCTTCTGGTTTGTTCCAAGTGTGAAGGGAGGGGGGCAAGTGTTTGGGGAAAAAAATTACTCCTTTTTTTCTTATAGTAGCTATATATATATATATATATATAAATGGAGCCCTGGTGGCTCAGTGGTTAAGAGCTTGTCTGCTAACCAAAAGACAGGCAGTTTGAATCCACCAGCCACTCCTTAAAAACCCTATGGGGCAGTTCTACTCTGTCCTGTAGGGTTGCTATGAGTCAGAAGCGACTTGATGACAGTGGGTTACTGGCGTATATATAAATACTCTTTGTAGAAAAACTAGAAAGTGCAAATAAGCAAAAATAAGGAAAAAGTCTATTCCTAATCAGTGTGAGCAACTATCTGTCAACCTACTTACCTACATTTTTGACCCAAGCCATGGTATTTTCAGTCACCTCATATGCATGTGAAAGCTGGACAATGAATAAAGAAGAGCAAAGAAGAATTGATGTGTTTGAATTGTGGTGTTGGTGAAGAATGTTGAATATATCATGGACTGCCAAAAGAACGAACAGATCTGTCTTGGAAGAAGTACCACCAGAATGGTCCTTAGCAGTGAGGATGGCGAGATTTTGCTTCACCTACTTTGGACATGTTATCAGGAGTGATCAGTCCCTGGAGAAGGACATCATGCTTGGTAAAGCAGAGGGTCAGCAAAAAAGAGGAAGACCCTCAACGAGATGGATTGACACAGAGGTTGCGAAAATGGACTTAAACATAGCAATGAATGTGAGGATGATGCAGGACTGGGCAGCATTTCATTCTGCTGTACATAGGATCACTGTGAGTCAGAACCAACTTGATGGTGCCTAACAACAAACAAATCTATCTGGATAGTTGTATGTACATATCACACACACACGTGCACACACATACACACACATCACAGTAAATTACTATCTTATAGCCTGCTTCTCTTATTTAAGAATATATTGAGATGTTCTATTAGTGTTTCATCATCTTTTTTTTTTATGGCTGTACCACCCACTCCTCACTTATTGACATGGTTAGGTTCCAAAGACTAGGTCCTTATGTGAAAATCAGCATTATGCAAAAATGGAGGATGACCACATCAGATCACATAATGTTATGTGGGGCACATATGTCCTCTGGACCCTAGAGGCAGAAAATATAGATGGGTGCTATATGTCTTACTTGACATGAAAGGGTTACTGCCAGATGTATGTTGTTAATGTACAAAATAGTCAGTAGATTTTTTACTATTGTTGTAAATGTAAAATGTTGGGTAACGAGATAGTCAATAAGTGAGGTGTATAGCATTCTATTGCATAATGATTTAAAAAAAAAAAAAAAACCCAGTGCTATCAAGTTGGTTCCAACTTATAGTGACTCTATAGGGCAAAGTAGAACTGCCGCATAGGCTGGCAAGGCTGTAATGTTTATGAAAGCAAACTGCCACATCTTTCTCCCACAGAAAGGCCGGTAGATTTGAACTGCTGAGCTGGTTAGCAGCCCAGAACGTATACCCGAAGGATACCAGGGGTCCTTCACATGATGATGGCTAAATTTATTTAATCAATCCTCTGTTGTTAGATACTTAGGTAATTTCTAATTTCTTATTATTATAATCCATGCCATAGTGAGCATTTTTGTAGCTAAATCCTTTCATGCATCCTGAATTATTTCCTTTGTAAAAATTACTAGAAATGTAATTTCTGAATTTAAATATTTATACTTTTTTTTAGTGTCTTGCTTTTTTAATAGTGCTAAATTGTCCTCCAGAAAAATATTACTTATTTACCCACCAGCAGTGAATTTGTGTGTCCATCGCTTTTCACTGTTCCAACACTGGGTGGCATTTCTTTCTTTAAAAAAATAAATTCTAATTTGATAGAAAAGTATCTCTCTTTGGAAAGACCTTTTTGTAAAACTTTTTCGACCTTTGAACTTGCTAGATACCTATTTTTTTCTGGTACCATACTATCACTTTGAGTTACTCTTAATTGGTTGGATGATTGCCTGCTTTAGTAGCTTTGGAGCAACTTTAAGATAGAGCGTATCTTATTTTTCACCTGTGTGTTCCTGGATGCTCATGGATGCTCACCGAAATGAACTGGATAGGAGAACACACGTAGTTTTGGAAGCATTGGCTGGATGTATAAATTTTAATACAACCAATAGACAAGTTATTCTATTCCTGTCTGTTTTGTAATAATGAGTCATTTATATTGAGCATTGATTACATGCCAGGCACTGTGTTAAGTATTTTGCATACTTAACCAGTTGAATCCTTACAGCAGTACGCTGAAGTAGAGCCTATAATTTTCTCCACTTCGCTGGTGAGAAAATGGAGGTTGTAAAGGCCTGGAACTCAGACTAGCTAATCTCAGAGTAACGTTATGTCGCTTCACTCTGCCCCATCTCAGAACTGTTGTTGTTGTTAGGTGCCTTCAGTCTATTTTCAACTCATAATGACCCCAAGTGACAGAGCAGAACTGCCTCATAGAGCTTTCTAGGTTATCATCTTTACAGGAACAGATCGCCAGGTCTTTCTGCCGTGGAGTTGCTGGGTGAGTCTGAACTGCCAACCTTTCAGTTAGCAGCCCAGCACTTAACCACTTCGATACCAGGGCTCATTCTCATGATGGACTGCTCCTTGTGCCTCAGAACTAGTTAACCTCAAAGTCATGTCTTCTTGCCTAGCCCTGCTCTGCCCCACCTCACCTCTTCTTTCCTTTTCCTTCCTTTCCTATTTTTTTCTTTTTAACTTTTTATTAGAGACATTTTCAAACGTATAAAAAGGAGAGAGAACAGCATAATGAACCTGATGTACCTAGCACCCAGCTTCAACAATTATCAACATGAGGCCAAAGTTGTTTCATCTAGACCTTTCTTTCACTGTCTTGAACCCCCATTCTACTGTTGGATTATTTTAAAGCAAATCTCAGATACCTTGATTTCATTAATAAGTATCTCAATATACATCTCTAAGAAATGTGGATTCGGTTTTATAACCAAATCCACAATATCATTATCAGACTTTAAAATATTTATAAAAATTCCTTAATATCTTCTAATGCCCAATCAGTGTCAAATTTCCTGATTATCTCATAAGTGACTTTTTGCAGTTGGTTTGTTTGAATCAGGATCCACACAAAGACCACACATTTAATTGTAAACCATTCTAACCACAACACAGTATTTATTCCTCTCCTCCACCTCTCCTGTGAGACAAGTCCCGCTCAGAGACAGAGATACTTATCTGGAGAAACCAGCAATTTTAAAATAATTCCCATATATCTAATATCTAGTTCTCATGTGCCCAAAAGGAGACAAATTCAACATTTAATACCTGGGAAACACTGAATCTGCATGGAATGAAGAAGGTACATTGGCACGTGCGTTCATCACCCATTCTCTCTGGAAATTCACCAGTGTGTACACCCAAAGACTAAGAACTGAGTTTATGACAAGGCTTCATCACAAGCTATGGCCAAGTTTCCTCACTTTAAGATGCATGTTGTTGTTGACTGCCATTGAGTTGGCCCCAATTCATGGCGACCCCACACACAACAGAGGAAAACATTGCCCACCCCAGTGCTGTTTCCAAGATCTGTTGCAGATTGAACCATTGTGATCCATATGGTTTTCATTGGTTGATTTTCAGAAGTAGACTGCCAGGCATTTCTTCCTAAATCTATCTTAGTCTGGAGCTCTGCCGAAACCTATTCAGCATCATAGTAACACGCAAACCTCCACTGACAGACAGGTAGTGGCTGCACCCGAGGTGCACTGGCCAGCAATCGAACCTGGTTCTCCCACACGGAGGGCAAAAATTCTACCACTGAACCAGTTAGATGTAAATGATGCTGGCTTGAGAATTTTGTCTTTAGCAATGAGTTGAGAAAATGCATGCTGGCCTGTTTACCCCTCACTTGCTGTGGGAGAATGACTTGCAAATGGGTCATGCCTTTGATAGAGTTTCTCAGTAAGCAAATTTTCAAGTTTGTTTTGGTTCTGTTTTGAACTTGAAGGTCTAGTGATCCTCCACTGTGTTGTGGCAGATGGGAACTCAACCAGAAGTCCTGAAACTGAAGACCTTCTCTGTGGTGATCCTGGAAAAAATTGTGCAGGTAATGCTTAACAAGCAATGCATTTATTTTTATCAGTTTCATATTAGATCACAGAAAGAAGGTCGATCTCCCTGAGTTTTAGTATTTTGATAATAATAGTAACCATAAAACTAGGTAATATTTTGAGTACTTCCAATGCACTAGGCACTGTGCTTAGTACTTTACATACATAGTCCACAGACTCGGTAATATTTTGAGTACTTCCAATGCACCAGGCACTGTGCTTAGTACTTTACATACGTAGTCTACAGACTAGGTAATATTTTTACTTTTTTTCAAAGGAAGGAAGATGGAGATTAGAAAAGTGACATAACTTGTCAAAGACCACACAGCTGGTAAATGACAAAGCTGGGATTCAAACTCAGGTCTTTTTGATTCTGGTGCTTCTTTCTACTCTTCACTATGACACTATTCTGGATATAATGGATATGGGCTCCAGATTCTAGCATGTGATATCTTGGACTAGATTCATGAGAAATTGACATATTCTATCAAATTTAAATTATTTTTCTCTATTCCATAACTAAAAAGGGGAGAAGAAAATCACAGTTTTATATACACTACCTTGGAGATGCTTGAGTTAGTATTTTCAAAGTTATTAGTCTAAGGCGGGAGTTGGCCTTGGTTAAAGGTTGAATAGTAAATATTTTAGGCTTTGTGGGCCATGCAGTCTTTGTCACAACTAGTCAACTCTGCCATTGTGGTACAAAATGGCACAAAACCAGGCAGTGTGCCAGATTTGGCCTATGGACTATAATTTGCTGGCTCCTTGTCTAAGGTCATGTCTGTCCTACATAGACTGTATAGTCTAGTATTCTACTAGGTTGTTTCTGATTATAAAAACAAAACACAGGCCAATTTAAAGTGGGGTGGAGTAGAGAAGAACATCCTGTATTCTCTGGAAACTTCTCTGAGCTGCACTGTGGGAGTATGGTGATTCCATGTTAAGTGCTCTTTTCTTAGTACCCTGGAAAAGTTGTAACTGAGCCAGGAACATGCTGGGCAAATCGTCCTGATGTGAGTCATTGGTTCCAGCCCAATCTTACTCTTTCTTCCTTCATGCTAGTGGGTGATCCGAAGGTGCTCATAGGCTGTGAAACCCAATGGTGACTTAGGTCATGCTTGTGTGGGCCTAGCCACCAATGTAGGGAGAACAAGGACGACTTTATGTATTTGTGTGTTTTTCTTCAGTCTGGTTTTAAATGTCTTAAATGATGGCATTTTTCACATTTCCCTTGGAAGATTATTCCATTATCCAATGATTGACAGTGTTCAAAAATCTTCCTCATCATCATGCTAAATGTATTTTCTAATTTTTGCATGCTACAAATTAATGTTATTTTTATATTTCTCTCCAATGACCTTTGACAAAAAAAGCAGACTAAGGAAATCCCCAAACAGAACAATTCTCAATCCCCCACTCTAAGCCATTTTAATATCTCAGTACCTATCTGCTGCTAGCATCAACATTTTCTCTTTCAAAGACTCTGACCTCAGGATGAAGACTTTCCAATCTTCATGTTCCCCACAGCTACTCTCAGTAATGTGTTGTCTCTTGTCCTGCCCCAGTGTGCCACATGCATAGTCAGCCATGTCAGGCAATGTCCAAGAGAGTATAGACTCTGTAATGTATATCTTTAAAAATTTTTTAATTAGAAGAAACTCAATGTGATGTATAGCTTTAGCATTTCATTACAATACTTGTTTTTTGCATAATTAACATAATTTTTAGGCTTCTACATTCATCTCCTGTTCCATTCTGGATGACCACTGGGAAAGTAACGTTATTTTTGTTCATTCAGTTAAATCAGTAATTTTCTAAAATTTTACCCAAAGAATAGCTCTCAAAGAATTTTGCTTGGTCATACCTTCTTTTCTCGGACATGGCCTAGGGATGAGGCCCCAATAACTCATTTTTGGTGTGTTTTCTGCTTTCTGTAGAAAACCAAATCTATTAATCCCTGGTTCTTTTTTCTCCTATCACTTTTATTTCGCTCTCATTTAATAGTGAAAGTCTACATTTCTAAATTCCATAAGTATTTTAGTAAAATAATTTAATAACATTTTTATGGCATTTAAAAGACAACTACAATGATGATTTGGTGGAGGATGAGAGTTAGTTTAAATACCAAAAGAGTAATTTGATGTCAGAATAATTGTTTTGAACTTTTCTATATGATATTGTAAATGGGCTTGAAAATATGATCATGTTTTTTCACTTTGATAAATATTATCTGGAGATGGAGAAAAAACAAACTTAAACATAACTATACTTTGGACAGTGCTGTAGAATCAAATGAGAAGCCAGAAATACAGAACAAAAATATTTAATTATTTCTTTGGTTTACTCTTCATTCCTAGTGGCCTGTTTAAAAAAAAAAAAAAAAAAGACAATTCTAAAGATGGTCAAAATACATCGATTTTGAAAATGCTATACAATTTTTTTTTAATTGGTTAAAATTCCTTTGGGCTTTCAATTGCTTATAGTATTAAGAATGGCATCAAATCTGTCTTGGAAGAAGTACAGCAGGAATGCTCCTTTGAAGCAAGGATGGTGAGACTTTGTCTCATGTACTTTGGACATGTTATCAGGAGGGACCAGTCCCTGGAGAAGGATAGCATGCTTGGTAAAGCAGAGGGTCGGCGAAAAAGAGGAAGGCCGTCAATGGGATGAATTGACACAGTGGCTGCAACAGTGGATTCGAACATAGCAAAGAATGTGAAGACGGTGCCGGACAGGGAGGGGAGTGTTGTTGTGCGTAAAGTCGCTATGAGTTGGAACCAACTAAACGGCACCGAACAACAACAATTCGTAGCATTATTCATATTATCATTGTCCCTTCACAACAGCAGGCTAAAATAATTGAATGGTCTTAAAACCCCAGCTGAAAGCAATAGAGGGACTATGTTAAATATATTAAATCTTGACTTTCCGGAATCTAAGCTTGATGGGCCTGCTCATATGTGATAGTCATATTATAATTAATTGACCTCTTTGAATAAGCTTCCTTTCTCTTTCTCTCCTTTCCTCCCTCTGTTTCTCCTCTTACTTTTCTTCCTTCCTCTGTCCTTCCTTTGATGCTTCTTTTATTACATTTTTATGCTTCTAGGGCACAGGGTCATAAACATCATAAATAATAGTTACACTTTTAATCAAATAATAACATCCATCATTTATCAATCTCCTCCTATGTGCCAAGTATGTTGTAAGTGTTTTACGTATATTAATTAATTCAGTTAATCCTGCGGGGTGCCCTCGTTATTGTCTTTTTCGGATGAATAAATTGAGGCACAAAGAAGTTAAGTAATGTGCTTATGGTCACACAGTAAGCAGAGTTTCCTGACGTAAATGCAGAGATAACCACTCCAGAGCGCATGTTGTTATTCACCATGCTAAACTGCTTAGTAACAGGTGGGTATTCCAAATGCTTAATATGTGAAGGAAATCCTGAAAAAAAATAATGCTTGCACGTAAAATCCAAATAAGGAAAATAGGTTCTGGAAAGAGAATTAATGTGGACCAAGAGCAGATCATCAGTACTGGTTGCTGTATTCACTTAAGCTTTCGAAGACTGTTTGAAACCTGCAAAATGAAGATGTGAACTGAATGATCTTTAGGTGTCCTTCCTGTTTCTAAACGCTTCTTTAATTTTAGTTTCAAATAGCCCCAATCTCTAAGTATTTCATTTTTAGTTTGCCATTTTCTATGTTGAGTGAGGCATTCATTCATTCTAGCAATACTTATGAGCACCTACTATGTATCAGGTCCTGTTCCGGGCACCAAGGATGCAGCAATGATCAAATGGTCACAGATGTGGTCAGAGAGGTAATGAGGTAATGAGGACAGGGCACGTTACGCAGAGCCTTGCTGAGCATTATAAGCGCTTTGGCTTTTACTCTGAGGGAGTTTTAATAACATCAATTCTGGTTTCTCTGTGCAGACTAGATGGTAAATGGGGATGAATAGAATCAGAGAGACCTGTTGGAAGTTGCTTCCATGAAGACTACTTCCAGCCTAGAGATGATGTTGAGTTTAGACTAGAGTAGTCATGACAGACGATCCATCTGTCACTTTGTCATACTGTGGTGTCATACTATGCTGCTGTGATGCTGGAAGCTATACCCCATGTATTTCAAATACCAGCAGGGTCACTCGTGGACAGGTTTCAATGGAGCTTCCAGATTAAGACCAACTAGAAAGAAGGATCAGGCAGTCTATTTCTGAAAATCAGCCATTGAAACCCTATGGATCACAACAGAACATTATCTGAAATAGTGCTGAGAGACTAGGTTAGAAGGCACTAAAAAATAAAAAAAAATAAAAGCAGTGGCCACAACAATGGACTTGAGCCTACCAACAATCGTGAGGGTGGTGCATGACTGGGTAATGTTTTGTTGTATTGTACGAGGGGTCACCATGAATCAGAGCCAACTCGGCTGCAACTAAAACAAAGCAGTGATAGTGAGGTGACTCTGCATATGATCTGGATACAGCCGGGGGGACTTGATGATGGATTGGATGTGCAGAAAGAAGGAAAAAAATCAAGATGACTGCAAGATTTTTGGCCTGAGTAACAGAAAGAGTGGAGATAACCATTTACTGAGATGGGAAAAGAACAGATTTGAGAAAAAAAAAAATCGGGTGTATTTTGGAAGTGTTAAATTGAAATGCCAGGTGGACGTGCAAGTGGAGATTTTAGCTGGACAGTTGGCATTAAGGAAGAGATCTCGGATGGAAACATAAATTTGGAAATTGTTGCCATAAAGGATGTGCTTAAAGCCAGGAGGCTTGATAAAATCACTGAGGGGACAGGGCGAGGGGGAGAGTATGTAGAGAACAGAAGAGATGAGAGACAAGTAAGCCCTGATGACTGCAAACTTTAGAGGTTAGGGGAAATGAGGAAGAACCAGAAAAGGGGGATGAACACAGGAGACATCAGATACGTATATAGCACACACTCTTGAAAAACAAAAGAAAATAAAAGTTTTCTTCCTGTCCAATACTCTTGGTTTGCCTCCCAACCATGAACAATTAAACACATACACATAGACACACACAAATACACTCACATATTCAACACTGGATCACTGGACTCTATTTGTGTTTTTTGTTTTACCTTTAAAGAGACTGGAGCCTACTTCTGTAAGCCCAGAAAGGGTTGACATGGCCGTCCGGGTTAAAAGACATGCTGAACTGGCTTTACTGGTGTTCCTGCATAAGTATAGCCTAGAAGCACAGAAGGGGTTAACAAGAGCATCCATGACATTTATTTTCTCTTTTCTATGAAAGAAGAATGCTCTTTTCGTTTTCTATAGAAAATGGCATTGAATGTAAGACAAATGGGAATCCTCAATTACTATAAATTTCCAAATTTTGCACTTGTTCAAGGGCACCATGAAGCTACATTCCCCTGACTCAGGGAGATGGTTGGCAAGGTAATAAGAAAAATTAAATTTATGTTAAAAAATATAAAACTTTCTTACTCACCTTTTGTCTTCAGAAGAGTGTAAAATGAAGAAACACCTATTGGGAAGATGCCTGGAAGGCAAGGACTAGAATATCAAAACCTTAGGTTCTACTTCACGGAGTAGGAAGAAACTTTTTTCCAAACTCTGTTGTGACTACTTACATTCTCTTTTGTGCACTAGTTATTCCATTTTTAGGTCAGATATCTGTGTTCATATTTATCTAATTTCCTTTTTCTCTCTACTTGTTAACACTTGTGGAGCCCTGGTGGCTCAGTGGTTGTGAGCTCGGCTGCTAACCAAAGGGTCAGCAGCTCGAATCTACCAGCTACTCCTTGGAAACCCTATGGGGCAGTTCTATTCTGTCCTATAGGGTTGCCATGAGTCAGAATCAACACAACAGCAACAAACATTAACACGTCTAGGACTTCTATTTCAAAATTTAGCATTCCCTGTTAAATCGCTTCATAGACATGTAAGACAGTAAAGGGTTAGGGGCACCATGCAGTTATATGCCTGCGTTGTAATAATAATTGTAGCATTGCCTTAGAATTGATTTCAGAATAGAGTTGCTAATAATAATGTTATTTGTAAAATCATGAGCACAGTTGGAATGAGTAAAGGAAGATTTTATGAAAAATAAACCTGATTTATCCATTCTGAAGAGTTTTAATCACAAAGGCATCACAAAGCCCCATGGTTTTTCTTTGGAATAAGGGGAAGAGAATCATGTACAGCAAGACCAAGGAACCAGACTTACATTTAATAAAAACAAACAAACAAAAGCAGTTGCCATGAATTTGACTCTGACTTATGGCGACCCCTGGGTGGTGACAACAGTTAATGTTATCGGTTGCTAATGCAAAGGTTGGAGGTTTGAGTCCACCCAGAGGTGCCTCGGGACAAAGGGCTGGGAATCTATTTCCAAAAACTCAGCCACTGAAAACCTGTGCAGCATAGTTCTACTTTGACACAGATGGGGTCATCATATCTAATCAAAGCACCCATTAAATTAAGGACAGTTCAATATTGAAATTAAGCCATTTGGGGGTCTGTTACATTTCTCCACTTTAATTTAGTCCAGGAGAACTGATCACTGTTCATCTAAAAAAAAAAAAAAAACAGTTGCCTTAGAGTTGATCCCAACTCATGGCAACCCCATGTGTTTCAGAGTAGAACTGTGCTTCACAGGATTTTAAATGGCTAATTTCTAGGAAGTAGATTGCCGAGCCTTTCTTCTGAGGTGCCTCTGGGTGGATTTGAATCTCCAAACTTTTGGCTGAACGTGTTAACAGTTTTCACTACCTAGAGACTCCTACTTCTCATTTAAGTACCCGTTATTATGTAAGGAAGCTGTCCTTGCTTCACATCCCTTTTGCAAGTCTTAGAATCAGATTTTGACCTATGTAGCCTTCAGTAAATCTAGTGGGCTGTCCTTTAATTGGCTTGTAGAATCCTCGGAATACAATGTTCCATGAAGAGATCGAGATTTATTACCTGTGGTGCCCATCACTTATGAAATTCTGTTGCTACATGCCCACGAGCACATGTCGCTTTGTCATGCAATTCTGCGGGACAAACTCACTCCCAGAGGAATGCTTTGGTATTGGAAATGTGGGCTAGAAAAGGGTAAGTGGGAGGAAGAATAAATCAATTAACTGTCACCACCCCCAGCACCAGGGGAATCTTCGCGGTTATTAAATTTTCAAGTCTGTGCCATTCACTTCTCAACAGAGAAATACACGACATGGGACTGATCATTTTTTTACCACAGGATTAATTTTTCCTTTTTCTTGATAAACATCTCTAGAATGAGAAGGTAGATTGCGCCCTCCTCTGCCCTATGTCATCAGGTCTCACGATAGGCAGCAAATGTTAGGTTTCACAGTTGCTCAATTTTCACAAAATGTGACCTTGATGAATACTAGATGAAAAGCAAGTGGAATTTTAGTTGCAGTTTGCAAGAGGAGAATGCTGATAAGCTCCCATTACCATGAGAGAGGGAGAGAGGATCCCACCTGTGTTTCTATGACAGTTTGTGTGATTTATTTATTTTTTCCAGGTTTTAAAGTTCCATAAAGAAATCACTGGACATTTTTGGATTGGTGGCATGGAAGAGTTTTTAAATCCAAATAATGCTGGGAATATTTAAGAGCATGCTTATTTGGCCAAGGAAGGAGTTCTGTAAGAGATCAAAACAGGGCCTGGCAATAATTTCCCTGGCAGAGATTTGCACTGCTTGGACGAACTGAAGCTGATCAAATCACTGCATCAAGCAGCTGCTGGTTAAATGTAGCTGGCCTTTTAATAAACACCATACAGAGTATGACACTAAAAAGCTCCTTAAAGAGACAAAGTACGTAAGTAGACAGACTAGTAAAGTTCAGGTTACAAAGCCATAGGTCGTATATTTAAAGGCAGGGATGCTTTGCAAAGCAGGAAAGGCCTTTCTGGAGCACACCGTGTCTCTTACTAAATCTTGCTGCTTCTTAAATTCATCTTCTTGCCCTTCATTACTCTGGCCCAGGCCCACATCAACACGTCTGCTTGGCTAGGGTATGTCCTCAGCAATTTCCTGCTCTAACCCAGTCTGCACTCTCCTAATACTTTGATAAAGGGCTTCACAGTTTAAAGGTTTTTTTTGTAATTTTTTACATACACCATTTACATACACACTGGGTGGAACAAACAGTTTGCACTCAGCTACTAACCTAAAAGTTGGTGGTTCCAACCCACCTAGTGGTGCCACAAAAGAAATACCTGGCAATCTGCTTCTGTAAAGATTACAGCCAAGAAAACCCTGTAGAGCAGTTCTACTCTGTAACACAGGGGGTCACTGTGAGTCAGAATCAACTTGAGAGCAACAGGTTTGGTTTGCTTTTTATTTAATAAGAATCTTCGTCAGCTCTCTTATGCCTTGTACGTCCAATGTAAACACTTCAGCCTACTGGCATTTGAGGCCTTTAACTTTCATACTTGGCCTGAGCTTGGCTGCTCTCCTGCATGGTCCTTCCATTTTAACGAAATCTGCCTCCCACCCTCTGCATTAGACCTGCGTTTCCTGACTCTATGTCTTTGTTCTTGACTCTGCATAACTCAGTTGCTTGCTCACCTCCTCCCAAAATCGAAAAATTTCCAGAAATTTCTCTTTGATTAGATAAGCATTCTTTATACCTATCAGGAGCCCTGGTGGTGCAGTGGTTAAGCTTTTGGCTGCTAACAGAAAGGTCAGCAGTTCGTATCCACCAGCCGATCCTTGGAAACCCTGTGAGCCACTTCTACTCTGTCCTATACGGTTGCTGAGTCAGAATCAACTTGATGGCAACGGGTTTTGGAGGGGTATTTTTTCTTTATACCTATCAAAATTTCTCCTAAGATTGCCAAGATTATCAAAATTCTAAAATCAAGTCATTTATTGAGCTCTTCACTGTCCCAGGCACTCTGCTAGGAAGTTGCATATATATATAATTTGAGCCTCTCAACAGCCCTTTTAAACCCAAACTCATTGCTGTCGAGTCAATTCTGACTCATAGTGACTCTATAGGACAGAGTAGAACTGTCCCAGAGGGTTTCCAAGGAGCGGCTGGTGGATTCAAACTGCTGACTTTTTGGTTAGCAGCTGAGCTCTTAAACCACGTTATATTATCCTCAGTTTACTGAAGAGGAAACGGAGGCTCAGAGAGCTTAATTAGCTTACCTAGATTCATACAACTAGTAAAAGGCAGAGCTCAAAATTAAACACTAGTTTCCTTGCTCCTAATCCAGTATTCTTTCCATTTTCCAGAGCACCACAACGATTTATACAGTTTCTGTAGTTGTTTTGACTGGTTAGTTGCTTATGATTGCTTTTAATTTGTTCTGTTGTACCAATTTAAATAGTTGTATAGGGCGCCGTTTATTTCTTTGATTTTTTCAATGCCTGCCACAGGGCTCTAGGAATAGAAAGCGCTCAGTAAGTGGTAGTTGACGGATCAATTTATTTGCCAAAATACAGAAGTAATTGCCTTGACACACTTTGCAATTACTTCTGGGAGAAATTTCAGTCCTTCTGATAGGAGTCCCGTTGATTGGCATCCATGGGGGCAAATGTCTGGCACGTACAAGCAGTAATCAAGGCACCGACTAAAACCAGGTCAGCCAGTTCTTCAGCAACATTCTGCCACCCTCAGAGACTCGTACAGTGACCTGGCATCACAGGAATTTGCTTTGCATAGATCATTCAAAGCCCTTTGAGAGTTCTCTTTCTGAAGGCCCCAAGACATCACACATACGCATTTCATAATACTAATTAGAAAGTTCTGTAGTCATTGCTATTAATAAAACAATTTTTTAATGCCATTTGGATACCAGGTCCTAGACTGAACTTTGTATGAAATGCCCTTCTAAAGCGAAAACCTTTTGTTCTATCTGGCTTCCCAGGTGTCTGAGTCCTACACAGTGTTGGTTATATCATGAATGTGGACAGTCAAGCCCTGGGCAGGATCTGGTTAGTTAGTGTTTTTTCTGGGTGTGGGCAGGTGTTGGTTGTGAATCAACAGATGAAACAGCTAGTTAGTATTTCTGTAGTGTTTCTCTTGACAATCTTTATATATTGAAACTTTTTACATGTGAGCAATGGGGGAATTGTTACAAATCACTGTCCCCAGTAGAAAAATTAGGAAATCCGGATCGAAGAAGGTAAGACAAGGAAGTCAGTTCAGGACTGAAACCAGAATATGATGCTTCCAGATCTTTGCTCCTTCTTCTGGGCCCAGGAAAAGCATCCATGCATCAAATGAGAGACAGTCCTCCACTCATGCAAACATGACCCCTGGGTACATCGGGCTGAGAGTAGATGACAGATACCTGCTGAACAGCTGGCTAGTCAGAGGTGCCAGAGTGTAGTGGTCAAGAGCATGGAATCTGGGGTAAGATGACTGAATTTGAGTTCCAGTTCTGCCACTTACTAGCTGTGTGACCTTGGAGGGTTATTTAACCTCTGTATGTTTTTCTTTGTTAACCCACAAAACAGATTTAAAATTATGCTTGCCTTACAGGCTGCTATGAGCATTGTTGTTGGTGTTAGCTGCTGTCGTGGCAGGACCATGTATTACAGAGTAGAACTGCCCCATAGGGTTTTCTTGGCTGTAATCTTTACGGAAGCAAATTGCCAGACAGAGTCCCTGGGTAGGTTTGAACTGCTACCCTCTGAGTTAGCAGTCAATAGCAAACCGGTTGTGCCACCTGGGCTTCATTGCTATGAATGAGCATTAAACAAGTTAATATATGTCAAGTATATAGATCAGCATGGTGCCCTGGTGGTGCAGTGGTTAAGTGCTTGGCTGCTAATCAGAAGTCCACAGTTTGAGCCCAGCAGCTGCTCCACTGGAGAAAGATGTGGCAGTCTGCTTCCGTAAAGATTTACAGCCTTGGAAACCCTGTGGGGGCAGTTCCACTCTATCCTATAGGGTCGCTATGAGTAGGAATCAGCTCCACGGCAATGGGTTTGGTTTGGGTTTGGTTATATAGACCAGTGCCTGACACTCAGTGCTGTTAAAGAAGAAAAGAAAGGAAAACAAAGGAACAATGCTTCTCTCTTTTCAATGCCATTAGCAGCATGCTCTGATAACCTTCCTGGAGAGAAAAAGAGCCTCTCTCTTACTTTACCTGTATTTTACCCTTTAAACAATGCCAACATTCCAGCAAGGTAGGTTTCAGCAAGGCAAGAACACAGATCTTAATTAAAATATGAAACTTTCCCACCACAACCGCCATTACTGTATCTTTACAGCTATTTTGGGGTCACAAAATTCTTTTATCCCAGTGTGGAAGGAAAGAGAAATGAGAGATTGGAATATATTCTATGGGAAAACCGGCAGCAAAGATAAGAATATGATCCTGTTTGCAAATGTGTATTTAAAGTGAGTTAATTTATTGAACTTTTTCTCATCTTTCAGCTACTACCACGTCATCAAAGTGGAAAGGTCACTTCTCTCGGTGCCCCAAGCAATACAAGCATTACTGCATCAAAGGGAGATGCAGGTTCGTGGTGGCCGAGCAGACACCCTCCTGTGTGTAAGTAGAGTTCCCTGAGTGACCAAGTAAAGAGGTGCAGAATGGTGCCGGCCTGTGGCCTGACAAGACTGGAAAGTCTGAGCTAACCATGCCATCTGTCAGGACACAGTTCAGCCTGGTCCTGCCCCCAGCCAGTTGTTTAGGGGCCCATTCGCCAGCCACTTATGGAGAAACTGACGCACACTTTCCTCCTGAAACATGAGCATGTGAGCGCCCAGATCCACTTCCAGACTGGGCCTTGTCCTCTGCTGCGTTACGCAAGCAAAACAGTTTCTGTCCAGTGTTAAGGATGCTTTTCAGCTCAAATAATCTCCCAGGTGGCTCAAATGGAAACTAATTCTTTGGCATGCATTAGGTGGTTCATAGTTAATGTAAACATGAAGGAATTTCTGCCAAATTAAAAGCTACTTTTACAGCCTGTGAGTTAAGTGCAAGGAATCAGTCCAATTTATAAATAGAGATTAGCAAAACCGGTTTTAGTACAGCAGGGAATTGGGAGAAATGTTCTCTTTCCAACTCTCAGTAGGTCAAGAGGCCAAGTTGAATTCTACTCAGGCACAAATAACTTTTTAGCATTTTTAAATAGTCATTTTTTCTAAAGAGATGTCCCTGGAA
Source organism: Dugong dugon (assembly GCA_030035585.1). NCBI lineage: Eukaryota > Metazoa > Chordata > Mammalia > Sirenia > Dugongidae > Dugong > Dugong dugon. The sequence goes on from CM057463.1 coordinate 53,000,346, forward strand.
AGTGATGTCTGGGACCTTTCCTCACAGAGGAACGAGGTGATTTTTTAAGTACTGTTTTGACCTAAAGTTCACAGAAAGTTTATATTCTTCTACACAGTCCCTCAGTATACAGTTTTCTCTCAAGTATCTCAGAACAGTGATTTTCAACCCTAATTTTGTGGGACATTTAAGAGTCATGGACTTTTTCAAAATTTAATTATAATTAAGTTTAATTTAAAAAATATGTATATATCATGGAAAATACTTAGAGAGAAATAAGAACTACTAATATAAGGAAATAAGGAAAATGTGTGTGTGTGTGTGTGTGTGTGTGTGTGTGTGTGTGTGTGTGTGTGTGTGTATTTGGAAAGGTAGAGCTGTTTTTCATTTCATTTAATTGCTCACTGGCTTGGGAGTATGTATTGAGTTTGAAAAATAATTCATGCCCTTTAACCTAGTACGTTTTTCTAACTGGTCCCTATGTCTACAGATTTATTGTTGTTGTTGTTGTTTGCTAGTTTGTTGTTATTGCTACCCTCTAAAATGAAAATTGTAGTGTGTAATCTACCAGTACACAGTTTGTCACCTTCCTAGGCCCCCATAGCCAGTCTGATTCTACCCTAATTTTCTAGCCATATCTTTCACTATATTCCCAAACGTTTTTCTAAAATTATGTGATCCTTTTCATGGTTTTTTATACAGGGTCTTTTCATAGCCTGGAAAGCTTATCCTTATGGATGTTTTAAGGTGCAACTCACATGTCAGTTTCTCCTGGAGGCCTTCATTGATTTCCGCCTTACCAGACACACAGACACCCAGGTTGAATTAAGTGCCCCTGCTCTGTGAACTTGTCACATTTGTATAAAAAAGCTCTTTTCCCATTGGAGCATAATTGTTGGTTTCTTTGAATTTGACTGTGAGCACCCAGAGGCAGGGCTCATGGCTTATTCATTTTTGTGTCTCAGTAGCAAGCACAGTGCCTAGAATTTACTAGATGCTCAAGAAATGACTAATGAATAAATGAATGGGTGCCTCTATCATGGCCCATCTAATGCTATGCTAAATACCAAGACTTAAACCAGGAAAACTTTGTTAGTGGTGGAATGATGCAGTATCAGTGGGAGACAGAAGAACATAGTGTTAAGGAACAGATTTTAGAGTCAGGTAGACTTACTTCAAGCTTTTATTTCCACCAATTATAAGTAGTGTTAACAATGGATAAGTTATCTTTTATGAGCCTCAGTTTTATCAAATATAAAAGGGGATACTAATACCTTTCTTTCAAGTGTTGAAGATTAAGAAAAAATAATGTGTGCAAAACAGTTCGTTATACCCAGCATAGAATAAATGTTCCATAAATTGTACCATTAAGATTATGGGAGATTTTGCAACCTAAGCCTGACCATTTGATTTCTTGGTATAGCATGAATTCAGGCAAAATTGTCTTATCATGGATGACTATGCCATCTTGGGAAGCCAGAAATATCTCTCTTTGTTTGGGATCATAGGAGTTTGTAGACTCCTGCTTTTATGTGAAAACCAAAATGTGTTTCAAATACTCAAATCCCCTGTTAATCTTCTCACTGTTTTCTTCGAATGGGGGTAATTTGTTTCCAGACATAAAAGTTTTATTCATTTATGTAGCACAGTTCATTTAAGCAGTGTTGCAGGGTGGTTAAGAGCATCAGTTTAGGAGCCAGATTGCTTGCGTTTGAATCCCAACCCCACTCACTTCTCTGTACCTCAGTTTCTTCATCTGTAAGATGGGGTTAATAACAGCACCTACGTCAAGAGTTGTTTTAAGGATAAATTGAGTTAATATTTAGAAAGTCCTTAGAATGGTGTCTGGTGAGTATTTCAGAGCAGTGATCCCAAACTCTAATTTTGCAGAGCCCTCAAGAATCATGGGCACCATTAAAAAATATTTTTAATTTAAAAAATAAACTTAAAAAATTAATTATTTGAGGCAGAGCCAAGAAAGGCCGAGCAGTCAGATGCTTCTAGTCGTCCCTCTTACAGCAAAGACCCAAAAAAACAAGTGAATAGATTATATACAACAATCTAGGAGCCCTGAACATCAAAGGCAAAGTTGAGGAATCAGACTGAGTGGAAGGGGGAGGGATAGATGGTTTAGAAGCAGCAAGGTAGTGCCAGACCTGACCTGGCAGGAGCTGGCACCCTGCGGGCCTGGTAGGTGGTTTGTGCAGTGAGGCTGGCAGTGGTATTCAGGATGCGTTTTCCATGTCAGGGGATACTGAGCAGTGGAAAGTCTGCTCAGGCCTCCAGAGCCAGAGAAAAGCAATGCTCAATCAGCAACAGATAAGAACATGTGTTTAACCTACCTTGTGGATCAAAAAACACCCCATCTGAGAAGAACCTCACTCCCATTTATCTGCTCCCTTCCTGTTCTGCACCAGAACCGGGCAGACTTCAGCAGTGGCTACTTTCCCTGGGCCAGAAGTAGGACTCATCAAGCACCCTGAACCATTGTCCCACCCATGGAGAGAGAATAAATTAACATACAGGAAAAAATAATCTGCCAGCTCCCCTAAGCTGGGAACTCAGGGCAGACATGGTTCCTTTGTCTAGGCACAGGCATAAGGTGTCCATGTCTTTCACCCCTGTATAGACCTGTTTGGGCCCATTTCAGCAGCATAGGCCCTCATTAGCAGAGTACAACAGGGTATATACCTGAAGCTTAACTTCACTGTATCAGCTATTTGGTGGAGTGGCAGGTTCATGACACTTGACACTACTCTGCCCATTAAGCGGGGTCCTTACCTACCCACATCAGAGGCCTGAAGACTGATGGTTCCACCCCTGTCACTTAGCCACCTGTGACAGGGATCCAAGAATAAGTAGTGCCTCCCAGTCCTTATACCCAACAGCATTGTGTGCCCATAATCTGGCTGCAAAACCCACCCATCTATGCACTCCAGAGAACAGAGACATGTTTTCCTCCCAGATGCTCAGGGGCTGCCATCAGCCCCCTGTCTTGCTCAGTGCGTGACCCCCTACTGCAGCAAGATACCTGTGATTACTCCAATCACCCCTGCCCATCTAGGACTGTAAGTGAGAGCCTGCACCACACACTTGGTGACTGAGTCTCTGGACACCTGAGCTGAATCCATACAAGAAAAGTAAATGGACCTCTGGGCTCACATACCTAGTAACAGATCTAACCAGCTGGTGACAGGCCATTGGAGCTTTAAAGCTGTCAATAATCAAACTAGCTCACACGAGCAGCCTATTTGGGCATATCAAAACAAAACAAAACAAGAAGCTAGGACACAGTAAGCAAACATAAAATAAATAAATATAATAACTTATTGAAAGCTCAGAAACAACAGTCAATATCAAATCACATAAAAAGGCAGACCCTGATGGCATCAGCAAGCTCCCAAAACAAAGATTCAAGAAATCTTCCAGAGGAAGAGAACTTCTTAGAATTACTGGAGGTAGAATACAAAAGATTAATATTCAGAACTCTTCAAGAGATCAGGCAAAACACAGAACAAGCCAAGGAACATATAGACAAAGTAACAGCGGAACTTAAGAAGATTATAGAAGAGCACAAAGACAAATTTAACAGGCTGCAAGAATCCATAGAGAGACAGCAAACAGAAATCCAGAAGATTAACAATAAAATTTCAGAATTAGACAACTCAGTAGAAAGTCATAGGAGTAGAATTGAAGCAATCGAAGTCAAAATTAGTGAGACTGAAGATAAAGCACTTGACAGCAACTTATTTGAGGAAAAATCAAATAAAAGAATTTAAAAAAATGAAGAAACCCTAAGAATGATATGGGATTCTATCAAGAGGATTAACCTACGAGTGATTGGAGTACCAGAACAGGGGGGGATAACAGAAAATACAGACAATATTGTTGAAGATTTGTTGGCAGAAAACTTCCTTGATATCGTGAAAGATTACAAGATATCTATCTGAGATGCTCACTGAACCCCACACAAGGTAGATGCCCCAAAAATGTCACCAAGATATATCTTAATCAAACTTGCCAAAACCAAAGATAGAGAATTTTAAGAGCAGCTAGGGATAAACAAAAAGTCATCTACAAAGGAGAGTCAATAAGACTAAGCTCAGACTACACAGCAGAACCATGCAGGCAAGAAGGCAATGGGATGACATATATAAAGCCTTGAAGGAAAAAAATTGCCAGCCAAGGATTATATATCCAGCAAAACTGTCTCTCAGATATGATGGCAAAATTAGGGCATTTCCAGATAAACGAAGTTTACAGAATTTGCAAAAACCAGATAAAAATTACTAAAGGAAGTCCTCCGGTTAGAAAATCAATAACATCAGATAACAACCCAAGACTAGAACACAGGACATAGCAACCAGATATCAACCCAAATAGGGAAGTCACAAAAATAAATCAAAGCTAAAACACTGAAAATAGGGAAACAGAGATGTCAGTATATAAAAGATGAAAACATTAAAACAAAAAAAGAGGGACTAAAAAATGTAGTCATAGATCTTTCATATGCAGAGGAAATCAAGGCGATATAAAGAAATAAAAGACTGATTTAAACTTAGAAAAATAGGGTTAAATATTAAGGTAACCCCAAAGGAAACCAACAACGCTGCACATCAAAATAAAAATAAGAAAAGCATACAGACTCAGCAAATACAAACCCAACAACAATAAGAAACATGAAAATAAAATACATAAAGAAAAACGACTCAGCACAGATAATTAAATGGAACAAAGAAACTGTCAACAACACACACACACAAAAGACATCAAAGTGACAGGACTAAATGCATACCTATCAATAATTACGCTGAATGTAAATGGACTAAATCCAGCAATAAAGAGACAGAGAATGGCAGAATGGATTATAAAACACGATCCATCTATATGCTGCCTACAAGAGACACACCTTAGACTTAAAAACACAAACAAACTAAAACTCAAAGGATGGAAAAAATATATCAAGCAAACCACACTCAAAAAAGAGCAGAAGTGGCGTCTTAGTCATCTAGTGCTGCTATAACAGAAATACAAGTGGATGACTTTAACAAAGAGAAATTTATTCTCTCACAGGCTAGTAGGCTACAAGTCCAAATTCAGGGCATCGGCTCCTGGGGAAGGCTTTCTCTGTTGGCCCTGGAGGAAGGTCCTTGTCATCAGTCTTCCCTTGGTCTGGGAGCATCTCTGTGCAGGAACCTCGGGTCCAAAGGACACGCTCTGCTCCTGGCGCTGCTTTCTTGGTGGTATGAGGTCCCCATGTCTCTCTTGTCACTTCTGTCTTTTATATCTCAGAAGAGATTGGTTTGAGACACTATCTAATCTAGTAGACCTCATCAGTATAACTGCTGCTAATCCATCTTATTACAACACAGTGATAGAATTTACAACACATAGGGAAATTACATCAGATGATAAAATGGTAGCCAATCATGCAATACTGGGAATCATCACCTAGCCAAGTTGACAGATATTTTTGGGGGACACAATTCAATCCATGACAAGTCGCTTTATCAATCTCTGACAAAAGAGACTTTAAAGTAAAATCCACCACAAAGGATAGGAAGGGCACTATATAATGATTAAAGGGTCAATACACCAGGAGGACATAACTATAATAAATATTTATGCACCCAACAACAGAGCTCCAAAATACATAAAATGAACTCTAACAGCACTGAAAAGAGAGACAGCTCCACAAAAATAGGAGACTCCAACACATCACTTTGGATGAAGGACAGAACATCCAGAAAGAAGCTCAACAAAGACACAGAAGATCTAAAAGCCACAATCAACCAACTTGATCTCATAGACATATACAGAACACTCCACCCAAGAGCAGCCAAGTATGCTTTTTTTTCCAACTCACATGGAACATTCTCCTGAATAGACCACATATCAAGCCATAAAGCAAGCCTTAACAGAATCCAAAGCATTGAAATATTACAAAACATCTTTTCTGACCATAAAGCCATAAAAGTAGAAATCAATAACAGAAAAAGCAAGGGAAAAAAAATCAAACACATGGAAACTGAACAACATCTTGCTCAAAAAATACTGGGTTATAGAAGAAATTAAGGATAAAATAAAGAAATTCACAGAGTCAAAAGAGAATGAAAACACATCTTACCAGAACCTCTCAGATGCAACAAAAGCAGTGCTCAGAGGTCAGTTTATACCAATAAATGCACACATCCAAAAACAAGAAAGGGCTAAAGTCAAAATATTATCCCTACAACTTGAACAAATAGAAAGAGAGCAGCAAAAGAAGCCCTTGGTCACCAGAATAAAGCAAATAATAAAAATTAGAGCAGAATTAAATGAAATAGAAAATAGAAAAACAAATGAAAGAGTTAACAAGACCAAAAGCTGGTTCTTTGAAAAGATCAACAAAACTGATAAACCTTTGGCCAAACTGACAAAAGAAAACAGCAGAGAAAGCAAATTACCCATGTAAGAAATGAGATGGGCAATATCACAACAGATCCAACTGAAATTAAAAGAATCATAACAGAATACTATGAAAAATTGTACTCTAATAAATTTGAAAACCTAGAGGAAATGGATGAATTTCTAGAAACACACTACCTACCTAAACTTACAGAAACAGAGGTAGAACAACTAAATAAACCTATAACAAAAGAAGAGATTGAAAAGGTAAGTAAAAAACTCCCGGCAAAAAAAGGCCTGGCCCTGATTGTTTCACTGGAGAATTCTACAAGACTTTCAGAGAAGAGTTAACACTACTGCTACTAAAGGTATTTTAGAGCATAGAAAAGGATGCAATACTCCTGAATTCATTCCATGAAGCCAGCATAACCCTGCTACCAAAACCAGGTAAAGACACCACAAAAAAAACAAAATTACAGACCGATATCCCTCATGAACATAGAAGCAAAAATCCTCAACAAAATTCTAGCCAGTAGAATTCAACAACATATCAAGAAAATAATTCACCATGACCAAGTGGGATTTATACCAGGTATGCAGGGATGTTTCAACGTTAGTAAAACAATCAATGTGATCCATCACGTAAATAAAACAGAAGATAAGAACCACATGATCTTATCAATTGATGCAGAAAAGGCATTTGACAAAGTCCAATACCCAATCATGATAAAAACTCTCAGCAAAATAGGAATAGAGGGAAATTCCTCAACATAATAAAGGCTATTTATACAAAGCCAGCAGCCAGCATCGTCCTAAATGGAGAGAGTCGGAAAGCATTCCCCTTGAGAATGGGAACCAGACAAGGATGCCCTTTATCACTACTCTTCTTCAAACATTGTGCTGCAGGTCCTAGCCAGAGCAATTAGGCTAGAAAAAGAAATAAATGGCATCCAAATCGGTAAGGAAGAAGTGAAAGTATTTCTATTTGCAGATGATATGTTCTTATACACAGAAAACCACAAAGAATCCACGAATTCAGATTTCAGCAAAGTATCAAGGTACAAGATATACATACAAAAATCCGTTGGATTACTCTACACTAACAAAGAAAACCTCAAAGAGGAAATCACCAAATCAATACCATTTACAATAGCCCCCAAGAAGATAAAATACTTAGGAATAAATCTAACCAGAGACGTAAAAGATTTATACAATGAAAACTACAAGACACTACTGCGAGAAACTAAAAGAGACCTGCATAAGTGGAAAAACATTCCTTGCTCATTGACAGGAAGACTCAATGTCAGTTCTACCCAAAGCGATGTACAGATACAATGCAATCCCAATCCAAATTCCAGTGGCACTTTTTAGTGAGATGGAGAAACAAATCACCAACTTCATATGGAAAGGAAAGAGGCCCCGAATAAGTAAAGCATTATTCAAGAAGAAGAACAAAGTGGGAGGCCTCACACTACCTGATTTTAGAACCTGTTATACTGCCATTGTAGTCAAAACAGCCTGGTACTGGTACAACAACAGATATATAGACCAAGGGAACAGAACTGAGAATCCAGACATAAATTCATCCACCTAGGAGCAGCTGATATTTGAGAAAAGCCCAAAGTCCGTTAATTGGGGAAAAGACAGTCTCTTTAACAAATGGTGCTGGAATAAATGGATATCCGTCTGCAAAAAAAATGAAACAAGACTCATACCTCACACCATGCACAAAAACTAACTCAAAATGGATCAAAGACCTAAATATAAAATTGAAAATGATAAAGATCATGGAAGAAAAAATAGGGACAACTTTAGGAGCCCTAATACATGGCATAAACAGAATACAAAGCATTACTAACAATGCACAAACACCAGAAGAGAGACTAGATAACTGGGAGCTCCTAAAAACCAAACACTTATGCTCATCAAAAGACTTCACCAAAAGAGTAAAACGACAGCCTACAGACTGGGAAAAAAATTTTGGCTATGAAAAATCTGATCAGTGTCTAATCTCTAAAATCTGCAAGATACGGCAAGACCTCAACAACAAAAAGTCAAATAACCCAATTAAAAAATGGGCAAAGGATATGAACAGGCACTTCACCAAAGAAGACATTCAGGTGGCTAACAGACACATGAAGAAATGCTCACAATCATTAGCCATTAGAGAAATGCAGATCAAAACTACAATGAGATATCATCTCACCCCAACAAGGCTAGCATTAATCCAAAAAACATAAAATAATTAATGCTGGAGAGGTTGTGGAGAGACTGGAACACTTATACACTGTTGGTATACACTGTTGGTGGGAATGTAAAATGGTACAACGACTTTGGAAATCAATTTGGTGCTTGTTTAAAAAGCTAGAAATAAAAGTACCATATGGTCCATCAATCCCACTCCTTAGACTATATTCTAGAGAAATAAGAGGTGTCACACGAATAGATATATGCACACCCATGTTCATTGCAGCACTGTTCACGATAGCAAAAAGATGGAAACAACTTAAATGCCCATCAATGGACGAATGGATAAACAAATTATGGTATATTCATACAGTGGAATACTATGCAACAATAAAGAACAATGAAGAATCCGTGAAGCATCTCATAACGTGGAGGAATCTGGAAGGCATTATGCTGAGTGAAAGTAGTCAGTCAGAAAAAGGCAAATATTGTATTAGACCACTATTATAAAAACTCAAGAAAAGGTTTAAGCACAGAAGAAAACATTCTTTGACGGTTATAAGGATGAGGAGGGAGGGAGAGGGGTATTCATTAACTAGATAAGTAGATAAGAATTATCTTATGTAACGGGAAAGACAAAACACACTACAGGAGAATCAGCACAACTGGACTAAACCAAAAGCTAAGAAGTTTCTTGACTATAGCTAAACACTTCCAGGGACAGAGTAGTCAGGAGAGGGGTCTGGGGACCATGGTTTCATGGGATATCTAGGTCAATTGGCATAACAAATTTTATTACGAAAATGTTCTACATCCCACTTTGGTGAGTGGCTTCTGGCGTCTTAAAAGCTAGCCAGCAGCCATCTGAGATGCATCAATTGGTCCCAACCCACCTGGAGTAAAGGAGAATGAAGAACCCCAAAGACACAAGGAAAATATTAACCTAAGAGACAGGAAGGGCCACATTAACCAGAGACTCCATCAACCTGAGACCAGAAGAACTAGATGGTGCCCAGGTACCACCAATGACCGCCCTGACAGGGAACACAACAGAGCGTCCCTGACGGAGCAGGAGAAAAGTGGGATGCAGAACTCAAATTCTAGAAGAAAGAGCAGACTTAATAGTCTGACTGAGACTGGAGGGACTCCGGAAGACATGGCCCCTGGACTTTCTGTTAACCTAGAACTGAAACCATTCCTGAAGTCAACTCTTCAGACAAAGATTAGACTGGACCATGGGACATAAAATGATACTCATAAAGAGAATGCTTCTTAGCTCAAGTAGGTACATGAGACTAAGTTGGCAGCTCCTTCCCAGAGGTGAGATGAGAATACAAAAAGGGACAGGAGCTGGTTGAACGGACGGACACCGGAAATCCGGGGTGAAAAGGAGGAGTGTCCTGCCACTAAACAGGGAGAGCAGCTAGGGTCACATAGCAATGTGTTTATGAATTTTTATATGAGAAACTGACTTGAACTGTAAACTTTCACTTAAAGCACAATAAAAAGAAAAAAAGGGAAAAGAAAATTTAATTTTGTGAGATGTTTATCAAATAAAAATCCATTTATTAGTTTATTCAACCATAAATACTAACTAGGATATTTCTCCCTTTCCTCTTCCTCTCCCATGTAAAAGGCACACATACTTACGTGGTCTAGAAATTGTAGGACGCTGACTGAAAATGACAATCAGTTGATACATTATTAGCTTGATGAGGGTGAAATAACAGGAGAGCCATGCTAACCAGCTATGCCAAAGTTTAATCTTCTAGCATGACTTCATTGGGTTATAACTTACAGGAAGTACTACTGAGAAATTTATTATAAGCCATGGTAAACCCTGAACACAGAGCTGGTAATTAGGGGAAAAAGAAAAGCATTCTAAAAGAGCAGCAAGTAATTGCTGTGCATTTTTAATGGGTAAAGCTATTGTTTAAAAATGCCATATGCAGTAAATTTGCTAAAGAAGCATTTAATCTAATTGGGAGAGACTGTATTTATAGGATTTTAAGTACAACCTTAAAAATGTCTCGTTAAAAAATTTCCTTCCCACACATGCAATTAGAAGTGATTTTTTTCCCCCAGTTCCAGTCCTCTGCACAACAGATTTTTGATATTTCAAGACATTTCTAAGCAATCTCCCTGTCACTTTGACCTTGGAATGAAGATATCCAGCTATGCTCCAGGGAGCAATTTTCTCGCAGATATCCTGGGGGCCTTTTGCAATAGATGGATGGCATTAAGGATCTTGTCCCTTGTGCTTGCGTTGAGCCTCACCTTTCAACTGATGGTTGTTACTGAGCTTGTGTGTGTGTGTGTGTGTGTGTGTTATCATTAGGGTTTTTTTTTTTGTTGTTTTGTTTTGTTTTTTAAAGCATTGTATCAGCTACACTGTTAGCATTAAGGGATCTCCTGATCTCCTTACTAGAGAAATACAGGCTTTGTGAGAATTAATTGACTTGGCTCTTGTCAAACACAAACTATAGAAAGGCCTGCCAGTAGATCTTTTCTTAAAGAAAAACAGTTTGCCAAGAAATCTTTTCAACAAGCAGGATTTCATCTTTTTGAGATTCAAGTAATTATGTATAGGCCCGGTATCTCTTTATGTTTTGAATGCATCTGAGGAGAATAAGGGGAAAATATTTGTTAATACATAGGCATGAATGTTACAGCACATAATTTTTGTTTTAAAATGTCCCTGGACATTATTCTTAGGTACCTTTTTAGCTTCTGACACAGTTCAGAGAATACTATGATAATTCCCAGATCACAGTACCTGTAGAGCACTGAGTGTCCCTCAGACAATTTCCAGTTTGGCCAAATGGATTCATTACTATAACTTCAGAGACTTGGCGGATCTGCTGAGTTGAGGGGAATCCTAAGACGATAAGAGTTGAGAGAATGAAGAAGTAAAAGTCCCACACAATGCCTGGAGAACTTGTTAGCTTTTGATCACTCCACTTTATGATGGCCAGGGAGATATGGAGGCCATTTAGACGAGAGTGGATGGAATGATGAACAGATCTGAAAATGTGCCCTTAGAGGATCAGGTAAAGGATCTGAAGAGGACAAGCCCTATTGTGTATGTATTTGGGGGCCATAGTTGGGAGGTAATGAATAGAAGAGCATTACCCAGTCTGTGACTGCCTGCCACCCCCAAGCAGAAGAACTAAGTCTATAAGCGGAAGTAACGGACAGATGAATCCAGTAGAAATAGCATTTATGGAGAGCTTTCTATATGTTGAGCTATGAGTTTTCACACACATCACCACCATCATATAAAACAGTAGTATATACAATAAGAGAGCTTGGGCACAACAGAATGGTTAGTATTGCCCTAGAACGAGATGGGAAATTCTGGAGATTTTTTATTTCCTTAGGACAGAAGAACTGAAACAACTGGGAATGCTGTGGAGGGAATTTTATCATGGTCTTCTTTTCAAACTCAGAATCTAAAATTCAAAATAGATTTTAGTAAATTGCCATCTTCCCTGTTTATTTATGTTAGACATGTTATTAATAATGTTCAACTGATAGTACATTTTCAGCAAAGAAAGTGAAAATACTCATGAACAGAGTGTTTTTTTTTTTTAGAATTGAGTTCTTTTATTAATTCCAAGTAATGAAAACAATGTTAGCTTCTTCATAAAAGAATATTCTTAAAAGCCTTGCATTTTTTACCCTGTTGCACCCTTTTTGTTTTATTTTTGTAGCTGTGATGAAGGCTACACTGGAGCAAGATGTGAAAGAGTTGACTTGTTTTACCTAAGAGGAGACAGAGGACAGATTTTAGTGATTTGTTTGATAGCAGTTATGGTAATTTTTATCATCCTGGTGGTCGGTGTCTGCACATGCTGTCAGTAAGTATTTTTAAACTTAATTTTTTTTTTTTTTTGGCTTTAACAAAGAGAAATTTATTCTCTCACAGTTTAGGACACTAGAAGTACAAATTCACGGTGCCAGCCCTAGCGGAGGGCTTTCTCTCTCTGTTGGTTCTGGGGGAAAGTCCTCATCATCAATCTTACCCTTGTCTAGGAGCTTCTCAGCACAGGAACCCTGGGTCTAAAGGATGTGATCTGCTCCTGGCACTGCTTTCTTGGTGGGATGAGGTCCCCCGTCTCTCTGCTCCCTTCTTACTTTTATATCTCAAAAGAGATTGACTCAAGATACAACCTAATCTTGTAGATTGAGTCCTGCCTTACTAATATAACTGCCTCTAATCCTGCCTGATAAACATCATAGAGTCAGGATTTACAACACATAGGAAAATCACATCGGATGACAAAATGCTGGATAACCCCACAATGCTAGGAATCATGGACTATCCAAGCTGATGCACATTTTGGGGGGACACAATTCAATCCATACCATTTCACCCTTCAGCCCCCCCAAAGTTCATGTCCTTGCCACATGTAAAGCACATTCACCCCATCATATCATAGCAGAAGTCTTAAATTAAGTCCAAAATCCAAAAATTCCTCTTCATCTGTGAAATCTAGGAAACAAGTTATCTACTTCCAAAGATACAATGGTAGAACAGGCATAAGCTAGATATTTCCACTATAAATGGGAGAAACTGGAGGGAAAGAAGGGATAACAGGCACCAAGCAAGTCAGCAGAACACATTATGTTAACTCTAAGGTCTTGAAAATAATCCTCTGTTCTCTGAGACCATTTAGACAATGGCCCTGCCCCCAAGACTCTAGATATTGGCCATACTCTCTGGATTCTGAGTAGAGGCCCCTCATTCCTGGGCCTCAGCTCTGCTTTCCACGCCCACTGGGATGACAACTCTGCTCCCCTGAAGTTGGACAGCCACATTCTCCTAGTCTGTCTGAGTGGTGACTCCACCTCCTCAGCCCCGACAGGCCCCGTTCTTCTGCCCCTTGGGAATGGCAACCCCACCCCCTCAGCTTTGGACAACGGATCCAGTCCCACCCCATTTGCACTTGTGAAAGGCAACCCCATACTCCAGAACCGAGTTAGTGAAGATCTGACTTTTTGAAACTTAGGAGACTGTGGTCTCACCCTTTGAAGCCCAACGGCCATGCATGGCTACACCCTTTGAGACCCTAGAGGTTGTGGCCCTACCCTTTGAGACTGAGGCAGCTCTGTTTCCTGTGTTCCTTGTCTCTTCAGCTTCTGTTTCCTGGTTCCATGGCTTCTTGGCCCGTTGGGCCTCACCGCTGGTGTCTGCCCTGCTGGGGCAAATGTTCCAATGCTCTTTAGCTCCACCTATAAGTGCCTGGAAGCACCCAATTCCACCAGTAAACTTCAGCAGGAAGGCACTCCGCTCTCTTGCTCTGAGTGTTGGCAAGCCTAGCTCTACCAATTAGTGCTCAGAGGCACCACTCTGCCAGGAAGCCTGCCAAAAGGATTCAGCTCTCTAGTTCCGAGGGTCAGCTCTAGTGTTGTCTTGCACTGGTCTCCTGGTTGTGCTGCTACTGCTTGCCATCCACCATCTCCAGTGTAATAGCTCTCTTCATTTCCTTCTGAGTCTTCACCAGAATTTTACTTTTTTATTTTTTTGTATTGTACTTCAGGTGAAGGCTTACAGAACAAATACTTTCTCATGAAACAGTAGTACACATATGTTTTATGACATTGGTTAACAACCCCACAACATGTCAACCCTCTCCCTTCTAGACATTTAGTTTTTGTTTTTTTTTTTTTGGTGAAAATCTACATAGCCAAAGATACACCATTTCAAAAATTTCTACATGCACAGTTCAGTGACATCGACTACGCTCTTCCAACTGTGCTGCTATTCTCACTTTAGATGAAAGCTTACAGAACAAGATAGTTTCTCATTTAACAGTTAGTACACATGTTGCCTTATGACAATGGTTAACAACCTCACAACACATCAACACTATCCTTACTCAACCTTGGGTTCCCTATCACCAGCTTTCCTGTCCCCTTCTGCCTTCTGACACTTGTCTCTGGACTGCTGTGCTGCATTAGGTCTATTTGGTTTTATGGGGCTGTCCACTCCTCAGCTGAAAGCTGAACCTAGGAAATGACTTCACAATTGAGCTAAAAGGGTGTCTGGGGGCCATACTCTCGAGGTTTCTCCAGTCTCCTTTAGACCAGTAAATCAGGTCTGTTTTTGTGTGAGTTAGGATTTTGTTCTACATCCTTCTCCAGCTCTGTCCAGAACCCTCTGTTGTGATCCTGGTCAGAGCAGTCAGTGGTGGTAGCCGGGCACCATCTAGCTGTACTGGACTCAGTCTGGTGGAGGCCTTGGTAGCTGTGGTCCATTAGTCCTTTAGACTAATCTTTTCCTTGTATCCTGTTCTCTTCATTCTCCCTTGCTCCCTAAGGGATGAGACCAGTGAAATATCTTAGATGGCTGCTCACAGGCTTTTAAGACCCCAGACGCTACTCACCAAGGAAGAATGTAGAACATTGTCTTTATAAACTGTGTTATGCCAATTAAGCTAGATGTTCCCCAAGACCATGGTGCCCACAGCCTTCCACCCAACAATTCAGTCCCTCAGGGAGTTTGGATGTGTCTATGGAGCTTCCATGACCTTTCCTTGTACAAGTTGTGCTGGTTTCCCCTGTATTGTGTACTGTCTCACCCTTCACCCAAGAAACCACTTATCTATTGCCTATTTAGTATTTCCCCCCCCCCCCCACTCCTCCCATCCCTGGTAACCAACAAAGATTGTTCCATTTTGTGTGTGAATTTTTTCATGGGTTTTTACAATAGAGGTCTCATACAATATTTGTCCTTTGGTGATTGATTTATTTCACTCAGCATAATGTCCTCCAGTTTCATCCATGTTATGAGATGGTTCACAGATTCATCACTGTTCTTTCTCGTTGTGAAGTACTCCATTGTGTGTATGTACCATAGTTTGTTTATCCATTCATCTGTTGATGGGCATCTAGGTTGTTTCCATCGTTTTGCTATTGTGAACAATGCTGCCATGAACATAGGTGTGCGTATGTCTATTCGAGTGACGACTCTTATTTCTCTAGGATATATTCCTAGGAGTGGAATTGCTGGATCGAATGGTATGTCTATTTCTAGCTTTCTGAGGAAGCGCCATATCATTTTCCAAAATGGTTGTGTCATTTTGCATTCTCACCAGCAGTGCATGAGAGTTCCGATCTCCCCGCAGCCCCTCCAACATTTGTTATTTCCAGTGTTTTTGATTCGTGCCAGTAATGCCAGGGTGAGATGGTATCTCCTTGTGGTTTTCATTTGCATTTCTCTAATGGCTAGTGATCGGGAGCATTTCTTCATGTGTCTCTTGGCCATTTGAATGTCTTCTTTGGTGAAGTGCCTGTTCATTTCCTTTGCCCATTTTGTAATAGGATTATTTATATTTTTGTTGTAGAGGTTTGGATTTTCTTGTAGATTATGAAGATTAGACTTTTTCTGACTTGTACTGTCCAAAAATTTTTTCCCAGTCTGTAGGTTCTCTTTTGACCCTTTTGGTGAAGTCTTTGAAGAACATAGGTCTTTGATTTTTAGAAGATCCCAGTTATCTAGCTTATCTTTTGGAGTCTGTGTATTGATGGCTATGGTTTGTATCCTGTTAATGCCGTGTATTAACGCCTGTAGTGTTTGTCCTATTTTTTCTTCTATGAACTTTATAGTTTTAGGCTTTATATTCAGGTCTTTGATCCATTTTGAAGTAGTTTTTGTATACGGCGTGAAGTATGGGTCCTGTTTCATTTTTTTGCAGATGGATATCCAGTTTTGCCAGCACGATTTTGTTAAAAATACTGTCTTTTCCCCATTTGATGGACTTTGGACCCTTGTGGAAGATCAGGTGACCGTAGGTGGATGGATTTACATCTGGGTTCTCAATTCTGTTACATTGGTCAATGTATCTGTCATTGTACCAGTACCAGGCTGTTTTGACTACTGTAGCTGTATAGTAGGTTCTGAAGTCTGGTAGTGTGTATCCTCCAACTTTATTCTTCTTCTTCAGTAGTGCTTTACTTATTCGGGGCTTCTTCCCTTTCCATATAAAGTTAATGGTTAGTTTTTCCATCTCTTTGAAGAATGTTTTTGGAAACTGGATCCAGATTGCGTTGTATTTGTAAATTGCTTTGGGTAGAAATGTTATTTTCACAATGTTGAGTCTACCTGTCCATGAGCATGGTATGTTTTTCCATTTATGTAGATCCCTTTGGGTTTCTTGCAGTAGTGTTTTGTAGTTTTATTTGTATAGGCCTTTTACATCCCTGGTTAGATTTATGCCTAAGTATTTTATCTTTTTAGGGGCTGTTATAAATGGTATTGTTTTCCCGATTTCCTTTTCATTGTTCTCCTTATTGGTGTATAGGAATCCAACTGATTTTTGTATGTTTATTTTGTATCCTGCTCCTCTACTGAATCTTTCTATTAGTTCCAGTAGATTTCTCATGGAGTCTTTAGGGTTTTCTATGTATAGTATCATATCATCTGCAAACAGGCAGAGTTTAACTTCTTCATTACCAATTTGGATGCCCTTTATTTCTTTTTCTTGCCTTATTGCTCTAGCTAGAACTTCCAGCACAATGTTAAATAAGAGTGGTGATAAAGGGCATCCTTGTCTTGTTCCTGTTTTCAAGGGGAATGTTTTCATCCTCTCTCCATTAAGAATGATGTTGGCTGTTGGTTTTGCATAGATGCCCTTTATTATGTTGAGAAATTTCCCTTCTACACCTATTTTATTGAGAGTTTTTATCAGGAATGGGTGTTGGACTTTGTCAAATGCCTTTTCTGTGTCAATTGAGATGATCATGTGATTCTTTTCTTTCCTTTTATTTAGGTGGTGGATTACATTGATTGATTTTCTAATGCTGAACCATCCTTGCATACCTGGTATGATTCCTACTTGGTCATGGTGTATTATTTTTTTGATATGATGCTGAATTCTGTTGGCTAGAATTTTGTTAAGAATTTTTGCATCTATATTCATGAGAGATATTGGTCTGTACTTTTATTTTTTTGTGACGCCTTTGCCTGGTTTTGGTATCAGCCTTATGCTGGCTTCATAGAATGAATTCGGAAGTGTTGTTTCCTTTTCTATGCTCTGAAATATCTTGAGTAGTACTGGTAGAAGCTCTTCTGTAAATGTTTTGTAGAATTCTCCAGTGAAGCCATCTGGGCCAGGGCTTTTTTTGGTTGGGAGTTTTTTTTATTAACTTTTCAGTCTCTTCTGTTGTTATAGGTCTGTTCATATTTTCAACATCACTTTGTTGTAGTCTGGGTATATAGTGTGCTTCTAGACATTTATCCATTCCCTCTAGGTTTTCAAATTTGTTGGAGTATAGTTTTTCATAATATTCTCTTATAATCCTTTTCATTTCAGTTGGGTCTGTTGTAATGTCCCCCATTTCATTTCTTATTTGGGTTACTTGTGTCCTCTCCTGTTTTTCTTTTGTCAGTCTGGCCAGTGGTTTGTCGATTTTGTTGATTCTTTCAAAGAACCAACTTTTGGTTTTGTTGATTCTTTCTATTGTTTTTCTGTTCTCTATTTCATTTATTTCTGCTCTGATCTTTACTCTTTCCTTTCTTCTGGTGGCTGTGTGCTTTTTCTGCTGTTCTCTTTCAATTTGTTTGAGTTGTGTAGTTAATGTTTTGATTTTGTCCCTTTCTTCTTTGAGATGTGTGCATCTATTGCTATAAATTGTCCTCTGAGGACTGCCTTTGCTGGGTCCCAAAGGGTTTGGTATGATGTGTTTTCATTCCCATTTGATTCTAGGAATTTTTTGATTCCATCTCTGATTTCTTCTATTACCCACTAATGTGTAAGTAGGGTATTATTCAGTTTCCATGTAACTGATTTTTTTTCCTTGCTCTTTCTGTTGTTAATTTCTACTCTGATGACATTGTGGTCAGAGAAGATACCTGGAATTATCTCAACCTTTTGGATCTTGTTGAGGATTGCTCTGTGGCCTAAGATGTGGTCTATTCTGGATAACATTCTATGTGCATTGGAAAAGAATGTGTACTTTGCAGCTGTTGGGTGGATTGTTCTATATATGTCTATGAGGTCAAGTTGGCTGATTTTGCCCTTTAGGTCTTCTGTATCTTTGCTAAGTTGCTTCTTAGTTGTTCTTTCCTTTATTGACAGTGGTGTGTTGAAGTCTCCTACTCTACTATTATTGTGGAACTGTCAATTTCTCTTTTCAGTGTTGTTAGAGTTTGTTTTATGTATTTTGAAGCCCTGTCATTGGGTGCGTAGATGTTTATTATGGTTACGTCTTCATGATGGATCATCCGCTTAATCATTATATAGTGTCCTTCTTTGTCTTTTATGGTGGATTTTGTTTTAAAGTCTGTTTTATCTGAGATTAGTATTGCCACTCCTGCTCTTTTTTGGTAGTTGTTAGCTTGATATATTTTTTTCCAACCTTTGACTTTTAATAAATTCACATCTTTGTTTCTAAGGTGTGTCTCTTGTAGACAGCATATTGATGGATCCTGTTTTCTTATCCATTCTGTCACTCTCTCTTTATGGGTGCCTTGAGTCCATTTACATTCAGTGTGATTATTGATAGATATGAGTTTGTTGCTGTCATTTTGTAGTGCTTTTTTTTGTGGTGCTGACGTTTTCTTTGTTCTTCTTACTCTCCTGTCCTGAGTTACTTTTGTTTGTGGATTTTTTTTTCATTTCTTTTGTTTTTGTAGGTTTTGTTTTTGCTGAGACTTTATGTTTTCCTCTCTTTTTTTATGAGTATGTTTGTTAACTTTCTTTGTGGTTACCATGAATTTTACCCTTATCTTTCTAAGTCTGAAGCAGTCTACCATTACTTGGTATTGCCTTGCCTTCCTCTCCATTAGATGGTTCTATACCAATGCTGTCATTCCCTCTTTTACTGTTTTTATGTTGTATTAAATTACTGATTAACTGCTCTGATTACCCGTTGTATTTCTTTTGGTTTTGCATAGTCCTTGAGAGTTTATTTCTAGATTGGTATCTGGCTGGTACGATCCTGCGTCCTAGGTTCTGCCAGTGAGCTGAAGTTGTTTGTTCTCAGATCAAAGAACTCCCTTTAATAATTCTTATAAGTTTGGTTTGGCTTTTACATATTCCCTTAATTTCTGTTTATCTGGAAATGACCTAATTTCACCATCAAATTTGAATGAGAGTTTTGCAGGATATATTATTCTTGGCTGGCAATTTTTTTCTTTCAAGATTTTATATATGTCATCCCATTGCCTTCTTGCCTGCATGGCTTTTGCCAAATAATCTGAGCTTAGTCTTATTGTTTCTCCTCTGTATGTGACTTCTTGTTTTTCACGAGCTGCTCTCAGGATTCTTTGTTTGTCTTTGGTTTTGGCAAGTGTGATTATGATGTGCCTTGGTGATTTTCTTTTGGGGTCTCTCCTATATGGGGTTCGTTGAGCTTCTTGGATGGCCAGATTTTCATCCTTCATGATATTGGGGAAGTTTTCTGTCAGCAGTTCTTCAGTGATTCTCTCTGTGTTTTCTGTTTTCTCCCCCTGTTCTGGTATTGCAATCACTCAAAAATTTTTGCTTTTGATTGTATCCCACATAACTCTCAGGGTCTCTTCATTTTAATTTGTTCCTTTTTCTGAGTTTTCCTGAAACAGAGTTGTAGCCAAGTGTTTGTCTTTGATTCCACTGATCCTGGCTTCCACCATTTCAAATCTGCTTCTCAGCCCTTCTGTGATACCGTCCATTTCTGAAATCTTGTTGTTTATCTTTTGGATTTCTAATTGTTGTCTTTGTATAATTTCTAGTTGTGAATTTATTTTGTCATTTCGTTCCTGCATTATTTTCCTGAATTCTTCTAATTTTTTGTCTGCATTTTCTATGAATTTGTCTATTTTTTCCTCATGTTTGTCAGCTTTTTGCCTCAGCTCTTGGAGAATTCTGAGTATTAGATATTTGAATTCCCTATCAGGTAGTTCTAGTGCATTGTCTTCCACTGGAAAGTCATCTGGTGTTTCTCTTTGGACGCCTACTGCAACCATCCTGTCCTGTTTTTGTGAATGTTTTCATATTGTCTGCTGTCTTCAGAGCATTCAGTAGTTATTTTTCTCGTTTCATCCCCCTTTTTTTTTAAATTTGGCTATGTCTGAGCAGACGGGCTGTGTGTTCTTTGTTGTTTGCTCGTCTGTTGGCACAATACTTTTCACCTCCTTCTCCAATTGGCCGGGTACTGTAGGGCAGGTCTAGATGAAGAGGAGTTAATGGGATGGGTTGTTTGTGGCACTTACTACAGCCACCAGGGTGGGTCTGTAATCAGTGCAGGGCAGGTTCCAGTAGGCCATGCCTGTGCTGCTTCGTGGTGTGATGTTAAGCACATGGTGCAGGTAGGCAGGATGTAGTGGGGAGATTGTTATGTGTGGAGCTAAGATGGATATGGAAGAGAGGAGAGAGGAACAGGAGCCAAAAACATACAAACAGACAAAAAAGAATGCTAGGGGAGCTTGCCATTGGAGTGGAGAGATAAGAGACTCTGAAATGGAGAAAAGCAAAAAGGGGAAGAGGAAGAAAAAAAAGAAAAGAATGAATAAATAAAAATCAGAATGGGAAAAGAACAGGATAGTTCCCAGAGATCCCACCGGTGCAGCTATGAGGTCTGGGGAAGTTGTTCTCAGGTGTTGCAATACAGCCTGGCTAAAAGGTGTAGAGGTATACAAGGCCAGGTATTCAGGGAACAGAAAGAGATGGAAGATATAGAGAGATGAGAAACTGAATAATGAAGAAAGACAAAAAGGGAAAAAGAGGGAAAAGAAAACAAAGCAAATTAAAAAAAGAAGAAAAGAACAAGAAAAGCCCCCAAAGAAACAGGAAAAAAAAACAACAACAACAACAAAACAAAGAAATGTTCTCAGGGATCCCTCTTCACATCTGTGCAAGCCAAGGGGGTAGGTTCCAAGCCACGCAGCACCACCTGGCCAGAACTGGGCCCCAGCTCAAGAAAAGGAAAAGAAAACAAAGAAACAATTCAAAACAAACAAATGAACAAAAGCCCCGGGAACCCACCAGCATGGCAGCCCAGACCGGGAAGCAGCTGCACACTTGAACAGAGCTCCGCAGTCCCTCAGGAAGAAGCAAAGATGGCTCACAGAGCCAGGTATTTGAGCGAAAGGAGGGGGTGGTGGTGAGATGTAAGGAAGAAATCAAAAGAAGTGGGAAAAAAGCAACACCAGCAGCCAGCAAATGGCATTCAGAGAGCCGGCCCGTTCGGGTGGGTGGAATACAAGTGGCCGGCAATTCCCAGAGAAGAGATTGTGGCTGAGGGAAGCAGAGGAGGCCGAGTCAGGGTGAAGAAGGGTGGGGGTGGGAAACTGTATATCATAAATTACTGGTTGTTTTGTCTCCTGCTGGAAGTTCTGTGAAGCTGCTTTCTCATACCCCCGTTTGCTGGTCTCCGATAGGAGTCCAAGATGGTGGATCCGCGCTGCGTTAGCTGATAGGGGACCTCTGCGTGAATTTCTCCTTGCTCTCCATTCTCTGCCAGTTTTCTCACTCCATTTGGTGCTTGGCTGAGTTCTTTATCTCTTCATTTGATGTTTTAGGATTTCAGGATTGTTGTTTTCTTTGTTTGGCTTAGTTTTTCAGATCTTTGCTATGGAGGGACGGCGTGGTGCTTCTGCCTAGGGTGCCATTTTGCCAGAAGTCCTCTTAATTTTAAGTAAATCTAAGAAATTGTATCTTGCTCATTGTTTTATTTCCTTTCTTTTTTCTTCTCTCCCTGCCTTCCTTCCTTTTCTCTTTCCCTTTTGCTTTGATTTAAATAAATCAACTTTTCGAGGTTTGCCATCATATATATTGATGTAAGTATTTATAGTAAAATATGTATGATTTATATATTTTACTCTACAAAGCTATTATAATTTAAAACAAAATTTGCATAAATATTCTAGTTTAAAAAAAGTCCTGCAGTCAGTCATATTTTTGTATGGGTTTTTAACTAGGCTAAATAAGACCAGGTGAAAATCACTTTTTATTTTCTTAAACTGCACCATGACGCAATAACTTTGAAAGATAAAAATAAATGAACAAGAGAAAAACTCTTTTGCTTACCCATTGTCATTGAGTTGATTCTGACTCATAGCGACCCTATAGAACAGAGTACAACTGCTCCACAGGATTTCCAAGGAGCAGCTGGTGGATTCTAATTGCTGCCCTTTTGGTTAGCAGCTGAGCTCTTAACCTCTGTGCCATGAGGGCTCTGCTTTTTTGCTTAGCTACATTAAAGTAATTAATTTTATCTACAAAAGATGATTATACTGTTTTTCCTATCTTTTTATTATACACCACTAGTTTGGAAACCAAAAACCACCTTGCTTTTTCTCTTAGCACAAACTGGTCTTTAATTAAGTTAGTTCCTTTAGGAAATCCACTAACTTTTTAATCAGACCAGGACTACCACTTAGGATGCTAAAAAAGCATTTTCCTAAAGCAGTATCTTCTAATTTTTTTAAATTTTTATTTATTTTGTTGCTGTTGTTGAGAACATACACAACAAAACATACACCAATTCAACAGCTTCTACATGTACAATTCAGTGATATTGATTACCTTCTGCAAGTTGTGCAACCATTCTAACTGTCCTTTTCTGAGATGTTCTCCCCCCATTAAAATAAATTCACTGCCCCCTAAAGTGCTATCTTTTTTCCAGAAGCTAGTTTAGCCTAGCCTTTTACCTTTACTTCTGGGTTATTGTACACACCAGAAGAGTGTGTCTCATAATTTCCTTTCTTTACGAAACTGTTGGGAGAAAGTTTCAAAGCAAGAGAAAAACACCAGCACCGCTATTGAGGGTCTTTGGTTTTGTCCCAGCTCTGCCTTTTACGTATCTCTGAGATCACAAACAAATTTCTTATCATCTTTAAACTTCAATTTTACTTTCTGTAAACTAAGAGGAATAAACCAGATAATCTGTATGATTCCTTCTAGCTCTAAAATTGAAAGCTATTTTTGATTTTACCTTTTTATGGGAGCCCTGGTGGCATTGTGGTTAAGGGCTTGGCTGCTAACCGAAAGGCTGGTTGTTCAAATCCACCAACCATTCCTTGGATACCCTATGGGGCAGTTCTGCTCTGTCCTGTAGGGTTGCTGTCAGTCCAAATCGACTTGACAGGAAAGGTTTTTTTTTTTTTTTTTTAATGGTAGGATGGAGTTTTTATGATGCCAGGTATGGGGCAGAGCATCAGTTGTGTAAAGCTGGAAAAGGCCCATTTTATTACATTAAATTTGAATTGTACTTTAAGCAAGAAAACTGGACTGCAGCCCAGAATGTTTAACACATTTCTTAATCAATGAATCTACAAGTTTACTTAATACATCCAGAAGCTACCTTCACTCTCTTGATTTTCCTGTCTGTTTACAATTGTGTACTATTTCTTGTTTATACAGTAAATAGTTCTTATCAGTCTATTTTATAAAATGACTTGGCCTGAAAAATTTCTTTTGCCCCTCAAGCTCCATCAGCAATCAACTACCGTATTCTTTCTATGTTGTGTTGTTGTTGGGTGCTGTTGAGTTGATTTTGACTCATAGTGACCCCATGTAACAGAGTAGAACTGCCCCATAGGGTTTTCTTGACTATGATCTTTACAGAATCAAATCACCATAGAGCCACTGGGTGGGTTCAAACCACCAACCTTTCAGTTGGCAGCTGAGCACTTAACTTTTACAACATTAGGGCTTCTTTCTTTCTATGTAGATAACTATATTCTATCACACTGTGGCCTATTCCACTCTCTCAGTTGATCCCAGAGAAAGATTAAACAGAACCAATAATAACTAAGGCAAAAGAGAACCAGACAGTTTTTCATTCTGTTGTACATGGGGTCACTATGTGTCAGAAAGAACTCCATGGCACCTAACACACACACACACACATGCATTTTTAACATTTTAGAAATAAGATCACACATAACATGGAAGAATCTGGAGGGCATTATGCTGAGTGAGTTTAGTCAGTCACAGAAGGACGAATATTATGTAAAGACCACTATTATAAGAACTCAAGAAAAAGTTTAAACACAGAAGAAAACATTCATAGGGTGGGGAGGGAGGGTGAGGGTTATTCACTAACTAGATAGTAGACAAGAATTAGGTGAAGGGAAGAACAGCGCACCCTAGAAGGGAAGTCAGCACAACTGGACTAAACCAGAGCTAAGAAGTTTCCTGAATATAATCAAACGCTTCGAGGGACAGAGTAGCAGGGGCAGGGGTCTGGGGATGGTTTCATGGGACATCTAGGTCAATGGGCATAACAAAGCTTATTAAGAAAATGTTCTGCATCCTACTTTGGTGAGTGGCATCTGGGGTCTTAAAAGCTTGCAAGCGGCCATCTGAGATGCATCAATTGTTCCCAACCACCTGGAGTAAAGGAGAATGAAGAACACAAAAGACACAAGGGAAGTATTAGCCCAAGAGACAGAAAGGGCCACATTAACCAGAGACTTCATCAGCCTGAGACCAGAAGAACTAGATGGTGCCCAGCTACCACCAATGACCACCCTGACAAGGAACACAACAGAGAGTCCCTGATGGAGCAGGAGAAAGGTGGGGTGCAGAACTCAAATTCTAGTAAAAAGACCAGACTTTATGGCCTGAGTGAGACTGGAGGAACCCGGGACAGCATGGTCCCTGGATTCTCTATCAGCCCAGAACTACAACAATTTCCGAGGCCAACTCTTCAGACAAAGATTGGACTGGAGTGTAGGAGATAAAATGATACTCGTGAAGAGTATGCTTCTCAGCTCAAGTAGATACTTGAGACTAAATGGGCAGCTTCTGTCCAGAGGCGAGATGAGAAGGCAGAGAGTATTAGGAGCTGGTTGAATGGACATGGGAAATCAGGGGTGGAAAGGAGGAGTGCTATCACAGTATAGGGAGAGCAGTTAGGGTCACATAACAAGGTATGTATAAATTTTTGTATAAGAGACTAACTTGAAAGGTAAACTTTCACTTAAACTACAACAATAAACAAAAAAAAAGAAAAAAATTCTAGCACACAGGAAAAAAAGTTTGTATGTACATAGATAAAATGTTTGTATATGAATAGAAAATCTCTAGAAGGATGTGCACCAATTATTAAGTTTACAGTGGCTAACTATAGGGATCAGATTGTGGGAGTAAAGCTTTTACTTTTTACTACATATTCTTAAGCTTTTTTAAAAAAACCTCCTTAACCCCACATACCTCTCCAGCTGTTGTCTCTTCTCTCTACTTCCCTTCACAACCATGCTTCTTGGAAGGGTTGTTTTTCACACTGCCTCTACTCACTTGCCTTCTCCATTCACTTCCTTATCCACCCATACACACACACACCTGTCCACTCAGACTGCTCTAAGTCTCAGGGGTCTTCATGGCCGCATGAACACTTCTTCCTGTTTGAATCTCAGCAGCATCCAACACGTCTTACCACTCCTTCCTCTTGATGTCAGCAACACCACATATGGAAATTCCTGAGTCTCACCTGGCACTCTTTGCTGCAGTAATTAAGTGCTCAGCTGCTAACCAGCAAGGCCACTCCACGGGAGAAGGATGTGGCAGTCTGCTTCTGTAAAGATTACAGCCTTGGAAACATTATGGGGCAGTTCTACTCTGTCCTCTAGGGTTGCTATGAGTAAGAATTGACTCGACGACAATGGGCTGTTTGTTTGTTTATGGCTTTAAATGATGTGCCAACATCTCCCAGATTATGTTCACAGTGCTGATTTATCTTTTGACCTCTGGATCAATGCACCCACCTGTCTGTCAGCCATCATTACTTGGATATATCTCACATGCATCTAACGTTATCATGTCTAATCTGAATTCTTGATCTGCCCCATATTGCCACCACCCATCACCAAAATCTCCTTCAGTCTTCCTCTTCACAGAAAATGGCACCTCCATCTTTTCAGACTCATGCCCAAAATGAGCACAGACACTTCCACTGTAGCCATCACTGTTCACCCAGACCACTACAATCGCCTACTTGCTCCTCTCCCTGTATCCAGGCTTGCTTTTCTCCAATCATTTTTTCACCAAGTCAGGGGATCATACCAATGTTTCCTATTGCTTGTAAGTTAGAATTCAGTTTCTAACGTGGTCTAAGGGACATTGGTGGTTCAGTAGCAGAATTCTCACCTTCCGTGTGGGAGACCCAGGTTCAATTCCTAGCCAATGTACCTCAAGCTCAGCTACCACCTGTCTGTCAGTGGAGGCTTGCATGTTGCTATGATGCTGAACAGGTTTCAGCGGAGCTTCCAGACTAAGGCGCACTAGAAAGAAAAGCCTGGTGATCTACTTCAGAAAATCAACCAATGAAAACCCTGTGGATAACAACGGAACATTGTCCAATCTACAACTTGTTACAAGGATGGCACAGGACAGGGCAGCATTTTGTTCTGTTGTGCACAGAGTCATCATGAGTCAGGGGCAGACTTGATGGCAGCTAACAACAACATAGTCTAAAAGTCCTGACCCTACCTGGGTCTCATCTCACACCCTCTCCCACTCAGTCTGCACTCTGGCCACAGTAGCCATTCAGATCCAGAAAAGCTCCATTCTCTCTACCACCTGAAAACAGTGCCAGGCTATGCCTCTGCAGAGAACACCATCGTTCCTCACCTGTCTAAGACCCACTTGGTTTATACATCACTTCCTCAGAGAGGCCCTCCTTTCCTCCCCGCCCCCCTCCAGTTGACATCCCTTAACAGTTTTACCTGTGTATTTTTATGTGGGACATTGAGTTTATCTCTCTAACCTGCCCACTAGACAATAAACTCTATGAAGGTAAAAGCTAAGTGTTGTTTACTGCTGTATAAGCCTGGCATATTGCACAGAGTACTGGTACGTAGGTGGAATTCAGAAATATTTGTTGAAAGAGTACTTGAATGCATAAACAGAAACAATACCTTATGCTGCAACTTACTGGTTCCTAAATAAGAAAATTTACCTTCAACCTAACGTTTTTCTTACAAGTAAAAGATTGTTTTACAACTAAAAAAAAAAAGAAAGAAAGAAATAAGATCACAGATTGTCTTGATGATTAATTTTGTGTTCCCATGAACTAACAGGCCCAGACTAATTTCTAACTCTTTATTGAAGTCCCCTTCGGAAAAGTCGTAAAAGAAGGAAGAAGGAAGAAGAGACGGAAACTCTGGGTAAAGATATAACTCCTATCAATGAAGATATTCAAGAGACTAATATCGCTTAAGGGTAAGTGTGGTAATCTTGTTGTTGTTTTTAGGAGCCCTCCAGTCAGTTCCGACTCATAGCGACCCTATGCACAATGGAACAAAAACACAACCCGGTCCTGCGCCATCCTTGTGATCGTTGTTATGCTTGAGCCCATTGTGACAGTCCATCCCTTTGAGGGTCTTCCTCTTTTTTGCTGACCCTCTCCTTTACCAGCACGATGTCCTTCTCCAGGGACTGGTCCCTCCTGATAACATATCCAAAATAAGTAAGACGAAGTCTCACCATCCTCGGTTCTAAGGAGCTTTCTGGCTGTACTTCTTCCAAGATAGATTTGTTCAGTCTTTTGGCAGTCCATAGTGTATTCAATATTCTTCGTCAACACCGTGATTCAAAGGTGTCAATTCTTCTTCGCCTTCCTTATTCATTGCCCAGCTTTCGCATGCATATGAAACTACTGAAAACACCATGGCTGGGGTCAGACACACCTTAGTCCTTAAAGTGACATCTTCGCTTTTTAACACTTCAAAGAGGTCTTTTGCAGCAGATTTGCCCAATGCGATGCATCCCTTGTTTCTTGACTGCTGCTTCTGTGGGTGTTGATTGTGGATTCAAGTAAAATGAAATCCTTGACAACTTCAATCTTTTCTCCATTTATCATGATGTTGCTTATTGGTCAGGTTGTGATAAACTTAGCAGATGGGAAACTATTCAAGTGAAATTTTCCTGGTGAGATGGAACTTCACTGCATCTAGTAAATCACTGATTGGAATTTGCTTATGTTTGAAAACATCTAATAATAAATTTATAGTCTTTCACAGAATCTGAAGCCAAATAAAAGGAATTTTACGTCATGTTACCACAGAGATATGAGCATGGGGAGAAGGCTTTTATATACTTTTTCTAATGTGCTGAGATCAATCTTCATTCTCATTTTGCATAATTGTGGTGGTTGTTTTATATTTTTTCTTCTTTATTTTCAGGCACAAAGATATATTTGAATTTAAAAATTTCCAGTGAAAAGAAATAACGATAGCAATGTTTTAATAATGACTAACATTTATTGTTGCTGTTGAGTCTATTCCGACCCATATAGGGTTGCTGTGAGTCAGAATTGACTCAACGGCAATGGGTTTTGGTAACATTTATTGAGGAATGCCCGGATGGTGCCAAGGGTTAAAATGCCCAGCTGCTAACCGGAAGGTTGAAGGTTCGAGTCCACCCAGAAGTACCTTGGAAGAAAGGCCTGGTGAACTACTTCCAAAAAATCGGCCTTATGGAGCACAGTTCTACTCTGACACACATTGGGTAGCCATGAATCAGAGTTGACTGTACTGCAGTTCTTTTTTTTTTTGTTTGTTTGTTTGTTTGTCTTTTAACATTTATTGAGTGTTTACCATATGCCAAGTACTGTTCTAAGTTCTTTAAATGCTATCAGTTAGGATCCCAGCAGGAATCACAAGTCTGCTCAGATGATCCACTAACAAGATTTTGATGGAGGGACTGTGATGGCAGGGTTAAGGGAACTCACAGACAATGTTGAAGCACCCTGAGACTAGCAATAATGGGAAGTTGTTACCCTTTCTATGCCTGGATAGGCAGGGAAGTATTACCTTAGCCCACTGACAGGCACTCTGAAGGAGGGCCCACCAGGCAGGAGCGGTAGTTTTGAAGAAAAATAGCCAGAACCTAAACAAATAGTCACTGGGTGGTGCAAAAGATTAATTCACTTGGCCTCTAACCAAAAGGTTGGAGGTTCAAGTCTACCCAGAGGTGGCTTAGGAGAAAGTTCTGGTGATCTACTTCTGAAAAATCAGTCATTAAAAACCCTATGGAACACGGTTCTACTCTGACACACAAGGGGTTTCCAGGAGTCAGTATTGACTCCACAACAACTTTTTTTTAAACAAGGAGCGTTGGAGACAGTAGGGAAAAAATACTTCAACCATTCCCTCCTCCTGGCCTCAGAGCTTTCACAGGTGCCTCCCATTAGCCAGACCCAATCAGAAACCAGAGGGCAAGGGCATTTTGATAATGTAATTTTTAGGGGTCAGCCTCCTGGAGCATCAATTAAGGCAGAGAAAGTTTCCAAGGGAGCAGACGAAGAATAACTAGCACCGTCAGGATATTTTTGGCTGTAATACCATAAAGCTCAACTCAAACTGGTTTAAAGACTAAGGAAATGTATTGGCTCCCAAGAATTGGCAGTCCAGAGTCTAGGTGGGCTTCTCACCGGGTTGAGCCAGAGGCTCCCTCTTGAAGAAACAGGCTATTTCTCTTTCTCTGCTCCCTCTTCAAAGAGTTGGCTTCATCCTTGGCCAGTTCCTTTTAGGTGATAGAATAACTAGTTGCTGTCAAGTCGATTCCAACTCATAGTGACTTATAGGCCAGAGGAGAACTGCCCCACAGGGTTTCCAAGGAGCGGCTGGTGGATTCGAACTGCTGACCTTCTGGTTAGCAACCAAACTCTTAACTGCTGTGCTACCAGGGCTCCTAGGTCATAGAATAGGTAGCAGAAATCAGGGCTATATGCTTCCTTGTTCACATTCAACAAGAAAGTAGTGACTTTCCGTAGCTCTCCCAGATGTGGGAAGAATCTCCTTTCCTGGAAACCCCCAGAGGCTTACTGGGGTATAGTTAATGCTTGTTGAGAAATTATATTGTTCTCCTGTGTTATTACTAGGATGGCACTAATGAGTTGAAAATAAAATGCTGACTTGGATCTTTTTTTTTTAATTACACAATACATTTCTCTTAAATAGTTTACTCTTTTTTCCCTTCATTTTCATAGGCTGTGAAGGTACCTTGAGGATGGTGGCAAGCCGAAGAAATACCATGCTGATTTAAAAATGGACTGAATGTGTCTCAGGAAAACAGCTAGCAGAAATGAATTTTAAATAATGTAGTTACGTTTTATTTGTAACTTTAGTTTGTGTTGTTTATTACTGTTATTATTATTATAATGGTAATTTTTATTATTATTTAGTAATTGGGGAAAAAGCACCTGATAAGGTTTCACAGGGAGGGGAATTTTAATAAAGTCTCACTTTAGTTTTCTCACCAGGATTACTAATCAAACCAAAACTAAAGTAGCAAGGAGGTTAGATTTTAAGAATTGAATTAATAATAACACTACTATTTGTGGAGCACTTAACATGTGCTTCAAGTCCTTGGGTGGCTCCAACAGTTAAGCGCTGGGCAACTGACCAAAAGGTTGCCAGTTTTTGGTCAAGACGTTCCTTTCCATAGGAATCGAGGATCCTTAAAAGTAGAACCCATTCACTGTGTCAGTGCAGTGGGTGGCTCAGCTTCAGAAAAGACTCTTCTGTTTTCCATTAGAACGATTAGAGAACATCCTCAACCTCATCATTGTCACTATTATTGATCTTACTAATAATAACTAGCATTTATTGAACCTTTACCAAGAGAGCGATTAAAATAATCCAGGTGCCACACTAAGCATTTTACTGGCCTTTTTTCATTTGATCCTCTCAACCCCAGCCTACTTATCAGTTATTTGACTACACTGATGAGAAAGTTAGTAAGGTTGAGTAACTAGCCCAGGGCCTCATAATAAGTGGCAGACCTAGGATTAAAGCCCCGTTCTGTCTGAATAAAAATCCTATACTCATACTCTTTGCATTATAATAGTTCAGAAGCAAGCACACAGGGTAACCATGAGTCAGAATCTACTTGACAGCAACTAGTTTGGTTTTTTTGGTTATCATGTACTAAGAGTTTGAAATATATTATTTCATGTGATCCTTCCAACAACCTTGTAAGATTGTTGATCATAGTATGTTCCTCATTTCTCAACTATGGAAACAGACCCCCACAAAAATTAAATAATCTAACCAAAGTTTAAAGAGTTAGGAATCGGTGGAACTGGAATTGAAACCAAAATTTACCCAAGCTGTGCTCTTAATCATCATTATAAGTAATCTGAGTTCATGCAACCTAATTCAATAATGTAACTTAATATTTTATTCTGACTTGTGTTTTGCCATGACTCTGAGATGCTGGGGCCATTGTCTTGCAGAAACACAGAATGCAGAGTCCTGGTCTGTATAGCTGTTACCATCATGTTTTCTGTAGAGTTGACTTTTATTATGTTTCTCAGTGACATGAAGAAATTCTTATGTTTTTAAACCTAACAGATTTGCTCCATAGCTGTTGTTGTTAAGTGTCATCGAGTCAGTTCCGACTCATAGCTACCGTACGGACAACACAACAAAATACTGCTAGGTCCTGTGCCATCTTCACAATCATTGCTATGTTTGAGCCCACTGTTCCAGCCACTGTGTCAATCCATCTCGTTGAGGGTCTTCCTCTTCTTTGCTGACCTTCTACTTTACCAAGCATGATGTCCCTGGGGTAATGCATAGAGATGGAAAAGTAAATGGTAAATGCCTGGTATTTTTTAAGCCCCAGTAAGTGTTTATGCTCAATAAAGTCTAAGACCGCTGGAAGAGACTTTTTATTCTGGGGTGATGATCAGTGACAGCACAGTAGAGTCCAGGCAGAGACTGGTTGTAACCAGTCATTTTTGTTCTTCTAAGAAGTAGTACATGTGATTAGTCTCAGGTGAATTTCGTTGCAATGAAATCATGACCATGAGCATCTATTGCTTGAGACCATCTTGTCAAACAGTGCTTCAACTTCATGGTATATTTAATAAAAATTGTTTTAGACCTGAAAAAGTGAAACCTCCATTTAACCAATATTTCATGGACTATGGAACGTTCTACACTGAGTAGGTGGATTATTTACAAAAAAACAATGGAAGATGTACTCACATTTCTGCACTTTGTCTGTTGTGCCTGTCAGCCAAGCAGCCTTTTCTCCAGAACCTTTGTAAATAAACTTCACTTTGCCAGTGTCAGCTCTATAGCCACAGCGAAGTGGAGAATTCAGACAAAAACTGAAGTTGTATATCACCCTCCATCACATGTAGTGCTTTGAGTGATGCTCGGGCTGTGTTTATATGTAATACAGAAATGACTCATATCAATAAGAGCTAAGACTAGCAACCGATAATCTTCTAAAGATATTTTTCTCCTCATTAATAGCCATCCTTGAAATAGGATTATATACAACTGATTTATGGTGTACATGTTTTATTTCAGAAGTCTCCTTGAGGGCTCATCGATGCCCTTTCTCTTTCCCATTCTTTAGTTCTAAAAGGGCTTGAAACAAAAGTATTCAAAATACGAAACAATGCTGTAAACATTTCTTATTTCCTGGACCAAGGTTGGCTGACCAATGGAATCTCTTAAGCCATTTCAGACCTGGGAATTGTGTTTTGACCCTAAAATGTTAATGGTGTCCCTTGAAATTTGGTAGAACTAACGCAAATAAAGAACAGCAAGGAATTTAATATATTTTCATAATGCATTTTGTATTATTTTGCATATACTAAATGACCTCGTTTATGTAAACTGTCAATGTTATCATGTGATAAAATAAATTTATTTTTAAAACAAAACACACTTTTTTTTTACTTGAGAATTTTTTGTTGGCACTGTGAATTATTAATGGAAACAAATTTATGCATTATTACTTCTTAAAACATTACTTTATATGCATTGAAATAGTCACATTCTAACTATATGTTTTCTTTAAGAAAATCAAGGATTTAGAAGTGTGGTAGACACCCATGGGATTGTCTTCCCAATTCCCTAGCCATATTTTTGAACCCACCTCCAGCTGCATTTGATTGTTCTAAGGTGGACCAATTGGAGTCATTCTCGGGATTTTGGAACTAGAACTGAGAGTTCTTTGGGTTCCTGGGTTATAAAAATGTGCATTTAGAAGTTGTTGGCAGTCATGTTTTACTCCATGTGTACCGAAATAGTTAAGGAAGCTGATCAGCAGAAAGAAACAGAAAGATATTCAGAAAAGCATAGAGATGAAATTTAAGTTTCCTGATAGAATCTGAGTCTCTGGTTACATGTATCCTCAAAGCTTAGCCTCATTCTTATCTATAGGCTCCATGAGGCATGTTAGTGTCAGCTTAATAAATTCTTCATTTAGCTTAAGCTAGTTCTATTTGGGTTGCTGTAATGTAGAGCCAAGATCCAGATCAACTCAGGTGCATCATGAGATTGTGAGCAAAGATTTCTTAATGCAGAAATGACATCCTATGGGAAACAGAATATCAAACTATTGTTTTCCAGTAGTACCTTCAGTGGTAATAGGGCAACATTTCTAACAACAACATTCCATTATTCTTTGTTAAGAAAGCCTAAACATATTGGGACATTGGCTATTATTTATTCACTTAAAAATATTAAGCACCTATTATGTGCCAAGTATTTTCAGGTGCTAGGGATATACCGAAAAACAAAATGGCTAAAAAAATTTTTAAAAAAACAACTCTGACCTCATGGAGTTTATATGCTAGTGGATTAGTGGACATAATTTTTCATAGTGTAGAATTTGCAACAAGGTTTATCCAAGAACTTATGCTATTTAAAGGACGTTTCCACTAGACTTTTAACCTATACCCCTTCTTGGAGCACAAAACACAAGATGACCACTGACAGAAGGACCCAGTGTATGGTAGGTTTAGTAGGTTTCCTTTGATGCCAAAATAATTTACATATTTTAATAATGAATTTAACAAGCAAAATAGCATAACTATGTTCAGTAATAAAAATCTTTGTTTATACATTTTTGCTATGGTTGATGAATATCGGTGTTGCGGTTTAGCATCTGCTCTTCTTCAAAGATTCTTCTGTGCTTCAAAGCATTTTTTCTGCACAGGAACTTGTTCTCATGTGATCATCTTTGGCAGTTAATCATTAAGTCTAGAAGGTAACGTGCAAATAGCCTGCTCTTGCCTGTTTGCTAGTGTTATTGGATCCTAGGAATGCATACCTTATAATAACATCTAGCTGGCACTTCTATAAGCTAATTCTTCCCCAAGACCTGTCAGCTACTGGTGTTTGAAATAGTCTGAAATTCTATGTTGGGAAACTACATAAGCTATATAACTCCAATTACTTTCAAGATTTAAAATATTAAGGATATTTCTGCTATTAGAAATTTGAAAATGTAAGTATCTAACCAACAACTATAGCCAATAGTTGTATTAAAAAAACAAATGTTAAATAAGCACGTTTTATAAGATTTTTTTCTCAATGTTTTATTATTCTTATTCAAGTTTAAATTACCAAAAAGGTGGGGGGGGGGGGTGTAACAGAGGTACTCCAAGAGATTTTGTTTTATTTTTTTAGTCTACTTTAAAGAAGTCAAATAACAAAATTCCCCATAAACACAGAATTCCTTAATGTTGCTTGCTGCAGCAAGTGTAATTATTCTTGTAAGACGTGCACAGAATAATAAGATATTTTGAAACTCTGTGATCCAAGCTAGATAACGATCTGCAGTATGCTAGGTTTTCTTAAGAACTATGAGACGACCTTGTATCTGACTTTCTCTCTTAAACCATTTTTGGAATACTGCAATGTGTAAATTAATTTAAATAAACTTGTTTTTAGCCCATTCTATCTTAACACCCTAAAAGCATTTTCTTTACTTAATGAACCAGAACTATCAATTCTAAAAAATAGTCATAATAACTTATACAGACTGTTTTGTGTGGATGTGTGAGCGTGTTTTTGATGTTTTTTTACTCCGAAAGTAAAGATGATCTAGTCTTGGGTACCGTACTGCCAACCCCTCTGCCTCCTAACTCCAATTGGACTTCAAAATATCTGAACTGTTAACCAAACCAGTGCTCCTGATCATTTTATAAATAGCATGGGGACAGGGGAAAGCTTGCTTCTGAACTATTATAATGCAAAGAGTATGATATAGGGTTTTTATTCAGACAGAATGGGGCTTTAACCCTAGGTCTGCCACTTATTATGAGGCCCTGGGCTAGTTACTCAACCTTACTCACTTTCTCATCAGTATAGTTGAATAACTGATAAGTAGGCTGGGGTTGAGAGGATCAAATGAAAAAAAGGCCCGTAAAATGCTTAGTGTGGCACCTGAATTATTTTAATCGCTCTCTTGGTAAAGGTTCAATAAATGCTAGTTATTATTAGTAAGATCAATAATAATAGTGACGATGATGAGGATGAGGATGTTCTCTAATCGTTCTAATGAAAAACAGAAGAGTGTTTTCTGAAGTTGAGCCACCCACTGCACTGACACAGTGAATGGGCTCTACTTTTAAGGATCCTCGATTCCTGTGGAAAGGAACGTCTTGCTCCACTTCTGTGAGAACAAGCTATGTTCAGGTAAAGAATGTCACCTCAGTGACTGTTCCGATGAAATTGCTTCATTCCTCTCCCTACGTTCTCCTTTCTCTTCCCCACTCCCTCTTTCAAAATACCAGATGAGAAAAATTAAGGAAGAATTATTATAATACTATTGAAAATAATTAAAGGCCCAATAACTTTTTAATTATGCTGACAGATAAGTTAGATATTTGTGAAAGTGGAGTTATACTCTACTACTTGTACGCTCCACTTCATTGCCCTTTTAAAAACAGCTTGGACCAGGGACTAGGCCTAACTTCCTGTATTGTTATTCATAATGGTCCTACACGGTAAGTCTTACTATACCTATAGATGATGAATGTAAGGCTCAGGAAGTTTAAGCACTCTACCCAATGTCACACTACTAGTAAATCATTGTCACCACCCTCTTAACTTTGGTATCTCAGACTTAGAAGTAAAAATACACTGACATAACCTGTCTTCCAAGTAGGGAATAAAGAACAAACAAACAAAAAGAATTGTTTTGAATTATTCCAATTGCCTAAAAAATAGTTGCTAAGACTATGTGGTTCAAGATCTTTGAAACATTTTAAAAAGTGAAAAACTGGACAAGAATAAAATCTGAGCATTATGTAGTAACCAACAGATTGATTTTTTTTTTTTTAATTCAGCCATTCAGCCAGGTTTAACAGGCTTAAGTATCTTTTCTTAAATCTGTTAAAATATCTGAGAAGCCATTTGGTGAAACACATAGAAATTGAGAAATATAGTGTGCACATTAACTCTAGGGTACACACCATATTCTTATTGGAGAGTAGTATAAATTGGTGGGACCAAAATAATTTTCATACATCATGGTATATGAATAAATAAAAGGCCTGGAAAAGTAGTTGTTCCTGAAGCTTTTACAAATAGTAAAGTTTTATATAATTAGATGTAACTTAATATGTATTTTCATTGATGATCAACATTAAGTCCACATTGCTAGAATCTGTTGAATACAAAGGAATTTCATTAATTTAGACCCCACCAATCTGGAATTGGACATGTTATCAGGAGGAATCAGTCCCTGGAGAAAGACACCATGCTTGGTAAAGTAGAGGGTCAGTGAAAAAGAGGAAGACCTTCAGTGAGATGGACTGACACAGAGGCTGCAACAATGGGCTCAAATATAGTAAGGGTTGTGAGGATGGTGCAGGACTGGGCAGTGTTTCGTTCTGTTGTACACAGGGTTGCTATGATTTGGAACTGGCTTGATGACACGAAACAACAACAATCTGGAATTTGTCATCATTCAGGCATGGGTGAGGCAGACATATACCTTAATAATAATTAAGAAATCTGTGGCCTAAGATATGGTCTATTCTGGAGAATGTTCCATGTGAATTAGAAAAGAATGTGTACTTTGCAGCTGTTGGGTGGAGTGTTCTATATATGTCTATGAGGTCAAGTTGGCTGATTGTGACCCTTAGATCTTCTGTAGCTTTGTTGAGTTTCTTTCTAGATGTTCTGTCCTTTACTGAGAGTGGTGTGTTGAAGTCTCTTACGATTACTGTGGAACCATCAATTTCTCTTTTCAGTGCTGTTAGAGTTTAGTTTATGTATTTTGGGGCCCTGTCATTTGGTGCATAGATATTTATTATAGTTATGTCTTCATGATGGATTGTCTCTTTAATTGTTAAATAATGCCCTTCTTTATCTTTTATGGTAGATTTTGTTTTAAAGTCTATTTTATCTGAGATTAGTATTGCCACTGCTGCTCTTTTTGGTGGCTGTTTGCTTGATATATATTTTTTCCATAATTTGATTTTTAATAAATTTATGTCTTTGTTTCTAAGGTGTGTCTCTTGTAGACAGCATATTGATAATCCCTCTTTTTTTTTTTTTTTATCTATTCTATCACCCTCTGTCTTTATGGGTGCATTTAGGCCATTTACATTCAATGTAATTATTGATAGGTGTGAATTTATTGCTATCATTTTGTAGTTTTTTCTTTTTTTTTTTTTTTTTGTGGTGCTGAAGCTTTCTTTGTTCCTCTAACTCTCCTATGATGAATTCCTTTTATTTGTGGATTTTTTTTTCCATTTCTTTTATTTTTGTAGATTTCGTGTTTACTGAGACTTTATGTTTTTCTTCTTTATTTTGATGAGTAGGTTTGTTAACTTTCTTTGTGGTTACCGTGAAATTTATGCTTACCTTCCTAAGTTTGAACCAGTCCTTTATTATTTAGTATCGCCTTGACTTCCTCTCCATTTGGAAGTTCTATACCTATACCGTTTATTCTCTCTTTTATTGTTCTGACATTGTTGTCATTTACAGATTAACCTCCCTGGTTCCCTGTTGTAAATCTTTCAGTTTTGTTTTATCCTTGAGAGTTCGTTACCTAGGTTGGTATCTGGCTGATGGGGTCTTGTGTCCTAGATTCAGGCTGTTGTCTAATGTTGTTGGTTCTCTAACCAAAGGACTCCCTCTAAAAATTCTTGTAAGTTTGGTTTTGTTTTTACATATTCCCTTAATTTATGTTTATCTGGAAATGTTCTAATTTCACCACCATATTTGAACGAGAGTTTTGCAGGATATATTATCTTGGCTGGCAATTTTTTCTTTCAAGGTTTTATACATGTCATCCCATCACCTTCTCACCTGCATGGTTTCTGCTGGATAATCATAGTTTAGTCTTGCTGTTTCCCCTGTGCATGTGACTTTTCATTTTTCTCAAGCTGCTGTCAGGATTCTTCTTTTGTGTATGGTTTTAGCAAGTGTGATTATGATATGCCTTCTTGATTTTTTTGGGGGTCCATCCTATATGGGGTTGGTTGAGCTTCTTGGATAGTCAGCTTTTCATCTTTCATGATATTATGGAAGTTTACTATCAGCAATTCTTCAATGACCCTCTCTGTTTTCCATTTTCTCCCCCTTTTCTGGAATTCCAATCACTGGCAAATGTTTGCTTTTGATTGTATCCCACATCATTCTCAGGGTTTCTTCATTTTTCTTCATTTTTTTCTCTGATTTTTCCTCAAACGAGTTGGTATCCAAGGATTTGTCTTCAATTTCACTATCCTTCTTCCATTGTTTCAAACCTACCCTTTAAACCTTCTATGACACTATCCATTTCTGAGATCTTGTTGTTTGTCTTTTGGATTTCTAACTGCTGTTTTTGTATGATTTCTGGTTGTGAGTTTATTTTGACATTTTGTTCCTGTATTGTTTTCCTGAATTCCTCCATTGTTTTGTCTATCTTTTCCATGATTTTGTCTATTTTTTCCTCATTTTTGTCTGCTTTTTCCTTCATCTCTTGGAGAGCCCTGAATATTAGAGATTTGAATTCTCTATCAGGTAGTTCCAGTGCTTTTTTTTCTACCAGAAGGTTATTTGGTGTTTCATTTTGTATGCCTACTGGAACCATCCTATCTTATTTTTTTTATATGTTTTGATATAGTCTGCTGTCTTCGGGACATTCAGTGATTATTTTCTTTGTTTATTAATTGTAGATTTGTTTGTTTTGTCCTGCTTTTTCGTTTTATTTGGTTACATCTGAGCAGACGGGCTAGACTTTCTTTGTTGTTTGCTCATCTGTGAGCACGTTACTTCTCACCATCTTGTCCAATGGTCAGGGCCAGTGGCTCAGGTATAGTGCAACAGGGCAGGTCCAGTGGAAGGGGAGGGGCTGGGATGGGTTGTTTGCAGCATGTACTGGGGCTGACAGGGTGGAGCTTGGGGCAGTGCAAGGTAGGTTCTGGTAGACCATGCCTGTGCTGCATGGGGGTCTGATGCTCAGCACACAGTGAAGACAGGGAGGAGGAAGAGGAAGGATGTGATGTGTGGAGCTAAGTGGGTGTTAGAAAGAACAGTAAGATGAGAGAGAAACAGAAGCCAAAAATATAGTCCTGAGGGAGCCTACCGTTGGAGTGACACAGACCTGGGGAAGACCAGTGCTGGTGGCTTTCTAGCTGGGTAATGTAGCACAACCTGTCGAGAAGGGACAGATACAGCACACGCAGCTAAGTGGGTGGGAGAAAGGAAAGGAAGGAAGGGAGAGAGAGATAAGAAACTAGATTTAAAAAAAGAGAGAAAGACACACTTCGCCAGGTGGTTAGGAGAAAGGGAAGGAAGGAAGGTAGAGAGAGACAGAAAACCAAGAGCAAAAACAAACAGACAAAAAAAAGATGTCAGGTAGTTGGGAGGAAGGAAAGGAAGGAAGGTGGAGACGGACAAGAAACTGGAAAAAAAGGAGAAAAAAATGCCCCAAGAGAGCCCACCAGAAGTGGATCCCCATCCAAGCAGGGCTGCACAGCCTATCAAGAAGGAGCAGAGATGGCACATGGAACCGGGTGTTCAGGAGAAGGATAAGGAAAGAAGGTAGAGAGAGACAAGAAACCAAGAAATGAAGAAAAACTAGAAAGGAAAAAAAAGTCCCCCGAGAGCCCACTGGCATGGAGGCATGGACCAGGGAAGTGGCTCCCCAGCTGAGCAGCACTGCACAGTCTGTCAAGAAGGAGCAGAGATGGCACATGGATCCAGGTGTTGGAGAGAAAGGAAAGGAAGGAGGTGAGAGAGAGAGAAGAAACCAAAAGAAGACAAAAAAAGCAACAATAGCAACAAAAAATGGCACTGAAGGAGCCAGCCAGTGTGGGCAGGACAAATCCAAGCAGGAAGCAGCCAGCCTCTCCCCAGCCAAACTATCTCGGCCTACTGGAAAGTGGCAGAGGCCTAGCAGTGGGAAGAAGGGTAGGGGGTTGGAAAGCGTGTGTCCCTGGTTACCAGGTGCTCTGTCTCTTGCTGGGAGCTCCGTGAAGCTGCCTTCCCCTACTCCATGTTCACCATCCTTGGTGGCTGAGGGGTCTAAGATGGTGAATCCATGCCATGTTAGCTGATAGGGGACCCCCACTCTGTAGCTCTCTGTTCTCTGTCAGTTTCTTATTCAATTTGGTGCTTGGTTGAGTTCTTTACCCCTTCATTTGATGCTTAGGGTTCCAGGATCGACGTTTGTCTCTGTTTTACTTAGTTTTTCAGGTCTTTGTAGTGGTGGGATGGGATGGTGCTTCTGTCTATAGTGCCATGTTGGCTCTGCCCCCTCTTGATAATTTTTTAATGAGGTTCCTGGTATTTTCATTTTGCACTGTTCTCCACAAATTATATACCCAGTCTTGACCCTGGCAGAGTGCCTGCAATACAGTAGACACTTAGGAAACATTTGTGGAATCATCTGTATCATAGCCGGCTTGTGGACATGTTTACTGAATGTTTGGCCTGTGCTCAGGGCATGAGAACATAGTGGCTTTTAGAAAATACTACATTACTCCTGTCCCTTGCCTTCTGTGTAGGGAAACCAGAATGGGATGGAAGGAGAGACTGAAGAGCAGGAAGGAAGCTAACTGACTGAGGATGACTATAAATGCAATTGTATTCCAGGAAAGACAAGACTCCTTCTTCTTTTTTTGAATTGTCCATTAATCCCTGGCAACCTACCCAGTCCAGAATGATCTTCAGTGCTCAGAGGTACATCACCATCCATTAGGAAGTTGGTCTTCCCTGCCTAGGCGAGAATGGTCTGCTCTAAGGCAAGCACCTCCACTCCCTGCTGGTCAAGCTCAGCACTAGAAGGCCTTCCCTAGGCTCCCAGACAGTCCATCCCAGTCCTTGTAGGCCCTCATTTGTCAGCACCTTCTGGGCTCTGGGAGTCTAAGATGGATCACATTTCACCAGTTCTGTCTCCTCCACCCTGTCCCACTTCCCTGTTATGGGCAATCAACTGAGAGTGTTGCTTTCACTTTCTCAGCACCCCAAACACAAAAAGTCCATTTCTCTCCTTTCATTAGACAATAAAATTGAATGAAATAGAGACACAAAGTCTTGTTTATGATTTCATCAGTCTGGTCCCTCATTCCTCTGGCAACTGAAGAGGTCAAACGAAAGCTGATAACCTTCTTTTTGTCAAAAATACCCAAGCTTAAGGAGCACAAAAATCTGACTACTCTCCTGAGAGGAAGGAGAAACACATTTATTCAGTCTCTATAGCCTGATGTCCCAGATCAGTTAACAATGCTATTTTCCCAATGTATCATGTGGTTAATTCCTCAGTAAATCATCCTTCTACATAGAATGAGGCAGAAGGTATTAAGTACTTACATAAAGAGTGGTCTTGTGGCAGGTTTCTTATTTTCTGATATTTTTGTGTCTGTAGAGTGTGTCTTTAGCTTCTTCTGGGGAGGATCAAGCTGAGATCAAACTTCCACTTTTCCTGCTGGGTTACTGTGTGTGTGTGAAGATGCTCTGAGTAACCTCACAGTTCTCCTTGAGGAGGTGGCCACAGTCAGCCTATGACCAACAGATAGAGGATACTCCTGGTCTTCCAGATGCTGCCTCACCCACTTTTCCTTAATGTGGTGTGTACCGGCTACATATGTAGTTTACCCATTTCATCTCTGAAGAGTTTTAGGTGACTGTTCCCAAACCGTTGAAGTTAAAGAGAGGTAGGGAGGAACTGAGACACAATCAGAGTCTTTCCAAGTCTTCAGAACCAAAAACCAAACCAAACTCGCTGCCATCAAGTTGATTCCCACTCATAGCAACCATACAGTGACCCTATAGGATGGAGTAGAACTGCCCCATAGATTTTCCAAGGAGCTGCTGGTGGATTTGAACTGCCGGCCTTTTGGTTAACAGCTAAGCTTTTAACCACTGCACCACCACGAGGGCTCCAGACCAGGTCCTCAGAGGGGCTCTTATTACCTCATTCTCTTCCCATCTGCTTCACTTCTCACAGCATTCTCCCTTTGAACACTGGCTCCCATCAAGTGCTCTTTCCCCTGTTCACTCCTCTTTCTTAATAAAATCTCATTTTCTTGAGGCCCTTCTGGCGTCTTATAAATTTAACAGCCTTCTGCATGGGAAGAATGGGACATCAGGATTGGAGGGAGACTCATTTACAGCTTGCATTATGCAGATGACACAATCTTGCTTGCTGAAAGTGAAGAAGACTTGAAGCACTGAAGAAGACCAAAGACCACAGCCTTCCGTATGGATTACACCTCAACATAAGGAAAACAAAAATCCTCACAACTGGACCAATAAACAACCTCATGATAAATGGAGAAAAGATTGGTGTTGTCAAGGACTTCATTTTGCTTGGATCCACAATCAATGCCCATGGAAGCAGCAGTCAAGATATCAGATGACACATTGCAAATCTGCTGCAAGAGATCTCTTTAAAGGGTTAACAAGCAAAGATGTCACT
This sequence comes from Dugong dugon, assembly GCA_030035585.1. Classification (NCBI taxonomy): domain Eukaryota; kingdom Metazoa; phylum Chordata; class Mammalia; order Sirenia; family Dugongidae; genus Dugong; species Dugong dugon. Next base: position 53,043,500 of record CM057463.1, read on the forward strand.
TTCAGAACTAAGGTGTGCCTGACCCAAGCTATGGTGTTTTCAATCGCCTCATATGTGTGTGAAAGCTGGACAATGAAGAAGGAAGATGGAAGAACTGACAACTTTGAATTATGGTGTTGGCAAAGAATATTGAATATACCATGGACTGCCAGAAGAATGAACAAATCTGTCTTGGAAGAAATACAGCCAGAATGCTCATTGGAAGCAAAGATGTTGGACATGTTATTAGGAGGGATCAGTCCCTGGAGAAAGACTTCATGCTAGGTAAAGCAGAGGGTCAGCAAAAAAGAGGAAGACCCTCAGTGAAATGGATTGACACAGTGGCTGCAACAATGGGCTCGAGCATGACAATGATTGTGCAGATGGTGCAGGACCAGGCAGTGTTTTTGTTCTATTGTACATAGGGTCGCTATGAGTCGGAACTGACCCAATGGCACTAACAACAGCAACAACAATGCATGGGATGTCTGTGTCTTTCTAGGAAAAGGGATTGGCTTTGCCTCAGGGTCTTCTGGCTTCCTCTCTACCCTCTCCCTAGGCAAAATGGAAAAATAGTGGAAGGCTTCTATTTTGAGCTGCCACTATCCTATTAAGTATCTAATCAAGCAGAGCAGTGAAACCTTTGGGTATTGGAAAGACAGTTAATACACTCGGCTGCTGACTGAAAGGTGGGAGGTTTTTGTCAACGCAGAGATGCCTCTGAAGAAAGGCATGGAGATCGACTTCTGAAAAATCAGCCACTGAAAACCCTATGCAGCACGTTTCTACTCTGACACATACAGAGTTGCCATAAGTATGAATCAACTTAATGGCAACGTTTTTTTGTTCTTTGTTTTTTTAAAAATCTAATCGACTCACACCTTGCTACTAGAAAGATTCATTCTCCACCACACCCTTCTAAGAGAAATTTATGTCTTTTATTAGAATAATGTTTACTTTATTTCTTTGAAAAGGAATACCCTGTTATTATCATGCTAAAAAAGCATTCCTGCCTCCCATTCCCATCTCTCTGGAGTTACCTCTCAAAGCATTGTATCTTAATAAAGTACACCTCAGGAAGGAGGAAGAGTCCCTGGGTGGTGAAAACAGTTAATGTGTTCTGAATTTTGAGAGATTCAAGTCTATCCAGAGGTGCCTTGGAAGAAAGGCCTGGTGATCGATTTCTGAAAAATCAACCATTGAAAATCCTATGGAGCACAGTTCTACTCTGACACACATGCGGTTGACATGAGCTGGAGTCAACTTGACAGAAACTGATTGTTGTTGCTGTTTTTCTCCCAGGAAGGGGAAGAGGGGAGTCTTAAGTTCATCCTGTTACAGAGCTTTAGACAACATCCATTTCCTGGTAGAGAAGAGCTACATCTTGCCTATTAGTAGGAGAATAGCAAAATAGATGGAAGGTCAATAGGTGAAGAAAGTAGGGTGAAGAATTCCACCCAAGGAGAACAATTATTACAAATAAGATCACACACATTTGTAAATATGGGATAAGTTTGGTGAATGTTGCATGGACCAGGGCTATCAGATAAAAGACAGAAGACCCTATTAAGTTTCTATTTCAGATAAACAGCAAAAATTTTTTTAGTATAACTACGTTTCAAATATTGTTGTTTTCTGAAATTCAAATTTAGCCAGGCATCTTGTTTTGGGTTTTTTTTTTGGTTTTTTTTTTTTAAAATAAACCTGACAACCCTAGTTTGAAATGAATGGAGAATGGGGTGTGAGGGGGAGTATACTTAAAGATGATGCTGTCAGGTAGGGTAGGCCAAGATCTGATCTACCTTAAATGTCATATTAAGAATTCTTTGGCTGATACATGTTATAGCATGAATGAACCTTGAAAACATTACGATGAAAGAAATATGTCGATCACAAAAAGGCAAATATTGTACGATCCCACTTGTTATGGGTAAAATTGTGCCCCCCACCCCAAATATATATCCAAATATATACAGGAAATCTAACCAATCTACAGCAGGGGAAAGACATAATGAAATAACACCTACAAGAAGAATCATCTGAGAGCATGGACTAGAGATCACAGATACTGAGGTTATGATAAGAAGTCAGGAAAATTTGCAGAATTCTAATGTGCATTAGGAGCCCTGGTGGCACAGTGGTTAAGAGTTCAGGCTGCTAACAAAAAGGCTGGCAGTTCGAATCCACCAGCCACTCCTTGTAAACCCTTTGGGGCAGTTATACTCTGTCCTCTAGGATCACTACGAGTCAGAATCAACTGAACGGCTACAGGTTTGTTTTTGTTTTGATTAATGTACAGTAATGTGAAGGCATTGGTGGTTCAGTGGTAGAATTCTCACCTTCCATGTAGGAGACCTGAGTTCAATTTCTGACCAAGGCACTTCATGCTCATACACCCACCTTCCATCCTTCATTAGAGGCTTGCATGTTGCTGTGTTGCTGAACAGGTTTCAGCAGAGCTTTTGAACTAAGACAGGCTACAAAGAAAAGCCTGGTAATCTGCTGCTGAAAATCAGCCAGTGAAAACCCACAATGGCCTGATCTGCAACCAGTCATGGGGAGGGTGCAGGACTGGGCAGCATTTCATTCCGTTGTGTATGGGGTCGCTGTGAATTGTGGCATCCTCGACAGTAGCTAACAACAACAATGTGCAGTAATAATGTGAAAGTGAGAATGGAGAAATAAGGAGTGTCTTAGTTTCCTAGGGCTGTCATAACAAAATACCATAAAGTAGGTGACTTTAAAAAACAGAAATTTATTTTCTCACAGTTCTGGAGGCTAAAAGTTCAAATTTAGGGTATAGGGCAGAGCTATACTCTCTGTCAAACCTAGGGGAAAATTCTTCCTTATCCCTTTCAGCTTCTGGCAGCCCTGGGAATTTCTTGGCATTCCTTAATTATAGATGTATCTTCACAGGCTGTCTTCCCCCTGTGTGTGACTCTATTTCCCTGTTTGCCCTTCTCTTTTATAATACACCACACAAAAGGGATTAGGATTAAGACCCACCCTACTCCTGTATGACTTCTCTAACTGATAACATCTGCAAAGAAAAACCCCATTTCCCCAAACAAGGTCACGTTAAAATGTACAAGGGGTAAGACTTCAACATATCTTTTTGGGGGACACAATTCAATCTATAACAAGGAGTAAAACCTAGATCTATTTCAAAAGAAGAAGAAAAAAAAGTAGAATTTGACATTAGATATAGTTGGGAATAAAGGAGAAAGACAAGAGACAGAGGTACCTTCAATGCTACAGGCAAGAAAGACTATAATATGGCAATGCCATGTTCATGGGAGCGTGAGCAAGGTGAGATTGTAACTGGGCTTAAGAATGGAAGATATGTTCACTTTGCAATCCAAGTAAAGCTATCTCGCTAGTGGATGCAATATATAAATTATATGTCAGATTTGAAAATATTAATTTTGCAAAAATGTGAAACCGTAACAAAGGAACTGTATTTTTTGAGGTTATAAATACAGAGCAGGGTCTTAGCCCTCAGAGACTGTGTGAACTCCTTGAAAAGAAATGCAAAAGTGTGTTTCCCCTGTGTTTTTGAATAAAAAAAATGCAACTCACACCCCAAATTGGTTGTGCAGAAAAATCTAATAAATTAATACGGTCTATTACTAATTGGTTTTCTTCTCTCCTGAATGACTATCTACTAGTAAGTAAGAAAACTAATTAAATGTCCAATTTGTTTAAACTTAACTCAATTGAATAATGTAAAGAGTCCCTTCAAGAAGTTTCCTGACTCCCTTGAAAAGTAAAACTCAAGTGCTCAAAGAGTCGCCATGTCTCTCTATTTCTTTCACTAAAATGGTGTACAGAGGAATGAGGGAAGGGACTTGAGGTCTCATGAAGATTCTTAGGTTATTGTGACACATATTCATTGATATCCAGGGACATGGACCTTGGCCTGTCTGCTGTGTGTGTGGCTGGCCTTGGATGCTGCACTGTGAGACAGGTGACCTCGTGCTCTTATCTTTTGGTCCAGGCATGATCCCAGGAGCAGTGGCCATCTTCTCTTGCTGACTTGGCTTCCCCTGATATTGCGTTGACTTCCATCTCCTCATCCTCCATCTAGCCTCTGGCTTAATGGTCCCTCACAGCCTCTGTGGTGTTATCTCATCTTGCCATGGAGGCCCAATGAAAATCCACATCTATACCCCATAGGAGCTGATACATGCAGGAAAACTAAGTTTCATGGTTGGTAGTAGGGAACTATTATGGCCAGAGACGACTAGGGCAGGGTTGTGTACTCAGTGAGGCAAAAGGAGAAAATAAAAATTTAAATGGACACCCGCCTTTCGTACTCACCTGCATTCCCCTGGGTTGAGGGTCTTTAGGTTTATCAGACCCTCATAGTGATCTCTTACACCCTCAAATTTAAAGAACCTCCATAGAGATATAAGCAGAAAAATCAGGGTAAAGACTTGGAGGGGGTATTCAATTGAGAAGAAAGAGTGGCCAGCTATGGAAACAGAAAGAAAGACAAGAGTTGGGAAGAGAACAAGGAAAGTTCAATGTTAAGGAAAGCCAAAGCAAAAGAGGGGGGCCCATGCTGGCGTATGCCACAAGGATGAAAACTAAGAAAAAGTCAGAGGTTTCAATAAATCAGAAGCAATTATCAATTCTATAGGTAATATAGAAAGTTGCTGTTTCCCATCCATCTACATATGGTCCCACTCAGAGTAAAGTCTCTCAGGGTCAGCTCTTAGCAGATGACTTAAAGTATATGTACTAGTATACACTTCATACACTTCTATAGTATAAGAAAGACAGTAGAAGGAAGAGAAAAATCACAAGCGTAAGTGGCAACGGTGGTCATAGTGGGAGGGGGTGGTGAAAATGATTTAAAGTTTGACTGCACTGAGCTGATTTATAAATGGTTGGCTGAAAAGCCTACGCAGAAACATCTGACCAGTCAAGGAGATTAGGCAGAAAAATTTAGGACAGACTTGTTTTTAGAGAAATCTCTGATTTACCTGATTAAACAGGAACCTCTCTGTATAATTGTTGTTGCTGTTGTAAGCTGCTGTGGAGTCAGCTCTGACTCTTGACTACCTTATGTGCAACAGAATAAAACTTTTCCTGGTCCTCAATCATCCTCAAGATGGTCGACATGTTTGAGTCCATCATTGCAGCTATTGTGCCAATCCGCTTCACAGAGGATCTCCCATGCCCTTGTTGGCACTCTACTTCACCAAACACGATGTCCTCTTCTAGCGATTGATCTGTCCTGATATGTTCAAAGCAAGCAAGTTGGACCATGTTCTATTGTGATCCATAGGGTTCTCAGTGGCTAATTTTGGGAAGTAGATCTCTAGGCCTTTCTTCCTAGTCTATCTTAGTCTGGAAGCTCTGCTGAAACCTGTCCATCATGGGTGACCCTGCTGGTATTTGAAATACCAGTGGCATAGCTTCCAGTATCATAGCAACACACAAGCTACCACAGTACCAGGGACAGATTATCCAATAAGCAAGATAAGCACAGGCTGATATGTTGAAACCCATGTGAAATTGTTCACTACAGATTAGTAAGCACAAGTAAACCCATGGTTACCTTGCTTACTGGGTCATCTGCCCCTGTCAGGGATTATAATTTGAAAAGAGGCTTTGATTATGTAGGAAGGTGCTTTGGGGTTGGGAGAGAGACAGATGCCAGACATACCTAGAAGCAGAGTCTTGGTGTAGTGAAAAAATGTGAAATTATTACCTATAAATGATCTAGTAATCTAGTAATGATCTAGTAAGCAAGGTAAACACTATGCTTACCTTGCTATCTTAGTTTTCTAGTGCTGCTATAACAGAAGTACTGCAAATGGATGCTTTAACAAACAGAAGTTTATTCTCTCACAGTCTAGGAGGCTGGAAGTCCAAATTCAGGGCACCAGCTCCAGGGCAAGGCTTTCTCTCTCTGTCAGCTCTGGGGGAAGGTCTTTGTCATCAATCTTCTCTGATAGAGGAGCTTCTCAGTGCAGGGACCCCAGGTCCAAAGGACATGCTATTCTCCTGGCTCTTGTTTCTTGGTGGTATGAGGTTCCCATTTCCCTCTGCTCGCTTCTCTCTTTTCTCTCTCAAAATAGATTGATTTAAGACACAGCCTAATCTTGTAGATTGAGTCCAGTCTCATTAACATAACTGCCACTAATTCTACCTCATTAATATCATAGAAGTAGGATTTACAACACATGGGGAAATCACATCAGATGACAAAATGGTGGACAATCACATAACACAGGGAATCATGGCCTAGCCAAGCTGACAGATATTTTTGGGGGACACAATTCAATCCATGACACTTAGTTATTGGATAATCCATCCCTGAACAGTACGACGAACTGACAGATGGGTGGTGGTCTGCATAATTATATAATGTCAAATAAAATAGATGATGGTCCTCATGGAGTTTAGAAAAGAAGAAATTTGGTAGCAAGGATTTATCAGTGTGTATCCAGTACTGTTCCAGGTCAGGTTCTGACCTACGTTTTCCATGTAGAGAAGTTTTAGAGCTAGGAGCTTGGAGGTCAGTGAAGCTACAGCTAGAAGCATGTGATTCTCAGAAACTCGTCTGGAAACCATTCCAAACCTCATGTCAGTCATCTGTTCATACATCAGTTTACAACTGCCACTGGAGAACAGCTTCTCTTCTCTCCCACCAAATTTTGTGCAGATTGCAAGATTCTAACCTAGCATTATGAGGCAAAAAGGATCCTGGAAAATTGTGTTCCAGGTTTTTGCCTTGCAATACAGAGGAGAATGAAGAAAAGGAGGTAATAATGCTAAAAGTGTAGCAGGTAATTCAGCATATGGAGGTAGAATGGGCCTGTAAAGGCCAGAATGTGACCTTGAACAGTATTGGATACACAATGATAAACTTTCTTTCTTTCTCTGTTTTTCTTTCTTTCTTTTTCTCTCCCCTTCCCTCTTTCCTTTCTTCCTCCCTTCCTCCCTCCTTCCCCCCATTCCCCTTCCCCACTTCCTTCTCACTCTTTTCAAAGCCCTCTTTATCCTCCATTCTTTTTCTTCCTCTCTTTCTCCTTCTCTTGGAAACCCATTGCCATCGAGTTGATTCTGACTCATAGTGGCCCTATAGGACAGACTAGAACTGCCTCATAGAGTTTCCAAGGCTGTAATCTTTAGAGAAGCAGACTGCTACATCCTTCTTCCATGGAGCGGCTGGTGGGTTCGAACTGCTGACCTTTTGGTTAACAGTGCAGTGCTTTACTACCGCACTACCAGGGCTCCTTTTCCTCTTAATGAGAAGGTACTAATTAATTCCTCTTTAAGATAATGCCTACCACAGAGTTCAAGAAATTAACTCAGTAATTGTTACAGACTTTAACATAAGTGTTCCAACAAAACAAAATAAGATTCCTTTTTCTAAATGCCCTCACTTTGGACTGATTTTTCCCTCCTTAGGCTGCAAGAAAATAATCAACCTGCCTTTAGCAAATACATGCAGAACTGCCCAATAAATATGGGCTGTCATGGAAACCAAACCAATAGGGAATAGAAAGATAAAGCTGAATACTAAAGATTTGTTTAGCCTCTGTGATTAATTTTTTTTTTTTTTTTTTTTTTTGGTAGATTTTAAATTCTTTGGTGTGAAAATGTGAACCACAGTTCGTTCCTTTCAGGGATATACCAGGTGAATTCTAAAGTCATTCTTAACCCTAAGTTTCAGTGCATTTCAGTGCTTCTTCACCGGCCCCTCCTCCGCCTCTTTTCCCTCTTCCAGGAACTCATAACAGAGCAACTGCAAATGTACTCCAGTTTCAGCGTTCATTGGTGGGAGTGGAGTGGTAGACAGGACAAAAGATTTGGAGTCAGACAAACCTGGATGTGCATCCAAACTCTGCTGGAGTATTCTCTGCTCAACATTTGACACTAGAGATCCTTAAAGGCATCTTGAAAATTCATTTTGTATCTTGGAAAATTCTCCACTCTGTCTTTAAAAGATAGAGTGCTTCATGGACTACTGCTCTTTTTCCTGAGTATCATTGCTCATACTCAAAATATGAGGCTTATTTCCTAGTAAGCATTATTTGCTTAGTATTAAAGCGTTTTGACACAAGAAATTCAGAGTGACAAGAATCTCTACCTATTTCTCCAAAGCTCAGGAAATTCATTTTCACTGATTTGGAAAGGACTAAGGGACGTTATTGAGAATGGTAATATTATTATGTGAATTAGCTAAGGGTGCTTCCTTGAGGTTCAAAGAAGATCATTTTACTGGGACTTGAGGAGGCCCCATGGAGTGAAGTTGGAATCAGAAATTGTGTGTTTGAGTCTCAGATCATGCAATTTGCTAGCTAAGTAAACTTGAGTAGGTACATAAATGGTTTGAGTCTCAGTTTTCTTAAAAAGCCATAGAATCATTTCTAAATGCCTTATTGGACTATTTTGAAGTTTGTTTTTTCCTGGTACAAGCTAAAATTCACGTAGCACATGCCTGCCAGGAATTGTTCTAAGGCTTCATATAGGAACCCATGTAACCCTCTCAAGAATTGTATGGGCAGGTAATTAATGTTACCCTGATTTTCTCCTGATGTTATCCTGAGGAAGACTGAAACACATGAAGTAAATGTCTTGCCCAAGATCATACAGCCAACAAGATCCGGGATTCAAACCCAGGAAGTCTGGCTCCAGACTGCTGTCACTATTAGAAAATACTTATGGAGTACTCACTAATGTATGAGGTACTGTTCTAAACACTTTATAAAAAAATCGAAGTCATGACTGCCTCATACGAACTCTATGGTATAGGTAGTATTACCATCCCTATTTCAGAGAAGGAAATAGGCTCAGAACCAGAGCTCAAGGAACTTGTCCAAGGTTCTACAACTCACAGGTGGAAAGTGTTGCTTTTGCTTTGAATATTCTCCATTCATTGCCCACTCTCTCTTTTGCCTGACTAAATTTGCTTCAGTCTTCAAGTCTCAGTTTAAGTATTACTTCTCCTGGTATCCTTGCCTGACATCTTTGTTCTAGACTAAACCTCCTTTTATATATTTTCATAGTTATCTGTATGTTTCCCTTATAATTGCTACCATAATTTTATTTAGCTGTCTCTTATGTATTTGGTTGGTTCCTTTCTCTCCCACCAGTATTGAGACATGGGGGCAGGGACTGCATCTATTTCTACTTAGCATTTTATTCCTAGCAGCTAACACATAATATATATGCACCAAATATTAAAAAAATTAATGCACACCTAACTTTCTTAGGTATGCATTCCTCAGCGAGATGAATTGACAAGTGGCTGCAACAATAGGCTCAAACATAGTGATGATTGTTAGGATGGTGCAGGACCAGGCAGTGTTTCATTCTGTTGTACATAGGATGGCTATGCGTTGGAACTGATTCAACAGCACCTAACAATAACAAAATCTTTTTAGGGTTGATACTGATGAATATTGGAACCTGAAATGTATGAAAAGACTTCCATGCCCTATGTTTGTAAGGATGATGATGTAGATCTTGAAAGGAAAAACAGAAGTAAGACCAAGTCAAGGGAAAGTCAAGATCCTTTTGAGTAAAGATCTGATTCTAGGAGGATGAAGATGGGTGACAAAAACACTTTAAGTAATGAGAAAACAATCTTCATTTCAAGCCTATGTTGACAAGGGCAAGGAGGATATTCTCCTATACACTTTGATATGAAGGTAGCTGCATGTTTCCCTCCTGTTTCAAACCACATTTTACAGCAGTGGGCTTAGGTAAAATCATGTATTATTGAGAATGGTAATATTATTATGTGAATTAGCTAAGGGTGCTTCCTTGAGGTTCAAAGAAGATCATTTTACTGGGGCTTGAGGAGGCCCCATGGAGTGAAGTTGGAATCAGAAATTGTGTGTTTGAGTCTCAGATCATGCAATTTGCTAGCTAAGTAAACTTGAGTAGGTAAGTAAATGGCTTGAGTCTCAATTTTCTTAAAAAGCCATAGAATCATTTCTAAATGCCTTATTGGACTATTGTGAAGTTTGTTTTTTCCTGGTACAAGAATTATTAGCTAAATAAAATGGTTGCTGTTTTAAGCCACTAAATTTTAGATTGGTTTTCATGAACAAAAGCTAACCGATATTATTGGGGCTTGCACAGATATACAGAATGTATTTTCCAATAATCTGTATCTATAGCATTTAGTAAGGAGCACTGTTTAGATGGATTGTTGAGCACTAAGCCAGGGTACCAAAGCCAGGGTATTTTCAATCCCCTCATATGCATGCGAAAACTGGACGATGAATAAGGAGGACTGAAGAAGAATTCATGCATTTGAATTATGGTGTTGGTGAAGAATACTGAATATACCATGGACTGCCAGAAGAATGAACAAATCTGTCTTGGAAGAAGTACAGCCAGAATGCTCCTTAGAAGCCACGATAGTGAGACTTCATCTCACATACTTTGGACATGTTATCAGGAGAGAACAGCCCCTAGAGAAGGACGTCATGCTTGGTAAAGTAGAAGTTCAGTGAAAAAGAGGAAGATCCTCAAGGAGATGGATTGATACAGTGGTTGCAACAATGAGCTCAAACATAGCAACGATTATGAGGATGGCACAGGACTGGGCTATATTTTGTTCTGTTGTACACAGGGTCGCTATGAGTTGGAATGGACTCGACGGCACCTAACAACAACAATGTTCAGATATACAAGAAGTGGTGGTTCTATGGAAGATTCACGCCTTTCATGGAAAAGACCTGGGTTCAGTTCCCAGCCAATGCACCTTAAGCACATCCACCACTTGTCTATCTGTGGAGGCTTGTGTGTTGCTTTGATGCCAAACAGGTTTCAGCGGAGCTTCCAGACTAAGATGTACTATGAAGAACTGGCGATCCGTTTCTTAAAATCAGCCAGTAAAAATTCTGTGGATCACAACAGCTTGATCTCATTGTGCATGGGGCTGCATGAGTCGGGGGCCAACTCAACAGCAGTGAACAACAAAAACAACATATTCTTTGGGAGCTTCTCTCTCCATCTTCTGTATCTAAGCAATATGCATATATGAACAGTTACACAAGCAGAAGGTACAGATACCTGTATCTGCAATATACAGGCCTTCTAGTGAGTGAGGATTATGCTCAGAGATGATAATACATTTAGAAGAAGGCTAAGACACCAATCCAACTTATAGTCACACCAATGAAATAGTCAAGAGACAGATTGAGAGAGTGTATTGAGTAAAGCAATAAGCAATAATTTTATTTATTAATCAAATATTTTACCAGGTACTTATTGTGTTTCGGGGGCAGTGGTGGTTCAGTGGTAGAATTCTTGTCTTCTATGGAGGAGACTCACGCTAGATACCCGGCCAAAGCATCTCGTGCAAAACAACCACCCATCTATCAGTGAAGGCTTGAGTGCTGTTATGATGCTAAACCAGTTTTAGCAGAACTTCCAGACTAAGACAAACTAAGAAGAAAGGCCTGGCAATCTACTTCCAAAGATCAGCCAATGAAAATCCCCACACACAGATCACAATGGTCTGATCTGAAATGAATCATGGGGATGGCCCTGGACCAAGCAGTGTTTTAGCCATTATGCATGGGGACACCATGAGTTAGGGGCCAACTTCATCAACTTCATGACAGCTAGCAACAACACTGTGTGCCATAACCGGGTAAAGGAAAATGATATGTGGTTACATTAGGGTACTATAATGGCAGCTTTAAAATATGCTTTCTAAGGCTATATTTTTCCACCATGTATCTGTCAGTTTGTTGAACTGTGGTAGCTTGCATGTTGCTGTGATACTGGAAGTTTTGCCACTGGTATTTCAAATACCATCAGGTCACCCTTGGTGGACAGGTTTCAGTGGAGCTTCCAGACTAAGACAGACTAGGAAGAAGAACCTGGCAGTCTACTTCTGAAAAAAATTGGCTAGTGAAAACCTTATGAACAGCAGCAGAACACTGTCTGATATAGTGCTAGAAGGCACTCAAAATACAGCTGGGGAAGACCTGCCTCCTCAAAATAGAATTGACTTTAATGACATGGATGGAGTCAAGCTTTGGGGACCTTCATTTGCTGATGTGGCACAACTCAAAATGAAAAGAAACAGCTACAAACATCAATTGATAGTCTGAACATGGAATGTATGAAGTATGAATCTCGGAAAAGTGGAAGTCATCAAAAATGAAATGGAATGCATAAACATCGATGTCTTAGGCATTAGTGAGCTGAAATGGATTGGTATTGGCCATTTTGAATCAGACAATCATACTGACTACCATGCTAGGAATGACAAATTGAAGAGGAATGACATCACGTTCATCATCAAAAAGAACATTTCAAGATATATCCTGAAGTACAACGCTGTCAGTGATAGGATAATATTCATATGCCAGACCAGTTAATACGACCATTATTCAAATTTATAAACCAATCACTAAGGCCAAAGATGAAGAAACTGAAGATTTTTACCAACTTCTGCAGTCTGAAATTGATCAAACATGCAGTAAAGATGCATTGATAATTACTGGCGATTGGAATCCAAAAGTTGGGAACAAAGAAGAAGGATTGGTAGTTGGAAAATATAGCCTTGGTGATAGAAACAACACCAGGGATCACATGATATAATTTTGCAAGGCCAACGACTCCTTCATTGCAAATATCTTTTTTCAACAACATAAACGGCAACTATACACATGGACATCCCCAGATGGAATACACAGGAATCAAATTGACTACGTCTGTGGAAAGAGACATAGAAAAGTTCCATATCATCAGTCAGAAACAACGGCAGGGGCCGACTGTGGAACAGACCATCAGTTGCTCTTATGCAAGTTCAAGCTGAAGTTGAAGTTGAGCATATCCCACCTGAATTATCCCACCTGACTTTAGAGACCGTCTCAAGAATAGATTTGATGCATTGAACACTAATGACCAAAGACCAGATGAGTTGTGAAATAACATCAAGGACATCATATATGAAGAAAGTAAGACATAATTAAAAAGACAAGAAAGAAAGAAAAGACCAAAACAGCCTATGAAAGTTGCTCTTGAAAGTGGAGTACCTAAGGCGAATGGAAAAAATAATGAAGCAAAAGAGTTGAACAGAAGATCTCAAAGGGTGGCTCGAGAAGACAAAGTAAAGTATTATAATAACATGTACAAAGACCTGGAGTTAGAAAACCAAAAGGGAAGAACACACTCAGAATTTCTCAAGCTGAAAGAACTGAAGAAAAATTCAAGCCTCCAGTTGCAATACTGAAAGACACAGAGAGCATCAGAAGAAGATGGAAGGAATACACAGAGTCACTGTACCAAAATGAATTGATCTATATTCAACCATTTCAGGAGGTAGCATATGATCAAGAACAAATGCCACTGAAGGAAGAAATCCAAGCTGCACTGAAGGCATTGGCAAAAGCAAGGCTTCAGGAATTGACGGAATGCCAACTGAGATGTTTCAAGAAAATGGATGCAGTGCTGGAAGTGCTCTCTCATCTATGCCAAGAAATTTGGAAGACAGCTACCAGGCCAGCTAAGTGGAAGAGATCCATATTTGTACCCGTTCCAAAGAAAGGTGATCCAGCAGAATGTGGAAGTTATCAAACAATATTATTAATATCACATGCAAGTAAAATTTTGCTGAAGATCATTCAAAAGCGATTGCAACAGTACATTGACAGGGAACTGCCAGAAATTCAAGCTGAATTCAGAAGAGAACATAGAACAAGGGATATCATTGCTGATATCAGATGGATTGTGATGGAAAGCAAAGGATAACGGAAAGATGTTTACCTGTGTTTTACTGACTATGCAAAGGCATTCAGCTGTGTGGATCATTACAAATTATGGATAACATTGCGAAGAATGGGAATTCCAGAACACTTAATTGTGCTCATGAGGAACGTGTACTTAAACCAAGAGGCAGTTGTTAGAACAGAACAAGGGATATTGCGTGGTTTAAAGTCAGGAAAGGTGTGAATCAGGTTGTATCCTTTCATCATACTTATTCAGTCTGTGTACTTAGCAAATAATCGGAGAAGCTGGACTATATGAGGAAGAACAGGGCATCAGGATTGGAGGAAGACTCATTAACAACTGCCACAACCTTGCTTGCTGAAAATGAAGAGGACTTGAAGAACTTATTGGTGAAGATCAAAGACCACAGCCTTCAGTGTGGATTACACTTCAACATAAAGAAAACAAAAATCCTCACAAATGGACCAATAAGCAACATCATGATAAATGGAGAAAAGATTAAAGTTGTCAAGGATTTCATTTTGCTTGGATCCACAATCGACGCCCATGGAAGAAGCAGTCAATAAATTAGAGGATGCATTGCATTGGGCAATTCTGCTACAAAAGATCTCTTTAAAGTGTTAAAAAGCAAAGATGTCACTTTAAGAACTAAAGTGAGCTTGACCCAAGCCATGGTGTTTTTCAGTCGCCTCATATGCATGTGAAAACTGGACAATGAATAAGGAAGACTGAAGATGAATTGATGCCTTTGAATTATAGTGTTTACAAATAATATTGAAGGTACCATGGACTGCCAGGAGAACGAACAAATCTGTTTTGGAAGAAGTACAGCCACAATACTCCTTTGGAGCAAGGATGGCGAGATGATGTCTCACATACTTTGGACATGTTATCAGGAGGGACCAGCCCCTGGAGAAGGACATCATGCTTGGTACAGTAGAAGGTCAGCAAAAAAGAGGGAGTACCTCAAGGAGATGGATTGACACACTAGCTGCAACAACGGGCTTAAATATCACAATGATTGTGAGAATGGCACAGGACCAGGTAGTATTGCATTCTGTTGTACACAGGGTTGCTATGAGAAGGAATTGACTTGATGACACCTAACAAGGCTGTGTTTTGAAGCTCTAACTGAAAATCTGAGTGATTGGGAAAGAAATCAAGACAGTAGAAATAAATCATTGTTAGGGTATGATTTTACAGTAAATTTGGTTTTGTAAAAATTTCACATGAATTATTTTTTAATTGATTCTCAATCATTGTGAATTATTGGAACATAGATGTCAAGAAAAGAGATTTTATGCTTTGCTAATTTTAAGTGCTCTTATAATATGGTGTCTAATATAAAGGAAAGATTTCCATCTGATTTTTGCGATTTGTTATCCTTTCCTGATTTTCAGGTTGAAAAGGTATTACAACTGTTCATAAGCTTTTTTTCTTGCTTTCTTGTATAGAATTCTTACTTTATTCCTGTTGAAAGAGCTCTTTAAGGCTCCGACAGAAACAAATTGGTTAAATTATTCTTAAATTTCTTCAAATTTAGAACTGATTCCTTTGAATCATTTCTTCCATATACCTCAAACCAAGTTTCCTCTATTATTAATACCTTATGTTGTTGTGGTTGTTAGTTGCCATCGAGTTGGCTCCAACTCATGGCGACCTTGTGTATAACAGACTAAAATGTTGCCTGGTCCTGTGCTATCTTCATGATTGTTGACAGGTTTAAGTTCATTGTTGCGGCTATTGAGTCACTCCTTTACAGTGAGGGTTTCCCTCATTTTTGCTTACCCTTGAAAACTCCTAACCCATTTGCACATGTTTAAGTACCTGTTTTGGAAAGACAAAAAACACCTTGATTGCTTAGGAATTCCAAGGGATGTTTTCAGAAACTAGAGACAAATGGCTAAAGTTCATTGTCCCACTATGTATGTGTGTGTAATATATACGTATATAATATGTATGTGTGTGTATAATATATATGTGTATTTTATATATGTGTGTATATATATATTATACATACGTATATAATATATATACATATATAATATATATATACAGGTAGTCCCCAACTTACAATAAGGTTCCATTCCAACGACTCCGCAGGAAGTCAGTTCTGATGTAAGTCAAATATCTCATTTTTTCTGTAGTTTTTATTATTATTACTTTTATTATCAGTATCTTTATAAATTCCATCTTTATTTGTCTATTTTTTTTTTTTTACACATCATATCATTAATACATCTTCCTGGAAGAAAACTACAGGAAAATGCATGCAGGTGAAATGGAAAAATTTGCTAAGTTATGTGAACACACTCCAGGCATTTCATCAGGATAATATGATGGAAGAGAATGGTAGAAAAATCATTCATAGGCAAGAATGCTAAATTTAGAACTTGATATAGTCAGTGTGGAACAGCTCATAGATCAAAAAGAATGTGGATTGACAAATTAGGACTTAATAGATTTTGAAGAGGAAACAAATGCTGGAGAAGAAAGAAATCATAAGGCAGAGGAAGAAGAGAAGTTGTCAAAAAATTTTACAGAGAAAGGATTTTAAAAAAAAAAAGGCATTGCTGTGGAGTGAATTCCAACTCATAGCAACCCTATAGGGCAGGGTAGACCTGCCCCATAGAGTTTCCAAGGAGCAGCTAGAGGAGTAGAAGTGTCAACCTTTTGGTTAGCAGCCACAGCTCCTAACCACTGTGCCACCAGGGCTTGATTAGCAGGAGTTTTTTTCTGAACTAAATCAGGGGCTTCAGTTTCTTGAAAACATGGACCCAAACACTGATTGCTTTGCTAAAGTTGATAGGTAGAGTTGGGAAGCAGTGAGATGTTACTGTGAAATATATGAAGAAAAAAAGAAAAAGACCATACAGACAACTCTCGCTAATTTTCTAACTAGAAATGCCAACCCCTTTCCCAGGGATAATCTAGATGATCCAAAATTTTCCACAAGTGGAGTTATTACCAAAACTGACCAAAATGCCAACGTTGTCCAACTCTTCTCATTGTTGGAGTGTTTATGATTTGTGTGGTTTTTTTTAATGTATGTATGTATTAAAACATATCTGTAAGCTTATATGTAATGTTTCCAACCCCAAAGACAAATAAAAATAGAATTCATAAAGATATTGATAATAAAAGGCAATAATAATGAAAACTAAAAGTAAAAAAACTTAGATGTTCGATTTATGTCAGAACCAACTTACACGATGGAGTTGTCGGAATGAAACCCCTTTGTAAATCGGGACTACCTGTATTCTAGAGAAAGATTCCCTGAACTAGTCCCAGGGGAATGTAT
Source organism: Dugong dugon (assembly GCA_030035585.1). Taxonomy (NCBI): domain Eukaryota; kingdom Metazoa; phylum Chordata; class Mammalia; order Sirenia; family Dugongidae; genus Dugong; species Dugong dugon. Next base: position 53,060,499 of record CM057463.1, read on the forward strand.
CTTAAGTTTCTTGAGAGAGAGAAAAAGTATGAAATGTAAGGAGTTTGGAGCTGAGAAAAATATTTGAAACTATATGGGAAAATATAGGTGCTGGCACTAGAGGTAGGTTCTTTACAATTCACTCAGCTATAGCTTGTGACATTCTGAATAGAATATTAAGAGAGGGTAAAGAGACTGCATGTGTCTGGGGTCAACAGACAAAAGTTCAAAAAAGTGGAAATCTGGGCTGTCCCTAAGTCACATGCTCAGGAGCCTCCAAACTTCATGGAATGCTGCATGGAAGCCACCAATCTGTCCAAGGTCCTCTTTTACAACTGTGGAACCGAGTACCTCATGTTTTACAGATGAGAAACCCAGTTGTCCTCTGAAGCTTCTCTCTTAAGCCAGTGAACTTGGTTCCTTTCAGGGCAGGGTGAAAATCATTTGGCGATATGGCTGAGATACCTCTGATTGCAAGAAAAATGTTTAACCTTTTTTTTGTTTTTTCCTCGCTTCACTTGGCTGTTTCTCTTTCCACTCTGTCCTGCTTCCTTCAGTAATTAACTCTGGAAGAAAATAACTCACATATTGAAAGTGAGCTGAAAACTCAGATTTCTTTTTTTTTTTTTTTTTAATTTGCAGCCAACCTGGATATGTGTGATTCACAGTTGCTTTAAGACTACAGAAATTGTTTGCACAAATTAATAACAACTTTTAATAAACAGACTTTGCTGTCCACTGCTAAAAATATTCCAGTCAGGCTTTAGTTTAAAAGCAAGATATGATAGGAATCTATCACCATGGCAACTGTTCTTCAGGAGTAGTTCATGCTTCAACAATGATCTGTGACAGCTTTTGAAGCTGTTTGGTGGTTTGTGTTTCATAATTACTTTAGCAGGTGAGAGGGAAGAAATAGAAAGGATACAGAGTTGAATGCGTGGTTTTTGAATTATCAGCTTTTGGGGCTACTGCTGGTCAATCCTTAACATTAATTACATTCAGAGGTGAACCTAATGGTGCTTGTGATGATAAAAACTGAAACTCATTAGAAAGATAAATTACCTTTCTACATATGTAAGTTACCAACCTTACGGATTAGTCTCTACCTGAATGGGAGGCCACATGCAAGAGCTTGATAATAATAATCAAGATTTATAGCTGTTTCGAACTCGTCTTGAGTCTAACAAAGGTTTCTGAGGCCATCCCCCAAGTCGAAGGGAGACTAAGAATTAAATTAGTCTCCGTCAAAAAGATGTTGCTGTGTAAATAGTGGACTTATACCAAACTGGTCTTTCAGTGCTGGCTTGCTCAGTTTCACTTCAATAGCAGCCTTAATAAGCTAAACTGTGTGGTGCCCTTCGAAGTACTAATAACTCTCTAGAGAGGAGTTATGCAGATTAAAGAGGAGAACTCACTTTGTCTGTACAGCCAGGCTCTTTGCCAGCAAATCACGGAGCAGGTGTGAGGCTCAATGCAAAGGAGATTACCTTTGCACTGAAGCAAAGAAACTGGACTCGGGCTTCCATTTTAGAACATAAATGGCAAATGAACACAGTTTAAAGTACCTCCCCTTTCTTCCTATTGTTTTCTGATTTCGAAAGGAGTATTTTTTACTGTTGAAAATTTCAGAATGCATAGCAAAAGGTAAAAAAGGAAAAGTCACCCATTATCACCAGCCAGAGGTAATGTCAAACAAATTATGAAATTCTTCTAATGTACTAGAGTCTTTGAAAAGTGGTGTCAGACTTTCAGAAGTGAGAAATTGTGGTAAAGATAGTGCTATAAAAGCCCTTGGTTTATAGGTCAGGAGGGGATGAGTCTAGAGAGGGCGGCCAAGTGCATCCAAGTTCACAGACTGCTCATCCCAGACTTTTACCCAATTTCCCTCTGTCTCTCATGTTCAGTTACTTTGTCTTCTAATCATTTTAGGGAAATCACTAACCTTTCAGTCCTGAAACTTTCTCAAAAAACAACAGCTTGCAGAAAGCGAACACCAATTCTGACATACAGACAAAGCCCAAATTATCCTACCTGTGATTATCTAAACGCATTCCATTACTTGGATAGACTTCTTGTGAAAATACTAATTAATAGTAAAATTGGGCAAAAAAGCTATTCTCATCAAGCCATGCACTCAATATCCCCATTCCGGTATGTGGGATAGGCATATGTAGGTAAACAGTGGAATGATCTTTAATCTCAATTACTTACACTGGTAGATGCCCCTGGGAGTGTTACTGAGTAATTAGGGAGCATCTGCCAGGACCCACAGACCCAGTGCCATTTTAAGACATTTTCATTCCTAGGAACTTTTACTTTTGGAGGCACCATCTCTCAATAAATCAAATATGAGAAGGTACATCCCCCTTGTATATTTTATCTAATGTTTGGCAGTACAATTTTTGAAAAAAACTTTCGTAAAGTTGAGTTTTGTTAAGAATTTATGGTTTGATGATATAAACTTTATTATGTTATTTTTTATACAAGAATTGCTGTGCGGTTGACATGTTGTTGTTGTTAGGTGCCATCAAGTCTGTTCCAACCCATAGTGACACTATGTGCAACAGAACGAAACACTGTCCAGTCCTGTGTTATCATATGTTATATCATATGCAAGAGTTTCTTATGGCCACTGTAACATATTACCACCAACAGGGTGGCTTAAAACAACAGAAAATTATTTTCTCATAGTTACAGAGGAGGCTAGGAATTCAAAATCAGTTTCACTGGGGAAGGAAGGCCTGGTAATCTTCTTCCATAAGGTTACAGCCAAGAAAACCCTATGGAGCAGTTTTACTCTTTAACGCATGGGGTCACCATGAGCCAGAATTGACTGGACAGCAACGTTTTGGGTATTTTGTATGTTTGTTTTGGGTCGAAATCAAGGTGCCATTAAGCTTGTGCTTCCTTTGGAAGTTCAAGGAAATCTATTCCTTGCCTCTTCTAGCTTCTGGTGGCTGCGATATTCCTTCACTCTAGTCTCTGCCTCTGTGTTTACATTGCCTTCTCCTCCCTGTGTGTAATCTCCTTCTCTCTCTCTCATAAGGACACTTGAGATGACATTTAGGACCCACCAGCATAATCTAGGATTAGCTCTTCATCTCAAAATCCTTCATTTAATTACACTTTCAAAACCCTTTTTCCAAATAAGGTTCTGGCGATCAGGGCCTGATTTCTGTACAACAACCATTCAGCTCACTGCAGCATAGTAATTCATTTAATAACTATTTCAACTACTATCAGTTTTGATTTAGTGATATTTTCTCTTTTGTATGTTGATACCAGTACATTTTCTCTAGTCTCATAGCTTTTTGTGGGCCCTTTGGAAGGTGGCTCATAATGGATAAAAGCCCAGAACAGAGTTTTTCTCCCTTCTTAAAGCCAGATCATAACAAATTATGTGTGGATCATAACAAATTATGGATAACTTCGTGAAGAATGGGAATTCTGGAACCTGTACATAGACCAAGAGGAAGTTGTTCCAACACAACAAGGGGACACTGTGTGGTTTAAAATCAGGAAAGGTGTGAATCAGGGTTGTGTCCTTTCACCATACTTATTCAATCTCAATGCTGAACAAATAATCTGAGAAGCTGGACTATACAAAGAAGAACAGGGCATTAGGATCGGAGGACGACTCATTAACAACTGGCATTATGTGCGTGACACAACCTTGCTTGCTGAAAGTGACGAGGACTTGAAGCACTTACTGATGAAGATCAAAGACCACAGTCTTCAGTATGGATTACACCTCAACATAAAGAAAACAAAAATCCTCACAACTGGACCAATAAGCAACATCATGATAAATGGAGAAAAGATTGAAGTTATCAAGGATTTCGTTTTACTTGGATCCATAATCAACACCCATGAAAGGAGCAGTCAGGAAATCAAAAGACGCACTGCATTGGACAAATCTGCTGCAAAAGATCTCTTTAAATTGTCAAAAAGCAAAGATGTCACTTTAAAGACTAAGGTGCTCCTGATACAAGCCATGGTGTTTTCAATTGCCTCATATGTACCGGGAGAGTTGGGCAATGAATAAGTAAGACCAAAGAAGAATTGTGGTGTTGGCAAAGAATACTGAATATACCATGGACTGCCAAAAGAAGGAACAAATCCATCTTGGAAGAAGTACAGCCAGAATGGTCCTTTGAAGTGAGGATGGCGAGACTTCGTCTCACATAGTTTGGATATGTTATCAGGAGGGATCAGTCCCTGGAGAAGGGAATCATGCTTGGTAAAGCAGAGGGTCATCAAAAAAGAGGAAGACCCACAACGAGTTGTATTGACACAGTGGCTGCAACAGTGGACTCAAGCATAACAATGATTGTGAGGATGGCTCAGGACCAGGCAGTGTTTCATTCTGTTGCACATAGGGTCTCTGTGAGTCTGAACCAACTCGACTGCACCTAACAATAACAACAACAACAATGCCAGATTGGTTGCCAGAACTCTCATTGCAGCGATAGGCAGCAGGCATTTTTCTAAAAGGCATTTTGCGGGAGGGAATTGCCAGGATGCATTGACAAAGGAGGAGACTCCTGTCTACAGAGTCTGTGGATTGCATATTTCTGTGGAAGCAAGTAAGAAAATTTCAGATAGTGAAAACAGTCGATGTCAACTGCAGTTCAGGCAGAAAAACACTATACTTTAAACCCCGAACTTCGAGCAGTTGGCTGCATTTACTAACTCTCAAGGACTTACTGTACTATCAGGCATTGTGCTTCGCCCTTTCCAAGTGTTAGTTGTAGTATTCACAACTTCTCTTCAAATAAGGTATAATCCTCACCTTATAGATGACAAAATCAGGGGTAGGAAGGCTAAGTAATTTGCCCAAAGTCACTAGAAAGGGGGTAGCAGAGTCAGAATTTTAACCCCGGTCTGTCTAGCTCTAAAGTCTAAGTTCTTTCATATACAGGGTGTTGTATTATTTTTGAAATAAGAAAATGAATACATAAAATGTATGCAAAGCTGAAAGGACAACAGGATGAGAAGCAGAAGGGAGACTCAACTTTGTCTCTCCAAATTAATCTTCATTCAAATTAGTCTTCATTTCTATCCTGGGATGGTGGGAACAATAACTGAAACCATCGATATCCTGAATGATTGGGTGTCTGTGCATGCGCACCTGTGTATGTTTATTTACGGTTCACTAAACTACTTATAACTGATTCCACAGTATGGGTTCTGACGTTTCCAACTAAACTTTTTTTGTGGTCTTTAGTCATTGAGTGGCGCTCTGGTGGCACAGCAGTTAAGAGCTCAGGCTGCTAACCAAGACTGGCAGTTCAAATCCACAAGCCCCTCCTCGGAAACCCTATGGGGGCAGTTCTACTCTGTCTTATAAGGTCGCTATGAGTCAGAATCAACTGGATGGCAATAAGTTTGTTTTGTTTGTTTTGGTTAGTCATTGAGTGTCTTGAACTAAGAAGACTTTCAGAGAGTGTTAACACCCAGACTTGATGGGTTAAAGTAATATTGAGAGTCATTTTCACTGAGTCCAGTCAGCAGACCAGGAAACCTACATCTCTTATAGAAGTATTTCCCAAATGTTAGTGTTTTCTTTAATAATTCTACTTCTGTCTGTACTATTGTCTACAGTATTATTCACTTAATATTCTTTTAATACCAGTGCTTTTATGTTTATTTTAAAAGGCAACTATGTCCCTATCATGATCAGAAAATCAATATCACCTACTATAAAAAGAAGGCAAAAAAGCAATAATTAATGCGATGAAAAAAAAACATATTTCTAAATTCTGGCTAGATGGTACTAACTGTCCAAGGAACAGGTTTCAGTTTCTCTCTGTCGTTGTTAAAAAGAGAGATTAACAAGTGTTCAGAGAGGTGGTAAATCCACACTGGTGCTAACCCTAGACCTCCTCCTTGACAAAATCTGAGAATTGAATGAGACCTGAAAAAGGATTAATTTTCTCACCAGATGATTCAATTTGATTATGGGTGTGTATATGAACCACTTGAACACATATTACCACCCATAACTCTCATTCTTCCTTATGGTATAAGGCCTGAAATTAAGATTCAGTATTATACGCTGCCTTGATATCTGAAACCAGGGGGACCTTGACTGGCCCAGCTGCAAGCTCCCTTTGGTATTCTCTTTCTGCAGATAACGTCCAGTAGCCAACAACCCTCATTATCATGGGGATTAGGCACATGCCTGCTTATCCTGAGTAGCAGGCTTTAGGTCCCTGCCAGTCTGCAAAATTATACAAACAGCCAATCATATCCTCCCACTGGTACCAGAGGTTATGTCATCCTTTTATTACTACAAAGCCTGCCTCCCACAGCCCCTGTTTGTTCACTCTGTTCCTGAGTGCAACCCTCATATGGCCTGTGTGGTGTGCAGTGTTCTGCTAACTCAAACTGTGAGTGTATATGACTAATAAACTTTTGTAAATGTCATCTGTCCAATGTCAAATGCTGTGTGTCTGGCCATTCCCGTAATCTTAGAGCAGGAATCCCTCCCTTATCAACAGGGTGAATAATTTCCATTCCCACATCATTGGCCAACACATAGCCACATAATACTTTGAAAAATACTACCGTCTGATATAATGGTGCCCATACAGATCCTCTTTCTATTTATAAGATCTCACTGTCATGGATTATGTCCTCCCAAAAATGTGTGTATCAATTTGGCTGGGCCATGATTCCCAGTATCGTGTGGTTGTCCTCCATTTTGTAATTGTAATTTTATGTTAAAAAGGATTAGGGTGGGATTGTAACACACTAACTAAGGTCACATCCCGAATCCAATGTAAAGGGAGTTTCCCTGGGGTGTGGCCTGCACCACCTTTTATCTTACAAGAGATAAAAGGAAAGGGAAGCAAGCAGAGAATTGGGGACCTCATACCACCAAGCAGGCCATCTCAGGAGCAGAGTGCATCCTTTGGATCTGAGATTCCTGTGCTGAGATCCTCCCAGACCAAGGGGAGACTGGTGACAAGGACCTTCCTCCACAGCCGACAGAAAAAGCCTTCCCCTGGAGCTGACGCTCTGAATTTGGACTTGTAACCTACTAGACTGTGAGAGAATAAATTTCTCTTTGTCGAAGCCATCCCCTTGTGGTATTTCTGTTGTAGCAGCTCTAGATGACTAAGACATCACTCATTCCTTAAAGAATCACCAGACTATCACGGGAACTAAGCATTTGACAAAAATGTAGCAGGAGTCTCTCAGGTGGTAAGTCCTTGAAATGAGGGAAGCTCTTTATTATCTCCTTAAGATTCTCTGTCTAACCTCATGAAGAAGGCAGTGGGCTTGGTTTGATGCATCATTGATAGTGTCTGATGTGAGCACCTTTTTACCCCAAGTACTCTTTCCTAATGGCTTTCCAAAGCAGCTTTAATTCCTAAGATCCATATTGCTTACTACTCAAGGCTCTTATAAATTGCTTTCATAATGCTAGAACATTAAAATCCTAAAAGCCATGCAGTGTGGCAGTTATGAGCAGAGACTTTAGAAGCTTGGGAATCAGACTATCTGGGTTTAAATACTGACCACTTATTTGCTGTGTGAGTTTGGGTATGTTGCTGAAACTCTCTGAGCCTCAGTTTCCTTACTAAGAGTACCTCCCTCATGGGGCTACAAAAACCAAACCAAAACCAAAAACCCATTGTTGATAAGTTGATTGCAACTCATGCTGACCTCATGTGTTACAGGACAGAACTGCTTCATAATTTTCTTGCTGTAATCTTTACGGAAGCAAATCACCAGGTCTTTCTTTGCAGGCTGCTGGTTGAGTCCAAACTGCCAACCTTTAGGTTAGTAGTTTAGTGCAAACTGTTTGCACCACTCCAAAACCCGTTGCTGTCAAGTTGATTCCTACTCATAGTGACCCTGTAGGACAGAGTAGAATGACCCCACAGGGTTTCCAAGGAGCACCTGGTGGATTCCAAGTGCCGACGTTTTGGTTAGCAGACATAGCTCTTAACCACTATGCCATCAGGGTTTCCTTGCACCGCTCACGGACTGCCAAAAAAAAAAAAGCCCATTGCCTTCGAGTAGATTCCAATTCATAGTGACCCTATAGGACAGAGTAGAACTGCCCCATAGGGTTTCCAAAGAGCAGCTGGTGGATTCAAACTACTGACCTTTTGCTTCAGCAGCAGAGCTCTTAACCACTTTGCCACCAGGGACTGAAATGAGCATTAAATGAGTTACATAGAAAGAACTTAGACATAGCTAGTATGTAGTGTTTTATAAACATTAGCTATAACTATTAGAGACAAAGCAAAACTATAAGCCTTTAACACGGAGCTAGTATTAATTATTATTTTTTTAGCCATCCAGACAGTAAAGAACTAGGAAGCTAGACATGTACTAGATTTCAACAGGAATACAGACATAGGGTACCATTCAAAGTTGATGGGACTCTGCAAGGCTGGCCTGTAGCAGCAAGAAGGCTCTGGGTACCCAGTGAGGGAAGAAGGAATATGAAACAGGAAAGAAGGAAGATTAAAAATACACTTCATCACTCTCATCATTTTGTGGAGGATGGCTTGTTATTCTACATATTGGATGCTCAAGAAAGGCTGCTGTTTGGAGGTTTGAAAAGTTGACAGGGCATTGAGCTCTCTTTCTTCCCTGAAGCACTACTGTGTCCTCCTTTGCTTTATAGTTACCTCTGCACATATCTCATTTTTTTCTTCTGGTTTTTAAGCTCTTTGAGCACAATAACTATGTCTTTTTCATCTTTTTTTATTCCTTACTAAGAGTAGCATAGTGCCTGGCACAAAGAAAGGAGAGACTTGAACACCGTATGTTTAAGCAAATAACATCTGCCTTCTATGTTTGTTTGCTGGCTGTGCCCCCCACCTCCCAACCCCCTACCCTCCAACACCCCTCCACCCTCTATGAGACACCCTCACAAGCACCACTATGCCAATTCTCTTCCACAGGTTGCTGTTAAAAAAAAAAAAAAATTAGCATAGCATAGCATGCTTATGAAAATACCTCCCTGGGGGAGGGTGTGGCTGGCAAATTAATGCAGAAGGTGCTTATTATTTGCTTAAAAATATGGTATATGTTGACTTAATTGCTTTGCATATTGATAGATATTATGGATTGCACTGTGCCCCCAAAAAATGTGTGTTGGAATCCTAATTCCTATACCCATGGTTGTAATCTTGTCTAGAAATAAGGTTTTCTTTGTTATGTCAATGAGGCCCTATCAGTGTAGGATGTTTCCTAAACCTAATCATTTCTGAGGTATAAGTGTCAGCATAGACAGAGACAAGAAGCACAAACAGAGGGAAGATAGATGCCATGTGAGGATCGCCAAGGAAGTAAGGAATATCGGGGTTACAGAAGCTGAAAGAGACAAAGATCTTCCCTCAGAGCTGACAGAGAGAGAGCCGTCCCCTAGAGTTGGCTCCCTAAATCCAAACTTCTAGCCTATTGAACTGTGAGAGATTAAACCTATGTTCTTTAAAGCCACTGTCTTAGGCTGGGTTCTCTAGAGAAGCAAAATGAGTAAAGCGTATAAATACATATATAGAGAGATTTATATCAAGGAAATGGTTCAAGTGGTTGCAGAGGCTGGAATTTGGGTCAGGCTGGAGGCTTCTCCTGACTTATGTAGCTGCAGGGGCTGGCGAACCCAAGATCGGCGAGTCAGAAAACAGTGCTCTGGCTCACGGGCTGTGAAGACTGATGAATCCAAAGATCGGCAGGTAAGACAGCAGATAAGCTGCTAGCTCAAGTCCCAAGAACCAGAGGTCAGATGAACAGGAACCAGCTACAAGATTCAGTGGGAGCTAAAGCCCACAAGCCTTGCCGGAAAGTCCACTTATATTGGATGCAGGCCACACCCCCAAGGAAACTCCCTTTCAACTGATTGGCTACTGACAGCAGATCCTATCATGATCACATTATATCAAATCTCATCATGGAGGTGATCACATCATTATACAACTACCAAACTACATCGTAAGTATCAAATCACTAAAGAATCATGGCCCAACCAAGTTGACACACAACCTTAATGATCACAGCCACCAACTTGAGATATTTGTGTTACAGCATCACTAAAAAACTAAGTCAGTAGGAATACAAACCAAACTGCTGTTGTAAAGAAACTCAAAATATACAGTAGGCTCAAACAAAGTAGAGGATTGTTTTTCTCTCACAGAACAGTCCATGGCTTTTTCCAGGATGTCATTCAAAGGAATACTTTTATCTTGTGGCTTTGTCATTCCCTAGGGATTTGTCTTTATCTGTATGGTCAAAGTCGTTCAGTTCAAAGGAAGAGGGAAAGAGAAGTGGATTATTCCTTAGAGGAATAATTTCCCCTCACACCCCACTGGCCAGCACTTAGCCACATGATCTCACCTAGCTGAGAGTAGTCTATAGCTGGGCATCTGTTTGCACACCTACTCAAGAATACAAAGAAAGAAGGTGGTGTGGGGGGTGGGGGGCATGATACTGGGAAACAATTAGCAGTGTCTGCATATTTTGTTAATTCTGGAATATTTATTAAACACCTGTTCTGTGTACCTTGAGTGCTTCTTAAGAATGGAGATTAGGTGGAAAGAGAGACAGTAAGAATCTTGGCTCCAGCTCCCTCCTGTGGTGGAGAGGTTCTGTGTGTGGTGGAGAGGCCTCTGAAAGGGAGCTCTGACACCCCATCTTCCTAGGAAGCCTCAGGTAATTTTTGATCTGAGGCCAAATGGCCTGCGTCATCCACAGCTTGAAAGCTTTTTTTCTGTGCAAGAAAGATGTAAAGGAAACAGAGAGCTAGAATTCCATGCAAAGTATGGTATGTTCTTTTAAAATTAAATGTGCATATTTTGATTTCTGCTGCAGTTCTACCAAATATAGAAAGAATTTCAGAGTTCTCTGAGAGAAACTTTAGCTTGGAATGTAAACATAGACTTGAGAAATCATTTACAGCACCAATAGGCAGACACATAAAGGCAAACAAGTCTTTCTAATTCAGGAATTTTACATTTTTAAGTTACAAAAATTTTGCAATTAAACAATTTTAAAGCATTAATCAAGTGATAAAACTTTTCGGACGTGAAGGAGGATTTGAGAGTTGGAATAATTTCTCCTTTTCTTTTTGTATTTTACCTGGGTCATGGCAATTCAGGTATAATGCAGTTCCACCTCTATGTGGCCACAAGGACTTGGTTTGGTCTTTTCTTAGGTCCTTAGTTACATTTGGGAATAAGTGTCCTTTGATAAGCTATAAATAGACCCATTGCCGTCAAATCAATTCCAACTCATAGTGGCTATATAGGACAGAGTAGAACTGCCCCATAGGGTTTCCAAGGAGCTGCTGATGGATTTGAACTGCCCGTATTTTTGGTTAGCAGCCGAGCTCTTAACCACTGTGCTACCAGGGCTCCACAAGCTATAAATAGGAGTATGATTTTTGCATTAGGAGAACAGGAAAGAACCGGTTTCAGATGCAATGTTATTACAAAATGTTATCATATGAAAGAATCCATTAATAGTACACACACACATACAACCAGCATGAAGCCAGCTTAAAAATATACCCCTAAGAAGCCTAAGGTTTTGCTTTAGCTCAGTCTCTTGTATTTGAGTTTGAGCATGGGTGTACCTAAAAGGGGGTACTTCTGTTAATCATGATATGGTTTCTTCATGAATGTACCACAAGAACAGACAGTTGAGGGGATATGGTACCTTCACAAACTCTGAAGCGTGCCACTAAGATCACAGGGCACTGACAGAAAGCTATCCCCTTTGGTAAGCACTGCTGCATTTCCATCAATCAGTCTTTTCTCTCTGAGGGCACACTTTGATGGGTAACTCTGGTAGAGCTGCTCTCCCAAATCTTAGCACGTCTGCTTCCCTTTCCTGAAGTTTCAGCTCTTCTTGGAGAAGCCTCCCGTGACTATCTTTACCTAAAGTCACTCACCCCTACCCTAAGTTATTATAACATCACCCTTTGGTTGTCCTCTCTATTTTTATTCCCACTAGACTGTGAAATCTATGACATCAGGGACTGTATCTATAGTTCACAGGTATGTCTCCAGTGGCTATAGTAGTTAGCAGGTGCTATGAATTGAATTGTGTTTTCTAGAAAGATATCTTAAAGTCCTAGCTTCAGCTACCTATGAATGTGACCTTGTTTGGAAATCAGGTCTTTGAAGATGTTATCAGTTAACAGGAGGGTGTACTGGAGTAGGTGGGTCCTAATCTAATCTGAGTGGTATCCTTATAGAAGAGAAGAGGCACAGAAAGATAGACAGACAGAAGAAGGACAGGCATATGAAGATGCATCTACAAGTCAAGGAATGCCTGGGGCTACCAGAAGCTGGAAGAGGCAAGAAAGGATCTTCCCCTATATTTTGTTAGTAGTATGGTCCATCTGACACATTGATTTGGATTTCCAGTGTCCAGAACTGTGAGACAATTAATTTCTGTTCTTTTAAGTCACAAGTTTGTGATATTTTGTTATGGCAGCCCTAGGAAACTAGTGCACCAGTTGTACAATAATTGTCACTTGAATAAATGAATGATCCTTCATTGTGATTTATACCTGATTTATACCTGATCTATACCTCATTACAACTTCATAATAATCTCTAAAGGTTCTGATAAGGAAGCAGAGGCTGAGAGAGTTTAGGTAACGTCCACAAGGTAAGGTAACCAGGAGTTGTGGAACTGAATCAGAGCCAAAGTCATCCCTAGTCTAGGGCCTCTTCTCTTTCAATTCCTCCAAGGTGTTCCCGATCTCATGAAAACACAGTGCTGTAAGTAAATGAAAACGCCTTGGAAACTGTAAAGCATCATGCAGTAGTAATCGTTAAGAATTTTTTTTTTGATCATACACTATTTCCGCCTCTGAAAATAGATATTTAAGTGGCAAAGTGTTTTTAGTCTCATAGTGAATCATAGATGCTGTCGGTGTGGTCATTAGAAAGAACTATATTGTGAGAATACCTGTCCACAGCAATGCAGCACAGCAGAGTAAGAAATTAGTCCATAGCTATCTTGAGCTGCAGAACTGATAATTCCTAGTGATCTAGGACAGGTTTGGTGGAGAGAGTGAAGAGTAGAATTTGAAGTATTTGTTTAATTGATCATCAATTTTTTGAAATGATCACAAATTTATGGTAAAGTTGCAAATAAAATAGATAATTTTTTTTCTTCTGAACCATTTGAAAGATAATTTCCAACCTGATGCCCTATCAACCCAAATCTTTTCATGTGTATTTCCTGTAAATAAGAACATTCTCCTACATAACCACAATAAACTAAAAACCAAACCAGTTGCCATGGAATAGATTCTGACTTATGACAACCCCATGGGTGCAGAGTACAACTGTGCTCCATAGAGTTTTCAAGGCTTTGACCTTTTGGAAGCAGATTGCCAGGGCTTTCTTCCAAGGTGCTTCTGAGTGGGTTTGAACTGCCAACCTTTTGGTTAGTAGTTTAGTGCTTAAACATTTGCGCCACTCAGGGACTCCCACCATACAACTGTCAAAATCAGGAAATTAATATTCATACATTATTTCCACCTAATTGCCAGATCCCATTCAGTTTTCACCAATCATCCCAATAATGACCATATAACAAAATTATTTGATAATTGATTTTTGTACTTCTTATGTATTTTCAAAAACTCCTGGAAAAACAAAATTTTCCAAATAAATTACAAATGATTGATATTCTTTGTGGGAAATTAGTTTTGGCAGCATTATAATCTCATATTATCACTTGTATACATGCAGAAGGAATGATATTCTGGTTGGTGTTGTTAGGTGCCGTCAAGTCAGTTCTGATTCATAGCGACCCTATGTACAAAACAATGAAACACTGCCTGGTCTTGTGTCATCCTTAAAATTGTTGCTACGTTTGAGCCCATTGTTGCAGCCACTGTGCCAATGCATCTCGTCAAGGGTCTTCCTCTTTTCTGCTGACCCTCCACCTTACCAAGCATGATGTCCTCTGCAGAGACTTGTCCTTACTGATAACACGTCCAAAGTACCTGAGATGAAATCTCTCCCTCCTTGATTCCAGGAAGCACTCTGGCTGTACTTCTTCCAAGGCTGACTTGTTAGTTCTTCTTGAAGTCAGTGGCATATTCAATATTCTTCGCCACCACCATAATTCAAAGACATCAATTCTTCTACAGTCTTCCTTATTCATTGTCCAGGTTTAACATGTATATGAGGCGATCGAAAATGCTATGGCTTGGATCAGTCACACCTTAGTCCTCAAAGTGGTATCTTTGCTTTTTAACACTTTAAAGAGGTCTTTTGCAGCATATTTGCCTAATGCAGTATGTCACTTGATTTATTGACTGTTGCTTCCATGGGTGTTGATTGTGGATCCAAGTAAAATTAAATCCATGACTACTTCAATATTTTCTGCATTTATCATGATGTTGCTTATTGGACCACTTGTGAGGATTTTTGTTTTCTTTATGTTGAGGTGCAATCCATACTGAAGGCTGTAGTCTTTGCTCCTCATCGGTAAGTACTTGAAGTCCTCTTCACTTTCAGCAAGCAAGGTTGTGTCATCAGTATATCACAGGTTGTTAATGAGTCTTCCTTCAATCCTGATGTCCTGTTCTTTTTTTTATAGTCCAGGTTTTCGAGTTATTAAGTCAGCACACAGGTTGAATAAGTATGGTGAAAGGATACAACTCTGAAGCACACCTTTCCCGATTTTAAACTACGCAATATCCCCATGTTCTGTTCGAACAACTGCCTCTTGGTCTATGCACAGGTTCTGCAAGAGCACAATTAAGTGTTTTGAAATTCCCATTCTTCGTAATGTTATCCATAATGTGTTAAGATCCACACAATCTAATCCTTTTGCATAATCAATAAAACACATGTAAACATCTTTCTGGTATTCTCTGCTTTCAGCCAGGATCCATATGATATCCCTCATTTCATGTCCTCTTCTGAATCTGGCTTGAATTTCTGGAAGATCCCTGTCAATATATGCTGCAGCCACTTTTGAGTGATCTTCAGCAAAATTTTACTTGCATGTGATATTAATGATATTGTTTGATAATTTCTGCATTCGGTTGGATCACCTTTCTTGGGAATAGACATAAATATGGCTCTCTTCCAGTTGGTTGGCCAGGTAGCTATCTTTCAAATTTCTTGGCATAGTTGAGCGAGCACCTCCAGCACTGCATCTGTTTGTTGAAACATCTCAATTGGTATTCTGTCAATTCCTGGAGCCTCATTTTTTGCCAATGCCTTCAGTGCAGCTTGAATTTCTCTTTTCAATATCATCAGTTCTTGATTGTATGCTACCTCCTGAAAAGGTTGGACATTGACCAATTCTTTTTGGTACAGTAACTCTGTGTATTACTTCCATCTTATTTTGATGATTCCTGCATCTTTCAATATTTTGCCCATAGAATCCTTCAATAAGACTTGAATTTTCCTTCAGTTCTTGCAGCTTGAGAAATGTCAAGCGTGTTCTTCCCTTTTGGTTTTTTAACTCCAGGTCTTTGCGCATGTCATTATAATACTTTTCTCTGTCTTCTCGAGTCGCCCTTTCAAATCTTCTGTTCAACTGTTTTACTTCATCATTTCTTCCATTTATTTTAGCTACTCTACATTGAAGAGCAAGTTTCAGAGTCTCTTCTGACATACATTTTGATCTTTTCTTTGTCTCCTGTCTTTTTAATGTCCTTTTGCTTTCTTCATGTATGATGTCCTTGATGTCATCCCCCAACTCGTCTGGTCTTTAGTCATTAGTGTTCCATGTGTCAAATCTATTCTTGAGATTGTCTCCAAATTCAGGTGGGATACGCTCAAGGTCATATTTTGGCTCTCATGAACTTGTTTTAATTTTCTTCAACTTCAACTTGAACTTGCATATGAGCAATCGATGGTATCCTGCAGTCAGTCCCTGGCCGGTTCTGGCTGATGATATTGAGCTTTCCCAGTAGTTTTACTATTCCTTAATATATTCCTTAACATATTTTACTATTTTGGCACAACTGAAAAAGCCTATATTCACTAGGATGTTATCAGATGGCACTCATATGAGAAACTTCTTCAAAGTATCCTTAAACTGAAAAGTTTCTGTCTTCTCCTTAGGACCCTTCTGCTGATGACATAGAATAGTCTGAGTTGAGGATTACTCATTCACATGCCCATTTCCCCAGCTTGTCAAGTGCTTATCCAGAAGGTTTTCAAAGAGGCAGAGTATTTACTGAGTGGTGAGGAAAACTTAGAACATTCATGTTATCCAGGAACATGAATTATAGGAACATAGTTCTGCTACATAATACAGCTTGCTGGAGCTTAACACGTTTCTGTCCATTTCATCAAGGTAAGCAGAACTATACTAGGAATAAAGAACATTGTGTTTTTCTGGTTACAGAAATATTGTATAACAGTTGTAGGTTATTAGAGAGTACTCAAACCCAAAAACCACTGCCATGGAGTCAATTTCAACTCATAGCAACCCTATAGTACAGAGTAGAACTGCTCCATAGGGTTTCCAAAGCTGTGAATCTTTACAGAAGCAGACTGACTACCACGTCTTTCTCCCACTGAGGGGCTGGTGGGTTCTAACCCCCGAACTTTCAGTTATCATCGAACGCTTTAACCACTGTGCCACCAGGCTCCTTAGAGGGTACAGAAAAGCCAAAAAAGTAGATAGATAACTAGCTAACTAACATTTATTGAGTGTTTACTATAAGATGGGTGCTGTTCTAAAACATTATGTAGTTTCTTTCATTTATTTCTCACAGCCTTATGAAGTAGGTCCTTTTATTATTCTATTATACAAATGAGAAAAATCAAAGCCCGGTTAAAGTTCTCATGCCAAAGTCACATGGCTAGCAGATGTCTAAGGTGAAATTCAAAGCTGGGCAGTCTGACCCCAGAGCTAGCACCATTAGCCACCATGCTACCTTGCCTTCCCCTGTATTTAAGCTCTCTCTGCATTCATTGGGGTATCTCTAACCCGAGGAAATCATTCCACTTGTTCAGAGGCTTCCAAACTATGACTTGCCACCTATTTTTGTAAAGAAAATTTTATTGGAACAGTCAGGCCCACTGTTTACATATCTTCTAGGGCTGCTTTCACACTACAACTGCAGGGTTAGAGAGTTACAACAGAGGCTGTATGGTCCACGAAGCTGAAAAGATTTCCTATCACTCTTTACAAAAAAAGTTTGCCAACTCCTACCATCAAGATTCAGAAAATCGACTCCAACTCTGCAACCATCTGTTGTGTTGTTTCAGGTGGTGACCCTCTTAGCTGTTCAAGGCTTTCACTGCTCCCCATGGTCACTATGGATATTAGTTTTGCAAACCAAGAAATTCCTTATTTGAGTTGAGTAGTGATTCTCAGACTTTTAACAGCACAGCTGAGAGCTGAGAATGTGTTAAGTTGAACCATATGAAATCACCGATATTTTGTCATTTTTTGATCTTCAACAATGGAAATTTCATATGTCTTAACCAAAATATTATATAGTTTTCAAGTGAAGCAGACGGGGTTTGAATTGCATGCTGTTCACTTACCACATGTATGACTTTGGGGGGGCGATTATTAAACTTCCCCAAATCTCAATCTCCTCACCTGTAAAATGGGGATAGTAGCGGCACTCCTCTCTCAGAACTGGTGTAAGAATTGCATGTATTATACAAAGCACTTAGTACAGTGACTTTTGAGACGTAAGTTCTTAATGATTGATGTTTTTTTTTTTTTAATTGATAATTATTATCACTAGTAATAAGGTGCAGATTAGAGACCCTTCTTTCTGAGGCCTGGCCTTGCTTGGGGCCATTTAGCTGCCTCTGTGTACACAGATTACCTTAGGAGTCTCTTGCCATGCCTTCTCATAAACAGGCCTCCTGTTATGTATTGAATTATGCCCCCCAAAAATGTGTGTCAACTTGACTAGGCCATGATTCTCAGTATTGTATGGTTGTCCTCCATTTTGTGATCTGATGTAATTACCTATGTGTTGTAAATCCTAACCTTTATGATGTTAATGAGGCAGGATTAGAGGCAGTTATGTTAATGAAACAGGACAGGAGAGAAGCAAGCAGAAAGGAGAGGGATCTCATTACCACCAAGCGAGAAGAGCCAGGAGCAGAGCACGTCCTTTGGACTCTAGGTCCCTACACTGAGAAACTTCTAGACCAAGGGAGGATTGATGACAAGGACCTTCCCCAGAGCTGACAAAGACAGAAAGCCTTCCCCTGGAACTGGTGCCCTGAATTTGGACTTCTAGCTTCATGGAATGTGAGAGAATTAATTTCTGTTTGTTAAAGCTACCCATTTGTGGTATTTCTGTTATAGCAGCACTAGATAACTTAAGACACACCCCTACTCCTCACCATATGAAGCTCAGCTTCAGCCCTGAAATGCAGGATACTGAGAAACACTTTCAGTATTAGCTGATTAAGTTATGATATCTCACTCCAACCTATTGTTCTATTTCCCAACTAGTAGGTTGGATATCTTTTCTATAAGTACTTCTCCTTGTTCAACCAAAGACTGGAACATACATCAAGTGTCCCCCAATTTACTGGCACCCATGAGTAGGAACTGTCAAACAGGTAGTAAATATACACCAACTTCTTCATTTCTGGGGAGCTATGTTCTAGTGAAGTCTAAAATTGACAGGTCTTGGCTAGCGTAGACGTGGTGAGTACATGTGGAGAAGATGACCTTTTTACTGGCCAGAGAGATAGGAATTCAGAGCTTATAATTCTTATGCTAGCTAAGTATAGTGGAAGCAAGGCATGGTCCCTTTAAAAGCTGTAGGCGTTTAAATATTCAGAGAAAAAAATATTTTATTTAACAAAATGCATTCTGACATTCTGAAGTTATGAAAGTTTATGCCTCTCTGTTCTTCATAAGAAAAACAACACAAATCGGAGTGGCAGCAAAGAGAAGAGAGAGGTATCAGAGCAATATGGGCAAGGAGCTAACAGAGATAATGAAGTTTAGGCTTCAGGGAACTTATTTGCATCAGCCCCCTCTAAGGCCCTGTATCTAATTTTGTATTCATCATTTTTAGAAAAGACCTCAGAAATAGTATAAGCTTCAGGCCCCATACCACCTGGCCTGCCTCAGGAAACAGATCATGACTCTGCACAGTGAGAACTGCAGAAGTAGAGGAGAAGGAGGAGGAGAAAGAGTTCCTAGTGGCAGGAATTCAGAAGAAAAAGTTAAGAACAAGGAGGTTAAATGGTGAATTTTAAGCTGATTGCTGTTCTGCAATGAAATGTAGCTTCCTTCTATGCTCATATTTTTTGGTGGCACTTTAGATAGTTTAAGAAGCCAGGGAAAGTCCACTTGTGAGTAGACATGGTGAGGAAAATGGTCAGCATGAACAGGAGATGAGATGCAGAGGAGGGGGTCAAGTATTCAACAGGAGATGTATGCAAAAGTGACTAGGATAAATGTATGTCCTCTTTGCCCCAAAACCTTTGGATAGTCTGGATTTTCCCTGGAATGTGATACGCAAATTTTTCTTCCTTTAATTACATCTTAAAGAAGAAGACAGCTTTCATAGGGTGGAGTACTTTGCAGCCATTTGGAATCCAGGCATGTAGGATACATCGGCATAGCTCCTCTTACCTAAGTAGACAGAGATTTAAATATAATATCAGAGTAGCTACTAAGGTCCACATTCAGCTTTTTCAGAGGAGTAGTCCTGGGACAAAGGGTATGATTGAATAAAAAGAGTCTTGATGAGTTGAGGACATTCATAGTAGGCCTCTCTTAGAATGGGGAGGTGACTAGTTTGAGTAGGTAGGAATAAACAGGAAGGTAGCAAGGGGCTCAGGCACGCTGGAGATCACGAGGATGGTCCAGGACTGGGCAACATTTTGTTCTGTTGTACATGGAGTCGCCATGAGTCAGAGCCAACTCAACAGCAACAACAAAAACAAGTTGAATTTAGAAGGTGAAGATAATTCATAAAAGGCTTAAATATTAGGCCTTAAATAGAGAGCCCCTGAAGTTTTCTGAAAAAAAGGAACTAATATTTAAAAGCAAACTTTACCTGACATCTTCTCTCCAACCTTGTCCCTTGGGGGAATTAATTGCACTTTCTGTTGTTCCATCACATTGCGTACAAGTCTCTATTTTTGCATTCATCAGGTAGTATTACCAACAGTTGTTTATATATAAGTTCTCCATTCTAGAGCATGAAAGAACAATACAGATAGTTACTAAAAACATGCATTGCTTGTGGTCAGCACTTGATATACACAGTATTGAAAGATGGATGATTAATGGCTTGTCCACTGCAGGTCTTTGGGGTCTACTAGGGCCTCCATCTCTAGTGAAGCCCCTTGTACTTTCTCCTCTAAGTGTCTAATGAACACTAAAGAGTCCATATGATGAGATGTTAACTCTGGATGTAAAATGCTTCTGAAATAGTCCTCAAATTTTCTTCTAATACTGAAAGAAAGACAACACAGGATTCTTTTTCAAACACTCATATTTCATAAGCATCAATAGAGCTCTGATTAAACGGTCATTTTTAGATGGTGAAATTTTTTCTCTGTAGAAAATCTTTGCCCAGAGTTGATTTCCCAGCCTCCTGCACAGTGGTTAAGTGTTAGGTTGTTAACCAAATTTGGCGGTTCAAATCCACCAGCCGCTCCTTGGAAACCTTATGGGGCAGTTCTACTGTGTCCTATAGTGTCACTATGAGTTGAAATTGACTCAATGGCAATGGGTTTGGTTTTTTGGTTTTTTTTTTCCGCCCTTATCTTGGCTCTCTGGAGTTCTGCCTTCTCTGGACAGATATTTCCCTGGAGGGTTTACAGATTTGCTAGCATTCCTCTGAGGACAGAGATGGATGAGGTGTGCGGGTTTGTTGATGTTCCCTCTGTATTTTTAGCCCATGGTTAGCAAAAGTAGAGACAGCAGCAAGTTGGCTTTTTTTGAATATGAAATTTCACGTCTTTCCTGTGAAAGTCTATTTCTTTAAGAGACTCTGTTTTAACTGGAGACCACAGTGGCTGCCCCTGCCTGCTGCCCCTGGCCCTGCTGCCTGCAGCCTGAAACTGGACAATCTTCTCTTCTGAGGATCTCACTGTTGCCAGGCACCTTCCTACTCCTTAAAAGAGTAAGGAACACTGTTGGTGTGCTGTCTGTTAAAAGAATCAGCTTTAAAGACTGTAAAACTAAAACCAAAAAAAAAAAAACATGAGCCTCAAGTCGATTCTGACTCACAGTGACCCTCTTGGACAGTGTAGAACTGCCCCATAGGGTTTCCAAGGCTTTTATCTTTATGGAAGCAGACTGCAACATCTTTCTGCCTCAAAGAGGCTTTAACCACTGTACCACCAGGGCTCTCTTTAAAGACGCTAATTATACATAATTTAGTTACCCTTGTTGCTAAAGGCTGTGAATTTTTGTTCATCTGAGGAAGTGCCTGCTAGAGAACTTACTAGCTACATTTGCTCCTTGGTAGGGTCAAAGCGTAGTGTAGAAAGAACACTAGATTCCAACTTCCAGGACCAGCCCCCTTCATTCAAAACATATATGGCTGCAAATTGTTTTAAAATTAATAATAGGGGAAACTGGCTAATGGACATATGGAACTCTCTCTATTAACGTCACAATTTTTTTTTAAATCTAAAACTATTGTAAAATAAAATCTTTGTTTAAAATAGAAATTTAAAAAACAAACATTTTAAAAGGGAAATTAAACTTTAGTGTCTATGGATGTACATTTGGGTGATAAAAGTATTTTAACAAAACAAGGAATGGATTACAGTAAAAGTCAGGATAGTGGTTGTTTTTGAGGGAGAGAAGAGTCTGTGATTGGGATGTGACACATAGAAAGAGTACTATCTTGAACTAAACAGTCTTTAATTCATTAAGGGAAACATTTCGTTTGTATGATTTCCTGTATCTATTTTACAATAAAAAAGATTGAAAATTCTAAAAAAAAAAAAAAAATTCCCCAATGGCTAAAAGTAAGCTGAATTCAGGACTCCAGAGAGGTACACAGGCCCTGGGGCTGGCTCTTGCTCTCTGAATAGCTCCTGGACCTGGTGAAGAGAAGTCTCAGTTTTAAGAGCTGTGCAGGGCATGCCCAAAAGGCAGAGTCTAATAGGATACCCTGAGATAAATGCGACCCCAGAGATCTATGTTTGCCATGTAGGTACAGATCAGAGAGTAGAATGAGACAGAGAGGAAAGTGGCTTATCATAACCTTGGCTCTGGTGGAAAGACAATCTTCTCAGACAATTCATTACCAAAACAGCCCTCAGGTAGTTTGTAGCCTGAATTAACAGTACTCTCAAGCTAAGGATTTAAAGGGGTCTTAATTTGGTGCTGCCCCTAGCCAACTAGCAGAAGCAAAAAAAAAACAAACCAAACCTCTTCCTGTCGAGTCTATTGCAACTCATAGCGACCCTCTAGAAGCAAAAGCAAGTCATTTCTGGAGAAACACACCTTTTCTCCAGACCTCAAGAATTCTCCTAGAAAAAGAACATGAGTCGATAGCTGATAATCTCGAAATGAAAAGAAACAAGATACTATGAGTAAAAGCCAGAAAGTGTTAGCATAATTCATGTACTGCCGTCATCAGCAGTAAAATACAGAATGTTTATTTGTTTAAAGAAATAAAAGAGAGAAAGGAAAATATATATATAAGGAACCAGAGACTGTAAAAATGACAAAGTAGATATGTAAAGGAACTAAATAGAACTGAAAAATATAATAATTGAAATAGAATGTTCAGAGGATTGTTAAACAGATTAACCACTTGATGAGAAGACAAGTAAACAAGAAAATAGATCTGAAGAAATAATCCAGAATGTAGCACAGAGAGATCAAAGAGGTAAAAATGTGAAAGAGTTTACAAAATCTTTGAGGATACAATGAGAAATTTTCTGTTTAGAAAAAGAGAAAACATGGGAGGAGGAAGGAAACATTTGATAAAATTTCTGAGGTTACAGTCTTAAAGAGAGATACCAGGCCAAATCTAATAGTAAAAACGTGGAGATTATTGCAAGCTACCAGTCAGGGGATAACAGCTTGCCAGCAGACAGTCAACTCCAGGGAGGAAATTATCCAGGGATAGGAACTGGATAAGAGCTGTTACACTGAGGAAGAGTATTCTGTCACTTCTCACCATCTGTCAACAGCTAAGTAGACAAATCATGGTATCCAAGTAATATTTGTTGATGCTTGCTATGTGCACTGTCAAAGCTAGTGGCAAAGTCAGGTGCATCGTCTCTGACTCCAGAGAACCAGATCTTAACTGCTGCTCTGTGGGGCTGCCATTATTGGTATGATGCTCTCTATGTCTCACCTCTATCAGGGATAGGATATGGTTTGAAAACTATCTCTATACTATCTTCTAAAAGTGTGTGTGGTACAGAATAGGATTACATTGAAGACATAGTTTTGTCTTTTCATAGAAATACTTCTATTTATTTTTTAGATAGAAATATTTCAGCAGAATTTCGGCCCACAATAGGTGCTACGGTAGGTGCTAACTGATTACCCTTAGCTAATTTAGGAAGATGATACAGCCTCTTACCCTATACTTAGTTGTGCTAAGTACTTTACATGCATTATCACACTCAATTCTCTCAGTAACTTTATGAGGTAAGTAGTAATATTTCCTTCATTTTAAAAAGAAGGAAATGGAGACTGGACAAGTTAAGTAACTTTCTGAAGGCCATACAACTAGTGTGTGGTGAAGCTGGATACAAACGGAGACAGCTTGATCTGAGGGCTTGATCTCTTGGCCACTGCCCACACTACCTGACCAGTCTAGATCTCTGCCTATGCGTAGCAGAAGTTTAAGAGTAACATTAAGATATATCTTCTTCTATTTTTTTCATAACTACGAATATATTTCAGAAAATTATTTGCTAATTGGTTGCATAAGCTTATATTTTTTTACTTTTCAAGCTACTAATTAGCATCGATGTGGACTGAATTTGCCTGGAAGACTAGAAACAAGATAATAACAAATGTAAATTCAAATGGCTGGGAGAAAACATGTTGAAGGAAATCGCAAAGATTTGAGATGGATAAACTTTGTTTAGGGGCTTTCTTTATATATGGAATCAAAAGTAAAGCAGTTGGAAATTTTGCTTCCAGAAAGATAGAGAAGATGCACTTTGCCCTATTTCTTCCACTAAGTTCAACCAAAAACCCTGGATATTATATATAAAGCAAACAAGAAGATTTTGAAAGCCATAGAGAAGAAGGCACATGGGCTAGGGATGTCGGCACCCAAGGACTGACATGCTTATGAATTCCCTGGGTTTTCTTTTGGCCTTATATATCCCAAACTTAGAGCTGAAGTAATTCAGAAATGTCAATGAATCTGACAAAAAAAGCTTCAACAAAAGCCTGCTCTGTCTAGCCAAAGAAGCAGAAAGATAGAAAACCTTTAGATAATAGCCATTTTACTCCAGCAAAACACCACAGAAAAATCTGTGGCCTCCACCCCACCCATATAACAAAGGCTGAGTGAAGAGCTTAGACTTCTACCTTCACCAGGCTATAAGGCACTTAACCCCCTCCCCCACCACCACCAGGTGGTTTCAGATAAAGCCAGATAGGGATCCAGGAGTTTTATCTTTGCCAGACAGTAACAAGAAACTCACCCCCACAGTGTCAGTGGAGACCATGTTGGGAGCCTATACATCCACGCCCACTTGACGGTAATGAGGCACTCCTCCGTTTTCTTTCTGGGGTGGTTTTAGAGGAAGCATAGGAGATACTCAGGATTTTCACCACTGTCCAGTCATACATGTAAGAAGCAATAATCAGAAATGCCTACACCTCCCAATCATGGAAGTACCAGTGGAGGCCTAGGGAGGACTTGGAACTCCCATACTCATCCAGCAATGATAAAGAGACGCTTTGGTGTTAACGGAAGCTGAGTAGGGAACCTGGATTTCTAATCCTACATGGCAGGCATCCCCTTTCCTCTGTTGGAATGGCATTGAAAAAAGTCAGCTAAACCAAAAGGTATAAATAAGATACAGAGACTTATAACTTAATACTCAAAATGTCCATGTTTCAACCTAAAATCACTCATAATACCAAGCACCAAGAAAATCTCAAACTGAATGAAAAATAACAATCACACTAACACTAAGAAAACAGAGATGTTAAAATTATCTGACAAAGATTTAAATATTTAAAAAATGCTGCAATAAGCATGAAGAAAATGCTGGAGATGAATGAAAAATAGAAGGTCTCAGCAAAGAAATAAAAGATATAAGAAGCACCAAATAGAAATATTAGAACTGAAAAATAAAATAACCAAAATAAAAAACTCAATGGATAGGCTTAACAGCTGAATGGAAAGGATATAGAGGGATATAGAATGATAGAAATTACCCAGTTTGAACAACAGTGAGAAAATAGACTGAAACAACAACAAAAAAAAATGACCAGAGTTTCAGGGACTCATGATAATAATAATAATAATAATAATGAAAAAAACATGACATCAGAGTCCTGGAAAGAGGAAAAAGAGGGTGGGGCTGAAACTGTACTTGAAAAAATAACAACTAATATCTTCCACAATTTGCAAAAGATGTAAACCTACAGATTTAAGAAGTTAAGTGAACTTCAAATAGGATAAATTCAAAGAAATCCACACAAAATTTCTGATAATGAAAGCTTAAAAGCAGTGAGAGAAATGATATCTTACCTAGAGGAGAAAAACAATTTGAATAACAGCAGGTTTATCATCAGAAACATGGAGGCCAGACAAAGTGGTATAAAAAGCTCAAGTGCTGAAAGAAAATGACTGTCAACCCAGAATTCTATATCCATGGAAAATATCCTTTAGGAATAAAGGGAAAAGAAAAATTCTCAGAAAAAGGAAAACTAAGAAAATTTGTTGCCAGCAATTGCATCTAAATCATGAAATGGCTAAAGAAATTTCTCCTAACAGAAAGTTAACAATAAAAACAAGAACTCTTGCAACATCAGGAAAGAAAAAAAAAAAAAAACACTGTAAGCAAAAATATAGGTAAATACAGTAGACTTTCTTCCCCTGAGTTTTCTAAATTATGTTTGAGAGCTGAAGCAAAAATTATAATACTGTCTGATGAGGTTCTAAATTTATGTGGAAGAAATACTTAAGAAAATTACAGTATAACCGGAGGAGGGTAAATGCATGGAAAGGAAAGGTAAGGATTCTATACCTCACTTAAACTGTTAAATGATGAGACCAGAAGACTATGACAAGTGAAGTTTATATAATGTAATATCTAAGACAACTATTATAAAGCTTCACAAAGAGAAACACTCACAAACTCTTTAGTAAATCAAAATGAAAGTTTTAAAAAAAATGCTTAAGTAACCCACAGAAAGGGAGAAAAAAGGAAACAAACAAACAATAACCCAGAGAATAAACAAAAAATAAAATGGCAAACTTAACCCCTAACCTATTGATAATTGCATTAAAAGTAAAGGCCTAAATACATCAATTAAAAGATAGAGAGTGGATTAAAAAACACTACCCAACTATATGTTGCATATAAGAAACTCACTTCAAATATAATGATATGGGCAGGTTGAAAGTAAAAGGGTGGGTAAAAATACATCATGCAAACATTAATCAAAAAAAGCAGGAGTGGCTATATTAGTATCCGATGAAGTAGATTTCAGAGCAAAAAAAATATCAGAAACAGACAGGAATATTATATAATAATTGTTGTTGCTGTTGATAGGTGCTGTTGAGTAGGTTCTGACATATAGCGACCCAGTGTACAACAGAACGAAACACTGCCCAGTCCTGTGCCATCCTTACAATCGTTGCTATGCTTGAGCCCATTGTTGCAGCCACTGTGTCAATCCGTCTCATTGAGGGTCTTCCTCTTTTTCACTGACCCTCTCATTTACCAAGCATGATGTCCTTCTGCAGGGAATGGTCCCTCCTGATAACATGTCCAAAGTACATGAGAGGAAGTTTTGCCATCCTCACTTCTAAGGAGCATTCTGACTGTACTTCTTCCTAGACAGATTTGTTTGTTCTTCTGGCAATCCATGGTATATTCAATATTCTTCGCCAGTACAATTCAAAGGCATCAATTCTTCTTCTGTCTTCCTTATTCACTGTCCAGCTTTTGCATGCATATGAGTTGATTGAAAATACTAACATTTGGGACAGGTGCACCTTAGTCCTCAACAATTGTGAATCTAAGTAAAACGGAATCTTTGACAGCTTCAGTATTTCCTCCCTATATCATGATGTTGCTTATTGCTCCAGTTGTGAAGACTGTTTTCTTCACATTGAGCTGTAACCCATACTGAAGGCTACAGTCTTTGATCTTTATCAGTAAGTGCTTCAAATCCTCTTCCCTTTCAGCAAGGAAGGTTGTGTCATCAGCATATCACAGATTGTTAATGTCTTCCTCCAATCCTGATGCCGCGTTCTTCTTCATATAGTCCAGCTTCTTGAATTATTTGCTTAGCATACAGATTGAATAAGTATGGTGAAAAAATACAACCCTGACACACACCTTTCCTGATTTTAAACTACATAGTATCCCCTTGTTCTATTTGAATGACTGCCTGTTGGTCTATGTACAGATTCAACATGAGCACAATTAAGTATTTTGGAATTCCCATTCTTCGCGGTGTTATCCATAATTTGTTATGATCCACACTGTCTAATGCTTTTGCATAGTCAATGAAACACAGGGAAACATCTTTCTGGTATTCTCTGCTGTTGGCCAAGATCCATCTGATATTAGTAATGATATCCCTCATTCCACGCCCTCTTCTGAATCTGGCTTGATTTTCTGGCAGTTCACTGCTGATGTACTGCTGAAACTGTTTTCAAATTGTCTTCAGTAAAATTTTACTTGCATGTGATATTAATGATATTGTTTTGATAACTTCCACATTCTGTTGGATCTCCTTTCTTTGGAATGGGTACAAATATGGATCTCTTCCACTTAGTTGGCCAGGTAGCTGTTTTCCAAATTATACATGAAATTACTAGAGAACCCAGCAATTGCACTCCTTTTTATTTCCCAGAGAAATAAAAGCTTATGTTCACACAAAAATATGCATACAAATTTTCACAGCAGCTTTATTCTTAATAGCCTAAAACTGGAAATAGCCCCGATGTCCTCCAGTGGGTAAAGAGTTAAACAAACAGTGGTACATCCATACTATGGAATACTACTCAGCAAAAAAAGGAGCAAACTAGTACATACAAGAATCCAGGTGAAACTCCACAGAATTATGCCGGCAGAAAAAAGTCAATTCTAAAAGGTCACATACTGTATAATTCCATTTACATAATGACATTGTTGAAATGACAGAATTACACATTGCTGGAGTGAATGCTCCCGCATGTCTGTCAGTTTGTCGTATTGTGGACGCTTATGTGTGATGCTGGAAGGTATGCCATCAGTATTCAAACACCAGCAGGGTCACCCATGGCAGACTAGTTTCAGCTGAGCTTCCAGACTAAGTCAGAATAGAAAGAAGGACCTGGTGATCTACTTCTGAAAAAAAATAATAAGTGAAAACATTATGAATAGCAGTAGAACATTGTCTGATATAGTGCTGAAAGATGAGCCCTCAGGTTGGAAGGCACTCAAAATACAACTGGGGAAGAGCTGCCTCCTCAAAGTAGAGTTGACCATAATGATGTGGATGGAGTCAAGCTTTCAGGAGCATCATTTGCTGATGTGGCACAACTCAAAATGAGAAGAAAAGCTGCAAACATCTATTAATAACCAGAAAGTGGAATGTATGAAGTATGAATCTAGGAAAATTGGAAATTGTCAGAAATGAAACAGAACACATAAACATTGACATCCTAGGCACTGGTGAGCTGAAATGGGCTGGTACTGGCTATTTTGAATCAGAAAATCATATGGTCTGCTATGCAAGGAATGACAACTTAAAAAGCAATGGTGTAGCATTCATCATCAAAAAGAACATTTCAAGATCTATCCTGAAGTACAATGCTGTCAGTGAGAGGATAATATCCATATGCCTACAAGGAAGACCAGTTAATATGACTATTATTCAAATTTACCCACCAAACACAAAGGCCAATGATGAGGAAATTGAAGATTTTTACCAACTTCTGCAGTCTGAAATGAATCAAACATGCAATCAGGATGCGTTGATTATTACTGGTGATTGGAATGCAAAAGCTGGAAACTAAAAAGAGGGATTGGCAGTTGGAAAATATGGCCTTGATGATAGAAACAATGCTGGAGATGGCATGATAGAATTTTGCAAGACCAACGACTTCTTCATTGAAACTACCTTTTTTCAGCAACATAAATGGTGACTATACATGTGGACCTTGCCAGATGGAACACATAGGAATCAAATCCCTACATCTGTGGAAAGAGATGATTGAAGAGCTCAATATCATCAGTCAAAACAAGGCCGGGGCCAGCTGGGGAACAGACTGTCAATTGCTTATATGCAAGTTCAGGTGGAAGCTGAAGAAATTATAACAAGTCCATCAGAGCCAAAGTACAACCTTGAGTATATCCCATCTGAATTTAGCAACCATCTCAAGAACAGATTTGACCCATTGAACACTTATGACTGAACACCAGACAAGTTGTGGAATGACATCAAGGACACCATATATGAAGAAAGCAAGAGGTTATTAAAAAGACAGGAAAGAAAAAAAAATACCAAAATGGATGTCAGAAGAGACTCTGAAACTTGCTCTTGAACGTCGAGTAGCTAAAGCAAACAGAAGAACTAATGAAGTAAAAGAGCTGAACAGAAGATTTCAAAATGCAGATCAAGAAGAAAAAGTAAAGTATTATAATGACATGTGCAAAGACCTAGAGTTATAAAACCAAAAAGGAAGAACATGCTCATCATTTCTCAAACTGAAAGAACTGAAGAAAAAAATTGAAGCCTCAAGTTGCAATATTGAAAGATTCTACAGGGAAAATATCGAATGATGCAGGAAACATCAAAAGAAGATGGAAGGAATACACAGATTCACTGTGCCAAAAAGAATTGGAAGACGTTCAACCATTTCAGGAGATAGCATATGATCAGGAACTGATGGTGTTGAAAGAAGAGGCCCAAGCTTTACTGAAGGCATTGGAGAAAACCAAGGCTCCAGGAATTGATGGAATACCAATAGAGATGTTCCAACAGATGGATGCAGCACTGGAAGTGCCCACTTGTCTATGCCAAGAAAGTTAGAAGACAGCTACCTGGCCAACCAACTGGAAGAGATCCATATTTGTGCCTATTCCAAAGAAAGGTGATCTAACTGAATGAAGAAATTATCTAACAATATCTTTAATATCACACACAAGTAAAATGTTTCTGAAGATAATTCGAAAGTGGCTACAGCAGTACATTGACAAGGAACTGCCAGAAATTCAAGCCAGACTCAAAAGAGGACGTGGAACCAGGGATATCATTGCTGATGTCAGACGGATCCTAGCTGAAAGCAGTGAATACCAGAACTATGTTTAGCTGTGTTTTATCAACTATGTATAGGCATTCTACTGTTTGAATCATAACAAATTACAGATAAGATTGCGAAGACTGGGAATTCCAGAACACTTAATTGTGCTCATAAGGAACCTGTACATAGATCAAGAGGCATTAAAACAGAGCAAGGGGATATTGCATGGTTTAAAGTTAGGAAAGGTGTGTGTCAAGGTTTTATCCTTTTACCATACTTATTCAACCTGTATGCAGAGCAAATAATCTGAGAAGCTGGGCTATATGAAGAAGAACAAGGCATTAGGAGTGTAGGAAGACTCATTAACAACTTGCAGTATGCAAATGACACAACCTTGAAGCACTTACTGATGAAGATCCAATACCACAGCCTTCAGTATGGACTGTACCTCAACATAAAGAAAACAAAAATCCTCACAACTGGCATGATAAATGGAGAAAAGATTGAAGTTGTCAAGGATTTCATTCTACTTGGAGCCACAATCAACACCCATGGAAGCAGCAGTCCAGAAATCAGATGATGCATTGCATTGGGCAAATCTGCTGCAAGAGATCTCTTTAAAGTGTTAAAAAGCAAAGATGTTACTTTCAGGACTAGGCTGTGCCTGACTCAAGCCATGATGCTTCCAGTCTCCTCATATGCATGTGAAACCTGGACAATGAATAAGGAAGACCGATGCCTTTGATTTATGGTGTTGGCGAAGAATATTGAATATACCACGGACTGCCAGAAAAAGGAACAAATCTGTCTTGGAAGAAGTACAACCAGCATGCTCCTTAGAAGTAAGAATGGCGAGACTTCATCTCACTTACTTTGACATGTTAGCAGGAGGGATCAGTCCCTGCAGAAAGACATCATGCTTGGTAGAGGGTCAGCGAAAAAGAGGAAGACCCTCAATGAGATCAATTGACACAGTGGCTGCAACAATGCGCTCAAGCATAGCAACGATCCCAGTGACAGCACAGGACCAGGCAATGTTTCCTTCTGTTGTACATAGGGTTGCTATGAGCTGGAGCCAACTGGACAGCACCAAACAACAACAGTGGTCAGTGATTGGGTGTTGGCAGGACAGTGGGTGTGGCTATAAAAGGCCAACATGAAGGATCCTTGTGGTAATGGAAATACTCTGTATCTTTACTGTATCAACATTAATATCCTGTTTATAATAATATAATAGTTTTGCAAGATATTGTCATGGGAAAAATTAAGGGTTACACAAGATCTCTATGATCCCTTACAACAGCATATTAATTTATAATTATCTCAAAATAAAAAGTTTACTTAAAAAGAAAGTAAAAAAGTTAATGAAAACAGAGGATGGCTTGATTTTTAATGTTTTAAGGTACTAGCAGCAAGTGATAAGCTTCGAATGTGTCTAATAGCTTCGGAATTGAGATAAACCAAAAAACAAAAAACCAAACAAAACCCAAATCCGTTGCCGTAGAGTCGATTCCAACTCATAACAACCCTATAGGACAGAGTAGAACTGCCCCCATAGGGTTTCTAAGGAGCGGCTGGTGGATTCAAACTGCAGACCTTTTGATTAGCAGCCATAGTCCCTAACCACTGCACCACCAGGGCTATTGAGATGGGACATTTAAATTAATTTTAGACAAAATGTTTGTTTCACATGGAAAAAAAATTACTTGGAGTATAGAGATTTAAGTGAAGTCATTGAGAACACTCATATCGTTCAAGGTTAGACTCATGATGAATAACCGAGGTCCAAACACCCTGCAGGGAGTAAAATGTAGGTGAGAAAAGAAATGGTACAAAAGCGAGACAGGATCATGGTCTCCAACCCTGCAGGATTTAGACTTTACCACAAGAGGGCGAAATTATTCCAGCTATTACGTGGTCAGAAGAGAAGAACAGAGAAGACCTTGAATGCTTTCTCTGGGAGATATATTTGTGCTAGTCTTTGTTTTTTTAAACTACTCTGACTCATTTAATGAAAATTGGTAATTGCTTGTCATTGGGAAAATCGAGGAAAGGGAAGCAGATCATGGAAAGTACCCAAGAAGAAGACAGCTCTGGTTGGCACCCAGTCTCTGAAGGGTTAGATGGGAGACTTTTCCTACAGCAGTCTTCACATATGCAGGTACTTGAAGGCGCTGATACGAATAGATATCAGATATCCAACTGGATGCGAGGCAGACTTTTTGTGCATTCTACACAGAATTACAAAGAAAATGGTCTTGAAGGGAGCCTATCCCAAAACCTCTGGCCACTTCAATTAGATCAGGAACATAAAAGAGAGTCAGAAAAGAGAGAGAATATTGTTGAAGGATTGTGGTTATGAGATTTGTAAAGAGATTTTTTTTTTTTTTTAGAAAAGTATCTCCCTCTTGTTAGTTACTATCCCCTTTCCCTTAAGGAGCAGGATAATAAAGCTTCTGTAGTCCATCCCAAGTCTAGAAATGGACTTCAAGAGGACCACTCAGTTTTGAAATGGGTTCCTCAGTTGGGAGACAGAAAGGACTGGTCCCCAACCGATGCCTAGAAAGCTGAAAGGGTCTCTGGACAGTATTTGACTCCCTCCCACCAGGAAATCCAACAGGAGAGAAGGGCCACTTTGATGGCTGGCCAGGAGAGCATCCAGAGAGCAAGAGCCAAACCATAGAGAACTGTTCTAAGGACTTTGCATGTTTCAACTCATTTAATCCTCCAACTCTGTAAGGTAAGCATTATTATTATTCCCTATTTACTGATGAGAAAATTGAGGCACAGAAGCTAAGTGACTATTCAAGGTTACAGCACATAGGCAGTGGAGTCAAGATTTAAAACCAAGCCATTTTGGATTTCTTAGACTTGGGCACAGGGAGAGAGTGTAAGCATGTAGCCATCTGTCCAAACCAGTTATCATCAAATCGATTCTGATTCATGGTGACACCATTTGTGCCAGAATAGAACTGTGCTCCATGGGCTTTCAGTGGCTGATTTTTCAGAAGTAGATTATCAGGTCTACCTTGTGAAGAGCATCTAGATGAACTTGAACCTCCAACCTTTCGGTTATCAGCCAAGAGAGTTAACTGTGCACCACCCAGTGACTCCATCTGTCCAACAGGGCCAACTAAAGGGGTAAAAAGATCTCAGCAGAAAGAGGCCATAGGTGGGCTGCTGGATGCTCTGGGGCTGAGAAAGGAGTTGCAAATGACCAGCCCACCTAGAAAAGTATTTGTGTTGGTCAGGGTAAGGGCAGGCAGCTTTTGAAGGCACATGGAAACTCCCCAAACTCCAGCCTCCTGCCAGATACAGAGTCTGAAGCCTCCCAGCCAAGTGAGAACCACTTCATCTGCTTAAAGTTCCCCTTCTTCCTCTGTTTGTTCCTTGGTGCTGGGTAAAAGTTAAGATAGGTTTTGTACCATGAGGTTACATTTTCATAATGTGAGGTATAAGCTAATTTGTAAACAATTGATTTGATGCTTGACTTTGAATGCACTTCGTTTTCTTGGCTTTTTGAGAGACGGTTTCTAGAAAGCAAGCTTTTATGTTCTGGACACGGATCAAGGCATGAATAACACAGAATGAAATGTTAAAAACATTCACAAAATTATGCCAGTAAAATAAGTCAATCATAAAAGGACAAATACTGTATGATCTCACGGTTACAAAAAGACAAGAGTAGATACACATATCGAAACCAATGTTCACTGGTGGTTACCAGGGATAGGTAGGGGTTGATGTGTGGGCATCACTCTCTAGATAGTAGACACTTGTTATTTTTGGTGATGGGAAAGGTAACACCAAATGTGGGTGAAGTGTGCATAGTATGACCAAGGTAAATGACGTCATTAAAAACTACACAAGAAAAAAGGATGTTTTTGGTAAATGCTATGGCATATACAACTTTGCAAAATAGCAACAACTAAAAAATATGAGTGAGGTTACATGGGTACGTATGTATGCATGCAAGTGTATAGGTAAGTATATGTGTATATATGTGGGCATATATAGATGTATCTATATGCAGGTATATATATGTATATATATATGTAAACGTATGCATCCATATATATTCATATATATAATAAAACTTAGAGGGAGCACAAACACGGACACTTCTTAGACTTAACCAAATAACTGGTTTAAGGGGTCTGAAGGTTTAGAACACCTTCGGATAACTCAGTCAGTTGGCATAATATAGTGCATAAAGTCTATGTTCTATATTCTAGTTTGGCAAGTAGGGTCTAGGGGCTCAAAAGCTTGCAAGCAGCCATCTGAGATACAAATATTGGTTTCTACGTGACCAGAGTAAAAGAGAAAGAAGAAAACCAAAGACTCAGAGAAAAACTAGTCTACAGACCTAATAGTCTACAGACCTAATAGTCTACAAAACCATGACCTCATCTACCCTAAGATCAGAAGAACTAGATGGTGCTTGGTTACCACTACCAACCATTCTGATCAGGAGCACAATAGAGGATTCTCACAGAATGGGAGCAAAATGTGGAACAGAACTCAAATTCTTAAAAAGTCCAGACTTTCTAGACCGGTTCAGATTGGAGGACCACCTGAGACTATTGCCCTGAGATATTCTTTAAACCTTGAACCAAACTATTCCATGAGGTCATCTTTTACTAAATAACAGATTGGCTCATAAAATAAACAATATCACCCATGACTACTGTGCTTCTTTAAAAAAATACCACCTATATGAGACCAAACAGTCAACATTTACTCTAAAGGAAAGATGAGAAATCAAAGGGGCAGGGAGACTAGATTACTGGAAACAGAACAACCAGAATAGAAATAAGAGTTGACACACTGTGAAAAATGTAACCAATGTCACTGAACAAATTGTGTAGAAATTTTTAAATGGGAGTCTAACTTGCTGTGTAAACTTTCACTGAAAAGACAATAAAAATATTATTTTTAAAAAATATATATAAAAATGGAACCACTCTCATCATGAACAGATATATCTAAGAGGTACAGTGACTTACAGATTAAATGTCTGTCTCAGTTATCTAGGGCCACTGTAACTGAAATACCACAAATGAGTGACTTTAACAAACAGAAATTTATTTTCTCACAGTTTAGGAGGCTAGAAGTCTGAAATCAGGGTACTGGCTCTAGGGGAAGGCTTTCTTTCTCTGTCCGCTCTAGGGGAAGGTCCTTGTCTCTTCAGCTTGTTTCCTGGTTCCTTCGAGATTTCTACGTGGCTTGGTAACAATCTTCTTCCATTTATGCTTCTTTTGCTTGTTTGTTTCATCTCTTTTATATCTCAAAAGAGATTGATTTAAGACCCTACGCTAATCCTGTCTCATTAACATAATAAAGACAGCTCATTCCCAAATGGGATTATAACCACAGGCATAGAGGTTAGGATTTACAACACATACTTTGGGGACACACAATTCAATCCATTAACAATGTCCAAAAAGCAGTTCAACCTATACATGTCCCAAAGAGAGTTCCTCATTCCTTCCATGCAGACCAGAACTGTTGCTTCTCTGGTCTTCTCCATCTCAACAAATAGCCACCATTCATTCAGTCTCTGTGCACAAAACCTTAGAAACTACTGTTATTATTTTTTAAAAAACAGTCTGTTGAGATATAGTTCAACATACCATATCATTCATTCATTTAAAGTGTATAATTTAATGGAGTTTAGTATATTCACATATGGTGCAACCATCACCACAGTCAACTTTATAACATTTTCACCACTTCTAATAGAAACACAATACCCTTTAACTGTCACCCCCCCATTAGACATTATTCTTGATCTCCTCATTTCCTTCTGTTCTCCATCCAACCCGTCTAAGAACAGTCAGTGATTCTGCATTGAAAATGCACCCTACATCTGACAGCTTTGCAGCTTTTTCAGCCTTGTGTCCCTGCCTCCATCCCCTGATCTTTCACATGGACATTTGCAATAACCTCCAGCTAGGTCTCCGTACTTCTCCTCTTGCCGCCTTACAATCTGTTCTCCACAACAGTCCGATTGACCTCAAAAAGAAAATTAGATCATATTAATTTCTAACCCCAAGCCTGTAATACTCAGTGTCATAAGCAAATTTTTAAAGTGGTCTGCAAGGCTCTCTGTCATCTGACCTCCGATGATGCCAGATGTCAGAATTGCTGACGTCATGTTCTATTTCTCTCCTTCCTGACTCTCCTACAGGCACACTGAGATCATTTGCACCTCAGGGCCTTTATACTTGCTTTTCTTCTAGATCTTTGCATGATGTGCTTCTTCACGGAATTCAATTTTCTGCTTAAACATCACCTCCTCAGAGAAACCTTTTATAATCAGCCTACCTAAAAAAAATCCATTCTCTCCCCAGTTACTTGTTGTTGGGTGCCATGGAGTCAATTTCAATTCAAAATGACTCCACGTGACAGAGTAGAACTGTCCCATAGGGTTTTCTAGGCTGTAATCTTTATGGGAGCAAATCGCCTGGTCTTTCTCCTACAGAGCTGCTTGGTGGGTTCGAACCACCAACCTTTTGGTTAACAGCCGAGCGCTTAACCGTTGTGCCACCAGGGCTCGCTCCTCAGTACTATTGATCTTCTTACATTGCTTTATTTTTCTTCTTAGCAGTTATTATCTGACATTTTATTGTTTATTGGTTTTTGTTTATTGTCCACTTGCCTCATGAGAAGAGGGATCATAATTGTTTTATTTATTGAGCACCTGGAACTGTTCTGTCACATTATAGGCACTTGACCAATATTTTTGGTATTCAGTAATTCATTAATTAACCAATTAATTTTCAATGAAGTAAAAATGTAGTATAATTATTAAAAAAAAAAAAAAAAGCAACGGATTAGGAGTTGTGGATTCTAGATTTAGTTCTTCCACTAAGATTAAGTTCCACACACTAAATTGTGTGGATTTTGACAAATAACTTTAACTCTGTCCCTGTCTTTCTCCATTTTAAAGATAATCTTTAAGGTAATCTAATGCCCTGAAATTCTGTGATATCTAAAACTCAGTGCCATCTCTGATATTAGGTTAGTACTTTTATTTCTTTGGATAATACACGCAAATGTAAGTAATAAATGAATCTACACACCTCCTTTGGATATATGCAGATATCTGTCTGACTTTCCTTCCCTCTCTCCCATGCCTCCTCTCTTTATTAAAATTCTGTGGGCCACCTTGCACGTGCCAAGTGCTGTGCCCAGGTACTTGTAAAACAGAGACAAATCAGACATTTTCCCTGCTTGCAAGAAGTTCATAATCTGAAAAGGAGCAGATGTATAAATACACAAATTAGGATATAATTTGAAAAGGACCGTGACAGAAGTTTGTTCAATGCAAGGAGTAGCTGATCTATCTGAGAGCTTAGAGTGAAGTGAGAGGAAGTTGGTATGATGTACCTTTTCTGAACACTACACTATTAGAAAGATGGAGAGGGTAACAGCAACAGATGTGGAGGGTGATGTCCAGAAAGATAAATGCTTAGCTATTAGCCCACTAGTCTTATTGCTTAGGAAGTCTTTGGCAATATTTATCATTGTAGTTTCTGTGGAATGGCACCTCCAAATTCAGGAGGCAGTGAACTGAGGGGTGGAATGGAAGTAGTAGAAGAAGAGTTTGCTATGTTAGCTTCTCTTTTAGAAAGTTTGATAAGGAGAGGAGAAGAGAGCTAAATAAGGAAAATGTTTCAAGGATACAAAAAGCCTGGGTATTGCTGGGGAAGGAGCCAACAGAGACAAAAAAAAGCTGGAATTGGGTATGGAGATGAAACCGTGCAAGAACTTTTGTTTTTTGTAAGGAATTTTCAGGAGAATGAGATCCAGAGTTAAGCTCAGATAAAAGAAGGGGGCTCATCTTCCTCTGGAACAAAGGGGAAGAAGGAAAGAAGAGTATTAGACTCAGGGGCATTTGTAGAGGGTCACAGTTAGGAGGCGAGGAGGTTCTGTGTGACCTATATTTCCTTGGTGAGATAAGTGTGAAAGTCATCTGCTGAGCTGAATGAGCAAAGCCTTGGAAGGGGATTTGAGACAGCGAAGCCCTGGAATAGCCTCGAAACATGAACGTTACAGCTGAAGTCCATTGACTGACTAATGCCCATCAGATGAAGAGATACTTTCTCTGTTGATAATTATGCTCTCAACCTAATGGGTTACTTATTTTTGATGATTCCTGTCTTCATCATGGGCTGTTAATAAGCATTAAATTGTGCTTGGGTTTACTCTTATTTCCAGGGCTAATTACTGTTAATGCTCTTTTGCTGTATTTAACTTCCTAATAAGGAAAGCATAATAAACAATAATGCTGAGAACAGAAGGCTCAGCGTAAAGTCTCCCAATCAAGAAGTGGTAGATGCACATTAGTCAGCTAAAGCATTTTACCTGTCAAGTAAGCAGGTGCACTAGTCTATAATTTTTTGTCTCATTTTAATGAAATATATAGGCATATGCATTCATTAATTTGTTCTTTCATTCAGTAAACATTTGTTAACCATCTACTTTATGCCAGGTATTATGGCAGGCATTAAGATTTCAGCAATAGAAAACCCAGTCCTCCTTGTGTGGATGTAGACCCAGGAATTTATCCTATACAATACTGAATTTCCAATATTACAATTAAATATTATAAGTGTACCATGTAACCCACATGGAATATTTTTATTTTATTTAGTTTAGGTTTCTGTAATACCTTCGGTACCACTTGTCAGTTGCAAATCACTGAGACTGTATTTTGTGAGTTACTAAACTGCATTTAGTGCCCTAGAAGTGAAAAAGTATAAAAGTATAGCCTCTTGTCTACTGCTTTATTCCCTACCCTCTGCCCTCAACATTCAAATTGCCGTTCTCTGTACAAGCTTGCAGTTTATCTTAGTCATTCCTCTGTGGGTCTCTCTGAGCACTCTGCCAATAGGAAATAAAGGTTGGCTGTTTCCGAAGCTCCCTGCATTTGGCCTCTGGGGGGCATTATTGCCCTTTCTTACCCATGAATGTCTGTAAATTATTAAGATGGAATAAAAGGTAATCATATGCAGTAATATAAGAAATCTTGTAGGATTTCAACTTTATTATATACTAGGGGTATGAGGTAGTGCATTTCCCCAATGTTTCTTTATTTTTAATTATTAGAATAATTCTTTTCCATCATGCTTTCCACCTTTCAGTCATTGAAGTTGGAGAGAGGTTGTGTTGATAATAATCTCCAAAGGAAATTTCTAGTTTTCTTCTTCCTCCCTCCCTTGTTTCCTTCCTTTCTTTCTTCCTTCTCTTCTTCATTTCTTCGTTCATTTCACAAATATTTACTGATCGCTTATTCTGTGCTAGGCTTTGTGTTAGGATCTGAGAATATAAAGCGGAATAAGAAACAGTGCTTGTCCTCAGAGACCTTACAGTTTAGGCTGTGACAAGCAATAGAAGTAATGATTTTACTACAGTGTGTTTAAGGCTGTGATAGCTCACGGTAAAATGGAGCACAGAAGAGAGGTTTCTAAAATAGTATGGGGTGGGGGACAGGTAAGGCTTCCTTTGAGTCCATTCTCAGAGAATGAGCAAGAGTTAGTGAGATGAACTTGAGTTTAGGGGTGGGAAATCTCTTGACTTTACACTTTTAGTTTAGATCCTTGACATAGAAGAACTCAATCAAAGAATGACAGTAAGCTCACTGTAGTATCTACTGAAAGGGATCAGGAAGGAATATATTTCTTTTCTATTCTTCTCTTTGAGGCATTTAACTTCCTTTTCCATCTTATTATATGAGTTGGGAATCACTGGAGTCCTGTGAGCCACAATCACTTATCAGTTAATCTGGGATGACAAGGTGTGAGACTTAATCCTTTCTACCCTACTGTAGTTAATTTTTTCTAATACTATGTGGTCTACTTGTAAGGATAAATATAGGGCCTGCACAGAAGTATTATAACCCTCCCAACCAATCAACAAGGATGAGGATCCCTTTACTTCATTTAGCCTTCCAATGTGGGCAAATATTTGTTCTTACCTCCACAAAGTAACTTCTCAACTCAGTCTACACATCAGAATTTCTCAAGGATATTTAAAGCACAAAAGCCCTTACCCTTCTTCATGAATTTCTGACTTGGTAAATCTGAGATTGGACCTAGGGATCTTTGCCTAAAAAAGTGACCACAAGTGACCTGGTGTTGAGAATCAAAGTCTCTGACTATACTCGAGTAGTATCTTGTGTGGAAAGGTTTTAACATTTGGAGTCACATGAATTTGACTCCAAATTCTAGTTCTGTTATATACTGTGTGACCTTGGCCAAGTAACCAAACTTCTTTGAAATGGTACTAATAATATCTACCTCATAGTGTTGGTGTACTCAGTAAAGGCTAGAATACTTTTCCTATAGAAAGCATAGAGGATTCATTGTACACTAGGCTTTTAATAGAAGTGAAATAGTAGGGAATTATCCTTTCTCAACTGAGCTGTTGAAACAAGTAAAAGGGTAATAACTTTTCACGTTTCTCTGCTCCTTCTGAGGATGAAATGACATTGAAATTGAGTGAGGTCAGGGGAGACTTTGATATTCATACGATATTGGTGATCTATATATTTTTTGAAATAAAAATTACTGAACATCTATTTTGTATGACGCTTATGGATTTTTTTCTTAAATATTCTTAAGTCTCCATCCCTCATTACACTGCCATAGTTTAGTCCCTCACCCGC
The DNA here is from genome assembly GCA_030035585.1 of Dugong dugon. Classification (NCBI taxonomy): domain Eukaryota; kingdom Metazoa; phylum Chordata; class Mammalia; order Sirenia; family Dugongidae; genus Dugong; species Dugong dugon. The sequence continues at coordinate 53,101,511 of CM057463.1, forward strand.
TTTCACTACTAACAGACTCCTAACTAAATATATTAATTTAATTCTATTCCCCTTCAGTTCCTTTAACCGCATGGCTTCCTTGTTTCAAATCTGTCTCCCCTAGGAACATGTTCAAGCTCCTTAGCATGGAATACAAATCCTGTAAGAGCTGCCTGCTTCTTCATTTTATTTTGTACCATCTCCCTGTTGAGCAAGGACCATAAAGGAACGTTTATAATTCTGAGCAATATATTCTGTCTTGGTGTCTTTTACACAAGATATTCTCTTGGCCTGGAAGATCTTTCTCCCCTACTCTGACTAATGAGATAAATAAATAAATAACCTATGTTTGTTGAGTGCTTAGCTTGGGGTGGCCACTTCGGAGACATTTCATTTGCTTCTTTTATCTCCCTTATGTACTATGCTTTGCTACTTCCATTTTACAATGTAAGAAATTGAGGCCCAGGGGGTCTGAGGTTTTATAGGAACATCTTTACCTATGCTTTCAGAGCCCTTTGTCCTTTCTACTTTTTTGCTATGGAAAAGGAGGAGAGGAAGGAAGGAAGGGAGAGAGGGAGGAAGTAAAGAAGGGAGGAAGGGAGGGAGGGAGAGAGGGAGAAAAGATGGGAGGAAGGGAGGGAGGGAAGGTGAGAGGAAGGGAGGGAAGGAAGAAGCCAGGAAGGAAGAAAAGAAAGGAGGAAGGGGAGGAAGAAGGAAGGAGGGAGGGAAGGAAGGAAGGGAGGGAAAGAGGGAAGGAGGAAAGGGGAAGGGAGAGATGAAGGGTGGAAGAAATGGTAGATATGAATTGTGGAGGCAGGGTCTTCATCATTACTGAATCCTGATCACGTAGTTCAGGGCCTGGCTTGAAGTAGTTACAATATATGCCAATAAACAAATGAATGCATGACTGTTTATTTCTAGAAGCTAAACTATATGAAAATGATTAAGATTTATTCCTTGACCTCAAGGGCTTTAATCAACATCCAACTAATTTCAAATTCAGTTCAACCACCTTCTCCCACAATGATGAAAAGAGGAGCTTATTGAACTTTCATTTAGCGTATTCAACTGCTCTAACAATCCTACTTCTGTGATTAGAATGATGCTCCCCAACCCAGGGCCCACCACTGTCACTCTCTTCACCCCCACTCACTTCTGCCCGAGGGTGGACAGACTAGGTATGCAAAATGAAAACAACAGAAACAACAACAACAGAAATTCTTTGGTGGGCAGAAATTTATCTCCAACAAGATAGTGATTTTGCTTTTACAAAGGGGCTGCCATTTACAGAAAACACACCCTGTTCCAAAAGCCTATCTATTGTTAAATGCTGCATTGTACTAAGAGTTAATTATGTTTCCTTCCAAACAAAACTTGCAGACCTCTGCTTCTTTGAAGAGTTCTTTGTTTAGAAGTCCATGGAAGTGTTACATGATATTGAACCATGTGATGTAGTTCATAAGACCTTGTGATTTGCTAAACAAACATTCCTTGCTTAATAAAATGCGGCAAGTATTTCAACAAAAAGTGTGCAGTTTTATAGCACAGGGAGTTTATTATTCACACCTCTGAGTTTTGTAGTGATAAATCAGTTACTAAAACACACAACATTCTTAAAATTATAGCTGCCAAGCCGGATGAGTTTTATCTGAAGACTTATGACGGTATGCACGTCTCACTCCAAAAGTCCCTTGGAGTATAGGTATAAAAATAAAACAGATGGAGGTTGGGGGAGGGAGGGTACAAGCTTTGAAGGAGGGGAGAAGTCTTGCACATCTTGGAGAGAAGACAGAGTTCCTTCTGAGAAAAAAATTTCAAAACCCCCCTATAATTGTCAAAGAGATATCGGGTTCAAAAATAAATGCCTCCATTTCCTTAGGTAGACCGTTCGTTAAAATGAGAAATCACATACAATCTCAAAATTTACTTCATATTGCTGGTTCAGCATTCTGCACCAATCAAATACGTTTAATCTTTCAAGAACCAATTTGTAATGAAAAAGAGTGAAAGAAAAAGTAGAAACTGGAACTTGAATTTTAAGAGGAAAAAGTTTACCTGCAATGATCTAAGCACTCAAAGCCTACTTGAGTCATGAATGAAAGATGGCTGCTATTCTGTACTCACTTCATGCCAAATGAATTTCTGTATTCAAATTCTATTTTGTAACATAGCAAGATATATATGTTATGGTAAGCATATAAAGAGGTCGTGAAGGTCAAAAACAAAACTTAGTTTCTCTAAAAACTTCGCAGGTAAATGACCACAAAAAAAAATAACATTTGAAAAATATTCAATTTCAACACCAATTAGCTTAGTGCAATTTAAAAGAACAGAGAGATTATTGATTAGCAAAGAGTATTAAAAAAAGAGAGACCAGTCAGTGTGGGATGACGGGAACAGTGAAAGAGGCAGTCTCATATGTATGTGGCTTGAGAAACAGTGTAGTAGAATGAGCTTTTTTTACAACACTTTGGCAGTTCCTACGTAGAGGCTCTAAGATGTCATACCTTTGAAAATAGTGATTCCTCTTCTCAAAATCTATTTTAAGGGAATGATTAAAAAACAAACCTTTGTGCACAAAAATGCTTATTGCAGCATGACTTAGATTGCCATGAATTTGAAGCAACCTAAATAACCAACAGTAGAGTAATAGGTGAGAAAATATGATGCATGATTGAGAATGATTTTGTCTTGCTATAGGTAATATAATTTTATTTTCTGCATATGAGCTACTAGTCTTAATAATAAAAGACAAAATGATAGTACTTAATATGTAATGTATTTTTTTTTATTTTTTTAATTCTCACAAAAAAACCAATGAGGCGGTTTCTACTATTATCCCATTTGAACAGAAGATAAAACAGAGGCACACAGAGGTTAAATAACTTGCCCCAAGTCACACAGATACAAACGGGCAGAGCTAGGTTTTTTTTTTTTTTTTAAACCAAGTTTACTGAGATATAATTCAAATATCATAAAATTCACCCGTTTAAAGTATATAATTTGGTAGATTTTAATATGTTCATAGAGTTATGAAGCCATCACCACTATCTAACTTTAGAACATTTTCACTGCCCCAATAAGAAACCTTAGAAGTAAGGATGGCAAGACTACGTCTTATATACTTTGGACATGTTATCAGGAGGGATCAGTCCCTGGAAAAGGACATCATGCTTGGTAAAGTAGAGGATCAGCAGAGGAGAGGAAGGTCCTCAACGAGTTGGATTGACACAGTGGCTGCAACAATGGGCTCAAGCATAACAGTGATTGTGAGGATGGCGCAGGACCAGGCAGTGTTTACTTCTGTTGTATGTAGGGTTGCTACGAGTTGAAACCGACTCGACGGCACCTAACAACAACAAAAAGAAACCTGTACCAATTAGCAGTTATTCTGCATTCCTCCCTCCACTCAGCCCTGGTAACTACTATTCTACTTTCTGTGCCTATGGATTTGCCTATATGGGACATTCCACGTAAGTAGAACCATACAATATGTGGTCTTTGCGACTGGCTTCTTCCACTTAGTGTACTGTTTTCAAGGTTCATCCGTGTTGCAGCCTGTATCAGTCCTTCATTCCTTTTTATGGCTGAGTAATATTCCATTGTATGGATATAGCACATTTTGGTTATCCGTTCATTTAGTTGATAGACATTTGGGTTGTTTCCACCTTATTACTATTGTGAATAATACTACTGTGAATATTTGTGTACAAGTTTTTGCGTGGACATACGTTTTCAGTTTTCTTGGGTATATGCCAGAGCTTGATTTTCAACCCAGCAGTCTTGGGATATATTCTGCACTTTTAACCACTATGCTATGCACAAAATAAGAATATCCCAAAATATTAATAGCTGTTCTTTCTGGGTGGGAGAAATAAAGGAGACTTTTTTTCTGCTACATAGATATCTTTTTTTTTTTTTAACGTTTTCCCCCAAAATCCTACTTTTACAATCAACTGAAACTATTTATAAATCTCAGGAACTCCTTCTGTAAGCCCTGAAAACCTGGTTTGTGCCTTCTTCTCTATCTGAAACCAGTGTGGAAGATTACCAGTGGTCTTCGTAGTACGAAATCCAAAGACTTCTCTCAGTTCACTGACGCAAACCTGGAAGTGAAGAGAAAACTAGAGCAGAACAAGATGGCTAGATAGAACAAGAACAAATGAAGGAGATTTACAAGGGTGAAATTGAATAGACACTGGTCACAGGAAACGTCTGTGAAGTGAGAGGGAAAAGAAAGTAGAATGTTCTGGAATCGGAGCAATTTCCCTTCACATAGTGCATAACATGACCACAGGAACTGTGCCTTTTTCTGTTCTCTCCATGATATCCACACGTTTTAACAGAGCGCCTGGCCCATAGTGGGTGCTCAAAACAGATTTTTTGTATGAATAAATAAAAGAATGCCTTAGTGACCTGGAGATTAATCCTCAATGTCAGCAATGCCCAACTGGCTAAACCTGGGTTTCCTGATTTCAGACTGTATCTCTGACCTTTGCCTAGGGTTGGGCTCTTGGTTTCTGAACTGCCCACATCGCTTTGATCCACTTGCCTTATCTGTGCATTGTGACTCATACTGACAGTTCACTGGGCTCTTGATGGCCAGCTCCATCTGGGGATAGCCACTGGGTTCCTGTGCCAACACTCTCCACTGCTTGCTGAGCTCTGGCTTGGCTTTCTCAGGGTGGTTCCCTCTGTGTTCTCATTGTCACCAGCCATGCTTATTTCCAATGAAAACATTCTCCTTGGCTGGTTCAACTTCTTCTCATGAGTGTCCTCCCTATTTGTGCTTCACAGGGCCCTGGGATACCACAAAATGAGGGATTTGAAGAGGAAAGAAGCTCCAAGACCTCTACTTCTATGAAGCACCTTTCTTCTGTTTATGAAAAACAAGAAAAACTTGACATTTGGTTTAGCTTTTGTTTGAAATAAGAAATCTACTATAAAAATAGATAAATAAAACTAACCACTGTCCTACTTTTTTTCCTTAGAAAACTTATGGTTTTAAACTTCATCTATGACTCCAACCTTGTCCACTTGATATGCAGGCTTTTCTTTTACCACCTAAATTAATATTTCTACTTGAATACCTTATTATACCTTCAAGTCCAACAGCAACAAAACCAAGTTTACCATCTTTCTCACTCGATCTTTCTTTCCTACCTCCACAAATTGATCCTCTATTTACATAGTTAGTCTTTCTCAACTCATCCCTGCCCTTCATGTTCGTGCCCTTCTCCAGGTAGTAGTCCCCAATGAGCTTTTTTTTTTTTTTAAATAGCTTTGGCATTGACCCCTGCTTTTTATTTCATATCCAAGATTTCGCCACCTCAGCTATGTATTACTAAAAATGTTTCTGTTGGTTCCCTTGGTTGCAGATTCTTTCTTCTCTATTTTTCTTACATAATATTGCTAGAATAACCATTAAATACTGTTTTATAGTCTCCAGCTCAACACTCCTCAATGTATTTTTTCTTAAAGTATCAAACCACCGGTCTCTGTTTTTCAAATTGCTCTATTATCTCACCTCAGCATACCAATTCAGAACAATTGATTTCTATTGCTCAAATGTCTCCTCAGCTTTAGGCACGAGATTAGCTCCGTTTTCTTCCCTCTAGAATGTTCTTTCCAGTCCCTGCCTCACTTCTCCCTCCAATTCAATTTCTACCAACTCTACAAAGTCTTCCTTCTCAGGGAAAATGTATGTGACTAACTTAGTCCTTAGTAATCTGATACTGATAGTCTATAGAGCACATACTGTGATTTATAACTGCATAGTTATGCTTTATATATTAACTAGTCACTATTTTCTACTCTTTTATGTCAATTGGCCTTGTTACTCCTCCCCAAAATGTAATTCCCTTTGGGGCCAAAGACTATGTAATTTAATTATCTTATATTCTCTACTATCTAGCATATGTGCACATTAATATTTGTTACTTGAGTGATTGAGGAAGAAGGAAGATTTAACCTAACAAAGAGAATACATATAACACCCTTCAGAAGATCTTTGTCATTTCCTTTGTGCATGACGTGTGTTCTAGAGATTTAAACATTTGAGGTGATCTTGGGGCAACCATTTTTGTATGTCACTTCTAAGGGTATTTGAATGAGATGTTTAACTTCTAATTCTGTATCTTTATAATCATTTAGAATCAGAATACTTCTGATTGTCTTCTTGGTGTGTCTACTGACACCTTTTGGATCAAGAGTGCCAACTTTAGATAAAGATAACTGCCGACTGCTTCTCCTGTGACTGTGATATTTGTACGTTATGTCTGAATACTTTGAGGCTTGGATTTAGACTATTTTCATAGGCATCCTTGACCATCTCCAAAGCTAAGGCTTTCCTCTTTCCAAATGTTCACGTTTCCGTCTGCCTGGAATGTCTTCTTCCTTTCTCTTCACTTTTGTCTCTTCGCCAAATTACTTCTATTTCATCTTTCAGAGTTCACTTCTGTAGCTCACCCATAGGTGTGCATCCTATCTATTTCCAGAACCCTCTGTGTATAGTGACATTTGCATGTGGTAATGTTATTGCCTATTTGCTTGAATAAATCCCCAGCAGACTGTAAATTCTAGCAGTGCAGGGATTGTGTCTGCCTTTTTGAGTAATTCTATCTCTAACCCTGGTGTGTAAAATGAATGTGAACCATGTAGCAATGGGTCCTTGCAATTTAAAAGAATAGACTTGTTAAATGATCACTTATATCAAGCATTATTCTTTTTCAATTACGTATATTATAGAAAAATTCCATTAAGTTTGGAATTTAATTATGTCTCCCTGTAACTCTCAATTTAGGAGTCCCTGGGTGACACAATTGGGTAAGTGCTCAAGAACTAACCAAAAGATTGACAGTTCCAACTCACCCGGATGCACCTTGGAAGAAAGGCCTGGCAATCTGCTTCAGAAAGGCACAGCTTTGAAAACCCTGTGGAGAACAATTCTGCTCTGAACACATGTGGTCTCCATGAGTTGAATTGACTCAACAACAACTGTTTTGGTTTTTTTGGTATCATAACTTTCTTTTTTTTTTTTTTTTTTTGGTGGGGGTGTTTATTGTACTTTTTTTTGTTGTTGTTTTTTTAATTGTACTTTAGGTGAAGGTTTACAGAACAAATAGTTTCTCATTAAACAGTCAGTACACATATTGTTTTATGACATTGGTTAACAACTCCACGACATGTCAACTCTCTCCTTTCTTGACCTTTTTTTTTTTTTGTGAAAATATACATAGCCAAAGGTACACCATTTCAAAAATTTCTACGTGCACAATTCAGTGACATCGATTACGTTCTTCCAGTTGTGCTGCTATTCTCACTTTAGATGAAGGTTTACAGGACAAAATAGTTTCTCATTAAACAGTTAGTACACAAATTGCCCTATGACAATGGTTAACAATCCCACTACGTGTCAACACTGTCCTTACTCAACTTGGGTTCCCTATCACCAGTTTTCCTGTCCCCTTCTGCCTTCTAGTCCTTGTCCCTGGACTGCTGTGCCTCATTAGTCCCATTTTGTTTTATGGGGCTGTCCAATCTCCGGCTGAACAATGAACCTCGGAAGTGACTTCACCACTGAGCTAAAAGGGTGTCTGGGGGCCATACTCTTGGGGTTTCTCCAGTCTCTTTCAGGCCAGTAAATCTGTTCTTTCTTGTGTGTGTTAGAATTTTGTTCTATATCCTTCTCCAGCTCTGTCCAGAACCCTCTGTTGTGATCCCAGTCAGAGCAGTCAGTCGTGGTAGCCGGGCACCATCTAGCTGTACTGGAATCAGTCTGGTGGAGGCCTTGGTAGCTGTGGTCTGTTAGTCCTTTGGACTAATCTTTTCTTTGTATCCTGTTCTCTTCATTCTCCCTTGCTCCTGAAGCCGTGAGACCAGTGGAATATCTTAGATGGCTGCTCACAGGCTTTTAAGACTCCAGACACTACTCACCAAGGTAGAAAGTAGAGCGTTGTCTTTGTAAACTGTGTTATGGCAATTGAGCTAGATGTTCCCCTAGACCATGGTCCCCACAGCCCTCCGCCCAGCAATTCAGTCCCTCAGGGAGTTTGGGTATGTCTATGGAGCTTCTGTGACCTTTCCTTGTATGAGCTGTGCTGGCTTCCCCAGTATTGCATAGCGTTTCACCTTTCACCAAAGAAGGTATCATAACTTTCAGTTCACTTTGATCCTTGTCATTCTTCATACATTCAATATCATTGTAGCAATACTACTTTGTGTTTTTTTTTACCTAACTTATTTTATGTACATATGTTTTTATATAAATACGTCTATATTTTAAAAAATCTGATTTATTTTTAAACCACTCAAACATTCATTCTTTATAGTATTTTCAGGCTGGCCACTAATACTTATATTTCCTAGGAGATGAGTGTGTTTTTTTTTAATTTGGATTCTATAAAAAGCAACAATTATGAACTTTATACCTTGTGATTGCAGCTGGCAGAACCTTTAGCAAACAGTTATACATGACTTGAGAGAAAGGGTAAATATGATCTTTGGGTCCTTGATAAGGGTAATTACTAATAAATTGGGCTGTGTTTATTGAAGGGAAGATTTTTTAAAATACTGTCCAGGCCAAATCATCGTTTGTCTACAGGGAAGTTGCATCATGGAACAAATGGAGTCATCAGTTATTTAAATTTTCTATGTCAAGAGGATCTCTTCTGGGGTGGAGGAATGGTGGGACAAACTCTTACTCAGATTTTGTCATAGCATTCATCACACCTGGAGAGCTCATTCATCACCATAACTTAAGGCTGGGCTAGAATTTCTGGGAAGTTAGGATGGAGTAGGGTGGGGTGAGTGAGATCAAACATGTTTGTTACAGATTTTTACATGTGGAGGAATGAGTCACATTCAGACTCGACCCCAAAATGGCACTTGTGGACATTCTCCAAGATCAGTGGGTGATTTATAGAACTGTTCTTACTAGGTTTTGTGATAGACTATGCCCCCAGTCTGCCTGTACGTGAAAACTAATTTCTTCTATCTCACCTGAGTGATGTGAGAAAAGATATTGTAGTAACTGACATTTTCCACCGCGCCATTGCTTTGGGAACTTGCGTTTCATCGTATTTATTCCTCACATGCCGTATCCTGTAGCAAGTGAAAATGCAGCCTTGTTTGACTAGGAGTTGGTGTCACAGCAAACTTCCTCTTTTAGGGTCAGTGATGCATTCCTTTGAGGAAAGAGACTGTGGCAATATGCAATAGCTGTGAGGACTATGAGTTGATGCATCGAATTGTTAATAGGTACACATCAGCAAATGTGTGCTGAGACCTGGAGGCTTGTGATGGTAGACTAATGTCAATGATATTGTTCTGTTTCCCATTGGTCCTGGTCACTATTCTGGGACAGATAATGTGGTCATGTTGTGAATAGTACCATGGCCTCTGGAGCAGTTCTTCAAAGGCTTAGAGACCGGAAGGCAAAATGGGTCCTGAGAACACACCATTAGTCACAGTATCAAAGTCAGTATGCCAGGCCTCCGTTCGTTTGCAGCTTTTCCAGTTTCAACAAAGTTAAGTGTCTTAGAAGATTTTACTTAGCCAATAAACCACTGTATTAAACAAATGAACAAACAAAAAGGCTCATTTGAAGTTTCAAGAAAAACTTTCAGATTTGGTTGTTGTCTTTAGGTGCCATCCAGTTGGTTCTGACTCATAGCAACCCTATGTACAACATAATGAAACACTGCCCAGTCCTGTGCCATCCTCTAAATCATTCGTATGTTTGAGCCCACTGTTACATCCACCATGTCAATACACCTCATTGAGGGTCTTTTTCTTTGTTGCTGACCCTGTAAATTACCAATCATGAGATCCTTCTCCAGGAACTGATCCCTCCTGATAGCATGTCCAAAGTACATGAGACAAAGTCTCACCATCCTCGCATCTAAGGAGTATTCTGGCTGTACTTCTTCCAAAACAGATTCACTTATTCTTCTGGCAGTCCATGGCATAATCTAATATTCTTCACCTACACCATAATTCAAATGCATGAATTCTTCTTTGGTCTTCCTTATTTATTGTTCAGCTTTCACATACATATAAAGTGATTGAAAATGCCATGGTTTGAGTCACTATGAGTTGGAATCAACTCAACAGAAATGTTATTTTGCTCAGGTGCACCTTAGTCCTCAGGGTGATCTTTGCTTTTAAACTCTTTAAAGAGGTCTTTTGCAGCGGATTTGCCCAATGCAATACATGGTTTGATTTCCTTACTATTGCTTCCATGCACATTGATTGTGGATCCAAGAAAAATGAAATCCTTCAAACTTCAATATTTTCTCCATTTATCATGATCTTGTTTATTGGTCAAGTTGTGAGGATTTTTTTTTTTCTTTATGTTAAGGTGTAATCCATACTGAAGGCTGTGATTTTTTATCTCCGTCAGTAAGTGCTTCAATTCCCTTTCACTTTCAGCGAGCAAGGTTGTGTCATCTGCACATAGCAGGTTGTTAATGAGTCTTCTGCCAGTCCTGATGCCACTTTCTTCTTCATATGGTTCAGCTTCTCATATTATTTGCTTAACATACAGGTTGAATAAGTATGGTGAAAGCATACAACCCTGATGCACACCTTTCCTGATTTTAAACCCCTTTGTTATGTTTGAACAACTGCTTCTTGGTCTATGTACAAGTTCTGCATGAGTGCAATTAAGTGTTCTGGAATTCCCATCCTTCTCAATGTTATCCATAATTTTTTATGATCCACACAGTCGAATGTTTTTGCATAGTCAATAAAAAACACAGGTAAACATCTTTCTGGTATTCTCTGCTTTCAGCCAAGATCCAACTAATATCTGCAATGATATCCTTTGTTCCATGTTGTCTTTAGAATCCAGCTTGACTTTCTGGCAGTTCCCTTTTGCTGTACTGCTACAATTGTTTTTTAATTATCTTAGCATAATTTTACTTTCATGTGATATTAATGATATTGTTCTATAATTTCCACATTCCGTTGGATCACCTCTCTTTGGAATAGGCACAAATATGAATCTCTTTGAGTCGATTGCCAGGTAGCTGTATTTCAAATTTCTTGGCATGAGTGAGTGCTTCCAGCATTGCATCCATTTGCTGAAACATTTCAATTGGTATTCCGTCGATTTCTGCAGCCTTGTTTTTCACCAATGCCTTCAGTGCAGTTTGGATTTCTTCCTTCAGTACCACCGGTTCTTGATCACATGCTACCTCCTGAGATGGTTGAACATTGACCAGTTCTTTTTGGTACAGTGACTCTGTGTATTCCTTCCATCTTTTGATGGTTCCTGTGCGTTTCAATATTTTGCCCATGGAATCCTTCAGCATTGCATCTTGAGGCTTGAATTTTTTCTTCAGTTCTTTCAGCTTGAGAAATGCCGAGAGTGTTCCTCGCTTTTGGTTTTCTAACGCCAGGTCCTTTTGCACATTTCATTATAATACTTCACTTTGTCTTCTAGAACTGCCCTTGAAATCTTGTGTTCAGCTCTTTTGCTTCATCATTTCTTGCTTTCACTTAAGCTACTCTATGTTCAAGAGCACATTTCAGAGTCTCTTCTGACATCCCTTTTTGTGGTTTTTTTTTTTTTTTTTCTTTTTTCTGTCTTTTTAATGACCTTTTGCTTTCTTCATGCATGAAGTCCCTAACGTCATTCCACGACTTGTCTGGTCTTTGGTCATTAATGTTCAATGCATCAAGTCTATTCTTGAGATGGTCTCTAAATTTAGGTGGGATATACTCAAAAGTCGTATTTTGGCTTGTTTTAATTTTCTTCAGTTTTAATTTGAACTTGCATATGAACAATTGATGATCTGTTCCACAGTTGGCCCCTGGTCTTGTTCTGACTAATGACATTGAGCTTCTCCATCATCTCTTTCCACAGATGTAGTCAATTTGATTCCTGTGTATTCAATCCAGTGAAGCCCATGTGTATAGTTGCTAGTTTATGTGTTGCTGAAAAAAGGTATTTCCAATGAATAAGTCGTTGGTCTTGCAAAATTCTATCATGTGATCTCCCGCTTCATTTCTGTCACCAAGATCATGTTTTCCAACTACCTATCCTTAGTCTTTGCCAACTTTTGCATTCCAATCACCAGTAATTACCAATGTGTTTTGATTGCATGTTTGATCCATTTCAAATCGGAGAAGTTGGTAAAAATTTTCAATCTCTTCATCTTTGGCATTATTGGTTGGTGCATAAATTTGAATAGTAGTCATATTACCTGGTCTTCCTTGTGGACCTATGGATATTATCCTGTCACTGACAGTGTTGTTTTTCAGGATAGATCTTGACATGTTCTTTTTGATGATGAATGTGACACCATTCTTCTTCAGTTTCTCTTTCCTGGCATAGTAAACCATACGATTGTCTGATTCAGAATGGCCAATACCAGTCCATTTCTGCTCACTATTGCCTAGGATATCGATCTTCAAGCATTCCATTTCATTTTTGACAACTTGCAATTTTCTTTGATTCATGCTTCGTACATTTCACGTTTTGATTATTAATGGATGTTTGCAGCTGTTTTTTTTTTTTTTTTCCCTCATTTTGAGTTGCCCACATCAGCAAATAATGGTCCTGAAAGCTTTACTCCATCCACGTCATTAAGGTGGACTCTACTTTGAGGAGGCAGCTCTTCCCAGTTGTACTTTGAGTGCCTTTCAACCTGAGGGTCTCATCTTCTGGCACTATATCAGACAATGTTCCACTGCTATTCATAAGGTTTTCACTGGCCAATTTCTTTAGCAGTATGTGACAGGTCCTTCTTCCTAATCTGCCTTAGTCTGGAAGCTCCACTGAAGACTTGTCCACCATGGGTGATCCTGCTGGTCTTTGAAATACAGATGGTATAGCTTCCAGCATCACAACAACCCACAAGCCACCACAGTACACAAACCTGACAGATGAATGGTGGTTAGATTTGGTAGAGGTGTTTTTCACCAATTACTCAGAGTAAGATAGATTATTCACATAGCTCTGGGTAAATGAGCAAAGCAAGCCTGAGTTTGTAGGTCAGGGAGTTCAGAGACCTAGATTCAAATCCTTAGCTCTGCTGCTGTGTCACCTGGAAAAGCCACTAACCTGTTTAGGTCTCCATGCTTTTTGTAGTTAACATTGTTAAGAACATTTTATGTGCCCTGCTCTGTTTCAACCCTTTGTGTTTAATCCTTACAATAATGCTATTGGGCAGGCTATGTCACTATCTTCATTTTATGGATGGGGAAAGTGAGGCACAGAGCAGTCAAAAGTTGTCCAAGGGTATGGAGCAAGGAGACGGCAGAGTTAGGATTCTAATCCAAGAAGCCTGGTACAAGAGTCAGTGCTACTGATCACTGTGTAATGCTAATGCTTCAATCACTCCCTGTCTGATCCCTTATCCACAAATACAGGGGAAGAAAGCCTTGTGGGGAATCCCTTTATTTCTTTCTCTGTAAGCTTAATGTCTAATCAGGCCTTGAATCAGCTGTGGTTGTTAGCTGCCCTGCCGTGGAGTTGGCCTCTGACTTGTGACCCCATACACAATTGAACCAAACACTGCCTGTGCCTGTGCCATCCCCATGAGCAGCTGCAGATTAGACCTTTGTGATCCATAGGATTTTCATTGGCTGATTTTCCAGTCTAGATTGCCAGGCCTTTCTTACTATTCTGTCTTAGTCCGGAAGCTCTGCTGAAACCTGTTCCCCATCATAGCAACATGCAAACCACCACTGACCGATGAGTGGTGGCTGTGCATAAGGTGCATTGGCCAGGAACAAAGCCAGGTCTCCTGCATGAAAGGCAAGAATTCTACCACTGAACCACTAAAGTCCCCACCTTGATTCAGTAGGAGCTAAGAATGTATGTACTTTGAAAATAAAAAGAGCATGGAAGACCTTTCTGAAGCTTTACTCGGGAGCTAAAATTTTTAGCAAGATTATTGATTTGTAAATAGCGTTTTAATTGATACAGTACCCAACAGGATCATAAAAATCTTCCAAATATTGAGGAGACTTGCTGTGAAATTCTAAGCCTATTACTTTGGCTAGTACTGAACTATTATTCTCAGATCCTAACTTCCCCCAATCAGTTATTCTGAACTCTCATTAAATCTACAGGTTTATACCCTTACATCCATATTCTATGACATTATTTTGGGGATCTTAAATTATCATTTTGTACATTAATTTAAAAGAATCAATTTGTACGTACTTTAGTGAAAATTGAGCTTTGGTTGAACCTTTAAAAAAATTGTTTTCTTATCAGTTACCAAATTGGGCCCTTGTATGCGGTTGTTGTTATTGTTAGATGCCTTCAAGTTGGTTCCAACTCATAGTGACCCCATGTACAACAGAACAGAACTCTGCCAGGTTTTGCACTGTCTTCACAATCCTTATTATGGTTGAGCCCATTGTTGTAGCCACTGTGTCTGGAAGGAAGATGATGTGCCCTTGGTATATTAACTAATTCTTCTAAGATCATGCACCGTTCAATGAAAAACCATAGGGTTGAAAAGCCTGATTTCATTCAATTTATCTACAACCAGTGATTCAGAATTTCAAGTTTAACTATATGACAGAATCCCATCAGTTGTCTAGTAGAAATATGCCCTGTGGCGTTTTCAATGGATGATTTATTGGAAGTAGTTTTCCAGGCCTTTCTTCCTATGGGAGAACTTGAACTTTCAACCTTTCCGTTAGCAGCTGATCCAGTTAACTCTTTGCACCACTCTGTGTGATAGAATAAGCATGGATAAAATTAAGGGAAAAATGTTTTGCAATTGAGGGATTTGAGACAAGAGCTAAGTTTCTCTCAACTGTGTGTTAATGTTCATGAGTGTTTTGTGTGTAAAGGTTAAGAGAGTATGATCATTTAGATATAAAGGGTAGTCATTAAAATTTGTTTAATCATTAATTCTTTCAAAAATTTCTAGGGTAAAATTTGCCTCTTAATCATTTTTATCCTTTGACTATTCCTTTTGAGATGCATTTGGGATAGACACCTTACCTTTCACCTTACTCCTGTGTCTCTCATTGTCTCATGATTCATAGCAGCAAGGCCACCTCTTCTTTTCCAAAAATGTGTGGCAGCTGCTACAGAAGTACTTCTGAGTCAATCAGAAATGGAGCAGGATGCCAAATGGCTGACTCACTCCCCAGAACTTGGAAAGGGAGGCTATTAGAGAATTATGGGCTGTAACTTCAGCTGTGGGGATAATGGCTTATGCAGCGACTTGAGTAAGCTTATTTACTACTTGTGACAGGAAATTCACCTTAATTTCTTTCTTCAGATACCTACACTACTCTTGTCTTAACCTGTTGGGTATGGGTACTCATCAGGAAATAAGACAGTGGCCATCCTTTCTCAGATTTTCTGGACACATTTTAAAGTCTAATAAAATGATGTCAACAAATTACACTTAGGATAACTTCCACTTCATTTTACTTGGAACAGATCCAGCAGGGTAGTTAAATTTCTTGAGTGAGGGTTCTAGATTAGGTCCACAAAATGTGGATAAAGGATACCCAGGTGTTTCCTATTAGGTATTATAAATATCTCATACATTTGGGCTGAGAAATACTCCATTAAGAAACTTGAAGTG
Organism: Dugong dugon; assembly: GCA_030035585.1. Classification (NCBI taxonomy): domain Eukaryota; kingdom Metazoa; phylum Chordata; class Mammalia; order Sirenia; family Dugongidae; genus Dugong; species Dugong dugon. The sequence goes on from CM057463.1 coordinate 53,117,056, forward strand.
CTGAGGAAGTGAAAAATAAAAAGACAAAAAAATAATGTTGTTAGGTGCCAGTCAGTTCTGATCCATAGGGACCTCATGTATAATACCTGTTATCTTCACAACAATAGTTATGTTTGAGCCTATTGTTACAGCCGTTGTGTCAATCCATCTCGTTAAGGATCTTCCTCTTTTTTGCTGACCCTCTGCTTTACCAAGCATGAAGTTCTTCTCCAGGCATTTGTTCCCTCCAGTGAATATGTCCAAAGTACGTGAGATCAAGTCTCTCCGTGCTCGCTTCTAAGGGTTATTCTAGCTATAATTCTTCCAAGACAGATTTGTTCATTCTTCTGGCAGTCCATGGTATATTTAATATTCTTCTCCAACACCATAATTCAAAGGCATCAGTTCTTTGATCTTTCTTATTCATTGTCCAGGTTTTGCATGCATATGAGGCAATTGAAAATACCATGGCTTGGGTCAGGTGCACCTGAATCCTCAAAATGACATTTTTGCTTTTTAACACTTTAAAGAGATATTTTGTAACAGAGTTGTTCAATGCAATACGTTGTTTGATTTCTTCACTGTTACTTTCGTGTGGGTTGATTGTAGATCCAAGTAAAATGAAATTCTTGACAACTTCAATATTTTCTACATGTATCATGATGTTGCTTACTGGCCCAGTTATGAGGATTTTTATTTTCTTTATGTTGAGGTATAATCTGTACTGAAGGCTGTAGTCTTTTACCTTCATCAGTAAGCCTTCAAGTCTTCTTCACTTTCAGTAAGCAAGGTTGTGTCATTTGCAGATCGCAGGCTGTTAATGAGTCTTCCTCCAATCCTGATGTCGAGTTCTTCATATAGTCCCGCTTATCGAATTATTTGCTCAGCATAAAGATTGAATAAGTATGATGAAAGGAAACAATCCTGGTGCACACATTTTTCAATTTTAAAACACACAGTATCCCCTTGTTCTGTTCGAATGACTTCCTCCCGGTCTATGTACAGATTCTGCATGAGCACAATTAAGTGTTCTGGAATTACCATTCTTCATTCTTGACGTTATCCATAATTTGTTATGATCCATACAGTTGAATGCCTTTGTGTAGTAAATAAAACACAGGTAAACACTTTTCTGGTATTCTCTGCTTTCAGCCAACATCTATCTGGCATCAGCAATGATATCCCTCGTTCCATGTCCTCCTGTGAATCTGGCTTGAATTTCTGGCAGTTCCTTGTTGATGTACGGCTGTAACCCTTTTTGAGTTATCTTCAGCAAAATTTTGCTTACATGTGATATTAATGATATTGTTAGATAATTTCCACAATCTGTTGGATCACCTTTCTTTGGAATAGGCACAAATATGGATCTCCTCTAGTCGGTTGGCCAGGTGGCTGTCTTCCGAATTTCTTGGCAGTGAAGATTGAGTGCTTCCAGCATCACATCTGTTTGTTTAAGCATCTCAATTGATATTCCATCAGTTACTAGAGCTTTGATTTTTACAAATGCCTTTATTGCAGCTTGGACTTTTTCCTTTAGTATCAGCAGTTCTTGATCATAGGCTACCTTCTGAAATGGCTGAAAATCTACCAGTTCTTTTTGGTACAGTGATTCTGTGTATTCCTTCCATCTTCTTTTGACGCTTCCTGCATTGTTCAATTTTTTGCTCATAGAATCCTTCAGTATTGCATCTTGAAGCTTGAATTTTTTCTTCACATCTTTCAGCTTGAGAAAGGCTGAGTGTGTTCTTCTCTTTTGGTTTTCTAACTCCAGGTCTTTGTACATTTTATTATAATACTTTACTCTGTCTTCTCAAGCCACCCTTTGAAATCTTATGTTCAGCTCTTTTACTTCATCATTTCTTCCATTCCATAGCTACTCTGTATTCAAGAGCAAGATTCAGAGTGTCTACTGCCATCCATTTTGGTCTTTCTTTCTCTCTGATTTTTTAATGACCTTTTGTTTTCTTCATGTATTATGTCCTTGCTGTCATCCCTCAACTCTTTGATCATTAGTGTTCAATACATCAAATCCATTTTTGAGATGATCTCTAAATTCAGGCAGGATATATTCAAGGTTGTACTTTGGCTCTCATGGACTTGTTTGGACTCGACTGGATTTCTGTGCATTCCATCTCACAAGGGTCATGTGTACAGTCGTGATTTATATTCTTGAAAAAAGGTATTTCTGACGAATAAGTCGCTGTTAAGTCCAACATGCAATCTCTGGCATTGTTTCTATCACCAAGGCCATATTTTCCGGCTACTGATCCTTCTTCTTTGTTTCCAACTTTCACATTCCAATCACTAGTAATTAATAATGCATCTTGACATATACTTCATATATTTGCCATATTTTACTTTTAGAATTCCAGACAATAATTCCTTATTTCATTTGAAAAAATATATGTTAAAAAATCTGAAAACAAATTAAGCATAACTTGTTATTCAGTTCATTCAGATTTCATACCCATTGAGTGATTCAGGGCTTAGTTTCCATAGTGAAGGTGAAGTGATCTGTTTTTGGTTTCACTTTGGATTTTCTCTGAGGTCTCAGGTTTAAAGAATTTGAAAGGGTGACACAAATCAGCTATGTCTAGGGTCCTTTTCTCAGGCATGAGTTTAAGTCCATCTGTTTACATTTCACCCTTTTCACATGAGAATTAGATGAGAAGTTACTTAGGAGGGCTTCTACTCCTTGGTTTGAGAGTTGTAGCGGGCTTTGAAATTTCACATGACCATCCTTCAAACATTAAGCAGTAGAGCTTCATTAGTATATTATGTTCAAACGGACTATATGAAAAGTTTGAGATAAAGAGCCTAGGACTGCAGCCTCCTTGCATTACCTAGGGTGGGAGAAGGAGACCGGAGAACAAAGAGTTGAAAATAACTGACATAAAAACTGTTTCCCAGTACAAAGTTCAAAGATTAATACCCAGAAGATAATTAATAAACAGAAAAGAAGAATGCAGAGCATACAGCATGAGCATTCTTTCCGTTGATCCTTTCCTTCTATTTCAATATTGTGTGATTGTCCAGTCCTGTGGAAATAGAGCACATGGCAGAGTCTTGGATGACTCCAAACTGATTACATTTTTTGTTTTCTTTCTTTCTTTTTTTGAAAAAAAATTTGGAGTTTAGGTTTTCTGTTCTGAGTAGCTGCTTTTCTTGTCAGCCATAGTTAATATTTTAAAACAGAGGATTGTAAATTTCCTTAAGTACAGGTGGTGTGTTTACTTCTTCTTCCTTCGTATCTTCTATAGAATCCAAGACAATATGACTTCTCAGCAGGTATCTGAAGTTGAGGTCTCTAAACAACCTCCATTCCTATCAAAATAATACTTCCTTTATCCTATCTTCTTTCTGAACAAGTTGAGAAATAATAGACATGAAGGCTGAAATATCATTTTTATTCATAATAAAGACAAGGTTGGAGAGCTGGGCTTTAGATTTGTTAACCAAGGGACTTACTAATGTTGAACTTGGATTTAGGTAGAGTCATTGACCCAGTCACAGAAATGATGGACAAATAGGCCCCAAGGATGGAACTTGTCCAGGTTATATTTTTCCTGTGGGGACACAGAGAAGAACTCCTGTTCTATGTGAATACAGTCACTCTTAAGAGGAAGATCCAGGAGCTAAGCCAAGTATACCTAGTTATTACTCTAAATTTACCAATCAAGTAAGTTAGCTCACCTCCATAACTATGGAATGAGTAAAGGTTATTAACAGAGATCAAAAGGTACAATATTTGAACTCCTTTCATGGGAAGGAAATACCAGAATTTGGAAAGAAGTATCCTTTTCTTCCATTTGCCCTTTGACAAATACAATGAATGATCATTCATGGACACATCATGTGTTTATATTTGTGCATATTCTTACAAGTATGATGGAGGATGCTTTATGTTGGAAAGTGCTTTAATGGGAATGATAATAGAAAGGCTAGTTGGTTTGTTTTGTTATGGGGAGTATGAATTTAGTACCAGGAAGCTATTCTTTTTCCTTCCACATGCTATGGTTTTCCATAGATAATTACATAGTAAATCCATTCATGTTACTCCCTTGTTTATATTGCCCCAATGAACTTTGACTCTAGACCAAACTCTTTATTATGGCCTAAAGGCCTGAAGACCTCCTCAGTGTGGTTTTTGCCTCTTCATACCTCTAGTTTCCCCTAGGTCACTCTGCTCTAGCACAGTGGCCTTTTGTTATTGTTGTTTATCCTTTTATCCATTTTTTTAAAAAGTTGGCTGCAGAAAGCTCATTTCTGTTTAGAGTGTACTTGCTCTTCCTTACACGGAATCTTTTTACGTCTGACTCCTTCTTGTCATTCAGGTCTTTGTTCAAATGTCATTTCCTCAGAAAGCACTTCCCTGATGAACTTAGTCAAAAGTAGTCTCCTAGTCACTTAGTCATGTAGTCATTCTATTCTCTGCATAGTACTTACTGAAAGTGGACACTTTTGTTTATTTGTTTATTGTTTATTTTGTCCTCCCATTAGTAGACTAAAAGTGTCATTAAACCAGTGGCCTATACATCTTGCTTGCTACTGTATATCCCAGTTATGCATTTGGTAGGAGCTCAACAAGTATTTGGTGAATGAATGAATGGTCCCCTTATCACACTCTGACTGAACAACCACAACAAAAAAAATCACTCTGTATATACAGCAATTATTTTAGAGGCCACACGAAAGTATACTGTCAGATTTGGACATAGATGAAAGTGAGGATGTATTTCTTAACAAGCTTGAAGCCAGCTAACAAAAATGAATAGAGCATGTGAACCAGCCCACCTTAACAAAGTTGAGAACATTCACTATACTTTCAGAAAACTTTTTGAAATTTCATTGGGTAAAAGATTTCACTGACAAGAAAGAGTTCCCATGGGTCAAAAGCAATTTCTGTTCAACATTTCTTGTTTACCAGAGCTATTTGTATTGAAAAGACTGGCAAGACTCACAGCCATTAGTCTGGATCTCAAATATTGTCTGCAAAAACAAGAACATTACTCAGATTTCAAAGACCTGATGTGTTATCATTTGGGGATAACAAACCAATATAGAGAATCAGAAGTCCCTGGTGGTGCAAACGGTTAGTGCATACGGTTGCTAACCAGAAGGTTAGAAGTTCGAGTCTGCCCAGAGGTACATCAGAAGAAAGGCCTGGCAATCTATTCCTGAAAAATCAGTCAATTGAAAACTGTATGGAGCACAGTTTCATTCTGACATACATGGGGTTGCCATGAGTCAGAATTGACTCAGAAAAACTCAACTAGTTATAGGTAATCAATTCTCTTATTTTACTGTTGGACTACCTTTATTATCACTACTTTTTACGGAAATTATATAGTATCTTTTATCTTTGTGACTGTGGTTTGATTTTCCATTTTTTGCTTTATTCTGATAGACCAACTAGGAAATGTTTGGTGTTTCAGAGGTAACTCTGTTAAAAGGATTGAATGTTATTTGAAAATGAATTTCAGTTTTGGAGATTTTGTTCTTTGTGTGACTTAGTGTCTTGAAAAGCGACGTGCAAAGTGTGTATCTGTGACACAAATACATTTGGACATTTCACTCTTTCATCATTTCCCCTTCAAGGAAACCTGATCTAGACATTTGTGGACCAACACATAATAACGGTGATACTCTTCTTTGTCTCCTTCATCACAAAGTGTTTAACACCCAGCAATGTGATTAGGAGGTCTAGAAGACAGGGTTTCCTCAAGAACTGGGTGGTGCACAGGTGGGTTTACAGTAACTTCAGATTTGGAGCATGAAACTAGGAAGAAAATTAAACTTTTATTTTCCTTCTAGATCTCCTTAATTTATATTAATTTTTTTTCATTCACATATCTCCAACTCATTTGCATCTTTAACTTTTCTACTTTATGATTTCATCATTGCTAACCCTGTTACACAAGGCATTGATGGTTCAGTTGTAGAATTTGTGCCTTCCATGCTGGAGACCCAGGTTCAATTCCTGGTCAATGCACCTCATGTGCAGCCACCATCCATCTGAAAGTGGAGGCTTGTGTGTTGCTATGATGCTAACAGGTTTCAGTGGAGCCTGCAGACTAAGATGGAATAAGAAGAAAGGCCTGGAGATCTACTTCTGAAAATCAGACAATGAAAACTCTATGGATCACATAGAGTGATCCATAATCCATAATCGATCATGGTGATGGCGCAGGACTGGGCAGTATTTTCTTCCATCATGCCTGGAATCACCATGAGTTGGGGCCAACTCAACTGGAAGCTAACAACAGCAACAACAATCCTTGTTATCCTAGTCTCTCAGGCTGTAGTTCATACATCTCCAATTCAGGGGTACAGATTCATTTAGACTATGCCAAAGGGACCTCTGAGGTGTATACCAAGATTCTGGACTTAGCTCAAGTGTCATGCTGCCTCATGCCAATATGAGGTAGTCCAGGCATGATGAGATCAGTGTCAAAAATGAGACATGCCAAAGACTCATTTTGATGTTATAACTTGGGTTTTACAAATCACTGGCCCCGTTAACTCTAGCTGTGAGTGTCAGAATGGAAATTTTGAATCAAAATTGACATGTCTGGGACAACAGGGACTAAGCTAAGTTCAGCTTTAAACTCAAGAGGACTATTCAAGGGAAGTGCCTGAATAGTGCCTCCTCTGGAGTTGAAAGTAGCAGGCAGGAACCCAGAAGCTCAAACTCCACCGGAAAGGAGTCTGTCTTAGAACCTGATATCCTTATTCACATCAGGACTGATCCCTTCCTAAATTCCCCTGCACAGAGAGAGCTAAAGGGCAATGTCCTACAAATCTGCCTCAATTTAAGACTACTCACTCTACCAAAAATTGGAAAGTAAAGAAGCAGAGTTTGTGGAAAGGAATTAAGATAAACTTATTGACCTCATTGTTATGGCTCATAGCATAAAGAAAAGCATTAAAAGTTCATTGTCATCTTTAATGTATATGAGTTGGTCAGAGGTCCACTCAATGAAGGCAGGGACTTCATGTTGTTCACTGTTGAACTTTGAAAAGCACCTGTTAAGGATCAATGAATATTTAATGAATAATTGAATGAATGCATTGATGAAGACCTGAGTTCATTTGCTCCTGATAAAGAAATTTTTCTGCTTTAAGCCAGGTCAGAAGAGGACAACCCATTCTAATGAGGTTCTGATTCATGTGATACTCTATTTTTCACTTACAAACACATAACAGTTTGAGAAACAGAAAGCCTAACTTGTTAGCTTGTGAACAGGTCCAGAGATAACCTTCTAGATAAGCCTTCTCCCTATTGCATCATTTAAGAAAATCATTTACCAGACAGAAAAGGAGTCTAGTTTTGTCTTGCACGCAATGGGTAGGTGAGTTCAGAGAACAAGGGGACACATGCCAGGAACTTTGCTGTCTTTCAAGTATTGCAGGGCAATCACAAGTTGGTCAGGGTTAACTGGGATCAATGCCCCCACTACAGAATTCCATAGTGTTCTCGTAGGAGGATCAATCCACAGGTTAAGCCACTTTTGACTTGACTTTAAAATCACAAGAAAAAAAAAAATCACATGAACAATTAATATTAATTTTATATGAGAATTAACCCCTCTTCCACTTGCAACTGGGTATTTGCACAAATACAAACTGCTTGGTCAACAGGTAGTCCTAAAAGAAGCACTATAAGCATCTTCCTGGTTGCTTGAGTAGACTTGATGGTTGACTCTATCACTGAGTAAGAAGAAACTAACCCTCTTTATACCGGAAATCTAATTACTTCTTAAAGATACAGAGATTATTTAGTTCCATCTCTAAAGAAAGACTGTAGGGGGAAAAAAATCTTAAATTCTTCTGTGATTTTCCTCTTATTGTTCCTTGCTGATTCTAGACATATATACATCTTTAGTCTGCCACAAATATTCAGTCCGAAGAATAGAAAACTCAATGTCATGTGAGAGAAGATGCGTGAAGTTGCACAGAGGATGTTAGAATGCTTAGTCTCATTAAAAATGCTTCCTAGTAGTCAAGGATCTCCATTTTTGGTTTTTATTTAGGTTTTCTTTATAATCTTTAAAAATGTTTTCTGCTTGGTTGTTTCTAACTCTCTGTAGCTTACTTTGGTTGTTAATATTCAGGATTCCCTTCTATGCTATGGGAAGATTTGTTGGGCAGGGGGTGAGGAGAGCATAATAATAATAATATTAATGGCTAAACATTTTTTACGTACCAGGCTCACAACAGCTCTATGAGTCAGATACTTTTGGTTTGACATTTGGGAGACAAGCAACTTGGAATGAAAGTAACCTGAATTCCTACTTTAATTAAAGGAAAACTTTCTGTTAAGTCAAAATTGATCATAAAGTTAAGAACTAAAACCTTAAACCTAGAAGAAAACACAGGGGAATCTTTGGAATCTTGGTTTGGCAAAGACTACTTATATACAACAAAAAAAGCACCTGTAATTAAGGAAGAAATTGATAAATTGAACTCATTAAAATTATAAACATTTACTCTTTGAAAGCCATTGTTAAGAAACTGAAAAGACAAACCACAGAGGGGGAAGAAAGTATTTGCAAAGTATGTATCTGATAAATAACTCTTGCTGTTGTCTGTGGTGTGTGCTGTCAAGTAGATTCCGACTCATAGAGACCCGATAGGACAGAGCAAACTGTCCCGTTTCCTAGATTACGATCTTTACAGGAGCAGATCACCAGGTCTTTTCTCCCTCAGAGTGACTGGTGAATTCGAACTGCAGACCCTTCTGTTAGCAGCTGAGTGCTTAAACATTGTGCCACCACAGCTCCTTAAAGAATGCTTACAACTCAATAATAAAAAGATAACCCGCATATTGCGGAAGCCACAACCATACTTGCAGAAAGTGAAGAGGACTTGAAGCACTTACTGATGAAGATCAAAAACCACAGCCTTCAGTATGGAACACATCAACATAAAGAAAACAAAAATCCTCACAACTGGACCAATAAGCAATATCATGATAAACGGAGAAAAGACTAGGTTGTCAAGGACTTCATTTTACTTGGATCCACCACCAACACCCATGGAAACAGCAGTCAAGAAATCAAACAACACATTGCATTGGGCAAATCTGCTGCAAAAGATCTCTTTAAAGTGTTGAAAAGCAAAGATATCACCTTGAAGACTAAGGTGTGCCTGACCCAAGCCATAGTGTTTTCAATCGCCTCATATGCATGTGAAAGCTAGACAATGAATAAGGAAGACTGAAGAAGAATTGATGACTTTGAATTGTGGTGTTGGAGAAGAATGTTGAGTATACCATGGACTGCCAAAAGAGTGAACAAATCTGTCTTGGAAGAAGTACAACCAGAATGTTCCTTAGAAGTAAGGATGGCGAGACTTCATCTCACATACTTTGGATATGTTATCAGGAGGGATCAGTCCTTGGAGAAGGTCATCATGCTTCATAAAGTAGAAGGTCAGTGAAAAAGAGGAAGACCCTCAGCGAGATGGATTGACACAATGGCTGCAACAATGGGCTTAAGCATAACAATTGTGAGGATAGCACATTACCAGGGAGTGTTTCATTTTATTGTACGTGGGGTCGCTGAGTCGGAACCAACTTGATGGCACCTAACAACAAACAACAACCTGATTTTTAAATGATTTGAACAGGTATTTCCCCAAAGATATATAAATAACACGAAAACACATATAAAAAATGTTCAACATCTTTCAGTTTTTCATACTGCATGTTGCTGTGATAGTGGAAGATTTGCCACTGCTATTTCAAATATCAGCAGGGTCGCCCTTGGTGGACGGGGTTTCAGCTGCGCTTCTAGACTAAGCAGACTAGGAATAAGGACCTGGTAGTCTACTTCTGAAAAAATTGGACAGTGAAAACCTAATGAATAGCAGCAGAATATTGTCTGATATAGTGCTGGAAGATGAGCACCTCAGGTTGGAAGGTACTCAAAATACAACTGGGGAAGAGCTGCTTTTCAAAGTAGAGTCCACCTTAAAGATGTGGATGGAGTCAAGCTTTCAGGACCATCATTTGCTGATGTGGCACAACTCAAAACGAGAAGAAACAGCTGCAAAATCCATTAATAATAGGAACATGGAATGTACAAAGTATGAGTCTAGGAAAATTGGAAGTCATCAAAAATGAAATGGAAAGTATAAAGATTGATATCCTAGGCATTAGTGAGCTGAAATGGACTGGTATTGGCCATTTGGAATCAGACTGTCTTACAGTCTACTATTCCAGGAATGACAATTGAAGAGGAATGGTGTTGAGTTCATAGTCAAAAAGAACAACTCAAGATCTATCCAGAAGTACAACGCTGTTGGTGAGACAATAATATCCATGCACCTACAAGGAAGACCAAATACTACAACTGTTACTCAAATTTACGAACCAACTACTAATACAAAAGATGAGGAAATTGAAGATTTTTATCAACTTCTGGAGTCTGAAATTGATCAAACATGCAATCAAGATGCATCAAGAATTACTGGTGATTGGAATGTGAAAGTAGGAAACTAAGAAGAAGGATTGGTAGTTGGAAAATATAGATAGAAATGACACCAGAGATTGCATGATAGAATTTTGAAAGACTAACAACTTCTTCATTGCAAATATTATTTTTCAACAACATAAATGGCAACCCAGGAATCAAATCAACTACATCTGTTGAAAGAAACGATGGAAAACCTCAACATCATCAGTTAGAACAAGGGCAGGGGCCACCTGTAGAACAGACCATTAATTACTCATATGCAATTCAAACTGAAGATGAAGGAAATTTCTTAAAAGTCCACAAGAGCCAAAGTACAAACTTGGGTATATCTCATTTGAATTTGGAGACCATCTCAAGAATAGATTTGACTCACTGAACGTTAATGACTGAAGACCAGACAAGTTGTGGAAAGACATCAAGGACATCATACATGAAGAAAGCAAAATGTCACTAAAAATACAGGAAAGAAAGAAAATATCAAAATGGATGTCAGAAGAGATTCTGAAACTTGCTCTTAAATGTAGAGTAGCTAAAGCGAATGGAAGAAATGATGAAGTAAAAGAGCTGAACAGAAAGTTTCAAAGGGCAGCTCAGGAAGACAAAGTAAAATATTACAATGAAATGTGCAAAGACCTGGAGTTATAAAACCAAAAGGGAAGAGCATGTCTGGTATTTCTCAAGGTGAAAGAACTGAAGAAAAAATTCAAGATTCAAGATGCAATATTGAAGGATGCTATGGGCAAAATATTAAAAACACCCAGGAAGCGTCAAAAGCAGATGGAAGGAATACACACAGTTACTGTACCAACAAGAATTGGTTGACTTTCAGTCATTTCAGGAGGTAACATATGATTAAGAACCTGGAATATTGAAGGAAAAATTCCAAGCAGCACTGAAGGCATTGGCGAAAAACAGGGTTCCAGTAATTGATGAAATACCGGTTGAGATGATGTTTCAACAAAGGGGTGCAGTTCTGGAGGTGCTCACTCTTCTACGCCAAGAAATTTTGAAGATAGCTGTCTGGCCAACCAACTGGAAGAGGTCCATATTTGTGCCCATTCCAAAGAAAGGTGATCCAACAGAATGCAGAAATTATAGAACAATATCATCAACATCACACACAAGTAATATTTTGCTGAAGATCATTCAGAAGCAGTTCCAGCAGTATATCAATAGGGAACTGCCAGAATTCAAGCCCGATTCAGAAGAGGACGTAGAACAAGTAATATTATTGCTAACGTCAGATGGATCTTGGCTGAAATCAGAGACTACCAGAAGGATGTTTACCTGTATTTTATTAACTATGTAAAGGCATTGGACTGTGTGGATCATAACAAATTATGGATAACATTATGAAGAATGGGAATTCCAGGACACTTAATTGTGCTCTTGCCAAACCTATACATAGAACAAGAGGCAGTTGTTCGAACAGAACAAGAGGATACTGCATGGTTTAAAATCACGGAAGGTGCGCATCAGAGTTGTACTTTTCACCATATTTGTTCAATCCTCATGCTGAGCAAGAAATATGAGAAGCTGGATTCTATGAAGAAGAATGTGGCATCAGTATTGGAGGAAGACTCAATAACAATCTGAGATATGCCCACGACACAACCTTGCTTGCTGAAAGCGAAGAGGCCTTGTAGCACTTATTAATGAAGATCGAAGACAACAGCTTTCAGTATGGATTACACCTCAACATAAAGAAAATAAAAATCCTCACAACTGTACCAATTAGCAATATCATGATAAATGGAGAAAAGATTGATGTCAAGAATTTCATTTTGCTTGGATCCACAATCAATTTGCATGGAAGCAGCAGTCAGAAAATCAAATGACATATTGCATTGGGCAAATCTGCTGTGAAAGACCTCTTTAAAGTGTTAAAAAGCAAAGACGTCATTTTGAGGACTAAGCTGTGCCTGACCCAAGCCATATTTTCAATTGCCTCATATGCATGCCAAAACTGGACAATAAATACAGAAGACCTAAGAATCAATGCCTTTGAATTATTGTGTTGGTGAGGAATACTGAATATTCCAGAAGAACTAACAAATCTGTCTTGGAAGAAGTACAGCCAGAATGCTCATTAGAAGCAAGGATGGCAAGACTTCATCTCACTTTCTTTGAACATGTTATCAGGAGAGACCAGTCCCTGGAGAAGGACATCATTCTTGGTAAAGTAGAGGGTCAGCATAAAAGAGGAAGACCCTCAACAAGATGGATTGACACAGTGGCTACAACAGTGAGCTCAAACATAACAATGATTGTGAGGGTGGCGCAGGACCAGGAAGTGTTTTGTTCTGTTGTACATAGGGTCGCTGAGTCGGAACCAACTGGATGGCACCTAACAACAGTAACAACATCTTTAGTCATTACCCATTACAGTCTAGTCGATTCCTACTCATAATGACCCTATAGGACAGAGTAGAACTGTCCCATAGGGTTTTCAAAGAGCAGCTGGTGGATTTGGACGGCCAACCTTTTGGGTAGCAGCCATACCTCTTAACCACTGTACCAGCAGGGCTCCCTTTAGTCATTAATGAGCTACAAATTAAAACCACAATAAGATACACCCACTATCAGAAAACCAAACTAGTTGCCACTGAGTCAATTCCAACTCACAGCAATCCTGTAGGACAGAGTCGAACTGCCCCATAGTGTTTCCAAAGAGCAGCTGGTGAATTCGAACTGCCCACTAGAACAGCTAAAAGTCAAAAGACTGACAATGCCAAATGATGATGAGAATATGGAGCAATTAGAACTCTCATACATTGCTATGGGAATAGAAAATGCTAACAATCATTTTAGAGAACAGTTTGGCAGTTTCTTATAAGTATATACTTACTATGAGTTAGAATTGACTCAATGGCAATGGGTTTATGTGACCCAGCAACCCCCCTCCTAGGCATTTTCCAAAGGGAAGTGAAAATGTATGTCCAGAAAAAGACTTGTACTTTATTCATAATAGCAGCTTTATTTATAATATCCTAAAGCTGGAAACTATCCAAATCAATTGGTAAATAAATAAACAAATTGTATTATATCCATAAAATGGAATGCAACTGAGCCAAAAGAAAAAGAAAAGCTTCTAATACAAGTGACAACCTGGACAAATCTTAAAATCATTATACTGCTTGAAAGAAATCACGCACAAAAGACTACATATGCCTGATTATATTTATTTAAAAGTCAAAACGATAGTGACAGTGTTTGCCAGCACCTGGAAGTAGGGTGGTAGGGGAATTTAAGGGTGATAGTTATATGACAGTATATATTTGTCAAAACTTATTGAACTTAAAATGAGTAAATTTTTGTTATATATAAATTATATCTCACTAAAACTTGTGACAAAAACATAAGTTAATGTGGCAAGATTATATAGTAAGAAGTTACTTCCCTTCCCCTGATCTTGTGCCCAAAACACTTACTCTACAACTTTGGCAACAGTGATCACTTTTTTATAAGTTGCCATCAGGGAAGGTCCAGATACATCCCAGAACTGTGCTGTTCAACATGGTAGCTACTAACCACATGTGGTTACTTATTGTCTTAGTCATCTAGTGCTGCTTTAACAAAAATACCACAAGTGGATGGCTTTAACAGAGAAGTTTATTCTCTCATAGTCCAGTAGGCTACAAGCCCAAATTCAGCGCATCAGCTCCAGCAGAAGGCCCTCCTCTCTCTGTCAGCTCTGGAGGAAGGTCCTTGTGATGCATCAGTCTTCCCTTGGTCTGAGAGCATCTCAGTGCAGGAACCTCGGGTCCAAAGAAAGCGTTCTGCTCCTGGTACTGCTTTCTTGGTGGTGTGAGGTTCCCAAGTGTCTCTGCTCGCTTCTCTCTTTTATATCTCAAAAGAGATTGGCTTAGGACACTATCCAATCTTGTATATTTCATCAGTATAATTGACGCTAATCCATCTTATTAGATCATAGTGATAGAGTTGACAACACAGAAGGAAATCACATCAGATTACAAAATGGTACACAAACCTACAATACTGGGAATCCTGACCCAGCCAAGTTGACAAATATTTTTTGGGGGACATAATTCAATCCATGACACTTATTTAAATGAACTAAAACTAAATGCAATTTAAAATTCATTACTCAGACACACTAACCCCATTTCAAGTATTTAAAAGCCACATGTGACCAGTGACTATGGTATTGGACAGTACAGTAATATATAGAACGTTACCATTATTGCAAAAATTAGACAGTGGTAGCCTAGAAGAATACATTTCTGAATAAATTTTATAAGTTAATAGAACAGAAAGCCTTTTGATCTGCAAAAGGTAGATTCTGTTAATGAGAGGGAATCTCTCTCAACCCTTGGAGGCTATTAAAGAACCTAAGAGTGAGTGTTGAACTCTTGGACCTATCTTGGGCCTAGAGTTATACTGAGTAGGGCAGAATGTGTGGACTCTGAGAATGGGTTATGATGGGTATCCCAAACTTCAGCAGAAGGTGTCAGCCCACAAGGACAGGGACTAGTCAAGATCAACAGACCCTTTGAGGGTGGCAGCAAGGGCAGAAGAAGGCAAGCAGACCAGGTATCCTCAGAATGCCGGGACTACCTGTAAAGTCCACTGAGTTAAGATCACCTTGGAAAAGAAAAGAAGGAAGGGAACATAATAGAGAGTAAGAGTTTCTAAAATTTAACTGAGCAGCTACTCAAAGGTGACATGGACTTTAAACACAGTGACCAAGTTCCCATGAATTAGCAAGACAAAGTTTTCAGCCACCAGTAGAAACAAGCCTTCTAATATAATGTGAATTCAGTTAAAGAAAAATAAAGATATACAGTTGCACCTCATAAAATCTATCTAACTTTACCAAATCAGAAGTTTTCAAATACTTTTTGACAGTGACTCAGAATAAGAGATAAATTTTCTATCTCAACCTGGAATACGCTCACACATACATAATTGAATCAAATGTTTCATGACACAGTGCTGAACTGTTTGTTTCATTTCAAAAAAATGTTGACCAAGATCCATTAAATTAGTTTTATGATCCATTAATGGGTCACACCCTACAGTTGTAAATATATTGAAATTTTTTTTTTCATTTGAAAAGAATGAAGGTGAGAAGAATGAGTTAGCATAAATTCTATTGCGTAAGACTCACACCATGTCATTCCGAGAAGCATGTTCCTTTTTGTCAGGTGACAGTCATGGGTCTTAGGTAAATTGATCAGCAAGGACAATGATGTAATCGTTTATCAATCTCTTTACAATTTCTAATCTAGAAGAGGAAAGTTCAAAGAGTAGAGAGTGAATAAAACCGGTAGTGTGATGCTTCTCTGAAACTGTTGTTGCTGTTAACTGCCATGCAGTTGGCCCCTGACTCATGACAACCCCATGCACAGCAGAACAAAATGCCGACAGGTCTTCGGACTTTGTGCTCCACAGGGTTTCCATTGGCTTATTTTTGGAGGTAGATCACCAGGCATTTATGAAACTATATCCAGTTGCTATCAAGTCGATTCCAACTGATAGCTACCCTATAGGACAGAGTAGAACTGCCCTATAGGGTTTCCAGGGAGGGGCTGGTGGATTTGAATTGCTGACCTTTTGGTTAGCAGCCAAACTCTCAACCACTACACCACCAGGGCTCCTTACTTACAAATGATAAGCAGCTGCCAGAGGGGAAGATACACCATTGAGTTTAAAATAATGTAGGCAATGGGAAAAAGTGATTAATGCATTTTGTTACTAAGACTGTAAGTGAGAAGAGGGAAAAAGAACTGTCATGGATTGAATTGTGTCCCTCCAAGATATTGGTCAACTTGGCTGGGCCATGGTTCCCAGTATTGTGTGATGGTCTATCATTTTGCCATCCGATGTGCTTTTCCTATGTGTCGTAAATCCTATCTCTATGATGTTGATGAGATGAGATCAGTGGCAGTTATGTTAATGAGTCAGAACTCAATCTAAAAGATGCGTTGTGTCTTGAGCCAATCTCTTTTGAGATATAAAGGAGAGAAGCAAGCAGAGAGACGGGGGGGGGGGGGGACCTCATACCACCAAGGAACAAGAGCCAGGAGAATAGTGCGTCTTTTGGACCCAGGGTCCCTGTGCTGAGAAGCTCCTTGACTAGGGGAAGATTGATAACAAGGACCTTCCCCCAGAGCTGACAGAGAGAGAAAACCTTTCCCTGGAGCAAGCACCCTGAATATGGATTTCTAGCCTCCTAGACTGTGAGAGCAAAAATTTCTCTTTTTTAAAACCATCCACTTGTGATATTTTTGTTATAGCAGTACTAGATGACTAAGACAGGAACTAGCACAGATCGAGAACTTACTACCTATTCAAGGTTGAATAAAGCACATGGCAAAGGCAGGGGAGGTGTCACTAGAATAAGCTAAGATGGCCATCAACAAAACTACTATGACTATATACAATGCCATTGCACTGGTCACTTTACCACAGGGCTCAAGGTCTAGTTCTAGATCTGGGAATTTGCTTTTGTTGAATCCCTAGAGTTGATCAATTGGTTGGGCATACTCACACTAACAAGTACATAAGAGACTGTCCTATTAACCAGAAGGCCAATGTATGTATTTATAACGGGGAATGAAACTCCTGAGCCAGCCAGATACCTCCTTCTCTGGACAGCCTGTTCTCTTTCTCTGTAAGTAATATTTTTAGGGTCTGTTTCTGAGAGCCTCTGCATCAGAATCACCTGGAATTTGTTGAAAATTAAAATTTCTTACCTCAATTCTTCAAAATGAGCTGGAGGTAGGGTAGGGGAGGGCAGGAATCTGCATTTTTAACCGAACTGAATTCTGATCACTTTAAAATCGTCTGACAAATACTGGTCTAGATACTTGGAACTACACAAGTTCTAGATGGAAAGTCTGGTAAATTCATTCATTCAACAAACACTTACTGAGCACTGAAAATCTGCCAGGTTCTGTCCTAGGCATTCTGATATGTGAATCACATTATTTTACTTATTGTAGCTATATTTTAATATCTGGTAGAGTGATCTTACTTAATTACTTCTCTAAAATATTCCTGCTAGTCCTGTATATTTATTGGAAGGTTGTGTTGTGTGGTGGTTCATTACCTGAGTTTTAGAATTAGGTGACCTGAGTTTAAATCCCAGCTCCACCATTTACAGTCCTAAGGACTCTGAAGGAAACAGCTCCCACTGAAGATGAGCTCATGTTTGTCTCCAAAGCACTGGAGGAATTTTCC
Source organism: Dugong dugon (assembly GCA_030035585.1). Taxonomy (NCBI): domain Eukaryota; kingdom Metazoa; phylum Chordata; class Mammalia; order Sirenia; family Dugongidae; genus Dugong; species Dugong dugon. Next base: position 53,134,719 of record CM057463.1, read on the forward strand.
CACGTGTAAGCAGAATCTCTTTATGGATTTTTTTTTTCCCCCTGTTTTATTGATCTATTGCTATGCCAATTCCAGACTGTCATTATTCAATAGATTTGTTGTATATTTCATTATCTAAAAGGATAAATTTTTCTTTATTATTATATTTTTCTAAATGTTCTTGGCAATTCTCATTCATTGTTTTTCTCCAGAAGAAATTTAAATTCAATGAATTAAGACACTGAGATTCTGATTGGAATTGCTTTATATTTGAGAACTACTGCTCATTTGTCAGTTTGTCGTACTGTGGTGGCTTGCATGTTGTTGTGATGCTGGAAGGTATGCCACCTGTTTTTCAAATACCAGCAGGTCACCCACGATGGACAGGTTTCAACAGAACTTTCAGACTAAGACAGACTAAGAAGAAGGACCTGGTGGTTTACTTCTAAAAAAAGTTTGCCAACAAAACTTTATGAATAGCAGAAGAACATTGTCTAATATCATGCCTGAAGATGAGCCCCTTAGGTTGGAAGACGCTCAAAAGACAGCTGGGGAAGAGCTGCCTCCTCCAACTAGCGTGGACCTTAATGATGTGAATAGAGTCAAGTTTTCTGGACCTTCATTTGCTGATGTGACGTAAGTCAAAATGAGAAGAAACAGCAGCAAACATCCATTAATACCTGGAACTTGGAATGTCCCATAGCAACGATTATGAGGATAGTACAGGACAGGGCAGTGTTTCGTTCTGTTGTACATAGGGTCTCTGTGAGTCTGAACTGACTTGAGGGCACCTAACAACAACAACATTTTTGAGAAAGGGTGGCATCTCTACAGCATTAAATATTTCCACTCAAGAACTTGGTTTTCTACTTATCCAGTTCTTGTTTTATGTTCCTATATTTTATACCTTTTTTTAGAGTGCTATTGATTCTCAGATTTATTCCTAAATATCCATTGCATTTTCTTGCTGGTTATTGAAGATCTATACCAAAGCTATGGGGTTTTGTGTGCTTGATTAGATACTTGCCACCAAGTAATTTATAATTCTAAATAAATTTTTCATTGGTTTTTTAAAACCTTCCCTGTAGGTGACCATGCCTGAAAATAACAACAATATGCTTTCTCCTTCTGTTTATTACTCACACCATTTTAGAATCGTATTCTGAGAGAGCTTCCAAAGTCATGTTATATAGTAGTGACAATCATAAAAATTCTTATCTTTTCTTCATATTTAAGTGAGTAGTATGTTTGTTAGGATGCTGTGGCTACAATTAATAAAATCCCCTACAAAAGAGACTTACTTTATGAGTGTTCTAAGTCACTAATAATCACCATTATTTTTTTTTTTTTTTTTTTTTTTTTTGCTTTTCCTTGATGCTTTTAAGATGCTTGCTGTATTTCCACATATCACACCAATGTGTTTCGAGTGTGGAGAAAATCAGTATGGGGATAGCCAGATCTCTTCTAAAGTGATAACATGAAACAGAAAATATCAAAATATTTCAATGCTTTGAAATTTTGGAAGACTGAAAGTTGAAACAGAGAAGCTGTGTTTCTGAAAAGAATACAGTAGCTTGTGGCAGAACAATACTCCAATGAGAACAACTAGAAAAGCCAAAAAAAAAAAAAAAAAGTTGTTTGAAGGCACCAGACAGTTGTTGACACAAAAAAAACCAGAGATGTTAAGATTTCTGTTATTGTTGTTATTGTTAGCTGCTTTGGGGCTGGCCCCTGATTGTTGTGACCTACACAACAGAACTAAAAACTATCCAGTCCTGTGCCATCCCATGATTGGTTGGGAATCAGACTTTTCCGATCCATAGATTTTTTTACTACCTGATTTTCAAAAGTAGTTCATGGAGTCTTTCTTCTCAGTTCGTCTTAGTCTGGAAGCTCTACTGAAACCTGTTCAGCATCATAGCAACACACAAACCTCCACTGACAAGTAGTGATGGCTCCATATGAGGTACATTGGCCTGAAACAAACCCGGGTCTCCTGCATGGAAGACTAGAATTCTACCATTGAACCACCAATGCTAACAAGAAGTGAACTACATTGTGCAGGGCTCCCCCTCCATGCCCCTGCTTCCTCTCCAGGAAAATTTGTTCATTCTGGTCATGTGCAAGAGGTGAGAATCTGGACTTTATCCAGGCTTTATCCAGGCTTAGGGCTACATGCTGGAGAACATTTGGGTTCTTTGTTGATATTTGCTATTTCAGCTATGAAAATTCTCATATATGACGCTTGGTGAATATTTGCAAAAAATTTTTCCCAGGGAAGGTGCCTAACAACAGAGCTGAAGAATCATAAAGAATGCATTATATTAAACTTTAACATATAATGCTAAATTATTTTTGAAAGGTTACATTTCCAGTAGTGGTTTGTAAGAGCTTCTGTGTCTTCTTACTTCCACCTACATTTGCTAATGTCATATGTCTTGAATTTTGGCAATTTACAATAAGAAAATTCAAGATTACATCATTTTGAAGGGGAGTATCATTCCATGTATTAACCATTTGTTTTCCTCTTCCTTAAATGCTACTAATGTCTCTTGCTTATTTCTGATTGTTTATTATTCTTTTCTATTTGTAGAAAACAAAAATGTAAATACTTGCACATAGACCAAGAGGCAGTCATTTGAACAGAAAATGGGCTACTGCGTGGTTTAAAATCAGGAAAGGTGTGTGTCAGGGTTGTATGTTTTCACCATACTTATTCAATCTGTATGATAAGCAAATAATTCAAGAATCTGGACTATATAAAGAAGAACGTGGCATCAGGATTGGAGGAAGATGTTAACAATCTGTGATATGCTGATGACACAACCTTCCTTGCTGAAAGGGAAGAGGACTTGAAGCACTTACTGATGAAGGTCAAAGACTACAGTCTTCAGTATGGATTACACCTCAACAAAAATCCTCACAACTGGACAATAAGCAACATCATAATAAACAGAGAAAATATTGATGTTTTCAAATATTTCATTTTACTTGGATCCACTATCAACAGGCATGGAAGCAGCAGTCAAGAAATCAAACATCATATCCCATTAAGCAAATCTTCTGTGAAAGATCTTTTTAAAGTGTTGAAAGGCAGAGACGTCGCTTTGAGGACTAAGGTGCGCCTGATCCAAGCCACAGTATTTTCAATCACCTCATATGCGTGCAAAAGCTGAACAATGAATAAGGAAGACCGAAAAAGAATATCAATATCCTTTGCATTATGGTGTTGGCGAATAATATTGAATATACAATGGACTTCCAGAAGAACAAACAAATCTGTCTTGGAAGAAGTACAGCCAGAATGCTCCTCAGAAGGGAGGATGGCAAAAGTCCATCTCACATGCCCTCACTGACCCTCTAAGGGAGGAAAAAAAGAGAAAGACCCTCAAAGAGATGGATTGATACGGTGGCTGCAACAATGGGCTCAAGCATAACAACAATAAAGAGGATGGCAAAAGACGGGGCAGTGTTTCTGTCGTACGTGGGGTTGCTATGAGTCGGAACCGACTCAATGGCACCTGACAACAACAATATTCCCAGGAGCTAAGGACAAAGGTTTTTATTTCTAAAGTTACTATTCTTGTTAGGAACCCTGGTGATGCAGTGGTTAAGAGCTCAGGCTGCTAACCAAAAAGGTTGGCAATTCAGATCTACCAGCCCCTATGAGGCAGTTCTACTCTGTCCTATAGGGTCACTGTAAGTGGGAATGGACTTGATGGCAATGGGTTTGGTTGTTTGGTTTTACGCTCAGCGGTCCTTGCACCTATACATAGTAGGTATTCAAAAATATATTTAACAATAAAGAAGTAGAAAATAAGAGAAAGCCCAGGAAGAAAAATGTTATTGAATTACCCTCCTCTATTTAAAACAAAACAGCTATATCTTCCAAAGGCATAAATGTATCTTGCTTTCCAATTTGAGACTGCTGTTGTGTTGCCTCTCCTGAGTAGTAGTATCATCCTGAGAGGGGTGTAGTGCAGAACTGAAAGCCAGACGGCCTGCATTCAAATCCAGCACTGCCACTTATTAGGTTTGTAGCCATTCATAAGTTGCCTGACTCCTCTATGCCTCAGTTTCCTCATCTGCAAAATGGGGATAATAGTACCCCTCTCAAAAGCTTGTTTGGGGGATTAAGTTAATTAAATAATACTTAGAATAGTGCCTGACATGTAGTAAAGAGTCAATAAATATTAGATATTTTTACTATGGAGATTTTATATTCAAGAAAATAATAATAAAAAGAAACTCACATAATCCTTAGTGTGATAGTGGAGTGGGGGGGGGGAGTGTGTTTTGTTTTGCGTTTTTTAAAATTTTTTATTCTGGACTTTCACATAGCTAGCTTAGGGTATTATAATTAACTTATGATTATACTGTCTGAAAGGCAGATCTAATATCTTTTAAATTTTTCTCTTTTACTTCAACCACATTTCATAAGTTACCCTCAAGTCAACTTCAACTCATGGAGACCCCTTGTGTATCAGAGTAGAACTGTGCTCCATAAAGTTTTCAATGACTGATTTTTCAAAAGTAGATCACCAGGACTTTCTTCCTAGGTGCCTCTGGGTAAATCCAAATCTCCAACCTTTCTTTTAGCAACCAAGTGTGTTAACCATTTGCACCACCCAGGGACTCTGTCACATTTCATAGAAGGTAAATATTAAGGCTTGTTTTGGGGGGCAATGTGATGATTACTGCCACTATCTAAGATACTGTTCACTTTGAGAGAAGGAGAGTAAAATGTATAGATTACTTGTTTTTATTAGTCTCCATTTGTCTTCTAAGTCAGAATCTAGAAGATAAGCTATTCAGTGTTCCAGATCATTGTAGAAGCAACAGCTAATTTCTTGGATCTTAGATGAAAAATAGAGGCAAGCTTGCCACTACGTCTTCCTCCCTTGTTCATGGTGGGCTTCAGAAACTACTGTTTTTTGAAGTGTAGTTTCAGCCTCAGAATCCTTAACATAATATTCCAAGCAATCACTTCCAATTGTCTGAATTGATATGTGAGTGAAAACATGTTTGCCATCTCTAACTTAACTAGTATCATATATATGTAAGCAAAGATTAAAGTATCCTTTTGAATAGATCACATAATTTATACATTCTATATCCTTAGCTCCTAGGTAATTATTAACCCAAACCAAACCCATTGTCATCGAGTCGATTCCAATTCATAGAGACCCTATAGGACAGAGTAGAGCTGCCCCATAGAGTTTTCAAGGAGCGCCTGGTGGATTCGAACTGCTGAACTTTTGGTTAGCAGCCGTAGCTCTTAATCACTATGCCACCAGGGTTTACAGCTAAGTTATTAGGACATGTTTAATGAAGATCTGAAATCTGTAAAAAGAATTCACTAAAAGTGAAGGGAAGGACAGCATACACTACAGAGGAAGTCAGCAAAACCAGACTAAACCAAAGCTAAGAAGTTTCCTGAATACAACCAAAGACTTTGAGGGACAGAATAGCAGGGGAAAGGGTCTGGGGACCATGGTTTCAGGGGACATGTAGGTCAATTGGCATAACAAAGCTTTTTAAGAAAGTGTTCTGCATCCCACCTTGGTGAGTGGCATCTGGGGTCTTAAAAGCTAGAGAGGATCATCTAAGATGCATCAGTTGGTCCCAACCTACCTGGAGTAAAGGACAACGAAGAACACCATGGACACAAGGAAAGTATTAGCCCAAGAGACAGAAAGGGCCACATAAACCAGAGACTTCATCAGTCTGAGACCAGAAGAACGAGATGGTGACTGGCTAACACAATAACTGCCCTGACAGGAAACACAACAGAGAGTCCCTGATGGAGCAGGAGAAAAATGGGGTGCAAAACTCAAATTCTAGTAAAAAGACCAGACTTAATGGTTTGATTGAGACTGGAAGGAACCTGGAAGACATGACCCCCAGACTCTCTGTTAGCTCAAAACTAAAACCATTCCCGAGGCCAACTCTTCAGACAAAGATTGGACTGGACTATGAGACATAAAATGATACTCGTAAAGCGTGTGTTTCTTAGCTCAAGTAGATACATGAGACTAAATGGTCAGCTCCTGTCCAGAGGTGAGATGAGAAGGCAGAGACGGTCAGGAGCTGGTTGAATGGACACGGGAAATCCGGGGTGGAAAGGAAGAGTGTGCTGTCACAGCATAGGGAAAGCAACTAGGGTCACAAAACAATGTATGTATAAATCTTTGTAAGAAAGACTAACTGGAATTGTAAACTTTCACTTAAAGCACAACAATAAAAAATTAAAAAAAGAATTCACTAAAAGTTCTTTTTTTAGCTTTAGTCTTTCTGCAGCTTTAAAATGGCAGATCTGGAGTCTCCGTTTGTTACTATCACTTGTAATTATAGGTGCCTTTTTGGAGGTGGGCTTGGATTTCTCACAGTCTTATTGTGAAGAGGTGAGATTTACAATTTAGCATCTCTGTTTTTTCATGGAGTAGTAATATACCTGTTTATAAAAAGGGGAGTATATTTGTTGAGACTGTAAAATCAGAGGACAGGTCTGTCGTGAAGCAAGTAGCACTGAAGAGGGGAGGACATCTGAACTCATCTTCCATTCACTCTGGATTGAACTGAAGGAGAGTGGATCAAGGCCATGTGCCAGTGGGGCTTCTTATAACCCAGACAGTGGTTTGGTGATGAGGTCATAGGTCTGCATGAACAAACCATGTCTTGGTGATTTGCCAAGGCTCACAAGTCTGTGACATGACATTAGCTGAGATCTTCTCAGAAAAAATGGGAGGATGTGCAAAGAAAATGCACACTCTGACCTCACCGTCTCCTCAGGGTTCTACCCCATGGTACCCACTGCCCACAGGTGAGTACATTTGCGATTTAATGAGTCACAGGCTTTGGCACCTAGAGTTGGAAGTTCACCCCCACCTCAACCCCTCCCTAACCATATTAAGAACAGTCACTTACCTTTTTCAATTATGCTATTTTAATTATCTTGCCCCTTTAAGGTAAACTTATTTAAAGTATCAACTTCTGGATTAGTAATACAGTGTATTCTTTGATATTTTAATCTTTGTGGAACATTCGAGCAGTCTTCTATCAATGATTAGTTTTCTTCATCCCGTACCTCAGTATTGCCTTTAGTGCCAAGGTTTTATTTTCTAAATATGGGAACTAATTATTTTAACCCTAGGATTTACATTTCACTAAGTAACCACTCAAGTAGTGAATCTGATATGTGGGCTACTTCTTTTGAGAAGTACGATTGTGACCCACTTTACCTGCTAGGCATTCTTTCCATGTTAGTATGGGTAAATACAACTGGAGACAGTAAAATCATATTTAACATGCTGCTTATTATTTAAAGAAATTCTGTATAATTCTTTATGCAAAACAAAGATTCTTTTTTATAAAGTGAAAAATCATCCTGCTAATTTATTTGAGTTCAGACTTTTATAACTTAGGTTTTCTTAAGCATGAATCTCTATCTTTGCCCTGACATAAAGAATTTCTACATTTTTGCCCTTGAAGTTTTTGCTTCTCAGGTATTTTGGCCCATAGTCACTTAAACCCTGAAGTAAGTGTGTACATTATATTGTTTCCTTGAGCCTCAATCTTCTCATCAGTAAAATGGAGAAAATATTTTCAATGTCATACGTTTGGGATGAAGATTATATGAAATGGGTAACGAATGTTCAAGGTCTGTAAAAGATAATGCACTACACAATATCGGATTGCTACCTAAACCATCACTTCCATATACCCGTAGTGGGCAGGTTTTAGCAGAGCTTTCAGACTAAGACAGACGAGGAAGAAAAACCTACACCCCAAAATTAATCAATGAAAACCATATGGATCACAACAGAATATTGTCCGATATAGTGCTGTGATTATAAAGATGGTGCAGGAACAGGCAGCATTTTGTTCTGTTGTGCATGGGGTCACCATAAGTCAGAGCCGACTCAATGGTAACTAATAACAACAGCAGCAATATATATATATATATATATATATATACTTAATTATATATATATATATATAATATATGCTATTATGGTGTTGGCAAAGAATATTGAATATACCATGAACTTCCAGAAGAAAAAACAGTCTGTCTTGGAAGAAGTACAGCCAGAATGCTCCTTGGAAGTGAGGATGGCGAGGCTTTGTCTAACATACTTTGGACCTGTTATCAGAAGGGAACAGTCCCTGGAGGAGCACATCATGCTTAATAAAGTAGAGGAGGAAGCAAACAAGAGGAAGACCTTCAGTGAGATGGATTGACACTATGGCTACAACAATGGGTTCAAACATAGCAAATTATGAGGATGGTACAGCAATGGGCAGTGTTTCGTTCTGTTGTACATAGGGTCGCTATGAGTTGAAACCAGCTCAATGGCACCTAACAACGACAAAGTATGTGCATATATTAATCAAATTATCCTTTTGCCAACTCTACTGACCTAATCATCATCAAACTAGGGGCAGAGTAGTTATTCTAACTCTTTAATATCACAGATTACCTCTTTGTAAAATCTTTGTAAAATCAACTAAGTAGGAATTCTCTGATCCCAACACATCTACAAGAGAAACCAAGTTCACAATAATGCCTACATTTAGTACAATGAGAAGTTTTCTATGAAGGATGATCAGATAATCAATAATACCTATAGCTAACCAACTGTGCCAACTGTAGACACATATTTGGAATCCCATAATACTCTCACAACTTCTTAAGAGAGTTCAAAGTTTTGGTGACAATAATCACGACTTTCCACACTATAGCAGAATAAATACTAAATAAGTGAAGTATAGAGAAGTCCCAAGTGAACAGGATGTGGGACTAGAGAAAATGAGTGAGACCCATGGGGTTCCTGTTTGAATGCACCCCTTTGGGTCACCCACCTCCTATTTCACTTCTGCAACCCTGTCAGTAGCGTTAGTGTCTGCTTCCTTGCTAAATAGGTTTAGGTGGTCCTGAGAAGCCAGAGTTTCTTCTGACAAATGAAGGAATATGAGAATAGGGGGTTGTGCATTGTTTGATGTTCTTGCAATAGGACTATGAAGTCAGAGTCAATAGAAAAGTGACACCACCATGGAGAACACTGTGAGTGAAGTCTGATTAATGTTGCTCCACCCACTGGTTTCAGAGCCTTAAAGAAAACAAAACAAAATCAGATATTTAATGTGGTTTTAAAAGTTTGGCTAATAGAAATTTTGACGACTAAAGGTCAGAAAGATTTTCCTACGTGTCTGGGCCTCTCCTCAGACATCTTTTCAGAAGTTTCAGGCAAGTATGTCTTGTTCAAATCTGCACTTCTAGTGCCTAGCACAGTGCCTGGTAAGGTTAATGAGTTTGCAACACATTCTTGTTGAGTGAATGCAATGGCTTTTGAAGATTTCAGACTCATACCCGTTTCTTCATCAAATCTTTCTTTGATCTAGCTAGAGAATGAGAGACGGAGCGAGAAAGGGAAAGAGAAGTTTATGTATTGATGTTAGGGTGTAAATGATCTATCATAGCTTAACAATTTATCTCTTCCAAGAGGTCTTTTAATAGAGAATAGACTTGAAATATGTGTCCCTAATAGTGGAATTTCATACAAAAGTAAGAGACTGATGAGGGAGCTATCCTTTTTAACTGTGAAGGAGGCAGCAAAAAAAAAAGAACAAGAAGAAGCCTACTTCACGCGTCTCTAATAATTTGGCATTCATAGCTACCAAGTCTCTTCAGCTCAAGTCACATGACAAAATCACATTCTCCAATATTTGCTTTGCTCTTTACCTTGGTAGAACAAGAGGATTTTTCTTTTCTCATAGAGAAATCTTTTCCTAGTTGTTTTAGCTTAATGAAATTTCCTATCTTTCATGAGTTCAGTATTCGAAATGTGTTTACCATCTTGAAATGAAGAGAAATTTTTTAGCTGAAAGATTAGGCTTGATGTTGTCTGCTGAGTGAAGAGAGAAAAGAACATGCAAACCAGAACATAGCAGATTCCCATAAGTCCCTCTGAGAAATGCAGGGGTCATATGCTCTATTGCAAAATCAACACAAAATCAGCCTTAAATATACAGGAGGATAAAAACACAAAGTACAAGCCTGGCCAAAAACCACAAGCCCTGGAACAGGTTCAAACCAAACACAGACAGAAAACCACTCACCTAGGCGTAGAGAGGTTAGGTGCACCCCAGCAAAAGGCAAATGTGTCCATTGATTGATAGTCAGCTCTCCTTGGCGAGGGAGTTTGACTAGAACCTCTGCATTTTGGACTTGGGAAAAGAGAAAGTGTGTCCAAGGACATTTTAGTAAAAAGTGTAAGACGTAAAACGTTATTTAATTTAGAAATTCAAAATAATCCTAACATTTTACTATTTTCGAAGGGACCTAAATCTCTTAATAGTTTTAGTTACTTACTTAGCTATGTTACTAAAAACAAGTTCCAGTAAGATATTTTATATCATAGTTACCGCTTGACATCACATTGACTTCAACTCATAGTGACCCTCTAAGACAGAGTAGAACTGCCCCATAGGGTTTTCAAGGGTGTAATCTTTACGAAACATACTGCCACATCTTTCTGCTGTGGAGAGGCTGGTGGATTTGAACCACAGACCTTTTACTTAGCTAAATGCTTTAACCACTGTGCCACCAGAGCTCCTTATAGGCTGATAATTAAGACCTATTTTTCACTTAAACTTTGGAAAGGTTTAGTGAAGCTGTTACTATTGTCCTCTAATACTCACATTTTAACTGAATATTATGATATATTTTTGGATGGTGTAGATTTATTTTCTTACTACATAGGTCATTAAGTTGCCCAAATGGTTTGTGCTTGACTACTAACCCGAAGGTTGGTGGTTCAAAACCACCCAGCAAAACCACAGAAAAAAAGGCCAGCCGACCTGCTACCATTAAGATTACAGCCAAGAAAGCCCTTTGGAGCAGTTCTACCCTATAGCACACGTGTTGCCATGAGTCGGAATTGACCCAGTGGCAACAGATTTTTTTGTTTTGTTTTTACTTCTTCTGCTGCTATTACTATAACTGCTTCTACTAGATAACATTAACTTAACAAGTGTCAGACACTTTTCTAAGATTTCAACATATATTAATTGCAATTTATCCAATAACAACCCGGTGAGTTAGTGTTATTATTGTCTCCAATCTTTAGAAGAGGAAATTGAGTCATAGAGGCATTAAGTATTTCTGCTTATAAGAGGCCAAGTCAGGATTACTGCAATAACATGGAGTTCCAAATGATAGAAAAATTAATCATATTTTAAAATGAGGAAATTATCTTTTTACTGAAACCTTCGCTGGATCTGGCAATGAGTCATACAACATTTATCCACATATTCAAATATCGATTAAGTATCTACTACATACCAGGCGCTGTGCTAGGGGCTGGAGAGATCAAGTAGAAATAAGTATCTGTCTCATTTGAACATGTGCAACAATGGAAGTTCCAAACCCATTAAAATTCTGAAAACAGCTATTACTCTTCTGTGTCCCTGGGAAAAAGACCTGATCAGTAATTTCTTCCTGACCATTTCAACTCTTCTACTGATGGACTTGGCCGGGAGGCTGAGGCTGATTCTAGAGATGATACGCCTGTATGAAAGCCCAGTGCTCTGCAAAAAAGATTCCCTTCCTGTCTGTTTGTTAACAGGACTACGTTAACCATGCTGTTCCTTTGTGCTAATCAGTAAAAATCTGTCAGTTGGACGTCATTCATGAGCTTGACCCAGGCTTGCTTTAAGGATGTGTTAATAGATCCAACACTTCCTTGTGCATCTTAAACTGAAAGGAGAAGAACATCTGCTCTTTATGTAACACCGAAGCCACTAATTCCAGCCTGGAAGGAGTGTAGGGGCCTGTTAACAAGATGACTCTCTAATCAGGAATATTCCACGCCCCCTTTTAAACCCCAAAGAGCCCAAGTAGGTCAACATAAAGTCCTGTGTTAAATATCTACACCACTTCCCTTCATGATTAGTGCTAAGCTAAGTGTCAGGTTTCTAGTCCTCAGCCCAGGTTTCTTGAAAAGTGAGGGTAAGTTTTCAACTCTAAACTACTGAGTACATATCAAAGTCTTGAAAGAGAAAGGAAAGGTGCATATCTAACAACAGAGCATTTTGAGCCAGTATACAGCCCCTTCGGAAGAGCAGCCCAGGAGTTTTGAGGACTTTGGAAGGATGTGCCTTTGAATATTGGCATTACATTCAGCACAGGGAGAAGCTCTGAATGGCATGTGAAACCAAGACTGAGAAAGCAGTAGCAGATTCTTTCTCCCAGGTCATGCGAGGGCACAAACTCATTGAACTGACTGAGGCACAGACTGGACAGAATTACATCTACTCCTCACTTATCAATTATCTCATTATTTGACATTTCACATTTACAACAATAGTAAAAATCCACTATCCACCTATTTTGTGCATTAACAACATATGTCTGTCTGTAATGAATGCCACAGTGTGAGGCAAAAGTAATGCTGGCTGTGATGGTTAAGATTATGTGTCAGCTTGGCTAGGCCATGATTCTCAGTGGTTTGGCAGTTATGTAATGATGTAATTTGACCTTTATGTAATGACGTAGTCATCCTCCATTTTGTAATCTGATGTGATCATTCTCCATTTTCTCATAACACCAATTTTTGCGTAACAACCTGATTTTTGGAAACTAATCTTGTTGATAAATGAAGAGTAGGTGTACTTGCCATCGTCAATATTTAAATTCTTCTGTCTCTTCTCTCTTTTCCTTTTTTCTCCTCTCTTGTCTTCTCCTCTCTTTTCCCCTCCCCTTTCCTCTCCTCCCTTTCTTTTCCTTTCCCCCTGTCTTCTTCGGTTGAGTATTTACTCCAATCCAGGTAAGGTAAATACCCATCTGTTGTGACTTCCCTGTAGATTTGTGGAGTAGACATCCTAAAGAAGTTTGCCTTTATCAGATAAAATAATAAAAGGCAAAAGTTGCAGCTATTTTATCAAGAGCAAAGCTCTTCTGAGGAATCTGAGATGAGAAATACACACTTCCCATTCTTGATTCACCTCGATGCCTCCAAACATCTCTCCATGTTCTCCTTCCCAGCCCCTGTTATTTTCATAAAATGTGATCATTCAGAGGCAACAAGGCCTTTCAGCATATAACTTAAATTGTAATTCAGTTTCATGCAAAGTAAGAGGAATCTATGTCAGTAAGTGACACAAGAACCAGCATCTGCTTGCAGACTCTCTTGTTCCTGTATTGTTGTTATTGGGTGCCACTGAGTTGATTCCAACTCATAGCAACCCCATGTGACAGAGTAGAACTGCCCCACAGGGTTTTCTTGGCTGTAATCTTTTGTAAAATCTTGGCTATAATCTTTTCAGAAACAGATCACTAGGTCTTTCTCCCGCAGTGTCACTGGATGGGTTCAAACCACCAACTTTTTGGTTAGCAGCATGGAGTTGTGCCACCAGGGCTCTCTCTTACTCCTGTAGCAATTAATTTGCCCTGTGAGATCACAAAGGGCTAAATACACCTCTGGCTTTTCCTGAAAGATTGCTTTTGCTGTTTCTTTACATTTAGGGAAATCACAAAGAAAAATCTTTCAACAGTCATCTGGTAAGGAGAAAAATCCCAGGCTCCATACTTGATCAGACTTATACTGCCCCATGGAAGTGTGACTGCCTGGGTTTGAGTTCAGGTCTGCCCCTTACTAACTGTGGGGGCCTTCGGTAAGTTGCTTGACTTCCTTATAGCTCAGTTTCCTCATCTGGGGATAATGATATGTGCTTGGTTAGATTGTTGTAGAAATTAAATAAGATATAATAAAGTTTTAAATACCACCTGACTTGTAGTGCTTAATAAATATCATTAGCTATATTTCAGACAAATACATTGATAACTTAGGCAGATGGCTGAACTTCTTATCTGTAAATACAGGGGTGAACTGAACCTTTTCTATGTATCTAAACTACAATTAACATCCTATGGCTAAAAGAAGAACTGAATATCATAATGATAAACGTTTCTTTCCTCCTTCATTAATTTTTTTTTTCTCTCTCTTGTGGGCACCTCAGTCCTCTCTTTGATTATCAGCATGTGCCTCTGGGATTTCATCTGGGTTTATCACCAAGCTTGGTGTGGATCTCCTTGTGTGGTAACTCTGGGATGTGCTGTTGAGAGAAGAACATGATACACCTCATTATCTCATGATGATCTTTATTATTACAGAGATGCTTATTTTCTGAGTGGTCTGAAATTCTTTCTCTAACAAAAAACATGACCTGTTGACAAAGTTTGACCTATCTCTCCACTTCACTGAGCATGAAAAGAAAAGACTGTCTTAAATTGTAGAGAAGATGGGTGGCTTTTATTGTACACAAGAAGGCATCTGAGGAGTGGAGGAATTGGATTACAAGGGAAAAGTTCTGAGACTTCTTCTATTCAGGTCCTGATTCTCCATAAATGGTACACTTTCCAACAAGTGGAAGAAAGGTGGGAGAAAAAGGTGTAACTAGAAAGACACTGGAGAAGTATAATGAGGACGGGACAGTGGATAGAGGAATGGTGAGGAGGGCGTTTGTAGAGCACTGTTTCCATCTAAAGGGATCAGATTTCCCTTTTTCACATTCATTATTAAGGCATCAAATATTTGTTGAGTATCTTCTATGTGCAAAACACTATTCCAGGTGCTAGGAGGAGGAAACATTAAAAAAATCTTGCTGCCCATGAGCAATTTACAATCTACTGGAACCAATAAAATAATGACCTACACTTAAATGTACTCTATGTCAAAAATTTAGATGTGGCATAAGAAAGGTATAGACCTCCATGGAAGATTAGCTTAAAGAGAGAGAATTTCATGCTGGGGTTTCAAGAAATACTGTATTTAATCTTGACCTTGAGAGATGGCTGAGATTATTACATGTGATGATTGATATGAAGAAGGAATGGAAAGAGGTGCAAGAAAGTAGGTAAGGAGGGATATGGTAAGTAGTTCAGTTTAGGTGGAATTTAGATAGGAATATGAGAACATGGGAGTTATATATCTAGAAAGATAAGGGGTCAGATAATGGAGGGTTTTGATTGCTGGCCCAAGATGTTTATAGCTTATTGGTAGGCAATAGTGGGGACTATATGAATACTTTTAAGCATAATCAGGGCTGTATATAATGCAGAGATTGATCTGAGAGCAGAGTGAGGATGCGTTGGATCAAGGAGAGATAGGAGACAAGAAAAACCAGTTATGGGCCAATTACAAAGTCCAGGTAAGAAGTTATGAAACCTTAAGCTAGGATAGCATCAGCAGAAATAGAAAAGTGTGGATTTACTAGACACAGAAGGAAAAGATTTGGCGAATACTGATCCATTGTGGTTGGCAAAGCAGAGGGAAGTCCAAGATGTTTGGGAGACAGCCTGTGTAACTGAAGAAATAGGGGGAGGGAGGCTTAGAAAACAGAAATTGTGAAACAAGGAAAATTTATGAATTAAAAAATGTATTCTTGGTGGAGGAAGACTAGTGATGCCAGATGGTTGGTTTAGTTTTGCTCTTGTTGGGTTGAGGTACTGGCAGAACTCCCAATTAGAGATTTTTGTAGGCTGTTGGGCATGTACAATTGCAGCTCAAGTGAGAGTTAGAGCTGAGAATATCTAATTAGAAATATTCCACGGTTGCCAATAGCTGTATGCCAGGCACAAAACAGGGGAGAAGTGACATCAAAATGCCCTCACGAGCTTGCAGGTCATAAAGATACTTCCTAGATCTGAGTCATCCTAGAAGAGTCGACTTCCCTTCTACTCAGGGTCAGCTCAGAACTTTCCCTATCTAAGGCTAGCCAAAGCACAGGAAATTATCACCACACCACAGAGGAGTGAGGGAGAATCAATGGACTTGAGAGATTAATTCTCTCTTTTACACAAGTCTCTGCTAATGCCTGATGGTGGTTGTTTTGCAGTTTTTATTTAGATGTGCCTATGTCTTTTATCATCTTCTTTTATCTGGCTCATTTGCAGGAATTTGTGAGCTCTGTTATGAATTTGCCTTTGAGTAGTGAACAACTTTTTTTAGGGAGCTTGAAGTAAACTAGCTGCTGCACTGCTAATAATTATAACATCTTCATGAGTCAGCTCTTAGGAGACCATATGGTGTCCTGATCCTATTTAAGCCTATCTCCAGACTCAGGGTTTTCCACTGGCATTTGCATTTTGCTTTATAGTCTCAAACTGGGTTTAGATGCAAATACCACTTACCTTGAAGAATTTATCCCAGTCTTTTTTACACGTCTTATGTGTTTTCCCCCTCAAATTATGATACTTACTGGAAAACCAGAATTCTTGTAGGTATTCTTTTTCAAAGGCAAATTCATAACAGAGCTCACAAATTCCTGCAAATGAGCCAGATAAAAGAAGATGATAAAAGACATAGGCACATCTAAATAAAAACTGCAAAACAACCAACTACATCTGTGGAAAGAGATTATGGAGAAGCTCAATAACATCAGTCAGAACAAGGTCATCTGCAGAACAGACCATCAGTTGTTCATATGCAAGTACAACTTGAAGCCAAAGAAAATTAAAACAAGTCCACCAGAGCCAAAATACAACCCTGAGTATATCCCACCTGAATTTAGAGACTATCTCAAGAATAGATTTGATGCACTGAACACTAAAGACCAGATGAGTTGTGGGATGACATCAAGGACTTCATATATGAAGAAAGCAAAAGGTCATTAAAAAGATGGGAAAGAAAGAAAAGACCAAAATGGATGTCAAGAGAGACTCTGAAACTTGCCCTTGAATAAAGAGTAGCTAAAGTAAATGTAAGATGATGAGGTAAAAGAGCTGAACAAAAAATTTCAAAGGGTGGCTCAAGAATACAAAGTAAAGTATTATAATGACTTGTGCAAAGACCTGGAGAGATAAAACCAAAAGGGAAGAACACACTGAGCATTTCTCAAGCTGAAAGAACTAAAGGAAAAGTTCAAGCCTTGAGTCACAATATCGAAGGATTCTGTGGGCTAAATATTGAGTGATGCAAGAAGCATTAAAAGAAGATAGAAGGAATGCACAGAGTCACTGTACCAAAAAGAATTGGTCAGCATTCAGTCATTTCAGGAGGTAGCATATGATCAAGAACCAATGGTATTGAAGAAAGAAGTTCAAGCTTCAACTGAAGCCATTGGTGAAAAACAAGGCTCCAGAAACTGATGGAATACCAATGTACATGTTTCAACAAATGGATGCAACCCTGGAGGTGTTGACTTGTCTATGCCAAGAAATTTTGAAAACAGCTATCTGGCCAGCCAACTAGAAGAGATTCATATTTGTGCCCATTCCAAAGAAAGATGATCCAACAGAATGCAGAAATCATTGAACAATATCATTAATATCATCTTCAAGTAAAATTTTGCTGAAGATAATTTTAAAAACCATTACAGCAGTACATCACCAGGGAACTGTCAGAAATTCAAGCCAGAACAAGGGATATCATTGCTGATGTCAGATGGATCTTGGCTGAAAGCAGATAATACCAGAAAGATGTTTACCAGTATTATTCACTGTGCAAAGACATTCAACTGTGTGGATCATAATAAATTGTGGATCATAATGAATTGTCATAAAAAATTCGTGCTCATGAGGAACCTGTACTTGGACCAAGGGGCAGTCGTTTGAACAGAACAAGGGGATACCGCATGGTTTAAAATCAGGAAGGTGTGTGTCTGGATTGTATCCTTTCACCATACCATTCTATCTGTAAACTGAGCAAATAACCCAAGAAGCTGGACTGTATGAAGAAGAATGTGGCATCAGGGTTGTTGGAAGACTCATTAACAATCTGTGATATGGAGATGATACAGCATTGCTTATTGAAAGCTAAGAGGACTTGAAGCACTTACTGAAGAAGATCAAAGACTACAGCCTTCAGTATGGATTATACCTCAACATAAAGAAAATTAAAATCCTTACAACTGAACCAGTAATCAACGTCAGGAAAAATGGAGAAAACATTGAAGTTGTTAGGGATTTCATGTTACTTGGATTCACAACCAACGCCAATGGAAGCAGTAGTCAAGAAATCAAATGATGTACTGCATATGGAAAATCTGCTGCAACAAAAACCTCTTTAAAGTGTTAGAAAGCAAAGTTGTCACTTTGAGGACTAAGGTGAACCTTATCCAAGCCATGGTATTTTTAATCGCCTGGTGAGCATGCGAAAGATAACAATGGCTAAAGAAGACTGAAGAAGAATTGATGTCTTTGAATTATGGTGTTGGTGAAGAATATTGACTATATCATGGACTGCCAGAAGAACAAACAAACCTGCCTTGGAAGAACTATAGCCAGAATGCTCCTTGGAAACAAGGATGGTGAGACTTTGTCTCAGGTACTTTGGACATGTTATCAGGGGGGATCATTCCCTGGTAAAGTAGAAGGTCAGTGAAAAACAGAAAAACCCTCAAGGAGATGGATTGACATGGTGGTTACAACAATGGGATCAAACATAGCAACGATTGTGAGAATGGTGCAGGACTGGCATTGTTTCGTTCTGTTGTACATAGGGTCACTGTGAGTTATAACTGACCTGAAAGCACTTAACAACAACAAGCTCACATTCAAAGTCATCTTAGGCCACTGAAAGGAATTCTTTATTGAACTCACAGACATGGCCTGCATAGAGTAGACTGCACTCAAGAGATCTGCCACCATGGTTACATGTTGTCTTCCTTTGAAAGATATTCCATCACTTACTCATGTTTGTGTTGT
The DNA here is from genome assembly GCA_030035585.1 of Dugong dugon. Taxonomy (NCBI): domain Eukaryota; kingdom Metazoa; phylum Chordata; class Mammalia; order Sirenia; family Dugongidae; genus Dugong; species Dugong dugon. The sequence continues at coordinate 53,153,404 of CM057463.1, forward strand.
GTGTCAACATCCTTCCCAAACAATTATATACTTAATAATAATTATAACATCTACTCTATATTATTACCAAGACCCGTACTAAGCATTCTACCCATGTTACTTCATTTTCATCTTTAAAACAGCCTTATGACATAGACATTATTATCTTCATTTTATAGTGAAGAAACGATTCAATGACATTAATAACTTCTCTAAGGCCAGATGAGGAGTCCAGAGGAATAGGAAGTGTCAAAACTGAGATTTGAACCCTCAGTTTCTTATTTATCTAAATCAGGAAATGTGTAAACATGTACTTATAATAGTTGTGGAGTCACCTCTGTTATATTTCCTAGATTATTAACCTTAGATATGGACTATTTATTTGATATTTTGCTTTTATGTGGCCTCTGAAGCTTGCAATTATTAACTTTTTGGCAAATAATTAAAAAAGGTGGTGGAGGTGGTAGTGGTAGCTGTCCTACATAACTAAGTCATTAAGTTCTGATCATTTACCTTATGTGGTTCAGTTTTTTTTTTATTTTTTTTTTTTATGGCACTCACGTGCTATTGATAATCATTACTTGAGCTAGATGTGAAACAGTAAAGTCACAAAGATAAGAATAGTACTGCATGATAGCACGGAAATTTCTGCCTCTGAGGTTGTGTTATTCCTATATATATGAGACTGGAAGGGTCTGAATTTGACTTGCCTTTTTGCCATCGGTAAAATTCAGTGAATACGTAGACAAGAGCTTTAAAGTGTTACATCTCTGAATGGAGCAGGTGATATGGACCAAAGTCCAGAGAGCAGTGTCATCCACTCAAGATGGGCTGGCCACCAAGATGGGTCTACACAGGAAATGATTTCCCTGGTCAAAGTGCCATAGTCCAGAGTCTGACTGTCAACTAAGTGGGCTCAGAATGTATAAAATACTAGAAATGAATCTGGTTCTCAGAATAAATTTAGTTAGCTTTAGAAAATATGTTGTAAAATCTGGATGCTTATTTACTACTCTAAGGAGCCCTGGTGGCACAGTGGTTAAGCACTTGGCTGCTGACCAAAGGTTGGCAGTTCGAACCCACCAGCCTATCCATGGGAGAAAGGTGTGCCACTCTGCTTCTGTAAAGATTACAGCCTTAGAAACCCTATATGGAAGTACTACTCCGTCCTATAGGGCCACTATGTGTTGGAATCGACTCTATTTCCTAGATGTTAAATTGCAACTTTCTTTTCCTACCATTTCAGCATTTTTGAAATGAAGATACTTCTTAAATGGAAAAACTTGTTTAATATGGTAGCGTTTCTTTTTCCCTGGCTAATTCTTTTTAAATAAGTGGTGCATGTTACAATGGGCATCTCAACACTGAGAAAATATGGCAATTAAAATGTGGAATACAAGTCCCAAGAAGACTAGGATCCTCTGGCCAGTGCACTCTCTCCCTGTGGGCAGGGAACACAAAAAGCAAAATTATAGTCAGAAGATTGCATGCTGAACATAGAGTCTAACCAGAGAGAGTTAATTCTCTGATATATGTTTAAAGAAATCAGACTAAGATAATTTCATGCATCCATCTCTATGCTCAGAATGTAAGTGCCACTCATTCTTTGGAGGGTGGCACTTTGTGACTGTGGCAGATACGGTTGATTGGCTCTGGGCATCTGTTTTCACCTTCTGGTGGCAATTACTGCACTGCAGAGGTTAGAAAAGTAAAAATAGTTCTCATTCTTCTGTATAACTAGGATTCTGAAGGTGAATTAGGTTCCTCCAGTGACTTGCATTTGTGCAGTATTTGAGAGAGACTACAGGAGGCAAAGGGTATTTTTATTTTCTAATCCTTTTGGTCATTTTTTGCTAGTGTGAAACAGTGCCCCAGCATCCAGTTTCCTGGTCTGAGAACTGGCTTCAGTGGTGGCAACATTTTAACCCTTGCCTCATAGCCATAGTGTTATGTTCTTGAATTACGGAGATACTCTATTTTTTTAAATTTTATTTTATTGTACTTCAAGTGAAAGTTTACACTTCCAGTTAGTCTCTCATACAAGAATTTATACATGCGTTGTTATGTGACCCTAATTGCTCTCCCTATACTGTGACAGCACTTTCCTCCTTTCCACCCCTGATATCCTGCGTCCATTCAACCAGCTCCTGACCCTCTCTGCCTTCTCATCTCACCTCTGGACAGGAGCTGCCCATTTAGTCTCACGTATCTACTTGAGCTAAGAAGCACACTCTTTATGAATATACTTTCATGTCCCATAGTCCACTCTAATCTTTGACTGAAGAGTTGGCCTCAAGAATGGTTTTAGTGCTGGGTTGACAGAGAGTCTGGGGGCCATGCTCTCTGGGTTCCTCCAGTCTCAGTCAGACCATTAAGTCTGGTCTTTTCAAAAGAATTTGAGTTTTGCATCCCACTTTTCTCCTTTTTCAACAGGGACTCTCTGTTGTGTTCGCCGTCAGGGTGGTCATTGGTGGTAGGTGGGCACCACCTAGTTCTTCTGGTCTTAGGCTGTTGCAGTCTCTGGTTTATGTGGCCCTTTCTGTCTCTTGGGCTAATGCTTTTCTTGTGACTTTGGTGTTCTTCATTCTCCTTTACTCCAGGTGGGTTGGGACCAATTAATGCATCTTAGATGGCCGCTCACTAGCTTTTAAGACCCCAGACACCATTCACCAAGGTAGGATGCAGAACATTTTCTTAATAAACTTTGTTATGCCAATTGACCTAGATGTCCCCTGAAAGCATCGTTCCCAGACCTCCACCTTTGCTATTCTGTCCCTCAAAGTGTTTGGTTGTATTCAGGAAACTTCTTAGCTTTGGTTTAGTCCAGTTGTGCTGACTTCCCCTGTAGTATGTGCTGTCCTTTCCTTCACCTAAGATAATTCTTGTCTACTTTCTAGTTAGTGAATAACCCTCACCCTCTCTCCCCACCCTCATAACCATCAAAGAAAGTTTTCTTCTGTGTTTAAACCTTTTCTTGAGTTCTTATAATAGTGGTCTTATACAATATTTGTCCTTTTGTGACTGACTAAATTCACTCAGCATAATGACTTCTAGATTCCTCAGCGTTATAAGGTGTTTCACGGCTTCATCATTTTTCTTTATCATTACATAGTATTCCATCGTGTGAATATACCATAATTTGTTTATCCATTCGTCCATTGATGGCACCTGCTTTGTTTCCATCTTTTTGGTATCATGAACAGTGCTGCAATGAACATGGGCATGCGTATATCTATTCATATGATGGCTCTTATTTCTCTAGGATAGATTCCAAGGAGCTGGATTGCTGGATTGCATGGTACTTCTATTTCTAGCTTTTTAAGGAAGCACCAGATTGATTTCCAAAGTGGTTGTACTATTTTACATTCCCATCAACAGTGTATAAGTGTTCCAGTCTCTCCACAACCTCTCCACCATTTATTATTTTGTGTTTTTTGGATTAATGCTAGCCTTGTTGGGGTGAGATGTTATCTCATTGTAGTTTTGATTTTCATTTCTCTAATGGCTAATGATCGTGAGCATTTCTTCAAGTGTCTGTTAGCCACCTGAATATCTTCTTTGGTGAAGTGCCTGTTCATATCCTGTGAGCATTTTTTAATGGGGTTATTTGTCTTTTTGTTGTTGAGGTTTTGCAGTATTTCGCAGATTTTAGAGATTAGATGCTGATCAGATCTGTCATAGCCGAAAATTTTTTCCCTGTCTGTAGGTTGTCTTTTTACTGTTTTGGTGAAGTCTTTTGAGGAGCATAAGTGTTTGATTTTTAGGAGCTCCCAGTTATCTAGTCTCTCTTCTGGTGTATGTGCACTGTTACTTACGGTTGGAATTCTGTTTATGCCATGTATTAGGGCTCCTAGCATTGTCTTTATTTTTTCTTCCATGATCTTTATCATTTTCGATTTTATATTTTGGTCTTTGATCCATTTTGAGTCAGTTTTTGTGCATGGTGTAAGGTATGGGTCTTGTTTCAGTTTTTTGCAGATGGATATCCAGTTATGGCAGCACCGCTTGTTAAAGAGACTGTCTTTTCCCCAGTTAACGGACTTTGGGCTTTTCTCAAATATCAGCTGCTCCTAGGTGGATGAATTTATGTCTGGATTCTCAATTCTGTTCCATTGGTCTCTGTATCTGTTGTTGTACCAATACCAGGCTGTTTTGACTACCGTGGCGGTATAATAGGTTTTCAAATCAGGTAGCGGGAGGCCTCCCACTGTGTTCTTCTTCTCGAGTAATGCTTTACTTATCCAAGGCCTAAAGAGAAACTCTTTAATTTGGCGGTTCCCCAGTTGCTCATCCCTTTGAATTCAGGCAGCAGTCCCTGAATGGTGTAAATGGTTAACATGCTTGGCTGCTGTCTGAAAGTTTGGAGGTTAGCATACACCCAGAGACACCTCAGATGAAAAGGCTGGCAATCTACTTCTGAAGAATCAACCACTGAAAACCCTACGGAGCACAGTTCTACTTTGATACACATAAGGTAGCTGTGATACAGAAGCAACTCAGTGGCAACTGGTGGTGGTGAAAACGTAAAGGAGACTCAGTTCTGTAATGTTCTTGCAGCGGGGGGGTCATTCACTGGTTCTAGTTTTCCTCACTGAACCCGGACTCATACAGGGATTTCCTTCTGATAATCACGTTCTTTCTTTAGTTATGTTAATATATCTAGGCTTGTTACAGTTAGCTTTTGACCACATGGAATCCATTTGTCTCTTTAGAATAATTGTTTATATCTTTTCTCTGCCCTAAGATGTATCCACTCTACCATTCGGCCCTTGGAGAGCAATGGTATTTTCAAATTTCGAGGAGCACGTGTTTTTTGCCTATTGTACTACCTATGGGAAGAAATAAAATGAACTGAGAAGAGACTTCAGCATATATTACAGGTATAGCCACCTCAAATAAATAATGAGGAACATCACCAAATTTAAAAGTACTTAACAAGATAATGTCATTGCAAGCCATTTTATAATGGATAACTTGAATACCCCTTCTCCCTCTGCAAGTTAAAATGCATTAGACCAGAACCATGTCTTGGTAACTTTACCTTTTTGTTTGTTTTTGCCCTGGGAAACAGTTGTTTTTTTTCCCTCTTTATAGAAGAGCAGCATTAGCAGGCCAGCAGAATAGAGCAGCTAAACACATTTATGCAGGTCCTAGGTAATGCAGGAAGAGACTGTGAGACATTACTCCTATTTATTAAAATGGCCAAGGAATATATAATTTGGATGGCCTAATATTTTACGTAGTCTTCATTCATCTTCCAAACTCAAGATAATATCAGAATGGATCTTTCCAAAAGAGAATTATAAGATGCGACTCCCTCCTCTCCAAAAAGAAAAAAAAAAACAATCAGACTGGACCAAGATAAAACCATCTTTTCAACACTTAAGCCAGAATTTGGCATGCAATCCAAGGTCAATCAAGAAGTAATAATACACTGACCAATGGACCATTTACTTCTTCTCAGGAGTCAACAATTATTTCTATCTTTTAAAAATAGCTAAGTTACATTTGTGTTTATGACACACAATCTTATTCCTTTTTATCTCCAATTGCAATTTCTTGTTTTTATTGGCTCATTATGTTTAAAACCAAACCCATTGCTACTGAGTCGATTCTGACTCATAGCAACCCTATAGTACAGAGTAGAACTGCCCCATAGGGTTTCCAAGGAGAGCCTGGTGGATTTGAACTGCCGACCTTTTGGTTAGCAGCTGTAGCTCTTAACCACTACTCTACTAGGGTTTTCTTCATTATGTTTACTTATGCCTAAATTAACAAACCAAGGCTATAGCCATCCTGTTCACCAGGTAACTTTAGTTAATATGCCAAAACTCAGGCTTTGTCTACTCAGAAATACTTTTTTCCAAGGTAGCTTGTTCATGGAAGGAAAGAGAAGAGGAAAAATTAGAAGCTCCACATCTGGAGCCCTAACAACATAGTGGTTAAGTGTTTGGCTGCTAAACAAAAGGTCAGCAGTTTGGTCGGTTGTTCAAATCCACCAGCCGCTCCTTGGAAACCCTATGGGGCAGCTCTATCCTGTCCTATAGGGTCAGTGTGAATTGGAATTGACTTGATGGCAATGCCTTTTTTATACTAGATCTAGTGCACCATGAATTCATCTTTTATTTTTTTCTTTCTTTCTTTCTTTTAATGATTGGAAGAGAACAAATGGCCTTTGTATGGGAGAGAGTTGCGTGGGCTCGGTGCTCGGTGATGTCATCTTGACAGAATATGCCCAAACACTTTCCAATGACTCATGATAAATTCATATTCCATCCGTACATCTAAAGTCTGCTTTGACTTCATTTTGTTCTCACTTTGTGCAATATCTTGTTTATTACTATGCAAACATCGTGGTTATTGCAGTTCTGAAGTTCCCCCTTTAAAAACCCAAGTCTTCTAAGATTCACTAAGCAAGACTGTGTTCATTCTTTAAGGAGAAAGAGAAGATGACGGTCGAAAAATGAAAACAAGAATGTGGGTTTAAAAAGGCATAAGAGAGATTAAAAATAGAAAATAAGGCGACAGAATTTCTCCTGTCCTTCCCCATCTTCTTCTTCACCTGCCTTCTGTTAATGTTTGCTTTTCCTTACCTCTCTGTGGCTTATACAATCACGTGTTTTCCCTCTTCTCTGCGTTATTCTCTGTTTCTTTTGAAGCTAAGTGATGTTGATGGACACCTGTACTGCTGGTACCACGTACACACTCATTTTCATGATGGAGAGCGGAAAAGTTGGCATCACAGTTCCTCCATTCATGTTTGGGTTTTCACAGTATCAGTTATGCTCGGAAAGCACCACTGCTGTCATTAAAACAGTCTATATTTGTATGTGCTTATCATTTTCAGGAAGCTGTCAGGGGAGCTTGCTATGACAGAGTTCATCCATTTGTCTTTATTCTGTCCTTTACACTGAAGGAATCTACCCCTTTTACTTGGCAACTTTTCAAATATTTGAAAAACTTATCACGTCTCCCATAGCCCCTTTCCCCCAAGCTAAGGATCTCATTTAGCATGCATTCAAACTCCTCATTACTCAGGTCACTTTTTCTAGTTTGTCCAAGTCCTTAAAATATATTGCAGAGAGCTGCAAAAACTCTTTTGACTCTCACCTTCCTTGATCCAGAAAGAATATTTTTAAAAATTGCAACTTAACACTCTATCTTTTCACACTCTCAGCATATATTGAACCTGAGTTCAGCTAAAATTTCCATATCACTTTTATCAGGCAGCTTTCTCCCATGTTCATTTGTATAATTTTGTTTTTATCCTAAATGTAGGACATTGACTAATTTTATTTTCTTTAACTTCCAACATGGTGGTTCTAGCCCCCAGTTCCTGGCTGTAAAAATCAAGTTTGAATCTTGAGTTTGTAATTTTATTTAACTATACCTTTAATTTTGATAATTGCGCTTTGAATGACCTGGAAGACAAGAACACTGTAGCTCTAGAATATGGTCCGATGCAGCGATCCAATACAATTAAATTGAATATTAACAGATTAGAGCCCTGTATAGCCATACTAGGGAACTATTTACGTCTGTTAAAGAGTACCTTTTACTCTTTTTTTAGTTTCTAAAAAACAATTACATTTCCTTGATTAAATTAATTTCTGATCGCTATGCATAATATGTATTAGTAAAAATTGTTGTTGTTAGGTGCTGTCAAGTCGGTTCTAACTCATAGCCACCCTGTGTACAACAGAATGAAACACTGCCTGGTTTGCTCCATCCTCACACAATCGTTGCTATATTTGAGCCCATTACTGCAGCCACCGTGTCAATCCATCTCATTAAGGGTCTTCCTCTCTTTTGCTGACCCTCATTTTACCAAGCATGATGTCCTTCTCCAGGGATTGCTCCCTCCTAATACCATGTCCAAAATACATGAGAAGTCTCACCATCCTCACTTCTAAGGAGCATTCTGGCTGTACTTCTTCCAAGACAGATTTATTTGTTCTTCTGGCAGTCCTTCATATATTCAATATTCTCATGCCAACACCATAATGCAAAGACATGAATTACCACTTAACATTCTGTATCTTTTCACTCTCGGCATATATTGAACCTGCGCTTAACTAAAATTTCCATATCATTTTTATCAGCCAGCTTTCTGCCATGTTATTTTGTATAATTTTGTTTTTATCCTAAATGTAGGATTTGTTTTTTTTTTTTTTTGGCAAGAATAAGAAAATAAAAGTCACCAGTATTTCCTTTATTGAAACATGACCATTGCTGATGTTTGGAATGTCTTCTATCTCACACACACACACACACACACACACACACACATAAATACAGGTAGTACCAATTTATGATGAGAGTTTGTTCTGACAACTTCATCGCAAGTCGGTTCTGATGTAAGTCAAATACCTCTTTTTTTTTTTTTAGTTTTCATTATTATTGCCTTTTATTATCAATATCTTTATAAATCTCATACTTACTTGCCTTGGAGGTTGGAAAGATTACATATAAACTTGGAGATATATTTTAACATTGTATGTAGTACATATTACTAACAATAAGATATACAAAAAAACAGATGGTCATAGGTCATTGGTGTGGTTCATCGTAACTCGAATGCATTGTAATTTGGGGTTTATATATTTTAAAAAATGAAATTATAATAATACTCACTGTTTTATCATCTATTTTCTCTAGTTAATGATCTATCTTGTCCATTCATTACACATTTTCCTAAAACATCATCTTTAATTGCTCCACAGTGTGAATATGTGGTTCTTTCATTTAATCATTACCTTTTTCCTGTTGGAAGAAATTATTTTCAATCCATTAGTAATCTACGTACTTTATCCTATTAAATGTTTGCACTCTGGCTAGAACTAAGGCCTCTTATTCTTTCAAATGGTTCTGACAAAAAAGGCAATATAGCGTCCTCCAAGGAAGTTCTGTGGTAGTGTTAGGTTGGCCTTACTTTGTATTCTGACTTGTGTTAATTCTTCCTGCTTTATTGACACTTCTGTTATATTCGAGGTGGGCAACACTGGTAGGGAGAATGAGATGGAAGAGTGCCAAGTAACTGTAGTAGATAAATGAAGAAATTGATTTTCACAGGGCATTTGATTGGCACTCTCTCCCATCATTAAAATTAGAGTGTTAAGCCAGCACAACTTGTTTAAGGAAAGATCATGGAAGCTCCTTTGACACATCCAAACTCCCTGAGGGATTGAATTGCTGGGCAGAGGGCTGTGGGGACCATGGTCTCAGGGAGCATCTAGCGCAATTGCATACCACAGTTTATATAAAGACAATGTTCTACATTCCACCTTGGTGAGTAGCGTCTGGGGTCTTAAAAGCCTGTGAGCAGCCATCTAAGATATTCCACTGGTCTCACCCCTTCGGGAGCAAGGGAGAATGAAGAGAACAGGATACAAGGAAAAGATTAGTCCAAAGGACTAGTGGACCGCAGCTACCAAGGCCTCCACCAGACTGAGTCCAGTTCAGCTAAATGGTGCCCGGCTACCACCACTGACTGCTCTGACCCGGATCACAACAGAGGGTTCTGGACAGAGCTCCATAAGGATGTAGAACAAAATTATAACACACACAAAAAGGCCAGATTTACTGGCCTAAAGGAGACTAGAGAAACCTCCAGAGTATGGTCCATGAATACCCTTTTAGCCTAGTGGTGAAGTCACTCCCAGGGTTCACCGTTCACCCAAGGATTGGACAGCCCCATAGAACAAAACAAGACTAATGAGGCACAACAGTCCAGGGACAAGGACTAGAAGGCAGGTGGGGACAGGAAAGCTGGTGAGAGGGAACCCAAGGTTGAGAACGGACAGTGTTGACATGCAGTGGGATTGTTAACCTTTGTCATAGGGCAATACGTGTACTAACTGTTTAATGAGAAACTATTTGTTCTGTAAACCTTCATCTAAAGTACAATTTTAAAAAGTTAGAGTGTTAATTAACCACGTTATTTTAGCTTCCAAGGGAAAAAAAAATATTTTGTTTTCAGCTTCTAAAAGCTCTCAAATTTTGTAGTTGCAATTAAGTAATTGAAGACAGTCTTATTTTTTGCTCCCTTTCTGTGAAAGATGATCCAATTCTATATCCAGAAACTCAGAAGTCATCCTTCAATCCTCCTCTTTTTTTCCTCTCCCCGTTCCCCATTCTTAAATAGTCAATTCACCACTAGGTCTTGCTCAGCATACCTTCTAAAAGCATGTCTACTTCTGTTTAAATCTACTTCTCTCCTTTCCCACAGTCACCACCTAATCTGAACCAGGAATATTGCACTATCTTCACTTGGAGTTGAACAGTTTCCTACCTGGCCACTACTGCTCTCTCTGCTCTATCCCACTCCCATCTATTCTTCACATTGTGGCCAGGATGGTTTCTTCAAAACACAAGCTTGTTTATGTCATATCTTCCATAGAAAATTTCAATCACTGCTCATTGTTGTGAAGATAACATGTTCCACACGGTCCCAGTGATCCATCACTAGAGAGGCAGCATCATGTAGAAGTTAAGAACATGGACTCTGGAGCCAGACTGCCAGGATTCATTTCCTGGCTCTGCCACTTACTAGCTGCGTGTTTTTCAGAAGTTACTTAACTTCTCCGTGCCTCAGTTTCTTCATCTATAAAATGATCCCTACTTCATACAGTTGTTGTTGTTAGTTGTTATCTAGTAGGAACCAACTTATGGCAACCTTATGTACAACAGAACTAAATGTTGCCCAGTCCTGCACCATCTTTATGATCTTTGATACATTTGAGCACATTGTTGTGGCTATTGTGTCAATCCATCTCATTTTTCTTGACCCTCTACTTTACCAAACATGACATCCTTTTCTAGAGGTTGGTCTTTCCTGATGACATGTCCAAAGTAAGATGACGTTTCACCATTCCAAGTGTTAATATTTGTAAATGTTTTAAAAAACTGCTAGAAATATAGTAAGTGCAATGTAAGTGTTGGAGGACCTGGGTGGTGCAAACGGTAAATGAACATGGCTGTTGACCAAAAATTTGAGTCCATCCAGATGCATCTCAGAAGAAAGACCTAGCAATTTTCCTTCAAAAAATCAGTCATCAAAACCCTATGAAGGGGACTTCCAGCCAACATGGCACTATAGACAGAAGCACCATGCCTTCCCTCCGACCCAAAAAACTAAGTCAAACAAAGAAACCCTAAGCATCAAATGAAGAGATAAAGAACTCAGCCAAGCACTGAATGGAATAAGAAACTGACAGAGAACATAGAGGGAGGAGAGATACGTGCAGAGGTCCCCCATCAGCTAATGTAGCATGGATTCTCCATCTTGGACTCCTGTCAGAGATCAGCTAACAGGGCGTATGAGAAAGCAGCTTCATGGAGCTCCCAGCAGGAGACAGAAAAACGGGTAACCAGAAATATATGCTTTCCCGCCCCTCACACTTCTTCACTGCCACTGGGCCTCCTCTGCTTTCTGTGGCCACAGGCTCATGGCCAGGAGGCACTGGCTTCAGCCCTGTGCCACTTGGATTCCACCCGTCCACACTGGCCAGCTACCTGAGAGCCATTTGTTTGTTGCTGGTGTTGCTTTTTTCCACTTCTTTTTGTTTCTTCCATACCTCTCACCACCTCCCCCTCCTTTCTCTCAAACACCTGGCTCCATGTGCCATTTTTTATTCTTCCTGAAAGGCCGTGAACCACCACTCAACTGTGGAACTGCTTCCCTGCCCACGCCTCCATGCTGGTCAGATCCCCGGGACATTTCATTTGTTTGTTTTGATTTGTTTGTTTGTTTTCTTTTTCTTTTTTGGCTTTGGAGTCCCTTCTAGCCGGGCTGGAGCTACGTCCTCAGTCTGTGCAGCCACCCAGTGGGATCCCTGGCACATTTCTTTTTTCTTTTTTTCTCTCCCTGTCTCCAGAGTACCTGGCACTGTGTGACACCTCTACCCCTTCTAGCTAGGCTGTACTTTGTGGCCTGAGAGCCACTTACACAGTCTTCGCAGCTGCACCAGTGGCATCCCTGGGTGCTTTTCTTTCTTTTTTCTTTTCCTAATTTTTATTTATTATTCATTTTCTTTTACACTTTTTCTGTTTTTTTTCCCATTTCTCAGTCTCTCATCTCTCCACTCCAGTAGCGAGCTCCCTATACCATCTTTTTGTTTGTTGGTTTTGGGCTCCTGTTTCTCTCTCCTCTTTTCCATACCCATCTTAGCTCCACACATCACAATCTCCTCCTTCCTCTCAGCATACTTGCACCGTGCGCTGAACATCACATCCCCAAGCAGCACAAGCAGGGGCCTACCAGAACCTGCCCTGCACTGATTTCCATCCTGCCCTGTCAGCCCTAGAACATACCACAAATAACCAATCCAGCAACTCCCCTTCAGCTGGACCTTCCCTGCTGCACCATAGCTAAGTGACTGACCCTGCCCATTGTACAAGGAGGTGGAAAGTGTCCTCTCCACAGATGAGAAAACAACAAAGAATGCACAGCCCACCTGCTCAGACATAATAAAATAAAACAAAAAAGCAGGATGAAACAAACAATCTACAAACAATAAACGAGGAAAATAACTACTGAATGTCCCAAAGACAGCAGACAATATCAAAACATATTTTAAAAAAGGATGGGATTGTTCCAGTAGACACCCAAAATAAAACACCAGATGGCTTTCCAAAGGAAGAAAAGGCACTAGAACTACCTAATAGGGAATTCAAATCAGTAATATTCAGAGATATCCAAGAATTGAAATAAAAAGCAGACAAAAAGGAGGGAAAAATGGACAAATTCATGGAAAATACAGACAAAAAAATGAAGAATTCAGGACAGTAATACAGGGGAAAAAAATGCCAAAATAAACCACAACTAGAAATCATATAAAAAAGCAATTATAAATCCAAAAGATAAACAACAAGATTTCAGAAATGGACAGTGTCATAGAAGGGCTTAGAAGCAGGTTTGAAACAATGGAAGACAGGATCAGTGAATCTGAAGAAAAACACTTGGATACTACTCTGTTTGAGAAAAAATCAAAAAAAGAATGGAGAAAAATTAAGAAACCCTGAGAATTACATGGGACACAATCAAAAGCAAAAACTTTTCAAATGATTGGAGTTCTAGCACACGGGGAGAAAACAGAAAACATAGAGAGATCTTTGAAGAATTGCCAACAAAAAACTTCCCTAATATCATGAAAGATGAAGAACTAACCATGCAAGAAGCTCAACAAACCCCATATAGGAAAGACCTCAAAAGAAAATCACCAACGCATATCATAATCACACTTGCTAAAACAAAAGACAAAGAAAGAGTCCTGAGAGCAGCTCAAGAAAAGAGAAAAGTCACATACAAAGGGGAAACAATAAGACTAAGCATGCAGGTAAGAAGGTAATGAGATGACATATATAAAACCTTGAAAAAAAAAAGAATGCCAGCTGAGAATAATGTATCCTGCAAAACTCTCATTCAAATGTGATGGTGAAATTAGGAGATTTCCAGATAAACAGAAATTAAGGGAATATGTAAAAACCAAACCAAGCTTACAAGAATCATTAAAGGGAGTCCTTCCATTTGAGAACAAACATCAGATGATAGCCTGAATGTAGGACTAAAGATTGTACCAGCCAGATACCAGCCTAAGAAATGAGCTCTCAAGGATTATTCAAAACCTGAAGATTTACAACAGGGAACCAGAGAGGTTAATCTGCAAATGACAACAATGTCAGAACAATAAAAGAGGGAATAAACAGTGTAGGTATAGAACTTTCTAATAGAGAAGAAGGCAAGGTGATACCAAGTAATAATAGACTGGTACAAACCAAGGGAGATAAGGATAAATTTCAAGGTAACCACAAAGAAAGTTAACAAACATACTCATAAAAATAAAGAGGAAAAACATAAAGTCTCAGCAAAAACAAAACCGACAAAAACAAAAGAAATGAAAAAAAAATCTACAAACAAAAGTAACTCAGCACAAGAGAGTAAGAAGAACAAAGAAAACGTCAGCACCACAAACAAAAGCACTACAAAATGACAGCAACAAACTCACATCTATCAATAATTACACTGAATGTAAATGGACTCAATGCACCCATAAAGAGACGGAGAGTGACAGAATGGATAAGAAAACAGGGTCCATCAATATGCTGTCTACAGGAGACACACCTTAGAAACAAAGATGTGAATTTATTAAAAGTCAAAGGATGGAAATAAATCAAACAAACAGCTACCAAAAAAAAGCAGGCGTGGCAATACTAATCTCAGATAAAATAGACTTTAAAACAAAATCCATCATAAAAGACAAAGAAGGACACTACACAGTGATTAACGGGAGATACATCATGAAGACATAACCATAATAAACATCTACACACCCAAAGACAGGGCTCCAAAATACATAAAACAAACTCTAACAGTGCTGAAAAGAGAAACTGAGAATTCCACAGTAATAGTAGGAGACTCACCACTCTATTCTCTTAAAGGACAGAACATCTAGGAAGAAACTAAGCAAAGATACAGAAGACCTAAAGGGCACAATCAGCCAACTTGACCTCATAGACATATATAGAACAATCCACCCAACAGCTGCAAAGTACACATTCTCTTCCAACACTCATGGAATGTTCTCCAGAATAGACCACATCTTAGGCCACAGGGCAACCCTAAAAAAAAAAACCAAAACATTCAGATAACACAAAGTATCTTCTCTGACCACAATGCCATGGAGGTAGAAATTAACAACAGGAAGAGCAAGGAAAAAACATCAATTACATGGACACTGAATAACAGCCTCTACAAGCCACTGGGTAATAGAAGAAATCAGAGATGGAATCAAAAAATTCCTAGAATCAAATGAGAATGAAAACACATCATACCAAAACCTTTGGGACACAGCAAACACAGTCTTCAGAGAACAATTTATAGCAATAGATGCACAGATCAAAAAAGAAAAACGGATAAAATCAAAACATTAACTACACAACTCGAACAAATAGAAAGAGAATGAGAAAAAAAGCCCACAGCCACCAGAAGAAAGGAAATAATAAAGATCAGAGCAGAAATAAATGAAATAGAGAATAGAAAAACAGTAGAAGGAATCAACAAACCAAAAGTTTGTTCTTTAAAAGGATCAACAAAATTGATAAACCACTGGCCAAACTGACAGAAAAAAAAACAGGAAAGAATGCAAATGACCCAAATAAGAATGAAATGGGGGACATCACAACAGACTGAACTAAAATAAAAAGGATCGTAACAGAATATTATGGAAAACTACACAGCAACAAATTTGAAAACTAGAGGAAATGGATAAATTTCTAGAAACACACTACCTATCCAAAGTAACATAAAGTGATGTTGAAAATCTGAACAGACCCATAACAAGAGAAAAAACTGAAAGGTAATAAAAAAAGCTCCCAACCAAAAACAATCCCTGGCCCAGATGGCTTCAGTGGAGAATTCTACCAAACATTCAGAGAAGAGCTTATACCAGTACTACTCAAACTATTTCAGAATATAGAAAAGGAATCGACACTTGCGAATTCATTCTATGAAGCCAGCATAATGCTGATACCAAAACCAGGCAAAGACATAACAAAAAAAGAAAATTACAGACCAATATCTCTCATGAATATAGAAGCAAAGATTCTCAACAAAATGCTAGCCAGTAGAATTCAGCATCATATCACAAAAACAATATACCACGACCAAGAAGGATTCATACTAGGTATGCAAGGATGGTTCAACTTTAGAAAATCAATCAACATAATCCACCACATAAATAAAAGGAAAGAAAAGAATCACATGACCATCTCCATTGACTGAGAAAAAGCATTCTGCAAAGCCCAACACCCATTCCTGATGAAAACTCTTAATAAAATAGGTATAGAAGGGAAATTTCTCAACATAATAAAGGGCATCTGTGCAAAACCAACAGCCAACAACATTCTTAATGGAGAGAGGCTGAAAACATTCCCTTGAGAACAGGAACAAGACAAGGATGCCCTTTATAACCACTCGTATTTAACACTGTGCTGGAAGTCCTAGCTAGAGCAATAAGGCAAGAAAAAGAAATAAAGGGCATTCAAATTGGTAATAAAGAAGTTAAGGGGAGAGTCAGAAGATGGCGCTCTAGGCAGAAGCACCACGCTGTCCCTCCACAGAAAAGATCCGAAAAACTAAGCCTAACAGAGAATCAACAATCCTGAAACCCTAGAACATCAAATGAAGAGATAAAGAACTCAACCAAACACCAAACGGAGTGAGAATACTGAAAGGGAACGGAGAACAAGGAGAGACTCATGCAGAGATTCCTTACAAGCTAACGCAGCACAGATCCACCATCTTGGACTCCTATCAGAGACCAGCAAATGGGAGAACGAGAGAGCAGCCTCGCGGAGAGTCCAGTGGGAGACGGAAAGACCGTCTCTCATCTGTGCATTCCAACGACAAGCTCCCCTAGCATTCTTTTATGTTTGTATGCTTCTTGCTCCTACTCCTCTCTCCTCTCTCCCATATCCAGCTTAGCTTCACACATAACCATCTCCCCGCTGCATCCTGCCTACCTGCACTGTGCACTTGACATCACACCACCAAGCTGTGCAGGCACGCCCTATTGGACCCTCGCAGCACTGACTACTGACCCTCCTGGTGGCTGCGGTGAATGCCACAAACAACCCGTCCCAGTGGCTCCTCTTCAGCTAGATCTGCCCAGCTGTACCACAAGGACGAAACAAACAAAAATCTACAATCAATAAATGAGAGAAATATCTACTGAATGCCCCGAAAACAACAAACAATATCAAAACATTTACAAAAACAAGACAAGATGGCTCCAATAGGCATCCAAATTAAAACACCAGATAACTCTCCTGTGGAAGAAAATGCACTAGAAGTACCTGATAGGGAACTCAAATTACTAATACTTGGAATTTTCCAAGAACTGAGGCAAAAAGCTGACAAACATGAGGAAAAAATAGACAAATTTATGGAAAATACAGACAAAAAATTGGAAGAATTCAGGAAGATGATGCAGGAACAAAATGCCAAAATAAATTCATAACTCGAAATTATACAAAAACAACAATTAGAAATCCAAAAGATAAACAACAAGATTTCAGAAATGGACGGTGTCATAGAAGGGCTGAGAAGTAGATTTGAAACCGTGGAAGACAGGATCAGTGGAACTGAAGACAAACTGTTGGATACAACTCTGTTTCAGGAAAACTCAGAAAAAAGAACAAAGAAAAATGAAGAGACCCTGAGAGTTATGTGGGACACAATTAAAAGCAAAAACTTACGAGTGATTGGCATCCCAGAACAGGGGGAGAAAACAGAAAACACAGAGAGGATCATTGAGGAACTGCTGACAGAAAACTTTCCCAATATCATGAAAGATGAAAAGATGGCCATCCAAGAAGCTCAACAAACCCCATATAGAAGAGACCCCAAAAGAAAATCACCAAGACATATCATATTCACACTCACCAAAACTAAAGACAAACAAAGAATCCTGAGAGCAGCTAGTGAAAAACAAGAAGTCACATACAGAGGAGAAACAATAAGACTAAGCTCAGATTATTCGGCAGAAACCATGCAGGCAAGAAGGCAATGGGATGACATATATAAAATCTTGAAAGAAAAAAATTGTCAGCCAAGAATAATATATCCTGCAAAACTCTCGTTCAAATCTGATGGTGAAATTAGGTCATTTCCAGATAAACAGAAACTAAGGGAATATGTAAAAGTCAAACCAAACTTACAAGAATTATTAAAGGGAGTTCTTCAATCTGAGGACAAACAGGTTCAGCCCTCAGGCAGGACCTAGGACCTAGGACACAGGTTCATACGAACCAGATACCATTCTAGGAAATGAACTACTGAGGACTATCCAAAACAAAAGAAATACAACAGGGAATCAGAGCAATCAATCAAAGGATGAAAACAACATCAAAACAATGAAAGAGGGAACAAACAGCTAAGGTATAGAAACTTCTAAGGAGAGGAAGGCAAGGCAATACCAAGTAAGGGTAGACTGCTTCAAACATATAAAGATAAGGGTAAAATTCATGATAACCACAAAGAAAGTTAACAAACCAACTCATAAAAATAAAGACAAAAAACATAAAGTCTCAGCAAAAACAAAACCTACAAAAACAAAAGAAATGAACACAAAATCCACAAACAAAACTAACTCCGCACAAGAGAGTAAGAAGAACAAAGAAAACTTCAGCACCACAAAAAAAAGCACTACAAAATGATAGCAACAAACTTCCATCTATCAATAATTACACTGAATGTAAATGGACTCAATGCACCCATAAAGAGACAGAGAGTGGCAGAATGGATAAGAAAACAGGATCCATCAATATGCTGTCTACAAGAGACACACCTTAGAAACAAAGATGTGAATTTATTAAAAGTCAAAGGTTGGAAAAAAATATATCAAGCTAGCAACTACCAAAAAAGAGCAGGAGTGGCAATTCTAATCTCAGATGAAATAGACTTTAAAACAAAATCTACCATAAAAGACAAAGAAGGACACTATATAATGATTAAGGGGACGATCCATCATGAAGACATAACCATAATAAATATGTATGCACCCAATGACAGGGCTCCAAAATACATAAAAAATACTCTAACAGCACTGAAAAGAGAAATTGACAGTTCCACAATAATAGTAGGAGACTTCAACACACCACTCTCAGTAAAGGACAGAACAACTAAAAAGAAACTCAGCAAAGATACAGAAGACCTAAAGGACACAATCACCCAACTGGACCTCATAGACATATATAGAACACTCCGTCCAACCACTGCAAAGTACACATTCTTTTCCAATGCACATGGAACGTTCTCCAGAATAGACCACATCTTAGGCCACAGAGCAATCCTCAACAAGATCCAAAATGCTGAGATAATTCACAGTATCTTCTCTGACCACAATGCCATCAAGGTAGAAACTAACACTAGAAAGAGCAAGGAAAAAAAATCAAAGACATGGAAATTGAATAATACTCTGCTTACACATCATTGGGTAATAGAAGAAATCAGAGATGGAAACAAAAAATTCCTAGAATCAAATGAAAATGAAAACACATCATACCAAAACTTTTGGGACACAGCAAAGGCAGTCATCAGAGGACAATTTATAGCAATAGATGCACATATCAAAAAAGAAGAAAGGGACAAAATCAAAACATTAACTACAGAACTCAAACAAATAGAAAGAGAACAACAAAAAAAGCCTACAACCACTGGAAGAAAGGAGATAGTAAAGATCAGAGCAGAAATAAATGAAATAGAGAACAGAAAAACAATAGAAAGAATCAACAAAACCAAAAGTTGGTTCTTTGAAAGAATCAACAAAATCGACAAACCACTGGCCAGACTGACAAAAGAAAAACAGCAGAGGGCACAAATAACCCAAATAAGAAATGAAATGGGGGACATTACAACAGACCCAACCGAAATTAAAAGGATTATAACAGAATATTATGAAAAACTATATTCCAACAAATTTGAAAACCTAGAGGAAATGGATAAATTTCTAGAAACACACGGCCTACCCAAACTACAACAAAGTGATATTGAAAATCTGCACAGACCCATAACAGGAGAAGAGATTGAAAAGGTAATAAAAAAAACCCCAACCAAAAAAAGCCCTGGCCCAGATGGCTTCACTGGAGAATTCTACAAAACATTTACAGAAGAGCTTGTACCAATACTACTCAAGCTATTTCAGAGCATAGAAGAGGAAGCAACACTTCCAAATTCATTCTATGAAGCCAGCATAACGCTGATACCAAAACCAGGCAAAGACATCACAAAAAAAGAAAATTACAGACCAGTATCTCTCATGAATATAGATGTAAAAATTCTGAACAAAATTATAGCCAATAGAATTCAGTATCATATCAAAAAATTAATACACCACAACCAAGCAGGATTCATACCAGGTATGCAAGGATGGTTTAACATTAGAAAATCCATCAATGTAATTCACCACATAAATAAAAGAAAAGAAAAAAATCACATGATCATCTCATTTGACTCAGAAAAGGCATTTGACAAAGTCCAACACCCATTCCTGATAAAAGCTCTCAATAAAATAGGTATAGAAGGGAAATTTCTGAACATAATAAAGGGCATCTATGCAAAACCAACAGCCAACATCATTCTTAATGGAGAGAGGCTGAAAACATTCCCCTTGAAAACAGGAACAAGACAAGGATGCCCTTTATCACCACTCCTGTTTAACATTGTGCTGGAAGTTCTAGCTAGAGCAATAAGGCAAGAGAAAGAAATAAAGGGCATCCAAACTGGTAATGAAGAAGTTAAACTCTCCCTGTTTGCAGATGATATGATACTATACATAGAAAACCCTAAAGATGCCACGAGAAATCTACTGGAACTAATAGAAAGATTCAGCAGAGTAGCAGGATACAAGATAAACATTCAAAAATCAGTTGGATTCCTATACACCAGTAAAGAGAACGACGAAAAGGAGATCAGGAAATCAATACCATTTTCAATAGCCCCTAAAAAGATAAAATACTTAGGAATAAATCTGACTAGGAATGTAAAAGACCTATACAAAGAAAACTACAAAACACTGCTGCATGAAACCCAAAGGGATCTACACAGATGGAAAAACATACCATGCTCATGGATAGGCAGACTCAACATTGTGAAAATGGCAATTCTACCTAAAGCAATTTACAAATACAATGCAATCCCGATCCAAATACCAACAACATTCTTCAAAGAGATGGAAAAACTAATTATTAACTTTATATGGAAAGGGAAGAAGCCCCTAATAAGTAAAGCACTACTGAAGAAGAAGAATAAAGCTGGAGGACTCACACTACCTGACTTGAGAACCTACTATACAGCTACAGTAGTCAAAACATCCTGGTACTGGTACAACAACAGAGACATTGACCAATGGAACAGAATTGAGAACCCAGATGTGAATCCATCCACCTACAGTCACCTGATTTTCGACAAGGGCCCAAAGTCCATCAAATGGGGAAAAGACAGTCTTTTTAACAAATGGTGCTGGCAAAACTGGATATCCATTTGCAGAAAAATGAAACAGGACCCATACCTCACACCATATACAAAAACTACTTCAAAATGGATCAAAGACCTGGATATAAAGCCTAAAACTATAAAGTTCATAGAAGAAAAAATAGGACCAACACTTCAGGCCTTAATACCTGGCATTAACAGGATACAAACCATAAACATCAACACACAAAACCCAACAGATAAACTAGATAACTGGGATCTTCTAAAAATCAAACATCTATGCTCTTCAAAAGATTTCACCAAAAGAGTTAAAAGAGAACCTACAGACTGGGAAAAAAATTTTGGACAGTACAAGTCAGACAAAGGTCTAATCTCCATAATCTACAAGAAAATCCAACACCTCTACAACAAAAAGACAAACAATCCTATCAAAAAATGGGCAAAGGAAATGAACAGACACTTCACCAAAGAAGACATTCAAATGGCCAACAGACACATGAGGAAATGCTCACGATCACTAGCCATTAGAGAAATGCAAATTAAAACCACAATGAGATACCATCTCACCCCGGCATTACTGGCACGAATCAAAAATACTGGAAATAACAAATGATGGAGGGGCTGCGGGGAGATGGGAACTCTTACACACTGCTGGTGGGAATGAAAAATGATACAACCATATTGGAAAATGATATGGCGTTTCCTCAGAAAGCTAGAAATAGACATACCATTCGATCCAGCAATCCCACTCCTAGGAATATATCCTAGAGAAATAAGAGTCGTCACTCAAATAGACATATGCACACCTATGTTCATGGCAGCATTGTTCACAATAGCAAAACGATGGAAACAATGTAGGTGCCCATCAACAGATGAATGGATAAACAAAGTATGGTACATACACACAATGGAGTACTATGCAAAGAGAAAGAACAACAATGAATCTGTGAAGCATCTTATAACATGGATGAAACTGGAGGACATTATGCTGAGTGAAATAAGTCAATCACAAAAGGACAAATATTGTATGAGACCTCTATTGTAAAAACCCATGAAAAAATTCACATGCAAAATGTAACAATCCTTGTTGGTTACCAGGGATGGGAGGGGTGGGGGGGAGATACTAAATAGGCAATAGATAAGTGGTATCTTGGGTGAGAGGTGAGACAGTACACAGTACAAGGGAAACTAACACAACCTGCACAAGGAAAGGTCATAGAGGCCCCATGGACACATCCAAACTCCCTGAGGGACTGTGTTGTTGGACGGAGGGCTGTGGGGACCATGGTCTCGGGGAACATCTAGCTCAATTGGCATGACACTACTTATAAAGACAATGCTCTACATTCTGCCTTGGTGAGTAGTGTCTGGGGTCTTAAAAGCCTGTGAGCGGCCATCTAAGATACTACACTGGTCTCATCCCTTCAGGAGCAAGGGAGAATGAAGAGAACAGGATACAACGAAAAGATTAGTCTAAAGGACTAATTGACCACAGCTACCAAGACCTCCACTGGACTGAGTCCAGTACAGCTAGATGGTGCCCATCTACCACGGCTGACTGCTCTGACCAGGATCACAACAGAGGGTTCTGGACAGAGCTGGAGAAGGATGTAGAGCATAATTCTAACTCAAAAAAAAAAAAAAAAAAAAAAAACAGATTTACTGGCCTAAAGGAGACTGGAGAAACCTCAAGAGTGTGGCCCCCAGACACCCTTTCAGCTCAGAGGTGAAGTTACCTTCGAGGTTCACTGTTCAGCCTGGGAGTGGACAGCCCAGTAAAACTAAATGAGACTAACGAGGTACAGGAGTCCAGTGACAAGGGCCAGAAGGCAGAGGGGGAGTAGGAAGCTGATGACAAGGAACACAAGTTGAGTAAGGATACTGTTGATGTGTTGTGAGATTGTTAACCACTGTTATAGAGTAACATTTGTAGTAACTGTTAAATGGGAGGCTATTTTGTCCTGTAAGCCTTCATCTTGGGCAAGAATGGTAGCACAATTGGAAGAGCATAGTCAATGTCACTTAAATGTGTACGTAAAAAGTTTTGAAATGGTGTATCTTTGGCTATATGTATTTTCACCAAAAAAAAAAAAAAGCTGAGAATTCAGAGGGTTAAAATGTTGTGGGGTTGTTAACCAAAGTCATAAAACAGCATGTGTACTACTGTTACATGAGAAACTTTTTGTTCTGTAAGCCTTCACCTGAAGTACAATAAAATACTTAATTAAAAAAATAAAATAAAATAAAGAAGTTAAACTGTCCCTACTTGAGGATGATATGATAATATACATAGAAAACCCAAAAGACTCCAGGAGAAAACTACTGGAACTCATAGATTCAACAGAGTGGCAGGTTACAAGATAAACATACAAAAATCAGTTGGATTCCTATACACCAATAAAGAGAATGATGAAAAGAAATCAGGAAAACAATACCATTTATAATTGCACCTAAAAAAATAAAATAGTTAGGAATAAATCTAACCAGGGATGTAAAAGGCCTATACAAAGAAAACTACCAAACACTACCACAAGAAACCCAAAGAGATCTACATAAATGGAAAAACATACCATGCTCATGGATAGGTAGACTCAACATTGTGAAATGACAATTCTACTCAAACCAATCTACAAATACAATGCAATCCCTATCCAGATACCAACAACATTCTTTAAAGAGATGGAAAACCTAATCATTAACTTTATTTGGAAAGGGAAGAAGCCCCAGATAAGTAAAGCACTATTGAAGAAGAAGAATAAAGTAAGAGGACTCGCACTACCTGACCTCAGAACCTACTATACAGCTGCAGTAGTCAAAACAGCCTGGTACTGGTACAGTGACAGATACATTGACCAATGGAATAGAATTGAGAACCCATCTACGGTCACCTGATCTTCGACAAGGGCCCAAAGTCCATCAAATGGGGAACACACAGTCTTTTTAACAAATGGTGATGGCAAAACTGGATGTCCATCAAGCAAAAAAATGAAACAAGACCCATACCTCACATCATATAGTAAAACTAATTCAAAATGGATCAAAGACCTTAATATAAAGCCAAAAACTATAAAGTTCATAGCAGAAAAAATAGGATCAATGCTAGCGGTCCTAATACATGGCATTAACAGGATACAAACCCTAACCAACAACACACGAGCTCCAGAATATAAGCTAGCTAACTGGGATCTTCTAAAAATTAAATGCTTATACTCATCAAAATGCTTTACCAAAAGAGTAAAAAGAGAACCTACAGACTGGGAAAAAATTTTTGGATATTACAAGTCAGACAAAGGTCTAATCTCTAAAATCTACAAGAAAATCCAACACCTCTACAACAAAAAGACAAATAATCCTATTAAAAAATGGGCAAAGGAAATGAACAGACACTTCACCACAGAAGACATTCAAGTGGCTAACAGACACATGAGGAAATCTCGTGATCACTAGCCATTAGAGAAATGCAAATCAAAACCACAACGAGATACCATCTCACCCCAATATTACTGCCACGAATCAAAAAAACTGGAAATAACAAATGCTGGAGAGGCTGCGGGAAGATAGGAACTCTTTTGCACTGCTGGTGACAACGCAAAATGAAGCAATCATTTTGGAAAATGATATGGCTCTTCCTTAGAAAGCTAGAAATTGAAGCACCATATGATCCAGCAATCCCACTCCTAGGAATATATCCTAGAGAAATAAGAGTCATCACACGAATAGATATATGCACACCCATGTTCATTGCAGCATTGTTCACAATAGCAAAAAGATGGAAACAACCTAGATGCCCATCAATAGATGAATGGATAAACAAACTACAGTACATACACACAATGGAGTATTATGCAACAATAAAGAACAGTGATGAATCTGCAAAGCATCTCATAACATGGATGAATCTGGAGGGCAATATGCTGAGTGAAATAAGTCAATCACAAAAGGATACATATTGCATGAGACCACTACTGTAAAAACTCATGAAAAGGTTTACACACAAAAACAGCAATCTTTGTTGGTTACAAGAGGTGGGAGGGGTGGGAGGGAAATTCTAAATAGACAAATAGGTTAGTGGTAACTTTGGTGAACGGTAAGACAGTACACAATACCGGGGTAGCCAGCACTACTTGTACAAGAAAAAGTCATGGAGGCTCCACAGACACATCCAAAGTTTCTGAGGGACCAAACTGTGGGGCGAAGGGCTATGGGGACCATAGTCTCGGGGAACATCTAGCTCAACTGGCATAACACAGTTTATAAAGAAAATGTTCTACATTCTACCTTAGTGAGTACCGTCTGGGGTCTTAAAAGCCTGTTAGCAGCCATCTAAGATACTCGACTGGTCTCACCCCTTTGGGAGCAAGGGAGAATGAAGAAAACAAGACACAAGGGAAATATTAGTCTAAAGGACTAATGGACCACAACTGCCACGGCCTCCACCAGACTGAGTCCAGTACAATTAGATGGGGCCCAGCTATCATCACAGACTGCTCTCCGGGGATCACAACAAAGGGTCCCAGACAGAGCTGGAGAAAAATGTAGAATAAAATTCTAACTCACAAAAAAAGACCAGACTTACTGGCCTGACAGAGACTGAAGAAACCCCAAGAGTACGGCCACTGGCCACCCTTTTGGCTCAGTAATGAAGTCACTCCCAAAGTTCACCCTTCAGCCAAAGATTAGACAGCCCCATAAAACAAAACGAGACTAATGGGGCACAACAGCCCGGGGACAAGGACTAGAAGGTAATAGGGTAATAGGGAACCCAAGGTGGAGAAGGGAGAGTGTTGACTTGTGGTGGGATTGTTAACCAGTGTCATAAAACAATACGTGTACCAACTGTTTAATGAGAAACTATTTGGTTTGCAAACCTTCATCTAAAGTACAATAAAAAATTTTTTTTTAAAAAGTCTGGCACAACAGAATTAGGTTCTCTGATTTTAAAAAAAACCCTATGAATCAGAGTTATACTCTGACACCCAGGGGACTACCATGAGTCAGAACTGATTCTAAGGCAACTGGTTCACTTACATAAGTTTTCTTTATTATTATTATTATCTCTTTAGCTTCATCTCCTACACTCACTCCTCCCTTCCTCCATACTTCTAGGGGCTAGTCACCATGGCTTTCCCTCACTTCCTCAAACGCAACAGATTCCCTTCTGTTCTGGAGCTCCTGCCCAGCATGCTCTCCTTCTTCTCCCTACTCCCTCACATTGCCTAGTAAACTCTGACTCTGCCACTGCCTGGTCCCTGGGACTAGGAACTTTTCCTGTTGGCCCTTCTCTTGCAATTATCTGATTAATGGTTGCCTCTCATGATAGTGGAGGCCATAGTCTGTTCTGCTGATCCTTGTGGCTCTTGTGCCTAGCACACTGTCTGACACAGAGTAACGTTTAATAACTGTTTCTTATGTGAATGGACGAGTAAATGCTTGGGCCCTGAATTTCTGTTATGTCATGTCCCATGGTGCCAGCAGGGGGCACCAAAGTAAATACGGTTTGCTGCTAAGCCATTGGACTGAGCAATGGTGTGATCTCAAGGCACAGACTGAAGTCCAAGGACAGTCCAAAACGTCCATTCTTCAGGTTTTAGGAGTCTAAAAATTTTGGGAACTCGACAGATGTTTATTTTTATGTTTGGATAAATCTTACCTAGTAGTGAGTAATCTTCTGAGTTAACTAAAATATGATATTCACAAATTAAAATGATGGTGTTTCTAAAACTTAAGCAGATCCTAGTTTAATATTCTACGAAGAAGCCTCACTGTCAAGCAATGCTTGGCAAGAACTTCCAAAGCACATATGCACACTCAGGTAGTTGGAATTCTTCAAATTTTCAGAGAAGATTCTCTGACATCATAATACTAGGGTTATTTTAAACTGGTTATGGTTTTCAGTTGCTCCTGTCATCTTACTATTTAATTTATTTATAAAATTACTCCTAGCTTATTGTTTTCATAATGGATTTGTTCTTGTGTAATTGATTATATGTTTTTATTTGTCGTGTTCTTTGGTTCCCCTCCAGATCTTCAGATCACAAAGCTCTTTTTACCAGGGTAGAATCAGTGAGATAGGTGGGCCATATTTCCTTTTTTTTTTTTTCTTTTTCTCCCACCTCAGTGGGTGAAAAATAATCTGAGAAATGCTGTTCTCAAGCAGTGCTTAGAGAGAAGAGTGGATGTCTGTGCAGAGAGGCAATCAGAGAGTTTCTGGGAACTAAGGCCTAAATTGAAAGTGAGAAGAAAATCTTGCATTTCTACAATTTAGTCTTACACATGCAAAATTTACTTTCTAGTCTAAAATCAACCAAACACCTACAATACTTCCAAATTTGGTTAAAAACAAAAACAAAAAAAATAGATTTGTTTTCAATTGTGTACCATGGAGTAAGAGATTATTCCCAAGAATTGGGACTGGGGATTGAGGGTAGAAATGAAGATGAACTTCTTTTTCACCATGGAATAGGGAAATATAATTTTAAACAATAATCTGGATTAATAATGATAGTAAAAATAGCACAGTATCAATTGTTTTTGTATGCATTCTCTTATTTCATCCTAGCAACAACTCGTATTGTTGTTAGTTGCTATTGACTTGATTTCAACTCATAGCAACCATATGTGTGCAGAATAGAACTGATCCATACAGTTTTCAAGGCTGTGAACTTTTTGGAAGCAAATCGCCGGGACTGACTTCTGAGGCATCTCTGGGTGAGCTTGAACCGCCAACTTTTCTGTTAGTAGTCAGGCACTTAACCACTTGTGCCACCCAGGGACTCCTAAAAACACATGAGGTGGGTACGATTGTTGCCAATAATTTGTAAAAGAAGAAACAGGCATGTCTGATAAAGATTGGAAATTATCACCAGAAGCTTAATTTAAAAACTTCAGAGCCTCATGATTTATTTTTTGGGGACAGTGTGGAAAAATATCATGGTGGTAGGCCTACAAGTTAATGAGTCTTTTTTGAATCCTTAATAAACAAAACTTTTAGAAGGAATATGAGAGAACTTGAATTACACTGAATAGTATTGTAAATTTATTGTGCTTTAGTATTTGTCCTATTAAAGGCAAGGATCCCTGGTGGCACAGTGGTTAAGAGTTCAGGCTGCTAACCAAAGTTTGGCAGTTTGAATCCACCAGCTGCTCCCTGAAGACCCTATGGGGCAGTTCTACTCTGTCCTATAGGGTCGCTATGAGCTGCTTGTCAGGAAGACGTCAAGTCTTATGGAATGAAATTTCAATTTACTATATTAAATTATAACTAGCTTGATTTCAATGAAAAAACTCCCATATAACTTGTTTTAATGTTTTGAAAGACATACTAAACCATGAAGCATTGTACTAAACTCAAAGAAAAGAAGACGGAACACACAATTTCCATAAAGGATGTGGATACCAGGATTCTTCCTTTTTGTATACATTAATACAATCCCTCACTAATTGCAGTAGACCTTCGAAGAGTCTAAGTATGTACAGACAATCATAGGTCAGAATGATAAGAAGAAAAGAGTGGCTTTTCAGTATTTTTTAGATTAAGGAGGGAAATTCAACCAGAGAAATGGAGGAAAATGTTGACATTAGTCTTCAGCTATTGTGGCCATACCCAGGATTACTATGGTAACAGCAAAACAATGACATAGACTCAGTTTGAATGCCAAGTATAGGGAATAAGTCACACCATGAGCAGCTGGAAGGGCTGCCTTTCTAGCCGTTCTAAGTGGCTGTTGAAAGACCAAAACCACAGAGACACTCATCAGCACTAAAGACAATATTAATTAATTAATACATACATTTATTTATGCACTCACTTATTCAGCAAATATTTATAGAGTCTAGCTTCCTAGAAACCCTCCCCCTGGGGGCAAAGTCGGTTCTTAGAGGAAGCTTGATATACTTCTTGCTCTGTTTTTCTCCTAAAGAGGCTGTCTAACAACAATGATGCTTCTCTTCAGCTTTCTTTTCTTTTTTTTTTTTTAATGGCTTCTGACCTGTTAGGAATATGAAGACAGAGGCTTCACTTTGTATATAAACCGGCTACTGGGTAAATAAAAATGACTTGAAAACTTTCCTTTTTGTACCTCTGAAACTATTAAAAGTTAGGTTATTGTTCCTCTACAGGAGTAGGGGGTCTGCTGCTGTCACTAGTAACGAGCCGCCAACTCAAACTCTCAAACTAGTGCAAACTGTTAATATGCTCAGCTGCTAACCAAAAGATTAGGGGTTCAAGTCCATCCAGAGGCATTGTGGAAGAAAAGCTGGCAGTCTATTCCCAAAAAATCAGGCACTGAAAACCTTGTGGAGCACAGTTCTATGCTAACATATATGGGATCATGATGAGTCAAAACTGACTCATTGGCAACTAGAGTTCGTAGTAAAGGCCGTAGGCTTTGGATTTAGTCTTTAATGTTGAGCTTATAGTCCCAAGAGCAGAAGTGAAAAAACAAACAAAGACAACAAAAAATAAAGCGGGCTAAATAGGCAATAAATAAGTGGTATCTTGTGTGAGAGGTGAGACAGTACACAGTACAAGGGAAACTAACACAACCTGCACAAGGAAAGGTCATGGAGGCCCCATGGACACATCCAAACTCCCCGAGGGACTGAGTTGTTAAACGGAGGGTTGTGGGGACCATGGTCTCGGGGAACATCTAGCTCAATTGGCATGACACTACTTATAAAGATAATGCTCTACGTTCTGCCTTGGTGAGTAGTGTCTGGGGTCTTAAAAGCCTGTGAGCGGCCATCTAAGATACTACACTGGTCTCATCCCTTCAGGAGCAAGGGAGAATGAAGAGAACAGGATACAATGAAAAGATTAGTCCAAAGGACTAATTGTCCACAGCTACCAAGACCTCCACTGGACTGAGTCCAGTACAGCTAGATGGTGCCTGGCTACCACCGCTGACTGCTCTGACCAGGATCACAACAGACGGTTCTGGACAGAGCTGGAGAAGGATGTAGAGCATAATTCTAACTCACAAAAAAAAAAAAAAAAAAAAAAAGACCAGATTTACTGGCCTAAAGGAGACTGGAGAACCCTCAAGAGTATGGCCCCCAGACACCCTTTCAGCTCAGAGGTGAAGTTACCTTCGAGGTTCACTGTTCAGCCTGGGAGTGGACAGCCCAGTAAAACTAAATGAGACTAACTAGGTGCAGGAGTCCAGTGACAAGGGCCAGAAGGCAGAGGGGGAGTAGGAAGCTGATGATAAGGAACACAAAGTTGAGTAAGGATACTGTTGATGTGTTGTGAGATTGTTAACCATTGTTATAGGGCAACAGTTGTAGTAACTGTTAAATGGGAGGCTATTTTGTCCTGTAAGCCTTCATCTTGGGTAAGAATGGCAGCACAACTGGAAGAGCATAGTCAATGTCACTTAAATGTGTACGTAAAAAGTTTTGAAATGGTGTATCTTTGGCTATGTGTATTTTCACCAAAAAAAAAAAAGCTGAGAATTCAGAGGGTTAAAATGTTGTGGGGTTGTTAACCAAAGTCATAAAACAGCATGTGTACTACTGTTACATGAGAAACTGTTTGTTCTGTAAGCCTTCACCTGAAGTACAATAAAATATTAAAAAAATAAAAACTAAAATAAATAAAGCAGGGAAGAATAAAACTAAATAACTTTTATCGGAAATTAGTTGTGTATCGGGCATGTAATGTACATTATTTTATGCAATGCTTGCTGTTGTTCTTGTTAGGTGCTGTTGAGTTGATTCCGACTCATAGCAACCTTATGTACGACAGAGCAAAACAATGCCTGGTGCTTCACTATCCTCATAATCATTGTTATGCTTAAGCCCATTGTTGCAACAACTGTGTCAATCCATCTCATTAAGGGTCTTCCTCTTCTTTGCTGACCATCTACTTTACCAAGTATGATGTCTTTCTCCAGGGACTGATCCCTCCTGATAACATATCCAAAGTATGTGAGACAAAGTCTCATCATCCTTGCTTCTAAGGAGCATTCTTGGCTGTACTTCTTCCAAGATAGATTTGTTTGTTCTTCTGGCAATCCAGAGTATATTCAATATTCTTCGCCAACACCTTAATTCAAAGGCATCAATTCATCTTCGGGCTTCCTTATTCATTGTCTAGATTTCACGTGCATATGAGGTGATTGAAAACACCATTGCTTGGGTCAGGTGCACCTTAGTCCTTAAAGTGACATCTTTCCTTTTTAGCACTTTAAAGAGGTCTTTTGCAGAAGATTTGCCCAATGAATATTTGGTTTGATTTCTTGGCTGCTGGTTCCATGAGCATTGATTGTGGATCCAAATAGAATGAAATCCTTGACAACTTCAAACTTTTTATCATTTATCATGATATTGCTGATCGGTTCAGTTGTAAAGATTTTTGTTTTCTTTATGTTGAGGAATAATCCATACTGAAGACTGTAGCCTTTAACCTTCATCAGTAAGTGATAAGGAAGACCAAAGAAGAACTGATGCATTTGAATTATGGTGTTGGTGAAGAATATTGAATACACTATGGACTGCTAGAAGAAGGAACAAATTTGTCTTGGAAGAAGTACAGCTAGAACGTTCCTTAGAAGCAAGGATGACGAGACTTCATCTCATTTACGTTATCAGGAAGGACCAATCTCTGGAGAAAGACATCATGCTTGATACAGTAAAGACCTAGTGAAAAAAAGGAAGACCCTCAACAAGATGGATTGACACAATGGCTGCCAACAATGGACTCATATGTAGCAGTGATTGTGAGGATGGTATAGGACTGGGCAATGTTTCACTCTGTTATACATAGGGTTGCTATGAGTTGGAACCACTTAATGGAACCTAACAACAAAAACAAAACACTTTTGTTACTCTTGGATGTACAGAAAACAAAAATCCTTACAACTGGACCAATGGACAACATCATGATAAATGGCGAAGATATTGAAGTTGTCAAGGATTTCATTCTTCTTAGATCAACAATCAATGGTCATAGAAGCAGCAGTCAAGAAATCCAATGATATATTGCATTAGTAAAACTACTGCAAAAAACCTCTTTAAAATGTTAAGAAGCAAAAATATCACCTTGAGAACTAACGTGTGCCTGACCCACGCCATGGTATTTTCAATTGCCTCATATGCATGAGAAATCTGGACACTGAAAAAAAGAAACATGGAAGAAAAATTGACAAATCTGAATTATGGTGTTGGGAAAGCATATTGAATATACCATGGATTGCCAGAAGAATAAACAAATCTGTCTTGGTGGAAGTACATTCAGAATACTAATTAGAAGTCCCATGGCAACACTCTGTCTCACTTACTTTGGACATGTCATCAGAAGTGACCAATCACTGGAGAAAGGCATCATGCTTGGCAAAGTAGAACATCAGCAAAAAAGAAGAAGACCCTCAGTGAGATGTATTGGCTGCAACAATCAGCTTAAATATAGCAACAATTGTGAGGATGCTGCAGGACTGGGCAACATTCTGTTCTGTTACACATAAGGTTGCTATGAGTCGGAGCAGACACCTAATAACAACAACAAATTTGTCTCTGTAAGGATTTGAGTTTGAAAACCATAGTATATGATCTAACCTTCTAATGCAGAGACACCCCTAGGGGAAATGGAGTAAAGGAGGGTTTTGCTGAGACTCATATTGATTATTAAGGGGAGAAATTCCCCAAGGATAAAGAAATAGGTTTGGTGAGAGGTATACAGGAAATAAAGCTTAATGGAGGTTATACAGTCAGAATTCACTCTAGACCCTCAACCCATTCTTTTCCCTCTATTATTAAGAAAAGTGAATGTAATTCAAAGGCAAATATTACTCAGAACTAAATCTGCAAAGGACCCATACATAATACTGCAATTAATTCATTTAAAAAATGAAGGAAACGGAAAACAAGCAAAAGAAAGATGAAGTAAATTCAACATAAATGATCTATCCACAGAAATATAAGGATATGTATTAAATTCATTCTCAAATCTCTCAAAGAAATTATAGGCACCATGAACAAAAAGGAATTCTAAGAACAGATCCAAGAATTCAAAGAAGTCTTTTTAGTACAACAGTAAAGGAAGGTAGAAGAGTTCAAAAAAATATGGAAGGCAAAATGGAATACACCATTACAGAGACTGAAGACAAATTCAAAACAAAATAAAATTAATTAGAACGACGTAAAGTAGGGTCAAGAAAAAGCATGTATGTTTGAAGAAATCACACAACATGATACAGAAAAGAACAATGCTATAAAAATATTTTTAGAGAAGACTACCAATAAGCAACATCATGATGAATGGAGAAAAGATGGAAGTTGTCAAGGATTTCATTTTACTTGGACCCACAATCAACACCCATGGAAGCAGCAGCCAAGAAATCAAAGGACGCATTGCACTGGGCAAATCTGCTGCAAAAGACTTCTTTAAAGTGTTAGAAAGTAAAGATGTCACCTTGAGGACTAAGGTGGGCCTGACCCAAGCAATGGCGTTTTCAATCACCTCATATGCATGCAAAAGCTGGACAATTAATACAGAAGATCGAAGAAGAATTGACATCTTTGAATTGTGGTGTTGGTGAAGAATATTGGACTACCAAAAGAATGAACAGGTCTTTCTTGGAAGAAATACAACCAGAATGCTCCTTAGAAGCAAGGATGGCGAGACTATGTTTTACATACTTTCGATTTATTGTCGAGAGAGATCGTCCCTGGAGAAGGACATCATGCTTAGTGAAGTACAGGGTCAGTGAGAAGAGGAAGACCCTTAATGAGATGGATTGATACAGTAGCTGCAACAGTGAGCTGAAGCATAACAACTATTGTGAGGATTGCGCAGGACTGGGCAGTGTTTCGTTCTGTTGTTCACAGGGTAGCTTTGAGTCGGAACCGACTTGAAGGTGCCTAACAACAACAACAAACCACTATTGAAGACAAAGAAGAGCTAACATTCACAAAATTATGTTCCTTAGAAAAAAGAACAAACAGAAAGAACCCATACTTAGAGAAATCATTCTAGGAAAGAAAATATTAGTGAATCTACATATTCAGATGATACTCTATATTGCAGGAAATATTGATGGAGAAAGATAGGCAGCACGATTTATCCTCATGAGGTTCCTGCACTCCAATGATAATCAACCATTTGTGCATTTTATCAGAATAAGTACATCACATTCAAAGGGGAACAAATATTAGATTGACCTTAGATTTTTTTCCATAGCAACACTTATTTCAAGAAACAATGGAGCCAAGTCTTGAAGGAAAGAAAGTGAGCCAAGAATTTTTTCAAGTGTAAATGTATATAGTCCACATACATTCTCAAACATGCAAGACCTTAGAAAATACAGTGAACAGAACCTACTGCTCTTGGCCACAGTGCCTTTTGGTATATAACTGTTTTGCTTTTCTGATGGCAATTTTGGAAAAACAAAAATAAGTAAGCACTGAATGAAGGCCTAAGTGCTATATTATGCTCATTAGTCCTCAGTAATCAGCCACTTGAACTGAGAACATTATGACATTTCCAAGTGTAAGTAGGTACCAAACTAGACCAAAATAGTTGCTATCAAGTTGATTTAGACTGATGGCAACTCCTGTGTGCAGAGTAGCTTGAGCTCCATAGGGTATTCAATGGCTATGATCTTTTGGAAGTAGATTGTCAGGGCTTTCTTTTTTTTTCTGAGGCACTTCCCGGTGGGTTCGAATCACCAACTTTTCAGTTAGTAGTCAAGCGCTTAACAGTTTGTATCACCCAGAGACTCCAAGCAGGCACCAGGACTGCCTATTTAGAGGCAAGTCTTTTTGTTTGCAGCTTGGGTCAGTGGGCCAGTCTGTGGGAAGTTAATGGCTCCTCTACTACTAATAGTACAATTTTGTCCTTATAATTTCAAAGACACTGAAACCTCTACAATGTTTCATTCAGAGTTCACACCTTTTAGGAATTGTATTGGTTTCATTATATTTACTGTTTCAGAGTGCTGCCTTTGAGAGTAACAAAGGTGGCTTAATAGCTATGTGATACTGAGGAAATCACTTAACCTCTCTAAGCCTCAATTCCAAACTTGGTGTCGTGGAGTTGATTCTGACTTATAGTGACCCTATAGGACAGGGTAGAACTGCCCCATAGAGTTTCCAAGGAGCAGCTGGTGGATTCAAACTGCTGACCTTTTGATTAGGAGCCAAGCTCTTAACCACTGCACCACCAGGGCTCTAAGGCTCTATTACTCAGCCTTAAAATGGAGGTAATAATATTTCCATCAAATGGTTGTTCAGAAAATTTATCAAACAGATATATAGAACACATTTAGCAAAGGATCTGGAACATAGTAAATTTTCTGTAAATAATTGTCCTTTTGTATATTAAAACTTAGATTGAGTCTGTTCAAAGCAAACCAAACCCATTGCTTTCAAGTCCATTCTGACTTCTGGTAATCTCGTGTGTTACAGAATAGAAATGCTTCATAAGGTTTTCTTGGCTGTAATCTTTATGGAAGCAGATCTCCAGGCCTTTCTTTCATGGTGCCACTGGGTGGATTTGAACGGCCAACCTTTAGGTTAGTAGTCAAGAGCAAACCATTTGCACCACCCAGAATCTGTAAACTAATATTATTTTCACTTTTTTAAAAACGTTAAAAATTATTCACATAAAAAGCAGGCTAATTATCATATTTTAGAGTTCAGTTCTAATTAATAAAAATTTATTGGACACCTATGGTCTATGTTAGATCCTGAGTTAGGAACTAATGGTAGAAATGTGAGTGACTAGTGGACTCTACCCTCAAAAAGATTATAGTCTTGTGGGAGAGATAAACACATACATAGAGAGTTTTAATATAACATGGAGTTTGTTGAGAGAAATATACACAGGGTTTCTCAGCCATGTTTCTCAGAGAGTCTTCTGCAGAATTCCTCTATCAGAGGTCTCAAACTGTGCTTAAGAATTACCTGAAGACTTTGTTAAAAATGCAGAATATTACCTGCATTTTTTTACCACTGATACAGATCCTTCTTTAACAAGTCTCTATCATTAACAGGTGATTTTTGTGTACACTAAGGCTTGGTGCCCACTGGTTTATAATATCACAGAGGAAATGTTCCTACCTCATCGGATAGGATACCTCAACTGAGTGAAGGATGAATAAAAGTTAGCGAGGTTAAGGTATCAGCAAGAGCAAAGGTGTGGCTGGAGGCTGACAGTGTCATGGTGTGGGTACATGGTGGGGGTATTCAGCATCTCTAGAGTTCTCTGGGTGATGGGACAAGGTGCCAGACTGTGGCCATCAACGATGACTCAAGTTAAAGATACTTTATAAATTTCCCCTTTATATTGGTCACTTTTTCATTATGATTCTCCAAATTTTGAACCATCTATCAGAATTTGCCTGTATCTTCTCTCGAATCACTGAGGAATAGTAGAATAACAGAGGTGAAGGATGCAAGGGATTTTAACATATCCTGGATCTGGCCTTTTGCTTCTATGTATTGGATTTGAGATGCAAAAGAGGATATATTCCAAGCTGATTCTTTATCTCTTGGTTCATAATAACCTAGCAGACCTGCCAAAGCAGAGAAGCAGGTGCTAGCAGATCAAGAACTCCAGTGGTGATAATATCAGGTGAGTTAGCTTTCTGTGGGTTCTTATAGCTAAACCCATGAGGTGTGGCAGGCCGGCACCTTTTCACTCCTACTGAAATTTCTCATAGGCTGGAACACCTCAGATAGAGTGTCACACCTTTGCTTGTTGGGATTGCTTTTTTGTCCCATGATATACTTTCTCTAGTCTACAAAATTCTCCACCTTGGTGAATGACCTTATTTCTTCTTATGAACATAAAATCTATCAGCAAAGAGGCTCTTAGAAGTTGTGATTTTACCAGGAGAAATTGGACACAACCCAAAAGCAATGGCCAGACTTAATTCTGCTCAGTCTCTTCTAATGAAACCGCTCCCATTTCACTTTGATCCTCCGGGAAGTATGTTTGCATTGGACAAGATGCTTGGCCTGTAACCAGTGGAGGCATTCATCTAAATGATTCCTATCTCAGGATTTCATGAAGAGATTAATGATCTCCCAGCTTGGTGAGAAATGCTGTTCTTTAGTGAGGTAAACAATCATTGAATTCCACTGGCCTTTCTTGAATGGGAAGAACAGCAGTTAAAGATCTTTATCTTCTTTGCTTATCTACCCAAGGTAAATTGGACTCTGAAGTTTAGAATGTCAGCACCATTAATTAACTCTTTGCTAACATCTAACATCTGGGGATATCTTATCATTTGTTTCTCTTAAAATTTAAGAAATGAGCAGTAAAAGTCAAAAGATTTAAAATTTACCCTTAAAGATACCCTCAACAAACTATACTATTTTCTATTTTTTATGGCAATGCTATAGTGTATTAGAGTTATGCCAGTGGATGCATGACTCATGAAGTTTATTCAACTTTATCGTACACAACTTTTGATGAGCCATCAATTTAATATGTCCACCCACACAATTATTTCTATAAAGATTTTTTATATTAGTCAGAACTTTTGGTAAAATTGCCATAAATTTCAAAATATTTTAGGCATAATAAAGAGTTTATTGGCTCACATAACTAAAAAGGTCTAGTAACAGAGTCAGCTATCAGTTGGTTAAAGGATTCAATTGATTTCATGTAGAACTTCTTTCTTTGGCTAGCTTCTTAGCTTTGTGTTGGGGTGTGCGTGTGTGTGTGTGTGTGTGTGTGTGTGTGTGTGCTCATGCACCAGCCTTTTCAGCTCTGCTGTCCTCACCGATGGTTTCAGCACATTGAATGAGAATGAATTTGCTGTATGATTTGGCTTATGGAGGGAAGGAGAATGATATATCTGGCAAAGAGAAGGGCACAAAGATTGAAACAGCTTGTGTTTAGGAAGCTTCAAGTAGACCGTAGTGGCTGGAATGCAGGGTTCCTGTTGGGGATTCACAACACAGGTGGGCAGATAGCATTTAAAGACAGGCTGTGCACGTCTTGATAGACTAGATTTTCATATGTCAGCAGTACGGAGTTTTTGAAGGTCTCTAAACAGTGAAATATCATAATAAGATTTGAACATTAGTAAGATTATTCTGGTATCAATATCGAGAGTAGATCTGACAAATTTGAGGCAGGAAGTCAGGATTTCTCCTGGTGAAATAATAAGACCTAACCCGTTGTCAGAGAGTCAATTCCAACTTACAGTTGACCCTATAGCAACTCTGTAGGACACAGTAGAACTACCACATAGGATTTCCAAGGAGTGGCTGGTGGATTTGAATGGCCAACCTTTTGGTTTGCAGCCAAGCTTTTAACCACTGTACCACAAGGACTTCAATAAGACCTAATGAGGGTCTGAACTAAGATACAAATAACAGAGGTAAAGAGAAGAGGACAAATGTTAAAGTTCTTTGACAAGTTTCATATTCAGGGATTAGTGACCAATCCAAATTTAGGGGTAAGGGAGCAGGAGAAGAGAAGGGAGAGTGAACTGATATAAAACTACTTCTGGGCTTCCGACTCCGATGAATGGCAATCTATTTAAACAGGGAAAACAGAATAAGGAGTGAGTTTTTGCTAGAAGTGAGGTGCATTGAGAGGTGTGTTGCCCAATATGTCCATATTGTCATGCAGGACTCAGGTTAAGACCAGCAAGGATCACCGTGGTGTAGGTTCAAACTCATGTGCAGAAATAGGTGCATGGGTGAACAGTCTCTTGGCATCCTGCAGAAAGGTGTGCTTGGGCTGGAGTGAAGTAGAATGCACTATGGAGCTGGGCTCCATGGAGTGAGCCTACCCTCCTGAGGTCCTCCTTTTTATTTGTGCAAACCTGAGAGCAACCTTTGTGGAGGTGAATAAACATTTGGGGGCAGGTACCAAGCAGTCAGAGCCTGAGTGCCAGCTGTTTAAGGGAGTGCTGCAAAATATAAGCTTCTCGGCGGTTGGAGACCATGAGGGGCCTGGTCTCATGGGAATCTGAGTTTAGATGACGCCTCTGGGATAGAAGGAACCCATAGATGCAGCCATCTTTTTGTTAAGTTACCCAGGATGTACCTCTGAGGGTCTTCTTTAGATAATCCTGCTTGTCTCCACACACATGTTCAGGAGTCAATGGTAAATATGATCCTGTAGTTTGGAAAGAGTTCTGAGGTAAGAATGACTTTTTGGACATCAACAGGATATAAATTGGTAGCTAAATTTCGGGGTAAGGATGATAATACTCAAGGAGAGTAATCATGTTATAAGCAAAGAAAGAAAAGAACAGAAATGTGGAAAACGCAGGCATTTCAGGAGGTGAGTAGATGAAGAGAGCTCATGAGAAGGATGAAAAGAGACTGACAAGGAACAGGCATTGGGCAGGCAGAAGGCCAGAAGAGAGGAATATCCTGAATGTTAAATCAGACACGGCCTACAAAGCACCAGGGAGAGATCAATGAGTTAGAAATTAGTGATTATTCATTGGCCCGTATTTCCTCCTTCTAAGACAAATTCACGTTTTAATGTTTCTAACCCTGAATAATTTTTATTATCAATATGTACATTTTTTGTGGTGATTTTTCTCTATTTTTTTCCTACAAGAATATTATTAAGTTAATGACGTCTACTTATTCTGTTGTATTTTAGAACTGAGGAAATACCTTAGTTAGGAGGGCACTGGAGATCTTAGCAATAGCAATTTTGACATACTAGTAATTAACGTAGTAGGTGTACAGGGACACATGGGAAATGTACCATCACTCATTCCTCACCCTACCAATAGCTTAAAAAGGCAGGATATAAAATGGAGAAAATTGACTTTAAAAGTTAAATTAGTGACCTAATGGGTTAAAGCAAAAAAAAAAAAAAAAAAAAAAAAACCAAGTCATACAATTCAAAAAGATCAGAAGGTAGATTGTTCATCAAAGGAAATAGATAAGGTAGAATCACAGAGATAAATATTGGTAGTGCCCATTCAAGCACTTCCCAGGGGACTGGGAACCTTGATCAATGAGCTTGGAGACTTACAGCATCACTGACATGGTCGTCCTTCTTGTGGAGATTAATTTATCAGGCCATTTTAGCATGGTAAACTTAAAAACAGCCAAGTTATCTAAGTCCCTAAAACTTGACTCCAAACTTCTTCCTAGGTAAGTATTCCATATGTTGGGTAGTGATACAGTGAAAGGTACGTCTTATGTAAATTAGTGTTCTCACAGTCTCATTCTTGGTCTGATGGCCAAACTAAGTCCCTGAGTCTTTGAAAATGAGGGTCAGAAGTATGTGATCATGCCCCCCCTGGAAGCCCTCCTGGGAGACAGATGGCTGGCCTCTTTTAGATACTTCTCTGTCTTACTGCTTGTCTTAGAAATTCTGCCACTATAATTTAAAGGAAAAGGTGATAAACACGTTAACATAGCACTAAACAAATGAAACGAACATCAAAATAAAAAACACTGCTGTGAAATCTTAGAATAGTGACTGAGAATTTCAGTTAAGACATCTTTCATTTCTTCGAAGAAGATGGCATTTGAGCTGGGTTTTAAATCATAGGAAATATTATTTCAGGCAAAGATAAGAAATACACATCAGGCAAGAGAAATTACATGCATACAGGCTGTAAGTCAATCAACACATTTACAAAGTGATTCACTAAGTGAATCGTTATCCAAATCTAAGACAAAATGCAAAATTCAAGATGTACCTAAAAATGTCGGAATTGGATCACATGAAGATCTTAATTTTTCTAGTAGAAATTGGTGATTCACTGTGAGCAGAGCACAGTACTTCTTCTGTAATCAAACTGGAATCACAGATTACCTCAATCCATTTAATATGTCTCATCTCATCAATGCTATTTTTATTTAAATTATAGATGGATAGTAAATTGTCAACCTAGTAAATCAGGAGTTTCAGTTTAACCATTTCTTCCATTGGTAAATGCTGAGTTTCATATAGGAAAGGCCTAACATACTTAGGGTGAGATAGAAAAACAACCTAGGTGTCTCCAATACTATTTCTGTAAATGGACTTCATTTACTAAGTGATACTTTAAAATTCTCCTTAGAGAAGATACCTGGTGCTATTTCGAGCTCATCTTCCCTTTCTGGGAGGTGGCAGATGATTATGGAGGGATAGGAAAACATTAAGTATGAATTTCCTATCTTGTCATAGAACTATACAAGTGTAAAATCCAATTTTATTTAGCAGCCTTGAAAGTATCAATCAATGATTTCCTTACTCTTAGAAGGTAGAATAATTAAGACATACCCCCATTAAATAATGCAATCTGATTGTGTTATTTCCTTTGAATTCATGAAAAAGAAAAACTTTTGTCATTTACCTTTTCATTTTCCTCTTATAATGCTTTAAATTTCTAATTATTAGAATACGTTTAGCCAATGATTGCTAGGGGACTTGGAACTATAGCCAGGTGATTGCAGTGTTTTGCAGTAATACTCCACAGTTACCCACCTGGATGTATATTAGAGCATTGAACTCAATAACTCTTTAATCTCTCTCTCTCTCATGCTTTGTCCTTATATAAGTAACAGATCTTGGTTTCAAAAAAAGCAACATGGAGAGATTTTAATTCCTTTGACTCTCGAAATCAAGTGAGTGCCAGCTAAATTCTCTTTATTCTTTTTCACTTGGAAAATGACTACCATCTCCTCCTGACGATATGCTGAAGTCTTTAGGTGAGAGTCTATGTGTTATGCTTGGCCAGAACATAGGAGAGGGTCAGTAAATATTGAAAAAGAGAGAGAGACTGATTCAGTGATTTTGTGAGATGTATATCCAAGGAATATTAAAAAAAAAAAAATAAGTTCAATGATAAAACTGTAGTATAGTTTTCTCTTAAAATGCTCTCTTGGTCCAGTTTTGAAGCCCTAGTTAGAGGTTGATCAGTTCTCCTTCTTGAGCAACTGATTAAGTCCACACTCCAGCCACTTCCCTGATGGGGCTTTCACTCTCCCAGGGCCGCTATGCGCTTGCCCCAGTAGCCCCAGGGCCAGGTACCAAACAACTACGGGCAACCCCTGTGCACCGAAGCCTATGGAATCATTCAAAATACCCAATCCCTAGGAAGCCCTCAAAACCTAACCAACCCTGCCCTGCTTGCCCTACATAAGCCGTCTCCTCCAATTTCAACCTGTTACCCTGTTCTGGGTGCAACCCCCTGTGTGGCCCTGCCTGGTAGCCTTCTTCTGTTTGGAGCTCTAACAATGAATCTTTTCTCATTTGTCCCCTAGGAGTTACCAGTTTCTTGGTTTTATATCCAGATATATTTTTAACTTTTAAAAAACATGTACGTATACAGATCATCTCTCTCTCTTTTTCCCCCCTCTGCTCAAATGAAAGTGAGCCATACAAGTTTTTATATTTTATAAAAACTTAACAGTATGTCCTGGAAATCTTTCCCTATAAGTAAGTAAAGTGTTGCTTCATTCTTTTTGATGCATCTACATGTCATAGTTTGAACACATCATGAATTATTTAACCATTTCTTTTGATTGATATTATTGTCTATAATATTATTGTTTAAAAAAATGCCTACAAGAATTTATAAATGACAAAAATTTTATTAGCATGAGGCATGGAGAACAAGTTATGTAAACAGAAATAAATATCAGACTGGCCTGAAGTATCTTCTCTGTAACGTCGCATTCCAGAAGGCAGTGAGGCAAATTTTGCAGCGTTTTAATGGAAAAGGATGTGATCCCCACATTTTATATATAATAAATTGTTTAAATGACTAAAATACAAAGGCCTATGAAAATAAAAGTTCACAAAAAAAAATGATAATAACCATGGCAGATTGTATTTAGAAGAGATGTCTGCGGCAATATTGCCCTTTGAATATGGATGGGCTTGTGATTTGCTTGTAACTAACAAAATGCAGTGGCAGTGATACCATGTGACTTCTGAAGCTAGTCATGAAAGGTGATGGTGCTTTGTTATCTGGGACATTGGCCTTGGAACTCTGATCCACCATGTAAGAAGTTCAACTAATCTGAGGCCTTCATGCTATGAGGAAGTCCAGTCCACATGGAGAGGCCACATGTAGGTGTTCCAGTGACAGCTCCAGCTGTGTTCCTAGCTGATAATCAACATGAACCACCAGACATGCTTCAGGTAATTCCAGCCCTCAGTCTTTGGGTCTTCCCAGCTGAGGTCCCAGAAATAGTGGCACAGAGAAAGCCATTTGTACTGTGATCTTTCCAAATTCCTGACTCATAGAATCTATGAGCAAAATAAAATTATTATTTTATTCCACTAAATTTTGGGGTGGTTTGTTACATAACAAAGGTCCCTGGGTGGCACAAGTGGTTTGTGATCTGCTGCTAACCTAAAGGTTAGT
This sequence comes from Dugong dugon, assembly GCA_030035585.1. Lineage (NCBI taxonomy): Eukaryota > Metazoa > Chordata > Mammalia > Sirenia > Dugongidae > Dugong > Dugong dugon. Next base: position 53,196,664 of record CM057463.1, read on the forward strand.
GGTTCTAACCCACCTAGTGGCACTGCAGTAAAAAGCCCTATCAATCTGCTTTCGTAAAGATTCTAAAATAACAACAGAGAGAAAAAAAAAAAAAAACTCATTGCCCTCAAGTTGATTCCAAGTCGTAGCGACCCTATAGGACAGAGTAGAACTGCCTCATAGGGTTTCCAAGAAGTGGCTGGTGGATTCAAACTGACAACTTTGCGGTTAACAGTTGAGCTCATAGCCAGTGTGCCATCAGGTCTCTTCGTAAACATTATAACCCAGAAAACCCTATGGAGCTCAGTTCTACTCTGTAACCCACAGAGTTGCCATTAGTCAGACTCGAGTGGACTGCAGCCGGTTTTTCGGGTTATGTAGCAACAAAAACTGGAAGAGTAGCTTGGTGAACAAGTGCTTCTCGTGCAGAAGTTCCAAATATGTGCTTTGAAATGTTTCTTGTTCTTTAACATACAGGCTTGCTGGCAAGCAATATATTGTTTGGGAGCCATTTATTACTCTTAAAGGAAAAAAAAAAACAACAAATAACTCTCATCTATAATTCACTCCTCTTGAGGCTCTGAGAGTCCCAACATTTATGACCTAAATCTTCATAAATTCAATCATTTCTTTCTGGTAAACATCATTTCTTACATTTTTATATACATATCATATATTACTTATTCACTGTTTGGGCATAGTAAATTCTTTTTTATTTTCTTAATAATAGCACTTGAATTAGCACTCCGTGTAAGAAAACTATCATTAATGTTATTAAGGTATCTTGTGTAACTTTTCCCCAAGTGTTTCTAATATTTTAGTAGCCTAGGATCTTAGATGTCAGTCCTCACTCTGATGTAATTAGGTTTAATGAATTTTCATAGTTATTATTAATGTTTAGGGATTGTAGGTCATTTTTACTAAAAACAAGTTTGGTTGGTAGTCCATGTAGAACACGAAATGTAGTGTTTATCACTGGCTGGTCAACTTTTCTCCTTTTAATTTCAGATAAGGCCCTTATAAGGTACTGATAGTATGTGGAGTTTTTCCTCAGTGCTTGAGATACATAAGAGCCAACTCATTGTTTGTTGTTGTTCTTAGGTGCCATAGAGTCAGTTTGACTCATAGCGACCCTATGTACAACAGAACGAAACACTGCCCAGTCCTGTGCCCTCCTCACAATCATTGCTATATTTGAGCCCATTGTTGCAGCCACGGTGTCAATCCATTTCGTTAATGGTCTTCCTCTGTTTCAATGACCCTCTACTTTACCAAGCATGATGTCCTTCTCCAGGGACTGGTCCCTCCTGATAACATGTCCAAAGTACACAAAATGAAGTCTTGCTTCCAAGGAGAATTCTGGCTGTACTTCTTCCAAGACAGATGTTTGTTCTCCTGGCAGTCCATGGTGTATTCACTATTCTCCACCAACACCATAATTCAAATGCATGAATTCTTCTTTGGTCTTCCTTATTTATTGTCCAGCTTTCACATGTATATTAGGTGACTTAAATGCCGTGGCTTGGCCAGGCACAGATTAACCATTTAGAAGGCATTAAAGTATCTTGCAGCAACGACAGCAACAGCAAATCTGTTGCATACTGATGAATCAATTGGAAGAAATGTTTATTTTTAAATCTTGAACTTTCTTAGCACTTACAAATACAGTAATTAAATAAAATTCACTTTATTTTCTGTAACGGCTTTTCCTGTTTTCCCTCTTTAACCTGAGAAGTCATACCCACTATCTAGATGTGCTCTCTAGGAAGACCAGTGCAGTTATTGGTAACTCTAGGGTATATTTATTGATAATTACAGATGATCTCAGACTTTTATTTTGGTTCCTTTTACAGAGTACAGGATGCTAGTACAATTCCATTATGTTTATGTCATTGGGAGTTCTTGAGAAAAGGTCTTACCTGTTACATGTCAAAAGGATTTTTGTCCCTTAATAGAAAAGGTGATTAGATCGGTCTCTGTTTTAAAGGAAGGCATGCCAATTTCTAGAGGATGAAAACCTAAACCTGATCACAATCTTCTGTGAGGATGTTGCAAGGTTTGGCTTATCAGCAATCTGAGGAACAGTAGAGGTGGTCGCATTTGGTAGATAAATCAGCAGAAATTGTTCTCACAGCAGTGGGCTGTTTTCTCTGTGCTCTAAAGCCATTCTGACCTTGTTTGTGGGGCAGGTCTGCCTGGAGGTTAGGTAGATTTTAATCTACAGCCTGGAGATGATAGCACAGTTCATTTGGGTTGATTGGCAGCGTCTCTCACACTGGTGAGCTGAAAATTTTACCACACTTAGGGTTGAATTACAATAACCTAGTTTACTGTCATCTAAGGCTTTGCTACTTAAGGTGAGGTTCATGGAATAGCAGCTCCAGTCTCAAATGAGAGCTTATTAGAAATGCAGAATCGCAGGCTTTTCCTAGACCTACCGAATCAGAATCTGCATTTGAACAATATCCCCAGTTGACATCTGACGTGCACTAAAGTTTGAGAGACACTGCTCTAAGGTAAGAAGTTCTTATAACTGGACAGAACCCGCAATTGTCTTTTCTCGTAATAGCTGGCTCCATTTTACACTATAGGCATCAGATTAAATGTCATCTTCTACCAAAATGCTCAATTTCCTTCACAGCCCTAATGACAACTTATATCTTATTAAGTTACTTCTTTATTATATATTTATTTACTTATTTATTGTTTATTTCCATTTTGAATTGCAATCTTCAAGTATCTTCAAAGCTGTCTTTTTTTTTTTTTTAACTTTTATTTATTTATTTTATTGTACTTCAGGTGAAGGCTTACAGAACAAATAGTTTCTCATGAAACAGTAGTACACATATTGTTTTATGACACTGGTTAACAACCCCACAACGTGTCAACCCTCTCCCTTCTCGACCTTTATTTTTGGTGAAAATACACATAGCCAAAGATACACCATTTCAAAAATTTCTACCTGCACAGTTCAGTGACATCGACTACACTCTTCCAGTTGTGCTGCTATTCTCACTTAAGATGAAGGCTTACAGAACAAAATAGTTTCTCATTTAACAGTTAGTACATGTTGCCCTATGACAATGGTTAACAACCTCACAACACATCAACACTATCCTTACTCAACCTTGGCTTCCCTATCACCAGCTTCATTGTCCTCTTCTACCTTCTGGCCCTTGTACCTGGACTGCTATACCTCATTAGTCCCATTTGGTTTTATGGGGTGGTCCACTCCCAGGCTAAACGGTGAACGTCGGAGATGAGCTCACCACTTAGCTAAAAGAGACTCTGGGGCCATCCTCTCAGGGTTTCTCCAGTCTCCTTTAGGCCAGTAAATCTGGTCTTTTTTTGTGTGAATTAGAATTTTGTTCTACATCCTTCTCCAGCTCTGTCTAGAACCCTCTGTTGTGATCCTGGTCAGAGCAGTCAGTGGTGGTAGCTGGGCACATCTAGCTGTACTGGACTCAGTCTGGCGGAGGCCTTGGTAGCTGTGGTCTATTAGTCCTTTGGATTAATCTTTTCCTTGTAACCTGTTCTCTTCATTCTCCCTTGCTCCCAAAGGGATGAGACCAGTGGAGTATCTTAGATGGCTGCTCACAGGCTTTTAAGACCCCGGACGTTACTCACCAAGGTAGAATGTAGACCATTGTCTTTATAAACTGTGTTATGCCAATTGAGCTAAATGTTCCCTGAGACCATGGTCCCCACAGCCCTCCACCCAGCAATTCAGTCCCTCAGGGAGTTTGGATATGTCTATGGAGCTTCCATGACCTTTCCTTCTACAGGTTGTTCTTGTTTCCCCAGTATTGTGTACTGCCTCACCTTTCACCCAAGATACCACTTATCTATTGCTTATTTAGTATTTTCGCTCCACCCCTCCAATCCCTGGTAACCAACAAAGATTGTTACATTTTGCGTGTGAATTTTTTCATGGGTTTTTACAATAGAGGTCTCATACAATATTTGTCATTTTATGATTGACTTATTTCACTCAGCATAATGTCCTCCAGTTTCATCCATGTTATGAGATGCTTCACAGATTCATCATTGTTCTTTCTCGTTGCATAGTACTCCATTGTGTGTATGTACCATAGTTTGTTTATCCATTCGTCTGTTGATGGGCATCTAGGTTGTTTCCATCGTTTTGCTATTGTGAACAATGCTGCCATGAACATAGGTGTGCATATGTCTATTCGAGTGATGACTCTTATTTCTCTAGGATATATTCCTAGGAGTGGGATTGCTGGATCAAATGGTATGTCTATTTCTAGCTTTCTGAGGAAGCGCCATATCATTCTCCAAAATGGGTGTATCATTTTGCATTCCCACCAGCAGTGCATAAGAGTTCCAATCTCCCTGCAGCCCCTCCAACATTTTTTATTTCCAGTGTTTTTGATTCATGCCAGTAATGCCGGGGTGAGATGGTATCTCATTGGGGTTTTAATTTGCATTTCTCTAATGGCTGGTGATCGAGCATTTCCTCATGTGTCTGTTGGCCATATGAATGTCTTCTTTGGTGAAGTGTCTGTTCAGTTCCTTTGCCCAGTTTTTAAAAGGATTATTTGTCTTTTTGTTGTAGAGGTGTTGGACTTTCTTGTAGATTATGGAGATTAGACCTTTGTCTGACTTGTACTGTCCAAAAACTTTTTCCCAGTCTGTAGGTTCTCTTTTGACTCTTTTGGTGAAGTCTTTTAAAGAGCATAGGTGTTTGATTTTTAGAAGATCCCAGTTATCTAGCTTATCTTCTGGGGTTTGTGTGTTAATGGTTATGGTTTGTATACTGTTAATGCCGTTTATTAAGGCCTGTAGTGTTGGTCCTATTTTTTCTTCAATGAACTTAGTAGTTTCAGACTTTATATTCGGTCTTTGATCCATTTTGAAGTAGTTTTTGTATACGGTGTGAGGTATGGGTCGTCTTTCCTTTTTTTGCAGATGGATATCCAGTTTTGCCAGCACCATTTGTTAAAAAGACTGTCTTTTCCCCATTTGATGGACTTTGGGCTCTTGTCGAAGATCAGGTGACCGTAGGTGGATGGATTTACATCTGGGTTCTCAATTCTGTTCCATTTGACAATGGATCTGTCGTTGTACCAGTACCAGGCTGTTTTGACTGCTGTAGCTGTACAGTAGGTTCTGAAGTCAGGTAGTGTCAGTCCTCCAACTTTATTCTTCTTCTTCAGTAGTGTTTTACTTATGCGGGGCTTCTTCCCTTTCCATATAAAGTTAATGATTAGTTTTTCCATATCTTTAAAGAATGTTGTTGTATTTGGATCGGGATTGCGTTGTATTCGTAAATTGCATTGGGTAGAATTGACATTTTCACAATGTTGAGTCTGCCTATCCATGAGCATGGTATGTTTTTCCATTTATGTAGATCCCTTTGGGTTTCATGCAGTAGTGTTTTGTGGTTTTCTTTCTATAGGTCTTTTACATCCCTGGTTAGATTTATTCCTAAGTATTTTATCTTTTTAGGGGCTATTATAAATGTATTGTTTTCCTGATTTCCTTTTCAACGTTCTCCTTATTGGTGTATAGGAATCCAACTGATTTTTGTATGTTTATCTTGTATCCTGCTACTCTGCTGAATCTTTCTATTAGTTCCAGTAGATTTCTCATGGAGTCTTTAGGGTTTTCTATGTATAGTATCATATCATCTGCAAACAGGGACAGTTTAACTTTTTCATTACCAATTTGGATATACTTTATTTCTTTTTCTTGCCTTATTGCTCTAGCTAGAACTTCCAGCACAATGTTAAATAGGAGTGGTGATAAAGGGCATCCTTGTCTTGTTCCTGTTTTCAAGGGGAATGTTTTCATCCTCTCTCCATTAAGAATGATGTTGGCTGTTGGTTTTGCATAGATGCCCTTTATTATGTTGAGAAATTTCCCTTCTATACCTATTTTATTTAGAGTTTTTATCAGGAATGGGTGTTGGACTTTGTCAAATGCCTTTTCTGTGTCAGTTGAGATGATCATGTGATTCTTTTCTTTCCTTTTATTTATGTGGTGGATTACATTGATTGATTTTTCTAAAGTTGAACCATCCTTGCATACCTGGTATGAATCCTTGGTCATGGCGTATTATTTGTTTGATATGATGCTGAATTCTATTGGCTAGAATTTTGTTGAGAATTTTTGCATCTATATCCATGAGAGATATTGGTCTGTACTTTTCTTTTTTTGTGAAATCTTTGCCTGGTTTTGGTATCAGCATAATGCTGGCTTCATAGAATGAATTTGGAAGTGTTGCTTCCTCTTCTATGCTCTGAAATAGCTTGAGTAGTATTGGTACAAGCTCTTCTGTAAATGTTTTGTAGAATTCTCCAGTGAAGCCATCTGAGCCAGGGCTTTCTTTGGTTGGGAGTTTTTTTTATTACCTTTTCAATCTCTTCTCTTGTTATGGGACTGTTCAGATTTTCAACATCACTTTGTTGTAGTTTGGGTAGGTAGTGTGTTTCTAGAAATTTATCCATTTCCTCTAGGTTTTCAAATTTGTTGGAGTATAGTTTTTCATAATATTCTGTTATAATACTTTTTATAACAGTTGGGTCTGTTGTAATGTCCCCCATTTCATTTCTTATTTGGGTTATTTGTGCCCTCTCCCATTTTTCTTTTGTCAGTCTGGCCAGTGGTTTGTCGATTTTGTTGATTCTTTCAAAGAACCAACTTTTGGTTTTACTGATTCTTTCTATTGTTTTTCTGTTCTCTATTTCATTTATTTCTGCTCTGATCTTTACTATCTCCTTTCTTCCAGTGGTTGTAGGCTTTTTTTGCTGTTCTCTTTCTATTTGTTTGAGTTCTGTAGTTAATGTTTTGATTTTGTCCCTTTCTTCTTTTTTGATATGTGCATCTATTGCTATAAATTGTCCTCTGATGACTGCCTTTGCTGTGTCCAAAAGGTTTTGGTATGATGTGTTTTCATTTTCATTTGATTCTAGGAATTTTTTGTTTCCATCTCTGATTTCTTCTATTACCCAGTGATGTGTAAGCAGGGTATTATTCAGTTTCCATGTAGTTGATTTTTTTCCTTACTCTTTCTGTTGTTAATTTCTACCTTGATGGCATTGTGGTCAGAGAAGATACTTTGAATTATCTCAGCGTTTTGGATCTTGCTGAGGATTGCTCTGTGGCCTAAGATGTGGTTTATTCTGGAGAACGTTCCGTGTGCATTGGAAAAGAATGTGTACTTTGCAGCAGTTGGATGGAGTGTTCTATATATGTCTATGAGGTCAAGTTTGCTGATTGTGCCCTTTAGGTCTTCTCTATCTTTGCTGAGTTTCTTCTTAGTTGTTCTCTCCTTTACTGAGAGTGGTGTGTTGAAGCCTCCTACTATTATTGTGGAAGTGTCGATTTCTCTTTTCAGTGTTGTTAGAGTTTGTTTTCTGTATTTTGGAGCCCTGTCATTGGGTTCGTAGATGTTTATTATGGTTATGTCTTCATGGTGGATCATCCCCTTAATCGTTATATAGTTTCCTACTCTGTCTTTTTTGGTGATTTTGTTTTAAAGTCTATTTTATCTGAGATTAGTATGGCCACTCCTGCTTTTTTTTTGGTAGTTGTTAGCTTGATATGTTTTTTTCCAAGCTTTGACTTTTAATAAATTCACATCTTTGTTTCTAAGGTGTGTCTCTTGTAGACAGCATATTGATGGATCCTGTTTTCTTATCCATTCTGCCACTCTCCGTCTCTTTATGGGTGCATTGAGTCCATTTACATTCAGTGTAATTATTGATAGATGTGAGTTTGTTGCTGTCATTTTGTAGTGCTTTTTTTTTTTTTTTTTTTTGTGGTGCTGACGTTTTCTTTGTTCTTAGTCTCTTGTACTGAGTTACTTAGGTTTGTGGATTTTTTTTCATTTCTTTTGTTTTTGTAGGTTTTGTTTTTGCTGAAACTTTAAGTTTTTCCTCTTTATTTTTATGAGTATGTTTGTTAACTTTCTTCCTGGTTACCATGAATTTTACCCTTATCTTTCTAAGTCTGAAGCAATCTACCATTACTTGGTATCGTCTTGCCTTCCTCTCCATTAGAAGATTCTGCACCTATGCTGTTTATTCCCTTTTTTACTGTTTTGATGTTGTTGTCAATTACTGATTAACTGCTCTGATTCCCTGTTGTATTTCTTTTGGTTTTGGATAGTCCTTGAGAGTTCATTTCCTAGATTGATATCTGGCTGGTACGATCCTGCATCCTAGATTCTGCCTGTGAGCTGAAGTTGTTTGTCCTCAGATCGAAGAACTCCCTTTAATAATTCTTGTAAGTTTGGTTTGACTTTTACATATTCCCTTTATTTCTGATTATCTGGAAATGACCTAATTTCACCATCATATCTGAACAAGAGTTTTGCAAGATATATTATTCTTGGCTGGCAATTTTTTCTTTCAAGATTTTATATATGTCATCCAACTGCCTTCTTGCCTGCACGGTTTCTGCCAAATAATCTGCGCTTAGTCTTGTTGTTTCTCCTCTGTATGTGACTTCTTGTTTTTCATGAGCTGCTCTCAGGATTCTTTCTTTGTCTTTGGTTTTTGCAAGTGTGATTATGATATGCCTTGGTGATTTTCTTTTGGGGTCTCTCCTATATGGGGTTTGTTGAGCTTCTTGGATGGCCAGATTTTCATCTTTCATGATATTGGGGAAGTTTTCTGTCAGCAGTTTTTCAATGATCCTCTCTGTGTTTTCTGTTTTCTCCCTCTGTTCTAGAACTCCAATCCCTCACAAATTTTTGCTTTTGATTTTATCTCTCATAACTCTCAGGGTCTCTTCATTTTTCTTTGTTCTTTTTTTTGGAGTTTTCCTCAAACAGAGTTGTATCCAAGTGTTTGTCTTCAGTTCCACTGATCCTGTCTTTCACCATTTCAAATCTGCTTCTCAGCCCTTCTATGATACTGTCCATTTCTGAAATCTTGTTGTTTATCTTTTGGATTTCTAATTGTTGTATTTGTATAATTTCTAGTTGTGAATTTATTTTGGCATTTTGTTCCTGCATTATTTTCGTGAATTCTTCCAATTTTTTGTCTGTATTTTCCATGAATTTGTCTATTTTTTCCTCATGTTTGTCAGCTTTTTGCCTCAGCTTTTGGAGAATTCTGAGTATTAGAGATTTGAATTCCCTATCAGGTAGTTCTAGTGCCTTTTGTCCCACTGGAAAGTCATCTGGTGTTTTGTTTTGGACGACTACCAGAACCATCCTATCCTGTTTTTGTAAATGCTTTGATATTGTCTGCTGCTTTCAGGGCATTCAGTAGCTATTTTTCTCATTTATGGATTGTATATTTGTTTGTTTCATCCTTTTTTTTTAAATTTGGCTTTGTCTGTGCAGGTGGGCTGTGTGTTCTTTGTTGTTTGCTTTTCTGTGGGCACAATACTTTTCGCCTCCTTCTCCAATTGTCAGTGTCAGTCACTCAGATATGGTACCACTGGGCAGGTCTAGCTGAAGAGGAGGTACTGGGATGGATTGTTTGTGGCACTTACTACAGCCACCAGGGCGGGTCAGTAATCAGTGCAGGGCAGGTTCCAGTAGGCCATTCCTGTGCTGCTTGGTGGTGTGATGTTAAGCGCATGGTGCAGGTAGGCAGGATGTAGCAGGAGATTGTTGTGTGTGGAGCTAAGATGGATATGGGAGAGAGGAGACAGGAACAGGAGCCAAAAACATACAAACAAACAAAAAAGAATGCTAGGGGAGCTTGCTCTTGGAGTGGAGAGATGAGAGACTATGAAATGGAGAAAAACAAAAAGGGGAAGAGGAAGGGAAAAAAGAAAAGAATGAATAAATAAAAATCAGAAAGGTTAAAGAACAGCAAAGTTCCCAGGGATCCCATCGGTGAGGCTCTGAGGTCTAGGGAAGTTGTTCTGAGGTGTTGCAGTACAGCCTGGCTAGAAGGCATAAAGGTATACAATGCCAGGTGTTCAGGGAACAGAAAGAGAAGGAAGATATAGAGAGTTGAGAAACTGAGTAATGAAAAAAGACAAAAAGGGAAAAAGATGGAAAAGAAAACAAAACAAATTTAAAAAAAAAGAAAGAAAGAACTAGATAAGCCCCTCAAAAAACAGAAAAAAAAAAAAAAACCAACAAAAAAGCGATGCCGTCAGGGATCCCTCTGCACGTCTGTGCAAGCAGAGGGGGTAGTTTCCAAGCCACACAGCACCACCTGGCCAGAACGGCTCCCAACTCAAGAAAAGGAAAACAAAACAAACCAACAATTCAAAACAAACAAATGAACAAAAGCCCCGGGATCCCACCAGCATGGCAGCCCAGACCAGGAAGCAGCTCCACACTCGAATGGAGCTCCGCAGTCCCTCAGGAAGAAGCAAAGATGGCACAGGTAGCCAGGTATTTGAGCAAAAGGAGGGGGAGGTGGTGAGAGGTAAGGAAGAAATCAAAAGAAGCGGAAAAAAAGCAACAGCAGCAGCCAACAAATAGCACTCAGAAAGCCAGCTAGCGCAGGCTGGTGGAATCCAAGCAGCCCGTGTTTCCTGGACAAGAGACTGTGTCCTCAGGAAGCAGAGGAGTCCGAGTATGGGTGAAGAAGTGTAGGGGGTGGGAAAGCATATATCACAAATTACCAGAGCTCTGCAGCCCCTCAGGAAGAAGCAAAGCACAAGGAGCCAGGTATTTGAGCGAAAAGAGGGGGAGGTGGTGAGAGGTAAGGAAGAAATCAAAAGAAGCAGAAAAAAGCAACACAAGCAGCCAACAAATGGCACTCAGAGAGCCGGCCCATTCGGGTGGGTGGAATCCAAGCAGCTGGTGCTTCCCGGACAAGAGATTGTGGCCATGGGAAACAGAGGAGGCCGAGTGGGGATGGAGAAGGGTGGGGGCTGGGAAAGCATATTTCCGGTTGTTTTGTCTCCTGCTGGAAGCTCCGTGAAGCTGCTTTCTCTTTCCCCCTGTGTGCTGGTCTCTGATAGGAGTCCAAGATGGCGGATCCATGCTGCGTTAGCTGATAGGGGGCCTCTGCATGAATCTCTCCTTGCTCTCCGTTCTCTCAGTTTTCTCACTCTATTTGGTGCTTGGCTGAGTTCTTTGTCTCTTCATTTGATGTTTTAGGGTTTCAGGATTATTGTTTTCTCTGTTTGACTTGGGTTTTTGGATCTTTGCCTTGGAGGGATGGTGTGGTGCTTCTACCTAGAGTGCCATTTTGCCGGAAGTCCTCAAAGCTGTTTTTTGGTTTTCATTTTATCCAAGCCCTGAGTTCAGTACCCGACATACAGTCTATCAATATATATTTGCTGAATAATTGAATTTAATTCTGGCTTCCCCACTTACTTGTTATGATCTTGGGAAGTTTATGGAAGCACTCTCAGCCTCAATTTTTTCCATCTGTAAGTCGGATACATACTTAATTCACTGGGTTTAATAAGATACAGTATGTAATGTATTTAACATAGTATAGTACCTGGGATATAATAAACATCCAGTTGGTTTTAGTTTAAATCTAGTACTCATTAATGTAATCATGGAACTAAGTGAAAAATAATTCTTGGCCGAGGAATTCTCCGACTGTGTAGAGAGTGACAGATAAATAGCTGCCATTGAGTTAACTCTGACTCATGGTGACCTAATGTACAACAGAATGAAATGCTGCCTGGTTCTGCATCATCCTGACAATTGCCAGCATGCTTGAGTCCACCGTTGAAGCCATTATGCCAATCCATTTCACTGAGGGTCTCCCTCACCCTCGCTGGCCCTCTACTTCACCAGACATGATGTCTTCCTCTAGTAATAGATCACTCCTGATTACATGTCCAAAGCAAGTGATCCTGACAATGTTCTGTTGTGATTTATAGGGTTTTCATTAGCTATTTTTGGTAAATAGATTGCCAGGCCTTTATTCTTACTCTATTTTAGTCTGGAAGCTCCACCGAAGACTGTTCGCCTTGGGTGATTCTGCTGGTAATGAAAATGCTGGTGGTAGAGGTTGCAGCAACATATAAGCCATCACAGGACAACAAACTGACAGTTGTTTCAACAAACAGATACAAGTCTGGAAGTCCTCACTCGTCTATGCCAAGAAGTTTGGAAGACAACTATCTGGCCAGCCAGCTGGAAGATACCCATATTTGTGTTCATTCCAAAGAAAGGTAATTGAACAGAATGCAGAATTTATCAAACAATGTCATTAATGTAACATGCAAGTAAAATATTGCTGAAAAAAATTCAAAAGCAGTTGCAGCAGTACATCAACAGGAAACTGCCATAAATTCAGTCTGGATTCAGAAGAAGACATGGAAGGAGGGATATCATTGCTGATGTCAGATGAATCTTGCCTGAAAACAGAGAATACCAGAAAGGTGTTTACCAGTGTTTTATTGACTATGCAAAGGCATTCAACTGTGTGGATCATAACAAATTATGGATAACATTGTGAAGAATGGGAATTCCAGAGCACTTGATTTTGCTCACGAGGAACCTGTGCATAGACCAAGAGGCAGTTGTTTGAACTGAACAAGGAGATACTGCATAGTTTAAAAATCAAGAAAGGAGTGTGTCAGGGTTGTATCTTTTCACCATGCTTACTCTGTCTGCATGTTGAGCAAAAATCTGAAAAGCTGGACTATATGAAGAAGGTGGTATCAGGACTAGAATAAGGCTCCAGTGATATGCAGATGACACAAATTTGCTTGCTGAAAGCGAAGAGGACTTGAAGCACTTATTGATGAGGATCAAAGACTACAGCCTTCAGTATGCATTACACCTCAGTAGAAAGAAAACAAAAATCCCCAGAACTGAAACAATCAGCAACATCACGATAAACAGAGAAAAGATTGACGTTGTCAAGGATTTCATCTTACTTGGATACAAAATTAATGCCCATGGAAGCAGTGGTCAAGAAGTCAAGCAATGTGTTGCATTGGTCAAATCTTCTGCAAAAGACCTCTTTAAAGTGTTAAAAAGAAAGGATGTTACTTTGAGGACTAAGGTGCACCTGACCCAAGCCATTACATTTTCAATTGTTTCATATGCATGCGAAAGCTGGAGAATGAGTAAGGTAGAACAAAGAAGAATTGATGCATTTGAATTATGGTGTTGATTAAGAATATTGAATAAACCATGGACTGCCAGAAGAACAAATTTGTCTTAGAGGAAGTCTAGCCCAGAATGTTCCTTAGAAGTGAGGACGGCAAGATTTCATCCCTCATACTTTTGACATGTTATCAGGAGGGACCAGTCCCTGGAGAAGGACGTCATACTTGATAAAGTAGAAGGTCAGTGAAAAAGAGGAAGACCCTCAACAAGATGGACTGACACAGTAGCTGCAACAAGGGGCTCAAATACAGCAATGATTGTGAGGATGATGCAGAATCGGGTAGTGTTTCTTTCTGTTGAACTTAGGGTTGCTATGAGTTGGAACTGACTAGACAGCACCTAACAAGAGGAAGTCAGTAAAAATATTTCAATTTTTAGAAATCTATCTTAAGGTGAATATCTGAATCCCAGTCAAATATTTATATACAAAGATATTTTATAACGTTTTGAATAATCTAACAATAGAACATTCTTACTCAAATATTAAGTAGCCTTTAAAATCATGCTTTTGGTGACTATTTGATGATAAAGAAAGTCTTCAGTGTGCAATGTTAATTGCAAAACATGAAACTTAGAAAATACTCCTTAGGTATATATGTGTGTGTGCATGTGTTTATATAAAGAAATTTGGAAGAAATTGTGTCAGAAAGATGACCTTGATTGCCTCAGTGCAGTTGGTAAGATTATAGTTGAATTTTATTTTCTTCAATTTAATTTTCAATATTTTTCGTATTTTTTAACCTGAGTTCACAATGCTTTCATTCAGTTAATAAATATTTACCTACCAGGACTTGTATAATTAAAGGGAAGGAGGTTGGAAAAAAGAAGACCATCTAGGAATCACTGAATAGTAAAGGATGAGAAAAGATCAAGTCAAATGTTTCAAGACGTCCTATTTTAGAATCAGTACTCAAACTAAGTGGATGATTTTGTGCCATGTATTCTATGTCATTATTGTGTCTCTGGTGCTATTCTGCACGGATTCCCACTTTGCCTGAATTTCTCCTTTCCCTGGATGCTATGCACACAAATGACGCTGGATCCAACTTTTGCCCTTGAACACAAATACAAAATAAGTAAATATATTTTGTACAAATACAAAAATAATTGCTGCCTGAAGAGGGAATAATTCTCACATATTTCATAGGAGAATTTGTTGGTACCTCTGCAATGATTTTACTGTCTAACAGAACAAGACTGTTTTTAAGGAACATTGAAATAAAATTTTACCTCAAAACAAAATAAAACAAAAGCTCTGCTTGTTATCAAAGGAAGAGTTCATTTTTGCAGATGTTCAGCTTCCATCTATGCGTAATTCAGCCCACCTTGTGTTCTAACAACCTTTCAACAAGCTTCATCCTGAAAGCAGCCATTAGCTATTTGTCAGGCTTTCACTAACTCTTCTATACCCACCTGTCTTCTCCAGCATACATGATAGCTACTTGGCCTGGAGCAGAGTGATTTGCTCTTTTGCTCAAAGGCTGAAAAGTGCATTGAAAATGTAACTAACTTCCTCTATCATTATTTTTCAAGGTGTTTCTGAGAACACTGGGCCTGGCATAAGTTTGGGCCTTAGTTTGACCAAAATCCAGCTCATTAGCTATTCAAACAGAAAGTACAAGTAATTGCTACACTCTAATCTACAGAAACAATAAATTTGTAACTGAGCCACCCAGGCGTAAATACTACTGATTTATTCTTACATATTCTTAGTCATGCCTTTATTGTCTATTTAAGTTAATAAAACGATGATTAATAAACAAATGCACCCCTTATTATACACACACCTTCTTAGAAAACACTTATCGGGTATTTTCCAGCAACTCCCTCTTGGCTGCTCTTTAGGCAATTACCTCCAAGTCATGATTAGAATACTGCAACATTCTTACTTTCTGTTAAATACATTTAAATACGTAGTGCCATAACTACGGGGAGGAAGTGGTTCAGCTCCTGGGATCCGTCATCTTTTTATAATAATGGCCTGATAATTCTGCAGCACAGCACTAAATAAAGGCTGGTCGTCCAGCACCCGCCACTTTCTCCCTTTCCTCCTTTTTCTAGAGCTTGGAGGCTGTGCGTGTCTGCTGACCCCTGCTGCTGCCCACTGTTCATGCCCTCAGTTCTATTTATCTGTTTCCTCTGATACTCACTTTTCCCCTAACTCTGTTTTATTGAAAAATTGGAGTGAAATAGCATTCCGGGTCGCATTTTTATCTATTCAACGATCTGTTTTGTTTTTAGCTGCCATTGAGTGAGCCCCTTGACTCATGGCAACTCATTGCTCAGGACAACAAAGGCTGTCCAGTCCTGCACCATCCTTACAATCATTTGCAGATCAGTCAGCTGTGATACACAGAGCTTTTCACTAGGTCTTTCTTCCTCGTCTTAGTCTGGAAGCTCCACTGAAACCTGTTTAGATCGTAGCAACACACAAGCTTCCACTGACAGACAGGTGGTTACTGTGCTTGAGCTGCATTGGCTGGGAGTTGAAGTGAGTCTCCCTCCTGACAGGTGAGATTTCTACCACTGAACTACCACTGCCCCAGGAAAATTAACAACCTAGCAAATATTAAATGTTGCAAAAATCCCATGCCAAATTAAATAAGCAGAGGCAGAGCTCAAGATGAGAAATAATTATTATTTTAGGAGCCCTGACCTTCTGCTTGGTATTATCTGAATTATAATATATATATAATAATATAATATAATAATAATGGTATCTGAATTATAATATATGTATAATAACAATAGTAATAGTATTATCTTAATTATAATACTGTTATAATTTGCAGGTGTTCAGCTTCCATCTATACATAATTTGGCCCACCTTGAGTTCTAATAACCTTTCAACAAGCTTCATCCTGAAAGCAGCCATTAGCTATTTGTCAGGTTTTCACTAACTCTTCTATACTCCCCTGTCTTCTCCAGCAAATATGACACTTGCTTGGCTTGGAACAGAGTGTGATTAATGTTTGGGGAAAAGATCCTTTGCATAAACAATCCAGTTTAATACATTTTTCTGTTAATGAAAGTATATGTATGGCAAGTCAATTATTAAATAATATGCTAACCTCTCCAGACCCACCTTTCCTCATTTGTGTAATGAGGAATCAGATGGCATGGAAGCAAAGGTCCCGGCTAAGTCTGAAATCTCTAGATGTCTGCCATTTATAAGTGGTTACGTGGGACCATATTACCTAAGGCTGCTTTCCTGCTACAATGACGGCGTTGAATATTTGCAACAGAGACTGTATGACCTGAAAAGGCTAAAATAATTTCTATCTGGCCCTGATCTACAGCATTTATTTTCCAAGGAACAGCCCAGTATCCCCAGTATCCTAGGTTAACCCAAATGTTCCTACCCTGTGCTCCCACAACGCCCTGCATATACATACAACTCTTCTAAAATGTAGATACTGTATGGTAACCTACCTTTCCCACTGGGTTCTGGGAATACTAAAGATTTGGGAGCCCTGCATGAGTCATTGAGTTTTTACCCACTTACGCCTTAGGAGAACTTTGGAAAACTTAGCACATTTTAAAGTTGGTATCTAAAATACTTCACTGGAAGTTTAAATAGTTGCAAAAGGTATAATTTCAGACAGATGTAAATATTGACATTTTAAAATAAAACTGTTAGATTACTCTTCTAAGTGTATTCAAGAGAACGTATACAACAAAGTGATAAGAGCTCAGCTGCTAACCAAAATGTTGGCAGTTCGAATCCACCTTGGAAATCCTATGGGACAGTTGTACTACGCCCTATAGGGTTGTTATGAGTCAGAATCAACTCACGGCAATGGGTTTTTTTTTTTTTTTTTTTTGGTTTGTTGGAGGAGTAGAAGCCCTGGTGACACAGTGGTTAAAGCTCTGGGCTAACCAAATGGTAGGTAGTTTAAACCCACCAGCCTTCTGTGGGAAAAAGGTGTGACAGTCTGCTTCTGTAAAGATTTACAGCCTTGGAAACCCTATGGGGCAGATCTACTGTGTTCTATAGGGTTACTATGAGTAGGAAATGACTTGACAGCAGTGGGTTTTGTTTGAGTTGGTGGGGCAATAAGGAGCCCTGGTGGCACAGTGGTTAAGCACTCAGTGGTTAACCAGAAAATGAGCGGCTCAAACCCACTACCTGCTCTGTGGGAGAAAGATGTGGCACCCTACTTCTGTAAAGATTACAGCCTTGGAAACCTTATGGGGCAGTTCTACTCTGTCATATAGGGTTACCACAAGTTGGAATTGGCTCGACAACAACAGGTTAGGTTTGAGTTTTTTATCATCCATTTAAAGAGATTTCAGCTTCTAGTTAGGATTAAGAAAGCCACAGAAGAACATCTTTTCTACTCCAACAGTGAGAACAAGCCAGGTAGTCTACAAAATCATAGTTTTTGGAGCTCGCTAGAGAACATGGTGAGCTGAAATCCAAGAGTGACAGGCCCATTTGAAGAGGCAGGAGAGAAACTGGGCACAGCAGTGAGAAGAGGTGGCTGCCATAGAAGGAAACAGAGGGAATTTATTGAATTCTTAGTGGGGAGTGTGGTATGCTTCCCTGACGCAAGTGAAGTCTGCACCCGCCTGCCAACTCTTTCCGTGGAGCTTGACCTAGTGCTCACCAGAAAGACTAGGGCAGAGGTTGGAGACTGAGCCAAGATAAAACTTTTTAGGGTGGAGGAACGCTTCTATATCTCATGTTGGTGTTTACATGATTGACAAAATGCCAAAACTCATCGATCTTAATCACCTGAAATAAGTGGATTTTATTATGTCTAAGCCTCGCAATGTACTTCTGAAAATCAGACAATGAAAACCCTATTATCACGGCAGTCTGATAAGCAACCAATCATGGGGTAGTGCAGGACTGGCTGGTCAGCATTTCGTTCCATTGTGCAGGGGGTTAGGGGGCCAACTCAAGGGCAGCTAACAACATCACCAATTACATGTAAATTATATCTCAGTAATGCGGGGGAAAAAAGAAAACATAATTTGGGGTAAAACAAGTTGTTGCATTTTACATACAATATAATACTCTTTACGTAATTATTTAAAATGTGAAAAAATACTAAAAATTGTTTTGGGTAACAACACACATGGGAATGATAAACACCAACTTCAGGATAGGGGTTACTTTGGTGGAGGCAAGGGGGAGAATGAAATAAGGGAGAAGTACACAGGGGACATCAACTGCATATACTACGCATTGTTTCTTTTTTAAAAATCTGAAGCAAATGTGGTTATAAGATTAAGATTTTACATAGTTCAGTGATTATCATACATGTGTTTATAATATGACTTTCTGTAATTAATGGAATTAATTTGAAGTTAGTTGAATTAACACAATACAAGAAATTTTAATCAATAAGTGAAATTATTAAAATTGTTTAAGGCAAAAAGGGGGAAGGAAAAAACGAAGGTGGGGAAGGAACAAATGAAGGTGGGGAAGGAATAAATGAAGATGGGAAAGTGGGCAGGCAAAATAGCATGCTCAAACTGTGAATTTGTTTATGTCTTTCCAGCTCAAATAAAATCCTTTCAAAAGCACAACTGGAAGTGTGCTCATTCCCTCCCACACCCCTGCACCTTTTCCTTCTAGTTTTGTTAGGAAAAACAAATTTCTATACCTCCATGACATTTTCTTTCTGTGAATCTGAAGGGGTTCTAAGGTCTAGGCCTGCCAGTTTGATTCTATTTTGGGGGACAGGTTCTTGTTAACATTTTGGCAATAAAAATGTATAGCCTAAATGAGAACAACCAAAGGAGAGGATGTTGTATCTAGACACAAGGTCCCAGGTTCCCAACATTGTGTTCTTTACACTGATGTGGGTGGTGCAGATAGTTATCATCAAATTCTTCCTGAGTTAGCCACTTCATGAATAAAATTTCTTTCCTTGGTACCCTCACCTCCTGCAACTTTTGGTCACTTCCACTACCTTTCTAAGCAATCCTGGTAGCAGAATGGTTAAATGCTCAGCTGCTGACAGAAAGGTCAGTAGTTCAAAACCACCCACCACTTCATGGGAGAAAGATGTGTTAATCTGCTTCCATAAAGATGACAAAAACCTATGGGGCAGTTCCAAGGTCTCTGTGAGTCAGAATCGACTTGAAAGCAATGCTTTTTTTGTTTGTTTGCTTGCTTTGTTTTGTTTTTGGTTATTCCCTTTGTAAGGTGTAGATTGACCCTGAGGAAGATGCCTGTTAGGGTACAGAGAAGCTACTGTTACTTTCTTCTCTTCCTTTCCTCCTCCTTCTCTTTATCCTCACACTTGTTCTGCTTAACAAGGATGGCAACTGCAATCTTGGCTATGTCTGACATCCATGACCTTTTCCTATTTTTCACTATACTTCTCTGGACAATGTTACTGCTAAAAACTCGGAAGTAAAATAATTTGCATTTATTTATTTTATGTAAGTAGATTTAAATCCATTTCTGAGCCCATACCCCACTTTTCTGGTGGGAATTAAATCTGACTCGTGATTAGAGTAGCTCTTCATCCCATGCACATACCAAGGTCCCAAGATGTTATTCTGCTGAAGAGCATGGGGATGTCTCATAGCCAATGCTCGTCAGTCCACACATGCTGAGCCCACCATTGTTCCCTGAGACCACCAATGGTCCCTTCAGCTCCAGAAGCTCTGTTGCCACAGTCCATGAATTCTGGGGCCTGGTGTCTATCTCCTGAGTGGCACCAGGCAGTCATCCCCTCTGAGCACCTCCCCTGATCACTGCCTCTGACGGCAATTAATTTTTCCACTTTCCCCTACACTGTGACTTCCTCATAATTGTAGGGAATCATTCCCTTTTCTTCCTTTTGTCCTCAACTACAGTCATTTTCTCTTTCTGTTGCCCTCAAAGGCCCACTGTATCCTTCCTTCTCTCTCTGGGGGGGGACCATCATCTGTTCAACTGAGCTTAAGCATTTAGAAAGGACAGAAACTCTCTTTACTTCAAGCATCATCTATTTTCTGTCCTTCAAAAATTCTCAAGACAAGTGAAGATAATGGACTGATCCCCTGCTTGAAAAGTGGGAAAACCCAAAAACCCATTGCCATCGAGTCAATTCCAACTCATAGTGACCCTGTAGGACAGAGTAGAACTACCCTCATAGTGTTTCCAAGGAGTGGCTTGTGGATTCGAACCGCAGACCTTTTGCTTAGCAGCCAAGCTCTTAACCACAGCTCTTCCTCATTTTCGCTGACCCTCTATTTTACCAAGTATGATGTCCTTCTCCAGGAACTGATCTCTTCTGATAACACATCTAAAGTATGTGAGACAAAGTCTCACCATCCTAGCTTCGAAGGAGCACTCTGGCTGTACTTCTTCCAAGACAGACTTATTCGTTCTTCCAGAAGTTCATGGTATATTCAGTATTCTTCACCAACACCATAATTCAAAGGCATCAACTCTTCTTAGGTCTTCCTTATTCATTGTCCAGCTTTCACATGTATATGAGGTGATTGAAAACATCATGGCTTGGGTCAGGCGCACCTTAGCCTTCAAAGTGATATCTTTGCTTTTTAACACTTTAAAGAGGACTTTTGCAGCAGATTTGCCCAATGCAATGTGTCATTTGATTTTTTGACTGCTGCTTCCATGAGCATTGATTGTGGATCCAAGTAAAATGAAATCCTTGACAATTTCAACATTTTCTCCATTTATCATGATGTTGCTTTTTGATCTAGTTATGAGGATTTTTGTTTCCTTTATGTTGAGATGTAATCCATACTGAAGATTGTAGTCTTTGATCTTCATCAGCAAGTGCTTCAAGCCCTCTTCACTTTCAGCAAACAAGGTTATGTCATCTGCATATTGCAGGTTGTTAATGAGTCTTCCTCCAATCCTGATGCCACATTCTTCTTCAGATAGTCCAGTTTCTCAGATTATTTGCTCAGCTTACAGGTTGAATAACCTATGGCCATCCAGATGATTCCAACTCATAGTGACCCTGTCAGACAGAGTAGAATTGTCCCATAGGTTTCCCAAGGAGCAGCTGGTAGATTTGAATTGCCAGCCTTTTGATTAGCAGCCAAATACTTCACCACTGCGTCACCAGGTCCTCATAGAGTAAATAAATATGGTGAAATGATCCAAACCTGATGCACACCGTTCCTGATTTTAAACCACTCAGTATCCCCTTGTTCTGTTCTAACAACTGCCTCTTGGTCTATGTACAGGTTCCACATGAACACATTAAGTGTTTTGGAATTCCCATTCTTCACAATGTTATCCATAATTTGTTATGATCCACACAGTTGAATGCCTTTGAATTTTCAATAAAACACAGCTAAACATTTTTCTGGTATTCTCTGCTTTCAGCCATGATCCATCTGACAAGAGCAATGATATCCATCGTTCCACTTCCCCTTCTGAATCCAGCATGAATTTCTGACAGTTCCCTGTAGATGTACTGCTGCAAAATTTTACTTGTGTGTGATATTGATGATATTGTTCGATATTTTCTGCATTCTATTGGATCACCTTTCTTTGGAATAGGCACAAATATGGATCTCTTCCAGTTGGTTGGCCAGGTAGCTGTCTTCTAAATTTCTTGACAGAGACAACTGAGCACTTCCAGCACTGCATCCCTTTGGTGAAACATCTCAACTGGTATTCCATCAATTCCTGGAGCCTTGTTTCTCGCCAGAGTCTTCAGTGCAGCTTGGACTTCTTCCTCCAGTACCATCAGTTCTTGATCAAATTCTACATCCTGAAATGGTTGAACATCGACTAATTCTTTTTTGTACATTGATTCCGTGTATTCCTTCCATCTTCTTTTGATGCTTCCTGCATCGTTTAATACTTTCCCTTTAGAATCTTTCTATATTGCAACTCGAGACTTGAATTTTCTCTTCACTTCTTTCAGCTTGAGAAATGCTAAGCATGTTCTTCCCTTTTGGTTTTCTAACTCCAGGTCTTTGCACATGTCACTATAATACTTTACTTTGTCTTCTGGAGGGGCACTTTGAAATCTTTTACTTCATCATTTCTTCCATTTCTTTTAGCTGCTCTACATTCAAGAGAAAGTTTCAGAGTCTCTTCTGACATCCATTTTGGTCATATTTTCCAAGTGCTATTCCAACTTTCATATTCCAGTCACCTGTAATTATCAACACATCTTGTCTGATAGAGTGCCAGATGAGCCCCTCAGGTTGGAAAGCACTCAAAATACAACTAGTGAAGACCTACCTCTTCAAAGTAGAGTTGACCTTAATGACATGGATGGAGTCAAGCTTTTGAGACCTTATTTACTGAAGCCACATGACTGAAAATGAGAACAGCTGTAAACATCCATTAATAATCAGAATGCAAAATGTACGAAGTATGAATCTAGCAAAATTGGAAGTCTTCAAAAATGGAACACATAAAGATTGATATTCTAGGCATTAGTGAGCTGAAATGGGCTGGTATTGGCCATTTGGAATCTGACAATCATATAGTATACTATGCCAGGAATGACAAATTGAAGAAGAATGTTGTCGCATTCATCATCAAAAAGAATATTTCAAGATCTATCCTGAAGTACAGCACTGTTGGTGATAAGATAATATCCACATACCTACAGTGGGGTGGTTGTGAGTTGAACTCATCTCAACGGTAATTGTAGTGTGTTTTTGTGTGTGTGTGTGTATAGCCATGTCTCCTAGATTTAACTTCTTGAGGTCAATGATCGTGTCTTATTTTCATTTTGTACCCCTCTGTGGTATCTATAACAGCTTTCCACATTGTTGTTGTTGTTAGGTGCCATCAAGTTGATTCCAACTCATAGTGACCCCATGCACAACAGAATGAAACACGGCCTGGTCCTGTGCTGTCCTCACAGTTGCTGCTATGTTTGAGCCCATTGTTGATAATAATATCACCTCTGATAATATGTCCAAAGTATATGAGACATAGTCTGGCTATCCTTACTTCTAAGGAGCATTCTGGTTGTACTTTTTCCACATAGAGGGGATGAATAAATATTTGTTCAATGAAGAGGATCTGGATTATCTGAATACCTGGGGGACGGAGGCAAAAGAAGAACAACCTCATCCTTAGGTCCTTTGGTGTTGTGTATGTGTGAACCCTGCATGATAGGTAGGTTATAGATAGATTACAGAAGATAGATAGATGATAGATAGCTAGGGAGGGTTAGATAGGTGGA
The DNA here is from genome assembly GCA_030035585.1 of Dugong dugon. Taxonomy (NCBI): domain Eukaryota; kingdom Metazoa; phylum Chordata; class Mammalia; order Sirenia; family Dugongidae; genus Dugong; species Dugong dugon. The sequence goes on from CM057463.1 coordinate 53,219,803, forward strand.
GATAAATAAGGCTTTGATGGAGAGGAGTGAAGGCAGGAAGCTCATGAGAGTGTGTGGGAAATGATCACAGTTTCCACTGTAATCTTGAGTGAAAGGAGGCGTGAAGGCTAAGAGAAAGCAGAGTTGATGCTATAGTCATTTTATTATATGTAAGTCATGACAAGATGAGAACATAGGTATAGCCTGTTCTTTTCCAACTGAGTATGCATGACCATCTGCTTGAGAATTTTTAAAAAATGTTGGTTACTGGGTGCCACTCAGAGTTTTTGATTCAGTAGTTCTGAGCTGACATTCGGGAATGTGCATTTTTAACAAGCACACTGGGTAATTTTGATGCTCACTGTGAGAAACACTGGCATTGTAAATGGCTGCTTTAATCTTCATTCCATCCAGAGAATAATATTAAAAATAAATTAAGACTAATTTGTCACACCTATGATTTCAGTTTATGTCCTGTGGAAGCCCCATGAAAAACTGTTGAAAGGGCTCAAATGGACATCGCTTTTACAGGCTAAGTTTGTTATATGACACTCTTATTACTAGGTAATGGTTCGTGTTGTAGAACATGGCTTGATCTGATAGACAACACTTACATGGTTTTTTTTCTATCAGTGGCTTCTCTTTCTCAGTCTTCTTTGTTGACTTTTCCTCATGTTCTCAACCTTAATTAGAGTGTCCTGCGGATCAGACCTTGATCTTTTAACTCCCTACATGATTTCATTTTTTTCTCAGAACTTTAAACACCAAAAACAAAGATGTCACTTTGAGAAGTAAGGTATGCCTGACCCAAGCCATGGTATTTTCAATCACCTCAAATGCACGTGAAAACTAGATAATGAATAAGGAAGAATGAACAAGAATTGATGTCTTTGAATTATGATGTTGATGAAGAATATTGAACCTACCATGGACTGCCAGAAGAATGACAAGTCTCTCTTGGAAGATGTACAGCCAGAAAGCTTCTTAGAAGCAAGGATGGTGAGACTTCATTTCATGTACTTCGGACATGTTGTCACAAGGGACCAGTCCCTGGAAAAGGACATCATGCTTGGTAAGATAGGGGATCAGTGAAAAAGAGGAAGAGTTTCAACGAGATGGATTGACACAGTAGCTACAACAATAGGCTCAAATATAGCAAAGATTGTGACACTGTTTGGTTCTGTTGTTTACGTGGTGTTCATAAGAGAAGGAACCTACTCAACGGCAACTAACAACAATAATTGAATGATCTCTGCTACATATTTCTAATTTTAATCCACTGAACTTCTATCTCCTGGGCATCTCCACTAATTCCATGATTGGGTATCTTAATAATTTTTATCTAGGAGTAATGGAGTGAAACTAAAGCTGTAATTAGTAAAGATACAGCAGTTACTCTTGTTATCTGCATGTGGGAGACGTTTAGTCATTTTTGTGATTTTACACAGTGTTCTTGTTTTTAGTCTGTGCGCAGATGTGCTTATGATTTGGTTTTGTTTTTGTCTTGCTTTAATATTACGAGAGTGGGCTTGTCCACTGTTAGTTTTCTCTGAAATTGTTCACGTTCAACAAGAGAACACCATGACTATCTCCTGGCTGACTGCAGTTGAGTTTTTTTTTTTTTTTAATTTTCTTTTCATTGTCAATCTAAAATGCCACCTTCCATTGCTTCTCTCCCCTTACTGCTTTATTTTTATTCATTACTTTTGTTCATAGTACACGTCACCCCTGTAACACAACAAACACATTGTTGATTTCTTCATTGTCTATATTCTCCCATATGTAAACTCCTTGAGGGTCAGTATTTTGGTTCACTGTCCCATCCTCAATAACTATGTATTATTCTTCCACATAACAGATGTTCAGTATGTATTTGTTGAATGGATTGTTCAATTACTTGCTAAATTTCTCCAACTCCCACAATAACAAATTAAACTTTAAAAGAGCCAAAAGATGAACAAATATCATCTTCATTGTGTATGGAGTTAAAGATAACTAATATGTAAATGAAGACACAACTAACAGATGAGTACCAGATGACAGGACTGCTGTAGTTCTATAAATCTTGGTATAACGTTTATAACAATCTTCAAGTGTTTGACTATCTTTTACACAAAGAAGTATAACTGGCTTCTTCCTGTCTCTAAGAAAAATAGAAATTCAGTTAGATATAAGGCATAATTCAAACCAAAAACCAAACCCGTTGCTGTCGAGTCAATTCAGATAATGGTTTATAAAGGCATACACATGAATTTTTACAAAGCTTTTATGGAAAAATCAGAAGTGCTAGATTGATAATACACATTCACATATTTTTGCATACCTTTAAAATAAGGTTTTCTTCGAGTAATTTTAATAAGTAAATAAAAAGGAAGAAATTTATTTTTATGTATTGTACACTAAGTTTCCTAGTGCTGCTATAACAGAAATACCAAAAGTGGGTAGCTTTAAAGAACAGAAATTTAAAGTTATTTTCTCACAGTTCAGGTGTCTAAAAGTCTGAATTCAGGGCACCGGCTATAGGGGAAGGCCTTCTCTCTGTCGGCTCTGGGAAAAGATCCTTGTCTCAGCTTCTGCAGCTCAGGTGTTCCTTGATTCCTTGGGTATCTTCACATGACATCCACCCTCCTTTCCTTCACTCTTCCTTGCTTCTGTGTCTAATCTGCTTTCCTAATATCTCAGAAGTGATTAGATTTAGGACACACCCTACACTGATATGACTCCATTAACATAACAAAGAAAACTTTATTCCTAAAAGGGATTACATACACAGGTATAGGGGTGAGGATTCCAATTCATATTTTGGAAGAAAACAATTCAATCCATAACACACACGTACCCTATTTAATGCTGCCACACATAGTATCTTGTTAATACTGCTTTTCATTTGAAAGTGTGTGTGTGCATGTGTATCCGTACACGGTACACTTGTGTGTGTCTGCCCCTCTCACCACTCAATGGTCTGAATGCTAGTACAGCAAATGGAACTGAAAACCACCCTGCAAAAGCTCCCAGCCAGTGGGTGTTTAGGGTACAGTCTGGAGAGTGCCTGGGTCAGCATGCTCTCAGTTACAAAAGCAGCTCTGGTAAAAATTCCTGCAGCCAAAACTTTCTAAAATAATTCTTCTTGTTTTCTGTTTCCCTCTTGAGGTCTCATTATTATTTCCCTCTTAGGTCATATTAATCTGCTGTAGAAATTGAAAACTCAGGATGTCAGCATTTGAGGACATGAAAAGTTAAAACTTCTCTACTGGCAACGTCCATGTCTCTATGATGAAAGCCAGTGGAAGAGCCAGTCTGTCAGATTAGCTAAATCTAAGAATCATAATAATAAACACTGTTGTTCTTGTTATTATTGTTACTGTTAGTTGTTTTCATCTATAGCTATCTTCTGTATAGCAGAAAAAACATTGCCCAGTCCTATACCATCTTTATAATCACTGGTATATTTGAGCCCATTGTTGCAGCTATGTGTCAGTCCATCTCATGGAGGATTTCCTTCCTTTTCACTGACTCTTCATTTTACCAAACATGACTGTCATTCTCTAGAGATTGATCTTTCCTGATGATGTGTCCAAAGTAAGTAAGATGAAGTCTTGCTTTCTAAGAAGCTTTCTGGTTGTACTTCTTGCGAAACAAATTTGTTTGTTCTTCTGGCATTTCACGGTATATTAATATTCTTCACCAACATCACAATTCAAAAACACTAACTGCCATTTATTGAGTACTGTTTCTAGCTACTGTTCTAAATGTTTTATGCTCATTTTCCCCTTTAATTCTTAATACCCTGAACTTTAAAATGATTCTCATTCTAGAGATTTAAAAAACAGAGCATTAGAGATACTGAATTTCACCTTTTTATTGCTAATATGGGCATATGAACTGTGGTATACAGAATAACGACACCCCTAAAGATGCCCAAGTCCTAGTCTCTGGAACCTGTGAGTATTTTACCTTAAATGGCAAAAGGGACTTAGCAGATGTGATTAAGAATCCTGAGAAAGGAAGATTATCCTGAATTCTGCAGGTGGGCCTAATGTGCACAATGATCATTATAAGAGGGAAGAAGGGGTGACAGAACCAGAGAGTAGATGTAACAATGGACACATAGGTTGGAGTGATACATTTTGAAGATGAAGGAAGAAGCCATGAGCCAAAAATGCAGGTGGCATCTAGAAGCTGGAAAATGAAAGGAACAGATTCTTCTCTAACACCTCCAGAAGGAATGCAGCCCTGCAGACACCTGGATTTTAGCCTTGTTGATCCATCTTGGACTTCTGACCTCCAGAATTATAAAATAATAAATTTGGGTTGTTGTATACCACTAAACCAAACCAGTTCCTATTGAGTCAATTCAGACTCATGGAAACCCCATGTTTGTAGAGTAGAACTGAGCTCCATAAGGTTTTCAATGGCTGATTTTCTAAAAGTAGATTGCCAGACTTTTCTTTCAATGTAAACCACTAAGTCTGTGGTAATTTCTTACAGCAGCAATGCTAAACTAAACATGAACCAAGTTCTTTCTAGCACCTCTCCTATATTGCCATATGATATTGTTGTTGTTAGTTGCCATCGAGTTGATTTCCACTCAAAGCGACCATCTGCACAGCAGAATGAAACTCTGCCCAATCCTGTGCCATCCTCCAATCATTGCTATGTTTGAGCCATTGTTGCAGCCACTGTGTCAATCCATGTCTCTGAGGATCTTCCTTTTTTTCACTGACCCTCTTCCTTACCAAGCATGATGTCCTTCTCCAGGGACTGGTCCCTCCTAATAATGTGTTCAAAGTACACGAGACAGTCTCACCATCCTTGCTTCCAAGGCGCACTCTGACTGTACTTCTTCCAAGACAGACTTGTTCGTTCTTCTAACAGTCCATGGTATATTCAATATTCTTCATCAACACCATAATTCAAAGACATCAATTCTTCTCTGGATTTTCTTATTCATTGTCCAGCTTTCACACGTATATGAGGCAATTGAAAACACCATTGCTTGGGTCAGGCACACCTTAGTCCTTAAAGTGACATCTTCGCTTTTCAACACTTTAAATAAGCCTTTTGCAGCAGATTTGCCCAATACAACATGTCATTTGATTTCTTGACTGCTCTTCCATGAGTGTTTATTGTGGATCCAAGTAAAATGAAATCCTTTACAACTTCAATCTTTTCTCCGTTTATCATGATGTTGCTTATTGGTCCAGTTATGAGGATTTTTGTTTTCTTTATGTTGAGGTGTAATGCATACTGAAGGCTGTAGTCTTTGATCATCAGTAGGTGCTTCAAGTCCTCTTTGCTTTCAGCAAGCAAGGTTATGTCATCTGCATATCTCAGGTTTTTAATGATTCTTCCACCTATCCTGATGCTACATTTTTCTCCATATAGTTCAGCTTCTCAGATTATTTGCTCAGCATACAGATTGAGTAAATATGGTGAAAGGATACAACTCTGTCGCACATCTTTCCTGATTTTAAAACATGCAGTATCCCCTTGTTCTAGTCAAACGACTGCCTCCTTGTCTATGTACAGGTTCCACATGAGCACAATTAAGTGTTCTAGAATTCCCATTCTTCACAATGTTATCCATAATTTGTTATGATCCACAGTTGAAAGATGGCTATTTTAACTGACCCACAGATTGATTGGCTATATCAGGCAAATTAGACTGAAGGAAACAATAATCTTCATCTATTAATGTAGTTCATGTTGACCCTGCATATTTGGAAACTAATTCATGAAACATGATCTCTATTTCCACTCTCTGTGTTAAGGAAATATGTTCTTTCAGTGAGTTACTCTGGATGAAGTTATTTGTTCGTCCAAAATAGACCTATCATTTATTGAAGGCTCAGTAATAAGCAGTTTTCATATTGTATTCAGCCATCCATTTGTACTTACTGTATAACTACTTAATCTGCTAGTTGTAACATGCATATTTATTTGCCCACTTAAGTTAATTCTTTTGTGTGTGTGCTTTGAAAAGTATGTAGGTGAAAACCATTCTATAGTTAATACATCATCAAAATAGAGTTATAAACCAGGACAATTATAACCACGTTTATCAGCAATCTTCATTCAGCAGGTATCTCATTATGGGATTAGAGTCTTTTTCAAATGCCAGTCCCTCTTGTAAGGTTATCTAAGGTGAATCTTCAGTTTTTAAGGGAGAGAGTCACATTGTGTTCGTTTCCCTTCCACTTCAAGGACCGACTGAAGTCAGATAGAGATGGAAACTTTCTGAGGGAAAGTGACAAATGCTGCCATGTTGGCAAGACTTTTCTTCATTCACTAAATATTTACTGAGTATCTGCCTTGTTTTCTAGGAATCAGGATTACACGGTTGTATAAGCTAGACAAAGAGTGGGACTTACTTTTGAGTGGGAGGGGGGTTTCAAAAATGAACATATAAAAGCATAAAGATCAGAAGAAGTTATATGAAGAAAAAGAGTAGTAGAATTGAACATGAAATGTGTTAGTGAGACCACCATCTGATTCCAATGCACAGAGCAGAACAAAAAATGAAGAAATAAACATATCAAAGTTGTATCAGTTTCCTAGGGCTGCCCTAACAAAATACCACTTTATTTTCTCACAGTTCTGGAAGCTAAAATTTTGAAATCAGAGTGTTGGCCATGTTGGTTCTTTCTGTGGGCTCTGAGAGAGAATCTGTTCCATAACTTTCTCCTAGCTTCTGGTGGCTCCTGGCAATCCTTGGTATTCCTTGGCTTATAGCCTATAGCTCTGCCTATTGTAGTCTCTGCCTACATTGTCACATGGCCGTCTTCTCTCTCTCTCCATCTCTTCTGTTTTAGAAAGATGTTACTCATATTGGATTAAGACCCACTCTACTTCAGTATGACCTCATGTTAACTGGCAACATCTCCAAAGACCCTTTTTCCAAACAAAGTCACATTCATAAATTCTAAGGGTTATGGCTTCAATATATATTTTTGGAGGACACAGTTCAATCCATAACAAGAGTTAAGTCATTTTATTATGAAAAGGTAATCATTGGAAATTTAGATTTTATGTAGAGCAAAAGGAGAAAGATCATGAAACTACACAGCTTGCAGATTGTCTCTTTTGCTTACTTGACATAACCTTTTCTAATATTCTTTTCATTATAAGCACTCTGTACCAACCACCTGGATCTCACAGGGAGAAAGGCTGACAAACACTTTAACATAATGTACTGAATTTGGCCCTCAGCCCCAGAGAACGTCTGGCTTATTATATCTTGCAGTCTGTGTCATACAAATTGCTACTGGATGTTGCCATTCAGTGTGACATGTTCGAAATACATACCATCAAATCAGAACGTGGCTCTGGTTATTTGATCATCAGTGCCCATACCTTTGGCTTCATTCAGAGTAGTCACTATCTTTCAAAAAGAAGCTCATATAAGGTATTGGAAAATACATTCTAAACTTCCAAATCCACTACCCATCTGTCAGTTTGTCATACTGTTGTGGCTTATTTATTGATATGATATCAGAAGCTATGTCACCAGTACTTCAAATACCAGCAGGGTCACTCATGTTTGACAAGTTTCAGCACAGCTTTCAGACTAAGACAGACTTGGAAAAAATGCTGACGATATACTTCTGAAAATTTGCCAGTGAAATCCTTATGGATCACAACAGAACATTGTCTGATTTCCTTGCTTTGAATGCACCATCAGAAGGGATCACTTGCTGGAGGAGGACTTTATGTTTGGTGAAGTAAAGGGCCAATGAGGGCATGGGAGACCCTCAGTGAGGTAGACTGGCACAATAGCCACAACAATGGACCTGAACATGCTGATGATTGTGAGGATGACACAGGACCGGGCAACATTTTGTTATATTGTACATAAGGTTGCCATGAGTCAGAGTTGACTTGACAACAACTAACTACAACTACTACTACTTCCAAATGGAAATTTTCTGTCCTTTTCAGCTGAAAAGTGTTGTATTGGATAAATGGAAAAAAAGGTTCAGCCATTCAAACCTTGCTCCATTCTCTAGAGATAAAGTCTCAGGTTGTTTTTTGAGCTCTAAAAGTCTGAATAAATAACAACCACGGTGGATTTAGTGCTTTCTGTCTACATTCTTTAATAATATAATCTATGACATTTTGGTGAGTTTTCTGACATATCATCATCAAGCAACCTAATGATAAGAATTTTATGTATAAGGATACTGCTGAAAACCTACCCATTGTCTGACCCTGGAAATGGCTGAAGACCAAAGATACGCCTGTTCCTAAAAAAAGACATTAAGAAAATATTTCCTTTTTTGGCTTTTCTTGTTTTAGCATCTTCCAAAATTGGCATTGTCTTCCCTCTTTAGAAAGGACTATACTTTGTTTCCTATCTTCGCAGTGAGGTAGGAATCATTCTAGTACTTCTGCCTGAAGTCTTGATTTACTAATCCCTGGAGGGTTTGTCTGAACCAATCAGCAGTTATGGCCTGCTAAACCTTTTTGGAGGTACTGGGGAGATGGAGGAAGGGGATACTTGCTCCTTCCATTTTTTCACTCAGACAGAACTCAAGGGCTCATGGTGACCATCTAACTACAATATTTTTATTTTTTTCTCTTATTAAGGATAATGACCAGCAAATTGCCCCTTAATTTTTTATTCTTTATTTTATTCTTTAAAAGACATTCATCAGGGACAACCCAAGATGGCAGCTTAGTCAGACACATAGAGCAAAGACAAAGAAACCAAGTAAAACAGATACAGATGACAGTCCTGGAACCCTGAGCATCAAAAGAAGGACAAAGAATTAAATCAAACACCAATCGGAGGGAGAAACTGAATGAAAACAATGAATGAGGAGAGTTACAGATCAGTGGTGCCCTGACAGCTTGCCTGGCGCAGGATGGCCATCTTCAGAAAAAGTGAGCAATGACTCTGGGTGAAAGCAACTTCACAGAATTCTCAATAGGAGACAGAGAAACTGTGTAGACTTACCTGGAGCAAAGTAAGGTGAGTAGGACGTGAATGAGATCTAAGAAGGGAAAGTACAGAAACGTGGGTGAGAGCTCCAGGGATCCTGGCAACCACAGAACAGGGAGAGAGAAAGGAACCAGAAACACTCACCAGCAGTAATCCCCAACCATTATGGTGGGAGGTACACACAGAGTAGTAGATCCACAGAGTGTCAGCAGGATGTCCCCCACCAGACCCGAATCTGGTAAGCCCCCATCTTCACATTTGGTTGGGGCCAGGTCCTCATTGCTGGCTGCAGCCTACAAAGAGTGCCCTGGTACTCCGGAAGAGCATGCTCCCCCTCCCCCCTACCCTTCTGGTGACCAGTGGCATGAGCCCTCTCAGAGCCCTGCCTCCCTGCCTGCCCAGGGACTTTGGGACAAGCCTCCTTTGCCCCACCCAGCCTCACCCCACCTGCAATCAGTGTTGTGCACTCACCAGGTCTGCCACCCACCCTCAGCAACCCCACACACTTAGCGAGCAGCAGCACTCACTTCCATGCCACTGCAGTGATGACTGGCAGTGGCATGCTCCAGCCCTGCCCACCACCTCCACCACCCCGCCCACCCAACGAGCAGCAGCACACACTCCCACACTGCTGGACCTACAACCGATAGTGGCATGCATCTGCCACACTCACCATCACCCCCCCTCCATCCTGTCCATCTGGTGAGCATCAGTGTGCACTCCTGCACAGCTGGACCTATGACTGGTGGTGGTGCATGCCTGCCCCATCTGTCCGCTGCTGCTGCCTGGCCCACCTGGCAATAGGTGGCAAGAGCTCCCATGTTACCAGAACTGTGATCAGCTGAGCATGCCTGCCCTGCCTGCCCTGATATAATTGAACAAAACAAAACAAAAAATCAGGGTAAAACAAACGGAGAGAAAATCAATCAATCAACATTTAAATAAATAAAATAATATCAAATGCCTCAGAGACAGCAGACAATAACAAATCATAAGAAGAAACAGGATAAGGTGGCTAAAACAAATGAGCAAAATAAAGGGAAAGAAAACCTTCCTGAGGAAGTAATGGTAATAGAACTACTTGAGAATGAATTCAAAAAACTTATATTTAGGATCTTCAAAGAGATCAAGGAAAGCCCAGAAAAAAACTTAGAAGAATTCAGCAAAACAATACAAGAACAAAATGGCAGACTCAGTAGACAATTAGAAACTATACAAAAACAACAACTAGAAATTCAGAAGATTAACAATAAAATATCAGAAATAGATAACACAGTGGAAAGACAAAGAATTAGAACTGAATCAATGGAAGAAAGAATCAGTGAAATAGAGGGAAAACTCCCTTGATACTAATTTGTTTGAGGAACAATCAGAAAAAAGAATGAAGAAAACCTAACAGTTACATGGGACACCATCAAGAGGAATAATTTATGCATAATAGGAATTGCAGAAGAGGAGAAGAAAAAAATACAGAGAGAATTTTTGAAAATATCTTGACATAAAACTTTCCAAATATCATGAAAGATAAGAAGGTTTCCATCCAAGAATCCAAAAAAACCCCATACAGGATAGAACCCAGAAGATATTCACCAAAACATATCATAACCAAACTTTCCAAAACCAAAGATTAAAAGCAGCTCACGGAAAACAAAATATCACTTACAAAGGGGCACCGATAAGACTAAGCAATGATTTCTCATCAGAAACCATGCAGGAAAGGAGGCAGTGGGATGACATATATAAAATCCTGAAAGAAAAGAACTGCCAACCAAAAATTATATATCCAGCAAAACTATCTTTCAAAAACAATGGCAAAACTAAGACATTCCCAGATAAGTAGAAATTAAGGGAATTTGTAAAACCAGACCAGCCTTATAAGAAATATTAAACAAAATCCTTTGGATAGAGAATCAACAACATCAGACGAAAACCTGAGATAAAGACACATGACCGCATCACACAGATACCAATCCAGATAAAGATTTCACAGAAGTAAAATAAAGATACAAACCAACTATAGGGAACCAGAGATGTTTTGCTGTAAATGACGACAACTTAAAAACAAAATGAGGGAATAAAAGGTATAGTTATACAACTTCCATATGAAGAGGAAGGTAAGGTGATTTCAAGATACAACAGATTGTTTTAAATTTACAAGAATAAAGATAAACTTTTAGGTAACCACAAAGAAAATTAATCAATCTGCTCACCAAAATAAAGAAGAAGAAAATCAAAAAGACTCAGTAAACACAAAAACAATGATTGATAGGAAAAGAAAATCCAGATACGAAAAGAACTCAGCACAGAAAATTAAGAGAAACAAAGAAAACATTAACTTCACAAGAAAAGTGTAACAAAATGACAACAATGTATCCATATGTATCGTTAATCACACTGAAGGTAAATGGATTAAATGCATCAGTCAAGAGACAGAGAGTAGCAGAATGGATTTAAAAAACCTGATCCATCAATATGTTGTCTACAAGAGACACATGTTAGAAACAAAGACATAAACAAGTTAAAAATCAAAGGATGGAAAAAATATATCAAGTAAATAGTAAACAAAAGATAGCAGGAGAAGCAATTATACTTTCAGATAAAATAGACTTTAGGTCAAAGTACATTATAAGAGACAAAGAAAAGCATTATATAATGATTAAAAAGTCAATTCACCAAAAAGACAGAACAATAATGAATATTATGCACCCAATAACAGAGCTCCAAAATACATTAAACAAACTATAGCAGAATTGAAAAGAGAAATAGTCTACAGTAATAGTAGGAGGCTTTAAAACACCACTTTTAGCAATGGACAGAACAACTAGAAACTCGATAAAGATATAGAAGATCAAAATTATACAATCAACCATCTTAACCTTATAGACATATCCAGAACACAACACCCAACAGCAGCACAGTACATATTTGTCTGCAACATATACACATCTTTCTCCAGAATAAACTATATTCTAGGTCACAAAGCAAGCTTCCATAAATTCAAAAACATTGACACAATACAAAGCATCTTCTCTGACCTTAAATGTTATAAAACTAGAAATCAATAACAGAAAGAACAAGGATGAAAAACTAAATACCTGGAACCTGAACAGCAATTACTTAAAAACTACTGGGTAGTAAAGAAACTAAAAATTACATAAAAAACTGTTAGAGTCAAATGAGAATTTAGACACAACTTTCCAAAACTGCTGGGACACAGTGAAAGTAATGCTCAGAGGAAAATGTATAGCAAGAAATGCACACATCAAAAAAGAAGAGAAGTCTAAAATTAATAGCTTAACCCAACAACTTGAGCAAATAGAAAAGGAACAGCAAAAGAAGTTCATAGTCACCAGAAGAAAGAAAATAATAAAGATCAGAGAAGAAGTAAACGAAATAGAAAAACAATAGAAAGAATCAACAAAACTAGAAGTTGGTTCTTTGAGAGGACCAATAAAATAGACAAACCACTGGCTAAGTTGACAAAGGAAAAAAAAGTGAGATGACCTAAATAATCAAAACAACAGAACCAACTGAGATGAAGAGGATCATAAGTGAATATTATGAAAAATTGTACTCCAACAAATTGGAAAACCTATAAGAAATGAACAAATTTCTAGAAACACACTATCTATTTAAACTAACACAAACAGAGGTAGAAAACATAAACAGACCCATAAGGAGAAATGAAGTTCTGGCAGATGCTGCAACATGAATGAACCTTCAAAACGTTATGCTGAGTGAAATATCAGTCACAAAAGGAAAAAAAAAGTGTGCATTCTTTCATTCTTTCTACAAGTGCTGTTAAAAGCAAAGGGATATGGCATATGGCACTGAATAAAATTAGACAATTCCCTGCCCTCGTGGAGTTATGTTTTGATGAAAATATTCTTTTGACGGGGAATTTACTGACCCTACATATTCTACTATTCTTTTTCCTTATTGCAAATACGTAGCCTGAGATTTGGAAGGGGACCAAAAATCTTGGAGAATCTTGCTGTTGTTGTTAGCTGCCATTGAGTTGGTCCCCTAATCACGGTGATCCAATGCACAGTGGAATGAAACAAAATGCTGTGCCATCCCCATAACCAGTTGAGGATCTGACCATTGTGATCCATAGGGTTTTCACAGGCTGATTTTCAGAAGTAGATCATTAGGCCTTTATTCGTAGTCCACTTTAGTCTAGGAGTTCCACTGAAACCTGTTCAGCATCATGCTGTTAGATAAAGTCAGGTTGGTTCCATCTCACAGAGACTTGATGTATAACAGAATGAAATGTTGCCCAACCTGCACCATCCTCACGACTGTTGCTATGTTTTAGCCCACTGTTACAGCCACTATATCAATCCTTCTCATTGAGGTCTCCCCTCTTTTTCACTGACCCCCTACTTTGCTGAGAATTATGCCTTCCTCCAGCAATTGGTCCCTCCTGATGACAAGTACAAAATAAGTGAGACGAAGACTTGCCATCCTCACTTCTAAGAAGCATTCTGGTTGTACTTCCTCCAAGACAGATTTGTTCATTTTCTGGCGGTCCATGATATACTCAATATTCTTCACCAACACCATAATTCAAATGTGTCAATCTTCTTCAGTCTTCTTTTTTCAGTATCAAGCTTTTGCATGCATATGAGGCAATTGAAAATACCATGACTTCGGTCAGCATCATAGCAACATACAAACCACCACTGACAGATAGGTGTGGCTGCACATGAGGTGCATTGATCAGGAATTGAACCGAGGTCTCCTGCATGAATTACACCTTAACATAAACAAAACAAAAATCCTCCCAACTGGACCAATAAGCAACATCATAATAAATGGAGGAAGTATTGAAGTTGTCAAGGATTTCATTTTACTTGGACCCACAATCAACGCCCATGGAAGCACCAGTCAAGAAATCAAACAACACATTGCATTGGCAAATGTGCTGCAAAAGACTTCTTTAAAGTGCTGAAAAGCAAAGATGTCACTTTGAGGACTAAGGTGCACCTGACCCAAACCATGATATTTTCAACTGCCTCATATGCGTGTGAAAGATGAACACTGAATAAGGGAGACTGAAGATGAATTGATGCCTTTGAATTATGGTGTCGGCAAAGAATATTGAATATACTATGGACTGCTAGAAAAATGAACAAATCTGTCTTGGAAGAAGAACAACCAGAACGCTCCTTAGAAGCAAGAATGGAAAGACCTTATCTCACGTACTTTTTGGACATATTATCAGGAGGGACCAGACCCTGGAGAAGGACATCATGCGTGGTAAGTTAGAGGGTCAGTGAAAAAAAAGAAGACCCTCAACAAGATGGATTGACAGTGGCTGCAACAATGGGCTCAAACATAGGAACAATTGTGAGGATGGTGCAGGACCAGGCAGTGTTTTGTTCTGTTGTACATAGGGTGGCAATGAGTCAGAACCAACTCGTCAACACTTAACAACAGCAACAAAGTACCTAAAACAGTGACTGGCACACAGTAAGTGCTCTAAATAAATGTCATCTATTCTTATTAAATATTTAGTAAAATTAATTGAAAAGAGCTGGGTGGTGCACTTGGTTTGCACTTGACTACTAACCTAAAGTTCGGCGGTTCGAGTCACCCAGTGAAGAAAAGGCCTGGTAATCTGCTTCCACAAACATTACAGTCAAGAAAATCCTATGGAGCAGTTCTATTCTGTAACACGTGGGGTCACCATGAGTCAGAATCGACAACAACAACTGGTTTGGTTTTTTGTTCATTTGGATAGAGTGATGTCACTCTTTCTCTTTTATTCATCAATAAAAAATGGGGTGACCCATTTTCTGAAGCACATTTATTACTAAAGAGTATTTATTATAGGAAGGGCATTAAGCCTTACTAGAAATATACAGGCTGGATGGAAAACCAGGCATTTATTTACGCTGAGTGGCCTCTTTAACTTCCCGATACCTCTGGACTGCACTAAGCTGTTGGAAATAAAGTTTTCGGAGAGCAAAATCAATCTTCCCGAAATCGTCCACTTTCCCATAGCTCTCTGGGGAGGTCTGCCTTAGTAGTAGATCAGGCAGGTGGCCAGCCGACGGAGTGACTGATGTAAAAGATTATAAACATCATGCTGTTGCCGCAAAGAATAGTCTTCTTTCCCCAACTCTCTTTTCTTCAGATTCACTGGACTCTAATCCACTGTGTAAGCGGAAATCTTCGTTGCGTGCCATCTGGATGAGTCCATGTACAGAGAAAACAATCTTTACTCCTACTTTTAGATACAATAGTTCTAAAATGAGGCTATTAGATGGCCCACTTTCTCTGAGTTGACTTTCTGTGGAGGAAAAATGTTCAATGAATTTACTTGATTGCTTAGTTGAGTGCAGAATATTAAACTGCTAACTCCCTGGAAACGCAGCCTTTCTATACAGCTTTGAGTAGTGATTTGAATATAGAATAAAACATTGTTATTCCAGATTGGCAGTGATTCAAAAATCCAAGATTATTTAAACAGGTACTAGGTCAAAGTATACCCATGTAGTATCAGTTCTAGTCAGATTTTGTTAAGCAGTAGGGGAAATGTTTTCAGTATCAGTTGTATTCATGGATAAAACCCAGGGCACTATTTCATACATTCAGTAAAGTTTTACTGAGACACTACTATGTACAACACTGGGAATCATGTAAAAATCAAAGTTTCGGCTAATACTTTTCAGACATTCATTAACCACTAAAGAATTCCAAGTCCTTGTGACAATTTAAATATAAAAAAGTACAGTGTTTTGCTTTTGTTATTATTTTCTCCTATTGATTAAAAAAAGAAGAAAAGAATTATGTTAGAAAAACTTTTACACGGGCAAAGCTGTCTCTATAGGATTCAAAACAATGATGATCACCCCAGGTCTTGCACTTTTTGTAATTAATTTCTGCCTTTTACTACAAATAATACTAAAACTGGTTTTACCAGCCATTGATGTCAAAGAGATAAAAACGACCACCTGCAACATTTTGATAAATCAGATAAAATGAACTTCCCCTATTTCAGAGTTTTGCAATCAATATGCACAAATGGGTAATAGACAAGGTGAGAGTTATTGATGCCCTCGGGGCGTGGGATGACTGGGTGGGTCTGGGATGTGTGGAGTTTCCAGGCTGGTTGTCTCTGGGAGTCAGGGTGAGGGTCAGAGATGGAGGAACTTTCAGAGCAGAGAGAACCTGAAGTTGTGTTCTAAGGTCCCACAGCTGGAGCGTGATGAGACCCATCTGATACTCACTGCCACCACAAAGTGGTAAGTGCAACCCCAGCAGTGCTCCCCATCAGGATCCACTTATGCAACTGGCTGCAGACACACTATACCTACTGCAGGCAAAGGACCCATGAAGCTGCTAGAGATCAGATCCCAGGAGCCTAACACGGTGTGGTCAATCAAGAAGACTGGGCTGGGGCCCTTGTGGATGCAGCTTCAGTTCTGACCCTGAAACTCTCTTTTTACGTCAGCTACTTCTGACACCTGTAGCTGATGTGTCCTTCCAGTGGCTGCAGGATGACTACTCTAATACTGGATACATGTTATGGAAATCAGACCTGTATCAATAGTTTCAGACACTTGATAGGAAAAAGTTGACTGGACTCAAAATCCACTTACGGAATCACAAAAAATTCCAACATTTTATTTGTGAAAGACAGAGAAGAAATTATCATTACAGTCTTCAAATATAATAATGCATGGTGCACGTTTCTGAACGGTCTTAAAAATTGTTTTACATTTCTTGCAAGTACAAATTTATTTCAAAATTTAGTTTCAAATTTCACATAGAGGTTGTTAGAATGAACTGAAATTATTATAATCTTCACTTTAATTAGATTTTGTTTTGTTTTACGTTTTTTAACCACTTATTTGCGCAAAGTCTCTTGTCATGTGGCCAGCAAGAATTTGAAGAAATACTTATTAAAATGTCCTGATCAGGAATTGTATATTGCAAACTCAAGCATACAACCTAGTTTATAATAAAATATTTTTTAAGATTTTATTTGGAAATTTTATGCAATTTTAATATTTTTTAATATTTCATGTTTTATTATTCTCCTAATAATTATGTAGAGAAGAGGCAATGAATTTTATTTTCATCTGGTCCATAGAATTGTACACAAATTCCTTCAAGTTTATATAAGAGCACTGCTCTATTTCAGACATTTTTCATAAACTGATTATTATATTGCTTGATTTAATTTGCCAGATATTCTGTGTGTGCGTGTTTATGAGAGAGAGAGGAGGAGGAGGAGAAAAAGAAAAATAAGGAGAGAGTGAAGGAAGGACAGAAGGAGAAGATACACATATTGAAAGACACAGAGAGAGAGACACACACACACACACACACACACACACACACATCCCAGTGTGAATTACCCTGGGTACAGAACACAGGTTTTTCAGATTGAGCGTAGACTATGACTTTTGTCACAGTATGAGAAACCCCTCCTTTAACACCCTGTCAAGTGAAAACATGAGCAACATTTCTTCCTTTGAAAAAGCAGAATATTCATATAGGCCAACATAAGAAATGAGAACTTCTAGTTTTCCCCTATGTTGGCAAACCCTAACACAGAAGGCTGCAAAAGTATACCTTTCTATATTATTTTTTAAGTTATAAAGAAAGAAGTGTTAGTATCCAAACTCCTTTTCAGAATAGCAGAAGCTATTTGTTAACCCTATATTTACACTCATGTTTACACTGAGTTCAAAGAATGTAATTCTGATACTAGTGTCAACTTCTAAGGAACAAGTGCCTCGCTGTGAGAGAATATGTGTCTGGGAAGTTCAGAGTAGGTGGCAGAGTGTTCTGAGAAGATGGCAGCCTAGAGGCATTTTCTGACAGTTCTATCTCCCAGTTCCATGTATGCTGAAGCATTTTAGCAACAAAAATGTGCCTGCTTAGAGCCTACAGCTCCATTGTCTGTGTGTGTCAAGGATGAGGTGGTGTGTGTTACAGGAGAGATCCCAGGATCTCTTAGGTGCAACAGTGTGTGAGATGGCTTGTCTGTCCCGCAGTGACTGGGCAGAAAACCACACAATTTGTACCTCTCTGAGGAAGTATAAGGAGAAGAGCTATACCTACACATTTTTTTGTGAGGGGTAATATAAATGGTTTCCTGATCTGGCAGGCACTGAATAGTTCCTGAAAGGAATCTACACTGAGGTCTTCTCCCTGGAATGCCCCTGGAGAGGTCTGAGAACAGGAGGCTCCCTTCCCCTAATCAGCTCAGAGGGAGGCTTCTAGATTGCTAGCTAGTTTACCTCTAGCACACTGGAACATAGCCTTCTGTGTCTTACATCACGATTTTTTGGGAGACTGCAATTGCTTGACCTTTATGGATGCTGAAAAAATTCACGTCTGTAATGGACCATGTAAGGGGACTCAATAAATTCAGAAAGGTAGACAAAGCTGAAGAAAAGTGCCTTCTAATGAGGTAAAGCTAGCTGAAATGACAAGAGAGACCTCTAAAATATAATGAGGAAAAAAATGAAATTAGGTAAATCTCTCTTTTCTAATATTTATAAATAAATGTATATATTTTTGAAGAAATTGACAAGCTGATTTTAAATTTTATATGGAAAAACAAAAGACCTAGAATAGCCAAAACAATCTTGAAAAAGAACAAGTCAGAGGACCTAGATTACATGATTTTAAGACTTACTATAAAACTATAGTAAGAAAGACAGTGTGATATTAGCATAAGGATAGACATACAGATTAATGGAACAGTCTGGAGGGTCCAGAAATAGACCCAAATCTGTATTGTCAATTGATTTTCTTTTTTATTTGCTATTTTAACCAGGGGCCCTAGGAGGTGCAAATGGTTAAGATCTTGGCTACTAACCAAAAGGGTGGTGGTTCTAATTAACCTAGAGGTGCCTTAGAAGAAAGTCCTGGTGATCTACTTCTGAAAGATCACAGCTATTGAAAGCTTATGGAGCACAGTTCTAATCTGAAACACATGGGGTCACCGTGAGTGGGAATTGACTCAATGGCAACTTTTTTTTTAAGTGTACAATTTAGTAACATTTATTACATTCACAATGTGGTACAACCATCACCACCATTTACTTCCAAAATCTTTTCATTATCCCAAACAGAAACTATGTATCCATTGAGCAATAACTCCTCCAGACCCTGGCAATCTCTAATCTACTTTCTGTCTATACGGATTTGCCTATTTTAGATATTTCATATAAATAGAATCATACAATGTTTGTCCTTTTGTCTCTGGCTTATTTCACTTAGTATAATGTTTTCAAAGTTGATCCATGTGGTAGCATGTATCAAAACTTCATTGATTTTTATGACTTAATAATGTTCTATTGTATGTGTATGCCACACTTTGCTTATCCATTCATCTGTTGATAGACACTTGGGTTGTTTCCACATTTTGGCTATTGTGAATAATTCTGCTATGAACATTGATGTACAAATTCTGTTTGAGTTGCCACTTTAAATTTTGGGGGTTATATACCTGGAGATGGAATTACTGGATTATATGATAATTCTGTGTTTAACTTTTTGAGGAAACTGTTTTCCATAGTGGCTGTACCATTGTATATTCCCATTAGCACTGCACAAGGGTTCTAATGTCTCCACACCTTCACCAACACTTGTTTCTTTTAGTTTTACTGATACTAGCTATCCTACTGGGTGTGAAATAATATCTCCTTGTAGTTTTGATTTACATTTCTCTAATTACTCAAAAGTTCCCTTTCCAATTCTTCCACATTTCAGACTAATAGACTTTAATTTGTAATGGGAGATGAGTTAGAGACCCATGCCAGTGATTTTTCAGAAATACCCAAGTAGTTTCTTGAACTTTTTGTAAGCTTGTCTAAGGGGACTGTGTCTGTAGATAAGTCATCTGCTTCTTATTTTATTCATTGGAAATCATATAAAAACCATTCCAGTTTTCCCCTCACCTCAACAACTCTAGATACATTGAAAGGTCCTTATAAGCCTTCAAATAGCCCATCTTTCAATATATTCTCATTAAGATTTTTTTATTCTTCCCTATTCAACTTTCTATATATTTATACATTTCTACATTTTATAACTAGGACTTATGCCCGGTGGCAGGTGGTTCCAGAGACTGTTGTGCTAGTTGAGACTGCTCCATCTGTGGTCACCCATTGTATTAATGTAAAGTGACTGTTTAGTGGTAAAGAAGATACTGGCGCCATGTTTAGGAACATATTCATGCTGGTGACCTACGTAGGGTGTTCTAGTTCAGTTTTTTTCTTTGAATTTTGGTAATTTTGCTACTTATATCTCTGTCCTAGGTCCTGAAGACTGGAAGTGGTTATTCTTTTATTGCTGTAAGATGAGGCAGGCCACACAGGGTCTACAGTTATCTCCTCTGTGATGAAGTAGTTTTCTAATGTTACCTTATTTTCTCAGGCTAAAGCTAATAAAAATCCCTTTCTCCATCTCCCATTGTTTCCCAGTTGCTGTAAAAATGGCCACTGTTAATTACGTATTGTTACTTATTTTATGTACCATCCCTTAAATACACAAGCTACATCCTTATGCCATCCTGGCTGTTCACCCTTTTCTCTCATAACAAGCTTCACAATATCTGAAGAAACAAAATAAGGAACATGATTGCATACTCTTTATAACTTCCTGATTAGGAACAATAATTGATCATTTCAATAATCATTAAAATCAAAAGACTTAACACAAAGCTTTTATGTATTTGTATACATATGAATATATAATATTTTCATAACCGTTCAAGGATTTACTCTTTTGTCATTTGTTTATTCGTTCATTCAATCCGTAAGTATTGAGAACCTATTATATGCCATACACTATGCATTCATGTTGGAGATACTGTAATAATAATAAACCTTAACTCTTGAATTGGAGTGGGAAATAGAAACATAACAAAATGACTATAAAAGAAATGTTATCATGTATTAGCATTAGAAACAAGGTATAAAGAGAATATTCGCTTTAATGTGAAACTGAACAAAATATCCATTGAATACAAGAAAGAGAGTTGTGTTCCTTGATCTCAATATTTTAAGCTTCTAAAATGTGTAGGATCACATACGCAATCTCAGGAGGCAGAAATATAGTGATAGCAGCAATTGTATATGACTTGAAATTAAATGGAATCATCCACATTCTAATGACGCTTGTCCCTTCCAGAATAACAGAGTAAAATAACGACTTCACAGACACGAAAATACATTTGAAATACAAGAGTCAGTAGAACCTGGGACCTGAGATCCCGGGAGCTCATAGTCCCCAGAAACTGTCAAATTTCCCAGGAAATAATAGACTTCTTTGATTATAGACTTCAAGTATTATACTGTTACCATAATTATCATCAAGCATTATCAGTATGCCTTTATCATCACAACACAGTGGCTATGTAGATACTACTCAGAAGTTTTACTCTAAGAAAGAATAACATTCATATGAATGTTACAATAGTGACCAAGTATCAAATGAACACAAATACAGATTGAAGATTATATATAAAGCAAAGGACAATTTCACTTTGGTTTCTCAGTTAAGTGAATGAGGGAAGTCTGAACGCTTCATTCAGGAAAAGAACAGCTCTCTCCTTCTTTTCCAGGAAAGGCATTGTTATCTGAAAGTCAATACCATGGTTCAATAAAAACACCAATGCACAAGTCCCATATAATAGATAAAAGGTACTTGGAAGACCACTGAGGATGAGGCTCATTTATTCGTTTTGCTGTTGTTGTTGTTTATTTAATGAATTGCAACAATGTATTGAAAATCATGAGATGTATACAACCGGGCTAAAATCCAGTCCAACTACACTAAAATTTTGCTTGAACCTTACTTGACATTGGTTTATGACACCTGAAAATTGGCGCTCAGTTGCATATCTGTTGATTAAATAGCATTAGATTGCATTCAAAGGGTTGTTCTCATTACCAGGAATGAACATGATGAAACTTATTGTTAGAACGTACAGTACTCTGGTAATATGCACATCCCTAATTTCTTGTTCAAACAAACATCCTAGGTGGTTTGTTTGGAGTCTTTTCCCATGACTGTCTGTTCTCACAGGTGAAGGTTGATATCAGTGATTCCTTCCTTATAAGTAGCTCTCTTTGGCTCCATAAACATTGTAGGTTTCTTAGCAAGCTGGGATATTAGGGTTGTTGACAGTTACTTTTTGATTTTGATTTTTAAAAACCTACTCATGGGAAAAAAATGAACAGTTCAGATGAAAAGTAAAATCCTCCTCCCTCTGAACCCCTCATTTCAACAAATCCTTAGATGTGACTACTCTGTAATTTCTTATATTCTGTTCAGTTATTTCCTACCCATATATATGCATATGTGTATATCCTTATTTATTTGTTAACACAAACAGGATCGTATTTTACTGCTCTGGGAATGGGAGTTTTAACTCGGTGAGGTGGAAACAAGAGTAAATTCAACATTTTACTGCCATGTAATCATTTTAGAATGCATCTCAGAACCTTGGGATTGATTAAATTGTTTTAAAAATAATGATCAAATCAGACACTGACACTCTCCTTATTAACAGAGCAAGTACTCTGGAACAAGTCAGCCTGGTTCAAAGTCTGGTTGCACCATCTTCTTCCTATATGACTTTAGGCAACTTGCTTTAACTTCTTGTGCCTGGGTCTCCTAATGAGAACATAATGCCACCTGCTTCAAATGGTTGTTGTGCGACTAAGTGAGTTAATATCTCTAAAATGCATAAAACAGTTATTGGCATATTCTAAATACTACATTTCAGAGATAGTTATTGCTATTATGATTCAATGGCTTCCTATTGCTCTAGGTCCTAACCCTATAACATTATTAACAAGACCCTGCATGCTCTACTCCTGTCTATTTTACCAGACTACTCCCTATTCATTGGCCACCTTTAAGCTTTAGAAAAGACCAGACTGCATCACCCCTTAGGTCTTTGCACATTCAAATTTCCTCTGTCCTCCCTCCCTTCCACTGCACCCTCCCCCCTTCTCCTGGGTATCTTCTCTCACTCTTATGTCTCAGCTAAAAAGTCACTTTCTAAGAAAAGTCTTTCATGACCCTCAGACTAAGTCAGGTCCCCTCTTGTAAAAGTGACCAGTAATCACATATTTTATCATCCAAACTGGAGCATTTATGAGAGTAAAAGGAGGCAGTACTAATAATTACTCTATGACAACAGGCATAAATTGGAAATGTCCTAGGGAAATTGGGAACTATACATTTTCTACCTATAATACTAGAATATTGGGCAATATAGTGCTGGAAGATGAGCCCCCTAGGTTGAAAGCCACTCAAAATATGCAGTGGCCCAGTGGCCTGAACAATGGACTCAAGCATGCCAGCTATCACGGGATGGCTCAGGACCAGGCAATTTTTCATCCTGTTGTGCATGGGGTCCCATGACTCCGAGTCCACTCAATGGCAACTAACAACAAAAATAATCTATAATACATTGTTATAGCATATTTTAGGAGTCCCTGGGTGGCCGTTAAAAAAAAAACACCCATTGCCGTCAAGTCGATTTCAACTCATAGTGACCCTGTAGGACAGAGTAGAACTGCCCCATAGAGTTTCCAAGCAGCGCATGGTGGATTCAAGCCGCCGACCTTTTAGTGAACAGCTATAGCTCTTAACCACTACACCACCAGGGTTTCCCCCGGGTGGCACAAATGCTTAAACGGTCGACTACTAGCAGAAAGGTTGGTTGTTTGAACCCCCCTACAGGCACTTGAAAATACAGGCCTGGTGAACTTCTTCCAAAAACTCAAAGCCTTGAAAACCCTGTGGAGCAATTCTACTCTGCATACTTGGGGTCACTATGAGTCAGAATCAATTTGGCAAGTAACAACAAAATAGTATCTTTTATTTTTCTTTGATAACATCGATTACAATTTTATTTAATTAATTATGTAATTGTTAAGGTCTAATTTTTCTGTTAGACAGTAAGGTTAGTGTGTCTTATTCACCACTATATCCCCAGTATCTAGCATAGTGCCTGGCATATAATACCCTTTGCCACGGAGTTGATTCCGATTCATAGCGGCCCTATAGGACAGAGTAGAACTGCCCCAGAGGGTTTCTAAGGCTGTAATCTTTATGGAATCAGACTGCCACATCTTTCTCCCCTGGAGATGCTGGTGGATTCCAACCGATGACCTTTCAGTTAGCAGCTGAGCACTTTAACCACTGGGCCACCAGTGCTCCTTAAAACCCATTGCCGTCAAGCTGATTCTGATTCATAGTGACTATATAGGACAGAGTAGAGCTACTCCATAGGATTTCCAAGGAGTGGCTGGTGGATTCAGACTGCAGGGTTTTTGGTTAGCAGCCAGGTTCTTAATCACTGCACCACCAGGGCTCCTGGCACATAATAGCACCCAATAAATATTGTTGAATGGATGAATGGATAAATGAGTAGTAGTCCTTGTATTAAAATCGAAGAAGGTCGCATACCATGCCATTCCAGTCCTGTCGTGGGTGAAGAAGGCTGATATTTCTCTCATTTTCACCGGTCATTATTAATCTAGCTTCCTCTTCCCAGGTGATTTAGGACTTTGTCTGAGTCTTACCTTGAAGAAGTGGCAAATTCACCATTGTGTGATTTCAGTGTCAGTCTTCAAACTCTTGTGTTGTGTAGTTATCCTGGACAGCTGTCCTATGCGTTTGGTTTGCAAAGACTCGTCAGCGTGTATGTATTTGAGGCAGTTAAAGTTGGCCACTGTTTTTGTGTAATAATAAAGATCTGGGAAAAGGCCAGTAGAGTCTGGGACCGTACACACTACAAGGAGTGGCTCAGGCAACAAGCCTATTTATATGCAAATAATTATAACATAAAAATTACAATTGTTGAGATAGCACCAGTATTTAAATTATCTTTACGTATCTATCTATATAAAACCAGTTGGCTTTGAATTGATTCCTACTCATGGTGATCCTATGTGTTTCAGAGCAGAGCTGTGCTCCATAGGGTTTTCAATGGCAATGACCTTCTGGAAGTAGATCTCAGGACTTTCTTCTAAGGCACCTCTAGGTAGATTCGAATCTCCAACCTTTTAAAACATTCAGCCATTTGCACCACCCAGGGACTCTGTTTCTATATAATAGAGGTAGTAATTGAATAGTCAAGTCTATTTAAGCTGTTGTTGCTGTTGTTAGGTGCCATCTAGTCAGTTCCGACTCATAGCGACCCTATGTACAACAGAATGAAACATTGCCCTGTCCTGTGCCATCCTGACAATCGTTGCTATGTCTGAGCCCATTGTGTGTCAATCCATCTCGCTGAGGGTCTTCCTCTTTTTTGCTGACCTTCTACTTTACCGAGCACACCCTAAAAATTCATTCATTAATACTTAGAACCATATATAAAAGGTGCAATAGAAAATGTTCCAAAAATTGTAGAATATACATATTTATTTACTTGGTTTTTCTAAATTGCCACAGGTGATACATCTATGTAGGTCATAGCTCAACAATGATAGTTTCCATGTTTGGGTCCTTTGTAGATTCCTGTGGATGCTTTGTCTGACTCACTGGTTTGGGAGGGTTACCAGACTCTCTCTGGAGCACATTCTGTGGGTTATAGCAAGGCATCCACTCTACTGAAGAGGAAATTGGATCAGTAAATGGAAACCAGTTAGAGAATGGAACATAAAGCATGCCGTTAGCAGCACAATCTTTTTTGCCCATGGGCCTCATTGACCCAGCCCCATTCCATTCACTTCTTTAGACTGAATTCAGATGATCGTTTTCTGTCAGTGCAAGAATTGAATTTTGTTAATTAGTTTCATCCCATAAGCATCACTTTCACCACCGTAGTATGCTAAAAGTGTTCCCTTAAAAACTCTTTAAAAAGTCTTAATTATTGAGTCTAGAGACATTTATATATGCATTCCATTCATTGATCCATTTATTCATTCAGCAAGATCTTTGCTGAGAATTCCCTCCTGGGTGTAATGAGTCAGCAAAATTTAAAAATGAGAAGCAGGAACTTCGGTCTGTTTGATCTCCACTCTTACTATAAAGACCAAATTTGATCTTCATTTTCTACCTTTCTTTGTCCACAGTTTCTTCATTGCCACTCTAATGCCAAGTTTCCCAGGAAAAAAGAGCTATTTGATTTCATTTCCTCTTGAGAAACTTAAGGGCTTAATACCACATTTTGGTTTCCTATGACTTAATATTTCTAAGCTGTCACCTTTAGTTTATGTAAGAGTATAAAACAGTATTCTTAGGATTTCCTACACAGAATAGAACCTTAATCAGTTACATTCCCTTATCATTCTTCTTATTTTTCCTATTTGTGATCTGAATATTAAATACCTCACTAAATCATGAACTGTCAAGTAATTACTTATTTTTAATATTTCTCCCTTGAAACTATAACCATATGTGATGTACATTTTATAAAAATGCAAGTATTATTTTCTTCTTTGTATTCAAAATGATCCTGATGGCAATAATTCATTTAGTTGGAAAATATCTTTTTATCACTGACTATATACTATAATTGTGCTAAATTTAGGTTGTCTCTATACGATGACAAAACATCCTGCCAAATTGTCAGAAAAAAATCAAGTTGGTTGATCCACTGATAACCTTATAGACATAAGCTTAGAGCTAAAAGTTATCTCTGATTTTGTCTTCTTTCTAGTCATTCTTATCTGGCCTAAATGTGCTTCCATTTAAAGAATATAAGAAACACATCTGCTAATTCTTTGCCTCCAGAGTTAAACTAAATATGAGAATGAAAGGGGTGGAGATGGGTTGGAAAGGAAAACAAGGGTGAAGGGAAAGAAAACTAAAGCTAAATTGCTGTCTTACTAATTCCTTAGGCACATTCAATTTTTAAAAGCATTAGGGTGGGGCTTTTAGCATCTATTTATTTTGGTATATTTTGTAGAATACTGCCAAGAGTCTAATTCAGAACCAATTTTTAGCGCTTCACATCCAACAAAGGAAGTCTGTGTAT
This sequence comes from Dugong dugon, assembly GCA_030035585.1. NCBI lineage: Eukaryota > Metazoa > Chordata > Mammalia > Sirenia > Dugongidae > Dugong > Dugong dugon. The sequence continues at coordinate 53,246,694 of CM057463.1, forward strand.
AACTGAAAGAACATTTCTTTTTTGTAATTAGGTAGAATCATTCATCTAAGAATTTTAATATGCCCATATATACCTGTATCTAATTTTTCCATTAAATACAGGATTTTGGTAAAGCCATCACTATTCTCCCCATTTTTTAAATAACCAGACAATTAAAAGGACAACAAATATGGAATATATGTGTACCAGTATTTTCTATTTTATCCCAGTCAATTTTTTCTCTGTACTCTCTGGACAAAGATAAAATTTCTTTTATCCAGTTTCAAAATCCTATACATGCTTTAAAAAACCAGCAGCAGAAAATCCAGAAGTTATCTTTGCAGCAAATTTAGTACTTTAGAAATGGGCAGTTTTCCTGGGCTTATAAGAGACAAGGTTTTCTTAGGGAAATATTACGGTTAGATATACAAGACACTTAATAATCGTCACACAGTTCATTATATTATCAACACCGTTAGCATTTAAACAGGAACAACCCTTCTCGATTCCTCTAAATCCTCATTGGTTAGCATTGCCCTAAGAAGCCGTTTGGGGCTCCCTTCCATGATCATAGTTTCCCAGCATGTTTTAACCAGATGTAGGGATTGATAATGGATGAACAAAATGCTGCCTACCTGCTAGTGCAGGTAGGTGTAAAAAATTCATTCTGGATTTCCTTGTAGATCTTATTATGGTGATACAAAGGTGCTTAATTTTTTAAAATTATTTTTTGCAAATATTTGGAATGTATGTGGGTGTGTACACAAAGAAAATCTAGTGCAGTGGTGGAAAGCATGACCTTTAGAGTTCAACAGACAGGGACTCTATCCTGGTTTCATTACTTACCAGCTATAGGTCCTTGAGCAGTTTATACGACTGGCTGATCTTCTCACTTGTTATATTGAACAACTAAGTTTGTGGCAGGTGTAGTTGTCCATGCAAAATCCATTTCTTACCTTCTTCCTTGCTAACATAGCTCCCAATTTGTCCAGGGTTTGGACATCCTTACATACAGAGGAGGCTGAACCCCTTCCTAGCCTCATCAGGCAAATCTTGATTAATTTAAGCCAGTCATGGAAATTCTGTGAAAGAGATTGATTTAGATATAGGCATGCCATGAAATTATAGCCAATAGGACAGGAGATGAATCTGCAGAATGGCTTCTAGGAACGGTCCTTCATGCTTAAAATGGGTCATGTTCTCTCTTCCGGCCTTTGGAAGTTGTGTGGAGACGTGATGGTTGGAGTGGCTACTACCATCTTGATCCATAAGGTGATGGGCCTGTGGGCAAAACCCAGTGCTGCCAGGATGGCAGAGAAGAAAGTTTAAGGGAACCTGGGTCCTTGATGTTGTCACTGAGCTGCTGAATCCTCCTACCTTAGAACCATCTAGCTCTGCATTTCTTGCTATTTTAAATAACAGATCTCTTTTATTATTTAAGCCTCTTTGAATTAGTTCTAACTCTAGCTGTTGCTACGAAAAAGCATTTGAACTGCTACAAACAACTACCTCCATAGGATTGTTTTGAGAATTCAGTGAAATAATACATGCAATGCATGCATAGTACAGTGCCATACACATCAGTCAAAAATATTTATTGTTATTATTATTGATGTTGTTGACGTTAAAGTCGCTATTTCTGTAATGGTCCTCACATCAGATTTCAGTATTAGTTTTAGGCAAAAGTATGAGGGCCAACTGGGAAAAGATGGAAGAAAAATTCTTTCCTACAGTCCATTTTTTTCTTTCAGCATGTCTTTCACTTGCTTCCATGCCTCCACGCGTCCTTCCACCTGTGCTGAAAAAAGATCTATTAGAGATTGTAATGAATGAAGATGCAATGTTTAAGAAAGCACTCTTTAACCCAAAAGAATGATACCATAATGGTGGACTTGCAAGCACTATATCAAGTTGGCAGGTAAGAATTTGAGGTAAGCAGAACTTCTTTATGTTTCCTAAATGTTATAAGTTTCTGCCTACATCTAAGCATAATTGGGCACTAAATTGCACATGCTTTCTTATCTAGTCACTGCCTTGTAAAAGAAGAATTCCCCTCTCCCATGTAATTATTAACTCTGGATAATTATCAGGGTGTGGCCTGGGCATTCCAGATTATTATCTGTTAGCAGTGAGGGTACTGTTCATTTTCAAACCAGTAAGAGAAGTTCCTCTTTCCTTTGTCATATCTATAGACACTTGTGGGGGTGTTAAAACTGGGAAGATGTGGGTCTCCCCTGCATTTCTGGGTAGACCTGACCTTTTCAATTATTTACTGTTCCAGAGTAGTGAAGAGCTGCTAATCCCTTTGGAGCATGAAACAGGATGTATGTATGTTGTACATTGATACCAAAAAAGAAGCAACCCCAAGAGTTTACAAGATCACTTCTTCTACTAGAGCCTTTTTTTGGTATGAAATGCTTCACTCACTACAAGATGTAAAGCAGATGATTTGGAGGAAAAGATAATTATGAAGGGAAAAAAAAAAAACTGGCCCAACAGTACTTCTTACTTTTATCTCCCCTTAACAAAAATAACAAAAATCTGAGCATTTTCCCAAAATACCTAGATGCCTTGAAATCAATACTATGACCGAGTTGCTAGGTAACAATACACAAGGCAGTCCTCTGCATTCCAGTGTCCCCAGCTTGGACCTTAACAGGACTGCTCCTTCTGCCATGTGCTATCCTCACAGGTAGGACTAGCTATATGATTTGCTGGATGCTGTGTAAAATGAAATTGCAAGTCCCCTTGTTCAAAAATTACTAAGAATTTTAAAAAAAAACAAATAAATTCATTGCAGTTGAGTTGATTCAGACTCGTGGCAACCCCATGTGCTATAGACTAGACCTCCTCTATAGAGTTTTCTTGGCTATAATCTTTACAGAAGTAGATCCCTAGGCCTTTCTTCTGTGATACCACTGGGTGGGACCGAACTGCCAATCTTCCCATCAGTAAACTGTTATCGCCACCCAGGGACCTTAAAAACAATGACAGCAGAGCATTCAACTAAACGCAAGATCGTTCTTAGCTGGGGGACTGTGTGACTGCGTCAGTTGAACTCCTTCGAAGCCAATGTTGCTTGCAAGGTTGATTTTACTCATCCTTCTACCTCTTTAGTGTTGGGCATGTGAAACAGTAGAAAGAGCATGGAAGGAGAGAGCCCTGATTCAAAGTCTGGCACTTTTTTCCATTTAAATGTGTGAGTTTGAATGAGTTAAGTTCTCAGCCCTTTGCACAGCACTGCTGGGAGGGTTAAATGGGTAGAGAGTTTAGGACAGAACCTTGCACAAGAAGGTCTCAGCAAATGGTTTCAAGAGACCCTGGGTTTAAATTCTGGAGAAATCTAATAATTTGTTCAGGTGACTAGGGCCCCATTCGAATGAGTGCTAAGTCATGACTTTACTGACTTTACTCTGTTCTACTGTCCACACCCTAATGCCAGCTTACAAATACATGAATCTGGACACAAGGATTGCTGAGTTAGAGGTCTTGGAGGGGTCGGCCCAAATCCACCCTCATATCATGAAAAATGATTCAAAAGACTCAGCACTATAATATTTGTATATAAAGATAGTAAATTGTTGTCATCATTAACAATGGAATATTTTTCTACTTTCTATTGTTATTTTAGTTTATTTAACATATATCAAATAAGAAATGACCCTTTTTTTTTTTTCACTTTGAATTGCCAACTATCATATGTCTCTAATCCAAAAGCCAATATCAGGATACTGAATAACATGGAAAGAGGACACTCACTTCTTTGGAAATCGCCAGCTAAAACAAAATAGAATATCCTTTGTTTGAACTTCATGGCTGGTGTTGGAAAAGTGTCTAACTCACCTAAGAATAGACACAATGAAAATTAAACAGGTGAGCAATAGGTAAACATATCATATTCAGTATTAATTCCTATATAACTGAATTAAATGGTGACGAAAGCTTTAGATCCATTGTAAATAATCTGCCCAGATTTATTATTACCTTATTCTTAAGATTCCACGCATCCTTGCAATTGGAGAGAGGAGGTTTCCCTTGGGACTTGGATTTCGTCCTTGGATATTTCCCAGATGTTGACTGATACCTGCAAATGCACACACTTTTTTGGAATACCTTCTTTTAGTAAATGAAGATATTGAAGCCTGGTGGCATGAAACATGCCGCCTGGGGTTATGCAGTTAACAGAAATGATGATGTTTCCATGTTCTTGGGAACTGGGAAGATGATCTCAATGAACAAATGTTTGCTCTTGCTGGTGAATAAGGACCTGGACAGTGTATTAGTTGAATGTGTTTGCTTATGCTTCCTAGTGTTTGTCTATGTCTACATGGGCACAATTAGACTTTTAACTCCCAAATAATGGCGCTGGTGCTTAGTGGCATCTAAAAATTTCTTCAAAATCCCATATAAGTCTGTAGGCTATAACAAGCCTGGCTTGCTATCATTATTAAGAATCTAATTTTAGGCACGTGAAACATGAAGTCAGTTGAAAACCATACTTGCTAATAGTTGATTTTTGACAACTCTTGCCCTAGAAAATGGCAGAAACTCTAATAATTAGCAAATGTGAGGGATATTAAGAGCGTGAAGGGGGCCTATTACATAATCTATAATAGATGATATTTTTACACAGGGCTTTCCTAAGAAGCATCATCTGTAAGCACTGCCCATCTAGATAGAAGCAAATGGCTGGCTACATTGGTAAGCTTATGAACTCCAGAATTAATAATAAATATAAAACCTATAATTAATAATTAATATAACTAAAGTAAATTAAGAAACTTACTTTCTCCTTCCCAGTCCCAATTTCTACCAAAACCCTGCTCATGAAATTTTCAGAAAAATACAATTCGACTAAGTCTAAAATATGTAATTAACTGACTGATGAGGGATAATGGTCTATGAGGTCTGAAATTGTACAGGCTCTTTCTATAGTTGCCTTTGACTTGAAAATGTTGTTGTTGTGGTTAGTTGTTATCCAGTTGGTTCCGACTCATGGTGACTCCCTGCACAACAGAACAAAACATTGCCCAGTCCTGTACCATCTTCACAATCACTGGCATGCTCAAGTCCATTGCTATGGCCACTGTGTATTTTGAGTGCATTCCATTCTAGGGGATCATCTTCCGGCACTGTATCAAACAGTATTTTCTTGTGAGCCATAGGGTTTTCATTGGCTAATTTTCATAAGGAGGTCTCCAGACTTTCCTTCCTAGTCTGCCTTAGTCTGGAGGTTCTGCTGAAACCTGTCCACCATGGGTGACCCTGCTGATATTTAGAATTCTGGTGACATAGCTCTCAGCATCATGGCAATATGGAAGACATCACAGTACAACAAACTGATAGACAGGTGGTGGGACTTGGAAATGAGAGCCTTTTATTTGTAGCAGCCACTGCACTCATTTCATGGTGATAAAGTGGTGATTTCCGATGAATGGTTATGGGAATGGAGATGCGCCGGAAGGAAGGGGAAGTGGTAGTAAACAGATGAGATTCACACTATAACACAGGAGGCAACAGTAATGTCACAAAACAGCTCAGGCTTTGGGATCAGTTGAGCCCAGCTCTAATCCAGGTTCTATCCTATGTGCATGTGAGCAAGTTGTTCATTAGTTCTGAGTCTTGACTTTCTCATCTCTTAAAAGGGTTAAACAATCTTACCTACCACAACAGACTAAAGTAGTATAATGTAGTGGTTAAAAGCACCAAATCTGGGGTCATGCTGTCTCTACCACTTGCCAGCTATGTGACCTTGGGCAAGTTACTGAACCTCTATAGGCCTCAGTTTCCTCACTTGTACAGTGCAGCTAATGGTAGCGAGTTCACAGAGCGGTTTTCAGAATTAAAGCTCCCGGCACATAATAAGTAATCAACAAATGTTAACTGTTATTCTTATTCAACAAATATGTATTTAGGGTCTGCTATAAGTGCGGCACTGCCCAAAGCACTACTGAAACTAATTAATGTATACAAAGTGTCAGTGGCATAGAAGACATCCAAGAAATAGTTGATAAGTGAAAGGGAAGGGAAGCACCTTGGGTCTCTAAGATTTGATTAGGCTTTAGATATCCAATTCAGCATTTTTTAGGTGTCATTGGACAACTTGCTCATTGTTTTTACAGCTGGTTTTGCTAATTGACAGTGAATGGAGTCCAAAGTATCCCCTTACCCAACAATAAGACTAGCAGGAAGAGAAAAATAACTCGTTGTACTCCTCTTTCTCTGAGGTCTTTTCTTTTGTCCTAGGGATGACAGGAAACAGGTCAGCCAAAGGAGAAGACAAATGATCTTAGGTACCTTTTTAAAAAGGTACCTGAAATGAAAAATAAAATACATGCATTTTAAACTCTCAAGATCAAAAGCAGGTGTCCTTAAACTAGGGTACCCGGATGGGATTAATGGGTCCGAGAACCTCTTATAATTGTAAGCAATATTTGATCTGTATTGGCATTTTTATGAGGAAAGAGGCCATAGTTTTCAAAAAGTTCTGCTACTATCCAAAAAACAAAAAATTAAAACCTATTGGAGAATGAGTGTTGAAGACTAAAAATAAAGAGATTAAAGTGATTTTGAGGTCAAAAGCCTGGATTTATGAAGAAAGGACTGACTCAGAAATAGATGATCAAGCTAGTTAGAGCCCAAAAGTGGTGAAAAATCCACTTCAGGGAAAGCATTCACTGTACTACTAGTGTAGTGTCGACCTGCCCTAAAGCCTGCTGGATCCACACACCTCAATTAATTAGAGCCTTGGAAGGTTTTTGAGAGATCACAATTATGCATTATGAAAACACATCCTCAACCATAATGTCAGCTTGTTGATATTTTTAACAGGTTAATTTGCTTGAAATTTGAAACTCTAAAAGAGTAGACTTTGCAAGCAACAACAACAAAACTCTGAAAATGGTTTGTCATCTGAATTGAGTATTCAGTGCTACTTAAATGCTATTTATTGTGCTTAAAAACAGTGTGCCAGCAACCATAGTGAATAAACAAAGTACCGTGACACAGGCATATTAGCATTTGGTAAGAACAAATGCCTGTAAACACCCCTGAAATTTAAGAGGCATTTTGCAAGAGCAGGCATTAGGGAGGATCTGCTGGGGTTAGGATGGATTGGCATCTCAGAACATTCTCCCTATTGTTAGTGAATGAGTGAATCAGCCACTTAATTTCTATGCTCTCTGAAACATGGGGAATTTCCAAGAAAAGATTTCTTAAAGTCAGTTCTAAGCAAAAGAGAACATTCCTTGCTGTGCTCCATTTCCCTATTTATTTATTTATTTTAATAGTAGTAGAAGGATAGGGTAATGTTCAGGGACCCGGGGAGGAGAATAGCATTAAATATGCTTTGTAAGTTAAGTGTCTTCAAACCCTGGCTTAGAGCATTTAAAAAACAAATGCAAAATAAGACAAATATCTGCAAACGTAACAATTTATTTTCATGAAAATCATTTGTGTTTGTATTTAAGGACAGCTATAGGGTCACTATGAGTCAGAATTGACTCAATGGCAACAGGTTCAGTTTTTGGTTTAGGTCTGTATAAACCTTGACTCTCTCTCATTTATGAATAGTTATTTGCATTGTTTTGGTTTCTGACTCTTGCCATCCATTTCTTCCTCCAGGAGTACCTCCCTGATCCTCCTTTGTAGAACTATTCCACATAATATATCATCTATAAGGTTCAGGTGGCACTAACCCACTATCCCCAGTCTAACCCAACCCCAGTCTAGGTTAGGCGATAGAGTATTCTGTCATTTGGTCACAGTGATTGGCTCAAGGATAGACTTAGGCCAACGGGACCCCACCGCAGGACCTATGTGTTTGCCCTCTTTCTGCTGGATTGCTGAGTTAGCAGGATATGAATCTGGAGCTCCCAGGCCCCACTGTGGAGGAAATCCTCCCAGAGAATGAAGCTAACGCAGACAGAAGCACAGCTGTGTTCGGGCATTTGCTTCCAGCCATACCTGAAAATGGAGCTAATCCTAGACTTCTCAGTATTTGGGTCAATATATTTCTAATTCTAGTTTGAAATGGGGTTCTCTAAAGAACCTATAGTAGAACACATTCTATTCTTTGTGCCTGGAAAACCTTTTTGCCTTCTCTTTACTCAGTAAACTGTGCTTATTTTTCAAAGCCCAACTCAAACCCCACCCCTTCCAGGAAGTCTTCCTTGAACATCCCAGCCTAACGAGCTCACCGTCCCTTGACCTCTTACAATGCTCAGAGTTCTTATCCCTTGTCTGCCAGGGACTGTTGACCTTCTTGTAGTGCTAGTCTTTTTTTTTTTTTTTTCCAAGTATGAATCTTATTTCATAAAGGGTAAAAGCAGTTCTTAAATGTTATATGTCTCTCAGTCTTTGTCAAACATGTAGATGAGCAATACATATCTACAACATTAATTAGTTCAATGATAACAGATACAAGTACATTTTTATCCATTTACTAGTCCATAATAAAACCTTGTATGAAATAGATAATTGCACAGTCATCAGAAAGATCAACAATCACCAGGGCTGGCAGCTACCAGGATAATGCTATCTGATGTAAAAGGAAAGTCAAATAGAGTATTAGAATATTGAACTCACGTATATTATGCGGTGAACAATTTTCGTTTCTAGGAGAAAGGGGAGTCAGCGCTAGTCTCTTCAGCGTTTATCAAGTTTCACTCACAATATTCTTATAATAATCTGTCACAAGCAATAAGATATACAGTAAGTGGATGTTGGGCTGAAGCAGGGATGGATAACCCAAGAAGCAAGGTAACCATAGGCTTACGTATGCTTATTTAGTAGTCTGTATTGAGTAATTTCACATTTTTTCACTTCATCAAAGCTTCTGCTTCTAGGCATGGCTGGCATCTGTCTCTCTCCCAACCCCACAGCACTTTCCTACAGAATCAAAACCTCTTCAAATTTACAATCCCTGTCAGGCACAGATTACTCAGTAAGCACGGCCTGACTTGTGCTTGCTTTCTAATCTGTTGATTACAGGTTAGGAAATACGCACAACTGAGGCTGTGCTTACCTTGCTTCTTACCTTGCTTACTAAGTACACACGAGTAAGGCCATGCATACCTTGTTTACTGGGTAATCCATCCCTGGGCTGAAGCCTACAAAATGAAATAAATTTCAGTTATTTAGACATCCACATTCTTAGAACTCAACACTACCTCTTTTAAGATCATTCCAAAAAAATCACCAAGCTTTGGGTTCAGACTACACATGCCCTTGCCTCACTAGAGAGAATAGTTGCCTAACAGGCTTACTCCCTCGAGCACTCAGGCTGCTGCAAACTCTTTTCCTTATTCAGTCCTATGTTTTTCTACTGGAGCCCTGGTGGTGCAGTGGTTAAGAGTATGGCTTAGTATGGCTAGCATGGCTGCTAATCAAAAAGAAGGCAGTTTGAATCCACCAGCCACTCCTTGGAAACCCCACGGGGCAGTTCTACTCCATCCTATAGGGTCACTATGAGTTGCACTTGACTCGGTGGGATTGGAATTTTTTCACTGATCTCATCCTACAGTCTGCCCACTACTGGTTTGCAGAACTTATTCAAACCAGTAGACAGGCTGTATTAGGATCAAACTGCCCAGATTTTCCTAGTAACGTTGTCATATTTAACATAAATGTGTTGTGTACACACTATATACAAGGTCTGGAGGTTGTAATCAATGGTTCCCACACACCAGAAAAAAACAGTTGCTATGGTGTCAACTCGGACTCGCGGCAGTGCCATGTGTGTCAGAGGAGAAGAGTGCAACTGTTTTCAACGGCTGATTTATCGGAAGGAGATCACCAGGTCTTTTTTTCTGAGGAAGCTCTGAGTGGACTCAACCTCCAACCTTTGGGTTAGCAGCTGAGCTTGTTAACCGTTTGTACCAACAAGGGACACACAAGAACTTAAGGTCTCATTTAAGGTTTAATGGGAACATCAGTCATTGTAATGCAAGAGTAAGCAAAGTGAGCATTTAAGTGACAGGAGAGTGAGTCTATTCCCAACCCCTCCCTGTCCATCCCCCAGTTCTTCTACCACTTTCAACTCTACCCTCCACCTTCTACCTTCCACCTTCCACCTGAATGGGACTGAATCCATCACAGTTATAGTATCCTCCCAGGTGTTTCCTCAAGGGTCTGTCCTGAACATCTCTAAAGAAGCGGAAACTGGGGGTAGTAAAATGCAATAACAATTGTCCTAGTCACATAGCAAATTAGAAGTCAAGGTTTCAGATCAAGCTTCTGAGTTTTTGGTCTCAGATTCAGCCACTAACCCTTCTCACTACCAATTGTGTTTTTCATTAACCCGTTGTCATCGAGTCGATTCTGACTCACAGCTTCCTTATATTTCATTAGATATGGGAAAATGGTTTCCTGACAAGTTCTTTTTAATAAAATTCCTTCAGTTTAAAAAAAAAAAAAAAAAGCATTTTTGCCCCAAATTCATGCTTGGTTAGTTTTGCCTCAGAGATAGGCTCCTTTAGCACGCTTCCTCTATTTGGCCACCTTCCCACAGTGATCACTGCACATTTCCTTTGTGAAAGCTCATGTTCATATTCTCATGGGTAACTGCTGGCACTTCAAGCTGAAGAAGTTTTTCTTAGTCATTACTTATTTGACTAGCACCAGAAATTACTTCCAGTGCTAATCGCATACTGCTTACCTTGTTGCCTGAGAGATTTAAGTTTGCTGCGTGAAAATAACAATTTGAACAGATGAAAGTTTAACAGATGCTATAAATAGCAACTGACGCTCTTGACATTATAGTTAACTACAGTACCACACCCACTTCCTTCTCTATTGTCTGCCATTAACTATTATATCTGAAGTGAAACTTGTTTCCAGTACAATCAATAGAATGAACAACGAAACCATAAAGAGGTCAAAAGATTAGTGAAAGAAGGTGTTCTCTTACATGCAGAGAATGAACCTGACCTTTAGGACTCCTTTGGAGTCCCGAGTTTTGATGATTATATCCTCAACCACTTTCTTCTAAGTAACATCCTAATTACTCAGTTTATGAAATCTCATAAACAAAAGAATATTCATAGAAAGGTATTACTTCCTTAGGGATCCGGATGGATAGTTTATTATATACTTACTCTACAAATAATTAAATCAACCCTTGCTAAACATCCATGTAGCACACATCATTCATTTGTAAAGCAGCTCCTTTCCACTAATCTGGAAAATGTATTTACATAAGTGCTAACTCAACAGGTATTATTATCAGAAGGTAGGATATTCATAAGGAGCCCTGGTGACGCAGCTGGTTAAGTGCTTGGCTGCTAACCAAAAGATTGATGGTTTGAACCCGCCAGCCCACTTCAAGGGAGAAAAATGTGACAGTCTGCTTCCATAAAGACTGCAGCCTTAGAAACCTAATGGAGCAGTTCTTCTCTATCTTAAAGCATCACTATGACTTGGAAGTGACTCAATGACTGTGGTTTTGTTTTTGTTTTTGCTTGTTAGGATATTTATAAAGTTGAAATTTCCCACGCCAAAAAATTATTTGGCTCCTCCCTAAAGCAAAAGACAGCATTGGAAAATTTCTAGCAGTGGCGGACAGAGATGTTGGCTTATCAGATCTTCTGAAGTGCAGCCGTTTCTTTTGGTTTGTCTCTCCTCCTTCTTTTCCTCTTTCCAAGAATTAGACTGATATCCTGGTCATCATTGGCCTCTCATGGGTGTTGGTCTTTGGATGCTGTTCTGTGTTCCTGCTGCTTTTGCTAAGGATGCACCTAAGGCTTCCTGCCCTTTGGCAGGATACAGGCGTTCACTGCTGGAGTCTGCGGTTGCTGTCCTAGTTTCTCCTGATGAGGTGACACTCGTAGGTTCACCTTCGTGCTCTCTCTGATTGAACACGCCACACTGTTGTTTCATCTCTGCTGTTGCTACCGCATGTTAAAGCAGGACACCTTGTGATGTGGTCCCTCCTCACATTGCCAATGTGAAAAGGATCATAAGCCCTTGCTTCCTTCAAACTACCTCTCCTAGTATCTGAAGTTTCTATTATCTTATTACTCACTCCCACCTCAGTGTGAATCCCAGGGCAGTGTGGAAATTGGGTCCCTGAAAAGTAGGTATCTTCATCCCAGTCTTGTACTCAGTTTTATAAAATGTACAGGGGTTAAGTGCTCAGACTCTGGAGTCAGTCTGATTGAGTTTATTCCCAACTTGTCCAATTACCAGCTGTGTGACCTTGGGCAAAGCTATTTGCTTTTCCTGGGCTTTAGTTTACTCATCATAAATCATTCTAAAAGTATCAACCTCACAGAACCACAGTGAGCTTTGAGTGAATTACATGTGTAAATCATCTAAAACACTACCTGAGTAAAACACAGTCAATGTATAGTGTTGTTATAAACTTCTGAATCTTACTGATTCTGAAAGAGTGGTTATTTTCTTTGAACTGCCTCATAAATTAAGACAACTTGAGAGCAATAAATAAAGTTAGTCACAAGCAGCACTTTAAGCCCTACCCTATGAAACCTCCCTCATACATTGAAGACTTCTACAAAATTGTGGTTGTTGTTGTTAGGTGCCATCCAGTCAGTTCCAACTCATAGTGACCCTATGTACAACAGAGCGAAGCACTGCACTGTCCTGCACCACTCTCACAATCGCTGCTATGTTTGAGCCCATCACTGCAGCCACTGGAGAATTGATACCTGGCAAGGGTGAAAAGATGTTGAGGGCTCTTACCCGTGGGCTTTCTCTAAAGCAAACATTCCTCAGAAGAAATGTCACACTCGTGAGGGGTAAAAAGAGAGGAAGCTATTTTTTCCTATTGCCAGCTATTTCAAGTTAAGCAAGTGGTTTCCCACATATTCCCATAGCAACTTGTGTTTACACCTAACTCACTTACCACACCATGCTATGTGATCTGATTATTTGTCTCTGTTCCAAACTATCTGATGTTTGTGATCGGGAGCTATCTTATTCAAGTTCTGGAAAATAGTAAGGGATTAATACATGACTGCCGAATGAATGAATAATTTAGAGAATGATGAAATAAGAGTTTCTTAGCTACTTTTTATACCTGTTTAATATAATCCATGGAATCAAAAAACCTTCCTCAACATGACAATAACCACAAAGCACCCTGCAGTTCATGTTACTAAGAACTTTTATTCCCTTTTTAGCTTGTAATATCTAGCTAATGTAAACTGGTAACAAAATCTGAGATGGTTTTCAAGAATAGGCAAAATCTTTGAGGTTGCAAGTAAAAGGTTTATGCCATTTATATTTATTTTTACATTTATTCCATTTATTCTGGGGGCATTGAGAATTTTAATAGTTATAAGCATGCCTGGAACCCCCAGGAGATAACGCAAGTAACTGTACAGACTGGAACGCACATGGCATCCCTGTAAAAAAAAATGCCAGCTTCTAAAGCAAGAGCATCTTAGTTTCTCACTCAGTTGGATTTCACAGCCTGATTACAGATAGCCATTATGATTGAATGTATGTGTTTATCCTTGGTTGCCACCTCATAATATTTAAGAGTCACCATAATGCTTAGAAATTTTCTGTAACGAGTTTAGGATATGATCTGAAGTGAGTTCCCAGAGGGAACCCGTCCATGGAGCTGACCAGAATCCAGGTCTTTATCACTTAATGCATTTTCACACTTTGTCTTCATGGGTACTTTAGCAACCAGTTACAGTCAGTTTAGAGTGATTCAAATGTCCTGGCTCTTGGGTTCGTTTGTTCTTTTATAAGATTGCTTTGAATTCACATGAATGTGCGTGTGTGTACGTTGTCTAATGGTTAAGAGCTTGAACTCTACAGCTAGATTTGGGCAAGTCAGTTAATCTCTTTGGGCCTCAATGTTCTCAAGCATAAAATGGAAATAATAGAACCTAACTACCTCATCGGGTTGTTGTGAGGATCTAATGAGTTAATGTATACAAAGCACTTGGAACACTGTCTGGCACATAAGTGCTATAGAAGTGTTAGTTATTTTTACTATATTGCCTCCCTATAGTATTCTTTTCTTCTTATGTTATGCATACTATTGAGATTTTTATATATATATTACATGAAGCAATGAAGGCAAGGTGCCTAAGTGGAAAGGGGCACTGTGTGACTTATTCCTTATAGTTTTGTAATGAAAGTGAAGGTGGAAGGGGAACTAAGCAGAAATTCCCCTGTGGAGATTCAGGAACTCGCAGGCTCACACATTGAGAGCCCATCTCTTTGCTGATGATCTACTCAATCATCTGGCAGTAGATTGAAACTGAATGAACAAACTAAAAGATATTAGGGACTCTAGTGTAAGCAACAAGAAGTAAATTTTTCTAAGTATTTAACAGTCTTAGGGATTCACCGGTGGGAACAGTACTTTAGCCTGTAGCTGGGGGCCTTAAGGCATAATGTCAGGTTCTGTCCAATGGGAGAGTGCGATAATAGAAATAGCCTCCTTGTAAAACTGCTCATGCCAAGCTCACCAAATTAGCTTACCTTTCTGTGTTGTCTTACTGGAGTTATGAGCAGCATTTGACTTGAATCGCTTTATTCTATTGATTCCCATAACACTATGCTCTTCTGCTTTTCCTTTAAGTTCTCTGGTCCACTTAATTTCAGCGTCCTTTGATGGATCATCCTCCTCCTTATCTCTAGATGGAGTAATTGCTCAGGACTTTGTCCAAGCTTCCATTCTCCTTTATCCTTCTATTTTTCCACTAGTGATGTTATCTATCCTGTAGCTTTACATACCCTTTAGAGAATAAGTTTCACAGTTATGTGGTAGGCCCAGACCTCTATTCTGACATAAAGAATAATTAAATTCTACTTTCTAACTGGTATCTTTATTTGTATTTGGATGTTTCTAACATAATATGTCCAAAAGTAAGCTTCTGATCTTCCAGTTTGTTTCTTCTGCAGTCTTCCTCATCTTAATAAAGAGCAATACAAATCTGGAAATTCATCGTGATAATTTCTACTCTGTTGGGATCTATTTTCAACAACTGTCTAGAATACGTGCATCTCTCCATCCCACCACAATCATCTCAACTAAAGCCACCGTCATCTGTTATCTGGAAGACAGTAAAAGCTTCCTAAATTATCTCCCCAGTTTTTCTCTCTCTTCTATCTAATCTAGTCACCACATGGGAGCTTGGAGATCTAACTATGCACTAAAGCACGAAGTCTGACAGTTTGTCATACTGTGGTGGCAGTGCATGTTGCTGTGATGCTGGAAGCTATGCCACCAGTATTTCAAATGCAAGCAGGGTCAGCCATGGTGGACAGATTTCAGCTGAGCTTTCAGACTAAGACAGACTAGGAAGAAGAACCTGGTGCTCTACTGCTAAAAAAAAATTGGGCCAGCAAAAACCTATGAGTAGCAGCAGAACATTGTCTGATAGAGTGCCAGAAGATGAGCTCCTCATCTTTGGAAGGCATTCAAAATACAACTAGGAAGAGCTGCCTCCTCAAAGCAGAGTCAACCTTAGTGATGTGGATGGAGCAAAGCTTTCAGGATCTTCATTTGCTGATGTGGTATGACTCAAAATGAGAAGAAACAGCTGCAAATATCCATTAATAATCAGAATGTGGAATGTACTAAGTATGAATCTAGGAAAATTAGAAGTAATCAGAAATGAAATGGAATATATTAAGATCAATATCCTAGGTATTAGTGAGCTGAAATGGACTGGTATTGGCCATTTTGAAATGGACAATCATATGGTCTACTATGAGGAAATGACAAATTGAAAAGAAATGGCATTGCATTCATCATCAAAAAGAACATTTCAAGACCTATGTGGAAGTACAACTCTGTCAGGGATAGAAAAATATTCATATGCCTACAAGGAAGGTCAGTTAATTCAACCATTATTGAAATTTACACACCAACCACTAATGCCAATGATGAAAAAATTAAAGATTTTTGTCAACTTCTGCAGCCAGAAATTGATCATACATGTAATCAAGATGCATTGATAATGACTGGTGATTGCAATTCGACAGAAGGAAACAAACAATAAGGATCTGTAGTTGGACAATACAGCCTTGGTGATAGAAATGATGGAGATCACATGATAGAATTTTTCAAGACCAATGACTTATTCATGGCAAATATCTTTTTTCAACAACATAAACAGTGACTATACACGTGAACCTCTCCAGGTGGAATACACAGGAATCAAATCGACTCTACCTGTGGAAAGAGACCATGGAGAAGCTCAATATCATCAGTCAGAACAAGGCCAAGGACAAACCATCAAATGCTCGTATTCAAGTTAAAGTTGAAGCTGAAGAAAATTAAAACAAGTCCACAAGAGCCAAAGTAGAATCTTGAATATATTCCACCTGAGTGTAGAGATCATCTAAAGGATACATTTGACATATTGAATACTAATGACCGAAGACCAGACAACTTGTGGGATGACATCAAGGACGTCATACATGAAGAAAGCAAAAGTTTATTAAAAAGATGGGAAGGAAAGAAAAGACCAAAATGGATGTCATTAGAGACTCTGAAACTTGCTCTTGAATGTAGAGTAGCTAAAGTGAACAGAAAAATGATGACACGAAAGAGCTAAACAGAAAACTTCAAAGGGCAGCTTGGGAAGACAAAGTAAAGTATTATAATGAAATATGCAAAGACCTGGAGTTAGAAAACCAAAAGGGAAAAACATGCTCACAATTCTCAAGCTCTAAGAACTGAAGAATAAATTCAAGCCTAGAATTATGATAGTGAAGGATTCTATGGAGCCTTGGTAGCTCAGTGGTTAAGAGCATGGCTGCTAACCAAAAGATTGGCAGTTTGAATTCACCAGCCACTCCTTGGAAATCTTATGGGGCAGTACTACTCTGTATCATAAGGTCGCTATGATTCTGAATCGACTTGACAGCAACAAGTTTTTTGGGTGTTTATGGACAAAATATTGAAAGATGCAGGAAGCATCAAAAGAAGATGGAAGGAATACACAGAGCCACTGTACCAGAGAGAATTAGTCGACGTTCTACCATTTCAGGAGATAGCATACGATCAAGAACCTATGGTACTGAAGGAAGAAGTTCAAGCTGCACTGAACGCAGTGGTGAAAACAAGGCTTCAGGAATACCAGTTGAGATATTTCAACAAATGGATGCAGCGCTGGCATCACTCAGTCGTCTATGCCAAGAAAATTGGAAGGCAGCTACCTGGCCAACCACTGTAAGAGATCCGTATTTGTGCCCATTCCAAAGATAGTTGATCCAACAGAATGCAGAAACTATCAAACAATATCACTAATATAACATGCAAGTACAATTTTGCTGAAAATAATTCAAAAAAGGTTGCAGCAGTATATAGACAAGGAACTGCCAGAAATTCAACCCAGATTCAAAAGAGGACGTGGAACGAGGGATATCATTGCTGATGTCAAATGGACCTTGGCTGAAAACAGAGAATACCAGAAAGATGTTTATCTGTGTTTTATTGACTGTGCAAAGGCATTCGACCATGTGGATCATAACAAACTATGGATTATATTGCGAAGAATGGGAATTCCAGAACACTTAACGTGCTATAAATAGACGAAGAGGCATTCGTTCAAACCGAACAAGGGGATACTGCATGTTTTAAAGTCAGAAAAGGTGTGTGTCAGGGTTGTATCCTTTCATCATACTTATTCAATCTGTATGCTAAGAAAATATTTCAAGAAGGTGGACTATATGAAGAAAAACGGGGCATCAGGATTAGAGGAAGACTCATAAACAACCTGCAGTATGCGGATGACACAACTTTGCTTGCAAAGAGAACTTGAAGCACTTATTGATGAAGATCAAAGGCCACAGCTTTCAGTATGGATTATACCTCAACACAGAGAAAACAAAAATCCTCACAACTTGACCAATAAGCGACATCATGATAAATGGAGAAAATATTGAAGTTGTCAAGAATTTCATTTTACTTGGATCCACCTACAATCAACACCAGCATTCAAGAAATCAAAAGATGTATTGCATTGGGCAAATCTGTTGCAACAGACCTCTTTAAAGTGTTAAAAATCAAAGATGTCACTTTGAGGACTAAGGTGTGCCTTACCCAAGCCATATTTTCAATTGCCTCATATGCATTTGAAAGGTTGACTATGAATAAGGAAGACTGAAGAAGAATTGATGCATTTCAATTATGGTGTTGGCGAAGAATATTGAGTATACCGTGGACCGCCAGAAGAACAAAAAAATCCGTGTTGGAAGAAGTACAGCCAGAATTCTACTTAGAATTGAGGTGGGCGAGATTTCTTCTCACGTACTTTGGACGTGTTATCAGGAGGGTCCAATCCCTGGAGAAGGATATTATGCCTGGTAAAGGAGATGGTCAGTGAAAAAGAGGAAGACCCTCAAGGAGATGGATTGATACAGTGGCTACAACAACAGGCTCAAACATAGCAACAATGATGAGGATGGTGCAGGACAGGGCAGTGTTTCGTTTTGTTGTACGTAGGGTTCCTATGAGTTGGAACCGTCTCAATGGCACCTAACAACAACATCAACATACATAAACCAGTGTGAGTAAGCCCTATATCTACAAGCAAACATTTATTAACAGTATCAAATTAAAAATCCTTGGTCAAATTCAACTGAGCGCTCAAAAAATAAAAAAGAGAATGGTATATAGAATTAAATAGCTGTATTCCCAAAGCCAGTCTGTATACTTAAATACACGCATAGGCTAAAAATATGTCAATCTATACAACAATTCTTGAAGTTTATATCTGCTCAGTTTATCAGTAAATTTGAATTTTTTTTCACTTTAACTGGAACTGACCTGTGAGCTGTGTATACTCTTTCATGGAAAATAAAACTATATATACTATATACAATAACATTTACACCTAGTACCTAGTCCATGGGGCCCTAATTTTAGCTTGTAATTTTGATTCATTTAGTTTAATGGATTTTATTCATTAAAGGTCTAATAAGGTTCACCATTGCAATTCACCTCTTTTTACCACTCAGCAGTTTAAGAATCTGAGCTTGAAGTCTAAAGACTTAAGTTCAAGGCCTGACTTCACCACTTACCGGTTGTATGACCTTGGGCAAGCCACTGAAGTTCTATGAGTTTCACTTTTCTTATCTGCTAAGTGAAGATAATAATACCTTCCCTGCCATCTCCACAGGGCAGGTTGACGTGTCAAGTGAGATGACATGTATGAAAGTGCTTCTGAAGCTACAAAGCACAGTATAAGGCAAGGTATTGGTCACCTACCATCTGATTGATCACATGAAGGAAATGAAGTCCTCTCTAAGGAACCAGGGTATAAAATTTAAAACTGGGATAACATTTTTAAATCAGGCAAAAATAAAACATAAACAATAAGAAGAAAAACCTCAACTTTAAAATATTTCTACTTTTGATTTTAATTGTACCCATTTGCAGTTGTGAATTTGCTTTTTCCAGCTGATGAGACAAAATAGAATTAATTCAGTACTAAAAGAAGTTTCAAGACATATGATTGAATTCAGTTTTCTTTGAGAGATTATTTTATCTACAGGATGGTCATAAGAGAGGCAAAAAGAAAATATATGTCTTTGTCCATAAATGAATAACTTATTTTGTTGTTGTCAATCCTATATATCTTTAAGCCAGTATTCAGATGTCCCTTTTGACAAGTTTTCATTTTTCTAAGAAAGTTTTTGCTGGATCCCATATATTATTGTTAAGATATGTCAGTTCTTTCACCTGCTGAAAGATCCGCTGCCCTCATGACAGGAGCTTAGGGATGCCAGTCTCATTCTTTTGAAAGTCATCACAGAGAAGAGAAAGTCAGTGGTGGTAAATTAAAAACATGCGTAAAGCAACATGGAATCCACACATAGAAATATATCTTCTATATTTCATACTCTATCAGATTAAGACAGACAGTGAAGAAAGGCCTGGTGATCTACTTCCAAAAATCAGCCAATGAAAATCCTATGGATCACAGCAGAATACTGTCCTCTGTGGTGCCGGAAGATGAACTCCTTTGGTTCAAAGGCACTCAAAATACACAGTGGCCACAGCAATGGATTCGAGCATATCAGTGAATGTGAAGATGGCGTGGGACCAGGCAGCGTTTCATTCTGTCGTACATGAGGTCTCCATGGATAGAGCTGACTCAACAGCAACTCACAACAACAACTACCAGAGAACTTAATATTCTCCTTGTCACAATCACCCTTGTAGTGATGAAACTGGGCATGACAGCCAAAAACCATAACAATGTTATTCCACATTTTGTGTAATAAAAGTGAACTCAGACTTGAAAAATGGGATAGTTTGACATACGTCAACACATCTTATTTAGAGGCTTATGTAATAGCGGTAAGGGGAGGAGAAATGGTTCTGTTTTTTGTGAGGGTTACCACATGATTTTGATTAACAGTTGAAGTAAAAAGAGACCCAGTTAGGAGCTATGGCTTACTAGTAAAGAGAAGGAGGACTTAATCTCTCTAAACTGCAGTGTAACTAACACGAAGGTAATCATGTCTACTATACTTGTGAGATCAAATAGAATGTCATTACAAGGACTAGAAGGCAGGAGGGGACAGGAAAGCTGGTAATAGGGAACCCAAGGTCAAGAAGGGAGTGTTGACCTGTCATGGGGTTATTAGTCAATGTTATAAAACAGTATGTGTACTAACTGTGTAATGAGAATTTGTTCTGTAAATCTTCATCTAAAGTACAATAAAAAAAATAAAATTCTCCCCACAAAAAATAAAATCAAATAAAACGTCATCATTCATTCATCAAATATTGAGCAACTATTGTATTCAAGAAAGTGGGCTGGGCACTGTGGCAGATACAGTGGTGTTTATGTTGGCCTTGATTTTCATGCACTTAAAATCTAAGCAGTAGATCAATGACATCAGTACCAAGAATGATAAAAACAAGTTGAAATATTAAAAGCAATAAGAAGTTAAAATAATGTGATATGGGAATTCATGCCATAAAATGCTTTGAAACTGTAAATTGCTACACAGATGCAAGCTATCACAATATTTCAGGACATGGAGAAACTGAGGAAAGGTTTTTGATGACTTATCCTTGTAAGCTTTACCCTTCCCCCTTCTTTACCTCTTTCAATAAAATAGGATAGGAATCAATTACCTAACATAGTGTCTTACAAACTCTATATGCACAGTAAATATTTGTTGAATGAATTAATGCTGAGCAATCTCCTTCCCAACGATATTTGAAGGAATACTTAGTAAACTTATTGTAATTGTAAAGACAAAAGCAGTACTTACGTTATTCTTAATTAATAATTAGAATAAAAATTCTATTTGAGAGTCTGTTTTAATCAAGTATATTTTATAACACTTGTTTCAGATGAAAGAGCCCATCCCATAGGCTACCCGTGTGAAATGTTGGTGTACTACAAAGTAGTAGAGAACCTGGGAGCGAGAGCCCCTGTGTGAGAATCTTTGTTCTGGGATTAGGAAAAGTTACCATTTTTTGTGCCTTAGTTCCCTGATCTGTAGAAAAATAGGCTAGACCAGGTGATTGCTTAGATCCCTGCCAGCTTTAATGTTTTCATGCCTCAATACGGAAGACATTTGACAGAAGACATATTTCAATTTTACAAAATGGACTTAGATTATAATAGGTTATCACCATTTTTAAAAATGATATTACTATGCCTCTGGATTGATAAATTGTGCTTAAATATACAAGATATGAATGACAAAACTTTAAAAACATATGAAGAGATTTTTTTTTTAATGTGGATAAAATTTGTATCTCTGTACTCCACTCCCCTCCCCCACACACACTTTGGTCTATTTTGGAGTAATCTATGATTGGTTCTACATAATTAAGGCTAATGAGTATTAATAATAATAATTAAGTGAATTGGAGTAGTTATGATAATCAAAGCCGAAACTTCCAGTTATTTAAGGATATACCCGTCTTCTCAGTCCCCTTAAATTTTGCTCCATGAATGACAAAAACAGACTGAACCAACTACTTACTGAGGAAGATCATTCAAGCAATGTTATTAAGAATAAATTTTATGAAATTAATGATGTATCAAATATTGTTTCATGTTAATCACAAGACTATAATCTAAATGGTTTTTTAAACAATATGTTCAAGACATTGATTGAATGACCCTTCTTAAATGACTGAAGAATCTCTAATATCCTAAAGAAGTTAAGGTGGAAAAAGAATGCAATATTTATTGAGTGCTTGCATCGTGTGTGATTCTGTGCTCTGTGCTCCTTTTAAGCCTAGCAATCCTAGGATCAATTATTCCCTTTAGAGAGAAATAGGTGGGTTCAGACCATCAACCTTTAGGTTAGTAGTCACACACAAACCGTTTGCACCACCAAGAGACCTCTCAGAGAAATAAGTCACTTAAAATTGCTGAGCTAATTGGATTTGAATTCACGTCTCTGAAACTTCAAAGCCCTATACTTTACCCAGCACCATACCACCTCCCACTAGCTATGCTTAAGTATTCGATATTGCATTTTAGGAGATAAAAATATAAACTGTAAACGTTATTGTGAAGCATCTTATGCAAATCAAGAGCTCATTTGATAATTCATGAGATCACAGGTTCAGTGTTCTGTCTTCAAAGACTGACCCATTTTTCTGGAAGGCAGCCCCTGCTCATGCTTCTCCGCTTTCATCTCATTAACTTTTTGCAATCCTTCTAGTTCCCACTTAAATGTCACTTACAGGGGAGGCCAACTTGGATCCCAGATGTGTTAAACCCCCTTCTTACTCATAGATCATCCTGTGCCTTTCCATATTAGCCTTTATTCCATGTGCTCGATGCTCACACTAGAATGTTTAACATCAAAGAGGGCAGAAACCATATACAAGTGGTCCTGCTTACCCCTGTATATATCTTACCACCCAGAAAAGAGCCTGGCACATAGTAGGTGCTCAAAATACCTGCTGTATGAATATGTATGCATTCAAAGTTATAGAAAGTGCTACGAGACTCTCGAAATATATGGACCTTAGGTAACCTATATTGTATGTTTTATATTGTGGAATCGCATTCAAAATAAGAATAATGCAAGGTCTGTAGCAGTGTGATACGTTAATGGACTAAAGAGTAAATCCCTCAGTATGGACCGAAATAGTTGGAAGGTGAATTATTTTTTTTAGCAAGTTCATGAAGCACTGCCCCGTTTGATTTTGTTTTGCTTTCTGTTGTCAGCTCCAAAGAACTTGTAACAGTGGAGTAGTGGGTGGTTGCATCAGTTTCCATTAGTTAACAGGCAACAAGGCCTCCTTTCTTTTTTTTTTTTTTTTTTTTTTTTGCCTTCTTTGCTATACTTCTCACTGCCAAAAGATGGCAGTGTGCTAGAGTACACGGCAGCCTTTTTTCCAAGTCTGAGCTGAGCTAACAAGCAGGCTGAGTGGTTGGCTGTGGTCCTAAGGAGTTGACCTGGCTTTGCAAAAATCTGAACTTTCAGAAGGATGTCCAAAACAGAAACTCGTGGCTCTACAGGAGAAATGTACGTGACTTCCAGATCCACCACCTGCCTTTGTTCAGGAAAGAAGAGCTCTATAAAGTGTATGTTGTGTTACACACAAAGAACAGACTTGAGCCACAACTGAAAAACAGTATGATTTAATGCCAGAAACAAAAATATTGTTGTCCTCAAGTTCCAAACGTCAGTGCTATGATCAATCCGCCTATTGGTCATACACGGAGAACTAATGCCTTCATTCACTGATCAGCTGAGGCACGTCACCCAACAGCTCTTTACTACATTTTACGTAAAGTTAGGATAGAAATACTTACTTTCTTCATAAACTTTCTTTTGTTTTGTTTTTACAGAAAAGACATTCATGAGTAAGATGGAGCTTTGACACAAATGAAAACGAGGCGAGGCTGTCCTTAGTACCTTCCTTCCCACCCTTTTAGAATTTCTCTTCTCCTTTTAGAGCTGCTCTTCCAGGAACCTAGATATCTAGGTCCATTTGCTGGGCTCTTTGCCAGTGTACCCCCTTCTTGCAGATGGCTCAGACTCTAACTCACCCTTTTATGCTGCCCATCTTTGAGACTTTCTATATGGGAGCCTTGGTGGCAAAGTGGTTAAGTGCTCAGCTGCTAAAGGAAAGGTTGGCAGCTCTGAGGGAGAACGATGTGGCAACCTGCTTCTATAAAGATTTACAGCCTTGGAAACCCTATGTGACAATTCTACTCTGTTCTACAGAGTTACTAGAATCACAATCCACTTGACAGCAATGGGTTTGAGACTTTCTAGTGCTATTCTCCAAGGACTATCACTTTGTTAGCTCTACTGGTGGAGAGGGTCTAATCAATGACTGACTAATGACCAATAAGGTACAATGTATTGCCAGTCATTCCTTCATTCATTTATTGATTATTCATCACTCATGAATGGAGGACCTGCTATGCATCAATCACAGTGATGTATGAGGGTTACTAACACAAAGGCCCCACCTTCAAGGTTCAAGTTTGAAAGACAAATAACAGTGAAAAGTAGTAGTACTTCAGATAGATAATTGCTGATGCAGATCAAAGCACTTTCTTCACTTTCTAAAAAAAATCCAAATCTGTTGCCTTCGAGTCTATTCTGACTTATAGTGACCCTATAGGACAGAGTAGAACTGCTCCATAGGGTTTCCAAGGAGCAGCTGGTATTTCAAACTGCCGACCTTTTGGTTAGCAGCTGAGTTCTTAACCACTGCTCCACCAGGGCTCCTATTTTTCACTTTAAGAGGATAATATTCATCTTTGTATCCTTAATTCACAGTATAATGCCTGACCCATGATAGACATGCAATAAATGCTTAGGCATAAGCTTTTAATGAGGAGATCTTGACACAGGCTGATGGGGATTGTATTTGGGGGCATCTCTCTGCTCCCTTCAGATCATCGCATGTTGGGAAGAGAAATTTCTGCCTCCCATAGTCTACCTCTGTCCATGGTGGTGGGGCTGAAACAGAAATTGTGCGTTTACTTTTACTCTTTCTTAGTGTAGGTTCTGAAGTGGAGAAGGGAGGAGGACTTACTAGGCTATAGGGGGGAAGAAAACAACAATAAAACATAGAGAATTGGAATAAATCCATGATGTTCAGCCTTGCTCTTACTACTGATCTTACTGGGGCGTGAGAAGTGCCGTGTGGCCATGGGGCTCTTGTCTCTAGCAGGGAATAGGCCTAATTCGTTTGGCTTGACTAATAAATATGATTCAAGCATCCGCACCAGCAAGTGTTTGTTTCCCTAAAAATTTATTTTGCTTTTGTTTAATGTGTTCCTCTCAGAGGTTTTCATTTATCTCCAAAGCATCTCCTAAGCAGCATAAACACTTCTCTTAAGCACTGCTTTTAAGGATAAATGGATCAGCTAGTTTGAGAATCTATTTAATTTTTTTAAAAACTGGTTTACACTCAACAGGCCAATACACTGTAAGTTACTGAGTGATTTATCTATAAATGTGGTCCAGTTTACAGTATCTTTCTGGGCTTTTCTTCTAGATTATTTCTCCCAGAGTTAAAATAAGTGTATAGGCAAGATTCTCTCTTCTCCTTATGGTTGTGAATTTGGGAACATCAGGTACATCAGGAAACAGCACAGTGCAACCAAAGAGGAAAATCACCCAAGGGATGGGACCATCATTACTGTGACTTCATGCCTGTAAAGTGAAGATGAGCCAGTTCATCCGGAACAGCGGGCATGTGTCAGTCACAGCTCCCAGGGAACAATGGCCTTCACTGTGCAGGCTGCCATGTGGGAAACAGGCTTGTTTTTGTTTTCCTTTATGTCATTTTGGGGGATAAAATATAGTTGCTTTTCTTTCTATTTGCATACAGAGTCAGCCGGGAACTCTAGCTTCCTGGTTCCAGATGCAGGTGAGTTCTTTCAGAAACTGAAATCCAATGACCTTTGTGGGACTCTGTGGTTATGGTGGCGGCTGTTGCATTCCCAAGGGCAGGAGGAGCAGGTTTTCTTATGGAAGAGGGGGCAGATTTCAGGAAGTTCCCAGAGAGTCATTTGACATTTCTCTCTGGAATGGGGAGGAGGAATGAGATAAATGAAGGGCGGATGGGATGAAGCACCTTCTCAAGGGCAGGCTACGTACCTTGGGCATGAGAAGGATCAATGTGACTTCAAAGGCTATGCAAACTTGTCTGCACCAGTCAGAGACAGATAAGTAATGTCACTTTCCATCTTTAACTTACCATTATACATAGAATTTTCTCATAACCTACTCTATAACAGCATGAAAGTTTTTGAGAATAAGGATTCTCATACATTTAATTTGCATATGAATTAAATTGCTAGATACAGGGGAAATCAGCTACCTCTTACAAATTCTGATTTCAAATCTTCTATTCCATCAGTTCAATAAATAAACTTACTCTTTTCAGGTGATGGAACCCCACTTTTGGCTTATTTGTGAAATTATGAGAATTCGATAAATAATAATAGTAGATGAATTTGATTTAGAATATAAATGTATAAGGAACATTTGGTCAACCAATTTTAAATGGTTTCTAGCCATTACCTTTTAAGCTTGTCATTATATATTAATAGGCACAGTTTTAATGGACAAAAAGATATTTGGAGACAAAATAGGTGGTAAGACAGTTTATACATTTCCTGAATTTTATGTATCTATGAGTACGGCAGAAACACCATATGAAAGGCATATGCTTTTTCAAATTCAAGTCCAATTTATTTATGCTTGTAGAGCTTCCTGGCTCTTAAGGATAAATGGAAAGATAATGGGTTATATAGCTCTGATTGTCTAATAAATTGAAGCTGAGCACTTCAACTTGAAACTTCTTTTTTTTTTTTTTTTTTTTGCCTTGGCATTAAGTCTCTAATGAAGTGTGATTCCCATTTATGGTTGTAGCACCCAAACCACAGACACACATGGCGCCTAGCTCCTTCCTTCCTTGCTTGGGAGGTCACAAAAGAAATAGGACTCTCTGCTAAAACTCCAGGTAGCCCAGTTAAGAATGACCAGAAAATTATGAAATTATGGAGGAAGAAGTAAAACAATGGCTACCGTGGTACAAAATGGTGTGGCAGAGGCAGGGAGGACTCAACAAATATTCTACGTGTTCTTTCTACATTTTTCAGCCTCCTTTGAAATTAAGAATGTGTACTGCTACCACTGCTCTTAACTATCTACATTGAATCTTGCTTCTATGTGGCAAGAAACGAAGGACTCCAAGAAGGTGAAGTTGCAGAATAGGAGCAGCCTAGGTCTCTGAGCCACTGTTTGGAGGAGAACTGTGCAAGCGAGTTGACTAATCCCCATTGTGCTATGATATGAGCAAGAGAAAAATTATACTATGTTAAAATATTAAGATTCAGGGATTGAAACCGAATTTATTTTGCCACTTGGTCTTAGAAGACCAATTCCAGCACTTTTTCTAAAATAATAAAATTTCCTTCTATTGCTAGTGATACACCAGTCTGGGAGTTTAAAGACTTTAAACGGTGAACTCTACTGCTACATAGGCAATTTTGTCAATACATTAAACAATGAAACTTTATATTAAGGGATATCTCAATCAATTGGCAGTTTATAAGGTAGTTCCTGGGGTCTTAAAATCTAGCAAGTGGCCATCCAAGAAGCAACAATAGATGTCCATTCACCTGGAGCAACAGAAGAAGAAGGAGAGTCAGGAATTGAAGGAGGAAATGGATTTAGTGTCTGGTTACCTCCATGAACAACTGCCTCATTTGCCATGAGACCAGAAGAATTAGATGGTACCCAGCAACCATTATCAATCATTTTGATCTAAGATTCTATAAAAGAAACCTAATCAAAGGGGGGATAGTGTAGAATAGAATTTCAAATTCTCTATGAAAGTCAGACTTTCTGGAGCCATGGAGACTGGATGAACTCCCTAAAATATTACCCTGAGACAACCTTTAAACTTTAAACTGAAACTGTCCCCTGAAGTCTTCTTTGAACCAAAAAATAGAATTCCTATGGATCATTGATTGAAGTAAGTCTCCTCATTGTTCTCCTTTTCTGAATGGGAGTATTTATTGCAGTTTTTCTCTTTCTATTGTACAATGAGTATGGGTATGGGTATGCTGGAAGAGGGGCATATAACTTCATAGATTTTGCAGACAATAAAAGCCATTTTTGTAAATGATGAAGGTACCATCATAAAGAGATTACCCAGAAATCCCAAGCTTTGAGTTGGATGTGGCAACTGCTAGGACTTTGGTTTTCTCCATTAAGAAGGGTTAAGTGTAATGGCTACCCAAAAGGGTAGACTATGACTGACTGTTACTGCTCACCAAGTATTCCATGTACCTCTTTATCTCCCAGCTTCCCCTTGCAGCTAAGTTGGGATCATGTGACTAATTCTGGCCTATGGACTGTGAGTGGAAGTGAAATGTATCACTTTTGGTTGGAGGCAGTTAAAATTAAGGGGACCCTCTATAGTTGTAAGGGAAGGACTCCAAAATGATGGAGACGCAAGATCGGATTCCTTGGACAAGTAGGGAAGCCATGCAAGAAAGTAGCCTGACCTACAAGGAACTGTAACATGAGCAAGCAATAAAACTTAACTATTAATCCACTGAGATTTTAGAGTAAGGTTTGACCCTGATGCCTTCAAATTATGGTGTTGGCAAAGAATGTTGAATATACCATGGATAGCCAGAAGAATGAACAAATCTGTGGTGGAGGAAGTACAGCCAGGATGCTCCTTTGAAGTGAAGATGGCAAGATTTCGTCTTACATACTTTGTACATGTTATCAGAAGGGACAAACCTTGGAGAAGGATATCATGCATAGTAAACTAAAGGGTCAGGGAAACAGAGGAAGACCCTCAATGAGGTGGACTGACACAGTGGCTGCAACAATGGGCTCAAGCATAACAATGATTGTGAGGATGGTGCAGGACCAGGCAGTGTTTTGTTCTGTTGTACATAGGGTTGCTATGAGTCGGAACCAACTTGACAGCCCAAACAACAATGATTCTGAGGAGCTGGTTTAAATTATCTAACAACTACAATATTATAATCACTGCTGATGCCCCAATTCAAGGAAAATGTTCATTTTCTTTTAAGGGAAACTCCTACAAAAATCAACATTTATTCCATCAAATATTTTTTGAGCCAAATGGTACGACAGATATAAAGGTTAGGGCTCATTCTTTTCTCTCTTCTCTAAAATATCACAGTCCAGTTGTCTCATCTGCCTTCCCAAAGGACAGCAAATGACTACACCGAAGTTAAGGACTTTTTGAGGTGATACCCACTAGCCTCTAGAAAAGTTTTGGATGATTCTGAGTAAGGGAATACGAGACACTCAACCTGTTCTGAATAAAGACAGAATTTGGGGGAGATTATCAATGAGTACAATTTAGCTGAACACAAAGAGAGTACAAATCCAATGCTTTAAATTTTGCTCTGTAGCAGCAATAATTCTTTCTCCCCTATAACTTCATTTCTAGCACTTGGAATTTTCAAAAGAGCAAGGAGTAAAAAAGGTGTTTAATGTCTGAGAATAATCCACTTCCTCAGAGGCAAATGTAGTCTAAAAGAGCAACTTGAAATGTATTGTATTTTATTTTACTGATCCACACTCTCTTCCTTTTTCCCTCCTTGCCGTTTCTCTCTCTGAAATCCAATAAATCAATTACAACGTCTATAGATTCTTTCTCCTAAATAATTTTCAAATACCTCTACTCCTGCCTATGTCCACTGCTTCTACCTTGCCTAAGACACCATTTCCTGTTACCCATATAACTACAGTAGTTTCCTAACTCAGCCTTCTGCCTCCACTTTAATCCCCTATAATCTGATCTCTACATTGAGCATAGGGGATTCTTTCTAAAAACAAGTTATGATCATGCCACTCTCTGCTTAAAATCATCTATTTCTTTTAGGATTAAGTTCAACCTCATTAATATGGTCTATAAAATTATTTACTTCTTTGGTGAGTAGCTTCTGGGGTCTTAAAAGCTTGCAAGTAGCCATCTAAGATGCATCAACTGGTCCCAACCACTTGGAGTAAAGGAGAAAGAAGAACACCAAAGGCACAAAGAAAGTATTGGCCCAAGAGACAGGATGGGCCACATAAACCAGAGACTTCATCAGCCTGAGACCAGAAGAACTAGATGGTGCCCCACTACTACCAATGAACGTCCTGACAGGGAACACAACCGAGGGTCCCTGATGGAGCGGCAGAAAGATGGGATGCAGAACTCAAATACTAGTAAGAAGACCAGACTTAATGGTCTAAGACTGGAGGCACCACAGAAAGCATGGCCCCTGGTCTCTCCATCACCCCAGAACTAAAACAACTTCCGAGGCCAACTCTTCAGACAGGGATTGGACTGGACTGTGGCACATAAAGTGATACTCGTGAAGAATGTGCCTTTTAGACAAGCAGATATAAGAGACCAAAGGGGCGGCTTCTGTCCAGAGGTTAGAGGGGAAGGCAGAGAGAGTTCGGAGCTGGTTGAATGGTCATGGGGAATCAGGGGCAGAGGGGAGGAGTGTGCTGTCGCAGAATGGGGTGAGCAGTTGGGGTCTCATAACAATGTATGTTAAAAAAAAAAATTCTGTATGGGAGACTAACTTGAAATGTAAACTTAATTTAATTACATCAATTTAAAAAATTATTTACTTCTTCAGCTTCACTTCTCACAACTGTATACACCCTTCTTCACCTCCCCAACCCAATTTTGTAACTGTCTACTTTCCACAATTCAATCAGGATAATTTTTTTTTTAGTATAATTTACATCTCATCTGCTGTGCCCTAGTACTCCCCACCATCTTGTCTGGGTCACAAGCATCTGATAACAGCTGTGTACTTTCTCCCTCATGGCTCTTTTCATATCATATTGTGATTGCTCATATTTACTCATATTTCTCACAGAATTGCAAAGTTCATAACAGTCAAGACAGAGTTTATGTAGTTCACCATCACAACCACAGTACCTAATGTAATAATTAAGGTTGTGTGTCAACTTCACTGGGCCATGATTCTCAGTGGTTTAGCAGTTATATAATGATGTAATTGGCAGTTATGTAATGATGTAATCAACTCCGTGATGAGATCTACTATGATCAGCCAATCAGTTGACAGGGAGTTTCCTTGGGAGTGTGGCCTGCCTTCAATATGTAAATGGATGTTCCAAAACATCACCACCAATAGATTGAGTACTGGTGAGAGGTGAGGCTCTGGATGATCACATGTTTGATACTTTTCTACAATTTTGTCAGAATGAGAAGTATAAGGAAGCTGGTTGGTTGGTCCTACTTTTGCTAGACAAAGTGCTGAAAGAAAGAGATGAGCTCAAGGCTTCAGAGCCACAGTTCAAGCACTGCATAAATGACCTCAAAGTTTCCATTTGTGCCCTGAAAGTAACAGAGCTGACATTGCCGAAAACCAAACTCAGAGTCTTATTGTAAGAGTGGCTAAATTACAATGCCAGTTGTATTCCCAACCTTGAATGGTGTTTGAAGTTAAAGTGAGGCATTGACTGGGAAGAAATGGGGTCCTGAAACTTTGGATGGGGACATATGGGCAAAGAATCATGAAGCTGGGGACACTGAGCTCCTAAATTCCATTGAATCTCTCCTGCCAATAGAACCAGCCCTCTCACTCCCAACTGAAGAGCGTTTCAGGAGGCATCTGAGTCATTGCCTGGGACGTCACCTGAGGCATATCCCTTACAAGATATTTCTGAATGTTCTCAAAACACATCCCCACCACCCATTTTGGCTTCTAGAGCTTTAACTAGACTTAAGTCCCAGTGAGCCCCGAAACGTGAAGTACAAAGTGTGACCCAGGAGGAGATACACCACACTGCAAAAGAACTGCTTGACTTTTCTAATATGTGCAAACAGAAACCTGGGTAATATATGTAGGAATGGCTATTAAGAGTGTAGGATAATGGTGCAAGGAACATAAAGTTGGATCAGTCTGAATTATTGATATGGGCCCACAAAGCACAGATTCTTCATTCAGTGTTACAGCTTGAGAGGTTAGGAAAGGATCTAATAGTTTATTTGGTTGATTCACTGAAGCATGGATTATGTGGTGGCCTACACTAAATCAAGTTGAAGTACCAGCCCTGCCTTTGTATACTGTAGAAGAAGGTATTGAAACGCTTAGGGAAACTGGCATGTTAGAGTGGATTTATCAGGTTAGACCCACAGACCTACACATGCAGTGCTCAGAGGACACACCTTTTACCACCATGGTGGGGAACAAATTTGTAAAGGGAGCCCCAGCATCCTTGAAGACTGCTGTGATTGCTATTTTATGTAAGTCAGACTTGACAGTGGGAACTGCCCTAACTGACTTAAGACACCTAACTACAATGGAGCTGATTGGACCCCATGGTGGTAGGGGCCAAGTGGTAGGGGCACTCAATTGACAAAGACAAGGTGGGTGTGGTTACCATAATGGACAGCAGAGTCAAAACAGTAATCAGATTAGCCTGACTCATATGGAATTTTGACATTGGCTACTTAGTCATGGTGTCCCTAGGAGTGAAATAGATGGTAAATCTACCAAATATTTACTTGATCTGCACAAGAGGAAAAATTCTAGGTCAAGTGAACTGCAGTCTAACTCGAATCACCAGAAAAGAGAGTCACAGCCAATTCCCAGACTTGAGGGAGTTTAAAGACCTACAACCCATTGAATGAATGGGAGGCCAGGTGCCCTTGAGGAAGGACCCCATTATGTTGTTAAAAATTTATACTGTTAATCTTTCCCATAGGGATCTATGGCCTTTTATGAGAGTGACTGTTTGTTGGGGAAAAGGAAAAAGTCAGACTTTTGGGAGATTAGTGGACATTGGCTCTGAACTGCCACTAATTCCAGGAGACCCAAAATGTCACTATGGCCCACCAGTCAGAGCGGGGGCATATGGGATTCAGGTTACTAATGGAGTCTTAGCTCATGTCCATCTCACAGTGGGTCCCTGAACCCATCCTGTAGTGCTTTTCCCAGTTCCAGAATATATCACTGGAGTAGAACATATTCAGTAACTGGCAGAACCCCCACATTGGATCCCTAACATGTAGAGTAAGGGCTATAATGGTAGGAAAGGCTAAGTGGGAGCCATTAGAACTGCCCCTACTTAGGAAAATAGCAAACCAAAAGCAATATTGCATTCCTGGAGGGACTGTAGACTTGGGACTTGCCAGCTTCTACAACTGTGTGAGTCATTTCCTCGAGATAAATCTCTCTCTCTGTATACATACGCTTCACTGGTTTTGCTTCTCTAGAGAACCCAGCCTAAGACATCTAGTATAGTATATATGGATATACCAGTTGGAATATTCATAAATGCATTCTGAATAAGTTATTAATATTTGGTTCTCAGCCTCAGATTAAATTGAGCGTAAATGGAAAATTGCTGTTTCAAACCGACTTAGGGAAATGTAAGCAGTGTTTTAAAAATATTGTGAATGACATTTATGTTTTAGAGTTTGTCCAAATAAAAACAATCTTTCTAAAGCAACTTTTGTTTTCAACAGTCATTTTAAAAGAGATTTCAAAAAGACAAGAAGACAATAACAATTGTAGTTATTCTTCTCTGAGAAGGCCAGCTGTTTTAAATGATGCAAATATCAATAATTTATGGCCTTTCCCCAGAGTTAGTATTTATAGATATGTATCCTCCAGTGGCTAGAAGACCTAAACTTCTTCTTGGCTGAAAAATTTTGTGATGTGGGAGTTTATGAAGTTTCTATACTAGCTGCCTAGTATCAAGGATCTAGGAAATGCGAATGGTCTATAAGATGCTTGTTGATTCTGATATGTATTGCTCTAAACCCAACCAAAAAAAAAAAAAAAAAGTGTATACATCCACATTGTAAGCATCTTTCAGTAGAACAAAAATGGTTTCTGCAAAGGAACTTCCAGATCCCGGGACTATTCCAAGTACTTGCATCTTATAGCTATTTCCTGAGAACTATGGGAGAGACTCCTGAAGAATTTGAAGTGTTGGCTGTTTTTAAATGCTGCTACCAAGAAAGAGTAGCATAGATTTTAGACTAATTCATCCTGAAACAAAGGATTGTTAGGACATCCATTTTCAAAACACAATGATATGCAGCTTTCTTCACTCATACATGTGTCCAGTCATTTATTCGTTCATTCAGCATGAGACTCTACCATGTGCTAAATACTCTGCTAGGCCCTGGAAACACAAACATTAATAAAACATATGTCTTCAAGGGGCCTAAGATGCTTACTAGGTGACCACTGAGAGGAAGCATCCAACTCCTCCTCCTGAATAAGAAGGAATTGAAAAATGTAGTGAGGCAAGTAGTAGGACTCAATCTGAGTTTTGAAGAAAGATTTCAATAGGTAGAGACGGTCCTGGAATTAAGAGAAGGAGGAAGGTAAAGGAAAATGACTCTTTCTAGCCCAGCCTCAGAGCAAAACACCTACATGACAAAGTCTTGCTGTTTTTACTAACTTTTAAACTATAACTCTCATGCATTATTTGTCTCTTTTTCTCTAACTTATTAAAGATCTTTTCTGTATATTCACAGAGAAAATCATGAGTTTAGTTCTGAAAATCTTGAAAGGGAGTTTACACATGGGACATCAAATGAAAATGTCCAGTAGATAACTGGGTAGATGCTTCTGGGCCTTACGAGATAAATTTAGGATGGAGACTTAGAGATACAGAGGCAAAAACATGGAGGTGCTCTCTGCAGTCATGAAGGTGCATGAGATCAGTTAGGAAGAGTGGGTGGATTAGAAGGAGGACATTGGGGACATAACTCCAACATTAACAAAATAGGAGAAAACAATATTGAAGGAATCCTTAGAGATAACTTTTAGAAAAGTGGAAAGAAAACTACAAGATTGAGGAATCGTGAAAACAAAAGAAGGAAATTTTTTCAGAAGGAGGAAGATTCAAATGTTGTACAGAGGTCAAATAAGATAAGAACTGAAATGTTTCTATTGGTTTTGGCAATAAAGACATCGATGACCTAACAGAGTGGTTTCAGTGAAGTGGTAAGTGTGGAAGCCAGGTTTCTGAAAGTTAAGAGATGAATGAGTGATGAAGAAGTGAAAAAGAGTTCCAGATATTTGACTGCAAAAAAAAGTCACTCATTCTTCAGGACTCAGCCAGAGGTCATCTCCTCCCAAAAGCCTTCTCATGCCCCACCACCACTTTCTGGTTTCTATCACGTACCCCTCATATTTGGTCCTATGCATACTTGAATTCTATCATTCATTACACAATGCACTTTAATCAACTGATTATTTGTCTTTTCCACTAAATTTATGGTTATGAACCTTCTTGGTATTAATGATTGTCTTTAGAATCTGCTAAAACTAAAAACACACTTTGTTGAGAAGTTCACGTGTGCACATACCCACAAATTTGTGCATAAAATTAGAACAAGCTAACTGGAACCCTAAAGGCTCATTTAGGGAACCCAAGTTAAGAAGCACTACATAAGACTTTAAACTTTTTGATCATAGAGACTGTGTGTTACTTCTTTTATATCCCCTGTGCCTGACACAGTGCCTGCTATGTAATAGATAATAAATAGTTGATGAATGAATGAATGAATTGTGAAGTAGAAATACGCACAAAGGCCATTGAAAGTATGGAAGTGTGACTCTCTAACAGTGTTTTGGAGAAATAGAAATCCTTCAATGAAGAGGTTTGAAGGGGGAGGTCACCAGGATGATAGAGTGAAGAGGGACACTTCTGACAGTAAGAACATCACGTGAAAATGTTCACTGACTTTTCACGTTGTTGTTAGGTGCTGTCGAGTTGGTTGCGATTCACTGGGACCCTATGTACAACAGAAGGAAACACTGCTTGGTCCTACTCCATCCTCACAATTGTTGCTATGTTTGGCCCATTTCATTGAGGGTCTTCCTCATTTTCACTGATTCTCTGCTTTAACAAGCATGATGTCCTTCTCCAGGGACTGGTCCCTCCTAACAACACGTCCAAAGTACATAAGACAAAGTCTCATCATCCTTGCTTCTAAGGAGCATTCTGGCTGTACTTTTTCCAAGACAGATTTCTTGGTTCTACTGGCAGCCCAGGGTATATTCAATGTTCTTTGCCAACACCATAATTGAAAGGAATCAATTCTTCAGTCTTCCTTATTCACTATTCAGCTTTCACACGCATATGAGGCGAAAACACCACGGTTTGGGTCAGGTGTACCTTAGTCCTTCAAGTGACATCTTTGCTTTTTAACACTTTAGAGAGGTCTTTTGCAGCAGATTTGCCCAGTGCAATGTGTTGTTTGATTTCTTGACCGCTGCTTCCATGGGTGTTGATTGTGTATCCTAGTAAAATGAAATCCTTGACAATTTCAATCTTATCCATTTATCATGATGCTGCTTATTGATCCAGTTGTGAGGATTTTTGTTTTCTTTATGCTGAGGTGTAATCCATACTGAAGGCTGTAGTCTTTGATCTTTGTCAATAAGTGTTTCAAGTCCTTTTTGCTTTCAGCAAGCAAGGCCGTATCATCTGCATATCCCAGGTTGTTAATGAGTCTTCCTTCAATCCTGATGCCAAGTTCTTCTTCATATAGCCCAGCTTCTCAGATTATTTGCTCAGCATACAGACTGAGTAAGTATGGTGAAATATACAACCCTGACGTACACTTTTCCTGATTTTAAAACACACAGTATTTCCTTGTTCTGCTTGAAAGACTGCCTCTTGGTCTATGTACAGGTTCCTATCAATAATTTGTTACAATCCACACAGAGGAATGCCTTTGCATAGTGTACAAAACACAGGTAAACATCTTTCTGGTATTCTCTGCTTTCAACCAAGGTCCATCTGACATCAGCAGTGATATCCCTCACTCTGTGTCCTCTTCTGAATCCGACTTGAATTTCTGGCAATTCCCTGTTGATGTACTGCTGCAACTGTTTTTGAATTATCTTCAGCAAAATTTGACTTGCTTGTGATATTGATGATATCATTCGATAATTTCCACATTCTGTTGGATCACCTTTCTTTGGAATGCCTCAAATATGGATCTCTTCCAGTAGATTGACCAGGTAGTTGTCTTCCAAATTTCTTGGCATAGACTAGTAGGCACTTCCAGCATTGCATCCTTTTGTTGAAACATTTCAGTTGGTATTCTGTCAGTTCTTGGAGTCTATACTTTTCATAGAATTTGTAATTTAATCTGAATGAAGTACATAGAGTCTTTGGTAAGTATCTAAAGACAAGACAGGTAGCTAGTGGTCATTCTCTCATATTTTAAAGTGGGCCTGAATCAAGGCTATTTTTCTAAAATACCACAACCTCCTTTGAAACTGTTTTTCTAGTAAATCTCAGTCTTTACTATTTAAAAAGGAGCCCTGGTGGTGCAGTGGTTAAGTACTTGGCTGCTAACTGAAAGGTCAGCAGTTTGAATTCACTAGCCACACCCCAGGAGAAAGATGTGGCAGTCTGCTTCTGTAAAGATTACAGCCTTGGAAACCCTGTGAGGCAGTTCTACTCTGCCCTAGAGGATCTCTATGAGTAGGAATTGACTCGACGGCAATGGGTTTTTTACTACCTAGGTATCTGCTCTTAAATGTCATAAAAACCATTTGCATTTTATTTAGTTGACTATTTCATGTAAGTATATTTGTAATGGTCCAATCTTGAAAAAGATAAATCAGAAAATAGACCAACACGTGGTTAAGCATGTTACTTTCTGCCTGTATTTCTCACACAGCACTATATTTTCAATCATTACCAGCAGTTTCAAAATCTATTCAAGTAAATGGTCAAATAATTATGAAACTTTTATATAGGAAGTGCAAAGTGCTGGGTCAGACCTAACATTGAAATATGAAAATTCTAACATTTTTCAGCTTTCATCCCCTGTGGGTGGCAGTGATTGAACAGGAATATTCACTGTTGATACAAATGAATCCCATGACCAAATTGTTGATCTATCTATGGGATTTGAATATCTGTGAATGACACTGGACTAAAAGGACATTTTGGTTTAAAGGCTTTAACATGCTTGCTTGGAGTTCCTACAGAGATGAAAGCATTATTGACTCTCAGGAGTCCTTCTTGGTACATTTTTCAAAGGGAAAAGTTTAAAAGACAGATAGAGTACATATTAACTGGAAAGGGCATGCCAGAAGTAAAATGTTTTTAGAGTCCCCCAAACTCAGAATTCTCACAACTGAACTATGATTAAAAATAAATTTGACACTAGAGTGTTTAAAGTGTTTAAACCACTTCTCTGTTTTTTGTCCATCAGTTGTGCATTATTGCCCCGAGGTAGGTATCATATTCATTTCATAGCTGAAAATATGTAGAGACATCTGTTTTACATCCTGCTCAAGATAGCACAACTAGTAAAGGCAAAAGCACATCTTCTGGATTTATGTGGCAAACTCAATTTCAATTCCAGCGCTCTTTCCAAGGAATAAATCTGCCTCTAATTCTGGTAGCACCACCGATTTTCTACTTATGATAACTTAAATGGCTGAAATTGATTACTGCAGAGTTATTCTGGTAAATATATTTATCATAAGACTCTAAAACGTGTTGATTAATGTTTGGTAAATACAGTGAAAGCCCACTGATACTTCACTCTAAGTTCCTACAATGAATTGAAACAATGTTCTGGGTTTCATAACTATGATATTAAATCTCTCAAATTTCATTAGAAACTTTATTGTAAAATTCCACAGGCTGACTGTGGGTGGAATCATTAACTGAAATCTTTTGGTTTGCTTTGCTTAGTTCAGTTGGTCAGTATACAGTGCAAGGATGTGGGTAGGATTGCTGTGGACTAGTTCATTTACTTTAACCTCGTACAGTCATATCAACAATGGTCACAAGAAAGATCACATCTTCCCAAAATAGAGTGAACATTTTAGGGGAAATCAAAGCTAATGCATCACCACAATTAGAAAATCAACACAAAGTTCATGGTTGGATCATCTCAGTAACATCATCCTTTCAAAAAACCAAAAGGTCAATATCAACACACTGTGAATCACCAGTACAGAATGTAGTTTATCCAAAACGAATATTTAAATGATCAATAGTTGGGTAATTGTAAATGAGTTGGCAGTAGAGTGGGACTTTAAACTTCTCCTGAAATTAAAAGAAAAAAAAATTCTCTGAGGGAAATTCACTAACTAGATAGTAGACAAGAATCATCTTAGGTGAAGGGAAGAACAACACACAATACAGGGGAAGTCAGCACAACTGGACTAAACCAAAAGCTAAGAAGTTTCCTGAACACAATCAAATACTTTGAGGGACAGTGTAGCTGGGGCTGGAGTCTGGGGACCATGGTTTCAGGGGACATCTAGGTCAATTGGCACAACAAAGTTTATTAAGAAACCGATCTGCATCCCACTTTGGTGAGTTGCATCTGGGGTCTTAAAAGCTTGCTAGCAGCCATCTAAGATGCATCAGTTGGTCCCAACCCACCTGGAGCAAAGAAGAATAAAGAACAACAAGGACTCAAGGAAAACATTAGCCCAAGAGACAGAAAGGGCCACATAAACCAGAGACTCCATCAGCCTGAGACCAGAAGAACTAGATGGTGCCCGGTTACCACCAATGACCGCCCTGACAGGGAACACAAAAGAGTCCCTGATGGAGCAGGAGGAAAGTGTGGAGCAGAAAGTAAATTCTTGAAAAAAGACCAGACTTAATGGTCTGACTGAGATTGGAGGAACCCCCGAAGCCATGGCCCCCAGATGCTCTGTCAACCCAGAACTAAAACCATTCCTGATGCCCACTCTTCAGACAAAGATTAGACTGGACTATAGAACATAAAATAATAACCGTGAAGAGTGTGCTTCTTAGTTCAAGCAGATACACAAAATCAAATGCGTGGCTCCTGTCTGGAGGCAGGATGAGAAGATGGGAAAGAACAGGAGCTGGTTGGATGGACACGGGAAACCCGGGGTGGAAAGGGGGAGTGTGCTGTCACATTGTTGGGATTGCAACTAGTGTCACATAACAATATGTGTATAAATTTTTGTATGAAAAATTAACTTAAGGTGTAAATTTTCACCTAAAGCACAATTTAAAAAAAAAATTCTGTTTCTATAGCTGACTTAGCATCATGAAATGACTATTAAACATGAAAGAGTTGTTTAAATAAGTCAGGGCTTGAACTTTAGCTCTGCCATTTACTGAGTGATTGTAGGTAAGTTATTCAACTTCTCTGGGGTCCATGGGGTCTTCACTTGAACATAGATAATAATAGTACCTACCTTATAAAAACGTTGTTAGAATCAAGTGAGATTAATATTTCAAACCTTTAGCACATGTTGGTATACAGTAAGTGTTCAGTAGATGTTAGCTTTTGTTATAATTTTATTATTTTTGTTATTGTTAATTTACTTTTACCATTCCACTGAAGAAGGTTTGAATCAGATGCAACAAAGGGAAATTTGATGTTTTGAGAGGTACCATGCTCCTTGCCCATGAATGAGGCAAGTGTTG
Organism: Dugong dugon; assembly: GCA_030035585.1. Taxonomy (NCBI): domain Eukaryota; kingdom Metazoa; phylum Chordata; class Mammalia; order Sirenia; family Dugongidae; genus Dugong; species Dugong dugon. The sequence continues at coordinate 53,287,062 of CM057463.1, forward strand.
GAGAGGAAAATATTCAAGAAAAGTAAGGATAATATAACAACATTGCCACACCTCTTTGTTTGCCTGGAATTAATTCCCAGACTTACATTTCAGCATTAACCTTGTTTGTTAAACGTCTTCCAAAAGCCAAGTGCCATTATTTTGTGTAGATAAAATCATTCCTGTGATCATTTACACATTCGCATCCTCGACTGTGCTATGTATGACCAGCTGAGCTAATCAACCAAGACAAAGACTTCTAGTTAATGACTCCATACACAGTTAATCCCATGGAATTTCACAACAGAGATTCCAGTGGCACTTCACAGATAAAATATCATGGTTGTGATATTTGGCCTACTTCACCCTGGAGTAAACTCTGAAGATTATCGCCTATGCACATTAGTGGAATTCATTTTTTAAAAAATGCTAAATATGTGTTTTTAAGTTTTATTATTAGCATATTGATCAGATTAACTCTGTAGCAATATAGGATACAAACTATCCAAATTAATAACTTGATAGTGTCGCTAGCACCACAGGCCAAATGGATTATTTTGGAGAGCGCTAGGATTGTAATTGTGTTTGCCTCTTGGATTTAGAGGGTTTAATATAGATTATCCATATAGCTCTTTATTTCCTTTAATAATAAGAATGAGAATAAACTGAGGCTATGCACACAGGACACCACAACTATTAACAGCACAACATTAATTCATTCATTATGTGTTTCCAAGCAGTTACACATTAATATAAAAAGATCCCAGAGAGTGGTTTTTTTCACACTTTATTTGCTACATCATATTTAATGCCTGAGGAAACTTAATTCTTAATTGGCACAAATGTTTATGATTATAAATGGTATGCTCTCCTAGAGATGATGCTGTAGGATATTAAGGCTATTTTCCTAAGACAGTTTGGCTTGCCAGAAAGTGATAGTAACATGTGGGAGAGGTGAAAGGTGATTCTGTGTATTATTTTTAATGAGTAATAGGGATTCTATTTGCAAATTTATAATAATAAGATTAGAAAAAGCATTGTCATAGGAAACATATGATAGATAGTCTTTCTTATCTTTTTCATGACCAGTGGGATATACCACTGCCCATCAACATCTTCTGCCTCAGGTTCATTGAGAAGCTGCTTTCCCGCTGACTGTGCATGTGACCACAAGGCAGGGGCGTTTGTGACTGTTAGAAATTGAAAAAACAGGCATGTGCTGCAAATTATTGTTTCTACAGGGTTTTGTATGAGGTGTGTGCATTTTTGGTAGGAAAAACAGAAATTTTGGAAATTTTGGGGGATATATATGTCTTAGTGGACTCAGGGGGTATTCTGGGGAGGGGCTAGAATTAGTGGGACAAGATTTGTCCCTCTGGACTCTAAGGGTAGACTTGTGGGAGGGGGCAAGAAAAAAAATCCGTAGTACATACCACAAATTCAACAACACTCAATAATTCAGCATGCTTCCATTAAAGAAAACACATGGTATCAACAAAAAATTCAAAGTAGAAAATAACTGGATCTTGTAAGGGTTATTCTCTGAAAGAAGAGACCTTGAGAATATTTCATTATAGTGTATTTCTTCAGCTAGCACTTTGCTCAGCTTGAAAGACTCTATAAGGAATATTTAATACCATTTCTGAAGCCCAAAAAATCATGCTCGTGGTTCTGAGATCACATGGTTTTGAGATCTTACCTCTTTTCCCTGCTTGGATAACACGAAAAACAAGTTTCCACTTATTAAACTATGATATATGGAGCAATTGGTAGGTAGCAATAAAGATTAAAGGGTAAAATGTGAGTCTAAATCTGACATGTGTCTTTAACTAACAAGCATAAGCAATTATTTCCTGTGCCCAGAGAAGTCCAAGACTTTGGATTACCTTCCTTGAGAAAGGATTAGCAGCTAGATGTGATCCCATTCAAGAAAGTTGCATAAATATATCTTGCCTTGATTAGTACAATAGCATAACCGCTGTGGCATTTCTAAGCATTCATGCAGACCATATTTTAATTTAGTAATAAGAGATGCTTTTGATGATTTTACTATATGGGTAGAAGTTTTCCCAACAAAGGACAAAATAACTACTTTGAAAATGGTGAGTCTCTGAGGTCATGGACTCAGAAGTTCAGTTCGTCTTTAGGGAAGACCTTATGAGCACATGTATGATCAAACAGAGGTATCTCACATTTAATAGACAGTATTTCATCTAGTCACCATCTGTCTGTCAGTCTGTTGTACTATGGTGGCTTGCATGTTAATGTGATGTTGGAAGCTACGCCACCAGTATTTCAAATACCATCAGGGTCACCCATGGTGGACAAGTTTCAGTAGAGCTTCTAGACTAAGACAAAGTAGGAAAGAAAGTCCTGGTTATCAACTTCTGAAATTAGCCAATGAAAACCTTATGAATCACAATAGAATGTTGTCCAACTCATTTACTTTGGACACGTCATTAGGAGGGATTAATCGCTAGAAGAGGACATCATGTTTGGTGAAGTAGAGGGCCAAGGAGGGTGCAAGTACAATAGCCACAGCTATGGACTTGAACATACTGGTGTTTGCAAGGATGATGAAGGCCCATTCTGTTGTACATAAGGTCATCATGAGTCGATGTAAACTAGGTGGGCAGCTAGCAACAACAAGTTCAGCTAAAGCTGGTAAGTACGGGGCAAATAAAAAAAAGCAAAAGAGGTATTCAATAAGTGAAGAAAGGACTGAGCTGAGCATATTTACTGATATGAATGAGAATCCTAATCCCAAGTATCTAAGGGAACAAGATGTGCACTTCATGAGATCCTCAAAGAAAGTCCCATGAGTGGTTGGGAAAATCTATTGACCTTGTGACCACTGGTAAATATGAAAATTACACAAGCGTTCACTGACGCATGGGTTTATCAGCTGTTTGATGGAATTACTAGTATACAACAGAATGCAGCTTACTACACATACTTCAGGCCACTTGGTTGTTGTTGTTGTTCTTAGGTGCCATGGAGTCAGTTCCAACTCACAGTGACCCTATGTACAACAGAATGAAACACTACCCAGTCCTGTGCCATCCTTACAATAGTTGTTATGCTTGAGCCCATTGTTGCAGCCACTGTGTCAGTCCATCTCTTGTGGGTCTTCCTCTTTTTCGCCCACCCTCTACTTTACCAAACATGGTGTCCTTCTCGAGGGACTGACTGGTCCCTCCTAATAACATGTCCAAAGTACATGAGATGAAGTCTTGCCATCCTTGCTTCCAATGAGCATTCTGGCTGTACTTCCTCCAAGACAGATTTGTTTGTTCTTCTGGCAATCCATGGTATATTCAATTATTCTTCACCAACACCACAATTCAAAGGAATTCTTCAGTCTTCCTTACGCATTGTCCAGCTTTCACATGTATATGAGGCAATTGAAAACACAATGGCTTGAAGTCAGGCACACCTTAGTCCTTAAAGTGACATCTTTGCTTTTCAACACTTTAAAGATATCTTTTGCAGCAGATTTTCCCAATGCAATATGTCATTTGATTTTTTGACTGCTGCTTCCATGGGCGTTGATTGCAGATCCAAGTAAAATAAAATCCTTGACAACTTCAATGTTTTACCGATTTATCATGGTGTTGCTTATTGATCCAGTTGTGAGGATTTTTATTTTCTTTATGTTGAGGTGTAATCCGTACTGAAGGCCGTAGTCTTGGATCTTCATCAGTAAGTGCTTCAAGTCTTCTTCACTTTCAGCAAGCAAGGTTGTGTCATATGCATATTGCAGGTTGTTAATGAGTCATTCTCCAATTCTGATGCCCCATTCTTCTTCATATAGTTCAGCTTCTTGGATTATTTGCTCAGCATACAGATTGAATAAATACGGTGAAAGGATATAACCCTGATGCACACATTTCCTGACTTTGAACTACGCTGTATTCCCTTGTTCTGTCTGAACGACTGCCTCTTAGTCTATGTACAGGTTCCTCATGAGCACAAGACATAGGAATCACATGGTTTCAAAGCTAACACAATTCTCCTGAGTGTGGGAATTGAAAGTAAGAAAAAGAATTAGTGTAGCATTTCTAAAATACATATGCCAAGGCTTATACTCAATTGCAGATAGATTGGGCCCTCATCTATCTTTGCATTCCCAAGATGACCATTGAGTATAAACACTCCAGGCACAATTAAATCTCTATTACGTACTTCAAAATTCCCAAACTGCCTGCTTAAGGTCTTTCTCCAGCACTGTGGGTGTTTGATCAGCCCATAGAAGGCCTTGTGGACTTAACAGGGATTTAATGCCCCCAGGGCAACAATCAACCAATAAGGAATGAGCATCAGCGGATAGATACCCCAGCTTCCTCTCCTTCAGTGGGATAATTCTGAGGTGCATTCCACATAGATCTCAGGAGTTCACAGAGGCATTGAGTTCTGTTGCCCACAGTGGAAACTTGCTCATTAATGAGGAATCTATTGACTTTCCTCTTTTTCCATTTTCACCTTGCGTATTACCTGGCTTGTGCTTTCTGGAATCACTTTCCAAATCTACTCAGAAGTTTGCCTTCTTTAGAAAGTGACCAAACTAAAAAAGGACAAGTAGAGCCAACACAGGAGCTCTATGAAAATATTGAATTTATAATAATGGGAACAAGTGCATTATCTTTTTTTCTTTTCTTTCCCTTCTGTCCCATATAAAACCCCAAAACCAAACCTGTTGTCATCGAGTCAATTCCGACTCATAGCAACCCTATAGGACAGAGTAGAACTGCCCCATAGAGTTTCCAAGGAGCACCTGGTGGATTTGAACTGCCAACCTTTGTAGCTCTTAACCAACTACGCCACCAGGGTTTTAGACTAATGGAAAATGGACACAGATTATTATTCCGGCCAAAAAACCTCATGGCTTGTACTCAGTTTTGTAGCTGCTTAATTATCTTGAGCCTTGATTTTTTTTTTTTTTTTTTAATCATTCCATTGCCTATGTTCTACAGATAGGGAGGCACAAATGTCTGGAAAAATGCCCCTATGAATTTCTGGGGCAATTGGCTTTGCTCAGGTAGAAGGGGATCATACAGTAGGGCAATGTGAAGATGTCAGCCCTTCTTGGGTGCTTTGGGAAACTTTGGAACCATGTTCTTGTCACACATAATGTTTGCAGAAACAACCACGAGATACTGAAATGCAGAGTCTTACCTATTTAACTTGAAAGTTGCATCTTTAGGAGGTTAAACCTGTGACCTGAGCAGTAGCAATTATACTCTAAAGTGTCTGGATGAGTCTGACTAGTTATAGATCTGCCTATCTCATGAATATACACCTAAGATGGTAGCTCTAGTATAGCCAGACTTTGTGAACCATGGCTGAGGGCATCTAACCATCTGGTGCAATGCCACCCTCAGTGAAGGTACAGTAGTACCCTAAATCTGAGGAATGGCTAATTTCAGTACTGCTGTGATATAATCCAGCCCATCATTAAATAGATGCTCTAGACCAATTGGAGGACGCCTCATTATTGTCCCTGTCATTATGCTGAGGGTAGTTAATTGAATGTCATAAACTGGCATTGTTCAACCCATAACTGCTGAGTCAGGCGCTCTAAGGAAAAACCTACATTTTTAGCATCTAGAGAAAGAGCCTAACTGAGGTCATTTGGGACTGAGATTTTCAGATAATGTACTTAAACGTGTTCTTAACCATCTAATGATAGGGGGAAAAAGTGTAGTTTTTGCTAGATCTTACAGTATAGAGTCTCCAGGTGGGGATTCTGATAGACATAATACAGGCTGAAGAACGTAACCAGTGACCATAGACACGATTCCTACTTAGTGTCTGACTGATGGCAGATTCCTACTTAGTGTCTGACTGATGGCAGCACAGAGATTACTAGAAAGGAAAATTAAGAACATGCTAATGACTACTGCATGCTGCAAATAATATGAAATGGGTTCCACATCAAAACAGCCCCTTCGTGAGCCTTTATGGGTCTTGGCAGTGGTTGTAGTCCCTGGAGACTAGCACAGAAATATTGGAGAATGCCTAAATAATGTGGATCAGGAACTCTATCCAAAGGAATGTTACCCTGAATTGAGGATGGAGGAAGGATATGTTTGGGTAATATATTAAAATTAGAGATTAGAAACTAGGATATACAAAACAGGACCTATGATTAAAAGTGATTGAACACAGGCTTAACAGATAGCTGCTGGCTGGTTTTGTGGATTCTGAGACATTTCATGTAACTATTTGCCAAGAACTTTCCAGCCAGATCTTCAATCTAGCAACTGACACCTGGTGTTCCAAAAACATCGAACATGGGCTAAACATGAGTTTGCCTAGCATTTTTCAGAGCATAAAAGCTGTAGACTCTGCCTTGGGATGGTGGCACCCCCAGTTGGAGATTACAGACTTATTCCTCGCTCAAACTGGGCAAAGAAGGAAGAACAGTGATTCTGGAAGAAAGTGAAGGGGGTTGACCTCACTAAATGGCTTATCCCTACAGTTTGAAGCTATTCGCCAGAGAGTGGCTGACTATAAGCAGCTTGACCCCATTTGCTGAAAAGCTTATGCAAGTGTGTAGCTGTGGACTGTGTCATCAGGTCTGCTGTGCCTGAAGCTCTGGTATGAAGATACAATCACATGAATGTTCTATGATTCATGTATAGAGAAGAATTCCGTGTATTAGCAATGTTAGAGGAAGATATTTTATACCATAATTTCTCCCTGGGAATTTGATTAAGGATGGAGTGATATATTTAAATTTGAGACATTTGTACACTGTTGACATTTTATTAATGTTGTTGTTGTTATAGGTGCCATTGAGTCGGTTCTGACTCATAGCAACCCTATGTAAGACAGAAGGAAACACTGCCCGGTCCTGGGCCATCCTCACAATTATTGCTATGTTTGAGTCCATTGTTGCAGCTACTGTGTCAATCAGTCTCATCCAGAGTCTTCTTCTTTTTCACTGACCCTCTACCACCTTACCAAGCCTGATGACCTTCTCCAGGGACTGGTCCTTCCTGGTAACCTCTCCAGAGGACATGACACAAAGTCTCGCCATCCTTGCTTCCAAGGAGCATTCAGGCTGTATTTCTTCCAAGACCTAAGTGATGGTTAAGATTATGTGTCAACTTGGCTGGACCATGATTCTCAGTGTTTATATGTGATCACTCCCATGATGGGATCTGCTGTGAGTAGCCAATCAGCTGAAAGGGAGTTTCCTTGGGCATGTGGCCTGCATCCAAATATAAGCAGACATTCTGGCTTTTTGCCAGCTCTGGATCCTGTGGCTGCCTCCTGTTCATCTGACATCTGGTTCTTGGGACTTGAGTTATCAACTCATCTGCTGATCTCGGGATTTGTCGATCTTCAAAGTCTCTGAGCAAGAGCCCTTCTCTCTGACCTGCCAATCTTGGGTTCGCCAGCCCCTGTGGCTACGTGAATCCTGAGAAGCCTCTATCCTGATCCATGGACTTGGGACATTCCAGGCTTTACCATCATGTGAGCCATTTCCTTGATATAAACCTCTCTATATATATATTCATATGCTTTACTGGTTTTGCTTCTCTAGAGAACCCAGCCTAAGACAACAGACTTGTTAGTTCTTCTGACAGTCCATCAATATTCTTTGCCAACACCATAATTCAAATGCATCAATTCTTCTTCAGTCTTCCTTACTCATTGTTCAGCTTTCACATACATAGGAGGTGATTGAATATACCATGGCTTGGGTCAGGTGCACATTAGCCCTCAAAGTGACATCTTTGCTTTTCAACACTTACAAGATGCCTTTTGCAGCAGATTTGCCCAATGCAATACATCATTTGATTTCTTGACTGCTGCTTCCATGGGTGTTGATTGTGGATCCAAGTAAAATGAAATCCTTGACAATCCCAATTACTTCTCCATTTGTCATAGTGTTGTTTATTGGTCCAGTGTGAGGATTTTTGTCTTCTTTATGTTGAAGGGTAATTCGTACTGAAAGCTGTAGTCTTAGATCTTCATCAGTAAGTGCTTCAAGCCCTCTTCACTTTCAGCAAGCAAGGTTGTGTCATCTGCATATCGCAGTTGTTAATGATTCTTCCTCCAACTCTGATGCTGCATTCTTCTTCATATAGTCCAGCTTCTTGGATTATTTGCTCAGCATACAGATTGAATAAGTATGGTGAAAGGATACAACCGTGATGCACACCTTACCTGATTTTAAACCACCCAGTATCTCCTTGTTCAGTTTGAACGACTACCTCTTGGTACAGGTTCTGCATGAGCACAATTAAGCGTTCTGGAATTCCCATTCTTTCCAACGTTATCCATAATTTGTTATGATCCCACAGTTGAATGTCTTTGCATAGTTAGTAAAACACAGGTAAACATTTTTCTGGTATTCTCTGCTTTCAGCCAAGATCTGTCTGATATCAGCACGTCCTCTTCTGAATCTGGCTTGAATTTCTGGCAGTTCCCAGTCAATGTACTGCTGCAATCATTTTTGAATCATTTTCAGCAAAATTTTACTTGCGTGTGGTACTAATGATATTGTTCCGTAATTTCCACATCCTCTTGGATCACCTTTCTTTGGAATGGGCACAAATGTGTATCTCTTCCAGTTGGTTAACCAAGTAGTTGCCCTCCAAATTTCTTGGCATAGGTGAATGAGCACTTCCAGCATTGAATCCATTTGTTGAAACATCTCAACTGGTACTCCATCAATTCCTGGAGCCTTGTTTTTCACCAATGCCTTCAGTGCAGCTTGGACTTCTTCCTTCAATACCATCGGTTCTTGATCATATGCTACTTCCAGAAATGGTTGAATGTCAACCAGTTCTTTTTGGTACAGTGACTCTGTGTATTCCTTTCATCTTCTTTTGATGCTTTCTGCACTGTTCAATATTTTGCCCATAGAATCCTTCAAAACTACAACTTGCTGCTTGAATTTTTCCTTCAGCTCTTTCAGCTTGAGAAATACCAAGTACTGTCTTCTCTTTTGGTTTTCTAACTCCAGGTCTTTGCACATTTCATTATAATACTTTACTTTTTCTTCTTGAGCTGTCCTTTGATATCATTTTATTAACGGGATGTCTTAATTCTCTTTAAATTAATTTGTAAGATTATTAATAAGCCACATTGCTTTGTGTAGCTGGACATAATGTGGGCTAAAAGTTAGAATAGAATGTAAAGATGTAGACTTGGGTAGAGTATAACCCTGAAGTTAATTTAATTAGTATATTCCTCTGACCCAATTCAACACTGACCACTAGAATTTTCAGGAGGATGCACAAAGGGGCAGTGGTTGGTATTGAGGAAGGGACCTCATGAAGATGGGAAGAGTACTGTGCTAATAGACTGCCCTTCTCCCTTAAACGGAATAGCCATGACTTGGGTATGCTATGGATAAATGTTCCTTCTCACTTCTCCAGTTTCTATGAGGAAGAATTTGTCTAAACACAGCCGTCCACTCACCACACCTCTTATTCTTCCCTAATAAGGTGAATTGAGTTGCCTCATTTTTGAAAGACATTGTCAAATATCAAGCAGTTTTATCAATTTATTGGTTGGCTTTTTTTTTGCGATAACAATATCAATATCTCAGTGGCTAACAATCACAAACATCTATTTCTTGCTCACGTTACATAAGAGTTGCAGGCCAGTCTCACCTCTGCTGGGCTTGGCTGGGCTTGGCTCAGCTCAGTGTAATTCCATATATCTTCTCACTGTAGGCACCCTGTCTGCGACATGCAGTTCTAATAGGTGAGGGCAAAACCAAGGAAGCTCAAGCCAAACCATACAATTCAATGAAAAGTTTCTATTCAAAAATGGCAAATGTCGCATTTGCTCACATCCCATTATCCAAAGCATGCCCTATGACCCAGCCCAAAGTCAGTAAGATAGGGATATATACTCTTCCCATTAGATGCACTGACAACTCACACAATAATGAGTCATGTTATAGGGAAGAAGCAAATAGCTGGAAAATTATAATTCAATTTTCCTCAGTTGATACATAAAGGCATATTTTTCCTTTTATCTTCCTGAATCCTAAGCCTATCAACTAAATATACTGAAGAATAGAAAGGTCATTTATTAGATCTTCTAGAAACCAAATAAATTTTCATTTTTAATTTTTTTGTCAGTGTGATAGGTGTGAAATGGTGTACTATTATTATTTAATTTAAATTTTCTTTATTACTAGTGAGACTGAGCATATTTTCAAACTCACCCAGTGATACCGGGGAAGAAATGCCTGGTGATCTATTTCCTTAAAGATTACAGCTAAGAAAATCCTATGGAGCAGTTCTACTCTGTAACACATGGGGTCGCCATGAGTTGGAATCAACTTGACAGTAATAGGTTTGGTTTGTTTTTTTGGTTTATTAGCTTCTTGAGTCCTCCCCCTTTTTAATTGAGTTACCTGTTCTTTTTTTTTTTTTTTTTTTTTTGCCTACTTCTTAATTATTTTGCTTATTACTTTTTATGTGCTCTTAACCCTTTGGTGATTAAATATGTTGCAAATAACTTACCTCAGACTAAGGTTTAACTTTTTCCCTTTTAAAAATATAATGCCTTTTGAAGTATAAAGTGTTTTATTTTAATAAGTGGAAACAATATTTTTATTTATTTATTTATTTAGCTTTTCATATCATGTTTAAGATCCTTTCTTATTCTGAGATTATATACTGTTTATGTTTGCCTTTCACATATAGGTTTGAATCCATCTGGAATTGACTCTTCATGATTTGTATTAGAGTAAGACTCTAATTTTACTTTTTCCCATATGGAAAACCAGTTTTTCAAGCATCATTTATTGAATAGTTTATTATTCCCCTCTGATCTGCAATGCCACCTCTATAACATATGATGTTTCCAAAGTTTTCTTTGGTAAACGTTTTATAAATTTTCTCCATAAATTTTTTTTTATAATTTATTTTATTTTATTGTTGTTGTTGCTCTCTTAAAGTTTTTGGAAAATATGTATCTGCTAATATTTACTCTTGAATATCTTATATGTTTTATTAACATTGAAAACATTAACTTCTTTATAAAACACATTTTCTGACTTCTGCTAAAATATAAGAATGCAATTAACTTTGGCAAACTGATTTTATATTCAACAATTTGCATTAATTCTACAGATTTATTTATAAATTTGTTTGGCTTTTCTATAAAAGACAGTTTGTTTCCTCCCTTTCAAATCTTATATGATTGTATTTTTAATTCCAGACTTACTATCCTTGCTAATATTTCAACTTTATTTTAAAAGTTTGAAGTAGAGTTGTGATAGATATAATTTATCAACATGAGGAACTTCTATTTCTAGAGGACTTCTATCCTCTGGGGGGCCCTGGTGGAGTAGTGGTTAAGAGCTCATCTGCTAACCATAAGGTTGGCAGTTTGAATTCACCAGCCACTGCTTGGAATCTCTGGAGCAGTTCTACTCTGTCCTACAGGGTCACTATGAGTCAGAGTCAACTCACTGGCAATGAGTTTTGTTTGATTTTGGTTTCTTTGCTCTGTCTGGCTAAGTGATCATCATTAAAGCTATTAAATATTTTTAAATGATTTTCTACATCTATTAAAATAATATATTTTCACCTTTAATATGTTAAAGTAGTGAATACATCCATACATCTTCTAATGTAATCCACACTTGCATTTCTAGAATAAACTCAACTTGGTTGTAATCTGTTTTGTTTTTTGTCCTGCTGATTTTCTGTTTGTGATTTTTTGCTACTATGTTCATGAGTGAGATTAATCTCTAAATCTTCTTCCTTATAGTCTCAATTTCTGGTTTTGGAATCAAGATTACATTAATGCATGCAATTATTTGGAAAACATTGTCTCTTTTTCTAACATCTGGATTACTCTGTGTAGCTTTTTAAATTTTAAAGGTTGCTTCTTAACTCTCAGGCCATGGTATTTTTGATATCCCCATTTCACATGGATAATATACATTTGGGAGCTAAATGATGAGAGAATTTTTTAAAAGAGTGTTGTTGATTTCCTATGAATCCACTCCCTGCTTCCTGGAGGTAGGGAAGGAAGTGTCTTTCCTCTCAACTAAATCTTTAAAGAATGGGCTTTAACATGACGAGAGCTTGATACACATTTTCAGGAGCATGTGTGACACAATGGATTGTTGTCACATCTTAGAAATCCAAGGTGCAGAGAAGGAGAGGTTATATATGAGTGTATACTATGAGCACAATGTGTGCTATGTGCAGGACTGAGATGGGCTTTCTTAGACTCTATCCAAGAGTACCAACCAGAAAAGTAGAGTCTAACAAAAAAGAATCAGAATGTGTAACTACTGTATGCTTATGAGTTAAGGAAGAAGTCATAAGCAACTAGCTAGAAAGAGATGCCTTTGCATACATCTAGGAACTGCAGTTGATAGATAGTGATGTGGAGTTGTCCCCAAGACCCTCCCATGACACTTCATGAGAGAAACATGTCAGTTTTAAATCTTTCAAGCCCAGAGAGCACCAGTGCTAGACCATCTCATCTCAACAATCCAAACAAAGAGAGGTGAGGAGAAGGAGCATCGATCGCTTAAGTGGGAAAAAATCGAAGAAACTGACCACACATCTTTTTACACTACGGGTTTATAACCTAAGTTGAGGGAGGGGAAATATTTTAATTTTAAACGTAGTTTGATTATACATGAGCCTAGAAATGTTAATTACTTGACTAAGACTGTTTTTCTTACTAGAAATATATATGAGAATTTTTACTATGTGAGAGCACTTTGTCTTTGACCCTGCTCTAGTTTTATTCAAGAGACAAGGGGAAAGCTATTCTAGATACTTTCATGATATCTCGTTCCCAAAGTCCCAGATGTGTAATTAAGCAAACATGACTGTCAAGCCTTCCATACTTCTCAGATTGGAAATACCCACTTTTGAGCCAAATTGGTTATTTTGCCTGCTATAATTATATACATATCATTTTATATATGTGTATATATACAATTATATATATAAATAATTTTACCTAATCCTAACAACTACCTTATCAGATTGATTTTACACATGTGAAAACTGATGGTCGGAGTGATTAAGAAACTTCCCTAAGCTCACACAATTCGTAAATGAGCCAGAATTTCAACCCTAGTTAGTGTGACTCTAACAAATATACCTAACAGGATATTAACTCATTTTGGCTTAGATACACTGCCAGGTTCTTCCCCAACACCTAGAACTTTCCACACTGTATTGCAATTGCTTATTTAATTATCTTTCTCCAATTAATTCTAAGGTTTGGGAGGTTAAGACCGCATCTATGTCATTCATAGCTGTCTCTCTGGCTCATAGCACAAATAAAGGCATTCAATATACATTTTTCAAGTGAATGAATAAATTTAAAAACACATAATTATGGGTCTTGTTGTCGTTGTTACTACAGAGTTAAATCTTCCCTTTGGTTGGCCCTGAGCCAGATGCTAGACAAAGCCACTTCTTTCTCATAGAAGCTGAAAGTTTAGGGTAGAAAACGCTGATGTCAAGAGACAAGTTACTGATCAGGGCAAGTGGTTCAGTTCAATTCAAAAAATATTACGGAGCACAAACTATGTGTTAGACGCTTTGCTAGTTTCTGGCAGCACAAACGTAGAGACATTTTCTATGCTCTCTAGAAGCTTACAGTCTAAAGGCAAAAACAAATGTATACACAGACAATTTCAAGTTCATGTGACAACTATAACAAAAGAAGTGTTTATTGGTTACACTTAGTACGGTCATTTAACCCCGGGAAATCTACCCGCTAGAGATGACAGCTGAGATGAGCATTGAAGCATGAAAAGGAATTAGCCAAATGAATACAAATAGCTGAAGGAGGGGCAGTCCAGGCATAGATAACTGCATGCATAGATGTATAGAGCTATGGACGGTGCAGCATTTCCAAGGTGATCTGGTTTTATTAGTACACACAGTAGGATTTGGGGTGTGGAAGCAAGTGTGACTAGAAAGGTAGAAGTGCCCAAATGAAAGAAGCAAACGCATCATTTTGCATTGTTCATTGTGACTTCTCTTCTGTAGGCCATGACTCATAATGAAATGATGAACATAAAGAGTGCTATTCTTTCAGCAATCGCAGGGAGAAGGGGAGGCGGACCCCAGTAAACTCCACTAAAGGAGGCTCCCCACCCACCACTCTAAGGTCTTGAGGCATTGCAATGAATGCTCTCAGATGTTCCCCCAAAGTACCTTCTCATCCAATGAAAAGGACCACACATACGATGTAAAATGCCGGGACAAAGAACTCAAAGTGAGTGAAGCCCTAACTTGGGAGATGGAAGTGCAGGTGGTGGTGATGAGATTGAGTGATTAGAAGCATTGTGATAGCTTTAGTGACATTAGCAGGGATAGGAGTCCAGGTGGGGGATCTTCGTCAGGGCAGACCCACAAGCAGAGGTCTGGCGTGAGAATAAACAGGCAGTTTAAGAGGAGGAGCAGAGGGGTAGGTGAAGTGTTGCTGGGTTAGGTCGGTGTCCTACTTAGCTCTTAAAATAGCATTATAACATTATCATTTGTTTAAGTTAATATATAATATAATTAGGCAAGCGTGACTCCAAATCAATACAATCTAAAATCAAGTGTATAAATACTATACGTGTATGATACATTATATATATATTTGCATATAAATGTACATATTTAAATATATAAAATGCATTTATATATACCAATTTATTATATATAATTTATTTCTATATTATATATTTTGTCAATACATTTGTATATATATAATTTATTGATATATAAATTTATGTATACAATATAATGTAATATAATATTGAAAACTGTTTTGTGGCAACTTCCTGCAGTCTTTCTTCACCTGTATGTAGGACACATAGAGAGATCAAGGAGCCCTGGTGGCTCAGTGGTTAAGAGCTCGGCTACTAACCAAAAGGTCAGCAGTTGGAATCCACCAGCAGCACCTTGGAAACCCTATGGGGCAGTTCTATTCTGTCCTATAAGGTCGCTATGAGTCGGAATCGACTCAACAGCAAAGAGTTTTGTTTAGAGAGATCAAGGACCAAGGGCTAAAGGACTAGATAAAGGCTGTTTTTTTTGGTTCTAATTGTCCTCATCTAACTTAGAGGGCATCACTGCCTCTTCCTAATGCTTGAGGGCTTGGTCAAGGTCTAGATGAGCTGATTATTCTAAGAATTTAGGATCATTGCCATCTGACAAATCTCTTGGAACTTGGGTGAGTTCCCTGCTAGTCCCCGTACTGTGCGTACTGTGGTCCAAAGAGGCAGCTAAGAGAGCTGCACTATAAATAGGAGACAGGTGAACAAACATTAAACAGAGTGCATTTATTGTTAATTTTATGTATTCATTTATGCTGTGCAACTGGAGAGGATACTGACAATGTTACCAGTATAGGCTTTGGAGTAGAACAGCACTCAGTTTAAATCCCAGAACTGCCACTTTCTAGCTGTGAGGACTTGAGCAGATCGTGTCTCAGACTCTCAGTTTCGTCATTCATCAACCAGAGCTATAAACGATCACCTCTAAATGTTATTGGAGCCTTGGTGGCACAGTGGTTAAGAGCTCGGCTGCTGCCTGAAAAGTCGATAATTCGAGTCCACCAACTGCTGCATGGGAGAAAGATGTGGCAGTCGGCTTCAGTAAAGATTACAGCCTTCAAAATCCTATGGGAACAGTTCTAATCTGGCCCATAGGGTCACTATGAGTCGGAATAGACTGGATGGTAACGCGGTTTCTAAAAAATGTTATTGTCTTAGTTATCTAATGCTGCTAAATACCACAAGTGGGTGGCTTTAACAAACAAATTTATTTTCTCACAGTTTAGGAGGCTAGAAGTCTGAATTTAGTATGCCAACTTAGGGGACAACAACCTCCTGGCCAATCGACTGGAAGAGATCCGTATTTGTGTCTATTCCAAATAAAAGTGACCCAAAAGAATGTGGAAATTATGGAACAAAATCATTAATTTCACACACAAGTAAAATTTTGATGAAAATCATTCAAAATTGGTTGCAGCCGTATATTAACAGGGAATTGCCAGAAAGAAGTTCAAGTCAGATTCAAAAGAGAATGTGGAACAAGGGTTATGATTCTTGATGTCAGATGGATACCGGCTGAAAGCAGAGAATACAGAAAGATGTTTACCTGTGTTTTATTGACTATGCAAAGGCATTTGACTGTGTGGATCGTAACAAATTATAGATAACACTGCAAAGCAGGAGGATTCCAGAACACTTAACTGTGCTCATGAAGAACCTGTACATAGAGCAAGTGGTAGTCCTTCCGTCAGAACAAGGGGATATTGCATGCTTTAAAGTGAGGAAAGGCATGCATCAGGGTTGTATCCTTTCACCATATTTATTCAGTCTGTATGCTGAGCAAATAATCCGAGAATCTGGACTATCTGAAGAATGGGGCATCAGATTTGGAGAATGACTCATTAACAACCCGCAATATACAGATGACACAACCTTGCTTGCTGAAAGTGAAGAGGGCTTGAAGCACTTACTGATGAAGATCAAAGACTACAATCTTCAGTATGGATTGCACCTCAACATAAAACAAAAACCCTCACAACTGGACCAATAAGCAACATCGTGATAAACGGAGAAAAGATTGAGGTTATCAAGGATTTAATTTTACTTGGATCCACAATCAATGGCCACGGAAGCAGCAGTCAAGAAATCAAATATCATATTGCATTGGGCAAATCTACTACAAAAGACCTCTTTAAAGTGTTGAAAAACAAAGATGTCACTTTGAGGACTAAGGTGCATCTGACCCAAGCCATGGTACTTTCAATCGCCTCATATGCATTCAAAAATTGAACATGAATAAGGAAGACCTAAGAAGAATTGATGCATTTGACTTATGGTGTTGTCGAAAAATACAGAATATACCATAGACTGCCAGAAGAATGAAAAAATCTATCTTGAAAAAAGTATGGTCAGAATGCTCCTTAGAAGGGAGGATGGCAAGATTTCATCTTACGTGCTTTGGACATGTTATCAGGAGGGACCAGTCCCTGGAAAAGGACATCAAGCTTGATAAAGTAGAGAGTCAGCAAAAAAGAGGAAGACCCTCGATGAGATAGACTGACACATGGCTGCAACAATGAGCTCAAGCATAACAGTGATTGTGAGGGTGGTGAGGGACAGGGCAGTGTTTCGTTTTGTTGTACATAGGATTGGTAAGAGCAGGACCCAGCTTCACAGCACCTAACAGTTAGGGGAAGGATTTCTCTCTCCGTCAGCTCTGAGGCAAGGGCCTTGTCTCTTTTCAGCTTCTATTCCTGGGCTCCTTGTAGATCTTCACATGACATGGCATCTATCTATATGCCCCCATCTCTACTAGCTTCTCTGTGCCTCAGCTGCTTGTTTTATATCTCAACAGTGACTGGCTTAAAACACACCTTACATATGACCTCATTAATATAACAAAGAAAACCTTATTCCCAAATGGGATTACATCCACAAATATAGATAGGCCTTAGGATTTACAACACATACTTTGGGGCAACCCAATTCAATCCATAAGAGTTAACATGAGGCTCCAACTGATGCTGTGTGTGAAAGGCCTAGTACTGGGTATTCAACAGAGTAAATGCTCAAGATGCCATGGCTACTGACATTGAGGAGGAGGAAGACAAAGAGAGGATGACTGTTCTATGTCTTCTATCAAAATAATGGGAGAGGCAGAAATAAAAAGTGGAATACCAGACAAACCAAAGAGATGGAATTGGAGGGTGAGGGGAGCCGATTATGGTATAACCAATTTTCAGGGTTTGAAATTGGAACACAGGTACCCCACATAGAGGGATAACATTTAAATTTATTTCCACTTTCATAATTGCTGATTGGATGATGGACGGGCCTCTTTTATATCTCCCACTGGCACTAGCACCTCTACCAAGTTGTGTGTGCTTTGCATCGCCCTTCATTGTAGCTATGTAGCTATATGTGTTGTTGTTGTTGTTAGGTGCCGTCAGGTTGAATTCCGACTCATAGCAACCCAGTGTAACAGAGCTATGTGTAGGTCCTTCTTTTTTAATCCTGTTGTTGTTATTAGCTACCGTCAAGTTGGTGCCAGCTCATGTCAGCCCCACGTAAAACAGAATTGGACCATGTGATCCATAAGGTTTTCATCAGCTCTCTTTTCAGAAGTAGATCGCCAGGTCTTTCTTCCTAGTGTGTCTTACTCTGGAAGCTCGGCTGAAACCTGTTCACCATCATAGCAACACACAAACCTCCACTGACAGACTAGTGGTGGCTGTGCATGAAGTGCATTGGCCAGAAATCAAACCCAGGTCTCCTGCATGAAAGGCAAGAACTCTA
The DNA here is from genome assembly GCA_030035585.1 of Dugong dugon. NCBI lineage: Eukaryota > Metazoa > Chordata > Mammalia > Sirenia > Dugongidae > Dugong > Dugong dugon. The sequence continues at coordinate 53,305,342 of CM057463.1, forward strand.
CTGCTGAACGACCACCGCTCCCTTAGCCCTAGGAAGTCTGTAATACAAAAAATCCTTTAAGGCTATCTGGTTTAGATATGATAGCTAAGTACATTTCTGCTATCCCCACATAGTGAGGATGTACTAATCGTCTTTCTTCATCTGATACAGGCTAATAATGGGTCAAAATTATCTCTTCTTTTTGCATTTCTGCTACTGTTAAATAATTAATGAAGAAATATTCTCTTCACCTCTTTTTTAGAAGAAAAATATCATTTATATGAGAATCCTAGACTTTTTTCATAACCCTAAAGCTATTTGAGAACCCTTATCTGATCCTTTTCCTTACTTATATCAATGATTACCTTGGTGTGAGATACATAATGAAAACTAATAACGCACTTATGAGTGTTTAGTTATTATGTGGACAATGATGATGATTCACCCCTATGCATATGAAAAATATGTTAGATTTGTGAGTGATGAATAGGATCAAATCCATAACTAACTTCCATGCAAGAAAATTATTCACTTTTTTTTAATGTGATGAGGGCTGCCTTTGTCAGGTTTGACTACTCGCACTCCATCTTTACGAGATGCCATGGTGGGGCAGGAGTGCTGGCTAACAGTTCTCCTAACATTTTGAAAACTCTTATCAGAAATCATATAATGACAATGTTTATTATTTTAGTAAAAACGTGAAATTGGACACAGGATAGATTTGATCATCAGAGTAAATTTTCATGCTACTTGGCTGCTGAGTGAAGTTACCAGTGTGTGACTTTCAGACCCTGGTGCAACCCCACAGAGACCCTAAACTGAAGAGAATGGTATTGGGGCAAGGAAAAGCTCAGAGACTGAAGGCAGCCATTCTTCTGGGTATGAAGGAAAGAGTAGAATCATACAGCATTCTTTCCTTTGCTGTCAAGCAGTTCTGAAATTAGTCACTAGCTACATGCAGTTATGGAGCACGTGGAATGAGACTAGACAGAAACAGTTTGTGCACTAAGAATGAAATGCATACTAGTTTTCCAAAAATCAAAGTAAAAAAGAAACTAAAATATTTCATTAATAATTTTTATATTTATTACATGTTAAATGATAATGTTTTGAATCAATTGGGTTAAATGAACTATATTATTAAAAGTGATTTCACTGGTTTGTTTTTACTTTTATAGTATGGCTACTAACCAAAAAAACAACAACCTGTTGCCGTTGAGTCAATCCTGACTCATAGTGACCCCATAGGACAGAGTGGAACTGCCCCATAGGGTTTCCAAGAAGCAGCTGGTGGATTTGAACTGCTGACCTTTTGGTTAGCAGTCCACACCCTTAACTGCTACGCCACCAGGGCTCCGGAATTATGGCTACTAGTGAATTTAAAATTGCATACCTGTCTCTCTTTATGTTTCAACTGGACAGCACTACTCTGAAAGCTTGATCAAAGTGGATAAAATGATTATTCTCCTGAAATCACCTGATTTCATGTTTGTGCCCTTCCATGAAGTGTTTATCAACATTTTTAGGGCTTTCAATGTCAGCTTTTCATGAAGGCCAGGTAAACAATGTAGCTGAAAAGAGTCTAATCATTTGCTTGCCTAAACACCCTTATTCCACATGGGAAGTTACATGCCATATTTTTTTTAAACCACAAAAGATGAACAATTCCCAAACACTGTGTGTGGGTTATGTGGGTCATCAACTGAATGTTTTTCATGTGGTTGTAAGAGCAACTCTGAGAAACAAATCCCATAGAAATCCTCCAGCTGCCTTTTAAGATGTCATCAATTGTTAATTTGTATCCAATATCAAAATGTGTCCTTTAAATGACACAGGAAATGACCACAGATAGGTACAGAAATTATAATTTCAGGGAACCAAAAATACAAGGGTTTAGTAACGTGTGCTGGTGCAGAATGCAGATATTCATTCCTGAAAATATAAAAAAAATGACTTAAACTTAATTGAGCTGTATTGTCTCAGAGATTAAGCTTGGTGAGAATGGTGGTGTATGGCATCTTCAAGGTTAAGGGCTTTGTAGCAATCAAGGGCAGTGAAACATGACAGTTCTGCCACTTATCACTCAGTAGTTGTGGAAAGTTACTTAGCATCACTGAACCTCAGTTTTCACATGTGTAAAATGGGAACAGTTAGACCAACTTTGAAGGGATGTTGTTGCATAAAGTACTCAGCAAAATAAACATTGGATATTTTATTAATAAAATTTAGTGAATTGTTATTACAGAGGGAGCAATCAGCTCCTGGCTCATATAGCAAACATTTCCATGTGAAGTGAATTCTCAGTCTCCACCCTGTCACATATGCTTTGGAGGAGTATTGGACTTGTAGTAATACACTGACCACCAAAACGCAGACCATTGGGCCAGCCATTGAAGGGAACTCAAAGTTAAATCTTTTTCAGATCTTACTCACAAGGTGTTGATAGTTTAGCAGAGAAAAAAGAGACAACCACATATATATAAATAACGCAAAGTAGATTGTGCTAAACATCTTAAGATCACTGTAGACTCACTGACTTGGAAGGGCTGGTGAGATGTCCAGGTGGAGATGTTTATCAGGGAGTTGAAGATGCAGGGCTGGTCCCAGAGAAGGAAATAGGATCTGCAGGTAGAGATCAGGTAACTATCTGCATGGATTGGGCCCTTGAAGCCATGGTATTACACAGGCTTCCTGCAGGAAATAGTTTGAAAGGGAAGGGAAAGAGAGGGGGGTGAGTACAAATGTTACTGAGTACCTCTATTTAGGAGAAGGAGGAGGAAGAGAATCAAAGATGAGGATCTTGAAGTAGTTTTTTCACAGGAGAATAAAGATGTCCTGATCAGCTTCATACTTTTCTGGTCCTCTGCCTGACATGGGCTTCAACTGAAGTACTCCTAAATAGATTCAATTTTTATTCTGTCTCCCCTCTCTCTCTTTCTCTTCTACATTACTTACTTCTTGTCTCTGACAACATGTTTTCCAAAGCTGCTCCTCTGGGACTCTCTTTGGCTCTGTTTGCCTCTTGCCCACACCTGCAACCCCTCTTTCCCTCCTTGTCCTCACTCTGTAGGCCTCAAGTGGTGCCAGAGTCCTAATCATGTGGATCCCCAGGCAGGTAGGTGAGACATAGAAGACAGCAATGCCGTTTGTTGTTGTCAGCAGGCAATCACACACCGCTTGGGCCACTCAGGCTCCTTGGCAACACCACTAGAGCTAGTTTAATTTAAAAAAAAATACTACGGTTTCATCAAATGAAACAGAGCAAGACAAACTTCAAGCAAAAAACAAACACTTCAATGAATTTCACACTATTCCTCTATTTAGTGAAGAGCATCTGGTGAGCATCCATCTGCATATGTCAAATAAATTGAATTTGGAAAAGAAAACAGAAAACTTTATTTTAAGCCAATATGCTTTCTCAAATTGAGGAGAGATTTTTAGTAAGGATTTTTTGACATGCATTTTTTTTTTTAAAAGGTTCTTGTCTTAGGCTGGGTTCTCTAGAGAAGCAAAACCAGTAAAGCATATAAATATATAGAGAGAGAGATTTATATCAAAGAAACAGCTCACACGATTGTAGAGGCTAGAAGGTCCCAAGTCCGTGGATCAGGGTACAGGCCTCTTCCAATTCACGCCGCTGCAGAAGCTGGTGAGCCCAGGATCGGCAGATTGGAGAGCAGAGCTCCTGGTCACGGACTGTGAAGGTTGATGGATTCCAAGATCAACAGGCAAGACCACAAGGTTTCTCCTGATTCACATAGCTGCAGGGACTGGTGAACCCAAGATCAGCAGGTCAGAGAGTAGGACTCCGCTCACAGGCTGTGAAGACTGACGAATCCCAAGTTCAGCAGATAAGCTGACAGCTCAAGTCCCAAGAACCAGAGGTGAGACGACAGGAGGCAGCCACAGGATCCAGAGTGAGCAAAAAGCAAGAAGATCTACTTTCATTTGGATGCAGGCCACACCCCCAAGGAAACTCCCTTTCATCTGATTGGCTACTCACAGCGTATTCAATCATGGGAGTGATCACATACAAACACTGAGAATCATGGCCCAGCCAGGTTGACACACAGTCTTAACCATCACAGTTCACATATATTTCTTCTACTTTTTAGGAAGTATTTTGGTTATCCTTCTAAATGCAATAACTCATTTTCTCTATGGTTTCCTACATACATCAATGTTTTGTCTGTTGAACAATAGCTTTAAAGCAGAGCCTGGGTTTGACAGTGATCATCTTCACAACTTACAAAGAGATGACCTGTTTTCCCTATTTTCACACCCACTTCAGCAAGCCATCATTTCAAGAAAAAGTCTATCATTGTACAGTTCTTCAAGAACACTGTAGTTTATATTGGTTTTGACCATTGTCTGATTTTATTCATTGATTTCTGACACAGAGGGATGCAAGAATTAACTAAAGGAATGTGTGGACACTACCATTGTGTTTCAGAGTTTGAATAAGGACTTCGAACTGGTTTGTTCAGTTTGAACCCCTGCTGAGAATTTGTATTTCCACCCCAGATATACTGAATCAGAATCTATGTTTTAGTAAGATTTCCAGGTGATTTCTTAGGTATAATAAATTTTGAGAACCACTGCTCTATTAGCGGTTCTCCAAACTGGTCCCTAACCAGCATCATTAGCATCACCTGAGAACTTGTTAGACATGCAAATTCTCAGCAGGAATCGGAACCAGAGCCAAATGGTTCGAAGCCCTGGTCTGAACAAACTTGGTCATAGGGTTTTGCCTGGTATGGTAAGCTACCTTGAGCCTGGCTGAAAGAATATAAAGTACAACAGCAAAGATGCTTTCCATTGCTTTGAGGCATTTCATTTTTCTAATTTATGGTACTTCATAATATGTTGCTACTTGTTAATCTATATGTGATTAATGGAAAACAAATTTATGGTGGGCTTTATTATTCTAGGATACACTTAAGGATGATGAAGCAAGAGCTAAGCACTCTGAAAATCAAAACCAAATAAAAGTTAAGGAGCCAGAGCAATAGAGATATGGTTAACCTAAATGGTTTCAAAATACTCCACGTGTCATTTACTCATTCCATTCAACAAAAATAAAACAATATTAAGTGCATATTGTGTACATTGTTTCTATCTTCATGGATCATGTAGTCTAGCAAGGGAGACCGGTGTTAAACAAATACATAGTTAATGATATCTATTATAATATCTTAGAGAGATAATAGAATGTGCAAAGAGAGCATGCCACAGGGGTACCTAATAGAGCCTGAGGGGCCATAGTTAGAGAAGCCTTCTTTGAGGAAGTAACCTTTAAACTGAGGATTGAAAAATGAGTAGCCACTGGATAGAAGATGGAAGACTTGGGAAGAGTCTCAGGTCTTTGTGAGGCATCTAAAGATGGAGAGACCCTAGAACCCTTGAGAAACTGTCAGGAGGCCCATGTGGCTCAAGGACAGTTCACAGAAGAGGCTGAGGGCAGCTGGGGACCACTCACACAGGACCCCATATTACATGATTCTAGGAAGAAAAAAACAAAATGCAGACCCATTCTCAGCAATGTCAGTCACAATAATAATAGCACTAAAAATACCACTGTTGCATGTTGACTGAGTATTACACCCTGTCCTGAGAAACTCCAACACATCATTTCATTTAATCTTCACAACAGCGTATACTGCTTCATTATACTGACAAGATGAGAATACTGGCTGGTAAAGGATGGGCAACTTCCAGTTTACATGGTCAGTATGTGGTAAACCCAGATTTGAACCAAGAGTTTTCTAACCCCAAAGTCTGGGCTCTTACCATTGTTCTACATTTAATGTTACCTTGTAAGGTATTTAAATGAGCTTACCACTACATAAATTAGCTATAATAATGGTTTAAATCTCTTTTTGAATGATACTTGGCTGCTAACCAAAAAGTTGTATTTCCAGTCCACTGAGAGGATCCTCGAAAGAAAGGATCCTGGTGACCTAATTCCAAAACATCAGCAATTGAAAACCCTATGGAACACAGTTCTACTGTAATACACCTGTGATTGCCATGAGTTGGCATTAACTCGACGGCAAGTGATACCAGAACTGGTATGATGTATAAAGCTTTGAATTATATAGCCAAATGGAGCATAGAAAGTTAAATAGTAAAATTGAAAAATCCATCTAAGCTAGCAAAACACTTAAAATCAAGCAAACAAAAAATCGTGAAGCAAAAGCATAAAAAATTTCCAAGCACAAGGTCTTGAAAAGGTTCTATGTCTCCAGAAATGACTCACTAATCTTTACAAGCTCAACACTTAGCACATTACTGAGAACTACAAAGCCCTCAGATGATGTTTGTGGAATAAATGGTGCATAATATATGCGTAAATGAATGAATGCTCCAAATTGTGAGCAGTGCAAATGTAAACTCAGTGAATGACAGATACAAATGTGACTCCAAATTGAATCTGACAAAGAGAAAGCAACATGAATATGCCTTCCTGAAAGATAGAAATCAAGGTATAAAACAGAAACTCCACCAAGTTCAGCAAGAAAAGAGAGGAAGAATCCCCAACCTTATTCATCTTGGATATAGAGATATGCTTTAAAAAACATGCTTATTTAATTTCAGTTTATGGACATATCTGTGACCCAAATGATTTTGCACCAAGGGCCAGCTCTGCATTCATACAAGCAATTTTAAAAGTCACTCCTTAGAAACAAACTTTTCCAGATGATGGGATATTTGTTTATCCTTCAATTCATATTTGCCACTCAATCAAATTGAGTTTTCTAGAATTTTCATTATGCACTCCTGCTATCCAAGCCAAAACTTTAAATGCTGCTTTCCCCTCCCCACCCCCTCCCCCCGCAGATAAACATCATGTAATTAATTTAGGAGAGAAAACAAAGGGAAATACTTGGCTATTTGGAGAATCAAACCAAAATGGATTAAAACGACTTAATGAGAATGTTGTTGTTGTTGTCAGCTGTCATCCAGTCAGTCTTGACTCATGGCAACCTCATACACATCAGGATCAAACTGTTGTATTCCATAAGGTTTTCATTGGTTGATTTTTGGAAGATTTCCAGGCCTTTCTTCCTAGTCTGTCTTAGTATGGAAGTTCCACTGAAACCTGTTAAGCATCATAGCAACACGCAAGTCTTCACTGACAACTAGGCGGTGGCTGCACTTGAGATGCACTGGCCAGGAATCGAACCCAAGTCTCCTACATGGAAGGTGAGAATTCTATCACTGAACCACCATGTCCCCTAGAGATAAGCATATGTGGCAATGCTGTTGTGTATGATACATGTTTTTAGCAGGACTTTAATGTCCAATAAAAGACACACGTATAAGTTGAGAATGCTATTTTCCTCTCTTTTCGTAGGGAACGTGGATATAAAAAATAGCACTGTGTACTCAAGATCCTACAGTTTTGTATAAACTGAGAAATCCAGCAATTGAACACTAAGGGCAGAGTTTAGCTTATTACATCTGCATGGTGCTGAGGGTGAGGTTAGACTAAGGGTTTCGAAAAGTTCTTTTTCCGCAGCTCAACGTTTCTTCACGCTATTTTTATTGAGAGAGTTATGGAAAACAATCAGTAAGAAGTTGACTGAATGAACGAGATTAGAATAAACTGTACAGAAACTTCACATAATCCTTTGTTGATTTAGCTACAGTAGTTGGCATTTATCACATGCGTGGTAAAAATGAACTTCTTTTGCTTATATTAGTGAGGAATGTGACCATCAATGAAAGCATGTAAAGAATAGCATGTTCATAAAGCACAAGAGGAAGAGAAGAATAAAGAAGTTTAAAAAGTCACTGCAAAGTATATTATGACAATATACACAATTTACCAGTGCACCTGTTGGTATTCATTTTAGTAATTTTTCATAATTCTGTCTTACATGAGAAGTGTGAACATCCAGCTCTTACTGGAAAAGTGACATTTCTTTTAAGCAACAACAACAAAACCTTCTCTAAACACTCTGCCCCACAGCAATTCCTCCTTCATTCTGCATTCCCTAGAATTTATGAATATTTTCCCTTTTTATTTCATATGTATATGCTCGATGTGTAACTAGACTCTGTATTCTTGGGCAAACATATCTTCTTTTTGCACAACCTATGTTCTTGCTTCTTCTTTTTTAATATCTTGTATTCCACCTTTTTTATAGTGGATGAACACTAAATATTTGTAGATAAATGAATAAATTAACAGTGAATAAACGAATGAATACAGAAACACATTTTTGGATTGCTAGAATATAAACCCACTGAGGGTAAGACGCTTGTCTTATCTTTGCCTATCACATTGTGACAAGAGTGGCCAAAAACTAATCCCCCCTAAAACAAAAAACAATTCCAGCAAGCATGCTGGAATTGCCCCTCCCAAGCCCCCAGCAATGCTGCTTCTGAGCCTAGGCTTGGCATCAAGGTCCTTCTCAGCCTCAAATTCCTTAGAACCTTCCTAACTAATTACTGTTGGCACCAGAGATTAAAACTATTTGAGCCATCCTAGCAGATAGGAAGTCCTCAATGAATGGTTGCTGAATTGTGTGGATGTCATTTAGCACGTTTTATTAAAAGAGACCAAAACGCAGAGATAAATTGAAGCAAAGGCAGGAATGCAATATTGTGGTTTTAAACATAAAAATTTTAAAAATTATGAAAGATTATACTTCTATTGCTTTAAGTGGAAATATTGTGAGTGCCTTTATTTCATATGTCATTTCCTCGTTTCCAAAGGTACTAAGTACAATGTGCATGCATTTTAACATTTCTCCAGATTAACAATCAACAAACAGCTCCTACTACATATTTAACCTTATTGTTGTCACACCCCCGTCACATTGCCATTCGAGTCACTTGCCTGGAGTAGCAAGCAGAACCAGGAAAGGGGAAGACATTTCCAGTTACAGGTAGTCCCCAACGTAGGACGAATTTGAGTTACGACGAATCAGGCATATGACCGTCTGTTTTTTTTTTTTTTTTTCTTTTTCCTTATCGTTAGTAATATGTGCTACATACAATGTTGCAGCACATAATTTGCTGATATTATCAGATGTTCACTCACAGATGTTCAATTTTATAATTTACTGTTCAAAACACTGCCATATAGATTTAGTTTTCTAAACTAAATCTGGGGCTTCAGTTGCTTGAAAACGTGGATCAAATGCTGATCACTTTGCTAAAGTTGATAGGCAGATGCGGGAAGCAGTGAGATGTTACTACAAAAATATATAAAGAAAAGGACCATACAGATAACTGTCTCGAATTTTCTGATTAGAAACGCCATCCTCATTCCCAGGGATAATCCAGATGATCCAGAACCTTCCACAAGTGGAGTTATTACCACAACTGACAAAATGCCAATGTCGTCCAACTCTTCATCATTGGAGTAAATTTTTATGATTTGTGTATTTGTTATGTATGTATTAAAATATATCTGTAAGCTTATAGGCAATGTTCCCAACCCTCAAAGACAGGTAAAGATTGGATTTATAAAGATATTGATAATAAAAGGCAATAATAATGAAAACTAAAAAAAAAAAAAAGAGGTATTTGACTTCTGTTAAAACTGACCTATGACAGAGTCATTGGAACTGAATCTCATCAATACAGGCAGGGATTGCCTGTATTGTACCTCTCAGGGATTTAAAAAGAAATCAGGCCTCTGGGTGAAAATAAGTGCTTGAAACTAACTCACCTGTAGGAGATGAGCACTGATCCCTGGGTTCTGCTTTGGAAATACCTTTTCATTTCAGATTTGTGTTTAATGCCACCCCAATGTTAAACTGTCAGCCATGGCATCTGAATTGTCAGATGTGTCAAAGATTTAATTGGCTATGTTTAATATTTATGTCTTTAAATTTTAAAACCCTTAGTGTGTATCTGTAGCCTGGGTGGCACAAATGGCTAAGCGCTGGACTACTAGTCAAAAGGTTGGCAGTGGGTATCCACCCAGAAATGCCTCGGAAGACACGCCTTGAAAACCCTACCGAGCAGTTCTACTCTGCATACGTGGGGTTGTGGTGAGTCAGAATCAACTTAATACATAACACTCAAAGTCTATCATAAAAATGATTTTATTTGCAAGTAAGTAAATGGTTTATCAGTTTGCATAAGTACAGAGAACATTGAAAGTTATTCAAAACCATTAAAACGGTGGGCTCTATCTTCAGAATAGGAAAATAAAATCTTTTTTAAAGTGAATATTGTTTTTAACTGCAAAGCTCATAAACACTGGTGTTCATTAGCACCTTTTCGTACCCGGGAGTTCCTGGGTGATGCAAATGGTTAGCATGCTTGACTGCTAACTAAAAGTTTTGAAGTTTGAGTCAGCCAGTATCAATCCATTGTTCGGAGACATTGAGTATTTTATAACTCCAAAAAGTTAAATCAGTCACAAAAATAAGTCAATATGAAGAGTAAGGAATCTCTGGGTGGTGCAAACAGTTAATGCGCTTAACTGCTAACTGAAAGATTTGAGGTTAGAGCTCATCCAGTCAGGAGAAAGGCTCGGCAATCTACTTCTGAAAAATCAGCCATTAAAAATCCTATGGAGCACAATTCTTGTCTGACACACAGGGGGTCTCCATGAGTCAGAATCTACTCAACAGCAGTTGGACTAGTTTCTTACAGCACCTTATCACATTCTGGTTTGACCTACCTTGAGGTACTCACTAGGCCTGTTAGCGCTGGGTCCAGTCACTCTGAATCAAGCCCTGCTTTACTGAGGTCAAAGGTCACAGGTGCAGAATTTCTACCTGGTTCTGGTCACTGCTGTTGTGGGTAAACACTGTTCCTATCCCACTTCAGAATTATTCAGAGTAACTGAGTTGGGTCACTGGGGAGAAGGGGTGGGATGAAGGGGAACAGGCTGTGTCTATTTTCAGCACTGTGAGGTTGAGAGTCTTGTGGAAACTTGTGAGCAATTGTCCATGCAGAGAGAAGTTCTTTGGAACAGACTCCAAAAAGGTGTAGACATACAAAAATCTCACTTTGTGTGTGTTCAAATGATACTTCAAGAAGTATAGTACTTGAAAAATGCTATATTTTATTTTTCTCTACATATACTGTCATCTTTTTTTTCCCCAGTTTCCAAAAGTAAAATAATAAATGCTCATGGAAACAAAAACAAAACCTTACAGAGACCTACAAAGTAAAAACATATATTCCCCTTATTCCCGTCTCCAATTCCACTCCTCAAAATTAACCACTATTAACAATTTGGCATTTATCATTCCAAATTTACTTCTGTTCTTAATTCAAAAACAGATATAGGGCTTTTACTTAATTTTTAATGTTTTTTAATATCATACAAAAATTAGATCATACTCTATATATCTTAAAATTGCTTTTTCAGTTAAAATATAGAATGGGTGTCTTTTCAATTAGATCATTCAGATCTATATAGTTCATTTTAATGACTGCTTAAATTTCCAAGTACTAGCTTGGAAGTGGTGCCATTTAGATTGTTCTATTTTTTCTCCTATTACAAACAGCACTGAAATAAGCAACTTAATAAGGAGGAGATAAATAGTTAAGTTTGGTGATCCTTCCAGAGACTGATTGCTTCAGTTCAAATCCTGGCCTTCCACCTACTAGCTGTGTGACTTTAAGCAAGTTATTTGCTCTCTTTTCTTACTTCAATGTCATAATCTGCAAATTGAAGTCAATAATACCTAATGTTTCTGTCAGGGTTAAATTAACACACATGCCTAAAACAATACGTGGCACAAAAAAGTGTTCAATAAAAGTTAGTTACTATTAGCTACTATTGTATGTATCTTTACACACTGGGAATAGCTTATCTGTTCCCTAGATACTTAGAAGTCACTCAAAATGCGTACCATCAGCTCTGGCAAGCTTCAAGCTGGCTCAGCACACCACTGCTTGAGGGCATTCCCTAATGTACGTACATTTTACATTTGGATAGAAAATGTCAACCAAGGTTGTACCATTTGAATTCCAACAACAATGTAAAGAGTGTCTCCTGACGACACTAAACCAGTTGCTGTTGAGCGGACTCCGACTCATGGCAACTCCATGTGTGTCAGAGTAGAATTGTGCTCCACGCAGTTTTCAATGATTGATTTTTTGGAAGTAGATCGCCAGGTCTTTCTTCCAAGATACCTCACCTCTGAGTGGACTCGAACCTCTAACCTTTCAGATAGCAGCCAACAGCCTTTATACCACCCAGGGACTCCTGCCAACACTAGAGACTGTTAAGCTTTTAAAATGTTAGTAGTTTGGCATAACTTGTGTTAACAGACTTGACTTCTCACTCAAAGAACAAGATACTAAGGAGCTTTGGGTAGTGAAAAAATCATGAAAAAAGATCTGGGGGAAATGGAGATAAGAATCACAAACAGAAATAAGAATCTCCTATGTCCTTTTTTTGGTGGGGGGACAGCATATTTCTTTCTCTTTTTTTTTGAACATTTTATTGTGTTTTAGGTGAAAGATTACACAGCAAATTAGCTTCCCATTCAATAATTCATACCCAAATAGTTCTTCGACATTGTTTGCTACCCCCACAATGTGTCAGCACTTTTCCCATTTCCACCCTGCCTTCCTCATTTCTAGCCCTCCAGTTTCCCTGCCCCTCCTCCTAGCCTTCTCATCTTTGCTTTTGGGCAAATGTTGCCTGTTTGGTCTCATATAGTTGATTGTTCTAAGAAGCACGTTCTTCACTGGTATTATTGTTTATTTCACAGGCGCAGCTATTACTTGGCTGAAAGGCGACCTCCACGAGTGGCTTCAGTTCCAGGTTAAAGGAGTGTCTTAGGGTGATAGTCGTGGGGGTTCCTCCAGTCTCTGTCAGCTCAGTAAGTCTGGTCTTTTTCATGAATTTGAGTTTTGTTCTACATTTTTCTCCCATTCTAACCAGGAACTTCTATTTTGTCCCTGGTCAGAATAGTCGGTAGTGGTAGCCAGGCGCCATCTAGTTCTTCTGGCCTGAGGCTAGAGGAGGCTGTGGTTCATGTGGGCCATCAGTTGTGTGGACTAATTGCTTCCGTAAGTCTTTGGTTTCCTCCACTCTCCTTTGCTCCAGACGGGAAGAGACCCCAGATGCTACCCACCAAACCAGGATATAGAACACTATATTTAAGAACTATGTTATTCCAATTGACCTAGATGTCCTCTGAGACTATGATCCTTAGCTTTCAAGCCCAGTAACTCTGTCCCACAAGGTGTTTAGATATGTCTAAGAAGTTTCCATAACTCTACCCCATGTGCTCTGTTAGATACATGAATACATGTGCAGCACGTACAAATAGGTATATACAAATACCCACATCTATACCTATATATGCACATACCCACCCACACCTATATAGCATACATATCTACCTATGTAACTGTTCACAAATATTTGATTGTTATTAGTGTTGTAGTATGTTATGTGTATGCATATGTATATGTATGTATGTATATGTTATAGTATTTACCATAGTTGTCCTTCATTCTTCCATATCTGTCAGTGTCTTCATTTACCTTGGTCACACAGTGCTGACTTCCCCCATATTGTGTATTGCCTTTCCCATCACCAGAATTAACATGTGTCTAGTATCTAGTAAGTGATTCTCTCTCCCTTCTTCTCCCATCCCTGGTAACCATTAAAGAACGTCATTTTCTGTGTATAAACCTACTTTTAATTTTTTGTAAAAGCGGTATCATACAATATTTGTCCTTTTGTGATTGATTTATTTCACTCAGCATAACGTCCTCCAGATTCATCCATGCTGTAAGCTGTTTTGCAGACTCATCATTACTGTTTATTGTTCCATGGTATTCCATTGTATGTACTACAATTTGTTTATCCATTCATCCACTGATGGACACTTAGGCTGCTTCCATCTCTTTGTATTGTGAACAATGCTGCAATGAACATGGGTGTGCATATGTCTATTTGTGTCACTGCTCTTATTACCTAGGGGTGACATTGCTGGATCATATGGTATTTCTATTTCTAGCTTTTTGAGGAAGCATCATACGATTTTCCATAGTGGTTGTACCATTTTACAATCCCACCAGCAGTGTTTAAGAGTTTCAATCTCCCCACAACGTCGCCAATATTTGTTGTTTTGCTTTGTTTTGATCAGTGCCATTTTTGCAGAGGTGAGATGGTATCTCATTGCTGTTTTGGTCTGAACCTCTTTAATGGCTAATGATGGTGAGCATCTCCTCATGTGTTTGTTAGATGCTGGAATGTCTTCTTTGGCGAAGCATCTTTTCATATCCTTTGCCCATTTTTTTGATTGGATTGTTTGTCTTTTTGTTGTTGAGGTGTTAAATTTTTCTGTATGTTTTAGAGATTTGACCTTGTCACCTATGTCATTGCCAATTTTTTTTTCCCAGTGTGTAAGTTCTCTTTTTACTCTTTTGGTAAAATCTTTGGTTAAGCATAAGTATTTAATTTTTAGGAAATCCCAATTACTAGTTTATCTTCTGTTGTTTGTGCATTTTTAGCTATGTTTGGTAGAGTATTTATGCCATAAATTAGGACCCCTAGCTTTGGCCCTATGTTATCTTCCAGAAGCTTTATAGTTTTAGTTTTAACAGTTAAGTCTTTGATCCATTTTGAGTTAGTTTTTGAGTGTTGTATGAGGTATGGATCCTGTTTCATTTTTCTGCAAATGGGTATCCAGTTTTGCCAGCACCATTTGTTAAAGAGAAGATCAGCTATGCATAGCTGGGTGGATTTACTTCTGGGTTCTCAATTCTGTTCCTTTGGTCTATGTGTCTGTCGTTGTACCAGTACCAGGCTGTTTTGACTACTGTGGCTGTATAATAAGTTCTGAGATCAGGAAGTGTGAGGCATTCTACTTTGTTCTTCTTCTTCAGTATTGCTTTAGCTATTTGGGGCCTCTTCTCTTTCCGTATAAAGTTGGAGATTAGTTTTTTCATTTTGCTAAGGAATGATGTTGGGATTTGGATCAGGATTGCATTGTATCTGTAGATTGCTTTGGGTAGTATTGACATTTCACAATGTTAAGTCTTCCAATTCATGACTATGGTGTGTTTTTCCGTTTATGTAGGTCTCTTTTGGTTTGTTGCAGTAGTGTTTTGTAGTTTTCCTCATACCTGGTTAGATTGATTCCTATATATTTTATCCTTTTGTGGGCTATTGTAAATAGCATTGTTTTCTTGATTCCCTTTTTTGGAGTTCTCCTTCTAAGAGTAGAGGAATCCAACTGATTTTTGTATGTTGATCTTGTACCCTGGCACTTTGATGAACCCTTCTATTAGTTACTGTAACTTGCTTGTGGTATCTCTGGGATTTTCTCTGTACAGAGTTGTGTCATCTTCAGGTAGGGATAGTTTTACTTATTATTCCTTATCAATTTGGATGCCCTTTATTTCCCTTTCTTGCCTTATTGCTCTGGCTAGGACTTCCAGTACCATATTGAATAAAAGTGATGATAATGAGCATTCTTGTCTCTTTCTCATTCTCAAGGTGAATACTTTCAATCTCTCTCCATTGCGAATAACGTAGGCTGTTGCTTTTGTATATATGCCCTTAATTATGTTGTGGAATTTCCCTTGTATTCCTATTCTGCTGAGAGTTTTACCAGAAAAGGGTGTTGGATTTTATCAAATGCCTTTTCTACATTGATTGAGATGATTATGTGATTCTTTTCCTTTGTTTAATTTATGTGGTGAATTATGTTGATCAATTTTCTAATGTTGAGCCACACTTGCAACCGTGGTATGAATCCTGCCTGATCATGATGTATTATTATTATTTTTATATGCTATTGTATTCTGTTGGGTAGAATTTTGTTGAGAATTTTTGTGTCCATGTTCATGAGGAATATTGGTCTGTAATTATCTTTTTTGGTGGTATCTTTTCCTGGCTTTAGTATCAGGGTTATGCTGGCTTCATAGAATGAATTTGGATGTATTATCTCTTTTTCTATGTTCTGGAATAGTTTTAGTAGAATTGATGTCAACTCTTCTCCTAATGTTTTGTAGAACACTCCAGTGAAGCCATCTGGGCCAGGACTATTGTTGTTGTTGGGAGATATTTTGCAATATCTTCAATTTCTTCTTTTGTTATGTGTCTGTTTAGGTTTTCTATCTCTGTTTGTGTTAGTTTAGGTAGACAGTGTGTTTCTAGAAATTTGTCCATTTTCTTCTAGGTTTTCAAATTTGTTAGAGTAGAATTTTTCATAGTATTCTGTAATAATCCTCTTTATTTCAGTTCGGTTTATTTTAATGTCACCCATTTAATTTCTTGTTTCGGTTATTTGCATCTTCGCATTCTTTTCCTTTGTCAATTTGGCCAATGGATTGTTAATTTTATTGATCTTCTCAAAGAACCAACTTTTAGTTTTATTGATTCTTTCTATTGTTTTTCTATTTTCTTTTTCATGTCTTTCTGCTCTGATTTTTATGTTTTCCTTTCTTCTGGTGACTATGGACTAGTTTTGCTGTTCCTTCTCTGTTGCTTCAAGTTGTCAAGTTAAGTTATTGATTTTCAATCTTCTCTTTTGATGTATGCATTTATTGCCGTAAATTTTCCTCTAAGCACTGCTTTTGCTGTGTCCCAGAGGTTTTGGTATGCTGTGTCTTCATTCTCATTTGATTCTAAGAAATGTTTTATTTTGTTTTTAATTTATTGTATCACCCAGTAGTTTTTAAGTAAGACATTATTCAGTTTTCATGTATTTAATTTTTCTCTCTTGCTCTTCCTGTTATTGATTTCTAGTTTTATAGCATTATGGTCAGAGAAGATGCTTTGTATTATGTAGGATGTTTTTGAATTTTTTGAACCCTGCTTTGTGGCCTAGAATATGGTCTAGTCTGGAAAATGAGTCATGTGCTTTGGAGAAGAACGTGTACTGTGCTGCTGTTGGGTAGTGTGTTCTGTACATGTCTATAAGGTCAAGTCGGTTGGTTGTAGTATTTAGATCTTCTGCATGTTTATTGAGTTTCTATCTAGTTGTTATGCCTATCATCAAAAGTGGTCCGTTAAAATCTCCTACGATTATTGTAGAACTGTCTATTTCTCTTTTCAATTCTGTTAGAGTTTGTTTTATGTATTTTGGAACTCTGTGATTAGGTGTATAAATATTTATTATTGTTATGTCATCTTGATAGACTGACTCTTTAATCATTATAATGCCCTTCTTTGTCTCTTACAATGGATTTTGACTTAAAGTCTCTTTTATCCAAAATTATTATTGCTACTTCTCCTCTCTTTTGGATACTGTTTGCTTTATCTATTTTCTTTTTCCATCCTTTGATTTTTAACTTCTCTTTGTGTCTAAGATGAGTCTCTTGTAGGCAACATATTGATGGGTCATGTTTTTTTTAATCCATTCTGCCACTCTGTGTCTCTTGACTGGTGCATGTAATCCATTTACATTCAGTGTGATTAATGATACATACGGATTCGTTGCTGTCATTTTGTTATACTTTTCTTGTGGTGTTAGTGGTTTCTTTGTTCCTCTTAACTTTTAGTGCTGAGTTCTTTTTGTATATGGATTTTCTTTTCCTATCAGTAGTTGTTGTTAGTTTTGTGTTTACTAAGTCTTTTTTGTTTTCTTCTTTATTTTGGTGAGTAACTTATTACTTCTTTTTGTAGTTAACCTCAAGTTTACCTTAATCCTTTTAAAATTAGAACAGTCTGTTACATTTTGAAATCACCTTGACTTCTTTCCCACATGGAAGTTCTATAACTACACCTTTTATTTTCCCTTTTTGTTTTGAAGTTGTTGTCATTTACAATCTAACTCTTCTGGTTCCCTATAGTCAGTTTTTTAGCTTTATTTTGCTTTTGTGAAGTCTTTATCTGGGTTGGTGTCTGGGTGATGTTGTCATGTGTCTTTATCTCAGGTTGTTGTCTGATATCATTGGTTCTCTATCTGAAGGACTCCCTTTTTTTTTGTAAGTCAGCTCTGGTTTTTACAAATTCCCTTAGTTTCTTCTTATCTGGTAATGTCTTGGTTTTGCCATCATTTTTAAAAGACAGTTTTTCTGGATATATGATTCTTGGTTGGCTATTGTTTTCTTTCAGGATGTTATATATGTCATCCCATTTTCTTCTTTCCTGCATGATTTCTGACAAGAAATCAGTGCTTAGTTTTATTGGTGCCCCTTTGTAAGTGATATTTCATCTTTCACAAGCTACTTTCAGAATTCTTTCTTTGTCTTTGGTTTTGGAAAGTTTTATTATGATATGTCATGATGATTTTTTTGGCAGGGGAGGGATATATCCTATAGAATCAACTCAACAACAATGGGTTTTTTTTAGGGGCTTTAGGCTGTAGAAGGTTCGTTCAGCTTTTTGGATGGTAATTATCTTAACTTTCATGATATTTGGGAAGTTTTCAGCCAATATATCTTCAAAAATTCTCTTTGTACTTTTTTCCTCCTCTTCTGGGATTCCTATTATGTGTCAATTATTCCTCTTGATGGTGTCCCACGTAATTCTTAAGCTCGCTACATTTTTCTTCATTCTTTTTTCTGATTTTTCCTTGAACAATTAGTATCAAGTGATTTGTCTTCTATTTCACTGATTCTTCTATTGATTCAATTCTACTTCTGTGTTGACATTTTATCGTTAATCTTCTGAATTTCTAGTTGTTTTTGTATGGTTTCTGATTGTCTGTTGTGTTTGTCATTTTGTTTTTGTATTGTTTTCCTGAATTCTTCTAGGGTTTTTTCTGTATTTTTTTTTTCTTTTTTTTTTTTTTTTTTATCTTTTTGAGAATCCTCAATATAAGTCTTTTGAATTCCTTCTCAGGTAGTTCTATCATTGTTCTTTTCTCTGGAAGGTTTTCTTTCTGTTTATTTTGCTCACTTGTTTGAACCATCTTATCTTGTTTGTTCATATGATTTGTTATTGTCTATTGTCTCTGAGGCATAAAGGTGTTATTTTACTTATTCATGAATTTATTTACTGATGGTATGTTTGTTTTGTCCTTTTTTGTTTTGTTTTGATATATCAGGGCAGGTGTGGTGGGCAAGTCCACTGATTGCTGGTCTGGCAGCATAGGAGCACTCACCATCTGTAGCCAGGTGTGTAGGGCAGCAATGGGGAGGGTGAGTGCACCTCACTGTTCACCAGGCATGCAAGGTTGCTGGGGGAAGGCCAGGCAGATTTGGGCCACCACCTGTCCTTGGTCCAGGGGCACAGGAGTTCATGATGGCACTCATAAGGTGGACAGGGTGGCAGGCATTGTCAGTATGGCAGGTGACTGGTGGAGCGGGCATGCTCACTGCTGCTCAATGGGTGGGTGGGGTGAGAAGCAGGGGCATGGTGGCTTTGGGCAGTGGGAGGGTGTCAAACAGGTCTGGGAGAGGGGGCTCATACTGCAGTCCCCAAGTGTACACAGTGGCAGGGGTAGAGAGGGGTGTTTGTGCTGCTAATCATCAGGAGGTTGGAGGGAGAGCATGCTCCTCTGGTCACTGGACTGGGGTGCCTGGGTATTTCCCATTGGCTGAAGCAAACTATCAGGACCTGGCTCCAACCAAATGTGAGAAGGGGGATGCTCCCTGGAGTTTGGTTGTATGAGAAACTTCCTGCTGACCCTCTATAGATATAATACTCCAAGTGCGCCACTCACTCTAATGGTTGGGGACCACCGCTGGTGAGTAGTCCTCTCTCTGGATCCTGGTTCCCTCCCTGCTCTGTGGATGCCAGAATCCCTGGAGCTCTTGCCCTCCTTCCTGTACTTTCCCTCCTTACATTCAGTTATTGGCTTGCTCATCTTGTTTCACTCTAGGTATGTCTACTCAATTTTTCTGTCTTCTACTGGGAATTTTGTGAAGTTGCCTTTTTATACTCCTCACTCAGGATTGCTGCTGGCTTTCTTTCAAGATGGCCACATTGTGCTGGGCCAGCTAGCAGGGCACCTCAACTCTGTACCTGTCTTTGCTGTTTTCATTCAGCTTCTTCTTCCAGTCAGTGTTCATCTAATTCTTTATCCTTCCATTTGATGCTCAGGGTTTCACGATTGTCATCTGTATCTGTTTCACTTCGTTTCTTGGGCCTTTGCTATAGAGGGACAGCGTGGTGCATCTGACTAACCCACCATCTTGGGCCAAGAACCTACTATGTCCTTTTTATTGAAGAAGCATGATCTTCATGCTAAGACAGCATTCCTGCTACTGCACATTTAGCCTTTTGTTAGGTGATATTTTCTTTTGAGAAGCATCCTTTCCCCATTTTTACTTGTCTAGAGTGTACATTAGAAGGTAGATACAAGTCACAGTGATTTAAGATTATTTTACTAGAGTACCAGTTTGAGATATGCACTGGTAGAGGCCATAGCACCGAAAGCTGCCTCAGTCGGGAGTAACATGGCATCATCTTCTTCTCCAAAGAACAGATCATATTCTCCCAGGCATTCTTTGCAAAAGCAGGTTGGCCAAGTTGTAATTGTCACTCATCACTCCTCCCACATTCGTGACTTTTCACTCCTATTTTGTGAAGTGGTAGGTGAAGCCTGGGGAGAAAGAACTGTATTTCCCAGTATCCTCCTCAGACAGTATAAACTGTTTCACAGACCTAATTCCATGTGGCTGTGATGCATTTCAGCACTTTTTAGAAGTCCATTGTCATCCAAGGAAGGATATCACACTCTGCTGAGATCAAGATATTATTTACGGAGATCAAGATATTGTTTATAAAGTAGATATGATCTTTTGCCAAACAGTATAATCTTCTTTCTCATAGGAATGGAGCATTCTGGATAATAAAGCCTTAATGAATAAATCAAAAATCCCCAAACCATGATTCAGATAAACATACCTACAAATTAGACATTGTAAGAATCATAAAACAGAAAGTTGGAAAGTGAAACTTGTGGCCAGCTTGTCAAGTAAAGACATACTGTGCTGGATACATCATCAGTTTACCTAATTATATATGCAGGTAGAGGTTGGATTGGAACTATGGGAGCATGCATGAAGATACAAAGAGACCATCATCCTGGATGCAAATGAGTATGTCTAATTAAAGCAGAGACCTTGTAACTATCTGGAATTAACATAGACAACCAACAGGTCATAACTGTAGACAAAAAATAAATATATTCTGATTGTGGCTTAGATTATCTTTTAGTACTCCCCAGGAATCAGAAGAACTAGAAAGATGACAAATCCGCCTCACATTTTTACACTGATAGCACCTGTAAGAGACTGGCAACATGAGAACATATAATCAGGATAACTCCCTGTTTTGTAACTTACAGAAAACAAAAAGGAGACAATTATCCTTTTTCCCATATTTTCCCACAAATTAACAGTTGGGCTCAGTGTCTATTAAAAGTCATTGAATAAGTTCTTAAATATACAAGGATTGGCCTATTTTTCTCATTATATAGTAACTGGGAATTAAGAGAGAGAAAAGTAAGTACATCATTTAAAATAAAGGAATGTTTGCTTTCTGCCTTGGGGAAATTTATTTTCTTGGAGAGGGCAGGAAAAGATACTTTGTGGAAATGATCTAATGGCTCAAAGCCAGATTTTATGTGTGTGAAAATGCTTAGAGATTCCTATTTTTAGGTAAAGTTTGAGGAAATTCTCCTTATAACACAAGGTATCCAATTCTTTCCCACCAGCCTAATCTCTTTTTTATCCAAAGTCCCCTTTGAAGCACAAAAAAGAGACAAATCATGAGGAATAAGAATCTAGCCTGAGAAGAAGAATAGGTTCTTCCTCAGCCTCAGGTGTCAGGCATGGTAGTAAAAGCTAGTGTTTCCAAGATCTGCCAAAGCTCGGTAAAAAAAAATGCAGGGAATGCCTGGAAAGAAACAGAGCTTGAGCAGCCGGATGACATAAGATATTCCACAATGATAAACACGCCTCCGTTTCTATTTTAAGATTTTATTTCTCTCTGGTTCGGATTCACTAAGCATTTAGAGAGTGGAGGCTAGATTCCTTTCTAGTTTGTATGTGCAAGATTCTAAGCCAGCACCAGTGAAAGAAGCCTGCATTTCTTCCAAGTACACAGAGAGTTCCAGCCCTTGTGTGCACAATGAAGAGGGGATTGCTGTGGAGCAGAGTTTTCAGAGAAGTTTTTGTTGTTATTGTTGCTTAAAAGTAATATCACTTTTCCAGTAATGTTCACACTTCTCATGTAGACAGAAGTGTCAAAGTGATGAACAAAATAGAATTATATAGATGAATACCAACAAGTGCACTTTTAAATTGTGTGTATTGTCGTAAACATTCTTTGTAGTGACTTTTAAATCATCTTTATTCTTCTCTTCCTTTTGTGCCAAATGAACATGCTATTCTTTACTTGCTTTCACTGATTTTCACATTCTTCACTAATGTAAGCAAAAGACGTTCATTGTTAACATGCATGTTGATAAATGCCAACTACTGTAGCTAAATCAGCAAAGCATTATGTGAAGAGGGCCCAGATCCAGCTTGAGTTCATTGTTAATACATGTCATTGTTAATACATGCAGTCAAGTTTCTTTATAGTTTGCTCTTACGGCGTTCCATTCAGTCAATTTATTGATTGTTTTTCATAGCTTTCTCAAACAAAAGAGCATGGAAAAATGTTGAGCTGTGGAAAAAGAACTCTTCTACACGTTTAGTCTAAATTGACCCCCCAGCCCTATGCAGATGTAATAAGCTAGACTCTGCCCTTAATGTTCAGTTCCTAGGTTCCTCAGTTCATACGAAATTACAGGATCTTGGGTACACAATGCTGCTTTTTATATCCATGGGAAGAAGAGTTTGAAAATAGCATCAACTTATATGTGTGCCTTCTATTGAACATTAAAGTCCTGCTAAAAACATATATGAAACACATCCACATTGCTATATCTATTAATATCTACTCAGTACTAATTAAATCATTTAAAATTTATTTATATTTTATTCCTCAAATAGCCAAGCATTTGCATTTGATTTGTTTTCTCAGCTAAATTGTTGTTGTTATTAGTTGCTGTCGAGTCAGCTTAGACGCAGAACGAAGTGCTGCCCAAATCATCTTCATTAAATTAGCTAAATGATATTTTTCTGGGGAGAAAAATACAGTGTTTAAAAAATCTTAGCTTGGATAACAGGGGTGCATAGCGGAATCTTCAAAACTAGAATATGACTGAGTGGCATATATGAATTCTCCTGGAAAAGTTTGTTCTGATAGCTGACTTTTAAAATTGCATTTCAAAGTGTACGTCGTAGGCATAGGTGTGACTGAATGTAGAGCTGCACCTGGTGCAAGATCATTTGGGTTACAGCTATGTTTGTAAACTAAAATTAAACCAGGATTTCTTAAGCATATATATATAGCCAGGAAGAATAGGGTTGGGGATTCTTTATCTCTTTTCTTGCTGAACTTGGTGGTTGTTGTTAGGTACCACTGAGTCGGTTCCGATTCATAGCAACCCTATGTACAATAGAACGAAATACTGCGTGGTGTCCTACGCCATCCTCACAATTTGTTACGCTTGAGCTCATTGTTGCAGCTACTGTGTCAATCCATCCCACTGAGGATCTCCCTTTACTTTTCTTGGTGGAGTTTCTATTTAATACCTTGCTTTCTGGCTATCTTCCAAGTAAGCATGTTCACAGTGCTTTCTCTTTGCTAGATTCAGTTGGGAGTCATGTTGTCATGTGACAGACACTGAATTTACGTTTGCACCGCTCAACATTTGAATTGCATTCATTCATTCATTTATTCCTTTATTATTCATAAATTCATTTCACAAACGTTGTTTGAGGGCTTTACATTCCCCAGCACCATGCTAAATGCTAAGCTTGTAAAGATTAATATTACTGGAGGCATAGGATAGACCTTGTCCTTAACATTTTTTTAACACTTTTGCTACTTGATTTTTTTTAATGTTTTAGTAGTTTATATGGGTTATTCAATTTTAATATTTCATTTTCTATGTCCCATTTGGCTATATAATTCAAAGCTTTATACTTCACCCCAGTACCATTACCCATTGAGTCAACACTGACTCATGTTAACCTTTTTTGTTTCAGAGTAGAACTGTGCACCATAGGGTTTTCAATTGCTGATTTTTAGAAGAAGATCACCCTGCTTTTCTTCTGACTGGATGAACTCGAACCTCAAAGATTTCAGTTAGCAGTTCAGCATGTTAACCCTTTGTATCATCAAGGGATTTCTTATTCTTCATATTGACCTATTTTTGTGACTGATTTAACTTTTGGAGTTATAAGATACTCAGTGTCTCCAAACAATGGATTGATGTTGGATGACTAACAATTAATGTTTACTATGTTTGAGGCATAATATTGAGCTTTGAGTATACATTATCTCATTTAATCTTCACAACACTCATGTGAAGTAGGTATTATTATCCTTGTTTTACGGATGAGATGCAGAGATTCAAGAAGGTTAATTAATCTACCAAGATCTCACAGCTAATAAGTAGTTGAACTTGGGCTCACTCCCCATCTGTCAGACTCTAAAATCATTTCCTGGACCTCACCACTATGTTCCAGAGTAGGCTCCATTGGGGTCTTCAACAATATATTGGGGAAATTTCATCAAAATGTAATTTATTTACTTCAGACAACATCAGGAAGAGTAAGTTAGTCTGTAACTTAGACTATCAGATGTTTCAATGGAAATGGCACAAAGAATGTGTGGTCTATAAATCCAAATTCTTGTCTGTTCATTCACTGTACCAAATATCATATAAAAAATTTCTACCAATCGGAAGGCAAGTGCATTTTCATTTTAGTTTACTGGCTAGGATTCATGTGACGAAAGACAGTACTTTTTTATATACCTTTGCTTGAGAAGAAAATAAAAACAATGTTTGCCATTCAAAAAGAGATTGAAACAATTATTATAGCTAATTCAGGTAGGGGTGGGCTCATTTAAATATTGCATAATGCAATATTAAATGTAGAACAATGGTAAGAGCCCAAACCCTAGAGTTAGAAAACTCTTGGTTCAGATTGTGGATTTACCACGTATTGGCCTTGTAAACTCAAAGTTGCCAATCCTCCATGAGCCAGTTGTTGTTGTTGTTTGTTGCCATTGAGTTAGCATGATTTCACACAAAATGTACACTCTACTACTATATCTTGCCATGTAGATTGTTGTTACTGGTAACTGCCATTGAAATGGCTCCAACTTATGGTAATATTATATATAACAAAACGAAATGTTGCCCAATCCTCTGCCATCTTGATAATAGTTTGGTATGTTTGAGTCCACTGTTGTGTCAGTCCATCTCATTGATGATTTCCCTAGCTTTTGCTGATCTTCTACTTTACCAAACATGATGTCTAGTGATTCTAGCCGTTGGTCTTTCCTGATGACATGTTCAAAGTAAGTAAGTCAAAGTCTTGCCATCCTCTCTTCTAAGGAGCATTTTTTTGGTTATATTTCTTCTAAGACTGGTTTATTTGTTTTTCTGGCAGTCCACAGTATATTCAGTATTCTTCACCAGCACCACAATTTGAATGCATCAATTCTTCTGTCTTTCTTTTTCATTTTCCAGCTTTCCTGTGCAAATGAGGTGATTGAAAAAATCATGGCTTTGGTGACAGACACCTTAATCATCATCAAAATATCTTTGCTTTTGAAAACTTTAAAGACATCTTTTGCAACAGATTTGTCCAATGCAATACATTGTTTGATTTTTTGACTGCTGTTTCCATGGACATTGATTATCGATCCAAGTAGAATGAAATCCTTGACAACTTCATTTCTTTCCCTCCATTTATCATGATGTTGTTTATTGGTCCAGTGATGAGGATTTTTGTTTTCTTCACATTCAAGCATAATCTACACTGAAGGTGGCTGTCTTTGACCTTCAACAGTAAGTACTTCAAAGCATCTTCATTTTCAGCGAGCAAGCTTGTGGCATCTGCATATCATAGGTTTTTAGTAAGTTTTCTCCAGTCTTGATGCCGTATTCTTCATATAGTCCAGCTTCTTGAATTATTTATTACACATATTAAATAAGTAAGGTGAAAGGATATAATTTTGCCATACACCTTTTCTGATCTGAGACCACACCATACCCCCCCTTGTTTTGTTTGGACGACTGCCTCTCAATCCATGTACAGGTTCCTCATGAGCACAATTAAGTATTCTGGAATCCTATCCTTCATAATGTTATCCATAATTTGTTATGATCCACACAAATTCCTTCACATAGTCAATAAAACCCAGGTAAACATCTTTTTAGTATTCTCAGTTTAAAGGCTACTACCTCAGAGCTGTCTTCCCAAACCATGGCCCCCCAGGCTCTGTTAGGTACTCCTCTTACGTTCTGTCTTTGCACATTCTATTATTTCCCCAAAGTACTGTCACCGATAAAATTAAGTATGTATTTGTTTAATTAACATCTGTCACTCTGGCTAGCCTATATGATCCTTAAAGATAGAAACAGTGAGTACATAAACACTCAATATACTTTTACTTTGGTTGAATGAAATGAATAAATGACACATGGAATATTTAGTTAAACCATATCTCTACAGCTCTGACGCCTTACATTTTACGTGGTCCTTTAAACTTTTAGTCTAACTTCTCCTCCAGCCCTATGCAGATGTAATAAGCTAAAGTTTGCTCTTAATGTGCAGTTGCTAGATTCCTCAATTTATTCAAAATTACAGAATTTTAAGTACGCAATGCTGTTTTTTTATATCCATGCTCCTCATGAAAAGAGCTGAAAATAGCATTCTCAACTTCTGTATGTGCCTTTTATTGGACATTAAAGTCCCACTAAAAACATGTATTATACATATCCATTGCCACACTTATTCATCTCAAGGGAGCAGTTGCAGTTCAGTGATAGAATTCCCACCTTCCACATGGGAGACTCAGTTCAATTACCGGCCAATGCATCTCAAGAGCAGCCATCACCCATTTGTCAGTGGAGACTTGTGTGTTGCTATGATGCTGAACAGGTTTTAGTGGAACTTCCAGACTAAGACAGACTAGGAAGAAAGGTCTGGAAATCTTCTTCCAAAAATCACCATGAAAACCTTATGGATCACAACAGTTTGATCCCACAGTGCATGGAGTTGCCATGAGTCCAGGCTGACTACGTGGCAGCTAGCAACAACAACATTCTGCATTAAGTTATTTTAATCCGTTTGGGTTTGATTCTCCAAATAGCCAAGTAGTTGCCTTTGTTTTCTCTCCTAAATTAACTACATGGTATTTTTCTAGGAAAAAAAAAATACAGTATTTGCCTTGGATTGAATTATGTCCCCCCAGAAATGTGTGTATCAATTTGGCTGGGCCATGATTCTGGGGATTGTGTGATTTTCCCATGTGTGTTAAATCCTGCTTCTATGATGTTAATGAGGGAGGATGGGCGGCAGTTTTGTTAGTGAGGCAGGACTCAATTTACAAGACTGGATTGTGTCCTGAGGCAATCTCTTGAGATATAAAAGACAGAAGTGAGCAGTGAGACAGGGGAACCTCATACCATCAAGAAAGCAGTGCTGGGGGCAGAGTGCGTCATTTGGACTGGGGTCCCTGCGCAGAGAAGCTCCTAGTCCGGGGGAACACTGAAGAGAAGAAGGTCCACAGAGAGAAAAAGCCTTCCCCTGGAGCTGACGCCCTGAATTTGGACTTTTAGCCTACTTTGACTGTGAGGAAATAAACTTCTCTTCGTTAAAACCATTCACTTGCGGTATTTCTGTTATAGCAGCACTAGATGACTAAGACAGTATTTAAAGTCTTAGCTTGGATAGCAGGAGTGCACAATGACAATTCTGGAAAATTCAGTTTGACCAAGTGGCATATATGAATTGAAGGGTAAACAAATACCCATCTTCTGGAAAAGTTTGTCTCTCAGAGCTGATTCTTAAAATTGCATGTATGAATGTAGAGCTGGCTCTTGTGCAAGATCATTTGGGTCACAGCTATGTCCATAAACTAAAGTTAAACAAGCATGTTTTTTAAAGCATATCTCTATATCCAGGATGAATAAGGTTGGGGATTCTTCCTCTCTTTTCTTGCGGAACCTGGTTGAGTTTCTATTTTATACCTTTGCTTTCTGTCTGTCTTTCAAGAAGGCACGTTCATGTTGCTTTCTCTTTGTTAGATTCAGTTTAGAGTCACATTTGTATCTGAAACTCACTGAGCTCACTGAGCTACATTTAAGTAGCTCAATATTTGGAGCATTCATTCATTTATTATTCATCTATTCATTCCACAAACATTGTTTGAGGGGTTTGTAGTCCCCAGTACTGTGCTAAGTGTTTAGCTTGGAAAGATTAATAAGACATTACTGGAGACATAAAACCTCTTTAAGGCCCCGTCCTTGGAAACCTTTTGTGCTTTTGCTACATGAGTTTTTTGTTTGCTTGTTTGTCTGTAAATGTTTTAGTAGTATAGTTTGATTTTTCAGTGCTTTCAGTGCTTTTAGCTTTCTCTGTTCCATTTGGCTATATAATTCAAAGCTTTATATATCATACCAGTTCTGGTATCAGTTACCTTAGAGTAGACACTGACTCGTGGCAACCCCATGTATGTCAGAATAGACCTGTGTTCCACACGGTTTTCAATTGTTGATTTTTGGAATTAGATCACCAGACCTTTCTTCTAAGGATCCTCTTGGTGGACTGTAACAGCCAACCTTTTGGTTAGCAGCCTAGTGTCATTTAAAAAGAGATTTAAACCATTATTATAGCTAATTCATGTAGTGGCAAGCTCATTTAAATACTGTACAAGGCAACATTAAGGGTAAAACAATGGTAAGAGACCAAACTCTGGCGTTAAAAAAATCTTGGTTCAAATCTGGGTTCACCACATATTGACCACGTAAACTTAAAGTTGCCCATCCTCTATGAGCTAGTATTCTCATCTTATCAATATAATGAAACAGTATAGGTTGTTGGGAAGATTAAATGAAATGATGTGTTTGAAATTCCCAGGACAGTGTGTGATACTCAGTAAACACACAGTAATGGTATTTTTAGTGCTATTATTGTGGCTAACACTGCTGAGCATGGGTCTGCAATTTGTTTTTTGCCTTCCTAGAATCATGTAATACGAGATCCTGCCCTCAGCCTCTTCTACTCACTGTCCTCCAGCCACACAGACCTTCTAACAGTTCTTCAAAGGCACCAGGGTCTCTCCATCTGTAGATACTTCACAAAGGCCTGAGGCACTCTTCCCCAAGTCTCCATCTCCTATCCAGCTGGTACTCATTCTTCAAGCCTCAGTTTAAAGGTTGCTTCCTCAGAGAAGTCTTCTCTAAACACACCTCCCACCCCCCGGGCTCTGTCAGTTACAGCTGTTTTTGCACATTCTATTATTTCTCTAAGATACTGTCCCCGATATCATTGTGTATTTGTTTAACACCTGTCACCTTTGCTAGACTGTATGATTCATGACGATAGAAACAATGCACATAATATGCACTAAATATTTTTCATTTTTTGTTGAATGGAAAGAGTAAATGAAACAAGGAATATTTTGAAACCGTTTAGTTAAACCATATCTCTATAGCTCTGGCTCTTTTGTTGGATTTTGACTTTCAGATCACTTAGTCCTTGTTTCATCACCCTAAGTGTATCCTAGAACAATAAAGTCCACTACAAATCTGGTTTCCATTAACTACACACGGATTAACAGGCAACAACATATTATGAAGCACCGTAAGTTAGAAAAATAAAATGTTTCAAAGCGATGGGAAGCATCTTTATTGTTGGACTTTATATTTTCTCACCCAGTCTCAAGGTAGCTTACTACCCCAGATAAAACCCTGTGACCAAGTTTGGTAACCTCCACACATTCCTTCAGTTAATTCTTCCATCCCTTTATGTAGAAATCATTGAATAAAATCAGACAATGGTCAAAACCAATATAAACTAGAGTGTTCTTGAAGAATTGTACAATGATACATTTTCCCTTGAAATGATGGCTTGCAGAAGCGGGTGTGAAAATAGGGATAACAGGTCATCTCTTCATAAGTTGTGAAGATGACCACTGTCAAACCCAGGTTCTGCTTTAGAGATACTGCTCAACAGACAAAACTTTGATGCATGTAGGAAACCACAGATAAAGAAAATGAGTTATTGCATTTAGAAGGATAACCCAAATTGTTCCTAAAATGTAGGAGAAATATATGAGAATCTTTTAAATAATGAATATCATAAAATCCTTACTAAAAATCTCCTCTCAGTTTGAGAAAGTAAATTGGCTTCTCTAAAGTTTTCTTTTTCTTTTCCAAATTCAATTTCTTTGACATATGCGGATGGATACTCACCAAGCACCCTTCCACTAAATAGAATAGCGCAAAATGCATTTTTACTTCATATTAGTATAAATAAAAATGGTTATTTTCTGCTTGAAGTTTGTTTTGTTCTGTTCCAGTTAGCAAAATAGCAATATTTTTTTCTATTCAATTATCTCTAGTGGCACTGCAGCCTTCCTGTCCCACCTAGATGCCTGAGGAAGCCTGTGATCAGAGCTCCGGAATCACGTGAGGCCTACAGAATGGGGACGAGGAGAGAGAGGATAGCAGCTTTGAGCATGAGGCAAATGGAGCCAGAGTGAGTACCAAGAGATATAGATTTGGGAAATAGAATGTCAGAGACAACAATTATATAATGTAGAAGAGAAAGAGAGAAAAAATAAGAAAAATGACAACAATTTGAAGCACTTATTGATGAAGGTCAAAGTCTACAGCCTTCAGTATGGATTATGCCTGAACACGAATAAAAATCCTCTCCTCATAACTGGACCAATAATGAGCATTATGATAAATGGAAATAAAAATGAAGTTGTCCAAGATTTCATCCTACTTGGATCGGCAATCTATGTCACGGAAGCAGCAGTCAAGAAATAAAATAACGTATTGCATCCTGCAAATCTGCTGCAAAAGATGTCTTTAAAATTTTAAAAAGCAAAGATGTCCCTTTAATAATGAAGGTATGCTTCGCCCAAGCCATGGTCTTTGCAGTAGCCTCATATACATGTGAAAGCTGGACAATGAAAAAGTAAGATAGAAGAATCGATATTTGAGTTATGGTATCAGCAAAGAATATTGACTATAGCATGGACTACCAGAAGAACAAAACAAATTAGTCTTGATAAGAAATACAACCAAAATGCTTCTTAGAAATGAGGATGGTAAGACTTCGACTCACTTACTTTGGACACAGCCTTAGGAAAGACCAATCACTAGAAAAGGATATCATGTTTGGTAGTCAGTGAAAATGAGAGGAACCTTCTGTGAGCTGCATTGATTGACACATAGCCGCAACCATGGACTCAGACATATCGAAGATAAGGCAGATGGTACAGGACTAGGCAACATTTCAGTTCGTTTATACATAAGGTAGCCATGAGTTGGAGGTGACTTGATGGCAGCTAACAACTACAACAAGGAGTATTTCCGTCTAAGCCCACAGCAGGGAGGGAACCAGAAAGGTATGAATTTGATTTGGACAACTTTATTTTCCAATCTAAAAGCTATTCTTTGTCCTCATCTTTGATTCTCTTCCTTCTTCTAAGTAAATGGGCTCCATGGTATTTGTACTCATCCCTCTTTTTTTCTTTCCTTCCTTTTCCTTCACTTCCCTTCCCTTTCAGACTTTCCCCCACAGCAAGCCTATCTAACATGGCTTCAAAAACCCCTTTCATGTGGATAGTTACCTGATCTCTACCTGCAAAGCCCATCCAGTTCCTTGGGACCAGCCTTGCATTTTCAACTTCCTAAAAACACCTCCACCTGGACATCCCATCAGCCCTTCCAAGTCAGTGTGTCAAAGTGATCTTCAGATGTTTATCACAATCTACTCTGCATTATTTCTGTACATGTGGTTATCTTTCTTTTTTCTCTACTAAACTATCAATTCCTTGTGAGGAAGATCTCAGTCAGATTCCATTTTGGATCCCCTTTAATGCCGGGCCCAATGCTCTGCATTTTGGTGGGCAGTGAATTCCTGTAAGCTCAAGGTGCCCCTAAAGGATATATCACAGGGGGAAACTGAGAGTTCATTTCGCATGTAAATGTTTCCCATAGGAGCCAGGAGCTGAGAGATACCTTCACAAAAATGATTCACTAAATTCCACTAGTAATATCACCAGGGCTTTCTTCCACAGAGCTGCTGGGTGGGTTCAAACCACTAACCTTTATGTTCTCAGACCATCACAAACTGCTTTTGACACCCAGTCTCCTTATAAACAATCAATAATAATAGCCAATATTTATTTCGTTACATTCTTTATACCACAACATCCTTGCAAGGTTGATATAATTGTTCCCACTTTACACATGTGAAAACTGAGGTTCAGACATGCCAAATAACGTGGAAGAACCACTGAGTGGTAAGTGGCAGAACTGACATTTTTCACCGTCCCTGACTGCTACAAAGCCCTTAGCCTCTCCATTACCCAAGGATGCCATACACAGTCTTTCTCACCAAGCTAAACCTCTGAGAGAATATAGCTCAATTAAGGTTAAGACATTTCTTTTATAGTTTCGGGAATGAATATCTGCATTTTGCACAAGAATACAAATACTAAACCTTTGTATTTTTGATTCCCTGAAATTACAATTTCTGTACCTATCTGTGGTCATTTCCTGTACCATTTAAAGAAAATATTTTGGTATTGGATACAAATTTACAGTTGATGGCATCTTAAAAGGCAACTAGACGATCTCTATGGGCTTGTCTTTTCTGAGTTGCTCTTATACCCACATGAAGAACATTCAGTTGATGACCTATGTAATCCATATGCAGTGTTTGAAAATTGTTCATCTTTTGTTGTCTAGAAAAAAATATGGAATGCAGCACCTTATGTGGAACAAGGGTGTTTAGGCAAGCAAATGTATTAGACTCTTTCTAGCTACATTGTTTACATGGCCTTCATTAAAAGCTGGCTGAAATTAATTGGAAACCATAAAAACGTTGATATTCAAGGAAGGGCACAGACAAGAAATTAGCTGACATCAGGAAAATAATCATTTCATCAACTTTGAGCAAGCTTTTAGAGTAGTGCTGAATCATAATGAGAGCCACAATTGCAATATTTTTTTTCAAGTTAGTCTCCCATAGAGAATTTTTTTTTTTAACATACATTGTTATGAGACCCCAACCGCTCACCCCATTCTGTAACAGCACACTTCTCCCCTCCGCCCCTGGTTCCCCATGAACATTCAACCAGCTCCTAACTCTCTCTGCCTTCCCATCTCACCTCTGGACAGAAGCCTCCCCTTTGGTCTCTTGTATCCACTTTACTAAGAGGCACATTCTTCACAAGTATCGCTTTATCTCCCACAGTCCAGTCCAATCCCTGTCTGAGGAGTTGGCCTTGGAAATCGTTTTAGTTCTGGGGTGATAGAGAGACCACAGGCCATGCTTTCGGGGGCACCTCCAGTCTCAGTCAGACCATTAAGTCTGGTCTTCTTACTAGAATTTGAGTTCTGCACCTCTCCTTTCTCCTGCTCCATCTGAGATTCTCTGTTGTGTTCCCTGTCAGGGCAGTCATTGGTGGTAGGCCGGCATCATCTAGTTCTTCTGGTCTCAGGCTGATGAAGTCTCTGGTTTATGTGGCCCATTCTGTCTCTAGGGCTAATACTTTCCCTGTGTCTTTGGTGTTCTTCGTTCTCCTTTACTCCAAGTGGTTGGGACCAATTGATGCATCTTAGATGGCCGCTTGCAAGCTTTTAAGACCCCAGATGCCACTCACCAAAGTAGGATGCAGAACATTTTCTTAATAAGCTTTGTTATGCCAATTGACATAGATGTCCCCTGAAAGCATGGTCCCCAGACCCCCCATCCCTGCTACTCTGTCTCTCAAAGTATTTGATTGTATTGTGGAAACTTCTTAGCTTTGGTTTAGTCCAGCTGTGCTGGCTTCCCCTGGAGTGTGTGCTGTCCTTCCCTTCACTTAAGATGATTCTTATCTACTATCTAGTTAGTGAATAACCCTCAAACTCCCTCCCCACCCCCATAACCATCAAAGAATGTTTTCTTCTGTGTTTAAACCTTCTCTTGAGTTCTTATAATAGTGGTCTTATACAGTATGTGTCCTTCAGCTTCCACCAAGTTATACGACGTTTCACAGCTTCATCATCATTCTTTATCGTTGTGTAATATTCCATTGTGTGGATATACCATAGTTTGTTTTATCCATTCGTCCATCGATGGGCGCTTAGGTTGCTTCCATCTTTTTGGTATTGTGAACAGTGGTGTGATGAACATGGGTGTGCATATATCTTTTCATGTGACAGCACTTGTTTCTCTAGGATATATTCCAAGGAGCGGGATAGCTGGATCGTATGGTACTTCTATTTCTAGCTTTTTAAAGAAGCACCAAATCGATTTCCAAAGTAGCTGTACCATTTTACATTCCCACCAACAGTGTATAAGTGTTCCAGTCTCTCCACAACCTCTCCAACATTTGTTGTTTTGTGTTTTTTGGATTAATGCTAGCCTTGTTGCGGTGAGATGATATCTCATTGTAGTTTTGATCTGCATTTCTCTAACGGCTAATGATTGTGAGCATTTCTTCATGTGTCTCTTAGCTGCCTGAATATCTTCCTTGGTGAAGTGCCTGCTCATATCCTTTGCCCATTTTTTAATTGGGTTGTTTGTCTTTTTGCTATTGAGGTTTTGCAGTATCTTGTAGATTTTAGAGATTAAATGCTGATCGGATTTGTCATAGCCAAAAATTTTTTCCCAGTCTGTAGGTTGTCTTTTTACTTTTTTGGTGAAGTCTTTTGATAAGCATAAGTGTCTGATTTTTAGGCGCTCCCATTTATCTAGTGTCTCGTCTGGTGCTTGTGTATTGTTACTTATGGTTCTTATTGTGTTTATGCCATGTATTAGGGCTTCTAGTGTTGTCCCCATTTTTTCTTCCATGATCTTTAGCGTTTTTGATTTTATATTTAAGTCTTTGATCCATTTTGAGTTAGTTTTTGTACATGGTGTGAGATATGGGTCTTGTTTCAGTTTTTTGCATATAGATATCCAATTATGCCAGCACCATTTGTTAAAGAGACTGTCTTTTCCCAAATTAATGGACTTTGGGCCTTTGTCAAATATTAGCTGCTCATAGGTGGCTGAGCTTATATCTGGATTCTCAACTCTGTTCCATTGGTCTATGTATCTGTTATTGTACCAGTATGAGGCTGTCTTGACTACCGTGGCAGTATAATAGGTCCTAAAATCAGGTAGTGTAAGGCCTCCCACTTTGTTTTTCTTCTTGGGTAATGCTTTATTTATTTGGGCCCGCTTCCCTTTCCATATGAAGTTGGTGATTTGTTTCTCCATCTCATTAAAAAATGCTGCTGGAATTTGGATCAAGACTGCATTGTAACTGTAGATTGCTTTGGGTAGAATTGACATTTTCACTATGTTGAGTTTACCTATCCATGAGCAAGGTATATTTTTCCACTTATGCAGGTCTCTTTTAGTTTCTTGCGGTAGTGTCTTGTAGTTTTCTCTGTAAAGATCTTTTACATCTCTAGTTAGATTTATTCCTAAGTATTTTATCTTCTTGAGGGCTGTTGTAAATGGCAGTGATTTGGTGATTTCCTCTTCAAGGTTCTCTTTGTGGGTGTAAAGGAATCCAGTTGATTTTTGTATGTTTATCTTGTATCCTGAAACTTTGCTGAAATCTTCGATTAGTTCCAGTAGTTTTCTTGTGGATTCCTTGGGGTTTTGTGTGTATAAGATCATATCATCTGCAAATAGAGATACTTTGACTTCTTCCCTATGTATCTGGATGCCCTTTATTTCTTTTTCTAGCCTAACTGCTCTGGCTAGGACCTCCAGCACAATGTTGAATAATAGTGGTGATAAAGGGCATCCTTGTCTGGTTCCTGTTCTCAAGGGGAATGCTTTCAAAGTCTCTCCATTCAGGATGACGTTGGCTGTTGGTTTTGTATAAATGCCCTTAATTATATTGAGGAATTTCCCTTCTATTCCTATTTTGTTGAGAGTTTTTATCATGAGTGGGTGTTGGACTTTGTCAAATGCCTTTTCTGCATAGATTGATAAGATCATGAGGTTCTTGTCTTTTGTTTTATTTATGTGATGGATTACGTTGATTGTTTTTCAAATGTTGAACCATCCCTGCATACCTGGTATAAATCCTGTTTGGTCATGGTGAATTGTTTTTTTGATATGTTGCTGAATTCTATTGGCTAAAATTTCGTTGAGGATTTTTGCAATAATGTTCATGAGGGATATCGGTCAGTAATTTTCTTTTTTTGTGGTGTCTTTACCTGGTTTTGGTATCAGGGTTGTGCTGGCTTCATAGAATGAATTTGGGAATATTCCATCCTTTTCAATGATCTGAAATACCTTTAGTAGAAGTGGTGTTATCTCTTCTCTGGAAGTTTGGTAGAATTCTCCAGTGAAGCCTTTGTTTTTGTTGGCAGTTTTTTAATAACCTTTTCAACCTCTTCTTTTGTTATGGTTTATTTAGTTGTTCTACCTCTGTCTGTGTTAATTTAGGTAGGTAGTGAGTTTCTAGAAATTTGTCCATTTCCTCTAGGTTTTCAAATTTGTTAGAGTACAATTTTTCATAGTATTCTGTTATGATTCTTTTAATTTCAGTTGGGTCTGTTGTGATATTACCCATCTCATTTCTTATACGGGTTATCTGTTTCCTCTCCTGGTTTTTTTCTTTTTTTTTTTTTTTTTTGTCAGTTTGGCCAATGGTTTATCAATTTTGTTGATCTTTTCCAAGAACCAGCTTTTGGTCTTGTTAACACTTTCAATTGTTCTTCTATTCTCTATTTCATTTAATTCTGCTCTGATTCTTATTATTTCCTTCCTTCTGGCACTTGTGGGCTTCTTTTGCTGCTCTCTGTCTACTTGTTCCAGTTGTATGGTTAATGCTTTGATTATGACCCTTTCTTCTTTTTGAATGTGTGCATTTATTGCTATAAACTGACCTCTGAGCACTGCTTTGGCTGTGTCCCAAAGGTTCTGGTAGGATGTGTTTTTATTCTCATTTGGTTCTATGAATTTCTTTATTCCATCCTTAATTTCTTCTATAACCCAGTAGTTTTTGAGGAAGGTGTTGTTCAGTTTCTATGTGTTTGATTTTTTTTCCCTTGCTTTTTGTGTTGTTGATTTCCACTTTTATGGCTTTATGGTCAGAAAAGATGCTTTATAATACTTCAATGCTTTAGATTCTGTTAAGGCTTGCTTTATGGCTTAATGTGTGGTCTATTGTGGAGAATGGTCCATGTGCATTGGAAAAGAAAGTATACTTGGCTGCTGTTGGGTGGAGTGTTTGGTATATGTCTATGAGATCAAGCTGGTTGACTGTAGCATTTAGCTCTTCCGTGTCTTTGTTGAGCTTCTTTCTGGAAGTCCTGTCTTTCACCAAAAGTGGCATGTTGAAGTCTCCTACTCCTATTGTGGAGCTGCCTATCTCTCTTTTCATAGCTGTTAGAGTTTGTTCTATGTATTTTGGAGCCCTGTTGTTGGGTGCGTAAATATTTATTATAGTTATGTCCTCCTGGTGTATTGACCTTTTAATCATTATATAATGCCCTTCCTTATCCTTTGTGGTGGATTTTACTTTAAAGTCTGTTTTGTCAGAGATTAATATTGCCACTCCTGCTCTTTTTTGAGTGTTGTTTGCTTGATATATTTTTTTCCATCCTTTGAGTTTTAGCCTGTTTGTGTCTTTAAGCCTAAGGTGCGTCTCTTGTAGGCAGCACATAGATGGATCATGCTTTTTTATCCAATCTGCCACTCTCCGTCTCTTTATTGGTGCATTAAGTCCGTTTACATTCAGTGTAATTATTGATAGGTATGAGTTTAGTGCTGTCATCCTGATTTCTCTTTTTGTGTGTTGTTCACAGTTTCTTTGTTCTCCTCAATTTTCTCTGCTGAGTTGTTTTTCTTTATGTATTTTTTTTTTTCATCTTTTTCTTTGTTGTAGATTTTGTGTTTGCTGGGTCTTTCTGTTTTTCTACTTTTTTATTTTGATTTGTAGGATTGTTAGACTCCTTTGTGGTTACTTTAATATTTACCCCTATTTTTCTAAGTTTAGACCAGTCTTTTATTACTATCACCTTACCTTCCCCTCCATATAGAAAATCAATGTCTCCATGTTTTAAATCCCTCTGTTTTTGTTTTAATATTACCGTTTTTTACATACTGATATCTGTTTCCCTATGTTAAATGTTTTAGCTTTGATGTATTTTCAAATTCCATAATGAGTCAATATCTGGTTGCTCTGTCCTGTGTTCTAGTCTTGCGTTGTTAGCTGGCGTTATTGATTATCTAACTGTAGGACTCCCTTTAGTATTTCTTGTAATTTTGGTTTGGTTTTTGCAAATGCCCTGAACTTCTGTTTATCTGCAAATGCCTTAATTTCACCATCATATTTGAGAGACAGTTTTGCTGGATATATAATTCTTGGCTGACAGTTATTTTCCTTCAAGGCTTTAAATTTGTCATTCCATTGCCTTCTAGCCTGCATGGTTTCTGCTGAGTAGTCCAAGCTTATTCTAATTGACTGTCCTTTGTAGATGACTTTTCTTTTATCCCTAGCTGCTCTTAAAATTCTCTCTTTATCATTGGTTTTGGTAAGTTTGATTATAATATGTCTTGGTGACTTTCTTTTGGGATCTACCTTATGTGGGGTTTGATGAGCATCTTGGATAGATATCTTCTCATCTTTCATGATAACTGGGAAGTTTTCTGTCAACAAATCTTCAACAATTATCTCTGTATTTTCTGTTAGCCCCCCCATTCTCAGACTCCAATCACTCGTAGGTCATTTCTCTTGATACAGTCCCACATGACTCTTAGATTTTCTTCATTCTTTCTAATTCTTTTATCTGATCTTTTCTCAAATAAGTTGGTGTCAAGAGCTTTATCTTCAATGTCACTAATTCTAACTTCTGTTGCCTCAATTCTGCTTCTATGACTTTCTCTTGAGTTGTCTAATTCTGAAATTTTATTGTTAATCATCTGGATTTCTGATTTCTGTCTCTCTATGGATTCTTGCAGCCTATTAAATTTGGCATTTTGTTTTTTAATAACTTTTTTAAGTTCTGCTACTATTGTGTCTGTATGTTCCCTGGCTGTTTCTGCTGTCTGTAGAATTTCCTTTCTTATTTCTAGAAGAGTTCTGCATATTAATCTTTTGTATTCTGCCTCTGGTAATTCCAAAAATTTCTCTTCCTCCAGAGAATTTATTGATTCTTTATTTTGGGAGCTTGCTGAAGCCATCATGGACTGCCTCTTTATGTGACTTGATATTGACTTTGTCTACAAGCCATCAATAATTTATTATAATTTTATTTTGCATTCGTTTAGTGAGACCTAGCTTCTTATTTTGTTTTGTTTTGATATGCCCAAATAGGCTGCTCGTGTGCACTAGTTTGACTTTGACACCTTTGAATCTCTAACATCCTGTCACCAGGTAGTTAGTTCTGTAACTAAGTATGTGCACACAAGGGTCCGTTAAATTTTCCTATATGGGTTCAGCTTGGGTGTTCAGGCAGTCGGTCACCAAGTGTGTGATGCAGGCTCTCACCCTCAGTCCTAGAAAGGCATGGATGATTGGTACAGGCACTGGACTCTGGCTGTGATAGGGGATCACACACTGAGCCAGGCAGGAGTCTGACGGCTGCCCCTGAGAGTCTGAAAGGAAAGCATGTCCCTATTCTCTAGGGTGAGTAGGTAAGTGAATTTTGCATCTGGACTATGAGCACCCCACTCTGTTGGCTGTAAAGGCTCAAGGGGACCACTTTTTCTTGTACTCCTGTAGCAGGTGACTAGGAGCTTTTGGTGCTACCACTAGTCCTCAAGCCCTGCTGCAGATCGATAAAAGTGCCTACTTAAGGGGCAAGGCTGTTCTGAGGGTCACAAATCTGCCAGTTTACAGCTGAAGCAGTTGAAGTTAAACTTCAGATGTTTGCCCTGTTGTACTGTGGCAGTGAGGACTACCGCTGTTGAGATGGGTCCCCACAAGTCTAT
This sequence comes from Dugong dugon, assembly GCA_030035585.1. Classification (NCBI taxonomy): domain Eukaryota; kingdom Metazoa; phylum Chordata; class Mammalia; order Sirenia; family Dugongidae; genus Dugong; species Dugong dugon. Next base: position 53,345,188 of record CM057463.1, read on the forward strand.
AAGGGGTGTAAGGCACTCAGAGTCTGTGGACCCCTGTTACCTGTGCCCAGCAAAGGAGCTGTGCTGACCCTTTGTTCCTGGCCTAGGGGAGCCAGCAGCTTATTTGTTCCCTCTCTAAGGCCAAGAGAATGGGTCAGGGTACTTTTGGGATTTACTTCTAGCCCAGCAGACTCCCGGTGCAGAGCGCGGAGGGAGGAGGTAAAAAGGAAAGAGGTTTTTCCCAAATGGGCTTTTTTTGTTTTTTTCTTTTTTTTAATCCCCACGAAAGGGTGCACACAAGTACTTATCTTAGCCTCTTCGCAGCTGCTCTTCACTGGTTAGGAGTGTCCAAGCAGAATTTCTGCTGCTGGGTCTCTCTCAATGTGGAAACTGCTTCCCAAGCACATGCCCAGCACAGCTGTTTGCCTGCTTCACTGAGGACCAGCATGGCTGAAGTGCTGAAGTTTCTCCACCACGGCTCTGGCTCTCCTCACTTCTTCCAAACAGTCTCCCTCTCCTGTATCACTCAGAAGGATTTCTTAACCTTGCCTTGTTCAGGGCTCCCAGATATTCACAGAGAATCAAATCACTTGTTTTTCCAGGTCTTTGTTGTAAGAGGGATACAGGAAGCGTTTAACTACTCCACCATGTTGACCACCCTTCTCCTACAATTGCAATTTTAAATTCACTAATAGTTACACTATAAAAAGTAAAAAGAAACAAGTAAAATTACTTTTAATAATATAGTTCATTTAACCCAATAAATTCAAAACATTGTCATTTAACTTGTAATCATTATAAAAATTATTAATATCCTATTTTAGATTCTTTTTTACATTGATTCTTGGAAAAGTAGTACGTATTTCATTCTTACAACATATGTCGGTTCCAACTAGCCTCATTCCAACTACTCCATAGCTACATGTGGCTAGTGACTAATTTCAAAACTGCTTGACATCAAAGGAAAGAATTCTGTAGGATTCTACTCTTTCCTTCATAGCCAGAAGAGTAGCTGCCTTCAGCATCTAAGATTCCCCTTGCCCCAACCCCATTCTCTTCAGCTTAAGGTCTCTGTGGGGTTGCACCACGGTCTGGAAGTCACTCACCAGTAGCTTCACTGAATGGCCTAGTAGCATGAAAATATACTCTGATGATCAAATTCATCCTGTGTTCAATTTCATGTTTTTATTAAAATAATAAACGTTGTCATTATATGATTTATGATAGGAATTTTCAAAATGTTAGGAGAACTGTCAGCCAACACCCCTGACCCACCATGGCATTACTGAAGACAGAGTACAATTAGTCAAAACCTGACAAAGGTGGCTGTCATTACATTCAAAACGAATGATTTTCCTGCAGGGAAATTGGTTATGAATTTGATCCTATTCATCACCCACAAATCTAACATGTTTTTCCTATGCACAAGAGTAAATCATCATCACTGTGCACATAATAATTGAACACCCATAAGTGCATTACTGGTGCACAAGATTGAAGGAATATACAGAGTCACTGTAACCAAAAAGAATTGATGGACTTTCAATCATTTCAGGAGGTAGCATATTATCAAGAACTGATGGCACTGAAAGGCAAAGTCCAAACTGTAATGAAGGCATTGCTGAAAAATAAGCCTCCAGGAATTGAAAGAATACCAACTAAGATGTTTCAACAGATGAATGCAGCACTGGAAGTGCTCACTGATCTATGCCAAGAAATTTAGAAGACAGCTACCTAGCCAACCAACTGGAAGAGATCCATATTTGTGCCCATTCCACAGAAAGGTGATCCAACAGAATGCAGAAATTATTAAACAATACCATTAATACCACACAAGTAATTTTTTTTTTAATTGTACTTCAGGTGAAGGGTTACAGAACAAATAGTTTCTCATGAAACAGTAGTACACATGTTGTTTTATGACATTGGTTAACAACCCCACAACATATTAACCCTCTAACTTCTCAACCGTTTTTTTCTTTTTTTTTTTTTTTTAATTATTTTTTTATATTTTATTGTACTTCAAGTGAAGGCTTACAGAACAAATAGTTTCTCATGAAACAGTAGTACACAGGTTGTTTTATGACATTGGTTAACAACCCCACAACATATCAACCCTCTAACTTCTCAACCTTTTCTTTTTGTTGTTTTGTTTTGGTGAAAATACGCATAGCCAAAGATATACCATTTCAAAAATTTCTACATGCACAGTTCAGTGACACTGACTACGCTCTTCCAATTTTGCTGTTATTGTCACTTAAGACGAAGGCTTACAGAACAAAACAGTTTCTCATTTAACAGTTACTACAAATGTTGCCCTATGACAATGGTTAACAATCTTGCAACACATCAACAATATCCTTACTCAACCTTGGGTTCCCTATCACCAGCTTCCTTGTCCCCTTCTCACTTCTGACCCTTGTCACTGGATTCCTGTACCTCGTTAGTCTCATTTGGTTTTACGGGGCTGTCCACTCCCAGCCTGAACAGTAAACCTCAGAGGTAACTTCACCACTGAGCTAAAAGGGTGTCTGGGGGCCATACTCTCGGGGTTTCTCCAGTCTCCTTTACGCCAGAAAATCGGGTCTTTTTTTTTGTGAGTTAGAATTTTGTTCTACATCCTTCTCCAGCTCTGTCTAGAACCCTTTGTTGTGATCCTGGTCAGAGCAGTCAGTAGTGGTAGCTGGGCTCTATCTAGCTGTACTGTACTCAGTCTGGTGGAGGCCTTGGTAGCTGTGGACAACCAGTCCTTCAGACTAATTTTTTCCTTGTATCCTGTTCTCTTCATTTTCCCTTGCTCCCTAAAGGATGAGACCAGTGGAGTATCTTAGATGGCAGTTCACAGGCTTTTAAGACCCCAGACACTACTCACCAAGGTAGTATGTAGAGCATTATCTTTATAAGCTGTGTCATGCCAGTTGAGCTAGATGTTCCCTGAGACCATGGTCCCCATAGCCTTCCACCCAGCAATACAGTCCCTCAGGGAGTTTGGATGTGTCTATGGGGCTTCCATGACCTTTCCTTGTACAAGATGTGCTAGTTTCCCCTGTATTGTGTACTGTCTCACCCTTCACCCAAGATACCACTTATCTATTGCCTATTTAGTATCTCCCCCCCACCCCTCCCATCCCTGGTAACCAACAAAGTTTGTTACATTTTGTGTGTGAACTCTTTCATGGGTTTTTATAATAGAGGTCTCATACAATATTTTTCCTTTCGTGATTGACTTATTTCACTCAGCATAATGTCCTCCAGTTTCATCCATGTTATGAGATGCTTCACAGATTCATTGTTGTTCTTTCTCGTTGCATAGTACTCCATTGTGTGTATGTATCATAGTTTCTTTATCCATTCATCTGTTGATGGGCACCTACGTTGTTTCCATCGTTTTGCTATTGTGAACAATGCTGCCATGAACATAGGTGTGCATATGTCTATTCGAGTGACGACTCTTATTTCTCTAGGATATATTCCTAGGAGTGAGATTGCTGGATCGAATGGTATGTCTATTTCTAGCTTTCTGAGGAAGTGCCATATCATTTTCCAAAATGGTTGTATCATTTTGCATTCCCACCAGCAGTGCATAAGTGTTCCGATCTCCCCGCAGCCCCTCCGACATTTGTTACTTCCAGTGTTTTTGATTCATGCCAGTAATGCCGGGGTGAGATGGTATCTCATTGTGGTTTTAATATGTATTTCTCTAATGGCTAGTGATCGTGAGCATTTCCTTATGTGTCTGTTGGCCATCTGAATGTCTTCTTTGGTGAAGTGTCTGTTCATTTCCTTTGCCCATTTTTTAATAGGGTTATTTGTCTTTTTGTTGTAGAGATGTTGGATTTTCTTGTAGATTATGGAGATAAGACCTTTGTCTGACTTGTACTGTCCAAAAATTTTTCCCAGTCTGTAGGTTCTCTTTTCACTCTTCTGGCGAAGTCTTCTGAAGAGCACAGGTGTTTGATTTTTAGAAGATCCCAGTTATCTAGCTTATCTACTGGGTTTTGTGCATTGATGGTTATGGTTTGTAACCTGTTAATGCCGTGTATTAAGGCCTGAAGTGTTGGTCCTGTTTTTCCTTCTATGAACTTTATAGTTTTAGGCTTTATATTCAGGTCTTTGATCCATGTTGAAGTAGTTTTTGTATACGGCATGAGGTATGGGTCCTGTTTCATTTTTTTGCAGATGGATATCCAGTTTTGCCAGCACCATTTGTTAAAAAGACTTTCTTTTCCCCATTTGATGGACTTTGGGCCCTTGTCAAAGATCAGGTGACCGTAGGTGGATAGATTTACATCTGGGTTCTCAATTCTGTTCCATTGGTCAATGTATCTGTCATTGTACCAGTACCAGGCTGTTTTGACTACTGTAGCTGTATAGTAGGTTCTCAAGTAAGGTAGTGTGAGTCTTCCAACTTTATTCTTCTTCTTCAGTAGTGCTTTACTTATGCGGGGCTTCTTCCCTTTCCATATAAAGTTAATGATTAGTTTTTCCATCACTTTGAAGAATGTTGGTATCTGGATTGGGATTGCGTTGTATTTGTAAATTGCTTTGGGTAGAATTGTCATTTTCGTAATGTTCAGTCTGCCTATCCATGAGCATGGTATGTTTTTCCATTTAGGTAGATCCCTTTGGGTTTCATGCAGAAGTGTTTTGTAGTTTTCTTTCTATAGGTCTTTTACATCCCTGGTCAGATTTATTCCTAAGTATTTTATCTTTTTAGGGGCTATTATAAACAGTATTGTTTTCCTGATTTCCTTTTCATCATTCTCCTTATTGATGTATAGGAATCCAACTGATTTTTGAATGTTTATCTTGTATCCTGCTACTCTGCTGAATCTATTAGTTCCAGTAGATTTCTCGTGGAGTCTTTAGGGTTTTCTACGTATACTATCATATCATCTGCAAACAGGGACAGTTTAACTTCTTCATTACCAGTTTGGATGCCCTTTATTTCTTTTTCTTGCCTTATTGCTCTAGCTAGAACTTCCAGCACAATGTTAAATAGGAGTGGTGATAAAGGGCATCCTTGTCTTCTTCTGTTTTCAAGGGGAATGTTTTCAGCCTCTCTCTATTAAGAATGATGCTGGCCGTCAGTTTTGCAAAGATGCCCTTTATTGTGTTGAGAAATTTCCCTTCTATACCTATTTTATTGAGAGTTTTTATCAGGAATGGGTGTTGGACTTTGTCAAATGCCTTTTCTGCGTCAATTGAGATAATCATGTGATTCCTTTCTTTCCTTTTATTTATGTGGTGGATTACGTTGATTGATTTTCTAATGTTGAACCATCCTTGCATACCTGGTATGAATCCTACTTGGTCGTGGTGTATTATTTTTTTGATATGATGCTGAATTCTATTGGCTAGAATTTTGTTCAGAATTTTTGCATCTATATTCATGAGAGATATTGGTCTGTAATTTTCTTTTTTCGGATGTTTTTGCCTGGTTTTGGTATCAGCGTTATGCTGGCTTCATAGAATGAATTTGGAAGTGTTGCTTCCTCTTCTATGCTCTGAAATAGCTTGAGTAGTACTGGTACAAGCTCTTTTGTAAATGTTTTGTAGAATTCTCCAGTGAAGCCATCTGGGCCAGGACTTTCTTTGGTTGGGCGTTTTTTTATTACCTCTTCAATCTCTTCTCTTGTTATGGGTCTGTTCAGATTTTCAACATCACTTTGCTGTAGTTTTGGTAGGCCGTGTGTTTCTAGAGATTTATCCATTTCCTCTAGGTTTTCAAATTTGTTGGAGTATAGTTTTTCATAATATTCTGTTATAATCCTTTTTATTTCAGATAGGTCTGTTGTAATGTCCCCCATTTCATTTCTTATTTGGGTTTTTTGTGTCCTCTCCTGTTTTTGTTTTGTCAGTCTGACCAGTGGTTTGTCAATTTTGTTGATTCTTTCAAAGAACCAACTTTTGGTTTTGTTGATTCTTTCTATTGTTTTTCTGTTCTCTATTTCATTTATTTCTGCTCTGATCCTTTCTTCCAGTGGTTGTGGGCTTTTTTTGCTGTTCTCTTTATATTTGAGTTCTGTAGTTAATGTTTTGATTTTGTCCCTTTCTTCTTTTTTGATACGTGCATCTATTGCTATAAATTTTCCTCTGAGGACTGCCTTTGCTCTGTCCCAAAGGTTTTGGTATGATGTGTTTTCATTCTCATTTGATTCTAGGAATTTTCTGATTCCATCTCTGATTTCTTCTATTACCCAGTGATGTGTAAGCAGGGTATTATTCAATTTCCATGTAGTTGATTTTTTTTTTTTTCCTTGCTTTTCTATTGTTAATTTCTACCTTGATGGCATTGTGGTCAGAGAAGATACTTTGAATTATCTCAACATTTTGGATCTTGTTGAGGATTGCTCTGTGGCCTAAGATGTAGTCTATTCTGGAGAACATTCCATGTGCATTGGAAAAGAATGTGTACTTTGCAGCGGTTGGATGGAGTGTTCTGTATATGTCTATGAGGTCAGGTTGGCTGATTGTGCCCTTTAGGTCTTCTATATCTTTGCTGAGTTTCTTCTTAGTTGTTCTCTCCTTTACTGAGAGTGGTGTGTTGAAGCCTCCTACTATTATTGTGCAACTGTCAATTTCTCTTTTCAGTTTTGTTAGAGTTTGTTTTCTGTATTTTGGAGCCCTGTCATTGGGTGCGTAGATGTTTATCATGGTTATGTCTTCATGGTGGATCATCCCCTTAATCATTATATAGTGTCCTTCTTTGTCTTTTATGGTAGATTTCGTTTTAAAGTCTATTTTATCTGAGATTAGAATTGCCACTCCTGCTCTTTTTTGGTAGTTGTTAGCTTGATATATTTTTTTCCAACCTTTGACTTTTAATAAATTCACATCTTTGTTTCTAAGGTGTGTCTCTTGTAGACAGCATATTGATGGATCCTGTTTTCTTATCCATTCTGTCACTCTCCGTCTCTTTATGGGTGCATTGAGTCCATTTACATTCAGTGTGATTATTGATAGATGTGAGTTTGTTGCTGTCATTTTGTAGTGCTTTTTTTTGTGGTGCTGAAGTTTTCTTTGTTCTTCTTACTCTCTTGTGCTGAGTTACTTTTGTTTGTGGATTTTTTTTCATTTCTTTTGTTTTTGTAGGTTTTGTTTTTGCTGAGACTTTGTATTTTTCGTCTTTATTTTTATGAGTTGGTTTGTTAATTTTCTTTGTGGTTACCATGAATTTTACTTTTATCTTTCTAAGTTTGAAGCAGTCTACCCTTACTTGGTATCGCCTTGCCTTCCTCTTCATTAGAAGGTTCTATACCTGTGCCGTTTATTCTCTCTTTCATTGTTTTGATGTTGTTGTCATCCATCAATTGACTGCTCTGATTCCCTGTTGTATTTCTTTTGGTTTTGGATAGTCCTCGAGAGTTCATTTCCTAGATTGGTATCTGGCTTGTACGATCCTGCGTCCTAGGTTCTGCCTGTGAGCTGAAGCTGTTTTTCCTCAGTTTGAAGAACTCCCTTTAATAATACTTGTAAGTTTGGTTTGACTTTTACATATGCCCTTAATTTCTGTTTATCTGGAAGTGACCTAATTTCACCATCAAATTTGAATGAGAGTTTTGCAAGATATATTATTCTTGGCTGGCAATTTTTTTCTTTCAAGATTTTATATATGTCATCCCATTGCCTTCTTGCCTGCATGGTTTCTGCTGAATAATCTGAGCTTAGTCTTATTGTTTCTTCTCTGTGTGTGACTTCTTGTTTTTCATGAGCTGCTCTCAGGATTTTTCTTTTTTTTTTTTTTTTAATATTTTATTGTACTTCAGGTGAAGGCTTACAGAACAAACAGTTTCTCATGTAACAGTAGTACACATGCTGTTTTATGACTTTGGTTAACAACCCCACAACATTTTAACCCTCTAAATTCTCAGCTTTTTTTTTTTTTTTTTTTTGGTGAAAATACACATAGCCAAAGATACCCCATTTCAAAACTTTTTACATACACATTTAAGTGACATTGACTATGCTCTTCTAATTGTGCTGTTATTCTCACTTAAGATGAAGGTTTGCAAGACAAAATAGCCTCCCATTTAACAGTTACTACAAATGTTGCCCTATAACAATGGTTAACAATCTCACAACACATCAACAGTATCCTTACTCAACCTTGTGTTCCCTATCATCAGCTTCCTACTCCCCTTCTGCCTTCTAGCCCTTGTCACTGGACTCCTGTACCTCGTTAGTCTCATTTGGTTTTACTGGGCTGTCCACTTCCAGGCTGAACAGTGAACCTCGAAGGTAACTTCACCACTGAGCTAAAAGGGTGTCTGGGGGCCATACTCTCGGGGTTTCTCCAGTCTCCTTTAGGCCAGTAAATCTGGTCTTTTTTTTGTGAGTTAGAATTATGCTCTACATCCCTCTCCAGCTCTGTCCAGAAACCTCTGTTGTGATCCTGGTCAGAGCAGTCAGCGGTGGTAGCCAGGCACCATCTAGCTGTACTGGATTCAGTCTGATGGAGGTCTTGGTAGCTGTGGACAATTAGTCCTTTGGACTAATATTCTCGTTGTATCCTGTTCTCTTCATTCTCCCTTGCTCCCTAAAGGATGAGACCAGTGTAGTATCTTAGATGGCTGCTCACAGGCTTTTAAGACCCCAGACACTACTCACCAACGTAGAATGTTTCTCTCAGGATTTTTCGTTTGTCTTTGGTTTTGGTGAGTGTGATTATGATATGACTTGGTGATTTTCTTTTGGGGTCTCCTCTATGTGGAGTTCATTGAGCTTCTTGGATGGACAGCTTTTCATCTTTCATGATATTGGGGAATTTTTCTGTCAGCAGTTCCTCGATGATCCTCTCTGTGTTTTCTGTTTTCTCCCCCTGTTCTGGAATTCCAATCACTCGAAAATTTTTGCTTCTGATTGTGTCCCACATAACTCTCAGGGTCTCTTCATTTTTCTTTGTTCTTTTTTCTGAGTTTTCCTGAAACAGAGTTGTATCCAAGCGTTTGTCTTCAATTCCACCGATCCTGTCTTCCACCATTTCAAATCTGCTTCTTAGCCCTTCTATGACACCGTCCATTTCTGAAATCTTGTTGTTTATCTTTTGGATTTCTAATTGTTGTTTTTGTATAATTTCTCGTTGTGAATTTATTTTAGCATTTTGTTCCTGCATTATTTTCCTGAATTCTTCCAACTTTTTGTCTGTATTTTCCATGAATTTGTCTATTTTTTCCTCACGTGTGTCAGCTTTTTGCCTCAGTTCTTGGAGAATTCTGAGTATTAGAGATCTGAATTCCCTATCAGGTAGTTCTAGTGCATTTTCTTCCACAGGCGAGTCATCTGGTGTTTTATTTTTGACTCCTACTGGAACCCTCCTGTTCTGTTTTTCTAAATGTTTTGTTATTGCCTGCTGTCTTTGGGGCATTCAGTAGTTATTATTCTCGTTTATTGATTGTAGATTTATTTGTTTTGTCCCTTTTTTAAAAAAAAATTTTGACTATATCTGAGCAGGCAGACTGTGTTTTCTTTGCTTTTTGCTTGTCTGTGGGCACAATACTTTTTGCCTCCTTCTCCAACTGGCAGGGTCAGTCACTCAGATATGGTAAGGCAGGGCAGGTCTAGCTGAAGAAGAGTTCCTGGGATGGTTTCTTTGTGGCACTTACTACAGCCACCAGAGTGGGTAGGTAATCAGTGCAGGGCAGATTCCAGTAGGCTGTGCCTGTGCTGATTGGTGGTGTGATGTCAAGTGCCCAGTGCAGTTAGGCAGGATGCAGCAGGGAGATTGTTATGTGTGGAGCTAAGATGGGTATGGGAGAGAGAAGAGAGGAATAGGAGCCAAAAACATACAAACAAACAAAAAAGAATGCTAGGGGAGCTTGCCATTGGAGTGGAGAGATGAGAGACTATGAAATGGAGAAAAACAGAAAGGGGAAGAGGAAGAATGAATAAATAAAAATCAGTAAGGTTAAAGAACCACAAAGTTCCCAGGGATCCCAACGGTGCAGCTATGCAGTCTGGGGAAGTCGTTCTCAGGTGTTGCAGTACAGCCTGGCTAGAAGGCATAGAGGTATACAACACCAGGTATTCAGGAAAAAGAAAGAGATGGAAGATATAGAGAGACAAGAAACTGAGCAATGAAGAAAGACAAAAGGGAAAAAGAGGGAAAAGAAAACAAAAGAAATTAAAAAAAAAAAAAGAACAAGAAAGGCCCCCCAATAAACAGGAAAAAAAAACCCAACAAAAAAAGAAATGCCCTCAGGGCTCCCTCTGCACGTGTGTGGAAGCCGAGGGGGCATCTCCTTGCCACCCAGCTCCACCTGGCCAGAAAGGTCTCCCAACTCAAGAAAAGGAAAAGAAAACCAACAAACAATTCAAAACAAACAAACAAACAAAAGCCCCAAGATCCCACCAGCGCAGTAGCCCAGAGCAGGAAGCAGCTCCACACTCGAACGGAGCTCAGCAGCCCGTCAGGAAGAAGCAAAGATGACGCATGGAGCCAGGTACTTAAGCAAAAGGAGGGGAAGGTGTCAAGAGGCAAGTAAGAAATCAAAAGAAGCAGGAAAAAAAAAAGCAACACTAGCAGCCAATAAATGGCACTCAGAGAGCCAGCTAGTGTGGGCTGGTGTTTCTGGACAAGAGACTGTGTCCGCGGGAAGCAGAGGGGGCCGAGTGTGGGTGAAGGAGGGTAGAGAGTGGGAACGCGTATATCACAAATTACTGGAGCTCTGCAGCCCCTCAGGAAGAAGCAAAGATGGTGCATGGAGTGAGGTACTCGAGCGAAAGGACGGAGATGTGGCGAGAGACAAGGAAGAAATCAAAAGAAGTGGAAAAAAGCAACACCAGCAGCCAACAAATGGCACTCAGAGAGCTGGCCTGTTCAGGTGTGTGGAATCCAAGCAGCCGGTTTTTCCCGGTCAAGAGACTGTGGCCATGGGAAGCAGAGGAGGCTGAGTCGGGGTGAAGAAAGGTGGGGGGTGGGAAAGCATATATCGCAAATTACCAGTTGTTTTGTCTCCCACTAGATGCTCCGTGAGGCTGCTTTCTCATACCCCCTGTTTGCTGGTCTCCGATAGGAGTCCAAGATGGCGGATCCGCACTGTATTAGCTGGTAGGGGACCTCTGCATGAATCTCTCCTCGCTCTCCATTCTCTGTCAGTTTTCTCACTCCATTTGGTGCTTGGCTGAGTTCTTTATCTCTTCATTTGATGTTTTAGGGTTTCAGGGTTGTTGTATTCTCTGTTTAGCTTAGTTTTTCGGATCTTTGCTGTGGAGGGACAGCATGGTGCTTCTGCCTAGAGTGCCATTTTGCCGGAACTCCACAAGTAATATTTTGCTGAAAATAATTTAAAAATAATTGCAGCAGTACATCTACAGGGAACATCCGGAAATTCAAGCCAGATTCATAAGAGGACTTGGAACAAGAGATACCATTGCTGATGTTGGATGGATGTTGCCTGAAAGCAGAGAATATCAGAAAGATGTTTACCTGTGTTTTATTAACTATGCAAAGGCATTCTACTGTGTGTAGCATAATAAATTATGGATATAATTGTGAAAATGGTAATTCCAGAACACTTAATAATGCTAATGTGGAAATTGTACATAGACCAAGAGATAAGTCATTCTAACAGAGCAAGGGGATACCGCATGGCTTAAAATCAGGAAAAGTGCACGTCAGGCTTGTATTATTTCACTATACATTTTCAATGTATATGCTGAGCAAAGAATTGGAGAAGCTATGAAGAAGAAAGCAGAATCAAGATCGGAGGAAGACTTATTAACAACCTGTGATACGCAGATGACACAACCTTGCTTGCTGAAAATGATGAGAACTTGAAGTCCTACTGATGAACATCAAAGACTACAGCCTTCAGTATGGATTATACCTCAATATAAAGAAAACAAAAATCCTCACAGCTGGACCAGTAAGCAACATCATGGTAAACAGAGAAAATATTGACGTTGTAAAGGATTTCATTTTACTTGAGTCCACAGTCAACACTCATGGAAGCAGCAGTCAAGAAATCAAAAGATGTATTACATTGGGCAAATCTGTTGCAAAAGACATCTTTAAAGTGTTAAAAAGCAAAGATGTCACTTTGAGGTTTAAGGTAGGCCTGACCCAAGCCATGGTATTTTCAATCACCTCATATGCATGGGAAAGCTGAATAATGAGTAAGGAATACTGAAGAAGAATTATTGCCTTTGAATTATGGTGTTGGCGAAGAATATTGAATATAATATTGACTGCCATAAAAGTGAACAAATCTGTCCTGGAAGAAGTATAGCCAGCATGCTCCTTAGAAGGAAGGATGGCAAAACTTTGTCTCATGTACTTTGTACATATTATTATAAGGGAGCAGTCCATGGAGAAACACATAATGCTTGGTGAAGCAGAAGGTCAGCAAAAAAGAGGAAGACCTTAGATGAGATAAATTGACATAGCGGCTGCAACAATGGCTTAAACATAGCAAACATAGATTGTGAGGATGGTGCAGGACCAGGAAGTGTTTCATTTTGTTGTACATAGGGTCACTATGAATCAGAACCAACTCGATGGCACCTAACAGCAACAAGTGCATTCTACCACCTGTTTGTTATCCTTTGGTACTGTGGTAACTTGCATGTTGTTATGATGCTGAAAGTTATGCCACCAGTAACTCAAATAATAGGAGGGTTGCCCCTAATGGACAGGTTTCAGCAGAGCTTCCAGACTAAGACAGACTAGAAAGAAAGGCCTGGTGATCTACCTCCAAAATTAGCCAATAAAAACCTTATAGATCACAAAACAACATTGTCTGGCTTGCTTGATTTGAACACATCATCAGGAGGAATCAATTGCTGGAGACAGACATCCTGTTTGGTGAAGAAAAGGGCCAGTGAGGGCAAGGGAGACTTTTGATGAGACTAACTGGCACAACAGCCAAAGAGATGGACTGGAACATGCCAGTGATCTTGAGGATGTTGCAGGACTGTTCAAGTTTTCGTTCTGTTGTATGTAAGGGCACTATGAGTCAGATTCTATCTATCTATCAATCTATCCACCCATCCACACATCCAGTCAACCATCCACCTATCTATCTATTGGTTTACAAAGTTTATTATTAATTTGCATTATGCGTCTCACACCAATGTAATCATTGATATAAATTAAGGCAAAGGATCAGATAAGGATGCTCAAATAGCTCTAATGTTATACACAAAGTCTAGGATTCTTATATAAATTTTATTTTCTTTTTTAGAAAAATATGGTGAGACTATTTTTCCCCTACTTATTCAATCCACCACGCATCTGTAAATTTGTCATACTGTGGTGGCTTGTGTGTTGCTGTGATGCCGGAAACTATGTTGCTGTGATGCTGGAAACAAATACCAGCAAGGTCACCTATGGTGGACAGGGCTCGGGAGAGCTTCCGGACTAAGACAGACTAGGAGGAAGGACTTGGCAATCTACTTCTAAAAAAAATTGGCCAGTGAAAACCTTATGATTAGCAACGGAACATTGTCTGATATAGTGCCAGAAGATGAGTCCCTCAGTTTGGAAGGCACTCAAAATATGACTGAGGAAGAGGCTCCTCAAAGTAGAGTCAACCTTAATGAGGTGGGTGGAGTAAAGCTTTTGGGACCTTCATTTGTTGATGTGGCACAACACCAAATGAGAAGAAACAGCTGCAAACATCCATTAATAATCAAAATGTGAAATGTAAGAAATATGAATCTAGAAAAATTGGAAGTAGTCAAAAATGAAATGGACCACATAAAGATCGATATCTTAGGTATTAGTGAACTGAAATAGACTGGTATTGGCCATTTTGAATTGAACAATCATATAGTCTGCTATGTCAGGAATGACAAATTGAAGAGGAATGGCATAGCATTCATTGTCAAAAAGAACATTTCAAGACCTATCCTGAAGTACGATGCTGTTAGTGATAGGATAATATCCATACGCCTACAAGGAAAATCAATTGTTATGATGATTATTCAAATTTACCCACCAACCACTAATGCCAAAGACAAGGAAACTGAAGATTTTTACCAACTGCTGCAGTCTGAAATTGATCAAACATGTGATCAAGATTCATTGATAGTTACTGGTGATTGGAATGTGAAACTTGGGAACAAAGAAGGATTTGAAGTTGGAAAATATGGCCTTGGTTATACAAATGACACAGAGATCACATGACAGAATTTTACAAGACCAATGACCTCTCCATTGCAAGCACCTTTTTCCAACAACATAAACGGCAACTATACACATGGACCTAACCGGAAGGAAAACACAGGACATCAAATCAACTACATCTGTGGAAAGAGACAATGGAAAAGCTCAACATCATCAGTCAGAACAAGGCCAGGGACCACCTGCAGAACAGATCATCAATTGCTCATATGCAAGTTCAAGTTGAAGCTGAAGAAAATTTTTAAAAGTCCCTGAGAACCAAAATACAATCTTGAGTATATTCCACTTGAATTTGGAGACCATCTCAAGAATAGATTTGAGGCACTGAACACTAATGACTGAAGACCAGACAAGTTGTGAAATGACATCAAGAATATCATACATGAAGAAAGCAAGAGGTCATTAAAAAGACAAGAAAGAAAGAAAAGTCCTAAACAGATATCAGAAGAGACTCTGAAACTTGCTCTTGAACGTAGAGTAGCTAAAGTGAGTGGAAGAAGTGATGAAGTAAAAGCTGAACAGAAAATTTCAAAGGGAACCTTGAGAGGACAAAGTAAGTATTATAATGAAATGTGCAAAGATCTGGAGTTAGAAAACCAAAAGAGAAGAACACACTTGGTATTTCTCAAGCTGAAAGAACTAAAGAAAAACTTCAAGCCTCAAGTTGCAATTCTGAAGGATTTTCTGGGCAAAATATTGAACGATGCAGAAAGCATCAAAAGAGGATGGAAGGAATACACAGAGTCACTGTACCAAAAAGAATTGGTTGATGTACACCCATTTCAGGAGGTAGCATATGATCAAGAACCAATGGCACTGAAGGAAGAAATCCAAGTGGCACCAAAGACATTGGTGAAAAACAAGGCACCAGGAGCTAATGGAGCATCAACTGAGATGTTTCAACAAACGGATGCAGCACTGGAGTTGCTCACTCATCTATGCCAAGAAGTTTGGAAGATTGCTACCAGGCCAGCCAAGAATGACACAGGACCGGGCAGTGTTTCCTTCTGTTGTATGGAGGGTTGCTATGAGTCAGAATCGACTTGAAGGCACCTAACAACAACAACAATTATTCAATAACAACAGAAATGCAAAAGTAAGAGATAATTTTGATCCATTATTAGTCTATGTCAGGAGAAGTAAAGAAGGTTAGTGGCATCCCCACTGTGTGAGGAGAGCAGAAATGTACTTGGCTCTCATATCCAAACCAGGTAGACTTAAAGGATTGGATTACAGACTTCTTAGGCCTAATTAAGGGGGCAGTGGTTGTTCAGTAGTAGAATCCTCCCTCTTCATGCAGCAGACATGGATTTGATTCCTGGCCAACACACATCAAGCACAGCACCACTTGTTTTTCAGTGGAGGCTTGCGTGTTGCTATGATGCTGAACAGGTTTCACTGAAGCTTCTAGACTGAGACAGACTACAAAAAAAGGCCTGGTGATCTACTTCCAAAAAATCAACCAATAAAAACCTATGAATCACAACTGTTCAATCCCATTGTATATGGGGTCACCATGATTTGGGGCTAATTTGACAGCAACTAATAACAATAGGGCTAAATAAGAAAGGCTGGAACATTCCTTCATAGCTACAATGGACTGGGATACAAAGCACACACACTTCGTAGAGGTTCTAGTGCCAGTGGGAGATTTAATAGAGTACATCCTTCACCTATTCGGCAACCATGAAGGTGGAAAGAAATTTCAATGTTGTCCCTCTGCATGGGATACCCATGACTCCTTTGTTCCTTCTCAGAAACTCAACCTTTCAGCTAAGTGGCCAACCTAGTTTTGTACAGGAAAGGAACTTCCTCAAGCAGTGACTTGCTGGAGCCAGCTAGGACTGGCTTTTAGAGCTGATTGTGTGCACTTCTTTCCAACTCTGAATTTTGAGACCTCAGCCATGGTGGGAGTAATTACAAAAAAAAAAAAAATCAGCTAATGCCATAAATCAAGGCTCTCCCTCAGCCAGATGTTGAACATTTATCTGAACACAACTGCCCTCAAGGCATTTAGTGTCATTTACAAGGAAACTATGAAAGTTGCCCAAAGATTTCAAGACCAAGCTACCTACTTTGAGAAGCACAGAAGGCTTGACCTTAACTCTTTCCCCTATGGAGGAGCTGCCATAAAGGAATAGATGAAACACTTTGGCTTTGCTTGTCCAGGAACACAGTCATTCTCCAGAAGGCTCAGAAGTAGCATCAGAAGACTCAATTAGCCTAATTTTACTTTCAGTGCCTGCCTAGAAGACTTCCATTATTTTGAGCCTACCACTCATGGCAGATTCCTTTGTAAAGGATACTTGTGTGTGTTTTAACTCCAACAACAGATTCTAAGCTACCTGAGGCTAAAGATCAGCTCTTACATTTGTGTGCTACAAAACTTGTAATCTGGTGCCTTCAACATTACATTTGTGTTCAATACTTGTAGAATGAATAAAGGAAAGAATGAGTGACAGTAGTAGTAGAATTGGGACACTCAGTCTTATAATGGGACCCTTAGGAATAACCAATGGAGGCATTGGTGGTTCAGTGGTAGAATTCTCACCTTCCATGCCAGAGATTTTGGTTTGATTCTTGGCCAATGTTCTATTCCTGGTCAATGCACCTCCTGCACAGCCACTGCTCGTCTGTCATTGGAAGGCTGAGTGTTGCTATTATACTGAACAGGTTTCAGCAGAGCTTCCAGATTAAGACAGACTAGTAAGAAAGGCCACGTAATCTACCTCTGAAAACCAGCCAATGAACAATTCGATCTGCAACCATTCATGGAAATGGCACAGAACTGGGCAGCATTTAGTTCCATCATGCATGGGGTTGCCATGAGTCAGGAACCAATTTGACAGCAGCTAACAACAACCATAACAATTTCATTTTACATATCATCCTACCATGTCCTAGAAAGCCCCCCCACCCCAGAATTACAGAAGGAAGAAAAAGCTACCGCCATGATCTGGGTGGTAAATTAAGTAGAGAAAGAAAAAATTGCTGTAGGGAAGCCACAGCAAACTCATCCTTTGTATACAAAGGCCCTGTCTCCCTTTGGGCCCACACATACCCAGGACAAAGATTCCATAGAGAACATTTCCTGAAGAGCTTTTCACTCCTCTTCATTCAATATTGGTTACAGAGGTTTAATAGACATCTCTTGTGAGGTAATCTTTTGTTTATTTCTAGGAGGACAAATCATGAGGCAGCAACAGCAAAAGAACTCTGTATTTTTCCTTACTGAGAGTACTCAACAAGAAGTAAACAACCTTGAAATAAACAAGAAGTAAACCAACTTTAAAACAACTCTACCTCAGCTGCACTTCTCCTTCTCACCAAACCTGTCTATGAGCATGGCCTAAGGGAGTTCTAGCCTCAACACACCTCTAACACCTGGCGTACAGGTCCCAGTGCCAACAACATTCCATGCATCACAGTCGTTATCCAGTCAGTCTTAAAAGTCCTAATACCTACCTCTGGATCAATGAGGCAGATAAACTCAGAGTAATATAGTTTTTGAGTAGAAGGGACCTCAAATCATCTTGCCAGCCACTTCATTTTACAGATGAATAAACTAAAACAATGATGTTAGGTGGCTTGTCTAAGATCACACAGTGAAGTAGCAAAGCCAGGACCAGAACACTGGGCCTTCTTACTCCAAAGTCTGGGCTTCTGATCATTAGGCTGTATCAGCTGAAATCTTGGTCATCCTTCAAAGTCCAACTGAAAAGTTTACACCTTTCATTTCTGATCATTAAGCTATCATTTGAAATCTTTGTCATCCTTCAAAGTTTGACTGAAAAGGTTGCACCTTTTATTCCTTGGACCCCAACTGGGTTTCGTCCCTCCCTACTCTGAACCATCATTATACTCTGCCTGTTTTTATCATGGAGCCCTAGTGGCACAGTGGTTAAGAGCTATGGATGCTAACCAAAATGTTGGCAGTTTGAATCCACCAGCTATTCCCTGGATAGTGGAATTGACTCAACAGCAATGGGTTTGGTGTTTTTTTGTTTTTTTGGTTTGTCTTTATCATGCTGCCTTATATTAAGGTCACCTGTCTTCTTATTCTCTTTTTCCCTCCTACTGGAATATGTATTTCTTGAACTGGAATCAGGTCTGGCAACATCTGGCTTAATGCTCACACTTAAAAAAAAACCATTGCCATGGAGTCGATTCCGACTCATAGTGACCCCATAGGTTGAGTAGAACTGCCCCATAGAGTTTCCAAGGATTGCCTGATGGATTTGAACTGCCAACCTTTTGGTTAGCAGCCATAGTTCTCAACCACTACGCCACCAGGTGCTCAATAAATATGTACTGAATGAAATTGAATCAACCTGAGCTTTGAGTTAATTTTTTACTTCAGTGGTTCTCAACTGCATGCACATAAGAAGCAACTAAGAGGCTTACTAGAATGTAACCAACCAAGCAGTTGCCATTGAGTCAATTCTAACTCATGGCAACCCCATGTATGTAAGAGTAGAACTGTGCTCCATAGGGTTTTCAGTAGCTGATTTTTTTGGAAGTAGATCACCAGGCCTTTCTTCTCAGGTGCCTCTAGTTGGACTCAAACTACCAACCTTTAGGATAGCAACTGAGATTACTAACTGTTTGCACCACCCAGGGACTGGTATTAAAATATGGATTCCTAGAATTCTGCTTAAATAGCTCTATGGAGAATACCAGGAACCTGCATTTTCTACTAACCAACAAGTGATTCTGAAGCATGAATCTATTAGTGCTCTTTCCTATTTTCCTTTATGACAAAATATATTTGTGAGATAGTTGGCCAAATTACGGGGATCACCTGAGTTTAGAGACCATGGCAAATACTACTGGTCCACATAGGTTTAGATCCTATGATTCTGGTTTCATTAACAGAGACCTCTAGCTCAAAAGTTCTCCAACAGGTTATGGGAGAAGGAATCTAATGCTCTGTCAAGTGCCATCCTTACCTCCCTCCTCCTCAAGCTGAAATAAAATTCTCTAGGTATGGTGAAGTTGGGACAAAGATATATACAGGCTTCCTATCAATTGACGTCTACGTAGAAGTCATACCTTCAAAGAGTAGACAGGCATTTTAGAGAGAAATGAAGAGCTTAAACAGAAACTCATTACAATACTGACAACATGAAACATAATATGCTCAATTAGTTAATGTTTGTAAAGCGCTTTGATCTTATAAAGCAGTGAGATAATCCCAGGCCTTGTTTACTGAGTGCCTCTCTTCCCAAGAGCTCAAAGTGATTTGTAGGCAACAAGCCCAATTCTTTACTTGGTGGTTCAGAGGGGCATTCAGATTAATTGGGGACTGGTTATTGCACTGGCAACATCTGAAAGAGGGTACGGTGGGGGGGAAGTTACGGTAGTCAGGATGGAGAAAGAGCACAGATTCCTGCAAAGTTCCAGGAGGTATAGATGATCCTCTGTGCCTGCTTATCACCCGTGTAGTATGCTATCGCAGCATTTATCATTCTGTCATATAAACATTTGTTTACGTGTCTGACTCTTCCACTAGATTATGAGGTACTTGGCAGAGAAACCTGGTCTTTCAGCTTTGCATGATGTGACCCTTGCCCAACTCTCCAATCTCAATTTATGCAGCTTTCCCTCTCTCTCACCAGCCTCCAGTCAAACTGTTCTGTCTCTCAGATACACCAAGCTTATTCCATTCTTTGGACCTGTTGAACCAACAGTACCCACCACCATGGCTGACTTCTCATCAGTCACATTTCAGCTCAACTATCATCTCTTCAGTTAACTCTGATCGCCCTTATTAAATGTCACTCCACAGTCACTCTCAAATACATCACTCTATTTTATACCCACACTACCCGTTTGTCAGTTTGTCATACTGTGATGGTTTGCATGTTGCCATGATGCTGGAAGCTGTGCCACCAGTTATTCAAACACCAGCAGGGTCATCCTGGTGAACAGGTTTCAGAGGAGCTTCCAAACTAAGACAGACTAGGAATAAAGGCATGGAGATCTACTTCCAAACATTGGCTAATGAAAACCTTATGGATTACAACAGAATATTGTCTGATACAGTGCTGGAAGATGAGCCCCCTAGGTTGGAAGACACTCAAAATGCACAGTAGCTACAACAGACTCAAAGATGCCAATGATGATGAACATGACACAGGACCTAGCAACATACTCATTCTGTTATATGAATATGTTGGCATTTTATATTTGTTTGATTTTCTTTATAGCACCTACTATTTTCTCACATTATCTTATTTTTTTCAGTCACATATCTTATCTTTTGACATTCTGATATTATCATATCATTTGGGAGAAAGCTGTGGTTCTCTGTGTTTCTTTTTCCTTATTTATTTCTATTTCATTTCTTCCAGTCTGTAAGGTTTTTGGGAGTAGGGACTTCATCTATCTTATTCACCATTGTGACTCTAGTGCCTAGATTATAAGCAGTCAGTAAAAAATGTTGATTGGAATGTTGATTGTTCCAGTACCTTGCACAGGATTTAATAAATACTTGTTAAATGAATAAATTCATGAACAAATGTAAGACTGACAGAAAATGCTGATGCTTCAGGATAAATTCCTTACTCCACTAAACGTTGGCTAGTCCTTTTGTTCACAAAGCATGTCAGGGTTGGATTAATATACTTTAATAATAGAGAAAAAAACAAACCAAAGCCAGTGCCGTCAAATCGATTCTGACTCAGAGCAACCCTGCAGGCCACAGTAGAACTGCTCCATAGGGTTTCCAAGGAGTGGCTAGTGGATTCAAACTGTTGACATTTTGGTTAGCAGCTGAGCTCTTAACCACTGCACCACCAGGACTCCACTTTAATAATGCCATACATGTATTTACATATGGCTTTATAATTCACAGAGCACTTTCACATACCTAATATAATCTTTTCCATGTTGTTGTGAGATACCGTCTAGTCAGTTCCAACTCATAGCAAAATTATGTACTACAGAACGAAACAGTGCCCGGTCCTGCATCTTCCTCACAGTCGTTGCTATGTTTCAGCCCATTGTTGCAGACACTGCGTCAATCCATCTCAAGGAGGGTTTTCTCTTTTTTGTTGACCCTCTACTTTACCAAGCATGATGTCTTACTCCAGGCATTGGTCCCTCCTGATAACATGTCCAAAGTATGTGAGACGAAGTCTAGCCATGCTCCTTTCTAAGGAGCCTTCTGGCTGTACTTCTTCCAAGACAGATTTGTTCATTCTTCTGGCAGACCATGGTATAGTCAATATTCTTCACCAACACCATAATTCAAAGGAGTCAGTTCTTCTTCCGTCTTTCTTATTCATTGTCCAGCTTTTGCATGAGGCTATTGAAAATACCATGGGTTGGGTCAGACGCACCTTATTCCTCGAAGTGACATCCTTGCTTTTTAACACTTTGAAGAAGTCTTTTGCAGCAGAGTTGCCAATGCAATATGATGTTTGATTTTGTGACTGCTGCTTCCATGGGTGTTGATTGTGTTGTTGTTTTTGGTAGGTGCTGTCAAGTTGGTTCCTACTCATAGCAACGCTATGCACCATAGAATGAAACACTGCCCAGTCCTGTGCCATGCTCGCAATCGTTGTTATGCTTGAGCCCATTGTTGCAGCCACTGTGTCAATCCATCTCGTCGAGGGTCATCCTCTTTTTCACTGACCCTGTACTTTACCAAGCATGATGTCCTTCTCGAGGGACTGATCCCTCCTGACAACATGTTTGAAGTATGTAAGACATAATCTCGCCATCTTTCCTTCTAAGGAGCTTTCTGGTTGTACTTCTCCAAGACAGATTTGTTCGTTCTTTTGGCAGTCCATGGTATATTCAGTCTTCTTTGCCAATACCACAGTACAAAGGTGTCATTTCTTCGGTCTTCCTTATTCCTTGTCCAGCTTTTGTGTGCATATGGGATGAGATTGGAAATACCATGGCTTGGGTCAGGGACACCTTAGTCTTCAAGGTGACATCTTTGCTTTCCAACACTTTAAAGAGGTCTTTTGCAGCAGATTTGCCCAATGCAATGCGTCTTTTGATTTCCTGACTGCTGCTTCTGTGGGTGTTGATTGTGGATCCAGATAAAATAAAATCCTTGAGTTCAATCTTTTCTCCGTTTATCATGATGTTGTTTATTGGTCCAGTTGTGAGGATTTTTGTTTTCTTTATGTTGAGATGTAATCCATACTGAAGGCTGTGGTCTTTGATCTTCACCAGTAAGTGCTTCAAGTCCTCTTCACTTTCAGGAACCAAGGTTGAGTCATCTGCATATCACAGGTTGTTAATGAGTCTTCCTCCAATCCTGATGCCCCTTTCTTCTTCATAAAGTCCAGTTTCTCAGATTATTTGCTCAGCATACAGATTGAATAGGTATGTTGAAAGGATGCAGCCCTGACACACAACTTTCCTGACCTTAAACCACGTAGTATCCCCTTGTTCTTTCCGAACAACTGCCTCTTGATCTGTGTACAGGTTCCTCATGAGCACAGTTAAGAGTTCTGGAATTCCCATTCTTTGCACTGTTATCCATAGTTTGTTATAATCCACACAATCAAATGCCTTTGCATAGTCAATAAAACACAGGTCATCTTTCTGATAGTCTCTGCTTTCAGGCAGGATCCATCTGACATCAGCAATGATATCGCTGGTTCCATGTCCTCTTCTGAATCCAGCCTGAATTTCTGGCAGTTTCCTGTCAACATACTGCTGCAGCCGCTTTTGAATTATCTTTACCAAAATTTTACTTGTGTGTGATATTAATGATATTGTTCAATAATTTCCACATTTGGTTGGATCACCTTTCTTGGGAATAGGCATAAACATGGATCTCTTCCAGTCTGTTGGCCAGGTAGTTGTCTTCCAAATTTCTTGGCATAGATGGGTGAGCACTTCCAGAGCTGCATCTGTTGTTGAAACATCTCAATTGATATTCCATCAATTCCTGAAGCCTTGTTTTTTGCTAATGCCTTCAGTGCAGGTTGGACTTCTTCCTTTAGTACCATTGGTTCCTGATCATATGCTACCTCTTGAAATGGTTGAACATCAACCAGTTCTGTTCTGTATAATGACTCTGTGTATTCCTTCCATCTTCTTTTGATGCTTCCTGCATCATTTAATATTTTCCCCATAGAATCCTTCACTATTGCAACTTGAGGCTCGAACTTTTTCTTCAGTTCTTTCAGTTTGAGGAATGCCAAGCATGTTCTTCCCTTTTGGTTTTCTATCTCCAGCTCTTTGCACATGTCATTATAATACTTTTCTTTGTCTTCTCGAGTTGCCCTTTGAAATCTTCTGTTCAGTTCTTTTACGTCATCATTTCTGCCTTTTGCTTTAGCTACTAGATGTTCAAGAGCAAGTTTCAGAGTCTCTTCTGACATCCATTATGGTCTTTTCTTTCTTTCCTGTCTTTTTAATGACCTCTTGTTTTCTTCACGTATGATGTCCTTGCACAACTCATCTGGTCTTCAGTCATTAGTGTTCAACGTGTCAAATCTGTTCTCGACATGGTCTCTAAATTCAGGTGGGATATACTCAAGGTCATATTTTGGCTCTTGTGGATTTGTTCTAATTTTCTTCAGTTTCAACTTGAACTTGCATACAAGCAATCGGTGGTCTGTTCCGCAGTCAGCCCATGGCCTTATTCTGACTGATGATATTGAGCTTTTCCATCGTCTCTTTCCACAGATGTAGTCAATTTGATTTCTGTGTATTCCATCTGCCAAGGTCCATGTGTATAGTCTCTGCTTATGTTGGTGAAAAAAGCTATTTGTAATGAAGAAGTCATTGGTCTTGCAAAATTCTATCATGTGATCTCCGGCATCATTTCTATCACCAGGCCATGTTTTCCAACTACCAATCCTTCTTCTTTGTTTCCAGCTTTCACATTCCAATCACCAGTAATTATCAATGCATCCTGATTTCGTGTTCGATCAATTTCAGACTGAAGAAGTTGGTAAAAATCTTCAATTTCTTCATCTTTGGCCTTAGTGGTTGGTGCATAAATTTGAATAATAGTCGTATTAACTGGTCTTCCAGGATGGTATCCTATCCTATAGATGTTATCCTATCACTGACAGCATTGTACTTCAGGATAGATCTTGAAACGTTCTTTTTTGACGATAATGCAACATCATTTCTTTTCAAGTTGTCATTCCCGGCATAGCAGACCGTATGATTGTCCAATTCAAAATGGCCGATACCAGTCCATTTCAGCTCACTAATGCCTAGGATATTGATGTTTATGCATTCCATTTTATTTTTGACAATTTCTAATTTTCCTAGGTTCATACTTCATACATTCCACATTCTAATTATTAATGGATATTTGCAGCTGTTTCTTCTCATTTTGAGTCATGCCACATCAGCAAATGAAGGCCTTAAAAGCTTGACTCCGTCCACTTCATTAAGGTCGACTCTACTTTGAGGCGGCAGCTCTTCCCCAGTTGTCTTCTGAGTGTCTTCCAACCTGGGGGGCTCATATTCCGGCACTGTATCAGACAATGTTCTGCTACTATTCATAAGGTTTTCTCTGGCTAATTCTTTTCAGAAGTAGACTGCCAGATCCTTCTTCCTAGTTTGTCTTAGTCTGGAAGCTCGGCTGAAACCTGTCCCCCATGGATGGCCTTGCTGATATCTGAGTACCAGTGGCATAGCTTCAAGCATCACAGCAACACACAAGCCCCCACAGTACGACAAACTGACAGATTGTGATAGTGGATTCAAGTAAGATGAAATCCTTGACAACTTCAATCTTTTCTGCGTTTATCATGATGTTGCTTATTAGTCCAGTTGTGAGGATTTTTGTTTTCTTGATGTTGTATTGTAATCCATACTGAAGGCTATATACAGTCTTTGATCTTCATCAATAAGTGCTTTAAGTCCTCTTTGCTTTCAGCAAGCAAGTTTGTGTCATCTGCATCTCACAGACTGTTAATGAGTCTTCCTCCAATCCAATGCTGCATTCTTCTTCACATAGTCCAGCTTCTCAGATTGTTTAGTAAGATATGTATAAACAGGTATTAAAAGTTCAATTGCTCATAAAGGCCAGAAAGATAATAAAAAGAAATGAAGTGTACCCAGTGGGACCCTGTGAAGTGGAGAGAATAAGAACAACTAAATAGAGGCTTGGGCTGATGGTTATTATGATTAATTGAGGCCCCAATGTTGCCAAATCTTAACATTTAAAACAAATAAATATAATAAATTTATCTTTACCTAAAATCTTTTGAGTTTTAACTGTTGGCAAGTAATTCTATCCCCAATATCCCAAACAAAACTGTTCAGCATACTGAATTCAGCATGTGAACCATGATTTTGTAACCTCTCTAACAATCTTTTGTCTCTTGGCTCATGCTGCAAGAAGCCCTCAAAACTGTTGATTTTTTCTTTTGCATTGTTTCTTGCATCTTTCTCTTTATTATTATTTCTTTTTAATTTCCACTGCCCTTTCCTAGTTCATGCTTCCAAAATTTCACATACAGATTATTGCAATATTGCCTTAATTGAACGGCTGCCTCCAGGGAGCCCCACCTCAACGGGTTCTGCATAGTACTGGCAGATTTAGCCTAGCCACCTTTTATCTTGTCGTTACCCTGTTCAGAATGCTCCAGTTTTTATGTCCAAAGGCTCTCACCCCTCCATTTACCAGTTGTGATGCCGTGGGCAAGTTACTTAACACAATTTCTTCTTCTGTAAAAAGAGACTCATTAACAGTACCTAACTCATGCCCTGGCATGAAGGTTAAAGAAGTTAATTAATGCATATTAAAGGGATGGTCACTGTTCCTAGCATGGAGTAGGGAATCACCAAATAGTAGCTCTTAGTAGTTTATTATTAATAATAGCAATGGTCATATTAATAAAAGTGAAATATTTTAGCTAGGGTCTTGAACTCTCTGGCCCAGGACTATCTATTCTAATTTTTCATCACTTTGCCCCTACCCCTGATAATTCGTTCCCTCTGTACTTTTCCAGATCACAACCAAGATTCAAATTTTTGTCTCACTTAAGAGACAATCATTACTTCTTGCTGAAAATTTGATGCGATTGATGTTATTGATGAGGTTGACATTTCCAGCTCCCCATTTTCTCTCCTCTGAAATTTTGCAATCTTCTGTACTTCTTACCTGACATGCCATAGTGTCTTGTGATGCATTGACTATCATTATATTTCTTTAAGTTGAATTTTTATGAGTTTCATTTGTTTGTTTTAAACTGTAACTAGACTGTTAATATGTGAGAGTCCTTTGAGTCCCAAGGGACCCAGCACAGTGTGCATAGCATTCTTTTTCACTTGTGTCAATTCCCTGCATTTGCCAACTATTTGCACTGAAAATTACAGCATAAAAGCAATAGGAAAGACAGGGCAACGACTAGTTTTTTGCCTTTCAGGCCTTCCTTACTTATAAGGAAGGTACATCAAGAAGTGAAAGAAAAAACTGTTAAGTTAGTTTTATGGAGCATTTCCAGTGTTCTGATAAGAACAAAACACATATGCAGGTATTAGCTACAAAATAAGAACTATGTAATATTGGTGATTCTGCGTATGAGTGAAGTGCTTTTATATTTGAATTTAATTGCACAGTGTAAAGATGAATGCTAAAATCCATGCTAATAATTTAAATTTTAATTTTTCTTTAATTAAAAGAGCATTAAATAGCAAATTTTAAAACACCATGACAAATATAAAAAGAGATTATAGAATGAATGAAGAAATTGTATATTTTAGTTGCTTTAATGGCTTTTTTTTCCTGTTTTTTGAGCAGGGGGTCCCACATTTTCATTTTGCCCTAGACCCCACAAATTATATAGCTTCCCCTGATGAGTATTAATGTAAATATGACTTCATTTGGAACTTGAGACTATTTTGTATTCTTATGAAATTAACTTCTATAACTGTCAAGAGTTTGGGATAAATCTTCAGAGTAGACTTTGTATGTTCCTGGTATGACCCATCAGAAAATGGATGAGAAATACGTTTCTTGTTTAGTTTAGTTTTGTTTAGGGGGAAAAAACATATCTTAATTGTTGGTCCTTTTTCTCTTGCTTGCAGTCATGTTTAAGTTCAAAAAGTTATCATGTTGATACCAACCTTATTGCAGTAAACACTTCACCATTTCACAAAAAAAAGATCATCAAGCCAAGCCAATATGCTCTTCTAAAATTAAATGATGACTGGACCACAACAAAGCCCACTGGAATTGAGTGACTCTTGGCTGAGAGTCACCTTTGCTGCATAAATATATATAAACTGCCCAAACAAAGAAATTAAAACTCTCAGAGTCCCAGACCTGCTTTTCTCTCTCTCTAACACCCTCCTTTTTACAGCCTCCCAAGCCTCATCATATTTACGGGTGGCACGCCTCCTACGACCCGTGCCAGGCCCTGCTTGCTGCACCCATGCGCAGGAACACGGCCCTTTTGATGTCTTGTTCTCTGCAACTTCAAGACTGTGAACTTGGTGCACTCTCCCAAAGCCACACTTTCAAGAGCCCAGGGCCGTAAGCAAAGACACAAGCTGAAGCGGGTTAGATGACGGCATACTGCCCTGTTTAGCAATCTGAAAACAACTTAAGGAAAATTGCAGAACATTTTAGCTGGCAAGGTAAAAAGATTAACCTGAGCTGGCAACTTGCCCAGATTTAACTTAATTACATATATAAAACTATAAAGATCATAGGATCTTTCTCTCTCTAGCTCCCTCTCACCCCCCACCCCAGCTTTAGGAATGCATTTTCTCCTATAGCTCATCAATTTCCATATCATTGATATGATTGAGAGTTAAATAAGATACCAGTTGTTGTTGTTAGATGCCATCAGGAAGACCCTCTGCTTATGGAGACCCCAAGCACAGCGAAACAAAATGCTACCAGGTCCTGCGCCATAACTATTTTGATCCATAGGGTTTTCACTGGCTGATTTTTGGAAGTAGATTGCCAGGCTTTTCTTCTTAGTCCATCTTAGTCTGGAAGCTTCGCTGAAACCTGTTCAGTATCATAGCAACCTACAAGCCTCCACTGACAGACGAGTGGTGGCTGTGCATGAGGTGTAGTGGCCAGGAATTGAACCCGGGTATCCACACAGAAGGCGGGAACTCTACCAGTGAACCAGCAATACAGCGTGGGCATATGCACAAGATCCCAGTGGGAGTGCAGCTGAACGAAAACTTTCTTGATTATTTTCATGGTTCTCTGCCTGACAGTGTGGGAACACTACATTGGGGCTATTAAGTATCCACAGTAGACAGTACATGCTGGAGGAGTGGAGAGGCATGAAGATGCCCAGAACATTTCTGGATCTCTTATTAAAATAGCAACCCTGTTAAGACAACTTGGAAGGTTATTGGATAGACGGGCTAAGGCTAATTTCTTACTTTGATCTGGTATTATCATTCCATACCATATTAGTCTTAGAAAACCATCCATATACCACAGTTTCAAAAAAAGAACTTCTGGGCATGCTTGAGCACTGAGTAAGCAGAAATCTGTGTTTTGATTCCAGGAGTCAGATTATCCTAACTACACGGAGGTAACCAAGAATGGAAATCTTGGCTTTGACTTAAAAACGTAATATTCTCTCCTCTGTATAGAAGTTACAGTGCTTTATGCTGGGTCAGGGAGTGGGGCAGAGGTATAGATGGGGACCCTCACACAGTGGAGTGAAGCAAAGGAAGAGGGTGAATCACAGAAGTGTAGCACTGGAGTGATACCCCAGAATTTTCACTTTAGCTTTCTGGTGGATAGAGAGTATACTGGAATGGATAGTGACTTAAGATATATCAGAGAATAATGACATCAGATATTTAAGCAAGAAAATTATATGATCAGTGATTTGTCTAATATTAGCTAGCAGGCAGTTCTATAAAATATTAATTGTTGTTGATGAAGATCAAAGACTGTAGCCTTCAGTATGGATTACACCTCAACAAAAAGAAAACAAAAATCCTCACAACTGGACCAATAAGCAACATCATGATAAACAGAGAAAAGACTGAAGTTGTTAGTGATTTCATTTTACTTGGATCCACAATCAACGTCCATGGAAGCAGCAGTCAAGAAATCAGATGAAGTAGTGCATTGGACAAATCTGCTGCAAAAGACCTCTTTAAAGTGTTGAAAAGCAAGGACGTCACTTTGAGGACTAAGGTGCACCTGATCCAAGCCATGGTATTTTCTGTCACCTCATATGCATGTGAAAGCTGGACAAGACCTAAGAAGAATTGACTCCTTTGAATTATGGTGTTGGCAAAGAATATTGGATATACCATGAACTGCCAGAAAAATGAATACATCTGTCTTGGAATAAGACAGAATGCTCCTTAGAAGCAGGGATGGTGAGGCTTCGTCTCACATACTTTGGACATGTTATTCCGGAGGTACCAGTCCCTGGAGAAGGACATCAGGCTTGGTAAAGTGGAAGATCAGTGAAAAAGAGGAAGATCATCAGTGACGTGGATTGACACAGCACTGTAACAATGAGCTCAAGCATAGTAGCAAAGATTGTGAGGATGGCGCAGGACGGGGTAGTATTTCATTCTGTTGTACATAGGGTTGCTATGAGTTGAAGCCAACTCCAAGGCACCTAACAACAACAACAAGAAAGTCAGTGATCCTACAAAAGGGGTTGGAAATCAAGTGGTTTCTCTGAACAAGTCTGTTTGCTGTGGATCAGATTTTCTCCTCAACCGATCCCTCCTTTCTCCCACTCCTCCCCTCCTTTCTCTCACTCCTCCCTCTCCCTCACTCCCTATCTTACCTCCTTCTTTCCACAACTTCCCTCACCTCCTGTTAGTTGCATAATTTTTGTCTAATCCCTTTGTCTCAGTCCCATTTTGTTTGTTTGTTTACTCCTTTAGCCTTGAAACTAGTTCTCCGAGCGGTTGGGTATGCCCTAATGCTACAGGCAATCTCTGCTTTCAAATAGGAAGCTTCACCAGGTACTGCAGTTCTACTCTGAAGAACTTTTGCTGTTATGAAAGGGTAATCTAATTTATCAGCTGATTCTCCCAGAGCAAGTTCAAAGAGCACATTTCTATGAAATGTCTTGCTAGATGTCTGGATTTACCAATTAGGAAAGCCTCTCCCCTCACCTCTCTCCCACAGCTATTCTTCCCAGTGGAGCAATGCTCATCCTCTTGCTATCAATAATTCCCACAAAGAATCACAGTTGGATGAACTCACAAGGGGGGTTGTCTTGCCCCCCCTTCCAGGGCATCATTTCTAGAAAAAGACAATTATATTTCCCAACTGAGAAGACGATAAGCCTTCAATAAGGATGGTTTTAATTCATTTTTCCATTCCCTAATTTTGCTTTAAATAAAAATATATCCTGAGTTTGAAGATGCCAAAAACACACAGGGACTCATACGTCGTATGGCAAACGCTTTGTTCCCAGAAAGTGAAAATTTATCTGAAAATCCATAATTGTGCCTTTTCTTTCCAATAGTTTTGATAGTGCTTAATAATTTTGTTCTCTCCTTCCCTAACGAAGGCAATACACCTGTTGAACACAGTAAGTGTCTGACCAGGAGTAAGAATGTATCATGTTAGCAGTCTAATAGTGTACATCTTGACTCAGTTCTAGTAAGTTATTAGCACTTTGATCTTTCTATTTTCCATTCATTTTTAAGAGATAATGATAAAAATTATTAACTGCGATTAAATAGTGAATTCTATTTTATTTTGTGGAAGAATTTCTCCAAATGAAGTCCTTGGAAGCCCAATTCAGCATAAAAAATGGAGGCAGAGACGCCTTCTCAAAGTGGGGGGTGAAATGACAATTATAAAATTGCCCTTATCTCCAATCAGAAGGGAATTCTGGCACCTCTACTTTTATGGAACACAGTTTGGAAACCATCACAAAAATATATTTAAAGAAGTGGCACAAGTAAAGACTGCCATACTAACAACAACAACAAAAAAAAAACCCATTGCCATCAAGTCAATTCCAACTTACAGCGACCCTATAGGATAGAGTAGAACTGCCCCATAGGGTTTCCAAGGAGCAACTGGTGAGTTTGAACTGTCGACCTTTTGATTAGCAGCTATAGCTCTTAACCACTGTGCCACCAGGACTACTAACAAAGGGGACAGTAAACACCAAACTGAATTCTTGGCTGACAGCTCAGTCATACGATGATGTGAAATGTTTGTCAACTACTTAGAGGAGAGATTTCTTATTAGCTTTGAGTAGAGTCAAGCATGTAAATAAAACTCCTCAAAAGAAAGTATCATCCAGAATAGGATTTTTGGGGAGTTATTATGTATACTTAAATGATCCGATAGCCACAATTATAAAAGCCTTACTGCCCAGGCACTTGACAGTCCAGTAAAAAGTGCTAAAATTATCAAAGATGTCAATCATTCAAATGGACTGGTAATTGTGACAAGACAGCAAAAAGTTAACTGTAGTTAAAGATATAGGCTTGTTAGGAAATAAAGTTTGATTAGAAGAGAAAGTCAGGATCTGAATAATAAACAGAAATGTAGAAAGCACAATGCTTATCCAGAGCAAACATTATGTCATTTTGACAGTTGAATGTCAAACATTACCTCAGAGCAAAATGAAACTGAGCAAAATAATGTTGCTTTAAGGAAAGTAGTCATCGATAATCATACAGGTTATTTCCAGTAGGAATGAATATATTCATATTTTACCCTAAATCTTTGAGTGTCATGGATTGAACTGTGTCCTCCCAAAATGTATGTCAGCTTGGTTAAGCCATGATTCCCAGTATTGTGTGGTTGTCCTCCATTTTGAGATTGTAATTTTCCTATGTGTTGTGAATCCTAATCTCTGCCTGTAGATAATGATGCAAGATTAGATTATGTTAAGGAGGATTAGCATGGGCTGTTTAACACCCTTGCTCAGGTAGCATCCCTCATCCAATGTAAGGGAAGTTTCCTTGGGATATGGTCTGCACCACCTTTTACCTTACAAGAGATAAAAGGAGAGGGAAGCAAGCAGAGAGTTGAGGACCTTATACCACCAAGAAAGCAGTGCCAGGAGCAGAACACATCCTTTGTACCCAGGGTCCCTGCACCTGAGAAGCTCCTCTACCAGGGGAAGACTGATGACAGGGACCTTCCTTCAGAGCAGACAGAGAGAGAAGGCGTTCTCCTGGAGGTGATGCCCTGAATTTGGACTTGTAGCCTACTAGACTGTGAGAAAACAAATTTCTCTTTGTTAAAGCCATCCACTTGTGGTATTTCTGTTAGAGCAGCACTAGATAACTAAGACATTGAGCATTTTTATAATAGTTTATGTAAAGTCCTTGTCTGCTAATTTTATTATCTCTGTTACTTCAAGTCTGTTTTTATTGACAGAAAATTGTTTTTATCGATTTTTCACCTGGGTTCATGTGTCTTTGGATAGCCTATAAGTTTTTATTGGATGCTGAACATTGAGTGTCTGGATGTAGTTGTCTTTCTTTTAAAAATTTTTTTGAATAATTTACTTTTGTTGTTGTTGAAAATGTATACAGCAAAACACACATCAATTCAATAATTTCTACATGTACAATTCAGTGACATTGACTACGT
Source organism: Dugong dugon (assembly GCA_030035585.1). Classification (NCBI taxonomy): domain Eukaryota; kingdom Metazoa; phylum Chordata; class Mammalia; order Sirenia; family Dugongidae; genus Dugong; species Dugong dugon. Next base: position 53,377,803 of record CM057463.1, read on the forward strand.
TTTTCAAGTTGTGCAACCGTTCTCATCCTTCTTTTCTGAATTGTTCTTCCTCCATTAACCTTTTCAAGATGCTGTTGTCAATTTGATCCCATATAGTAGACCCACTTGAGGGCACCCAACAATAACAACAGATAGTTCTTTAGAAGAACACAATGCTCAAGGCGGACATTCTTTTCTAATTAAGCTAAAGCATTGTTTGGTTTAACGAAGACTTCAGGGGATAGTTTTGGTTTAAAGTTTAAAGATTAACCCGGGGCAATAGTTTCAGAGATTCATCAGTCTCTATAGGTTCAGAAAGTCTGAATTCCATGAGGATTTTAAATTCTACTCCACATTTTTCCCCTTTTTCATCAGGATTCTTCTATAGAATCTTTTATCAAAATGTTCATTAACAGTAGCCATGCATCTTCCAGTTCTTCTGGTTTCGTGACAAAGGAGGCAATTAGTCAAGCATTCCATTTCCCCTCTTATTCCTGACTCTCTTTCTTCCTTTGTTGCTCCAGGTGAATAGAGACCAGTTGTACCTTAGATGGCCCTTTGCAAGCTTTTAAGACCCCAGGTACTACTTTTTTTATCCAGCAGCAAAGGTACATCTCATCAGCTTGGTGCTTTTGTGGCTTGCTTGGGTAGGTCTAAAGTAGCCTTTAAAGGAGCCCTTGTGCACAATGTTTAAGCACTCAGCTGCTAACCAAAAGATTGAAAGTCTGAACCCACTCAGCTGCTCTGCAGGATACAGACCTGGAGATATGCTCCCATAAAGATTATAGACTACAATACCCTATGGGGGAGTTCTCCTCTGTCACACGATGGCATCTAACAACAAACTAGCCTCTACTCTAGTGTTAATTTAGCCATACTACTAAAGAATGGAGAGCCCTGGTGGCACAGTGGTTAAGATCTCAGCTGCTAACTAAAATGTCAGCAATTCAAATCCACCAGCCACTCCTTGGAAATCCTATGGGGCAGTTTTACTTTGTCCTGTTGACTCCATGGCAGTAGGTTTGGTTTGTTTTACTAAGGCATGAAGGTTCCTGGATGGTGCAAATGGTTTGCTCTCAACTGCTAACTGAAAGGATGGTGGTTCAAACCTACTCAGCAGCATTGTGGATGAAAGGCCTGGGAATCTGGTTCCATAAATATTACAGCCAAGAAAACCTTATGGAGCAGTTCTACTCTGTAACACCTGGGGTTGTCATGAGTCAAAGTCAACTCAATGGCAAAGAGTTTGGTTTTTTCATTTACCAAAGTGCTCAGTTCCTAACTCAAAGGTTGGTGGTTCAAATTCACCAGCCATTCCATGGGAGAAAAGACCTGGCGATCTGTGCCCGTAAAGATTACAACCTAGGAAACTCTATAGGGCAGTTCTATTCTCTCCTATAGGGTTGTTATGTGTTGGAATCAGCTCAAGAGCGCACAACAGCAACAACAACAAGGCATTGAGAAACTGTTTTAACTCTCCTGGAATTCCGATTTGTGGGTCCAAGGAGTTGGGGTGAACCACCCAGGCCGTTTGCCCTTAGGTATCCTTTTGAACCTTGAGCCTTGAAGAAACTGGTTTCCTAAAACCACCTTTAAGTCAAACAATAGCCTAGTTAGCAACTTGGTGGGAACAATTTTGCCTTAGGCATTAGGCTCTTTTGGAGAATTATCTATGTGTAGTCAGTTTCGACTACATGTAGATAAGTATCTACGTGTAGTCAGTTTCGGGAGACTGGCGGCACAGTGGTTAAGCGTTCAGCTGCTAACCAAAAGGTCGGCAGTTCAAATCCACCAGCTGCTCTGTGGAAGCTCTATGGGGCAGTTCTACTCTGTCCTATAGGGCCACTGTGAGTTTAAATCGACTCGATGGCAATGGGTTTCGTTTGGTTTTAGTTTAGTCAGTTTTGAGAAACAGCAACTCCAGGGTCTGACCAGAAGCCGTGCTTTAGGGTAAATAATTATTACATAAACACTGGTCTGGCCCCCCCATTTCCATGGCAATGCCAACAAGATGTGGTATAAGAATTTTGGAAGTTCTTTTCATCTTCAGAGCATTTTTGACTCTCTAGTCAAAATGTTGTCCCGATTTGCAAATCGTATATTAAACAAACTTCAATCAATTTCTATTATTGGCTTAATATACTTTTCATTTTAGTAAGACAAATGACTCCTCTGAGGTCTCTACTGAATGCTCTGGTGTTCAACAAGGTCTCTTCATAGTGGGTGGTATGAACTAGAACATCTCCGAGCCCTGTTGGAGCTCTGGAAATGCTTCCACTCACAAATGTCCAGTTGTTCTTTGCCCAGTCTTGTGGAATTTCACCTTAATTATGCATAGGTTGATATTCAGTCAAAGGCTCAAGGAGACTCCTGTGCACATTTATGGACCTTTTTCTCTGCATAGTTTTCACCTCTACGGTACTCTGCCCCGTAAGTTTCAGTCACCCTGTACTCCTGTCTCTGTCTCCCCAACTCAGTGACACCTTCTTGCTCTGCTTAGATTTCCCCTCCCAATGCTGGGATACAGAAAGAGCCTCAAGGCAGAAAGCCAGAAAGGTAGCAGGATTCACCTCATTCGTTTCCCTTCCCTCAAAGATCACATTCCTGAGCTGTCTGTTGTCTAAAATCTGAAAAGTTACTTCATTTTGGGGTTTTGTTTTTTTGTTTTTTTTTTTTCGTTTTCTAGTTGTTAACAGCTAGAAGGTGAGTTCCAATACTAATTACTTCACTGTGACTGGAAGCAACATTTTCACCATGAGTAGGAAAAAATAAGTAAATTCTACTATAAAATATTCTGACATTCCAAAACACAAAAGTTAGCATACGTAAATAACAATGTTTTATATTTACAGGATGCTATTGCTTCTGCAGAATTTAGTGCATAATGGCTAATAGTCACTTAGTCTTATGAAGTAAAAACTATAAACTATCTGAGAGATTCTGTGAGATGTGAAAAATACTTAATTTTGGCTTATTTTATTGATCTTCTCACCTTATCAATGTTTCTATACTTAGAAATTCTTTTTGTCTACAAAAATGGCAATCATATCACTCACCTTCAAAGCCCATTTTATTCACCAGATTTGCCTTTGATGATTTGGGCTGCTTCCAAAAAATCTAATCTATACAAAAGCATGAAGATTTGTTATCTATGAAGATTTTAAAATAAATGTGATACAGCCTGTACATACCTTTTCCCCTTACTTTCAAGTCACTTGATAAATAGGTCAGAGTAGCACCCCTAAATGAGGGATATATTTCCTCCAAAATCCAAAAAGGCCCACCTGGCATTGTGCCTCCTTTTTAGTTGTGGGAGGGGCCAGATGCAATAAATTATCCTTCACTTTATAAGGACTATCTCGACATGCTCCACACCACTGGACCCTTAGAAATTTCTCTGAGGTGGAAGGTGCCTGAATTTTTGTTGGATTAATTTCCCACCCTCTAGCATGCAAATGTTTTACCAATAAGTCCAGAATCATTGACACTTCTGCATTACTAGGTCCAATCAGCATTAATGTCATCAGTGTAATGGACCAGTATGATGTCTTGTGGAAGGGAAAAGAGATCAAGGTCCCTGCAGACTAAATTATGACATAGGGCTGGATAGTTGATATACCCCTGAGGTAGGACAGTGGAGGTGTATTGCTAGCTTTGGCAGCTGAAGGCAAACTACTTCTGGTGATCCTTTGAAACAGGTACGGAGAAAAAGGCATTAGCCAGATCAATAGCTGCATATCAGCTACCAGGAGATGTATTAATTTGCTCAAGCAATGAAACTACATCTGGAACAACAACTGCAATTGGAGTCACCACCTGGTTAAGTTTTCTCCAAGATCCATCCATTTTTTTCACAGGCCAAATAGGCAAGGTGAATGGAAATGTGGTGAGAATCACCACGCCTGTATACTTCAAGTCTTTGATGGTGGCAGTAATCTCTTCAATTCCTCCAGGAATGTGGTATTGCTTTTGACTCACTGTTTTCCTAGGTAAGGGCGGTTCTAATGGCTTCCACTTAGCCTCTCCTATCATAATAGACATTACTCTACATGTCAGCTCCACCTTCCAAGCCCACTGGAATGTCAACTCTGTGCCCTTGGCTCTGGGCAGCTCCATTCTCCTAGTCCATCTAAGTGGCAACCCTACTCCCTTGCCCTTGGCAGTCCCCATCCTTCTACCCCTTAGGCATGGCAGCCCCACCCCCTCAGCTTTGAGCAGTGAATCCAGTCCCATCCCACTGGCACCCGTGAATGGCAGCCCCACACTCCAGAACCCAGCTAATGAAGATCTGACTCTGAAACCTAGGAGGCTGTGGTCCCACCCTTTGAAAATCCAGAGGCCATGGCTCCACTCTTTGAGACCTCAGAAGTTGTGGTCCTACCCTTTGAGGCTAAGGCAACTCGGCTTTCTGTGTTCCTTGTCTCTTTAGCTTTTGCTTCCTTGTTCCTTGGCCTCTTGGCCCCTAGGCCCTCACTGCCCACATCTGTCCTGCTCAGGCAAGTGTTCCAAAGCTCTTTAGCTCCACCAGTAAGTGCCTGGAAGTACCTCAGTCCAGCAGAAAACTTTGGCTGCAAGGCACTCAGCTCTCTTGCTTTGTGGGTTAGCTCCAGCACTGTCTCTCACTGGTTTCCTGGTTCTGCTGCTGCTGTTTGTCTGCTGCTGCTTTTCACCATCTGCACCATCTGCAGTGTTACAGCTCTCCTTACTTCCTTCTGAGTCCTCACCTGAATTGTCTTTGATGTCAATTCCACCAACAGCTTCTTCAAAGCAATCTAGGCTTTTACTATTAGGCACTTTAAAACTCTTTCACCCTCTACCCATTACCCAATTCCAAAACCATTTCCGCTTTGCAGATAACTGTTAGAGCAGCATCCCACTCCCAGTACCAAATTCTGTCTTATTTATCTAGTGTTGCTATATAACAGAAATACCACAAGTGAATGGCTTTCACAAAGAGAAATTTATTCTCTCACAGTTTTGTTGTTGTTGTTGTTGATAGGTGCTGTCCTCTCAATTCCAACTCATAGCAACCTGATGTACAACAGAACAAAACACTGCCTGGTCCTGCACCATCCTCACAATCATTGTTATGCTTGAGCCCATTGTTGCAGCCACTGTGTCAATCCATCTCTGTGAGGGTCTTTCTCTTTTGTGCTGACCCTCTATTTTACCAAACATAATGTCTTTTTCTAAGGACTGGTCCCTCCTGATAGCATGTCCAAAGTATGTGAGACAAAGTCTCACCATCCTTGCTTCTAAGGAGCATTCTGGCTGTACTTCTTCCAAGACAGATTTGTTCATTCTTCTGGCAGTTTAGGAGGCCAGAAGTCCAAATTCAGGATACCAACTCCAGGGGAAGGCTTTCTATCTCTGTTGGCTCTGGAGGAAGGCCCTTGTCATCAATCTTCCTCTGGTCTAGGAGCTTCTCAGCACAGGGACTTTGAGTCCAAAGGATGCACATGCTCCTGGCTCTTCTTGCTTGGTGGTAATGAGGTCCCTATCCTCTCTACTCAATTCTTTCTTTTATAATCTCAACAGAGATTGACTCAAGATTTACCATAATCCTGTAGATTGAGTCTTGCTTCAGTAACATAACTACCTCTAATCCTGCCTCATTAACGTCATAAAGGTTAGAATTTACAACACATAGAATAATCACTTCGGATCATAAAATTGTGGACAACCACACAATACTGGGAATCATGGCCAGGCCAAGCTGACACACATTTCGGGGGGACAAAATTCAATCTATAACAGACATGTTATCAGGAGGGACCGGTTCCTAGAGAAGGACGTCATGCTTGGTAAAGTAGAGGGTCAGCAAAAAAAGGAAGACCCTCAACAAGATGGATTGACACAGTGGCTACAACAATGAGCTCAAACAAAGCAATGATTTGAAGATGGCGCAGGACCAGGCAGTGTTTCCCTCCGTTGTTCATGGGATCACTATGAGTGGGAACTGACTCAACAGCACTTAACAACAACAACAAATGGATTAAATTGCATCCTTCCCCTCAATATGCATCGGAATACTAAACCTCATACTTGCGGATACAATCCCATTTGGGAATAGTTTTTCTTTATTATGTTAATGTGGCCCTATTAGTATAGAACATGTCGTAAGCCAATCACTTTTGAGATATAAGAAAGCAGATTAGGCACAGGATCAGATGAGCTCGAATGGGGGAAATGTAGATGCCACACAGAGATCACCAAGGAACACTTTTAAGAATGCTAAAGAAACTGAGACCAGGAGTTTCCCCCAGAGCAGACAGAGAAAGCCTTTCCCTAGAGCCAGTGCCCTTATTTCAAACTTCTAGCCTCTTAAACTGTGGGAAAATAAATTTCTGTTTGTTAAAGTCACCCACTTGTGGTATTTCTGTTATAGCAGCACTGAGAAACTAAGTTAGTGAACCACTTCTCCAGCCCTTGTCCCTAGCAGCTAGGTTGTTGGCTCATCTAATAGCCTGCCTTTGTATGACTCATGGGCTTAAAATGATCCTTGAGGGGAGCTCAACAGGAAAGCTGCCAAATCACTTGCCGGCCTATGCTGGGTACCTGAGAATAAGCTTGGGCTGTCTAAGAAAAGCACCTGAAGATTAATCAGTCAGTGATTTCAGGCCACACCTGGAATCCCAGGATGCTTTTAATTAATCAATTCATTGGTTCAATTGAATGTTTATTCATCCAATAAACAGTGAATAACCAAGTGCTGTGGGTATTAGGGGATCTATGCTAAAATACATGGCATGGTAGAATCATTTAGAGCCCTGGAATAAGAGCTTTGCCTTGTCTCCTTCCCTTTTATTGGCAAGGATCATGAATATACAGGTATTACAACTTACAGTGTATTTGAGTTACAACGAATTGTGTTTATCACTGTTCTTTTTGTTTTCATTGGTACATTTTATCATTAGTAGTATGTACTACATACAATGTTGCAAAGCTCGTAATTTGCTGATGTTATCATTCTCAGATGTTCACTCTCAGATATTCAATTTTATGATTTACTGTTCAAAACACTGCCCATATAGATTTCATTTTCTAACTAAATCAGGGGCTTCAGTTGCTTGAAAACATGGACGCAAACACCGATTGCTTTGCTAAAGTCAATAGGCAGATTGGGGAAGCAGTGAGATGTTACCACAAAATATATGGGAAAAAAGAAAGAAAGAAAAGGACCATACAGACAACTCTCACTAATTTTCTGGTTAGAAATATCATCCTCATTCCCAGGGATAAGCCAGGTGACCCAGAACATTCCACAAGTGGAGTTATCACTGCAGCTGACAAAATGGCAACATCGTCCAACTCTTCTTCATCATTGGAGTATATTTTTATGATTTGTGTATTTTTTTATGTATGTATCAAAATATATCTGTAAGTTTATATGTAACATTTCCAACCCCCAAAGACAAATAAAGATCGGATTTATAAAGATACTGATAATCAAAGGCAATAACAATGAAAACTAAAAAAGAAATAAGATATTCAACTTAAGTCTGATCCAACTTACGACAGTCATCAGAACGAAACCCTGACGTAAATTGGGAACTACCTGTATATAATAATTTACACTATACTACACTCAATATTTCTGCAATAAAAGAAGTATATATCTCCACTAATTGGGATATTTATGAATGTACACACAACATTCATATGTATGTATGAATGTTAAATTCATATAAAATACTTTTTAGGAAACATCATATCTGTATATGTAATGTGACTAATCTTAAATTCACTCTTGGTATATGCGCAATTATTTACTTCAGAGTGAAACATGATTCCCATCTAATCCTTGGCCCGGAAAAATGAGAATCCTGCAAGAAAAAAAAAAAATTCAGGAATTCTTACCTGGAAATGAATTGGGAAGTAGAACCAAGGATGGAGAAAGAACTCACTGATTGATACAGAATCTCAATGGGCCTTTGTTTGAGACCTGAGCAAGGGTTCACGTCGGCCTTTTGAAGTCTGGGTTGTTTGCCCATCCCTGTTATTTTTCATAGCAAGCGCTTTGCACAATTTCAACAGAACAAGAAAAAATTTCTTTGTGCCTCCAAAGTCCAGCACTATTCTTGTCCTGCCAATCTTTCTGCACTTAATCTCCTCCTCCACTTCATCACTTTCTTGGCACTCTAAACTGCTAAGCTCATTTTTTTTTTTTAAACTACCATCCCTAGTCTTAGAAATTTCCCCCAACCTCTTCCCATGAGTGTAGAAACGTGCTTCCTATGTGTTACACATGTTTAGCAGAAGGGCGAGGGCAAGGATTAAAGGTGTTTTTAAGTGTTACAGACCCCTAGAGTTGGAGCTGAGTCTTTGAGAATACTGAAGAACTATTGAGTGAATTAGATAGTTGTTTGTTTTTTTGTCGGTTTTTTTAAATCAAGCCATGTAGAACCCATTGTTGTTGTTGGGTACCATCAAGTGGATTCCAACTCATGGCGACCCCATGTGACAAAGTAGAAGTGTCCCATAGGGTTTTCTTGACTGTAATCTTTACAGAAATAGATCACAAGGTCTTTTTTCTGCATTGTCACGAGGTAGATTCCAATCAAACCCTAGTCATCTGCTTCTAGGGACATGAAAACTTAAATAGTCAACAAATATATATTAAGTACCAATTATATGCAAGGCATCATGCTTGTCACTGGGGATACAGATAAAAATAAAAAGAAAATAGGGAGAAATGGACAATTTTCCTAGGTTAAGAATCGGTTGCTTTCTCTTTATCACTGTTGACCTACTAACCAGATCCCTACCTAGTCTCTACTACTTTGGGGTTTGTGGTTTTCCTCTTGCATCCACAGTTCTTCCTCTTTTTAAAAAGAATTTATTTTATTTTGTTGTTGTTGAAAATACACACAGCAGAACATACACAAATTCAACAACTGTTACACGTACAAGTTGTGCAACCTTTAATACCCTCCTTTACCGAATTGTTCCTTCCTGATTAACAAAAACTCACTGCCCCCTATGCTTACCACCTAACCTTTTGAGTTGCTGTTGTTGATTTGATCCCACATAGATAGTTCTCAAATGCTCAAGGCAGATATTGTTTACTAATTAAGCTAACCATTGTTTGGTTTAAATAAGACTTCCGGGGATATTTTTGGTTTAAGGCTTAAAGATTATGTCAGGGCAATAGTTTTGGGGGTTTGTCCAGTCTCAATGACTCTAGAAATGCTGGATTCCAGAGAATTTGAAATTCTGTTCTGTGTTTCCCTTTTTTGATCAGGATTCTTTTATAGAGATTTTGATCAAAACATTCAGTAATGTAGCAGGGTGCCATCCAGTTTTTCCAGTCTCATGGCAAAGGAGGCTGTTGTTAGTAGAGACAATTAACACCACATCCATTCTCTCCTTCTATTCATGACTCTCCTTCTTCTTTTGTTATTCTAGGCAAATAGAGACCAATTGTTGTACCTTGGATGGCCCCTTGCAAGCTTTTAAGACCCCAGCATTACACAAGGAACTAGGAGGTAGAAAAGATGCACTGAATATGATAGTAGGCCAATTAACTGGGATGTTTCATGAGATCATGACTTAAAACTCCAAACCAAGGAACAAAATCCTATGAAGTATTTGGTTGTAAATAAGCAGCCTCAGTAGCTCTTCTTGTTGTTGTTATTGTTGCAAATATATTACACAGCATTTGCCAGTTCATCTTTTTTCAAGTGTACATCTTATTGACATCCATTATATTAATCACCTGTGCAACCCTTACCCTTAATCAATGTGATTTTTCCGTCACTGTGAACTGGAACCCAGTGCTCCATAAGCAATAAAACCCCCCTTGCTCCCTCCCTATCACCCCTGGAAATCACTGGTGAGCTTTGATTTTTATACGTTTGCTTGTTCTTGTCTTTTTATGTAAGTGAGATCATACAATATTTGTTCTTTTATGATTGACTTATTTCACTCAGCGTAATGTATTCATGTTGTAGCATGTATCAGATCTTCACTTCTCTTTCTGGCTGAGTAGTATTCCATTGTATGTATGTCCCATATTTTGTTGATCCATTCATCCACTGATGTCCACTTAGGTTGTTTCCAACTCTTGGCTACTGTGAATACTGCTGCAATGAACATTGGTGTATGTATATCAGTTCCTGTCACTGCTTTCAAGTCACTTGGATATATTCCTAGCAGTGGAATAGCTGGGTCAAATGATAGTTCTATTTTTAATTTTTTGAGGAACATCCACTCTATTTTCCACAATGGCTGTGCCATTTTGCATTCCCACCAGCAATGGATAAAGGTTGTAATTTCCCTATATCCTCACCAAAATTTATTATTTTCTTTTTTTTCTATTTTAGCTCCCCCTGTTGTTACGTGCTGTCCGGTCACTTCTGACTCATAGCAACCCTATGTACAACAGAAAGAAACACTGCCCAGTCCTGCACCATCCTCGCAATCATTGCTATGTTTCAGCATTGCAGGCACTGTATCAATCCATCTTGTTGAGGGTCTTCCTCTTTTTCACTGACCCTCCACTTTGCCAAGAATGATGTTGTTCTCCAGGAACTGGTCCATCCTGATAATATGTCCAAAGTACGTGAGATGAAGTCTTGAAATTCTCCTTTTTAAGAAGCATTCTGGTTATACTTCTTCCAAGACAGATTTGTTCATTCTTCTGGCAGTTCATGGTATATTCGATATTCTTCAACAACACCATAATTCAAAGGCATCAATTCTTCTTCAGTCTTCCTTATTCAGTGTCCAGCTTTCTCAAAGTGGTGATTTTAAATTCCATGGCTTGGCCAGGCACACCTTAGTCCTTAAAGTGATATCTTTGCTTTTTTAACGCTTTAAAGAGATTGTTCACAGCAGATCTGCCCAATGCAATACGTCCTTTAATTTCTTGACTGCTGCTTTCATGGGCGTTGATTGTGGATCTAAACAAAATTAAATTCTTGGAAACTTCAATCTTTTCTCCATTTATCAAGACATTGCTTATTGGGCCAGTTGTGAGGATTTTTGTTTTCTTTATGTTGAGGTGTAATCCATACTGAAGGCTTGTAGTCTTTAATCTTCGTCAGTAAGTGCTTCAAGTCCTCTTCACTTTCAGCAAGCAAGGTTGTGTCGTCTGCATATTGCAGGTTGTTAATGAATCTTCCTCCAATTCTGATGTCCCATTCTTCTTCATATAGTCCAGCTTCCTGGATTATTTGCTCTGCATACAGATTGAATAAGTATGGTGACAGGATACAACCCTGATGCACACCTTTCCTGACTTTAAAACACGCAGTATTCCCTTGTTCTTTTGGAACAACTGCCTCTTGGTCTATGTGCAGGTTCCTCATGAGCACAATTAAGTGTTCTGGAATTCCCATTTTTCAAAATGTTATCCATAATTTGTTATGATCCACACAGTCTAATGCCTTGACATAGTGAATAAAACACAGGTAAATATCTTTCTGGTATTCTCTGCTTTCAACCAAGATCCATCTGACATCAGCAATGATATCCTTCTTTCCAAGTCCTCTCCTGAATTCAGCTGAAATTTCTGGCAGTCCTTGTCAATATACTGCTGAAAATGCTTTTGAATTATCTTCAGAAAAATTTCATTTGCCTGTGATATTAATGATAATGTTCTGTAATTTCCACATTCCTTTGGATCACCTTTCTTTGGAATGAACACAAATATGGATCTCTTCCAGTTAGTGGCCCAGGTAGCTGTCTTCCAAATTTCTTGGCATAGACGAATGAGCACCTCCAGGACTGCATCCATTTGTTGAAACATCTCGATTGGTATTCCATCAATTCTTGGAGCCTTGTTTTTTGCCAATGCCTTCAGTGAAGCTTGGACTTCTTCCTTCAATACCATCAGTTCTTGATCATATGCTACCTCCAGAAATGGTTGAATATCAACCAATTCTTTTTGGTACAGTGACTCTGTGTATTCCTTTCATCTTCTTTTGATGCTTCCTGTGCTATTCAATATGTTGCCCATAGAATCCTTCAATATTGCAACTTGAAGCTTAAATTTTTTACTCCGTTCTTTCAGGTTGAGAAATGCTGAACATGTTCTTCCCTTTTTGGTTTCTAACTCCAGAATTTTACACACTTCATTATAACTCTTTACTTTGTCTTCTCAAGCCACCCTTTGAAATCTTCTGTTCAGCTCTTTTACTTCATCATTTCTTCCTTTTGCTTTAGCTACTCTACATTTAAGAGCAAGTTTCAGAGTCTCTTTTGACATCTATCTTGCTCTTTTTTTTTTCCTTCTCTTTTTAATGATCTTTTGCTTTCTTCATGTATAATGTCCTTGATGTCATACCACAACTCTTCCTGTCTTCAGTCATTAGTGTTCAGTGCATGAAATCTATTCTTGAGAGGGTCTCTAAATTCAGGTGGGATATGCACAAGGTTGTGACTTGGCTCTCGTGGACTTGTTTTAATCTTTTTCAGCTTTAGCTTGAACTTGCGTATGAGCAATTGGTGTCTACAGCCTCTCACCTTGTTCTGACTGATGATAATGAGCCTCTTCATCTTTTGTTTTTTCACAGATGTAGTCAGTTTTATTTCTGTGTATTCCATCTGGTGAGATCCATGTGTAAAGTTGCTGTTTATGTTTTTGAACAATGGTATTTGCAATGAATAAGTCATTGGTCTTGCAAAGTTCTATCATGCAATCTCCAGTATCATTTCTATTACCTAGGCCATATTTTCCAACTACTGATCCTTCTTCGTTTCCAACTTTCACATTCCAATCACTGGCAATTATCAATGCATCTTGACTGCATGTTTGATCAATTTCAGACTGCAGAAGTTGGTAAAAATATTCAATTTCTCATCTTTGGCATTAGTGGTTGGTGTGTAAATTTGAATAATATTCATATTAACTGGTCTTCCTTGTAGGCATATAAATATTATCCTATCAATAACAGCGTTGTACTTCAGGATAGATCTTGAGATGTTCTTTTCGATGATGAATACAACACCATTCCTCTTCAATTTGTCATTCCTGGCATAGCAGACCACACAATTATCTGATTCAGAATGGCCAATACCAGTCCATTTCAGTTCATTAATGCCTAGAATACAGATGTTTATGTGTTCCATTGCATTTTTAACAACTTCTAATTTTCTAGATTCATACTTCATACATTCTACATTCCAATTATTAATGGATGTTTGCAACTGTTTCTTCTCATTTCGAGTCATGCCACATCAGCAAATGAAAGTCCCGTGAAAGCTTGACTCCATCCATGTCATTAAGGTCAACTCGACTTAGAGAAGGCAGCTCTTCCGCAGTCATATTTTGGGTGCTTTCCAACCTGAGAAGCTCATCTTCCAGCACTGTATGAGACAATGTTCCAATGCTATTCATAAGATTTTCACTGGTTTTCACACCTAGTGGGAGTAAAATCGTATCACATCGTGGTTTTGATTTGCATCTCTCTGATGGCTAATGATGATGAGCATTTTTTCATGTGTTTCGTGGTCATTTGAATATCTGATGAAACGCCTATTCAAATCCTTCACCCATTTTTTGATTGTGTTGTCTTTTTGTTGTTAAGTTGTCAAAGTTTTATATATATTTTGGTAATTAGATTCTTTCAGAAGTATGGTTTTCAAAGATATTCTCCCAATCTGTAGCTTGTCTTTTCATTTTTTTGGTAAAACCTTTTGATGAACAAAGTGTTTAATTTTTATACAGTCACGTAAATTTATTTTGTCTTTTGCCATTCGTGCTTTTGTTATTGTACCAAGTAATCTATTGTTAAATCGATTTCTGACAGCCATGGCAATTTATTTTCTAAGAATTTTATGGTTTTGCTTTTCACATTTAGTCCTTAATTCATTTGGAAGGGTTTTTGTTTATGGTGTGAGGCATGGATCCTGTTTATTTTTCTGCATGTGAAAATTCAACTTTTTCCAATACTGTTATTGGAAAGATTCTTCTTTCCCCCATTGAATGGACTTAGCACCCTTGTCAAAAATGAGTTGCCCACAGATGTGTGGGTTTATTTATGTACTCTCAGTTCTGTTCCATTGGTCTATGTGTCTTAGTATACCAGTACCGGCTGTTTTGATTACTGTAGCTGTATAATATACTTTAAAATCAGAAAGTGTGAGTCCTCCTATTTTGTTCTTCTACTTCAATATTGCTTTATCTATTTGGGGCCTCTTGCCATTCCATATAAAGTTGAGGATTAGTTTTTCCATTTCTGTAAGGAATGCTGTTGGAATTTTGATCAGGATTGCATTGAATCTATAGATCACTCTGCATAGTATTGACATTTTAACAATATTAAGTCTTCCAATCCATGAATGCTGTATTATTCCATGTATTTAAACCTTCTTTAAGCTCTTTCAGAGTGTTTTGTAATTTTCATTGTTTAAGTCTTTCACATCCCTAGTTAAATTTATTCCTAGGTATTTATCCCCCTTAGATGCCATTATGAGTGGAATCCTTTCCCTAATTTCCATTTCATATTTCTCATTGCTGGTATACAGAAATCCAACTGGTTTTTGTTTGTTGACTTTGTACCCTGCAACTTTGCTAAATTTCTCCATTAGTCCTAGAAGCTCTCCTGTGGATTTTTTAAGATTTTCTATACATAGAATCATGTCATTCGTGAATAGAGGTAATTTTACTTCTTCTTTTCCAATCTGGATATCTTTTATTTCCTTTTCTTGTGTTATTGCTCTGGTTCTAATACAGAACCACATTTCTTATCTTATAGCTCTTGTGAGGCAGATATTATCTTCTGCCTTAGAATTTACCTGGCATAATGTTCTTCATGTGGTTAGTACTCAAAAAATGCTGGTTAAATAAATGAAAGTGTGGTGGGGGAAGGAAGGAGGATCTAATATCAGAGACCATTTTAAACATAAAAAAATTCTCTTGAATGAAGCAGCCAAGTGAGACCCATGAAAACTGACTGAAAATTGTATATAATTTTTATACATACCTAAAGAGATGTGCATTAGATCCATTTGAAAAGTTATTATTGTCACTGCATAACCCACAAAAGAGTTGTTGCTATTGAATAAAGAGCTTAATGAGTATTTCAAACCCATACAGTATTCCAAATCCATACAATCTCCAAGTGCAAAATAATTCTTCAATGATGGTAGTTATGAAAAGAAGTGATATGGGCTGATCTCTAGTAATTCATTCCTCAATCAACATGTGTTTATTGAACAGTGAAATAGACTCAGTCCCTGTCCTTGAAACCTTACTGTCCAGTAGTAGAGGAATATATTAAGTAAATAATTACAAAAATAATTATTTAATTGAAATATTAATAAGTGCTATCCTGAGTGGTACAAATAGTTAAGCCCTGGACTACTAACCTAAATGTTAGTAGCTTGAACCTACCCAGAGCTTCCTAGAAAGAAAGGCCTAGTCATCTGCTTCTGAAAGATCACAACCCTGAAAACCCTATGGAGGGCAGTTCTGCTCTGAAGTACATGGGGTCAGATGAGTCAGAATCAACTCAATGACAACTGGTTTTCTGTTTGTTTGTTTTTATGAGACTATGTAATAGGGGAATGTTACCTAGCACGGAGGGAAGAAGAGGAATAGAGGAAAGTATACTGGAGGAAGACAGAATTAAGTTGAAAGAAAGCTGGGCATAATTTTATTATTTTAAGTTACAAAGTAGATTTTCATGTGCAGAATAAGCACCAAATCTTAGATTGCAACTAAGGCAAATAGGGAAAATGTTCAGTTGTTCTCTGAGATAAATTCATAAGGTGAGGAGTTCTTAAGGACCTGGCTGTGATACCACATCCTCTCCCAACGTCCTGGAGATACCCAGAGAGTACTGACAACTATAATTGTTGGCACATATTCCTTATTTAACCTATCAGATGGTAATCCTGAATTAAATCTGGCCCTAGACTTTTAGCTTCTGAGACCATGATGACAGAAAATGGATACCTAGATGTTATTTATCAAGTCCTGAAATTAGTGGTATTTGCCTCCAAGAAGGAATGCTGGTATTGTAATCTTATACCAACCAGCACCTCATAAATTGCCTTTCTCTTAGGCAAAACACTCATATATAGATGCTATCTAACTAATTAAACAACAGCCTTTTCAGAAAGAGGAGTCACTATTTTGGTTAAAGAGCAGCATCCAACTTTAATTGTGTATCTTCAAGATTTATTTTGCTGATATGTCCTGGTCTCTGTTTATCATTCAATGTGTGCACATCTTAAATAGGAGATCAGTCATATTTTAGGGGATGATGAGGTAGGGTATGGATTGGGAAATTTTGTGAAGGCAGCACTGGTAGATAAGAATGTGGCATCTTATCTGGATCTTGAAGATATAAGCCAGCTATTTAAATATTTTATAAATGAGTAGCAGTTTAAAGCTATGCAAAATTGGCATGTAGACAGAATTATCTAAACTCAAAACAAACACATTGACTATAGGAGAAGCAGAAGAGAGAGCAGTTTAGGCAGACCAGCTCTGGTGACTGACCCTGCCATTTACTAGCTATGTGATCATGGACAAGTTACTTCATCACTTTGAGTTTCTGCTTAATCATCTATAAAATGTATCTACCTTCAAAGTAAGTTGTGAGGATTAAATGAACTATGCTGTATGGTGTACCAGTTGCCACTGAGTCAATTTCGACTCATTGCAGCCTTATGTGTATCAGAGTAGAACTGTGCTCCATAGTTTTCTTTTTTTCAATAATTTATTTTATTTTGTTGTTGTTGAGAATATACACAGCAGAACATACATTAATTCAACAGTTTCTATATGTACAGTTCAGTGGCATTGATTACATTCTTCAAATTGTGCAACCATTCTCACCCTCTTTTTCTGAGTTGCTCCATTAATATAAACTCACTGTCCCATAAATTCCCTATCCATAAGGTTTTCAATAGCTGATTTTTCAGAAGTAAGTTGCCAGGCCTTTCTTCCAATGTGCCTCTGGCTAGATACAAACCTTTAGCCTTTCATTTAGCAGCTGAGTGTGTTAACCATTTGCAAAACTCAAGGACTCCTGTCTGCACTTATAACAGTCCATGGGATATCTAAGTACTCTATAAACTTGAGTGATGACGATGATGATGATGAAGGTAGTTTTTTTGTCCTATTTCACTGTAATGATTAAATCATTTTTTTTTTATTGTGCTTTGGGTGAAAGTTAATTTCTCATTCAAAAATTTATACACATATTATTTTGTGGCATTGGTTACAATCCCCACAATATGATGGCATGCTCCCACTTTCCACCCAGGGTTCCCTGTGTTCATTTTGTTTTAAGGGCTAGAAAAGTTCGTGGGCTAGCAGGCAAGTGCCTAGAACCTTCACAGTGGCTATAGTGGCCTGGATCCTCTTCCAAGTGTTTAATGAACAGAGGGAAGACCTGTCAATACAAATGTATTTTCTTCTGACTCCGTAGAGCCTACTTGGACACTTTTGTGGCTTCAGTCACCAAATATATTTTGATAAATCCCAATCTATGATTCTTCCCCTCCCTGAAATTCAGATTTGGATATCTAACTGTTTACTAGATGTCTCTAGACACCTCAAACTCAACAGCTCCAAAACTGAACTCATTATTTTACTTGTAGACCTGTGTGGGGACATATGCCATTTAAACATGGCTGCACTATTGACAGCTGCAGCCCCCACAGGCCTCTATGCTGTATACAACATGTTGGAGACTTGTCAGCGATAAGAAAGAGATTAGGCATGACTTGTTTTCCCAAACCTATTGTCCTGTTACTGATTGGCTTGTTTACCTGAATTCCTTCTCCCTTGCCCGAAACTTATTGTTACTCACCCAAAACCCATTGTTCTGTTATTTGCTTCACTGCTTGCTGTATTGACTATAAATAAACTCCTGGGACTGGAGCCGGGGATCAACTCCTCAGAGTGACCCTCCTGGCTCCACTTCTCTGTAAGAGTTGTGTTAGGCTACTGTCTTTGCCGCCCCAACAACTGTCGCCGCTGAGACAGATGGTGCCCCATGTGAGGGTGCTGTAGACATCCTCGCACTCAATCCCTGAAGGTGGTAAATACAGGATGTGTCCATTTCAGGCTGCTCTTACAGCCCCGGGAGCGGTGGGGTTTTTCCATGGGTGGAACTTTCCCAGATGTTCTCATCTCATCTCGGGCTGCTGTAGCCCTGGGAGCAGCGGGGCTTTCTTGTATGCTCCCTCAAGGGATTTCAGGCTTCGGGCCAGGAGCTTTCCTATCACTCTTTCCTTCATTTTCCTATTCCTCCTCGCTATGGGGAATTCTCTTTCTCCTGAGCAGCGTCAGCACAAAACCCAGTTGATGGGATGTTAAAAGCCTCTAAGCTTAAGGTGTCAGAAGAAGCTCTTACCCAACTTCTGCTTTTAATTGAATCTGCCATTAGCCAACAGGTAGACAATCAACAAGCAGCTGAAGTTCTTTGTCTCCAGCTTGCTTGTGAAAATGCTAATGCTGACTGTCGGGCTGTTTTAGCTCTCTTAAAGGTACAGAGTCTTAACCTAGCTGAAATGATTAGAGCATGTCAAAATGTTGGCACAGAAACTCATAAGGCACGAGTATTAGCGGCAGCTCTCCATCCATCCACTGCCACCTGTTTTGGGTGCAGTAAACCTGGACATTTTAAGAAAGACTGTCACAGTTTAAAAAACAAAAATGCCAACACTAAATTTCCAACCTGAAAGTGTCCCCACTGTGGTAAAGGTGGTCATCGGGCTAAGCAGTGCAGATCTCAATTTAACAATCAACGCAACCCTATGTCGGGAAACGGGAAGAGGGGCGAGAGCTCTCATGCCCCATAAAATCCAGAGGGCCCCCGAGTGTGGAGTGTGGAAACCACAGCATAGATTCCAAACAACAACGCTTGCAGGTTAATGACTTAAAAACAGCTACTGAAGGGAATGCAGGACTAGATTTACCCTTGGCAGAAGGTGTCATAATAGATGAGGCAGGAAAAGTTTTTCTTATAGCAACACAGGTTTGGGGACCCCTGCCTCGAGGATATTTAGGACTCCTAATGGGTCGCTCTAGTATTACATCTCAAGGTCTAACTGTTCATCCTGGTGTAATAGATTCCAATTATGAAGGTCAAATTAAAATCATGGTTTCCAGTCTCTTTTATTGGAACATTACTCCCTCTGATAAGATAGCACAGCTAATTTTACTTCCCTTTGTAATCCCCTCAGCTCACACTGCCCCAAGACAGGCTGGGGGTTTTGGCAGTACTGATGCTTTTTGGGTTACTAAGTTACAATCTTCCCGACCATATCTTACTGTTCAGGTCAATGATCGCATGTTTAAAGGGCTCGTGGATTCTGGGGCAGATGTAACTATCTTCTCCTCTGATTCCTGGCCCTCCTCTTGGCCCAAGAAGCAGACCGCTGAAACCCTCGCTGGAGTTGGATGAGCACAGTGTCCTTTTCAAAGTACACTTCCCATTGTTTGCTATAGCCCTGATGGACAGCCCGCTTCTATCTGTCCCTTTATCCTTCCTTTACCTACTATATTATGGGGACGAGATTTACTCTCACAGTGGAAAGTTCTAATTGGCACCCCTCAGGATTTTTCATAGGGGCCACTGCTCAAACAGACCCTCTGCTAAAATTAACCTGGATACCTGGCCCTCCTGTTTGGGTTGAGCAGTGCCCCTTTAAAGAAGAAAAATTAAAACACCTTAAAAAACTTGTCCAGGAACAGTTAGAGGCTGGACACATCTGGCCTTCCTGCAGCCCTTCGAATAAACCTATTTTCTGTGTCCCCAAAAAATCCAAAAAATGGAGGCTCCTTCATGACTTACAGACTGTTAATCAACGTCCTGTCCTTATGGGACCTCCAACCAGGAATTCTCAATCCAGCCTGTATTCCTCAAACATATAATATTATTATTATTGATCTTAAAAATTGCTTTTTTACCATCCCACTCCATCCCGATAACTGTGCTAAACTTGCCTTCTTAGTTCCTTCTATGAATAATTGTCATCCTATGCAGCATTATGAGTGGACTGTTCTACCACAGGGCATGGTCAATAGTTCAACTATCTGTCAATATTATGTTGATAAGCTCTTAAGCCAGTCCGAAGGGCCTTTCCCTCATGTCTTATATATCATTATATGGACGACATTCTCCTAGCCGATCCCAAACCAGAACAACTTGATTCGATTCTTGTCTCTGTTCAACAAGCTTTACAAAGTTTTAGCTTACAAATAGCTCCTGAAAAGTTTCAGTCTTTCACCCCATGGCAGTATTTGGGATACTATCTTGACACCCATATCATTCACCCGAAAACACCAGAAATTATAATTCCCAAGACATTAACTCTAAATGACCTCCAGAAAATCCTTGGTCATATCAGTTGGCTGCAACCTTCACTTGGTATAACAACTTCTCAGCTGACCAACTCATTTGAGACCCTTAAGGGTGACCCTGCTCTAACGTCTATGAGAACACTCTCTCCCCAAGCACGCCATGAATTAATACTTGTTAACCAAGCCATTAAAGAAAAATTTTTGACTCGTTTACAGATAAATCATCCTGTTTATCTTCTCCTATTAAATACTTCTCATAGTCTTACAGGTGTGCCCTGTAAATTTACTCCTGACTTCGGAGCACTTGAGTGGCTTTTTCTTCCTTATCGCCCTCCACAACAGTTGTTTACACGTTTCTCTCAGCGCATTAACTTATTAATGCAAGGATGCACCCGCACTCAACAGCTTTTGGGTTCTGACCCTCATTTTATATACTTTGGGGTAACGAAAACAGCTTTTGATCATACTCTTCTCAATTCTGAAGAGCTCCAGATCTCTTTGGCTGATTTTACTGGGCAAATAATTTATTCTTATCCCACTTCAAAGCCACTCTCTACCCTACAGCTTCTTCCTTTACAATTTTCTACTATGCTCTCTCCTTCACCTCTTGCTAACGCTCCTACTGCCTTTATAGACGGATCAGGAAAGACTGGAAAAGGAATGGTCACTTAGCAAACAGACGGTGCCTGTCAACATTTCATTACACAAAGGGCTTCCACTATACAGTGTGCTGAGCTGTTGGCAGCTGTTGCTGCCTTTGAAATTTTTAAATCAATGCCGTTCAATTTAATTGCTGATTCTGCTTATGTTGACCACACCATTCACCATATTAGCGATGCAACTCTCCACTTTAGTTCTGATTATGGTTATTTACTGTATTTAAAAGGCTCCAAACCCTGTTTAATAGCCATAACTCTCCCTTTTTTCTGGTACATGTGTGCTCCCATACACCCTTGCAGGGGCCTCTTTCTGATGGCAATTCTTGCAGCAATTTACTTGCCAGCTCTGCCTTTTCTAATGCATGAACTTCTCATAATTTCTTTCATCAAAATACACGTGGACTTCAAAAACAATTTTCTATCTCCCTTACTGAAGCACAACATATTGTTCGCACCTGTCCTGACTGCCAACGCTTTTATTCCATGTCCTTGGCTGCTGGCGTCATCCCATGTGGTCTAATAGCCAATCAATTGTGGCAAATGGATGTAACACACTATCCTCCCTTTGGGAAACTTAAATATCTCCATGTATCCATAGGTACATGTTCTGGGTTCCTTTATGCCACAGCCCTTTCTGGGGAACATTCTACTCATGACTGTCATCATTTTACCCAAGCCATTGTGACTATGGGATGTCCCCAAGTTCTTAAAACTGATAATGGGCCTGCATATACTTCTGCTAAATTTCAACAATTTTGTGCCACTTGGAATATCCTTCATTCCACTGGCATTCCTTATAACCCTCAAGGGCAAGCCATAATTGGATGTGCCCATCATACTGTCAAACAGCTCTGAAATAAACAAAAGGGGGGAGATGATGGGTCTAGAGTATGTGATCAAAATGAAAGACTTGCCAAAGCTCTCTTTACTTTTAATTTTTTATCAGTTGCCAAAGATGGTCACGCTGCTGCAGAATGACGTTTTATCCCCTCTGACACCTAACCTAACCCACAGGTCCTCTATAAAGATCCTCAAAATCCCTGTCTGGCAAGGACCTGCAGAATTATTAACCTGGGGGCGAGGGTATGCGGCTGTTTTGTCTCCTACAGGTCCACTTTGGATTCCCACTCTGGCTGCGGCGCAGCCTGCAACTCCATCCCTCCTGTGACGCTCCGAACCTAGTTCCTGGTTGCCACTGCCTGGGCTCACCGGTCTGGTCACCTGGGATGTCGCCACCCAGGATGGCCCTGTCTGGAGGCTCTGGACAGGCAAAAGCAGGCTCTGTGTTCCTGCCGCGACTAGGGGTCCCAGATGCGCCCCGCGCTGCAGCTCCCCCATGTGCCGGCACACTCTGCCCTGCACCTCCACCCCTTCCCTTCTCAGAACCGCTGCCACAGCCCCTGCTGCGGCTGCCAGAGCCGACATCCAATCTGACTCCAGAGCCGCAACTGACACTGGCACCCCTTCCCCAGGGTATGAACACTGAATGGCCGCCATCAGACCCGAAATCACCCCTTCCCCTGGGGATGGACACTGAACAATGGAGATCTGCACTACCAGTAACATGGGGAGGTCTGAAAGCCCTCTCCTCCAAAGCTAAGCATATCCTCTCAACTACAGGTTCCCCACTTACACCTGAAAACCTGTTTCTAGCTATGGTTTCCCTTGTGATAATCAATCCTCAACAGTCATCCTACATTATCTTGTTAATCAGTAATTTGTTAATCAGTAAGTTCCCAATGAAAATTTATTGTGTAAATTCCTCTATATTTTCTGCTTCTCCTAGTTAGATGCTTCTGTATAGATAGATTTCTAAGCTAGATGGTTCCTTTCCAATTGATAGTAAATTTGTGTAAATCAGTGTTTGTTTGATTGTTAAATCTGTTATGATGTGTAAATTACCCTTCCTGGTGATTCCTTTCCAAGTAATGGCAGAGCTGTGTAAATCATTGCTTGTTTGATTGTTAATGAATCTTTGAGCCTTTATAAATCTTTAAGCCTTTAAGAATAATAATTTCAGTGGATGTTAAACGTTAGTGTTTACCTGACAAAATGAGAGTCAGAGGAAACCCATGGGTCCAACAATCAGGATATTACTAGTGCAGAGGATTATATTATCCTCATAAGATCATCCTCTATTGTCTTACACACCTGAAAGGCACACTGAGTCTGCTCACTCCGGCTATGCAATTGACAAGAGCATCGCTCTTACTTAGTAACCTGGTGGTATCCGGTGGAAAACCAGCACCGTGAGTTTAAAGAGCCTGTTACAGCTGCCATCTAGGAGACTAAGTCCAGGCATTAAGTAACAACCTGCTGAAAAACCAGATTGTATCCAGTGGAAAACCAGCACCGTGAGTTTAAAGAGCCTGCTATGGCCGCCATCTAGGCAACTAAGTCCAGGTGTTACTCATAGCTATGCTACTTCTCCTTCTTAAACATATGGAGTGTGCCCCAGCCATAGCTGGGCTCACAAGGACTCCCTCAGTCGCCAGGCCCTGAGGTGTAGAGACAGTAGCTGAGATAATCTTAGACTTTATCTCATAGAGAAAATTTTACTTTGTCCTAACAGACACTTGTTGGACCAGTAAAAACCCTCTGGATTCTTATTCCATTAACTAAACAAAAGGGGGGAAATGTGGGAATATATGCCATTTAAACATGGCTGTACTATTGACAACTGCAGCCCCCACAGGCCTCTATGCTGTATACGATATGTTGGAGACTTGTCAGCGATAAGAAAGAGATTAGGCATGACTTGTTTTCCCAAATCTATTGTCCTGTTACTGATTGGCTTGTTTACCTGAATTTCTTCTCCCTTGCCCGAAACTTATTGTTACTCACCCAAAACCCATTGTTCTGTTATTTTCTTCACTGCTTGCTGTATTGACTATAAATAAACTCCTGGGACTGGAGCCGGGGATCGACTCCTCAGAGTGAACCTCCTGGCCCCACTTCTCTGTAAGAGTTGTGTTTGGCTACTGTCTTCGCCACCCCAACAACTGTTGCCGCTACAAGAGACCTGGTCTTTTTCCTCTCATATTCTCAATCTCAGATGTGAGGCAATGGCCTCATTGACCAGCTGGTTGGGCCAGTACTTACTTCCTCATAGATCCATTACAGATTAGAAAGGATGACTTTTCAAAACAGGGAAGAGCCATTCTTGAGTCAAGGATAAATGAATAGCCATGTTTCCTTCTGGAATATTCAACAAGCCAGATCAAGGGATTTTTTTTTTTAATTATGCCATCTAGCCACGCAGACACTTAAGCCAGGAACTTGAGGGTCATTCTGGATTTCTTCTCTTCTCTATCTCATTACTCTCATCCAATAAATTGCCTTTTTGTTTGTTTGTTTGTTTTTACCTATATTAAAAAAAAAAAAAGAACACTTCAAATCTGTGTTGAACTTCTTCCTAGCTTTAACTTCCCAGCTTTGAGTACTCTCCATTTTTTGCCTGGAATATTTCCACTGCCTTCTAACTAATCTTCTGACCTTTGACCTTTGGCCTTGGCTCATGTCCCACCCTAGCACATGACCTATTTGGAAAGCAAATCTGATCAAGTTTCTATCCCTGCTTGAATGGTTCCTTATGGCATACAGAATAAGGTAAAGACCTTATGTGGCCCTATCGTCATCTCTCACCTCACCTACAAGCTTCCTTTGCAACCTCTGCTGACTTAACTTTCTGTTTTAATAATACTGAACTGTTTTGTGTTTCCCCTTTCAGGTCGTATTGCTTGATGACCTTATAATTTTTCTTACTCTTGTAATGATCTTCACCACATTGCTCCTGTTTATCTTTCAAGGATAATTTCAGGTTTCATCTCTCCAAGAAGCCTTCCCTGGCTCATTCAGGCAGGTCTCAGTGCCTCCCTGGCCCACATCTGGTTATTTACTGCACTGTATTGACAAAACATACCCACCCTCTCCTCTAACTAGGTGGAAAGTGTCTTGAAGTGAGGACTTTTCTGTCTTGTATCCATGGCACTATACTTGAACCAGGAACAATGGTGGCACAGTAGGTAAGTCCTGGGCTACTAATCAAAAGATCAGTTGTTTGAACCCACCAGCTGCTCCACAGGAAAGATGTGGCAGTCTGCTTCTGTAAAGATTTACTGCCTTGGAACCCTATGGGGCAGTTCTACTCTGTCCTGTAGGGTCCCTATGAATCAGAATCAACTTGATGGCATGGGATACTTGAATTAGCCACAATAAATATTTAGTGTACAAGATTGAGGAAAATGTGTCAAGATGTTCAAGAGGAGGTGAATTAGGGTTTCTCAGTGCTGGCTGCATCTAGGGATCTTTTAAAAATGCATATGCCAAGGAACCACACTAGTCCATTTAAATTAGAAACTCTAGGAGTAGGGCTTTGGCACCTAGACATTTAAAAACTCCTCAAGTGATGATAATATGCAGCTGGAATTGGGAATCATGGAGTTAGATAATCACTAGACAAGAACTTGGTGAACGGTATGCCAGAAAAAGATGGTAGTGTTCATCCTTAAGGCACCTTTCAATCTCAAATTCTATGAGGTTATTAGTGACATTATGCTTATTATTGGTTCATTGTCTCAGAATAACCCCACACATTACTAAGGTTGTTTTATTTATTTTTTTGTATACAGGTAACTTGGTACATTAGCCTGGAACCAGACTGAGTCACCCCATAACATTAATGTTCTTGAATACACACACATTTGTTAAAATACTGTAAGAAAAAAGTAGCAAGGGGAGGGAAGGGAGGAGTGGGTTTTAGGTGCCACATACATTCATGACGTATTAGGGAAAAAAGTTTTAAACCTGAATGCTTCTTTGTTCTCTTGAAATGCTGATTTTAAATATTCAAACCTATTTTTGTCTTCTTGTCTATGGTGATTATGGGGATGGGTAGTAGGTTTGTTTTCTTTTCTAAGTCTACTGGTACAGAGAGGCCGTTACCACACTTTGCTTTTAGATGCCTTCATAATTAACAGGACTTGGTATAGGTTCTAAGAACCCTGGTGGTGCAGTTGTTAAGCACTCAGCTGCTAACCAAAAGGTCAGTGTTTCAAACCCACCAGCTGCTCCATGGGAGAAAGATGTGGCAGTCAGCTTCTATAAAGACCACAGCTTGGAAACCCTACGGGGCAGTTGGAATCAACTCGATGGCAATACGTTTGGTTTTGGGTTTTTTTGTATAAGTTCTACATGAAATAAGAGCAATTGGTTTGGGATATTAGTTTTTGTGGAAGGACTAAGTGACTCTGGAGTCCCTGGGTGGTGCAAATGGTTAATGCCCTGAGCTGCAAGCTGAAAGGCTGGAGGTTTGAGTGTACTCAGAGGTGGCTCAGAAGAAAGGCTTGGCAATCTACTTCTGAAAAATCAGCCATTGAAAACCCTACGGAGCACAGATCTACTCAGACACACATGGGATCATCATGAGTCGGATTTGACTCCACCACAACTGTTTTTTTAAGTGACTCTATAATTTTCCCATCAACAATACTTTACAAGAAAAGGAATCAATTATAAAAATCAATGTGAAAGCAGTGGAAAAAAAAAAAAGAGGAAGAAATCATTTTTACATAATGTACCAAGTTTTAGGAGACATAGCTTAGAGTTTTGCAATCCCAAAACTAATATTCAAACTCTCAAACTGTGCTTGATTAAAAAAGTTTAATGAGCCGTAAAATAAATACACTTCCATTAAATATTAAATAAATTATTTACAACTTGAAAAAATACTTTTTATCTCCATGAATCTTTATGTACAGAAATAAGACTTAGCACAGAAAGTGACAATTGAAAGTTTAAAACCATCGGAACAAAAAGTTTCCATTTTCTCATGATCCACTGAAAAGAGGAACCAGCTCTATTCATGGTTGTGACTTGGCAGGGACTCTGATATGACCTCCTGTTAGGAAATAAAATAAAGTGTTAGCAACAGGCTTAATTCCAACCTAGCTTTAAGAAAATTTCAAATAATAATCAGGACTCAGAATTTCTGCCATTTTTTTTTTTTTCTGTGAGGTCTTAAAATGCTAAGAGCTCTTCAGGGACAAACTATCACTTTGATTTGAATTCCTCTTTCATACCTGCTTTGGTTATACGCCTACTTAGGTAGAAGACTATATATGCTCAAACCTGTTTATCAAATTCTGCTTAATAAAAAAGCAACAATAGTCATGAGAGAGAGTTTTCCTAACTAAATCTATGCAGTGGACCTAATTAAAAACAAAGATTAAGTGTCCCAGAGTATTTATAATGTACAGTTAATTTAGGATAACTAGTACCAAGGGCATAGTAATAGTAGCTACTAGTTAATAGGCAGCCATTATATGCCAGCACCTCATATTCCTTTTCCTAAAATCATTCTGGGACATGCTTTGAAAAGTCTCAATCACACTAAGTCACCAAAAATCCACCCTTATCATTCCAGTGGTCTTCAGCATATTAAGCCAATAAATTAATAAATTTTGATGCAATAAATACAAAATATAGCATTAGCATGGATAATTATCCATTTAAAAATTACCGAGCTAGTTCTATAGTAAGCTCAGAACATAAGATCTGCACTTAACCAATACTGAAGGTAGTGGTTCTCCAAATATTGCTGCAAGTCCACATACATCAGAAAAAGCTGGAGAGCTCATTAAAAATAAAAATCGTGATTCAGTTGATTTAGCGTTGGGCATAGGAATATGGGTATTTAACAAGCATCAAGCGTATTGTATCTCTTACACCTTGTAACTTTAGAAAACCAATGACTTAAGGATGTAGGATCTTCTTTCCTGCCTGTCTGAGGAATTAGAGTTCCTTCTTCTGACCCACTTTAAGTGTGTCCTTGATCTCCTGGCCTCCCTATTCCTCTGGGAGTTTTCTTCATTAGGTGTTCACTTTTGCAGTCAGTGAAATACCCCTTTCCTTACCTTCTTGCCTTCTAGCTACAACATCCTTAGCTTCCCCTCTTTAGCAAATAAATAAATATCAAATATATTCTTACCACGCTATCTTTAAAATTTGTACCCCCATCTCTTTCTGCTTCTTCTCTTTAAAAGGCTATCAATCTGTTGTCTCCACTTCCCCACATTTACGTGCTATTCCCCTGCCCTCGGCTCTCCACCATGTGTGCTCAACCTCTCATTACAATCTTATCTCCCCTAACACCCATTCCAACTAGGCCACTTACACCAATTCTTAAAATGATCAATTCTCTCTAACAGTATTAACTTTTATCTTTCATCATAATTGCAAGTTCTAATCTCATCAGTCCTTTAAGGCTCACTTCAAGTGCCACCCTGTTTACATATCCTTTCCTGCTCACTAAATACATCTTACTGGATTCTTTCTCTCTTCTGTTAGAAACTCTTCATAATCCATTCATTTCATTCTTACGACACTTACTTTACTTCCCCTAGTATTCTGGCCCCTTATATCTTATTTTTCCATCTACTAGACACTTAGTTCTTTGAATACAGGATGTTTCTTCTTTATCTCTAAATCCCTTATATTCCTGACTGAGCATATAACCATTCTTAGTAATGAACTCTGTCTCATGCTCAAAGAGGAGCACTTTAACATAACCACTATTCCACAGTGTATTCATAATTAAGAACACCTGCTTCCCTCATTTTCTTGATAACAGGTGTTATATTGTCCAAAATTACAGATATGATCTAAGGATATCTTTTTAAAAGTCTAACCTGTAATGTTATCTTCAGTTATACAATGGTATGTGCATTATTTTCTTGTCGAAGTTTCTTTGTTTCTTCTGATTCTCCTTCATATTCACTGAAGTATCGTTTTCGAAGCCTTTAAAGAAAAAGGCATTACCTAGTTATAAAACATTACCATATCTTAAGATGTTTATGTTGACTTTAATATTTTCAGAGGAATAAGATTTAAATACATATGTCTTGAGATACAAACTTTCAAAAGGCATGGAACACATCAATTTGTTTTTTCTGTAGAAAGTAGCACAGTTATCAGGTATAGTTGGAAGACAAAGCAGATGATGTAGTTTTATCATAGGAAGAGTTCATGCTTGCACCAACTAATTTAGATGATTAGATTTTACTTTTAAACAGTCTTACAAAACAAGTTTGGTTTTATTTATTTCTGAATATAGTAAGTATTTCCTTCTAGTTTTACTTATTGCCACTTTCTATGAAAAACACAGTGGTTTATAAGTTTCTTGGTATTGTATAAGCAATTCTAATTGTAGTTAGTCTTTATTTAATCCATCTGCTAAATACTATCATTTAAATCATAGACACTTTTTCCTTTGTTGTGATGTTTGGGGGAAAAACTCACCTCAGTTACGAAAAAACAGCAATCAGCTTAGCGTTTGTAATGTATTTCAAATATAAAGAGAATACGATTTTAAGAATGTCCCTGTAACAAAGTCTTTCCATGCTTTTCCAAAGTAGTATTAAACATTTCAACTTGAATAATTACAACTTTAAATAATAATTATTGCAAAACATTTTCTTAAACTTATAATATTTTTCTTCCACCTTTCTGTATCAAATAAGTATGGTTTGTTGGAGGGTATCTTTCCTAAACACATTTGCTTATATGGCTTGAGGAACTGAAGGACCAGAATAAGTTCTACAGTGTACAAAACAAATGTATACCAAATAACAAACTTTATGTGCATGATGAAACAGTTTTCTTATATGTGTCATTTTATCATTGTATGATCTGTACAGGAATTAATAGTAACAATGGCAGAAGATAACCCCATTTCCTGAACAATGGTAGGAGTGGTAGATCATGTACACAATCCAGTTGTTAATTTACCAAGACCTAAAATTAGAATAATAAGTCCATTGCTTTTCCCAAGCTCTAGTAGCACATGAGTCATCATAGAGCCATTCACACCCTCCCCAGCTTCCCTTATTCAGTGACTTCTGTTTGACAGACAATGCCATTTTGAGCTACCCATCAGTGTCTACTACCTGGAAGAGTCTGCTTCCAACATTCACTGGTCATGAAGTGAAGAACGTGATCTGTCACTGTGAGCACAAGGGAGACATTGCTGGAGTGGAACAGTAATAGAATTGTTCCTGCTTCCTACACCATGCCATGTGAAGGAAATGTTTTTTTAATAATTGAGTTCCCATATTACTGTATTTGACAATAACACAATAGGTAAAAGCTCTAAGCAAATCAGTACCATGCTATGAAATTCCTAATTCAGGGTTTTGCATTCTAATACAAACAGGAGGCAGGACGTCTCCTGGCTGTTAGTTTGAAGCTCTTTGTGATGTTTAGTACCAAAGCAGTTATCTCTGACAATCTATCATGAACCAGGTCTTAATTAGCCTCTGTCAATAGGAGGCTTGCTTAAGCTTAAGATATTCCAGAAGTTGCCGGCACTTTCTGAGTTTCAGAAGTAGCCATGAGTAGAAATGTGAAATGAAGAAAAACATTCACTTAAAGTTAAAAACATTTCTAGATCTTCTGAAAAAAGGACTTTACTTATTAAGTTCCAATGTTAGTCAAAATATTATTATAAATTTTGACCATATTTTGTGATCTTTGTGAATGCAGTGTAAGGACATAAACCAAAGACCATGTGCCACCAATGAAATAATTCATCTAAAACATGATAGCAGAATGTGATTGAAATACTGAAAAAAATTAACCTGGCAATATCTTATAAGGAATTTTAAAATATTTCCATACTTACTGGTTTGTAATAAGAACAACAACAGCTGTGAGGCTCATGGCAGAGACAAAGGCAAATATGGCCGCTAAAGTGATTTTTGGCAAATCACTGTCAACCATTCTTTGAGTCTTCATAGACTTTTCCCCACATCGTTCACCAAAGTAATCCTGATCACATCTGCAAACAACCCACATTTAAAAATTGTAATCACTATAAACATTCCATTTATTTTAGGCTTACTTTCCAAGTTATAAACAGCCATGTGATTCCAACATTAAAAAAAAGAAGTCTTGCCCTATTTCTGTATTACAAAATCATGAGATATAAAATGCATTCTAGCCAAAGATCTATTAGTGTAAGAATAAGCTAAGATTAGTTTAGGTGTGATATTCCAGGAAGACACACCTTTTCACTCATTGTGCTCTTTTTTATGACCACCTGATGAGTTCAGTCACTTGTTATGCGGTTAATAAATTCCACTATCATTTAATGTGCTAGTAGCTTTTAGAGGGGTTGGATGTTAGCACAACATGAAAGATTATGTGGAAAGTACCTTCAGGTAACTTTATAAAAGAGTTTCATATATAGTTTTTTTGCCCTTTAAAAAAAGAAAGGTTCATACATAGTTTACCTCACCAGGGGTAAGCAAACAACAGGCCACAGGTCAAATCTGGCCATTTGCCAGTTTTTGTTTTGTTTTTGTTTTTAATAGCCTATAAGCTAAGAATGTTTTTTTGTTTTTCATTTTAAATGGTTACATTTCAGTTGGTTATAAAGGTAGGTAAATAATCTTGGCCCATGAAGCATAAAATATCTACTATCTGGTCCTATAAAAAAAGTTTGCTGACTCTTGTTTTAAACACTGGAAAAATAGTTTTCTGGAGCTAGGAATTTCAGGCATGGAGTTAGAAATTTAAAATTTTGTATAATTTAGGGAAACTTACTTGCATGTTACTACTGTCAGGTGCTCTATGTATTTGCATTCACCATGAATGCAGAAATTTTGAAATTCTGCATCACATGGAGTTTTAGTCTTTTTGTTCCTTCTGTTTTTTCCATTTTTGCCACCCTTTTTCTTTCTTTTAGGTTTGTTTGAAGTCTTTTCACTTTCTGTTTTGTTTTGGGTAGGTTTAACTACCTGTTCAACTAAAAAGACAAAATAAGATTTATTGGTAACAGTCTTAATTTTGAATATCATTTTGGAAACAGGAGAAAAAGAAGTCAGACACAGTGAGAGCTCATGAGAATAACAGCCATAGTTTGTCTCATTATTTAACACAATACATACACAATCAATGGTCAAAGAGAACAACAATATTGTGTGGCATTTAAAAGTGTGAACCCTTTTGATATTTTACTAGCCTAGAAGTATATTTTTGAACTGATCTGTATTATTATAACTATTATTGCTCTTGTTATTATTGTTATTAATAACAGGAGTTACGTGTCTAAGAAAATCCTTGAAATATTTTAAACATTTCTAGAATTATAATACATATCATGTTCTTGGCAATGAGCATTAATATAATTAAATTCAAATCAAAGTTTATGTATTATTATCCACATGACATAGATGGGGAAACAAGTTTAGTGAATTTGCCCTTAGGACAACTAGCTAGAAAATGGTAGTGCTGGGTTATCAAAGCCTGTTAATTTTCCACCATGCTAGGCTTTCTCAAAGAAAAGATCAATGCCATTGATTGAAATGGGACTGGGGGCATATTTGTTGATTTTATTTAGCACGTAAGCCTTGTCCTCACTACCATAGTTGGGTGCTACTGGGAGGGGGGCCCTTGGTGGTTCAAACAATTAACACACTGGGCTGCAAACCGAAAGGTTGGTGGTTCAAGTCCACCCAGAGGCACCTCAGAAGAAAGATTTCATGATCTACTTCTGAAAATCAGCCTTTGAAAAACCTATGGAGCACAGTTCTACTCTGATACACATAAAGTTGCCATGAGTTGGAACTGGCCTAATAGCTGGTACTGGTTACTTGAAGGGAGTCTGAGGAACCAAGAATTATGCATTAGAGTTAGGTAACTTTCTCCAACTCCCAGATTACAACAGATTATAATTAACTGATATCTTCCAGGGGGTTCATATCTATAGTCAATCTATTTGAAAACAGGAGTCCAGAAATATTTGTACTTGATGTTTCAGAAACTCATCTTAACTCATCAGATCCACAGAAACCTTTGTCCAGTCTTATAGTTACATAAGATGTAGTTTACCCACATACAGATAGGGAAGGAGTTTCCATGTGAGAGATGTACATTTTGTTACACTAATCACTGAATAGGCTTATCTGAGCAAATATTTAGCAAACAGAGCCCAAGGAAAATACCATCAGTCATAATAGTCATCCAGTACTCATTAAATAGAAAGCATTAGAAACACAGAGAAGATTAACAAGGAAATCAAAGATAGAACCCATCTGATTAAGGAAATGACAAGTAAATATGAATCTTTTAGCATATTATAACAGCATTAACAAAGGTAAAATTAGGAGCAAAGTTTACTGGCTGGCTATGTGATTTTTGTACTGAAACATTTTTCTAATAATAAAAGAACCCCACAAGTTAGAATACGTCCTCTAATAGAAGCATTTTAGATGAACAATATTGCACTTTATCAGGTAGATTAGAAATTACAGACAGAGATAAATAAGGCTAAAGTGTTGCAATAGACATTAACTCCACGGACATTAACAGCTTTTCAAAGGAGTGCAACCAACATTTTCACTCCATTTCATAAGGCATTGCAGTTTGGAGCAGCAGTCGTTTTCACTACTAACATTTATTTGGCCTGTTTGTTACCAACTGGAAGCATTTTTAAGGGGACAATTTCCAGACATCTTGGCGCTCAATTATCACCCCTCTGAAAAATAAGGAATATCAGTGGGACTCTTCCCCACTTTATATGCACAAGATCACACGGAGGAAGGGAGTGAGGTGGAGGGTTCATCAAAGCTTTTCCCACCTGACACTTAGCCCAGTCACTGCCCCTGTGGTACCACCTGCTCTCCCTTCCCCAGGGCTGGAATTCAGACACAGGGAGAGGAGTCAAGCAGGCCAGTGTCAGGAAAGAAGAAGCCACAAAGAGCACATAAGCTATCATTCCTGCTTCCATAGTGTGTGTTCCTAGGATATTTAGATCTGATTGACTGATGACCTTTTGTGCCCTCAAACGCCAAAGTAATACGAGGGTAATGGATAATATTTATCTCTTACTTTAATACCCCCATTTTAAGCAAATGATCTTTAAAAATCTGTTAACAGCAAAAGGGGGAAGAAACACGGACCACTATTATGTAACTAACAAATGTTATTTGGGGTTACATTGTGATTTTAGCCATGTAAAATCCACGCATATATGTTCTTTCCTAATCTGTCCAGAAGGTTTATTTTATCATCATCATCATCATCATCATCACCAGTTTCTCAATACCTACTACTTAATGGCTAAAGTCCAATCTCTCCTGCCCCATTACTTTATTCTGTTTCCTTATCTGTGTCACAATGCAGTTATTTGGTGGCAGGGGGAGTAGATACAAAAGCTAAAGTAGACAGGAGTGCCTATATGGCTCAGCAGCGGGGTCATGTGGGAAAGGGCATGGTATCTGGAATCAAACAGACTGGAGTTCTAACTCCAGCTCGATTGCTTGCTAGCTATGGGACCTTTGGCAAAACACAATCTTCTTTGTACAGTGTTCTTATGTGTCAAATGAGGGCAACAATTCTTACTCCATTAAGTTGTTGTGAAGATTAGACTTAACAGACATAAAACATTTGGTAGAACTCCAGACATACAGAGGTATCCACATATAGCTCCTTCCAACTCAGCCTGTAGTTTACCCAGTGGGGCTGTAACAGATACATACAGAAGAAAGCCACTAGTAAAATTCAGGAAGTGGCTTTTCTTTTGATGCAGTTGTGCTCATACAAACCCGCATCTCAAAGGTTATATTTTCACTTATCCTTTACTCACCTCTGACTGAATCATCTACTACATAGCCGGACACTTGTGGTTCGTTATCATACTCCTCTGAATAGTCATAGTCGGTTTCTGAGGACAGTTCGCCACCAGAAGGCATTTCACTCACTGAGGAAACCTCGCTTCCTGAGGACGTCTCACTTCTTGAAGTCACCATCACCTCAAGCCCATTGGCACTCTGGTCCCCAGAAGACTGTTCCCCTTTCCCAGAGAAGGTATCTTTGAGTTCCGATGCAGCAGCATAATACCCTGGGAGAAGGAATGAGGGAGAAAAAGTAAAGCAGGGCGCCTTTCTCACCAATCAAATGTGTTTAGGAGAAATGTTTATCTTCTGCTATCAAAGCAGTTACTGCACATGTGCTATTGTTTGTGACTGAGTCACTTGTGAAAGCAGCTTCACAGGTTGCCAACAAGAAAACTCAGCTGTTTCAGTTACAGAGTATCTTTTTATCAAGGTTTTCTTTTCCACAGATAGTTTACATGAATTTCTACATCAAAAAAAAACCTGCCAAATAAGCAAATTCATCTAATGTAGTTGCTTAGCAGACAATGGCTAAATACTTCTGTCTCTTCACTTCCCAAATGCATCTGTCTTTGCTAGAATGTTACTCTGTCCCATTTTAAAAGACAGGTACTGGAGATAAATACTAAATTTCTTAACATGTCCTCATATTTTAAAAAAGATTATGTATATGAAATGTAAAAGTAATATAAATGCTAGCTGATAAAAAATAGTTATTATTGTTTCATTATTGTTATTACACAGAGAAGAAACTGAGTATTAGATAAGATTTGGGGCCCGGCTAAATCCCCTGCTTTATCTTTTAGCTCTCAGTAAAACCACCTCAGGGTGCTGCTTCTAACCTCTCTGTGGGACACTGTAAAGCCTTCTATGGAAGGTAAAACTAAAATCACTGACAGAGGAAATGGAGAATTTAGGAAGGAGGTAGCACTCTGGGACTAGCACCTCACTCCTCCACTCAAACAGCGAGAGCTGCGGCAATCACTTCACCTTTCTTTTATCTGTAAAACGAAGCAGTGGGATCACAGGACCTCTGAGGGCTCCCTCAGCTGGACTAAAGTAAAAGGGATTCTCTCAGGCGCCCCTGTCCTGGCCTGGAAAGTCTAAGGCATCTCCCTTCCTCCTATGGAGTAACCTTAGGGGGGCGAGGTGCAGAGATCGCCTTCCGCGGGACACAGTCGGGAGCGCCAAGGGTGTTCCTTGGAGAAGCAGGAGTAAGACTCAAGAGGTGACAGCTTTTACCTGCCTTGAGAGAAGCGCCCGGCAGTTTAGAGCCAGGATGTCCTCACCTGAGCCAAGGATCAACAACGACAGCACCGAGAGCGCCGGCAGTGGCAGCGAGGTTCTCATTGGTCCCTTGGAGCGGCGTCGTCTCGGTCTCTGGGGTGACTCCGACGGGAGCTACGGGGAGGAGGAGGAAGACGAGAAGGAGAAAGAGGGAAAGGAGACGAGGAGTGTGAGACGTGCTGGCAGGCTCCGGGCAGTGGATGTGCGCCTCCAACTCGCCGCGGAATCTCTCAGTTCCGACTGCGGCGCGGTCACCAAGGCGTACGAACATTCCGTAGGCGAGGCCC
Organism: Dugong dugon; assembly: GCA_030035585.1. Classification (NCBI taxonomy): domain Eukaryota; kingdom Metazoa; phylum Chordata; class Mammalia; order Sirenia; family Dugongidae; genus Dugong; species Dugong dugon. Next base: position 53,413,957 of record CM057463.1, read on the forward strand.
TCACCTGCGCCTTTATAGCAGCCTCGGGGTGAGCCCGGGCGGGGAGGGAGGCTGGGCCTGACGTCACGGCCGTGGCCGTGGGCGGGGACAGGCGGCCGCCGAGAAGAGGTTACTACCCCAAAACCACACACGGATGGCAAGAGCCGCACTTCCGTTCCTCGTGCGTGGAGAGCCATTGGGAAGAAATGAAAATTAAACCTTTAGCTGGACGCATACAAAATATCCGTTCCGTATTCGAGAGCGGGAGCGGAGTTTGAGAGCCAGCACCTGACAGTCAAAAGTCCCAAAGTTTCAAACTCCATCTGTATATACTTTGGTTGATCTTAATATTACAACAGAGATTAATAAGGAAAAGTTCCGTATTAAGATGTAAAAGTACGTTAAGACCTAGAGCTTAATAACGATGGCGTGGATGTCATTAGCAAGGGTAAGTGAAGGGCATGAAATGACTAGAGGGAGAGCCTCCGATTAAGAAGATGCTTCCTTTCTGATTGATGGGTCTGTATCCCAATCACCGGTCCTTTCCCACCTACTAGTGTGAAGTGGCCAGAAGTTCAGACCACCTCCTTCCCATTTCTTTGTGTGGCACAGGGCCCTCGTCAAAGATAAATTAGCGTTTATTGACCACTTACTATTGATGAACCTCACTAAAAATTTTACCTACATCATCTCACTCAATAATCTTGCTAAACTGGTATCATTGTCTTCATTTTACAGGAGAGATGGCAACTTTAAAAAGTCAAGGAAATAATTTTGCACAGCTGGTAATGGCAGAAGCCAGATGGATTTGAATTCAAGTTCATCTGACCCTAAAACCTGTACCCTTAACACAGTGATAAAGGAATTCAGGACTAAACTGACATTTGAAAAGAGGGTCTCTGGAGAGAGCAATGCTTAACCTAAAGAAATGAGTCTATCACTTAAGTAGCATATTGGCATTTGAGTAGTGTGTGAGATTATTGAGCAGTGTGCCTCTCAAATCCCAAGATAAAAAGACCAGCTTTTAGGGCCCATTTAGAACCTAGTAGGGTATTTAATCATGACAAGCAGATAAAATGAAGGAGAAGGAGGGTGCTGTTTAATTTGACTAACTTTGATATAATGACAACTTCAGAACTGGATTTTTCTTTACTTAAGGAAGAGAAAGAAAGCATTGTTCTCTGTTTTAACTGTTTCCTTTCCTGGAGATACTTATCTCTTTCTTGACGGTTTCAGTAAAACAGACTTTTTAGGAATGTGGGTCACAGTGCATCTGTCTTATTTCTAGAAAACTTTTTTAAGCTACTTATTTTTTAATGGCAAATTACAGGGAGGAGGCTAAATAATAGTATGCATTTAGTAGGATGGAATAAACAGTCAAGAATCATGCCTTCTCTCCTATTTGACATTTGTTGGCATATTTTGTGTAAGCCACCAGTTTTGCTTTATTTTTTATGAGGGGCTGGAGCAGTAAAAAACCAAATCGTTTGTCACTGAGTCCATTCAGACTCAGTGACCGTATAGAACAGAGTAGATCTGCCCCATAGGGTTTCCAAGGAGTGACTGGTGGATTCAAACTGCCAACCTTTTGGTTAGCAGCAGAGCTCTTAACCACTGCACCACCAGGGCTCCAGGGAGACAGCAAAGAGGGAGATATGATGATGAATATGACCAGGTCCCTGTTCTCCAAGAATTCATAGTGTGGTGTGGGCCAGATACATAGATAAGTATTCTGAAATGTCAGAGGATAAGAAAGGTTCAGAGTGCCGTGAGAAAAGCAGGCACAGTTTAATTTTGCCTGTGGGTATCCTGGAAGACTTTGTGGAAGGTTGGAGAGGCCCCTCAAAGGCCTTACGGTAGAGTGTGGAAAATAAGGCTGGAAAGGTGACAACGCCCATTCCCAAATACAGTAGGGTCCTGCATTGTCATCATTTTTTGGTGGATGAGGCAATTGTGATTCAGAGAGATTCAGAGACCTGCTGGCAACTTTCAAAAAATGGTGATGGAGATTTCATGTGGAGTTCAGGCGCTGTTGTACCTTTGTGCTCCCATAGGTTTTTGTTCTAACCCTCTTCTTCCAATTTTTCTCCCTTCTTTCTTCTTATTGAGGTAAACGCAAGCTGTGCTTATCTGTCATCGAAAATGTTTGTTAGAAGTAAAAGCGGGATCTTTACATTGGAAATTGCTTGGTCTTTTTTTCAGTTGGAAATTTGGAGGGACATAATTTACATTGATATGATGCATAACATAGCGTCAGGGAGGCAGAGTAGTTTAATGCTTGGAATGAGCTTTAGATTGAAACCAACCTGTGTTTTCATATACAAATTCTACCATTTACTAAGTTATTTACTGTTTGAAAGGCTCAGATTCCTCATCTGAAAGTAAAAATAAAGGTACTTATCTGCTGTTAGGCAGATCAAATGAGATAAGATACATAAAAACAAGTAAACAGGTAACACCACTTCTCGCATATGGCAAATAATACATGTTACCTCTTATTATTAACATTGACATTATAATAGTTACACTGTATTAATCACACTGGAGAACGAAGTGACTCATAAATGGAGGATCTCACAGAACCAGTGAAGTAAACCCCGTCAGTATTTTCAAGCTGTGAACTTTGTACCTACCTCCAATGAAGACTAACCATTCTGAGCATTTTATGGTGCATCATAGAATCGCACCGGGTGTCATCATAATTGCATCACAATTTAGCACCCTTGATGTGTCATCCATTCAGAAATCTATGCACAAATAGGAAGCCAATACCATATAAATGTGAGAGTCTTTACATTCTGCATGCTAGGCTGAGATGAGGAGAGCTGATTTCAAGAAATTCAAGTAGAGTAGCCACCTTTCTTTGTCCCGATAAATTGATGGTTTCCTCGCCTACCTATGAGGTTAGGGCAGCCCTAGGACAAAAGCTCCTAACCAACCACTCATTTTGGTGGCTAGTCTCTGGATCCTGATAATAGTTTATATGTATAGTGAAAACAAACTCCCTTTGATTCTGCTAAAATGTGTGCTATAGAACCAAATGTGCAATTATGTAATTGTTCACAAAATTGATCTTGAATTTTGAATCTTTTTTTTTAATTGTGCTTTAGGTGACAGTTTAGAGCAAATTAGTTTCTCATTAAACAATTAATACACATATTGTTTTGTGACATCGGTTGCCAACCCAGTGACATGTCAACACTCTCCCCTTCTCGACCCCATTTTCATTTGTCCAGCTCTCCTGTCCCCTCCTGCCTTCTCATCCTTGCCCCTGGGCTGCTGTGCTCATTTAGTGTGGTATACCTGGTTGAACTACAGTTGTTTTTGTTTGTTTTACAGGCCTGTCTAATCTTTGGCTGAAGGGTGGACCTCAGGAGTGACTTCAGTACTGAGTTAAAAGGGTGTCCGGGGGCCGTACTGTCGGAGTTGCTGCAGTCTCTGTCAGACCAGTAAGTCTGCTCTTTTTTTTTTTTTTTCTTTTTGTGAGTTTGAGTTTTTGTTCAACATTTTTCCTCAGCTCTGTTCGGGACCCTCTCTTGTGATCTCTGTGAAAGCAATCAGTGATGGTAGCTGGGCACCATCTAGTTGTACTGGACTCCGTATGGTGGAGGCTATGGTAGTTGAGGTCCATTAGTCCTTGAATTTTTACAAATAGTACCAGGGTCTGAGGGAGGATTATATCATGGTCATTTTTATAAGTCAACACATAAACCCCCAAGCCAAAACTGAGAAGTTCTTCAATATATAAATAAATTTCCTATATTATTAATAAATCCATTAGTACCATTCAGTTGTTTGTAATTATCTACTTTTACCTTGGAATTTATCCATGTTACAAGATATATGGAGCCCTGGTGGCACAGTGGTTAAGAGCTCAGCTGCTAACCGAAGGTATGTAATCAGTTAGGTTAAGCCAAGGAAGTCGGCCAAATTAGTGAAAGAAATACAGAAATAGAAAGTAAGACTATTGTGGGGTGGGGAAACCTGGAATGACACCCACTCCTACTTTTGGTATCAACATTTTACGTAATAAAGAATGAAGTACCTTTATGTTCTAGTAAAGTCAAATTATTTGCTCTTTATAGCCTTAACATCCTGGCTTTTGTAGAACAAGGACTGGCAGGTGGGACTGGAGGCAAGTGATGATTTGTTTCAATAGAAACTAAGAAAATGTAATATACAAGTAAATAAATTTATACAAAAGAGAGCATCCTCAAAGTATTTCATTTGTTCATCAAATATGTTTTGAGAACAAGATACTGTTCTAGGCACTGAGGATAAAGCTTTGAATAGGCATCATGTTCTTGTTTTTGAGGACCTTAAAGGGGACAATGGGGGCTCAGTGGTAGAATACTTATGTTCTTCCCAAATATTATGTGATGACCAGTATTTTCATAGTTACCAAGCTCTTCAATTTGCCCTCCTGTTACTTAAGGACTGACAACATATTCATACCTCTAAGAATTATATAATCCTATTTGTTAATCCATAGTTGATGAGTTCCTGCTATGAGTTGAGGTATTTTAAATGTCCATGCTTTTTTTCAGTAAAGCAAAGCTATATTACATGTAGATTTTGCTGACTTTTCCCATGAATGCAATAGACTTTCATTTCAAAATTCAATGATATTAAAAGTTTTGTGATTTCATAAGTGAAGACTTTACTAATCTGTTGTATAAACCATTCTTAACAGCCTGTCCTAAACAGAGACAGGTTAAATCACAAAGAAACTGGCCTTTGTGTGTTATATTCCCAAAGCTTTCTGAATGTGTGTTCTGGAATTATGTGGTCAGAATAAGAAAGGTTATGTATTAATATGAAAAAATGCAGACACATTTAGAACTGGTAAGATAATTTTGAAATATACCTATAAATGTTATATAAACATCAAATGTGTTTCCAGCATTCTTCCTGAAATCAATAATTTTGTCTTAAACCTGGATTTGCATAGGTCCAAATGATTTTGCTACTTAAAATAGATGTTGTAATTTCACTCCTAGATTTCTTTCCTTCCTGAAAAATTTCAAAAATGATTATTTTTTGTCACTTCTCAAGATATCAAGCATTTCACCAAAAAAATATTTTCATAACAAATTGCTAGATAATTCTGGGATTATCAAGCACTACCTTGCATTAATATAAGAAAATATTTGACTTTTCTAACAGTGCGATTGGCCTGAGCTAGTCCTGATATAATCGTGGGGGTGGGGGGTACTCATTAAACGATGGGGAATTTTTTCAAAGGGTTGGAAATACAAATTTGATCAAATGTTTTCATTTTAATAATGGTATCTATTAAAATTCTTATATTTACCGAAATAGGAAAAAAGGCACAAATCAGAAATTCTGATGGTATGTTTTGCCTAAAATAATATCTTTGGAAAAGTCACATAGTTTACATTTTTAATATTTATTTTAACTGCATATAGCTGAGGATATAGTAACTGATAAAAATTCTATGTTAGATTTTATGTTTCTAAATCTGACCATTTCTGTTTAGATATCTGGGTCTATGACTGTGTTAATTTATAAGCTATACTTCATTTTTATTTTCCTTACAATATTACTATCAGTACAAAATAATAGTTTGAGATTTTCCTGAGAAAAATTAAACTGTATTTTTCTTTCTACATTCATAGATTTTTTTGGAGGGAACATACACATGTACACAACACACACGTAGGAGGAAAGAGATCTACATTGTTTAAAATCAATTATTTTTAAGAATAAAAAAATTAAAGTTATACAGAGGTATATTTATTAACATTGAGGAAATTTAGGGTACTTGTTATGTAAAAATGAAACTCTTTTAGTAATATATTTAAAAATATTTATGTTCATATCATGTCTAAATGTGTATGTATGTATATAGATAGGTAGATATATATGAATAAAAAATTCTAAAGAATATATACAAAAGTGTTAACAATTTTTTTTTTTGGTTGAGGAATTCTTTACCTATGTTTCCTAATATGTGTCCAAAGATAATGTATTACTTCTCTTATTGTTCTTTTTTTTAAGCTGAAAAACCCAAACTAGGCAAAAAAATGTTTTTCCAATATGGATGTCAGTTTTGAAAGAAAATGATCTCTTGGGCCAATTGCTTTTCTCTACTCTTTCATTCCCACATCTGGGCTGTCCTTTCTGCCATTTGTTGTAGCCAGAAAGTACAGTAAGGTTGTTAAGATTGTGGAATCTGAGGTGAGACTGCTGGATTCTAGCACATCTCTTCCTCTTACCAACTTAAGTTACTTAACTGCTTTTAGCTTTATTTTCCTCATCTGTAAGAAAGCAGAGGATGATAATAACAGTATCTAAATCATAAGGTTCTGGTGAGGTTTAACAGTGATAATGCATGTAAAATACTTGGAACCATCTCTGACTTTATGCAATTACTCCAAATATCTTAAGTATTTTTGTTATTATTGATTCTGAGATCAGTGAAGGAAGTAGTAGATGTTCCAATTAAAATTTTTCTAATTCTTATTTGTAGAATGAGGTAAATAAGTGAATACTGTTATAGCTGATTCCATAACTTCTTAGATAAGTCTGTAAGAATTCAAAACTTTTTCAGAAAGATGAAGGCAAAAAGAGTGAGCCCTGTCATTAAAGTTTTGTTTCAAATAACTTGCATTGCTGACTACAGAGACGTAACAGTTTCAGAATATCACATTTTTTAAAATATCTTAAACTCTGTACAAGATTCCTTTCTCACCTTTTTTTTAAGCTGTGTGATATTTTCCTACTGTATGATGTCACTATATCATAATTTCATACAGAATCACACCATTTCTGCTATGAATGCATTGTTTGATAGTGAAATTTCTTTTTCACCATGAACTAATTCAATTGGCATCAAAATAAAAATGAAAGCTATTTTTTTAATACTAATTCCAAAACCAAAAAAAAACAAATTCATTACTGTCGAGTCAATTCTGGCCCATGGAGATCCCGTGTGTTAGAGTAGAACTGCTCTATTGGGTTTTCTTGGCTGTAATCTTTATGATAGCAGATCACCAGGACTTTCTTATGTGATGTGCTGGGGGAGTTCGAAGTACCAACGTTTTGGTAGATAGCATGCACCATTTACACCGCCCCGGGACCTTCCAATACTAATTACCACGTTAATAATTACATCATAAACTCTACCCAGTATCCATTCTCAGCTCTATCCTTAGTAAGAAAAGCCTGATTTTATTCAGGCTGGCAATGTGTCCAGCTAAAAGATAACATTCCCCAGTCTTCCTTGAAGCTAAGGGTAACCATGTGACTAAATTCTTCCAGTGGGGTCCAGTGAGTTGTAAGCAATAATGACGTGTGAGATTTCCTGGAAGGCTTCTCGTAGGGAGCTGATGACGGTGGGAGACGTACTCCTATTGTCCTTCTCCCTTTACTCCTCCCAGTTCCCTGGAATATGGACACTTGGATAAATCTCCCGAAGTTATACTGGACCCAGAATTGACCCTGAGTCTGGAAGGTATGTGCTAGGTTGATAAAAGAGAAAGACAGAAAGAGCCCTAACCACTGATTTGAGCTGCCACACCAGTCCTACACTCTCTACGTCCAGGCTTCTTTTACAGAAGAGAGATAAACTTCTATCTTGTTTAAACCACTGATACCTTAGGTTTTCTGATATATGCAGCAAAACACATACCTGATTAAGGACTTGTATACAGTATATACAAAGAACTCTTTAAACTCAACAACAAGAAAACAAACAACCCAATTTAAAAAAAAGGAAAAAGATTTGAACAGACACTTCATTAAAGAAGATATACAGATGACACATAAGCATATGAAAAGATGGTCAACATCATACGTCATTAGAGAATTTCAAATTAAAACAACAATGAAATGCGCTTACACACCTATTAGAATGGCTAAAATCCAAAAACCCAAGAATATCAAATGTTGATGAGGATGTGGAACAACAGAGACTCTTAATTCATTGCTGATGGGTTTGTAAAATGGTACAGCCACTTTGGAAGACAAGTTTGGCAGTTTCCACAAAGCTAAACAGACTTACCATATCATGCATCAGTTGTGCTCCTAGGTATTTACCCAACTGATATGAAAACTTATGTCTGCACAAAAACCTGCATGCAAATGTTTGTAGCAGCTTTATTCATAGATAAACTGTGGTACACCCATACAATGAAATATTTTTCAGCAGTAAAGAAGTAATGAGCTATCAAGCCACAAAAAGACGTGGAAGAACCTTAAATGTACAATGCTAGGTTGAAGTTGCCAGTTTGAAAAGGCTATAATAAGGTATTATTCCAAATATACGACATTCTGGAATAGGCAAAACTGTAGAGACAGTGAAGAGATCACTGGTTGCCAGGATTTAGGAGCAGGGAGGCAGGGATGAATAGGTAAAGCACAGGGCATTTTTAGGGTAGTGAAACTATTCTGTATAATACTGTAATGGTGGATGTGTGATCTTATATACTTGTTAAAAAAAAAAATTGTGATCCAGTCCATTCAGACTCATAACAACCCTATTTGTTAAAGCCCATAGGAATGTACAACACAAGAGTGAGTTGCCCTAATGTAAATTGGGGACTTTAGTTAATAATAATGTATCGGTAGTGGTTCATCTATTGTAACAAATGTACCACACTAATGCAAGATGTTAATAATAGAGGAAACTGTGGCAAGGGAGGGGAGAGGAAGTATACGGGAACTCTCTGTACTACATGCTCATCTTTTTCTGTAAGTCTAAACCTGTTCTAAAAAATAAAGCCTGTTAATTAAAAAATATTAAAACATACTCATAATTTGCTGTTAATTCAGAAATTATTAATTTGAGTATATGTTCCATTTATAATAAGAGGTGCCTCTAACTGGAAAAAGTGTTCCTTTAAATTGTAAATATTATCATGTAATTGAGATAACATTTACTGAGGTTTTACGGTGTGCAAAGCATTTTATAGATTTCACCTCATTTGATACTCATAAAACCCTACAAGGTAGGTGTTATTGTCCCCATGTAGTAGAAGAGGAATAAGAGGTTTCAGATAATTCGTTAGAGGTCACATGTTTGTTGAACAGAGGTAGGATTTAAACCCATGTCTCTTTAGCCCAATGCTCATGCATTTAATCACTATGCTTAGAGGCTTGCATATAATGACTAGGCATAGAGTAGGTGCTCAGCAAGTGTTTTTAAAATGGAAACAAATTGCTTAATAAACTGAAATACATATAACACCATCCTGTAAAAAATGGAAAATTACTTCTGCTTTCTCTCCCCCTACCTACAGTCTCCTTCCCAAGAACCTGCTAATAAAATTGACCTCTGAAATATATAATAACTAATACTGCAGAGTAAATACATGTGAAATAACTGTAAAAGATTAAAATGGCTCTGAGGCCTATCAGACATTGACTGTTTTAACAAAACTGAAAGACAAATGTGCCAATAAGAAGGAAGATTTAGGAAGGCTAAGGCAGGAGATGGTGTGGGACTGGGCAACATTTCTGTCTGTTATACATAAGATCGCTGTGAGTTGAAGCCGACTCTACAGCAACCAGCAACGACAAAGTTGACTCTGTCCATCCAAACACATTTCCAGAAAGAGTGTTCTCTGGCCCAAGGAGTTCATCTCTTCTATCCTGGTAGCTAACACATCACTAATGAAGAATTGGATGCATTCAGCTTGCTAGTCTAATGCCACTCCAATTTTCTGGTTAGAATATGGCTCCTTCTCTGGTTACCCAAGAAGGACAGTCAGACTAGAGGGATTCCTGTAGCCTGACGCACTAGCAGTTGTAAGTCTCACTATAAATACTTAAATTTGCCTTCTGGATTCCCACCTCACTCTGGGCAAATTTGGCTAGACCACTTCTGAAAGTCAGCTTTAGTCTCTAAGAAAAGCTATGATGGAATTCTGAGCCTACAAGTCATTCATTCATTTAGCAAATAATTATTCAGCACCTGTTACATCCTAGACACTATGATAGGCCGTAGGGATACAAAAGTGAGTAAGACAGGTGCATTCTTTTAGACAGTTTACAATGCAGAAATGGATATAGATGAGAAGCAGACAATTACAAAGCATTGTGATAAGTGGCATGATACGAGGGAAATTATATGGTACCCTGAGATTTACATAGTGTGAGCATGCACCCCAGTTGTGGGAAATATGACATCTGAGAAGAATGAGTTGGACTAATCAGTGGAAGAAAGGAGAATGAGTGATTGTGTGTATAAGTTTATTTTGGATGGGAGAGGAGCTAGAACTCTAGGCAAAGGGAACAGCATTTGCAGAGGTCTGCATCTAAGAGAGTCACATGCGTGTGGAACAACAGGAACATTAGCGGCTGGTGCTCTAACAAATTCGTGGGATGGTAAGTCAGGTACAATGAGGGAGAGAGGAGTCAGGGAAGCCATAAAAAGTAACTAGGTTTACTATACTAACAGTTCCCAGAGACAGGGAAGCCAAGGGGGTTGCACCCAGGGACAAGGTAACAAGTTGGAATTGTAGGAGAGGGCTTATGTAAGGCAAGTAGGGTGGAGTTAGCTAGGTTTGTCAGGCCTCCTGGGGATTGGGCATTTTGAATAACTCTGCAGACTCAAGGGGCATAGGGGCTGTCCCTAGTTTCTGGGTACTTGGCCCTGAGGTAATTAGGATGGGTGCATAGTGGCCCAGGAGTGTGACAACCCATTAAGGGGAGTGGTTGGAGATTGGCCTTAATTAGCTGCTCAAGAAGGGAAATGGATGAGCTTCCAGAAGGGGTCTCAAAACTGGGTCAAAACAGCATTTAAAGAACTGGTATTGCAATGGGTGGTAGCAAGATATTGGACACAAGACACTGGAGAAGTAATCAGGAGCCAGGGACTTGCTACTAGCAGATCTCTGTTTATTAACTGGCTGGACCTCTGTTAGTATAGGAGCCTTACGAAGTTATGATGAAATAGATCTGACTCTTAAGACGTATTTCATGTCTCATCCTTGTAACAACAAATACTCTTTACTTTGACCTCTTTCTTTGTCACAAGCCATGTAAACAGACAGCAAGCCAACGCGCAGGCAGGCAGTGGTGCTCCTCTGGTGGACTTGAACCTCTATGACATCATCTTGCTTTGTTTCTTTATGTTTTGAGAAAGACTGTTATCTACCAAGAACTGTTGCTGTGGTAGTTCTATTAAACGTGAGTCATTCTGGAGTCCTTAACGTATGTAGCACCCTTCATGAATTCAGGAGTTCTCAATATGTGTACTGTTTGCAAATCACACATAGTTCAGGGATTTGGAGCCTACTGTTGGAAGTCTCTAACATTATTCTGTTGAATTCTATAGAAGGAATCAAAGAATGACATTCCCAGCACAAATTGAAGAAAACATTCTTGAGCATTTCAACATGAAAAAGACCAATCTTAGTATAGAATGAAAAGGCTATCTAAGCTGTCGGGAACACTGACTGCATATCCTGCCTATGAAAGCGTAGATGAGTGTCATCTTCTAATGTGGGCTTGCTTTCTGTTCAACACAAGGAACTTCAGTGGTGGAGTGGGATGATGAGGATGTGATTCAAAGGGAAGACTCCTGACATCTTCTAAATCATTAACATGTTGCCTTGCAGCAAGTGTATTTTTTTGGGATGTTTTCTCTTTAGCTTCTGATATACTAAAGATGTCCAAAGTATATTTTGAAAAAAACAGATGAATAAAATGCTTTGTGTACAAGAGAAATATATATACAAATATAAAACAAACAAACAAAAAACTCTCACAGAATTGAGCCTCCTTAAATTTTTTCTGGAATGTCAGTGAATAAGAATAGCTGACAAAATCACGTAATTTAAAATAATTAGTTTTATTCATTTCCATTGTTAAATTTTCTAAATAATTTTTGTGTGTGATTTTAAAAAAAAGAAATCAGGAGTGAAAATGTACATAAAACAATCCATAAGTGTTTCATGCCCCTACTTCCACTTTACCCTAGTGCTATTTCCCATACATAATCATTGGTATCCATTTGTTTTTTATTCTTCTATTGATTATTACTATAACTGAATAATACAGTGGTAGCTGTATTTCTTGACTTACCAATTTTAGACATCATTAGGTTCCCACTTGAAGGAAAAGAAGTGTAATACCTAATACTATCTTCCGTCTTCCTTCAGTTCCTGATTTTTTTTTTTTAATTTTATTGTACTTTAGATGAAGGTTTACAGAACAAACTAACTTCTCATGAAGCAGTACACATATTGTTTTATGACATTGGTTAACGACCCCACGACATGTCGACGACACTCTCCCTTGTCGACCTTGGGTTCCCTATTACCAGCTTTCCTGTCCCCTACTGCCTTCTAGTCCTTGCCCCTGGGTTGGTGTGCCCCTTTAGTCTTGTTTTGTTTTGTGGGCCTGTCTAATCTTTGGATGAGCGGTGAACCTCAGGAGTGACTTCATTACTGAGCTAAAAGGGTGTCCGGGAGCCATACTCTTGGGGTTTTTCCAGTCTCTGTCAGGCCAGTAAGTCTGGTCTTTTTTTGTGAGTTAGAATTTTGTTCTACATTTTTCTCCAGCTCTGTCCGGGACCCTCTATTGTGATCCCTGTCAAAGCAGTCAGTGGTGGTAGCTGGGTACCATCTAGTTGTACTGGGCTCAGTCTGGTGGAGGCCGTGGTAGTTGTGGTCCATTAGTCCTTTGGACTAATCTTTCCCTTGTATCTTGTTTTTATCATTCTCCCTTGCTCCCAAAGGAGTGAGAACAGTGCAGTATCTTAGATGGCTGCTCACAGTCGTTTAAGATCCCAGATGCTACTCACCAAGGTAGAATGTAGAACATTGTCTTTACAAACTATGTTATGCCAGTTGAGCTAGATGTTCCCCGAGACCATGGTCCCCACAGCCCTCCACCCAGCAATTCAGTCCCTCAGGGAGTTTCGATGTGTCTATGGAGTTTCCGTGACCTTCCCTTGGACAAGTTGTGCTGGCTTCCCCGGTATTGTGTACTGTCTTACCCTTCATCAAAGTTTTATCTATTTAGTATTTTTCCACCCTCACCCCTCCCCTCCCTTGTAACCATCAAAGATTGTTTCTTTTTGTGTGTAAACCTTTTCATGAATTTTTATAGTAGTGGTCTTATACAATATTTGTCCTGTTGTGATTGACTTATTTCACTCAGCATGATGCCCTCCAGATTCATCCATCTTGTGAGATGCTTCACAGATTCATCATTGTTCTTTATCGTGTGTAGTACTCCATTGTGTGTACGTACCATGGTTTGTTTATCCATTCATCTGTTGATGGGCATCTAGGTTGTTTCCATCTTTTCGTTGCTGTGATCAGTTCCCAGGTTTTTGCAAGTTATAATTTAATTTTTCTTTTTTCAGTTGGCTTTATGATTTTAAACAATATACTTAAAACATGGTTTTTGGATTTATCAACTTTAAGTAGAAAATATTGACTCTTTCCAAATAAAATACAGGAATTAGAGCATTTTATTCTTTTTGTTTTTCTACTTATTCAGTTTTCTGTTGTTTACTTTTTCACTTCCAAATCTCCTTCCAACTGTTATTTTATTACATTAACATTATCCTAGTGTATAACTTTGACATTCTATTGTTAATTATAATTTGTGTCTTTTGTGATTTAAACATTTGAAAATTAAGAAATAGCATTTGGAACATTATGATGATGTAGAACCAAACAGCATATTGGACCTGTGGAGAAAGAAGCATCATTTACACAGAGTGTGTGGGCTGTTAGTTGTTGGAGTTCTTATGCATCTTAATGTGTCTTTATTTTCTCTCACATTTGGTTGATAGTTTAACTGTGTATCAGTTCTAGTTACAAAATAATTCCACTCAGAGCATTATAGTCATTGCTGCGTTGCCTCCTTAATGTTCACTGTGAGGCACTCTACTGCGAAGTTCAACATCATTCTGACTCTCACGCCTTTAAGGACACCTTTAGTTTATCTCTTTGAAAGTTTCTAAGGATTTTTCTTAAGGCATATGGTTATGAATTTTAGATATTATTTTAAAATCAAGTAGAAGATCTGCACTCTATTCTAATATGAACTATTAATGCTTTCAGATGGAAGTAAATTTAAGTATTTTGGTTGTACATGATTTTAAATGATTTTTTTTGCAATGATTGGAAAAGCTTAATAATGAAGATAATGAAATGCAGAAGGGCAGAATTAGAAGATCTTGATGTACTTTTAAGTGAGAAATGTGTTATGATGCATATTTTCTATTTTTATTATCAAATACTCTATATGAACAAAAGAATATTTATAACTATGTGTATAAACAAAATTTAAAAAATAAGAATAATAAAGCAATACCTGTATGTATAATTAAAAAGGAAGTATTATAAAAGAAAGATCACTTGGGTATCCAAGTTGGCTATTACCTGCGTGACACTAGGAAATCATTAGAGATAGGTTCCTAATCAGATGTGATGATTTTTTTTCCCAAATCTTACTTAAACCACTATTACTTAAACCACTTACCATTACATTTATTGTTTTCTTCTACACATTTCTTCGTGCATTTCCATAACAAAGCTTTAATGGATTTCAAAAGAAACTCAGCATAAGGAAGAACTATGTGGCTTACAAAGAAAGAGCCAGACTTTGCTTTCTATAAACATACCATGTACTATGCCTGAGTCATAACCATTGTGTTGACTATTTTCCCTGGTGTCAGCACTCTAGAGCTAACACCAACTACTTGGAAATGAGCTACACTCTATTCTTAGTTTATTACGACCGACTCGATTACTTGGGGACTCATGTACTCATAGTTTCTTTTTCCTACTGTGGCCTTGGATGTAGCCTTGTGCCAGAGCATCAGACCCTTTAAAAACAGAACTTTTATCACATTCTCCGAGTGTGAATAAGGGGAAATGAGCAAAGACAAAATTCAGACAGCAAGTGTTATACTTACTTAACGCAGGTTTAAAATTTGGATCAGTCTTCATACAGGTATAGATTCTGTGACCATTGTGGGGCTTTCTAACTCTTAACATTATTTGATATTAATAGAGAGGACACTTAAACTTTTGGCTAAAGTGTTGATGGAGATGATTATTAGTCAAGGGAAAAAAAAGCAAAAAGCCTTGATTCTTGAGTAGGATCTAATGATTAGAAGGGCTCATGCTGTTTATTTTCCTTTAGTATAAATATTTATCTAAAATAATATGTTTATCTAAAATAATATGAGCATTACTGAGTGGTAAATAAGAGCCTACAATAAGACAGTCTGGATTCAAATCTTGCTTTTTTTACTTACTACATATATGACTTTCAGAAGTTACTTAATCTTTTCTTATCTCAGTTTACTTGTCTGCAAAACGGGGTTGTCATTGTGCCTCAGTAGGTTGTTGTGAAGATAAATAAAATAACACACGCAAAGCACTGTGCTTAGCTAATTGTAGGTTCTCAAAAAAATTTTTTTTTCCTTAAATACTTTTCATCATCTTTTTTCCTGGAACACTTTTTCCCACTCTTTGACCACCTTGTATTTAGCCTTCTGTTAGACAATTATTCCTCTAGGAAGCCTTCCGTGTCTTTTACCCCCAAGTACACATTGCATGTCCTTTATACATATGCCCAAGGCACCCTTATTTTACCCACCATATTGCACTGTATTACAATTCCCTGTGATGCTATGAGTCAGAATCTACTCAATGGCACCCAACAACAACAACAAGCTGTGGCATATGCTCCCAACTACACTGTGAGCTAAGTGTGGGCAAAGTTAGTAGTATTTTGATTGAAACTTAAATGGAAGACTCTTCCTTTCCCCAGTGCTTAGCACATTTCCTGGCGCATAAGGTGCTAAATGAATACTTGTTCAATAAATATTTTAAATAGTTCATTAAAAATCTTTTTCACGTACACTTATACTGTCAATTGATTTCTGACCAAGGTGCCGAGTCAATTCAAGGAAGTCTTTTTAACAAATCTTGCTAAAACAACTGGATATCCATATGGAAATAAATGAACTGTGACACTCTTCTCATACCATTCATGAAAATAATTCAAGGTCTATCCTAAATCTAAATTAAAACCCAGAACCGTAAAACTTCTAAAATTGCCTTATTCAGTATCCACTAACTACATGTGCCTACTCAAATTTAAATTAAATTAAATTAAAAATTTAGTTCCTCAGTCACACTAGCCACGTTTCAAGTGCTTAATAACTATATGTAGCTAAAAAATCCATTGCCATCGAGTTGATTCTGACTCATAACAACCCTATAGGACAGAGTAGATCTGCCCCATAGGGTTTCCAAGGAGCAGCTGGTGGATTCAAACTGCTGACCTTTAGGTTAGCAGCCGAGCTCTTAACCACTGTCCCACTAGGGCTCCATATGTGGCTAGTGGCTACCATATTGGGCATTGTAGCTATAACAGAAAATTCCATCATCAAAGAAAGTTCATTGGACTGTGTTCTTCTAGAAGAAAACAAGAAAATATTCTTAGGACTTTGGAGTAGGCAAAGACTTTCTGGAGAGGACACAAAAAGTACTAACCACAAAAGAAAAATAAATGATATCTAGACTTCTTCAAAATTTGTGTCTCCAAAGTCACCATTAAGAAAATGAATACACAAGTTGCAGACTATTTACAGTGCATATATCTAACAAAGGATTTGTATCTAAAATATATAATTTTTAAATTGGTGATATAAAAATGAAAAAAATCAATAAAATAATGGACAAAGATTTGAAACAACACTGCACAAAAGAATATGCAAATAGGCAATAAGTGTGTGAAAAGGCTGTCAACATCAATGATAATCAAGAAAATGAAAATGAAAACCACAGTGAGATAACTTTTCATGCCCATGAGAATGACTAAAATTAAAAATACTGACAACACTAAATGTTGGCAATGATATGGAACAACTAGATTTCTTACACATTGCTGGTGAGAGTGTAAAATGGTGCAACTACTCTGGAGAGCTGTCTAGTATTTTCTGATAAAGTTAAACATACATCTAACATATGACACAGCAATTTCACTCCCATGTATTTACCAAAGATAATGTAAAAGATTATTCATAGAAGACTTAAATTTATAACAGCCCCAAACTCAAAACCATCCAAATGTTCATCAAGAATAAAAAAATTGTGGTATATTTGTATAGTGGAATACTATTCAGAAATAAAGAATAATAATATATGCAATAACATGGCTAAATCCCAAAAGCATTATATTAAGTGAAATCAGTCAGACACAGCATGAATATTGTGTTGTTTCCATTATATTAAGTCCAAGAATAGCAAAATGAATTTATAATGACAGAAATCAGAAAGCAACTTCTCTAGGGGCACGGTAAAGATGTAATTAATTGGAAAGGGGACCTGGGAACTTTCTGAGGTGATGGAAACATTTTATATCTGGTTACATGAATGGTTACATGAATGTATACAATTGTCAAAACTTATCAAACTGGGATTGGGAGTGCCCAAAAGAGGATATTAAAAGGATACAAATTCAGTGGCTCAGTAAGATGAACAAGATAAAAATCAATTATACCCAATTATATACACATACAGTTATCATAATCAGCAGGGCTAGAGGAGGCACCAGTCAGAGTGGGACAAAAGACAGGCACGGCTTGATAATTGAACGAACCACCATCAGCTGATCAAAGAGACTTTAAATTCCCTCAGCCTTACTAGAAACACAACTTGTCCTAGAACCTGGGACAGTGGTGGGGTTATAAAGCAGGGTGGATATGGGAGCCAAGAGCTGGTCAGTGCCGTTGACACTCGAAGCTTAGATTCCAACCAAAATGGCCATGGTTACATTAGATGGTCCTGTCCAATTTAAGTAACAGTCTCTCTTGCTGAGCCTTTCTTTTCTTCAGAGCTGAGTTATAAGGAATGGGGGTCACTCGATCTACTCCTTTACAAATTTTCCTGTTAAAAACTAAGTTTACCACCTTCTTTTCCACTCCCATCCCATTCCCTCCAACTTCTCCTTAGTCTTTCTTAAAGATATGAATATGTTTTATAAACATTATAAGGAGCGCTGGTGGCACAGTGGTTAATCACTCAGCTGCTAACTGAGAGGTCGGCGGTCCAAACTCACTGGCCGCTCAGTGGAAGAAAGATGTGGCAGTCTGATTCCATAAACGGTAAAGTGTTGGAAACTCTATGGGGAAGTTCTACTCTGTCTTATAGGGTCACTGTTGTTTGTTGTTAAGTGCCATCAGGTTGGTTCCAACTCATAGAGACCTTATGTACAACAGAACAAAACACTTCCCAGTCCTATGCCATCCTCATGATCTTTGCCATGTTTGAGCTCATTGTCACAGCCACTATATCAATCCATCTCAGAGGGTCTTCCTTTTTTTTTGTTGACCCTCCACTTTACTAAGCATGATGTCTCTCTCCAGGGAATGGTCCCTCCTGACAACATGTCCAAAATACGCAAGAAGTCTCACCATCCTCACTTGTAAGGAGCACTCTAGCTGTACTTCTTCCAAGACAGACTTGTTTGTTTTTCTGGCAGTCCACAGTGTATTCAGTATTCTTCACCAACACCGTAATTCAAAGGCATCAACTCTTCTTTGGTCTTTCTTATTCACTGTCCAGCTTTTGCATGCATATGAGGCAACTGAAAATACCATAGCTTAGGTAAGGTGCACCTTAATCCTCAAAGTGACATATTTGCTTTTTAACACTTTGAAGAGTTCTTTTGCAGCAGATTTGCCCAATGCAATACGTCGGTTGATTTCTTGACTGCTACTTCCATGGGTGTTGACTGTGAATCCAAGTAAAATGAAATCCTTGAAAACTTCAATATTTCCTCTGTTTATCATGATGTTGCTATGAGTCAGAATAACGTTTATCACAACAACAACAACAACAACAACAAAAATAGGGTCACTATGAGTCAGAATTGACTTGATGGTAATGTTTTTGCCAAAAAAAACTCACAGTTGAAGGTGGTTTTCTTAGGCTGGGTCCTCTAGAGAAGCAAAGCCAGTGAAGTGAGTATATATATATATATGTGTATATATACACATAAGTATATGTGTGTGTGTGTGTGTGTGTGTGTGTATGTATATATATATAGAGAGAGAGAGAGATTTATTTCAAGGAAATAGTTCACATGGTTGTAGAGGCTGGCAAGTCCCAAGTCCGTGGGTCAGACGTCAGGCTGGAGGCTTCTCCTGACTCAGGTAGCTGCAAGGGCTGATGAATCCAGGACCGGCAGGTAAGACGGAAGGCTGCTGGCTCAAGTCCCAAGAAATGGAGCTCAAATGATGATGAGCTGGATACAGGACCCAGAGCAAAAACCAGTGAGCTTTAAATATATTGGATATATATATAAATAAATATATTGGAGCCATATGTATTGGGTGCAGGCCATGCCCCCAAGAAAGCTCCCCTTACAACTGATTGGCTGATCACATCAGATCACATCATGCGGTGATTACATCAAATCATAAAATGGAGAATGATTACATTATTACATAACTTCCAAATGATATCATCACGTAACTGCCAAACTATATCATAACTGCCAAACCACTGAGAATCATGGCCCAGCCAAGCTGACACACAACCTTAACCATCACAGTTGTTTAGAAAAGATAAAAGGAACCAGCAAGATCAAAATGGTGGCCAGTAATCACATGGAAAAATGAGTGATTTCTGTGGTAGGAGAGAAACACAAAATCTGTATTCACGTTGAGCCACATATTTTGGTGCAAGATGTAAATGGAAAAAAGATGGCTCTCTGTTTAGCTTCATTTTCTGCAATGGAAATGGTGATATTGGTACAGACTAGGCAAGAAAAAAAAAAAGAGACAGAGTCCTGGCACCCCACAAATATATTTGTTTTCTTTCTTCCTTCTTTTGTTATTAACTTTCTGTCTTTCTCCTTTCTTCTGTTCTCCTCCTCTTCCTTCTCCTGTGTTTTCTCCTCCTTCTTCTCCTCCTCCTTCTTCTTCGTTTTCTTGGTAGTGATGGTGAAATAAATCAGAGTTATGATGGAAATGATCTGAGGTAGAGAAGCATGTTTATGAGGCAGCAGCGGAAGTAGACAATCCACATTTTCCTACCTATTTCAAGGTATTCTATCTACTGCCACAAACAGCATGTTTAGACACTATACATAATGTGGGGTAAGGACTGGGGACAGTGGTAATTGTGGTGACTTCTCTTTTCACATTTTATTACCCTTCTGGGGCATTATGTTATAGCAGAAAGCATTACCTTTGAAATCAGAACTAGCTTTAATTATAAGTTTTCAGATCTTGGACAGACTATTCAACTTTTTTTTTTGTTTGTTTTTTAGCATTATATAAATGTATTTTGTTTTCCATTTCCCTTCAGACTGACTTTCTTTTAAGAAAATGATTGATATTGTTATGACTCGAAAAATAAGCTTGCTTGTCCAGGAGTGGTGCTGTTGTTACATCAGTTATGTACTTATCTCCGAATATGAGAGTTGAACAATTCCACAAAGAAATAAAATGTACATTTTATAAATTTTTATATGATAACAATCATATTTTCCTTTTCATTTTAGACCAATTGGGTATAACCTCACTTTCAATTCTCTCTTATCGATCACATAAGAAATCGCCAGCGTCACTATAATCATGTCACTGGTGATATATCTGGTCCTATCCTGTGCAAAGCATCTTCAGATTGAGCACACACTTATATTTTTATCATGCTCTTTGCGATTGCTTTCACTCCCATCTGGTATAAGCAGTAGTCCAGTGAACTCTCTGACCTTCAGGGTTGTTTGCCATTAACAAGTCTCAGCCTTCTGTTTTTCGGAATCTTCAGATCTAAGCTCTGCTCCATAATATGGACCTTGAGACTTCCTCCTTTTATTGCACTGTCTCCTCTGCTTTCCAAGAAATATCCTGAAGGAGGCGGGGCCATCATGGCACAGTGGTCAGACTGTGGTCAGACCCTCTTACAACAAAGACCCCAAAACACAACTGATTCAATTATATATGTCAATCTGGGAGACCTGAACATTAAAGGCAGAGTTGAGGAACCGGACCAAATGGCAGGGGGAGGGAGAGATGGCTTGGAAGCAGCGAGAAGTTGCCAGACCTGACCCAGCGAGAGCCTGAGCCCTTCAGGCCTGATCATCTCGACGGTGAGCAGTAAGGCAGGCAAGCAGCCGTGCTTGGGAGGCATGTTTTCCTGCTGAGAGTCTACACGGCCACCCAGAACCACTGAGAAGCAGCCCTGGACCGGCGAAAATTAAGTACTAGTATACAGCCTACCGCACGAATCAAAAACACCCCCCTTAGGGAAAAACCTCTCTCCATTTACCTCCCCACTCCCTGCTCTGCACTGGGTCCTGGACCAGCTTCAGCAATTGCCAAGTCTCCTGGGCCAGAAGTAGTATCTGTCACACGCCCAGAGCCATTCTCCCTGCCTTGGAGAGTGAACAAATTAACAAACGGGAAAAAATAAACTGTCAGCTCCCCTAAGCCAGGAAACCAGGATAGGCACAGCTCCATTGCCTAGGCACAGGCATAAGGGATCCGTGGACTTTGAGTGCCTTTCCCCCTGCGTAGACGTGTGTGGTCCCATTTCAAAAGCGTAGGCCCTCGTTACCACAGTACAACAGGGTATATACCGGAACTCTAACTTCAACTGTTTCAGCTGTGAAGTGGCAGGTTCGTGGCATTTGACACTGCACTGCCCATTAAGCAGGGTTTCACCTACCCACATCAGGGGCTTGAGGACTGGTGGCTCTGCCCATGCCACCTAGCCACCTGTGATAGGGACCCATGAATAAGAGGTGCCCCTCAGTCCTTACAGCCAACAGGATCAGGTGTTCATAGTCTAGCTGCAAAACCCACTCACCTACGCGCTCTAGGGAACAGGGACATGCCTTCCTCCTTGACATTTGGGGGTGGCCATCAGCCCCCTGCCTTGCTCAGAGTGTTTCCCCCTGCTACAGCCAGATGCCTGTGCCTACACCAAACACCCATGCCCGTCTGGGACTGTAAATGAGAGCCTGTACCACACACTTGCCGGCTATCTACCTGGGCACCTGAGCTGAATCCAGACTCCTGAGCTCACATACCTGGTAACAGATCTAAACACCTGGTGACAGGACATTAGAGCTTCAAAGGTGCCAATAATCAAACTAGCTCATACGAGCAGCCTATTTGGACATATCAAAGCAAAAGAGGAAGCTAGGACACAGTAAGCAAACATAAAATAAATAAATATAATAACTTATTGATGGCTCAGAGATGACAGTCAATATCAAATCACATAAAGAGGCAATCCTTGGTGGCTTCAGCAAGGTCCCAAAAATAAAGAATCTAGAAATTTTCCAGAGGAGGAAAAATTTCTGAGAATTACTGGATGCAAAATACAAAAGATTAATATACAGAACTCTTCAAGAAATTACGAAGGAAATTAATCAAAATGCAGAGCACACAATAGAGGAAATTAAAAAGATTAGAGAAGAGCATAATGACAAATTTAACAGGCTGCAAGAATCCATAGAGAGACAGCAATCAGAAATCCAGAAGATTAACAATAACGTTTCAGAATTAGACAACTCAATAGAAAGTCATAGGAGCAGAATTGAGGCAATGGAAGTCAGAATTAGTGAGACTGAAGATAAAGCACTGACACCAACTTATCTGATGAAAAATCAGATAAAAGAATTTAAAAAAATGAAGAAATCCTAAGAACTATGTGGGACTCTATCAAGAGGAATAAGCTACAAGTGATTGGAGTACCAGAACAGGGTGGGGGGGATAACAGAAAATACAGAGAGAATTGTTGAAGATTTGTTGGCAGAAAACTTCCCTGATATCATGAAAGATGACAAGATATCTATCCAAGATGCTCATCAAACCCCACATAAGGTAGATCCCAAAAGAAAGTCACCAAGACATTATAATCAAACTTGCCAAAACCAAAGATAAAGAGAGAATTTTAAGAGTGGCTAGGGATAAACAAAAAGTCATCTACAAAGGAGAATCAATAAGCGTAAGCTCAGACTACTAAGCAGAAACTGTGCAGGCAAGAAGGCAATGGGATGACATCTATAAAGCCTTGAAGGAAAAAAATAGCCAGCCAAGAATTATATATCCAGCCAAACTGAATCTCAAATATAATGGTAAAATTAGAGTATTTCCAGATAAACAGAAGTTTAGGGAATTTGCAAAAAACAAACCAAAATTACAGGAAATAATAGAGAGAGTCCTCCGGTTAGAAACATCAGATAACAACCCAAGACTAGAACACAGGACAAAGCAACCGGATATCAACCCAGATACGGAAGACACAAAAGTAAATCAAAGCAAAACACTGAAAATAGGGAAACAGATGTCAATATGTAAAAGATGACAACATTAAAACAACGAAGAGGGACTTAAAAAATGTAGACATAGATTTTTTTCACATGGAGAGGAAGTCAAGCCAATATAAACAATAAAAGTCTGGTATAAACTTAGAAAAATAGGGGTAAATATTAAGGTAAACACAAAGGAAACTAACAGTCTTGCAAGTCAAAATAAAAAACTAGAAAGATACAATGACTCAGCAAGAACAAAATCAACAGCAATGAAAAAGAAGAAAATACATAAAGAAAAATGACTCAGCACAGAAAAATAAGTGGAACAAAGAAATTGTGAACAACACACAAAAAAAGACAACGAAATGACAGCACTAAACTCACACCTGTCAATAATTACGCTGAATGTAAATGGACTAAATGCACCAATAAAGAGACAGAGAGTGGCAGATTGGATTAAAAAACACAATCCGTCTATATGCTGCCCACAAGAGACACACCTTAGACTTAAAGACACAAACAAACTAAGACTCAAAGGATGGAAAAAAATATATCAAGCAAACAACACTCAAAAAAGAGCAGGTGTGGCAATATTAATCTCTAACAAAATAGACTTTAAAGTAAAATCCACCAAAAAAAGATAACGAAGGACACTATATAATGATTAAAGGGTCAATACACCAGGAGGACATAACTATAATAAATATTTATGCACCCAACAACAGGGCTCCAAAATATATAAAACAAACTCTAGCAGCACTGAAAAGAGATAGACACCTCCACAAGAGTAGTAGGAGTCTTCAACACACCACTTTCAATAAAGGACAGAACATTCAGAAAGAAGCTCAACAAAGACAAGAAAGAGCTAAATGCTACAATCAACCAACCTGATCTCATAGACATATACCAAACACTCCACCCAACAGCAGCCAAGTATACTTTCTTTTCCAATGCACATGGAACATTGTCCAGAATAGACCACATATTAGGCCATAAAGCAAGCCTTAACAAAATCCAAAGCATTGAAATATTACAAAGCATCTTTTCTTACCATAAAGGCATAAAAGTAGAAATCAACAACACAAAAAGCAAAGGAAAAAAAAAATCAAACACATGGACACTGAAAAACACCTTGCTCAAAAACTACTGGGTTACAGAAGAAAAAGAGGATGGAATAAAAAAATTCATAGAATCAAACAAGAATGAAAACACATCCTACCAGAACCTTTGGGACACAGCCAAAGCAGTGCCCAGAGGTCAGTTTATAGCAATAATTGCACACATCTGAAAAGAAGAAAGGGGCATAATCAAAACATTAACCCTACAACTGGAACAAGCAGAAATCAGCAAAAGAAGCCCTCAGGCACCAGAAGAAAGGAAATAATGAGAATTAGAGCAGAATTAAATGAAATAGAGACTAGAAAAACAATAGAAAGAGTTAACAAGTCCAAAAGCTGGTTCTTTGAAAAGATCAACAAAATTGATAAACCATTGGCCAAACTGACAAAAAAAAAGGATAGGAAGCAGATAACCCATATAATAAATGAGATGGGTGATATCACAACAGACCCAAATGAAATTAAAAGAATCATAACAGAATACTATGAAAAACTGTACTCTTACAAATTTGAAAACCTGGAGGAAATGGACAAATTTCTAAACACTCACTACCTACCTAGACTAAGGCAAACAGAGATAGAAGAATTAAATAAACCCATAATGAAAGAAGAGATTGAAAAGGTAATTAAAATATCCCAACAAAAAAAAAGCCTGGCCCAGATGGCTTCACTGGAGAATTCTACCAAACTATCAGAGAAGAGTTAACACCACTACTAGTGAAGGTATTTCAGAGCATACAAAAGGATGGAATACTCCCAAACTCATTCTATGAAGCCAGCATGACCCTGATACCAAAACCAGGTAAAGACACCACAAAAAAAGAAAATTACAGCCTAATACCCCTCATGAACATTGACGGAAAAATCCTCAGCAAAATTCTAGCCAATAGAATTCAGCAACATATCAAAAAATAATTCACCGTGATCAAGTGGGATTTATACCAGGTATGCAGGAATGGTTCAACATTAGAAAAACAATCAGTGTAATCCATCACATAAATAAAACAAAAGACAAGAGCCACATGATCTTATCAATCGATGCAGAAAAGGCATTTGATAAAGTCCAACACCCATTCATGATAAAAACTCTCAACAAAATAGGAATAGAAGGGAAATTCCTCACTATAATTAAGGTCATTTATACAAAGCCAACACCCAACATCATCCTCAATGGAGAGACTTGGAAAGCATTCCCCTTGAGAGTGGGAACCAGATGCCCTTTATCACCACTCTTATTCAACATTGTGCTGGAGGTCCTACCCAGAGCAGTTAGGCTAGAAAAAGAAATGAAGGGCATCCAGATTGGAAGGGAAGAAATCAAAGTATCTCTATTTGCAGACGATATGATCTTATACACAGAAAACCCAAAGAATCCACAAGAAAACTACTGGAACTAATAGAAGATTTCAGCAAAGTTTCAGGATACAAGATAAACAAAAATCAGTTGGATTCCTCTACACTAGCAAAGAGAACCTCTAAAAGGAAATCACCAAATCAATATCATTTACAATAGCCCCCAAGAAGATAAAATACTTAGAAATAAATCTAACCAGAGACGTAAAAGGCCTATACAGTGAAAACTACAAGATGCTACTGCAAGAAACCAAAAGAGACCTGCATAAGTGGAAAAACACACCTGCTCATATAGGAAAACTCAATATTGTGAAAATGTCAATTCTACTCAAAGCGATCTACAGATATAATGCAATCCCAATCCAAATTCCAACAGCATTTTTTAATGAGATGGAGAAACAAATCACCAACTTCATATGGAAAGGGAAGAGGCCCAAATAAGTAAAGCATTACTCAAGAGAAATAACACAGTGGGAGGCCTCATACTACATGATTATAGAAACTATTATACCACCACGGTAATGAAAACAGCCTGGTACTGGTACAACAACAGATACATAGACCAATGGAACAGAATTGAGAATCCATACGTAAATTCATCCACCTATGAACAGCTGATATTTGACAGAGGTCCAAAGTCCATCAAATGGGGAAAAGACAGTCTGTTTAACAAATGGTGCTGGCATAACTGGATATCCATCTGCAAAAAACTGAAACAAGACCGATACCTCACACCATGCATGGAAACTAACTCAAAATGGATCAAAGACTTAAATATAAAATCGAAAATGATAAAGATCATGGAAGAAAAAATAGGGACAATGCTAGGAGCCCTAATACATGGCATAAACACAAATAGAACCATAAGTAACAATGCACAAGCACCAGAAGAGAGACTAGATAACTGGGAGATCCTAAAAATCAAACACTTATGCCCATCAAGATTTCACCAAAAGAGTAAAAAGACAACCTACAGACTGGGAAAAAATTTTTGGCTACGACAAATCCAATCAGCATCTAATCTCTAAAATCTACAAGACACTGCAAAACCTCAACAACAAAAAGACAAATAACCCAATTAAAAAATTGGCAAAGGATATGAACAGACATTTCGCCAAAGAAGATATTCAGGTGGCTAGCAGACACTTGAAGAAATGCTCACGATCATTAGCCATTAGAGAAATGAAAATGAAAACTACAATGAGATACCATCTCACCCCAACAAGGCTAGCATTAATCCAAAAAACACAAAATAATAAATACTGGAGAGGTTGTGGAGAGACTGGAACACTTATACACTGTTGGTAGGAATGTAAAATGGTACAACCACTTTAGAAATTGATTTGACACTTCCTTTAAAAGCTAGAAATAGAAGTACCATAGGATCCAGCTATCCCGCTCCTTGGAATCTATCCTAGAGAAATAAGAGCCATCACACAAATAGATACATTCACACCCATGTTCATTGCAGCACTTCTCACAATAGCAAAAAGATGGAAACAACCTAGGTGCCCATCAACAGATGAATGGATAAACCAATTATGGTATATCCACACAATGGAATACTACACAACGATAAAGAACAACAATGAAACCATGAAGCATCTTATAACATGGAGGAAGCTGGAGGTCATTATGCTGAGTGAATTTAGTCAATCATAGAAGGACAAATAGCGTATAAGACCACTATTATAAGAACTCAAGAAAAGGTTTAAACACAGAAGAAAACGTTCTTTGATGGTTTATGAGGGTGGGGAGGGAGGGAAAGTGTTACTTACTAACTAGATAGTAGATAAGAATTGTCTTAGGTGAAGGGAAGGACAGCACACACTACAGGGGAAGTCCGCACGACTGGACTAAACCAAAGCTAAGAAGTTTCCTGAATACAATCAAACACTTGGAGGGACAGAGTAGCAGGAGTAGGGTTCTGGGGACCATGCTTTCAGGGGACATCTAGGTCAATTGGCATGACAAAGCTTATTAAGAAAATGTTCTGCGTCCTACTTTGATGAGTGGTGTCTGGGGTCTTAAAAGCTTGCAAGCGGCCATCTAAGATGCATCAATTGTTCCCAACCACCTGGAGTAAAGGAGAATGAAGAACACCAAAGACACAAGGAAAGTATTAGCTCAAGAGACAGAAAGGGCCACATAAACCAGAGACTGCATCAGCCTAAGACCAGAAGAACTAGATGATGCCCACCTACCACCAATGACTGCCCTGACAGGGAACACAAGAGAATCTCAGATGGAGAAGGAGAAAGGAGAGGTGCAGAACTCAAATTCTAGTAATACCAGACTTAATGGTATGACTGAGACTGGAGGAACCCCAGAAAGCATGGCCCCTGGATTCTCTATCAGCTCAGAGCTAGAACAATTTCCAAGGCCAAATCTTCAGACAGGGATTGGACTGGACTGTGGGACATAAAGTGATACTGGTGAGGAGTGTGCCTCTTAGCTCAAGTAGATACAAGAGACTAAATGGACAGCTTCTATCTGGAGGTGAGAGGTGAGATGGGAAGGCAGAGAGGGTTAGGAGCTGGTTGAATGGACATGGGGAGTCGGGTGGAAAGGAGGAGTGTGTTGTCACAGTATAGGGAGAACGATTAGAGTTACATAACAATGTGTGTATAGATTTTTGTATGGGAAAAAATTTAAAAAAAAAAAAAAAAGAAACATCCTGAATGTCATTGGCAATGAGGTTTCATCAAGGGCTTTTTCATTCAGGGAAAGGTGGCTGGTGGACACCAGATCTCTAGAAATCAGCACGTGTGAGTGCAGGCTTTCTCTTAGTTCAGTTTTTGCTTAGATGATGTAATTCTCAGACTGGTTTCCAGAGTTCTTGGGGTTTTCTATAATTGTGGGGAGACAGGAGTGTGCAGTTACTTATGCCGCCATCCTGCCTCTTTTCAATCCTATTCCACTCTTTTAGTTTCAGTTTCCTCATCTGAGAAATGGGAATGAAAAAGAGTATATTGTAGGATTGTTTTGAGGGTTGTAATTGCACCTGATCTATTGTAGACACTCAGTGAAGGTTAGTTCCCTCCTGAGTGCTGTGCCTTTGGAGAGTTTATGATAATCAGCTCTCAACCATGTAACCGTTGTTTTCCTCATATTAATCAAAGAAGCAAGGTAAATGTAAGATGACTGTTGGCAATAAAAATAAAAACATTTTACATTTGTAATGTACTTCACAGTGCATAAGTGTTTTCACATGCGTAAATTAGGAGCCGTTGGGGAAGAAAAATGAGTAAGCAGATGAAAGATAATCCTTAGAGCCTATTCATCTTCTGAGTTTTGGCTTATAGAAAGATTAATCTATATGTTATACCCACTCAGAATTTCCTGCTTCTGTTTGCTTCAGCTTCCAAGTGACTGACTACAGTGGCAATATCTAAGTTTTATTCATTGCTTTCATTAAAATTGGAGCCCTGGTGGCTCCATGGTTAAGTGTTTGGCTGGTAACCAAAAGGTTGGCAGTTCAAATCCACCAGCTACTCCTTGGAAAACCTATGAAGTAGTTCTACTCTATTCTATAGGGTTGCTGTGAATCAGAATCACCTAGATGGCAACGGGTTTGGTTTTTGTTTTTGTTTTTCAGTAAAATTACTTTATTTATCAGTATACTTTGCATAACCTGTTGGCTTCACTTATTTATTATTACAAGAAGTATTTGTTGAACACCTATCACGTGTCAAGTATTTGTCTAGACATTGGAGATGAGCAGTGAACTAGACAGATGAGGCTCCTGCTCTCATTGTAGTGCAAGGACACAGACAATGCACAATTAAGTAAATACAAAGAAATATAATTTCAAATGGTGATAAGACTGTGAGGAAAATAAAATGATTTAGAGGGGGCTAGAGTGATGGCGACTACTGTATATTGACAGAGTCAGAGAAGTCCTCTTTGAGTTGGCATTTGAGCTTGAATAAATGATGATAAAGAGACAGCCATACAAAGATTTAAGGAAACAATGTTCAAGGCAGAGGGAATAACAAGTGCAAAGGCTCTGGGGCCAGGAGTATTTTAGAGCATATTTTTCTGCCCTAGAAACCCTCGAGAACAACTTGCACATGGTAGACTGATAGCCAAATAGAATTATGCAATCTGCGAAGAAGATAGATTTACAAACATGTCTAGCTACCCTGTTCCAACTGAGTGGCCCATTGCTGTCGAGTCAATTTGATTCCAACTCATAGTGACCCTATAGGACAGGGTAGAACTGCCTCCATGGTGTTTCGAAGGAGTAGCTGCTGACCTTTTCGTTAGCAGCCTGAGCTCTTAACTACTGCACCAACTGAGTGGAGTGGATTAAAATTGTTCCAGTATCCAACTTACAATTTATAACTACCTCACATCCACAAGGGGAATCACATTTACGTGCCCCCAAAAGAGACTTGGTGATTCACTTAATATAGCAAATTCTATTTAATTTTATTTTTTGGCTTTTATATCTTTTGAGAAAATGCCCACAGGCATGTAGGGATGAAGGAGTTTTGTTCACATACCCTCTCTCTTCTTTCACCCCTCCCACTTCCTTCCTTACTCTCTAGAGAGGCAGCTGTGATATCCTGCATGGATAAGAAAATGATTTACATCTTCTACCACCCACTTGGGAATACTTTGATGCCATTAGCCACAATTGTTTTTCTCTCATCCCCACCCCCAAGAGATAATTCTGTCTTAGTTATCTATTGCTAAAGTTGCAGAAATACCACAAGTGATGGCTTTAACAAACAGAAATTTATTCTCTTACAGTTTAGGAGACTAGAAGTCTGAATTCAGGGTTCCAGCTCTAGGGGAAGGCGGTCTCTTTTGGCTTTGGGAAAAGTCCTTGTCAACATCTGTGGGCCCAACCTTCTTTGGAGATCGACATGTGTCTTGGCATTAATCTTCTCCTGAGTCTAGGAGGTTCTCAGCACAGGGACCCTGGCTTCACTCCTGGCTGTTCTTTCTTGGTGGTAGTCAGGTTCTTCTCTCTCTTTGTTGGCTTCTCTCCCCTTTTGTCTGTTGTAAGTGGGGATGAACCCCAGTGTGAGAGCATGGAAGCTCATTTTGGGAAATTTGATCTAAGTGGTCCCCAAAATTAATCTTGCTTTTCCCTGGGTGGTTAAACTTAGGGTGATTAGTCTTTACTTATTGTATTTAGATATGTTCAGTTGTGTGTGTGTGCATGCATGTTTGCAATAAATATAAAAGAGTTATATTGTTGTTGTTAGTTGTCGAGTCGATTATAGCTCTTATTTATTTTTTTTAAGATATGTTGCTCCATAGAACTAGATAATATTTTAAAAAATGACATTTAATTTTCCCAGTGGCTGCATAAGTCCCTAGTTGTTACATATTAAAAAAAATAAGAACCAAACCCATTGCCATCGAGTCGATTCCAACTCATAGCAACGCTGTAAGACAGAGTAAAATTGCCCCATAGGGTTTCTAAGGAGCACCTGGTGGATTCAGACGAACTTTTGGTTCACAGCTGTAGCTCTCCAGGGTTTCCACATGCTAAAAAGGGGATGTTTATTATTTGAGACGGCCAAGTAGCCTTGTTTTCTACAGATGTACCCTATTTTGGCAAACAGCATAGATAAAAATCTTCACTTACAAAAGATATAAATGGGTGGTAGTGGTCAAAAATAATTATTCACTTCATTTTCTTTATTTCAACACATTCTTCAGAGAACTATTTCAGTAGCAAGATGCCCTAGTGCGTTTAAAATAAATATGATTCAATCACAAGTGTTAAGGAGGATATCTCTTACATAAAGGGAATTAAACTTGCTAGGTGTAACACGAGTTAGGAATAAGATAAACAATTTGAGAAAGGATGTGATATCACTCATCACTTTAGGAAAGCATTTCTCTGTCTTAGAGTTAGAGCTCCAGGGAGAGGAAATGGGGAGGTGGGGAAAATATGGACCAGTTCCAGAGGAGATGATGGGTTATGGAGAATGAATGAGTCAACTGGCATCAGAGGGCGTGTAGTGAGAGGTTGGGGAAGAGAGAAGAAAGGAAGCAGTGGGGCCTTTGAGCCCCCTCACTCCCACACTGGTGTACGCACACCAGGCTCCTGGAGTACATGAACAGCCTTAGTGTCCCGAGAGAGTGACAGTGATCCCCAAGAAACCACATCACTGCCAGAAACTAGCTTGGCTCTAGGGAAGAGTCTGACACACTAAGGTTAGGAGATGATGAAAGCAGAAGAACCACTGCAATAGAAGAGCATTGTAAATTGTCAGCATAATGCTCTTCTATGTAGAAAGATTGGGAAGGAAGGGAGAAAGCACTTCTTGAAGAGGAGAGATGCAAAAAAAGTTGGTGGCTGCTAGTTGTAGCAAAAGAAGTTGTTTGAAATAATTCTAACAGACAGTCTTAATTCTTTGCTCTCAGGTATCCCAGAGGTCTCTCTATATCATCTGTATGAGATGTTTTAATTTCCCAGGAACACAGATGGGAGAAGGATCGTCATCTCTGTGAATATATACTTGTGCACCTCAGGCCTCTAGCATATATACTTGACATTTGTTCAAGTCCTTTATCATATCTTGTTCATCGTATTTACAGTCCCAACACTAAAAACTCATTGAATTTATGTAACTGTTATTCCAAGGATCTCAAAATTCTTTACAAGAATTCCTGACTTAATGCTTATGCCCTTTTAATTAAACAAATGGAAACACTATGCAAATATACACACATAGTAATTAAAACTAATGTACGCACAGGAAGCAAATGGACAAAATAAAAATATGACCTGAGTCTTCCTCAAATTAATATTCTGTCCTTTTGACACTGCTTCTTCTGAAGCAAAGGAAAAGGCTTGAAAATAAAATTTTAAAAAGACTAATTTCAGCATTGAACCCCTACAGATACCAGAGTGGGGTTATGTTACTCTTGTGATTAGGAATTCTTCCCATAAGGGAAAAAGGCTTCATTATAGCTAAAACCTCCTACATGATTTGGCCGCTGCCTGCCTCTCCATACTAGTGTGACTATATATCTTCATTTATATTTATTATCTTAATATAATTATCAATAATAAATTCCTTTACTATCAGAAGTGTTCAGATTGAATAATAAATTAGATTATCACTCAACTGCAATCTCATTTCTTCCCCCTTCCTGCTCTTTCATTATATTTTAGCTATACTGACCATCTTTAAGTTTCAGGAAGAAGCCAAACTCTTTCATTTCTTAGGGTCCCTGCCTAAGACATCACTTGTGCCTGGAACACATTTCTCCCTCTCTTCATCTAGCTAACATTTAGGCACCTTTCAAGCTGAAACTCACTTCTGCATACCCCAGTGTAAATCCGTTAGTCTCTTTCTTTGCACTCTTCATTGTACATGTCATGATTTATAATTATATATGTATGCTTGTTTCTTTAATATTTGTCTTTTCCACAAGACTCTGAGGCAGAAACAAGACTGGTATTCGGCTGATTCTCACTACTATGGGCTATAAGGGTGACTGTATACCTGTTTTATTCACCGTAGATACCCCATGCCTACCATAGTCCCTGGAACATAATAGGCACTCAATACACTTCTTCAATAAATGAGAGAATGACCCGGTCATAGAATGCCCTCATGGAATCAATTTCTCAAAATTCAGTTAATCCAGCCTTTACTGAACTCTTACTCTGTGTAAGGCATGAAAAGAGTGGCACCAGAACCAGCGTATCAGCATCATTTGGGGAACTGATAGAAAGGCTGGATCCTAGGTCCAAATCGACTGAATCACAGTCCGCATTTTAGCAGGAACCCCAGGTGATTCCAATTGCATATTTAAGTCTAAAAGCACTGATTTAGCCCATATTTATCTAACAAGCCTAGAAAAATAAGCTGAATGACTTCTCACATTCTTTTCACATTTAAGCAACCTTCACAGCCTATCACATGGACCAATTCCTATTTTAAATATGGGTGATAAAATGTTGGGGATTTGCCAGTTATTCTAAACTTCTTAAATACTATCCATCCCTGGTCTTTCTTGTAGATCACATAGCAAAATAGATAACTCTGTTAGTGATAAAGTTTCTGAGTTCCTGTCTTGGCATGTTTACTTAATCTAAGCAAAAATAATCAGATTTGGGGTCTAATCTAAAATAAACATAAAGATACATAAAAAACAAACAAACAACCTCATTAGCGTCAAGTTGATTCCAACTCATAGTGACCCTGTAGGACAAAGCAGAACTGGATTCAAGCTGCCGACCTTTTGGTTAGCAGTTGAATGCTTAACCACTGAGCAACCCGGGCTCCTAAAACCAAAACCCCGTGGCAGCAATCAAGTCGATTCTAACTCATAGTAACCCTACAGGACAGAGTAGAACTGCCCCATATGGTTTCCAAGGAGATAGATTTGAACTGCTGACTGTTTGGTTAGCAGTCAAACGTTTAAACCATAAATGTATATAAAAACCCTGTTGCCGTCGAGTCAATTCTGACTTGTAGGGACCCTATAGACGGAGTAGAACAGCCTCATAGGGTTTCCAAGGAGCGGCTGGTGGATCCGAACTGCCAGTCTTTTGGTTAGAAGCAGTTGCTCTTAACCACTGCACCACCAGGGCTCCAAAGATACACAGAGCATTGCAATTCTACAAGGATTTTAAAAAAGTACCATTGCCCCACTTAATAAAATATTAGCGATTAAAGGTAAAATCATAGTGATACAGAATAAAGTCAGTCACATTGGTGACTCACACATCATTTATGCATGTCTCCAAAGACTCAGTGGACTTTCACATTTAAAGAATTTTTGGCTTTTACTTACTTCAACAGAGTTAATCAATATTTTAAAACGTCAACAGAGGTTTACTTTACAATAAAAGAGGACAATTTAGTAGGACCCAGGTCAATATCTGGAATGCCAGGAGTGATTAAATGAACTTTGATTCAAAGCAAATTATATTGCAAATTCCATAGCTGATCTGGCATTCTTATTGACTCCAGAGCCTTCTTTATCAGCCTGAACGCCACAAGCAGGGCAGAGAGAACAAACTCAGTTGTACATGCTGAGGCATGTTTAAGCTCAGCATTGCGCATGCTGAGTAGCTGCCAAATACAAGTCTTGTATATTAGACGAACCGAAATAGATACGTGTGTGTGTGTGTATTTAATTATAAATTTAGAATATAGATAAAATTTTATGTATTTTATGTACCCATATGAAACAAATGGACGAAATCTATATATGACCTGCATGTTTCACGTATATAATATTATATAGATAGATAATTTTTAATTTATAATTTTTTGACCCATACTATTGAGAAAATGGAGCCTTGATGGCATAGTGGTTAAGAGCTCGTCTGCTAACCAAAAGGTTGGCAGTTCGAATCCATCAGCCATTCCTTTGAAACTCTAGGGGGCAGTTCTACTCTGTCCCATCAGGTTGCTATGAGTCGGAATCCACTCGGCAGCAAAGGGTTTTTATTTTTTTAATTGAGAAAATAAGGTAAGGCTTTAATTTGTCTTACAAGGTCCCAAACCCAGAACCTGAAAACCAAAGACTGTATAGGACTATGTAATCGAATACTTGATTACAGTATCTAATAATGAAGTAGGATGCTTTAGCTTACTTTCATTAAATTCTGTAAATAAGCAAATAAAGAACTAGGTTTCAATGAATGTGGATTCAGAGCACTCCCCAAGTATGAAAGAAGTGTCTGAAGTTTCAGGAAGAAAAAGGGGACACATGGGACGCTTTGGATTGCAGAGGCAGTACTGTGCAAAGGTTAAGGCATAGGCTTTGGAGGTAAAAAAAAAAAAACAACTGGTCTCAAATTCTGGTTCCCATCATTAACACTGAGCCTCATCTATGAATGAGAATAATACCTACCTCAAAAGGCTTTGAAGGGGTTAAATCAGATAATCAGATTATGCAAGACAGTTATTATTAACAATAAAAAGGGGATAATAGAATTGATGAAAGTATTAAAAAAACATTACACTTTCTGGAAACTTCAGTAGATCGCATGATGGAGTAAATAGCTGTTTCTGATACCTCTCTTTACCGAAGTTTAGCTTTGGACAGTTCATTCATTCAGCATGTATTGGTTGAAAGTCCACATTGCATTGTGCTTATAACTAAAAACCCACTGCCATTGAGTCAATTCTGACTCACAGTGATCCTATAGGACAGAGTAACACTGCCACCATAGGCTTTCCAAGACAGTAAATCTTTACGGAAGCAGATTGCCACATCTTTCTCCCACAGAGTAGCTGGTAGGTTTGAAGAGCCGACCTTTTGGTTAGCAGCTGAGCACTTAACCACTGTGCCACCAGGGATCGTGCTCATGACTAGGGATGCAAAAAGAACACAAAAATTCTGTGAAATACGCAATGGGAATACTGTGCAACAATAAAGAGCAACGATGAATCCGAGAAACATCTCATAACATGGATGAATCTGGAAAGCATTACGCTGAGTGAAATTAGTCGCAAAAGGACAAATATTGTATGAGGCCCTTATTATAAGAACTCAAGAAAAGGTTTACACTGAAGAAAATATTCTTTGACGGTTACGAGGGTGGGGAGGGAGGGAGAAGGAATTCACTAGATAGTAGACAAGAGTTATCTTAGGTGACGGGAAGGACAACACACAATACAGGGAAAA
Organism: Dugong dugon; assembly: GCA_030035585.1. Taxonomy (NCBI): domain Eukaryota; kingdom Metazoa; phylum Chordata; class Mammalia; order Sirenia; family Dugongidae; genus Dugong; species Dugong dugon. Next base: position 53,450,298 of record CM057463.1, read on the forward strand.
TCAGCACAACTGGACTAAACCAAAAGCTAAGAAGTTTCCTGAACACAACCTAACACTTCCAGGGACAGGGCAGCCAGGACGGGGGTTTGGGGATCATGGTTTCAGGGGAAATCTAGGTCAATTGGTGTAACAAAGTTTATTAAGAAAATGTTCTGCATCCCACTTTGGTGAGTAGCATCTGGGGTCTTAAAAGCTAGCAAGCAGCCATCTAAGATGCATCAACTGGTCCCAACCTACCTGGAGCAAAGGAGAATAATGAACACCAAAGACACAGGGAAAGTATTAGCACAAGAGACAGAAAGGGCCGCATAAACCAGAGACTCCATCAGCCAGAGACCAGAAGAACTAGTTTGTGCCCGGCTACCACCAATGACCACCCTGACAGGAAACACAACAGAGAGTCTCTGACAGAGCAGGAGAAAAGTGGGGTGCAGAACTCAAATTCACATAAAAGGACCATACTTAATGGTCTGACTGAGACTGAAGGAACCCCAGAAGACATGGCCTCCAGACTTTCTGTTAACCCAGAACTGCAACCATTCCCAAAGCCAACTCTTCAGACAAAGATTAGACTGGACTGTAGGACATAAAATGATACTCGTGAAGAGTGTGCTTCCTAGTTCAAGTAAATAAACGAGACTGAATGAGCAGCTTCTGTCCAGAGGGGAGATGAGAAGGCAGAAAGGGATAGGAGCTGGTTGAATGGACATGGGAAATCAGGAGTGAAAAGGAGGAATGTGCTGTCACATTATAGGGATAGCAACTAGGGTCACATAACAATGTGTGTATAAATTTTTGTATGAGAAACTAACTTGAGCTGCAAAATTTCACTTAAAGCACAATAAAAAAAATCTGTGAAATAGAATTTAGGAGGTTAGTGCTATTAAGATTTAAAAATAATTCTAATAATCATACTGTTATGGATCGAATTATGTCCCCCCTTCCAAAATATATGTTGGAGTCCTAATTCTTTTACCTGTGGATACAATCTAATGTAACTGCCTTACATGTAACTCATATGGGGTTGCCATGAGTTGGAGTTGACTCTATGGCAACTGGTTTTTGGTTGGGTAATATAATGGAATATAGTGATCTCCATAATGTGGTCTAATGTAATGTAGTCGATCACTCAGTTGAGGTTTTACCAGTCGAGGGTGGATCCTAAACCTAATCACTTCTGAGTTATATAAAGATAGCACAGGTACAGATGCAGACACACACACACATAGACATGAAGACAGACTCCATGTGGGAATCATCTGTAAACAAAGGAGCCAAGGAACATCTGGGACTACCTACAAGGAAAGAGTCAACACGATCAAGACTCTGATTTGGACTTTTAGCCTCCAGCACTGTTGAGAAAATATATTTATGTTCCTTAAAGGCACCCAGTTATGATACTTGTGTTATACCACTAGGTAACTAATACATATACCATTAAAAAAACCCTATGAATTGTGATGAATATAACAGAAGAAAAGCATAGAGTACTATCAGAAAATATGACAGAGAGAACTAATTTAGACTGCAAGGTCAAAAAAGACTTCTGAAAAAAGGTAACATTTCAGAGATGTGAAGAATGAGCAGGAGTTTGGCAAGAAGCAGGGTGGAGGAGTAATACAGGAAGAGAGATCAGCATAGATGTAGCTCTGAGTTTGACAAAGAGTTTGCCCTATTTGAGGAGGTGATCACACAAAGGTGGGAGAAGAGGACATGAGGCTGGACCATACAAAACCCCGGAGGATTTTTATCCTGGATGCAAAGGGCTGACATGGAAGGGATTTAAGCAGGTGAGTAATGTGGTCTGATAACCCTGGCTTCAGTGTGGAGGATGAATTAGAGTATGACAATAGTGTGAAGCGGGATAGTAGTTTATGAGAGGAGTGTCTTAAAAAACTGGAACATAAATTTACCTTTAACACATTCCTTATTTAGGTAACCTTGCTGGAGCATGAAAAGATTGGGGCAAGTTGTGGTTTTACAAGCTCACATTCCAGTTCCCTTTTATATCATTTATAATATGTGTTTGCTAAAGGATTATCTAACAACTGTGTAAGTTGGCTCGTTCCCTTTCAACAAATGTCTAAGTTTCTCATGTGCCAGTTGCTGTCCTAGGCACTGAGAATACAGCAGTGAACAAAACACACTAAGACATTGCTCTCATCAATCTTACGTTCTAGTAGGGAAAGACTTTAAAATAAATAAGTAAACATACATATAATACATAAAGTGATAGACCTTTGGAGATATATGAATTTAAGTGAGGGGAGGGAGAGTGAGGAAGGGTGGTCAGGGAAGATCACTCAGATAATGTGATTTCTGAGCAGAAATGAATAGGAGAAAGCCATTTAAAATATAGAGAACAATAATTTCAGGCAGAGGGAGCATAAGTAAGTGCAAAGACCCTGCCTGACGTTAGTGTTGTGCTTAATATTTTCAAGAAACAGCCTCCAACTTGGGGCAAAAATTGATATGATTCTATCGTCATCATTGACATTATCACTGCGACCACTGTCATCATCATCATCATATGACTTTGAAACAACTTCCTAAAAGCTTCGTAGAACATTGCTAATGAGATAGCCTCATCAGACCTATTTAAAAAAAAAAAAACAAAGACTTCTGTCGAGTCCATTCCGACTCACAGCAACCCTATAGGACAGAGTCGAACTGCCCAATAGGGCTTTCAAGGAGCAGCTGGTAGATTTGAACTGCTGACCTTTTGGTTAGCAGCTGAGCTCTTAACCACTGCACCACCAGGGCTCCTAAATCCTTAAGCATCTTCATTTTGTAGATCTTTCAGCAGTTTCATTTTTTATAAGACTTTGATATTAAAATGTAAAAAAAAAAGAAGTCCTTTTCAGGCAGATATTTTCAGTCTTTAGTATGAGTAAGAATTAAGTGAGGCACTTAATAAAAATGTCCATTCCTGTGTCAAGATTTTGGTCCAAAATATCTAAAGTGGTGTTCAGGAATTCACATGTATAACATGCATCCCACCTTCTTAATATAGGTGGTGCAAGGACTATACTTTGCAAAACATTATTTTAAGGCCTTTAGTGATTGAGGTCCCAGAACTCTTATAGTTTGTAACTGTGCTTCAGTTCAATAACTGGTGTCCAAAATATTATTCGCCAAACAGTAAAAGTCACAGACAAGGCAAGAAAAATCAGCCTTAGAGAGAAACTTCTCTAACACATGGAAATTGATGCAGAAGTGAAAGCAATGAGTTCAGGCTCATTGTCACTTGGAATTTGAGACTGATAACACATTGTAATATATTTTCTTTAATGTAATCTCAAGGACACATCTTTTTATATGAATATACCATAAAGGGGAGTTCTTCCAACAGATATTATTTACAAAAAGACTAGTATCTGACATGAGAGTAAATGGGCAGCTCCTGTCCAGAGGCGAGATGAGAAGGTAGAGAGGGTCAGGAGCTGGTTGAATGGACACCGGAAATCCGGAGTGGAAAGGAGGAGTGTGCTGTCACGGTATAGGGAGAGCAACTAGGTTCACATAACAATGTGTGTATAAATTTTGAACCTGAATTGTAAACTTTCACTTAAAGCATGACAATAGAAAAAAAAAAAAAAGACTGGTATCTGGGATTCTTAGGGAATAATGTTATGGCAGTAGAAATACGCCAGACATGACTCTCGTTAAGTATAGTTTGTTTTCAAATGTTAGAGTATATAAATATGCTTAGCTTTTAAATAATTCTTCACAATGTTTCAATATCCTAGTGTTGTCATAATGAACATCAACTACCCTTGTACTGGAAAATTGCAGAAGTGTCAATTAATAGAGAATCCTGGTTAATAATATACTGGGTAATATCAAACTGATGTAACAGTATTTCTTTCTTCACATATTAATATCTGAAGCATAGAAATACTGTGCTTTCAATAAAATGTCCCTTATCTTTATATCAACTATCAATGGATATATATTTTTTTTTAATTGTTCTTTAGGTGAAAGTTCACAGTGCAAATTAGTTTCTCATTCAAAAAGTTATAAACACATTTTTTCATAACATTGGTTGCAATCCTTGCAATGTGTCAGCACTCTCCCCCCTTCCACCCCAGGTCCCCCCTTTCCATTCGTCCCTTCCTCCCTTCTCATCTTTCCTTTTGGGCAGGCGTTGCCCATTTGGTCTTGTATACTTGATTGATCTAAGGAACGTGTTCCTCAACCGATGTTATTGTTTGTTTTATAGGCCTATCTAATCTTCGACTGAAAGGTGGACTTTGGGAGTGGCGTATCTGGGCGCTCTAGTCTCGGAGGTTCCTCCAGTCTCTGTCAGACTAATATGTCTGGTCTTCTTTGTGAATTTGAATTTTGTTCTACAATTTTCTCCCACTCTATCCAGGACCCTCTATTGTTATCCCAGTCAGAATGGTCGGTGTCAAGGGATATTTTCACGTTACTGAATTACTGGGTAGTAACGAAATACTCTTTACTCAAACTTTGTGCCCAGATGATTATATCCTGTTAGTCAGTTTCCAATCTTTAAAAGTAGTTCCTGGATTATCATTCTGTTCTGCCTTAGAAAAGGAAAGTGACGTCAAATATGAGTCAGCTGTTTGAATTTTTCTTTTTTTTCCTTCCCTAGTAATTAGCCCTTTTCACTACCTAATTTCAAAAGGGTAATAAGAGACTGGATAAAGCCTACTGTTTTTCAAAAACATAAAACTAAGATTAGCATTTGTAGAAAACAAAGAAAGGAATATTAATAAAGAAAAAGTTAATTTTAGATTCAATTCTGAAATTTTGAAGTTAGGTGATTTGTCACACTCTGAATTTTTGTCAAGGTGCTTTTAAAAATAATTATTATGGGCAGTACTTCTAAAAAGCTACTGAATCTGATGTTCCTACAGAGTGTCGATAGGACTACAATCTAATAAAACAATGTAGCTATTCTTCACTTTTTCCAAAAGCTAATTTAAAATGTTAATTCATATATTAAGACAGAGACTTGTGAACATGAGAACAATCATTTTCATATGCTTTCCTCTCAAAATAGGTCCTTACACGGATTATCGGTGCATTTTGGGCTCTTCCACTTTCAGATTCTATATCTGACTGAAGGTAGATAAATATTTTTTCATTCACATCAATTGCTTTTATATTTGGACTCACAATCACTTTTTTCCCCCTGGGGCCCAACATAATGATAGTTTTTTAATCAGGTGTTTTAACTGAATATTATCTTGGCTCTGTGTTAAGCACAAAGGGTTTTTTTTTTTTTTTTTTTTAATTATTTTTATTTTACCTCAGGTGAAGGTTTACAGAACAAATAGTTTCTCATGAAACAGTAGTACACATATTGTTTTATGACATTGGTTAACAACCCCCCGACATGTCAACCCTTTCCCTTCGCGATCTTTTTTTTTTTTTTTTTTTTGGTGAAAATATACATAGCCAAAGATACACCATTTCAAAACTTTCTACATGCACAGTTCAGTGACATCGACTATGCTCTTCCAGTTGTGCTGCTATTCTCACTTTAGATGAAGGTTTACAGAACAAAATAGTTTCTCATTAAACAGTACACATGTTGCCCTAAGACAATGGTTAACAACCTCACTACACATCAGCACGGTCCTTACTCAACCTTCGGTTCCCTATCACCAGCTTTCCTGTCCCCTTCTGCCTTCTAGCCCTTGTCCCTGGACTGCTCTGCCTCATTAGTCCCGTTTTGTTTTATGGGGCTGTCCAATCCCCGGCTAAACGGTGAACCTCGGAAGTGACTTCACCACTGAGCTAAAAGGGTGTCTGGGGGCCATACTCTCGGAGTTTCTCCAGTCTCCTTTAGGCCAGTAAATCTGGTCTTTTTGTGTGTGTGTTCGAATTTTGTTCTACATCCTTCTCCAGCTCTGTCCAGAACCCTCTGTTGTGATCCCGGTCAGCACAGTCAATGGTGGTAGCCGGGCACCATCTAGCTGTACTGGACTCAGTCTGGTGGAGGCCTTGTTAGCTGTGGTCCATTAGTCCTTAAGCACAAAGGGTTTTTTGAATAGAATCACTTCCATAGCCCTACTACGGCTGCCAGTACATTTTTTTATCACAAAATATCATGAGCTTAAATTATAAATTCCAAAGCAGAATTTTAGTAGCTGAAGGCAAATTTATTTTTGACCAAGCGTCATCCAGTCCACCCTACAGTCTAAGTGGCGGTGAGTCAGGTTGGGACTCTGAGTAAAATAGGGGGATTTGTGATTTCTCTTCCTCTTTCCCCCTCTTTTACAAGGGCAGTCTTGAAATCAGAAGGTCCAAAAAAGGCTAGTTCAGATCAATTATAGCCCCATCAGCCTCTCCAATGATGTCTCATTTCCTGTTGAAACAAGAGTAAAGAATACATTTGATCGTTGCTTTAAAGGATGATAAGACATTGTCTGACCCACCAGCGGTTTTGAGGAGGGTGAGTTTGTATTAACAGGAGGCCCTTTGAAGCTCTCCTTAACCACTTCTTCAATTTCACATAACCTAAGGGAACCACCTTTATTCTCTTTGAGTTGTCAATGGGAAAACATTACACATACTCATATATAATTTTATTTTAATTGGTTATTAAAAATGCCAAGACATTTCCTTGGCACATACATCTGTTTTAAATATTGCAGGTAGAAATCACCAGTTCAAATAGAAACCTCAGGTACAGTCCTTCCAATGGAGAAATTAAACATAGTTTACACAGCAACCTGAGGATTTGCACCATCTGTTAAGATGCCAGGTTTCTGGTCTAAGCATGGCTAATACATTCCTTTGGTTGTACTTCTCACGACCACTGTGTGAGGAAGCTCAAAGTAATACAAAGTTGTTCATTTAGAATGATAGAAGGATTGCAACAATCTGAGACAGGCTGATTCTTGACTGTTAGCAAAGGAAAAAGCACAAGTCTGCTACATTCTTTGGCTCATGCCATCCTCAGAGCTTTGCTGTTGCATGTCAGCACGAATGTGAGACATATGAAGTAGTCCTAGAAATTGAAATCTTAGTATTTCATTCATTGCCTGGAATGTAAGCTCCATGAAAACAGGGGCTGTGAGCACAATGTTCACTGTATCTAGAGAACCTAGAGCAAAGGCAGACATAGAGGAAGCACCTGGTAGTATTCATTAACAAAAACTGCATCATTCAATCATTCATCCAAGAGACATTTATTGAACCCCTGACAAGTTTAAAATATTAACCGAACACTTGTGCAAAAACAGAGATAAATAAGAAACAGAAATTAACCTTAAGGAACTTGTATTTTATTGGAGGAACTAGGTATAAGTTAAAATAACTGGGAGAGACAAAGGAGAAAATAATAGGTAACATTAGAGACATATCCAATCTAGAAGTTTTCTATTTTTTTATTATTTTCAAAATATTTCCATACAGATTATTTAATGTGATGTAATGATTTGTAGCTTCCAGACTAAGACAGACTAGAAAAAAGGCCTGGAGGTCTACTTCCAAAAATTAGTCATGAAAACCCTATGGATCATAACATAATAGTGTCCCATATAATGCTGCAAGGTAAGACCCCTAAGTTGGAAGTTATTCAAAATATACAGTAGCTGCAAAAATGGAGTCAAACATACCAGCCATCATGATGCTGGCACAGGACAGGGCATTTTTTTCCTTCTGTTATCCAGGGTGTTGCCATGAGTCAGAGCCAACTCTGCGACCACTAACAACAGCAACAATTCAGAAAACACTCAGAGATGTACACATCGCTGTCCAATCTATTCCAACTTACAGCAACACTGTAGGACAGAGGAGAATTGCCTCATAGTGTTTCCAAGGCTGTGATCTTTACAGAAGGAAATCACCAGATCTTTCCTCTCGAAGAGCTGCTGGTAACTTGGAAATGCTGACCTTTCAGTTAGTAGCCAAGAGCTTGACCACTGCGCCACCAGGGCTCCTTCTCTGAGATGTACCACATGCTAAACAAATGAAGATTAGTGCAGTTATAAGGAGCCCTGGTAGCACAGTGGTTAAAGGGCTCAGCTGCCAACCGAAGACTGGCAGTTTGAACTCCCACCAGCCCCTCTGTAGGAGAAAGATGTGGTAGTCTGCTTCCACAAAAATTACAGCCTTGAAAACACTGTGGGGTAGATCTACTCTGTCCTATAGGGTCACTATGAGTCCGAATCAGTTCAGAGACAACTGGTTTGGTTTGTTTGTTTTTGGTCAGGGCCTGGGCATAGTTCTTTTGTTTTGTTTTTTTTAATCACTCAAGTTCAATGCTAATGTTAGGGGATAACAAAAAATTATACCTGATTGTGGGAGGAAATATGACAAAAACAGTTAGCACTGATCATCTTAGTATTGAACACTCTATTATGTCGAATTTTTCCCAGTTGTAGGTAGTTATGAGGGTCAGCAGAAAGGGTTTCTGTGCCTGAACTTATGACAGGTAGGGCCTGGGCAGGCAAGAAGGCTGTCTTGGAATTCTTGGCTCCATGGGCTGTTGTGGCCACACTTAGTCATCGCTCTTTGGTGGAAAAGCCCAGACATGAATAGCGTGCAAGTGTGTGTGATTGCTTCAGCACTACCCATGCACATCACCATCTGGTCATGACATTTATTTACCCCATGTACATCTTGCATGGATAAAACAAAACATTGTGTTATTTCAACTATCATTTGTTAGTAAATACTTCCATCCTGTAATTCTGAAGTCATTTGGAAATTTCTTGGAGTGTCAATTTCTCAAAACACTTGATATAATGGATATTTCTGACGCACTGTATCACTTGTTTACAAAAAAGGAAATACTGCAAAATTGAAAGTTGATTGAAAGATTCAGATACCTTTCATCAAAGGCAAAATTGCCAGCCATTCTTCCTCTTTGGTGAAAATTTAACTTTAAAAATCTAAATGATAGTGTGAGGATTTAAAATCTTAAGAGATTCTGGGTGATTAGGACAAAAATGCAGAAGAACAGAGGTGTAAACGTAAAAGTGAAATAATTCTGGGAAGACTGATGATTCTCGATGGTGTCAGCAGTAATTGAGGAGCTTTTGGAGAAAAGTATTGACTCATTTTCTCATCTCTAGACATTTAGTTTCTCTTATTAAGATCACTTATGAAATTTCCCTTATGCCTTCAGTTAATTTCATGTTTCCGTCCAATGAATCACATAAATGTTTGCATAGGGCAGTTTATTTTGCGAGATTTTCTTTTCAAGCCCCACCTGAACAAAGTCTGACAAATTATTCTGAACTTATGACTGCTAAGACCTTCACTGAGGAATTCATTTTTGATGAGAAATGAAATCCAAGATAGCATTGCATTCACTGATGGTTTTGTTCAGCTTTCTTGTATATCCTCTAACTAATAACTTCCATGGAAATCAGAAAAAATAAAAAAAATAAAAAAAAATGAAAACAAACAAAGGCTATTTATTCAGAGTTTGCTGCAGCAAGGGAGTCAGCCACCTTCCCTTCTGTTTGGCAGAGACTCAAAGGCAGGCAGGAGAGTGGGAAAGCCTGATAGTGGGAAAAGAAGGGAAGGTTTCAGGTGTGCCCTGATTGGAGCTACTGGCCTGGGGAAGCTGGAGGTAGGCTAACTAGAGGGGACAAAATTTAAGGAAGCTGCCAGTTATTAATCAAGTCTTGGCCGTGTTGAGCCTATTGTTGCAGGGATTGTTTTTTGGCTTCCTGGACTGGTAGCTGCAAATAGCGGTTTGACATTCTGGGGTGGATGCTGCAGACAGTGGTTTGATATTTTGGGGTGGATGCTGCAGATAATGGATCAGAGTTCTATTTTTATGTGTCTTGATATTGTCCATTTGTTCATTTAGCCTCTCACTTCAAATGCCAGCTCCATTAATACCCTGGCAATGACACTTGCCAAATCAGACCAAGAAGAATGAAAGACATAGATGAAATGTGTCAACTCCCCTAGGTTAGTCAGGGAAGCCTTGATTTCTCGTGAAAACAGTGCTTATCTCAGTAGAAGAGACAGTAACTAACATGTACAGAATATCTACCAGGTATATTATCCCAGAGAAGGAGCCCTGATGGTGCAGTGGTTAAAGCACTCAGCTGCTAACCAAAAGTTTGAACACACCAGCCACTCTGTGGGAGAAAGATGTGGCAGTCTGCTTCCATAAAGATTTATAGCCTTGGAAACCCTATGGGGTAGTTCTACTCTGTCCTGTAGGGTCGCTATGAATTGGAATCAAGTCGAAGGCAATGGGTTTAGTTTTTTGGTTTTTTTTAAGAACGTTATCCCAAGGAGTCCCTGGGTGGTTAAGCGCTCAACTACTAGCAGGGTTGGGGGTTAGAACCTACCCAAAAGCACCTCAGAAGACAGGCCTGGTGATCTGCTTCTGAAAGACCAAAGCCTTGAAAACCCTATGGAGTAGTTCTACTCTGCACATATGAGGTCGCTATGAGTTGGAATTGACTCCATGGCAACTAACAACAACAACAATAACAAGGTTATCCCATGTAATTCTCATCACAATCCTGGAAGCTAGGTGTCATGGACTGAATTGTGTCCCCCAGAAATATCTGTTAACTTGGCTGGGTCATGATTCCCAGTATTGTATAATTGTGTACCATTTTGTAATCTGATGTGATTTCCTTACGTGTTGTAAATTCGATCACTATGATCTAATAAGATGGATTAGCGGCAGTTATACTGATGAGGTATACAAGATTGGACAATGTCTTAAGCCAATCTCTTTTGAGATATAAAGGAGAAAAGTGAGCAGAGACACATGGGAACCTCACACCACCAAGAAAGCAGTGCCAGGAGCAGAGCGTGTCCTTTGAACCTGAGGTTCCTGTGCAGAGATGCTCCCAGACCAAGGGAAAACTGATGCATCACAAGGACCTTCCTCCAGAGCTGACAGAGAGAGGGGGCCTTCTCCTGGAGCTGATGCTCTGAATTTGGACTTGTAGCCTACTGGACTGTGAGAGAATAAACTTTGCTTTGTTAAAGCCATCCACTTGTGGTATTTCTGTTATAGCAGCACTAGATGACTAAGACTGTTATTCTCATTTTATAGAGCAGGAAGCAAAATGTATTAGACATAATATTTATTTTTTTAATTTTCATCATAGATTAATTTTTTGTTTGTTTTTGTTTTTTCTTTTTTTATTGTACTTTAGATGAAGGTTTATGGAACAAACTAGTTTCTCATTAAACACTACACATATTGTTTTACGACATTGGTTAACAACCCCATAACATGTCAGTGCTCACCCTTCTCGACCTTGAGTTCCCTATTACCAGCTTTCCTGTCCTCTTCTGCTTTCTAGTCCTTGCCCCTGGGCTGGTGTGCCCCTTTGTGGCCTGTGTGGTGTGTGGTGTCCTCCTCCCCCAGACTGTGGGTGTATGTGACTAATAAACTGCTGTTGATCTCTTATGTCCAGTATTAGGTGTCCTGTGTTTGGCCATCCCCATCAACCTAGGGCAGAGATAGCTCCCTCACCAATGAGGTGAATAGGAGGCAATTAAAAGAAGGTCACTGTGCTACATCCTGCCATAGCATTCAGTGGTCCCTTTTTAGTAGCCCTTAATGGCTTCATAATTTCTTGCTTAATATCTGTCTTCCACAGTGATGATGATGATGATGGTAATGATAGCTAACACTTATTTAAGGCTGATAACAACTTGCTGAGGAAGATAGCAATATTGTTACCATTTCTAGATGGAGTAACTGAGAATTAATAATGTCGAATAATTTTCCCAGGGAGACATTTGGTAAGTAAGAAAGCCAGTCAAAGCCTGGGCACTTTGACTACAAAGCCATACTCTTTATCACTATGCTGACACCTGAACTCCACCTAGCTATCTTGTTTACCAGTCCACCCCTCACACTTTACACAATGCCAGGCACATCCTGACACTAACACATATTTGTCGAATGTAAGAATTAATGAACTGAGAAAGAAAGTTAAAATAAAATTGAAATTAAATTAAAAAGCACTGACAGCTGAGAGCTGGCAGCTAACAACTCACAGCTAGGTCACAGGGTTCTCACTGAACATAAACAACAACACAGATCAAGGAAAGTCAGACAGGGCCATGCCATGACAATGGTGGAACAAGACAAAAATGAGACCACTTCACAATCACGTGTGAGCACAGAGACAAGGATGTGATTCTATCATAAAAATAATGAAACACCACCTTCTCCCACCTAACATGAGTGATATTGTTTCTTTACCACTGATAACTATGGTTGCACTTCTTTCCTCCTTCCTCTTAAATAAGAATTTTTAACATACCCAGTCATTGAATTGCCCCTGCTTTCAGTCTAGAACAAAACCTGGCTTCCTAAATCCTCCCCAATATCATCTAGCACAGATTCAAATCCTGTAAGAAACCCCTGCTACTTCCCTCACCCAAGGTGTCCTGTGATGTGCATTCTCCCCTGGCTACAGCAGCCACAGAGACAATAAATATGGATTTGCTTGACTGTAGATGTGTTCTTGGTGGACTATCACTAGTAGGCATTGACAGAGCAAATATTGCTTACTTAACAAAGTTGTGCTTTGATGAATTTAAGTTCAGAAAGTTAGGACTTGTACCCATTACACTGCTAACATTCTTACTTATTAACAATATATTATAATTGTTAATGCTAGTGAGTATTACAGTAGGCTCTACTGAATTATCTTTGTTGTTGTTGTTAGGTGCTGTGAAGTTGGTTCCAACTCAAAAGACCCTATGTACAACAGAATGAAGCACTGCCCAGTCCTGAGCCATCCTCTCAATCGTTGCTATGTGTCTTAGGCTGGGTTCTCTAGAGAAGCAAAACCAGTAAAGTGTATAAATATATATAGAGAGAGAGATTATATCAAGGAAACAGCTCACGTGATTGTAGAGGCTAGAACGTCCCAAGTCCGTGGATCAGGGTAGAGGCCTCTCCCAAGTCACACAGCTGCAGAAGCTGGCAAGCCCAAGATGGGAAGGTCGGAGAGCAGGGCTCCCACTCACAGGCTGTGCAGATCAATGAATCCCAGGTTTGGCAGATAAGCTGACAGCTCAAGTCCCAAGAACGGGAGATGAGACGACAGGAAGCAGCTGCAGGATCCAGAGAGAGCAAAAAGCCAGAATGTCTGCCTATATACAGATGCGGGCCACACCCCCAGGAGACTCCCTTTCATCTGATTGGCTGCCCACAGTTTATTCAATCATGGGAGTGATTACATTAAAACACAGAGAATCATGGCCCAGCCAATCTGACACACAATCTTAACCATCACACTGTGTTTGAGCCCATTGTTGCAGCCACTGTGTCAATCCAGCTCGTTGAGGGTCTTCCTTTTTTTTGATGAACCTCTGCTTTACCCATAATGATGTCCTTCTCCAGGGACTTGTCCCTTCTGATAACATGTCCAAAGTATGTGAGACTATGTCTCACCATTCTTGCGTCTAAGGAGCATTCTGGTTGTACTTCTTCCAAGACAGCTTTGTTCGTTCTTCTGGCAGTCCAAGGTACGTTCAATATTCTTCTCCCACAGCACATTTCAAAGGCATCAATTCTTCTCCAGTCTTCCTTATTCATTGTCCAGCTTTTGCATGCATATGGGGCGATTGAAAATATCATGGATTCGGACAGGTGCACCTTAGTCCTCAAAGTGACATCTTTGCTCTTTAACACTTTAAAGAGGTTTTTGCAGCAGATTTGCCCAATGCAATGCGTCTCTTCATTTCTTGACTGCTGCTTCCATGGGCATTGATTGTAAATCCAAGCAAAATGAAATCCTTGACAATGTCAATATTTTCTCCATTTATCATGATGTTGCTTATTGGTCCAGTTGTGAGGATTTTTGTTTTCTTTACGTTGAGGTGTAATCCATACTGAAGGCTGTGGTTTTTGATCTTCATTAGTAAGTGCTTCAAGTCCTCTTTGCTTTTAGCAAGCAAGGTTGTGTCATGTGCATATCGCAGGTTGTTAATGAGCCTTCCTCCACTCCTGATGCCACATTCTTCTTCATATAGTCCAGCTTCTCGGATTATTTGCTCAGCATACAGATTAAGTAAGTACAGTGAAAGGATACAACCCTGACACAGACCTTTTCTGATTTTAAACCATGCAGTATCCTCTTCTTCTGTTAGAAAGACTGCCTCTCAGTCTATGTTCAGGTTCCTCATGAGCACAATTAAGTATTCTGGAATTCCCATTCTTCACAGTGTTATCCATAATTTGTTATGATCCGCACAGTTGAATGCCTTTGTGTAGTCAATAAAACACAGATAAACATCTTTCTGGTATTCTCTACTTTCAGCCAAGATCCATCTGATATCAGCAATGATATTCCTCATTCCACATAAAGTCAGAAAGCTGGACTGCGAATATGCATGCGACAGCTGGACGATGAATAAGGAAGACTGAAGAAGAATCGATGCCTTTGAGTTGTGGTGTTGGCAAAGAATACTGAATATACCATGGACTGCCAAAAGAATGAACAAATCTGTCTTGGAAGAAGTACAACCAGAATGCTCCTTAGAAGCAAGAATGGTGAGACTACATCACACATAGTTTGGACATGTTATCAGGAGGGATCAGTCCCTGGAGAAGGACGTACGTCATGCTTGGTAAAGTAGAGGGTCAGTGAAGAAAAGGGTCAACGAGATGGACTGACACAGTGGCTGCTACAATGGGCTCAAGCATAACAACGATTGTGAGGATGGCACAGAACCAGGCAGTGTTTCGTTCTGTTGTACATGGGGTCGCTATGCGTCAGAACTAACTCAATGGCACCTAACAACAACAACACTGAACACTCTTCTGAATCTGGCTTGAATTTCTGGCAGTTCCCTGTCAATGTACTGCTACAATAGTTTTTGAATGATCTTCAGCAAAATTTTACTTGTGTGTGATATTAATCGATAACATTGTTCGATAATTTCCACATTATATTGCCCAATAGAATCTTTCTTTGGAATAAGCACAAATATGGATCTCTTCCAGTTGGTTGGCCAGGTAGCTGTCATCCAAATTTTTTGACATAGATGAGTGAACACATCCAGTGCTACATCCATTTTTTGAAACATTTCAATTGGTATTCCATCAATTGCTGGAGCGTTGTTTTTCGCCAGTGCCTTCAGTGCAGCTGGGACTTCTTCCTTCAGTACCGTTGGTTATTGATCATATGCTACCTTCTGAAATGGTTGAACGTCGACCAATTCTTTTTGGTACAGTGACTCTCTGTATTCCTTCCATCTTTCTTTTGATACTTCCTGCATCGTTTAGTATTTTCCGTAGAATCCTTCAATATTGCAACTTGAGGCTTGAATTTTCTTCAGTTCTTTCAGCTCAAGAAATGCTAAGCGTGTTCTTCCCTTTTGGTTTTCTAACTCTAGGTCTTTGCACATTTCATTATAATACTTTACTTTGTCTTCTTGATCCTCCCTTTGAAATCTTCTGTTCGACTCTTTTACTTCATCATTTCTTCCATTCACTTTAGCTACTCTGTGTTCAAGAGCAAGTTTCAGAACGTCTTCTGACATCCATTTTGGTTTTTTCTTTCTTTCCTGTATTTTAATGACCTCTTGCTTTCTTCATGTATTATGTCTTTGATGTCATCCCACAACTCACCTGGTCTTTGGTCATTAGTGTTCAATGCATCAAGTTTATTCTTGAGATGGTCTCTAAATTTAGGTGGGATATACGCAAGGTCATATTTTGGCTCTTGTAGACTTGTTTTAATTTTCTTCATCTTCAATTTGAACTTGCATATGAGCAATTAATTGTGCATTCAGCAGTTGGCCCTTAGCCTTGTTCTGACTGATGATATTGAGCTTCTCCATCATCTCTTTCCACAGATATAGTAGATTTGATTCCTGCGTTCCTTCTGGCCAGGACCACGTGCATAGTCAGCATTTGTGTTGTTGGAAAAAGGCATTTCAATGAAGAAGTCATTGGTTTTGCAAAATTCTATCATGAGATCTCTGGCATCATTTCTATCACCAAGGCCATATTTTCCAACTACCAATCCTTGTTTCCAACTTTTGAATTTCAATCACCAGTGATTATCAAAGCAAGTTGATTGCATGTTTGATCAATTTCAGACTGCAGAAGTTGGTAAAAATCTTCAATTTTTTCATCTTTGGCCTTAGTGGTTGCTGGGCAAATTTGAATAATAGTCCCATTAAGTGGTCTTCCTTGTAGGTGTATGGATATTATCCTATCACTGACAGCGTTGTACTTCAGAATAAATGTTAAAATGTTCTTTTTGACAATGAATGCAATGCCATTCCTCTTCAACTTGTTATTCCTGACATAATAGACCATATATGATTGTCCGATACAAAATGATCAATAGCAGTCCATTTGAGCTCACTAACGCCCAAAAGTGATCTTTATGTGTTCCATTTCATTTTTGACAATTTCCAGTTTTCCTATATTCATACTTTGTACATTCCATGTTCTGATTATTAATGGATCTTTGCAGCTGTTCCTTCTCATTTTGAGTCGTGCTACCTCAGGAAACGAAGGTCCTAAAAGCTTTACTCCATCAATGTCATTAAGGTTGACTCTACTTTGAGGAGGCAGCTCTTCTGCAGTCATATTTTGAGTACCTTCCCACCTGAGGGGCTTATCATCCAACGCTATATCAGACAGTGTTCCACTGCTATTCATAAATTATCTTAGTCACTGAATTATCTTAGTCTTAACCAACTGAATGAGATGTCAGTGAAGGTAATTTACCACGTGAACTTTCTCCCCTTCTTACCAATATAATTGAGAAATGGCTTAAAAAGAAAAAAAAACAAAAAATCACTCCTTGCACATATTGTTGCTCTTTGGAAAAGCATCATTATTCGCCAGAATGAAGAGAGAAGAGACTACTATGACTAACTCACTCTATAAACTCCATTTAATGAGTTACATTTTTTTTTTATCTTTTAGAAAATTGGTAAAAATACAAAGGCTATATGTTGATGTTCTCCATAGTTCAGTGTAACAATCACTTTCATTGTATATCACATCCCTCCTGTCCTTCAAACCCTTCCTTCTCTTGTCTCAATGCCCACAGTTTACACTCTAGCTTCTTAACCAGGATTATCATGTTCAGTAATTTTCCATGGTCTCTACTTTTCCTTCACTCTCTTCTCATTAAAATGTCTATGTTGGTGGGGCACATTTTTCTGCCAATGTGCTATATGAATGTATGATAATGTAGTGAAGGGTGCTAATAGGTTAATGAGTTATCCCTCCTTTGTGACACTGACCATTTAAAAGGAGTCATTTGTCTTAGTCCTAAGTGTTGCCATTAACGTTGGGAAGAATATTTGTGTTTTAGCAGCAGAGATTTAGAGTAAGGCAGACTTTTCGGCACCCACATTCATATTGTGTAGTCTGAGACCCATTAACCCTACAAGTAGAGATACCTATATAATTATTTTCCATTATAGAGGCATTATTATTTGTGAACTTACAACTTGTAAGATGAAAGAAATAGACAGTCCAGTGTAAAAACACATGAACTCATGAGAACTTTTCAGCACTATTTTCAGAATGAACAAATACAAAGGATATTACAGTGCAAAAGTGTGTCAACCGTCTGCCACCAACAGGTAGGATTAGTGATTGTGTATGATTGCTTTTGTCTTCAGGTAGAGTGTTTTGTTAGCTGTTTAACTGAATTTTGAGGTGTTTTAAGAACATGAGTCATTGGACAGTAAGAGTGATTCATTCAGTATGCTATCCACAGTAATCAAAGACAGGAAAAGTGGAAAAATTTCAGCCTATGGCTAGAGAAAAAGCACCAGTGTTGACTGTCTATTAGTTAATATTAATTCAAGAAAAGAATAGAAGTTTGTAGAAAATGTAAAGATTAAACATGGTTGAAATTACAGCTGATGAAACTTCTAGCAAGTCACACAGATGGCTCATAGATTTGATGGCTGTTGGATTCTAAGCAACCTCAAAGGAAGTGGCATTGTGGAGCACCAGGGGTGCTGTCCTTGGACTATGTATTATGCTGACAGGGACATGAAGAAGGATGTTCTGCTGCTCGGCCAACTGTCAGTGGAGATGATACTAGTTTATTTTAGAAAAGAATGCCTTGTAGAGTATATACTAATCAGGAAGAAACAAGTATGCTAGATTTGAAAGATTTGAAGGATCAATTCACATTTCAACTTAGTAAAAGTAACTGTAAACTGACTTTGACTTAAGAGAAAAGGACTTTGGAATATTCTTTAAAAGCCTAATCTGTTCATAAGTAAAGCAGCTTCTATATCTGTATCATTCTTTCTTAGTTTTTGTTGCAATTATTTTTATCACCTTTTAAAACTGGCAAAATTTATGTTACATTCACAGATTTTTTAAAGGCAAAGTTAGAAACATAGAAGAATCCCTATGCTTTTATTTTCAAGTACTGTAATCATAGTATAACCCCAATTTTTCACAGAAGTTCCAAATTTAATACCCTTCCAAATTGTGTCTTATCTTTAAATTATTTTCTATGTTCAGCTAATAAGGGAAAAGATAAGACAAATACGTTTAATATAGTAGCTAAAATTAGAAAATAATTTAAATGTCCAGCAATAGAGAAATGAGGACATAAACCATGGTCTATCTATAATGAAATATTATGCAGCCATTAAAATTGTATGGTACAGTCTTATGTTAAATGAAAACAAATAAAATATGAAATTGCACATTCAAAAATCTACATGTGGAAAATAACATAAGAATCACCGATAATCATTGTCTTTAGACAGTGAAATCGGGGAATTTTTATTCTACTTATATTTTCCAAATTTTGTATTTACTTTTATTAAGCTGCAACAAATACAAGGGCTTATTCATTTCTGTGACATTAATTGCATTTTTCCCCCAATTAATAAGATCTGGTGACTAAGCAGTTAAGCACTTGGCTGCTAACCAAAGGGGTCAGCAGTTCGAACCCACCAGCCACTCCTTGGGAAGAAGATGTGGCAGCCAACTTCTGTAAAGATTACAGCTTTGGAAATCCTATGGGGCAGTTCTGCTCTATCTTATAAGGTCGTTATGAGTTGGAATCTACTCAGTGGCAACAAGTCTGGTTTTTGGAAATTTTTCATGAGCTAATAGGAAAAAGAATATTATTGCAAATTTTAAAGGGAGAACCATTGAGAGAAAAATGTTCAAGATATTCACAACTTCAAAACTCCATCCAACATTTTTTTATTAATCCATTTATTAAAAAAGAAAAAAACTCTGTGACAACTTTCGTGTCCTAAAATAAATGTGAAGAGTAAGGCAACATCTGGAGAACTAATGATATCATTCCAAAAAAGAAAACATTACATTAAGCCTTGCATGTGTTGCACAGTGATCTCATTTCTGCATGTTTACTTACCCTCCATAGGGTAAACTTCCTCTCTTTCAACCTCTCCCCAAGTGGTTTGGCAGAATGGGAATAGAAGAACCCCAATGTTCCGCAAATTACTTTATAGTTATATAGTTCAGCCGTGTTCTAAAATGGAGTGGGAGAGGTAGGGAGGCAACTTCAGTCATCTATGGAAGATGGTAGTTGTTATTGTTGGATGCTGTTGAGTCAATTTTCAGGTAGTAGGGAAGGTTGTAAAGCAAAGCCACAGAGTCACAGCTCCTAGAGACAGTGGTGAGGATGATCAGAGCCAATGGAATGGTCTGCATCAGAGTGAACTCACTAGAATCACTGATGATTAATGTATTTCTAGAGTGGTAACTCCTTAATGACAAAAGAAATTTTCCTGAAATATAGTCTGTCATATTATGGTGACTCATGTGTTGCTATGATGCTGGAAGCTCTGCTACTGGTATTTCAAATACCAGCAGGGTCATCTATGATGAACAGGTTTCAGTGGAGATTCCAGACTAAGGCAGACTAGAAGGAAGAAAGACCTGGTGATTTACTTTCAAAAATTAGCCAGTGAAAACCTTATGGATCACAACAGAATATTGTCCAACATAGTGCTGGAAGATGAGTCCCCTAGGTTGGAAGACACTACACAATGGGTTCAACAATGAATTCAAACATACTAATAATCATGAAGATGGCACCAGACAATGTTTCGTTCTATTATACATAAGGTTGCCATGAATCAGAGCTGACTAGACAGCAACTAACAATATCAACAGAATTGTAGCTCCTTTTGACAAAAGAAATTTGCCTGAAATGTAGGCTTTTGGACTCAGAGTACTCTAAGACACAATGAGTTATATACCAAGTGGCCCCACTCCATGGAGTTAATAATACTCAGAGCTGCTATGGGATTGACACGAGTTGGAACAGACTAGGCAGCAACTAACAACACCACTCTGTACCACATACTGTGCTGGTGTTGGAAAAACATTGTAACTAGTTATCACAATAATCTTGCTGGTTAGCTATTATTATTCCTTTTTATAGAGGAAGAAACAGAGGCTATTAGAGGCTGACCTCTCCAATCCATATCTATGGATTGCCATCACCAGAATGAAAGTGTATCTAAATCTATTATGCTATACATTTCATTATACGCCACATTATACTCCCTTACCTATCAAGGAAAAAAGGCCCCCAACACAGACGCCAACTCTTAATAACCTGGTCAGTTTTATATGCTTAATAGCATATATTCTAATATAAATAGAAATGCTTTTGAAATACCTGGCTTTTACTTTATGGCAAATGGCTCAGAAGAATAAGAAGAAATTCTATATAAGACGTTTACAAATTTCATGTCTTAGAGGAAATGAAGACTAAAGAATGACAGGTGACACTTTTAAACTTAAAAGTTTCAATTTGGGTTTTAGAAGTACAAGATGAGTTAGGAGGAAAGGATTAAATGAGATACCATACATGAAGTTTCCCACATTTAGTCAAAAGAAATTTAGTTTCTTTCCTTGTAGGAACAAGAGTATAGAGGAAGACTGGGAGGAGGTGGAGCAGTGGTTCTTAGCCTTCACTGTGTGTCAGAATCACCTGGGAATATTAATAAACAGGTGCAGGCCCCAACCACTAGAGAATCTGATTTAATTGGCCTAAGCCCCTGTTTTATAAAACTCCCCAAGTGATTGTATTGTACAGTCAAGGTTGAGAACCACCATGGTAGTGAGGAGTTAGATTGAGTGTGGGACCCATTCATTTATTCATTCAGTGAATAACGATTTATTGAGAGCCTATTATGTATTAGACAATGTTCTGGGTCCTGAGGATACAGCAGTGGAAAAGAGAAACACAAGCCCTGCTCTGTTGAAAGACTGGACTTTTGACGTATACTGAAAGGTAATGAGTAACATGGAAAAGTACAGGATTCTGTCAAAGCAAAGACCACGAGGAACTAATTTTCTCTGAAGACACAGGAAAGACATCTCTGGGATTTGAATAGGAGTTATCTAGAAGATTTTGCGGAGAGGTAATCCAGTCAGAGGTAGCAGCATGTGTGAATGGAGACATGAGGCAGAAATGTGTATGGAGAGCCCAAGACACTGAAAGAAGACCAATACAACTGTACAGGAGCCAGAATGGGAGAAAAGCTTGATGGGAGGCTGGAGAAGTAGGCATGGGCGAGGTCAAGTGGATCTTACAGGTCATATTAAGTATTTGGGACTTGATACCACAGGCAATGAAAAACTACTAATTGGGGAGTGGCAATATCAGATTTGGGCTTTTGAAGGAACTTTCTGACTGAAAAGTAGAGACTGCATCAGAGTAAGTCAAGAAGGGAAGTAAGGAGACAAGTTGGAGGCTACTAAGTAGTTCTAGGAGAATGAAGATAGTGACTAGGACTAGGTTATAGAAGTGGAGATGGTGTTTGTTGGTACCATGTTTGCGAGTTGGAGAGTGACTATCTTTCTCTCTCTAAAGCTTCCTCAACCAAAGAGCCATGGCTTCGTGGACATAATGTTCATGATAAAAACATTAACAACATATCTTACAGCAAAGCAAAATAAGCAGTGGGCTACCTGAGATAACATCAGGGAAACTCAGCAAAGAAATCTCTCTCCTCCTCTGATGAATCCTGTCTGCAAACACTCTCCTAATGTTCCCTCAGAGACCATTATTTTATCCTTAGAGATTCATTCTTATTCACACTAACTTTTCCCACACAAAGGCTCCCTGTTAAAATGGAATTACCCAAATAAGAAACCTAGTGAGAACTTTGCAAATTATAAAAAACTACATAGAGGAAATAGAGAGATTTTGGCCTGGAACTTTTAACACCTAAATCTTAGCAGAAATAATTTTCCAGGGGGTCATTTGGCTATATGATCAAGGCCTCAGAGAATGAAATACTAAACAGACTCCTAGGGTGTTGGGAGCAGGGATATTCACACAAGGAATACAAGAAAATGCACAAAATCACATTTCACTCACAGTCCAACATGATATTAAAAGTGTTAACTGTTAGATGCCTCAGGTCCACAGGCTTTGGACTGTTCTGGAGGCTCACTGCAATGTCAGATGTTAAACCTTTAGTTACTGGTTCCTGAGGAAGTGGAAGTATAGGGTTGAAGTAGCTGAGGCCCAGAGGGAGTAGAACAGTAATCACTTATCAACCAATGTGAAATGAGAGTATTTCAATATTTTAACTGTCAGTGTGGCCCTGACTGGTATATATCAGGTGAATCCCACTCCTGATAATAAGTAATAATCAAAGTTAGAATATAATTAACAGAGTTTTTTTTTCCTTTTTATTTTTGGGAAAAATATACACAGCCAAAGATACACCATTTCAACAAATTTGTATAGGTACAATTCAATGACATTGATTACAGTCTTCAAGTTGTGTTCAGCTATCCTTTTTCCAGATTATTCCACCACCATTATCTTAAACTCATGGTCCCCTAAGCTTCCATCTAACCTTTTGACATGCAGTTGTCAATTTGATCTCACACAGATAATTCTTTAAAAGAGCACATGCTTAAGGTAGACATACTTTACTAATTAAACTTTTTTCTTTTTTTGGTTCAAAGAAGACTTCAGGGGATAGTTTTGGTTTAAAGTTTAAAGGTTATCTCAGGGCAATAGCTTTGGAGATTTATCCAGAAAGTCTGGATTCCACTAAGAATTTGAGTTTATGTTCCACAATTTCCCCCTTTTGGTAAGGATTCTTCTACAGAATCTTTGATCAAAACATTCAGTAATGGTAGCTGACATCATCCAGTTCTGGTCTTATGGCAAAGGAGGCAGTTGTTCATGATGCATGCTAAAACATGGATGAACCTTGAAGACATTGTGCTGAATAAAATAAGTCAATCACAAAAGCATAAATATTGTATGATCTCACTTATATAAAATGAGAATAATAGGCAACTATATCGTAACCAAAGTTTATTAGTGGATACCAGAGGTGGGAAGGAGGGGAGAAGGGGAGCCATTGTTTGGGAAGAAGTGAATTTCTGTTTCTGGTGATGGGAAATTTGACATCAATTTGGCATTGGTTGTGCAACCAATTAATTCAGTTGGTGTCACTACACTGTATACCTCAAAAATGTTGAAATGGTAAATGTTATAAAACTTAATCTATGTTGTGTTATATATGTCTTTACAGAAAAAAAAAAAAGATCAGCTGTTGAGGCTACTTACTTACAGCCAGACACCTCACAGGATTTGTTTTCTTGGTTTAGAGGTTTACGATCACGGTTTCGAGAAACATCTCAATCAATTGGCCTACTATCATTTCTCAGTATTTCTGTTCTGCCTCCTACTTTATTACATAGTGCCTGGGGTGTTAAAAGCTAGCAAGCAGTCATTCAAGATCTTTAATAGATAAAAAGGGCAAATTTTTCAGATAAACAAGTATATCAAAGTCTACCGATTATCCTTATCACTGTGAAGATAATGAAGATAAACATTTTTTGTTTGTTTAACTATAAGCATGGAGTTCATAGCTTTTTAGTAAAGGCAGAAAGTTTGGACGTTTCGAAATCATTACAGTGGTTTGTGCTACAGTTAACCAAATGGTGTGGGCATTTGGCATAATTTAGGGATATGAGAGTTTAAAAAGTCTGGTTCTTTCATAACTAATTCCATGGACATTCCTTGAATTAAATTGATATTTCCTGTGAGGACACCATACTTCAGTTTATCAACTTCAGAGTTCTTTTAGAGACTGAGATATTGAAGAATTTCTGCACCTATACAAGCTTCCTATTTACATTCAATAGATCATCCAATAGGACCTGAATATTTGAAAGCTGGTAGGCATGGGAAACTTTTATGCTTTATCCAAGAGAAAGCATACAAGAGTGGATATTCTCCTATTCCATCATCTGGCCCATTAATTCTTTTCTTCCTCATCAGAGCTAGTAGTGTAGCCAATCTTATCAATCTTTATACAGAATAAAAGCTGTCTAATCATGTGATGTACATTTCTCAATGTCTCAACGGCTCATGCAGTCTTCATAATGCCCACACTCATGGTGTTGGGTGTTCTGTGGATGCCAAGAAATATTGCCATTATGTGAGTCGGAATTACATAATAGACATTTCTCTCTGTTTGCCTTCGATCTGCTTGCATTTCCTCCTTCAGTGGAAACTACCAGTTGGTACATACTACCAGAAGCTACTCAAAAGCAAGCACACCTCTAAGACATACAGAGAGAAATATAATTTTATACTAGGATTTTCCTCAGGACCCCAATTAGGGTGCACGGCATGCTTAGAAGAGTTTCACGGATACTTTTTATATGCTCCCCCCTGTTCTATGGCTGAAGAAAGCCCTAGTGGCCCTAGCTATCTGTATCATGTATGCATACTTATGGCCATTGCATCAGTCTAGGGTTCCAGCAGGAAACCTAGTCAAATTGGAATGATTATAATTTGAGAAGGGAGTGTTTAACAATAATAACTGTTTATAAAGGTGTTGTCAGAAACCACAACAGATAGTTCAGTACCCATGGAGCAGTGTCTCAGTTACCATGTCCTATGCCTGAATGGGTGAGGAGGGGAGAGCAGTTACCAGAACCCTGATACATAGAGGTTTGGTGGAGTGGCGATAGCTCCTTGACAGAAACTATGGGCTTCTGTCAAGAGAAACAACTAGCCCCTGAGGAATCCACAGGGAGGGAGTCAGAGAATAAATACATTGAGTTCACTATCTTCTCTCCCTCAGGTCTCTTATTATGGACTCCTATCGGCCAGATTCAAATAGAAGCCAGAGGGCAAGAGAATTTGTTGATGCAGTCTATACAGGAGCACCTTCCAGCCACAAAGAAGGTCAAAGAAGGATGGAAAGTGGATCTGAGGGGCAAGAGGCAGAACGTGGGCACATCATTTAAAGGTAAACAATTTACAGCATATATCCTTCTCATAGAGCTTCTGTTATAGTGTCTGTATATGTATTAGGACATTGCGGAGGAAGGAATATTTAAGGAGGATTCAGAAAGTTAGCACCTTAAAAAAAAAAAAAAAAAACCCAAACCCATTGTCGTCGAGTCTATTCCAACTCATAGTGCTCTTCCAAAAAGCAAACCAAACCCGTTGTTGTCAAGTCGATTCTGACTCATAGCGACCCCATAGGACAGAGTAGAACTGCCCTGTACAGTTTCCAAGGAGCACCTGGTGGATTCAAACTGCCGACCTCCTGGTTAGCGGCTGTAACACTTCACCACTACGCCACCAGGGTCCCCCATAGTGCTTTAGTACTTACTAATTGCTGATTAGCTACTTGACTGTGGGAAAAATCTTTGAACTTTGAAGACCTCAACCCATACTAAAATGAGGAAATTTGATTAAATTATTTCTAAAGATCCTTCCCATTCTGTATTTTGTGTAGAAGTAGATACAGACATAGAAGCACATATATTTTTCATATAAGTATGAAATTTAATCTATAAGAGTTTCAAAGTAATTTGTATTATTGTTACTGCAATTTCATTAATTGATTTTTTTAATATTTCTGATCATCTCCTATTAGACCAAAGAATATAGTCTTATAATAAAATGAGAGAGACACACAAAATTGAAGAGTGAATGAATTGACCGTGTATTTTTTTCAGGTTGTTAATGCCTGCCAGGTCACAACTTGTAGAACTGAAACACAGAGGTTTTTGCCTGAGTTGTGACAGCTTTTTCAACTAGATGTGATCCCCAGGAAAACTGTTCTGTAAAATGACATTTATCCCACCCAGTTCATGGGATTTTAAAGTGGGAAAGAAATAGTGATCATTTTTATCTTTCCCTTGTCATTTTATCTCTGGATGCATTCATTTGCAATTTTATCTGTGTGGTGCTATAAAAAACAATCCGTATTTCTTGCCTATGGGCTTGAATTTAAAAAGGGAGACATTATGTTTGTTAGAAGGATCCCTGGTTAAGTGCTCGAATGCTTACAAAAAGGCCAGCAGTTCAAACCCATCAGCCACTCCATGTGAGAAAGATGTGGCAGTCTGCTTCCATAAAGATTTCAGCCTTGGAAACCCTATGGGGCAGTTCTACTCTGTCCTATAGGGTCGCTGTGAGTTGGAATCGACACGATGGCAATGGGTTATCTGTTACGGTCTTGGTTTAGGGCTTTTTTTATAATCCAGATTGGACCTCAAGGGAATGATTCATTATCATTATCATATTAGTAATAAATGTTGAACCCTTCTACTAAGTATCACATAAATGACAAACTGCCAAAAAAAACAAATATATACGAAGCATATAAACCACTGGAGGAGTCCCTGAGTGACATAAAAGGTTAAGTGCTAGACTACTAACTGAAAGGTTGGTGGTTCAGACCCACCCAGAGGTACGTCGGAAGTAAGGCCTGGCAATCTGCTTTGAAAATCCTATAAAGTGCAGTTCTACTCTGCACACATGGGGTCACCATGAGTTGTAATCAATTTGACAACAACTAACAACAACAAGCTACTGGGAATTGAGACACACCCTAAGGAATACTACAGTGGAGACTATGGACTGTTGGAGAATCTTTGGAGACACAAATTAAAGACAGAAACAGTATTTTAATTTAGCACTTTACATTTCAGCTATAAATCTTGTTATATCTCCCAATCTTATTATACCAGTGAGAGCCAATTGTTACCTCTGTGAAGTCAACTATGATTTGTATCCATTAACCTGAAACCTCCTACTCATGAGATTTCTAAATTATATGACACTACCAACAGGTCCAGGAGCCTCATACACACTGGAGGGTGAATGGATTTTCAACATAGCTCCTGTATACGTCCTTCCGTTCAACTTTCTGTTCCATAGCCCAACCCGTGTTTTATTTATATTGCCACAGCCAGATTTCCCACTGCAATCTAGAGTCATCTTATGTAAACACATGACTCACAGGTATTGGTCCTTTCCTGAAACTCGGGTTGAGAGCCGTGATTCCTGACTTTCATTTTAACCAATAATCTTAACCTCCTCCCTGATGTCAACTTTCCCTTAGATCACAGAAAAAGCCAAAGAAAAAAGCAGAAGGTCTGGTTTTAATCCCAAAAACTATATAATCAAGAAGTGAACAGTTGAGAGCTTGTCATCTCCTTTCTCTGTCTCTTCACTCAGCATGGTTTCACTCTCTACAGTGATCTTTTTCCCTTTCAGAGCCAATATTCTAGATGAGTATTTTCTACCAGTAGCCATCACCAACTTCTTTAATCTAGTGTAATCTGACCTCCACTGTGTTCACTTCACTAAAACACAGTCTTCCAACCTTCGTGACACTGAGGAGTTAAAACCAGTGGTATTTTCCATCTTTCCTCATTTTTTTTTTTTTTCTCTTTTGTACTGGACTCTCTTGACTATTGCTGTGAATCTTAAATTTTATTTTCATTCTCCTGACTTTCATGCCATTATGTTCTCCTAGTTGTCCTCCTGGCCACAGCCATCAGCAAGTCCTATTCACTTGAAGTATATTCTAAATATACTCAAGATTCAATTACTACCATTTTTGTCCCAGCCATGTTATCATTCAAGTGGATGATTTAGATAGCCCCTGTTTTTATATTCCAGGTTGCAGTTTTGACTCTCTTTGGTCTGTTTTCCACAAAGCAGATAGACTAGAGTTTTTGAAATATAAATCATATCACCATCTTCCCCCACCCCAACCCTCTGATGGCTTCTTGTTTCATTTTTAATAAAAGGCATATACCATACAAAGCCTATACCCCATACATTTTCTACCCTTGCCTACCTCTCTGACTTCATCTCTTGCCACTGTCCTTACCACTGAGCATGCTTCAGCTACACTGTTCTTCTTACTGCTTCTTGAACATTAGAGTCATTACGTTTGCTGTTCCTGTCAAGAATACTTTGGTTCTTCATGTTTGTATGGCCAACTTCATCTTATCGCTCTAGGTCTCTGCTCACGTATCGCCACACCGTGATGCCTCCCTGACCACTCTAGCTAAAGCAGCCCTGAAAGCATAGTATATCATGCATTACTACCTTAGTTTATCATACCTATGAGACCTTAAAGGATCCCTGGTGGCACAGTGGATGAAGCCCTCAACTGCTAACTGAAAGGTCAGTGGTCCAAAACCACCAGCGGCTCCTGGGGATAAAGATGTGGCAGTCAGCTTCCGTAAAGATGTACGTCTGTGGAAACCATATGGGGTCACTATGAGTCGGAATCTACTCGATGGCAGTGGGTCTGGTTTGGTTTAGGTTAATGAGACCTTGCACGAAATACTCTGTGCCTCAGTTTCCTCATCTGAAAAATGAGTCTTACAAGAATAATAGCACATCTCAAGGATTGTCACATGAATTTCATAAGTTATTATATTTAGAGTTTAGCAGCATATAAACCCAGTGTCGTCGAGTCAATTCAGACTCAAAGCAACCCTTTAGGACAGAACAGAACAGCCCCACAGGGTTTCCAAAGCTGTTACAGAAGCAGACTGCCATATCTTTCTCCAGCTGAGTGGCTGGGGGGTTTGAACCACTAACCTTTGAGATAGCAGCCCGGTGCTTAACCATCTTGCCACCAGGGCTCCTTTAGCAGCACATAAAACCAAGAAGAAAAAAAAAAAACCATTGCCATTGAGTGGGTTCCCACTCATAGGCACCCTATAGGACAGAGTAGAACTGCCCCATAGGGTTTCCAAGGCTGTAATCTTGACAGAAGCAGACTGTTACATCTTTCTCCCATGGAGCGGCTCGTGGGTTCAAACCCCTGACCTTTCTGTTAGCAGCCAAGGTTTTAACCACTTTACCACCAGGGCTTCTTAGCAGCAGCACATAGTAAGCTCTATATAAATGTTTGCTACTATTATAGTTACTGCTAACAACCGATTAGTTATTAGTATTATTATTGTTGTTTCTATTAGTGTGGTTGTTTTTGTGCATCGTCAAGTCAATTTAGACTCATAGCAACCATATATGACAGAGTAGAATTGCCCCATAGGGTTTCCTAGGCTGTAATCTTTAATGGATAGGAGCCCTGGTGGCTCAGTGGTAAAGCGCTTGTCTGCTAACTAAAAGATCAGCTATCTGAACCCACTAGCCTCTCTGTGGGAGAAAGATGTAGCAGTCCGCTTCTGTAAAGATTACAGCCTTGGAAACTATCTCTGAGGCCATTCTACTATGTGTCTGAATCAACTCAATGGCAACAGGTAGTAATCTTTACAGGAGCACATCACTAGGTCTTTTCTTCTGCAGAACCACTGCATGAGTTCATGCTGCCAACAGTGACCTTTTGGTTTGTAGCCAAAGGCTAAACATTGAGTCACCAGGGACCCAAGTATTAGTATTTATTTATTTTCTGTCTTTTCCCAGTAGAATGTAAGTTTCAAGCTTTATCTGTATTGTAATCACTTATTCTCATGATGCAAGACAGTATGACACATAATAAGTCCTCAATAAAATTTTGTTGAATGAATTAATGAATGAAATAACTGTTTCATTTATCTCCCCTGGCTTCTTTTCTTTTACCAATCCCTTAGGTGAAGACATTTCTTCAGACTGAGACTTGATTTCCTTGGTATTTTTCCTCTACCCTCACTTCTTTGTAGTGTTTAACTTTCTCTGGCTTCATCTATGGCCTCTGTGATGAGGGCTCCCACAATTACATCTTTAGTTCAGACCATATTCCAAGCTCCACACGGGGGAGGCAGATTTAATGGGTGGAAATTTGGCCTGGGACTTAGGAGACCTAGACTAGATAGTTTTGTGACTTGCTTGCTTTTGACCCAGAGCAAATGAGAGTTTTGTGACTTGCTTTTGACCCAGAGCAAATTATAGTCTTCCTGGAGACTATATTCTCATGAAGATAATGGTTATTAATCTCTACCTCGCCATCTGAGAGAATGTTTGCCTTTAACTGCAGAGTCAATGAATGTGAAAGTGTTTTGTAAACTGTAAGAAGTATACAGTTTTGAGGTATTGTCAAAATCTCAAATGTGCTATTTCTACATATATGCTCTGCAGTTAGATTGAATCCATATGAGTTAGATTCATTTCCTTTCTCCTGACACTGAATTCTTTCCAACTTTACTTTTTCTCATTTCTCATATCCAATCACTTTACACATTTGATTCTCCCTCTGATTGTCTAGGATTTCCTTCCTATCTGTTTTCCCAGACATAATCCTTGTCTAAGCTTTCTTCAGTTTATATCTAGATCATTACAACACTCCATTAGATTATCTGTCTGCCTCCAGCCTTCTCTCAGTCAGTCTTATCAAGTACTCCCATTTCAATCTTCCCAAAATACCAACTGTGTTAGTTTTCTATTGCTACTGTAAAAATTACCAGAAACTTAATGGTTTAAAACAACACCATTTATTATCTTATAGTTCTGTAGGTCAGAAGTCCAACATAGGTCTCAAATGGGCTAAAATAAAGGTGTTGGCACTGGGCAAAAATCAAGGTGGTAAAAAGGCTGCCTTCTTTTCTGGAGGCTCTAGGGGAGAATTCATTTCTCTGACTTGAATATATCATGGGCTGCCAGAAGAATGAACAAATCTGTCTTGGAGGAAGTACAGCCAGGATGCTCCTTAAAAGCAAGGATGGAGAGACTTCATCACTCTTACTTTGGACATGCTATCAGGAGGGTTCGATCCCTAAAGAATATCACACTTGGTAAAGTAGAGGGTCAGTGAGAAAGAAGAAGACCCTCAATGAGATGGATTGACACAGTGGCTGCAACAATGTGCTGAAACATGCCTACTATTGTGAGGATGGCATAGGACTGGGCAACGTTTCGTTCTGTTATACATAGGGTCGCTATGAGTCGGAGATGATTTGATGGCACCTAACAACAAAAACCACCTGCATTCCTTGGCTTGTGGCCCTTTCTTCCATCTTCAAATCCAGTAATTGAAGGTCAAGTGCTTCTGGTGTTGTTTCTCTCAGACTACAGCTGGGAAAGGCTCCTCACTTTTAAGGACTCCTGTGATTAGATTGGGCTCACTCAGCTAGTACAGGATAACCTCCCCATCTCAAGATAATGTAAACTTAATCACATCTGCAACATCCCATTTACCATGTAAGGGAACATATTAACAGGGAGTAGAACATAAACATCTTTGGGAGTGGGAAGTGGGGTATTATTCAGCCTACCACACCAATTTCATGATGTCATTCTCCTGATCAAGAACTTTAAATGATTTTCTATTGACCATCAGTGTAGAGTTATCTTTTCAGTAAACTAAATTTATAACTACTCCCAAATATAGATCCTCCTTTGTTGTCAGGGTAATCTTCCTAACATACTTTAAAAAGAATATTTTCTAGTGTTTTTGCTGATTATTCTTCCATTTGAAATGTCTTTCAGTCCCTCTTTTGCTTATCAAAGCTATGACAATTTTCCAGTTAGAGTCTCACCTTCGCAATAAAACCTTTGACACTGCCTTTCTTTAAATTATTATAACCTTTTATTTGGCACCATAGTATTTAGTAAATATGGTGGACTTATGTTGTTTGCCTGTTCAGAATTCATTCTTTCTTCCTCTGGTGACACCACCCTGGTTTTCCTCTGAGAAACCCATTTTCTCCTATCAGATATAAACTTGTTATCTCTCTTAGCTAAGATGTACTGCCCTCCCCTGGCCAAAGGCTGAACCCATGACCCAAGCTGGGCAATCAAATGTTTTCTCCCTAGACCACAGGGGCCCAAGGACTGAAAATGGTTGGGGTTCACACCTCGTAGCAGCACTCAGCTGTCTAAATCTCTAGAGCTGCCCTGGTTCTTTGGCTTTTATTTTGATTCTGTTAAATGACCCATATCCTTCCTCTTTGGTTAAGCTAGTCATTTTCTGTGCCTTAAAAAATTAAAACACTGTAACAACTAAACCCTTGCATTGTTTTCTAAGTGTCCCCATAACTTTAAATTCCTCACCTAGTTTTCTTGTAAATACAGTATATTTTAAACTTCTTTTTGATTCTCAACAGCCCTTTGTATTTTGCTAGATTTAAAAAAATATTTTTTCAATGATTATTAGTTGAGTGATTAATAAAGTTTTGCTACTTATATTTTTCTCAGAATGTGATAGGCTCTTGAAAGTAACTTGAGGGCAGAAACCATGACATATATTTCTTTGGTACCAATTCTGCCATGTCCCAGCAAAAGGGACAATACTGAAAAGATAGGAAAAATAAGTCAAAGTATCCTTCCTGATAGACTGATCAGGAAGTTTAACATTCCACTGATTGTATTTTTAATGTACAATTCTTGTCTCCCCAATGAGTAGATCCAACTCTTTATCCAAAGGTGCAACCACTTCTGTATCATCCAGTCATATGGCCTCCATTTATTTAACATGTAATGGATCTATTCACAATAGCAGTATTAAATATAGCCTAATTTATGCTTATTTTCTTAAAATGTAGGTACACTGCACTACAAACTCATGGAATTTGTGGAAGACGTTTTCCAAATATGTTTCTGAATTTGAGATAAACTGAGTGGAATATTTGTAGGTTTTGCATGATAAGTAGCTGGTAACAGCCAGGATATTTAAAAGAGATCAATATTTTATGTCTCCTTCTTAATGAATCCATATTGGGGCTTAGTGAACAGCACTTATGTTTAATAATGCTTTGTGAACACTCAATCAAAGTCAAATTTAATGCCTATAATTCTCTTCTTTTGAAAATTGCGATATTCTATCTAGCTCTGATTCCCTGGAATTTTTCTCCTTGGCATAATCTCTTTAAAGTGACCAATTCAGCCATCATTGTAAAAAACAGAGGGTAATCCTCCCTGGAATCACTTGAAGTTGAATTGTTCAGCACCTCTGAGGGGACGACACCAGATTTTTGACTTGCGATACTGGAAGGATGGAGTTAAATTTAACTGAGATGGGGAACATTGCAGGAGGAAACTTTTTAGGGGAAAATCGGTAACTGAACATGCTATCTTTGGATGTCTACTGTGTATCCAAGTGGAGATGTTAGAAAAGTAGTTGGATAGACATATGCCTGGAGCTCAGGGAAAATATCTAAGCTGGGAGTAATGAATGTATTGATGGCAATGAAATACATTGTATTGAAATTGTATGAAATAAGAGTGCTGCTGCCATCCAAAAGGTCAGCAGTTCGAATCCACCAGCGTTTCTTGGAAATCCTATGGGGTAGTTCTACTCTGTCCTATAGGGTCACTATGAGTCGGAATTGACTCGATAGCAACGGATTTTTTTTGTTTTTTGTTTTTAATGTAGAGACAAAAGTTCTGAGACTGAGCCCTGGGGCATTCAGCATTTACAGGTCACTGATGTCGGCTGGGGAAATACTGAGGAAGGACCAGAAAACGAAACTGAGCCATAAGTGGAAAACCAGGTGAGTGTGGTAATCCGTGATATCCTGGAAGCCAAGTGAAGAAAGTATTTCTAGGAGTTCTTTTCCTTAACTCTCTGAATTCTCAGACTTTGAACTGAGCCAGTCTGATGGTTCTGTGAGATCCCAAGATATCTAAATATCTATATACCTATCTAAGGAGCCCTGGTGGTGCAGTGGTTAAGTGCTTAGCTGCTAACTGAGAGGTGGGTGATTTGAACTCACCAGCCACACTCTGCAGGAAAAAAGACCTGGCAATCTACTCCTGTAAAGATTACAGCCTAGGAAACCCTATGGGGCAATTCTACTCTGTCCTATAGGGTCACTATGAGTTGGAATCAACTTCATGACAATGAGTTATACATCTATCTATACCTACATAAGAATTTCTATTTCTCCCAAGAAAACTCTACCTCAGACTAACTCCTCACAGTGGTTCTAGGTGTTTCTGACCTGTCCGGAACTGCAGTGGAAATTGAAGGTCAGAAGACCTAGTTTTTCATGCCAGCTCCACCTTTTACTACCAGTGTGATCCTTGGCAAATTACTTAACCTCCCTGTAAAATGATTGTAGCCAGGCCTACCTGCCCTTTCCTTAGGGAATGAAAGGATCTAAGGAGTTCATAAATGGATAAAATCCTCCATAGGTTGTAGAAGCAGTGTACTAAAGAAGGTATTTCTGATGGCGGTTCAGAGAGGCTAATGCTTTCTGGTACCAATGGGATGCCTGGGAAGCCAAGCCTCTTCGTTGGCAGATCCTGAAGGAATCAAGACACATGTTTCTGGCTGATGTGTCCTTTCTAAAGCTACTTTTCAGTAGGATATTTGTTCTTCTGTAACTTTAAAAAAAACACTAACAGAATCTTATAAATAATGTGACTTTTATTTTTTAAAAAACTATTCACTGTGGTAAGCCATAAAATAATGTGATACATTTATATAATTCTTTTCCAGACTAAGACCATTATATCTTTATATTTAAACACATTGCAACCCTGTCACTTATAATTCCTTGAATGTATTGTGAAAAAAATAAGCAAAACAAAAAAAATTAAGAAAGAGGCTGTACTTATCAGTAAAGATTTTTTATGCATGATGCTTACTGCATTTTTATTTTTCAGTTGTGCTGTCTTTCCAGTTCCCAACAAAAATAAATAAAAATTAACAATAGTTTGTAAATTCTCCTTCAATATATTAAGGCACACAATTACCAAAGCTGATACTGAACATAAACAAATTGATACAATTCAGTACTCTGATAAAATTCAGTCAAATAAGTTACTTTAAACTGCATGCAATAACAACTTTATGTTCCATAGCATCTTAATATAAATTGTATACCAAAATGGCTCTTTAGACTTAAAAAGTGCAATAACAGAGTGCAAAAAAAAAAGCAAAGAGAAAAATAAACTATCTTACATTCAACATCATCCAATTTGCATTAACAGATGTTTTCGATACAATTATTCTTTAGTTAGAACATTAAAATGTACTCCAGAAACACAGTTCATACAAGTTATAACTCCCACTTCTGTCATATGAATAAAAGTAGAAAATATCAGAAAACAATGAACAGCAAATTAAACACATCTTTTTCCCCCAAAATCTACAGAATGACACTGGAGAAATAATGACAAAGTGGATCAGATATGAGTCTTAAAAACTGCATTACTGAATTCAACAGAAATTAGACACTGGCATCATGTATTTGCTACAGAAAAATGGATACCTGGTGACAGCTGAATTTAGCTAGCTCTCTTCACAAGGACTCAAAAATAAAACCTCTGCACTAGGACATAGTCATACCGGAGCACCACATTTATTTCTCCCAGTGCTTTGACTCTTGGCAGAGAGACGAGAGCAAAAGAATGGCTCGGAGAACAGTTGGGTTCTATATCAAAAAAGTGTAATATATTACATGAATCTGAATTTTAAAGCTAACCCTTTAGTATCAATCATAGAACTTTATGTTCTTGATTATAGAGTGTGTTGGCTGGGTTTTTGTGTGGCATTGGCAAGAAATTATAAATTATGCATTTATGCATTTGAGTTTGCTTTTATTCTCAACATATCAGATATACATAGCCCCTTCTAGACATATATAGTGAGAAAACCGTACAATAAGGAATATAGATTAAATGTGAGCCAAAATCTTTCCCTTGTCTGTGGGAAACATGAGCTGGTAGCAATTGTTTGTTCAGTATCATCCTCATTAAAACAACTATTTTTTACTTATTTTCACCCATAAAAAGCAATCTGTGTCATAACTTTTTATTATTAAATATGCATTTGCATAAATATTAAATATCATTATAAATGCACTAAGTATGCATTTATAAATGAAGAGTTAACTCTTACATGGGGTAGTTGTTTAAGCATTCTTAAGATCAAAAACAGACAAAACTACTTGTATTTATCATGTAACATATATGAAAATACTTAAGATGAATCAATATGACTCCCCTTTTGTAAATAAAATAAATGGATTACAGCAGCGTTCTTAGTCAATATATTTTTTTGCAACAGTCAAGATCACTGAAAATAGACTTCCTTTACATACAATAGGTGCTCAATAAGTACGTGTAGCCTTTAAAATGTGTTCTTACACAACACATTTCACCTCAGTTATATTACATGGGATACAGAAATATCCTTTTAGATCCCATTAATTTTTATAGTTTTGTCTTTATTTGATCTTGTTTATAAGTTTTATTTTATATATAGGTTTACAAAGCAACAAATGATTGTTATTCTATGATTCCCTGAGCTCAAGAGGTGTACGTATGTGTGGAGTGTGTGTATATATATGTGTATATATGTGCATATATGTATATGTTTAGATATGTATAAATACATATGTGTATACGTATATGTATATGTGTATTACGTGTATATATATACATGTATATAGCTTGTTTCCCTATTAGTAAGGGACCAGACCCAGTACTTTGAATTAGAGTCATGTGAACATACGGGGAATACAATGAATGGATACAAACGAAGGCAAGTCTGAGCATCTGGCGCTCCAGAGGTCAGCCATCACTCATTATCTCTTTGTTGCCCTAGCATGTGCCAGGAAAAAAGCTGGGGAAGAACAGGCCCTCCCTGACCTGGTATGTGATCCAGAGAGATTCTTCCCGAAGATTTAGCATTTAGGCAGCCTAGCATGAGATCAGGAGGGTGGCAGCCGCGACTCGTTTTGCAGTTGCCCAAAGTACTCTTATAACTCATGGAGACCTATGGGCTCAGAGCACAGAAGAAACCTTAGTCTCTTCCAAAATATAAGCAAACAATGGGAAGAAAAGGACCCTGGTTTCATCTCAGCTTTCATAGGAAGGTGTATACATTATAAAAGCTTTCAAATGAGTTTGCTCATTTGGAAAAAATACACTATGACATATTTTTTCCTATTTTTCTTATTCCCTGCATGAGGACATAATTTTAAATACAGAATTTTCAATTCTAGAAAAAGTAATCTACTGAGTTGATTTTAAGTTAAAACTCTTGTATAGAAAATGAAAGCACTGGATTTCCATCCCTAGACATTATAGAACTATTATCCTAAGTATACTGAAAAATGATTATGATCAATCTATCGAATTTTGGATTATGATTTAATCTTAGAATTCTTCAGCAGAACTTATGAAAATAAGTTCTCTAAAAAGAAGCACTAAGTGAGGTTTCAGTTGTGGATTTTTTCTAATTGTCTCATGAGCAAAAGTTATCTCACTTAAAAATGTTATACCATACAAAAAACAGGAACATCGTGAAGCTATAAAATACCCAGTATTTACATAAAGGGGCCCTGGTGGCACAGTGCTTAAGCATTTGGCTGCTAACCAATCGGTCAGCAGTTCAAATCCACCAGTCACTCCTTAGAAACCCTTTGGGGCAGTTCCGCTCTGTCCCATAAGGTCTCTATGAGTCGGAATCAACTCAATAGCAACAGTTTGGTTTATTTACATAAAAGAATATAAAATTAAGTTTTCCAATTCATTTTACTTAAAGAGAACCTGCTAAATGAGTGACTAGTATCCACAGGAGTTATGGGTTGGACTGGGGAACTGCACACTTCCCCTCTAGGCAGATAAGCTTAGAGTTATTGCTGAGGATAGAGGTGGAAAGAGCTTGCTGCTGTTGTCAGTTGTCATTGAGTTGGCTTTAACTGATGACAGCCTTGTGTATAACAGAACAAAACACTGCCTAGTCCTGTGCTATCTTCATGATTTCTTGGCTTGGTTTGTTTCAAATGTGTAATGTTTAGCACATGACCTGTGTTTGCTTTGCCCCAATCCGTGTTGCCTTACCCTTCTAATACATGACCATGATACAGTCAAATCAATCATCATTGTTTTGAAGAGTAGGAAAAATACAGTTATTAAATTGATTTGACCATATATGTAGGTACAGAAATCTGTCATTTGTCAACATTCCTGAGCAATGACTTGGGCATTGCTCACTCCTGAGCAAGAGTCACAGTGCAGCAAGTGTATAATCTTGGAAGTTTTAAATAAAGTATTTAGCCCAGGAAATTATTTCTTACAAAAATATAAATTTTCTTTCTATGTTAAATATTTTGTGTACATCATACATTAGCAAATAGTCTGTCAAAAATAAAAGAAAAATAAAAAATATTTCCACGTATATTACAAATACACGATTGTTGACCTGACACATGACCCCATATAAGCATTAATAAAATAGGAGTATTAAAACTAACCAGGCATGCTGTGCATCCCTGCCCATAAACCTGCTGGCGCCAATCAGACTTGTGGCAATGTTGGATCCCCTGAGGTCACCCTTTCATATTCTTTCTTTGGTTCTTTACTTTTTTGGTTTCTGTACCTGGAAACATTCAGAAATGAAACTATTAGTATTGTAGTAAATAAGAACAAAGCGTGTTAACTAATGAAACAGATATATGGACAAAAAGGATACATTAGCATTAAGAAAACCCAAACCCGTTGCCGTCAAGTCAATTCCGACTCATAGTGACCCTATAGGACAAAGTGGAACTGTGCCATAGCATTTCCAGGGAGCAGCTGGTGAATTCGAACTGCCGACTTTTTGGTTAGCAACCGAGCTCTTAACTGCTGCACCACCAGGGCTCCATACATTAGCATAGTGCTCCCAAAATGACAAAAGTGAATAGGTTTAGGTTGCACAAGGAATAAAGGAGGGAGTAAGGGATATGACAAGGAGTGTTGGTGGCACCGTGGTTAAGCACTCAGCTGCTAGCTAAGAGGTCAGTGGTTTGCACTCACCAGCTGGTTCTGTGGGACAAAGATGTGCCAATCGGCTTCCGTAAAGATTACAGCTTTGGAAACCCTATGGGGCAGCTCTACCCTGCCCTGTAGGGTCACTGTGAGTCAGAATTGACTCGATGGCAATGCATTTTGGGTTTGGAAGGGATATGGCCCATGGTCAAGTCATATTGGGAGGAAATGGTGAAATACCATTAAAGGAACTTCTTGACTGTAAGACTTCTCAGAGGCTTTAACATGAAAAGGAATACCGTAAAGGTTACAAGAATGGCATGTGACTACACTTAAGCTTGGGTTTTTCTTTTCTCTTTCCCTTCTTCTCACTTCTTTTCTCTCTCCTCTCTTCCTTCTTATTTCTTCATTTTGCTGTCTAAAGAACCAGTATCTTGAATATTACACTAGATTAGGAAACACTACATTATTATTTTCTGCCCATCACATTGATACAATGTTATCACCAATCAGAATTAAAATAGCTCATATGTATTGGGCACTGGCAATGTTATAAATGTTAAAAATGCATTATCAATTTTATCCTTACATTTACCATTATTATCCTCATTTTACAGATGAAGAAAGTGAAGCACAAATGGGTTAAGTAAACCTGCCCAAGGCCTCAAATCCAGGATTTATTTAAACACAGCTCCATCAAAACTCAGAATCTTCATTACAACCTTTCTTAAGCTATGTTCCTAATATTTCAAATCTAGTTTTTTGCCATTTAGAATATGAACCATGTGGCCTTGAGGAAATTGCATAATGCCTGCGCTTCTGTTCTGCCACTTGTCAACTATATGACCTGGGGCATGTCAATTTACCTGTCTAGGTCTCAGTTTTCCCATCTAGAAAGGAAAGGATTGTAGTCAAAGATCTTTCAAGTGTATTTCAGTTTTAATAATATCTAGTTTGTGATTATAACTGATCAGGAAGGCATTGTTATTTGATTAATGCTGACACTCAAACATGGGCAAAATAAATTTAATCTCATAATAGCACACTTTCAGACATTCAAAAGTAGGAATGTACTACTTACAGGAAAAAAAAAAAAATCATT
Source organism: Dugong dugon (assembly GCA_030035585.1). Classification (NCBI taxonomy): domain Eukaryota; kingdom Metazoa; phylum Chordata; class Mammalia; order Sirenia; family Dugongidae; genus Dugong; species Dugong dugon. The sequence goes on from CM057463.1 coordinate 53,490,258, forward strand.
CAAATCTACACTGAACAATTTGTACCAGTTTCAAAATAAGAAAGATTTCCTGGAAACATTTTAAAGGCAACTGGTATCAACTAATTTACACATTGTTCTCATGCCCTGGTCCTAGCCCTAAGAAACTGCCAGTCTGATATACTGTCCATAGTCTCAATGTCCACTCTTTTTTTTTTTCAGTTATCAGCATAGCGACATTATTGCATATGAGGATGGGATGTGACTGTTTGGGGGTCAGGGGTTGGCATGAAATATTTTTTAACAGTAAATGTTATAATTGTGGAGACTTGTTGTGTGCCATCGAGTCAATTCTGACTCACAGAGGCCCTATAAGACAGAATAGAATTGCCTCATAGGGTTTCCAAGGCTGTAATCTTTATAGAAGCAGACTGCTACATCTTTCTCTCGAGGGGTGGCTGATGGGTTCAAACTGACGATCTTTAGGTTAGCATCTGAGTACTTACCCACTGGGCCACTAGGGTTCTCTGCTGTAACTTTTACATTCTTGAGCCTCCCGGGTTATTAATTTACAAAGCTATGTTTTATGTAATAAAAATTTGTTGTTAGTTGCCTTTGTGTTGGCTGTAGCTCATGGCAACCTTAGGAATAACAAAACGAAATGTTGCCCAGCCCCATGCTATCTTCATGATCTTTGACGTTTGAGCCCATTGTGGTGGCAATTGTGTCAGTCCATCTCACTGAGGGTTCCCCTCGTTTTGGCTGACCCTCTGCTTTACCAAATATGATGTCCTCTTCTGGGGACTGGTCTTTCCAGCACTATATTGGATAATGTTCCATTGCTATCTATAAGGTTTTCATTGGCTAATTTTTGGAAGTAGGTCTCTAGACCTTTCTTCCTAGTCTATCTTGGTCTGAAAGGTCCACTGAAACCTGTCCACTATGGGTGACCCTGCTGGTATTTGAAATGCATTGGCATAGCTTCCGGCATCATAGCAACACTTAAGCCACCCCAGTATGACAAAGCTGAGACAGGTGGTAGAATACAAAATTAGGTCCTAATAAATTAAATACAGGCAGCTAATATTAACATCATGCCTATGGTTACTTTCACATATATTATCACAGCCTATAATCAGTAAGAAGCGTTTTCATCTTTTTTTTTTAAGAGGAAGGAACTAAGATTCCAAGTTTGATCTGCATAAGGTCACATAGATAATAAGTGATAGAGCTAGTAATAGAATCAAATCCTGATATTCTGCCTCTAAAACATCTTTGTAATTATCATCAATCCAGATTCTATTTTTGCCCTCAATAATCCTTTGTCCTTGTTTGTACCCAATTCATACGTCTTTTTTGTGTGTGCGCGTGTGAAAGATGTACGAAGGTAATTTACAGGCAGGGTGTAAAAACCCATCTTACCATCTGCAGAAGTAGTATATGCAACCTGTGACTGCGATAAGAAAAAACATAGTAAGAATCACAGTCAAAGCCACATATTCTTTGCTCAAGGGTTGGTGGACGGTTAAAAAGAAGTGTTCACATCGGACACCAGTGTATCCCACATCACACCTAAAGGAAAATGCAAGAGAAAGATTAGTTATTCAGGGAAAAAAATCATGGCTATGAATTAGTTTTGTGAGAACTAATTTCACGCTACAATGCAAGAAATCAACAAAGGTTTACCAAAAGTAGTAAGGATGAATTCAAAGAGTGACCTAAGGGCTGGGCCAACATTGATGAAAGAGCTCCACATAGCACTCAGGCTACATATATTGTGGTTTTAAAAAGATCTGGTTTAGCTGCCAGGGTGGCTGACAATCTAGAATAGTGTTTTATAAGTTCTGTAGGTTTGGGGTGTTTTTTGTCTAAATCAGTGGGATGGATTCTTAAAACAACGGCTTAGATAGAAGTCCAAGGAAAAGAGATGTCAATGTGGGAGGGAGGTATGCGAAGTCCTCCCCTCTCTGCACCCTCGAAGTAAGTCTACAATTGAAAACGGATTCCTCATTTAAAAAACTCAGTTAATAAAAGTTTCTAATAGTACACAGAAACTGCATTCTAACAGCCCACGGAAGTATAGGGTGACTTCGAAAGATAAGAGAGAGAGAAAAATATAGGTTTTTTAAAACTTTTTTTGAGGGGATGGCATATTACCTGCAGTAATGTTCTCTCATGTCCACCAGGTAGATGCACTGTCCATGCAAACAGTAGCCATTCATGTCAGAGCCACACTTTGTTATTGATACTTGAGCAACCTGGGGATTGTCTTCTGTCTGAACTGTGGAGGAAGTGAGAAGTTGGATATATTCTGTTGCCTTCTTTAAAGCATTACTCACTCTTTCATAATAGTAACCACTGAGCTTCTTCAAGAAAGCAGGTCATATGCCAATCAATTGGAGAGGATTTTCAGAAGTAGGAAGTCACTCTCCCCAGACCAATAAGGAGTCCCTGGGTGGTGCCAATGGTTAATGCACTCTGCTGCTAACTGGAAGGTTGGAGGTTCGAGTGCACTCAGAGGCACCCTGGAAGAAAGGCCTAGCAATCTACTTTCAAAACATCGGCCATTTAAAACCCGAGGGAGCACAGTTCAACTCTGACATACATGAGTAGGCATTGACTCCACAGCAGCTGGTTGGATCAATAAACAAACATCTGACCCAAAAGGAAAATGTCCAACAGTCTAAACAAAACAAAATAAAACCTGAAGATTTAATTCTTAAAAGACAACCTTTAAAAAATAGAAGAAGTTTAAATTTTAGGGTGCACACAAAAAGCATTACCCTCCAAAGTAGATATTCATTACTTTTCCACACAAAGTTTGTCTAGATTTTTCCAGTCTCAAAATAATTCTGAAACTCATCACTCCAAAAGCAAATTGAAAGCTGAAACCATTAGTTAATTCAAGAGAGCTTAATTTTATAGTGGCTTTTTAAGCCAGTAAGACTTGTTTTGGTATGCATTTCCAAATTTTTGAGGTTACCATCAAAGAAGTCAATCAAGGTCTGCAACATATCTAATAACACCTGACATTAACTAGGCAAACTCTGAGTTAGAAATGCCTGTCAGGCAAATGTAACCTTGAAAAAAAGAAGCCTCATTAGAAACAGTGTTGTAACCTACATTTAAATTTTACTTTTGAATGTTTTAGCTACTAAAATGTGAAGGATGCATATAAAATAACCAAAAAACGGCATTTGGTTATAATAACAGCAACCAAAAAAAAAAAAAAAAAGCAAGAGAAGAATGAGAGGCAAACAAAACCTCCAGGAAGCCCACTGATGAAGGACAAGAGAGAAGGTGAAGTTGTTATGGAAAATATCCTAGTTCCTCAAGGCAACCTTTGACCCAATAGCTTGGATTAAATATAAAGCAGATCTTCTTTGGACCACATTTAGAGTTCATTGGGGCTCCCTAAGGTTGGTGGTTTGAATCCACCCAGGGGTGCAGTGCCTTGGAAGAAAGGCCTAGCAATCTATTTGCAAAAGATCACAGACATTGATAACTCAAGGATGAAGTTCTACTCTGAAATACATGGGGTCACCATGAGATGGAATTGACTCATTGACTCAACAGCAACTGGTTGGCTGGCTGATTTGGGCTCCTTGAGAAAAAAAATATTATGTCTTACTTATCTCTATATCCCCCATGAGAAAGGATAATGTTTAGCATGTATTAAACAAACAGGTAAACAAAAAACCCAAACCCGTTGCCATCGAGTTCATTCCTATGCATAACGACCCCATAAGACAGAGTAGAACTGCCCCATAGGGTTTCTAAGGAGTGGCTGGTGGATTCAAACTGCCGACCCTTTGGTTAGCAGCCAAGCTCTTAACCGCTACACCACCAGGGCCCCTTGGCATGTATTAAGTACTCAATATTTTTTGAATAAACAATGTGACTGGGAAAAAAATGACATAATTTGTTCCTCTTAGCAAAAAAAAAAAAAAAAAAAGAGTATCTACTGTGTACAAAGTGTACATATTCCTGCCTTGCCGGATATCCAACCCATCTTTTTGACCTCTAATGATTGTATCGCAGCAAGGATCCAGTGAATGGCCAAAAAGAATCTCACTTTCTTGGTTTCCTATCTCTTTAAGACCAAATCTTTGTATATGACTAGATGCCTGGTCCCTCTCCCATCAGTTTTTCCTGTACATAATTTCCCTAGTCCCCATGAGGGGGTAAAAAAATTCCTTTGTTATTACAACGGGTATTTTTCCTTTTTTCTTTTTTCCAGTGGCACATATTTATGGTCTTTGAGTTTACTATGCTGTAAAAAAAAAAAAAAAAGTGTAATCCTTTGACGCAACATCAGCAAAGTTGGGTTTACCTAAAGCTGTGCAGTTATCCTCAGAGTCTCCTGGGATGCACGATGGGATCACAGTTGCGCTTAGAACTGCTTGAAGAAGAGGGAACCCTGTTTATGGGGGGAAATCAAATATATCATTAGTGTTTCAGGAAAAGAAACCTTGATCATATCTGTACATAGCTGCAGTATTTATAGATTTGTTTGTAAATCTATGTATGTAAATTCATCAAAGTCATGAAAGAAAAGCATTAATGGGAACAGGTGTGTAATAGTAAATGAATGAATCCCTGGTTCCTCAGTCCAAGAATAAAAGAATTGACATTATAGTTACAGTTTGATTTGGCCTTTTCTAAATGTCTCAAAGTTATCTTTTTGAAGACCTAATTTTGAGAAGTGCTATAGTTTTATTCCTATCAGAGTGATGCTCCAAGGCAGACTTCCTCACAAAAAAAAAAAAAAAAGACTTCAAATAAAAATCAAGTTCCACTCATGGTAACAACTAAACAGGAAGTTCAACCTAAGATATATTCATTAGTTGATTTAAGTGCCTAAATTACCCTTTGCACTGTATTACACACTACATTAGATTTCAATTAATAATATTTAATCTAGGTAAAACCAGAATGTATCTTATCTAATATGGGAAGGAACACACATGCTCGATGAACCACACTGAGCTCTAGAATCCAGTTTCTGTAAGCATATTGAGAGTTTGAGCAAGATGTTTCATCACCTGCTTCCAGTGAAAAGATAAATGTTGAAAAACAGGCATCAGAATGACTCAAGCAGTTTCTGAGTTAGAGAGCATGATAAGAGGAGCCCTTTTAATAGCACATGTGTTTACTTGAGAGAGTTTAGCCTCTTCTGTTTAAGCGTCCAGCATTTGCAGTTCAGTCACTCTTTCCATTCTATACAAGTAGGTAACTGTTAATATAATAAATACTAATGGTGGCGGAAACCCTGGTGGCATACCGGTTAAGAGTTCAGCTACTAACCAAAAGGTCAGCAGTTCGAATCCACCAGGCGCTCCTTGGAAACCCTATGGGGCAGTTCTACTCTGTTCTGTAGGGTTGCTATGAGTCGGAACTGACTTAAAGGCAACCGATTTGGTTTTTGGTTTAATGGTGGTAGTAGTAGTTGTGGTGGTAGTACTAGTTAGCAGCAACTAATATTTCTTGAACACTTATCATCTGCCTTTTCTGTACTATCTCATTGACTCTTTGAGGAAGATGCTATTATTAACCCTCCTGGACACATGAGAAAACTTAAGCATAAGGAGTTTAAGTAACTTTCCCAGTAGTACCTAACTATGTTGTTAATGGGCCACATTCTAAAATTTGGAAATAGGCAATAATACTATAGTATAATGGACGGTATGCAGCACAAGCTAGAGTAACCGTAATTGGAGCAGAGTATTTAACCCCATAAAACCAAAGAAACCCATTGCCCTCAAGTCAATTCTGATTCATAGAGACTCTCCAGGACAGAGTAGAACTGCCCCATAGGGTTTCCAAAGAGCAGCTGGTGGATTCAAACTGCTAACCTTTTGGTTAGTAGCTGAGCTCTTAACCACTGTACCACCAGGGCTCCATTTAACCCCATAGGAAGGCACAAAATATGGTGGAAAAGCAATCCTGTGAGAAAATTTGAACTATGTGATTTTGGACAAATTAATTAACTTCCCAGGGTCTCAATTTTCCCTACTGTACAGAGTTGCAGGGAGATTTAAACAAAATGGTATTTCTCTGAAGTGCCTGACATACTAGAGGCTTTCCATAAACTTACCTTTAACACTCAATAGTGTAATACTTCAATTTCCAGCCTCTAGTTTTAATAGCATATGTGGGTAGTGCCCTCTACTGGTCTATAATAAGATTATGCATTTCTTTGTAATTTAGTGTTTTAAAGGATGATTCAATTCGTGTAATATAAGGACTGAATTTTTTTCTCAATCAGAGTAGGTTTGTATCTGTTAAGCAGATTGTGTATTCTTTGGTACTAAAAACTAAATTACACATCAGCATCATGGTTTATATTTTTATAATGCTTTAAACTTGACATTTATAACAAACCTGTGAAATAATTATTAGCCCCAAATAATGTGGGTGCAATTAAATGAAATGTCTTATCCAAGATCACACACCTAATGACCTTGGGGGACAAGAATCTTGTGTCTTTTGACATCAAGTCTGATAATCATTCAATGTTTTGAAGATACCGTTTTCTTGCAAGGTTTACAACTATCTCCTCCCCACTCCATATTTCTCCTGCAGCGTAAATGCTGTTTCAATTACTCTTACAGATACTAGAGGAAAAAAAAAAATCTTTCTTAAAAGACAGAAAATGGCTAAAGTCTTTATTTCCATCTACTATTTTACACATAGCTTTTTACATATTCATCCAAGCCAATTTTGTTCTACTTCTCAATATAATTTTACCATGCACTTTCACTACCGAAGAATTAAACCCTATAACTTATATATATATATATATATATATATATATATATATATATATTTAAAAAAACCTGTTGCCATCCAGTTGACTCTGACAAGCCTGTGTGTGTCGGAGTAGAACCGTGCTCCATAAGATTTTCAATGGCTGATGTTTTGGAGGTAGATCACCAAGACTTTCTTCCCAGGCACCTCTGAGTGGACTCAAATCTCCAACCATTCAGTTTGCAGCTAGCACATTAACTGTTTGTACCACTCAATGATCCCTTAACTTACCTAGTCTGCTTGAATACAAACTGGAGTACTAACTACATATTTTGCATCATTGGCATTCTGGTTCCTCCACACTTCAACTGAGGAAAGCTCTGGAGGAGATAATATCAACTCTCCCACTAGGAAAGGATCAGCCAGGGAGAAAATGCACATTTAAAGCTATTTCTCTGTCCTTTGCAGAAACCAGAGACCAGCCTTTCCTGTTTGGAATCGCTTGACTATTACAGAATCTAGCTAATTGTTTGGGGATGTTGCTTCCTTGTCTTGTTGTTGTTTCAAGTTTTTAGTGGTTATTGGTTTTTCCATGGTAGGAAACTTTGTTTCAGTTGTTCAGGCCAGAGGTGAGATATTTGTCTTTGTTAATTAAAGAATGTTCACTCTAGGGTGTGCCTCCACAAAAACTGGGCTTTCTTTACCTGTGACGCTCCCTTCGACACAGTCCATTGCTCGGGATGGTTTCTATGAGACTTGCTGCATTAATCCAGCAGCTGAATGTTTTACAGATGAAATTGCAAATGGTTTTAAATGTTCCTCTTAAAGAAAAGCATTTAAACTGGATGCACGTTCTAAGTTGTGCATCCATATGCACAGCTTTATTGCTTTAAAACCTTGGTTCTCAAGCTTCCCTCCACCTCACCTCTGTCCCAGGCCCTTGCAGACTGGGGTGGAGGAGTAAGTGGGGGTGATCTGAAGACTGAAAAAGTCCATCATCAGAAGACTCTGATACCCACCACTCTATTACCCTTAAGAATCAGAATTCATTATTATAAAATCAGACAGAGATGGAATAGATGCAGAAGTCGGATTCACACATTTCCTTAATCTTTCCATTTTTTCTTGTTTTTAGTGTTATTTGAACGTTTGAACGGTCTCTTTATGATCCAACTGCAAACACTGTATTTGAGTTTTTGATCCTCGACCAAGGATCCCTGCTATGATAATTCGCTATGATGCTAAAGGTTTTGGATAGCATCAGGGTGTCAAAAAACAGACTTGATAGCAAGTTCTACAACGGTCACTAAGATACAGAAGGATTCTGTGCAAGGCAGTATGAGGTAGATTGACCTGTAAACTGAAAACTGGTATTTGGAACTTCTATTCCAGTGCTGCTATAAAAATCAAAAATTCCTTTACAGCCTGTGATTTCTGATAAATTTCCAGATGGGTTTTAGGAATCTGCAGCTTGCCTATTCATCTCTGTACCTTCATCTTTCAGAGGTTGTGTTTCAGTGAAATCTCAAGCGTGCCAGCAGGAAGTTGTACCGGTGATTCACAGGATACAAATCACCTCTTCCCTGTGAGTCAGGGCCAAGCCTGCACCCTTACACAATGTTGGGGACAGTTCATAGGAGAGGCTGAGTACCATCACCGAAATGGGGGGAGCGCTAAATATCGTGGGCCCTGGAGCACTAAGAAGTGCTTGCCCAATAGTCAGGCAGAACGCCAGGTGCAGAAAAAAGTCCTTATTTATTGCACATGATATCTTTAGACCTTACTTCTTAGTGGCCACACTGAGGGGTTCATGTAGAAGGAGGCTGACACAGAGGAGGCTGGGATTCAGTGACTGGCTGACCCAGCCAAGTCAGTAAAATGAATTGCAGCTTTCAGGAGTAAATACCCATTGCCCTCAAGTCGATTCCGACTGATAGTGACCCCATAGGACAGAGTAGAACTGCCCCCATGGCGTTTCCAAGGAGTGATTGGTGGATTTGAACTGCCCACCTTTTGGTTAGCAGCCCAGCTCTTAACCACTGTGCCACCAGCGCTCCCTCAAGAGTAAACAGTCTCCTGGATAACAATCAAGCAAATAAAAATGATCCACAATAATATGAGATAGGTTACAGAATGAAAGGAATGCATCTGATTTTCCCAATTTAACCTTTAAAATATTCAGACGAGAGCAGCAAACTCACAGTGAATCACAGGATCTGTCCAGCCCAAACAGGTATCAAAAAAATCCTCTTTGTTCACACTTTTGCTGTGGTCACATACCAACCTACTCATGGACTGTTAAGTTTTCTATCTTTTTCCATGGACGTCTATAATTTAAGGATTTGTTTGTAACACAGTAGGTTTGTTAGGTCTTGTGTACTTTCAAAAAGTGAATATGCCTTCATCTTTTTCAGGTTGTCTTTTTGTTCAAAATTCAACCTCACTATTAAGTAAGGTCTTGCTTCACATTGGTTAAAATAACTGTAAATTCCTTACCATATTAAACACTGAGAATGACTATCAGCACTTTGTAATAACAGCCTACTCTTCAGGAAATAAAATACGTATAAGCTAAGCATGTGTAAGAAAAAAAAAACTTTGCATTCTATCAGTAATCATTCTCTTCCCATAATTTTTCAATATCAACCTTTAACTAAGCTACATTAAAAGATGAATATAAAAATCAACTATAACTATTTGAGATAAAACAGCATGAAACCAGAGGTTGACATAATAAAGGACTGCAAGTATCTCTTTTAATTTTAAATTAAAACAGCACCATAAAAACTTCTTTGTCAAGTGGCAAGAAAAGATTTAATATGCCACATTTTGTAATTCACAGACATTAAATTATACTCTTCAGTTTTGGTAGTAATTTATAAATGATATTTCAAAGTGCTCATATATTTTGGTTATTAGACAACACTTGGAGCTATTCAAATCAAGAATCACTGAGTCAGCATATAAGATGCTAAAAGAAAAGCCATTATTGGTCTGACAGAGACTGGAGGAACCCCCGAAACTATGGCCCCCGGACACTCTGCTAACCCGGGACTGAAACCATTCCCGAAGCTCACTTTTCAGACAAAGATTAGACAGGCCTATTAAAAAAAAACAAAAACACGTGAAGAACGTGCTTCTTAGTTCAATCAAACATACGAGACCAAATGGGCAGCTCCTGTCCAATAGCGGGACGAGAAGGCAGGAAGGGACAGGGAATGGATGAACAGACACAGGGAGCCCTGGGTGGAAAGAGGGAGCATGCTGTCACATTGTGGGGATTGCAACCAATGCAACAAAACAATACGTTTTAAATTTTTGAATGAGAAATTAACTTGAGCTTTAAACTTTCACCTAAAGACCAACAACAAAAAAAAGTAAAAGAAAATCCAGTGAATAAGACATAGTTCCTGCCCCAAATAGAGTTAATGGGGCTACACACTTGGGGGTGGTAAGAAAAGGAGAGAATTCATAGCTGATGCCACATTTCTGGCCCGAAAACACCAAGTAAGGTGGTGTCATTAAGAGAAGAGAAAACAGATAGGACAGCAGGTTCATGGTGGCATTTGCAGTTATTAGATATGAAGGGAGGACATAATGAGTAAGTGAATTTGAGTTGGATGCTCTTATATCACCTATTTATATGCATGAGGTAGTTGGGAATACAGATACTGAGGAAAGAAATAAGAATGAAGTGGATGAAGTCAACTTGAAAGTCCTTTGAAGCTATGAGGAGATATGCCCTTTAAGACATGAGAACCATTCAGATGTTCCAAGGGAAATAGTATGGAATGAGAAATAACAGAACTTTGTAAAATAGGTGGTAGGGTGTAGACAGAAATGGCCAAGAAAAGAGAAAACAAACTGAAGAAAAAAGAAGGTTCAGTGTTGAGGGAGCCAAGAGAACAGAGTTATAATAAGGGTGATCAGCAACACAATGATTGAAGAAAGTATGAGTGACTCCATCGTAAACACATTATTCATCATTATCAAGTGCAAATGGTGCTAAAATCCGCAATAAAAGAAAGAAGTGTTAAGCTAACTTTTTAACACTAGAATGGGTTTTATATTTGCATTCAGCCTATCATTAATATTGATTTTATTTGTCTTGGTAACTCAAACATTAATTATCCAAATTATGAATTACGGGGGGCAGTGCGTTGGAGATATGGAAAATACATCAGGCCAGTGGGTCTCAGCCAGGGGCAATTTTGCCATTGGGAATATTTGGCAATGTCTAGAGACAGTTTTGATCGTCACAACTGGAGGTGCTACTGACATCTAGTGCGTAGAGGTCACGGTTGTTGCTAAACATTCTACAATACATAGGACAGCCCCCTTAACAAAGAATTATTCAGCCCATAATGTCAATAGCGGCAAGATTGAGAAAAGAGATTGAGAAACACTAGATTACATTTATGAGCTATCCAGTTCTAGCTCAGATACAGTTTCCTTATCTCTGAAAACAGATACCTAGGGCTGGGGGTAGGGTGGAGGGGGAGATGGAGTTTAAATTAGATTATTCTTAACCAAAAAAAAAAAAAACCAAACCTGTTGCCGTCGAGTTGATTCCAACTCATAGCAACCCTATAGGACGGGGTAGAACTGCCCCATTTGGTTTCCAAGGAGCGCATGGTGGATTCAAACTGCTTACCTTTTGGTTAGCAGCTGTAGCTACGCCACCAGTGTTTCCAGATTATTTTCAGGTTCCTTTCATTTCTAACACAATACTTCTCTTTCTCCCACTTATAGTTCATCATTCAGTCATATCACTGCTCAGTAATTTCTCCCTGCCTCTGTCTCTCTCTCCCTCTCTCTCACACACACACATATATACCATGAGAAAATACAGATTGTATTAAGAGATACTAATGGGAGAAGGAGGGTAGAAAATTATTAGAATTTATCAGAAATAACAAACTGAATTTTCAAAAATTGTTCAGTCTTAAAATATTTTGTTTTGCAAACAAAATTTTAAAGAATAGCTGGTTAAGTCAAAACACAGTGGTGAAACTTTCACCTAAAGCACAATTAAAAAAAAAAAAAAAAAAGCCCCACAAGCGGTGAGAACTCTCAATAAAGCACAAATCAAATCATCCATCCAACAAATAGTTATTGAGTGTTTAATATAAGCCTGGGGCCCTGGTGGCGCAGTGGTTGAGCATTCAGCTGCTAACCAAAAAGGTCAGCAGTTTGAATCCACCAGGAGCTCCTTGGAAACCCTATGGGGTCAGTTCTACCCTGTCCTATAGGGTCGCTATGAGTCGGAATCTACTCAACAGCAACGGGTTTCGTTTTTTGGTTAATACACAAATGATAAAAGAGGAGCAAAGTACCACTAAGGAGAGACTGCATTAAGCACAAGTTTACAGTAAGCTGTGACTGTCTCAGAGAAATGGGAGAGGTGCAATGGAAATAATGGGGGGAGAGGCTGCACTTTTTTTTTTCCTTTGAGTGATGACAGAAAAGTGGAGGGGGTTATCAGAGAAGGGTTACCTGTCTAAGTGACACTTTTCTTCAGTCTTAAAAGATGAGTGGAAGTTGCACCGGAAATGAGGAGCGAGGTGGGGATATCCATATTGGAGGGTGCAGCTGTTCAAACATGGAGCTTTATATGATAGGTTAACTCTTCTGTTTCCTCCTTTGTATAAAGGTGTTGATAATGCCCTTCCTGGCTAAAATGGGGTTATGGTAAAGATCAAATGAAGCTTTTTGTGAGAAAGCACTTTGATGATAATGATGATAACAGCTCTAATTTTAAAAGTATTTTTAAAATTATTTTCTAACATCATCCTGTCCACTAAATCCATATACAATAATCTGACAATATAGATATTATGATCTCTATTTTATAGATGAGAAAACTGAGGCTCAGAGAGGAATAAATTTTTATGAAAGTAAGAAACGAAATAAGGTAAGAAATCTGTGTTGCTTACAACATCTATGCCTCTTAATTCAAAGATTATGAAGTTCAGCATATATACCTATACACACACACACAAATGAGACAGAGTTCCCTCACATTCTATGGATTTTCAAGAGGGTTTGTATTTATCTCACTTTCATGCACAATTAATATTGAGTGCATTTGACCTAAGAAATAAAAAGTTAATATTTTTCTCTGGACGATTATCAAATCATCCCCTGGATGACAGACAGTAATTAAAGCATTACTTTAACCTACAAAGTCACTCAACATTTGTTTGCTTTGTAACCAGACACGGCACGCAGTCTTGCATAAACTGCACTGCCAGAGGACACCGAGTCTGTTGCATTGCTTCATTTTTTCAAAGGTTCCAGAATGGCCATACCAAGGCTACAGCTGTCAGGCTACTCCTCCCTGAGGATCTCTCCTATTACAGCTTCGGGGAGACTTCCCATTGTCTCCCAATGGAATGTTCCCAACAGCGGTTGTAGCCATATTAATTAGGCTATTTGCATAGGCCTATATTTAGAGTGAAGATTGACAGATGAGGAAACCACACCTTAAATTACAGTGTCTTTGAAGAGGATTTCTTACTTGACATTTGCATCTCTTGGGTGCCATTAACCAGGAAATGGGAGATTCTTACGCAAAGATGGACAGAAGACATTCGAATACAGTTTTCCTAAAGTGACTATGTGAGTATTGTACTTTTGTTTTCTTTTAAACCAAAGGAATAGTCTTTTTTTCTGTTAATAGGAACAGGCTGCAGATTCCAAACTGGTCACTTACCAATACCATATTCAATATACAACAATATAAAAGGGATACAGAGTATAAAAGGATATAGGGCATCCTTCTCCTTGATTGCTTTACTTAATATACCACCTGGAAACCAAACCCGTTGCTGTCTAGTCAATTCCAACTCATAGCGACCCTACCGGGCAGAGCAGAACTGCCGTACAGGGTTTCCAAGAATTGACTGGTGGATTTGAACTGCCAGACTTTTGGTGAGCAGCCAGGCTCTTAACCACTGTTCCACCAGGGCTCCTTAGTTCGCATACATTTTGGCAAATACAGAAATAAAGGCCTCAGTAAACTGACGTCAACGACTATAAGAAAAATCATATCCTGGCAACTGTGTTGATTAAAAATGATGAGTGTAGGTCAAATATAAATTCAACATATTTTAGCCCAGATCATGTAATGAGTCACAGGTTTTCTGTGTCCGATTTTAAGTGATATCATAGAGGAGTCAGCAGGCCCATTTCTGCACAGGCACCTGTCTCCGTAACAGGTACTAAGCCTGGAGCAGCCCCAGGCTACTCTGGAACTTCCCTGTTAAACCTGTTAATTTTGCTCCTGATAACCCTGAGACCCTCTGAGTGACGGTGCTGTTTACTCCCTAAGTTCTTGTAAGGCATTTGGTTTCACTAAGCCTCAGTTTCTTCATATGTCAAACTGGGCTAGTCCTACCTACCTCATGCAGTTACTTTAAGGAAGAAATGAGATAATGGATGGAAAGCATCTAACACACAACATGGCTGGCACACAGTAGCCTTTTGGTAATTGTTAGTGCTCTTCTTACCTCCTAGATTTGGGCCCGGGTGCTGAAGCAGACACCAAATTACCCAACTTGCCCACATGGCAAGTCAATGCGGAAGCAGTAGGGTACTTGAGTCAAAATCCAGACAGGAGAATCCTGTCATTGTGTTTTCTGCCTATGATGTGTCATATCAGGTTATGCCAAGACTCACATAACTCATAAACTCTCAGGGTCAACAGACAAGATCTAAGGCAAGTCAACTGTATCACTGAGATCCATGTTTCCCATATTTCCAAGAAAGAATGTTTATTCTGCTCAGTTCTCTCTCCTTGTGTAAATAAGTTGGATCCCTTATGGCGAAGTGGTTAAGAGCTCAGGCTGCTAACCAGAAGGTTGGCACTTCCAATCTACCAGCTGCTCCTTGAAAACCCTATGGGGCAGTTCTACCCTGTCCTATAGGGTCACTGTGAGTTGGAATCCACTCAATGGCACACAACAACAACATATTGTCTTGGAAGTGTCATTCAGGAGTATGCTCAAAACAACCCGTTCAAAACAAATCTCTCTGGTATTTCTGGGCATCAGTGAAAATGTTTGATTTCAGATTGAAAGAATGGGAGACTGGCAACTTTTATTTCCTTATTAAAATGTTCATACACAGCTCCAAATTCCTCTTGAAGTTTAAGGAATTAGGGAGAAGTGATTTTTTTTTTTTAAACCCTACATAAGGATCTTTTTTTTTTTTGCCCATAAACATAATTGCAGAACTTAAGATAAATATTTCTCCTCTTCTCTCTGGAACAATTACAAGATTAGAAATAATTCAGCTCTAAAATTGTAGCTTATTTAGAAATGTGTTATCTAGTATGGTATATCTCAACCCTTTTATTTAATGTTCAGTAGGATAAAAGTGCTAGCAAACCCAGGTGTGTACTCTCTCAGTTTGGCCCTTATTTTCTTTTTCTTTCTTTTTTTTTATTGTTGTAATTAGATGAATTTTACATTTCGAGTTAGTCTCCCATACAAAATTTTTATACATACATTGTTATGAGACCCTAATTGCTCACCCTATTCTGCAACAGCACACTCCTCCTTTCTGCCCGTGATTCCCCATGTCCATTCAACTAGCTCTTAACCCTCTCTGCCTTCCCATCTCACCTCTGGACAGAAGCTGCCCCTTTGGTCTCTTGTATCTACTTGACTAAGAGGCACACTCTTCACGAGTATCACTTTATGTCCCATAGTCCAGTCCAATTCCTGTCTGAAGAGTTGTTGGCCCTGATTTTCTATGGGACATTGGGTCATAGTTTCTACTCCATAAAGGAAAAACATCAATATCAAACATTAAGAAATTTTTTTAATGACCAAATTTGTGTGGAGTGTGTGTGTGTAGCAACTTAAATCTCCATGCGTTGAGGGTAGAGGGTGGAACTGAAGTGTCTCAATTTTTTCCACAATTATAAATACGTACGAATTCCACAAAAAGCTACCTGGTCAACAATAATAAAATGTTAGCTGAAACCTAAAATAAAATCTCCTTCTTTTGAAGGACAAACATTTGGGAAAAGTATTTCTAGGTAATCTTTTGTTTGGGGAAGAGAGAGGAAAGGCAATTTCAGGAATAACAGCATGTACTTGGGAATAAGACTATTGTACTTACATACCTGAATAGAGGGTGGGGATATGATACAGAATTTCAAGCAGGAACTTTACTACTAAATATCTAAACAAACTGGGAAAACAGAAACTGACCTAGCTCATTTGGAAATGGGCTTGGCAGCTGATGAAACAGGCTAACTATAATTAAGTAATGCAATAAAGGACTTAAGCACTTTCATGACAACAAAAACACACACGCTAGGTAGGTAGTAACTAGGTTATTCACAGGCTATAGGCTCTTACTGTCTCAAATTAGAATATTCAATGAGATGCTCAGAACAGATACTTGCATTGTTCAGCTTCAAACTTATAGGTGGGAAGAAAAAAAAAGCCCTAAGCTATTCCAACTTCTGGGTTAATTTCTAACTTGAGAAAGACTGTCAAATTTCTAATTTTTATTCTTTTCACAGAAGTTTCAAAACAAAGATGGGAAAGCCACATTATTCACTGACTGTCTTCTAAGTCATTCTTAGCTTGGTTTTGGTAGAAACCTCAGATCCAGTTTCCACCTATGTTCCTGAAGTTGGACGCCTAGGTTGCAACTATGCATAGTATGCATTTCATTAGGTCTCCCAACCCCCAAGATAAGGTGTGTCAAAATAATAATTTAACTGTCACATCCTGCACAGGTAGTGTGTTAGGGGAATTCGTTCATTGCAGCCCCAGAAAGAATGTGAGACTGTTGACTTTTACTTCCTTATTAAAATGTTTACTTCCTTATTAAAATGTGTTGTTGAGTCAATCTGGGCTCATAGGGACCACATGTGACAGAGCAGAACTGCCCCCTTGGGGTTTTTGTAGGCTGTAATCTTTATGGAGGCAGATAGTCAGGTCTTTCTCCCCAGGGGCTCCTGGGTGGCTTCCCTTTCGGTTAACAGCACGGTGCTTAACTCTTGCACCACCAGGGCTCCAAATTCCTCTTTAAGTTTAGGAAATTAGAGGGATGTGATTTTTTTTTTTTTAACCAGAATGGCTACGTAAGAATTTTTTCTTTCCTGTCCACAAGGTGCCCTCGACTCGATTCCGACTCGTAGCGACACTATATGACAGACTAGAGAACTATAACATCTCAAATAGGAAGACAGCCATTAAAATGCACTCAGGGTATGCAGGCTGCAGGGTACAATTAGCAGCAGGACCTGCAAAGCGCCCGACCAGCCTCCCTGGGCGCTAGCTGCGCGGACGGCGGAAGAGGAGGTGACACAAGGTGGCAGTGTAGAGGCCAAGGGCGGCAGAAAGCACAGGGACCTGCCCATCTCCCTCCTGCTGCAGGTACCCGCAGCATTTTAATTCCACAGTGTCTGAATCTCCAGCAAAGCTGACACCCACGCAAGCCGCCCCTGGGAAGCTAAACCATGTTCAATTTTAAGAAAACTGGTGCAAGACAGAGGAGCAAAAGCACTTCTAGTCTCTGCCCCTCACTCTCCAAAAAGAGAAAGAACAAAACATGAAATTTCAACAGTGCGTCCAGGCCTTTGGGCTTCTGGGTCAAATAAATTTTCGAAAGAAAATTGGGGGGTGGGAGGAGGAGCTCTGCAGGTTTCTTTATTTTGACTAATAAAAACCAAAACCAAACCCGTTGCCGTCGAGTCGATTCCGACTCCTACGACCCTACAGGATAGAGCAGAAGTGCCCCATAGGGTTTCCAAGAAGTGGTGGTGAATTCGAACCGCCGAACTTTTGAATAGCAGCCAAGCTCTTAACCACTGCGCCACCAGGAGATACATTCACGCACACTCTCCCAGATAGGGAGAGCTCATATCAGACTCTCATCAGAGCCATTCTTTTAAATGGAGTACACTTTAACCTTGTGGAAAACTCACTACTCGTCTGTATGACACTGCCCATGGGCGATATTTGTCTTCCCTGCGGTGGTCGCGGGAGCGGGGAACAGAGGGCGGCAGAGGCTTACCCAGGCAGAGCAGCAGCGCCGGGACGCCGCGACCTGCACCGCGCGTCTCCATCCTACTCTGGGCTGCGAGCGTCGGCGAACCGCGAGGGGCGCTCGGGCTGGGCTGCGGACGCGGGCTGCTGCCGGGAGCGCAAGGGGCCGGGCCGGGCTGAACCCTGCGGGGCTGTTCCTAGAGCGCAGCGGAGAGCCTGGAGGAGCCACGCGTCGGCTGTTTGCTTCTGACACCCCACGGGCCAGGCAAGTGAGCTCAACTGCCCGGCGCTGCAGCCTTTATATCCCCGGGGAGGGGCCTCAGGCCCGAGTACTTACTAGCGATGTGCGGTGCAAAGTGCTCAGAGTTTCATAATCGGCCCTGGGGGATGAGTGGCCGGAGGATTGTCGGGATGTCATCCTCCCAGTCTGGAGCACCTGAGAATGGTTGAGGAATGAAAAAATGCCCTTCTGGTTAGCCGGGGACTACTCCCCAAACTTTTCCATCTCCCTCTAGGACTCTTGCAGAAGGAGTTGGGGAGCCGCATAGACTAGATGGGTTGGTTTGCTTTGTGTGGTCAACTGCCGGCTAGTGGGTGGTTTTGGTTGCTCCGGGTGACAGGCGTCACTTGAGTCAATCTTCCGGCCAAGACTGGTGTGCCCAGTACATGCTTTAGGAGAGCTGTGTGTGTGTGTAATTTTACTAACCCTGCCATGATAGCTCCCTGTTTGTGGACATACTTAAAAGTTCGTGAGTGGCTTGACCTTCCTTCCTAATCAAACGTGCCACTGCCCAGAAATGCCTGTCACGTGTATACCTTTTTTCACATCCCCTGAGCTTCCAAATTGGTTCAGGCATTTATTGCCTAAAAGTCTAGTAATTATGAAGAAAAGCCCTAAATTATTTTTCCTACTGCCCTGTTTTTTCATCCATCAGCCTGCTGCTTTTCATTTTAACTTCCCCAAAGCACTGCCTCAGTTTTGTCACTCTCCTGTCAAA
Source organism: Dugong dugon (assembly GCA_030035585.1). NCBI lineage: Eukaryota > Metazoa > Chordata > Mammalia > Sirenia > Dugongidae > Dugong > Dugong dugon. Next base: position 53,508,976 of record CM057463.1, read on the forward strand.
ATCTTTCAGTGACTTCCCATTGCCTTTTGGACAAGGTCTGCCACAACTTGGAGCCCAGTCAGCCTCTTCAATCTCACCTCCCACTAGTTCCCCAGACAAATTGTCTCACCCCAGCCAGACTGTGAAACCCATCACGCCTTTGCTCAGTCCCATTCCCCTGCCTTTACTGATGGAGTCGTGCTCTGAAGTAATGGGTACCTTTCGGGAAAATAGGCAAATCCTCCTGTTGTCATGGTTTCCCTCAAGGGTCTGAATTTCTTGAAGTTTACGGGAATCTCTTTGCATTCTGATAATCTTACAGCTTTTATTGTTTGTGTTTCTCCTAGAAACCTAGATGTCTAGATCTGATACTTCACAACTGGTGAAACTACATTGTTTAACTTCTTTGTTTGTAAGTCATATCTCCCAAGGAAATGTTCAGATCTGTATGGATATATATAAATCATCTTATTCCTTATCATATTCCCCTGTAGGGCCTAAGTACACTGAGCTGACTTAGTAGTACTCAATATGTATCTGAATAGAAAAATGGAACGTGATGGATGTTGACAGCTCCGTACCTTTCTACTTTTCGTGGTTTTCTTCTCGTCCTTTTCCGCCCCTTTCTTTCTCAATCCAAGTATTTATTGTTTAGCACGTTCATGCTGGAAACAAACAGATCATCATTTTTTCAGTGGTCAAGTTCGTGAGTTCTGAATTCAAACTGTCTGTGTGTGAATCCTTGGACAAGTTATTTAATCTCTCTGTTTCTTTGTATGTAAAAGAGGGATAATAATAGCATCTAACTTATAGAAAGATAATGAAAGCTCTTAGCACGGTGCCTAGCACAGAGTAAGCACTCAGTAAAAAATCCTTTTATTATACATAAGCACTAATGCTTAGGAAGGTGGTATGTGGTAGGTGGTCAATATTTATGAGTTAAATGAAATAGTGAACATTAGGATGGAGGTAGGATTCTGGGATCCAAGTCTAGCTTCTGAACCTATCAAGAAAACAGGGAGTAAGTGACTACTCGGTTACCTACTCTTTTGTAACAGAACAAATGGAACCAAGAAAGATGATCCTGGCAATGGGGTATACAGTTTCATAGGGATCACTAGTTTAATAAATAAGAATTAGGAAAAGGTACTACTGGTTACATAATGGCCCTTGTTCTACAAACTGGATCTGGAAAGAATAAAATAGCTCAAGTGTCTGAGAAATGAAAGCAGAACTCCAAAGAATAGGGTGTCAGCTGGGAGTGTTTCTTTATTCTGCACAGTGACACTGTCGAGCACTTATGAGGGGTGATAGGAAGAATTTATTAGTCCTGTTTAATGTCTTGTTTCATCAAATATAGTGCTGTGCTTTATGCTCCAAAGAAAGAAGGAGGCGGTAGGGAAAACACTGGAGAGAACAAACTCAGGCTACAACAGTTGACTCTGGTACTGGTATGTGGGGAGGAATTTTTTCACTTTGTAGCTGATGCCTGCGAGCAAGAGATATCATCATCAGGGAAAACAAATTTCTTGTGCTTGTCCCAAAATTTTCCACAGCAATGTGCTCTGTGGCCTGATTTCACACAGTGTGAAGAAATCTTTTCTTTATTGGTTCAACGTTTACTCAATTTTTTAGGCATTAGTTTTTAAGAATGACTCCTTCATGACACATCAGAGAAGATTTGCCACTGCCTGCACAAAACAGTATTTGTCCCTTTTTTTTTTTTTTTAATAATTGGGAACAAGTTTCATTAATCATTCATTTTAATATATATACATAGTATAAAGTACAATCATAATTCCTCTTAAAGGCATAAAACATATTTGAAGATAGAGCAGGTTGGGAAAATGATATTGAAGTCATATAGGATTTTTCCGACTATGAAGTAACTTTGAAACATCAGTCAGATCAGCAGTTCCACATCTAAGAAGTATTTGGATTCTTTTGAAGGGTTAGTAAATCCAAGCATTATCTACAGACTGGAAATATAATATTTCTATCGAACAGTATTTTTAAAAATGTATTCAAGTTCTACTGTGATTAGTAAAGTGCATTCATTTTAAATTGATATTGAATTCATGGTAGCTTTGTGGCATATGTTTTTTGATTAATATATATAACAAATAAGCACTATTGGGTGGGGTTGAAAATTTTTTTTTTAATTTTTACATTAAAAGAAGGTCCTCTTAGGAGAAAATATTGAAAATCCTGAACTAGGATGATGCACAGATAGGCCCTACAGTGGTAGCAGCACTAAATCCGTCAAAGGCGATAGCCGGGTCAAGCCCTGGGCCCCCTACAAAAAACCAGCATCTAGCATCAGAGAAGGACTTAAAAAAAAAATCTTAGAATTCTTCTTCTATCACTTGCTTTTCCCCTAAAGTTAGTGCTCTTTGTGACTGCAACTGGCACTTATTATGATATTACCACTTGCCTTTGAGTCGACTCTGACTGCTGACTACCCCATGCGTTCCAGAGTAGGACTGTGTTCTACAGGATTTTCAATAGCTGATTTTTCAGGCCTTTCTTCCCAGGCACCTCTGCTGAGACTCGAACCTCCAACATATGAGTTAGTAGCCAAGTGTGTTAACTCTTTGTACCACCCAGGGACTCTTTTCAAACTGACAACTGAGCATAGCTACTTGGATGAATTAGCTTTTACATAACACAAAATGTTTCAAAACTTTTTTAAAACTAATCCTTAGCAAAAACCTCTGAGACAGAATTGAATTGGATTGCTTTCTTACAATTAAGGCATTGAAAATTTTAGGAAAGTGTCCAAGATCAGATTGCTAAATTTAATATTCAAAATATGAGACCTTGAAAATGAATTCTGTTCTATCAAATGCTAACTTTTTAAAAATGGATGTTAGCCCAGCTACCACTACCTACCACTCTGACTGGGATTACAACAGAGGGTCCCGGACAGACAGGGAGAAAAATTGTAGAACAAAAAATCAGATTCACAAAAAAGACCAGACTTACTGGTGTGATAGAGACTGGAGGAACCCCCAAGGCTATGACCCTAAGACACCCTTCTGAACGGGAACTGAAGCCATTCCCAGATACCACCTTTTAGCCAAACCATAGACAGGCCTATGAAATAAATAACACTGGAGAGGAACTTCCTCCTTAGAACAATTACATGTGATCAACAGGACAGCATTTACCCAAAAGCAAAGAGAAGAAAGCGGGAAAGGATAGAATATCAGGACAAAAGGAAAATGGAGAATCTAAGACAGAAATGGGGAGAGCGCTGACACATTGTGGGGGAAAAAAACCAATGTCATGGAGCACTTTATGTACAAACTATCAAATAGGGAACTAATTTGCTCTGTAAACTTTCACCTAATGCACCATAAAAAAAATAATGATCTTTAAAAAATTAACTTTATTCTCCATTTAGCCAGATGGTAATCATTATGGGATCTTTTTTGCAAGTACCACTTTAATAAAGAATTTATGTCTTATAACAACATATATGTATATATATATGTAATAAAACAATACCTTAGAAAATAAAAATAAAGCACAAATTTCTAGGAAAAGTTCTTGGCAATATTTTTTCTCCATAACTTTTATGGGGCAGTGACCGTTTTGTATTTCTCCCTGACCAAAAACCAACAGAGTACATTGCTATTTAGGGAATCTCTCATTTATTTATTAATTCAACAAATACTTCTTCAAGGTCTCTGTAATGGAATTGTTATATAGATATAGACAGGTATAAATGTATAGGTACAAGTATATACATTGAATACATGGATAGATAGATAGAACCCAAGGAACTTTTAATCCAGTTAGAGACAAAATAGAGAAAAGGAACATATATTTAATACTCCTCTTTATTTAAATAGCCTCTGCTAACCATAGATTAAAAAATATTTTTTCCCTTGGGAATAATGCATTGGTTTAAGAATTCAAAAGGTAAAATTCTTTTGTTTCGCTTTCAGTATAAAAATTTTAAAGTTTACTAAATAGTAGATTATATTTCTCATTCCTTTACCTGATAATTTAAGGGATTTCTTATATGAAAAATGATTTCAACACATTAAAAAATCATCTACCATTTGAGTGTTTAGTGAATGGTGTGGATGGCCGATTAACTAATTGGATGAGTGGGTTAATTAAAAAACGAGTTCCTCTGTGGTTTAGAGTTAAAACTATAGGCAGAGAAAAGAATGTTACAGTAGCTGGCATTTGTTCTTAAATCTAAATGAGATGTGAAAGAAAAATCTAAAAATGTACATATTATGGTAATAATAATAATAGCTAATATTCATACCACGGAGTCTCTGGTGGCACAGTGGTTAAGTGGTCTGCTTCCAACAGAAAGATCAGCAGTTTGAGCCTACCAGCCACTTCACAGGAGAAAGATGTGGCAGTCTGCTTCCACAAAGATTATAGCCTTGGAGACCCCATGGGGCAGTTCTACTTTGTCTAGTAAGGTCGCTGTGAGTTGGAATCGACCCCATGGTAATGGGTTTGGTTTTTCTGGGAATATTCATACCTAACATGCTTAAAACACTCCAAAAAAAACGAAACCCATTGCCATCAAGTCGATTCCAACTCACAGCAACCCTATAGGACAGAGTAGAGTTGCCCCAGAGAGTTTGCAAGGAGCACCTGGTGGATTCAAACTGCTGACCTTTTGGTTAGCAGCCATAGCACTTAACCGCTACGCCACTAGAAGACTTTAAAAATGTATTTGCTTATTTATTCCAGAAAATAACCTTATGAGGTAGGTACTATTATTATTTCCATTTTACAGATGAGACTAAGGGGGAAAAAAATAAGAAATTTTTTCCAGGCGCTCTGCTCGTAAATGACGGAGATGGAATTCAGACCAGGCAGTCTGCATCTACTCTTTTCACCACCGCACTGTGTTGCTTTTACCTGTGACAACCTTTAAACCAGTTGCAGTGGAGTCGATTCCGACTCAGGGAGACACCATGAGTGTCAGAGTAGAACTGTGCTCCATAGGGTTTTCAGTAGCTGATTTTTTTAGAAGTAGATCACCAGGCCTTTCTTCCAAGGCACTTGCGGGTGAACTCAAACCTCCAACCTTTCAGTTAGTAGCTGAGCACTGTTTGTACACCCGGGACTACTCTAGCTCACCTAAAGTACAGAGTTTGTTTTATATGAGATGCTCTAGTATATTTTCATTGAAGTCTATGTTCTAGAGTTTTGTAGCCTCAGGCTATTTGCAGAGAGTATTCCCATCCCTTTGCAGATAGTTTTTGCTTACTTTCCTTAAAGAGAGCTTTTTATATTGTTTTCTTAATAAAGGAAAAAATCATGTGTGCCAGTCTTTTAGCTTCTGTCTCGAAAGCATTCGCTAAGTCTTACTTTCGGATTGTTCATTGTGTTTGTGAGAAAGATTTTATTCTAAAAATGTCATCAAAAATGCCATCCATGAATTTTATCAGCCACAGCCTCTGAAAAATCATTCAATAATCACAAAATGTAAAAAGAGCTAGATACTTTTTTGACATTGGAACCTGACCAATTCTGAGGCTGCTACTTCTTGTACTTGCCAAGCGTTAGTGCCCTAATAGCAGAAGAGCCTTTTCTGTCACTCATGCATATGCACAGAGCATTAATTACACACACAGAGATGATGAATTAGGAATGCACCTATACCTATTTAAAGCATTGCTGTTCAGCTAACGCCTAGTTGCGCATAATTGTACACTTCCTACATCAATGTTGTTACTCCTTAAGCCACATTTTTCATGAAAATGTTAGCTTTCTTAAAGTTATTCATTCAACAAACATTCTATCTCCCATATAACTACAAATTAACCGTCTAAGTGAATATACTTAATTTGAGGAACTTTTCATTTTATTGCTAAATCAGCTGCATGATTATTGCCTCATTACATATAGGTTTATGAAACTGTGGGTTTATAATTAACTTTACCCAAAGAGGAAACCCTGATGGCATAGTGGTTAAGAGCTACGGCTGCTAACCAAAAGATTGACGGATCGCATCCACCAGTTGCTCCTTGGAAACCCTATGCAGCAGTTCTACTCTGCTGTATAGGGTTGCTGTGAGTCAGAATTGACTCAACGACAGCAATAGTTTTTTGTTTTTTTACCACCCAAAGAATTTGGTCTTTGTCCTTGGTTTCTGAGAGCTAACCTCTAAAATCTTAGAAATTCCCCAGTAACTGAAGTGCCTTTAATGAGACCTCCAGGCTACAAGTGAGGGTTTATGCTAATGAGGTGATTCAGGTAGGGGCTGAACAGGCAAGAAAGACCATCAAGTATCCAGTGGCCTGATATCAGCCCACCTGGGGTGGGGGGCACGATTCTATCATTCATACTGTTTTAGTTTCTTAGTGCTGTTTTAACAGAAACACCACAAGCGGGTGGCTTTAACTAATAGAAATTTATTTTCTCACAGTTTAGAAAGCTATCGCTGTTGAGTTGATTTTGACTCATAGCAACCCTAAAGGACAGAGTAGAACTGCCCCATAGGGTTTCCAAGGCTGTAATCTTTACAGAGAGGAGCCTTGGTGGCACAGCGGTTAAATGCTCGGCTGCTAACTAAAAGATCAGTGGTTGGAATCCACTAGCCGCTCTGCGGGAGGAAAATGTGGCTGTCTGCTTCCTTAAAGATTACAGCCTTGGAAACCCTTGGGGCAGTTCTACTGTGTCGTCTAGGGTCACTGAGTCGGAATCAACTCTCCAGCAATGTTTTTTTGTTTTCCCCAGAATCTCTATGGAAGCAGACTGCCACATCTATCTCCCACAGAGCAGCTGGTGCTTTTGAACCCCCAACTTTTCAGTTAGCAGCTGAGTGCTTTAACCACTGCACTGAATTCAGGGCACAGGCTCTAGGGTAAGGCTGTCTCTGTAGACTCTGGGGGAAAATCCTTGTCTCTTTCAATGTCTCTTCCTTGGTTTCTTGATGATCTCCTCGTGATATCCATCTTTCTCCATTTGTGCTTCCTTGCTTCTGTGCTGAATCTGCTCTTTTTATGTCTCAAAAGTGATTGGCTTAAACCACACCCTACATTAACATAACAAAGAAAATCCTATTCTCAAGTGGGATTACATCAACAAGTATCAAAAAACCCCAAACCCACTGCGGGTTGAGTGAATTCTGACTCATAGCAACCCTATGGGACAGAGTAGAACTATCCTATAGGGCTTCCTAGGCTGTAAATCTTTAGAGAAGCAGACCGCCATATCTTTCGCCTGAGGAGGGGCTGTTGGGTTCAAGCCGCCCACCTTTTTCGTTAGCAGTCGAGCTCTTTAACCACTGCATCACCAGGTCTCGTTATTCAACAAGTATAGGGGTTAGGATTTACAACACATATTTTTGGGGGACACAATTCAATCCATAACACATGTCTACACAATGAGGCCCCCTATAAAGGCTCTGGATGCAAAATCTCCATGACATTCCTGGTTGGTGAAAGACATGGGAGGGTAGCAAGTCTTTTGGAACAAGGAAGCTCCATGCTGAGAACTTTCTCAGACCTCCTCATCTGTAAACTTTTTCCTATAATAAAACTATAAGTATGGCACATTCTGTGAGTTTTACGGTCTAGTAAATTACCGAACCCAAGAGAACGGTGGAAGCCAGCAAATCAGAAGTGAGGAGGCTGGGAACCCCTCAGGGCTTATGGCTGCCATCCTGAAGGGGCAGTGGGAAAACTTCAAATTTGTAGCTGGCAGATGAGAAGTGAGAGTGTCGTGGAGACTCGCAAGCTTGCAGCTGGCGTCTGACGTCTTGGGCCGACTTGGCAGTCTGAAGCGCGATGTCCTTTAACTTGTGAGATCTGACCTAGCTCCTGGTGGCTGGGACCAGAGGCAGAAGGGCTGCCTGCGCAGCTGGTGTCAGAGCAGAAGTGGAACCAAATTGAATTGAATTGATCCTTCCGGTAAACTGTAAGAAAAGTAGGGACTTTCATATTTTCCTTTCAGTAACTTTACAAGTATTTAATGTTAATGTTCTCAGATGTAGGTGCTATAGATAGTAAGCTTGAAACTTTCTCGTCTTTCAGTCTCAAAAACACTGAATTGCTTTCTAAATTTGAGTTTCAATAAACAGTACCTCGGATTGCCTCATTTCTGCAGACTCTGGAGGTAAAGCATCTAGAAGACTGATTGGAATATGCCACAAAGGTCCTAGGAATTGCTTTATGATTGACTTTTTTTGTTTGTTTATCACAGCAGTTAACAGATACATATAAATAGCTGTTAAAGGCAATAAAGAAATAGTTATTAAAGCCTTCACTTTTATTGCATTGTATATTATTTCTGGTAATATCTGTTTGACTTAGAAAATATCCCCCAATAAAATTATACTCTATTTTGTAATGCATCTTACTCTGTAAGGACTTATATGCATAAGTTGTTAATATTTTATTTTATGGTTGGCTGATCACTGGTTCTCACTCATGACTGCACTTTAAAATTACTTGGTTAGCTTTTGAAAAAATACTGATGCCTGGGCCCTACCTTCTCAGCGATTCTGATTCATTGGTCTAGACGGGCCTCAAATGAATGTATTTTCACAAGAAGACAGTTTAATGTTTTAATTAAAACATGGAAAGAAAGAAAAAATACTGAACCACACATCTTAGATCCAAGTTCTAGCCCTAACTCTGAAAAAAATTGTTGTGTGATCTCATGTGTGTCATTAACTTCTCTGGGCTCCACTTCTTGCACTTTTAAAATGCAAATTTGAACTACATAACCTATAACCTCATAGCTTTCTACGACTCTGAAATATGGTACTAAGTAGATGGAATCACAACTTTATTATCTCTTGACAATATATGTCTTTAAGCATTGAACAACTTTAGCACGTGTGCAAAGGCATCAGCAACAATATCCCAGAGTGACAGCACAGATAATGTCCTCAGGATATGAAAAAGTAGTTAATCTTGTAAACAGGTTTCTCCAGTTTGCTAAAATCTTTCCTTCATCTCCACTGGGATCTGTGCTTAGGCTTTTTCCCCATTTTTTTAGTTTTCTTCCCTTTGCTGACAACTTATGAGTCACGAACTGCAGGAAAAACAATAGAGGGATATTGAAACCAGAAATTCCCGATCCTGTTGCTGTTCAAGAAGGCTATAATGTAGTTTTTTATTACCCAAACCACATTTATGAAGAAAGTTTCACTTTTTCTGTTGGAAAAAAAAGTGGCTAAATTAAATAGCCTAAAAACAAGATGTGATGATTAAGGTTGTGTGTCAACTTGGCTGGGCCATGGTTCTCAGTGGTTTGGCAGTTATGATGTAGTTTGGCAGTCATATGATGTTGTGATCACTTCCATGATGAGATTTGATATAATGTGATCACCTCCATGATAGAATCTTCTGTGAGTAGCCAATCAGTCAAAAAGGAGTTTCCTTGGGTATGTGGCCTGCATCAAGTATAAATGGGCAATCTGACAAGGCTCAGGGGCTTTTGCTCACTCTGTATCCTGCAGCTGGCTCCTGTTCATCTGACCTCCAGTTCTTGGGACTTGATCTAGCAGGTTACCTTGCGGTCTTGCCTGCTGATCTTGGAATTCATAGATCTTTGCAGCCTATGAGCAAGAGCCCTGCTCTCTGACCTGCCTATCTTGGGTTCGCCAGCCCCTGAGGCTACATGAATCAGGAGAAGCCTCTATCCTGACCCACGGACTTGAGACTTCTCAGCCTGTACAACTGTGTGAGCCATTTCCTTGATATAAATCTCTGTATATATATATTTACACACTTCACTGGTTTTGCTTCTCTAGCAAACCCAGCCTAAGACACCAGAAAAGAATATAATCTAGTAAACATAAAAGACACTAGATTAGTAAGAAGAAGCTTTAGGACAAGTCCTAGCTCCCATCATTCATGGGTCTTGTGATCTATTTAAAGTCCATTAGCCTCAGTTTTCTCATCTTTAGAAATGGAGATAATCATTACTGTCTTTCCTTCATCTCAGTGTTATCATGAGACCTCAATTAAGACGTTGTTTAATAAAACAGTGAGACAGAGCTGTATGATAATCGTTGTTGGCATTAATAAACATCGGTTATTTATTTAGTGCCAGGGGATACAAGAGAGTACGAAAAATTTACAGGTTAACCAGGATAGTATTGGATTCCCAAAGCAAAGAGAGGTGAGTGTTCCAAGGAAGGATAGACACCAACGTCAAGGGGAGGAGTGAGGTGAAGACAATAAGCATGGAGGAAGAGATTTAGCAGAATGATGCCACTGGTACCATTTCAGTAGAAAGTTTAGTAGACTGGAGAGGACAGAAATCTAATTACAGACATATGATAACCTGTATTTCTTCTAATTCCAAATATTACTATCAGAGAATATGGATCATCTGTGAGCCTCAGCGTGGTGACATTTATAGCATATGCTTGTCATAAGTTGTCAAGACATAAATGCAAAACCCATGTAATAGAGATAAACCATTCTTCCACACAGGCCTTTGAATTTTACTGTAATATTCATATCTTACTTTTTCTTATTAAATTTGGAGGGAAACCTGAAAAAATTTTTTTCTCTGATACTACATAGCTCTTATGAATACTATTTCTACTTTCTTAAGAAGGGCTTAGTGGCAAAGTGATTCTATCTTCAATACCTCACTTACTCTTTGTTAAATTTGTTACTCTCTACTGATGTTCTTTTCCCACTACCTGCTTATTCCACCACTGGTGTGAAGTGAAAGACAATCCTTGCAGATGTACAGCTTTTTATTTGCTGAGGTGAATGATAAATGTAGATACTCAAATTTGGAGAGCCTAGGACAAATCTCAATTTGCTTTACTTAAAAGACAGGTAAATGAATAAAATATGGGAAGGATTCAGTAAAAAACAGAAAAGCTGAGCATTGCAGGAGCAGGGGAAGAGCTGGGAAACTAAAGGGCTGGGGGTCAAGGAAGAGTACTTGAAAAGAAATTTTAATGAGGTTTTTGAGAATGAAATGATATGGGATCAGACATAAGTTCCTTTCCCAATTCACAAAAAATTTTCACTAAATAGTGAATTAAAAAAAAATAAGTGCTTTGTTTTCTCTGGTACAGTGCAAAACAGAGGTGCAACACTAGGTGCAACACTGATGTTGTGTTGCAGCTTTATGGTTTAGTCTCTTGACCATGAAACATAGAAGGAGTGCCTGGAGGTACTTTAGGGTGAGGCTGGGACCGGGGAGCCACTGCAGTAGAACTTCAGCAGTGTTCCTATGTAGTTGGGGAATTTTGCATAGACTAGGGTGGGTTTCCAACAGGAGCCAGGCACAGAAGCCTGAATCATGAGTTGGGACTGAGCTCTGGAGGGTACGTAAAGTCATATATAATTAAATTCACATGACTACAAACACCCCTCCTCCCTGACCTCTGCCATACTCCTGCACACATACCTGAAACACACACATGCACACACACACACACACACACACACACTAAAAAACTGACTGAAAATAAGCAGTAACATCAGAGTCAAAACTTGGAATAGAGCCTCAACCTTTTGTATCTTCGGTGAGGGTTAACAGCTGACTCTAGAGAAACATCCTCAGTCCTTATATGGTGAACTTGTACTGAGTTGCTTGAGTTTGAATCCAGGCTCTACTACTAAATAATTGTGTAATCCTCGGCAAGTTTTCTCATTTGTAAAATGGGATGATAAGAGAGTTGTCGTGAGGATTAAATGAACTAGTAAGGGTAAAACTTTTAAACGTTGTCTGACATGTAGTAAGTATTCAGTGAGTATTATATATTGTTATTGGTGGTGATTTAAAAGTTGTGTTCGCCTCAATACTCAATACCAGATTCTAATATTCTTGAGGCCAAAATAATGCCCTATTCATGTTTGAATATCTTGCCATTTCTAGTTTAGTGTCTTGAATATAGTAGACACTAAATACATAGTTGCTGAATGAATTTGTTGATTACTAAAGCTGAATTCCAAATTATAACTTATAGAACAATAAGAAAATTACAATGAGACTAGCTTGCCCTATATCTGGTAGTGATTAGACATTACAATGCTAATGATTATTGCAACCGTAATTCCTATTACATTAACAGTGTGAATATAATCATAACTAGCTCTTCAACCAGTTTTGTTAGACACCTATGAATCAAACTTGGAGCCAGTGGTAAAGAAGGTTGCTCATTTAGCAGTCAACAACGTTTCTCAGCATTGATCAGTAGCACTCTTAAATCACAGTGTCGAATGATGAGCTTGGTGTGGACATTCAAAAACCTGTTGAGCAGAAGAAATACTTGAAGCAACCTTCAGAATATTTTGCTTGTTGAAGATTCTATAACATCTTGTATCATGCTTAGAAGAGCTAATCAGAGATAAGATGAATCATTTTGTGAAATCACTGTGCACGTTAAAAAGTCAAGGAACTCCTTCTTGTGCAACTCAGCAATTAGGAACCTAACCAACATATTGCCCTTGTGCTCCTCAGGAAAAATGCCTGGTCACACTTGGGTGAGCATGACTATGAAAATGAACAAAGGTAACAGTTTGAGACCTGGAAGATAAACATATTTGTGACTAAGAGAAGTGATATCATCTAATTCAATGGAGTAGCTAAATTATTTGGTATTCTCACTTTTTACGTCTGAAGCATTTGAAATACTTTCACATGTGCACCCTAGATTTATGAAGGACTTAGAGCCTATGATAGAGGGCATAAGACAGCCCAAGTTAAGAATCTTTAAAAAAAAAAAAAAAAATTGCGTTTTTGGTGAAGATTTACACAGCAGTTGAGGTTTCCACTCAACGATCTCTGCACAAGTTGTTCGGTAACATTGGTTACATTCTTCACACAGTATTTTTGTTCTGATTGTTCCATTTCCATGAATCTAGTTTCACTGCCCAGTTACATTGTCTTCTTTGTTTTAAAGTAATTGTTGACCATTTGGTCTCCTATAGGTGATTTTTTAAAGGAGCACAGTGCTTACAGGTGATATTATTTTTGAGTCAACTTGTTGTTTATCTGGAACGAGATGTTTTAACCACTTGGCACAGTAATGATGATGACGTATATAGGGGGCCTCCAACTGATCGTTCTATCCCGCCTTCTGCTCCAGGAGCTGCTCCAGAACTTAATACTAACGGAAGCTATCTTCCCAAATTGCCACCTTACAGTGCTTTCCTAGGGAATCTGCTCGATGACGTGTCAGAAAACTCCATTAAGAAATTCTTTAGAAGATTAAATATCAGTGCAGTGTGCTTACCACATAAACCCAACAATCCAGAGAGATTAAAAGGTTTTGATTATGCTAAGTTTGAGGACCTAAATTCCCTGCTCAGTGCCACAAGGTGAACTCTACAAGGTGACCTCGGGTTAGTTTTGGTTCAAGATCTGAAGAATGTCTCAGCTCAATAGTCTCAGGGAGTCCTCTAGTCTCAAACAATACAGTAGGTCTGGTTTTTTTCTTTTTTTTTTTTTTTTTTGAGGAATATGAAGGTCTATTCCATATTTTTCTCCTATTCTATCAAGGTCCATCTATTGTGGTCCTGATTAGAAAGGTAGGTAGTGGTGGTAGGCAGGCACCATGTAGTTCTTCTGGTTATTAACAATCTTAAGTTTGAAAGTAAAACATTTTTTTGACAAAACAGAAAAAATATAAATAAATGGATAAAAACTGCTAAAAAGATCCAGGTATTTCTTTTTATTACTAACAAAATTCTTGCTTCAAACTTTGCTGATTGGGATTTACATGTGTTCAAAAGAAATCTGTGTTTTTTCTGAATAGAATTCCATTGTATCTTATTAGAGTTGAAAGTTTGTCATTTCAAAATATTTTACTAAAATATTTTAATTTTCATAAAGTGTTCTCAATTTTATGAAGTACAATGGGGTCCCTAAAATCGTTTTACATTATGATACAGCATAGCCATGCATATCTAATCATAAATATCTGAAATAAATATTTCAAGAGAAGTGATTTTCCTTGTTGAGATACACTATGATCTCTTCTATTTTATTTCATGTGAACTATAAAATACTAGATGAGATTTATTAAAATCTATTTAATGACATAGAAGCCCCTGCATGGTACAAATAGTTAACATGCTTGGCTGCTAACCAAAAGGTTGGAAGTTTGAGTTCACTCAGAGGTGCCTAGGAAGAAAGGCCTGGCAGTCTACTTCTGAAAAATCAGCCATTGAAAACCCTGTGGAGCAGCTTTGCCTTTTCTCTCCCTCTCCCAGCATGGTGGCTTCAGCAAAAAAGAAGACAAAGAAGAGAAAGTCTGTCTCCCTGTCAGACTTCCTGGATGAGGATGGAGGGCCTGATGGAGGACGCATATAAGTCCCCAAACCAATCAGCTGGGTTAATGAAACAGACTACCTGGAAGGAGATGTTTCAACCACTTGGTGCAGTAATGATGATGACGTGTAAAGGGTGCCTCCAATTGATTGTACTATCCTGCTTCTGCTCCACGGGCTGCTCGGAAACTCAATATCAATTGGTGCCATCTTCCCAAATTGCCACCCTACACTGCTTTTCTAGGAAATCTGCCCTATGATGTGACAGAAGACACCATTAAGGAATTCTTTAGAAGATTAAATGTCAGTGCGGTGTGCTTACCACATGAACCCAGCAATCCAGAGAGATTAAAAGGTTTTGATTAGGCTGAGTTTGAGGACCCTAATTCCCTGCTTAGTACCGTGAGTCTCGATGAAGTGTCTCTAAATAACAGGAGAATTTGAGTGGATGTTGCTAATCAAGCACAGCATAAACACAGGGATGATAGTTCTTTTGGCCAAGATAGAAAACGGGATTCTGACAAAACAGATACACACTAGAGGGCCTGTCCTGTCACACACCGCTTCGATGATTACCCACCTAGGAGAGGCAATGATAGCTTTGGAGACAAGTATCATGATCCATGATTCAAGCCAGTGTTGTGGTGGGTATTGTGATGGGCGTCATGATGGCTCATGCTGGGATATGGATCAATATGGGGGCTGGGATCAATATGATGACTGAGGCAGCAGAGGCTATGATAGAGGCTATGACTACAGGATAGGCAATGGCAGAAGAGCATTTGGTAGCGGGTACTGAAGGGATGATGACCATACAGGAGGTGGGGACCTCTACGAAGATCAATATGACAGACAGGACCATCGGTCATGAGGCTCCAGACATGATTACTCTTGGGAAGATTATAGGCGTGATGATAGAGGTCCCCCTCAAAGACCCAAACTGAATTTAAAGCCTCAGAGTACTTCTAAGGAAGGTGATTCCTATGCTAGCACCTCCCAGTCCAGTCAAGCAGCTTCTATCTTTGAAGGGGCAAAGCTGCTAGAGAATGAGATGTAGAAGAGCAGCTACAAAAGGTACAGAAGAAATTACATCAGCTGGATGAGCCAAAACTAGAGTGACAGCCGAAGAGACTCCTAAGCTGGCAAAGTGAAGAAACCCAGGAAAGGGAATGGTGGAGGACAGGAAGTGAGTCATCGAAGACTGGGACCTCAGCAACATCTGGCAGAAGTAAGTCAGACCAGGATGCACAGAAAAGAGAGAGTGAAAAATGAAACACTCAGTAAGGAGAAAGATTGTCACTCTCCAATTTTTAAGCCTCCCAAACTTGACCAGCCTCTAAATGTAATGCCAGCCCCTCCACCAGTGGAGAATGCTTGGGTGAAGTTCTAATCTTCCTGTTCAATATCAGAGCTCAGAGAAGCAATCTCCTACAAGTGTTGGGGTGGCGGAAAGTAGCTCCAGCTCAACCATTTGAAGAAGGACCAACAAGGAGAGGTGAAAATAAAGTAGATGGAGTAAGTGTCCCAAAGGCCAAAGTGAGAACTCCAACTGTGGTCCAGGAGATGGAGAATACAAAGACAACTGGAAGAAGTCTGATAGGAAAGATGGCGAAAAGGATCAAGACTTCAGATCTGTACCTGAGCCAAAGAAACCTGAAGAAAATCCAGCCTCCAAGTTCAGTTCTGCAAGCAAGCATGCTGTTCTCTCCATTGATGATAAAGATGAAAACGAGGGTGAAGATTACACTGAATAGACCTCTACATTCTGTGCTTTCTCCTAGTCTCTCCCCACCCTAGAATATTTGAGAGCAAATCAATCCTCTATCCAGACACGACAAAATGAAGCTCATCATCTCCTGGAAAAAAAGAAAACCCTGTGGAGCACAGTTCTACTCTGACACACATAGAGTCTCCATGAGTTGGAATTAACTCCAGGGCAGTTGCTGTCATCTTTTTTTTTTTCCCCCTTCAGTTATTTAATGACACACTAATTGGTTACAGCTGCAATTAGGGAGGGCCCTATCAATGACGCTTTAGAGCATGGTTTTTATCTTTGGATCCTGGAAGTCCTAGGAGCTGTGCGAGGGCGTGGGGGCTCAGAGTTTTGATGCAGGGGTCAGGTCAGAGGTGGGAGAGGGAATGCGAGCTCCTGAAGTGGAAGGATTCTAGGCTCCAACTCCAACTTCAACAATAGCAATTTTTCTCTTTTCTGTTGTGTATAGATTATTCCACATAAAATTTCATTTGAAGAAATATATATTTGGTTTAAAAAGTTCAATAATTTTTAACCTGTACGTTATAATTTCCTTAACTGTAGGCCAAATCCTGTTATAACAAAAGCCATCGGAAATTACTATACAAAATTAAAAATTTCTCATATTATGTCCCAGTAAAACCAAAGTATTTGTCTGGGTCCTTGGAATTTCTTATAATGCAGTTTTTCTTACATCCTTAAAGTCTGGCATTAGAATTGTGGAGTTTATTTTATGGGCTTGTGTTAATTTGGTTAGCTATCTTACATGGATTTTTACCCCCTTCTCTCAGAATTCAATGCTGAGTTTTGAGTGGTCACTGTTTTTGTTTCTGATAAATGGATACATTTTATTCATTAAAGACCAAGATAGTTTATTGCTTTTCTCTTCAAGACTTTTCAGAATATTTTATTTCACCCAAAAGGGAAATAGACTATCTCATTAGACTTTATCAGTTTTAAGACAGAGGTCTGCAGGATGTGGAAAATTCCACTGCCTTAAGCTTCTTTGGCATGCCCCATAGCTTTACATTAAAATCCTAGTTCCTTTGCTTGGCATGCCCCATAGCATTACATTAAAATTCTGGTTCCCGGAAACCAGTTTAGGCGCAATGTTGACATCCAGGATAATCTTTTAGACCTCATACACAGTAACTTCCCCACCTCTAGGTGGAGTTTAACCGTCACTTTCTGAACATGTAATGCATGAAGTTATATGTAAACCCCATTGTGCCTGTGTAATATGATTAAGAATGTTGCTGATGTAACTTATATGAACTTCCTATTGTAAACTCCTTAAAAGTAACCTTCCCCCTCACCCTTTCTGAGAAGTCTTGATGGTAGCAGCCCCGACTGTTTCCTTTCCTTGTGTGACAAAATAAAGGCGCCTTTCTACTTTCCCACCTTGGTGTCTCATTTATTGGCTGAGATGACTCACGCTGAACAGAACCTGGGGTTTCCACCCGACAACATTTCATCAGGAATAAGAACAGACTGTTCCCAGAGTGATATGAGGTATTTCAACGACAATGGAGGCATTACACAGTTGTAAAATAACTACAGAGAATTTAATACAGTTGTTAGAACTCCATAAAGTCTCATTAATTTAGAATAAGTACACAAACCCACTTTAGAAAGATGAATCAGGATTGAGGTGGGAGTTGGGGAGGAGGTGAAGGGTAGGAAGTAGAAAGAGGGAGAGAATGCATGTTTATTGACAATTCACTATGAGTAAAACAGTAAGCTAGGTGCCTTACACCTATTCCTTCTTTTAATCCTCACAGCAATCTACTAAGCAAGTATAAAACCCCCAGTTTACAGATGAGAATTATAATATTCTGAAGGTCAAACTGGGATTTGAAACTAGGTTTGTTAGATTCCAAATCCCTGGTCTTTCTGATGTTCCCTTTGCTTCCCAAGACTGGTATTCTTCAAGTTGCCCTCCTTACAACTGCCCAAGCACCGACTTTATTTATTGATCATGGTTTGAATCCTGGGTCGCGTTTCATCTTCTCTCCATCTCCTCAATCCTCTTGTGGCCAATCCCTTGGGACTCAACCTCCCACTGTGGAGATCATCTCATCCTTCAGACTCTCACCACTCTTACTTAGTTTTCACTTGATGCCAGTTTGGCTTTAACTTTTCACTGGACAGCACCAGGCTGTCTTGATTTAATAAGCCTCTTGTTTTAAAGCAGTACCAGAGCCCCACTTTGATAACTCCTCCTATAAGCAAGACACATCTCCTCAGCTGATCCTGGGCCCCCCATCCTCCAAAAAAAGTTGCCACTGAGTCAGCTGTAACTCATGGCAGATCCATCTGTGTCAGAGTAGAACTGTGTTCCTCCAAAGAAGATTAACACATATGTAGACATATTACCTAACAGAAGCCCAGGCTTTGGTGAGGAAATATTTAAGTCCAGGATTTGAGGATGTATTTGCAGGAGAATCAGAAAAGCTGACTGAGAAGACCAAGGAGTAAACAATCTGAAGTTGGCAACTGGCTTCCAGATGACACCCTCAGGGAAATGAAGCATGAAGAATCAATCCTCTCCCTGGGGGTCATCCAGAGGGAAAATGGCTGGGCAGCATAACCTTGAAGTAAAAAATACATGAGTGTTTGGGCTGAGAGGCGACTGAGTGTATGGTGGGCAGAAAACTCAGAATGTTTTTTAGACATAGGCTGAACACAAAAGGCTGTAATGATGTTAGTCAACCACAATGCTTTAGCATCCCATTCTGTGGAAAACTGAGGATATAAGGGCACAGTTTCTTTGTGACTTAAGAACTAAGTGCAATGCTATTGAGGAAAAGGAAATTTCTCCTTGCTCTTAAATCTGAACAAAAAAAACAATTTAGAGCTTTTTTCAAGAGAAGTGTAGATCCTCAGGAGCGGAAGTTTGTTGTACCTGGGAGCCTCTGGAAAATCTGGAAAGACCCAAATAGTCTTCGATATACGAATGGATAGACATATTGTGACGTATCTATATAAGCAGGATATACTCAGCAATAACAAAGGAACAAATTATTGAAACATGCAGCAACTTGAGTAAGAAAAACATTGTGCTGAATGGAAGAGCCAGACACTGTCTTAATCAAAAACCCATTGCCACTGAGTTGATTCTGACTTATAGAGACCCTATAGGACAGAGTAGAACTACCCTCATAGGGTTTCCAAGGCTATAATCTTTATGGAAGCGGACTGCAACATCTTTCTCCCATGGAGCAGCTGGTAGGTTTGAACTGCCAACTTTTTGATTAGCAGCTGAATGCTTTAACCACTGCACCACTGTCTTATTCATATGAAATTACATAAAATTCTAAAATATGCAACAATACATATAATAATAGGAGCCCTGATGGCACAACAGTTAAGCACTTGGCTGCTAACCAAAAGTTGGCGGTTCAAACCCACACAGTGGCTCCGTGAGAGGAGGTACTGGAGATCTTCTCCTATAAAGATTACAGCCTAGGAAACCCTATGGGGCAGCTCTACTCTGTCACATGATGTCACAGTGAGTTGAAAATCGACTCGACAGCACCTAACAACAACAACAGATACAATAGTAGGAAGTAGCTCAGTGGTTTCCTGAGGAAAAGTGAGGGAAGTAGGAAAAAAAATTAGAAAGGGACATGAGAAAATAATGGAAACATTTTATATATTAATTGGGATGGTAGTTACAAGCTTATATACTTTCACAATGTAGGACAGGATCCTCATTATTTTAAAAGATACTTATTTTTGTGCTACTATGTATTAGATGCATAATAGTTTCTGGAGACATAGTAGGTGCATGATTTTGGGAAAGTCTCTTAAAATTCTTTGTGCCTTAGTTTTTTCTCATCTGGAAAATGAGGATGATAATTTATCAGTTACTTGTTGGCACAAAAATACTGTGTAAAAACAACCTCAAAATTCAGTATCTTAAAAAAAAATTTGACCTTTTAGATCTGCAGGTTGACAAAATTGTTTTGATTCTCCTGGAATCCAGATTTCTGGGTTCATGGAATTGGGTTGACCCGCCCAGGCCATCCACCCTTAGGTGTCCTTTTGAACCTTGAGGAAACTGTTTTTGCCAGTGCTTTCAGTGCAGCTTAGACTTCTTCCTTCAGTATCATCGTTTCTTGATCGTATGCTACCTCCTGAAATGGATGAATGTCAACCAATTCTTTTGGTACAGTGACTCTGTGTATTTCTTCTATCTTCTTTTGATGCTTCCTGCATCTTTCAATATTTTGCCCATAGAATCCTTCAGAATTGCAACTTGAGACTTAAATTTTTCTTCACTTCTTTTAGCTTGAGAAATACCAAGCGTGTTTTTCCCTTTTGGTTTTTTAACTCCAGGTCTTTGCACATTTCATTATAATACTTTGTCTTCTCGAGCCACCCTTTGAAATTTTCTGGATCAGCTCTTTTACTTCATCATTTCTTCCATTTTCTTTAGCTACTCTATGTACAAGAGCAAGTTTCAGAGTCTCTTCAGACATCCATTTTGGTCTTTTCTTTCTTTCCTGTCTTTTTAATGACCTTTTGCTTTCTTCATGTATGATGTCCTTGATGTCATCCCACAACTCATCTGGTCTTTGGTCATTAGTGTTCAATTTATCAAATCTATTCTTGAGATGGTTTCTAAATTCAGGTGGGATATACTCAAGGTTGTATTTTGGCTCCCATGTATTTGTTTTAATTTTCTTCAGGTTCAGCTTGAACTTGCATATGAGCAGTTGACGATCTGTTCTGCAGTTGGCCTCTGGCCTTGTTCTGCCTGAGGATGTTAAGCTTCTCCATCATCTCTTTCCACGGATGTAGTCTATTTGATTCCTGTGTATTCCATCTGGCAAGATCCATGTGTATAGTTGCCATTTATGTTTCTTTGGTCTTGTAAAATCCTATTATGCGATTCCTGGTGTTGTTTCTATCACCAAGGCCATGTTTTCCAACTCCTGATCCTTCATCTTTGTTTCCAACTTTTGCATCCCAATAACCAGTAATTATCAATGCATCTTGATTGCATGCTTGATCAATTTCAGACTGCAGAAGTGGGAAAAAGTCTTCAATTTCTTCATTTTTGGCATTAGCGGTTAACGGGTAAATTTGAATAGTAGTCGTATTAACTGGTCTTCCTTGTAATAGTATGGATATTATCCTATCAAGACAGCACTGTGTTTCAGAATAGATCATTTGGCCTAATATTGCTCATGAGTCTCACATTTGTTAAGGGTTGGCTGATCTATACTGGTCTTGGCTCAGGGCTTAATTATGCTCCATGTGTCTTCATCTTTATCCTGGGGCCAGGGACTAGACCAGGCATGGTTTTTCTTATGATGATGACAAAGGTGCAAGAAAGCAAGCCCATCCAGGCATGTGCTTCGCAAGCTCCTGTTTACATTATGTCTGCTGACATCTCATCGGGTACAGCAAGTCACATAGCCAAACCCAGAGTCAAGAGATAGGGAAGTACTCTTCATCCATGGAAGTGGAGGTGAAAGAATGTATATTTTTAAACAATGAACTAATCTATTATGATAATAACAGTGCCAATTCAAAGTGTTGTTGTGAATATCAAATGCAATATTAATTTATGTCAGTCATACAAGCAGTGCCATGAAAGAAAGGTCAGATGATCTGCTTTCATGAAGATTACAGCCAAGAAACCCTATGGAACAGTTCTATTCATCTGAGGTTGCCATGAGTTGAAATGAATTCAAACAGCAATGGGTTTGGTTTTTGATTTTATGTAAATTTTTATCTTCATAGCTGGCCGTGGGGTTTACAATTAATTTTACCCAAAGAATTGTGTCCTCGTCCTCAGTTTCTGAGAGATAACCTCTAAAATCTTGGTATTTCCCCAGTGATTGGAGCCTTTGTTATCCCTGAGGGCGCCAGACCAAACCTAATTATCATAAAGAGCTGACTCTTGGTTGGGGGCATATTAGGCCAGAAAGACCCACCATGTGATATCAGCCATATGGCATCAGCCAACTTCAAGGGACAGGGACTCAAAGTTGTGTTCAACCATGTGGCAATGATTCTATCAATTATATATGCCTGTACTGTAAGACCCCAGTCAAAGTTCTGGACACTTAATCTCCATGAGCTTCCTGACTGGTGATACACATGAATGCTCAGGGAAGGGTAGTGTATCCTTTGGGACAGGGGAGCTTTACCTTGGGAGCCCTCTCAGTCTTCACCCTAAGTGTCTCTTCATTGGTATCCTTTTTGCTATAATAACACTGTAATTGTAAGTATAACATTTCCTGAGTTCTGCAAGTCATCCCAGCAAATTATTGAGCCTGGAGAAGTAATGGGAACCGAGAGGTCAAAAGTGAAGGGGGCCTGGGAACTCACGGGTAAACATCGTGAGGGAGTAAAGGGAACCCTCAGTGTTGTAGCCAGCAGGTCAAAAGTGAGGAGCCTAGGGATTCCCAAGCTTGCATCTGGCATCTGAAGTCTTGGGCAGACTTGGCAGTCTGGAGGACTACGACCTTTAACTTGTGAGAGCCGTCTGGTGGTTAGAGTCACAGGAAGAAGGGTTGCATTTGCAGTTGGTGTCAAAACAGAAGTGAATTGATTTGCTCACTGGCACATAGTAAATGCACCATAATTTTTAGCTAATTTTATTGTGTTTGGCTCTAGAGATAAAATAGGCATATTCCTTGTCTTCATAGTTCTTATTAGGAAAACAGATGTAGACTATGTAAATACAAGAAACGCCAGGTACTGTGGGCAATATTTGGAGGCACACTCTTTAGAGAAAGGCCTCATCTTGCAGTAAACTTAACAATAAAATTGTAAAATACTCTAAGTTATTACCTTTAGTGCTGATATCAATCAAACTTGGAGTATTAAACACTTGAATGCCAGGGTTTACTGTATTGCAGTAGCCTTTGATCCAATCCTTATGCAACCAAATTTGCCCCTCTCTAATTTATTTTCCACCATAATACCAGAGCTATCTTTTTAAAACGTTCAAATCTACTCTCCAGAAGACACTTGAATGCCTCCCATTTGTTTTTTTTTTTCTCCTTAGACTGTAGTAGGCTGAATAATGTTCCCCAAAGATATTAGGTCCTAATCCCTGAAACCCCAAATGTTAACTTATTTGGGGAAAGGGTCTTTGCAGATGTGATTAAATTAAGGATCTTAAGATGGGAAGATCTTTCTGAATTTTCTGGATGGGCCTTAACTGCAATCACATATATCTTTATAAGAGGGTGGCAGAGTGAGGTTTCACAGAAGAGAAGAAAGTGAGGTGAAGAGAGTCAAAGATTGGAGTGATGCAACCACAAGCCAAGGAATTCCAGCAGCCTTGAGAAGCTGAAAGAGTCAAGGAAGGATTCTCCCCAATACCCTTCAGAGAGAGCACAGCCCTGCTGACACCTTGATTCTGGCCCGGTGATACTGATTTCACACTTAAAGCTCTCATAACTGTGAGAGAATAAATTTCTGTTGTTTTAGGCTACCACTTTTGTGGTAATTCGTTTACAGCAGTCATAGGACACTAATTTCTCCAGATTATTTTTAAAGTATGCATTTTCTGGACAAAAGTTCTCATATTTCCCTCATCAGATTCTCTGATTGTCTAAAAAATTAATTAGCCCATTCAAGATAGTAAATTATAATAATCTATTTTAAATTGAAAGAAACCAATACATGACTTAAAAGCATTTCTGGCCTTTCCAAGAGTGTCTGATAAAAATCTAGAATATGAAGTGAATTAGACCTAAAGATTAGATGCAGACATGACATTGAACATCTTCCTATTGTTTCCATTTCTGTAACTTTGTGAGTATATTCGGTGTGATGGATCACTTTTATCACCTTTATATGGTCTTTCTCACCATGGTCTTGTAACTCCCACTGAAAGGGCGCAAAATGGTGAGTAGCAGTGGCAGAGAAATGGCGATAGCAGAACCAGGAGACTGCTGCGAGATGCCACAGTGGGCTTCCTGGCCCACAGAGCAAGGTGATCACAGTGGGTGTGCTGACCCACAGAGCACGAAAGCTGAGCACCTTGGAGCAAGAGACCTGCTGGCAGAGTAAGGTGCCTCCAGGCACTTGTCAACAGAGCTTGTCTTGCCAACCTGTGGAGCTAGAGAGCTTTGCGCTTTCAGACCAAGTCTCACTGGTGGAGTGGGGTGCCTCTGCGCATTTACTGGTGGAGCTAAAGAGCTTTGCAACACTTGCTCAAGCAGGCCAGAGGCTGGACCAAGGGGCTGAGGAGTTGAGGGCCAGAGAGATGCCTGCCTGCAGACACAGCTGAGAAAAGGCTGTCCTGCTCAAAGACCTGTATCCTGGGTTGTTCCTGATCCTGAATTTTAACCTGTTACTTCCTTAATAAACCCCATAACTGTGAGTATGGTCTGTGAGTTCTGTGTGGCCATTGCAATGAATTATTAAACCCATGAGAAGAGTAGAGAGTGCCATGGGAAGGACGGCTGGTGTCAGAATTTGTGAAAAAGTTGGAGGGAGATTTGTCTGACATCCACCTCACAGGAATCAACTTTGGACTGATGCTGATGGTATTCTTTCTCCCCCTCGTGAAGTTAGAGGAGGTCAGATGCCCCCACCACACCACTATTTTTACAGTATACTAAATTTAATGCATATTTATGGTTACATAAAATCATTTTTTAAAAATAAACTTTTAATTTTAGAATAATTTTAAATTTATAAAAATATTGCAAAGATAGTAACGAGCTCCTATATACCCTCTACCCAATTTTCCTTATTATTAACATCTTAAATTAGTGTGGTATATTTGTTTCAATTAATGAACCAATATTGATACATCGTTATTCACTGAAGTCCATACTTGGTTTAGATTTCTTTAGTTTTTACCTAATGTTCTTTTTCTCTTCCAGGATATATATTACATTTAGTCATTGTGTTGTCTTATGCTCCTTTCGCCTGTGAGAGTTTATCAGACTTTCCTTGTTTTCGATGCAATTGGCAGTTTTGAGGAGCACTCGTTAGGTATTTTGTAGAATGTCCCTCAATTGGGATTATTCTGATGTTTTTCTCACGATTAGAACGGGGTTAGGATGGGTTTGGGGGATTAAGACCACAGCAGTAAAGTGCCGTTTTCATCACATCATATCAAGGGCAGTAGTATCCACATGATTTATCACTGTTGATGTTGACCTTGATCACCTGCCTGTTTGTCAGGTGTCTCCACTATAAATTTACTCATTTTTTCCCCTTTCCAAACCATACTCTTTGGAAGGAAGTCATTATGCAGAGTTTACACTTAAGGCATGGGAAGTTATATTCCCCATCCTCGAATATCATGCGTCTTCAAAAATTATTTGGAATTCTTATGCATGGGAAACTTGTCTCTTCTGCTCCATTTACTTATTCCTTCAATCATTTATTTATATCAGTTTCAACTCATGAACACTTATTTTATACTTTGGGTTGTAATCCAGTACTACTTCATATATTTTGTTGTTCAAATTGTTTGAACTTTGGCCATTGGCAGCTCTTTCAGTTGGTTCCTGTGTCCTTTTGACATGGCCCTATTCTTTTGTTTTTTTTGATTATTTATTTCCTTTAAGATACTATAAGATGCTCCAGGATCATTGTATATTTCCTGTCACAGTCCTAGAATCATCCATTTTTCCAAGGAGCCCTGGTTCCTTTTATTTCAGAATGATATTAGAAACCAAGTTCTGGGTGCTAGATATGCTCATTGCTGTTGGGGTTTTGTTTCTTTTAGGCTCTCTCAGAGGAAGGAAATATATGTGTGTAACTATGTTGTTGTTGTTGTTAGGTGCCATCAAGTCGATTCTGACTCATAGCAACCCTATGTACAACAGAAAGAAATACTGCCCAGTCCTGTGCCATCCTCACAATTGTTGTTCTGCTTGAGCCCATTGTTGCAGCCACTAGGTCAACCCATCTCATCAAGGGGTTTCCTCTTTTTTCACTCATCTTCTACTTTACCAAGCATGAGGTCCTTCTTCAGGTACTGATCCCTCCTAATAACATGTCTGAAATATGTGAGACTTAGTCTCCCCATCCTTGCTTCTAAGGAGCACTCTGGCTGTACTTCTTCCAAGACAGACTTGTTTGTTTTTCTGGTAGTCCATGGTATATTCAGTACTCTTCAACACCACAATTCAAAGGCATCAATTCTGTCTTCGTTATTCATCATCCAGCCTTCGCATGCATATGAGGCAGGTGCACTTAAATTTTCAAGGTGACATCTTTATATACACATACCTACAAATATTTCTATACGTTACCATCTGTGTCTATATTAAGCCTAACATGAGTCCATACTGATGTTTCCAACTCTAGTTCATTACCACATGGATCATTCTAGCCTCCTGGCTTTGCTTATTCCCACTCTAAAAGTGAGAAACCTGGCTTCTACCATCTGCCATCCATTTACTTAATGGTTCCATTCCAGTATATATATATATATAGCAGTATCAGAATTAGTATATTATACCCCTGTGGGGCTCAAAGGAGTTCATGTGCATTTCCTTGTGCCTTTAGTTTTTATGAGATTCATTTCCAAAGTTACTTGGGTGACCACTTGTTCCTCCGTTTCAGCATGGGATTGTCTCACACACTTGTAATGCAGTTAGTTTTTTTGTCACAGTCTACATAACATCCTGGGTTCCCCTGACTTCCCAATTTTTTTTTTTTTTTGCATACATTAAGATTAACTTTTTGTGCTGTAAAGTTTTATGGATTTTGTCAAATGCATAGTATCAAGTGTCCAACAGAATCATTCAGAATCATTTTAAACCAAAACCCATTGCCATCAAGTTGATTCTGACTCATAGCAACCCTACAGGGCAGAGTAAAACTGCCTCATACAGGTTTCCAAGGCTGTAAATCTTTACAAAAGCAGACAACCACATCTTTCTCCATCGGGGCCACCGACCTTCTGAGCACTTTAACCACTACACCACCAGAATAATTTTACCACCCTAAAAAGTACCTGTGCTTACATCATCAATTTTCCCCCCATCCCCCTGACAACTACTGCCCTTTCTCCATGGCTATAGTTTCGCCTTTTCCAGAATATCATGTAACTGGAATTATACAGGATTTTCAAACAGGCTTCCTTCACTTTGCATTACGCATTTAAGGTTCCTCCATGTCTTTTTCTGGCTTGATAGCTCATTTCTTTTTATTGCTAAATAATATTCCATTGTAGGAAGTGGTGAATGTACAGCAGTTTGTTTATCCATTCACCCGCAGAAGGCATCTTGGTTGCTTCCAAGTTTTGGCAATTATGAATAAAGCTGCTATGAACATTCATGTGCAAGTTTTTATGTGGACATACATTTTCAAGTAATATGCGTAAATACCTAGTAGTATGATTGCTAGATCATATGGTAAGCCTATGTTTAGCTTTGTGAGAAACTATCAGACTGTCTTCCAAAGTAGGTTGTACTGTTTTGCATTTCCACCAGCAATGAATGAGGGTTCCTGTTGTTCTGCATCCTCACCAGCAATTGGTAGTGTCAGTTTTTTTGGATATTAACCATTCTACTAGGGGTATAGTGGTATCTCATTGTCTTAATTTGCAATTCTCCAGTGACCTGTGCTGTTGAGCATCTTTTCCTATGCCGGGTTGCCATTTGTATTATCTTACTTGGTGAAGCATCTTTTAATATCTTTTGCTCATTTTATAACTGGGTTTTTTGTTTTCTTTTTATCTATCCATAAGGTTCTTATTGACTAATTTTTAGGAGTAGACCACTAGGCCCTT
Organism: Dugong dugon; assembly: GCA_030035585.1. Taxonomy (NCBI): domain Eukaryota; kingdom Metazoa; phylum Chordata; class Mammalia; order Sirenia; family Dugongidae; genus Dugong; species Dugong dugon. The sequence continues at coordinate 53,536,673 of CM057463.1, forward strand.
CTTCCTAGTTGGATGGTGGGGCTCCTTTTGAATGTTTCTTAGGATTTCTCTGCTTACATTATTCATCTGTTCTTTTCATGTTGTCTACTTTTTTCACTAGAGTCCTTAATATATTAATTATAGTTATTTTTTATTTCTTGTCTGTAATTCCAACATCTGTGTCATATCTGAGTTCTGATGCTTGTTTTGTCTCTTCAGACTGTTTTTTTCTTGTCTTTCAGCATGCCTTGTAATTATTTTTTATTGACAGCTGGACATGATGTAACAGGTAATGGAAATAGGGTAAATAGAGCTTTAGTGTGAAGTTTTATGTTAATCTGGCTATGAGTTAGGCTATATTTAATGTTTACTCTAGCTGTAGGTGCCAGAGCTTAAACTTTCTCTGGTGTCTTTGTGTGTGTGTTTGGGAGAGAGAGAGAGAGATTGGCTTCTTTACTTTGGGCTTCTCTAAGTACACCTCCACAGAGAATGTTTGCTCATCTAGCAGCTCTTTCAGCTATTACCCACTGTTTTTATGCTGGAGTCCTGTTGTTGTGGTGGTCAGGTGTGTGGGAAGGGAAGTACTCTATAATCATATGATTAAATTCCAGATTTTTAGTGAACCTGTGTCCCTAGGCTATGACCTTCAGAGGTGTTTTTTGACTTGTTTTTCCTTCTTTAGATAAGACAGAAAGGCTAGAGGGGTTGAACTGGAAGAAATGCCCTTGCCCTAGGTGGGATAAAGCTTTGGTAAAGTTTCTCCTCTGAAGTATAGGTCTTTGCTATGCAGAATAATCTATGCATACAGGTAGTCCTTGACTTACAACATATTTGAGTTACCACGAACTACACTTAGGACCATCCTTCTTTAAAAAAAAAATCTTATTGTTAGAAATATGTACTACATACAGTGTTGTGGAGCGTAATTTGCTGATGTTATCCTATCATGCCAACCCTTAAAGACAAAGATCAAATTTATGAAGATACTGATAATAAGAGGCAATAATAATAAAAACTTGTTGTAGGGTAAAAACATCATAAAGTCTAGTAAAGCAAAAAGTAAGTTTTATTCAGCATATATTCAAAAGGACAAAAGTGGGAAAACGGACAAGCATGCTGCCACAGCCATATCTGCCCGAGTCCAAAGAATATTACGGAATAGACAAGAGTAGGAAAACAGACAAGCGTGCTGCCACAGCCATGTCCAAAGAACCCTTACAGAGCCATCAGTATATATTAACATTACAAATGGGCAAAACCATTGAAAGCTTAGCCTTTTCAGATTGGCTGGAAACTGTGATCCTACATTTTGAATTGTCTTCTTAACAATCATTGGTACAGGTTTCAGTAATGACAGTCAGGAGGGTCTTCATTGGTCCAACAAATTTCTATTCACTAAATGCTAATAGAAAAAGGTAAGAGTGGAAAGTCTTTTGTGTTCTGTTTGATTGGCTTTATGTGAAAGTTTCCCTAAAAGATATTTTCCAAGATTATTTTAGCTATTGTCTTTATACCTCAGGGCCCAGTTGATGTGTCTTTTTGAGTCCTTGTGAGCCCAGCTCCAGCTGGGTCACATTCTCTATGCTCAAGGACAGGGAACAATAACGCCAATATTATTTCCTAAATCAAACTAAAAAAGAAAAATGAAGTACTCGACTTACGTCAGAACCAACTTACAACTCTGGAATGGAACCCCATCGTAAATCAGGGACTACATGTGTTTACAAAGGTTACCTTTACCCTACACATGCCAGAGCCAAAAGGAATATTTCTCAGACCTGAGAACCTGATGGAGCTCCTGGAGATAAAACCCATTAAAGTTTACAGTGCCCCCTAAGACCGCAGCTCCCAGGAGTTTCTCTCTTATAGGGGTCCACATTCAATCTCCAATAATTCATCAACATTACCATTTAAGTGTTCCTTCCTGTTTATGGCTTCAGCAGCTTCTGTTTCAGGTATGCAGATCTCAGCAGTCAGTCTCAGGATTCAGCTGTCTCTCTAGATTTCAGGGTGGTGTTTGCCCTGTGACCTCAGGTCTCAGATAGCTGTAACAAAACGGGTTGATTTTCAATTTGTTTAGCTTCTTCTTTTTTAAGGGTGGGGGTGATGACTTCCAAGCTGTTTATATGTTGGAGCTGAAACTAGATCCCTATCAAATCATTTTCTAAGTAGGGAAGATATTAGGTATAAATTACATTCTCCTTTGAAATAGTTGAATCTCATTCATAAAAGCATTCCCCAAATAAGCTCAATTCATGTATTTTCCAATTTGTGAAAATATTCATTAAAAAATCATTATGAGATGCAAGAAATTTGCCATAGAAAATCAGAAGACTGTGTTTATTTAACCTCAGTGAACTTACTTTTCCCTTGGAGCCTCTTCAGTACTCAAAACAGAAACCAATTAATGTAACTAACAAGTAGGTACAGTAAGAGCAGATACCTGAGGAAGACAACACAGAAGTGCCTATGAGCTTACTATTTATAACTAGGAACAAAGATAGCATTAGGGGTACCAAGAACCTTTGTAGTAACTATTATTATTTCTTAAGCACTGCCATAGAGAGAGTGAACAGAAACTGTTTCACAGACATTGTCAGAGAAATGTCCTGGTAAAAATACAGATGAAGCTCATTGGATTTCCATTATCTTTTTTATTCGGGGGGCAGTGGGTGTCTTTAAACTTACTCCATTGTTCCTATTCATGTCCTCTCTGAATACTCAGTTAGTACAGGTGTGTGAACACCAAAAAATCCGGCTCAATACTGAGTCATTTCCATTTGAAATAAAAAACAGGGAAGCATTGGATTAGTGTTGGATTTAGTCTGTTCCTTGTGAGTACCAAATGGACTCCAAAAGTTTACTTGTGGTAAAGAGAAAAATTAACAACAGACATAAAAGTAATTAATCAAATTAATAAAAATTTGATTTTAAGGTTTTTTTCTTGCCCATGAAACCAAATATTAACCATAAAAAAACAGGATCAAAACTGCAAAAGGATTTAATTTTTTTCCCCCCACTGAAGTTGCTCTACAGCAATGTAAATTTGTCTTTTCCTGTTGCAAAAAGGTGGTCAACAAAACCATTACTTCGTGATTACATGAAAATGACTCTAGGCCTTCTTAATTTAAATTTGAAAAGGCTGCAGGTGGGTGGAAGGCCATATGTTTTTAGTAGCTGGGCCGGAGACCACCTTGTGACCTGGTATCAGTTGATCTCAGTAAAAGGGGGAGGGCAGGGTTCAATCAGTCCCGTTAAGATTAGCCATTGGTTGATCTTTTATTCGTCTCCCTCCTCTTCTCTTTATAAGCCTCGTTGTAACTAGCCTACTTTGTGCCGTTTGCTTTTTTTTTCTTTTTTAAAGTATCAGAATATGTTCCCATTTCTTTTAGTTTTGTTTATTTTTAACATGTGAATCATCTGATTTGGTGGCAGAATTGGCCTAGGGACCCATAGTGAAACCTGAGAACAAGTTCGGATTAGAGTCTGATCTGGAATTCCTCGACTAAGCAGGCGGCCAAGAATAGCCACAAGTATTGGGTGTGTTGAGTAGAAACAAAATCCTTCAGGTATGAGCTGTGGTGCACAGATTTTCTCTCTTTCAGGATAGGACAAAATGAGATGTTCTTAAAGTTCTTCAAGAAGGCTTCTAAGAGGTGCTCTGATAGTTAAGAATGGAGACTTGAATAGACTTATAGAGTTTCATCCTTAAAGATTTCAGGATAAAAAAATTATTTAAAAGATTAACTGTGTATGTTTTAAATGAAATCTAATCTAAAGACAGGGAAATGGTCTAGGTGACTTCTTGGGGATTTCACTCTGCTGATGACGATTTTCACTATTTTAAATTTCATTCTTGAATCCCAGGTCCCACACTTATTTGCTTGAAGTTGTTTAACAAGCTTCAGTTGTAGTTTTATCAGTAAAATGGGGCTAACAGAACATGCAAGGTGGGATAGTTCTAAGTTGAAATAATTTCACATATCTATAAAGTGTTGAAAAGAATGCCTGACACATAGAAGGTGCTCAAAAAATGATTTAGCAATCCCCACTAAACGCGCGCGCGCACACACACACAAAAGCACGCACACACAAAACACGCCAACACACACAATCCTTGTCCGTGGAAAAATTACAGATGAATAGTAATTTGAATGACAAAATGTTAGAAAGGGTCTTTTTATTACAAATTAAATAAAAGTTTCACAGATAGAAATGTCCTCGTTTGTGGGGAATGTTGCAATGTTGTGACGACTTAGGAAATGTTTTTATGCATGCACAGTTGTTAGATAATCAGTGGGATACTTAATTATAAACAATGACTAAAATTTAGAGTGCTTAGGATGTGTCTTTTGCAAAAGAGATTGAGTCATAGTATATAATATTTTTTGAATGTCTGAACATTTTTGTTTGAGGGGATAAGTAATGAAGAAAATGGTGGTATATTTCCTTTAATGGTGTAAAATGTCATCTGGTGTACTATGGGAACTAATTTTATTTTTAAGTGTTTGTAAGGTACTATGTTTCTAAAGCATGAAGGACAAAAAGAAATAAAGTTTTTGTTTATTCATTAGCGTGACAGCTGCCTTCATTGCTGTTCCTGAATTGATGTCAATTTTATATTGCAAATGCTGTAAGATAAACTTTATAAGCCTGAACTTAATGTTTTCCTTAGAATTTTTTCAGAAAGCATAAACGTTACAACATTTTGAAACAGCTGCATATTTGAAGTCTTATTTTGTTCAAGGACACAGCTAAGTTATTAAAGAAAGAGTAATTAAAATTCTGAGTACAGAACTCTTGCAAGTACACACTGTATTGATTTAAAGTTTTTAATCACTATCATAAACAGTAATCTTATAGGCAATCAGAAAAATTCAGTAATCGATAAATTCTGTAGTTACCTATAAAACTGTAGGTCAAAACTGTAGGCCAACTAATATCTACGGCAAATATTCAGAGCATTATTTTTTCACTTAAACCTTAGTCACAGATTTTATTTCTGGCATTAGAACATAATGAACTTTACAATCATTTACATTCACAGAGCCACTATATTTTTTATCCTATTACCATCTATGCTAGCTATATTAATTGTGTTGATTCCCCTGGTTTAGTGAGAATAATTTTGCAGTATCAAGGTAAAAAACAATATCAGTTGAAACAGAAAGGACATGATTTGATCCTTACAAACCCCTATTAGGAAGATATGACTAGTATTCCTTTTTATTTATTACTGTTTTACGTTGTTGTTAGTTGCCGTCGAATCATTTCTGACTCAAGGCAACCCCATGTGTGAAGAGTAGAACTGCTCCACAGAGTTTTTAAGGCTTTGAGCTTTTGGAAGCAGATTGCCAGGCCTGTCTTCCAAGGTGCCACCGGGTAGGTTCCCACTGCCAAACTTTTGGCTAGTAGTTGAGAGCTGATTTAGGAAATAATACTGGAATCATTTATTCCCTCTACTTGAGCATAGAGAATGTGACTCATCTGGAGCTGGGCTCACAAGGACTCACAAGGACACATCAGCTGAGCCCTGAGGTATAAAGACAGTAGCTAGGATAATCTTGGAAAATATCTTTTAGGGAATCTTTCACATACGCCAATCAAACAGAACACAAAAGATTTTTCACTCTTCTATTTTTCTTTTAGCATTTAGTGAATAGAAATTTGTTGGACCAATGAAGACCCTCCCGACTGTCATTACTGAAACCTGTACCAATGATTGTTAAGAAAGACAATTCAAAATGTAGGATCAGTTTCTAGCCAACCTGTGAAAAGGCAAAGCTTTTAATGGTTTTGCCCATTTGTAATGTTAGTATATACTGATGACTCTGTAATGGTCTCTGGACTCTGGCCAACATGGCTATGGCAGCCTGTGTGTCCACTCTCCCCTTCCTGCCTGTTCTGTAATATTCTTTGGTCTTGGACAGACATGGCTCTGGCAGCATTGTTGTCTGTTTCCCACTTCTGCATTTTTGAATATGCCGAATAAAACTTTCTTTTTGCTTTACTAAACTTTGTGATGTTTTTCCCCTACAACAGAGCTTAACCATTTGTACCACTCAGGCACAGGGAAGTAGGTTTTGAACCTAACAGTAAGGAATTAGAGTCTTGTCTTGACTTCCAAGCTTTATTGCTCTCTTTGGAAACCTTATGGGGTAGTTCTACTCTGTTCTCTAGGGTCACTATGAGTCAGAATGAACTCACCGGAAATGGGTTTTTTGTTTGGTATACTGCATATGCTATAAAAAGCTCTTAACAATGTAGTTAATTAGGTGATATAAAAGAACTATGCATAATGTAAATGTTTACATTATCCGCAGTTCTTTTATATCACCTAATTAAGTATATTGTTAATGAAAACAATCTTATAAGTTATGACATGAAAAAAGAAGGAAATAAACAAAAAAACAAATGGCAGGCTTAGAACACTCATTAGGAAAATGTTCCCATCAAGCAGATAAAAATCATAACACATAACCATAAACTTGCATGGCTTAGAGTAATAATCAGAGTTCTCAAAGATCACATACAAGATCTCAGGGCCATGTGATGAGACAGTAGAAGGCCTGGTGCACAAGTTATCAGAGCTCAAGAAAAACGTAGAAGAAAAGTAAAATCTTATAGAAATGAAATCATTTAAGAAATAGCAAAAATACAGACATTGCTTAAAACACAACAAGGGACAGAGGACAGAACTGAGAAAAGCAAACAAAGTAATAGGTATAAAGAAAATTAAAATAATTACTACAGTAGGAAAACTTAAGTTTGTTAAAATTTTATACTAATGATAAAAAGGAAGGAAACTGTGGCATTTTGGACAGATTCTTCCACTGAAAATAACAAGGAAGGCTGGAGCAAAAAACAAAATAAAATAAAGCGTTAGATAGCTAACAAATCAGTGAGGAATTGGGGATCAACATTTCGGAGAATGATTGGCTCAGAGAGGTGAGTCTCACACTTTGGTCTGTCTTTCCCCTAGAAGTGATTCCCAACGGCAAAAGCAGTGGCTGCGGGATGGAAAAGATGAGCAGAGCTACAGAAAGACTCACAAGGATGGGGACAAAATTTAGAGTTCAGAGTCTACAAGAAGAAAAGCCCCTGTTACCACACCTAGGCCTTTCATTGGGAACTTGAAGAGTTACGTCCTAGGAGTGAGGATGAACTAAACCTAGACTAGATCTCACAGGGATAGGAGCCCCATCTTGAGACGTCTCTGTCCCTAATTGGATTAAGGGGATCATAACTGCCAGTGCCCCAAGCTCCCAGCTAGAACCAGAAGTAAATCCTTGTCTGTATGAAGGTAACATCTAGAGGTTCAAATGGCCTCTACAACTAAAATACATGACAATAGTAGTAAATTGGTCAGGAGAGGGACAAATGAAATTGAAGTATTCTAAGGTCCTTGTAATGATTGGTAACAAAAGAAAATGTGTATACATATATATACGTATTTGGCCAACTGCACCCTCCTCCTGTGAGGTATTTTTGTAAATGTGCTATGCTGATTTTTTTTACAGCAACATGTAAAACAGATTAGCACAGTGCACTTACAAAAATACCTGGGGGGGGCATAGTTGGCAAAAACAACAACAACATAGAACATGCATGTTATTTGTATGAAAATACTGTATATGAATTTAATAATTCAGAGATATGTTTTTAGTAGATAACCACTAAAAGAATAGTAAAAAACTGTAACTAGTAAGGTAATAATAGGGAGTCTTGGTGGCGTAGTGGTTAACAGCTTGGTTGCTAACCAGAAGTTTGGCAGTTCAAATCCACCTTGGAAACCCTATGCGGCAGTTCTACTCTGTCCTATAGGGTCACTTTGAGTCAGAACCAACTCAATGGCACCTACCAACAACAACAAAGGTAATAATGGGGAAATGAAATAATAAAATACTCAGTAGACATCCACAATTTGTCTCCAATTTCTAATTAGCCAGAGGTCATAAGAAATAGGGCATCGATCACCAATATTGATTACTCCATGAATATCACTTCATTCCGATCCCACTCTGAACACACAAGATGCTCCCAGAGCATTAGCACATGGAAAGTAGCTTTTCTTACAAAAAGCTGACAGCATAATAGAACTAATTCAGATCCATTTTGGAGCATCCCCCTGACTCAGGAAGGCTGTTCTGAGAGGACAATTGCTCTATGCGCACCCCACTTTGTGCTGTAAGTGAGGGACTTAAAATGGGGGCCTACCTTCTGCAGTTCCCCCCCAGGCCAGGTAGGCGTAGGTAGGTGGGCTGAAAGTTTCTGCTACACTTACTGCCCACTAGCCCCATAGCTTAGGGGTCTTGTGAGTTCCCTCACCCAGCCATTTTTAAACGCTAAAGCCCGAGTGACACACTACATCAGGCCTCAGAGGGTGAGAGGGCAGTCATTCCTGAGGCCTGTTATGCCTCTAACTCATTTGCACGTGTTTAAGTGTTGCCTGGCTCTTTTATAAAACAAAAGTCCCTTCTTTGATTGCTCAGGCTATTTTCAGAAACCTGAGATAAAAGGACAAACCTATTTCTTTGTCCCACGATAGTTAATTCAGAAGAAGGCACCTTCAAGCAGATGTGTGTTTTTTCCTCTAGATTTTCAGGTTAACATCAGTGGGAGGGTTGTTCTTAATTACCTTGACACCCATCATAGGAAGCAGAAATTCTATCATTCAATTTTAAATATTTTGCATTTCCATTATTATTTCCTATTTAATTCACAAATTATTTAAAACTAAACAATTTTTAGTTTTCAGTTTGCTTTTTCTATATTTTATTGTTAATTTCTCATTTATTGCTTTTTAATCAGAGAACATTGGTATGAATTTATTTTTAAGAGCTTTATTGAGGGGTCCCATATCTACTTGAAAAGAATGTCTGGATCCTATTTATGGGATAATATGTGTATCTTTTAGATTAAATTTATTAATTGTGCTACATTCACATCTTCTTAGTCACACTAAACTTTTGATTGCTTGTACGATCAGTTTCTGAGAGACATTTTCACCTATCTATGATTGTGTATTTCTCAGTTTCTACAGGTATTTCAGTGGCACAGTGTTTAAGAGCTCAGCTGCTAACCAAAAGGTTGGCAGTTCGAATCCACCAGTGGCTCCTTGGAAACCATATGGAGCAGTTCTACTCTGTTCTATAGGGCAGCTATGAGTCAGAATCGACTCGGTGGCAATGGGTTTATGACTGTGTGTTTCTCAGTTTCTACAGGTAATTCTGTCAACTTTTGTTTTATATACATTTTGGGTTATTAGGTGATACAAGTGAAGGATTATTATAGTTTTTGATATCTTGTATCCTTATTCAAGGTTTCTTTTTGTCTCAAGAGAAATTTTTGAGGTATCTCAAAATCTATTCTGATCAATATTTTATGTCCGTTTTCTGTTGGTGAAAATTAATCTGATATCTATGTATCTGTCATTTGGTTTTACGTGTATCTTTTGTCAATAACTGGATGTCTTGATATTTCAACTTTTGTTCCAGTTTGAAAATCTCCAACTATCAACTGTTTATAATTATTATAACCCATAACATATTTCAACTTATCTCTACCATCTCAACTTTTTAAAATTTTCTGTTGAATATGATTTTAATTTCTATCTTTTACTTTTTTCTGCCTTTTATTGGTTGAAAGGGTTTTCTCTGGTATATTTTTTACTCTCATTTTAGAAGTGATATATAGTATTCATCTTTAAGGCAAAAATATTTAATGATATTATTAATTGTTGTCTTAGTTATCTAGTGTTGCTGTAACAGAAACACCACAAATGGATGGCTTTATTCTCTCACAGTCTAGTGAGCTAGAAGTCCAAAGTGAGGGTGTCAGTTCCAGGGGAAGGCTTTCTCTCTCTGTCAGGTCTGGAGGAAAGTCCTTGTCATCAGTCTTCCTCTGGATTAGGAATTTGTCAGCGCACGGTCCCTGGGTACAAAGGACGTGCTATTTTCCTGGCTCTTGTTACGTGGTGGTATGAGGTCCCCATGTCTCTCTGCTGGCTTCTCTCTTTTACATCCCCAAAGAGACTGGTTTAAGACACAACGTGATCTTGTACATTGAGTCCTGCCTCATTAATATAACTGCCTCTAATCCTGCCTCATTAACATCATAGAGGTAGGATGTACAAAACATAGGAAAATCACATCAGATGACAAAATGGTGGACAATCACAACAGTTAACCATATTTTTACGTTAAATCCTAATTTTTATAATTTTACAACATTGTCTCTTTTTAGTTAATGTGTCTGTTCTTTACTTGAACAAGACAAGAACCTTTAACTTCTCTCCGAATTATCCCTTCCATCTTCCTTATTATTGCTGTCTAGTATTTAAGTACCACATTGCTTCTAAATGCTGCCCAAATTAATTTTAATTTTTCATTCACTATTCATTTACCAACACGTATCTCTGATTTCCTTGCTCATTGTTGATGTCTGTGTGTCATTTCTTCCTCCTGGGTTCTTTTTCTCTGTTGAAGTATATTCATTGATAGTTCTTTCAGTAACGGTAGTAAACTCTTAGTCTTTTGTAGAAACGGTAAATTATAAGCCCTATATTCTTTAATTTAGCCTTTGCTAGAAACTGGAGCCATATGTTATAAGCCTTAATTATGAGTTTAATGAGAAACCTTAAGAAGGATGAGAAGACAGCATTGGTCTTCGGGAAGGTAAAACACTGATTAAATCATAGATAATTATATAAATAAGAGAGATGGTTAGCAAATGTTAACTGGTGAGTTATTACAAAATAACATCAAATGGATTATTTTTTCTTTATCTTTTCATCATAAAGTTGTTTCTCTTTAAGTCTATTTATTAAGAAGGAAAATGAAATTTCCAAGTATTGTTGACTTGTAACATTGAAAACCAAAAATATTTACTTTAGGAAACTCTGTTAAAATATTTGCTCCAGAAAACTATTTTCTTGAAGTTGTAGACTATCATAGAAGAAAAATGTGATACCAACCCATTAGCTAGGATTTCACGGAAGTTTTGCTTGTTAGAAAGCATTAAGATTCTTTTTTGCTGGACCTCTTTATTTTGTTCTTACTATTAAATGAGTAGAATTTCATGTTAAAACACAAATTTTTCCTAAATATTTTGAATATTTTATTTCATTGTATGATGGCTTCTATTTTTAATGGTTTCAGGTTTCAGAGAAATTGGCTGCCATTCTAATTGGCTTTTTAAAATTCATTTCTTTTCTGGTTTATTTAAAGATTATTTTTTATCCTGATGCTTTGCTGTTTCATTATGGTTCGTTTAGATATAGATTTTTTTTTTAAATTCATCTTTGTCATGTTTCTTAGGACCAGGCACACATCTTCAATCTGAAGATCTGTGTCCTCCTTCAATTTGAAAGGTCTTAGCCAAATCTCTTTAATATTTGTTCTAAACTATTTTTTTCATTCTGGAACTCATATTGCATTTATAGTTGAAGTTTTTATACATTACATTTCTTTATTTCTGTGTGTTGTGTTTTAGGTGAATTACTCCGATCTCGTTTCCACTTCTCTAACTCGCTCGTCAGTTGTTTCTAATAAACTGTTTAATCTATCTACACAGTCCTGTGCTCCTCAAAGACTGTATTTTTCAATTCTAGAAATCAACTGACTGTATTTTAATGTCCTACCTTACTTTCTAGGTTGATTTCTTTCTTTATCTCTTTGAGCATTATCAGCTACATATTTTTTAAGGTCTTCTATATCACATTTAACTCTTGGGGAGCCCTGGGGGCGCAGTGGTTAAGAGCTCAGCTGCTGACCAAAAGGTCGGCAGTTCAAATCCACCAGCCGCTCCTTGGAAACCCTATGGGGCAGTTCTACTCTATCCTATAGGATTGCTATGAGTCAGAATCAACTTGACAGTAGTGGGTTAACTGTAATCACTTACATGTGAATTCCAAATCTCTTGGGTCTGTGGTCTCTTTCCTTATGAAATTCTTCATGTGTTTTTATTCATGAGCTCATCTGTTCATCTTTAGTGAAAAATATTTTCCCTGGAAGGCCATCCCATACTCATGGTTATGGAGACATTTTATGATAGACTCTAGTTGGGTGGATTGAGAGCCCCTGGTTCCAAATCTTTCTCTCTTGTGTTTTACACCAGTTTTCTCAGCTTAGGGTTTCCATACCATGTGTTTAATGAGATATTTGGCTCTTGTATTCATTCTTGGTATATCTTTTAAACTCTGATTTTTTGAAGGTGACTGTTTATATCCACATCCTAGAGTGGCTATTTTGCCTCCTACTGAGACCTTGGCTCTCTGGTGGAGATTTTCTGGTCCTTGTTCATGAATAGAGCAAAACTTTTCTAGCTCAGAGCTCTAAATATCTTTCCAAAAAGGATGTTAACATCCTCAGATCTAAGATATATTTTGATGCAAGTCCCAACCATGGCCGTTTTCACCTCATTAAGGCTTCAACTTCTGTTTTATGGCTCTGGGATCAACACGTTCTTTTTGGCACCTGCGAATTTCCATTTATTTATTTTGAATTCAGTCATGTAGTAGCAATTTTTGACACTGAGCTCATTTTCCAAACAAAATGCTATAACTTTGATGATGTCAGAGAGCATAGAAAAAGAACTTTACAAAGCTATGTTTTGAACCTTACTGATGGATGACATCAGATTCTGCTTAAAATGAGAAATACTGAAAATGTATAATGCATAGTTTTGTTGTGACAAAGTTGTGTTAATGATAAATGAACATTCTTGTGGGGATATATGCCATTTAAACATGGCTGCACTATTGACAACTGCAGCCCCCACAGGCCTCTATGCTGCACAGCATGTTGAGACTTGTCCCCAACATGTTGAGACTTGTCATGACTTGTTTTCTCAAACCTACTGTCCCTTTACTGATTGGCTTGTTTACCTGAATTCCTTCTCCCTTACCCGCACCCAAAGCCCATTGTTCTGTTATTTGCTTCACTGCTTGCTGTATTGACTATAAATAAACTCCTGGGACTGAAGCTGGGGTCGACTCCTCAGAGTGACCCTCCTGGCCCCACTTCTCTGTAAGAGTTGTGTTTGGTTACTGTCTCCGCCGCCCCGACATTTGTCACCGCTGCGACAGATGGTGCCCCATGTAAGGGTGCTGTAGACATCGTCGCACTCAATCCCTGGAGGTGGTAAGTACAGGACGCGTCCATTTCAGGCTACTCTTACAGCCCCAGGAGCGGCGGGGTTTTTCCGCAGGCAGAACTTTCGCAGACATTCTCGTCTCAGGCTGCTATAGCCCCGGGAGTGGCAGGGCTTTCTCTTACACTCCCTCAAGGGATTTCAGGCTTTGGGCCAGGAGTTTTCCTATCATTCTTTTCTTCATTTTCCTATTCCTCCCCGTTATGGGGAATTCTCTTTCTCCTGAACAACATCAACACAAAACCCAGTTGTTGGGATTGTTAAAGGCCTCTAAGCTTAAGGTGTTAGAAGAAGCCCTTACCCACCTTCTGCTTTTAATTGAGTCTGCCTGTCCTTGGTATCCCTTGCGGGGAAACCTTGATGTAGAAGCATGGGAATGTATTGGTAACATCATTCATGACATGAACATCCCAGCTTCAGTTCTTATTGCTTGGCATCACTGCCGCCTCGCTTTACAGCCCCTACAGGCAGCTCCTTTTGCTCCCTCCCCTAGTAAAGAAAATGTTTGTGACCCTCCTCTTTCCATGCCTCCCAAGGCTGATTTCTCTCAACCTGAGTCTCTTATGGAAAGATGTTTGCGGGAGGGCCGTGAGAAATAGGGGTTTTCTGCCTATCCTGTCATTTGGGGATCAGGACCGCCCCGTCACGATGGCCTTGACTTTCAAGTTTTTAAAGAACTCCGTAAAAGCATGATAGAGAATGGTTTACAGTGTTCCTTTACAAAAGGAATTGTAGAAGCGATAGGACAAAACTATGAGATGACCCCCTGAGATTGGAACGTTTTAATGCGAGCAGTCTTAACCCCTGCTCAATTTAGCGTATGAAGTCAAGAATACAAGGAACATTGTAACCTTTATGCCATGGACAATCTTAACCATAATATCCCTGTTAGTCTTGACATGCTCCTGGGGGTGGGAATCATTCCACTCCCCAGGCCCAGAGTCAGATGAATAGGCAAGCATTCAGTCAAGCCTCCGATGCTGCCACCAAAGCCTGGAGTAAAATCCCTGACCCCAGAACACCCACCGGCTCATTCGCCACTATTTGCCAAGTGGCAAACGAGCCTTACATTGATTTTATCAACCGCCTCCGAACGGCATTTCCCGACAGGTAGATAATCAACAAGCGGCTGAAGTTCTTTGTCTCCAGCTTGCTTACGAAAATGCTAATGCTGACTGTCGAGCTGTTTTAGCCCCCTTAAAGGCACAGAATCTTAATTTAGCTGAAATGATTAGAGCACGTCAAAATGTTGGCACAGAAACTCATAAGGCACGAGTATTAGCGGCAGCTCTCCGTCCATCCACTGCCACCAGTTTTGGGTGTGGTAAACCTGGACATTTTAAGAAGGACTGTCACAGTTTAAAAAACAAAAATGCCAACACTAAATTTCCAACCCAAAAGTGTCCCCGCTGTGGTAAAGGCGGTCATTGGCTAAGCAGTGCAGATCTCAATTTAACAATCACGGCAACCCTATGTCGGGAAATGGGAAGAGGGGCGAGAGCTCTCACACCCCAAAAAATTCAGGGAGCCCATGAGTGTGGAGTGTGGAGACCACAGCATAGACTCCAAATAGCAACGTTTGTGAGTCAATGATTCAAAAGCAGCTACTGAAGGGAGTGCAGGATTAGATTTACCCTTGACAGAAGGTGTCATAATAGATGAGGCAGGAAAAGCTTTTCTTATAGCAACACAGGTTTGGGGACCCCTGCCTCGAGGATATTTAGGACTCCTAATGGGTCGCTCTAGTATTACATCTCAAGGTCTAACTGTTCATCCTGGTGTAATAGATTCCGATTATGAAGGTCAAATTAAAATCATGGTTTCCAGTCTCTCTTTTTGGAACATTACTCCCTCTGATAAGATAGCACAGCTAATTTTACTTCCCTTTGTAATCTCCTCCGCTCACACTACCCCAAGACAGGCTGGGGGTTTTGGCAGTACTGATGCTTTTTGGGTTACTAAGTTACAATCTTCCCGACCATATCTTACTGTTCAGGTCAATGATCGCATGTTTAAAGGGCTCGTGGATTCTGGGGCAGATGTAACTATCTTCTCCTCTGATTCCTGGCCCTCTTCTTGGCCCAAGAAGCAGACCGCTGAAACCCTCGCTGGAGTTGGATGAGCACAGTGTCCTTTTCAAAGTACACTTCCCATTGTTTGCTATAGCCCTGATGGACAGCCCGCTTCTATCTGTCCCTTTATCCTTCCTTTACCTACTATATTATGGGGACGAGATTTACTCTCACAGTGGATTGTTCTAACTGGCACCTCTCGGGATTTTTCATAGGGGCCACTGCTCAAACAGACCCTCTGCTAAAATTAACCTGGATACCTGGCCTTCCTGTTTGGGTTGAGCAGCGCCCCTTTAAAGAAGAAAAATTAAAACACCTAAAAAACTTGTCCAGGAACAGTTAGAGGCCGGACACATCCGGCATTACTGCAGCCCTTGGAATACACCTATTTTCTGTGTCCCCAAAAAAATCCAAAAAATGGAGGCTCCTTCATGACTTACGGGATGTTAATCAACGTCTTGTCCCTATGGGACCTCTCCAACCAGGAATTCCCAGTCCAGCCTGTATTCCTCAAACATATAAGATTATTATTATTGATCTTAAAGATTGCTTTTTTACCATCCCATTCCATCCCGATAATTGTGCTAAATTTGCCTTCTCAGTTCCTTCTATGAATAATTGTCGTCCTCTGCAGAGTTATGAGTGGACTGTTCTCCCACAAGGCATGGCCAATAGTCCAACTATCTGTCAATATTATGTTGATAAGGCTCTTAAGCCAGTCCGAAGGGCCTTTCCCTCATGTCTTATATATCATTATATGGACAACATTCTCCTAGCCCATCCCAAACCAGAGCAACTTGATTCGCTTCTTGTCTCTGTTCAACAAGCGTTACAAGGTTTTGGCTTACAGGTAGCCCCTGAAAAGTTTCAGTCTTTCACCCCGTAGCAGTGTCTGGGATACTATCTTGATACCCATATAATTCGTTCTAAAACACCAGAAATTATAATTGCCAAGGCCTTAACTCTAAATGACCTCCAAAAGATCCTTGGTCATATTAATTGGCTGCGACCTTCACTTGGTATAACAACTTCTCAGCTGACCAACTCATTTGAGACCCTTAAGGGTGACCCTGCTCTAACCTCTATGAGAACACTCCTCCCCAAGCACACCATGAATTAATAGTTGTTAACCAAGCCATTAAAGAAAAATTTTTGACTTGTTTACAGATAAATGATCCTGTTTATCTTCTCCTATTAAATACTCCTCATAGTCTTACAGGCGTGCTCTGTCAATTTACTCCTGACTTTGGAGCACTTGAGTGGCTTTTTCTTCCTTATTGCCCCCCACAACAGTTGTTTACATGCTTCTCTCAGCACATTAACTTATTAATGCAAGGACGCACCCGCGCTCAACAGCTTTTGGGTTCTGACCCTCATTTTATATACTTTGGGGTAACAAAAACAGCTTTTGATCATTCTCTTCTCAATTCTGAAGAGCTCCAGATCACTTTGGCTGATTTTACTGGACAAGTAATTTATTCTTATTCCACTTCAAAGCCACTCTCTACCCTACAGCTTCTTCCTTTACAATTTTCTACTATGCTCTCTCCTTCACCTCTTGCTAACGCTCCTACTGCCTTTATAGACGGATCAGGAAAGACTGGAAAAGGAGCGGTCACTTGGCAAACAGATGGTGCCTGCCAACATTTCATTACACAAAAGGCTTCCACTATACAGTGTGCTGAGCTGTTGGCAGCTGTTGCTGCCTTTGAAATTTTTAAATCAATGCCGTTCAATTTAATTGCCAATTCTGCTTACGTTGTTCACACTTTTCAACATATTAGTGATGTAACTCTTTGACTTAGTCCCAATTATGAGTTATTTACTTTATTCAAAAGACTTCAAACCTTGCTTAATAGCCATAACTCTCCCTTTTTTGTGGTACATGTGTGCTTCCATACACTCTTGCCGGGGCCTCTTTCTGACGGCAATTCTCGCCCCGATTTACTTGCTGGCTCTGCCTTTTCTAATGCACAAACTTCTCATAATTTCTTTCATCAAAATGCACATGGACTTCAGAAACAATTTTCTATCTCCCTTACTGAAGCACAACATATTGTTCGCACCTGTCCTGACTGCCAACTTTTTTCTCCCATGTCCTTTGCTGCTGGCATCATCCCACGTGGTCTAATAGCCAATCAATTGTGGCAAATGGATGTAACACACTATCCTCCCTTTGGGAAACTTAAATATCTCCATGTATCCATAGATACATGTTCTGGGTTTCTTTATGTCACAGCCCTTTCTGGGGAACGTTCTACTCATGCCTGTCATCATTTCACCCAAGCCATTGTGACTATGGGATGTCCCCAAGCTCTTAAAACTGATAATGGGCCTGCATATACTTTGGCTAAATTTCAACAATTTCGTGTCACTTGGAATATTCTTCATTCCACTGGCATTCCTTATAACCCTCAAGGGCAAGCCATAATTGAATGTGCCCATCATACTCTCAAACAGCTCTTAAATAAACAAAAGGGGGGAGATGACGGGTCTAGAGTGTGTGACCAGAATGAGACTTGCCAAAGCTCTCTTTACTTTTAACTTTTTATCGGTTGCCAAAGATGGTCGTACCACTGCAGAACGACATTTTACCCCCCCGCCCCGACACCCGACCTCGCCCACAGGTCCTCTATGAAGATCCTCAAAATCCCTCTGTCTGGTAAGGACCTGTAGAATTATTAACCTGGGGGTGAGGGTATGCGGCTGTTTTGTCTCCCACAGGTCCAGTTTAGATTCCCGCTCATATCCCACCCATAAAACCGTATCATGACCCAGCGACAGCCACCACCCTTCCCCTGGGAACCGCCGCCACCGCCCCTGCTGTGGCTGCCAGAGCCGCCATCTGATCTGACTGCAGAGCCACAACTGACATCATCACCCCTTCCCCCAGGGAAGGAGAATGAACAACAGAGCTCTGCAATACTGGTAACAAGGGGAGGTCTGAAAGCCCTCTCGTCAAAAGCTGAACATAGCCTCTCAACTACAGGTGCCCCACCTACACCTAAAAATCTATTCCTAACTTTGGTATGTGTTCTCCTCCTCCTCCTTTCTCAGATACCAGCAGCCTCTGCCCCAACCACCTATTGGGCTCATGTTCTTAGCCCCCCTGTCTTCCACCCGGTTACTTGGGGAGAACCAGAGCCCCCTCTTTCCTCTAATGATACTGTCGTTACTGAGGGACAATATTTGGCCTATTCCAAACCACTTACTAACTCCTCTGAAGAGGGATGGTTTGTACTGTCTACAAATTGGACACTCTATGCTGACGCCCATCCTTTGTGTTTCACTATCTAGCCACGCACTGCTTCTGCGTGCATGCCTATACTAGAACAATGGTATATGAATTACATTTACTACAATGGCACCTATAAGCAACCAGCCTATTCTAAGCAATTTTTCGTTAAGGCCATAGGCATTAACGGCACATTCAGTGCCTATATTACTCACTCACCCCCTTCCATCCCTGTATGTCAACACCCACAGCTATCTCTTACAGACCCTATCGATAATACTTGGGTTACTTGTCGAACTACTAACTTTTCTTCATACTCTCTCCCTTTCAACATTTCACTAGAAAATTGGGGCCCTCAAGGTTTAATTTTATTACCAAATCACTCTACTTGGCAGTGGACAACCCCATACCATTATCTAGGACATTCTAAGTCCTGGAACCCTGGCCTAGCCAGACCCATTCTTCGCTTATGTTATTCAACTACTCATTTTTCCCCACTAAAAATCCTTTCTTGGCAATTAGGTCTCCCTTTTTGTGAAAGAACTCTCTGTTCAGGAACCTGTCTGAGGGGGACAAAGGATGCCAAGAACCCACTCCCCAAATTACAATGGACCCTCCATGACCATAACGATTCTGTGCTTATATGCACATCTTGACCATACATTTTTGCTATAACTTCTAGTCCTCCGGATATCATGAAAATAAATGCCTCTTTTCAATTAACATTATCCAGTGGCTCTACTTGGATTCCTCCATGTCTGTCCAGGCAAAATGTCTCCACTCTTAACATCAATTCTTTATTCTTCAACAAAAAAGCCACCTTTGGCTGCCCGTTAACCTTACATGCCCTTGGCAAGATGGTTCCCCCCTCGCTTAGGTTGTTAATGCATTACAGAAAATACAAACTAAAAGGTTTCTTGGAATTCTCATAGCCTCTATTATCACAGCCACTGGTATTGCTGCTACGGCGGCTACCGCCACCGTAGCTCTCTCCCAATCTATTCAGACCGCCCAGCAGTTTAACACTTACATGCAAAATGTTACTTTTGAAATGCAAACGATGGCACATATTGATCAAGAGATCCTCAAGCATCTGGGTGCTTTAGAAGCCTCAGTCCTTTGGCTTGGAGAATGACAAGAAGCCCTATGGGAACATTCTCAATTAACCTGTGATGCTGAATACGCTTGCTTCTGTGTTACAGCCCTTCCATGTAATGAGTCCTGGAAGGATGTTAAAAATAATCTTCTGGCTAGCTTCACTTCTCCATTGAAAGGTGATATTCAAAAATTACAATTTCAATTACAAGAACAGCTCTTGAGATTACAATCAGAGTCTAATAAGGCTACACTTAATACACTTAATGATTTTGCCTACTGGCTCAATCCCACACATTGGTTCTCTGGACTCAATCTCCGTGTCTGGATCCTTTTTGCTATAGGATGTTTAATAGTCTTGTGCCTCCTTATAGTCATCCGATGTCTCTACTCCTGAAGATCTCCCATCACCAACAGAAGTCAGCCTTCTATGCCTGGACCATTCGCTACCAGTTACCTAAACAGGAGACGGGAAAAATAAAGACCTCCTCTTAAAAAGGCCCTTCCTATGTTATTATTTTGATAATCAGTAATTACCTGTATTTGGTTAATCAGTAAGTTCCCAATGAAAATTTGTTATGTGTAAATTCCTCTATATTTTCTGCTTCTCCTAGTTAGATGCTTCTGTACAGATAGATTTCTAAGTTAGATGATTCCTTTCCAATTGATAGTAAATTTGTGTAAATCAGTGTTTGTTTGCTTGTTAAATCTGTTATGATGTGTAAATTGCCCTTCCTAGTGATTCCCTTCCAAGTAATAGTGAAGCTGTGTTAAATCATTGCTTGTTTGATTGTTAATGAATCTTTGAGCCTTTATAAATTTCTAAGCCTTCAAGAATAATGATTTCAGTGGATGTTAAAAGTTAGTGTTTACCTGACAAAATGAGAGTCAGAGGAAACCCATGGGTCCAACAATCAGGATATTACTAATGCAGAGGATCATATTATCCTCATAAGATCATCCTCTATTGTCTTACACACCTAAAAGGCACATTGAGTCCACTCACTCTGGCTATGCAATTGATAAGAGCATCGCTCTTACTTAGTAACCTGGTGAAGAACCAGATGGTATCCGGTGGAAAGCCAGCACAATGAGTTTAAAGAGCCTGCTACGGCCGCCATCTAGGAGACTAAGTGCAGGCATTAAGTAACAACCTGGTGAAAAACCAGATGGTATCCGGTGGAAAACCAGCACCGTGAGTTTAAAGAGCCTGCTATGGCCGCCATCTAGGTGACTAAGTCCAGGTGTTACTCATAGCTATGCTTCTTCTCCTCCTTAAACGTATGGAGTGTGCCCCAGTCGTAGCTGGGATCACAAGGACTCACTAAGACGCCAGGTCCTGAGGTATGGAGACAGTAGCTGAGATAATCTTAGACTTTATCTCGTAAAGAAAATTTTACTTTATCCTACTGGACACTTGTTGGGCCAGTGGAAACCCTCTTGATTCTTATTTCATTAACTAAACAAAAGGGGGAAATGTGGGGATGTATGCCATTTAAACATGGCTGCACTGTTGACAACTGCAACCCCCACAGGCCTCTATGCTGCACAGCATGTTGAGACTTGTCCCCAACATATTGAGACTTGTCACGACTTGTTTTCCCAAACCTATTGTCTCTTTACTGATTGGCTTGTTTACCTGAATTCTTTCTCCCTTGCCCGCACCCAAATCCCATTGTTCTGTTATTTGCTTCACTGCTTGCTGTATTGACTATAAATAAACTCCTGGGACTGAAGCTGGCATCGACTCCTCAGAGTGACCCTCCTGGCCCCACTTCTCTGTAAGAGTTGTGTTTGGTTACTGTCTTCGCTGCCCCAACATTCACCGCCGCTGCGACACATTCTTATTGAAGTAATATTGAAGTTCAAGCTGTCTTAACATTGTACTTCAAATTTTTCAATAAAACTAATATGTGAACAGCCATCTATACCTTTTAAAATGCTGCGTGGATCACGTCATAGGCAATGAAAGGCAAATTACCAAAATGAATGTTCTGAAAAGGTAATAATTCAACATGAAAGCATAAAATTTTACCAGTGCCAGTACAAGAGTTGGATTGGGCATCAATTGCCATTTCAGGACATTTTCAGACGTATAGTGACAGAGAACTTTTTTTTTTTTTCTCATTTATTCTGGTGAGAGTGACTCTAATCACATTTTAATTTTTGATTGACAGTCTTACATTAAAAAGAATTAGCATATGAAAAACTTTACATGGAGGACACATAGGAAAAGCCATGACACACAATTTTAGCTGCAATAAGATTTGTGCTTCCTGTTTTATTCATACTGCTTCTAAACACACTAGAACAAATGTATTCACGTAGGTTTGAATTAAAAAGAATCGTGTGGCTAAATTTTACATCAACATCTTTATCCATGTACTTTGAACAAGAGGTTTTTAAAGAATCTCTTTGAAAGTCCCTGCTGCTGAGTTTTTCAGTCTTTTTTTCCATCTTTCAAAACCATACAGAAAAAAAATGACAGAATTAGAAGCAACATTCTCCTTGCAAAGGAAGTGATAGTGTTGCTTGCTTTTCAACTCTACCACCAAAGATCTCCAATAATGTGTTTCTATGACTATTTGGGGTAGGGAGTATACGGTATTATTAAAAATATAGACTCTTAAGCACTGCCTCCTGAAATTATGATTCTCTTGTTCTGTTTTGAGCCCAGGAATCTGAATTTTAATCAACATCCTCTCCATATGATTCCTGTACACACTAAATTTCGAGAATAGTTGATATAGAGACTGCATTAAAGAGCATGACAGTCATTATACCAAGACAAGTAATTAGAGTACACAAATTTCTGTGGAAGTTGGCCATTCTGTTGGTTCCTTCCAGATCATGTTCATTTATAGAACAACAACTGATACTAACAACTCATTGAGCAGTTTGGGCCAAGCTACACATAACAAAGGCAAGTGGAATTCAAAATATAACATCCTGCAGTTTGAAAATTCTTAAAATGGACTTGCAAGATTCAGTTAGGAAAAGACCAAGAAAATGGACAGTTTTTCAAGGAGAAATACCACAGGTGACTGAAATATAAATAAAATATAAATAATTTAAAAAACTGTTTTGGGACACATAATGGATTTTGATAATAAAGCAATTCTAATATATCTGATGTTTCCAAAATTGCCCACAATTTTATCATATATTAGGTAAGGGATGTACAAGTTACTAGAATTCATAGTTTTAGGAATCTGATTACTAGAATATCACTGGTAGAAATAACCCGTAAATAAAAGGCTGAAACTACACATAACAGAACTTTTTAAGTAAAGCATTGTTAATGGAGTATTCTGTCTCAAAATTATTACTTGTTAAATAAGTCAACTTTTTAACCCTACGTTATTAAGATAAACTATGGATCTATTTTTACTTTTTGGGTTTCTTTTAAAATTTTTGTTATTAATTTTTAAGCATTATTACTCACATAGAAAAATAATTATTCCATTTTGGGTTTGAAGATTGATATGCACCTATATTTCTCTAAACCAGCATATGTATAGAGTGAGTTTTTACAGTCTTATTTTATTACTTTATATTTTATTAGTTCTTATTGTAAATTTGTCTAAAATGGAAAATTCAAACCAACCACTGTAATTTAAAAAAAAATTTTTTTTTATTGTACCTTAGATGAAGGTTTACAGAACAAATAGTTTCTCATTAAATAGTTAGTATACATACTGTTTCATGACATCAGTTCACAACCCCACTACATGTCAACACTCTCCCTTCTCAACCTTGGGTTCCCTATTACCAACTTTCCTGTCCCCACCTGCCTTCTAGTCCTTGTGCCTGGGCTGTTGTACCCCATTAGTCTTGTTTTGTTTTATGGGGCTGTCTAATCTTTGGCTGAAGGGTGAACCTCAAGAGTGACTTCATTACTGAGCTAAAAGGGTGGCTGGGGGCCATACTCTTGGGGTTTCTCCAGTCTCTGTCAGGCCAGTAAGTCTGGTCTTTTTTTGTGAGTTAGAATTTTATTCTACATTTTTCTCCAGCTCTGTCTGGGACCCTCTGTTTTGATCCCTGTCAGAGCAGTCAGTGGTGGTAGCTGGGCACCATCTAGTTGTATTGGACTTAGTCTGGTGGAGGCCACGGCAGTTGAGGTCCGTTAGTCCTTTGGACTAATCTTTCCATTGTATCTTGTTTTCTTCATTCTCCCTTGCTCCCAAAGGAGTGAGACCAGTGGAGTATCTTAGATGGCTGATCACAGGCTTTTAAGACCCCAGACCACTGCAATTTTTTTTGTTTTAATAAATTTAACACATATCAATCCATCTGACACATGCAAAAAACGATGAAGCAAAGGCTTTGAGGTACGGAGCGTGGAATGAATATTGTTCCAACTACGGTGCACACTGACTTTGATGTGGAATATCCTATCAGAAATTTCTATGTCATAAATTTGACTCATACATGTAAACATTGCACCATTTTCCCAATTAATACTAAGGGTGCCAAGAAACTCACCTGACTCCTTCAAAATATCTTGAGTTGTTTTACCGTTAAGCAATTTATAAATTTATGTCATCACAGATGTAATTCTTATGAATACATCAAATTTAATAGCAATGTAATAGCTAAAAATTAAATTATCTGCTTCTGTCCAGTTTTAAGGTTAAACAAAATTGGGTTAAGCTCACTCATCAAATCATTTGTTTAATTTTAAAACATGAATTCTTTTTAAAGTTTTGGGTTGAAAGATAAAGGATGTAATAATTTCAAGGTAAAAATCAGTTCTACCATGCTGCTTGTTTTGAAAATGTGAATTTAATCCAACACACAACAACAATTTGAACATAATGGAAATTTTGTGTTTGCTTATGTGTGATTTCGTCTGAGAGAAACACTAGATGAATGCAGAAAATTGTACTAGCTCAGCAGAGCCATTTAGGAGCATACAACTTCCTCCCCCATACACACACACCCACATATCTCAAGCACCTACCAGCTACCTCAGTTCACATGTGTATATGAGCCACACCCAGGGGCACATTACCCTGTCAGCAAGGTAAGCACAGGCTTACTTGTGCTTACTTCCTAATCTACAGTGACCGATTTCACATGGGTTTCTAAGGCCGTGCTTACCTTGCTTAGTGGGCCATCCACCCCTATCAGGAACTGTAAATTTGAAAAGAGGCTTTGATTCTGTAGAAAGGTGCTGTGGGTTGGGAGAAAGACTGATGCCAGGCATACTTAGAAGCAGAACCCTTGATGTGGTGAAAAATGTGAAATGGTTCACTACAGATGACCTGGTAAGCACCGTGCTTACCTTGTTTATTGGATAATCCGCCCCTGGCTACACCTATCCACATCTGGTGTTACAACTTTCTGTCCAATTTCAGATAACCCTCCCTCTACCACTTCACAATAACCCACAAGGTACAACCCTGCCAACGTTCACTTCCACAAGCAAACTTCAGGTCTTTAGCCAGATAAAGTACTGTATTTATTGTAGTATTATGTATTTCTTAATCATTTTAAATGTGTAAAACTGTGTTACCATTTTTATGTTTCCGATTTCTTTAATATGTCACTGGTGAGGTTTTTGAGTGTGGTGCCTTTAACCCCAGTGCAATTTTGCACTGTATGATGATTTTTAGCTACGCATATGTCGTGTTATAACAAAACTGACTGCAAATAAGAGTTTCAGCAGGAATTGTGAATGTTTAATAATTACAATATTTATTGAATGATATGGTGTTCTAGACATTTTACATACATTATCTAATTTAACTTAATTATAAAATGACCATCTGGGTTAGTTGCAGTTATTACCTCCATTTAATCACTAAGGAAACTGAGATTCAGAAAGATTAAACAATTTGTTCTCAGTCAGAGAACCGATAAGCAGTGGAGTTGGGATTCAAAACCCACCTGTCTGAGATTCTAGATCATGCTTCAAAAAACGTTAGTCAAGCTTTCTTGTTAGTTGCTATCCAGTCAGCTACCACTCATGGCGACCTTATGTATAACAGAACATCTTCATTATCATCGGTATATTTGAGTAGATTGTTGCAGCTATTGTGTTAGCCCATGTCACTGAGGATTTCCCTCATTTTTGCTGACCCTCTACCAAACATATCAGGGGTCCTGGTGGCGTAATCATTAAGAGTTTGGTTGCTAACCATAAAGGTCAGCAGTTAGAATCCACCAGCCATTTCTTGGAAACCCTATGGGGCAGTTCTCTTCTGGCCTATGGAGTTGCTATGAGTCGAAATCAACTCAATGGCAACAGGTTGTTTTTTTTTTTTTCCTACCAAACATGATGTCCTTTTCTAGTAAGTGGTTAAAGTACTGTCCTCAGTGTAGCAGGAGTTGCATGGAGAAACACAAACACTCATGACTCTCACTTCCAAAAAAACCCATTATCGAGTCAGTTTCTACTCATAGTGACCCTATAGGGCAGAGCAGAATTGCCTCACAGGGTTTCAAAAGATTCAGTAAATCTTTACAGAGGAGTGGCTGGTGAGTTCGAACCACCGACTTTTTGGTTAGCAGCCCAGTGCTTAACCACTGTACCACCGGGGCTTCTTGGCTTGCACCTACTTCTCACTAATTAAGCGTATAGGACTAGGCCTCTCTCTCTTTAATGTGTATATATATGTATATATACAGGCAGGAAACCCATGGTGTAGTGGTTAAGAGCTACAGCTGCTAACCAAAAGTCTGCAGTTCAAATCCACCAGGTACTCCTTGGAAACTGTATGGGGTAGTTCCACTCTGTCCTATAGGGTCACTATGAGTTGGAATCAACTTAACGGCAATGGGTTTATATATATACATATATATATATATGCTTCACTGGTTTTGCTCCTCTAGAGAACCAAGCCTAAGACAATGCCCCTGTTGCACCCTCACATAAAACAGCCTGAACTTTTCCTTTCCAGTGTTTATCATATTTATAATTAAATAATTATATGTACAAAAAATAAAAGAGCAAAGGACTAGGAACTGGACAAATATGTGGCAAATCCAGGTTCCACCAGTGCTTATAATTAAAGTTACTTGAATGCTCTAAATTTCAGTTTCCTCAACTGAAAAGTGGGGGACAATCATAACAAAGTAGCTAGCATTCATCGATCTGTTGTTACTACCCTCAAAACATTCTGTGAGGCAAATATTATTCCCTTTCTACAAATGACAGAATTAAGGCTTAGAAAAGTTAAGAAACTTGTTCTAAGGTAGCACAGCTAATAAGGGGTGGAGCCGGAATTTAAACCTTTGTCTGTTAACCTCCAAAGACTTGTCTTCTTAACCACCAAAAATAAAAAACATTGCCATCGAGTTGATTCCATTTCATCACAGCCCTCAGTAAAAACTTCCTCCTGGCTGGCTCTAAAGATTGAGAGACGTACTGCATGTAACTTACTCAGCACCATGCTCTGTATACTGTATGAGCATATGAATGAAGTCTATCATTAATATTACCACTGGAACTTAGCCAAGAGCATAAATAATTATAATACAGAGAAGAATGAACGTGCCATTTGAGAGGTACAAAAAAAGAAAAAGAAAAAGAAAGGTGCCAAAGAAGTTCAAAGGAGGGAGGAATGACATTTGTAAATTATGTAACTCTTCGAGGAGGAGGAGCACTTAAAAATAAATACGTAGGATTATGGCAGACAGAGTTGAGGAAGGGAATGAACACACAGGTAGGGATTGTGGTTGCCTTCAGGGAGCAGACAGTGGCTGTTGGCTGCAGCTGATTGTATTTGTAGGGAGCATTGAGAAGGTGGTGTAGTGGGTAAGAGCTATGGCTGCCAACCAAAGGGTTGGCAGTTCAAATCTGTCAGGCGCTCCTTGGAAACTCTGTGGGGCAGTTCTACTCTGTCCTATAGGGTTGCTATGAGTCGGAATCGACTTGACGGCAATGGGTTTGGGTTTTGATTACTGAGAAAGCAGATGCAAAAGGGAGACCACCTGAGCCTCATCAGGGAGTGTATTACGAGGCTGGATAAAGAGTCCTTACCAAGCATGGGGGACAACGTCAGATTCAGTTTTTGAGCAGGGAGGTAAGGTAAGCAGGGTTGTGCACCGAGAAGGCAAATCTGGCAACGACTGTGGTAGAGTGTCAGGGCGTGGGCAGGGCAGGGTGTCTGAGTCATCAGATGCAGTGCCTGCCAGCATCCGGGGTGAATGTGGGTTCTCCTAATGAGCACATTCCTGACCAACTTTTTGATCTGAGAGCCATTATGACTTGAGGTTTACAGTACAACATCGCCCTCTAGAAGAGTCTTGATGACTAGATCAGAGGAATTTAGGAAGGATCCTAAAATTGAAGCAAGGTTGTAGGCTTAAAGGCCCACAGGAACCCTGAGCTGGTAGCCTAAGTGACAGAAGCGAAAGTGTCAGAAGTGGTGAGGGCACACTCCTTCCAACCAAAGCTATGTGAGAATATACAGCCAGTGCTCTATACATTCTGTTTTTCAAAAGAAGCCAGGAAGCTAGATTTTTATAATAAAACATCTTAATTTCTAAATGTGTGCTTGCTTAAATTCAAACACCATGAAAGCCAAAGAAACGATGTTTGTGAGATGGATCTTCCTTACAGATTGCTGATTTTCAACATACAACTTCCAACCACGATGGGAATGTAGAGGTCTTCTTTAGAGTCTAACTTCTCCACTTAATAGGCAAGAATACCACGTCCAAAGTGCTGCAGAAAAGTTAAATAATCACATGGTGGGACTAGAACACAGGGTGTTTGGTTGTTTGAGTCTCAATCCATTGGAAAGGTCATATATATATATATATATGTATATATATATATATATGTATATGTATATATATGTACCAAACCCATTGCCGTCTATCGATTCCAACTCATAGCAACCCTAAAGGACAGGCTATAGCTCTTAACCACTACACCACATATATATGTATATATAAAAAATTAAAAAAAACCCGTTGCCGTCAAGTCAATTCCGACTCATAGTGACCCTATAGGACAGTAGAACTGCCCCTCAGGGTTTCCAAGGAGTGGCTAGGGGATTTGAATGGTCAGTCTTTTGGTTAGCAGCTGAGCTCTTAACCACTGCACCACCAGGGCTCCATATGTATATGTGTATATAATTTTTTTTCCATTTTTGTCTCTAAGCTGGATCATTAGCATTTACTGTTTTTCTCTAGGGTGTATATAGGGTTAGGGGTAGGGTTGAGAGTGATGTGGTGGGAAGGGTGTTGATGAAATTTTTCTGTAGATAGAAAAACCACTTTAATGCCTCACTCCTCATCGCATCTCCAAACTGAGCCTGCTATGTCCCAGTGAAGGTGAAATCAATGGCAGCAAGCTCTCCTCCACAGGCTGAGATGGAGCTCTCCCAAGTGGCCTCCTGATCCCGAGTCTGGGGAATAAACCAGAGTTCATTTACAGCCTAGAGTCTCTCCCCAGACTGTACATTTAACTGCCAGCAGGCACTTGAGGTCTGTTCTGGCCCCACCCTAAGGATGGTATGCATATCTTAATAATCTGCAGATGACAGCAGGAATTTTTTTGTGGTTGATCTATGACAGAGGATATTATTTGATACAATTTAAAGAAAAGAAAACTATTTACATATAAATCATTTGGGATATCTCAAAATTCATCAAGAAATCAATCCTTAACACTAATATTTTCCATAAAATATTGGGAAGTGTTATCACATAGAGTTTAGATGAGGGACTTTGGCACCAAATCTCTCTGAGTTTAGGTCCAGGCTCCGCCACTTAAAGCCAATGTGACCTTAAACAAGTGAATTGCCTTCTCTAAATCTCAGTTACACTCTGGTGTAGATTCATTGAAATAATGCAAATAATGCTTTTCAAACATTGTAAGTGCCCATAAATGGTAGCTATATTATAGTGTTGCTTAAACTTGATTTGTGGAAGGACTTAACGTTGAATCAATACCAGTTATCATCAGGTTGATTCAGATTCATGGGGACCCTGTGTGTGTCAGAGTAGAACTGTGCTCCGTAGAGTTTTCAGTGGCTGATTTTTCAAAAAGCAGATCACCAGGCCTTTCTTCCCAGATGCTTCTGGATGGACTTGAACCTCCAAGAGGTTCAGTTAGCAGCCGAGCTTATTAATTATTTGCATCATCCAGAGACTCCTATTGAATCAATTCCTCTGTGCAATTTTAAATAACTAGAGATGCCATTCTTTCGAGATGTGAGGTCTAATTAAAATCTTAAAGATCAAAGGCAGCACTTAACTAGTTTGATAACTGCAAATCAAATTTTCAGTCTTAAACAAAACTTAATTTACAAATTTGATCCTAGCCAAATTTCAGTCTAAATGACTTATGCTGTAATAATATCTGAGGCATAAAAATTACAAAGAAAGGCTGATGTGTATAGATAAGCTGACTAAATAATTTTGTTGTTACCAAGTAATCACATTCCTAATCTGTATGAGATGTTTCTTTGGAAGCTATGGATGCTTCCCACAGTCTGGAAGGTCCATTGTGTTTAGTTTGGGCAGAAGAGTGAAATATAATGGCCAGACACATTTATTCAAGTGGATACTCTCAAGGGTCCTAGGCTTTGGTGTCTTAGGAAACTAAATGCCAGACGCTTGTACTCTGAGCAATGAGTGCATTGACTGATTGACTGAATAATTAACAGACATTTGAGTTGAGTTTGGAAGATACGCTTCTGAATGTTCTACTGAATAGGGCCACACCAAAGGTTTGGGCAGATAATGTGGACTTACCCAGATTAGCAGTGCCAGAGTCTGACAAATTAAATTTCAACATTTCCAGTTCATCTTGGCAGACGCGAGTAGCCTGATGTCATGCAGCCATGATGTAAACCAGAAAGAGTGGTGTTTTGCAATAGAGAGATTCTGGTAACCCATCCCAGGTGTGTGGGTTGCAAGATAATCAATATTTATAACATACCACAAACAGCGTGCTACATTTGGTAACACAGAGAAGTTAGATGGCTTACTCAGGGTCTTACTGCAGAGAAGAATTGTCCTTATGTTCAACATCAAAAGCTTCAATTACTGATGTTTGCCTTGTTATTTTCTTAAGAATTTTGTTTCAATTACATAGAATGAAATGGAAATCTTTACGTCACCAAAATGGACAATTCAAAATTAAAGGGTTCTATTTGTATTGCTCCAGGAAACAATAAAAAGATGAAACTGTCATAATTTCTCCCTCTTCAAACCTCATAAAAACATAGTCATACAAAAATCTAACTTTGGGAAAGAAGATACAATGGTAAGCAATTGTAATTGTTTTTTTGTACACTTACCAGTTCAAGTGTGTGGGACATTATAGTGTTTTCTCCTGCCCCCACGATGCTCTAAGATGCTAAATAATAAAGCATCCGTGAATATCGATATCTTAAGAATGAGTTCCGCAGTCCACAACAGAATTTATCTTAAAGAATTGAATGACAGACACAGGGAGGAGATAAAATGGAGAATGAAAGACATTGATGAACCCCTCAGCTGGTTTGATTTAATTGGAGATGCCAGAAAGATGTCATTGTTTCTCTCCTAAATGATCTACCCCACCTAATGACCCATCGATTAATAGCTGGAAATCTATTTCGGATGCAAAGGCTTCACTAGTAGGTTTTTTGTCAGGGTCTTGTCAAATATAAGAAAACTTAGAAGATGAAAAAATTTTGCAGAACATCTTGTATTTATGCATTTTCTCACTTAAGTCCTGTTTATATATATAAATATTGCCAGGTATGTCTCTAGCTCCATAGGAGTGCTAGAGATTCCTTCCTGCAAAATTAGTTTTGGGAGTTATGGGATCACATGATTATTTTGTATGACAAAACATAAAATGATGGCTTCCCATAAACCACAATCTAAGTTTCCATAGAATCTCACTGGGTGGATTTTATACTGTTAATGCATACTGTTCCACAGGTGAAAAAATTCGAAAATTTGTTTTGGTTTTGGTTTACTTTTTCATATGGCTCTGGGAATTTTAATTCTCTCTTTGATATTGCTCGAATTTCAGTTACACCTATTGTGTTTACAATCTGCAAGTATTTATAGGCAGCGTCTTCCCCCTTTTAGGTTATGGCCTGTCCAGACTCTAGCATTAATTCCCCTTTCATTTCATCAGGATACAGTCCTTCCATTGCCTTAATTAAGTTTTATTGTTTCTTCCTGGACTCTCCCCAGCTTTCTGACACCTTTTTGAAATGCTCAGGAAGAGCATAGCTTTCTAGGTGTGGTCGCTGGAGTCACTGGGAGGAACCTTCACCTCCCCACTCCTTGGTGTGATGTAACCTTTGTACACTGTGTGAGCACATGTGGAAAGTGCTGACCTGTAATGCATCTGCATTAAATTCCTTCTGAAGAAAAAAACAAAGCAACCGCATACCTTCTATTCAAAGGAAAGCAGAATATAAAGTTTTGATTCAGCAGTGAATGAAAGGTCATAACACTTTAAGTGGAAGACTTGTTACCAGACTACCAATGTAAAAATATTAAATCTTGATCCTCTTTTAACCAGTCTCATGATCAAAATTATTTTGCTTATCTATATCACAATGGGGAAAAAAGTTCTTTTAGATTGAATCTAAAAGAAAAACAGAAGATATTATTCTTTAATTTCACTTTTTACTTTCTTTATAAACAAATCCTTAAATTATTATTTTACAAACCAAACAGTAAGATATACACCTAAAGTAATATCCAGTGGTATGTTTTGGGGTTAGAGATGGGGGTGGGGCTGGGGACCTTGAAAATAATCTCCCCTTCAGGGCAGATGTGGAAAATTTTCTCTCTTCTTCCCCTATCAAATTTTAAAGCTAGAAGGGCCTTATAAAAAATGAAACCAAAATCCAAAGAAATTAAGGGATCTGCACAGGACTACTCAAATTATGTGACAGAAATATGATTAGAGAGAAAAGACCCTGATTTCCCAAATAGTTCTTTCTACCACAGCTCCATTTTCTCTCCCTGTGTGAAAAACCTATTATCACGTGTTCAGAAATGGTAAAGAAAATTTCTACTTTGGCTGTTGGCTGGTGAAAATTCTTACGTTCAATTCTTCAGTTTCTATCTCTGGGCCAAATTGTAGACTTTTATTCATTAGAAGAATTCTAAGATTTTGGTCCAAATGGATGGTCACTGGGTAATTCCACTGACAATAGGAAGAGCTGATGAACAAAAGCATTAGAGGATCAATGAGTACAACAGAAAGTTTTATATTCCTTTCAGAAACAGAAATGTTTTGCCTACTCCGGACTCAATATCCAGATAGCTCTCAATCCTCAAACACTCTAGCTTATTCCATATTTCACAGATAAAGGCTGCACAGTGTTGTGACAAGCTGGGTGTGATTTGCGTTCGCCTTGGACATCCCATTTTCTTCTCTCCAGCGTAGTTTGGTCCACTGTAGCTGCCATAACACTGATTTCATCATAAAAGTTGACATCAACTCTTTTAGACACCATACCAACAGCATATTTGGGACTAGTTCCTTAGCGTGAAGAGACTTAGAGAAGCCCCATCTAAATGGTCTAAAATGCTGGTAGCAAGCACATGAAGAACCCAAGCTTGACATTGCTTTTGCTTGCTGCAAGGTCGGTAATTATTCCCATGAAAATTTACATCTGTTGTGGTCAGAAGCCTGAAACTCAGTGTTTCTGCAGTGAGAACAATAACCACATAATAACAGCAAACCCAGTGTAGGACTATGAACTTGGCTTCGATCACTGTAGCTTGTTCACTTGACTTCGACGGCACCCTAACTAGTGCCAAGTCTAAAGACCAACGTTGAGTTTTTCCTCTCATCTCATTGTTGATCCCAGCTCCTATTTTTTTTCAAGTCTAGTCAGCTTGAGAAGTTTTGTTGTTTCATCTGAAGATTTCTGTTTTGGACCTGCTGATTTTTACGAATGTCTTGAAGAAATTTTCTTACAAAGGCCTCACAGTGGTCTCCCTCCGGAACAGACACTATAAAGCGATTTCAATTTTAGACACCTGAAAGAGAGCGTTGGTTTCCATATCAATTTGACTGCTGTTTGTATAGATTATTGTGGATTATATAAATGTGATAAATGTGCTGGTGTAGCATTTTTTCTTGATACTCCACCCAGGTCCACTTTACGCAGCTGCGGACCCACCCCTCAGCGGCTGTGAGTATTAAAAGACCCACAGCAGCATCCTACTTCAGAGAATTTCCTTTAGCCAATTAGCACCTTACCAGGAGATTCCTGGAAGATTGCAAACTTCTGGAGTCCCTGGATGGCACAAACAGTTAAACACGCGACTATTAACTGAAAGGTGGTAGTTCAAACCCACTCGGAGGCTCTCTAAAAGAAAGGCCTGGCGATCAACTTCTAAAAGGTCACATCCTTGGAAACCCTGTGAAACACAGTTCTACTCTGCAACACATGGAGTCACCATGAATTGGAACTGCCCTGACAGCAACTGGTTTCGTTTTTGGTTTTGGCCTCCCACTCTACCAGGGGATCCTGTAGCCAACGACTGACTGATATGGGATGCTAAAACTAAGCCCCCTTGCCTCGTTGGGACAAGCTTGTGATGCCATTCGCATTCTAGATCTCCCTGAGGAATCAGGCTGAGGCTAGATTTCAACTAAAACCACCTCTTTGCTTAGTTTCTTTCTCTGATCTGTCTACTTTCCTTACTTTCTAACAATTTCACCTCAGAGCACATCCTCAACCTAACACGTGTACCGGAATCCCCATCTCTGGCTCTGCTACCAAGGAATCTGACCTCAGACAGCTGGCTTATTAGTATTAAACGGTCTTACCTCCTTTTATTTTTTTATTTTTTGGTGTCTTAGGCAAATCCAAAATTGGTACAACATACAGCTGACTCTTTCAGAGATGAAAGTGCTAAGCAAAGCAAAATTTTTCTAATTTTATTCAGGTAATCTTGGTCATTTTAAAAACGACAATCTAGTCAAGTAAAGTATAGCAAGGGAAACATGTTTGTATTTTCTAATGAATGTATATAACATTGTTTCTTGACTTTTCCCTAGTTGCATGGATTTAAAAGTACTAGTGTAGAAAAGCCAAAAATAAGGATTAATATATAAACAATTTACATTTATTAGTAGATCAAGTTTATCTTCTTAGGTTTTTAGCAGGAGAAAGTATCTCCTGAATATACCTCAGTTAATGTCTGGAAGGAAAGTGGCCCGTGTTTGTCACACGTTCTCATTCACTTAATACTCATTTCTTGATTTGTACATTCAACAAACGTTCGCTGAGTGTCTATTCTGTGCTACGTACTACACTGTTGTTGCGTGCCATCCAGTCGATACCGACTCATAGTGAACCTATATGATAGAGTAGAACTTAACCATAGGGTTTCCTAGGCTGTAATCTTTACAGGAGCAGATCACCAACTATTTTCACCTGCGGAGCTTCTGGTGCATTCGAACCGCCAAGCTTTCGCTTAGCAGTCAAACTTAGGCACCGAATGTATGATTGAGAACAAGACATACATAGTCCCTTCCCATGGGGCTTACTGTCCTTTTCACTTATAACTTTGATGTAGGCAGACAGAGACGAGGATAAAGGGAATTTATAAATTGGAACTATCCTACAGAAACTGAAGATAGATTTTTATCAGTTCTCTGAGCTTATGAGAAAAGGCATCGAAACAATTATTATGTAGAAACCTGCCAGATTTATGCCCATTTTCACTAGAAAATTATACCTGCCAATGCCTGACACATTTTAGGGGCTCAATAAATATTTGTCAAATGAATGAGTGTCAAGTGGATTTCATATTTTGTCTTTTTCATACCTCTTTCTTATGTAGCAGTAAAAGATAGCAAAAAAACTACTTAATAGTAATCCAACACCAGTCCCAATTGCAATGTATTTTTCATAAGAATCCACAGCATATGAAGTTAAAGTCAAGTGTTCACACCTTTCTCCAGTATAACCAGTTAAACACCTTTAAAAACAAACAAAAAAAGAAAACAATGTATGATTTTAAAACCCATGACAATAGAAGTACAAAGAAATGACCAATTTCAAAGAATGAAAAAACTTTGAAGGAAAGTAAGTAATTTGAATAGGAAAAGCAAAATACCAAATGAACGTCAACCTGTTAAAGATAATGAAGTAGCTATTGTTTTATAATAATTATTTCATTAAGGCCCATATTAATGCAACTTCTTTGATTGGTACAGGGGAAAGGTAGTATGGTTGCATGAATTGGTCTAGAAAATCCTTAGCTGACACTTTCATAGGAGGATCTGAGCAAACCTAAAGGTTGGTGGTTTGAGTACACCTAGAGGCACCTCAGAAGAAAGGCCTGGCTATCTGCTGAAAACCCTATGGTGCACAATTCTACTCTGACACATAAGATCACCATGAGTTGGAATCAGCTCAACAGCAACTAGTTTATATTCCTAAAGTGTTTTGCCAGTCTATTTCATTTCATCCTACAAACAACCCCGTGAATATAAGTAGAGAAATTGAAACATGGGGGAATTTAGTGCCGAAGTCACGGAAGCAAGATTGGAAGCCAATCCCCAGACAATATAATAGCAAGTTTAGAATATTATGATTTTACTGGTAGAATAAAAAAAAAAAACCACTTGCCCCTATCTCCTAGGGTGATTTTGTCTTGATATTTTAAATATTCAATATGGCAAGAGGCATACTAATCACTTGAGTCTGTTGTTAAAATGAGGATTCTGATTAAGTAAATCTGGGGTGGAGCATGCGATTCTGACAAGCTCCCATGTTTCACAGATGCTGCCAATCTGGAAGCCATACTTTTGAGAAATGAGAATTTGGTGTCTTAGAAAAAGACTCCTTAGATATTCAAATACAAAGAGAACTCAGATCATGTGCCCATTTTACTAGATAAGACAGAGGTGAGGACATATACCATGTGAAACACTAGAGGCATAAATTCATCTTCTCCTGTCTCTAGAATCTGACATGTTCTTTGCAATTACCTGCAGATAGCTTTCTCCAGCTCATGGTGGAATGCACAAACACCATTGATGCAGTAACTATTGTGGTCTTCCAGGCAAGGAGGTGAGAACTTCAAGGCTATGGGTCCTTCTGTATAGTCAGCTAGGAAAAGGATACCCAATAGTAACAGATGAAGTGGGTCATGCTTTTATGGTCGATTCTTAACACATATGTAAAGATAACTTCTCTTTTAAGAATACTCTTTGGATGCTCTCTCTTTGAACTATTGTTCCCCTTGGTAGGTTATATTCAGTGGGGTGGAATTAGCATCATTCAGACATATCATTAATTAATTAGGGGGTGGAGGTGGATTGATGATTCTTCCATTCTTTAGAAGCTACATAATAAGGTATAGAGGTACAAGTCTGCCAAAAGGTGGCAGCATTGACTCTAGTCTTAGCAGGTCATTGTTGGCAATGCTTCCCAA
The DNA here is from genome assembly GCA_030035585.1 of Dugong dugon. Classification (NCBI taxonomy): domain Eukaryota; kingdom Metazoa; phylum Chordata; class Mammalia; order Sirenia; family Dugongidae; genus Dugong; species Dugong dugon. The sequence goes on from CM057463.1 coordinate 53,573,582, forward strand.
ATGTTCCCGGAGTGCTAATAAATATAGATGAATTCCCACAATCTTTCAATTCTCCCCCTTTACACTTGAGAAATCAGAACTTAGGAAGTTTTAGATTTACATTTGTGAGGTAATGAACTTGAATTCTGTTTCTTCTCCAGGGAAGAGTAGTGTGAGAATTTCCCCCTTCTTGTGCACTGCCATGAGTAGCTAATTGAAAAGGAGTGTTTTCCCTACATGACTTCAGAAGCAGCATTGTTATGATCATTACAAGAAATTAGAGACAATGTATGGCTCAGAATAAACAGTTAAAGTTATTCTAAGATGCACACTGATCTTGTTTGCAAATAGATATTGGAAAAAACAAATGGGTAATACATTTTTAAGTAAATCTTTTAAAATTTTTAGTAAAATGAAGAACTTACCTCATTTACTTAAATACTACTATCTTTCGTATTCAGAAACAAAATTTTGGCTTGATCTTTTTTATTTGCCTGGCTTTACATCAGGGGGCAGTATGCGATTTGCCTCCGTAAGAATCATAGCCACCCAATACACAGGTCGAGGCAGGTAACAAGCTTTCCAAGTTCACCTCTAAGAGTTCAAACAGGTTTGAAAAAATGCTGATGCTCAATAGCAGCCAAAAGTCATTGTAATAATAATCATAAAATAGAAAAAGAAAACTTATCATCACCATCAACAACAAAAATGGGTTGTAGGTGCTTAGGAAGTAGAGGATATGCTAAAAACAAAACAAAACAAAAGCCTCCTCCTCCCCCCGCAAGTAAACATGCAGACACACGCACATTAACCAGAATAAAATCTTTCCAACGATGATAGAAAGTGGATTAGTGCTTCACTGTATACCCATAATTTCGTTGGCTGAAACGCGTATGATCACAGACCAAAATATGATGTCACTCTTCAAGAAGGCCAGATGGGGTCTATCTGCCTCTGGACATGCCTGGGTCATTGAGAACCAAGCAGGAATCAATCAGAAAATGTGAGACATTTTACATTCAGGACAGCAACTGAAGACAAATGTTGTTTCCCTCATAGGCCTACTTTTTCTCCTTTTAAAGACAATTCTTGACAACACATTAACCTGTCACTTCCATTGAACAGCATCCTGCTAAAAGAGCTGACTCCCTAATAATAAAATATATATTTATGTTTTTCTAATATTGCTTCTATCAGAATCCAGAATTCTCCGAAAAGTTAAAAAAAAAAAAATCACTTGAAATACAAAAATGCAAAGAAAATACCTTCTGTTTTGTTAACTGTCCAGTTACTTTGCTGGGTTGTGATTGGTGGTGTTACAGTGATGGCTGCCTCTTCAGTAAATGCCGCCATTGCTGTATCAAATTGGGGGAAAGTCATCTTTAACACACAAGCCTCCTTCTATGTACAAGCAACAGGTCCAAAGTCATTCTGTATACTCCTATTTCTGTTCTATTTTTAATTCATTTACATTGGAAATTCATACCATAACTAGGGCAATTTACTGTTTCTCATTCATAACAATTCTATTGACTTCTTTAATAATCATATTATAGAAAATAGAAGCACACTAATCTTTAACAGAAAATGAACACATTACTATATCATTCAATCATAAGGACACTATTGTAGTTAAATCAACTACTCTTCAAGTGTATAAAACAAACATTTTAGAGGTCTCAAAAAAGAGGTGTCAAACATATTAAGAGAGGAACACACATTACATAAGAAACTAAATTAATCCTGAGATTCTTTGCTCTGATCTTTGTCACGAAGAACGACTATTAGAAGCCACCTTCTCTCTGCTTTAGAGAAAATAAATCCTATTCTCATCTTACGCGGATACAAAGTTAACAAAACAAAAAAGGAAATTACCTACCATTGAATAAAAGATAGACAGATACTGGGACTCCGAAAGCCATTTCCTGCAGTTGCTTAACAGTGTATTTCTCTTATCCTTCTAGACTGACGGGTGGAAAGTTTTTATTGAGCTGAGCCTTTCTTGCATTTATATTTCATGAAGCGTCATCTGGCAGTTCTTACCAATCAAAAAAATATGTACTTCTGGCAGCAGCCGTGCAGAGCCTCCAGGCGCTCACGCACTTGTTTAGGATACCTGTGTTATCTAGCAATGTGATCAAGTTTTCTTTTGAAACACTGGTTTCCTGTTACCTGTGGGCATAATGATGCGTGTAAAAGTACTTAAAACAACAAAAAGAATAAGGAAAGGCCTCACTGGTGGGACCAGAAGTATGCTAGCGCAAAAGGTATCAGTGACTTAGATAGGCTTCCAGCAAAGATGAGTTTTGATGTTTGTAAACCAGAGAACAGCATAACCTGTTAATTAAACAAATATCCCTGAAACTGCAGTCAGTCATACTAACTCTCATTACCCACTATGAGCTCCGTAGCAGATCTAGAAATTTTTAAATTCAGTAGCAGAGAAGAACAAGAGAACGTGTGTAAAAACAAAGAAGTTGAATACTTCATTTTATTTTTTGCTACTCAGTTTTACTACACATATTCTGTAAATATAAATGTTTTAATAGCCTCACATTTATTTCATGTCATTCTGTCATTTAATCTTTTTCAGAGAAAATGGTATATGCTACCAAGATCAGGGAACAATAATGTTTAAATCAGTGTCTCAGTAATTAGGCTAGAAAGAACCAGTAAAGTATCAGAAAAAACAAAAACAAAAAAAGGAGTAAGATTAAAATTATCTTTTAAGATAAAATTACAATGACATTTTGGTTGGGTACATCTAATGAATAGAAATTTTAAATTTTGCTCAACATTCAAATTTTTCTCAAAGTTAATCTAGTTATGATTATTAAAGTATCATTTTAAAGGTCAAAATATGTAATTCTGCTGTTACATTTTGATACTATTAGAGCTTCCCATAAATTTTTACTTGCCCCAAACTATTATAAATAATTTAAAATATGTTCTTCTGAAGTGTTGTGCCTTTCTATCAGGAATTGCTTATATTTTCTGCACCTTGAAAACGTGCAAGATAGGTTATTATTTGCATCATGTCCACCCAGCAAATTAGGTTTACCAGAAAGGATCCCTTTCACTATTCAAATATAAATTTGGCTTTAGAAATCACACAAGAATGAGCTTGTTGAACTCATTATAACTTGGGCAATCCCTTACCACAGGAGTCACCATTTTAAAGTTGAAAGAACACTTAGTACCTGGTTCTTTTTAAATGTGCCTATAATTTGTATATCTACCTTTGTGTTTATTTTTTTTAACTGTTTATTATTAAGGCAATTTCTGGATAATATTTTCCCCAGGTAAATAATATCTGCACTATAAATCAAACAGACCTCTTTTGCACCATTGGTGGCAATTTAAAAATAAATCATGTGTTGTTGTTATTATGTGCTGTTGCGTCAGTTGCAACTCATAGCAACTCTAAGTACAACAGAACAAAACACGGCCCAGTACTGCACCATCCTCACAATCATTGTTACGCTTGAGCCCATTGTTGCAGCCACTGTGTCAATCCATCTCATTGAGGGTCTTCCTCTTTATCCGCTGACTCCTCTAGTTTACCAAGCATGATAGCCTTCTCCAGGGACTGGTCACTCCTGATAACATGTCAAAAGTACATAAGATGAAGTCTCGCCGTCTCACTTCTAAGGAGCATTCTGGCTGCACTTCTTCCAAGACAGACTTGTTCGTTCTTCTGGCAGTCCATAGTATATTCAATCTTCTTGCCAACACCATAATTCAAATGCATCGGTTCTTCTTCCATCTTCCTTATTCATTGTCCAGCTTTCACGAGCATATGAGGTGATCGAAAATACCATGACTTGGGTCAGGCGTACCTGAGTCCTTAAAGTGACATCTTTGCTTTTTAATGCCTTAAAGAGGTTTTTTGCAGCAGATTTGTCCAATACAATGTGTCTTTTGATTTTTTTTTACTGCTACTTCCATGGGTGTTCATTGTGTATCCAAGCAAAATGACACTCTTGACAACTTCAGTATTTTCTCTGTTTATCATGATGTTGCTTATTGGTCCAGTTGTGAGGATTTTTGTTTTCTTTATGTTGAGGTGTAATCTATACTGAAGGCTGTGGTCTTTGATCTTCATCAATAAGTGTTTCAAGTCCTCTTTGCTTTCAGCAGCCAAAGTTGTGTCATCTGCCTATCACAGGTTGTTAATGAGTCTTCTCCCAGTCTTGATGCCGTGTTCTTCTTCATATAATCAAGTTTCATTTACATTTGAAGTCCAGTTTCTTGAATTATTTGCTCAGCATACAGATTGAATAAGTATGATATAAGGACACAATCCTGACCCACACCTTTCCTGATTTTAAACCATGCAGTATCCCCTTGTTCTGCTCGAATGACTGCCTCTTGGTCTATGTACAGGTTCCATATGAGCACAATTAAGTGTTCTGGAATTCCCATTGTCAAAATGTAATCCACAACTTGTTATGATCCACACAGTTGAATGAATGCCTTTGCACAGTCAATAAAACACAGGCAAACATCTTTCTGGTATTCTCTACTTTCAGCCAAGATTCATCTGATAGCAGCAATGATATCCCTCGTTCCATGTCCTCTTCTGAATCTGACTTGAATTTCTGGCAGTTCCCTGTGGATATACTGATGCAACTATTTTTTAATTTAATTTTGAAAAATTAAATCATTTATAAGGACTAAATAAACCATCACAACTCCTTTTTCAGCTTCTGAAGGGAGATGCCAGGATGGGCACTAAATATCTTTATTTCTAAGACTGGAAATGGAGGTACAATAATCATCTTTGTAGTAACTATTAACTGATGCTTACATAGTGCTTTGCATTTTACAAAGGGTTTTCACACATGCTATCTCAATTCTTTCCTCAATAATATTAGCCCAAAGAAATCCAGTGTCGCTATGAGTCAGAATTGACTAGACGGCAATGGGTTTGATTTTTGTTTTTTTTAACATAAAGTAAATGTCCAGTAAATCTTTCTTAAGTAAATAAATGAATAAATAACAAGCCTTATTTTTATTCCCATATGAAAAATGAGGAGTGGAGGTTCCAGAGAATTTAGTGACTTGCCAAAGGAAAACACCCCAAAATGAGTGCTTGAAATCCAATGTTCAGATTCCAAATCATATGCCCTTGCCATTTCAGTGGGCTGTGTCCTCTGGTAGGATTTGCTGTACTGATCTCAGAAGAAGGCTCTTAATTATCTCCAAAAATCATGCTTTAAATTAATTGTCTTCATCATAAGAAACTAAATGTTAAATGATTTGTGGCTTTGACACATACTTGGAATGAGAGAAACAAAGAACCTTCATTAACCCGTCCTTTCTTCTCTGAATCTCACATAGCATTTGTCATCAGAAATACCATACCTGAGTTTGGGATGCAAGACCAGATCATTCCTTCATATAACATACAATGAATATAAATTATTAATGTGGGACATATAAGAGAAGGTTTGGATGAAGCTCCTGCTATCAAGGAGCTTCCCATTGTCACTTCCAGTTTATTGGACACTCTGTCAGTTCTTACCAGGGAGATTCAGTCTTTGAAGCTGAGGAGAGTTGAGCTGTGTCATAGGATCATTGTTCTCTTTGGCTAACGAAGCAAGGTTTTGTCCATCTGCTGTCTTGTTGACTAACGTTGTTAAGTCAGACAATTAGACACACTATCCCAATCTTAAATGGTTGCTTCATGTACCATTCAGTGGTACATCCCACAGAAGATTTTAATTAGAGGGTGCCTACCCGTGCCCTTCTCAAATTTTTACAACTGGGTGTCAAAGAACCTCTTCAACTGCTACACTTAAAAAAATGTTTTTTTAGGTCAAGCATATTTTTCCCCATCTATAAAAGATTTAAAATATCTCTAAAGTTAGTTGGTAGGAATTGTGTAGCCATATTTGGGCTCAATGTGTATACACTTTGCTCTTATTAAAACCTAACCATTCTCTCCACATATAATTATAAACATAAATTTAGAATTATTATCATATAAGGTGATGAGAATACAGAGATTAACAAGTAACTGGACCTTATATACAATACCTTGTATTCATATCTACCGTATTTTTGCAAATAACATGCTCACGTAAATAACGCCCACACATATAATGCACATAGTGTGCTTAGGAAAATAACACATGACGGGGTTGATGGCTGGCAAAAAAAACATATAACGTGTGTGTTATTTGCATAAAAACATGGTATTTAGACTTCAAGTGGAAAACAATAGCAAAAAAATTTAAGACAAAGTTGATTCCCACTAAAAACAAAAATAGAGTGTTTACAATTCTGGGTAAACCTTATCCTTCCCTCTAGATCTCTCTATTATAAGTAACTACCTGCCCCTCCCCAACGTTTCTCTCAAGCATATTTAATCCCCCTTTCCATGAGCTTCTTCAGTGGTATTGTCTCTCTCATCTTCCTTCCTTCCGACTTCTCTTCACTTCCCTTCCCCTTCCTTCCTTCCTTCTTTCTTTTTTTCTGATTCCTTTTATTAGGTACCACATCTTAGCTTTTGATCAAACTTAAATTTATTTCATTTCTTTCTCCAACTTTTTGAGGTCAAGGGTAATGTCTTCTATTTCTTTTGTATAACACAGGACTTCTAATCCAACATTGGGCAGTGGTCTTCACCCAGTCTGTATCAACGTCTACAAATCTCTGTCTCTATCTACATCTATATTGTAACAGATTGTGTGGGGTCAGACCAAAAAGAGTCTATATATATTTATTTTTGATCATTCACTTCCTTGTATTTTTGCTGTCCAATGCCTCAAATTCTTTACACTTAAAGTATACGCTTGTCCTGTACACATTTCTTTTGTCAGCACCTCCCGATAAGCATTGTTCATTCTTCTATACTCACTACTTAGCTGAAACCACTCTCTCAAAGGTCACCGAACTGTCTTTATAACCAAGGCCAGCAACTTTTTTCCTTGACCTTTTTTAAACATTTGACACTGTGGATGGCATCTACTTCTTCATGTTGTCCATTGGTTTCATTTTTGCTGTTAGTAGTGATTTTCAGATGCTGGACTTCCCTGACTCACTTATATTCATTGCACTCAAGCATTATCCAGTTAACTCCCATCAAGTTAAAGCTTCCCAGACGATATGGAACAGGTTTTAAACTCCTTATGTATAATCAGGACTGTTGCCCTTCTAGATGTTTTTCCACTCTGGTGAATTGGGCCAGATAATACAGAAACCCACACTTTAGTTTAAGGTTTTACCAGAAAACAGCTGTAAGTGTCCCACAGGTTTCTTTTCCTCTGGAACCCACACTGATGAACACCACTTACTCTTTATACAGGAGAGGCTTCAGCAGCTGCGAAGGAGGAAGAGGGGAGGGAAGAGAGAGCTGCTCTCCAGAGTCAAGTACCTTTACTTCTTCAATCATCTCACCAAAAGTCCTTCCCCCCGGTCCTGAAGAATGGGGGAGATGGGTATTGGCCTCACTGGTATCTTTGTTCATTCCTGATACACATTAGAAAAGGTTAGAGTGAGAAAAGGGCAGGTGAGAGTCTAAGCAATGTGGCACTCCATTATCATTCTGTCCTACCACTTCTTCTGTCTTTTTAATTTACTCATTTCTCTCCTCTAGTCACAAGCATCGCCAGAAGCCAATTTACTCTTTTATTTCTTTCTTTTCTTCAGTCTTCTCTTTTCTTCTTTCCTGTACTTTTCTCTTTCTTTTCCTTCCTTCTTTCACTTTTTTCTTTCTTGCTTACTCTTTATTTCTTCATGATTTGTTGCTGGACATTGTGCAGAAAGTGGTCATCTGTCCATTGCTTTAGCTCTCTTTAAGTTCATTTTGTAATTCTCATGGAGTCAGTTGCCATTCATTCATTCATAAAATGCTGAATGCTTACTACATCCATGGCACTGGGTTGGGTGTAATGTTTGCAGGATGAGTCATGCATGGATTCTGGCCTTAAGGAACTTAAGGGAGCTAGGGAAAGTACATACATAACTACAGTGTGGGGTAGGGGGTGATAATGCCATGAATGTGTGCACGTGCATAAAGAGCTGTGAGAGTTTGGGGTGGGGCTCATACGGTCACAGCATTTTTCATGGACAAGTTTTCTTTGAGGGGAGTCTTAAATAATGAGTAGGATTTAGACATGTAGTGATAAGGGAAAGAATTCTAGGTTGGAAGGCACTGAGATGAGGCAGAATAATGTGAAAAGGTTGTGGCTCGGGGTCATTCCAACAGAATTTATTTTGAATTCCATTTCCACATTTACTATCCGTTTGGCCTTGGCTGAAGCTTTTAATAACCCTGAGGGTCAATTTGCTTATCTATCAAATGAGGATTGTCAATAAGGGGCAAAGACAAAAAAAAAGGAAAGCATTTAACACATGGTGGTAGTGCAAATGGTTAACACGCTCGGCTGCTAACCAGAAGGTTCGAGGTTTGAATCCACTCAGACATGCCGCAGAAGAAAGGCCTAACGATCTACTTCCAAAAAATCAGTCATTGAAAACCCTATGGAGCTCAGTTCTACTCTGACACACGTGGGGTTGCATGAGTCAGAACTGACTTGATGGCAATTAGTTTACTGGTTTTAGGTGATCAATTAATGCTAGCTGTTACTGTTGAATAACTGTAGGAAGACACAGGGTGTGTATAATGGTCAACAAATAGGTCAGGAATTTAGTGGTTAACATATGCTGATAAGTCCTAAATTCACATCATTAGCCATGAATTCTTATCCTCCTCCCAGACTGGTATTACTTCAGAACTCTTATTTATATATTAAGTCACCATCTAAAACTCAACATGCCTTAAATTGAACATACTATCTCTTCTCTAAAATCAGTTCTTTTACAACTTCCTCATTTTCATCAATGATAATATCCTCAAACCTCTAGCAACAATGCACATAACTTACTAAATACCGTGTAAATTTTGCCTGATTTATCCAGGCCCTCCTTAATCTATTTTCATGTATTTATTCAGCTATATTTCCACCACTCTCCAACACTCACTTTTCACTTTAGTCTGACTGCAACCCTGGCTTTTATGCATATACATGCTAGGCTCATTCTTGGCTCCATACCTTCTAATTATTGTTCAGCCCCCATTAATTCTTCAGACCCCTCTTTACAGATGCTTGTAGGAGACGGAAACTTACTTCTCTAAAGCTCCTCCATGATACCATCACAGGTCTACCTTTTATGGACCACAAATAAAGTGATGGTCCCCATGAACACAATTTATCTCCTTTATATGTTTTCATTAGCTTCTGAGAAGGCTAAATTCTAAATTCTAATCTAGCCAGAGGGGCAAAAACGTCCAAAAATAACCCCTCCTGCATCATTGGGAGTCCCCAAAATTACAACCTTCACCTCTCCACATATACATGTTTTTTGGTCATTTTGTTTTGAGAGTTTAGTAAAAAGTAAAGAGGCCTTTTTTGAAATGCGTGCTTGAGAGTTTTGAATTTAAACTTCTGTCATGGATATCAGAAAACAATTGGTCTGAACTAATTGTGGAATGGGTTGCAGAAACTTTTCTTTCATGTTTGGGACTTATTTTGTTTTGTACATCTCCCAGCATGCTTTAAAGAAATGGGTAACAAATACGTGAACAGGGAAACAGCTATCTAAAGAAAAAGAAGACAGCTATTCCTTTACAAACTACTTTTATTATACGGGTAACATTGATTATAAACATCTGGTCTATTTTCACACAAATTATCAAGAGTACACAATGATAAATACTGATGCATTGTATAAGAACCATTACTGGCATATACCCATACAAGGATTTGGGCACGATAACAAAATGTTAATTAAGAGGATACCAAACCAAACAAATCCATTGCCTTTGAGTCGATTCGGACTTATAGCGACCCTACAGAAGCGAGAAGAACTTCCCCGTAAGGTTTCCAAGGCTGTAATCTTTTCAGAAGCGGATTGCCACATCTTTCTCTTGCAGAGTGGCTGGTGGGTGGGTTCAAACTGCTGACCTTTTGGGTAGCAGCCGAGTGCTTAGCCACTGTGCAACCAGGGCTCCTTTAAGTGGCTACAGTACTGTGTTTTTACAAAATAACATACGCATTATATGTTTTTACCAACCACGCAACTCCCTCACACATTGTTTTCCTAGGCATGCAATGCACGTTATATGTGTGGGCGCATGATTTTTGAAACCTACAGTAATCTCAAAATAGTCTTCAGCTGACATTCACATGTATTTCCTAATTAAAAACTGTATTTAGAAACATTGCATTTGCTTTGGGAACCAAATGTCATATCAGAAGAGGAAAGAGCTGTTGGCAACAAAGGAGTAGATTTTGAGTCATATCCTAAGGTCTAGCCTTAGTACCTTGAAAGTATCACATTTTCCTATTAGATTTTTGAGGTTTTTTTTAACAAATAACTGTTGTACTTTAATGATGGCCTGGCTCACACTATATTTGTCTGATATTTGCAGGAAAATACAACCTTAGGTTTTGTCTTCTTTCATTATTCCTCAGTGAATACAATGTCCAAATATTTTTCCAGAAGAAGAAAGAATGACATGCTTCATATACTTTTACTAAGGCCAGTAGTCAGTCACAATTGGACACAATCATTACTTTTCCAGGTAGCAATGCATTCCTTGAATATTTTCCTTTCCTTGAATACAGCATCATTTTCATTAGGATGGCCTCATAAGATGGATTTGGAGATGTATGAGATCAAGATTTTTAATATTCTGCTTTTCTTTTATCAAGTAAACTTTTTAAACTATATGACACATAACATAAAACATATTAAAAATTGAGCATGTTTATGGCAAAACATAAATTACATTTTATATGGGGTGCCAATCTGGCTGACAAAACATTTGTTGAAAACATACTGTGTGTGATATTTAATTGAGTGTCAAAAATATATTCATTTATCATGAGTCCTTTATTGTTTTAACATTATGAACAAATATTATTCACAAAATAAATAACCATCACCCAAATTTTCATTGGAACTGTTTTGGTTTTTCCTAAAACTCAAAATCTGTTAGCAGGAAATGCATAAGGTTGTGTGAATCACCCGATCCACAATGATTCCATCCATGAAAAAATAAATACCATGTAGAAATAAATAGCTTTGTAGTAAAATATAAAGCTTTCTGTCCTTTGTCCAATAAATAAATGGCATGACTTCAGTTCACTTTGTTGTTTCATGTGCTCTAGTAAATGATTTTTTTAGCTGCCAGAAGGGTGTTCTTCAAAAGCATCGCCACCGTCATGGGTCCCACACCTCCTGGAACTGGAGTGATAAAGCTAGCCTTCTTCTTAACAGCTGATGGAGGAAACAGAAAGTATCTTTTATATTTAAATTTATCTGAGCTTTTCATATTTTTAAGCACACTGAAAATAGTGGATTTTTCTGCATTACACCTATAATTCCAGCTACCTCAAATCCTTTTTAGAATGAAGAAGGCTATACCATGCACACACATACACACTTACTTACTTAATAAACACTTTTGTGTATGATATCTAAGGTGGCTAGAGTACAATGAGATCAAGACTATAGGTTCAATTTCCATGCAGCTCAGTTTTCCATAATGAAAAGCTATAACCCATGATTGATCCAATTATCCATAATTCCAGTTAGCTACTTCTAAAATACATGATATTGGTCACAAAGGAGAGGCAGAATATAGACAGTTTAGCACAAGCATCCTTTAAATTAAAATATTCGTGATATAACAATAGCATCATTTATGTGTGGATGAGCATTCAAGTGCAAGTCAAATAAAAAATATCCAACATATATGATTACTGAACATATATATATAGTCCTGTTAAAAGCTAGGAGAACTTCTTATTCAGTGAATATACTCAAAGAAAACGGCAGATAACTTTCAGCATGTTTTATTTGAGAATATTCTCATGCCCACAGTATTACCGGCAAATGGTTTCATACACTGACTTGCTGGTTTAGTGCTTTACTGTGTGAATAAAAACAACGAAGTTTTCGCTTGAGCAATATGATGAACATATTGCATGTCACTGAACTGTACATGTGAAAATTGTTGTTCTTACCCAAATAAGAAACTCATTATTCTTGTTTAAAAACCAAGAAAATGTCACTTGTCTGTAATTTTCTAAAAAACACCCCTCCAATGTTGAATGAAAAGCTCCACCATTTACGTTTCCAGGAACTTTATACCCAGCTTCATTATAGCACTTATAATGGAGTGTGCACTGTGTCTGATACCTTGACTAGACATCAGCACCAAAGAGGCAGAAACCAAGTCTTTGTTGTTGTTGTTTTTAATCTTTGGAATTCTCCATGCACAGGTTGGGCATTTGGTAAATTTTGATGAAGTAAACTAAATAGCCCTTGAAATTTAAAATCTAAAATCAATTTTCAGAAATGTGTCAGTGTGTCTACCTGGATAGAAACAACATCAAAACAATTCAGTTCAATCTAGCTTACTGAAAAAAAAAACAAGCTACTCATTTTGTTTGATGTTGATAAGTTGCATTTTTCACTTTTCAATAAGCTGACTGAATGGCATGAGTAATGCCTTCCAGGACCCTTTCTTAAGCGTTGGAAAAGCAGTATCTGTAGAAATTTCAGCAGGTCTCTGGAAGAAATGTGCTACCATTACTACTATTACCACTCTTACTACCACCACCACTATTATTTAGAATGATGCTGCATAAAATCATATTTTTACAAAGCATTCACTTTGAATTATTAATGCATAAAAAAAAAACTACTGAATAACTGGGTTAATATTCAAGTACAAACTAAATCTTTAATGGAAATAAAATAGCTTAATTCATATATAATTTGATTTTCAAATTTGAAAGGTAAAGTGGCTTGGATATTATTTGTATATGGAAAAATAGTAATAAACATAGCTACTATCAATGGAGTATCTTCTACTTGCCAATAAATTTACACACATTATTTTAAATAATTAATATTTAAATATTATTTCATTTTAATAGATGAGGAAATTGTGGCTTTCTGAAGTTACAGTGACTCACCACTTTCCTATGGTAGAGAGATTATCCACAGCCAGGTTTGAAACATTCTATGATTCCATAATTCCACCCCACCCCAAGGTAACTGTATTACCATGACCTGAACAAGGTAAAAGGTCCCAAGAAAGACTACTGTGCCAAAAATCACTGCAGCTTTCTCAGAGAGTTAGGAGAATATTCTCACAAAAAAAAAAAAAAAAAAAGGAAAAAATCACAGTAATTTTCCTACATTTTTACTTTGAGTACTCATAGCTCATCATCTTTGAATTACATCCTCCACTTCAAATTACAAAACTGGTTTAGCAGTCTGAGTTGCTTTCCTCCTGAGCATCAGATCAGATAAACCACTGGTCTACTCATGTATCATGACTCTCCTCTTCTAAATTATACTTTCTACAGCATGCTTGGTATGCATTCTTTTGCTTAAAGAGCGAGGTTTGGAGTGGAGGAAGAGGAATTGGGAATGAGCTGTTGCATGAAATAACACCTGCCTAAAATTTCTATCTAGTATGTGCATTTTTGCATATTTTACTGGTGGAAACCAACAGCCATTTATCCTGTATTCATGGAATTAGATTATGTGATGGGGAAACCCTCAGGGAGATGGACTGACACAATATCCACAACAATGGACTCAAACATACCAACAATCATGAAGATGGCACAGGACCAGGCAACTTTTCATTCTGTTATACATGAGGTTGCCATGAGTCACAGCAGACTTGACAGCAATCAATAACAACAATGGTCTTCACCTGGCCTTGGCTAGGGCTTCTTTGGACATTCAGAGCATTTAGTAGCATCAACAGAGTCCTGTGAATTACCCACTAGGCAGAAGATTATGATATCATTATGAACACACCTGGTTATTCCAACACTTGTTTCAAATATTTTTGTTTTCTTTGGAATAAAATGGTCTGATGTGAAAATGAAGTTTGAACATGGTAGTGGACGAGAACTGGGGAGTTTTTAAAAGTCAGGTGTGACAGATGGGAATGTACGATGGCTTCCTTATCTGGCAACAATGATGATCTCACTATACCCAATCAATAACCCATCAATAAGATGATCAAAGAGACTCTCCCCAGCGTCCGGGTGGCCAACGATGCCCAGGAGCTGGTGGTGAACTGCTGCGCTGAATTCATTCACCTTATGTCTCCTGAAGCCAATGAGATTTGCAACAAATCGGAAAAGAAGACCATCTCACCTGAGCATGTCATACAAGCACTAGAAAGTGTGGGCTTTTACTCTTATATCAGTGAAGTCCAAGAAGTCTTACACGAATACAAGACGGTAGGTAGTATTAAAAAGAAGAAAGGCCAATTCTTGTTGGGAAAACCTTGGCATTCCTGAAGAAGAATTATTGAGACAGAAACAGGAATTATTTGCAAAAGCTAGACAGCAACAAGCAGAATTGGCTCAGCAGGAATGGCTTCAAATGCAGAAGGCTGCCCAACAAGCCCAGCTTGCTGCTGCCTCAGCCAGTGCATCCAATCAAGCAGGATCTTCTCAGGATGAAGAAGATGATGATGATACCTGAAATTCGCCAACTGAGTTTCTATTTCCTCTATAAATGCTTTTCCCCACAACAAAACAGTGAAGGAAATGCTTATCTGTAATTCTGTATGCATCTTGGTGGACTTGCCATTGGTATTCTAGGTATGTCTACTGTTAAGTCTCATTTATCATGTGCTATACATGTAAAAACTGTCGCTTTATTGAAAATTTAAGGTTCAGTATAATACCAATTTTGGATTGTATTTGAATTATATTGAGAGGCAGGTGGTGACAAATATGGTAAATAAACACATATATGTATAAAATAAAAAACTCTCTACTCCTTTTTTGTTTGATTTTCATGGGAATCAATGTCTGAGAAAGAAAAATAAGTTTATCTGTGGATGGCCGCTGTTAATGCATTCTTTGTCTGTTTCAGGGCTTTGAACCAGTTTGCTCCAATTTGAACCCCTACTGAGAATTTGCATTTCTAACAAGTGTTAATGCCACTGGTTAGGAACCGATTCTGAGAACCACGAGTAGAGCCGGTACCGTTGCCATGGAGTCGATTCCAACTCATATGGACCCTATAGTACAGAGTAGAACTGCCCCATAGGGTTTCCAAGGAGCAGCTGGTAGATTTGAACTGCGACCTTTTGGTTAGCAGCCAAGCTCTTAACCATTGTACCACCAGAGCCCCTCGTGGTTCTCAAAATTTATCATATGTAAAAATCACCTGGAGATCTTGTTAAAATGTAGATTCAGATTCAGTTCATCTGGGGTGGAAATGCAGATTCTCAGCAGGGGTTCTAATCGGACCGAAATGGTTTGAAGCCTGGTCTGTTTACGTAAGGACCAAGCTATAGAAGTGATTTCTCAAGAAAGGTGGGGAATTATCATTGGCAATACACACAAGAAATTATTTAGTCTAATGATTTTGCATAACTATTTCAAGACTGTCCCAAGCAAAGTGTTTGTGAAATATCAAGGTGGCATAGGAACTAAAGTTAGTCATGTGAGAAAGAATTAATTTCAATTAACGTCTGATGCTGTGAAAAGCACCTTCCTCAGTCACTTCTGCAAGATAGTAAGTTAACAAGCATTACATCACCAGAATAGCCACTCATTGGCTGGTCTATCCCTGAGGGCAGACAAGCCTTTGTAACTGCTTATAGAAGATGATGCTTTTTAAGATTAATCCTATTATATGTGGGGAGATGGTGTTCCATATGCTCCACTGAAGAGAAATTCAGAAGCATTTTAAGACAGTAATATCCTTCAAAGACTTATTTACTGTGTATATTGATGTGAGGGAGCATATGTGTGTTTGAAGGGAAATACTAGAAGTTTTGTATGTGTGAGAATCTAGTTCCAGGTATTAGATTTTGATTGATATCAGCACTTTCATCAGAGGCTAATTAACATGTATGGCAAAACCAAGGTTAGATTCAATTTCATAAAGTCAACATGATTTAAGAGCTACTGAAACTGTGACAATTGAGGCAAATAAAAGTCATCCTATTGTCTGCATGGAATTTGCTCGGAGGAATGAGATTTAAGTAGAAATGACTTGGTCAGTTTCAGGCAGGTTTCTGAAAACGAGAATATTTTGAGAAAAGGCAAAAAAACTATCACGGCAATTTATTTGAATGATCTCTCCGTAAACTTTAAATCTTGCAATGTAAATTTCATAGATTTCCTTGTAGAGTCTATGTTCAGTTGTATAGAAAGAAAACAGATTACTGTTTAGGCCCATAAAACAAAACAAAACTAAATGGGCACACCAGCCCAGGGGCAAAGAGGAGAAGGCAGGAGGGGACAGGAAAGCTGGTAATGGGGAACCCAAGGTCGAGAAGGGGAGAGTGTTGACATGTCATGGGGTTGGCAACCAATGTTATAAAACAATATGTGTGTTAATTGTTTAATGAGAAGCTAGTTTGTTCTATGAACTTTCATCTAAAGTACAACAAAAAAAAAAGAAAAAAATAGATTACTGTTTCAAATCAGTCATTTTAGATATAAGCTTTGCCTTTGGACACTTTTTCTCTTTGTCTGACATCCCCTTCCCCCACTTCTCATCATAAATATTTACTTTTGCTTTTCAGATCTATCATAAATGTCACTTCCTTTGTGAAGTCTGTTGACTCCCATGCTGAGTTAATTGTTCATTCGTTGTTCCATCAAACTTTTAGTAAAGTGATCTTTAATTTGCAATCAAAGATTATGTTGGAATCTCTTAGGAAATGTAGTCAAACTACACATGCCTCTGCCAACCCAAGATTCTAGTATGCCCACTGCTAAGAATCACTGTCTAAACTGAGATATGTTTCTAATGGTGGTGGTGGGGGACTACACATAACAAGTAGCATGGAGGAAGTTTATAAAGTGGTTGAGATTCATTGCTTCAATGAGAGCTTACCATGTGGCATAGATTTGGATATGTGTTAAAAAAAAAAAAAAAAAAAGATGTGAGATGGTCTTTGCCTTCAAGAAGTTTACAGTATCTCAGGCAAAATACCATCATTACATTGCCAAGTATGTTCTTCCAGTTTATAATTATTTGCATACATGTCTGTCAAGAGAAGAGACTTCACTTCAGAACTGTCCTTAAACATTTGAAGGGCTTTAATGTGAAAGAGGGAGTAGATTTGTTTTGGTTTGTTTGAGAGCAGAATTATATCAAGGAGGCTGACTTATAAGGAAGTAGATGTTTGCTTAGTAAAAGGAAGATGTTTCAGAAGTTAGAGCGGTCCAACACTGCAATAACCCTCCCCCATTATGTACTGTGCTTCCTGACAGTAGAAACATTCAATTAGAGGCTGAATTATTACTACTTTTTTTCTATACTACTTATCAGACAGCTTTTGCTGCATAATAAGCCATTCCAAAACTCAGTGGCTTAAAGCTTCAATAATTTATTATTTCTCATGTTTCTGTAGATTGGCTGGGCTAGATTGTTGGACCAGCAAAGCTGGAGCTGGATGGTCTAGGATGACCTCACTCACATGTCTAGGGCCTCATTTTGGATGGCTGAGATAGTTGGGATGGTCTCTGTCATAGGTTGAATAGTGGCCCCCCAAAATTATGTCTGCCTGGAATCTCAGAATGGGACCTTATTTGGAATAAGGGCTTTGCAGGTGTAATTAAGGTAACAATCTGGAGATAAGATCATCCTGGATTAGGGAGGGCCCTAAATTCAATGATGGGTGTTTTTATAAGAGACAGAAAGGGAGAAGACATACAGAGAAACAGAAAGGGAAGCCATGTGAAGACAGGGGCAGAGATGGCAGTGATGCTTCTACAAGCCAAGGAATGTCAAAGACTGCCAACAGCCACCAGAAGCTAGGAGTGAGACATGAAATGGATTCTCCCTCAGAGCCTTCAGAAGGAATCAACCCTGCTGACGCCTTAATTTTGGATTTATGAACTGAGAGAATTAGTTTTTGTTGTTTTAAGCCATAGAGTTTGTAGAAATTTGTTATAGCAGCCCTAGGACCCAGATTTGATTCCTGGCCAATGCTCCTCATGCACGTTGCTATGATGCTGAACGAGTTTCCGTGAATCTTCCAAACCAAGACAGACTAGAAAGGCCTGGGGATCTACTTCCAAAAATCAGCCAGTGAAAACCCTATGGATCACAACAGAACAGCGTCCAATCTACAACTGATTATGGGTATGGCACAGTACTGGGCAGCATTTTGTTCTGTTGTACACAGGTCACCGTAAGTTGGAGCCAACTCAACAGCAGCTAACAGCAATAGGAAACTACTGTGGTACCTTATCCTCCAGGAATCTAGTCCAGATTACTTCACATGAGCGCCAAAGGTTCCCAGGAGATTCCCAGGCAAGCCCCAATGTGCAAATGCTTGTCAAGCCTCTGCTTGTATTATGTTTGCTGATGCCCTATTGGTCAAAGCAAGTCACATGGCCAAGATCAAATTTAAAGGCTTGGGATGGGAAAAGTGGCACAGTCCCATTGTAAAGGGGATGCACATACAGGAATGGAAGAAATTTGTGGGCGTTTTTAAATAATCTACTTTAATAATCTCTTGGCTTCTAGTCTCTACCATCTCAATCAAAATTGCAGCCAGATTTATCCTTTAAAACACAGATTTGATCATTTTCAAGTTAAGAACATTGAATGGATCTTCACTGTCTCTAGCATAAAATATAAATTCTTTGTCATAGCAATCAAGATCTTTTATTATCTGGTCCCAGCATCCTTATCTGTTGTACACTGGGTCGCTATGAGTCGGAACCAACTTGACGACACCTAACAACAGTAACAACAGCAACAGCATACTTATCTAGCATCATTTCCTAACCTTATACTCAACTATTCAGTTTCCACACAGGTTACAAACTGACCCAGAAAGAATCACAACAAATGTTTCTTGAGCAAGCCAGACATTATCACTATCCTTTGGAGCTGCTAGTCTAGTTAGGAGAGATAGATATGAAAAATACAATTATCTTATTAAAAACATCATTAATGAGAAATTTTGTAACCTTTTTCATACTAAGTCTTTGAAATCTAATACGTATTTTACACTTAAAGCACATCTCAATTAAGACTGGCCACATTTGAAATGCTCAGTAGCCACATGTGGCTGGTAGCTGCCATATTGGATGTCACAGTTCTAGATTCTGAGAATCCCATCCTCTTCCCCTTGGTCCATCCCCCCATCCTTGCCTAGCAGAGTAGCAGCATCCTGAAGTTACGAGCTCAGTGTTACCTCAGTGTGTCCCTTATGCCTTTTAGTCTTCCAATCCTTATTTAACCATTCCTTATAATAATTCTCCATGTTAAAATGATTGCTGTGTTTTTGGTTTTCCTAAGTGATCCTAATCAATAAGGTACTTGTATTACCAAGGGACACCAAAGATTGCTGGGAACCAAGGGAGCTAAGAAGATGCAAAGAAGGATCTTCACCTACAGCCTTGAGAGAGGGCATGGCCCTGCTGACACTTTGAAGTTGGAGTTCTAGCTTCCAGAACTATGAGACAATAGACTTCTGTTGTTTTAAGCCACCCAGTGTAGTCTTTGTTGTAGAAGCCCTGGGAAACTAATAAAGATGGGAGTAAACTCAGGCTCATGTGGGAGCATCTCATAGAGGGAAGAGAAATTAGATATGAGTGTTAGAAAAAGATCTGTAAAATGACAGAAAAGCTTCAAGGTCTGATGGATGTCTGGGGTGAAAAAGAAGGAAGACAGAGTAATGCAGACACAGGGAATAGTAGAAGCAAAGGCTGTTTGGACTTGATAATGAATCTGATGTATTGGAGGAGCTGAAAGGAGCTCATTATGACTAAAGCACCAGGTGAAAAAAGGGAGTGGACAGAGATGAGGCTTGGAAGGTGTCAGGCTAGATGACCCCTGATATGAGGTGTCAGGAAACTGAGGTTGGGTGATGCTAGCTGTAGTTAAAGGGTTTAAGATGAATAAACTTTTAAGAAAGTCATTTGTGAATGAACTTGGTTATTTATATATTTAAAAATGGTTAGTTTTGCAAGATGAGAAGTTGTAGAGAAAAATGTGTACTAATAAATAATTTTCAGAGGAAAATCAAAGAAGAAATTCGTTTGCATTTTCATAGTTGCTCTTCCATGTCATTAAATTATTACCCAAGAAATCTTCATTATAACCTGAAATACATTTCTAATCTGCTGTGGTCCCTTTTCTCCACTAGGTAAACCTACTTTTCTTTAAATAATTGCCTGCAGGCTTTTAAGAGAAGAAGTAAGACAGGCTTGGCTTTATATCGGTAGGTATGGAGAAGAGGTTATTTCATTTTTAAAATGTGGGGGGATGAGATGAATGATGGAAGAAACTAGCTAACCTCCAAAAAATCCAGGGGTGACATGTGGTCACAGGGTGTGGAAAGATTACTCATGAAGGATGCTGTCTTAGTTATGTAGCACCGCTATAACAGAAATACTACAAGTGGATGGCTTTAATAAACAGAAATTTATTCTCTCACAGTCTAGTAGACTAGAAGTCTGAATTCAGGGCACCAGCTCCAGGGGAAGGCTTTCTCTCTCTGTCGGTTCTGGGAGAAGGTCCTTGTCGTCAATCTTCCCCTGGTCTAGGAGCTTCTCAGGCAGGGACCCCAGTTCCAAAGGATGCACTCCACTTCTGGCTCTTCTTTCTTGGTGATCTGAGGTCCCTATCCTCTCTGCTTGATGCTCTCTTTTATATCTCAAAAGAGATTGACTCAAAATACAACCTAATCCTATAGATTGTGTCCTGCCTCATTAACATAACTTCCTCTAATCCTGCCTCACTAACATCATAGAGGTTAGAATTTACAGCACATGGGATAATTACATCAGATCACAGAATGAAGAACAACCACACAATACTGGGAATCATGGCCTAGCCAAGTTGACACAAATTTTTTGGGGACACAATTCAATCCATAACAGATACTAATAGCAATGTATGGGACATTAAATTGCCCTTTCACAACTTAAGCAAGAATAAAAGAAAAAGTGTGTGATCATTAACCTTTTGGCACCAGGACCCATGGTTCATGAGAGGATGTCTTCGGCTTGTGTTTCAGTGTCATTAATTCCTCTGGAGACTTTGTGTTTCCGGGTTGTCAGGGCCTGGCATTTAATAATCTGAATTCTCATTTAAGATAATTTATTAGGAAGACTCATCAATTGTTTGGCAATAGTGAGTTTCTGCTTCAGTACATTATATTCCACTCCAATGAGCCAAAAGAATGGACTTTCCAGGTGTACCCAAACAGAATTAATTTTGTTAGTACTGTTTAAAACTGTATATTCTGGTAAAGTCAGAGAATACATTTATGTTATATAAATCTATTTTGAATGGAAGGAGAGGACAGAGAAGGAAGAAGGATGATTCCTTATTTGTGGCAAAGCAGCAAAAGAAAAATTTATTGCTTCTCTCGTGCGAATGTCAGTCTCCTAGTACACGTGTGTAATTGTCTAAATTAAATGCTTGGAGAATTTTCCCATGCTTCTAAATGCAGGCCATTTAGGCATGGTGTTTCAAACATATCCACTATAATGAAGGGGAGATCAGCTACAGGAAAATGAAGTACAGGAATAACAACCAGAAAAACCTGAATGGCATAGGACGGGAGAAACAGTATGACTCAGGAGATGATACGGAAAACACTCCACTTTCTCATATGGTTGATATAAATATGACACTCAAGAGCATGATGGTCCACAGAGAGTCAAGGGCTCTTTGACAAGGGAATGGCTCGCCAAAGCAGCAAGGAATCAGGAGCCCCAGGGCAATTTACTATGCTTCCTCTTGCATTTATCTGGTTATCTGATTCCTGGGGTTTCCACAAGTTTTCTACAGATATTAAGACATTCCTTATCAGGGCACCCTGTGAGACAGTTAACAGGATAGACAGACAGGCTTATTGCACTAGCAGGGTACATGTCTATATAAATATGTTGACTTCATTAGGTTGGTGAGCTGTACTTACAAGGATTTCCCTCACCTATTTAGTATGCAGACCATAGTTGTAGGGTGGATAGGAATTTTTATTTGTTTGCTTGCTTTAGCTACTTTTCCTCTTATATTAAATCAAATCTATACATATTCTGCTACCTGAGTAGTAAGGAGCAATGATTAAGCGCTCAGCTGCTAACCAAAAGGTTAGCAGTTTGAACCCACCCAGTGGCTCTGCAGGAGAAAAGACCTGACAATCTGCTGCCATGAAGGTTACAGCCTAGGAAACCCTATGGGCAGTTCTAGTCCATCCTATAGGGTCACTATGAGTCAGAATTGGCTTGATGGCATGCAACAAAAACAACAACACCTGAGTAGTAGAGGGGAAAATACCACTCATACCACTCACATGACATTTGATGGGGTCAAATAGCAAATCAATCACCTAGTGAAAGTTTGAAGTTGCTGTCTGTGAACTCTGTCTATGACCCATAACTGGAACCTCCTTTCTGACCACGAATGGTGTCAGCTATCACAGCCAGTTTCTACTTTAATAGGCAGGAATAGTGGATATTACTACAGTACTTCTGGTAACTCTACTGAGAGCTGGGGAAATGACTAAAATGACCACCGTTCCATGATTTCTTTAAAAATACAAAATCATCATCTGCTCCTGTCATCTCCCCAATCCCCTTCCCCCCCTTTTTTTCCCCAAGCTACTGAGCATTCCAAGCACAAAGTGGCAAATCTGGAAACTAGGTAGGCTGTTTGGAGTAGCTTCCAAATCTCTTGGCATAGCCTTGATCTCAATAGTCTGCCATAATCAACCCAAGACACTAGGGTATAAAATTTCCCTCCCAGGGAAGCTTCTAGATCTTTCAAAGACTGGAGGGGCTACCCGTTCAGGGTCTGTCACCTCCTCTGTTCCATCCAGACCACTAATAGGTTGAGTTTGAGGAAGAACAATAATGCTCCCTCTGTAGGGCCTGTTGTCCTCACAGATGAAATCAGGCTAATGGGAACCCCAAACAGAGAGTCTGCAAAGAAAATTGTTATACAAGAGGTAAATATGGTGACTGTTCTTTTATGAACCCCAGATGTTTTTAGCAGCTTTCCTCACTTCTTCCCATAAGCCATTGCCCAGCTGGCAGTGTCTCTGAGTAAGGGGTGAAATAGAACCTGTGTTAGTATAAAGGACTAGGGAGGACATAGGCTTGGCTTCTGAGATTTGGTTACTCAGATTGATTTGGCGAAGGTGATAATTTTTGGGATGGTAGTTATGGACATGGTAGATGGTGTGGTGTAATGAATTACTTAATATAGCCTTTCTAGCCATGGTCTTTTAACTGCCACCCAAGTGATTGGGTGGGGCTGTGTGATAGGATAATTTGTGGCCCACCAATGGGATTGGTCAGTTTTGCCATCCTGCTGGATTTGAAATGAGCCACCCCAGAGGCAGGAAAGAGAGGAATCCACCACCACCAAGGAAGAATAGCCAGGAGCCTGCACATCCTTTGGACCCAGGATCCCTGGGTTGAGAAGCTCCTGGACCCAGGAGACAGAGAGAGCAGCTGTAACCCTGAACACGGTGAGAAATGGTGGCAGCAGAGACCTGTTAGCAGTAGACAACGGTGGGCTTCCAGGCCCATGGAGAGAGAAAGCTGAGTGCCTTTGGGCAGAGGCCTAGGGCCAAGGAGAGGCATGCTTGCGAGCATGGCTGGGAAGAGGCTGTCCTGATGGAAGAATTATATCCTTGAGTGTTCCTGAGCCTGAATTGTAACCTGTTACTTCCCTAATAAATCCCACAATCATAAATACGGCCTGTGAGTTCTGTGTGGCCATTTGCAATGAATTATATACCCAGCAGAGAAGTAGAGAGTGCTATAGGAGGGACGGTTGGTGTCAGATTTGGTAAAAATGGCAGACAGAGGAGGCTTGTCTGGCCTCCACCTCATGGGAGTCAGCCTTGCACTGTTAATCTTGGTTCTCCTTACCCCTTGTGAAATTAGAGAAGGTCAGACACCACTTCCATGCAGTCAGAGTGACAGTATGGTATGAAGAAATCTAGATTTAGAATGAATTGTTGAAATAGAAGAATTAAATTATAAAAAATAGAAAGAAAAGAAAAAGAAAAATCCCTCCAAGAGATATGAGTGTTTTAATATAGAGCCCTGAGGAACAACTACAAAAAATCCTGTCATTAAGTGTGACAGAAGAAAAACTTGAAGAGACATCAAACACTTTTCTTTTTCCTATGGATGTCCTTGTGCTCCATGAGAATAGGAGAACTCCTTCATATAAAGATAGATCATTCAATGTCAAGTACATTCTACCAAACAGAATGTCTCTAAAAGTTGACCTGAATTCAAAGACTTAGACTTGGTAGTAAACATATTGTCCATGCTGTAAATCAGTGACAGAGGCAGTTGGCTCATTGCTCATGTGGATGTCTTCGTGACCATCAGTGGATCTACCTGTTTTATGAAATGACCTGTGTGGGCACTATGACAAAGTATTAGTAACAGTCTCTCCAAGAGAGGCTTTTCCAATTGCCATCCATTTAAAACCATGGAAGATATCACCTTATACCTGGATTTTTAGGCTACTTCATTATCTAGGGCAAAAATGCTGATATTTTGAGTCAGGCTAAACAACCACATCATCAAATTAAATGAATTGGTGAGGAGTCACTTTAATTTGATTTAATTATTATCACATATAATAGCTCTGTAAATGTAATATAGGTTCAAAACCAGTCCTGTTTTATTAGACACTGGTAATATGATCTACTTCCCTATGTTGTAGAACACACAAAGGAGTAAGCAGTGCCAAAAATATTTTCCAAAGAAGCTTACTTGGACATGTAATCTGAAGAATATAAATTTCATGAAGGCAGGGACTTTGTCTATCTTGTGCATGACTATATCCCCTATATCTCAACTAGTGCCTAGCATGAAGTAGCACTCATTAAATATGGTCTGAATAAATCAATAAATGAACTGATAAATCAATGATGATATCATTATTGGATCTGGGTTGTTGTAGATTAATAATGAGTTTGCTGCTACCTTGAGTGGGAGCTTTTGGCAACTTTAAGAAATTATTTTTATAATGTAAAAGTAACACTTCAGACTTATAAGCACAAAGGATATTCACACAAATGAACACTAGTACAGTGTAGAAGGGTGAGACCTGGTATGCGAAGGAGATAAAAAGAAATGTAATGAAAGAGTCTTACCTTACAGAGGCATACCATTTAATTGGAACAACTAAGTAAAATATGAGACCTGCTACAGGAGTTTAGAGAAGATGGGAATAAACATGTGTGTTTTAAAGTTGATTCAAATGACAGTTGAGTGAAGAACAGACTTGACTAGGAGGGAGTTGAGATCAGAAAAGAAATGAGGAGTATGGTGGTAATCTAAGTGTGAAGATATAGGTGACTGGATTTTTACCGTAGTGAGGATAGAAAGAAAGGCGAATAATGAGCATATACATAAACACACACATACATTGTTTTCTGGAAAAAAACAAACAAACAAAAACTGTCTGCCAGGCACTATGCTCAGCAATTCACACACATTAGCTGATAGAATGTCATTATTTTAGTTAATCTTCATTTAAGATAGGCATTATTATCTCAGTTTCTCAAGATGATACAATTGAGACTCAGAGAGGTGAAGTGATTTAATTACCCTAGGATTATTATTGTTTTAAGCCACTGAACTAGGATTCAAATCCAAGTCAGCCTAACTCCAAAGTATAATTCTTTATGACAGGTTGGACACAGCATAAAAAGAACACAGAATGGAAGATAACTGTAAGCTTTCAAATGTAGACTACTAAAAGAAAAGAAAAAATACAGAAGAAGTTGCTTAAAAAGTACTGCAGGGTTTCTTTTGTTATGGGAGAGATTTCCTGCTCAGAGGAAATTCTTTTGAAGAATGTAGATATTTAGGAGCACATCCACAAAGGGTTTTACATTATCATACTTCTCTCCTTCAGTAAACCATGTTGGCCTACTATTAGAGACACAAGGCCTTTTCTAACTTTTGCCTCCTTTCCTCCTTTAATCTGCTGTTCCCTCTACCTAAAAAGAACACCTCCTCCTCCCCTTCTTTACTCTCTACCCTCTATATACATAATTGAGGAAACTCATTGATCCTTTAACACTCATCTTAGGAGGCTACACACATGGATTCTGGCACCGGGACCTCTATTCATGCTTATGCCAAAATCCTAACAGTCATATTTGATTCTTCTCTTCTCTCATATCCAATCATTTAGTCAATCACTATGACTCTCCTTTTAAATTATATCCACCATCCAACCACTTCTTACCAACTTCATCCATTACTACCCTAGGCCAGACCCCATCATTTCTTACTTGGATAATTTTACGAGAGCCTCCTTACAGGTCTCCCTATTTACACCTTGCTTCTCTACAATCTTTTCTCCATTCAGCAGCCAAAGTGAGCCTGCTAAAACCCAAGTCAAGTGTCATTTGTTTGCCCAAAATCCTCCAATGGCTTTCTATTACACTTACATCAAAACCTAAACTCCCAAAAATCTAACAATCTACTTCTTAAAAATCATAGCCATTGAAGACCCTATGGAAACACATGGGGTCATCATGAGTCAGAATTGACACCACAGCAACTGATTTGGTACTCTGTTCTAATTACAATGGCCTCCTGCAGCTCATCGAAACCACCAAGCATGGTGCACCTCTGTATCTTTGCATTTGCTGCTCCTTTCACCTGGAATATTCCACCCCCAGATATCCACAGGGCTCTCTCCCTCTTTGTTCAGGTCAGCAGTAAGCCTACCCTGAGAACCTTTCCTAAACAACCCCACCCCATCATTCTCGAACTCCCTTGTTTTGTGAGTAACATTAAACACTGCCTTACACATACATACATACATACATACATACACACACACACACACACACACACACACACACACACACACACACACACACATATATATATGGTATGCTGAATAAATAATTCAAGAAACTATATGAAGAAGAATGGGGCATCAGGATTGGAAGAAGACTCATTAATAACCTGCGATATGCAGATGACACAACCTTGCTTGCTGAAAGTGAAGAGGGCTTGAAGTACTCACTGATGAAGATCAAAGACCATAGCCTTCAGTATGGATTACACCTCAAAACAAAGAAAACAGAAATCCTCACAACTGGACCAATAAGCAACATCATGATGAATGGAGAAAAGATTGAAGTTGTCAAGGATTTCATTTTACTTGGATCCACAATCAACACCCATGGAAGCAGCAGTCAAGAAATCAAAAGAGTATTACAGTGGGCAAATCTGCTGCAAAATACCTCTTTAAAGTGTTAAAAAGCAAAGATGTAACCTTGAAGACTAAAGTGTGCCTAACTCAAGGCATGGTGTTTTCAACGGCCTCATATGCATATGAAAGCCGGACGATGAATAAGGAAGACCAAAGAAGAACTGACGCTTTTGAGTTGTGGTGTTGGCAAAGAATATTGAATATACCATGCACTGCTAAAAGAAGGAACAAATCTGTCTTGGAAGAAGTACAACCAGCACGCTCCTTAGAAGCAAGGATGGTGAGACTACATCTCACACACTTTGGACATGTTATCAGGGGGTATCAGTCTCTGGACAAGGACATCATGCTTGGTAAAGTAGAGGGCCAGCGAAAAAGAGGAAGACCCTCAACAAGATGGATTGGTACAGTGGCTGCAACAATGGGCTCAAGCATAACAACAATTGTGAAGATGGCGCAGGACCAGGCAGTGTTTCGTTCTGTTGTACATAGGGTCATCAGAACCGACTTGACAGCACCTAACAAAAACAACAACAACAACATATATATAGTGAAGGAGCCCTGATGGTGCAGTGGTTAAGCACTCAGCTGGTAACTGAAAGGTCAGTGGTTCAAGCTCACCAGCCTCTCCATGGGAGAAAGATGTGGCAATCTGCTTCCATGAAAATTGTTGTTGTTTTTAGGTGGTGTTGAGTCTGTTCTGACTCATAGTGAACCCATGTACAACAGAATGAGACATTGTCTGGTCCGATACCATCCTCACAATTATTGCTCTGTTTGGGCCCATTGTTGAAGCCACTGTGTCAATCCATCTCATTGGGGGTCCTCCTCTTTTTTGATGACCCTGTACTTTACCAAGCACTACATCCTTCTCCAGGGACTGGTCCCTTCTGATAACATGTCCAAAGTATGTGAGATGAAGTCTTGCCATCCTTGCTTCCAAAGAGCACTCTGGCTATACTTCTTCCAGGATAGACTTGTTCTTTCTTCTGGAAGTCCATGGTACATTCAGTATTTTTTGCCAATGCCATAATTCAAAGGCATCAATTCTTCTTCGATCTTCCTTATTCATTGTCCAGCTTTCTCATCCATATGTGGTGACTGAAAATACATGGCTTGAGTCAGGTGCACCTTAGTCTGCCTGTAAAGATTACAGCCTTGGAAACCCTATGGGGCAGCTCTACTCTGTCCTACAGGGTTGTTATGAGTCAGAATCGACTCAACAGCAATTAGTTTGTTTGTTTTGTTTTTTAATACATATTGTGGATATCTGTATATTTGTTTACTATCTGTCTCTCCTAACCAGAATGTAAGCTACTTGTGGTTGAGGACTCTATCTGTTTAGGTCACTGCTGTATGCCAAGTGTCTATAACAATGTCTGGCACATATAGGTGCTCAGTAAATATTTGAATGATCAATGAATGAAGCTAACTTGAAGAATTTGAAGGGCTATACTAAAAAAAAAATAATGATCAAAAAATTGAAAATAAGGTCAGTGAAGGTAGAGTTAAGAAAAAATCAAAGCTACAAAGGGACCTGGTACAATTTTCAAATGGCATGAAGTGGTCAAAAAGTGTCTTGTCTCTACCAATCATTGAATAATAAAAAAAGAGTTTAAGTTACAACTGAAGACAAATAGATGCGGTTGTACTATCCACATGAATTCTATTGCAAATCTGCATACTCTTGACCTATGGAAAGTTCAGAGTTAATATAAGATCTGAGCCAAGACAACAGAACCAACCCCACAGGAAGGAATTAATAAGTGGCTTGTGCTTTGAAACCCACTCGAAAGCAAGCTTACAATGAGGAAACCGTTCCTGAGGTTTTTACAACTGAATGAATTTAGGATAGACTGAATGATACATGGATGTTGAATGAAGAAATGTCATTTTTCTTCCCCCAAGTAAAGGATCAGTCTTCACATTCTTATGTATAGGATGAACTGTTACTCACATGAGTTTTTATCCAACATCATAATCAAGAAATGTCAGAGAAAGCATAAGTGTCTCCCCTCTTTCCTTGATCTGCCATAGGGCTGCTTAGCTGGAGGGGGGCTGGATTTTTAGACCTAGCATGTCTGGTATAAAGCCAGTGGCTGCTTCTACTGAAACAACAAGGGATTATCGGTCCTCCAAATGTTTGGGTTGCAGATCCAGTGAGTCATCCTTACTGTTTTCTCTTTGTGTTAAGAGGAAGAAGCCTTTCATGGACCATTGTGTATATGTGTGTGTGTGTGTTCCAATAAAACTTTATTTATGAACAATGAAATCTGAATTTCATATAATTTTTATGTGTTCATGGAACATTTTGAACTCAGTGTAGTAGGAATAAAGGCAATGTGCAGAACACAGGATAGATTGGTCAGACAAATGGGCATAGCTTCCTGAGCAAAGTTTGTTGAGCAATATGGCAGATAAAACAGTCCAAGGCCAGTCACCTATATTGGGTAATGGATGCAAAATATCAGTCAACTGGCAATCATATAAGCAGTCTGTCCAATTTTGTTAAAGCATATTGGCATCCACCCAGAGATATGGCTCATGGGTGGTCAGCCTGAGGGGATGATGAAAATAATATCAAACTCTTACATAAACAAAACAAAAAACAGTTGCCATCTAGTCAATTCTGACTCATGATGACTCTGTGTGTCAGCAGAACTGTTGTCCATAGGATTTTCAATGGCCGTGATCTTTCAGAAGTAGATCAGCAGGACTTTCTTCTGAAGCACCTCTGGATGGATTCAAACCACCAACCTTTCAGTTAATAGCCAATCACTTAGCCATTTGCACCACCCATATCCGAAAAAAAACCAAAAGCAAAATCCATTGCTGTCGAGTCAATTCTGATGCATGGCAAACATATAGGACAGAGTAGAAATCTCCCATAGGGTTTCCAAGGCTGTAATCTTTACAGAAGCAGACTGCCACATCCTTCTTCTGCGGAGGGTTTGAACTGGTGACCTTTTGGTTAGCAGCTGAGTGCTTAACCATTGTGCCACCAGGGCTCCAGCTATTCTGCAGGAGAAAGATGTGGCAGTCTGCTTCCATAAATGAGAGATGAAGCCTAAAGGATAAACTGTTGAGAAGCAGTTGCAGTAGATGAACTGGAGCACTGGAGGACTGGCTAATGGTTGGGGGAAAGTGAGCCTTTGGGTGACTACCACACCATATACTACAGTTTTCCCTGCAGAGAACAGACTAGTAGTATGGCAAGGCCAGTCAAAACCCAGCAAAAGAAGTTGAGGTGTCTATGTACTGCTGTATAATATCAAAAATCACTTCCCGTACCAACCAGTGGAACATTAACTACAATTTTGGAACTCTATTACCGCATGCTTACAAACACTCATCTAAGGTCCTTATTATCAGTTTTCCAGACTTTTAGTAAACACAATCAACTATCATTCTCTTAGCAGTATTACGTTTGTTTTGATCCCCTAACCCAACTAATCCATCCTAAGAAAATACCCAGTATATAGAAGTAATAATATAAATTATAACAGGTATTAAACACAGTGTTACTTATAAATCAATATGGCCATCCATCTACAGACTATGGATTCTACATTCCGTTACGAGGTGTGGCCATATGACCATGTTCAAATCAATATGATGTAAGCAGAAGTGATGTATGTTCCTTCTAGATCAATTTTTTTAAAGATGAAGCCATTTGTCATTAGCTCTCTCTTTCACCTACCAGTGGACTGTAACATGGAGGAGGAGACAATTAAGCTTCAACTGTGTGGATCAGGACAACACTCAGGTGGAATAGTCAGATGGATGAAACCTGGGCCTCTGGATAAAGCAGAGCTGCTTACCTCCTTTGCCTGCCTGCCTAACTGCAAACATTTATGGTACAGAGTGAAACTGTTTTGTTTGAGTTAACGTATTTTGGTGTCCCTTTATCACGGCAGCTTAATCTGTACTTCAATAATACTCAGAGAAAAAAAGTGGAAACAAACTAAGTGTTCAATAAGATGGAATGGGTGATCAACAAGAGGGGAAGTCAGCATGGAAAATGACTGATAGAAGTTTAAGTATGTAAGTCAAAGATACGCAGATCTATCTAAAATGTGCATATACAACATGTCTGGAAGGAACTATAGAAAAAATACATGTATACACAAACACACACACACACACACACACACACACACACACAAACCAGTTAAACCTGTTGCCGTTGAGTTGGTTCCGACTCATAGTGACTCTATGGGACAGAGTAGAACTGCCCCGGAGAGTTTCCATGGAGTGGCTGCTCTATTGAACTGCTGACCTTTTTAGTTAGTAGCCGAGCTCTTAACCATTGTGCCACCAGGATATATACATATATATATATATATCCACCACTCATCAGTCAGTTTGTCATACTGTGGTGGTGTGGGTGTTTCTGTGATGCTGGAAGATATGCCACCTGCATTTCAAACACCAGCAAGCTCACCCAGGATGGGCAGGTTTCAGCTGAGCTTCCAGACTAAGATAGACTAGGAAGAAAGACCCGGCAGTCTATTCTGACAAAACTGACCAGTGAAAATCTTATGAACAGCAGTAGAATATTGTCTGATATAGTGCCAGAAGATGAACCCCTCAGGTTGGAAGGCACTCAAAATACAACTAGGGAAGAGCTGCCTCCTCAAAGTAAAGTTGACCTTAATGACGTTGGATGAAGTAAAGCTTTCAGGACCTTCATTTGCTGCTGTGGTGTGACTCAAAATGAGAAAAAACAGCTGCACACATCCATTTATAATTGGAACATGGAATGTACTAAGTATAAATCTAGGAAAAGTGGAAGTCGTCAAAAATGAAATGGAACACATAAACATCAATATCCTGGGCATTAGTGAGCTGAAATGGACTGGTATTGACCATTTTGAATCAGACAATCATATGGTCTACTCTACCAGGAATGACAAAGTGAAGAGGAATGGAGTTGCATTCATCTTCAAAAAGAACATTTCAAGATCCATCCTGAAGTACAACGCCGTCAGTGACAGGATAATATCCACTTGACTACAAGGAAGACCAGTTAATATGACTATTATTCAAATTTACTCACCAACTACTAAGGCCAAAGGTGAAGAAACTGAAGATCTTTACCAACTACTGCAGTCTGAAATTGATCGAACATGCAATCAAGATGCATTCATAATTCCTGGTGATTGGAATGTGAAGCAAAGAAGGATCGGTAGTTGTAAAATACAGCCTTGGTGACAGAAATGATGCCTAAGTTCAGATAATAGAATTTTTTAAGACCAACGACCTGGTGATGGAATACACAGGAATCAAATTGACTACATCTGTGGAAACAAAAGATGGAGAAGATTAATATTATTAGTTAGAACAAGGCCAGAGGCTGACTGAAGAACAGGCTGTCAATTGTTCTTATGCAAGTCCAAGTTGAAGCTGAAGAAAATTAAAACAAGTCTACAAGAGTCAAAGTACAACTTTCAGTATATCCCACCTGAATTTTCAGACCATCTCAAGAATATATTTGAAACACTGAACACTAATGACCGAAGACCAGATGAGTTGTGAGATGACATCAAGGACATTATACATGAAGAAAGCAAAATGTCATTAAAAAGGAAATAAACAAAAGGCCAAAATGGATGTCAGAAGAGACTCTGAAACTTGTTCTTGAACGCAGAGTAGCTAAAGCGAATGGAAGAAATAGTGAAGTAAAAGAGCTGACCAAAAGGCAGCTCGAGACGACAAAGCAAGTATTATAATGAAATGTGCAAAGACTGGAAGTGAGAAAACCAAAAGAAAACAACACTCTTGGCATTTCTCAAGCTGAAGGAATTGAAGAAAAACTTCAAGCCTCAAGTTGCAATATTGAAGGATTTTATGGTCAAAACATTGAATGACACAGTAAGCATCAAAAGAAGATGGAAGAAATACACAAAATCACTGAACCAAAAGAATTGGTCAATGTACAACTATTTCAGGAAGTAGCATATGTTAAGAAACGATAGTACTGAAAGAAGAAGTCCAAGTGGCACTGAGGACACTGGTGAGAAACAAATCTCCAGGAATTGACGGAATACTAACTATGATGTTTCAACAAACAGATGCAACACGGGAAGTGCTCACTCATTTAATGCCAAGAAATATGGAAAACAGCTACCTGGCCAATCGAATGGCAGAGATCTATGTGCCTACTCCAAAGAAATGTGATCCAACAGAATGTGGAATTTTTCTAACAACATCATTAATATTATATGCAAGTAAAATTTTGTTGAAGATAATTCAAAAACTATTGCAGCAGTACATCAACAGAGAACTGCCAGAAATTCAAGCCGGATTCAGAAGAGGACATGGAATGAGGGCTATCATTGCTATGTCAGATGGATCTTGGCAGAAAGCAGAGAATACCAGAAGATGTTTACTTGTGTTTTATTGTCTACGCAAAGGAATTCGACTGTGTGGATCATAACAAATTATGGATAACATTGCCAAGAATGGGATTTCCGGAACACTTAATTGCACTTATGTGGAACCTGTACACAACCAAGAGGTAGTTGTTCGAATAGAATTAGGGGATACTGGGTAGTTAAAAATCAAGAGAGGTATGCACCAGGGTTGTACCCTTTCACCACATTTTTCAATCTGTATGCTAAGCAAATAATCCAAGAAGTTAGACTATATGAAGAAGAACGCAGCTCAAGATTGGAGGAAGACTAATTAACAACCTGCATTATGCAGATGATACAACCTTTCTCGCTGAAAGTGAAGAGGACTTGAAGCACTTACTGATGAAAAGCAAAGAATACAGCCTGCAGTATGGATTACAAATCAAAATAAAGAAAACAAAAATCCTTACAACTAGATGAATAAGCAATATGGGGATAAATAGAGAAAATATTGACGTTATCATGAATTTCATTTTACTTGAATCCACAATCAATGCCCATGGAAGCAGTAGTGAAGAAGTCAAACAATATATTGCATTAGACAAATCTGCTACAAAAGACCTCTTTAAAATGTTAAACTGCAAAGATGTCATCTTGAGGACTAAGGTGCACCTGACCAAGGCCTGGTATTTTCAATCCCCTCATATGCATGTAAAAGGTGGACAATGAATAAAGAAGACTGAAAAAGAATTGATCTACTTGAATTATGGTGTTGGCGAAGAATACTGAATGCATCATGGACTGCCAGTAGAATGAACAAGTCTGTCTTGGAAGAAGTACAGCCAGAATGCTCCTTAGACTTGAGGACAGAAAGACTTCGTTTTACGTACTGGATATGTTATCAGGAGGGACCAGTCCCGGAGGAAGGACATCATACTTGGTAAAGTAGAGGGTCAGTGAAAAAGAGGAAGATGCTCAATGACATGGATTGACAAAGTGGCCGCAATGACAGGCTCAAGCATAGTGATTCTGAGGATGGTGCAAGACTGGGCAGTGTTTTGTTCTGTTGTACATAGGGTAGCTATGAGTCAGAACCTACTTGGCGGCACTTAACAACAACTATATATATATATATGTGTATATATATATATACACACACATACATACACACACATATAGTTGTTGCTCATTGTTTTATATATATATATATATATATATATATATATATATATATATATATATATATATATATATATACACATATATGTATATGTTGTTTTTGTGTGCCGTTGAGTCAGTTCTGACGCATAGCAATCATATATGACAGAGTAGAACTGCCCCATAGGTTTCTTAGGCTGAAATCTTTATAGGAGCAGATTGCTGATTTTTTCTTCCACAGAGCAGCTGGTGGGTTTGAACAGTTGACCTTTCAGTTAGCATCTGAGTGCTTAACTATTGTACACCAGGGCTATATATATATATAGATAGATAGATAGATATCTATTATTGATATTTATCTATATAGATACACAGTAAAATAACAATAATTTTGGCTGTTTTAGATATTCTCTCATTTCCATAAAATATTTTTAACTTTCATAATCAGATTAGTTTCATCAACAATATAATGTACCCTTAAACTTATCTCTATAATTTCTATTTAATATCCTATAACATTAAGTCAGTGGAGTAAGAGTCACTCTTGGAAATTATAATTTTGATCGTGAGAAAACTGTCTATACATCACTCTTCCTTCCTATCTCTTTACTTCCTTTCACCAGGTCTTCCAGTATCTTTTTATTCACTGTGCTGGTTTAGGCTAATGAGTTCAGAGGCGTGGTCATGGTTGGAAAATAGGGAGGAGACAGTAAGGAATAGGGAGCAGACATTCCAGTTCCTTTTATTTTACCTCCAACCCCTGCAGAAAGCATCATAAAACTGAAGCAAAGCTATTAAAGCTTTTAAAGATTATAGAAACGTCTGTGTTAGCTATGAAGTATAAATAAATGAGTCTGACAGTACACCAATGTAAGAGAGGTTAACTGAATTAAAGCACGGGGGAGTCATTAATTAGATTGTTCGTCTGACCAATTCCATTCGGTGAATTCCTATTATAAAGCAGTGTAATTATGAGCTTCTGAGTCTTGGACTACAGACTGCTTCCTAATTTGTTACTCAGAAGGAGCAATTTACCATCCATAGTGCATAATTTTTTGTTTCTATCTTTTGAGAATATGACCTTCTTTGTCAGAAAGGTATGAAGCTTCTTTCACAGTTATCAATAGAAAATGGTTAAAAGAAATTCCAGGTGGGAGGTAAGTCTCCCTGTTAAAAAACAATCTGTTGCAAATCTATGTTTTTCAGATAGATTATTCATTGTATGATTATTAGCAATGAAAATATAATTCTTAGATATTCAAACCTATACAAAACAATTTTATTACTGTTGCTTTTAAATAATGTTTCTTTGTGTCTTAAGTTGGAGGGGGAGGGGTGGTCAGGTAACTGAAGAGGGATGCTAAGTATTTGTCACAGGCTGGGAGCAATGATGATATATCTTAAGTTCTATAATTGAGACTCAGTAAAAAATAAAATAGCACTTCAATATAATAATAACTTAAAATAACTATTCATTCTATAGAACACCAGAGAGTGTTATGATATTACGAGGGAGGCTTAATTTGGATTTATATTGAGGAAAAGCATCAGTGTGTGATTCTCTGGGAAAGGTGCTAAGCAAACATTACTTCCAACATTGAACAACCTAGTTGGGTAGTAATATTGCTTGGGTAGTAATATTGTAATCAAACACAATTTAATAATCATGTAGTAGAGGCAATTACGGCAGGATTTAAGTTTGAACTATATGACTAGTAGTTTCATGAATTTTATTGGCCATAGAGATAAATGAAGGCAGTGCGCAGCAGTCCAGTTCAATACACCACTACCCTTCACAGTAGTGTAAGACCATAAAAATGATCATGCAAGTTTAAACAGTGCAAAAACATCTTAAAATGGTGAAAATTATGTTTGCTCAAATTTTTGTCAAAGCATTAAAAACTCTCTTACTGTGGTTTATAAATGTACAAGGAAATGAAAGTAATAGTAAAGCTAATATTTATTTCCAAACCAAATCCATTGCCTTTGAGCCAATTCAGACTCAGCAACCCTATAGGACAGAACAGAACTGCCCCATGGGATTTCCAAGAAACAGCTGGTAGATTCAAACTGCTGACCTTTTGGTTAGCAGCCAAGCTCTTAACCACTGAGCCACCAGGGCTCCAATATTTATTTAGTACAGTGCAATTTAAAACATTAGAAATATTGAGAATTAAAGTGTCTTATTTCTTTGTAAAAAGTAGTTTGAACAGTGCTTGCCTTCTTCTTCTCCTCATATAACTTACCATATGGAGTGAGCATCTTTTCGATGCTTGGTGGATTGTCATATTCCTTTTTAAGTCTGGATCAGCTTCCAACATTTATCCTTGGCCCTTTCAATGTCATGAGGTATCTGCAAGAATGTCTTTAGTGTGAAGTTTTATGCTGGCATCAATTCCTCTGGGACATCTTCATCCTTTTCATCACATTTATGCTGATAAGTTTGCCTTCACTAAGTTCTTCTGGCTGCATATTCAGAGTCTCTCAAATGGCAGTAATGTTAACATTTCCACTGTCAGCTATTTCTTCTACAGTTCCATTTACGTTCAATTCAAATGTCACTTACAACAGTTTTACTTTTCATCTCTTCGTTGTCCTTTAATCTTTGTTGGGAATTCCCTCTTTTCATTAACCATTTTTGTAAAGTGTCACGTGGTTTTTCAGTGGGAGACAAAGAGGTGACACAACTATGTTCTGCTGTCTGGACTGAAAAACAGCAGAGACCAATCACCGACAGACTTTGAAAGAAGTGACGCGACTAGTCATTGATCGTGATGCACATTGGTTATTTACATAGTGATTTGTGGGCTAAAGAGCTAGCAGAAAAGTTTGTGATTTATGCAATTACTCATAGTTAG
Organism: Dugong dugon; assembly: GCA_030035585.1. Lineage (NCBI taxonomy): Eukaryota > Metazoa > Chordata > Mammalia > Sirenia > Dugongidae > Dugong > Dugong dugon. The sequence goes on from CM057463.1 coordinate 53,611,185, forward strand.
TTAATATACTGTAATAAGTTAAATCTGAGTCACACTGTTGGGGAACTGGTGTTAGTGAACTGAACCCTGGTAACTGAAATCTGAGCATATCACAACCATGCAAAATGAGGACTGCCTGTACACCAATACTGCCATTTAGGCAATTTTAAAACTGCTATTATATAGATCCAGAGGGGGTGGGTGGATAAAATAAGTAATTTCATGTCCCAAATGGTATCAACAAAGTGAAGTACAGTATAATGCAGATAATATACGGTAGAAGTTACGAGTGCAGAAGGTACATAGTGAGCTATAAACACATGTTCCACTATTACTGTGTGATCTCAGGCAAGGTCCTAAGGCTTCATGTACCTGTATAAAATGGAGATAATAATAATATCTACCTTATATGGTTATTATAAGAGTTAAATGAATAGTTTATGTAAAAGGCTGAGAACGGTACCTGGCACATTGTAAGCACTTCTCAAATACTAACTAATATTACTAAGACATCCCTGGGTGGTGGTTGACTATTTTAAAGTTTGGTGGTTTGAACTCATCAAGAGGCACTTCAAAGACAGCGCTAGGAAAATGCTTCCAAAAGGTCACAGGTTTGAAAACCCTATATAGCAGTTCTACTCCGTACACGTGGGGTCACTATGAGTCAGAACTGACTCAATGGCAACTAACAACAACAATTATTACTACAGGAAGAACAACTCCAACTGTCCTGAGAAGACGTCCACATGGAAGAAAGCTTCTCACACCTTCCTTACTCTTAATGTAATTTTCTACTAGGTTTGTCTGCCACCTTTCCAAAAATATTGGCAATTTTGTGACTGAGGTGGTAGCAGATTATTCGAGGAGTGGTGTAGGGAGGGATGAGAATTGTTCTCTCCATGCCACTTCTAATCTTGACCACAACACAACTCTCTCAACTACTCTGAGCTCTGGAGGGGGATAAAGATGGAAAAAAAAAAAAAAAAAAGGAGAAAATAGAGCAGAGAAAAAAGAGAGCAGGAAACCATAGTAGATGAAGGAAGACATGCTTTGGAGGAGATTATATCTAAACCAAAACAAATACCCGACATTAAAGTTGAAAAGAAACAGTTAGAGTATTTTTAAGTCTTCTTTTGTCAAGAACTACAGCAAGTGGTGATGTGACTTTCATGCTTTGCCTGGTATAAAATATCACTCTCTTTAGAAAGGAACCTGATTAAAAATCAGGTCACATGAAAATCCCAGGAGGCAGTGAGACAGAAAGGGAAAGAGAGAATATTCAAAGAAATAATAGCAGAAAGCTTTCCAGATTTGACGGGCATGAATCTATAAATCCAAGAAGTTCAACAAACTTCAAGTAGGATAAAGCCAAAGGGATCCACATGGAGACACATTATAATCACTGTCTTGAAAACCAAAGATAAAGAGAGAATCCTGAAAGCAGCAAGAGTAAAACGAATTATCACATTCGAGGGATCCTCAATAAGATTAAGTGCTGATTTCTCCTCAGAAAGTTTAAATATGCAGTGCAAAGACATATTTAAAGTGCTGAAAGAAAAAAAAAATTGTCAAAATTGAGGCCAAAACATCTAATAATGAAGAAGATTACAAATAAGTATCTGCATTTTCTTAAAAACAGAATAGATAAAATGGCCCTTGGTTTTACACATTATTGAATTTGAAATTATCTAAATGCTCCAAGATTCCCCAAATGGGGTCATTGATGAAATTATTCTTCAAAGATCATTCTCATCCATGTAATCTACTTGAAATGAGTCATCTTGTTTCCTTTATTAGTGAGCTAAAGTGTTCTGTAAGGATAATTTACTTCAACATTTGATTTTACCCACATCTGTTTTGTTTATCTTGGCTATAGTATTGTGAAACTTTCACCGATACTCACAAAGCAGCCACACTTTCCCTGTGGCAATTTGCAGCCAAATGCTACCTTTAGGTTTTGTGGCATAACCCAAGTTAAAGTTCCTCCCTCTCAGTTGGGGGATCATCCCTCACCTCAGGTTAAGTCTTGATGAACAACTCAACCTGAAGAGCAACATGTCAAAACCTATCACTTCCGTCTTCCTACAGGTGGCTGAGTCATGGTCTCACTGGCAAAGCCTTTTTTTTTTTCACCAAGTCCAGGTCTTTTTTAGTACAATGCCTTTGTGAACCAGCAGAGCAGCTAGGTAATATTAACAATCATACGGGCGTATTTTGTGAAAGGACTAGAAAAACCTGACATTCCTTTCAAAAGAATCTGTGTTTTCAAGTAATTTGGTAGCACTCTTTGAATGTCCAAGATTATCAAGTGTTAGAGCTGGAAGGGGCCATTGATTCATCCCTCTCATTTACCTGCTGATACCACTGGCAGCCAGAGAGGTTGCTACGTTATCAGGCTTCAGTTTCCCAGCCCAGTGCTCTTTCCTCTTCATCTTATGTATTTATGTTTTTCTTTTCCATTTTCTTTTATTTCACTATATACTTAGATATGCATAAATGCAATTTGCACAGATATTCCCAGGTTGAGGGGTGTACAACCTAAAGTGCAAATCCATGTGTGACACTAAGTATATGCACCCACCAAAAAGTATTCATTTTTGTAATATTTTCAGAATACCTTCATGAGAAAAACATTTTAACTAAAAATCAGAAAGCATAGAAATGTTCTGGGACCAATGATGTATCAGATGAGAAGAGTCTTATAAAACTTGGTGAACTGCTAGGTATGCTTGTCCCACAAGCACAGTCAAGGTTGTAAACTATAAACATCCCTGCTTTTCTTGTCTCAAACATCCCTTATTTTATGTAGTCCATGTTATCTGAGTGCATCATAAGTGTGTGGTGATTTTGCAATAAACACACAGTAGCTATAGTATCAAGAAGTAGAATAACAATGCAAAAAAAAAAGTTTAAAAATGAAATTTACCCTTACTCTTTCAAGTTGAGAAAGTTGAAAAATTTAAATAAATTATTGACATCTAAATTTAGTGGTTGAATATGAAACATGAAATAAAGATAATTTCCTAAGAGTTCAGCATGTATACACAACACACACATATATACAGATAGACACACACATTTACATGGAGAGCCACCCCTTTTAGACTGGAAGCTCCATAAATGGTAGAAACCCTGTGAATTAGAGCCTATAAGGGCAGCAACGTGTACTTTGATACCGTACATCCATACTTTGCCCTTAGTCACCATTCTATCCCCAGTGTTTATCACAGAGTATGCAGTCACTCTACATTTATTAAAGGAATGAAAAAATTCATGAAAGGTATGAGTTCAAGTGCACAACCCTCTAGATTTAGCCAAATCAGCAGCAAGTATACAGGATATTCCTCTTCTCTTTTCCTTTTTCCTCCACTCCTGTTAAAGTCAGAAAAAATAAGGTAGAACTAGCCTTGAGTCATAAAACATGAGTCTGCCGTCTCAAAAATCTACGTTGAAAGGAAAAGGCAGTGTGTTACAAGGGATGTTGATAAGGGATGATGGGGCATAGAATCCACAAGCTAATATATACTCACACATGCATCACCCTGAGGAGTCTGTGTGTGTGTGTGAGAGAGAGAGAGAGAAAGAGAGAAAGAGAGAGAGGGGGAGAGAGAGACAGAGAGACAGAATGTTGCATGTGTGTGTCCTCAGGCTTTGTTCTATTTCTTCTTTTTCGTGCCACGCTCAGGTTGCTTATCTGGGTCTGGTACCTCATGCACATAGATTCTGACATACATGGGGCCAATACCCAAGAAACTGCCAATATCCTAGGGCATTTCTGACTACCTGAATATTCAATTTTATTCAACACCATGGTAAGACTTGTGTAAACCATCAACTGATGACTGGGTTCCAAGCGGAAATTTTAAAATTTAGATTATTTAGAAAATCATGTAATCTATTCCTTTCAGTTTGTTGTTAAGGATACACCTATAACAAATAAAATTCTTGACATGGCCCTGAATTTTTTGTCCAGAATGACTGGTTTAATATAATATTCCTAATATGAAAATGTCTCCACTTACTTCACTATTTTTATATCTTCATAGATATCTATGACTCCCATAAACTGAGAACTTGAAATTCAGGTAAACATCTGATAGAGATATTGGAAATAAAATTGGATTAGGGATCAGGCATCTAAAAAAAAAAAAAAATCTCTCTTGGGGCTCAATTTCCTGCTCTGCATAGAGAAGGGACTGGATTAGTATTAGTTTACTACACATTAGCTGCCTTATCTCTTTCGCTGGTCATAGACATTGTAGACTAGCTCCTTGTTCTTTTTAAAGCACAATTCTATAAAGGAGAGAGCTGCCTAGATCTGAAATAGAGCTAGCGTTAGCAAACACCCTAAGATCGTTCCTGGCTCTTAGAGTGAAAGATTATATGAACAACTAAGTATAGAGTAAGATGATACTCCAAAAACTAAATAATGTCCACAAAGAAACTGGTTGAATGGACACGGGAAATCAAAGGCTAGCTGAATTCCTTCACTAAAAAATTGCACTACAAGGAATTTGAACTCATAAAACCAGATGTTAATGGTGCAATTAGATTTACCTCTCAAGAAGGGAGGGAGGGAAAGAAGGAAGAAAGAAAGGAAATAAGGAAAGGAGGAAGGAAGGGAGAGAAGAAGGGAGGGAGGGAGGGAGGAAGGAAGGATGGAAGTAATGGAGACAATAAACAAGTTTGATTACTTTTTTTTCCCTGTGATTAATAAGTTAACAATGCCGCCTCAGATAAAAAGTTTATCTTTCTACTATCAAAAAACGCAAAGTAGAATCTGTTTTCTTCATTTATGAAAAAAGACTTAGTTTATTACCTTCAAAGTCCACATCTCCCACTAATCTTGTCTTTCCTGTCACTGGATCTTGGAAGTAGTTGATGCCCACATCAATCACAGCTGCGCCGTCTTTAACCATATCAGATGTAATCAACTTGGGAATACCTGAAAGCAAACCAAAGTTGTGAAACACTCTGTATAATACTTAAACTATGCCTTTGATTATAACAAAGGTTTATACAGCTAATATTTTTGTTGTCATGGTTTTAAAAAAATATACAAAATACAAAGCGTCTAAGGATGAGGCCAACTGCATTTTGATCATTTCTGATCAAGCAGAAGAACAAAGAGTACTAAGGTAGCACATGAAGGTTTCTGTGGACAATATCCTGCCAGGAATTGCCCTCTCAAAGACAGCTTACCTGACTTTTCCATATATGGATGCAACCTTGAGCAGCATCCTTTTGTATCTCATGTACTGTAAAGAGCATGGGGAGACTGCAGATATGAAACAGGCTTCTGCTGAGGTAGAGTGGAGTGGCATAGAGTGAAAGAAACTTGGAAATTGGAGGCAGAGGAAAAGAAGGAAGGAAGGAGGGAGGGAGAAGCAATGATAAAAAATGAGGATAATAATAATACGTATTTCCCAGGGTTGTCGTAAATTGCAAAGCGTCGTACACATGGGGCAACTCAAACACGAACTTCTATCTTGAGCTTTCCTATTATTTTTTTCTTGGTTTCTCTGATTTATTATCTTTGTATATGATGCTGAAAGGTGTAAGGTATAGGAAGCTCTCCTCACCAATGCTTCATTCCTGTTTGAAAGGTAACTCTACAGAGATCTTACATCACCACCTGTTTCCTCTAACTACTTTCAAATTTTGTTTCAAATGCAAGAGTGCCAGCTAACAATGGCTAATGTCTCAGTGTTTTGTTTTGTTTTTAATGTTCAACTAACCATTCCAAATTTAGTGCCTTAAAACAACAATTTATTCGTATGCTCATGGCTCTGTGGGTTAACTGGGCTGGACTGTATGGAGCTTGCTTGGGTTTTTCATGTAGCTGGAGTCCGATAGTGGCCAAGGCTGGAGTCACCTAAAGAGAAAACTAGGCTGAGCATCCAAGATGGCTCCAGCATGGCGGGCAATTAATGCCGGTGGTCAGCTGAGAGCTTAGATAGGGTTGAGCTCAGCTAGGGTTGTTGACTGGAGCACATACGCGTGGCCTCCCCATATGGCTTGGGCTTCTCACATCCTGCCAGCTGGTTTCTAAAAGTGAGTGTTCCAAGGAAAGGAAGTAGAAGTTGCCAGTCTCTTAAGGCAAGAGCCTGGAAATTGGCACAATATCACTTTTCACATATATTATTGGTCAAGCAGTAACAGAGTCCACCCAAATTCAAGAGGAAGGAATAGAGATCCCACTTCTCGGTGCAAAGAAAATCAAAGAATCTGTGACCATCTTTATTCTGCCACAATGACCCTAGTGGGCAGCTGGTGGGCAGCTGTTTGGTAGGTGATTTATTTACTTTTATTCCGTGTATTCCTTGCAGGAAGAGGGCTGCCTGTTGTGTTGTTAGAGGCTTTCCTCTAGTTTTGAAACTATCCATTTAAGAATTCCAGATAGCTAAAATGCCACCTTGTGACATGAATTTTAAGAGTTTAAAGGCTATAAATAAATGGTCATGGCCAAAATAGTTGTAGATATCTGATAGGCTCTTCAGTCACAAAATGATATAATCAAAGAGGTATCAGTGCTTGAGAAGTATTCTTTCCCTTATTTTCCTGTCCTGGTACATAGAAAATCATTCTTTTTATTGGTTTTACCATGTTGTTGTTGTTAGGTGCCATCCAGTCAGTTCTGACTTGGGTCAGGTGCACGTTAGTCCTTAGAGTGACGTCTTTGCTTTTAACTCTTTAAAGAGGTCTTTTGCAGCAGATTTGCCCAGTGCAACGCATCCTTTGATTTCTTGACTGCTTCTTCCATGGATGTTGATTGTGGATCCAAGTAAAATGAAATCCTTGACAACTTCAATCTTTTCTCCATTGATCATGGTGTTGCTTCTTGGCCCATTTGTGAGGATTTTCGTTTTATGTTGAGGTGCAATCTATACCGGAGGCTGTGATCTTTGACCTTCATCAGTAGGTGCTTTAAGTCCTCTTCACTTTCAACAAGCAAGGCTGTGTCATCTGCATATCGTAGGTTGTTAATAAGTCTTCCTCCAATCCTGATGCCGCGTTCTTCTTCATATAGTCCAGCTTCTCGGATTATTTGCTCAGCATACAGATTGAATAGTATGGTGAAAGGATACAACCTTGAAGCACACCTTTCCTGATTTTAAGCCACACAGTATCCCCTAGTTCTGTTCAAATGACTGCCTCTTGGTGTATGTACAGGTTCCTCATGAGCACAATTAAGTGTTCTAGAATTCCCATTCTTCACAATGTTATCCATAATTTGTTATGATCCATATACAGTTGAATGCCTTGACATAGTCAATAAAACACAGGTAAACATATTTCTGGTATTCTCTGCTTTCAGCAAGGATCCATCTGACATCAGCAATGATATCCCTGGTTCCACATCCTCTTCTGAATCCAGCTTGAACTTCTGGCAGTTCCCTGTCGATGTACTGCTGCATTTGCTTTTGGATGATCTTTAGCAAAATTTTACTTGTGTGTAATACTAATGATATTGTTTGGTAATTTCTGCATTCTGTTGGATCACCTTTCTTTGGAATGGGTACAAATATGGATCTCTTCCAGTCAGTTGGCCAGGTAGCTGTCTTCCAAATTTCTTGGCATAGACAAGTGAGCACTTCCAGCTCTGTGTCTGTTTGTTGAAACATCTCAATTGGTATTCTGTCAATTTCTAGAACCTTGTTTTTTGCCAATGTTTTCAGTGCAGCTTGGACCTCTTCCTTCAGTGCCATCAGTTCTTGATCATATGCTCCCTCCTGAAATGGTTGAATGCTGACCAATTCTGTTTGGTATAGTGACTGTGTATTCCTTCCATCTTCTTTTGATCCTTCCTGCATCATTTAGTATTCTCCCTGTAGAATCCTTCAATATTGCAATTCAAGACTTGAATTTTTTCTTCAGTTCTTTCAGCCTGAGAAATATCAGGCATGTTTTTCCCTTTTGGTTGTCTATCTTCAGGTCTTTACACATTTCATTATAATATTTTACTTAGTCTTCTCAAGCCACCCTTTGAAATATTATGTTTAACTCTTTTGCTGCATCATTCTTCCTTTTGCTTTGGCTACTTGTGTTCAAGAGCAAGTTTCAGAGTCTCTTCCAACATCCATTTTAGTCTTCTCTTTCTTTCCTGTCTTTTTAATGACCTCTTGCTTTCTTCATGTATGATGACCTTGATGTCATTCCACAACTCATCTGGTCTTCAGTCATCACTGTTCAATGCGTCAAATCTGTCCTTGAGGTGGTCTCTAAATTCAGGTGGGATATACTCAAGGTCGTATTTTGGCTCTTGTGGACTTATTCTAATTTTCTTCAATTTCAGCTTGAACTTGCATATGAGCAACTGATGTTCTGTTCCACAGTCGGCCCCTGGCCTTGTTCTGACTGATGATATTGTGCTTTTCCATCGTCTGTTTCCACAGATGTAGTCGATTTGATTCCTGTGTATTCCATTTGGCAAGGTCCACGTGTATAGTCGCCGTTTATGTGGTTGAAAAAATTTACCTGCAATGAAGAAGTCGTTGGTCTTGCAAAATACTATAATGCGTTTTCCAGCGTTGTTTCTATCATCAAGGCCATATTTTCCACCTACTGATCCTTCTTCTTTGTTTCCAGCTTTCATATTCCAACCGCCAGTAATTGTCAGTGCATCTTGATTGCATGTTTGATCAATTTCAGACTGCATAACTTGGTCAAAATCTTTAATTTCTTCATCCTTGGCCTTAGTGGTTGGTGAGTAAATTTGAATGATAGTTGTATTAACTGGTCTTCTTTGTAGGCATATGGGTATTATTCTATTACTGACGGCGTTATACTTCAGGATAGATTTTGAAATGTTCTTTTTGACGATGCCATTCCTCTTCAATTTGTCATTCCTGGCATAGTAACCCATATGATTGTCTGATACTTAATATTGTTCTAAAGATATTCATAGAATCCTGTTTCTTCTTGGCATTCAATAAAAAAAAAAAAAAGTGGTATCCTACCACTTTTGTCATTAAAATTAAGTTTTGAGCATTTCCTATCTCATTAATTATTTGAAAACTAAAAGCTGTATAAAATAATTTATTATATGCAGGATAATAAATTATTTTTCCATGTTCTATTTCCAATATTTTGCTATTACAAATAATGCAATAATGATGATTTATGTACAGAAATCTATAGATAATTTCTTAATTACAGCATCAAATTTGATAAAATTTTAAATTGAAGCCTTATTAACATGACGGAAAAATGTGGGCTGGATGAAAATACTTAGTGGTAGTGTTACAACTGGTTAAAAAACATATTCCAAAGGTATTTATTGGTCAATGCATGTGTAAAGAGGTCTATTGTGATCCTCTATGAAAAGTATTTGGTCATATAATCTTCCAAATTTTTACAAACAACTTAGAACAACACATTGGCATTGTGTCAGTTATCTTATCTTCTCCCTCCCTTAGGTCCATTTTCCACCCTACTTATACCAGGGGTTGGGCTGATCTTTACAGAGATCTTATATGCTTCCTATCTTCTTGGAACACTGTCATGGCCATGAGAACAAGTACAAGCTAGCCTACTGAAGGATGTAAGGCCTGTGTAGGAGAGCTGAGTCATTCCCAGCTGAGGCCATCCTAGATGAGTCAGCCCCCAACCACCCTATCAGCTGGTGGCTGATGTTTGAGTAAACCCAGTCAAGATCAGCAGAGACAAGCCAAGTCACCATAACTGCTAGCTGAACGACAGACTCATTAGAAATTTAAAAAAAAAAAAAAAAAAGGTTGTTATTTAAAGCCACTGAGTTTTGGGATGATTTTTCATACAGCAGTAGCTGCATAACCCATTTGTAAATGACATAAAATTGGATAGAATAGTTAGAAGGTTGTCACTTTGGAATGATGATGATAGACTATAAGTAGCAAGAAGGATATGAAAGGGGATAAATGTATAAATGTGACCAGGTGCCGTACTTAATTAAAAATCATTATGACTGAAAGTGGAGAAAATACTGAATTTGTCAAGGATATCATTTTACTTGGATCCATAATCTACCTCCATGGAAACAGCAGTCAAGAAATCAAATGACATATTGCATTGGGCAAATCTGCTACTAAAGACCTCTTTAAAGTGTTAAAAAGCAAAGATGTCATCTTGAGGACTAAGGTGCACCTGACCCAAGGCATGGTATTTTCAGTTGCGTCATATGCATGTGAAAACTGGACAATGAATAAGGAAGACCGAAGAAGACTTAATGCCTTTGAATTACCGTGTTGGTGAAGAATATTGAAAATAACCATGGACTGCCAGAAGAACGAACAAATCTCTCTTGGAAGAAGTATAGCCAGAACGCTCCTTAAATGCGAGGATGACAAGACTACGTCTCACATACTTTGGACATGTTATCAGGAGGGACCAGTACCTAGAGAAGGACATCATGCTTGGTAAAGTAGAGGATCATGGAAAAAGAGGAAGACCCTCAACGAGATGGATTGACACAGTGGCTGCAACAATAGGTTCTTACATAGTGCCATGGATTGAATCGTGTCCTCTCAAAACATCTGTCAACTTGGCTGGGTCATGATTCCCAGTATTGTACGACTGTGTACCATTTTGTAATCTTATGTGATTTCCCTGTGTGTTGTAAACTCTATCACTATGATGTAATAAAATGGATTAGCAGCAGTTATACTGATGAGGACTACAAGATTAAATAGTGTCTTAAGCCAATCTATTTTGATATATAAAAGAGAGAAGCGAGCAGAGACACACGGGAACCTCATGCCATCAAGAAAGCAGTGCTGGGAGCAGAGCGCGTCCTTTGGACCTGAGGTTGCTGTGCAGAGATTGATGACACGGACCTTCCTCCAGAGCTGACAGAGAAAGTGTTCCCCTGGTGCTGACGCCCTGAATTTTGGATTTGTAGCCTACTGGACTGTGAGAGAATAAACTTCTCTTTGCTAAAGCCATCCACTTGTGGTATTTCTGTTATCGCAGCACTAGATGACTAAGACACATAGCACTATTGTGAGGATGGCACACTACTGGGCAGTGTTTCCTTCTGTTGTATGTAGGGTCACTATGAGTTGGAACTGACTGAATGGGACCTAACGACAACAAATATATATATATATATTTTTTGAAGTTAAAAATCTACATTGACTTCAAATGAAAATTTCCTATGGGTTGAAAATCTTTTTGCTATGATAGTTCCATGGAAACCTAACCTAATTTCTTATATAATTTGAGGGCTCAAGCATTATATGTGAGAACAGAAACCATTCATACCCACATAGTTTACCGTCTACATTAACATGACTTTACTATTCTACTGTCTTCTTCAACATGACTTTTTTTATTCTAGAAAGCACTTGCCCAGAAAAATAAAAGTTACAAACAATTTCATCGCTTAAGAACTTTTTTTTATTGTACTTTAGATGGTTTACAGAACAGTTTCTCATTAGTTAGTAAGCATATTGTTTTATGACAATGGTTAACAACCCTTGCTGAAGAACTTATTGAAAAACTAATTTTAATGAACATCAAACTTCCTGACTTTTCAGTAGATAGTTTCAAATGACTGTTTACTCTCCAAGACTCCTAGATACCCTTGCTTCAAAACTGTCCGCACCAATTCTAAATTTTACATCATAATTCTTACCCAATTCTAATCAAGCCCCCACATTAAAATATTTGCCTTAAAACAAAACCCAACATGTCATAAATATCCCAACGTTGCTCCTATACCCACAGTTGTTGCTAAGGTAAAGTGGCTCTCCAGGAAAAAAAAAAAAATCTGATTTGTAGTATTTGGTGATTTCCATGGCTGACTTCAAACTACGAACTGGCATCACTGAACAATGGCGTGGGGAAGAGATGTTCACAAGCCAAGGAGCTGGCTCCAAAACACCACTGGTAATAAGACTCTGTCAGGGCGAAGATCTCCCACACTGCAGTAAATATAAACTCAGACTTGTCATCAATGGGTTGTTGGCATGATATTTTGGGGGAGTCAGCATTCAACAATTTTGAGGGTCATGAAGAGCTAATCAAAAATGTCTCTTAGCTCATGTTCCAAGACTCAACTCAGAAACTGCCACACATCTGTGGCCCCTTGAGCCTTGTGCTATTGTATGTGTATGTGGAGAGTTGGGGTGAGGATGGTCTCTCAGAGTGATGATGAGCTCCTAATTCTTTTAGTTAAAACTCTTCAAATGCTGAGTTTATTTTGTCTTCTAGGAAGAAGTAACCCTTTTAAGGAATCCTTTGATTATCTGATCAGATTAGAAGAACTTTTATCCTTGGTATTAGTCTCATTACTAACAACACCATTCGTCTCTGTCTTTGCCTTTTTTTTTGTATGTCTATCAGAGGAAAGTTCACAGGAAGGGGATGAGTGTAGCCTGAAAAATCTATTCCTCAATCTGACCCTGAAAACTGAGAGGCTCAGCAGTTTTCTTCAGAACTTTGGAAAATCCTTTGGAAAAACATGGCCTTAGGTCAATTAACAAAATTTTATGAGAACTTTCCTCAGTCTTATGTTGTTTTGTCTGTGAAACCTCTCCAAACCTTTTTGCCTGTGGGGAATTGTAAATTAATCAGGTTTGCAATTAAGAAGGCTCAGCCACTAGGCTGAAGCACAAGGTACAAAAGTGACACTTTCAACTGACCACTTGGAGGCTATCCTGGATTTGCCTGAATCTAAACCTAAGCCCATCCCTCTTCTGATATAGACTCCTGCTTCTTGTATGTATTCACAGCATAACTCAAATTCTTAAATTTATCTTTCTAAATGGCATAATTTTACCTGGATAATTTAGAATTACAATAGCCATCTTTTTAAAGATGGCTTTAGATCAACTCTTCATAAAAACTAAAATACTCATTTGAAGGGTGCCTTAGATAATAAAGGCATAAAATTCCAAATAGCCAATGATCTGCATTTTTTAACCGGTATGAGGCAGCAAACAAAAGTATTCAGATTTCAAAATTATTCCCTATGAGAAAAAAGCGAAAAACAGTATAATCTCTCTTAGATTCCTCCAAATGACAACATGAATCTCATGGCCTTTATCTTATTATTCCTCTTCCCTCAGCCTATGTTCCTCCGTTTCCTTCTAGCTGTTCCCTTTTCCTTCTCCTTGGCCAGAAACCCCCAAAGCCCAGTCACCTCAGAAAGATAAACTCCCTCATAACAGGGAAAAACCTCTTACTGTTGGTTTTAAGACCAAGGCTTGTTCTGAGCTGAAATCCAGTGTTAAAAATTTTCCAAAGCCTAGACAAAATAGAATTTGAAGAGGAATTAAAAATAGTCTAGGAACACATAATCCAGGGCTCTCAGATCTTTATCAATTAGTTCATACATTCAGATGCAAATAGAATCCAATGGAAGAATTAGAAGACCACAAGTTGCATAAGAAATCAGAGAAGTTTAGAAAAGCTGCAGATGTTGGGCAAGGTCTTTTGGAAGTTATCACCAAAATCATTCCTGCGAACATAGATGGGACTCTGATTCATTCCTGTAAGTAAAGAAAGGATCAATCCCTTGGAGAATTCAGAGATAGGCTCTTTAATATTGGGAGGCAGCATTCAGACATAAATTCTGATGCAGATGTGACCACAGGTCTCTGCTCACTTTTTGTGAATGACTTTAAGCCAGAAATAGAAGATTTAATATGCAAGAAGAATGAAAATGGGAAACAGTCCCATTGTCAGACCTCCAACACCTTGCTGAACATTTTGAAAGAGCCTTAGAACAACAACAAAAGAATAAATTTATGGTCTTATAGATAAAACTAAATGCCCCCCAACCATTAAACACGAAGAAGAAGGAATGTCTTGATAAAGACTCTTGTAGATACCGTAAACAGAAAGAACATTGGCCAAAAAACAAACAAACAAATTCTGAAATAAGCGAACAATGAAAATGCTTTGAGGAGTGATCAAGTGCCCAATTTCCCACTTTATCCTTTAATTCACAAGAAGAAATTCCTCACACTAAAGGACAATTTTGCAAGTTCTTCATTGATACAAGTACTGCATTATTAATCTTAAACCCTACTACTCTTACATAACATGTTCCTTGGAGTAAACAACTCAGGAGGTGAGTATCTTTAATAATCCCCTGATTTTGCCCCTGCCCTGGCCCATATCAAAGGTACAGTCTTTTCTCCTCTGTGATACCACATCTGTTAACTTGATAGGGAAGGATGCATTGTGAAAATGGAATTGCCCGGTTAAATGACAGCCTGATGGTCACTTTCTTCAAATCCTAAGGACTCCCTATACATAACAGGCTCAGAGCTAATTTGGACATTGACTTACTAGTACTTTTGTGTTGAAAAAAAGCCCAAACTGACAATCTTAAAGAGGTGCCAGCGTGTTTATGGGTAAAACTTTTACTGGTATAGGCAGGATTATTGGGGCTGAACCCTCAAAGCTCAGATCGACCTTTTTAAACTTCTATCCAAACTTGCACAATACCCTCTTAAACCAGAGGCTATGGAAAAATAAAAGCTAACAGAGAACAGACCAGTTTTTATTACATACATCTTCCCTTTCAAAAATCCCAATGGGTAGGCTATAGATTCATCCAGGACCTTAGGCATAAATGGAATATTCATTCCCTGCTTCCCTATAGTAGCAAACTCAAATTATATTTTATCTTTAGTGTCTCCTCAGGCTGTATATTTTCCTTTTTACATCTGTATTTTGTATTCTTTATCTTATATCTGTGTTCTGTTTTCTTTAATCCCTTTAGATCAAAATGAGCAATACTTGTTCACCTTCTTCTAGATATCAACACTACCTGGTCTGCCCTAGGAGTATACTAAGGCACCCTCATACTTTTCTCAAGTCCCCAACCAGGACCTTAAGGATCTGAAATATCTCTGTAATTCTACTCTTATTGTTCAAATAAGAATTTGGGGTAATCATATATTTCAGAAGACAAGCATCAGACTCTGAATTTGAAGTTTATAACAGTTTAAAGTACTTTTCTGTTATGCTGGTCCATCAGCAGATGCATTCCTGAAGTATACAAAGAATAAGAAACATTACAAGTGCAATGAACTAGATGTTAGATTTTACAGAAATATTTGCTGTTGAAAACTTCTAATTTGGTACTTAGTACTTTTCAAAATTCTCACATTTGTTGTCTAGGTTTCCAGTAAAACATATCAACTCTAAATTCGGAGCCATTCTGTAATATCTGGAATGGAATTGTTACATATTTATGTCATCATAAAAAAATCTAGCTTACAAATATAATCTACAAATTATATTTACAGTAAATTATATTTAGCAATATATTACACTAAAGTCCAAGGCAGGTTTCTGGAAATAGGCTTGTGGTTGTTTTTTCCACAAGCCAATTAATCCATCTATGAATTTATTTGTGGCAGGAGAAAAAGGTCTGTTAATGCAGAATATCAAAAGTAATTGGCACAATTATTTTAGAGTAAAATATCCTCATCAGGGAAATAAGTAAGATTTCTGATTCATCTAAGATTTCTCTGCTGTGGATGGAAATCTCTTTGACTGATTAAGTAGACTAACCAATGGATGATAATACTACTTCAAGGGTTATGTCTTTCTTATTAGGTGACTGCAAATCTGCTGTTTTGTGATTCATCACATGGAAAATAGGAAATAAATCACCAGTGTTGTCTTAGCAAACATGCTGAACAGAAATAACAATTTATAAATAATACTAGCATCTAAAGCACACAGGGCTTTATCCTACACCCAAGAAGCTATGTTTTCCTTAATATGAAGGTATAACCATTACCCCTTGAGCAAGTGTGAGGATACATCCTTATTATCACCAATTAGAGCTCCAACTGGGTATTTTTCATAAGTCCACTTGATGATCCCAGAATTAAGTTCACATAAATTAAAAAAGAAAAAATTAATCCCTTCCCTATGGGTCCTCCTATCATAGTCATCTTTAAGTCACTACGAAATGGCTCAATCAAGGCATTCTGATAAAAGGTAGCACAGTATTTACACATCACTTTAATTAGTAGAGTTCAAAGGACTGTGCAAACATTATCTAATTAAACTTCACAACAATTCAGTGAAGCAAGAGAAGGTTCACCCATTATCCTCATTCACAGAAAAGGAATTCTGAGGTGCTGAGAGGATAAATGATTTCTCAGTTTCACAATGATGAGTCAGAGGTGCTGGCAACAAAACCAGAACTCTTGTTCAGATATAAAAGTAACACCATGGAAAATAAATGCTTATTCAGGTGGATCACTCCTTCAGCTGGAAGTTGTTGTACTTAAATAACAAGAGTAATCGCAATGGAATTTGTGTAAAAGTATACGTTTCTTTCTAGATTAGAAAAACTTTTTTCAGTATTATTTGCTTTAGAGATAGTCCTACCATGGCCAGATGCATCCTAGCTAATAGTGCCTACATGAGTAGTTAAGAGTACCTCAGTGTCTTCCCACAGGGGACTGTGTTATTTCTAGGAATCCTCAAGAAATGTTGACAAATCAGAAAGTCAGTGGTAATGACCACAGAGCATGTCCTGTTCTTTTTGTTTTTCCCTGGCTTCTTTTGATTCCTCTCTGATGCTTGTATGGCTATAGTGCCTGTCATGAGAATAATGTCCCTGCCAAGTACAGTTGCTGGATGCTCCCAAAGTTTTTGATCCGTGGGGTTCCAGGATAGTACTTGGTTCCTTACAGAGATGAGGGCCATCAGAGTTCTGCTCTGTGACACATTTGATCATCTGGAGTCCCTTTGTTATTGGAAATTTATAGCACCACTCTTGAGTAGTTCCATCAACTTCTGCCTCGAATCCTTTCTCTACAAAGTCTAAGGGACCTGTCAGGGCCTTCTTTTCCTTCCATCAGCCAAACCTTGCTCTCTGCAAATAAACACTGGTGCATTTGGGGCATAGGGTAGAGGTTGGGAAAAGTGGGGGCAATAAGCTGGGGTCTACAATTCCAGCAGCCATGTTATGCATAGAGTGTTAAGGCTCAATAGAAAGTGTTTCAAACATGTCTATTTAAAGAACCATTTCTTTAAATGAAAAATGTTTATGAAGCTCAGTATGTAAAAATGATCAAAGCAAGGAGAGCTATAATACGAGTACTCCTTGACTTATGATGTATTCGAGTTAAGAATAAACGCATTTAAGACTGTGGTTGTTTTTTTTTTTTTGTACATCTCCTTGTTAGTAATATGTACTACATACAATGTTGCAGCACATAATTTGCTGATATTATCATTCTCAGATGTTCACCCGTAGATGTTCAATGTTATGATCTACTGTTCGAAACACTGCCATATATAATAGGCAATAACTAAAACTAAAAAAAAAAAAAAGTATTCGACTTACATCAGAATTGACTTACAACTGATGGAGTCATCGGAATGGAACCCCATCATAAATCGAGGACTACCTATAGTTGAAAAGTGAAGATGGAGTTGGGGGAGCTCTGCAACCAGCCAAATGCCCCTTAGGTTCCTCAGAGCCCAGTTGGGAAACCAATGAGTCCAATGCTTTTGTGTTAAAAGATGTAGCTTCTAAAGGCCAGAAAATCTAGATAATCCATATAAATGGGGCCTGATAATATTTAGGAAATACTAATTTTTTTTTTTCT
The DNA here is from genome assembly GCA_030035585.1 of Dugong dugon. Lineage (NCBI taxonomy): Eukaryota > Metazoa > Chordata > Mammalia > Sirenia > Dugongidae > Dugong > Dugong dugon. Next base: position 53,628,734 of record CM057463.1, read on the forward strand.
AAATCCTTGGTATTTCCTTTCTATCTAAGTCTTAGACCTTCTCCTTGTCCACTTCCTTTGAGCATTTAAGCAGCAGCTAAGCCATTCTGTGTTCATTGACTCAGAGATCAAAGGCAAGCAAAGAAGAAAGGACTTATTCCCTGGCTTCTGGATTTCAAAAGCCTAGGACTTTGGAAGTACCGAAGGGACTCAAACTAGAAAATAGGAGAGGTGAGTAGGAAAAGGCAAGAGAGTTGGAGAAGTGGTAAGAGCTTAGAATTAAGAGGTTCCCAAGGAGAGTTTACCAGTCAATTTGCGCTGGGCTGTGCCTTGGAGAGTTGGCAAAAACGCAGTATTGATTTGTGATATCCAAAAACAAAACTCTTTTCCACATAGACTATGTAGAAGTTGGAAAAATGACATGGCCTCAAATAATTAATGAATGTAAGGAGGGTCTATGAAGATGCCTTAGACATTTTCTTAGCATTTCTCGTGTACCCAAGAGTGACATGGAAGTAGCAAAGAGATAAAGTCACTGGACATAAAAAGGCAGATGGACAGAAATGGATAGACTATTGGCTGAGGACTGGATGAAATGATGGATATTTTACGGGGTGCCAGTTTAGAAACATAACAAACCAACTGCTGTCAAGTTGATTTCAACTCATGGCGAACCAACGTGTGTCCGAGTAGAACTGTGTTCCATAGGATTTTCAATGGCTGTGACCTTTTGGATATAGATCACCAGGCCTTTCTTTCGTGGTGCTTCTTATTAGATTCAGACTGCCAACCTTTATGGTTAAGAAACTTAATAGTGACCTAAATGCCCGTTTTATGTCTTGGTACTTACACTGAACCTAAGGCAAGATAGAAGCGAAGTCCAAATAGTTAAAGATTGAATTTCTACTGCTTCCAACTAACTTTTCAAAGACATTAATGAAATGGTCAATAAAGATTGGTGAGGGGGTGGTACAGTAGCTATGTTAAGGATACATTGGTCTGGATAATAGGTCACCAAATAACTGAGATATTTTTAGAAATAAATCAGATCTACAAATACTATATTATCAAGCATAAATAACTGACTTTAACATATTTAAAATACTTTGGAAGAGCAAACAAACAGGGCATTGCTTGTTAAAAGAAAAAAAAAAGTAATGAAGACCCCATGTCTGCATATTAGACAAACTACATTTTTCCCTTCCTCACCACATAAAGTATTAGTCTAGAAATCTTGCCAGACCAATGTAAATATGTTGTTGTTGTTGAGTTGGCTTCGAGTCATGGTGACTTTATTTATATAGATATATAACAGAACATAACTTGGCCTGGTCCTGTGCCAACTTCATGATAATTTGGATGTTTGAGTCTATTGTCGTGGCTATTGTGTCAGTCCATCTCATTGAGCATTTCCCTCATTTTTGCTGACCCTCTCCTTTACCAAACATGATGTCCTTTTCTAATGATTGTCTTTCCTGATGACATGTCCAAAGTAAGCAAGACGAAGTCTCGCTATCCTTGCTTCTAAGGAGTATTCTGGTTGTATTTCTTCTAAGACTGATTTGTTGTTTATTCCTTTGGCAGTCCACAGTATACTTAATATTCTTCACCAACACCACAATTTGAATGTATCAGTTCTTCTGTCTTCCTTTTTCATTGTCCAGCTTTCACATGCAGCTGAGGCAACTGAAAAGACCATGGCTTGGGTCAGGTGCACCTTAATCATACAAGTAACTTCTTTGTTTTTTAAGACTCTAAAAAGTTCTTTTGCAGCAGATTTGCCCAATGCAATACATCATTGGACTTCTTGACTGACTGCTGTTTCCAAGGACATTGATTCTTGATTCAAGTAGGATGAAACTGTTGACAACTTCCATTTTTTCTCCAAATGTTGGTATAGACAATGTTAAAATTATTTAAATTTTGCCATAGATAATGTTTTTGTCATGAGTAATTTTAAGAATCTAAATGAATAAAATAGTAATTTGCTATACTATACAATATGATGAAGCAAATTACTATTTTACTCATTTATATGTTTAAGATTACCCCAGACAAAAATGTTAGCCATGGCAAGTTTTAAGTACTTGTGTAGCTTCCTTCTTCCATGGCCAGTATCTAGGCTCAGGTTCAGATCTCAGGCTCTACAGCTTAATACCTGGGTAATCCTGGACAAGTACTTACCTAAGCCTCAGTTTCTTATCTGTATATTTAGGATAATAACATAAAACTGGCTAGAGAACTAAATGAAATGGTGTATATAAAGTACTTAGCATATTGTCTGGCACATAGAAAATATCCTATACGTGCTCAGGATGTGCCAAAGTTATTCATATAGTATCCTGGACAAAGTATTTTGGAAGAAAAGAAATTTACTCTACATGGATGTGTTATTATGTATTGAATTGTATCCCCCTAAAATATGTGTGGAAATCCTAACTCCTGTACACATAGATGTAATCCCATCTGTGAATAGGATTTTCTTTGTGATATTAATGAGGTAATATCAGTGTAGGGTGTGTTTTAAGCTAATTATTTTTGAGATATAAAAGGAGTAGATTAGTCACAGAAGCAAGCAAGCACAAATGGGTGATAGGTAGATGCCACGTGGAGATCTTCAAGGAACCCTGAGAAGAAAGGATTTTGCCCCAGAATGGAAAGAGAGACTTTCCCTAGAGCCAGTGCCCTGAATTTGGACTTCTAGCCTTCTAAACTGAGAAAATAAATTTCTGTTCATTAAAGCCACCTACTTGTGGTATTTCTGTTATAGCAGCACTAAGAAACTAAGAAATACATTAATATAACATATTAAATATGTTATAATATGGTATTTTTCAAACTGTGAGTTGAGAAGGACATCATGCTTGGTTAAGAAGAGGATCAGTGAAAGAGAGGAAGACCCTTAATGAGATGGATTGACACAGTGGCTCCAATGATAGGCTCAAGCATAGCAATGATTGTGAGGATAGTGCAGGACCGGGCTGTGTTTCGATCTGTTGTACATAGGGTCACTGTGAGTTGGAACTTACTCGATGGCACCTAATAACAACAACAACAACTGGTAATAAAACAATTGGTGGCAGTCAGCATATTTTAAAAAAGAAATAGCATAGCATAGCACAGCATAAATCAAAGACATAAATAAGGGTAAATATTGTTTGTAAGACTTTTGTGTTGTTTTACATATGTATATGCAAGCATAAAGTAATGATGCGTGCTATATATTGCATTAAAGTCCTGAATTATTTATTTCACCTGTTTCCATACCCCTTGTATGTAACTCTGCAGTTCCTTTCACTAATGAGGTGGAGTCTTTTTTCCCCTATTTTTAATCTGAGCCTGGCCAAAGGAGTCATCTGGTCAATAGAAAAGGAACAAACGACAATGTGCCAATTCTAAACTTGGCCTCAAGAGTTCTTGCATGCTTTCACTTGCCCTTTGGCACTTCTGCCATTCCCATGAGAAGGTCACACGTGGGCCTTTATGCTGGTCCTAGGATGAGAGACACGTGGAACAGCTAAGGTGCAAGACCTAAGCCCAGACAAAAGCAGAGTCTCAGCTGACTCCTAGTTGCATAAGAAAGCCAGCCAATCTACAAATACATGAATGAATCAATCCAAGATCGGCTGAGCTAGTGGGATGACAGCCTGCCAAACCACAGACTTGTAAGTTATAATGATACTACTTTAAGCCTCTTTACTTTGCCATGGTTTGTTCCACAGCAATAATATGGAGTAAAAATTATTTTTTACTATTGGTCACAACAAAAACACTTGAAATATACTGGATAGAAAATACATACTCTATCAATTATAATGTATTACATATACATGCAGTGAATTTATTTTCCAATGGATCCCTAATATGTCCTCATACGATAATATAAAAGGTCTCTTACAACTCCTTCAAATTACTGTGCATCGAAACTTCTCATTCATAATGCCAAATAAAAATCACTTCTCTGGAAATTTAAACAATACAGAAAAGTACAAAAAAGAAAATAAAAACCACCCATATTGGCACTATGCAAATTCAACCAATAGAAATGCTCTGGCATATTTACTTCAAGTCTTTTTTTCTTAGTTTATACTTAAAAAAATTAAACAAGTCTATGTAGACATAGAAAATATATAAAACTTTTTTTTTTTTTTTTTAATAATATGGGGATGGGATAAGGGAGAAACACATACTAGATGTAAGTTTTTGGTAACAGTCTAGTTTTGGGGTTGGAAAGGTGAGTACATAAGTATTCAAGATTATATTATCATATTGACCTCAAAGTCTGCAAATTTACTAGACTGTAAGTTCTCGCAGTGTTTTTCGTTTGTTTTGTTTTTGTAGAATTCATTGGATTTTCTACATTGTCTGAAAATAAAGACAGTTTTACTTCTTCCTTCCCAATCTGGATACATTTTATTACTTTTTCTTACCCAACTGCAGTGGCTAGAACCATCAATATAGTGTTGAATAGAAGTGGTGAGAGAGGACATCTTTCTCTTGTTCCTGATCTTAGGGGGAAAGCGTTCAGTCTTCAACCATTAAGTATATTAGCTGTAAGGTTTGCATAGATACTCTTCACCAGGTTGAAGAAGTTCCCTTCCATTTCTAGTTTACGGGCCGTTTTTATCAGGAATGGATGATGAATTCTATCAAATGGAATTTCTCTATTGAGATGATCATGTTTTTTGTTTTCTCTTGTTTTAGTTTGTTAACACGGTAAATTAAATGGGTTGATTTTTAAATATTAGATCAATCCTGCATTTCGGGAGTAAATTCCACTTGATTATATTATCCTTTTAATATATTGTTGGATTAAACTTGCAAAAATTTTGTTAGAAATTTTGCATCTATAATCATGAGGGACATTAGTCTCTAGTTTTCTTGTATCTTTGTATGGTTCTATTGTTAGGTGCTGCCAAGTTAGTTCTGACTCATAGCGACCCTATGTAAAATAGAATGAAACACTGCCTGGTCCTGTGCCATCCTCACAATTGTTGCTATGTTTGAGCCCATTGGTGCAGCCATGAGAGTCTTCATCTTTTTTGCCAACCCTCTACTTCACCAAACATGATATTCTTCTCCATGGACTGGTCCCTCCTGACAACATGTCCAAAGTACGTGAGCCAAAGTCTCCCCATCCTTGTTTCTAAGGAGCATTCTAGCTATACTTCCGAGACAGGCTTGTTCATTCTACTGGCAGTCTATGGTATATTCAATATTCTTCATCAACATCGTAATTCAAGCCATTAATTCTTCTTCGGTCTTCCTTATTCATTGTCTAGCTTTTGCATGCATATGAGGCAACTGAAAATACCATGGCTTGGGTCAGGTGCACCTTAGTCCTCCAAGTGTCATCTTTGTTTTTTAACACTTTAAAGAGGTCTTTTGCAGCAGATTTGGCCAATGCTGTACCATTTGATTTCTTTTTTCAATTTATTTTTTCTCTATTTTTTAAAAAATTGTGATTTAGGTCAAAGTTTACAGACAAAAAAAAAAAAAAGTCTAAAGGTAGATCTGTTTTCAAGAGAGGACTGAACCAATAACTCAGATGAAGTCACCAATGACTTCAGTGTTAATCTTACTTCTCTGCATTCTGTGATATTAGTTTATTATCGGACTCCACATATTGGCTGCCTAGCACCTCCAGGGTCTACTCTAGAATGAAAAATAGCTGGAGGAATCCTCAAACTCAAATATTTAAATCACATCATCCATTGATGACAGAATATATACCTGGCGGCTCCCAGACAAGTTCTGGGAATCCCTCTCTTGTTGGGTCAAACTGGATCAATCTTGAACCAATCTTGAATCTATCACAGTGGCTAGAGGTATCAGTTGTACCAATTGTCTCAGACTGACCTGGAGTCATGCTCCCCAGCCAGGTAGAGTTCTGTTGCCAAGGTACTAAAAGTGGAAGGGATGCATGGTTCCCACAAAGCAACCATAAGAAGCATGAGAGAATGTTGGGGATGGTAATGGGAACAATTAGAATAAGTGCATCTAGGCTAAAAATTTTTCCTTAATTATATTTTAGCTGCATCCCATGCATTTTGACATGTAATGTTTTCAGTATGGTTCATTCTTAAATATTTTGTAATTTCCTATTACTCATTAACTGTTAAAGTGTGTTCCAACAGAGCAAGGGTATACAGCATGGTTTGAAATCAAGAAAAGTGTGTGACAGGGTTGCATCCTTTCACTATATTTATTCAATCTGTATGCTAAGCAAATAATCCAAGAAGACAGATTATATGAAGAAGAATGTGACACCAGGATTGATGGAAGGCTCATTAACAACCTGCGATATGCAGATGACACAATCTTGCCTGCTGAAAGTAAAGAGGACTTGAAGCACTTACTTATGAAGATCAAAGACTACAGCCTTCAATATGGATTACACCTTAACATAAAGAAAACAAAAATCTTCACAACTGGACCAATAAGCAACACCATGATAAAGGGAGAAAATATTGACATTGTCAAGGATTTCATTTTACTTGGATCCCCAATCAATGCCCACGGAAGTAGCTTTAAGAAATAAAATGACATATTGCATTGGGTAAATCTGCTGCAAAATCTTTTTAAAGTGCTAAAAAGCAAAGATGTCACTTTGAGGATTAAGGTGCGCTAGACCCAAGCCATGATATTTTCAATCACCTCACACTCAGGAGAAAGCTGGACAATGAATGGGGAAGACCGAAGAAGAATTGATGCCTTTGAATTACAGTGCTGGTGAAGAATATTGATTATACAATGGACTGCCTGAAGAACAAACAAGTCTGTCTTGGAAGAAATAAAACTAGAGTGCTCCTTGGAAGCAAGGATGTCCAGATTTTGTCTCATATACTTTGGACATGTTGTCAGGAGGGACCAGTCCCTGGAGAAGGACATCATGCTTGGTAAAGTAGAGGGTCAGCAAAAAAGAGGAAGACTCTTATCGAGATGGATTGACACAGTGGCTTCAACAATGGACTCAAACACAGCCAACCATTGTGAGGATGGCACAGGACAGGGCACTGTTTAGTTATGTTGTACATAGGGTCATTATGAGTTGGCTCTGACTCAACGGCACCTAAAAGCAACAACATGTGTTTCATTTTCTAAATATGCACTTTGGCTATATTTCTGTTGCTGTTCTCTAATGTTATTACTTTCTAGTCTATGAAAATGATCTATGGGATATATATAGTCTTTGTGACTTGTTTAAACTTCTTTTGTGGTCACTAAAAATGTTTTAAATATTTTTTTGAAAAGAATATATACTGTTTATCTTAAACATATTTATATACCTTATATATTAGTTCAAGTTTGTTAATACTGAATATAAAATTTCTATATTCCTACTGAGTTGTCTCTCCTTGATTCATCAGTTTCTAAGACAGGTATTAAAATATTTCACCATAATCACTGATTTATTAATTTTCTTTTGAAATTTAATAAATTTTGGCTTCATATATTTTAATACCACCACTCATCTGTCAGGCAGCTGTCTTCCAAATTTCTTCGCATAAATGAGTGAGCACCTCCAGCGCTGCATCTGCTTGTTGAAACATCTCAGTTGGTATTCCCTCAATTTCTGAAGCCTTGTTTTTCACTAATGCCTTTAGTGCAGCTTGGATTTCTTCCTTCAGTATCATACGTTCATGATCCTATACTACCTCCTGAAATGACTAAATGTCAACCAGTTCTTTTTGGTACAGTGACTCTGTGTATTCCTTCCATCTTCTTTTGATGCTTCCTGAATGGTTTAATATTTTCCCTGTACGATCCTTTAATATTGCAGCTCAAGGCTTGAATTTTTTCTTCAGTTCTTTCAGGTTGAGAAAGGCTGAGCATGTTCTTCCTTTTTGGTTTTCTATCTCCAGGTCTTTGCACACATCATTATAATACCTTACTTTGTCTTCTCGAGCCACCCTTTGAAATCTTCTGTTTAGCTCTTTTAATTTGTCATTGCTTCCTTTTGCTTTAGCTACTCTAAGTTCAAGAGCAAGTTTCAGAGTCTCTTCTGACATCCATTTTGGTCTTTTCTTTCTTCCCTGCTTTTTAAATGACCTCTTGTTTTCTTCATGTATGATGTCCTTGATGTCATTCTACAATTTGTCTGGTCTTTGGTCATTAGTGTTCAATGCATCAAATCTATTTTTGAGATGTCTCTAAACTCTGGTGGGATATACTCAAGGTTGTACCTTGGCACTCATGAACTTGTTCTAATTTTCTTCAACATCAGCTTGAACTTGCATATAAGCAATTAACGGTCTGTTCCATAGTTGGCCCCTGGCCCTTGTTCTGACTAATGAATATTGAACTTTTCCACTGTCTTTTTTCACAGATGTAGTTTATTTGATTCCTGTGTATTCCATCTGGCAAGGTCCACATGTATAGTCGCCATTTCTGTTGTTGAAAAAAGGTATTTGCAATGAATAAGTCATTGGTCTTGCAAAACTCTATCATGCCTTTTCTGGCATCATTTCTATCACCAAGGTCCTATTTTCCAGCTCTCAATCCTTCTTTGTTTCCAACTTTCACATTCCAGTCACCAGGAATTACCAATGCATCTTGATTGCATGCTTGATCAATTTCAGATTGCAGAAGTTGGTATACATCTTCAATTTCCCCATCTTTGGCCTTAGTGGTCAGTGAAAAATTTGAATAATAGTATTAACTGGTCTTCCTTGTAGGCATATGGATATTATCCTATCGTTGACAGCATTGTACTTCAGCATAAACCTTGAAATGTTTTTTTGACAACGAATGCAACTTCATTCCTCTTCAATTTGTCATTCCTAGCATAGTAGACCATATGATCTCTGATTGAAGATGGCCAATACCAGTCCATTTCAGCTCACTAATGCCTAGTATATCCATGTTTATGCGTTCCGTTTCATTTTTGATGACTTCCAATTTTCCTAGATTGACACTTTGTACATTCCTAGTTCTTATTATTAATGGATGTTTGCAGCTGTTTCTTCTCATTTTGAGTCTTGCCACATCAGCAAATGAAGGCCCTGAAAGCTTGACTCCACCCCAGTCATTAAGGCTGACTTTATGTTTCTGAGGCAGCTCTTCCCCAGTAGTATTTTGAGTGCCTTCCAACCTGAGGGGCTCATCTTCTGGCACTATATTAGACAATGTTCAGCTGCTATTCATAAGGTTTTCACTGGCCAATTTTTTTAGAAGTACATTGCCAGGTCCTTCTTCCTAGTCTGTCTTAGTCTGGAAGCTCTGCTTAATCCTGTCCACATGGGTGACTTTGCTGGTATTTTGAAATATTGGTGGCATAGCTTCCGGCATCACAGCAACATTGAAGCCACTACAGTATGAGAAACTGACAGACTTGCTGGAACTGGTCACTTGTCCATGCCAAGAAATTTGGAAGACAGCTACCTGGCCTATCAACTGGAAGAGATCCATACCTGTATGCAACCCAAATAAAGCTGATGCAAGAGAATGCAAAACTTATAGATCAATATTATTAATATTACACATAAGTAAAATTTTGCTGAAGACCATTCAAAAGTGGTTACAGCAGTACATTGATAGAGAACTGCCAGAAATTCAAGCTGGATTCAGAAGAGGACTTGGAATGAGGGATATCATTGTTGATGTCAGCTGGATCTTGGCTGAAAGCAGAGAATACCAGAAAGATGTTTACCTGTGTTTTATTGGTTATACAAAGGCATTGGACTGTGTGGATCATAACAAATTATGGATAAACATTACAAAGAATGGGAATTCCAGAACACTTCATTGTGCTCATAAGGAACCTGTACGTAGATCAAGAGGCAGTCATTTGAACAGAATAAAGGGATACCGCGTGGTTTAAAGCCAGGAAAGGTGTGACTCAAGGTTGTATCCTTTTACCATACTTATTGTATCTGTATTCTGAACAAACAGTCTGAGAAGTTGTACTATATGAAGAAGAACTCTGCATCAGGACTGGCTGAAGAATCATTACTAACCCGGGAAATGCAGATGATGCAACCTTACTTGCTGAAAGTGAAAAGGACTTGAAGCACTTACTGAGGAAGATCAAAGACTACAGTCTTCAGTATGGATTGCACCTCAACATAAAGAAAACAAAAATCCTCACGACTGCACCAATAAACAATATCATCATAAATGGAGAAAAGACTGAAGTTGTCAAGGATTTCATTTCACTTGGATCCCCAATCAATGCCCATGGAAGCAGAAGTCAAGAAATTAAATGGTGTCAGACACTTCATCAAAGAAGACATTCAGGCAGCTAAGAGACACATGAGGAAATGCTCCTGATCACAAGCCATAAAAAACCAAAAACCAAACCTGTAGCCATCAAGTCGATTCTGACTCATAGCCATTTAGAGAAATGCAAATCAAAACTACAATGAGATACCATCTCACCTTGACATTACTGGCACAAATAAAATAAACAAAAACAAATGTTGGAGAGGTCGTGGGGAGACTGGAACTCTTATGCACTGCTGATGGGAATGAAAAGTGGTACAATCATTTCGGAAAACAATATGGCACTTCCTTAAAAAGCTAGAAATAGAAATACTACATGATCCAGCAACTCCACTCCTAGCAATATATCCTAGAGAAATAAGAGCTGTCACACAAATAGACATATGCACACCCATGTTCATTGCAGCATTATTCACAATAGCAAAAAGATGGAAATAACTTAAGTATCCATCAACAGATGAATGGGTAAACTATGGTACATACACACAATGGAATACTATGCAACAATAAGGAACAATGATGAATCTTTGAAACATCTCACAACATGGATAAATCTGGAGGGCATTATGCTGAGTGAAAAAGTCAATCACAAAAAGACAAATACTGTACGAGACCACTATTATAAAAACAAATGAAAGTGTTTCCACACAGAAAGAAACAATCTTTGATGGTTATGAGGCAGGGAGAGGTGGGCAGGGAAATATACTCACTAGATGGTAGATCAGTAGTAACTTTGGTGAAGGGTAAGACAGTACACAATACTGGGGAAGTCAGCACAACTTGACCAGGGTAAAGTCATAGACGCTTTACAGACACATCCAAAAGCCCTGAGAGACCTAGCTACTGGGCTGAGGGCTGGAGACCATGGTCTCGGGGGACATGTAGCTCAACTGGCATAACATAATCTATAAAGAAAATGTGCTATATCTGAGTGTTGAGTAGCGACTGGGGTCTGAAAAGCCTATGAGCAGCCATCTCAGATACACCTACTGGTCCCATCCTGGCTGGAGCAAAGGAGAATGAAGACCAAAGACACAAGAGAAAGATTAGTTTAAAGGACTAATGGACCACAACTACCACAACCTCCACCAGACTGAGCCCAGAACAATTAGATGGTACCCAGTTACCACCACTGACTGCTCTGGCAGGGATCACAGTAGAGGATCCCAGACAATGCCGGAGAAAAATGTAGAATAAAATTGAAATTTACACACACACACACAAAATTAGTCTTATTGGTCTGACAGAGACTGGAGAAACTTTGACAGTAGGGCTCCCGGACACCCTTTTAACTCAGTACTGAAGTTACTCCTGAGTTTCACCCTTCAGCCAAAGATTAGGCAGGTCTATAGGTCCAACAACAACACACACGAGGAATGTGCTTCATAGTTCAATTCTGTTCACAAGACCAAGGGTCATACCAGCCCAAAAGCAAAGATGAGAAGTCAGGAAGCGACAGGAAAACTGGACGAATGAAAACAGGAAACCTGGGGTGGAGAAGGGGAGAGTGTTGACATATCACACTCAGGGTTGGCAACCGACGTCACAAAACAATCTGTGTTTTAAGTATTTAATGAGAAACTACTTTTCTCTGAAAACTTTCACCTAAATCAGAATTTTGAAAAAATAATGAAAATTGAAAAAAGATATCAAACTATTTGGCATTGGCCAAATCTGCTGCAAAAGATCTCTTTAAAGTGTTGAAAAGCAAAGATGTCACCTTGAGGAGTAAGGTGTGCCTGACTCAAGCCATAGTATTTTCAATTGCTTCATATGCATGCAAAAGCTGGACAATGAATACAGAAGACCTAAGAAGAATTAATGGCTTTGAATTATGACGTTGGTGAAGAGTATTGAATATACCACGGACTGCCAGAAGAAAGAAAAAATACGTCTTGGAAGAAGTATAGGCTTAGAAGCAAGGATGGCAAAACTTCATCTCACATACTTTGGACATGTTATTAGGAGGGACTTGTTACTGGAAAAGGACATCATGCTTGGTAAAGTAGAGGGCCAACGAAAAACAGGACGTCCCTCAACGAGATATGACTGACTCAGTGGCTGCAACAATGGACTAAAGCATAACACTGATTGTGAGGATGGCTTGGGACCGGGTAGTGTTTCATTCTGTCAAACATAGGTTCACTATGAGTCAGAACCAGCTCAATGGCACCTAACAACATCACCATATGTTTGTATTAAGTTTTTAGGTGCACACAAGTTCTTGATTCTATTATCTCTTTGGTGAATTCTTTTCCTGTTTATTTAGCATAATTTTCTTTCTGTTTCTATTAGTGTTTTTTGATTTCCTTCCCCCCTTGAGGTATTTTCATAAGTGCTCTATGCTAAGATTTTTGCTGTAAAAAATTAGCATAGTGAGTTTATGAAAATACCTCGCAGGGGGAGGGAGTGGCTGGCAAACAAATGTAGAAGGTGCATGTTATTTATGTAAAAATAAGGTAATTTTAATTTTTATATTGCGTCAATAATGTCTTAGTTATCTAGTGCTGCTACAACCCTGACGCACATCTTTCCTCATTTTAAACTAGGCAGTATCCCCTTGTTCTGCTCGCGTGACTGCTTCTTGATCTATGTGCAGGTTCCTCATGAGCACAATTAAGTGTTCTGGAATTCCCATTCTTTGCAATGTTATCCATAATTTGTTATGATCCATACAGTTGAATGCTTTGGCATAGTCAATAAAACACAGGCAAACATCTTTCTGGTATTCTCTGCTTTCAGCCAGGATTCATCTGACATCAGCCATGATACCCCGTGTTCATGTCCTCTTCTGAATCTGGCTTGAACTTCTCACAGTTCCCTGTCGATGTACTGCTGCAACCATTTTTTAATTACCATCACTAAAATTTTACTTGTGTGTGATATTAATGATATTGTTTGATAATTTCCACGTTCCATTGGATCACCTTTCTTTGGGATGGGCATATACGTGGATCTCTTCCAGTTGGTTGGCCAACTCATTCCTTCCAAATTTCTCGGCATAGACCCAGCTTTTAGGCTCCACGCATAGTGGATTAGTTAGTGGATTAGTGGATTAGTTCTATTTTTTCAAACAATACCTTGGGTAATAAATTTCTCCACAGTCTTATTCTATTAGATCCAGACCGCTTTGCAAGGGCAGTCTTTGAGGCCAATCTTTTGTTCCAACCCCAGGAGGGCTTTTCTTAGCTGTATTTTTCCCGATTTTTTTCTGTTTAGATTGTTTCTCTTATGGAGCTACCAGCCTCCTCTTAATTGGTCACCACCAAAATCTCCACTGTTTTTGACAGTGCTATCGGGCTTGACTTCAGTTGCCACTGAGTTGATTCTGACTCATGGTGACCCCATGTATTTCAGAGTAGAACTATACTCCATAGAGTTTTCAATGTCTGTGATCATTTGTACACAGATCACCAGACCTTTCTTTAGAGGTACCTCTGGGTAGACTCAAACCATCGACTTTTTAGCTGGTGCAAACAGTTAAGCTCTCAGCTACTAACCAAAATATCAGAAATTTCTGCTTGTAATAGATGATCCCCGAAAACCCTACAAAGCACAGTTCTACTCTGAAACACACGGGGTCATCATGAGTCATAATCGACTCCATGGCAACTTTTTTTTTTTTTTTTTAAATTAGGCTTGAAATTTCCTACACTCTTTTCCAAATAAAGTCATTCCCCTTAGGGAGAGCTATGAAGCTCTCTGTTCCTGCAGCTTATCTTTCCCCATAGGCAAAATTTCTGAGTCACTTCTTCAGGGTTAGGGGTAGGGACAGAGGCCCACTGCTCCCAGAGTGGTACTCCTGCTATATAAGCTGGCACTGGGGTGGTTGAGGCCCTTCGTTTTCTTGGCTTGCCTCTCCTGGTGTGAAACTTCCATCCAATAAGTGAGGGGATGAGGGTCAATAAGACCCAATATTCTTGACTTGCCACAGTTGGGATAAATTTAAAGACAGAAATCCATCTTTATTTTCTCTCCTCTTTTCTGACACGAAGTAACTAAGACCTCCCTTTGGATAGTACGCAGGATGTTTGCTGATTAAAAGGAAGTGCACTCAGAAATATCATCAGACACAGCCTCCTAGGAGTGGAGGCTGGGTGGAAGAAGAAAACCCTAGATTTCTTATCTACTCTTGCTTGACATAGAGCTTCTGCAAACCAAGCTGGGGGAAATAAGAAATTCTGGTAGTCTGCTCCTCCTGGGGAGACACTGTAGCCCTAGAACAGGATTTGAGCAGAGAGGGAGCCCTGTGTTCTTGGCTGCACCTGCTTGGAATAGAAAGTCTGCCATGCCAAGCTGGGGTAATGTCTTAGTTATCTAGTGCTGCTATAATAGAAATACCACACATGGATTGCTTTAACAAAGAGAAATTTATTCTCTCACAGTCTAGGAGGCTAAAAGTCCAATTTCAGGGTGCTGGCTCCAGGGGAAGCCTTTCTCTCTCTGTTGGCTCTGGGGGAAGGTTATTGTCATCAATTTTTCCCTGGTCTAGGAGCTTCTCAGTGCAGAGACCCCGGGTCCAAAGGACACGCTCTGCTCCCAGCACTACATTCTTGGTGGTATGAGATCTCCCTGTCTCTCTGCTCACTTCTTTTATATCTCAAGAGATTGACTTAAAACACAACCTAATCTTGTAGACTGAGTCCTGCCTCATTAGTAGAACTGCCTCTAATCCTGCCTCATTAACATCATAGAGGTAGGAGTTACAACACATAGCAAAAACATATCAGATGACAAAATGGTGGACAATCACACAATCCTGGGAATCACGGTCTAGCCATATTCACACACATTTCTCGGGGACAGAATTCAATCCATAACAGGTGGGAACAATGGGTGGTGGTGGGTTGCACTGTTCTTACTGAAATTTAGTAGATTTTCTTGAATAAATGTTCCTGCATTTGCTGTATGCCCTTAGAGTAATTTATAGAGACTTTAATTTTTAAAAATATTTGTCATCAGTTATGGTTGTTTATTGGAGAGGGTACACACCATTACAGATGTGTCTCTATGCCCATAAATTTCTTAATTTCATAAGAATACTGTGTTCCAGCAATATTTATGTTCATATTATCATCATAAAAATTATTTTATCTTCAATGATGATCTTTTAAAATAAAGTTACTACACTATTCACGATATTGTCAGATGTTTCCTCTTTTATAAAATAAACTTCTAAACAACTTTGCATTGATTCTATTAATAGGATGAAAAATCAAACCATTATTGTAATTAACTGAGTTTCTCTTTGCAGTATCTGATAATATTTCTGAGTGTACCTCCTTTTAATCAGCAAGCACCCTGCATGCTATTCAAAGGGAGGTCTAAGCTACATAGTGTTAGAAAAGGGGAGAGAAAATAAAGATGGGTTTCTGTATTTCAAATTTAACCAAAAATTAAAATGAAAACCCTTTTCATTGAAAAGGGGTCTCTCATTGTACTAGATGAAACAATGGCAGAGGCTGGAATAATGAAGTAGTAGTTACCACACTCATTCTGGATTTTTAATACACTAACAAGAATGACAAGTAGTACTACTAAGACTACTACTACTACTAATAATAATGACATGCATTATTAAAAGATATAAAGTACAAGATCAATACTAAAATAAATGGGATGCCAGAACCATAGGAGTAAACTGGGACTCTCCTGGACCAACTGAGACATATGGACATACTATACCAATTTGGACACACTATCTCTGTATCAATTTGGTAAAAAGTGATATATTCACATGTTATCTTTCTCTGTTTATTTGGGTCCTCTTTACTGAATTTAAAAGAAGAGATAGACATTTCTGAAAAGATGAACTGATCAGGATTTCTTTGTCCCACACATTTACTTACCCTCCACAATCCTCCACATAAATGCTACAGTATTCTTGTCTGGAAATTTTATTTCTAATTTATCAAACACATTAAATTGATTTATTAATGTTATTTTGTATGACTAGCACTCAGTTTTTTTTAAGGGAAGGGGGCTCATCTTTGCATCCTGTCTTCTACTACTGTTTTCTGGATGAATTCTATTAGAGATAAGCTTTCTTAGTCCTTATGTAACTGGAGACTTCTTTGTTTCACCACTACTTCTGAATGATAGTTTGGCTGGGTACAAAAGTTTAACTATAATTTTTTTCCTCAGCATTTTAAAGATATTATTCCATTTTATTCTGGCATACAAAATCATTAAAAAGAAATCAAATCTCAATCAGACTCTTGTTTGTTTGTAAATATTCTTTTTACCCTGTACATTTTAGGGTTCTTGATGTTCTTTAGTTTTAATATCATGTATCTTATACTTAATTTTAAAAAATATTTCTCAGGAGCAGGTGATTTTTTTTCAAACTCAGGACTCATATCTCTCTTTAGCTTTATGAAATTATCAATGATCTCCCCTTAAAATATTCTGTATACATTTGCCTCTACAATACCTTCCTGAAACTCCTATGTTGGAGTTTCATAATTTATCTTTCATATCCTAAACTATATTTTCTAGTTCTTTATCTTTTTGTGTTGAGTTATTGGGTGAGTCTTCAGTTTATTACTCCAGTGGGTTTACTTTCTTCTGTATTCATTCTGCTATTTAGTTTGCTTTAAAGATTATTTCTTGATTTCAATAGCTACATTTCTCATTTTCAATATTTCTAATACTTTTTTCATAATTATCTGTTCTTGTTCTTGGTGCATAACCTCATATTCTTGTTTGATATAGTTTCATTCATCTTTCATGGCTGCAATCCCTTCATCTTGCTGATATCATTAAAAATACTTATTTTAAAGTTTTTTTTGAGTTGTGCTAGTATGACTATTTTCTCACTGCCAGTTTTTCTGTTCGCTGATTTTGTTTGTCCTTCATGGTCTTTTTTTGGTGCCTGTGTTGTCATATTACATAGGATATCTCCTTCTAGGGCATCCTGTACACCTACAGCAGGCTTGTGCTCACCTCAGCCTAGGCACTGTTAGGGTTCTGGCTGGCACTGGTAGGGGTCTGGCTCAAGAGCAGAACTTGTACTCAGGGCTGCTACTCTTTGCAGATGCATTTCCAGACTTGCTCCTGCTATGGCTCAGCTCCAAATTCCCAGGTTGTGCAAGTGGTACTGCTGGAGCCCCAAGCTATGTGGGCAGGAGGTATTGTTCCAAGCTCAGCTGAAGCAGTAGGGAAAGTAGTTGGCACCTTTCCCAGCACCAGGTTCACACAAGTTGTTTAGAGGTGGCCCTGAGCTACGCACACAAGTTGTGTGAGTATCAAGATGCCAGCATCTTTTTCCAAGCATTCACCTATGTCCCATCACTCTCTTGTGTTCAGACTCTGCCAAACTTCATTTGTTTTCCATTGAGGGATATGCCTATTCTAGTTAATACAGACCTTTTTTTTCCCCTAGAAGAGCAATTATGTGTTTATTAATTTTTAAAATATTTTACTGCAATGTCTGAGTTTGGAGCATTGAGCTATGTTTTAGCATGTGCTCAACACACCATTATAGACCAGAAGTCCATATAAATAATTTCTTTACAAAAAATCCCATATTATCTATTCTATAATATATAGAGTATATATGACATATATTCTATAATATATAGAGTATATATGACATACACATATATAAGAGATACATGCAGAAATATCATTTTATCATATGTAGAGTAGATCATACATAACAGAGTAATAGGTTTTAAAGTATATGAAAATTGCTCTTTGAGGTACCATGCTGGAGAATAACATACTATCAGTAAGTCCAACGTCCAACTTAGCCAGTTTTCCCTGCAGCACTAGATCAGATCACGATTTCTCTGGTTGATACCAGATATGATAGCTGGCTCATGTTTTGGGGCCATGCAAAAAAAAAAAAATCATATCTTTCATCTCTAGACTCATACGCACTGTGGCACGATACTTGAATTTTAAGACATACGTAGGAACTGAGACTGTCTGAAAGATGAGTATATTCATATTTCCCATCTCATTTTCACTCTCAGCATAACCTCAGTAAGCAGAATGTTAGGTAACACAGTCTACATTATTTAAAATATTATTTCTCACTCTTGTTTTTCACTTTTACTGTTTCCTTCTTTAAAATTGTATCTAGGTCAAATGCAAGTACTATGCAATTCTCCTTACCCTTGCATGTTTCAGATATATTAAAGATCTCTCACGCATTTCAAGGAAACTATTTGAACATTTACTACAGAATGTCAATGTGCCATTATTTCAACCATCTGGACAGATAGCATGAACTGTGGTAATTGAGAAGCCTAAGAACTTAAGCACTTCCCCCAAAAACTCAGGACAGTGCTTTCTCACCTAACAGTGCGTAAACCATTATTAATCAACCAAAATCAAAACCAAAGCCAAACAAAACAAAACCAGTAACAAATTTTAAGCAGCAAGAGCACTGGACTAGAAGTCAGGGATTCTTAGTTCTAGTACTAGGTACACAACTAACTAGTAGTGTGACCGACCTAAGGTAAGTCATGTGACTGTCTGGCCAATACATGCAAAATCAGAGAATTATGGATATCTAACACAAAAGAACACTTAAAATATAAATATTACATAAAATATTCACTAACTGTGCCCAGGCTGTGATACACTTATCCATCTGTTCGCTCATTCGTTTAACAAGCACTTATTGATGGTTTATTATGCAAGGCTGTGTCTGCAAACTGGAAATTCAGATATTAGGCAAAATTCACATTCTGCTTTTTTGGAGCTCATTGTGGAAAAGAAAGTCAAATAATTTTAATAGAGTATGGCACTGTGATATAGAAATGCTCAGGATATGGATGGGAAATCAGGGTGGAGTTTGGGGAGGGGTCACCTAACCTAGCCTGTGGCCAGCTGTGAGGGCATGTTTTCCAGGGTGCTGTGTTGATTCTTGAGAAATGCCTTGAAGTGACTCAGGTGAAAGCAGTGAGAAAGGCTGTTCCAAACAGAGGAATCTGATTATGCAAAAACTAATGAATTCTAATAAATACAGAAGATTCAAGGAAACTGTAAAGAGTTTGAGGTGGTTAAGAGTACAGGATGCATATGGAGGGAAATGGCTGAAGATTAAGCTAGAGTTTGAGCACAACCAGCAAGTGATGGATAGAACATTTTCTTTCTCACCATGAACTTTAGGGGAAGAAAAAACCAAAACCAAACCCATTGCCGTCGAATCGATTCCACCTTATAGGGACTCTATAGGACAAAGTAAAACTGCCCCCATAGGGTTTCCAAGGAGCGCCTGGTGGATTCAAACTGCTGACCTTTAAGGTTAGCAGCTGTAGCTCTTAACCACTATGCCACCAGGGTTCCCTTAGGGGAAGAGAAGGGCTAATTTACTTTCAAGTGATCACATTATAGTTCTGGTGTATTCTGTATTTATAGGAGACTTGGTTTCTCCATCTAAAATATCAGAAACAGTTTTTCATTACATTCAGTTCTTGGAAAAACCATGTCTGGGTGTACCCAGTGATCTGTTAGAGTAGACACAACAGAAGTCTATTCAAGGAGAACTGAAGACACTTCTGGTAGAGAACTCATTCCAGATCTCCACATTAGAATCAGGTAGGTGCTTTTAACACTCCGAATTGCAAGCTGCACCCGATATCAATTAAATCAGAATTTCTGGGGGGTGTGACCCAGGCATCCATATTTTTAAAGTTTCTTAGTTGATTCTAATGTGTAGCAATGGTTGAGATCCTGCCCTAAGGAAACAGGGAGTCATGTGTATGTGATATGCTTAATTCAGTATAATACTTCCTGTTACGTGAGAGATGGTCTTAGAGATTACCAGACTGGACTCTATTCCAGGTTCTCATGGAGTCCTTTCAGGGTTGTGGCAAAATCTCTACCTTAAAAATTCTGGAATATGTTGTGGGAACAAATAGCCTTGCTTTGGTGCCCCCTAGCAGAGTATACCATGAGGGAGGGGCATTCTCATTTTCCAGCACGAGTGCCCAGTTGAGAGACTGTGTTTGTCAGTGGCAGCAGCAGTTCATGGCAAGAATAATGGAACTTTGTCTCTATGTTAATGTGTATGTTAGGGGAGGATGATGAGGAGGTTGAAGCAGGAGAAAAGAAAACCATGTGGTAACTGCTGGATTTGTTAGAGAGTATAAATGCATAGGAGAAACTGTCAAAAATACTATGAGGTCCTTAGCAAGAACTTGCATTTGCATTACCAAACAGGGGTAAGACATAACTAAAAGGAGCTTACACACAGAACCTCTAAAGTTTTAGCACTAAAAGGAGAATCTCCAGTCAAGAAAATAGTTTCGTTATTTCAACAAATATTCACTGAGTAGCAACTATGTGCCAGGCACTATAGTAGGTACCAAGGACAAGGCAATGAACAAGACAGACAAAAACCCTTCCATAATGGAGTTTACATTCCAACAGGAAAGACATTTAATAAGCAGATAAATAAATCAGTATATAATACAATGTCTGATAAACATAACAGCTGATTCATTTGCTGATGTGGCACGACTCAAAACGAAAAGTAACAGTTACAAATGTCCATTAGTATTCAGAATGTGGAACGTACAAAGTATGAACCAAGAAAAATTAGAAGTCATCAAAAATGATATAGAACACTTAAAGATTGATATCCTAGGCGCTGGTGAGCTGAAGTGGACTGGTACTGGCCTTTTTAAATAATATAGTCATATGGTTTACTATGCCAGGAATGACAAATTGAAATGACACATTGAAAAATGAAAAGAAACAGCACTGCACTCATCATTATGAAGAACATTTCAAGATCTATCCTGAAATACAATGCTGTCAGTGACAGGTTAATATCCATATGCCTAGAAGGAAGACCAGTCAATATGCCCATTATTCAAATTTATGCACCAACCACAAATGCTAAAGAAGAAGGAATGGAAGATTTTTACAAACTGTTGCAGTCTGAAATTGATTGAATGTGCAATCAAGATGCATTGATAATTACTGGTGATTGGAACCAGAAAGTTGGCATCCAAGCATCAGTGATTGGAAAATACGGCCTAGGCAATAGAAATGGTGCTGGAGATCAAATGACAAAATACTGCAAGACCAAGAAGTTATTCATTGGAAATACAAAACCTGTGAAAAAACCTGTGAAAGCCAGAACCTGTGTAAGGGGGAAACCTGTCAGAGAAGAAAAATGCAAATCTTTTCCACTGAAATGAGCAACAGAAGAGTGTTAAGACTGTACCCTGTCAAAGGTGGAAAACTTGTGAGACCTGGAAAAACAAGGTGGTCCTGTCAAGTTCTGGCTCTCACAGGCTTCACTGTACTTTTTTCTAACAACACAATCAACGACTATACACATGGGCCTCACACCAGATGAACTGATTACACAGGAATCAAATCTATTACATCTGTGGAAGAAGGTCATGGAGAAGCTCAGTATCATGTCAAGACAAAGCCAGGGACCTGCTGTAGAACTGCTCATGTGCAAGTTCAAATTGAAGCTGAAGAAAACTAAGCCAAGTCCACGACAGCCAAAGTATGATCTTGAATACATCCTGCCAGAATTTAAGACCATCTTAAGAATAGATTTGACATGCTGAACACTAATGACCAAACACCAGATTTTTGGATAGGCCTCTTATCTTAGTTATCTAGTACTGTTATAACAGAAATACCATAAGTGGGTGGCTTTAACAAACAGAAATTTATCTTCTCACAGTTCAGGAGGCTAGAAGTCTGAATTTAGGCTTTCTCTCTCTGTTGGCTCAGGAGGAAAGTCCTTGTCTCTTCTGAGCTTCTGCTCCTGGGCCATCTTCATGTGGTTTGGCATCTCTCTTCCCCCATCTCTGTTCTGTTTGTTTGTTCAATCTCTTTTATATCTCGGGAAAGACTGACTCAAGATACACCCTACACTAATCCTGCCTCATTAACATAACAAAGACAACTCATTCTCAAATGGGATTACAATCGCAAACAGGTTAGGATTTACAACACGTATTTTTGGGGGACACAATTCAATCCATAACATTCCACCCTTTGTTGTTGTAGTTGTTGTTAGGTGCCATCGAGTTGGTTCCAACTCATAGCGACCCTATGTACGACACAACAAAACACTGCCTGGTCCTGCACAGCCTCACAATCGTTGTCATGCTTGAGCTCATTGTTGCAGCCACTGTGTCAATCCATCTCATTGAGGGGCTTCCCTTTTTTGCTGACCCTCTACTTTTCCAAGCATGATGTCCTTCTCCAGGGACTGATTTCTCCTGATAACATGTCCCAACTATGTGAGACAAAGTCTCACCATTCTTGCTTCTAATGAGCATTCTGGCTGTACCTCTTCCCAGACAGATCTGCTCCTTCTTCTGGAAGTCCATGGTATATTCAATATTCTTCACCAACACCGTAATTCAGAGGCATCAGTTCTTCTTCGGTCTTCCTTATTCATTATCCAGCTTTCACATGCATATGATGCGATTGAAAACACCATGGCTTGGGTCAGGCACACCTTAGTCCTTAAAGTGACATCTTTGCTTTTTAACACTTTAAAGAAGTCTTCTGCAGCAGATTTGCCTAATGCAATGCATGGTTTGATTTCTTGACTGCTGCTTCCATGGGCATTGATCGTGGATCCAAGTAAAATGAAATCCTTGACAATTTCAATCTTTTCTCTGTTTATCATAATGTTGCTTATTGGTCTAATTGTGAGGATTTTTGTTTTCTTTACGTTGAAGTGTAATCCATACTGAAGGCTGTAGTCTTTGATCTTCATCAGTAAGTGCTTCAAGTCCTCTTCACTTTCAGTAAGCAATGTTGTGTATCTGCATATAGCAGGTTTTTAATGAGTCTTCCTCCAATCCTGATGCCACGTTCTTCTTCATATAGTCCACCTTCTTGGATTATTTGCTCAGCATACAGATTGAATAAGTATGGTGAAAGGATACAACTCTGATGCACACCTTTATTAACTTTAAACCTTTGGCCACCAAAAATTCATGTCCTTGCCACATGCAAAACACATTAATCCCATCACATCATCCCAAAAGTCTTAAATCAACTGTGAACCTGTGAAATTTAGAACACAAGTTATCTGTTTCCAAAACACAGTGGTAGAACAGGTTCAAGGTAGATGTTTCCATTACAAGGGAGAAACTGGAGGGAAAGAAGGGGTAACAGGCACCAAGCAAGTCCAAAACTCAGCAGAACAAATTACATACTTCTCAAGGCTTGAAAATAATCCCCTGTTCTCTGAGACCATCAGGGCAATGGCCCCACCCTCCAGACTCTGACTTCTGGCTTCTGATTCTGGGTGGAGGCCCCTCAGCCCTGGGCTTCAGCTCCCCCTTCCAGGCCCACTGGGATGGCAACTCTGCTCCCTTGGCTTTGAACGACCCCATTCTCCTAGTCCATCTGAGATCCAGCTCAGTTTGGGCAGGCCCCATTCTTCAGCCCCTTGGGCATAAAGGCCCACCCCTCAGTTTTGGGCAGTGGCCCCATCCCTCTGGCACACTTAATAGCAGCCCCACACTCTGGAATTGAGTTGGCGAAGATCCTACTCTTTGAAATCTAGGAAGCTGTGTCCCCATCCTTTGAGATCCATGAGACCATGGCAACACCCTTTCAAATCAAGAAGGCCCAGCTTCCTGTGCTCCTTCTAACAGTTCTGTTGATCTCTGAGCTGCTCCAGGGATGGTCTTTTTCTTTTCCAGGAGGACAACAGATGTTGCTCCTCTGGCCTATTTCCTGCCTGTAGAATTCCAAGAGGCAGACAGCATTCTCTCCTTTCATTCTTTCTCAGTCCCCTTCAGTCTAAGCTGATGGGTTTTCTGCTCTGGTAGCTGGTTAGAGACATCAGTCACAGGCTTAATCTCTTTAACAAAAGATTGTGTAAAAATTCTCAGTAAAAATTCTAGGACACGTATCCTCAGTTTGTACAACAGAATTTTCCATATCTTTAAGTTCTGTTTTCATTTTGCATGGTTCATTTTTATGTCGATCTCTTTACTCTTTCATTTTATTATAAGTGGCAAGGAGAAACCACATGGCTCCTTAAGATCTTGCTTAGAAATCTCCTTAGCTAAATATGCAAGCTCATCACTTACAACTTCTACCTTCCACCAAACATTTGAACATAATTCAGACAAGTTCTCTGCCACTGCATAAAAAGCATACCCCTTCATCCATTGTCCAATCACATGTTCATCATTTTCTTTTAAAGCCTCACTAGAAGCACATTTAACATCCATATTTCTAGCAACATTCTGTTGCTGGCACCATATGTATTCTCTAAGATGACAGAGACTTTCTCTATAGCTTTCCTCACTTCCTTCTGAGCCCTCATCAGAATACCCTTTGATCTCCGTAGTTTTACTAACAGTCTCTTCAAGGCAGTCTAGGCTTTTACCATTGTTGTTGTTCTGTGCCATGAAGTCAGTTCTGACTCATAGTGACCCAGAAGGCCAGAGTAGAACTGCCCCATATGGTTTCCTAGGCTGTAGTCTTTACAGGAGCAGGCAACCATATCTTCTCTCCAGCAGAGCTGCTGGTGGGTTCGAACCACCACGGCCCTGCTTTTACCATTAGCCACCTTAAAACTCTTAGAGCCTCTACCCGTTACCCAATTCCATAAATACTTCCACATTTTAGGTATCTGTTAGAGCTCCACCCCATCTGTCTTGGTTATCTGGTGATGCTGTAACAGAAATACCACAAGTGGGTGGGTGGCTGTAACAAACTGAAATTTCTTTTCTCACTGTTTAGGAGGCTAGAAGTCTGAATTCAGGGTGCTGGCTCTAGGAGAATTCTTTCTCTCTGTCAGCTCTGGAGGAAGGTCCTTGTCTCTTCTGAGCTTCTGCTCCTGGACGATCTTCATGTGGCTTGGCATCTCTCTTCCCCCATCTCTGCTCGGCTTGCTTGTTTAATCTTTTTTATATCTATTGATTTTACCATATTGGAAATTAAAATTGATAAATTGTTTAAACATTTATTGAATTATTTTGAAAAAAAATTACATGTCAAAATAAATAACATTTTAATGACAATACCTATATAGTCTAAAACAAAAAAAAAATTAGTGAAAAAAGTGGCATTGTTATACTGTCTCTCAAATTTTTAATGTTGGCTTAACAGAAGACAGCTGGATTCTTATATCTGCTTCTGTAGTCAATTTGTTGCAATAAGTTATTTGGGTTGAAGGATAGGAAGAAGACAGTCTCACAAACATATGTAGTTGGAAAAGGGAGGAGTATTTTAAGAGACTTTTCAGATAACTGTGGATATCCTTCTTTGAATTTACACCAAAAGTTGACAAGGGGTAGTTCCTTAAAGGTTAGTTAAAATGTAAAATCTGAAACCAAATTAAAGAACTTTTTGTACTCTGTTACACTAAATCCTTTGGTCTGTCTTGCGCTTTGAATGGATTTAGTAAAACATGCACTGGTCATTTGGAAAATTCCAGTTCACTGAGTTATGTAAATCTTCCAAACATTATCACATGTCATTAGACAACATTAAAAAGAAAATCACATTAGTTAATATAACCATTGGTCTCATAAGAAACAATTTTAAGTATTAGGAAGATATCAAGCTCACAGTGAAGGATACTATTTTCTCAAAATCCTAAATTTTGCTTGAAAGTTCAGATTTTATTATTGACAACAAATAGTTGCTTTCTTTGAAGTGACAGGCTCAATTCATTCATTTTCAAGAAAACATCTGCCAAAATCAAAATCTGAATACAACCATAATTTGTCTGTCAATCATTCCTTCAAGTAAAAATCCTGTTAGTCAGCAGTTAGTAAGCTCACAACTACACAAGTGCCTTTTCTCCAGACAGCCACTCTATTTCAACAGAAGCGCTTCATGCAAACTTCCCATTTTGCCACACGGAATATTAAAAAGATATGCATTCAAGAATTGAGATTTAATAAATGTAATACTTTTTTGTCTTTCTTTTTTACAGTTTAATGAAGGGCATTCTTAAGTGACACTTGTGACACTTGTTATTTCTTTGTTTTTTTTTTAGGGCATGACAGTGAAGAATACAGTAGGTTTGGGTGCCATTCCTTTGCTTCCTGCTAAGGTACCAGCAGTTTTACCCTTCATTGTTTTTGCTCCATCAGTACTAAGGTCAACATAATGAAAAGGCCAGTAATGTTCTAGTATTTTTATAAAAATATTTTTCACTTCATGGACTCTGTGAAAGAGTCTTGGACCCCCAGGGGTCCATGGTCTATACTTTATGAAGCACTGATGTAAGTAAAAGGGATCTTCACAGGTGGTGTGAGTGATCAGGTCAGTCACCAAGCATGCATCTGCTTCTCTGTTGACAAAGGTGGATTTGAGAAAGCCTCACGACTTTTCCTCAAGTACATCAAGGGTCTTTGGTAGAGAACTCTTACCCTATCTTAATAACCCCTTCCTAAGACTCACAGCTCCTGACTCGTGATTTCTCTCTTAGGATAACTAGCTCAGCCTGAGGGCTGCTACAAGTCCACCAGCAACTCATCTGAGTGTCTTTTGCACCTGCAACCAGCCTTTGCTTTACATTTTCCTTCCCTGTGAGAAAATCCAGTTGCCATCAAGTCAATTCCGACTCATGGTGATCCCATGCATTTCAGAGTTGAACTGTACTCCATAGGGTTTTCAATGGTTGTGATATTTCAGAAGGAGATTGCCAGGCCTTTTTTTTGAGGCAACTCTGGGTGGATTAAAACCACTACCCTTTTGGTTAGTAGCTAAGCACTTAACCATTTCCCTGGGTGGCGCAAATGGTTAAGTGCTCGACTGTTAGCAAAAAGGTTGGTGATTTGAACCCACCCAGCAGCACCTCGAAAGACAGGTCTGGTGATCTGCTTCGGAAAGATCACGGCCTTGAAAACCCTACAGAACAGTTCTACTCTGAAAAAATGGGGTCGCCTCGAGTCAGAATCGACTCCACAGTAACTAACGACAACAACAACATCACAAAAACTGATCACTAGGCACTCTGACTCATTTCCTGCAAAGCCAATAGGAGGTTCTTCTCTACCAGCAATCAATGACCACCCCACCCTGTCCATCTTTCTGGTCTGAGGATCATACCACCTCCCAGCAGAGTGGAAAGATTGTTGAGATGAACATAATGAATGATCTCACTCTTTACTTGAGGCCCCACCCCCCACAAACAGGGAGTGGCACTTTGTCCCACAGGCCCAACCTTAAACATTAGTAATCACGCAACAACAGCTGTAACAAATAGTAACAAGAAGGTTGTTCTGTCACACCTATCAACAAACTAAATGGTGCTATTTCTAATGCTGGTCCACCACAGAGCATAAAATCAATGTTATTAAACAGAATTTTGGGCCAAATCTCACAGAGCCCGCTGCCATAGGTGAGGTCAGACTGCAAGTCTAACTTAGGGAAGGACACTTAGACAGAAGGAAAAAAAGCCCTTGGTATGCCTCAGGATGTGATGGGTGGCTCTGTTACCTTGCCTACAAGCTTTGTTTTAGAAAAATTAATAACTGCTTATAACATTCTTTTTGATTCAAGGACCAAACAAGAAATAAGGGCATCATATTCATATTCATTTGAAAACACTAAAAATATGCAGAATATGAAAATCTGAAGAAATCTGAAAAGAAAGCATAGAAATTAAGAGAATAATCTTTTGAGGTTAAAAAAAAAAAAGCTTATTAAAAACAAACAGATCAAACAAGAAAACCTAGTATCAAAAAAGATCAAAAAAGCCAAACATACCTACCAAATGATATTTTTATTCATTTTTTACCAAATATCTTTTCAGGACCTGTTGTACTCTTGGTGAAATAAGCACTCTGGCAGTTTCAAATCACACATCCACAGGGAGTATGTGAATCTGTATTTTCCTACTGAACTTTCTGTGTGTCCGTTATTTTGCTCCATATGGCCTAGCAGGAGTATAATGACATGTTATGCTCAGATTTGGGAGTATAAAGATAACTGACAGAAACCCCGTCCTCAGGGAACTTGGTTGGAATCTGCTGTGTGGGAGATTACTGGTAAAACTGAAATCTACTGTAATAAAAATATGCCAGATGTATGCAGGGTGCATAGTTAATATTGGTAAAAGGAAAGAAAACTGCCAAGGCCTTTCTTGCCTAGTAATAATAAATCCTTGAAAAACGTGCAACACATCATTGAAAAAAGCTACTTCCACTGGGAGGCTTTCTGTGGATCCACAGACCCTAAGACGAGAACTAGTCTCCCTGCAATAGGCACCCATAGCAGTTTTGTACTCTCTTTTCTTAGCAATTTTTAAATTTTGCAATTGTCTTTGTATGTTGTTATTTGAATAATGTCTGTTTAGAGTAGACTGTGAGGGGACATTGGTGATTCAGTGGTAGAATACTCACCTTCCACAGAGGAGACATGGGTTTGATTCCCAGCCAATGCACCTCATGAACAGCCACCACCCTTCTGTCAGTGGAGGCTTGCACGTTGCTATGATGCTGAACAGGATTCAGCAGAATTTCCAGACTAATATGGGCTAGGAAGAGAGGCCTAGTGATCTACTTCTGAAAATCAGCCAACGAAAATACTACAAATCACATAGGTCAGATCTGTAGCCAATCAGGGGGATGATGCAGAATCCGTCAGCATTTAGTTAATTATTCATGGGGTTGCCATGAGTTGGAGGCCAATTCGATGGCAGCTAACAACAAAGAGTAGAATATAAGCTCCCTGAGGGCAGAAACCAAATAAGTTTTATTGTACTCCTAGCACTGAATGTGATGCCTTGACCACCAGGTACTCAATAAATGTACTTTACACAATAAAGGAGCTAATGTGAGAAAGCAATGAACAGAGTTCAATAGGCATCTATTAGGCATCTTTGAGGTAACAGATAAATCCTCAGAATTCTGATCAATAAAATCAAAGTTTGTGAGATAAGTTTTTTTGCTTTTTCTTGGTAGTGAGTACGAAAGTGCTCCCAAGAGGAAAGAGTATGGCATTTGAATAGTTTCTCTCATTTGTGCCTTCTAATTTAATCGACTTGGCTGGCACTGCAGGCCTGTAGAGAAGGAACAAGAAACAGCTCTAAGTGTCTGCAGGTCTTAGGAGTGTCTTATTTAGCCATGGTAGCAGGGGTTGGCAGGAAGGGAAAGAAGTGAACAGAGATTCCAGCGGTCCCAAATCACAGATCCCAGAAGAAATGTGTATGTATATCAGTGATTCTGCTCCATGTGGCATAATAAGACAAGGTATTGTCTGAGTGACTCTATATGTAAGAAAATTGGACGATACTGTCTCTGCATTAGAAACTACTAACATAGTCAGGATCGACATTAGGTCCACACAATTACACATTTGAGTCAGTGGAAAGAACCTGGGCTTTGAAGGAAGCAGATCTCCCACTTTGACAACTGTTAATTTGTGACCTACATTACTGGTGAATCTTATAGTTCACAATTATAAAAAATAGACACAATACTACTTTATGCATTTCACCCTAGGTTTTCTGTAAAAATAAAGTAGATGAAAGCAATGAGCATGGTGCTTGGCAAACACTGGCACTCAATGAATGATAATTGCTTTTGTCTTCATATTTTCCTAACTGAAATTTCAAACATTATATGAATGTTGCACTGAATATAGATTTACTGATATTAATTTACTATAAGTGCCCTTATTTCTATTTAACAGTGTCTTTTTTCTTGTGGAGTCCCTGGGTGGTGCAAATGATTGATTAACACACTCAGCTGCTAACCAAATGGTTGGAAGTTGGAGTCCACCCAGAGGCACCTCAGAAAAAAGTCCTGGTGATCTACTTCCAAAATAAACAGCCCTTGAAAACTCTGTAGAGCACAGTTCTCTGACACACATGGGGTCGCCATGAGTCAGAGTCTACCTGCAGAAACTAGTTTTTATGTCTTCTTTTCTAAGTTGCTTTAAACTTTGTTTCCCCAAAAAGTCAAGGTATAATTAAATTTCCATAAATAAATGTCATTGCTAATCTCCTTTTGGCAATTTTAGCAATTCAATCTATTCTGCAAATATCCCTAGTTAGTTAGAGTAAAAACAAATATTGCTTAAAGGACCACCCATAAATGAACTAAAATTGCTCTAAATTTGCCTGTTTGAACAATTATTGTTACGTGAACATGGCTCCCAGCTCATTCCAAGAAACCTGTGTCATAATTGATGATTCACTATTGCTGCCATGGTTTTGGAAAAGTGGGATACGCTTTTACATTCCTTGTTTATTTGCTCTATCTTAAGAGTAAGTGCTATTGTTTGTCTCTTTGGGGAAAAATAACCTTTCATTTACAAAATTATTCTAGGATTAGAAGTATACCAGCTCATTTCCATCTAGAGTGTACACTGCAAAATCCCAGGGGAAATTAGGTATATTCGATGGTAAGAAAAAAATTAATGAACATGCAATAATCAAGGACAGGTAAAAAAGATTTTGATTTATTTTTAAGTTAATTCCTTGGCCATCAAAGGCATGCAAGAAATGTCGCAGGAGTTTAAGTTGTTCTAGTTGAAGCACATAATTTTCTAGAAACAAATATTGGCCTGTGACAAAGAGGTATGAAGATAAAATGATTTTCCCCATTTCAAAGATTATTAGTTCATAAAGAATGTCATCTTCACTGTGAGTATGCTCTCCATCACTGCCAAGCATTATGAAAGGGATATATATGGCAGGCTGTGCTTTGTAAAAGCAGAGCTGGAGTAAAGATGTAGTAATACTCTACTCAGCTAAGAAGAATGGCAAGTGTTTTTCTATTTGAATATGTGAATGTGAAATGTTATTTATCAGCAGAGAGTTACAGAATTATAGTCACAACTCTCAAGCTTTGCAAATTTCAACACATGTTGGTTTTTTGTTTGCCTTAAATATTTTCCTTTGGTTCTATTAAAAAGTATTACTGAGAAAATGTGGAGTATGAGCAACATAACTATAAATTCTTCAGAAATTCTACACATGCCCGAAGCCTGCTCCTTCCTAGACAATTATTGTAGCACTTGCTCTTAAGATAGAGCAAATAAACAAGGAACATAAAAAAGTACATCCCATTTTCCAAAACCATGGCAACAGCCAAAAACAGAATGAAGAATCAAGATCAGGGACTTTAGAGTCAGACAGACTTGGTTCCAGTCCTGGTTCAGCCATTTAGTTGTATGACCATGGGCAGATCAATTCATTTTAAGCCTTGGCTTTTTGCATCTATAATATGGGAATAATAACCTTTCTGACCTCACAGGTTGTTCTGAGGTTTAAATAAAATGATATTTTATAACTAGTAGTAATAATAGTCATTATTATTGTAAATAAAATTGTGAACACTGGCATTTAAATAAAGAAAATGATGAAAAGCCCATACTGTAACTCTCTATCCAAAGATTATTTTAAAATCAGTTTGCTATCAACCATTAATTTTTTAAAAATAATGTTTCATGATATTCAGAAATAGAATGTTTTAATTATGAAATTATGTTCAAAAAATTTTTTAATGTCCCCACACATATTTTTCATTAATATCAAAGACTAGTAGTGCTGGAAATGAATCAGATAAATTTGAAAGTAGATAGATTTTTCTACCACCACCTATCTATCAGTTTGTTTTACTGTGGTGGCTTGCATGCTGCTATGATGCTGGAAGCTTTGCCACCATATTTCAAATAGCAGCAGTCACCCATGGTGGACAGATTTCAGCAGACCTTCTAGAGTAAGAAAGACTAGGAAGAAAGGCCTAGTCATCACTTCCAAAAATTAGCCTATGAAAACTATAGATCACAACAGAATAGTGTCAAATATAGCGCTAGTAGATGAGCACCCTTGGTTGGAAGACAATACAATAGCTGTAAGATACAAACATAGCGACAATCATGAAGATGGTGTAGGAATTGGCAATGTTTCATTATGTTGTACATGGGGTTGCCACGAGTTGGTGCCGACTCAACTGCAGTAACAACAAGGTTTTTCTAAGGTTTAAAATATTTCTAAACGGGCAAAAAAAAAAAAAAAAAGGGTGTAGCCCTATTTATTACAAAGGTTGTTTAAGTTAAAACTTGGTTTGTTATCCAAACTCCCTGAGGGACCGAATTGCTGGGCTGAGGGCTTTGGGGACCATGGTCTTGGGGAACATCGAGCACAACTGGCATAATATAGTTTATAAAGAAAATGTTCTACATTCCACCTTGGTAAGTAGCATCTGGGGTCTTAAAAGCCTGTAAGTGGCCATCTAAGATAACTTCACTGGTCTCACTCCTTTGGGAGCAAGGGAAAATGAAGAAAACTAAAGATGCAAGGGAAAGATTTGTCCAAAGGACTAATGGACCACAACTACCATGGCCTCCACCAGACCGAGTCCAGTACAACTAGATGTTTCCCGGCTACAACCAGTGACTACTCTGGCAGTGATCATAACAGAGAGTCCCAGATAGAGCTGGAGAAAAATGTAGAACAGAATTCTCACAAAAAAAGACCAGACTTACTGGCCTGACAGAGACTGGAGAAACCCCAAGGGTGGGCCCCCGGACACCCTTTTAGCTCAGTAGTAAAGTCACTCCCAAGGTTCACCCTTCAGGAAAAGATTAGACAGGCCCATAAAACAAAACAAGACTCAAGGGGCACAACAGCCCAGGGACAAGGACTAGAAGACAGGAGGGGACAGGAAAGCTGGTAATCAGGAACCCAAGGTCAAGAAGGGAGAGTGTTGACATGTCGTGGGGTTGTTAACCAATGTCATAAAACAATATGTGTACTGATGTTTAATGAGAAACTAGTTTGTTCCGTAAACCTTATATAAAATACATTTTTTTAAAAAAAGATACAGCTTAAAAAAAAAAAAAAACAACTTGACTTGTTATTGGCAGGCTATAGCACAGCAGAACAAGATATTAGTAATATCTGGTTAGACCTAAGGGCTTGAGACAAGAGGAAAGAGCTTCAGTATCAAGGAATACTGATGACATTATTCAAGGCAAAGGTAGTAGTCAGGAACTCAAACAAAAGTAGGTAGAGATTTTCCCTTCTGACCCCTTCCCCTCATATTCTTGCCCCACTTTTTCCTCTTGGTGCTAATCAAGAAGTAGATGTAATTCTCCATATCATCTATTTGGAGATACACGTAAAAACAAAACCACCCTCCATTTGTAGCATCACAATTCGTTTTTAACAGCTTTACTGGGATATAATTCATTTACCATATAATTCACCCATCTAATTCACATCTCTTTTGGTTTCTTCTTTTTCCCTTTCCTCACAAGAAAATTCATTAATTAAATATATTTGGAAACTTGTAAGAGATTAGCCATTTCAGTTTGGTTCACCATTCCAATGATTTTCTATATTAAAACAAGTTAATAGCCCTAGAAAACAGCACGGACACCAGGCAGAACCTTGCCACAGACTGGGAATGGGTTTATAATTCACAATTACATTTATTTTAATATAACCAGGAAGATTTATTGCGTCTGTAACACACACACACACACACACACACACACACACACACACACACACACACACACCTCAAAGGACACATTACAATATACATCCTTCCCAGGATAGTTGGTCAGGATATTGCTAAAAATAATGTGGTACATTATATCAGGATGAATATTTTTAATATTATTTTACAATTAATTAGTACATCTTAGAGAATTCATTGGAGAATTCAGAGAACGTTAAAGAAAGCAGCATACTTAGCTATCACCTATTACCTATCATCCAGGGGTAACCACTTTTCTTAAGTTGTATTGTTTTCTTTTTTGTTTTTCTGTTTGTGAGTGTGCATGTGTGTTTGTGCAGAGTCATATCTGGATATCTAACATGGATGTAATCTAATGTAATTATTTTTCAAAATATAATTTGCTGTGCAAAATTCATTTTTTATAGCTATATAATCATTCATCAAATATTCCCACATTCTTAGATGTTTAGGCTATTTCCAATTTTTTGCTATTATAAATAAATCTGTGATGCGTACGCTTGAATATTATCTCTGGAAGCCTCATTGCAATTCTCTTTAGGATAAATTTCTAGATGTAATATTTTGGGAACTGAGGTAATGTCTACTTACAAGCTTGTATCCAAAACAGGTCTTGAATATAAAATTATAGGTAGTCGCCAACTTACAATGGGGTTCCATTGTGAAGACTGTCATAAGTTGATTCTGAGGTAAGTTGAATATCTCTCTTTTTTCTGGTTTTCATTATTATTGTCTTTTCCGCTACTATTCATAAGGTTTTCACTAGCCAATTTTTTCAGAAGTAGAATTAGTCTGGAAGCTCAACTGAAACCTGTCCACCAAGGACGATCCTGCTGGTATTTGAAATACCGGTGGCA
Organism: Dugong dugon; assembly: GCA_030035585.1. Lineage (NCBI taxonomy): Eukaryota > Metazoa > Chordata > Mammalia > Sirenia > Dugongidae > Dugong > Dugong dugon. The sequence continues at coordinate 53,663,205 of CM057463.1, forward strand.
AAGCTTCCAGCATCACAGCAACACCCAAGCCACTACATTAACAACCAACTGACAGACGTGGTATATAGTGCTGGTAGATGAACCCCTCAGGTTGGAAGGTACTCAAAACACGACTGGGGAAGAGCTGCCTCCTCAGAGTAGACTCGATCTTAATGACGTGGATGGAGTTAAGCTTTCGGGACCTTCATTTGCAGATGTGGCACAACTCAAAACAAGAAGAAACAGCTGCAAATATCCATTAATAATCAGAATGTGGAATGTATTAAGTGGGAATCTAGGAAAAGCGGAAGTCATCAAAAACAGAATGGGACGCATAAACATTGAAATCCTAGGCATTAGTGAACTGAAATGGATGGGTACTGGCCATTTTGAATCAGAGAATCATATGGTCTACTATGCCGGGAATGACAAATTGAAAAGGAATGGCATCGCGTTCATCATCAAAAAGAAATTTCAAGATCTATCCTGAAGTACAACTCTGCCAGTGATAGGATAATATCCATATGCCTACAAGGAAGACCAGTTAACATGACTATTATGCAAATTTACGCACCAACCAGTAGGGCCAAAGATGAAGAAATTGAAGATTTTTACCAACTTCTACAGTCTGAAATAGATCAAAAGTGCAGTTAAGATGCATTGATAATTACTGGTGATGGGAATGCAAAAGTTGGAAACAAAAAAGAAGGATTGGTAGTTAGAAAATATGGCCTTGGTGATAGAAATGATGCCAGAGATTGCATGATACAATTTGCAAGACCAACGACTTCTTCATTGCAAATACGTTTTTCAACAACATAAATGGCGACTATACACGTGAATCTCACCAGATGGAATACACAAGAATCAAATCGACTACATCTGTGGAAAGAGATGATGGAAAAGCTCAATATCATCCGTCAGAACAAGGCCAGGGGCCAACTGTGGAACAGACCATCAATTGCTCATATGCAAGTTGAAGTTGAAGTTGAAGAAAATTAGAACAAGACCATGAGAGCCAAAGTATGACTTTGAGTATATCCCACCTGAATTTAGAGACCATCTCAAGAATAGATCTGATGCACTGAACACTAATAATGGAAGACCAGATGAGTTGAGGAATGACATCAAGGATATTATACATGAAAAAAGCAAGAGGTCATTAAAAGACAAGAAAGAAAGATAAGACTAAAATGGATGTCAGAAGAGACTCTGAAAGTTGCTCTTGAACGTACAGTAATGAAAGTGAAAGGAAGATATGATGAAGTAAAAGAGCTGAACAGAATATTTCAAAGGGCAGCTCAAGAAGACAAAGTAAAGTATTATAATGAAATGTGTAAAGACCTGGAGATGGAAAACCAAAGGGAAGAACACACCCGTCATTTCTCAAGCTGAAAGAACTGAAGAAAAAAATTCAAGCCTCAAGTTGAAATATTGAAGGCTTCTACGGGGAAAATATTAAAGCAGGAAGCATCAAAAGAAGATGGAAGGAATACACAGAGTCACTATACCATAAAGAATTGCTCAACATTCAACCATTTCAGGAGGTAGCGTATGATCAGAAACCTATGGTACTGAAAGAAGAAGTCCAAGCTACACTGCAGGCATTGGTGAAAAACCAGGCTCCAGGAACTGAAGGAACACCAGTTGAGATGTTTCAACAAATGGATGCAGCACTCAAAGGGCTCACTGGTCTATGTCAAGAAATATGGAAGACAGCTACCTGGCCAACAGGCTGGAAGAGATCCATATTTGTACCCATTCCAAAGAAAGGAGATCCAACAGAATGTGGAAATTATTGAACAATATCATTACTATCACACACAAGTAAAATTTTGCTGAAGATCATTCAAAAGTAGTTATGACAGTATATCGACAGCAAACTGCCAGAAATTCAAGCCAGATTCAGAAGAGGACATGGAATAATAGATATTATTGCTGATGTCAGATGGATCACGGGTGAAAGCAGAGAACACCAGAAAGATGTTGACCTGTGTTTTATTGACTATGCAAAGGCATTCAACTGTGTGGATCATAACAAATTATGGATAACACTGCAAAGGACAGGAATTCCAGAACACTTAATCATGCTCATGAGGAACCTGTACTTAGACCAAGAGGAAGTCTTTCGAACACAGCAAGGAGATACTGCATGGTTTAAAGTCAGAAAACGTGTGCGTCAGGGTTATATCCTTTCACTATACTTATTCAATCTGTATTCTGAGCAAATAATCTGAAAAACTGAACTATGTGAAGAAGAATGCAGCATCAAGATTGGAGGAAGACTCATTAACAACCAGACACGCAGATGACACAACCTTGCTTGCTGAAAGTGAAGAGGACTGGAAGCAGTTACTGATGAAGATCAAAGACTACCGCCTTCAGTATGGAGTACACCTCAACATAAAGAATACAAAAATCCTCACGACTGGACAAAATAAGAAAAACTAAAGATTGAAGTTGCCAAGCATTTCACTTTACTTGGATCCAGAATCAACACCCATGGAAGCAACAGTCAAGAAATCAAATGACGCATTACACTGGGCGAATCTGCCGCAGAAGACCTCTTAAAAGTGTTAAAAGGCAAGGATGTCACTTTAAGGACTAAGGTGCACCTAACCCGAGCCATGGTATTTTCAGTCACCTCATATGTATGTGAAATGTGGACAATGAATAAGGAAGACCGAAGAATTGATGCCTTTGAATTATGGGGCTGGTGAAGAATATTGAATATACCGTGGACTGCCAGAAGAATGAACAAATCTGTCTCCAAAGAAGTATAGCCAGAATACTCCTTAGAAGCAAGGATGGCGAGACTTCAGCTCACATAGTTTGGACATGTTATCAGGAGGGACTAGTCCCTGGAGAAGGACATCATGCTTGGTAAAGTAGAGGGTCAGCGAAAGAGAGGAAGATCCTCAATGAGATGGGATGACACAGTGGCTGCAACAATGGGCTTAAACAGAGCAACGATTGTGAGAATGGCGCAGGACTGGCAGTGTTTTGTTCTTTTGTACATAGGGTCACTATGGGTCCGAATCAACTTGAGGGCACCTAACAACAACAACACCATTGGTGTCTTTTATTATCAGTCTTTTTATAAATTCAATCTTTATTTGTCTTTGGGGGTTGGAAACATTACAAATAAATGCACAGACATATTTTAATACCTATATACATACACAAAAAATGCACAAATCATAAAAATTTACTCTGATGATGAAGAAGAGTTGGATGACACTGGCATTTTGTCAGTTGTGGTAATAACTACCCTTGTGGACGACTCTGGATGAGCTGAATTATCCCTGGGGATGGGGATGGTGTTTCTAGTCAGAAAATTAGTGAGAGTTGTCTGAATGGTCCTTTTCTTTTTTTCTTTATATATTTCAGAGTAACATCTCACTGCTTTCTGAATTTGTTTATTGACTTTAGCAAAGTGATCAGCATTTGGGTCCATTTTTCACTGTAAAGTTTTTTTGACAGCTTCTCTCCTTCCTCTTCGTTATTTCTTTCTCCTTCAGCACTTCTTTCCTTTTCAAAATCCATTAAGTCCTGATCTGTCAATTCCCCTTCTTCATGATCTATGAGCTGTTCTGCACTGGCGATATCAAGTTCCAAATTCAGCATTCTTGCCATATGGATGATTTTTTCCCACCCATCTTTTCCATCATAGTAACCTGATCAAAAGCTTGGAGCATGCTCACATAACTCAGCAATTTTTTCGATAGCCCCTGCATGCATTTTCCAGTAACTTCCTCCTAGGAAGATGCAATATTCCAGATATACTGACGGTCACAAACACGGTTCGTCCTAACTCGAATACATTTGTATTTAAAGCAATGTACTTAGGTTAACCACTACACCACTAGGGTTTCCATCTAATACAGTAGCCACAGTAAACTAACACCATTTTCTGAGTTCATATCAAGCAGTTCAATATTCTCTTGCACAGCTTGCACTAAAAACTGAAAGACAATTTATCATAAAGTAGGGTGGCATTAAAATGGTTTTTTACTCAAAAGAAGTAAATTTGGGGATGATATTTTAGTGACTTAAAGAAGTTAGGCTACTGTTACTATACATGGAGGGATTCTCATGCATTCTGGCATAATATACCACATTCTTTTTAGAAATATCCTGACCAACTATCCTGGGAAGGAGGTATATTGCGATGTGTACTTTGGGATGTGTGTATGTGTGTGTGAGTGTGTGCTTTACAGACCCAGTGAAACTTCCTGGCTATTTTTAAAATAAAAGTAAGTATGAATTATGCAACACACACAACAGAAACTCAATAGAAACATTACTAAAATGTACCTGCCTTTTGTTTTATAATGTAATATCTGAGCCCTGACATTAATTATTATCCTGAATAATTTAAAGGCCTGCAATCAGTACACTAAGAGAAGAACTATGAAATATTTGAATTTGTTCCAACTACAATCAAAAGCCCACACTTGTGTATAGTACTCATTAATCCTCAGGTTTTGTAACAAAGGTAAGTCATTCTAAAATAAACGATTATTAACTAGTCAAATCAGAAATAAATTTGGAGGAAATGTACTTAGGTGAAAGACAAAGGGGCAGAGCCAGAAACCTTTCCCTGCCTATGTAATGGATAAAAAGAAAGGACTGTCATGGACAGTTGTCTGAAGAGGCACAACAGATATATGACAACAGGGTGATTCTCACCCTCTCATTGCTCTCCTTCAGAACCAAAACCACACCTAAAGTAGGTGGCCAGATGCACACTCAGATTCTCCACAGCCCATTTCAAAAACCTCCCTTGTAAGGATTATTGTGCAAGCATTGATGTTTGATATTTTGATCTCTGGAGTTTTTAAAAATTTCAGTTTCCTTGGATTTTAATTAGACACATGGATGCTATTGCAAAGCCACAAATAATAATGATTGACTATAGATCTAATAGGAGCTCTGGAGGTGTAGTGGTTAAGAGCTCCACTGCTAACCAGGAGGTTGGAAGTTTGAATCCACCAGCCACTCCTTGGAAACCCTATGGGGCAGTTCTGCTCTGCCCTATAAGGTCGCTATGAGTAGGAACTGACTCGACAGTGATGGGTTTGGTTTTTTTGGTTTTGGTGTAGATCTAATAAGGAGCCCTGATGGCGCAGTGGTAAAGCGCTAGGTTGCTAACCGAGAGGTCAGCAGTTCAAACACACCAGCTGTTCTGTGAGAGAATGATGTGGCAGTCTGCTTTCATAAAGATTACAGCCTTGGAAACCCTCTGGGGAAGTTCTATAGGGTCGCTATGAGCCGGAATGGACTGGATGGTATTGGGTTTGGTTTAGTTGGTATTTGTTGTTGTTAGGTGCTGTGGAGTAGTTCTGACTCACAGCGACCCTATATACAACAGAACAAAACACAGCCCGATCCTGCACCAGCCTCACAATTGATGCTGTCTGGGCCCATTGCTGCAGTCACTGTGTCAGTTCATCTTCTTGAGGGTCTTCCTCTTTTTCACTGACCCTCTACTAAGCATAATGTCCTTCTCCAGGAACTGGCCCCTCCTGATAACATGTGCAAAGTACATGAGATGAAGTCTCGACATCCTTGCTTCTAAGGAGCATTCTGGCTGTATTTCTTCCTAAACAGACTTGTTTGTTCTTCTGGCAGTGCATGGTATATTCAATATTGTTTGACAACACCATAATTCAAAGGTATCAATTCTTCTTCAGTCTTCCTTATTCATTGTTGAACTTTCACATGTTGTCATGGACTGAACTGGGTCCCCCAAAAATGTGTCAGTTTGGTTACGCCATGATTCCCAGTATTGTGTGGTTGTGCTCCAATTTGTGATTGTAATTTTATGTTAAACAGGATTAGGGTGGGATTTTAATACCCTTACAAAGGTCATATCCCCAATCCAATGTAAAGGGAGCTTCCCTGGGTTGTGGCCTGCACCACTTTTATCTTACAAGAGATAAAAGAAAAGAGAAGCAAGGAGAGAGGAGGTACCTCATACCACCAAGCAAGCAGTGCTAGGAGCACAGTCCATCCTTTGGACTCCGGGTCCCTGCGCAGAGAAGCTCCTAGTCCGGGGGAAGATTGATGAGAAGGCCAACAGAGAGAGAAAGCCTTCTCATGGAGCTGACACCTTGAATTTAGACTTCTAGCCTACTAGACCATGAGAAAATAAATTTCTCTTTGTTAAAGCCATCCACTTGTGGTATTTCTGTTATAGCAGCACTAGATGACTAAGACACATGTATATGAGGTGACTGAAAACACCACAGCTTGGGTCAGGTGCACCTTAGTCCTCAAAGTGACATTTTTGCTTTTTAACACTTTAAAGAGGTCTTTTGCAGCAGATCTGCCCAATACAATATGTTGTTTTGTTTTTTGACTGTGTTTCCATGGGTGTTGATTGTGGATCCAAGTAAAATGAAATCCTTGACAATTTCAATCTTTTCTCCATTTATCATGATGTTGCTTACTGGTCCAGTTGTGAGAATTTTTGTTTTCTTTATATTGAGGTGTAATCCATATTGAAGGCTGTAGTCTTTAATCTTCATCAGTAACTCCTTCAAGTCCTCTTCACTTTCAGCAAGCAAGGTTGTGTTATCTGCATATCACAGGTTGTTAATGAGTCTTCCTCCAATCCTGATGCTGTATTCTTCTTCATATAGTCCAGCTTCTTGAATTATCTGATCAGCATATAGATTAAATAAGTATGGTGAAAGGATACAACTCTGACACACACCTTTCCTGATTTTAAACCATGTAGCATCCCCTTGTTGTGTCCAAATGAATGCCTTGTGGTCTAAGTACAGGTCATAACAAATTTGGTTGGTGTAGATCTAATGAAATTATTTCACTTTCTGCTAGTTAATACATTTCTGGAAGAGATCTTCAGCAATGTCACACACTCTGAATACACCACAGGAATGATGATTTCACCTACAGAAGAGTTCATATTCCTACCCACACTAGCAGCTAAAGCAATAGTATTTTCTAGTTCTTTCACTGAGACAGTCATCATTTCTCAGTTGTTTCTCTGCCTCCTCCCTACCTTACCTTTGAACTCTGCAGGTGCAAGCTCTGAGTCAATGGTGTTGATGTAACGCCATATAAAGCCTTCATGAAGTGGAGCAGCCCCAAACAAGGTTTATTATAGAGAATCTAAGGCTGAATGGGCTCTGAAGAGACCATCTGCCCCTATGAAAGCCATCATCAACTTCTAAGAAGAAAGCTTAAACCAAGATAAACTGGCCTTCTAAAGAAGGAGATTTATTCATTCAGTTATGAATTTTCAAGTCCTGGGTGTAAAGGTCTTCACTAGATACAGGAAATACAAAAAAATAAGTAAAATAAAAAAGATATGGTCCTGGCTACTGTGGAAGCCACAGTATAGTGGGAGTGATGGTGATGGTCTTCTTCAATGCTGACCCATGATAATTTTTGTTATTCCCTACTGATCACATATCTCATCTAAGTCCTTTGTATTTTCATTCCTCTTCTCCTCTTTTATTATTTTGATGCACTTCTAAATTCACATTAAGATGCTTGAAAGGGGAGTTTTTAAATTTAAATTTAAATAGACTTCCCATGTCATCGTATGTTAGCATGACATATTTAAATTTTATGTAACATTGAGGCCTATTTCATGCCCTACATGTGTGTTGTTAAACAACATTTTTAATGCTATAAAGGAAAACTTAATGTAGCTTCATATAAAGTAAAAACCAAAAACCTGTTGCTATTGATTCAATTCCAACTCATAGTAACCCTATAGGACAGAGTAGAACTGCCCCATAGAGTTTCCAAGGAGCAGCTGGTGGATTAGAACTGCTGACCTCTTGGTTAGCAGCCAAACACTTAGCCACTGCGCCACCAGGGCCCCTCATGTAATGTAAGGCCTATTAAATAATTAATAAACCTAGAAAGGGGAAAGTTTGCTGTGAGTATGGTGGGAAAAGAATTCAAAAAACCTTAAGCCTCTTCTTCCGTGTAGTTCACATAGCATTTATTGGAGTCACTTGTTGAAGTGGCTGATAACATTCTTTTTTTTTTTTTAATTGTACTTCAGATGAAGGTTTACAGAACAAATAGTTTCTCATGAAACAGTAATACACATATTGTTTTATGACATTGGTTAACAACCCCACGACATGTCAACCCTCTCCCTTATCGACCTTTTTTTTTTTTGGTGAAAATATACATAGCCAAAGATACATTTCAAAAATTTCTACATGCAGACTTCAATGACATTGACTATGCTCTTTCGATTGTGCTGCTATTCTCACTTTAGATGAAGGTTTACAGAACAAAATAGTTTCTCATTAAACAGTTAGTACACATGTTGCTCTATGACAATGGTTAACAACCTCACTACATATCAACACTGTCCTTACTCAACCTTGGGTTCCCTACCACCAGCTTTCCTGTCCGCTTCTGCCTTCTAGTCCTTGTCCCTGGACTGCTGTGCTTCTTAGTCCCATTTTGTTTTATGAGACTGTCCAATCCCCGGCTGAATGGTGAACCTCAGAAATGACTTCACCACTGAGCTAAAAGGGTGTCTGGGGGCCATACTCTCGGGGTTTCTCCAGTCTCCTTTAGGCCAGTAAATCTGGTCTTTTTTGTGTGTGTTCGAATTTTGTTCTACATCCTTCTCCAGCTCTGTCCAGAACCCTCTGTTGTGATAGCGGTCAGAGAAATCAGTGGTGGTAGCCAACCACCATCAAGCTGTCCTGGACGCAGTCTGATGGAGGCCTTGGTAGCTGTGGTCCATTAGTCCTTCGGACTAATCTTTTCCTTGTATCCTGTTCTCTTCATTCTCCCTTGCTCCAAAAGGGATGAGACCAGTGGAGTATCTTAGATGGCTGCTCTCAGGATTTTAAGACCCCAGATGCTACTCACCAAGGTAGAATGTAGAACATTGTTTTTATAAACTGTGTTATGCCAATTGAGCTAGATGTTCCCCAAGACCATGATCCCCACAGCCCTCTGCCCAGCAATTCAGTCCCCCAGGGAGTTTGGATGTGCCTATGGAGCTTCCATGACCTTTCCTTGTACAAGTTGTGCTGGTTTCCCCAGTATTGTGTACCCTTCACCAAAGATCCCTGAAGTGGCTGATAACTTTCAAGGGACATCTCCAAAGAGCATTCAGAGACCTAAGAGTAGCTATTCAATCCTCTACAGATAGATCAGGAAAAGTATAACGGCTTTAGGCACTACATTTTATTACATATGGATTAGATACCTTAGAACTTATCCTGTTTTTAGCATGGAAGTATTGTTTACTAGCAGGGGGAGAGAATGCTTTTTATCCCTACTAGCATGCAAACTGGGCATGTCATGAATTGCCTTGACCAGAGTTTCAGGAGGGATATACATGGTTATTAAAACCAGGATCTCAATGGTGGAAGCAAACTATGAACATATAAGAGGCTGTGAGAATTGAGGCTGAAAAAAGCAATGTCAATTGACTAACACTGGCCCAAGCCATATAATGGAAGTCAAACAAGATAAAGGGATAGGCATAGGATGATCATGAAAAAATCCACCATGAGTAGGCCAGAAACGCAAGCATGAACAACAAATACAGGCTGTTAGAAACATTATTAATGAAGCTTAAGCCTATGCATGTAAAAGATTCAATGTTTACAAAACTAAGTCAATCATACAGTTCTTATGATTTTGCCTCTACCATATGGTATATTTTGGTTTATCATAGATAATTTCTCATGTTACTGAAAAACAATGCTCTCAAAGATAATAAAAGTTGGGGTTATAAGGGAACAACAGGTATTAAGCAGCAAAGCTTCAGAAAAATACCAATTTTTTTATTATACAACCAATCAAAATGAATGTTGTGGCAGGAATAGGCTATCTTTCATTGGCACTGGTATTGCAGAAGGCAAGATTATAGAAACTACCGTGTCAACCAACACGCTTCAGATATGTCAGAACAGGGCTGCTCAATCCGTGGTTGTGCTTTCTTCACATAATATAAATAAACTTACTCTAGATGGTTTTATCCATGCCTCAGTGTCTGCTACCACTGATGCTAATGTTTTCCAAATCTGTCACTCCAGACTGGCATTCTGTCACCAATTTCAAATCCTCATATCTCAATTCTCTACTGGACTTTTCCACTTGAACATAAGATGGCAACCCCGCAACTGGAAAAAGTTAAGAAAAAAATTCTTAGATAAATTAAGAAAAAAAAAAATACAGCCTTAGGATTGTTCTCTGGATCTAAATTATTTGGGGGATATTTTGGCTTATTTAAGGCTAAAATAGGTCACAGAAAAATGTAAGTTTGCATATACCTTTAACAGTTCATATTAACAAAGTATCAGCAACTTAAATAAGAACTCTTTCGAGGATAAACCCTAAATATTTCTATATTTCAATTTAAAGCATATTTCAATTTTAGTCACAGGGTCACAACACAATACTAGACCAAAGAAAAGGGAAATTACATTTAGTACCCATTTGTGTTCAGCTATTGGATATACTATGGACTGCCAAAAGAATGAACAAATCAATCTTAGAAGAAATGCATCTAGAATTTTCCTTAGAAGCGAGGATAGCAAGACTTTGACTTGCTTACTTTCAACACATCATTAGGAAAGAAAAATCACTAGAAATGGACATCAAGTTTGGTAAAGTAGAGGGCCAACAAAAATGAGGCAGGATTTAGATGGACTAACACAATAGCCACAAGAATGGACTCAGATGTACCAATGATCATGAAGATGGCGCAGGATCAGGCAACATTTTGTTCTGTTATACATAAGGTCACCATGAGTTGGAGCCAACTTGACAGCAACTAACAACAACAGTAACAATAAGAAAAGGTGCTTGGCACTTAATTTTTACAGCACCCTGTAACATTATTGCGTCTAATTTATAGTAGTTTAAAATGAAGTCCAGAGAGTTAGGTGTGATTTTCAAGGTCAAAACTAAAATTTAAACCAGAGCCTCCTCATTTTAAAGACAATGCTTTCTTCCACTACAACATGCTGCCGCTTATTCTGGTCCCTTTTGAAACTCTTATGCCATAGCTTGCCATTTTCTCATTTGTATCCCTAAAGCCTTAAAGTATACAGATTTGTAATAATAACAGGCCCATAAAATGGTTTTATAAATAATACAAATGTTCTACACAAAGGTTTAAATAGTAATTTTTTTGAGAATAAAAGTAACCATTCATAAGCAAATAAATAACTCAAGACCATTATATTAAATACTATAGGTCCCTTGTGCAAATAATCTTAGATGTTCATAAAGAAGAACAAAAGTTCGCAGTTGTTTATTACATTATTCATAATAGTAAAAAACTGGGAACAATCAAAATGTCCAACATCAAGAACTGAATAAATGTAAACATACCTTACTTCGTAGCCGTTAGAAATAATATTTTAGAAGAATGCATTTTATGAGGAAAAATGTATGCAGTGTAGAGATGTAGAATACAAATAGTATGTAAAGGATGAAATAATTATGTAAATATTTGGATTACATGTAAATATAAAATAATAGACGGTCATATATCAACTTGTTAACAGTAATTATCTTTGGCTGGAATTATGAGCTCTTTCTCTCCCTACTGTCTGCATTTTTCAGGTTTTCGTATTTAGAATGTATTACTGGCTAGAGGGGAAAAAAAATCAATAGTCAAGCCTTTGCTTCAAGCTGCTCTACCATACACTGACAAAGCTCTCCTGTTGTGGAACAGGGTGGCTCTGCCCACTCGGTAAAGGATGGCAGAGAGTGGAATGGGTAGGGGGGCAGGGAATTAGAAAGAGAAAGAAAGAGAGACTGGAGTACATGTCTGAGAGAAAAGTCCCTTTACCCAGGTGTCTCAACCTTTCTTACCCCTTTACAAAGTCAGATTGTTTCTAAAAGGGAGAGGCACTAAGGGATTCATCCAGGGGCCAACAGCATATGCATCTATGATCAAAGGCTGAAGTCATACTGAGAAGCCACAAATCTTAAGTAAAAATTGACTTTTATAAATTTGGTCTCTTATGTGTAAATTATTTCTTTTTTTTTTTTTTTTCTCCAACTCATGGCAACCCCACAGTTGTCAAAGTAGAACTGTGCTCCACAGGGTTTCTTTTTATTTTTTCCCGTACCAAAATTTATACCTACATTGTTATGTGACTCTAATTGCTCTCCCCATACTGTGACAGCACAGTCCTCCTTTCCACCCGATTCCCCATGTCCATTCAACCAGCTCGTAATCCTCTCTGCCTTCCCATCTCACCTCCAGACAGAAGCTGCGCATTTAGTCCCTTGTATCTACTTGAGCTAAGAGGCACACTCCTCACGAGTATCACATTACGTCCCATAGTCCAGTCCAATCCCTGTCTGAAGAGTTGGCCTCGGAAACTGTTTTAGTACTGGGCTGATAGAGAATCCAGGGGCCATGCTTTCTGGGGTTCCTCCAGTCTCAGTCAGACCATTAAGTCTGGTCTTCTCACTAGAATTTGAGTTCTGCACCCCATCTTTCTCCTGCTCCATCCGGGACTCTATGTTGTGTTCCCTGTCAGGGTGTTCATTGGTGGTAGCTAGAAACCATCTAGTTCTTCTGTTCTCAGGCTGATGAAGTCTCTAGTTTATGTGGCCCTTTCTGTCTCTTGGGCTAATACTTTCCTTGTGTCTTTGGTGTTCTTCATTCTCCTTTACTCCACGTGGTTGGGACCAATTGACGAATCTTAGATGGCCACTTGCAAGCTTTTAAGACCCCAGACGCCACTCACCAAAGTAGGATGCAGAACATTTTCTTAATAAGCTTTGTTATGCCAATTGACCTAGATGTCCCCTGAAAGCATGGTCCCCAGACCCCTACCCCTGCTACTCTGTCCCTCAAAGTGTTTGATTGTATTCAGGAAACTTCTTAGCTTTTGGTTTAGTCCAGTTGTGCTGACTTCCCCTGTAGTGTGTGTTGTCCTTCCCTTCACCTAAGATAATTCTTATCTACTATCTAGTTAGTAAATAACCCTCACCCTCCCTCCCCACCCTCGTAACCATCAAAGAATGTTTTCTTCTGCGTTTAAACCTTTTCTTCAGTTCTTATAATAGTGGTCTTATAGAATATTTGTCCTCCTGTGACTGACTAAATTCATTCAGCATAATGACCTCCAGCTTCCTCTATGTTATAAGATGTTTCACGGCTTCATTGTTGTTCTTTATTGTTGGGTAGTATTCCATTGTGTGGATATACCATAATTTGTTTATCCATTCTTCCGCTGATGGGCACCTAGATTGTTTCTATCTTTTTGCTATTGTGAACAGTGCTGCAATGAACATGGGTGTGAATATATTAATTCGTATGACACTCTTATTTCTCTAGGATATATTCCAAGGAGCGGGATAGCTGGATCGTATGGTACTTCTATTTCTAGCTTTTAAAGGAAGCGCCAAATCAATTTCCAAAGTGGTTGTACCATTTTACATTCCCACCAAGAGTGTATAAGTGTTCCAGTCTCTCCACAACCTCTCCAATATTTATTATTTTGTGTTTTTTGGATTAATGCTAGCCTTGTTGGGGTGAGATAATATCTCATTGTAGTTTTGATCTGCATTTCTCTAATGGCCAATGATCCTGAGCATTTCTTCACGTGTCTGTTAGCTGCCTGAATATCTTCTTTGGTGAAGTGCCTGTTCATATCCTTTGCCCACTTTTTAATTGGGTTATTTATCTTTTTGCTGTTGAGGTTTTGCAGTATCTTGTAGATTTTAGAGATTAAACACTGATTGGATTTGTCGTAGCCAAAAACTTTTTTCCCAGTCTGTAGGTTGTCTTTTTACTCTTCTGGTGAAGTCTTTGGATGAGCATAAGTGTTTGATTTTTAGGAGCTCCCATTTATCTAGTCTCTCTTCTGGTGCTTGTGCATTGTTACTTATGGTTCATATTGTGTTTATGCCATGTATTAGGGTTCCTAGTGTTGTTCCTATTTTTTCTTCCATGATCTTTATCATTTTCGATTTTATATTTAAGTCTTTGATCCATTTTAAGTTAGTTTTTGTAAATGATGTGAGATGTGGGTCTTGTTTCAGTTTTTTGCATATAGATATCCAATTATGCCAGCACCATTTGTTAAAGAGACTGTCTTTTCCTCAATTAATGGACTTCGGGCCTTTGTCAAATATTAGCTGCTCATAGGTGGATGAGCTTATATCTGGATTCTCAACTCTGTTCCATTGGTCTATCTATCTGTTGTTGTACCAGTACCAGACTGTTTTCATTACTGTGGTGGTATAATAGTTTCTAAAATCAGGTAGTGTGAGGCCCCTCTACTGGGTTCTTCCTCTTGAGTAATGCTTTACTTATTCGGGCCTCTTCCCTTTCCGTATGAAGTTGGTGATTTGTTTCTCCATCTCATTAAAAAATGCTGTTGGAATTTGGATCGGGATTGCATTGTATCTGTAGATTGCTTTGGGTAAAATTGAAGTTTTCACAACATTGAGTTTTCCTATCCATGAGCAGGTGTGTTTTTCCACTTATGCAGGTCTCTTTTGGTTTCTTGCAGTAGCATCTTGTAGTTTTCATTGTATAGGCCTTTTACATCTCTGGTTAGATTTATTTCTAAGTATTTTATCTTCTTGGGGGCTATTGTAACTGATATTGATTTGGTGATTTCCTCTTGGAGGTTCTCTTTGCTGGTGTAGAGGAATCCAACTGATTTTTATTTTGTATCCTGAAACTTTGCTGAAATCTTCTATTAGTTCCAGTAGTTTCCTTGTGGATTCTTTGGGGTTTTCTGTGTATAAGATCGTATCATCTGCAAATAGAGATACTTTGACTTCTTCCCTACCAATCTGGATGCCTTTATTTCTTTTTCTAGCCTAATGGTTTTGGCTAGGACCTCCAGCACAATGTTGAATAAGAGTGGTGATAAAGGGCATCCTTGTCTGGTTCACGTTCTGAAGGGGAATGCTTTCAAAGTCTCTCCACTTAGGATGATGTTGGCTGTTGGCTTTGTATAAATGACCTTAATTATAGTGAGGAATTTCCCTTCTATTCCTATTTTGTTGAGTGTTTTTATCATGAATGGGTGTTGGACTTTATCAAATGCGTTTTCTGCATCGATTGATAAGATCATGTGGTTCTTGTCTTTTGTTTTATTTATGTGATGGATTACATTGATTGTTTTTCTAATGTTGAACCATGTCCGCATACCTGGTATAAGTTCCACTTGATCATGGTGAATTACTTTTTTGATATGTCTCTGAATACTATTGGCTAGAATTTTGTTGAGATTTTTGCGTCAATGTTCATGAGGGATAGTGGTCTGTAATCTTCTTTTTTGTGGTGTCTTTACCTGGTTTTGGTATCAGGGTTATGCTGGCTTCATAGAGTTTGGAAGTATTCCATCCTTTTCTATGGTCTGAAATACCTTTAGTAGTAGTGCTGTTAACTCTTCTCTGAAAGTTTGGTAGAATTCTCCAGTGAAGCCATCGGGGCCAGGGCTTTTTTGTTGTTGGGAGTTTTTAATTACCTTTCCAATCTCTTCTTTTGTTATGGGTTTATTTAGTTGTTCTGCCTCTGTTTGTGTTAGTTTAGGTAGGTAGTGAGTTTCTAGAAATTTGTCCATTTCCTCTAGGTTTTCAAATTTGTTAGAGTACAATTTTTCATAGTATTCTGTTATGATTCTTTTAATTTCATTTGGGTCTGTTGTGATATCACCCATCTCATTTCTTATATGCGTTATCTGCTTCCTCTCTTGTGTTTCGTCAGTTTGGTCAATAGTTTATCAATTTTCTTGATCTTTTCAAAGAACCAGCTTTTGGTCTTGTTAACTCTATTGTTTTTCTATTCTCTATTTCATTTCATTCTGCTCTAATTCATATTATTGCCTTTCTTCTGGCACCTGAGGGCTTCTCTTGCTGCTCTCTGCCTACTTGTTCCAGTTGTAGGGTTAATGTTTTGATTACGGCCCTTTCTTCTTTTTGGATGTGTGCATTTATTGCTATAAACTGATCTCTAAGCAATGCTTTTGCCATGTCTCAAAGGTTCTGGTAGGATGTGTTTTCATTCTCATTTGATTCTATGAATTTCTTTATTTCATCCTTAATTTCTTCCATAACCCATTAGTTTTTGAGAAAGGTGTTCAGTTTCCATGTGTTGGATTTTTCTTCCTTGCTTTTTCTGTTGTTGATTTCTACTTTTATGGCTTTATGGTCAGAAAAGATGCTTCGTAATATTTCAATGCTTTGGATTTTGTTAAGGCTTGCTTTATGGCCTAATATGTGGTCTATTGTGGAGAATGTTCCATGTGCATTGAAAAAGAAAGTATACTTGGCTGCTGTTGGGTGGAGTGTTCTGTGTATGTCTATGAGATCAAGTTGGTTGACTGTAGCATTTAGATCTTCTGTGTCTTTGTTGAGCTTGTTTCTGGATGTTCAGTGTCCTTCACCGAAAGTGGTGTGTTGAAGTCTCCTACTACTATTGTGAAGCTGTCTATCTCTCTTTTCATGCTGTTAGAGTTTGTTTTATGTATTTTGGAGCACTGTCATTGGGTGCGTAAATGTTTATTATAGTTATGTCCTCCTGGTTTACTGACCCTTTAATCATTATATAGTGTCCTTCCTTATCATCTGTGGTGGATTTTACTTTAAGGTCTATTTTGTCAGAGATTAATATTGCCACTCCTGCTCTTTTTTGAATGTTATTTGCTTGCTATATTTTTTTCCATCCTTTTGAGTTTTAGTTTGTTTGTGTCTTTAAGTCTAAGGTATGTGTCTTGTAGGCAGCATATAGACAGATCATGTTTTTATCCAATCTGCCACTCTCTGTCTCTTTATTGGTGCCTTTAGTCCATTTACATTCAGCATAATTATCAACAGGTATGAGTTTAGTGCTGTCATTTTGATGTCTTTTTTTGTGCGTTGTTCACAGTTTCTCTGTTCCACTTAGTTTTCTGTGCTGAGTCATTGTTATTTATGTATTTTCTTCTCATCTTTTTCGTAGTTGTTGATTTTGTGTTTGCTGAGTCTTTATATTTTTCTAGTTTTTTATTTTGACTTGTAGGATTGTTAATTTTCTTAGTGGTTACCTTAATATTTACCTCTATTTTTCTAAATTTATACCAGTCTTTTATTTCTTTATTTCACCTTGACTTCCTCTCCATATGAAATATCTATGTCTACATTTTTTAGTCCCTCTTATTTGTTTTAATGTTGTCATCTTTTACATATTGACATCTGTTTCCCTATTTTCAGTGTTTTAGCTTTGATTTATTTTTGTGACTTCCCTATCTGATTTGATATCTGGTTGCTCTGTGCTGTGTTCTAGTCTTGGGTTGTTATCTGCTGTTACTGATTTTCTAACCAGAGGACTCTCTTTAATATTTCTTGTAAATGTGGTTTGGTTTTTGCAAATTCCCTAAACTTCTGTTTATCTGGAAATGCCCTAATTTTGCCATCATATTTGAGAGACGGTTTTGCTGGATATGTAATTCTTGGCTCACAGTTTTTTTTCTTCAAGGCTTTATATATGTCATCCCACTGCCTTCTTGCCTGCATGGTTTCTGCTGAGTAGTCCGAGCTTATTCTTACTGATTCTCCTTTGTAGATGACTTTTCATTTATCCCTAGCCCCTCTTAAAATTCTCTGTCTTTGGTTTGACAAGCTTGATTATGTCTTGGTGACTTTCTTTTGGGATCTACCTTATGTGGGGTTTGATAAGCATGTTGGATAGATATCTTGTCATCTTTCACAATATCAGGGAAGTTTTCTGCCAAAAAATCTTCAACTATTCTCTCTGTATTTTCTGTTATCCCCCTGCCACCACCCCCCGCCATTCTGGTACTCCAATCACTTGTAGCTTATTCCGCTTGATAGAGTCCCACATAATTCTTAGGGTTTCTTCATTTTTTAAATTCTTTTACCTGATTTTTCCTCAAATAAGTTGGTGTCAATTGCTTTATCTTCAATCTCACTAATTCTCCCATTGCCTCAATTCTGTTTCTATGACTTTCTATTGCATTGTCTAATTCTGACATTGTATTGTTAATCTGGATTTATGATTGCTGTCTCTCTGTGGATTCTTGCAGCCTGTTAAATTTGTCATTATGCTCTTCTCTAATCTTTTTAATTTCCTCTACTGCATGTTCTGTGTTTTGCTTAATTTCCTTTGTAATTTCTTTAAGAGTTCTGTATATTACTCTTTTGTATTCTGCCTCCAGTAATTCTGAGAAATTTTCCTCCTCTAGAAAATTTCTAGAGTCTCTATTTTGGGAGTCTGCTGAAGCCATCATCAATTGCCTCTTTATATGATTTGATGTTGACTGTTGCCTCCAAGTCATCAATAAGTTGTTATATTTATGTTTGCTTATTGTGTCCTAGCTTCTTGTTTTGTTTTGATATGCCCAAGTAGGCTGCTCATATGAGCTAGTTTGATTATTGGCACCTTTGAAGCTCTAATGTACTGTCAGCAGGTTGTCAGATCTGTTACTAGGTATGTGAGCTCAGGAGTCCGCCCACTCCTCCTGCATGGATTCAGCTTAGGTGCCCAGGTAGATAGCCACCAAGTGTGTAATGTAGGCTCTCACTTACAGTCCTAGACAGGCATGGGTGATTGGTGTAGGCATGGGCATATGGCTGCAGCAGGAGGACACACTCTGAGCAAGGAAGGGGGCTGACGGCCACCCCTGAGTGTCTAGGAGGAAGGCGTGTCCCTGTTCCCTACAGCACATAAGTGAGTGGGTTTTGCAGCCAGACTATGAGCACCTAATGCTGTTGGCTATGAGGACTATGGGGCACCTCTTATTCATAAGCCCCTATCACAGGTGGCTAGGTGGCATGGGTGGAGTCACCAGTCCTCAGGCCCCTGATGTGGGTAGGTGAAGACCTTGCTTAATGGGCAGAGCAGTGTCAAATGTCAAGAACCTGCCACATCACAGCCGAAACAGTTGAAGTTAGACTTCTGGTATATACCCTGTTGTACTGCAGTAATGAGGGCCTACGGTGTTGAGATGGGCCCACACAAGTCTATGCAGGTGGAAAGGCACTCAGAGTCTGTGGATCCCTTACGGCAGTGCCTACCCTGGGTTCCTGGCTTAGGGGGAGCTGGCAGTTTATTTTTTCCTGTTTGTTAATTTGTTCACTCTCCAAGGCAGGGAGAATGGCTCTGGGCGTGTGATGGATCTGACTTCTAGCCCAGGGGACTCGGCAATTGCTGAAGCTGGTCCAGGACCCAGTGCAGAGCAGGGAGCGGGGAGGTAAATGGGAGAGAGGTTTTTCCCTAAGGGGCGTGTTTTGATTCACGCGGTAGGCCGTATACTAGTACCTAACTTTTGCCAGTCCAGGGCTGCTTCTCACTGGTTCTGGGTGGCTGTGTAGACTCTTTGGCACTGGGTCTCCCCCAGTGCAGAAAACGTACCTCCTGAGCACCACTGCTTACCTGCCTCTCTGCTCACCCACAAGCTGACCAGGCCTGAAGGGCTCAGGCTCTCACCAGGTCAGGCCTGGCAACTCCTCGCTGCTTCCAAACCATCTCTCCCTCCCTCTGCCACTCAGTCTGGTTCCTCAACTCTGCCTTTGATGTTCCGGGCTCCCAGATTGCCATATATAATCGAATCACTTGTTTTTTCGGGTCTTTGTTGTAAGAAGGTCCACCGGAAGCATCTGACTACTCTGCCATTTTGGCCTCACCCAGTAAATTATTTCTTAGATTAATTTATTTATGTTTAGGAAGATCAGTCAACTCTGATACTGTGTTAGTATCAAAAGTAACAAGAAAGTATATTCCTTTTGTTTTGCAGAAAAAAACAAAACAAAACCAGTTGCTGTTGATTCCAATGCACAGTGAACCCATGTATGTCGGAGTAGAACTGTGTGCCACAGAGTTTTCAATAGCTGATTATTTGGAAGTAGATCACCAAGTCTTTCTTCCAAGGCATCTAAATCCACCAAGCTTTAAGTTAGCAGCTGAGCACTAACCAGGGAATCTGTAGCTTAATAGTTCAAATGATTTATTATTTCTAAATTATTGTTTAAACATTCATATACAATGACCTAAGAGGAAACAGCATGTAACTTGCTAGCACATAACGTTTATTGAGCATATACTATATACCATTCACTGTGTTAAGCTTTTTATGTGGACTGGCTGGCTTAACAACACTGTGTTAAAGGTTCTACTTCTTTTTCATACTATATTGATGAAGGGGTTGAGGCTCCATGAGATGGGATGAGTGATTAGCTTTGCACAATTAGTAAGTGGCAGAGTTAGGATTTAAATCCCGGAATTCTTACTCTAAACAAGGCCTATGATTTTACGCTATTATATACAATTAAAAATAATTGAAAAAATTGAGATAAATGACAAATTTGTAAGAAGGGAAGAAACTCTAAGTGGAGAAGTGGAGGTTAGCTAAAGGGGCCAAGCTGGAGAATGACAAATAGGACGTGGGAAGAACAATGGCATTAGTGAAGCCATGAAATATGCTTGTCATCCACTCAGGAAGCACCCAGGGCTGTAAGTGAGCAACTTCCACTCCCAAATCGCATGAGCTGTGTATGGTGGAATAGACGATTTCCATGCCCCACCCCTTGGAACTTCTCAGTGTCCCAGCATCCTGAAAACTACTAACCCTGTCCCATAGAGGAGGAAATCCACCAGAGGGAAAACCCCATTGGGAACAAAGGATGATGCTTGATGGGAGTGTATCTAGAACTTCAAAATACAATGGGAAAATTGGTGAAAGGAAGTTGGTTGGTCACTTAGTATTTTATGACAAGTAAGTATGAATGTTCCAAATTACTTAACCGAATTGCCCATTTATCCTGTTTTATATTACAGTGTCTATCATTAAAAGTGTTGTAATAGAGACGCTAGAGTTACTACTGTGAAGGTTCATTCATCATGCTGGAAGGGATGGCTAAGTGGACAAAGTGACAGCTTTCACCACTGTGGCACTCTGTATCCAGAAGTTAACACACAAGTGGCCTTGACTCAGCAGTTCATCTTCTGAATGAAGTTAGTTCCACAGAGTTTACCCAGATCAGTGGAGGGTCCTTTGAACAGTGTGTACAAAATAACTTTCCTATCCTGCCTAGACGATAAAGATTCCTAAAACTCTAAGTCTGTATTTCTTCCAGTTTCCTTGAAGTAAGAGATATGAAAGAACCAAAGGAACTTCTAACACAATCTTAGAATTAGTGTTCTGTTATGGCTAGCTTTCGTTTCTTCATGATTAGCCTTATACAAAACCAATTTAATCTTCCCCTAAACTATTCCTTTTCAATTTAACTGTTTATACTCTTACTGTACTTCAGATGTCTATAATAGTCTCTTTACGTTTCCATCATTCTTCTCATAACTTCTTAATCTTAACATTCATACTCAAATCAGACCACTCATTCACTTAGTGTTCTGAACTACTCTTTGATGAACAAATATTTCACTTTTATGGCTTTATCAACTACTTGATAAACTAAGAAATTAGGAGTGTTCCGTAGTTCCCAAAAACAATGCTGCCACTACGTAAATCAACCAATAAATAGAATGAGTCCATCTTTTTAAAATTATATGTTTAAAAGCATATCAGCTACATTTTTATCAATTTGAAGAAGTCCCTATTCCAGTTGCAATTTAAAAATCAATGCAGTACATATTTATTGAACATTCACTGTGTGTCAGACATTGTTCTAAGCACTTGGATACCAAGCTTTAAAAAAAAAAAATCCCAGTCCTGTCTCTGCCATAGTTCAGTGAAGATGACAGACAACTATAAATACGCTTTAAGTGCTATAACCGCGATACATTAAAGTGCCATAGAAACAGATTAATTGTCTCTGTGAATTCGGAGACGGTAACTTTGAGTAGAGTCTTGAAGCCTTTTCAGATTTGAGCTTCTAAATTAGCCTAAGTCACGATTTTTTTAGGGGTAGGGAAGAGATGTTTAAGAGGTAAGTGATATATATAGTTAAACCTATAAGATTTGTACTATGGGAATCTGAGAAACTGAAGAGGTGAGATTACTATTAACGTAGACTAACTTTTTTCATGCCCATGATCGTTGTTAGATTTACACGATTTCCGGTTTTACTTTTTTCTTCTGCAAGCCCATTCAGAGACTTCATCACCACGTTCTTCACTGTCATCTCTCAGACATAATCAATCTTTCTGATATATCATGCAGTACTCCTCCTTCTACTCTTCCTGAGTTCTATATGGGACTCCTTACATATATGCTGACATTCTAGTTATGACAGGAGTCCAGCCCTCCCTGTTAGAGCTACCTATGCCATTAGATCACCAGCTCTTTCTCACTCTTTACTCACTGTTAATTGTATTTGCTTATTTCCCACACATAATGCATGATGTGGTCATTTTAGTAACACTTTATTCCTATTGTCTGACTATATAGAATTTATTTTTCACATTAATTCATATTTTCTCTATAATTTCACTGTGATTTCCAAATACCTACATATTTTCATCCTTAAATTCTCCAGGTGATTATTCAGGAAGTGGAAGTGTATCAATCATTAGTTAATTCTTCCACAAAATTTTCCATTAACCAAATACTCATTTCTTCAGGATGACTGCAGTGTCATATACAGGGCTCTCTTCTAGCATTCAGCACACCTTTATATCTCATCAGAGACTTTTGAGCTGTAATACAAGGTCAAGAACAGGGCCTGTTCCTACTGGGTTAACTCAAAATGTCTTCAGACCAGAACTAGGAAGGTGTGTGGCCAACTTAACTAGGTCTAAAATTGCTGTGAAACTGACTGGTGCCCCCTAATGGTAGGAGAACATTCTCTGTGGAATAACTGAGCCTTAATACTGTCTCCACACCTACGGGCCTGGTTACCTCTTGGCTCTTATTTTATTAATTTCATAGAGGCTTGACCTTCCTTTCCCTTCTTTTCCTGTCTTCTTTTTAACACCTTATCCTCAGCGCTGATTTACGCTTTTAAAGAGGAACTTACAGTGAGTCTATAGGATCAACTCAAGGATGACGATAGTGTTGGTATAACAGCTTGTGACATAAGGATTGATTTAATCACAAGAGAATATCAGTGGACCTTAAAAGAAGATTGTGATCACCATTTGCTATTTTTCATGATGATAAAATAAAACATTAGCATGAATGCATCCTGAGGGATTTTGCTCTAATAGAATAAAATATTCTTTCAATATTACAATTGATACATGGAAACTAAAGGCAACTGTGAAATATTCTTGTAAACGTTAGGATCAGCTGTCACCTTTAAATTTAACATTATGTAAATATAATTAGGTCTAGAGTTAGAGATGGAGAAGGATGACCACTCAAATATCTCTTTGCTCACCAAATTCTGAGAGTCTTGTTTGTGAATCAAAGTGTTCCTAAAAATAAGTCAATATAACATCGCCTATGAATGTGTCAATCACTATAGCAGTATATCACTTAATGTTAATCCGTGGTCTGAAAAAATTTGTCTCTCTAAGCATTTATCTTCTGTCAAACCTGCTTAAAATTTTCCATTTGATATTACATGAATATAATTTCTTAGCAACATAAGAAATGTGGTTAGCTGTACCAGCTTATTGGTGACTTCTGGAAAAGGGAACATTTCTATTTTTACTCTACAAGAAGGCAAATCACTGCTCCAGGAGACATTACAAAATGCATTCAGGGTTCCAGAAGAGAACCTACATGAGAATAGGGAACTGAATTAAATTTGCTTGAAACTAATTTAAACCATCATTGTCCTCTTCATAAAACTTGATGTCTTCTGAAACTTGTACTCTTCCTTCCTAGCTTGTAAATAATCAGCAATTCAAGTTTAAAGTCTAGAAATTACCAATAACATCTAATTGATGAAAATGAAAAAGGCTCTCATTCAAGTCTTAGATGAAGTAAGAAGAGTCACAATTATCTCTGCAACATAGAAGTACTAGGTAGCAAGAATAAAGGTAGAAATAAAGAGTAGAATTATTTTTATGTTTGACTATAAAACAAATTAGGGAAAATCAAGATTCATTAAACACAAGTGCATTAACTGTTCTGTTTCTACTCTTGTTCCTCTAGAGTCAATTCTCCTTGAAGTCTGAGTGATCTTTTAAAAACATAAGTTAGATCATGTCAATCTCCTGCTGTCAATCACCCTTGGCTTATATCAAAGTCCTTGCCATGGCCTACAACATCCTACATGAGCTAGCCCTAGCTACCTTTCCAACATTATTTCCTATCAGCCTCTCCATAATTAATTCATGTTTAATTAAAATCAGGATGATAGAATAACCTCTCAAATATCCATGTTCTGGAACAGCCCAGCCACACTCCTCCATAAACACTTTTGTATTTGGTGTTCCCTCTGCTTGGGATGCTCTTCCCCCTAGATTTTTCCTTGATTTGTTTTTTTACTTTATTAGAGCTGCATCAGTTAGAGTCCTGGCAGGAAACAGAATCAACCTCAGACAAGTCAGATGGAGACATTAATGAAGACACTGTTTCAAAGATATGGTCAGGGTTAAGAAAAAAACAAGGAATATTGAGGAAATTGGAGATTAGAAACAGCAGGAAGCCTGTACCATCCCTAGGACTGAAGTGGCAGAGGTCAGGAAACAGTGTTGTTGTAGGGAGAGAGGGAAGCTTCTCAGCGGAAGCCATAGACACAGGAGGAAGTAGAAAACAGACAGAAGTAGGAAGAGAGTAGATAAGATATAACCAGATCTGACCATTCTCTCCTCCCTCTGATCTCCTGTTGGTGCCAAACACTGCCAGGAACCAGCAGCAGGGGAGCTCGGGTGAGATGGTCCTCAGCAGCCAGCTTCCCTGGGCCAGAGCAAGGCAGGGAAGGGCAGAGATTGGATCTGGTGGGCAAATGGAGAAGAGCCAGGAAAAGGACTCTGCTTCAAAGCGTCACTTCCCCATAAAATGCTGACCAATCACTTAGCTGACTAATCTACCTAATAGTACCCCTGTGCACTCTATCCTCTCACCCAACTTTATTTTTTATTATAGCACTAATCGCTACCTGGCATTATATTTTATTGCTTGTTTATTTGCTATTTCTCCCACTAAGATATAAGCTTTACAAGAGCTGAGATTTTGTTCACTGCTGCATCCCTAGAACTTAGAACAGCTCCTGGTACATAAAAAAACCAAAAACCAATCCCATTGCCATTGAGTCAATTCTGACTAATAGTGACCCTATAGGACAGAGTAGAACTGTCCCATAGGGTTTCCAAGGAGCACCTGGTGGATTTGAACTGTCGACTTTTCAGTTAGCTGCTATAGCTTTTAACCGCTATGCCCCCAGGGTTTCCTTCTGGTGCATAGTAAGAGTTTATTCAATGTTTATTGATTGAATGAATAACTTCAATAGCCACTTTGCTATTCAGAAGTATTCATGTTTAATTAAAATCAAAACACTACAATAAACTCTTAAATACCTATAAGAGAATTATCCACACACAACCCCTTTACATTCTGGCCCAAGAAAGAAAATATCTTTCTTGTTAACTTACTCTGTAGAGCAGCACAAATAAATCTACTCTTTCTTCCATACATTAAAACATAGAATAACATCATCTCAGAATTTGAGAAAATACTAAAATTTAATGAGTCTAAACTGCTACTCAATACATGAAAATTCTCTACAGTGCTCCTAAGTGGTAAGGAGTAAAGAAGGAATGTTACATATTCTCCAGAGAACAAAAGTTCAAAAAAATTATAACCATTTGCATATGTTTTTAGCTATAATATTTAATTTATCAAAACATGATGTTAAAAGAGGGAATGAGTTTTTTTTTTGTCATTCATAATGGTGCAAAAGTTAATAAAAATTGGTAAATAATGCTCTACAGGGACTTCGATAAGTTCTTATCTTTTTCCCAATCATTGTAGTGATAGGAAACTCACTATTCAAGAACTGAGGATTTTCAGGCAGCAATGAGATTTTTTTCCCTCTTTATGGTTATTAAAAAAAATAAACAAAAAAAATCACTGTCTCTTCTTTAAATCATACTTTTTTTCTTCCAGACCAAATATCCTCAGTTCATTAGATCACATGTCATAAGTCAACTTTTCTGGAAACTTTTTTTATCCCAGATGCTCCCCTATACACATGATCCAGTCCATCAACTTTCCCCTTAAAGACTAGAATCCAGAACATAATTCTTCAGCCTTAATGTGGCCAGTAGAGCATAGTGGTTGTCTATCTGGACACTGTAGTATCATTAATACAACTTGAAAATACATTAGTTTTTTGTTGTTGTTTGCTTTTTTTGTTTGTTTATTCCCACAGCCACAATACATTATTGACCCACACTGACTTTTTTCCATAATTGCTGCTCCGTCAAGTTTGTCAAAATAATTGGCAAAATGGAGATTTGTTCTCGTGCTTAATCTGTCATTCCAAAGGCTGCTTGGGGTTCCATAATGAATTGACAAACGCTAACACAAACAAAATGGACCAGTATGATGACTGCCAAGACATATAATCCAGTAGATGGAAGCTAGTCATACACATACCTAACTCTCCCAAGAAACTGTTCTTTCAAATCTGTCAGCAATTAGGGTAGGAATTACTCTGCTAATGATAGTCCACTAAGCACCAGACACTAAGAACTTACCTGCAGCTACTACAAGAACATCTGCCAGGTGAGTATGGATCTTCAGTTGTTCTTTGGGGGTATATCTGTGAGCTATTGTCACAGTTGCATCACCTGGAAATGCAAAAGAACTTCCATTAATGATTACTGAGCCTTTTCAAATTTTATAACCAATCTAATTCTAAAGCAGTTTTAGTTACTTCCTAAGAGTAGGAAAATTGCTTTCAAAATGATTAAATTGCTTGAGAGGAAAAGCTAAATAAGAAAATCTAGATTACCCAAAATATCATGTCCTTCATTTGAAATAGTAGAAAAATCAAATAAGATCAACTGAGGGTAAGTGTTGACCATCATAGGAGAGCCAAAAGTAGGGGCTGAAAATTATTTATTGACTGGTTAGCACACAGGTACAGGGGTTATAAAGAGGAGCTCTCTATTCCTGAGGAACTCATTGATTTGATAAGACAGATGAACAAGTACTGAAAACAACAAGATAAGTGCACTAAAAATGGAACAAAGTATTGTAGGAACACACATGAAAGATCAATTCTGCCTGGAGGAAGTATCAGTGAAGGATTCTTAAGGAGGCAATATTTTTTTTAGATCTTAAAGCACAGGGAGGAGTACACAGGCATACTTCATTTTATTGTGCTTCCAAGATACTGCATTTTTTACATATTGAAAGTTCATGGCAACCCTGCGTGGAGAAAATCTATTGACACCATTTTTCCAACAGCACGTGCTCACTTCGTGTTTCTGTGTCACATTTTGGTAACTCTCACAGTATTTCAAACTTTATCATTATTATCATATCTGTAATGATGATCTGTGATCAGTGATCTTTGATGTTACTATTGTAATTGTTTTGGGGTACCACGAACCATACCCATATAAGATGGCAAATTTAATTGACAAATGTTGTGTGCGTTCTGACTGCTCCACTGACCAGCTGTTTCCCTGTCTGTCTCTCTCCCCTCAGGCCTCCCTATTCCCTGAGACACAACAATATTGAAACTAGGCCAATTAATAACCCTACAATGGCCTCTAAGTGTTCAAGTGAAAGGAAGAGTCTCATGTCCCTCATTTTAAATCAAAAGCTCGAAATGATTAAGCTTAGTGTGGAAGGCATGTCAAAAGCTGAGAGAGGCTGAAAGCTAGGCCTCTTGAACCAAACAGTTAGCCAAGCTGTGAATGCAAAGGAAAAGTTCTTAAAAGAAATTGAAAGTGCTAATCCAATGAACACATGAATGATAAGAATGTAAAACAGCCTTATTGCTAACGTGGAGAAAGTTTTAGTGGTCTAGATAGATCAAACCAATCACAACATTCCCTTTAGCCAAAGCCTAATCCAGAGCAAAGTCCTAACTCTCTTCAATTCCATGAAGGTTGAGGGAGGTGATGAAGCTGCAGAAGAAAAGTATGAAACTAGCAGAAGTTAGTTCATGGGGTTTAAGGAAAGAAGCCACCTCCATAACCTAAAAGTGCAAGGGGAAGCAGCAAGTGCTGATGTAGAAGCTGCAGCAAGTTATATAGAAAATCTAGCTAAGATAACTGACGATGGTGGTTACACTAAACAACAGGTTTTCAGTGTAGATGAAACAGCCTTATACTGGAAGAAGATGCCATCTAGGACTTCGGTAGCTAGAGAGGAAAAATCAAAGCCTGGCTTCAAATCTTCAAAGGACAGGTTGACTCTCCTGTTAGGGGCTGATGGAGCTGGTTACTTTAAGTAGAAGCCAATCTCATTTACCATTCCCAAAATGCTAGGGCTCTTAAGAATTATGCTAAATTTACTCTGCCAGTGCTCTATAAATGGAACAACAAAGCCTGGATGAGAGCACATCTGTTTATAACATGGTTTACTGAATATTTTAAACCTACTGTTGGGACCTACTGCTCAGAAAAAAAGATTCCTTTCAAAATATTACTGTTCATTGACAATGAACCTGGTCACTCAAGAGCACTGACGGAGGTGTACAAGGAGATTAATGTTTTCATACCTGCGAACACAACATACATTCTGCAGCCCATGGTTCAGGAAGTAATTTTGACTTTCAAGTCTTATTATTTAAGAAATACATTTCCTAACGCTATAGTTGCCATAGAAACTGATTCCTCTGATGGATCTGAGCAAAGTAAATTGAAAAGCTTCTGGAAAGCATTTGCCATTCTAGATACCGTTAACAACATTCGTAATTGATGAGAAGAGGTCAAAACATCAACATTAACAGGAGTTTGGAAGACGTTGACTCCAATACTCATGGGTGACTTTGAGGGGTTCAAGACTTCAAGGGGAAGTAACTGCAGATGTGGTAGAAATGGCAAGAGAACTACAGTTAGAAGTGGAGCCTGAAGGTGTGACTGAATTGCTGCAATCTCATGATCAAAATTTAATGGAGGAGGAGTTGCTTCCTGTGGATGAGCAAAGAAATTGGTTTCTTGAGATGGGATTTACTCCTGGTTAAGATGCTGTGAACATTGTTGAAATGACAACAAAGGATTTAGAATATTACATAAACTTAGCTGATAAAGCAGTGGCAGGGTTTGAAAGGACTGACTCCAAATTTGAAAGAATTTCTACTATGGGTAAAATGCTAACCAACAGCATCCCATGCTATAGAGAAATCATCCATTAAAGGAAGAGTCAATCGATGAAGTAAACTTCATTACTGTCTCATTTTAAGAAATTGCCACACTCATCCCAACCTTCAGCAACCACCACTCTGATCAGTCAGCAGCCATCAACACTGAGGCAAGACATATCACCAGCAAAAAGATTTCGACTCACTGAAGGCTCAGATGATGGTTAGCATTTTGTAGCAATAAAGTATTTTTTCATTAAGCTATGTACATTTTTTTAGACATAATGCTATTGCACACTTAATAGACTACAGTATAGTGTAAACATAAATTTTATATGCACTGTTATTGTTGTTAGATGCCATCGAGTCGGTTCTGACTCATACAGACCCTACGTACAGGAGAACAAAACACTGCTCGGTCCTTTGCCATCCTCACAATCTTTGTTATGCTTAAGTGCATTGTTGCAGCCACTGTGTCAATACATCTCGTTGAGGGTCTTCCTCTTTTTCACTGACCCTCTACTCTAACAAGCATGATGTCCTTCTCCAGGGACTGGTCCCTCCTGATAACATGTCCAAAGTACGTGAGACGAAGTCTCACCATCATTGCTTCTAAATGAGTACTCTGGCTGTACTTCTTCCAAGACAGATTTGTTTGTTTCTCTGGCAGTCCATGGAATATTCAATATTTTTTACCAACACTATAATTCAAAGGCATCAATTATTCTTCCATCTTCCTTGTTCATTATCCAGCTTTCACATGCATATGAGGTGATTGAAAACACCATGGCTTGGGTCAGGTGCACCTTAGTCCTTAAAGTGACATCTTCGCTTTTTAACATTTTAAAGAGATCTTTTGTAGCAGATGTGCCCAATGCAATAAGTCGTTTGATTTTTTTGACTGCTGCTTCCATGGGCATTATTGTGGATCCAAGTAAAATGAAATCCTTTACAGCTTCAATCTTTCCTCTGTTTATCATGATGTTGCTTAATGGCCCAGTTGTGAGGATTTTTGTTTTCTTTACGTTGAGGTGTAATTCATACTGAAGACTGTGGTCTTTGATCTTCATCAGTAAGTGCTTCAAGTCCTCTTCACTTTCAGCAAGCAAGGTTGTGTCATCTGCATATTGCAGGTTATTAATGAGTCTTCCTCCAATTCTGATGCTGCATTCTTCTTCATATAGTTTAGCTACTCAGGTTATTTGCTCAG
Organism: Dugong dugon; assembly: GCA_030035585.1. Classification (NCBI taxonomy): domain Eukaryota; kingdom Metazoa; phylum Chordata; class Mammalia; order Sirenia; family Dugongidae; genus Dugong; species Dugong dugon. The sequence goes on from CM057463.1 coordinate 53,693,506, forward strand.
CATACAGATTGACTAGGTATGGTGAAAGGACACAACCCTGATGCACATCCTTCCTGACTTTAAACCAAGCAGTATTCTCCTTGTTCTGTTTGAATGACTATCTCTTGGTCTAAGTACAGGTTTCTCACAAACACAATTAAGTGTTCTGGAATTCCCATTTTTCACTATGTTATCCATAATTTGTTATGATCTACACAGTTGAATGCCTTAGCATAGTCAATAAAATACAGGTCAATATCTTTCTGGTATTCTCTGCTTTCAGCCAGCATCCATCTCACATCAGCAATGGTATCCCTGGTTTCATGTCCTCTTCCGAATCAGGCTTGAATTCTGGCAGTTCTCTGTTGATGTACCGCTGCAACCACTTTTGAATGATCTTCAGCAAAATTTTACTTGTGTGTGATATTAGTGATATTGTTTGATAATTTCTGCACTCTGTTGATCACCTTTATTTGGAATGAGTACAAATATGGATCTCTTCCAGTCAGTTGGCCAGGTAGCTGTCTTCCAAATTTCTTGGCATAAACGAGTGAGCACTTCCAGCACTGCATCCGTTTGTTGAAACATCTCAATTGGTATCCGTCAATTCCCGAAGCCCTGTTTTTCACCAAAGCTTTCAGTGCAGCTTGGACCTCTTCCTTCAGTACCGTCAGTTCTTGATCATATGCTACCTCCTGAAATAGCTGAATGTCAATCAGTTCTTTTTGGTACAGTGACTCTGTGTATTCCTTCCATCTTTTTTTGATGCTTCCTTCAAAATTGCAACTCAGGGCTTGAATTTTTTCTTCAGTTTTTTCAGCTTGAGAAATGCTAAGTGTGTTCTTCCCTTTTGGTTTTCTATCTCCAGGTCTTTGCACACATCGTTATAATAATTTACTTTGTCTTCTCCAGCTGCCATTTGAAATATTCCGTTCAGCTCTTTTACTTCATCATTTCTTCCTTTCACTTTAGTTACTCTCTGTGTTCAAGAGCAACTTTCAGAGTCTCTTCTGACATTATTTTGGTCTTTTCTTTTTTTTTTCTGTCTTTTTAATGCCCTGGGAAACAAAAAAATTTGTGTAACTTGCTTTATTGTGATATTCGCTTTATTGTGGTGGTCTGGAACCAAACCCACAATATCTCCAAGGTATGTCTGTACTAAATAGAGAAGGAAGAAAAGGGCATCCCAACTAAAAAAAAAAAAAAAAATAGGGAAAAATGGACCAATTTTGAAATTATGTATTGGAAAAGGTGAAGAGGTCTAAGACATAAAAGAAACTTAGAAAATAAGTTGCTTTAATGAAGTAAAGGATGAAAGAAAATAGTTAGAAGACTGAGGAATTACAACTTTTAAAGTGTGAGCCTCAGAAGAGGAGTGAGTAAAGGGTAGTGATGAAGAGCTATCAAGGAAAGAAGGACTTAGAACATGGCTGCATGGGACAACATCTTCCCTCTTTTCCTCCTGGATAACATGCAAATGCTACACAGCTAACAACAACAACAAAACTGCACACTCGCAATTTTTATCAAAACTAGAAAACATCTTTTCCACAGATCCCCCAAATATGCAAGAGCTAACAAAAGCAGCAGTTAGTAATACCACACAGGGAGTAGGACAGCAAAGAAGCCCAGAAAATAGTAAGATTGCCAGCAGCGGCAGAGCTCTGAAAGCGTCTGAAAAATATCTTTCTAAGGTGAAGGGTTCAACCCCAAAATCTAAAACAAATATATCTTATTTGTAGCAGAGAGAATAGGAACAAAGTTTAGAAGAAGCCTTTTTGGACCCAGTACAGTTCATAATCATTGCTAACAGACTCATATAGAGGAGCCATTTCAATAAGAAGCATTCGGTGAAAATGGTGAACTAGGAATTGAAAAGTCACTCAGCATCTCCTTCCCAACCCCAACAGAAGCATCCTGTAAATAGCAGATCCAAGAAAAATCTAATTCATTCACTGATGAGTAATAGAAAAGGATTTGACACAGCATCAACATATCTAACTCTGAAAATTGGTAATACATTTTCTTTTCAAAATGGTTATGGTTTTGGTTACAAAGAAAACTTCAATTAATACTAAAAATTAGAAATACAAAAGATAATTTTTTTTACCACAACTCAATAAAGTTATAGCTTTTGACAAAATCAGAAATAAAAAGGCCATTATGTCTGGAAACTAAAAAAAAAAAAAAAAAAAATCCTATTTTAAGCAATCCTTGAATCAAAAAGAAAATACAAAACACTGCAGAATTTCTAGAAATATTGATAAGGAAAGCACAACATATTAGATTCTGTAAAACAAAGATAAAGTAATTCTTAGAGAAAAAGTCATACACCTAAATGATTATATCAATAAAATAGGAATAATAAAATAAATCATTCAACTTAAAAAGTTAGATAAATAACAACAAAATAAGAAATTAGAAAACAATTAATAAACATAAAAGTTAAATGTATTTAATAAATAAATCTAAAAATGGTAATACTATTATAAACAATGAGAAAATTCAATAAATTAGCCAAGTAAAACAGTGACTATACAGTACTTAATAAATGTCATATATATATATATATATGTTACATATATATATAAAACAACAAGTTAGAAGATATAATGGAAGAAAAGATCCCATTATAATAGCAATACAAAAGGTGAAATACATAGAAATAAGCTTAACTACAAATGTGCAAAATCTATGCGGAAAATAAAATCTCTAGAACACCACTAAAAGACATAAATAAGACTGAGAAATTAGAAAGGTAAACCATGTTCTTAGACAGACTCCACATCATAAGATGACAACTCGTCTTAAGTTCCTTACAAATTTAATACAACTCCAATAAAAATAACATCAGACATTTTGTGGGGGGAGCATATAACTTTATCCTAAAGCTGATATGGAAAAATAAACAAAAGAGAATAACCAGAAGAACTGAAAAGGGAGAACCATAAGAGGGAACCAGTAGTACCTAACAGTACCCATTGCCGCCAAGTTGATTCTGACTTATAGTGACTCTGCAGGACAGAGTAGAACTACCCCATACAGTTTCCAAGGCTGTAAATCTTTACAGAAGCAGACTGCCACATTTTTCTCCCACAGTGTCTGGTGTGTTCGAACCACCGACTTGCCAGTTAGCAGCCAAGCACTTTAGCCACTGCACCACCAGGGTGCCTTTGTCTTAGTACGGTTCTCCTATATTCTGAAAACCCCCTTATACCTTAGCAACCCACTGAAGTGTTCTCTGATTTCAAATGAGTGTCTTCTAAGGCCCCATGAAAACCACAATCAAAAGGAAAACAAAACCAAAACCTGCCATTTCATCAGTGTGGCTGCTGATTTCAGCAAGGAGTTGAGAGCTATATAACAGTCCAGTGAGTTGCACACATATATAATTAAAAATCTGAAAAGTTTCAGGCACAAGTTCAACCAGCATGGAAAGCTCTTTGAGGATAATCCTACTCCCTTCAACCATATCAATTTAACTTACTCCTAAATGAATACGGCTAACAATTCTCATGGGAAACATCCATGTCATATTTAGATTTGATTAATCATAGTTTCTGCCTATAGTAATATCAAACCATGGAAAGGCTTTCCGCCTGCTATTTGTAGACCTAATGATAACAAAAGAGAGGTGAACCAAAGGAGTTAAAAACACGTGTTCGTTAACGTTTCCAAATTTTCCATTGCTCTTAACAGAAGTTCAGAGCCACTCATCTACATTAGTCTCTATACATTTGCCTACTCTACAGATTTCATATCAGTGAGATCATACAGTATTTGTCCTTATTTCAGTAGCATAATGTTTTCAAGGTTTACCCATTTTGTACCATGTATCAGGACTTCATTTCTCTTTATAGCAGAGTAATACTCCTCTGTATGTATATACCATATTTTGTTTATCCACTCATCTGTTGATGGACATATAGGTTGTTTCCACATTTGGCTTTTGTGAATAGTGCTGCAGTAAACGTTGGTGTGCAAGTATCTGTTTGTGACCCTGCTTTCAATTCTTTTGGGTATATATCTAGGAGAGGATTGCTGGATTGTATTGGAGTTTCTATGTTTAACTTTTTGAGGAACCACCCATTTTACAGTCCCACCAGCAATGGATAAAAAAGCCAAACCCATTGCCATAGATTTGATTCTGACTCATAGCGACCCTACAGGACAGAGTATAACTGCCCCATGGGGTTTCCAAGGAGCACCTGGTGGATTTGAACTGCCGACCTTTTGGTTAGCAGCTGTAGCTCTTAACCACTACACCACCAGGGTTTCCAAAAACATGGAATGCTTCACGAATTTGATGGCAAATGCACTGTTACTTATATACTTTAACACACACACATGCATACATGCAAAAGTGTTCAGATAATGTCTCAGACTCTTCTGCCTCTGAACCTTGCTGGTAAACACCTTGATATCTGTTCCTGGTCCCAAGATCTAGCTACCTAACCTACCTTATTTGGCATTGCAAAAATGAAAATGATTGTCATTCCCATTTTCAATTCTGATCCTCCATTACTTTTCTTCGACTAATCCTTTGGCTTACTACACCTAATCTCTTCCATTTCCTCAGCTTTTTCCCTAACCAGTTGCAGCAGCTACTCTGTAGAATGATGTATATCTCTGACCCTCAGATGACTTCTTCCCACACTCAGTTTATCCCCTGTGATGGTTAAGATTGTGTGTCAACTTGGCTGGGCCATGATTCTCACTGTTTTGACAGTCGTGTGATGTTGTGGTCACTTCCCTGTTGAGATTTGATATGTGATCACCCCCATGATGGGATCTGCTGTGAGTAGCCAATCGGTTGAAGGGGAGTTTCCTTGGGTGTGTGGTCTATACTGAGTGTGGGTGGACATTCTGGCAGGGCTTGGGGGCTTTCGCTCATTCTGGATCCTGCAGCTGGCTCCTGTTCGTCTGACCTCTAGTTCTTGGAACTTGAGCTAGCAGCTTAACTGTGGTCTTGCCTGTCGATCTTGGGATTCATTGATCTTCACAGCCTGTGAGCAACAGACCCGCTCTCCGACCTGCTGACCTTGGGTTCGCCAGCCCGTGTCTACGTGAACCAGGAGAAGCCTCTATTCTGACAAACGGACTTGGGACATTATAGCCTCTACAACCGTGTGAGCCATTTCCTTGATATAAATCTCTCTCTATATATAGATTTTTATGCACTTTACTGGTTTTGCCTCTCTAGAGCACCCAGTCCAAGACATCCCCTTACTGTGCATATGGTAACAGCCTAGGTTACTTAATTCTTCTAATTACACACAGACTTAGATAAAAATTTATTATAAGTGAGTCTGAAGCAACTACTTTGTGCCCAGTGCATTACATCCATCATGTTTGTAAGACATACAAAGAATAAAAGATTTGGAGCCTATCTCTTAAATCTTAGAGTTCAGTTAGAATTTGATAATTAACTTGTGTGCAAATATGTTTCTAACTATGTAAAAGTCCAGTCAATCAATAACTGCCCACTCAGAGACACCTGAGCAACTTTCTATTATTACTGTGTAATTTATGCAAAATGGTATATTGTACCAAAGAATTTCTGGCAATTGCCAATTTGAGGAAATAATAATTGCTATTAAAAAAAAACACAAAGCTAGAACAAACAGCACAATATGTTTAATTTTAGAGTTTCATAATTTCTGTTTTTGTTAAAATCAGCTAAATGAGTTTACTTTTGTTGGACATTCCCAGGTCATTTCCTAATTTCATTTACTCAACCATCAGAAAACAAACACAGAACTGTGCTAGGCTATAGGGATACACAATTCTCTGCTCTTATATGGAAAACAGATGCATAAATAATACTTATAACCCAGTATAAGTGCCATGTTAGAAGGGGTATAAGTTACAGTGTTGGCACAGAGAATCATCTACTCTAGCTGAGAATGGTATAGAGCAGTTAATGGTCTTAGAGACAGCAGATTCTTGATGTGGTTGAAATTTATTTCACTTAGACCATGTTTTTTCTATCCTTTCTTGTTCATAGATCATTTTCCACAAAAACATGAAGATAGCATATTACATACCCCGACTGTTAGAAACTTCTCCCTTACAAGAGCTAAAATCTACCTTTTTGCAGAGTCTACCATGATTCTATATCTGTCCTCTGTAGTAACACAAAACAAGTCTAAACTTCTATGAGGTACATCTTCAAATATCTGCTTGTACCTGCATCAATAGGCAAAGCAAAATGGTGAGACCACTCTGAGCTAGAACCTCACACGTAGGGTTTTGCTTTGTCATTTTCTTTGGATACATTAACTCATGCCATAGTCTAGTTTAAAGCAGAAATCACTAAATGGACATGGCAGGAAGAAAATTCAGTACTTGCCAGGAGAACAGCACTCAAGGAAGAAAAGAAGCCTGAGTTCTGTTTTTGGACAAATGCCTCCAGAAACCTAAAGATTCCAGCTTTGAACATTAATTTCTTTCTCTTCACAATAGCAAGCTGTGATTGTATCTTCAAGCAAAACCATGCTTTTGACAGAGAAATTCTCTCTTGAAGCTGAATGGGCACCGAAAAAACATTGATTAACAGAACTTATTAAATGTATAGCACTGTCTTAGTGATTTACATATATTAACTCATGCAATTCTCACAAAACCCTATGATATCGAAACTACTATTATTTGCATTTACAAATGGGAAAACTGAGGCAAAAAGAAGTTAAGTAATTTGTCCAAGATCATACAAGTATTCACTGTGAGAACCAGAATTCAAACTAATGTAATCTGGCCCTAGTGTCCTAAATGAAATGCATAAAGAACACAAAAATCTTCACGACTGGTCCGAAAAACAACATCATGATAAATGGAAAAAAAACTGAAGTTGTCAAGGACTTCACTCTACTTGGAACAACAACCATTGCCCATGGAAGCAACAGTCAAAACATCAAACGAAGTATTGCATTGGGCAAATCTTCTGCAAAAGAATTCCTTGAAGTGTTAAAAAGCAAAGATGTCACTTTGATGACTAAAGTGTGCCTGACCCAAGCTATGGTCTCTTCAACTGCATTATTTGCATGCAAAAGCTGGACAATGAAAAAGGAAGATTGAAGAAGAATTAACACATGTGAATTGTAGTGTTGGCAAAGAATATTGAATATACTGTTGACAGCCAAAAGAATGAACAAATTGGTTTTGGAGGAAGTACAACCAGAATGCCCCTTAGAAGCAAGGATGGCAATGCTTTGTTTTGTTTCCTTTGGACATGTCATCAGGAAAGACCAATCACTAGAAAAGGACATCATGTTTGGTACAATAGAGTCAGTGAAAACGAGAGAAACCTTCCATGAGACGGATTGACACAATAGTTGCAACAATGGACTTAAACATACCAACAACTGTGAGGATGGTGCAAGACTGGGCAATGTTTCATCTGTTATACAGAAGGTCACCATGAGTCGGAGCCTGCTGGATGGCAACTGAGAACAACAGCATCCTAACCATTTCACTAAACAGCTTTCACGTTGGCCAGTTCACAGTTACAAATCCAGAGTTGGCAAACACTGTTTTTTCACTTCTGTCAGCAGAATAGCACCTGGGATTATCTCCCTGACTCTTCTAGAAAGAGACTTTGAATGGTATTTCTTTTTCCTTAGGGATAAATTCTGCCTTTAGATCTCACCTGGCACAGACTGGTAGTTCTGGTAAGGGAGCACCTAATGACAGGACATGCATGTGACTCTACTGCAAAAAGGATGGTTTTAGCCTTAACTTTCTTAACACTTTGTAAAATGATCAAGAGGCTCATTTCCCAGACCTTAGAATAATATTGCACTTTCCTGATTCCTGAATTCCATTTACTCTAGGTCTTAAATTTCAATTTTGGCTATTTTTCTAGATTAAATTAGAACATGCAGATTTAAGTATTCTTTTCATGCTTAAAATGGACCAGGCCTTAATGCCTTTGCATCTGGTCAAGACCAGTTGGTCTGATTTGCTTTTTATCAACCCTATCCTTCAATTAAAATGCAAAGGTGGTTTAGTGGTAGTATTTTCCCGTCCATGTAGGAGACCCAGGTTCAATTTCATATGCAGCCACCACCCATCTGTCAGTAGAGGCTTGCATGTGGCTATTATGCTGAACAGGTTTCAGTGGAGCTTCCACATTAAGACAGACTAGGAAGAAAGGCCTGGTAATCTATTTCCAAAAGTCTGCCAGTGAAAACCGTACGGATTACAGTGGTCCTTCCTGTGGTGCATGGGATCTCCAGGAGTCGGATCGACTCAACGGCAGCTAATAACAACAATGTCCTTCAATTATCTACCAAACACCTTGGGCCCCTAGGTGGGTAACAACTAAGGAATATGGTTTCACTTGTAATTAGGCAAATGTTGTTTCAAGCTCATTACTTTTAGACATCTATCAAAAGTTCCTTTGAAAGAGTATTAGGGAAAATTGACTAAATCCAGACCACCAGTTTCTCTAGATATTTTAAAAACCTGTCCCTGGATATAGTCAAAAATTACTGAATTGAAATCATCAATTCATTTGTTCAATATAGACAATATACAAATGAGAAAATGCATATATAATAAAATTTTACATAGTAATAAGTGTTATGTAGAAAAATAGAGAAGGTACGTGGGTAGAAAGTGATGATGGCAAGGGTGCTATTTTGATAAGGTGGTCAGCGACAGCCTGAGAAATTGACATTTGAGCAGCAACCTAAAGGAAGTGAGGGGGGAAAAAAATCATGTAAATAACTTGGAAAGGAGCGTTCCAGGCCGAAGGAAAACCAGGTGCAAAAGCACTGAGACATGAATTCTGACACATGAGTGTGTATAATGTGTCTAGGAAAATTGGAGGCAGGTGTGGCTGGAAGGCAGTGACAGAAGGAGAGTGGTGGGAAATGAGTTAGGAGATGTAGCCCAGGGTCAGATCATGTAAGGTCTTGCACATTATGGTAAGGAGCTTGGATTTTATTCTAGGTATTATAGGAAGCCATAGGTGATTGACAGCTACTGTGTGGAAAACAGACTGTGTATGGGAGAGGGGACAAGGATGGATGCAGGAAAACGAGTTAGTAAATATTTCAGTGTTCCAAGTGAGAGATAATGATTGCCTGGACCTAGGATTTTATTGGTGGAGGTGGTGAAATCATGGGTATATTTTACACAGATTGTTAATGAAGCAGACAGGGGGTGAGAGTAAGAGAGAAGTCAAGGATGATCTGAGCAACTGCATAAACTGGTGATGCCACTTACTAAGATGGGGAAGCCTACGGAGAGTGAAGTTTGGACGTGGTAAATTTTAAATGGCGATTGTTAATCCAAGTGGAGATGCCAAGTAGACAGTGGGTTATATGGGTCTAGTGCATAGGGGAGGTACAGGTGGTATTTAAAGCTATGGGGCTGGAACGGATCACCTAGGATATGACTATAGAAAAAAGGTTAAGCCAGGGATCATTCCAATGTTTTGAGAAGTCATTCTCAACCCTGACTGAATTAGAATCGTCTATGGAGCTTTCTTAAAAATCCTGATGCTCAGGTCCAACTACTAAAGATTCAGATTTAATTAGTCGGGGTTGGGTTCAGACAGTTATATTTTTAAAAACTCTCAGATGATTAAAGTGGGAGCCAGGGTTGAGGACCACTGGTTTCAAAGTTGAGAAGAAGACGATGACTCAGAAAAAGAGAATGAGAAGAAATGTCTAGTAAAGTAAGAGAAATGCATGATAGCACAAGTTTTAATTTATGTTTAAAGGATAAAAGAAATAGCCCTATAAAATGCAAACATTTTGTTAACTTAAAATCATGTTAGGAACATTACTCAGCCTGTTACAATTTCCTGTTTATAAGGATCCTCAGGATAAATTACTTTCCAGTTTAATATCATAAAATGTTTCATTTATCCCAAGCATGTGCTTATTTTTAATCTTGGTGTTATTGTTGTTAGGTGCTGTCGAGTCAGTTCCGACTCATAATGACCCTATACAACCGAAGGAAACACTGCCCCATCCTGCCCTATTCTCATGATCGTTGTTATGCTTGAGCCCATTGTTGCAGCCACTGTGTCAATCCATCTCCTTCAGGGTCTTCCTCTTTTTCGAAGACCTGGAGTATATCCTACCTGTATTTAGAGACCATCTCAAGAATAGATCTGAACACTTAACACTAATGACAGAAGACCAGATGAGTTGTGAAATGGCATCAAGGATATCATCCATGATGAAAGCAAGAGGTCATTAAAAAGACAGGAAAGAAAGAAAAAAACAAAATGGATTACAGAAGGCTCTGAAACTTAAGAGTAGCTAAAGTGAAAGGAAGAAATGATGAAGTAAAAGAGCTTCAGAAGATTTCAAAGGGCAGCTCAAAAAGACAAAGTAAAATATAATAATGAAATGTGCAAAGCCCTGGGGATAGAAAAACCAAAAGGGAAGAACACGCTTGGCATTTCTCAAGCTGAAAGAACTAAAGAAAAAACTCAGGAGGTAGCATATGATTATGCTTGGTAAAGTAGGCAGTCAGTGAAAAAGAGGAAAACGCTCAATGAGATGGACTGACACAGTGGCTGCAACAATGGGCTCAAAAATAGCAAAGATCGTGAGGATGGCGCAGGACGGGGCAGTGTTTCATTCTATGGTACGTAGGGTTGCTATGAGTTGGAATTGACTTGACTGGCACCTAACAGCAACAACAACTACTTTACCAGGCATGATGTTCTTCTCCAGGGACTGATGCCTCCTGATAATATCTCCAAGGTATGCGAGACAAAGTCTCGCCATCCTTGCTTCTGAGAAGCATTCTGGCTGTACTTCTCCAAGACAGAATTGTTCCTTCTTTTGGCAGTCTATGGTATATTCAATATTCTTCACCAACACAATAATTCAAAGGCATCAGTTCTTCTTCAGTCTCCCTTATTCATTGCCCAGGTTTTGCATGAATATGAGGTGACTGAAAACACCACGGCTTGGGTCAGGCACACCTTAGTCCTTAAAGTGGCATCTTTACTTTTTAACACTTCAAAGAGGTTGTTTGCAGCAGATTTGCCCAATGCAATGTGTCTTTTGATTTCCTGACTGCTGCTTCCATGGGTGTTGATTGTGGATCCAAGTAAAACGAAATCCTTGACAACTTTAACATTTTCTCCCTTTTTCATGATGTTGTTTATCGGTCCAGTTGTGAGGATTTTTGTTTTCTTTATGTTGAGGTGTAGTCTATACTGAAGGCTGTAGTCTTTGATCTTCATCAGTAAGTGTTTCAAGTCCTCTTCACCATCAGCAAGCAAGGTTGTATCATCTGCGAATCACAGGTTATTAATGAGTCTTCCTCCAATCCTGATGCTGAGTTCTTTTTCATATACATAGTCCAGCTTCTCAGATTATTTTTAATCTAAAAAATACTTAACTGGGTAAAATAAGTTGCCATCCCGTGGATTTCAACTCACGGTGACCCCAAATGTACCAGAGCAGAACTGTGCACCATGACTGTTTTTCACAAGTAGATTGTCAGGTCTTTCTTCAGTAGAACCTTTGAGTAGACCCCAACTACTAAACTTACTGTTAGCAGCCCCATGTGTTAACTGTTTGTGCCACCTAGGGACACACTAATTTGGGAATTTAATCCGTTTTTTTTTTCCCCTGCTAAAAAGGTCTCAGGATGAAATTAGTGACCCAAACACACCAAGTATCGTTTGGACTCAAATAAACTCACCAAATATATAGTCGGCACCAGTATATACAAAGCATTGTGCTTGATAGGGGAAATAGATCTGTGAAGATTTAATAATATGACTATTTTTAGTAGTAGCTTTATCCTTGGCTCCATTTTACTTCTAGCCCTTACTTCCCCTTTTTCTTTCTAAGATATATCTCATCTGTATTGTGCTTTATATATTGCTGTGGACCACGTAAACTTCTTTTTGGAGTAAGTACATCATGTTGTTGTTGGTAGGTGCCATTGAGTCAGTTGTGACTCATAGCGACCCTACGTACAACAGAACGAAACTGCCTGATCCTGTGCCATCCTCACAATCGTTGTTATGCTTGAGCCCGTTGTTGCAGCCACTGTATCAATCCCATCCATCTTGTTGAGGGTCTTCCTCTTTTTCACTGACCCTCTATTTACCAAGCATGATGTCCTTCTCCAGGGACTGATCCCTCCTGATAACATGTCCAAAGTATGTGAGACAAAGTCTCACCATCCTCACTTCTAAGAAGAATTCTGGTTGGACTTCTTCCAAAACAGATTTGTTCATTCTTGGACAACACCATAATTCAAATGCATCAATTCTTCCTCTGTCTTCCTTATTCATTGTCCAGCTTTCACATGCATATTAGGCAATTGAAAATACCATGGCCTGGGTCAGGCACACCTTAGTCCTTAAAGTGACATCTCAGCTTTTTAACATTTTAAAGGAGTCTTTTGCAGCAGATTTGCCCAATGCAATGCATCTTTTGATTTCTTGACGGCTGCTTCCATGGGCATTGATTATGGATCCAGGTAAAATGAAATCCTTGACAACTTCAATCTTTTCTCCGTTTAACATGATATTGCTTATTGGTCCAGTTGTGAGGAGTTTTGTTTTCTTTATGTTGAGGTATAATCCATACCGAAGTCTTTGATCTTCATCGGTTAAATGCTTAAAGTTCTCTTCACTTTGATGGGGACCCTAAAAATTATTATGAGGTAACTGATTTGAGTAAGAGAAGCTGAAATGGTGTCTAGGCTTGAAATTCATTCTGTATAGAAAACTTGTAGAACCAGAAAGCCAAACTGGTTAAGGCATTTCTGTCTGTTATTTGGTGTCTAAGAGAATGTGGTTTTTCCTTGTAACAAACCTAAGGGCTCTTATGTAACGTCTATATTTCCAGAGAAAAATGTTTTGTGACCACTCTGTGAATCCTTATGGTCATTAAGTGGTAACTAACCAATGGAATATTGCACATCACCAAGCATCAATCAGAATTTTGTTAGCTTGTTTCCAAAAGAGCCTTAAAACAAACAGCTCATCTCTATGGGTTGTTCCCAAGGAGGCTTAAAACAAAACTGTAAGACACCAATCAATGTAATGTCACTAAGTAGGTAACTAGTAAACAAAAGCTCTGTAACCAATCATTATTAAGGTCCTATTTTATTATGCTGCCTTTAACAATGATGTATTTTACTTCCTTCTGTGACAGTATATTAGAAACTCCCTGATTGTGATTCAGTGGATTCTGCTAGTCTCTTGTGCCTGGTGCACATGGGCAGATCCCTCATTGCAATGATTATCTTTGTCTTCAGTTTGGCTTAATAAAAATCTCATTTGATTAAATTTGAGTCTCCCTTACAACAGCTTTCAGCAGCAAGGGTGTGTCACCTGCATACCACAGGTTGCTAATGAGTTTCCTCCAATCCTGATGCTGCATTCTTCTTGATATAGTCCAGCTTCTCAGATTATATACTCAGCATATGGGCTAAATATATATGGTGAAATGATACAACCCTGATGTACACCTTTTCTGATTTTAAACACACAGTATCCCCTTGTTCTATTCAAATGACTGCCTCTTGGTCTGTGTACAGGTTCTGCAAGAGCCCAAATAAGAGTCCTGGCATTCCCATTCTTTGCAATGTTATCCATAATTTGCTATGACCCACACAGTCAAACGCCTTTGCATAGTCAATAAAACACAGGTAAACATCTTTCTGGTATTCTCTGCTTTCAGCCAAGATCCATCTGACATCAGCAATGATATCCATCATTCCTCGTCCTCTTCTGAATCAGGCTTGAATTTCTGGCAGTTCCCTGTTGATGTACTGTTGTAATCACTTTTGAATTATCATCAGCAAAATTTTAATTGTGTGTGACATTAATGATACTGTTCAATAATTTCTACAATCTGTTGGATCACCTTTTTTTGGAATTGGCATAAATATGGATCTCTTCCAGTCAGCTGACCAGGTAGCTGTCTTCCAAATTTCTTGACATAGACTAATGAGCACTTCCAGTATTTCATCGTTTGTTGAAACATTTCAATTGTTATTCCAGCAATTCCTGCAGCCTTGTTTTTCACCAAAATGCTCACTTGTATTTGACGCAGGCCATACACTCAAGGAAACTCTTTTTCAACTGACTGGCTACTCAAAGCAGATCTCATCATGGAGGTGATCACATTATATCAAATCTCATCATGGAAGTGATCACATCATCATACAACTGCTAAACTACATCATAACTGCCAAACCACTGAGAATCATGGCCCAACCACATTGATACACATCCTTAAAGATCACAAGCATCATAGCAACACTCAAGCCTCCAGTTATGGACAAATGGTAGCTGTGCACAAGGTGCATTGGCTGAGACTCAAACCCTAGTCTCCCTTATGGAAAGTGAGAATTCTACCACTGAACCACCAATGACCCCATAGTTCTATGTAGCTTCAGCATAAGGTACTAGGGAGAGAGTGACCAGTAGGATAGCTGAAAAGTTAGGTTGCAGCAGACACCGTAGCTTTATGAGTGATGCCTTGAACAATCAGGCATCTAGACATTAGAAAAGAGATGCTTATGTTGGTAAGAAAATAAATACCTTGCATGCCGAGGTTACGGGGAAAAAGAAAGATTTGGACTCCATTATACATTTATAGAGTTGTTATAAGTCGGCATTGACTCGACGGCAGTGGGTTTGGTTTTTGGTTTTTATACATTTTAAAATGATATGAATGCTATTTTCTACTGTATAATACTCCATCAGTTATCTGATGTGAAAATAAACGGTATTTTCCAAGTACAGTGTTTTGTAGATACCAGCTGCCTGAATTTAGGAGACATTGGAAATCAAACAGTGCCCCATTGTTCAGTTTACAAACCCCACTACCAAAAATGAAAGTTGTAATTCAGCAAAGTCTAATTAACATAGAGTCGCCCCAAGATATAATAGCCCTAAACTCTTGTCATGAATACTTCTAACCTGCGGGTAGTGGGATAGGAGGAGCAGAGACTAAATGCCTGCCATCATCCCTGCCCTAGTTTGACAATGGTTCTTTTCATAGAAGCAGTAAACGTTCCCACTCTGCTGCCAAGCAGGTGGCCATCTAGGCTAAGTGTCTCAGTCCTAGTGGTGTGACCACTTTGCGTGACTCCTGCATTCCTAGGCGTTCCTATTTGGCTCCTCTCTTTGAAACCCGAGAGAGCCTGAGCCAACCTGGTACAGGGCCAAGCTTAGTCACATGTACCACTCACATCACGTTGCACTGCTTCAAACATCTACTACTGTGTAACTACCTGAAGACCCGAAGGTGGCCCCTGTAGGTAGGAAATGATGTTCCTAGCCTGACAAAAATGTTCATTTTCACAACCGGAGTCAATTCTCACAAAGGAAATTCATTCAAATGGCTGGCAAAAAAAAACCTTGTGGTTCTCCATTGGGTGCCCCTGGTGCCTGGATAACTTGAGGGGAGGGCATCATTGTGTTCTTATACTAAATTCACCCTCTCAAATTTATTTTTCGGCAGCTTTGGAAAGGTTTGAGGTTAACCAACCAACCTGCTGCTGTTGAGTCAATTCTGACTCATGGTGACTCCATGTGTGTCAGAGTAGAAATGAGCTCCACAGGGTTTTCACGGTCGTGACCTTTCAGAAGCAGAATGCCGGGCCTTTCTTCTGAAGTGCCTATGGGTGAGTTTGAACCACCAACCTTTTGGTTAGTAGTCAAGCACTTAACCAATTGTGCCACCTACCCACGATGTTTTTCTGTTTTTTTTTTCAACATTAGAATACAGGTAGAATTATTTAGCAAAACCAGAAAGAAGTATTAGGCCATTATAGCATGAATGAAATTCATAGGCAAAGTTCTAAGTATCTAAAAAATACAGAATAAAAAATACCTGAGATACAAAACATTGCGACAGCAGGAAAGCTTGAGTGTGAAAGCTGAATGCCAATCCAGAGACAGGGTCAAGAAGACTCACTGCCAAAGCTGAACCCTGAAGATCCAGACTGACAGCTTCTGGAGGGAGAAGAACCAAGTCTTTTTCACCACTGTATCCCACAGTGTTTCCTAGAGAGTAAGTACTAGATGAATATTTGCTGAGCGAAATCAAGAACGTCACCATGTCCTAAGAAAAATCAGCTGGTTCCTGCCCTTTAACAGTGCTTTTTAAAAATGTTCCAGCATCAGTGCCATTCAGTGAGGCCACATTCGAAGAACCAAGTCTTTTTCACCACTGTATCCCACAGTGTTTCCTAGAGAGTAAGTACTAGATGAATATTTGCTGAGCGAAATCAAGAACATCACCAAGTCCTAAGAAAAATCAGCTGGTTCCTGCCCTTTAACAGTGCTTTTTAAAAATGTTCCAGCATCAGTGCCATTCAGTGAGGCCACATTTTTTTAGTTAAAGGAGGAGCATGTTTCCCCATGTTATGGCCATTTGTTGTTGCTGCTGTTATTAGGTGCCACTGAGTTGATTTTCAACCCATACTAAGCTCATGCGACAGAGTAGAATTGTTCCATAGGGTTTTCTAGGCTGTAATCTTTACAGGAGCAGATCGCTAGGTCTTTCTCCCATGGAATGGCTGGATGGATTCAAACCGACAACCTTTTGGTTAGCAGCTGAGTGCCTAACCGTTGTGTCACCACCAGGGTTCCTTTTGGCCATTTAGGGAGATCTATTTGGAGACCTGGTGGCGTAGTGGTTAAGAGCTATGGCTGCTAACACAAAAGGTCGGCTGTTTGAATCCACCAGCTGCTCCTTGAAAACCCTATGGGGCATTTCTACTTTGTCCTGTAGGGTCACTATGAGTCTGAATCGACTTGACGGCAATGGGTTTGGCTTTTTGGGTTTTATTTAGAAGAAAATCACTGGGTGGTGCAAGTAGTCAATGTGCTTGGCTGCTAACCAAAAGGCTGGAAGTTCAAGTCCACCCAGAGGCACCTCAAAAAATCAGCCACTGAGAGCCCTATGAGTACAATTCTACTCTGACACACACAGGATCTCCATGAGTCAGAATCGACTCAATGGCAACTGTTTTTTTTTTTACTTATGGTATTTTGTTACAGCAGCCTGAGTCAACTCAATGGCACCTGGAATTTAGAAGAGATGCCCTATAGAAGAATAAAAAATATGCAGTGAGGAGCTTACTCTAAAAGAATTTGAAATAAAATCAGATTTTGTATTCCTCTGGTGACAATAATCACAATGCCCTGGTCATTACGGCACTTTGTTATCTTGGAGGAAAAAACTGCTTTAGAGAAACTGGAGAGTTTCTCTATTGTTTCCTCATGGTAAAGCTAAAAATAAAGATACTGTGCAATAGCCAATGGTGTTCAGTTTTCATTCTGAAAGAAGGTTAAACTGGGTAGGTTTCCACATAAGCAGAAGTCAAGAGAATACAGTTACCTATACAGTCGTAATAAAATAGTGTAGTCATAGTGATCATTGGTACAAATGGTCCTCAAACATCCTAACAATTACTAGGGCTCATGAGAGGAGACTCCTTACAGGCAATCTCTTTATGTAACCTCAATTAACCACGGTCATGAGGAAACTTAATAGATTGTTTCCTTAACAAACAAACCAAAAAACCCGTTTACTTTGGGTTGATTCCGACTCATGGTGACCCCATGTGTTACAGAGTAGAAATACCCAATAGGGTTTGTTTGGCCGTAATCTTTACAGAAGCAGATTACCAGGCCTTTCTTCCACAGGGCCACTGGGTGAGTACGACCTGCCAACCTTTGGGTTAGTAGTTGAGTGCAAACTGTTTGCACCACCCATGGGCACAAGGAAACGTAATAGATTGTTTCCTTAGGGATACCAAATTTTATTATGTGCCACTCAGTATTTATATCACTCACAGGGTTGAGTCCGAATCGACTCAATAGCAATGGGTTTGTTTTTTTGGTTTTGTATACATGCAATCATGTCCCCTCTGTATTCCACGACCACAATCAAGACTATAAGCTCTGGGAAAATAACGACCATCTCCCACCTACTCTTTATAAACTGCATAGTGGCTCAGATGCCACCTCCTCTGTAAAACCTCCTGTGATCTCAATCTCTTCCACTGGAGATAATCTCCTTGTAGCATTCAGCTGTATTGAGTAACTGCACTACTCCTTTACCTTAATACTTTAGCACATTCTTACTCCCCTAAATATTTCAAGCCCTTGGGGAATTAAAAGAAGCTCTTTCTCGCAAAACAGCTGGGATCCATGCCCTACATATCAAGAATAAAAGCTAGCTATGAATAAAAACCACAAAACCAAATCCATTGCCATCAAGTCTATTCCAACTCATAGCGACCCTCCAGCCATGAATACACACATATTAATGAAGCTAACTTACCGTATGGCCTTTTTTTCTTCTAGTGCAATTACCTTTGGCTTTAAGATAAAAATGAATCACTAGAGCTCTGAATCTTTTCTGGCAAAGAAATACACAGTATGAGCTGATTCCAAGTGTCATTAGAACAAGTTCTGTAGATATGAATTTGCCAAGTTAATCCGCCTTCATTATCTCCATTAGCTAACAATGCACATAATTACTGCTCTAGCAGACACAGACTTTTCAAATATTAATTTTCCCACAGACTCCAAATCTTCAGTAAGCAGCTCTCAACAATTCATTACATTAATACTATATGTCACTGCACTCCTATTAAATAGGATTGACACCACCTGTGTGTATCTCATTTAGAAACCACTAATGATGTCTCTAACAATAAAAATAAGATTGCAAACCTTCCAGTATCATATTTAATATAATTTATTACCTTTTAGACACTGTAATCACAATGGCACATTGGTACTGCTATACTAAAGGTAAGTTTAACTACCTGGCTTGTAATTAACCAGTATTATAATCATTTCTACTTTTATTCAATTTTCTGCATCTAAGTGGAAGTATTTTATAAAGTAAAGTGTAAAATATTTTTTAAAGTTAATATATTTTATGCACAGGATTGCCTATTTTTAAAATTGCAAGAGGAAAAGGTAAATTAATTTTCTTGGACTTAGGTATTTTATATACAAATAATCCAAAATTAAAATTTAGCAAGAAGTTAGCATACAACAAACTGATGCCTACAAGAAAAAGTACACTGTAAAGTATTATTTAGAATATTATGTCATATTTCTAATACTTCTACAGACTTTTGTAATATCTGAGTTTGTTAAATTACCAACAAAGACTAGATTTTATCCCAAAAAGAAAATACAAAGCCCACCAGAAAAAGAAAATAAAATTTCAAATAAGGGTCAAAAATGAACTATTAACCTCAGATCTTGTTACTCTAAACTTTATGGTTATCATGACTACGGATTATTAATTTAAGCATTATAATGGAAATAATAGTAATAGCCACAATTGGCTATTAAGTTACTTAACATACTGTGTGTCATCAGGCCCTATAATCAATGTTTTACATTCATTATCTCATTTAATGTTTACAATAACCCTATAAAAAAGATATTACTATTATCTATATTTTACAGGCGAGAAAAACAGAGGCTAACACTGGTTAAAAGACTTGCCCAAGGTCACAGGGCTTGGCAGTGGTAGGCGGCCTGACTCCCTCTAGGCCCATCCTTATAACTAAAGAGTGCAGCACCCAGCTTCCAGGGCTGGATCTACCATTCCCTGTTATGGGGCTTTGGACAAGTCACTTCTCGTCTCCAAAGTTCACTTCCATTAGCTGCAAAATGGAAATAATATTAACATATGTCAGAACTGTTGAGAACTACATAAGATAGTCTATGGGAAAGTACTGCACAAATTAGGGAGCTAACTAATGTTATCAATGCAATAAAAATAAAATGTTATAAAGAAGAAAAAAATGCTGATTGGTTCCTGGTAAAATTTTCCAACAAAAATAGTATAATTAAGTAGATATTCCTGTTTGTTTTCATTTTCCATGCTTATAATAAAAATTATTGCATAAAGGCAAATATGAATCAATCTTTATTATATGCTAAGGGATAATAGCTAAGTCCTATTACATTAGGCTGGAAGTGAACAGTAAAATTAAGAATGCAATTTTACAGATGAAAACTGTGTTCATGCCACCATATTTGGCATTTCAAAGAGCTCTGCAAAAGTAAAGCTTTTTTAAATTACCTGGAATCACTGTCAAGCCGTGTCATGGATTGAACTGTGCCCCCCAAAAAATATCTGTCAACTTGGCTAGGCCATGATTCCCAGTATTGTGTGACTGTCCACCATTTTGTCATCTGATGTGATTTTCCTATGTGTTGTAAATTCTATCTCTATGATGTTGATGAGAGGGGATTATCGGCAGTTATGTTAATGAGGCAGGACTCAATCTACAAGATTGGATTGTGTCTTGAGCCAATCTCTTCTGAGATATAAAAGAGAAAAGTGAGCGGAGAGACACGGGGACCTCATACCACCAAGAAAGCAGCACCGGGAGAAGGGTGCACCCTTTGGACCCAGAGTCCCTGAGCCTGAGAAGCTCCTCAACCAGGGGAAGATTGATGACAAGGACCTTTCTCCTGAGTCAACAGAGAGAGGAGGGCTTCCTCTGGAGCTGACGTCCTGAATTTGGAGTTGTAGCCTACTAGACTGTGAGAAAAGAAATTTCTCTTTGTTAAAGCCATCCACTTGTGGTATTTCTGTTATAGCAGCACTAGATAACTAAGACAGGCCCCAATTTTCTATGATCAACATACACATGTTGCTTTCTGGCAGTATTCAAATCTTTAGTCCCAGAAATGGAAAATAATGTTTCAGAGTGTCATCATTCATCATTTTAGATAAGCGATTAAAGTTATCATTGGACTTATATTTCCATAGGGTTTATGGTTTTAAAAATTATTTGATATGTATTACCTCAATCAATAACAACAATTGTGAGGATGGCACAGGACTGGGCAATATTTCGTTCTGTTGTACATACTGTCACTATGAGCTGGAACCAACTCAATGGCACCTAACAACAATAACCTCAATCAAGATAATACTTTGAGCAAGTATCATCATTCAAAATTTGAGATCAGGAAACTGGTTCTCCAAAGTTAATACTGATAAAAGGTCTATATATGGTGCTCTGTGTCTGCATGTCTGTGTGTGTGTGTGTGTACATAAGTGTACAGGTATCTATCTTACAGTTAAATGTTAGAAAGCAAAAAGTGTTCTCCCTCTCATTAAAATTAAAGAAACCAATGCAGAACTTGCTGAATCAACAATTAGGAGTGTTGTTGTTGTATGCCACAGAGTTGATTCTGACTCATACTAACCCTATATGATGAGTAGAACTGCCCCCCATAGGGTTTCCTACACTTTAATCTCTGTGGAAGTGGATCGCCAGGTCTTTCTCCTGCAGAGCCACTGGTAAGTTCAAACAGCCAGTCTTTCAGTTATCAGCTGAGTACTTAAACACTACCAGGGCTCCTGAATCAACAACAAGGAGTCGTAAAGGGTAAAAGGACTCTGACACACACATAGACTTTTATTAAGAACATGAACTTGGTCTTTTACCCATATTGAACAAAATACAAAATTCAGCAGACAGTGATGATTTAAGTAACCCTTGTGTCCGCTGCCCACAGCACTGGCTCAGGTAACCACAACGATGCCCCATCATCCCATTGACAGATTTCCTTCCCATGTCCATCTCCTCCCCAGGGAGCTGCTCAGTATCCAGCTATTGTTGTTGTTGTTGTTAGGTGCCGTTGAATCAGTTCCGACTCATAGCGACCCTACGTACTAAACACTGCCTGGTCCTGCACCATCCTCACAAATGTTGTTATGCTTGAGCCCGTTGTTGCAGCCACTGTGTCAATCCATCTCGCTGAGGGTCTAGGCTACTGAAAAAGCCAAGGTCCTGGGATGATGGTGAGATGACAGGTACCTACAGAACGTGGCCACACATGCTCAAACCTATCACATTTTGCTAGGCTTTCTTAATGACTTAGAGGTCATTATTCCTCCTAGTTTAGTCACTAGTTGTCTAACCTAGGACATTCAATTAACAACTTTAAGCCTCACCTTTCTTATCTATAAAGTGAAATAACCAGATGACTTCTAAAGTACTAAGATATTTTAGGAATTCTGGATTCAACATTCCAAGTTGTGGTGAAATGAGTTCCTTTATGTAGTCTTTTGCCATGGTTCTTTGGAAAAACAGCTTGAGAGATTTTTCTCCTAAACCTTGAGGAGTTACCTTGCCCTAGTTTTCTACCCTAGAGAATTCGTTACTTTTGTCCACATTGATTGACATTTCCTGGGTAAGCTGTAAACAACTTGAAGTTTGATACTTTTTGTCTGGCCCTGGGCTGCAGCCTGCCCTTAGACTGGTATGCACCTTGCAGGGATTGGTCAATGGACTATGCAAAAGAAGTGACTATAGACTTTGCAAATGAAGCGCCTGTAGCCTACTATGCAAATGAAGTGTCTGTGGCCTATCAAGAGGGGATTGGTAAATTCTTGGCCCTGGTGTGAAGGCCATGCTTTGAAACTGATGAGGAGTTTGTAGATATAAGCAGCCAACCTCACAGAGGTTTCGGAGATAGAAAGAAGCAGGAAGACAGGAAACAAGACAAAGCAGAAGGACAAAAGGTTAGAGAGAAGAGAGAAGACGCAGAGAGAAAAGAGGCAAGGAACCTCCCTAAAAGAGCTGTAACATGGGTCAAGGGCTTGACAGGCCTGGATGGGGCCCAGGGACAGAGCCAGCAGTGACAGATGGCAGGGCCAAGAGGAGCCTGTCCTCAGGGGGCTGAAAGGAGCCTGTTCTCAGGGGGCCGAGAGAAGGCTTGTCCTCAGGGGCCGAGAGGAGGCCTGTCCTCAGGGGGCTGAGAAGAAGCCTGCCTGGCCAAGAGGAGCTGCACTGAAGAAGGGAGACTTTGCCTACATGTTTCCTGATCCTGATCCTGATTCTGAGTTGTAGCCTGTTGATCCTAATCTCAAGTTGTACTTTGCTGCTTCCTTAATAAACCACTTAACTGTAAGTATGGTCTGTAAGTTTTGTGTGGCCATTGTAATGGATTATCAAACCCAGAAGAGAAGTAGAGAGTACCGTGGGAGTCATGGCTGGTGTCAGAGGTTGGAAAGTGAAAGTATGTCTAACCTTTACCTCTTGAGAATCAGCTTTGGGCTGATCCTGGTCATTCCCCCCGTGAAGTTAGACAGGTTCTGATGCTACTATTACTACTTCTACCGTTTCACACAAGTTTTTTGTTTTGTTTGTGTATTTTCTAAGACATGTGATTTCTATGCATCTCTTGGCAATTCAAATCCACCCAGAGCCATCTTGTAAGATTGGCCTGGCAAAAGGTCACAGCCTCAAAAACCCTACGGAACAGTACAACCCTGCACACATGGGATCGCCATGAGTTGGAATCAACTCAACTAACAATAACAAGAATGGCTTTTCATCTTTCTTAGCATTGATATTGTTAATGATTTAAAGAAAGATTATACAGCCAGTAGAAAAAAATAGGAACATAGGGGCCACATATTTTCAGTAATTCTTTTATTCATTCTCCTGGCTCTCATAACATTAAATGAGGAATAAGAGAAACCTTTAATTGCATAAAGGAGACCTTAGGAGCCCTGGTAGTGCAGTGGTTAAGTGTTTGGCTGCTAACTGAAAGGTTGGCGGTTCAAACCCACCAGCCACTCTGTGGGAGAAAGATGTGGCAGTCTGCTTCCATGAAGATTATAGTCTTGGGAACCCTATGGGGCAGTTCTCCTCTGCCCTATAAGGTCACTATCAGTCAGAATTGACTCAGTGGCAATAGGTTTGGTTGTTTTTGGTCGGGTAGGTGGTGCAAATGGTTAACATGCTTGGCTACTAATCAAAAGATTGGAGGTTTGAGTCCACCCAGAAGCACCTCAGAAAAAAGACCTGTCCAGCTACCACCACTGACTTCTCTGACCAGGATCACAACAGAGGGCTCTGGACAGAGCTGGAGAAGGATGTAGAACAAAATTCTAACGCACAAAAAAAGACCAGATTTACCGGCCTGACAGAGACTGGAGAAAGCCCGAGAGTATGGCCCACACACACCCTTTTAGCTCAGTGGTGAAGTCACTCCTGAGGTTCACCGTTGAGCCGGGGATTGGATAGCCCCATAAAACAAAATGGGACTAAGAGGCACAGTAGTCCAGGGACAAGGACTAGAAGGCAGGAGGGGACAGGAAAGCTGGTGATAGGGAACCCCAGGTTGCGTAAGGACAATGTTGGCATGTAGTAGGGTTGTTAACCATTGTCATAGGGCAATATGTGTACTAACTGTTTAATGAGAAACTATTTTGTTCTGTAAACCTTCATCTAAAGTGAGAATAGCAGTACAACTGGAAGAACGTAATCAATGTCACTGAATTGTACATGTAGAAATTTTTGAAATGGTGTATCTTTGGCTAT
The DNA here is from genome assembly GCA_030035585.1 of Dugong dugon. Classification (NCBI taxonomy): domain Eukaryota; kingdom Metazoa; phylum Chordata; class Mammalia; order Sirenia; family Dugongidae; genus Dugong; species Dugong dugon. The sequence goes on from CM057463.1 coordinate 53,717,821, forward strand.
GCATATTTTCACCAAAAAAAAAAAAAAAAAAGTCCTCCAAGGTTGAGAAGGGAGAGTGTTGATGTGTCGTGGGGTTGTTAACCAATGTGATAAAACAATACATATACTGACTGTTTTATGAGAAACTATTTGTTCTGTAAACCTTCACCTAAAGTACAATAAAAAAAAAAAAAAGAAGAAGAAGAAAGACCTGATGATCTACTTCTGAAAAATCAGCAAATGAAAACTCTATGGAGCACAGTAATGACACGCATTAGATTGCCATGAGTTGGCGGCAACTCAATGGCAACTTTTTGTTGTTGTTGTTGTGTGTTTGTTTACTAGTTTTTAATTGCATAAACCCACAAATATGCTAAGTCACATTTTCAAAAGTCTTTAAGTGATAATTTTAAGAAGTAAAAAAATTATATGAAGATATAGAATCTCTAAGGTCCTACCTACCTCCTGGCCGTTCGTGTTCTCCATCAGTGTGCAAAAGCATTGCAATGGGCATTCCTACATTCTTGGATCTTCCAGCCACAACCACATTTTTCCCAAATGTTTCAATTCCTTAAAATACAGAGTTTGATTAGAGTGTGGAATCAACAAGAAGCAAATTAAACATCTGAACAGCCAACCTAAACATTGTTTAAAAACTTCTAACTAAATTTAGATTATTGTATGGCTTGCCTATGATGTGCCCACATTCATTATTTATAAATATTTCTTTTTAATGCTTCTTGAATTTGTCATGTCCTTTCTAATTATGTCCTCATTAAAAAACAACTAATATTTTCAACCTGCCATTAAATTACTTTTAAACATTGAGATTCACATGAAGAGTTAGAAGTGTAGAGGTTTAAAATACATTAACTACTAATTAAAATAAGTAAAGTACAATAATGTCAAGCTTAATTGGCAACCAAACTTTGAGCAAATCTGGGACAGAATGAAATGAGAGAAAAGTATTTTTCACCAAGCTCATGCACTTTACTCCGGAGGAGAGAAGCACTAAGCTTATGAGTTGAGAAGAGCATGAAGCATAAAGCTTAGTGATTTACACACTTTACCTCTTTTAGGTTTCTTCATAAGTAACATGAGAAAGTTCGAACTAAGGTTTTGCCAAGTGCTAACATTTTAAGAGAATGATTCTAGGATTGGCTTTCACTTGGAAATTTTTTCTCTTAGTTGGAGACCAGCAGATCAGGAAAGAGAAGATACTGTCAGAAATGGAAGTGGCAGCAATGGAAGCAGGAAAATCATCCATATAAAAGGTAATATGAGGTCAAATTAATGTAAGGGTAAGCATCGCTATACACCTCAAGAGTCCAGAAAAGCACTACTACATTTGGCACAATTTAATAGTAAACGTTCATAGCGAAAACCTCGGTCATTTGAGATGGTTCACATATGTTCAGCATATTTTGTTTTTAAAGGTAAAGAAAAAATGTAACACACTTTGGAAAGATTTTCATCAAAACACACTAAGTTTATAGTTTAAAAGTGGGGAGACACACCTGCTATTTGGTAAATTCACTCCCTGCAAGAAGCCACTCTCTACAAGTTGGTATTACATGTGCTAACCTGGCACATTTTCATTTTATTTTATTTTGGATTACTCTGAATTCTGTAACTTTGTATCTTTCTATAGGCTTAAATTTTATGGCTTATCATTTCATGTCACTCACTAGGATTGAGGTGGTTCCATCAAGGCAATGCACAAATGTCAGTTCAACATTTAGTATTCAGTCCCTGCAGACCCCAAGTTACCAACCTGTTCTTTTGATTATTTCCCAAACAGCACTGGCAGTGGCAGGGATGAGAGAATGCTGATCAAGGCACAGTCTTCCAATATTGATAATATGAAATCCATCTACATCTTTTTCAGGAGTAATTCCATTACATACTGTTCGCTCATCCACATGGTCTGAAAAGCATATAAAAATTGGTCTAGTTTAAAAATTGTTATTTATTTGGGAGCCTGGAAAATGAAATCCAAGGACCTACAGCCAGACCACTTATGCTTTAGCTCCAGGAAAGGTATAAAATCATTTCTTTTTTCTTTTTCTTGCCACCAAAATAGTGAGCCAATCTGTTCTTGGTTGATGGTTATAACGAACTGCTATAAGAGTATTTCAGGGCCAGAAGTGGCTGGCCTGATGAGAGGGAAATATTTGTGAAATAAAAAATATCAATGAGATCTGGGAAGAGTCAAGTGATACATCTTTGCCTCAGTATGTTTGCAGATTTAGAGGGTTTAATTCCACATTTCTCCTATACAAGTCATTCCATTAATAGGTTTCTATTAAATACTTCAAGGACTGAAAATTAAAAGGGTTTTGTTAGTGTTAAAAAAATTCATAATAGTATTAGTACCTAACTTTTTCTCAAATCACATAACAAAACTCAAATGTAAAACACATACACACACACACACACGCACACACACACACACACACAAATTCTTTCCCTAACGCATTAGCACATGGAAATCCAAACTATCATCATGGTTTTCTACATGGAAGAAAAAGAATCTAACCTGAGTAATGAACTAATCAAACGATATATGAGATGCCAATTATCTCATTTTGCAAAGTAAGTAATAAGAAACGTAAAATGGGCTCTTACTACTCCATGCAGAGTAATTTAGGTTACCATTTACTCAACAATTAACTCATGTGTTTAATATATTGAAATACAGGTGTATTTGTTACATAAAAGCTCTTTTGTCCATTACACAATAGATGTCACTCAGACATAATTGTTAAAAATATGACCAAAGCCTAAGTTAAAATTTCATTCAAGGAGATATGCCTTGTGCCTTCGAACTTTTACGTTCCAAAAGTGACATTGCTGCCACTCTATTTTGAATAGATCCAATTTACAATCATTAGACTACCAAAGTCCTTGAAATATAAAAGTAGTCATTTGAATCATATTCAAACAGAAACAGGGTCTTTGAGATGTCTCTCCATTCAACAGCTTTTCACTTGCAGTAATTGCATTCATTCTATGACGTTCTAGCAGAGGAAGACTCCGTAAGTTTTCCCTGAAGCTAACAGCTTATTATATGTGTTCTCGTAAAACTTAAAAAAGAAATTACATATTCAGTTTATTAGTTGAGGATAAGAATAGTGGTTATTTAATTTTAAAAAAATAACATGGAATCTGGATGATGATGATTCATTTTTTAGTCACCCATCACTCATGCAGAAACTTTTTGCTCCAAAACCGTTTTTTCCTTCTGTATTATATAGAAATATAATAAATATTAATCATTTTAAATATCATTCAAAATCTAAAATTGGACAGGCTCCCACTCCTATACTTCTTTTAATCCAGACACTTAATAGCTCTAAAAAGTGTTAGGGAACTTAACTGTTTCTTCTAATGCTCCAAATACACTATTCCTAGATTAAATAATACATGTCCAAACACAAAACAGCATCAAACACTTTACAATCAAAAAGACCTAGTGCTATATGAGGAAGAGAAATAAATACATTTCTTGGTTTTGACTGACTGCTACTAAAAGTCTCCAGAAATTTCACCCTTGGGGCAACTTGAAGAGAAAAAACGATCATAAGATTCAATAGCATCAATTTTCTCATAAAAGTTATAAAATATTTTTGATTCATACACTACTTTGGCAAACAACTAAGGGCTTAATATCCTACCCAAATGAATGAGAAAACTCGCATTATTCACTTTGTTCGGTTTTTCCTTCTATTTAAGATTATGAGATGTCATTAAATTATGAAAAAAAAAATCATCAAGCTAAGAACATAATACTACAACAGAACAGCTCAGAAAATGCCCTGAAGGACCACATTGTATAACTGCTACATACACTGAAGTACATATATATACTGCTATATACATTGAATATACATTTTATAATTTATATGTCTAATTGACTTTGGACAATGAACAGAAAAAAAAAATGACAAACCAAGAAATTACTGGTTTATTTTCCCCCTAAGGATTTTTATAACATCATTGTTTAAAAGTACTCCCTCCCATCTCCCCCATACCTGTAGAATAAATGTAAGCTCATGAGCATAGCAAGTAAGGTCTTACTTTAGCATGACTATAACATTTTCCTATTGTGTCCTCTCCTCTCCAAGGGCTCCACCCCTTTTCCAATCATAATCATCACATATGCTTCACTCTAGTCACACAGGACTGTGTCCCATTCCTAAAGCCCTTAGCATTAACTTTTGCATTTCTTTGTTATTACTCATGATGATTTTTCCATTAATAATCCCCTTCCTCTCCATTCTATCAGCCCACATCCTATTCATTTTTCAGTACATTGATCAGTTGCCACCTGTTCCCTCATCCCAAATTGAAATAATACTTCTTCCTCTTCTCTCTCCCACAGAACTTTGCTAGAACTACTATAAAAAGAACTCAGCATTCCATTAGTTGATCACGTTAGTTATTTAATTACATCTCTCACTTACGAATGTGAGTCTTCTAGGACACAGACCCTGCCTTATTAAACCAATCCACTCACCGCCTTCTCCATTTCTGTCAATGGCAGTTCATCCTTCTGTGCTACTTAGGCCCAAACAACTTGCAGTCATCCTGAACTCCTCTCTTTCTCTCACACTCAGCATTGGAAAATCCTTTGGTTCTACCCGCATAATATATCTAGCATCTAGTTTGAGTGGCCATTATTTCTCCCCTGAATTCTTGCGACAACGTCCTAATTAGTTCCCTGCTTCTATGTTTGCACCCATAAAATCTATTCATAAAACTGCAACAAGAGTTATGCTTTTAAAATGTATGTCTGATCACATCACTCTTGTCTCAAAACCCTGCAATGCTCCTCATTTCCTTACAACGGCAAACAAGGCCCACCATGATTTGAAATGACTGCTCCAGAACTCTAGTTATCTCTCTGACCTCATCACTGGTTACTCTTCCTTTCTCTCACTCTCTGGGCTCACATTGATCTCCTTGCTCTTCCTCCAACATATCAAGAATGTCCCACCTTGGTTTCAGCTCTTCTATCTGCCTGGCAGGCTTTTCCAAAAAAAACAAAGTCACTTTGGATAAATCCTTCCTTCTTTCAAATCTTTGCTTAAATGTCACATTCTCAGTAAGGATTATTCTGACCATACTATTTAAAAATTTAAGTTCCACTTCTGGTAATGGTGAAGTAAGTTATATTAGACCAAACTTCTCATAAAAAACAACTGTAACCATTGAAAAATTATTAAAAAAAAAAAAAGCAACTATGTGAAATCACTGCAGAGTCATCAAAAGCAGGCAGAATTTGGAGGGGTGTGGACATCTGAAAGAAACGAATGGCATTAGATGCTTTTCCTATTTTGCAGACTTTTCTAGTCATGAACAGCTAGAATTCAAATAGAAATCTGTAGTCTTACTGGGTTAGGATTCAAAGGACAAAGTTTGAGACTACCACAGCAGCTGGGAATTAAGGTGGTATATCCAAGAAAAGAGAAGTTCCTTGGTGGCACAAATGGTTAAGTGCTCAGCTACTAACCAAAAGGTTGGCAGTTCAAATCCACCCAGAAGAACCTTGGAAGAAAGGCCTGATGATCTACTTCCAAAAGATATAGTCATTGAAAACCCTCTGGAGGAGCACAGTTCCACTCTGATACGCATAGGGTCGCTATGAGTTGAAATCTACTCAATGGCAATTAATTTTTTGTTTTTGTTTTATGCAGGAAAGAAGAAAGCCACAGAAAGAATGGGAGGCCCAAAAAATATATATAAATTCCACCCAAACCTATGGCTGACCCCTCAATTATACATATAGGAGGAAGTCTCCAAGCAATCCATCTAAGGCTAAGAGAAGCGAACAGAGATTGCAGCTGCAACTCACCGAAGGAAAAGTTTGAAGTCTTCAATTTGATAAAGGACATTTACAAAAAATCTACATCTAGCATCATATTGAGCCCTCTGCCCCAAATATCAGGAAGAAGACAAGGGTGTCCACTCCCATCACTTCCATTCAATGTTTTATTAGAGATGCTAGCCAGTGCAATAAGGAAAGGAAAGGAAATTAAAATCTTCTGCTTATCAAAAGACACCATTAAGAAAATGAATAGGCAAGCCAAAGGCTGGGAGAAAATATGCTCTGACAAAGGACTTGTATCTAGAATATATAAAGAACTCTCAAAATTCAATCATTAAACGATAAATAATTCAATTTTTAGAAATGATCTAATATTTAAACAGGCATTTTACAAAGTAAGATATTCAAATGGCCAATATGCATATCACAAAGATCAGACTGGTGGTTGCCTGAGGGTGAAATGGAAAGAGTAGGGGCAAGGGCTGACTGGGAAGGGGCATGAGGAAACTCAGTTGAAGAAAACATTCTATATTTTGATACAGGTTTAAGGTTACATGTCTCTGGGTAGTACAAATGGTTAACATGTTTGGCTGCTAACCTAAAAGTTGGAGGTTTGAATCCACCAGAGACACCATGGAAGAAAGGCCTGTCAATCTACTTCTGAAAAATCAGCCATTGAAAACCCTATGTAGCACAATTCCACTCTGACACAGATGGGGTCACCATGAGTCAGAACTGACTCAACAGCAACTTTTTTTGTTTGTTGTTGTTGTTGTTGTTTTTTGGGGGGGGTTAGGTTACATGGGAGTTTGCATTTTCTAAAATTTATGGAATAGAACAGTTAGATGTGTACATTTCAATGCATATAAATTTCACATAAAGACATAAATATTGAACTATAATTAATGACACGCATGCTGAACTTTCAGGGGTATGTTAAGTGTTCTTATAATTACAAATTACCTTCAAATGCTTCAAAAACAACATAGATTGACTGATGAATAAGTGGATAGATACGTGATAAAGCAAATATAGCAAAATGTCAATAATTATGGAATCCATGTCAGGGTATATGAGTGTTCACTGTACCATTCTTTTAAGTTTCCTGTATGTTTGAAATCTTTTGTAATAAAATGTTGGGGGAAGAAACAAAAATAAAACCTGCAACCTGCCCCACAGAAGTCCCAACCCTCTTACACTGCTTTAGTTTTTTTTATCTTTTTTAATTTTTCCCATAGCATATCAGCTAATAAATATAACTGCTTAATTATTATGGTTATTTTTATTGTTTGTCTTCCCTGCTACAACGCATACTCCACAAGGGCAGAAATGTTTGTCTGTTTTGTTCACTGGTGTACCCCAACACCAAGAACAGTGACTGGAACATAGAGGGCACTCATCAAATATTTATTGAATAAATGACTATTGCGTTATTTATAGATGAAGAAACTGAGACAAAATTTCTGTACACACTGGGGAAAATTAGAAGAACAGGCTACCATAAAGAAAAGACGTCTCATCCTTCTGTATCCTCTGACTTTCATCTTTTAAAAACATAAAGACAAACCAAAGGCAGCTCTCATTAAAATCCTGATTTGTGTATATTTTTGCATCTACGTTATTGGATATCTGGCACTATTATCTCCTCCAATAGGAATTTAATGTAAGAGATCCATATTTGTTTGTTTTTCATGTATTTCTTCTTTTCAGGAGTTGAAAAGTCAGAAATTTCAGGCAAAGCTTTATGCTAACAGGTTAAAGTCCACTCCTTGAGCACACATATAAGACCCTTGACAATTCATTCATGTTTTCGCTAAACAAATACTAACTGAGTTTTAATGAGTCTACCATATGCCTGGTACTGTTATAGGGGTTTAGGAAAAATCAGTGAGCCATATAGACAAAATTCCTGCCCTCTGGAGCTTATATTCTAATGGAATAAGTGTCTGCCTAATCAAACTATTTAGCTATAGATTCTTAATGGGTTAATTATTTCCTAGGAGTAAATGAGAGAGATACTTTTGGAAGCTGTGTTCATTGTTCTCAAGCCAATAAACATTTAAGTTACACCCTCTGGGCTCTACATCAAGGTTTTGAGACAGACAATATTTACGGGGTGCCTACCATTTGCCCGATATCATTTAACAGTTGTTTCATCATCAAGAGGTGACAGGGCAAGAAAAGAATGGGAACTGACTCCAATCTCACTATGCTACTCCACCCCTAAATTTAAGAATACAGTGAGCTTGGAGGTGGAGTAGGAAGGAGGTGTTCTCTAGGTTAGAAAGGGGTGGATCTGGCTCTCCACCCTTCCTTAACCTCTCCCTCCCTCAGCCACAGAAACTGCCCAGGACTTCCCCAGACAGGCTTACTTCACAGGCTGTAAAAATAATAATAATAATAATGGAATTGGAAGTTACACATCATGCAAAGGATGCTAACCTTTGCCCTACATAATTCCCTAGAGTGATCTGAAAGAATACACGGCGATCCCAAAAGTGCCTTATTTTTCACAACTAGTGTCAGAGACACCCTCGTTTATTAAGTGTCCTCAGTTTCCTAGGCACTATATGCAGTAATTTCTGTCACATATACAGTACTGGTCACAAAGCAGTGTACACTTCACAGAGGAACACTCAGATAAGCAAACATGTCTATTCGAATGCGCTGCTTGTAACTACACAAAGTGGAAAACAGTGATGCTGTGCTTTGGGGACTCTGCTTGTGAACTTCTCAGGGACAGTGATTTAACCTCAAATTATTCTATAGCTATCCCTTTCCCCTAGTGCCTAGCACAGAGGTATATACAGATTGGACTCTAGGTAAATATGACAAGTATAACTTGGAAATGAATGTAGAGGATCAAAGAGCAATCACATAAACAGATCTTTTAAAAGACTTGCTACAAAGAAAGGGTTTCCTTTTCTTTCAAAAGCAATAAGTTTTATTCTGCCTTTGTTAGCTTTATAGATGCACTGGACTTAAGTCTGAATGGGTACTTAGAGATCATCTAACCCTATTTATTTATAAAATAAATACAGGTAAAAGTGAGAAGCCCAGAGATATAAATTGTCTTGTTGCCCAAAGCCTCTCTGCTTGGTAATTCCGAAGCAGCAACTAGAACTCTGGTTTCCTAACTCTTGAGTCCAGAGAGGTAGGCACCCAGTGTATAATCAAAAGGACCAAGGGAATTAATACCTTCATCTGCATACTCTAAACATACCCACTAACACGATTTTCAATTTCCTCTCTAGAGTCACAGAATTAGTTTGGGAACTGATGAAAGGTATTTGTGTTCACTTTTTGTGCTTTCTTGGGCCGAAGAGCAGAAGCAGAATCAACACACTCTACTACGTACAAGATGTTCATTTCCAGCTCAGTGAAATGAAAGCTCTGTCATATCATAATGTCTAACAATCTAACCCAAACAATAAAATAATACTGACATTTAAGCCAGTTTATGTTGAAATTAAAAGAATGATTCTTGGGAAGAAGTTGTGGTATTTGAGCAACAGAAAGATGTAATGACTCATTCAACTTAAAAAAGAAAATAAATATCTTTTTGCTGTACACTAAGGCAACCCCTCTACTTGTGCATTATATTTTATCTCATCTGGCTTACAAGACATACCTCCACTAAATCTCCCTTCTCTTTCTTGCATCATCAATTTTTCCTCTCTACTAGATCATTCAGTCAGCATAAAAACTTTATAATTTCTCAAATTGTAATAAATAAATAAATAAACAACTCACAACAATAGAAACATTCCCTCTCCTGACTCCACTTTCCCTCCCTTTCAGGCATCATTCCATTTCTCCACTCTCTGTCATAGCAAACCTCTTGAAAAAGCTGTCTGTCCTCACTGGCTCCAGTTCCTCCCCTCCCATTCTCTCATTATATCACTTTAACAAGGCTTTCCATCCCAATCATTCCACTGTAATTGCTTTTGTCAGAGTTGCCAGTGACCTCTATGTTGTTAAATCTGATGGACAGCTCTCAGAATTCATCTTGCCTGACCTGATTATTCCCCAGTATCTTTTGCACACATGGCCACCTCTTGGTTTTCTTTCTAGCTCATCAACTGCTCCTTCTCAGTCTTTTTTTTCTGGTTCCCCTTCCCTACCTCCAAATGCTGGACTTCTGAAGGGATCAGTGCTCTGACCTCATCTCTTATTCACTTGTATCCAGTTCCATAGCTCTAAATAAACTGAAGACTCCCAAATTTACATCTCCCCTGAACTCCAGACCCATATTTCCAACTGCCTAGTCAACAGTTTTACTTGTGTATATAAAATTTAACATGTTCAATCACAAACTTTTTATTCTCTTCGCAAAACTTGCTCCTTCCAGAGTCTTCTCATCTCAGTGAATGGCAATTCCATCCTTTTAGTTGCCCAGGCCCCAAACTTTAGAGTCGTCCTTTATTCCTCTCTTTCTCTCATACTCCACATCAAATCTATGACTAAATCTTGTTGGTTTTACCTCCAGAATGAGACTATTTCTTCCTCAACAATACTACCCTGGTCCAAATGCTATTGTCTTTGCCTGGATTATTGATTTCCCTGCTCTTACATTTATCTCCATATAATCAATGTCAATAAAGAAGCCAGAGTGATCCTTTTAAAACATAAATCAGATCATATCACTCTTGTGCTCAAATCCTCTATTTTATTGTACATTTTGCTTCAGGGTAAAATCCAAAGTTCACATAATGGCCGATAGGGCTCTACACAACTGAACTCCCACCGTCTTTGTCTTCATCCCCTACCACCCTGCCTTTAGTTCACTCAGCTCCACCACATGGTCCTTTCTGATGAGCCTCTCTAACTTATGATACTCTCATTCCAGGGTCTTTGTCTTCCTGGTCGCTCTATGTGGAACGTTCTCCCCACTAAACAGCTTGTTCTTTCACCTACTTCCAGCCTTTGCTCAAAGACCACCTTCATGATGGGGCTTTCCAAACCACACTATTTACATTACAACTCACCCTGCACTCTTTACTTCATGTCTCTGCTTTATTTTTCTCTATAGACCATACTTATTACCATCTGACCCACAATATATTTTGTTCACTTTATTATACCCTTGAGTCTTCTGTCTGTTTTTCTCTCTACAGTATCCTTAGCATCCAGAAAAGTGCCTGGCACATGACAGGCACTCAGTACATGTTTTTTGGAAAAAAAAAAAAAAAAAATGAATGGATGTCAGATCCCATTTTATATTACATTTTGGTACAGCCGGTGGTAGACAATAGTTTAAGGAAAAGTATAAAAGAATAACTTAAATTTGAGAATCTTGTATCTCCTAATTCAACTGTTTCTAAAGCTGGAGAAATGATCACCATTATTTGATTTTAATAGTGGAACACTTTACCTCAACTTAATATGTACCTTCTCCATTTTTCCCTTGGTATCTACCATTGTGAGCGGCAATTTTTCATGCATTTGGTTATTCTTCACTAGTGAGCCCTAAGGCCATTTTGTGAAGTTGGAAGGCATCTGCATGGCATATTCTAACTTCTGAGTACTGGTACTCTTTATAGTAACTTTCTTTGTTGGCTTGTTTTTTAAAAGACTCGAAGAATTACATCTCTATAGTCACTGCCACATTGTTTCCTAGCAAAATTAAGATGATTTCTTTACTTCCTTGTCATTTATAATCAGAAGTATTTCATTATTGATTACAATTTCCATTATCCCTAACTAATGCCCTAAAGAGCTGGGCTGATCATGTCACTCCTCTGCCTATATCTTCCACTTCCTAAAACATAATGTCCAAATTCCTGAGTATGGTGTATAAGACCATTTATCAGCTCATCATCACTTATGCTCCATTCCCGGCTCTTGCCAATAACTCTGCAACTGCCCTGAACTTTTCTTTCTTCTCTGAGTCAACTCTGCTTTCTCACTACAAAACATTGCAGATGAAAGTCCGCCTTGTCCTTAAATCTATGTGCTTTAACTAAAGCTGTTTGAAGACTCAACACAGATATTATATCCATTGTGAAGGATAATTTCCTGCATCCTCCAAATAGGTTTACTACGTTCCTCTTCAGTTTTATGATGTTTAAAAATTCAGCATGAATTCATTAACTACAGTTCAATATTTATGTTTTCACGTGAAATTTATGCACATTGAAATGCACACATCTTAAGTGTTCTATTCCAAAAATGTCCCCTACAGCACTTTGGTCACTGTAGAGCCGCTATTTCCTGCATTTACTGTAATTTTTAATGCTTATATTTGCTTCATCGTCCAAATTTCCTCACCCATCTACCCACTCAGTAGACCAAGAGCTCATTGAAGGCAAGGACGAGATCTTATCCATCTCTGTAAATTGCATGACTTTCAGTGTCTGGCTCACAGAAGAGGTTCATTAAATACATGTTGAATCAATGTGTGAAGAGACTGGGCAGGGCAGAGGCCTGTGTGAAACTCAGTAAGGACAGAATAGGAGAGAGAGAAAGAGATAGGTATGTGTTTGTATGTATGTTTGTTGGGGAGATACAATAGTGAACTGTAAGACTGCATACTTGAACCAGCACTGAAATTCATTTTTTAAAACAATTGATTAAAATGGTTTTAAAGAAAAGTACGTCTTCTGCTGGTTGATTTGGTCTATGAGATGCCTGTGTGCCTCCTCTTTCATACTTAAAATTTCCTAAGGGTAGAGATGATCTCTTGCGTGGTTTATTGAAGTCCTTTTTGGTAAATTCTTTATTAGCTTTTCAGGTGGAATGCCCTCAAAAATAGATGATGACATCATGAAAAAGAAAAAAGCAAGAGGAACAACAAAGGAAGTAACTACTCTTGTTCTAAATTCTCAAATTTGAAGATACTTTGAGAAGCAAATCATCTCAAGTTAGATATTATAACCTGTTTGTGATTGCAGCTGCACAAAAAAGATGTAATTCTATAGATCTGAGTGTAAAAATCTTGAGACGGTCTCCATCTGGGTGTGAATAGAGAGAAGCATAAATGGTTACAGGGACCCATCAGTCCCACTAATATGTAAACTATATCTCAGTGATTTATTCACCTTCCAGCAGAAACCATTAAGGTATTAAAAACAAAAAAAAACCCTGCTTGCTCCACACTGCCATCCTGTGGTTAACGTGCTCCACATGGCTCAGTGTTGTCTTCCGTTTTTGTTTTCCTTGCTCATAGTTCTTTTATAAAAATATTACCTATGAGAAATTTTATTTAAAAGATGAGTAAATGAGATTGTGGGGACAGCTTTGTTTCTATGTGAACATCTGAATTATATCAAAAAGGATTTCAAACAAAATATTCTGTTCAAAATCGGTTGTTTTTTTTTTTTCTTTGAATTAACCTCAAATGCATAAACTGGATTAATCATAATTCATGGCTCATGATACAATCTCAATATTGGTTCAAATACAAACCATTTTTAATTGATTAATTAGTTATTTTAATAATATACTGAATAAGAACAAGTAAACTGAGGCTCTTAACCAAAGTAAAACAGCTGCTTTAAAGTTTGGGACCCTACTTCATCTTGCCTTTTTAAAATATATATAAACCCTGACTAATCCTTTAAAGCCTGTAACTAAGTGTAAACAAAACAAAACAAAAAAGTTTTCTCCTTTTTCTCTGTGGGTAAGCTGAGAGAATAACAATGAACTGTTTCACAGGAGCTGTCAAGACCCTTCCTGAAACAATGTCTCAGAAAGAAGACCTTGATGCTGACTCTTATCTAGTCTCCTAGGCAAATGCTGACAAGAAAATTTCACTTGAGCAAGCTGTTTCTAAGACAGAAATGTCCTGTAACCTTCCTCCTCCTAGCCCCACTTCCAGTAACCAGCCTTGTATTAATCTAATTTTGTAATGTCCAGTCAAAACAGTACAGCTCAAATCCTTTGTTTTCATCCTTTAAACAGTATTCAGCAGCTTTGCCGCTGTGGAAGCATTTGTTCTCTTTCTAAAATTATATGTTTTCCCTAGTCTAGACTGTTATCTAACCTACGATAAATATCCTTGCTTTACTTTAACAGAGTAAGAATTTATTACTCTTAGACAATACCGAGCATATGCAAATCCACCACTCAAAACAAAAGTTATGGCCTTGATAATAATCTGCATTCAACTATATAGTCCACTCATTAACGTATCCCCTTTCCTGCCCCAGGAACTTCATCCTGAATCCTGTGCTTATAATTCCTTTGATTTCCTTCATATAGTTTTATTGCATTTATTTATATTCCTAAAAGGTGTAGAGTTTCTGAAATAGCTTTACGGAATAATATTTGAATATAATAGGCTGAACATACTTAAAGTGAACAATTTGATAAGTTTTGCTATATGACCACAATCAAGGTAATGAACACAGTCATCACCCTGAAAAGTTTCCTCATGCCCCTTTGTAACCCCTTCATCCCCACCTTTTCCTGCCCATGGTGGTGCAGTGCAGTGGTTAAGAGCTCAGCTGCTAACCAAAAGGTTGGCAATTCAAATCCACCAGCTGCTCCCCGGGAAACCCTAGGTGGAAGTTCTACTCTGTCCTGTAGGGTTGCTATGACTCGAGGGCAATGGATTTGGTTTGGTTTCGGTTTACCCCCCAGCCACCTGTAACAGCTGATCTGCTCTCTGTCAGAATAGTTCAGTTGGCATTTCATAGAATTTTATATAACAAGACTCACAGAGTATGCACTCTTCTTTGTCTGGATACTCCTGCTCAGAATAATTATTTCGAGATTCATCCATGATGTAGCATGTATCAATAGTTCATTTGTTTTTATTGCTGAGTAGTATTCCATTGTATGGATGTACCACAGTTTATTTATCCATTCACTTGTTGATAGACATTTGGGTTGTTTCCAGTTTTTGGCTATTACAAATAAAATTTCTATGATCATTCACTCACAAAAGGTCCCTGGTTGGTGCAAAGGGTTTATGCTTGACATCTGACTTAAAGATTGGCAGTTCACACTCACCCAAAAGAAGGGTCCACTGATCTGCTTCCATAAAGATCACAGCCAAGAAAACTCTATGGAGTGATTCTACTCTGCAACATATGGCGTTGCCATAAGTGGAAATTGACTTAATGGCAACGGGTTTGTTTTTTTTGGTGTTGTGTGTGTGTGCGTGTGTTGATAAATTCAGAGGATAGAGCAGATGTACTCGGTTAGTAGCCACTTCAGCCTCCACATGAAGCTCCGATATGGTCCTGATATACACAAGGATCACAAGGCTAAGAGTGGTGTTAAACTCTCTTCAACAGAACATTTTTAAATCATACTTCTCTCTTAAAATGGCTTTTTTTCCCTAAATCATTTGTTTTTTAAAATTGTTTCCATCGTTCTTTTTTCCATCTTATCTCCCACATGTCTGTTAAAAAACAGGTATGGTCCATCAGAAAGGAGAAATTCAGTGAACAGGTTAGATGAGCTATGCTCAAGGTCCTTAGGAGACATTTTCTTTCTTTTCCTTGAGTTGGTCATTCCATATATCCTCTCATTATATGAGAAATCCCAGAGGCTCAAGAAGTTTCGGGATTAAGAGGCAAGGACAAAGACCTATTAGTTTCACCTGGGTAGAATGTTACACGTAAGTTTCACTTATTCACGCATTAGTTTGTTCATGGCTACCATGTACTAAAGGGAGTCCCTGGGTGGTGCCAATAGTTAAGCCCTTGAACCCACCCAGAGGCGCATCAGGAGACAGGCCTAGAGATCTATTTCTGAAAGGTCACAGCTTTGAAAACCCTATGAAGCAGTTTTACTCTGCAGACATGGGGTCTCCATGAGTCAGGATCAATTCGAGGGCAACTAACAACAGTAACAACAACAAGTACTAATTACCAGCAACATACGAGGAATGAGAACACAATAGTTAATAAGAAATATATGATTACAGCCTGTATGAATCTTACAATCTGGTGCCATAAGCAAGCAATAAATAAATACATCTTAAATAAATAAATAATTAAGAATTATGATCAAAGTTGTATTATTTAGGATATGATAGGCTATGGTCTGGTTTAAAAAATAAAATATGAAATCTCAATGGATTACAAAGGTGTTCATATTTTTTATTTATGCAGTAAGAATCCCACTGCCCCCTTTCTTCTTGTAGTTTACAACCATCTGTATAACCTAGTTTCCAAGGTCATTGGAATAAGAAAGGAAGTGGGGAGGCACACCAGCTTTTAACCACCTCAGTTCCAAAGT
The DNA here is from genome assembly GCA_030035585.1 of Dugong dugon. Lineage (NCBI taxonomy): Eukaryota > Metazoa > Chordata > Mammalia > Sirenia > Dugongidae > Dugong > Dugong dugon. The sequence continues at coordinate 53,733,821 of CM057463.1, forward strand.
GACTCGAAAAACTCACTTCAGTGAGTTCAGTCGCCGGTTGCTGCATTGCCCCAATCTACTGACAAGACAAGGTGGGAAATGTAAGGGAGCAGGTAGCTATTTGGGGAACATTATTTGTTTCTGCCACAGAATAATCCAAAATTCTGTTGCCGTCGAGTCGACTCCGACTCATAGCGACCCTATAGGACAGAGTAGGACTGCCCCATAGAGTTTCCAAGGAGCAGCTGGTGGATTCAAACTGCTGACCTTTTGGTTAGTAGCCAAGCTCTTAACTATGACGCCATCAGGGCTCCACCACAGAATAAAGCAGGTCTGAAATGGAGAACAATAGGATGAAAATGACTTCAGAGGGTGTGGGCTGGGAAAGGATCTTTGAGGCAGCAGCATCTAAACTAAGACCTGAAGGATGGAGAAAAGTCAGCCCTGATATGTTTGAAAGATAACCAATGTCCTTAAGAGGCCAGAGGCTAAAACCCTATTAAAGTAATAAAAGGTGCATTTTCTTAGCAGATTATCTATATAACAGGTACTATAGCTGTAGTTAGTTTTCAAGGATATGTGGGTATAAAATTCTCATCAGATCTCAATCAGTGATATAGCTTATACACTATTTTCTTAGCTGTAGAAAAATATGCAGAAAGATAACGCTTGTTGTTGTTAGCTGCCACTGGGTCAGCCCCCATCTCCTGGCAACTCCATCATGAGGGCATCGAGCCATTGTGTTTCATAGGTTTTTCACTGGCTGAATTTTTTGGAACTGGATTGCCAGGACATTCTTCCTAGTCTGTGTTAGTCTAAAAGCTCTGCTGAAACCTGTTCAGCATCACAGCAACACGCAAATCTCCACTGACAGACAGGTTGTGGCTGCACTTGAGGTTCATTGGCCAGGAATCAAACCCGGGTCTCCCTTATTGAAGGCGAGAATTCTACCACTGAACCACCACAAAAAAGTCAGTGGCTGGGAAATTTCAGGGTTCATTCATTCCTTCAGTAACATTCATTAAGAGTCTACCATGAGGTGGGGTGGATCTCAGGGATAAAATATTGATTGCAATATTCCTTGCTTTTGCAGAACTAATACTCCACTGGAGAAAACATGTAATCGAAATAGTAATGAACTCTTCTATGTAAATTTGTTCTGAACACTCAATCCCAGAACTGGGGTATCCTCCAAGGAGAAAGGAAGAAAAAAAATGCTAGAGCAAAGGTCAAGCGAAAATTTAGAAACCATTTAGAAATAAACAATAAATAGCTCTGCAAACCTGAAAGAGCCCAGGGTGATAAAACTTCCAACCAGCTGAAGGCCTCTAAAAATAGTGTAATAAGTATCTTGCATACATAAATTTGGTAATCTCTCAATAAAAGCAATTATAACGAGACTTTTTTCTTTTCTCTAAATAAAAAATCAAGTTTTGGACCAATGTACATATCTACATACTTACTAATTAGGCCAATACCCACGTTTTTATGTCTACTAATTTCTAAGATGTTTTCTTTTAGTTAAATCTACACAGTGAACTCCAACTCTTTTTACTCACCCCCTTTAGATTTAACCCTTTAATCCTTTATTTCACTCCTATTTCTCTGTACAGTTCCCTTACATAAGTAAAATGCAAGGTGGTGTTAAGCCCTAAAGACTTTGAACTATACAATTGTAGGGAAACATCTGAAAAACTATTTCAGAAAAAGACAGTTCCCCATTCAACCTATAATTGTGTTTCATAAATGTATGGGAAGTAGATTTCCCAGGAATCAACAAGTACTGCGGGTGAGAAAGCATCTCTCCTGATGCTCACCTTGGAATCCCTATTGTAGGACAATGTTTGCTATTGAAGAAACAGTGGAATTGGTTCTCCTGGCACTGGTCTGCACTCCCTAGTTCTGTGACCTTATACATATTACTCAGTTAATTTAGTTTCCTTAACTATAAAACATGAATAAAGAAAGCACCCACTGATAAGTGTTGTTTAAGTGTTAGATGAGTTATTGTATATAAAGTTAATTAGTGCAGTACATGGAAAATAGTAAATATTTGCCATTAGTGGTACTAGTACTAGTTGTTGTTATGGGAGTAGTAGTTGTGAAATACCATATTAAAATTTCATTAAGTGTTGTTTTCCAGGCTTAAACCAAAGTGCTTTCACACAATTCATATCATTTAAACCTTGAACCAAATTCACCCTATACCAAATGCCATACAACAACAAATATTTATAGCAAGATTCCAGTGTGTTTCAAGATTGCTATTATAACTTCCCTTTCATTGCTTTAGTTTGAAAAGGATGTTGTTGTGTGCCATTGAGGCGATTCCGACTCACAGTGACCCTATAGGACAGAGTAGAACTATTCCACAGGGTTTCCTAGGCTATAATCTTTATGGGGGAGCCCTGCTGCATCGTAGTCAATGCGCTTGGCTGCTAACCTAAAGTTCAGGGATTCGAACCCACTAGCTGCTCCATGGAAGAAAGATGTGGCAGTCTTCTTCCATAAAAAATTTATAGCCTTGGAAACCCTATGGGGGATTTCTATTCTGCCGTTTAGGGTCACTATGAGTCGGAATCCACTCGATGGCAATGGATTTTGGTGTTCAATCTTTATAGGGAGCAGATTGCCAGGTCTTTTATCCCGGGGAGCCACCAGTGCATTCAAACCACCGACCTTTTGGTTAGCAGCCCAGCACTTAACCATTGTGCCATCAGGGCTCCTTTTGAAAAGGATATCACTGGTTACATTTTAAAAGATCATTATTCCACTTTTTTTTCACTCTACATGCTTGTTTTCAAATGATTGGCAGTGACTATTTGTATAGGTTAAAGAAACATATTCTTCTAATGTTACTAATCATTAAAATAGATTTAACTTTTAATATGTCAGTTTAATAGGTATAACTCAATAAACACTAAAAACAAATAATGTTTATTTAGGAGAAAAAAGTAATATAACATGAATTGCAAACATCTTTCTGGCCTTGACAAAATGATCACTTACTGATACTGATAGAATCTTACGCACATCAGGACCAAAACAGGGAAGCATCACCATATAGTTGTTTTTATTTCTCTCTGGTTTCAGGACCAGCTACAGGATAGATAGCCAGGCTGGGTGACTGTGGATTCACAAATTACATTGTGAGAACTTCTAATCCTGACCAAAGTTGCACAGCTCCTAAACATACACAGGGGCTTAGCCTGTGGAAGATTCATTACCACCAAACAGGACAGGATTCTATCTCATGTTTCCATGTTCTACCCAAATGTGATGCATGAAAACTGCTTGCACATTCTGTTTAATCCTTATGCAATTCTTAGGCTGTCCTCCGACATTAGAATTATAGAAATTCTAATTCAGACTATCTTTTACTCAGGACTTTGCCCTAATTGTGAAAAAAATCTCAGAATTCTAATCATGAAATAATTTGGAATTATTCCATTATTAGACAAATGATATAAAATCAGAGTAAGTGTAATCTACTAGAGTTGTTTCATTTGTTAATTTGCTCATTGTTTTCTTTGCTCATTATAACAATGAGATATGAACAGGAAAGTCTATCTTAATCCACTTCCACGTAGTCAACCTACCAAAACGACTAATAAGTTCCCTTTTTTCTCTAAAACATAGAAGCTGATGCCCAGGGCTTGGGAACATATCAGAGAGTAGATGGTAAACTATTTTTACAACAACAACCCCTGGCAGTTTAGTTTCATGATAACCAAGAGATAATTGTGTGTATTCTCCAACCTGTTTTTGCTAGTTCTTTCATAGTAATTTATATAATTTAAATAAAAATGATACCGAAAAATGACAACAGAGTGTGAAAAAAATATAGGTGTTATTTCTATGAAAAGTAAATTGAATGTTCTGGAATGACTCATGAGAACTAAAAAGTATTGGTAATGACCTTAAAAAGGGATAGACACCTATGAAACACTCAGGGACATTACAAAAATCTAGATGAATTTTTACTCAGATAGTTTCACCTCAAACTGAAAATTATAAGCAATGAATCATAGGTATTATTAATGTCAGAGATGGTGCAGCATTCTAATTAGTGGCTCCTAAAGAGACCTGAAGCAGCAGTCAAGAAATCACATGATGATTACACTGGGTAAATCTGCTGCAAAAGACCTCTTTAAAGTGTTAAAAAACAAAGATGTCACTTTGAAGACTGATGCGTGTCTGACCCAAGCAATGGTATTTTCAATTGCTTCATATGCATGCAAACGCTGGACAATGAAAAAGGAAGACTGAAGAAGAACTGAATTTGAGTTATATTGTTGGCAAAGAATGTTGACTACACCGTGGACTGTCAGAAGAACAAACAAATATGTCTGGGAGGAATAACAGCCAGAATGCTCCTAAGAAGCAAGGACGGTGAGAATTCGTCTAGCTTACTTTCAGCATATTGTCAGAAGGGACCAATTCCTGGAGAATTGGTAATCATGCTTGGTAAAGTAGAGGGTCAGTGAAAAAGAAGAAGACCCTCAAAGAGATGGAATGACACAGGGGCTGCAACAATGGGCTCAAACATACCTACTATTGTTAGGATGGTGCAGGACTGGGCAATGTTACATTTTGTTATCCATAAGGTCATTATAGTTGGAACTGACTTGACAGCACCTAACAACAGCAACAACAAAGAGAATTTGCCCTACATCACAATATTGGCAAATGAATGGCTTTATATTATAATACATAATGTAAACACGCATTTGTTATGATTTCCTACTATAACTTTTTTTATTCACCAACAAATTGTATGTCCCAAACAAGTCGAATGAGGGGTCTATTTTCAATCATCTTTTTACAATGAGGAAAATGAAACTCATCAAAGTTAAGTACAGTCAGTAAATAGTAAATCTGGATCATAAACTCAAGCCACATGCATCCACATGGAATCTGCTAGCAAGAACGTACCACTACACAATTATTGAAACAAAACATAGGCCATTTCAGAAGAAATAGTATATTCAATATCTGTCTGTAATTTCACAGGTGATCTGCTTCAGGTCAAAGCCATGAAAACCCTATGGAGCACAGGCCATCTCTGAAACACACTGTGTCACCATGAGTCAGAATCCACTCAACGGCAACCAATTTCTGGTTCTTTAATCTCATTGCTATAATTTTTGAACTTTCTCAAAAAGAAATTATGAACAAAGATAGAAATACTATTTTTGAACAGGGTATAACAGAACAAAACAAACAAGAACAACAACAACAAAAAAAAAACATTACAAAGGTGGAAACAGGAAGACCAGATACAAGATCACTGAAATAGTTTTGGTGGAGACGATGGTTACATGCACTAGGAATAGCTGAAATTTATACGCTAATTCTTGAAACATATGTGCTTATACTATGCCTTATAATGTTTGAGAGGCAGTTAACGTAGCCTTAAGGTTAAGAAGGCAGTCTCTGGAATCAGAATGCCTGGGTTTGGGGCCTGGCTCTACCATTTACCAGCAGGTGATACGGGCAATTCACTTAACCTCTCTTTGCCGCAGTCTCCTCCTCTGCAAAAAGAGGAAGATAACTCCTACCCCTATAAGGCTATTTTGAGGATTAAATAAAATAATCCATGTAAAGGAGTATCTGCCTGATAGCAAGCACACATTATTCATTAGCCAACTGAGTAATGCTAGTGAAGATGCTAAAATAATGGTTAAGGGTATTGGCTTGGGAACTAGCCTGCCTGGATTCAAACCCCAATTCAATTATTTACCAGCTCTGTGACCTTGGGAAAAGTTACTTAACCTCTCTGTGCCTCAATTTCCTCATCAGTAAAAGGTACATAATAACAGCTTAATTCCATAGGATTATTGTGAGGATTCAATAAGTTAAAAAGTCTGAAGTGCCTGACACATAATAAAATATTTAATATAATAAATGTCAGTCACTATTACTTTGTGGACCAATAAGCAACATCATGATAAATGGAGAAAACAGTGAAGTCGTCAAGGATTTCATTTTACTTGGATCTACAATCAACGTCCATGGAAGCAGCAGTCAAGAAATCAAACAGTGTATTGAATCGGGTAAATCTGCTGCAAAACACCTCTTTAAAGTGTTGAAAAGCAAAGACCTCACTTTGAGGACTAAGGTGCGCCTGACCCAAGCCATGGTATTTTCAATCACCTTAAATGCATGTGAAAGCTGAATAATGAATCAGGAAGACCAAAGAAGAATTGATGCCTTTGAATTATGGTGTTGGTGAAGAATACTGAATATACCATGGACTGCCAGAAGAACAAACAAATTTGTCTTGGAAGAAGTATAGCCAGAATGCTTCTTAGAAGTGAGGATGGCAAGACTTTGTCTCACGTACTTTGGACATGTTATCAGGAGGGACCACTCCCTGGAGAAGGACATCATACTCGGTAAAGTAAAGGGTCAGTGAAAAAGAGGAAGACACTCAAGGAGATGAATTGATACAGTGGCTGCAACAATGGGCTCAGACAGCAATGACTGTGAGGAGGGTGCAGGACTGCGCAGTTTTCATAGTGTTGTGCACAGGGTCGCTTTGAATCAGAATCAATTATAAGGCAGTGGGGTTGGTTTTTGGTTTACAGATGGATCACCGGTGTCTTCTAGTGGCAAACTGCTAATAAATTCCTCAAAGAAGGAATGTTGCCCATGTTGTTGTGTGCTGTGGAGTAGATTCCAACTGATAGTGACCCTGTAGACAGAGTAGAACTACCCCATAGGGTTTCCAAGGCTGTAATCTTTAAGGGAGCAGACCACCAGGTATTTTCTTAGAGTTGTTGGGTGGGTTCGAACCGCTCACCTTTTGGTTAGCAACTGAGCGCCTACCATTGTGCCACCAGGGCTCCTTATGTTGCCCATCCCAAAACCAAACTCAGTGCCATCAAGTCGATTCTGACACGTAGCAATCCTGTAGGACAGAGTAGAATGGCCCCACAGGTTTTCCAAGGCTGTAAATTTTTACGGAAGTGGACTGCCACATCGTTCTCCCTCGGAGCGGTTGGTGGGTTCGCGCCATGGACCTTTCGGTTAGCAACTGTGGGCTTTAACTACTGCACCACCAGGGAGCCTTACGTTGCCCATACAGGGGTAAAATTTCTATAGATACATATTGAATTTTTTAAAAGACAAACTATATATAATGCAGCTATTTGGAAATTTGTGACACGCTTTATATAAATATTTGAGTATTATAAATGAAAGTTGAAGAAACTTCAAACCTGAAAACTATAAGAAGATTGCTTGGCAAATACAGTACCAAAAAAAAAAAAAAAATCTTGTTTTGCATAAGCCAAACAACTGGGTTCAAATCCACTGTTAAAATGTTTTGAAAGATGTGTGATGTTAAGAAACCCTTGACTTTCTCTAGACCTCAGTTTTCTATGATATAAAATGAGAATGTTACATGTGTTAAATTCCTTTTCTAGTTATAAAAGTCAGTGATTTCACATTAATCTCAACTTGATAGATCTGTGGAATTATCTATTAGAAGCATTTTCTTGGGGGAAACCTTATAACTTCTAAGATCCTTTCCAACTTTATGATTTTTGGTAGTATGCAGCTATACTGGAGCCAAAGAATTGGAAATGTGCATTCTTGTTCGGGAGCCCTGGTGGCACAGTGGTTAAGAGCTTGGCTGCTAACCAAAAGGTTGGCCGTTCAAATCCACCAGCTGCTCCTTGGAAACTCTATGGGGCGGTTCTACTCTGTCCTATAGGGTCCCTATGAGTCGGAATCAACTCAATGGCAATGGGTTTGGTATTCTTGGTGTAATTTAAACGGCACAAAAGCTGTAACATGATATTAAGTTATACTATCACATAAATTAAAAAATTAATACCAAATAAAGATCCCAGGCCGTAACACCATACAGCTCTACTTTCTGCAAGACATATATTTATTGGTCAAAACTTCCAGAAGAACTAAAATTTTTGTAAAACTGCAGTAATCTACATAGGCAGTCCTCATTTTGCACAGTCCTCTGATATGCATAAATTTCAGTGACCACAATTTAGTTAAATAACACCAACCCCCAACAACACAGTTCAAATGGCAGTTATCATGGTATATTAACTGTACTGTATAAGTTACAAACTTCATTGTTATCTCTTTACTCCACAAATCACTACAAAAAATAACATATGCACAACATAATCAGTGACCAATCATATCATTTCTTTCAAAGTCTGTCAGTGATTGGTCATTGCATATTTGTAATTCAGTTCACACAGACAGTAAAGCTGTAGTTGTGTTACTTCCTCATCTCCCACTGATAAACCTACAAGACATTTTACAAAATTCAAGGAGCGAGCTGGCCAACAAAGATGAAAGTACAACAAAGAAACAAAACATAATAATGCTGGAGGTGAAACTGGATTTGATCAGAAGATCTGAAAATGGCAAAGGCAAAGCAAAGAAGTAAAAGTACGAACTATATTGAAAAAGTTCAATGAATATAAACATCACTTCAGTCCCTAGGTGGTACAAGCAGTTCGTACTTGACTACTAAACTAAAGGTAGCTCAAACCCACCCAGAAGTGCCATGGAAGAAAGTCCTGGCAATCTGCTTCAGTAAAGACAGCCAAGAAAATCCTGTGGAGCAGTTCTACTCTGTAACACGTCAGGTCACCATGAGTCAACCTATGGGTAGGTAGGGTAAACTTGCTTCAACAGGATTCAAACTGAATATAAATGGAGTTGTAGAAGAAATAGGTGACTGTGGAAAAGTTGACACTTCTGCCATTAAAGAGCTCTAGCTAATGCAGTCAGGGGAACTTAGTGAAGGTGAATTTATCAACACAAATGAGGAAAGTAGTTGGGACGAAAAAGAAGAAGATGTCCCAGCGGAAGGGACAAGGGCAAAAAACTTCATATTAATAAAGGAACTATCAGAGATTATTTCACACCTTTGACAATGCACAGGGCAAATTGTTGGAATCTGATCCAAACTCAGAAAGGGATCTGACAATTCTCCAAGGCACAGAAAAGATGCTCGCTCTGCATCTTAAGTTACATGATGAGAAGAAACACATACTATTCAAACTGTTCTTGATAAGTCTTTACAAAGACATAAAACTCTTTAATTCTCAAGTTTTATAATGTTTTAAATTACAGTTTACTGAATAAATACCAGTTTTAGTATTTTTTCATTTTCCTATACATTTATAACTAACAATAAGGGAGTTTTTAATGTTTTGAGAAACATTTTCAAAGGTCGCAGAACAATTGTAATTTTCTGAAATCACTTTGCCTTGTTTCAGCTTGCATGATCATTTTTATGATCCTGCACTACTGTGAAATCCAAGACTGCCTGTATTACTAATGCCTAAGTTTTTCTTTCACAGTTTCCAGTCACTATGAGCTTACATCATTTCAAAAACTGTCACTTATTACCTGCTAGTGTAATAGCTAGACCCCTTCTAACCATATTTCATAAATTTTCTGCAGTACCTGCAAATGTTAAAAGATGCCCTTTCTCCTCGCCAAACCCAGACATAGTATAGAAGAGCATCATGTACCTGGCAGTGGTAACTGAACTAATATACCACTCACTCTTGGGTCCATGTTCAACTGATCAATTATATCCAAAAGTTCTTCCTGAGAAACATCCTTAGGTTTTAGAATGAGCTCACTGCAGATACCTGGAAGAAAAGAAGCAGAAAAAGTCATTTGACTAATAAAGATATGTTTTGTTTTTTTTATGGTGTGCAATTGGTTTCTTCTGCTCCTGTTCTGGTGGAAGGAAAGGCACTTCTGCAAAGATGGTGTTCAACTTACCATCAGGAGGGATTTTTCAAATACTAGAGTTGTTTTCTTGTGATTCATATGACAAATTGCACTTACTTTTGATAAGCTACACTGTCACATGGGGTTGCTATGAGTATGAATCAACTCAATAATAACTACTGTTAGCAGACAGAGACATTGGTGGTCTATTAGTAGATTCTCACCTTCCATATGGGAGACCCAGTTTCTATTTCTGGCAAATGCACCTCATGCACAGCTAACACTTGTTGATCAGTGGTGGCTTGGGTATTGTTATGATGCTGAACCAGTTTCAGTGGAGCTTCTGGACTAAGATGGACTAGGAAGAAAGGCCTGGTGATCTACTTCTGAAAAATCAGCGAAGGAAAACCCTATGGATCACAATGGAACGATGTCCAATTCATGAAGATGGCACAGGACTGGGAAGTATTTCATCACTTGTGCATGGGGTCACCATGAGTTAAGGGCTGACTTGATGGCAGCTAACAACAACAGCCACTAGTAGATTTAAAAAGTTATAGGTAAAAATAATTATTACCACCACCACCAGAAGGCCAATTACCACAGAACGAACTAAACTGGTTTTATTATTTGATTAAAGCAAATAACAAAGACAGGCCCTTTAAATGAAAATTATTCCTCTGACATCTTACCATAGGCTCTGAGATCACATGTGACTGATTCTATAAAGAAATTTAAAATAAAATAGTAAGAAATAAACACAAACTTTGGCAATAATCTCTAATGATGACGATAATACATGTTATTTAAATGGTACTTACTTGACAGTTATCAATCATACTTTTCATACTTCAAAGTAAAAACAGTAAACACACTTAGGAACAATTACAACTAAAACACCTACCCACCTACAGCAGAGGCAGCTCTTATCTTATTCCTGACGTACGTGTGGCTTGCTGGGTTGTCTCCCACTAGAATGATACTGAGGTGAGGTCTTCTGTTCCCAAGGGAAATCCATGATTCCACACCTCGCTGTATTTCTTTCTGGATTTGTTTGGCCATTTCAGTTCCTGAGACAATAATGGCTTCATGTCTATGGAAAACAAAAGAATAAATGGAGTACTAAAAAGACAATCAGGAACATTCAACTGTGTACATTTAAGGTACAAGAGTGAGCAAAACATCTGTGATTCTTCTCCAAGTGAGCATCCAAAATTTAATTTGTTTCAATTATATTTGACATGTTTTCTTCAGGTTTATAAATATGTTAATAATTTTGTGAAGGATTCCAACTCTGCCTTTTAGTTCTACATTATAATCTATCTACTGCATACATTTCTTCAAAATTTTCATCTATATATTTTTTAAATTATCAAACCACATACTCAAGATCTAGGCTATAATATTGACACTATAAAGGTTCTACTATTTTTTCAGAAGAGGCAGATCAGCACAGCATAGTTAAAAGTAGCACCCATCTTCAAAGCTCTGCTTCAGGTTGTATATAGGTGACCCTACTGATCCGATAAAGAGTGCAGCCTAGGAAACCCTACAGAGCAGTTCTACTCTGCCCTATAGGGTCACTATAAGTTGGAATCAACTCACTGGCACACAACAACAACAACTGTCTTGCAGCCCTAAGGCTGACTTAGTTCATTCTTTTGGTTGGCAGATCATGTAAAAGAACCTGAAGTCATGAGCTCCACAATATACAACTCTTTTAGCTTGTTGCTGTTGTTGTTAGGTGCCATCGAGTCAGTTCCAACTCGTAGCAACCCTGTGTACAACAGAACTAAACACTGTCCGGTCCTGCACCATCCTCACGATCCTTTTAGCTTACTCAAGGAAAATTTTATTCCACAGACCCAGGCCTACTGCTAACAACAGCTCTCAGACTTACCAGGCTTGCCAGTGATTAAGGTAGAGACCAGCTTAGTAAATAGACAGCTAGGTTGTTCCCCCAAAATCTGACATCATTTCTAACAGAAAAACTGCACAGAACATTGTTTCATGATAGATTGTAAGTACTTAATGTGATGGTCTATTTCAGGGTCACTAAGCCTGTCAGTAATAGTACAATATACATACGCCTACAAGGAAGACCAGTTAATATGACTATTATTCAAATTTACGTACCAACCACTCAGGCCAAAGACGAAGAAATTGAAGTTTTTTTTACAAACTTCTGCAGTCTAAAATTGATCAAACATTCAATCAAGATGCATTGATAACTACTGGTGATTGGACTGCGAAAGCTGGAAAAAAAGAAGGATTGGTAGTTGGAAAATATGGCTTCGGTGATAGAAACAACGCTGGAGATCACGACATGATAGAATTTTGTAAGACCAATGACTTCTTCATTGCAAATATCTTTTTTAAACGACATAAACGGCAACTATACACGTAGTCCTCAACAGACGGAATACAATGAATCAAATTGACTACATTTGAGGAAAGAGATGACGGAGAAGCTCAATCCCATCAGTCAGAATAAGGCCAGGGTCCAACTGTGGAACAGATCATCAATTGTTCATCCACAAGTTCAAGCTGAAGTTAAAAGAATATTTTTAAAAAAGTACAACCTTGAGTACATCCTACCTCAGTTTAGAGACCATCACAAGAAGAGATTTGATGAATTGAACACTAATGACCTAAAACCAGATGAGTTGTGGGATGACGTTAAGGACATTATACATGAAGAAAACAAAAGGTCATGAAAAAGACAGGAAAGTAAGAAAAGATCAAAACGGATGTCAGAAGAGACTCTGAAACTGGCTCTTGAATGTCGAGTAGCTAAAGTGAATGGAAGAAATGATGAAGTCAAAGAGCTGAACAGAAGATTTCAAAGGCCAGCTCAAGAAGACAAAAGTAAAGTATTATAATGAAATGTGCAAAGATCTGGAGTTAGAAAACCAAAAAAGGAAGAACACGCTCAGCATTTCTTAAGATGAAAGAACTGACGAAAAAAATTAAAGCCTTGAGATGTAATACTGAAGGATTCTAAGAGCAAAATCTTGAGTGCTGCTCGAAGAATAAAAAGAAGAAGGAAGGAATACGCAAGAGTCACTAGACCAAAAAGAATTTGTCAATGTTCAACCATTTCAGGAGGCAGCATATGATCAACAACTGATGGTATTGAAGGAAGAAGTCCAAGCTGCAAGAAAGGCACTGTCAAAAAACAAGGCTCCAGGGACTGACACAATACCAGTTAATATGTTTCAACAAACAGATGCAACTCTGGAAGCGCTCACTCATCTATGCCAAGAAATTTGGAAGACAGCTTCCTGGCCAACTGACTGCAAAAGATCCATATTTGTGCCCATCCCAAACAAAGGTGATCCAAAGGAATGTGGAAATTATCGAACAATGTCATTAATGTCACACGCAAGTAAAATTTGCTGTTCAAAAATGGTTGCAGCAGTACATCGACAGGGAACTGCCAGAAATTCAAGGCAGATTCAGAAGAGGATGTGGAATGAGGGCTATCATTGCTGATGTCAGATGGATCTTGGGCTGAAAACAGAGAATACCAGAAAGATGTTTACCTGTGTTTTATTGACTTTGCAAACGCATTTGACTGTGGGGATCATAACAAATTATGGACGACATTGCAAAGAATGGGAATTCCAGAACACTTAATTGTGCTCATGTGGAACCTGTACGTAGACCAAGGGGCAGTCATTCAAACAGAGTAAGGGGATACTGTATGGTTTAAAATCAGATAACGTGTGAGCTAGGGTTGTATATTTCACATAAACCTGTTTTTTTTTTTTTTTTTTTTTTTTATCAATCTCACCAATTAGAGAGTCTGGTGAATTTATACATCTTCTGGTGGAAACATTGTCTGATACACCAACTAACTGGCAGAAGCAGCCGTGTCCAGTACTTCTCCCCCCCCACCAGCAACTGAAAGGAGTTAACTGTTCTCAGCCACTGGTGGCCAACAGCACTTCATTTTATAAGTGAGTACTTCATCTCCTGTCTTTGAATAGGAGGTGCTATTTATCCTTGTGTCTGGAAAAGGATAGGAAAAGAGTGGGTTATTGCTGATCATCTTTTAGGTTTATTTACACATTAAATTAGGAGCTTGATTAACTGCACATGCATTTCATACACTATTAGATATAATCATAATAAAAGTTGGAAGTATCGAGTAGAAATTTATCAAATTCATTCAGTTTATTTGATTTTAATGTTAATATTTTGTTAAGAATGGAAAAATAATAGAAGAGTTTCAATGAGGTCGATCTAGGACAAATCAGGACATACAGTTATTCAGTTAACTGTGATTTATTGCCAAATGGCTGATATAATTCTAGGCAGCAGCATGGACAAAACCATAGAGGCTATCACTGGGGTAGTATCATTTCCCTGTTGTGTGCTCTGATTAGACCACGTGTCCAGCCATACTTATTATTTCTTGCAGCTTGTTTTAAGAGGGGCTCTTACAAACTAGAGCTGTTGACAAGGATGATGAGAGAGTTGACATCCATGCCACATAAACTAAAAGAGAAAGACTGGAAATTGTATGGCGATTGGTGGACATGGTTGGAGTCTTCAAACATTTGAAGGGCCTTTATGGAGGAGAAGTAATTAGACTATAGTCTACATAATAACAAAAAGCAGGTTTCAGACCCTTGAACAAAGACTACATTAGATTCTACAGATGAAAGTACTTTTTAGTAATAAGAGCTGTCCAACAGTGGAACCATTTGAAATGTAGAAGAGTTCTCCCTCACTGCCAGTATTTATTCTTACAGAAAATAGATGACCTCCTATCAGGAACACTAGAGTGAGGATTCTTGCTTTGAGAATTATGGAGGCCTGAATCAATGGTTCTTAACCAGGCTCTGCAGAATCACATGATAGATGTTTTAATAACAAAACACTGGGATTTTTAGATCTAGGCTATGGAGTGTCTCAAAAGTTCCTGGCAATTCCTAAGCCAGTCTGCTTCATCAACTGTGAGTCCTGTTGTGTTCTGTAACAGAAATTTTATCAGGGACGGTGAAGGTTTTTTTAAGATACAAAAAGTGCAAACTCTAGAGATAAAGATGGTTGAATTTTATATTAGAATTAAGATCTTTTCATCCAAAGTAACCATAAAATAAGTGAAAATATAAACCACATACTGGTGATATTTGCCATTCATATATAACCAATATAAAATTCGTGTTCAGAATGCATAAGTAACACATATAATTAGACACAGATAAATAACCCCATAGAAAAATGATCAAACGAGATGAACAGGCCTTAACTAGAAGGGAAACTCCAAATGGCCAATAAACATATGATAAGATGTCTAAACTCTAGTAGTTAGGGAAATGCATACCAAAACCACAATGAAATGCCATTTAACTAATTGGTTAAAGTTTAAAACTTTGACAGTGTCAAGTATTGACAAAGGGGTGGAGCAACAGGAACTCTTATATATAACTAGTGGATGTTGGAACTCTTGCAACCACTTTGGGAAACAATTTGGCAAGAATTGAATACACATATATGTAACCTATGATCCAGCGATTCCATTCCTGGATGCACAACATAGAGAAACTCTGGCACATATGTACCACAGAATATATACAAGAATGTTTATAACAGTACTTTTTGTAGTCATAAAAATAAAATGAAACAAAAACTTATGGAAGAAACCCAAATATCCACCAACTATAGCATATTCAATCAGGAGCCCTAGTGGTGCAGACGTTAAGCACTCCATTACTAACTGGAAGGTCAGCAGTTCAAACACACCAGCCGCTCCAGGGGAGAAAGATGTGGCAGTCTGCTTGTGTAAAGATTTACAGCCTTGGAAACCCTGTGGGGCAGTTCTACTCTGTCCTATAGGATTGCTATGAATTGGAATTGACTCAGCAGCAATGGGTTGTTTTTTTTTAACAGCATATTCAAACAATGGAATACTATACAACAGGGAAAGTAATTACAGCTCCATATAATAACTTGGCTGGTTCCTATTTATCAGGGAAAGTAAATTAATTAGAACTCTGTGTAATAACACGGATGGTTCCCAATAACTTAATTTTGAGTTGGGGAAAAAAAAAGAGGGGGTGGGAAGATTATGCTCAGTATTATTCTATTTATATAAAATTTTAAAACATCCAAAACTAAATAATGTAATGTTTAGAGGTTAAATGATAAAGGAAAGCAGTGGAACTATAAATCCAACTTTCAGGACAGTGTTTAACTCTGTGGGAAAGGATAAGGCTTTGGATAGGGGAGGATTTCAGAGAGAATGTCAATGATAGTGGTAACGCTCTTTTTCTTAAACTTGATGGCAGGTACAAAGTTGTTAATTGTTGTTATTATTCTTTTTCCTTTTCGTATGTCTTATATTTTCTGTCTACTCACTTTTAATATAATTCAAGAAAATCTATCTTGATAACATTTAAAAAACATTTTAAGATAGAAAGATAAGCATCCAGAATACTACCTATGTCACCATTTTATTTTGCATGTTCCTTTTTAATCTTTATCCATATGCATGCACATTTTAACCGCTACAACTATGTACCGACAATTTTTCATTTTCATTTTCCTCATTTAACTTTATACCATGAATATTTTCACACATTGCTACTGTTTTATAATTATTTTTTTCAGTGGTTGCATAATAATTACAACAAATTGTAATACTATAAAAAATGAACTCTTCTTCGATAATTCCACAAATATTTAATAAACACACACAATGTGTTAGGTATTGAGGATATAATAGCAAACATAAACTTCCTGCTTTACAGAGCTTAGAGTCTAGTAGGGGAGACAATAATTTTAATGAGGACTTAAAATACTACAAAAGGCAACTATGGTAATTAGTAACAGAGGGGATTTCCTCAGGGTAGGGGGGTCAGAAAAGGTTTTCCAGAGTGTCTTCCAAGTTGAGACTTGAGGGATGTATGGGAGTGAAGGAGGGACAGACTAGGAAGGGTGAAGAGTGAGAAAGAGAAGGGAGTGTTTCAGGAAGAGGGAATAGTGTATTTGAAGGCCCAGAAATCAGAAACAACATGGTATGATTCATAAACTGAAATAAGTTCAGTATAGCTGATGTGTACTGTGTGAGCTGGTGAGCATAGTATCCCTTACCAATGAAGCTAAAGCAGGGCTTGTACACCATGTTAGAGAATTGATTTTAGTTAAAACTCCCTTCTTCCACTTTCTCAGATCAAAAACTTGGAGTCATCTTTGACATCTGTTCTTCTCATACCCTACAACCAATCTCCATGAATCCCAATGGCTTTACCCTCAAAATAGAATCAGAATCAGACTACTTACCACCTCCACTGCTACCCCCTTGTTCAAGCCACCATTATCAGTTGCCTGGCATACTGCACTCATCTCTTAACTGGCATCCCTGCTTCAACCCTCGCTCCCAGAGAGTGGATCCTCCACAGTTTTTACATGAAAGGTCATGTCACTCCTCGAAACCGCCAATGGCTTCCCATGTCACTCAGAGTAGGCCTTTCAAAGGCCTGCAGGATCTTATGTGATCTGATGTTCACTACTTCTCTGACTTCATGGCCTGTCCTGTTCCACTTGTTCTTTCCACTGCAGCCACTAGCCTTGTTACTCCTTAAACATGGCAGGCAGATTCATGTGCCTAAGGCATGCCCCAAGGTCTTTACACTTGATGTTCCCTTGGCTTAGAATTCTTTTCCCCTAGATATCTACAAGACTTATGCGCAAATGTTGCCTGATTTATCAGAGAAGTGATACCTTAGCCCTTGCCCCCCATATAAAATCACAACTCTGGCCCTGCATTATTTTATACATGATATGTTAAACATTTGCTTTTTTTTTTTTTTTTAATTTGCTTATGTCTTCAACTAGGATATATTTTCCATGAAAGCAGGCAATTTGCTTTGTAATTATTATGTTCCTATTGCCTACAATAGTGTCTAACACATAGAAAGCTCTCAATACCTATTTATTAAATGAATAAACAATGGGAATGTAGTGAGGGGTTTTAACCAGGAAAGTGACATGATTACATTTGGAAATACTACTCTGGCTGCAGTATGGAAAAAAGATTGTAGGGGATCAAGAATGGAGCCAGGGAGAACTCTTAGGGGTTGTATTTGTCTTTGGCTGAACACTTGAGTTGTTGCTAATATTTTGCCTTTTTTTCTTCTCAGTAATATACTTGTTGAAAAACCCTATTTGTTCATGCACTAAGACCTTGTGAGGAAGATAATGTGTGTGTTTACCACCTCTTCTAGCACCTGGACTGATACTGACATTTTCCCACTGGGCCTCCATTAATTCCAGGCCACTTAATAAAGACCTGTATACTTCATGTATCCCATATTGGACTGTGCCTCCTTCAGTGACTGAGGGAGTCAACAGAAAGGGCCTCAGACTAAACCAAAGCTAAGAAGTTTCCTGAATACAACCAAACACTTCCAGAGACAGAGTAGCAGGGGCGAGGGTCTGGGGACCATGGTTTCAGAGGACATCTAGGTCAACTGGCATAACAAAGTTTATTAAGAAAATGTTCTGCATCCTACTTTGGTGAGTGGCATCCAGGGTCTTAAAAGCTATCGAGCAACCATCTAAGATGCATCAACTGGTCCCTACTTACCTGGAGTAAAGGAGAATGAAGAACACCAAAGACACAAGGAAAGTATTAGCCCAAGAGACAGAAAGGGCCACATAAACCAGAGAGTGCATCAGCCTGAGACCAGAAGAACTAGATGGTGCCCAGCTACCACCAATGACCGCCCTGACTGGGAACATAACAGAGAGTCCCTGATGGAGCAGGAGAAAAGTGGGGTGCAGAGCTCAAATTCTACTAAAAAGACTAGACTTAATGGTCTGAGACTGGAGAAATCCCAGAAAGCATAGCCCCTGGACTCTCCGTCAACCTAGAACTAAAACCATTCCCGAGGCCAACTCTTCAGACAAAGATTAGACTGGACTATGGGACATAAAATGATACTCATGAAGAGTGTGCTTCTGAGCTCAAGTAGATACACAAGACTAAATGGGCAGCTCCTGTCCGGAGGTGAGATGAGAAGGCAGAGAGGGTCAGGAACTGGTTGAATGGACATGGGAAATCAGGGTGGAAAGGAGGAGTGTTCAGTCATAGTATAGGGAGGGTGATTAGGGTCACATAACAATGTATGTACACATTTTTGTATGAGAGACTAACTTGAATTGTAAGCTTTCACTTAAAGTACAATAAAATAAAATAAAAAGGCCAGCAGTTACTGAAAATGCTTAAAATCCCAATTCATCTTTTAGCCATAAACAACATTTAGGCTAGTGTCTTAGTATCTAGTGTTATAGTGGCACGAATACCACAAGTGAGTGACTTTAAAGAACAGCAATTTATTTTCTCACAGTTCTGGAAGCTATAAGGACAAATCAGGGTCTCAGTCATGTCAATTCCTTCCTTGTCAGTAGCCCCACGCATGCCTTGGTTCCTCAGCGATCTTCACATAGCATCTGTCTTCCCCCATGTTTCTGTGTCTATGATGCTCTTTATATAATTCAAGTGATTATGTTTAGGATCCACTCTACACTGGTACGACCTCAACTGACTGACTGATTGCATTAGATTGTGTTACGGAATGTGATTACATTACATGTATCTTAATTACATTAAATTACATCACACCCATAGGTATGTTGTTTTTGTTAGGTGCCATCAAGTAGGTTCCAACTCATAGCAACCCCATGTACAAAAGAATGAAATGCTGCTTGGTCCTGTGCCATCCTCACATTGTAGTAGCCACTGTGTCAATCCATCTCATTAAGGGTCGTCTCCTTTTTTCGCTGACCATCTACTTTACCAAACAGGATATCCTTCTCCAGGGAATGGTCCCTCCTGATAACATGTCCAAAGTAAGTGAGACAAAGTCTCGCCATCCTTGCTTCTAAGGAGCATTCTGGCTGTACTTCTTCCAAGACAGATTTGTTCGTTCATTTGGAAGTCCATGGTATATTCAATATTTTTCGCCTATACCATAATTCAAATGCATGAATTTTTCAGTCTTCCTTATTCACTGGATCCATAATCAATGCCCATGGAAGCAGCAGTCAAGAAATCAAATGATGTACTGCACTGGGCAAATCTGCTGCAAAAGATCTCTTTAAAATGTAAAAGCAAAGATGTCATGATGAGGACTAAAGTGCACCTGACCCAAGCCATGGTATTTTCATCACCTCATATTCCTGCAAAAACTGGATAATGAATAAGGAAGACCAAAGAAGGATTGATCCACAGGTATAGGGGTTAGGACTCCAACATATATTTTGCAGAGACACAATTCAATCCATAATAGCTACGCTATAATTAACTATAATTAACAAGCAGATTTAGCACCTCAGTGCTATTAAGCAAAGTAAGCCCTGCGGCTCCCTCAAACCTCAATACACATTGGTGCAGTTATGTTTAATTTGTATACATTTTGTCCCCTTAGAAGCCTGGAATCAGTTTATGCCATTTTCATTTGTGACAATCTCAGGGGGGTCTTACAGGCCATAATTATCCTGGATTATTTTCAAAGACTGTCAGTTTCACAGTAGCCTATGAACAAATTGTTTCACAGGGAATCAATTACTAATAACATGTCAACAATGTAACACAGAGTTTAGGTGGTTTTGTATTTTAAAATATAAATGTATGCTCTTTACTGTAATTTTTTTTGTCAGTTGTTACGTTATTTTGAAATCAACTCTTTAGGCAGAATGAGCACAATAAAATCAATATTGTTTAATAAAAAAATAAGTGCTAGATTTGTTTCTCCAGAAAACTGGTGGTCATGTAACTTACACAAAATGTTTGTAAGCATTTACCATCTACTATGGGCAGAGGCGCATCTCCGGCCCCATGACGCAAATCTGCTGTATTTCAAAAGTCAGCGGTTATTTTAGGAAAGATGTATCCAAAGACAAAACATACAGCTGCAGAAGATATGGTTACATATCACTCTGTATAGCATAACTTTTCATTTAGATTAAATAGCTGTTTGTCTCAATTCTGCTCATCTTCAATTCCAAGTTTTCTTGTGTACAATGTAAGTGAAGTAATAGCTATTAATGGTTGGCTACATTAGCAGAACAACTCACAACAATTAAATGATGCCAGTTTTATATTAGTGTTATCAACGGGAAATCATTTAAATCCAATAATAGTTGGATTTTTTTTTAACCAACTCATGGAAGCAAAGTAAAGCTTTAGGAAATTAATTCTGACAAAAGTGAATGCTACTATAAATTCGCTTTAATAGTTTAACATTGGCAATAAAAATCTGTTTTCCAGTAATAATACAAATTTTGGTAGAATGCGCAGTCATGGCAAGCAGAATGGTTTTACTAAATTAAGAAACCTATGAAGCCTAAGTATATTCAAAATGGTCATGGGACACATTATCCACAATTGAGTCTAAGCAAGTTATAATACTCCACCAACTTAAGTATAAATTAGTAACAAAATTTACAAACATTGTACATATAAACACATATAATTATTGTAACTAAATTGCAAAACTACCTTGATGAAGCTTATGTTGAATACAAAAAATATCATAGCAGAATGTACTCTCACTTTGCTGCCTGTCTTCAGACTTTAGCAAGCCCTGATAGTGCAGTGGTTAAGAGCCGCTAACCCAAAGGTCGGCAGTTCAAATTCACCAGCTGCTCCTTAAAAACCTTATGGGGCAGTTCTACCCTATCCTATAGTGTTGCTATGAGTCAGAATTGACTCAATGGCAACGGGTTTGGTTTTTGGTTTAAGTGTTTGAAAAATACTTTGTAAATCAACCTAAGTGACCTATAGTTGTTGCATTTTTTTCAAAATTTCTTGGAAATCATTACTCAACATATTCAACAAATAGACCAAGAAAACTCTTCATATTCGAAGCTGTTAGTGCATGTCAGTCACTGAAACAAAAGCTTACAAAAAATTATCCCTTCTAAGCAAGAGAAAAACAAAATAAGTAAACAATGATAGCTCAATATACATGTAATTTTAAAATTCCATAATCCCAATTTAAAATATGTCAACTTGTGAGAAAAATCTTTTGATGGAGCTCCTGTTTTTCATTGAATATATTTGTATTTTGTATTGAAATGGAATATAATTGAGGAAACCTATAATTTTACTGCATCTAAATGTCAAAAATTTTAAAAATCATAAATAAGAACAACTTATCAGATGGCTTCTATCTTAAACATTTGTCAAAGAAAGGTACTCTAAAAGGAGACAAAAAGACTGCACCAGTGAAAATATTTAGGCTGAAATATCTACACATTTCCATATGGGAAAAAAAATGAGAATTGAGATGATCTTCCTTTCAGCAGAGTTTGCTCTGAGCCTGCCAGGTGCTTTAGTATCTGTTCAGAAAATACTTTTGATAGTATGGTCTAAGGAAAAAGTCAATTTCCAACTTTGAAGAAGGCTGCAGGAAATTTAATTTAAAAAGTAAGCATAAGACCTTATTATTACTAACATTTTTTTCAGAAAATTATCAGCATTTTAAAGGAAGATACAGCTAAGAAACTGATTTAAGTATGTGTACATGTACTCAGAATAATTATTCTGCATGTGTTAAAAGCTAAAGTTCACATAATTAATATATTTTAATTGTTTTAATGTATAAGAATATGAATTATTTAGATGTTAATTTTGAAAACTGTTTTGAGCAGAATTATTTTATAGGTCCACCAATATATCTGTCAGTCAGTAAACAAATATTTCATATATCTAATGTTCATGACTTTAGTGTCCCTTTTCACTCTTAAGGAGCCCTGGTGGCGCAGTGGTTAAGAGTTGGGCTGCTAACCAAAGGTCTACAGTTGGAATCCACCAGCCGCTCCTTGGAAACCCTATGGGGTAGTTCTACTCTGTCCTATAGGGTCACCATGAGTTGGAATTGACTCGACGGCAGCAAGTTTGGTTTTTTTCTTTTTTTTCATTCTCAAATGTCGGGGGGGGGGGGAGGCAACCTCCATTACTGCACAGAGAATCTGAAGTCAATTTAGATACCTTTCCCACAACACACCCTGTCATAACTTGCTGAGTGACTGCACTGGTTCACCATCAGTAGTCATAATGAGGTTAAGCAAGTCACTGAACTGCTCTGAAAGGCGTGCAATTTCCTTATCTGTATAATGAAAATATTCTATGTTGTCCTTATGTAAAAGAATTTAGCTAAGAGTTGATTGGATTATTTGCAAAAACAGCTCACTCTAGCCTAGAATCTGTTAAGTAACAGATGGAGACATATTCAGATAACCAGGAGCAACACGAGACAAGCAGCTCATCAGCATTTAGTGTTGCTTCCATGAGCTCCTTTATTTACCTATACTTCCAGAAAATAAACTGTTAACCAAAAAAAATTTCATTTCACATCCTAAATACTCTATTCAGCTCTTGAAGTAATTTTACCAGAAATTGCACATTTGTAAGTCAAATCACACATTTGTAAGTCAATCTACAGTTACTAGAACTAAATGAAGTGTTTGCTTAATAAACCAGAACAAAGGATCAAACAGGAAAAAAAATCACTACTTTTCTTTTGTATCAAAACACTCCTCCACAAAATAGTAAAATAACAACAAATAAAACTGCCCAAGATCAGAAGTGTGTTTGAATTTGTATACTTGGTGAGTTCTGCATCGTTTTCAATCTCATTTTTAATCGCAACTTTAATTAAAGCTGCAATGAACTGTTTTACAATCCACAAAGATGAAAAAGCCTAATACAATCATTAGCAATTTCACATTCTCTGCAAGTCGTAACATACAGTTTAACTGCTTTGAATTTTAGGGCATAACTTGAATAATTTGAATTACAATACAAAAGAAATGAAACCCAAGGGAACCACGGCAAAATTACATACAGTATAAAACCAATCACTAGTACATTTCTCCACTTAGGGAGCCTTTTCAAGTATTTTTAAAGTAAATGAATACTTGTAAGTATCAGGCTTGCGTTGTTGTTGTTAGGTGCCTTCGGGTTAATTCTGACTCATGGTGAACCATGTGACAAGAGTAGAACTGTCCCATAGAGTTTTCCTGGCTGTAATTTCTATGGAAACTTGCTAGATCTTTCTTTCAAGGAACCTCTGGATGGGACTCAAACCTCCAATCTTCAAGTTAGCAGCCAAGTGCTTAACCATTTGCACCAGTGATCCAGTTTATAGCCTTTTAAAAAACATTTCCTTTCACATCCTATTCTATTCAGCTCCTAATTTTACCAGAAATTACACATTTGTAAATCAATGACAAAGGAAGCTTTCTCCACCACGTATGATTCTCTGATAGTCAATTCTGTAATTTGTTAAGTCTTCCAGATGCTAATGTGTAAAGCAGAACTACCTAAACAACATCCCTGTATTTCAAACTAACATTGTAAAAGGAAGTTTAGATGCTAAGTTTTGCACCACACAATCCGTTGGCAATCTGGAGAAGTCTATGGACACCTCGTAACAATATTTTTAAATGCTTAATATACAATAACAGAAATACAAAGGAAATCAATTTTATTGAAATATTGTTATCACTTTTTTAAAAAGCATTAAATAATAAGATCTAGTGGCAGGTCTGCCACCTGTTTGTCACACTTTGGTGGTTTGTGCGTTACTATGAGGTAAGAAACGATGCTAATTAGTATTTCACACACCAGCAGGGTCATCCATGGTGGACAGGTTTCAGCAGAGCTTCCGGACTGTGGTAAAATGAATTCCTTTATGTGGCCTTTTGTTTTGGTTCTTTGGAAAAAAAACTTGGCAGATTTTTCCCCTAAACCCTAAAAAGCTACCTTTCCCCTAGCTTTCTATCCCAGAGGGTTTGTTGCTTTTGTCCAGGCTGGTTGACATATCCTGGGTAAGCTGTAAACAATTTTGTTTTGATAATTCTTGTCTGGTCCTGGGCTGCAGCCTGCCCTATGACTCGTATGCACCTTGCAGGCATTGGTCAACAGACTATGCACATGAGATCAGTATAACCTACTATGCCAATGAAGTGTCTGTGGCCTACCGACAAGGGATTGGTCAGTTTGTGGCCCCCACTGGGAGGGGCCGTACCTTGAAATTTACAAGGAGTTGTGTATATATGCAGTCCCACAGATGTTTCTGAGACAGAAAGAAGCAGGAAGAGAAGCAGAAGGAAGAAAACAGAGAGAGGAGAGAAGAAGCAAAGAGAGGGAGAAAGCAAGGAACTTCCTGAAAGAGCTGTAACATGAGTCAAGGGCTTTAACACGGAAGACAGCACAAGGCCTGCAAGGGGCTCTGTGGCAGCTGGTGGTATAACAGACGGCAGGGCCAAGAGGAGCCTTTCGTCAGGGGACTGAGAAGAGGCCTGCGTGGCCGAGAGGAGCTTAGAGAGCTGTCCTACACTAAGGAAGGGAGACTTTGCCTACAGGCTTCATGACCCTGAGTTGTACCCTATTAATTTCTTAATAAACCACTTAAGTACGGTCTGTCAGTTCTGTGTGGCCATTGCAATGGATTATCAAACCCAGAAGAGAAGTAGAGACTGCTGTGGGAAGGATGGTTGGTGTCCAAATTTGCAAAAGAGGTTGGAGGGCGGAAGTATGTCTGACTCCCACTTCGTGGGAATCAGCTTTGGGCTGATCCTGATCATTATCCCTCCTGAAGTTAGACAGGTTCTGACATTACTACCACTACTTCTCACCCTTTTACACAGACTAAAACAGACTCAGAAGAAAAGCCTGGCAATCTACTTCCAAAAATTAGCCAATGAAAACCTTCTTAGAAAAAATACAACCAGAATACTCCTTAGCAGCAAGGATGGCGAGACCTCATCTCACTTTGGATATGTCATCAAGAAAGATCAACCACTAGAATAGGGTATCATGTTCAGTGTAGTGGATGGCCAGGAAAAAAGAGAGAAATCATAAATGAGATGGATTAACACAATAGCCACAACAATGGACTCAAACATACCACTGATCATGAAGATGTCACAGTCTCTGTTACACACAAAGTCTAGACAAGTTGGAACCAACAGCAACTAACAAATAGCAGGTCTAATATCTACCATAATATCAAAATGGTGATGAGTGTACATAAGTGAGATACGTTTTGAGATATCTGCATCAACTCTGTGATACTAAAGTATCTGTGAACTGCTTGTAGGACAGAGAACTGGAGACATTGTGTGTCTTCAAACCATCTTTACCATTTATTTACTATGATAACTTGAATAAGTTAGTTAATTTCTTTAAACTACTATTTCTCAATCTGTTAATTGGGAATAGTACTACTGTCTATTTCCTTGAGTTGTGTGGATTAAAAGACATACTGTATGTGAAAATCCCAGCAAATGCTTAACACAGAGTAAAGACTCACTAAATATTAGTAAGAATTTATTTTCAATAGTACAACTCATTACTTAAATGCAAGATGACATTCATTATAAAGTTAATCACGAATAGCAAACGGGGGGTGGGGTGGATACTGTGCTTGTTGTATGCTATCAAGTGGATTCCCATTCATAGCAACCCTACAGGACAGAGTAGAACTGTTCCATAGGGTTTCCCAGGCTGGTCTTCCCTCCATCAGAGCAGCTAGTGGGTTCAAACACCACCATTTTGGTTAGCAGCCAAGTTCAGAACAATGCTAGTTGGTATAATGTTGACAAGAACATGGCCTGAATCTGAGAGTACGTCATTTCTTATTTTCCAAGAACTAGATCCTGAACAACAGCAAGACAGTTAGGTATATTTTGGTCAATTGATTTAATGTAATATTATGCAGCCATCAAAATGTTAATAAAAACAATGGCAACATGAAAAACATGGTTTTGATATAATGTTAACTACAGCAGCTGGACAAGCCTTCTTGGATAATAGCTAGCCCACAGTTCTTCTTTGACACTACTGTTAGTTCAAGTTTTGAGAATGCTCCATTCTGACCGCAGTCTTCTATCTTTTCGGTAATTGTGCTTTTCCAGTTCAAACTGTACTTCTTAATGGCAAATTTCATTTATTACCGATCAGTGCTTTAATTTATCCCACTCACTTTGAGTCCAAATTTCACCCAACCAGCCATATCTTTAAACCTTCCTCCACAACTTAAATCATCTCTAAGCCAAACTATTTTAAAAACCTTCAGCCAGCTACATGTGAGTCCATCAAAGAGTATGTAACCATGGACGATTACCTGGTTTTTCTTTCCCTGCCATCTGCTGTTATCATCACATCAGGGTATTAACATGAAAGGATCACAAAAGTTCAAAGCATTTAAAAAAACAAAGATTCAGGTCATTAAAGAAATCACTAAATTATTACGAAGACCATGACTGGCCAACAAGATCTGAGATTAACATTACATCCCTTTTTTTCACCTACTGATCCATTTTCATCAGAAAACTTCATTTTGGAGACAGTACATTAAAACACATTATCTCTGAACAGCTGGAACACAGTCACAGAACTAAGACATGACATTAAATGGTGAAATATTTAGATTCTAAATGAGAAATGACATAAGATCTACACAGAAATCAAAACTGTAGCCAGACAGTTATCACACCTCATTTTCATTAGAAAAGATTAAGGCAGTAAGATAGAAAAATCACATTATTATATTTGTCAACAAAATAGAATATTATTCTGAGAAACTGCCTTTGCCAGTCTTCAGGAGTCACTCTATCTTGGTTGAAACCAGTCTACAGAAAATTAGCCTTAGTAGTGGTCCTAACTGGAGTCTGGGTCCTTCAAGTTTTACACGACAGGTGGCACAAATGGTTAAGTGCTTGACTACTAACCAAAAGGCTGACAGTTTGAACCCACCAGCGGGGCCTCAGGAGACAGGCCTGGCAATCTGCTTCTGAAAGGTCACAGCCTTGAAAACCCTATGGAGCAGTTCTACTCTGTACACATGGGGTCACCATGAATCAGATCAATTCACTGGTAACTAATAACAATAAACAAGGATCTTTAAATCAAAATTGCTGAAATAGAAATATTAACTAAATACTAGAGGGGAGAGTATGAAAGAAAATGAACAACGTTGCTAATAAAATTTGTCTTTTTTTTTTCAATCAAATTCAACTACCTACTCCAAAAGACATGGATGTTTAAATAAACCAGTGCCCTTTATAGATAAAAAAAATGTGGATTCTTTATTTCTTTTTGTTATGTAAAAAATATATATTACACCTTCAACAATTCAATGTTTTCACATGTACAGTTTAGTGGTATCAATTATATTAACCATGTTGTGCAACCATCACCAATATCCTTTGCCCAATTTTCCATCACAATAAACAGAAACTCAATGCTTCCTAAACAATGACTCTCCTCACCCCTGATAACCACTAAAAAACTTTGGTCTCTATACCCATTGCCGCTGAGTTGATTCTGATTCATAGCAACCCTATACAGGAAAAAAAAAAAGTAGACTCTTTAAATGCTGGCCTAGCTGCAAAAATTGTAACACCATTGGCAGTGAGACATATAGAAAGGTGAAAGTTCCATAAAGAGCTGTAGGCTGGTACACTACAAAATTTTGTAAATGCTAAAAGCAATCACAGCAAGAGGGGGAAAAAGAGAATCTGCCAAATTAATTAATTTAAGGATCACCAAATAACAGGTTAAAAACATGGAACAAATGCTTGGGATATTCACTTAGTTATTGAAAATTATTTGTTCAAGAACGCTGATCTAAAATAGCCTTGGGAAGTCCCAGTATTGTAAGACACCAGCAAATCTGCTTTGAGCATGGTCTCTAACCTCCCTGCCCAGGCCCCATAGTCTGCAAAGCACTGGGCCAAAGACTCATGTGCTTTATAAACCAAGGACGTTTTCATTTATAAATTCCTCTCACAGAAGGCCAAAACGGGAAAAATGTAAACATCAAAGTTTTGTATTGCATTTTTACTTTTTGGCTATTTATGTAATTTATTAAAAGAAATAATAAACTGCAACAAATAAAAGGGCTTATTTATTTCTGTGACTTTAATTACATTTCCCCCAATTAATAAGACCTAATTTTTCATGAGCAAAATTTGTTTCAAATTTTAAAGGGAAAACCATTGAGAAAAAGAGTTCAAGATATTTGTAACTTCAAATTTCACCCTACATTTTTTATTAGCCCATTTATTTAAAAAAAAAAAAGAAAAAACCTCTTCCACTAAAAAAAGAATTAATGTGTTCCATTATTATAGGTATCTAGTTAGTCAAAGGTATGAAAAAAATAACCAGAAATACTCTTTTATTTTTTAAGGCTCTCTATAGCTCATAAACTAGAGACATGTTAATTTAAAAGTAAATACTGTTGGGTAAAAATTTTATCAAACTCAAAAGCGATTTTCAGTAAGAATAACACTTAGTTTCAAATTTCAATAAGACACAATGTCAAATTTAAACCATTAGACAACTTATTTGTCACTATGTGATACTAAAAAAAGAAAAAGATGACTGAGGATGGGGACAAGTGGGGAGGCAGACAGTGGCGACCTCTGGTAGATCGAATCTCTTCTCTCTGCTGGTCCTAGAAGAGAAGAGAGACACCAATAAGCATCAACACACTGTCTGAATTCCTCCCCACCCAAGACCTAGCAGTTCACAGGTGCTTCTCAACCTTACGGCCAACCTCACGTTTAGATATGGTATTCAGTGCCAAGAGGATGTCAAAAACAGTGCCCTATACCCTATTCTAACTTGAGTAGTACTGCCTTCAACAAACAAACAAAAAAATTATTAAAAGTATTATTTACTTTTATCCAGTTATAATCTGCATCAAGTGGGGCTGGAAGCAGCCAGGCTGAAAGTAATACCTCTCAATATCTCACCTAAGAACAGCTTTCAAAATTATTGCAGCCAGTTAAACCCACCAAAACCAAACCCACTGCTGTCGAACTGATTCCTACTCATAGTGACCCTATAGGAAAGGGCAGAGTTTCCAAGGAGTGGCTGGTGGATTCAAACTGTTGACCTTTTGGTCAGCAGCCATCTCTTAACCAGGGTGCAATTAAATTATTAAAAACAAACAAACAAACAAAAAAAACTCATTGCTGTTGAGTCAATTCCGACTCATGAGACTCTATGGGACAGAGTAGAGTCGCCCCATAGGGTTTCCAAGGAACAGTCGGTGAATTTGAACTGCTGACCTTTTCGTTAGCAGCCAAACTCTTAACCACTGTGCCACCAGTGCCCCGTTAAATTGTAAAGAGGCCTTTAAATATAACAAAAAAGATAGGTAACCTCTTTAAGATGGGTATGTGTATTCATGTGTGTGTGAAGCAAGTGGTTATAACTAAATATCCGAGCATATTGGTCTACTGTCATTTGACTCTGACCCAAGGTGCACAAGGCATGGAAAGGACAGGGAGATGAGACTGTTAACATCAAGCTAACAATTGGAAACTAATCAACTTGTACAATTTGGAAAAGATTATCCTCAGTCTGGAAAGAAGCTCTAAATCAACTAAAATTCAAAGGATAAGTTAATTACCTAAGTAATTTAGAATGACTATAATAGATATTTCCCTCAATTCTGTAATACAAATGGAATTATACAGAATCTGACTTTCCTAGGTAGTAAGTCCAAACCAATTGGTAAATTTTTTCAGACACCCCTACTAGAACTGTAAATTACTGTTATTTTTTCACACATCCTTGTGAAAGAACTAACCAGTTACTGTGGAGTCCACTTCAACTCATGGCAATCCTGGACTCATGGCAATCCCATGAGTGTCAGAGTAGATCTGTGTTCCATAGGATTTTTGGAAGCAGGCTGCCAGGCCTTTCTTCCGAGGCACTCCAACCTCCAACCTTTCAGTTAGAGGCCACATGCACCACATAGGGACTCCCTTGTGAAAGACCTAGTCACCAAAAACTCTCTACCTGAGGTACACCCCATAGGAAAAAATAATTTCAGTCAATGAGTATGAAGATTCAAATGTACACAATGAGGCAGGAGAGGTCATTTAATTAAATGTTATTGCTTTGTGTCATCAAGTCAATTCTGGCTCACAGCAACCCTACAGGACAGAGTAGAACTGCCCCCAAAGGGTTTCCATAAAGATATATGGGAGCAGACTGCCAGCTCTTTTCTCCCACATGGTGGGTTCCAACCGCCAACCCTTCAGTTAGCAGCCAGGTGCTTAACCATTGTGCCACCAGGGCTCCTTTTAAATTAAATAAACATTAGCTATTTTTCCACTTTACAGAATATTACTTTATTCTAGGTATCGTGCTGGGCATTAAATCAAAAAAACAAACCAAACTTGTTGCCCTGGAGTCAATTCCGACAGACACAAAAGATACAATAAAACCTGTAAAAGCGGGAATCCATGTAAGGCAGAAACCTGTCAGAGAAGGAAAACTCAAATATTTCCCACTAAAAAGAGAGAGAGAGAGAAGTGGTAAGACTGCACCCTGTCAATGGTGGAAAACTTGCGAGACCCGGAAAAACAGGGCAGTACGGCCCCATCGAGTTCCAGCTCTCACAAGTTTCTCTGGCCATGTAAAACGTCAGAGAAAGTACATGACTGGAATGCACCGTCAGAACACAGAGCCTTTTCTGGACTCACCGGCTCTGGGTCAGGGCGTATATTTTTAGCTCATTACTCTGGAGAGCGCAACTAAAACAAGTAGATGGTGGAAGAGTGAAGTATTACTGGACACCATTGTGCAAAACGGTTAAAACTTGTACCTTTTCGTGTTTAGATTGTACTAGCCAGCAACCTGGTCCAGAGAGATGCAATAAAGCTAAAATTGATCACTTGAAGGAGGTTCGCGAAACACCATAAAGAAAAGGACTGAGAAATCAAGATCAATATCTGATTTTGTAAAATCATTAAGAATATTAGAGTTGGAGAAGAGCTCAGCATGACCATTAGCAAATGAAGTCAGAAACTCAAACACTAGCAAACCATCTCGACAACGCTTACTCCTTTGTTCACCAAACACAACAAAAACCAAACCAAAAAAATAACGTTTTAAACCAATAGTATTTATATGATACCTTTCCTGGATCCTCAAACGTTTTCCTAAATCACTCAACTGCACCTGCTGCAAAGACAGAACATGCGGGTTCTGGAACCCAGAAGCCTAGCACGTCGAGGCTCCCCAAGCTGAGACAAACACGACAGGCCGGCAAGGCCACGTTCAAAGCTAAGGCCGATCAAGCCCGCAGCCCCGCCGCTCGACTACCCAGTGTTCCGCCTCACTGGTGAGAATCCCGCCCGTGCCCCCGCCGCCCCTCCCACAGCCCCTCACTGCGCACCCAGGAGCACCCAACTCCCAGGGGACCGAGGAACCGGGAGCCCTCGTACCTCACGCCGCTGCTCCGAAAGCCCCGAAACGCGCGCCCAGCTGCTCCCGGCGCCGCACCTCTGTCTAACGTCAGCAGTCCCGCCAGGCGGCCGCGCAAAAGCGCGAAGCCACGCGTCGGCGCCGCCATGGCGGCGGATCCCCGGCTTCCGGAGGGAGGCTCCACCTCCCGCTCTACGGGGGAAACCCAGCTTCGCGGCGGCGCGACTGGATACGGCAAGTCGCGGGGTTTCGGGGTACCACGCGGGGGCGGAGCCAGGAGCCTAACCATAGGCCGGGGGCGGGGTCGAGAGAACGCCGCGCTACCCCCCAGTGGGCGGGGCCAGGAGCCCAGATGGGGACAGGACCTGGGCGGCGCTGAGAGAACTCCGGGATCGCCAAGGGGCGGGGCCAGAAGCCCAGTCCCAGACCCAGACCCGACAGGAGAACTTAGGCATCGTCAGCGCGTGGTGCCAGGACCCGCAGCCTGGGCTCGGCAGGAGACCCAGACGCGAGTCTGCAAGACAGTGGAGTCTTGATCTGGCCTGGCGACTGTGTTCCACACCTACCCTACATGCTGCCGACCTTCCCTCCGCTAGGACAATGGGAAGGTGTCTAAACTGTCCAGCTCAGGCAACACTGTCCGCTTACCCCAAGTCAGAGCTCCCACACAACCGTCCCCGTAACTGTCTGGGATTTAATTTAAAGCGAGAAGGATGTAATTGGTTGTTTCCCACTCCCTTTGTGCGACCTTGGAATAGCTTGGGAGCTACAGAAAGAAACAAACGTGTGAGTGTATGGAGGGAAGAGGGGGACCTGGCTGGGCAAGGCCCGGACGTTGGGATTTCTGAAGCTCTACCTTATCTGCACTTTTTGAAGGAAAGATTACCAGTCAGTGTCCATCGTTTTCCTGAGTCTATGAACAAGTTAACACAGCTTACGAACCTGTGGTGCGTGGTGCATGGTTCCTGGGAAGAAAGTAAAATAACCAGCTCACTCTGAAAAATTAAACGTCTGGCGGGCCAATCATTATGCTGGGATAATAGACACAGGTAAGACACGGTCACAGATTAAAGCCAACTGTAAAGTTAGCGGGAAACAATATTTCTCCCAAGTTCAGGCTGCAGCTATGAATTGTCATAACAATCCCATGTTTTGCCCACTGCTTTCTTAATGAGAAACTTTGTTCTCTAAAATCATAGACTGTCAGAAAATTTGCTGTTTAAAATCATCCAGGTAAACGTGAAATATCTCACCCTTACCCGAATGGTATGTCAATTTGACACAGAGAAGCAGCTTTTATTTCCAACCTAGGGCTTTCTGGGTACATTCCATGTCTACCTTAACTTTGTCAAGAAAACAGGACCTTGAGTTCACTTCACATTCCAAACCTGATGTTGATGCCTTTACACACGCCTCTTTTTTGCTTTAAGCCTATCAAAATACTGCTTTGTTTAAATCTCACCTAAACTCCACCTTTCCCCCAAATCCTATAATAACCATATCTCTTCCTTTGTTTTGAAAGAACTGAAGAAAAAAATTCAAGCCCCGAGTTGGCAATAGTGAAGGATTCTACAGGGAAAATATTAAATGAGGCAGGAAGCATCAAAAGAAGATGGAAGAAATACACAGAGTCATTATACCAAAAATAATTGGTTGACATCCAACCATTTCAGGAAGTAGCGTATGATCAAGAACCGACGGTACTGCACTGAAGGCACTGGCAAAAAACAAGGCTCCAGGAATTGACAGAATATCAACTGAGATATTTCAACAAACGAATGCAACTCTGGAAGTGTTCACTCATCTATGCCAAGAAATTTGGAAGACAGAGCTACTTGGCCAACTGACTGGAAGATATCCATATTTATACCTATTCCCAAGAAAGGTGATCCAACTGAATGAGGAAATTATCAAACAATATTGTTAATATCACACGCAAAGTAAAATTTTGCTGAAGATCATTCAAAAGTGGCTGCGGTAGTATATCAGCAGGGAACTGCCAGAAATTCAAGCCAGATTCAGAAGAGGACGTGGAATCAGGGATATCATTGCTGATGTCAGATGAATCCTGACTGAAAGCAGAGAATACCAAAAACGTGTTAACCTGTGTTTTATTGACTATGCAAAGGCGTTTGACTGTGTGAATCAACAAATTATGTATGACATTGCAAAGAATGGAAATTCCAGAACATTTAATTGCGCTCATGAGGAACCTGTAAAGAGGCAGTCGTTCAAACAGAATAAGGGGATACTGGGTGGTTTAAAGTCAGGAAAGGTGTGTGTCAGGGTTGTATCCTTTCACCATAATTATTCAATCTGTATGCTGAGCAAATAATCCAAGAAGCTGGACTCTGTGAAGAAGAATGAAGCATCAAGATTGGAGGAAGATGCATTAACAATCTGCTTTATGCAGATGACACAACCTTGCTTGCTGAAAGTGAAGAGGACCTGAAGCACTTACTGATGAAGGTGAAAGACCACAACCTTCAGTATGGATTACACCTCAACGTATAGAAAACAAAAATCCTCACAACTGGACCAATAAGCAACATTATGATCAACGGAGAAAAGATTGAAGTTGTCAAGGGTTTCATTTTACTTGGATCTACAATCAACACCCGTGGAAGCAGCAGTCAAGAAATCAAACGACTCATTGCATTGGGCAAATCTGCTGCAAAAGACCTCTTTCAAGTGCTGAAAAGCAAAGATATTACCTTGAAAACTAAGGTGTGCCTGACCCAAACCATGGTGTTTTCAGTCACCTCATATGCATGTGAAAGTTGGACAATCAATATGGAAGATTGAAGAATTGACGTGTTTGAATTGTGGTGTTGGCAAAGAATATTGACTATACCATGGACTGCCAAAAGAAGGAACAAATCTGTCTTGGAAGAAGTACAACCAGAATGCTCCTTAGAAGCAAGGATAGCAAGACTATGTCTCACATACTTTGGGCATGTTATCAGGAGGGATCAGTCCCTGGAGAAGGACATCATGCTTGGTGAAGTAGAGGGCCAACGAAAAAGAGGAAGACCTTCAACAAGATGGATTGATACAGTGGCTGCAACAATGGGCTCGAACATAGCAATGATTGTGAGGATGGCACAGGACTGGGCAGTGTTTCGTTCTGTTGTACATAGGGTCGTTATGAGTTGGAACCGACCCAACAGCACCTAACAACAACGACAGCAACTTCCTTTGTTTGATGAGTTGCCTCTGGGTCCCCCAGTATGCATTGTCCCTCATTAAAATGAGCTAATAAAACTAACTTTGTCTTACTACAGGTTTGTCCCTGGTGGTTGTGGTCTGATTGGTCTAGGACTGCAGCCAGGAGTGATGGTTCTAAGGAAGGATTCCTGCCAGAGAGTAGTTGTCAGTCTAGCTGAGTAGGCAATACTATATAGTCTTCTTGCTGGATGGTGGAAGGAAGGTATTTCCTCCATGAAGTCAGGTACCACATACTCCACTTCTTTAACAACTCTTACCTTAGTTGCCTAGTGCTGCCATAACAGAAACACCACAGTGGGAAGCTTTAAAGGATATAAATGTATTCTCTCATAGTTTTAGAGGTTAAAAAAACAAATCAGTTTCTTAGCCATATTGATTCCTTCTGTGAGCTTCTCAGTTTCTGTTGTCTGCAGGTGATCCTCGGTGTTCTTTGGTGTTCCTTGTCATCTGTCTTCCTCTCATGTGTGGGTCTCTGTGTCTTTTCTGGTCTTTTTATAACTCAAAAGTGATTAGGTTTAGGACCCACCCTACACTGGTGTGACCTCATTAACATGACAGAGAAAAACTATTTCCAAACAGGGATCACAATCACATCCACAGGTACAAGAACCAAGAATACAATACACATTTTTAGGGGACACAGTTCAATCCACAGCACTTTCATTATGCCTAGCACAGTATTGGACAAACAGTGGATGTTCAATAATTTCTTGAAAATCAATTAATTAAGGTTAGTAAGGTAATATGACTAGTATTCAAATTTACACACCAACCACTAAGGCCAAAGATGAGGAAATGGAAGATTTTTACAAACTTCTGCTGTCTGAAATTTATCAAATATGCAATCAAGATGCATTGATAATTACTGGTGATTGGAATGGGAAAGTAGGAAATGAAGAAGGCTTGGTAGTTAGAAGATATGGCCTTGGTAATAAAAATGACATCAGCAATCACATGATAGAATTTTGCAAGACCAATGACTTACTCATTGCAAATATGTTTTTTCAATAAATGGCAACTGTACATGTGGATGACACCAGATGGAAAACACAGGAATCAAATCAACTAGATCTGTGGAAAGAGACAATGGAAAAGCTCAATATCAACAGTCATAACAAGGCCAGGGGCTGACTTCAGAACAGACCATCAATTGCTCATATGCAAGTTCAAGTTGAAACTGAAGAAAATTAAAACAAGTCAACGAGAGCCAAAATACAACCTTGAGCATATCCCACCAGAATTTGAAGACTACTCAAGAATAGATTTGACACACTGAACACTAAAGACTGAAGACCAGATGGGTGGTGGAAAGACATCAAGGACGTCATACATGAAGAAAGCAGAAGGTCATTAAAAAGACAGGAAAGAAAGAAGAGACCAAAATGGACGTCAGAAGAGACTCTGAAACTTGCTCTTGAACGTCGAGTAGCTAAAGCAAATGGAAGAAATGATGAAGTAAAAGAGCTGAACAGAAGATCCCAAAGGGCAGCTCGAGAAGACAAAGTAAAATATTATAATGACATGCAAAGACTCAGAAAATCGAAAGGGAAGAACACACTCAGCATTTCCACTCAGCATTTCTCAAGCTGAAAGAACTGAAGAAAAACTTCAAGCCTTGAGTTGCAATTTTGAAGGATTCTATGGGCAAAATATTGAATGACGCAGGAATCATCAAAAGCAATTGGAAGGAATACACAGAGTCATTGTACCAAAAAGAATTGGTCAATGTTCAACCATTTCAAGTGGTAGCATACGATCAAAAACTGATGGTACTGAAGGAAGCAGTCCAAGCTGCACTGAAGTCATTGGTGAAAAACAAGGCTCCAGGAATTCACAGAATACCAACTGAGATGTTTCAACAAATGGATGCAGCCCCGGAGGTGCTCACTCATCTGTGCCAAGAAATTTGGAAGACAGCTACCTGGCCAACTGACTGGAAGAGATCCATATTTGTGCCCATTCCAAAGAAAGGTGATTAAACAGAATGCAAAAATTATCAAACAATATCATTAATATCACACACAAGTAAAATTTTGCAGAAGATCACTCAAAAGCGGTTGCAGCAGTACACCGACAGGGAACTGCCAAAAATTCAAGCTGGATTTCGAAGAGGACATGGAAGGAGGGATATCAATGCTGATGTCAGATGGATCTTGGCTGAAAGCAGAGAATACCAGAAAGATGTTTACCTGTGTTTTATTGACTATGCAAAGGCATTCGACTGTGTGGATCGTAACAAATTATGGTTAACATTGTGAAGAATGGGAATTTCAGCTTGTGTGGAACCTGTACATAGACCAAGAGGCAGTCATTCGTACAGAATAAGGGAATACAGTGTGGTTTAAAATCAAGAAAGGTGTGTGTCAGGGTTGTATCCTTTCACCGAACTTATTCAATCAGTGTGCTGAGCAAACAATCTGAGAAGCTGGACTATATGAAGAAAAATGAGACATCAGGATTGGAGGAAGACTCATTAACAACCTGTGTTATGCAGATGGCACAGCCTTGCTTCCTGAAAGTGAAGAGGACTTTGAAGCACTTACTAATCAAGATCAAAGACTACAGTCTTCAGTATGGATTACACCTCAACTTAAAGAAAACAAAAATCCTCACAACTGGACCAGTAAGCAACATCATGATAAATGGAGAAAAGATTGACGTTGTCAAGGATTTCATTTTACTTGGATCCGTGGTCAGTGTCTATGGAAGCAGCAGTCAGGAAATCAAATGATGTATAGTGTTAGGCAAAGCTGCTGCAAAAGACCTCTTTAAAGTGTTAAAGTGCAAAGATGTCACTTTGAGGACTAAGGTACGCCTGACCCAATCCATGATCTTTTCAGTCACCTCATATGCATGTGAAAGCTGGACAATGAATAAGGAAGACCGAAAAAGAATTGATGCCTTTGAATTATGGTGCTGGCGAAGAATATTGAATATACATGAGTTGCCAGAAGAACAAACAAGTCTGTCTTTGAAGAAATACAACCAGAGTGCTCCTTGGAAGCAAGGATGGCAAAACTTTGTTTTATGTAGTTTGGACATATAATCAGGAAAAACCAGTCCCTGGAGAAGGATATCATGCTTGGTAAAGTAGAAGGTCAGAGAAAAAGAGGAAGTCCCTCGATGAGATGAACTGACACAGTGGCAACAATGGGCTCAACCGTAACAATGCCTGTGAGGAGGGCGCAGGACTAGGTAGTGTTTCATTCTGTTGTACATAGGGTCACTATGAGTCAGAACCTAACAATAACTAGGATTCTTAATCTAACTAAGTTTAGTAAAGAATCTACCACATTTCAAAACATAATTTCATCAATTCAAAGTGTTTTATTCATATGACCTTGTGAAGATATGTGCCTTCCTCTATGCCAGTTGATAGGGACATTTGTCATTGCTCTTTCCTATCTTCTGTCTTTTGCTAGTGCCTCATCAGCCTTGCTTTCTCCCTCTTCACATAAATAGTATATGTTGTGTTGTTGTCATTGACTCATAGTAACCCCATGTTACAGAGTAAAACTGCCCCATAGGGTTTTCTTGGCTGTAGTTTTTACGGAAGCATATCACCAGGTCTTTCTCCTGCAGAGCTGCTGGGTGATTTTGAACCCCCAACCTTTCAGTCAGCAGCTGAATGCTTATCCATTGTACCACCAGGGTACTTCCTACTAACGAACAACCTAAACTATACTCCAGCAAAATCCAAAATAAGCTACCACTGTTTCTGAGTAACTCATTAAAGCCATCTTAAGGGAAGGATCTACATTAACCAAAGGAAGATCACTGCCCTCTGTTATCTAAAGGTGACTGCACTAGCAGTTTACCACAATGGACACTTCTCCAGGTCTACCTGCTGTCTAATCTCAGTGTCTCCTCTGTGGCATTATCCCCAGAACCTAGCCTAGTGACTAGCACACACTAAGTGCTCACTAAATATCTGTTGAATGAATGAATGAATTGGACCCGGACTCAGCAGGAAAGGAACAAAATGTCCTACAAACTCCAACAGATCAATCTCTGAGAAAACTGTTAGAGCTGCTACTTCCATCCAGTGGTGTGGAGTATGTGGGTGAACCTTCCCCAGAGACCTTAAATGCACC
Organism: Dugong dugon; assembly: GCA_030035585.1. Classification (NCBI taxonomy): domain Eukaryota; kingdom Metazoa; phylum Chordata; class Mammalia; order Sirenia; family Dugongidae; genus Dugong; species Dugong dugon. The sequence continues at coordinate 53,773,103 of CM057463.1, forward strand.
AGGGAATATGCAGAGTGGGTCACTGCAAGGTTTTGGGTGACTGCAATTTTTATGATACATGTTGGTTTCTTTTTAAATTAATAAAACATCCTCTCCAAAACATCAGTCCTACTATCTTTGCATATGGGGAGTGTCTTAGTTATCTAGTGCTGCTATAACAGAAATACCACAAGTGGATGGCTTTAACAAAGAGAAATTCATTTCCTTACAGTCTAGTAGGCTAGAAGTCCAAATTCAGAGCATCAGTTCCAGGGGAAGGCTTTCTCTCTCTGTTAGCCCTGGAGGAAGGTCCTTGTCATCAATCTTCCCCTGGACTAGGAACTTCTCCGCACAGGAACCCCAGGTCCAAAGACGCACTCTGCTCCCAGCACTGCTTTCTTGGTGATATGAGGTCCCCAGCTCTCTGCTTGCTTCCCTTTCTTTCTATCTCTGTAAATAAAAGGTGATACAGGCCACACTCCATGGAAACTCCCTTTCCTTTGGATCAGGGATGTGACCTGAGCAAGGGTATTACATCCCACTCCAAGCTTCTTTAACCACAGGCAGAGATTATAATTTATGACACACAGGAAAATTGCAAAATGGAGGACAACCACACAATACTGGGAATCATAGCCTAACCAAGTTGCCCTATATTTTGGGGGGACACAGTTCAATCCATGACAGGGAGTTAGTATCAGTCAACTGGGTTGTGCCATAAATTTTCTCCAGGTTTCTGGATGATACCTTTAGCCAACAGAATTGTAACTCCCCTGAAAGCTGACCTAGATCATCTCTGGACAAGAGTTACAGGCCACTTTTAGCTGTTTAACTGAGGTCATTATATATTACGTTCATTTATATGAATCCAAGATATTGCAGAGGACACAAAATGTTTCTCAACCTGATTAGAAGAAAATGTTTTAAGAAAAGACTTTCCCCCAAGTCACTGACTATAAAAGATTATAGCTCCATAATCAAATGCGATTGCATTTGGTTTTTGAAACTGGAAATTAGATGTTCTTATATTTTTCTTTTATAAGCTAATTTTATTATTTTATTTTTGTTATTTATTTATTTATTTATTTTTGCAGAGCAATGCTGATCTTCTCTGCATTGTTCCAATTTTAGTGTATGTGCTGCCGAAGTGAGCACTCTAAGCTAATTTTACTTGTAGACATAAGCTTAATTCTGGTCACTACCTCCAAAGTCAGCCATTCTTGATTTTTATTTTTTTTAATCTATGTAGTGTTTACATAAAGTAAAATGCAGAGATCTTGAGAGTGCTGTTTGTTGAGTGTCGACAGATGTTTATACATATGTATTCAAACCCCTCTCAAGAGATAAAACATTTTAATCACTCCAGAAAGTTCTTTTGTGCCCATTTTGAGCCAGTTACACCCTTCACCATCACAGGTGACTCCTTTTCTGATTTCTGTCTTTATAGATTTGTTTTACATTTTATTGAACTTCATATAGTTGAATCTTACAGTTACTACATTTTAAAAAATCTGGTTTCTTTCATTCAATATAATATCTATAAAATTCATACATGTTGTTTTATGTGTCAATAGCTTGATCCTTTTTGTTGCTGAGAAGTATTTCATTACCTGAGCATACCACAATTTGTTTACTCCTTTCTTTGTTAAAGAACCCTTGAGTTTTTCCTAGCTTTTGGAAATTATGAATAAAGATACTATGACCATTCTTGTACAAATATTTTTCTTGGGTATATACCAAGGAATAGAATTGCTGGGAAGGGGTAGATATATGTTTAACTTTGAAAAAGCTGCAGTTTTCTTAAATGGTTGTACTAATTTCAATAACCATCATTAATGTAAGAGATTTCTAGCAGCTTCACATCTTCACCAATTTTGGTTTGTTAGTCTTTTTAATTGTAGCCATTCTAGTGAGCATGAACATTGCTATTATTGTTAGGGTGAGGTAATATCTCATTGTTGTTTTGATTTGCATCTCCCTAATGGCTAATAATCTCAAGCGTCTCTTCATGTATATGTTGACTGCCTGAATGTCTTCTTTGGTGAAGTATCTGTTCATGTCCTTTGCCCATTTTTTAATTCGATTGTTTATCTTTTCGTTGTTTAGATGTTGAAGTTTTCTGTAAATTTTAGAGATTAGTCCCTTGTCAGATATGTCATTGCCAAAATTTTGTCCACAGTGTCTAGTTCCTCTTTTTACTCTTTTGGAGAAGTCTTTTAAAGTACATAAGTGTTTAATTTAAGAGATCTCACTTGTCTAATTTATCTTCTGCTGTTTGTGCATTTTAGTTATGTTTGATGGTCTGTTTATGCCATAAATTAGGGCCTCTAGATTTGCCTGTATTTTTTTCTTCCATGATCTTTATAGTTTTAGGTTTTCATTTAGGTCTTTGATATCTTGAGTTAGTTTTTGTGTATGGTGTGAGGTATGGATCCTGTTTCATTTTTCTGCAAATGGATATTCAGTTTTGCTAGCACCATTTGTTAAAGAGACTATCTTTTCCCCATTTAATGGGTTTTGGCCATTTGTTGACAATCAGCTGTCCATAGATGGATGGATTTACTTCTGAGTTTTCAATTCTGTTCCATTTGTCTATGTCTAATCATTGTACCACTACCAGGCTGTTTTGACTACTGTGGCTGTATAGTAGGTTCTGAGACTGGGAAGTGTAAGGCCTCCTACTTTGTTCTTCTTCAATAGTACATTGCTTATCCAGATCCTCTTTCCTTTCCATATAAACTTGGTAATTGCTTTTTTCATCTCTTTAAAGAATGTTGATGGAATCTGGATCAGTATTGCATTATATCTATAGATCGCTTTGAGTAATATTGACATTTTCACAATGTTAAGTCTTCTTATCCATAAACGTGGTATGTTTTTACATTTATGTAGGTGTCTTGGTTTCTTGCAATAGTGTTTTGTAGTGTTCTTTGTATAAGTCTTTTACATCCCTGGTTAGGTTTATTCCTAAGTATTTTATCTTTTCAGGGTCTGTTGTAAATGGATTATTATCCTGATTTCCTGTCAGAGTTCTCTTTGTTAGTTTACAGGAATCTGACTGATTTTTTATGTTGATCTTGTACTCTGCCGCTTTGCTGAGTCCTTGTATTAGTTCCAGTAGCTTTCTTATACAATCTATGGGATTTTCTATGTATAGAATTATATAATCTACAAATAAGGATAGTTTACGTCTTCCTTACCAATTTGGATGCCTTTTATTTCCCTTTCTTGCCTTATTGCTTTTGCTAGGACTTCCAGTATAATGTTGAAAAGGAATGGTGATAAGGGGCATCCTTGTCTGGTTCCCGTTCTCAAAGGGAATGCATTCAGTCTCTCTCCATTAAGAATAATGTTGGCTGTTGGTTTTGTATAGATGTCCTTTATTATGTTGAGGAATTTCCCTTCTATTCCTTTTTGCTGAGAGTTTTTATCAGGACTGGGTGTTGGATTTATCAAATGCCTTTTCTGCATTGATTGGTATGATCACATGGTTGTTTTCCTTTGTTTTATTTATGTGGTGGATTACTGTCTTGGGCTGGGTTCTCTAGAGAAGCAAAGCCAGTAGTGTATAAATATATATATAGAGAGAGACTTATATCAAGGAAACAGCTCACATGATTGTAGAGGCTAGAACATCCCAAGTCCATGGATCAGGGTAGAAGCCTCTCGCAAGTCATGCAGCCACAGAAGCTGGTAAGCCCAAGATCGACAGGTTGGAGAGCAGGGCTCCCGCTCACGAATTCCAAGATCAGCAGGCAAGACCACAAGATTTCTCCTGATTCACACAGCTGCAGGGGCTGGCAAACCCAAGATCGGCTGATCAGAGAGCAGGCCTGCACTCACACGCTGTAAAGATCAACGAATCCCGAGTTCAGCAGACAAGCTGACAGCTCAAGTCCCAAGAACCGGAGATGAGACAACAGGAGACAGCTGCAGGATCCAGAGTGAGCAAAAAGCCAGAACGTCTGTTTATATTCAGATGCAGACCACACCCCCAAGGAAACTCTCTTTCATCTGATTGTCTGCTTACAGTATATCCAATCATGGGAGTGATCACATTTAAACACTGAGAATCATGGCCTTGCCAAGTTGACACACAATCTTAACCATCACAATTACGTTGATTGATTTTCTAATGTTGAACTATCCTTACATACCTGTTATGAATCCCACTTGGTCATGATTTTTTTTTTTTAATATGTTGTTGGATTCATTTGGCTAGGATTTTGTTGAGAATTTTTGCATCTATAATCATGAAAGATATGGATCTATAATTTTATTTTTTAGTTGTGTCTTTGCCTGGCTTTGGTATCAGGGTTACGCTTGCTTCATAGAATGAATTTGGGAGTAGTCCATCCTCTTCAATGTTCTAGAATAGTTTGAGTAGAATTAATGTCAGCACTTCTCTGAAAGTTTGGTAGAATTCTCCAGTGAAGCTGTCTGGATCAGGGCTTTTTTGTTATTTTTGGAAGTCTTTTATGACCTCTTCAAATTCTTCTTTTGTTATGGATCTGTTCAAATTTTCTACCTCAGTTTGTGTTAGTTTAGATAGGTAGCATGTTTCTAGAAATTTATCTATTTCTTCTAGGTTTTCAAATTTGTTGTAGTACATTTCTTCATGGTATTCTGTTATGATTCTTTTTTTACAATTTCAGTTGGTTCTGTTGTAACGTCAGCCATCTCATTTCTTATTTGTGTTATTTTCATCTTCTCCTTCTTTTCCTTTGTCAATTTGGCCAGTGGTTTGTTAATTTTATTAATCCTTTCAAAGAACCAACTTCTAGTCTTGTTAATTCTTGGTATTATTTTTCGGTTTCATTTATTTCTGCACTAAACTTTATTATTTCCTTTCTGGTGACTGTGGGCTTTTTTGCTGCTCTTTTTCTGTTTGTTGGAATTGTAGGCGCTTAAGGTGTTGATTTTAGCTCTTTCTTCTTTTTTGCTGTCTGTGTTTGTTGCTATAAATTGACTTCTGAGCACTGGTTTTGCTGTGTCCGATAGATTTTGGTATGTCGTGTTTTCATTCTTGTTTGATTGTAGGAATTTTTTAAAAAAATTTCTTCTATTACCCAGTGTTTTTTAAGCAGGATGTTATTCAGTTTCCATGTGTTTGACTTTTTTTCCTTGTTCTTCTTGGTATTGATTTCTAATCTTATAGCATTGTGATCCAAGAAGATGCTTTGTATTATTTTGATGTCTTTGAATTTATTGAGGCTTGCTTTGTGGCCTAACATATGGTGTATTCTGGAGAACGATCCATGTGTGCTGGAAAAGAATGTGTACTGTGCTGTTGTTGGGTGGAGTGTTCTGTATATGTTTATGAGATCAAGTTGGTTGATTGTGTTATTTAGATCCTCTGTATCTTTGTTGAGTTTCTTTCTAGTTGTTCTATCCTTCATCAAAAGTGGTATATTAAAGTTTCCTACTACTATTGTGAAGTTGTCTATTTCTCTTTTCAATTCTGTTGAAGTATGTTTTATGTATTTTGGAGCTCTTTCATTGGCTGCATAGATATTTATTATGGTTATGTCCTCTTGTTGGATTCAGTCTTTAATCATTATGTAATGCCCTTCCTTGTCCCTTGGAGCCAGCTACTCCATAGGAGAAAGATGTGGTAGTCTGCTTCCATAGAGATTTACAGCCTTGGAAACCCTACAAGGTCGCTATGAGTCCGAATTGACTCAATTGCAGTGGGTTCCTTGTTGCTTATGCTGGTTTTTGCCTTAAAGTCTATTGTGTCAGAGATTAATAATGTCACTCCTGCTCTGTTTTGGTTGCTGTTTGCTTGATATAGTTTTCCCATCCTTTAAATTTTAGCTTATTTTTTATCTTTGTGTCTAAGGTGTGTTTCTTGTAGGCAATATATTGATGGGTCATGTTTCTTATCCATTCTGCCACTCTCTGTCTCTTGACTGCTGCATTTAATCCATTGGCATTCAGTGCAAATATCTTTAGGTGTGAATTTACTGCTGTCATTTGGTTGTGTTTTTTTTTTTTTGTGGCGTTGATGATTTCTTTGTTGTGTATATTTTCTGTGCTAAGTTCTTTTTGCTGTTGGATATTCCTTTCATTTCCTTCATTGCTGTTGATTTTGTGTTTACCAAGTCTTTATGATTTTCTTTTTTTTTTTCATTTTGGTGAGTAGGTTTGTTAGTTTTCTTTGTGTTTACCCTGAAATTTACTTTTATCTTCCTAAATTTAAAATAGTCTGTTATATCTTTTTTTAAAATTGTACTTTAGATGAAAGTTTACGGAACAAACTAGCTTCTTATTAAACAGTTAGTACACATATTGTTTTGTGACATTGGTTACCAACCTCACAACATGTCAACACTCTCCCTTCTTGACCTTGGGTTCCCTATTACCAGCTTTCCTGTCACCTCCTGCCTTCTAGTCCTTGCCCTGGGCTGGTGTGACCCTTAAGTCTTGTATTGTTTTATGGGCATGTCTAATCTTTGACTGAAGGATGAACCTTAGGAGTGACTTCATTACTGAGCTGAAAGGGTGTCTGGGGGCCATACTCTTCGGGGTTTCTCCAGTCTCTGTCAGGCCAGTAAGTCTGGTCTTTTTTTGTGAGTTAGAATTTTGTTCTACATTTTTCTCTAGCTCTGTCCAGGATCCTCTATTGTGATCCCTGTCAAAGCAGTCAGTGGTTGTAGCTGGGCACCATCTGGTTATACTGGACTCAGTCTGATGGAGGCTGTGGTAGTTGTGGTCCACTAGTCTTTGGACTAATCTTTCCTGTGTGTCCTTAGTTTTCTTCATTCTCCCTTGCTCCCAACGGGGTGAGACCAGTGGAGTATCTTAGATGGCCGCTCACAAGCTTTTAAGACCCCAGACACTACTTACCAAAGTAGACTGTAGAACATTTTCTTTATAAACTATGTATGCCAATTGAGCTAGATGTTTCCCCAGACCATGGTCCCCACAGCCATCAGCCCAGTAATTTGGTACCTCAGGGAGTTTGGATGTGTCTAGGGAGCTTGCATGACCTTGCCTCGTACAAGTTGTGCTGGCTTCCTCGTTATTGTGTACTGTCTTAACCTTCACCAAAGTTACCACTTATCTATTGTCTAGTTAGTGTTTTTCTATTTCCACCATTCTCCTCCCTCATAACCATCAAAGATTGTTTCTTTTTGTGTGTAAACCTTTACATGAGTTTCTGTAGTAAGTGGTCTCATACAATATTTATCCTTTTGTGATTGAGTTATTTCACTCAGCATAATGCCCTCCAGATTCATCCATGTTGTAAGATGCTTCACAGATTTGTCATTGTTCTTTATTGTTGCATGGTACTCCACTGTGTATGTACCATAGTTTGTTTATCCATTCATCTGCTGATGGACATCTAGGGTATTTTCTTCTTTTTGCTATTGTGGACAATGCTGCAGTGTACATGGGTGTGCATATGTGTATTTGTGTGATGACTCTTATTTCTGTAGGATATATTCCTAGGAATGAGACTGCGGGATTGTATGATATTTCTATTTCTAGCTTTCTAAGGAAGCACCATATCGTTTCCAAAATGGTTGTATCATTTTGAATTCTCACCAGCAGTGCATAAGAGTTGCAATCTCCCGGCAGCCTCTCCAACATTTGTTATTTCCAGTTTTTTTGATTCGTGCCAGTAATGCCAGGGTGAGATGGTATCTCATTGTGGTTTTTATTTGGATTTCTCTAATGGCTAGTGATTGCAAGTGTTTCCTTGTGTTTGCTGGCCACTTAAATGTCTTTGGTGAAGTGTCTGTTCATTTCCTTTGCCCATTTTTTAACTGGATTATTTGTCTTTTTGTTGTAGAGGTGTTGGATTTTCTTGTAGATTTTAGAGATTAGACCTTTGTCTGACTTATCTGAAAATTTCTTCCCAGTCTGTAGGTTCTCTTTTTACTCTTTTGGTGAAGTCTGTTGATGAGCATAAGTGTTTAATTTTTAGAAGATCCCAGTTAGAAAAGAATGCGTACTTTGCAACAGCTGGATGGAGTGTTCTATATATGCGTATGAATTCAAGTTGGCTGATTGTGGCCTTTACATCTAGCTTATCTTGGGAGTTTTTGTGTTGTTGGTTATGGTTTGTATTCAGTTAATGCCGTGAATTAGGGCTTCTAGCATTGATCCTATTTTTTTCTTCTATGAACTATATAGTTTTGGCTTTATATTTAGGTTTTTGATCCATTTTGAATTACTTTTTATGTATGGTGTGAGGTTTGGGTCCTATTTCATTTTTTTGCAGATAGACATCCAGTTTTGCCAGCACCATTTGTTAAAAAGACTGTCTTTCCCCCATTTGATGGACTTCGGGACCTTGTTGAAGATCAAGTGACCGTAGGTGGATGGATTCACATCTGGGTTCTCAATTCTGTTCCATTGGTCAATGTATCTATCATTGTACCAGTATCAGGCTGTTTTGACTACCGTAGCTGTATAGTAGGTTCCAAGGCCAGAGAGTGCAAGTCCTCCTACTTCATTCTTCTTCTTCAATAGTGCTTTAAATCAGGATTGCATTGTGTTTGTAAATTGCTTTGGGTAGAATTGATATTTTCACAATGTTGAGCCTGTCCATCCATGAGCATGGTATGTTTTTCCATTGATGTAGATCCCTTTGGGTTTCTTGCAGTAGTGTTTTGTAGTTTTCTTTGTATAGGTCTTTTACATCCCTGGTTAGATTTATTCCTAAGTATTTTATTTTTTAAGGGGCTATTACAAATAGTGTTGTTTTCCTGATTTCCTTTTCATTGTTCTCTTTACTGGTGTATAGGAATCCAACTGATTTTTGTGTGTTTATCTTGTATCCTGCTACTCTGCTGAATCTTTCTATTAGTTCCAGTAGTTTTCTCATGGAGTCTTTAGGGTTTTCCGTGTATAGTATCATATTATCCCCAAAGAGGGACAATTTAACTTCTTCATTACCAATTTGGATGCCCTTTATTTCTTTTTCTTGCCTTATTGCTCTAGCTAGGACTTCCAGCACAATGTTAAATAGGAGTGGTGATAACGGGCATCTTATCTTGTTCCTCTTCTCAAGGGGAATATTTTCGGCCTCTCTGCATTATGAATGATGTTGGCCATTGGTTTTTCATAGATACCCTTTATAATTTGAGAAATTTCCCTTCTATACCTATTTTATTGAGAATTTTTATCAGGAATGGGTGTTGGATTTTTTTGAATGTCTTTTCTGTATCAATTGCGATAATCATGTGATTCTTTTCTTTCCTTTTATTTATTTGATGGGTTATGTTGATTGATTTTCTAATGTTGAACCATCCTTGCATACCTGGTGTGAATCCTACTTGATTGTGGTGTATTATTTTTTAGATATGATGCTGAATTCTATTAGCTAGAATTTTGTTGAGAATTTTTGCATCTATATTCATGAGAGATATTGGTCTGTAATTTTCTTTTTTTTGTGGCATCTTTGCCTGGTTTTGGTATCAGGGTTATGCTGGCTTCATAGAATGAATTTGGAAGTGTTGCTTTCTTTTCTATGTTCTGAAACAGTTTCAGTAGTACTGATGTAAGCTCTTTTCTGAATGTTTGGTAGAATCCTCCAGTGAAGCCTTCTGGGCCAGGGCTTTTTTTTTTGTTGGGAGTTTTTAAAATTACTTTTTCAACCTCTTCTCTTGTTATGGGTCTGTTCAGATTTTCAACATCATTTGTGTTAGCTTGGATGGGTAGTGTGTTTCTAAAAATTTGTCCATTTCCTCTAGGTTTTCCTATTTGTTGGAGTATTGTATTTCATAGCACTCTGTTACAATCCTTTTGATTTCAGTTGAGTCTGTTGTACTGTCCCCCATTTCATTTCTTATTTGGGTTATTTGTGTCCTCTCCTGTTTTTCTTTTTTCAGTTTGGCCAACGGTTTGTCCATTTTGCTGATCCTTTCAAAGAACCAGCATTTGGTTTTGTTGATTCATTCTATTGTTTTTCTCTTCTCTATTTCATTTATTTCTGCTCTGGTCTTTATTATTTCCTTTCTTCTGGTGGCTGTAGGCTTCTTTTGATGTTCTCTTTCTGTTTGTTTGAGCTGTGTAGCTAATGTTTTGATTTTGTTCCTTTCTTCTTTTTTGATGTGTGCATCTATTTCTGTAAATTGACCTCTGAACATTATCTTTGCTGTATCTCAAAGGTTTTGGTAGGATGTGTTTTCTTTCTTGTTTGATATGAGGAATTTTTTGATTCGATCTTTGATTTCTTCTATTGCCCTGTCTTTTTAAGCAGGGTGTTGTTCAGTTTCCATGTAATTGATTTTTTTGCCCTTGCTCTACCAGTTGTTAATTTCTACTTTGATGGCATGGTGATCAGCAAAGATACTTTGTATTATCTCAATGTTTTGGATTTTGTTGAGGGTTGCTTTGTGGCCTAGGATGTGATCTATTCTGGATAACGTTCCATGTGTATTAGAAAAGAATGTGTACTTTGAAACAGTTGGATGGAGTGTTCTATATATGTGCATGAGTTCAAGCTGGCTGATTGTGGCCTTTATATCTTCTGTATCTTTGCTGAATTTCTTTCTAGATGTTCTGCCCTTTACTGAGAGTGGTGTGTTGAAGTCTCCTACTGTTACTGTGGAAATGTCAATTTTTCTTTTCAGTGCTGTTAGAGTTTGTTTTATGTATTTTGGAGCCCTGTCACTGGGTGTGTAGATATTTATTATGGTTATGTCTTCATGATGGATCATCTCTTTAATCATTATATCATGCCCTTCTTTGTCTTTTGTGGTGGATTTTGTTTTAATGTCTATTTAGTATTGCCACTCCTGCTCTTTTCTGGTAGCTTTTTGCTGGGTATATTTTTTCCATTCTTGATTTTTAATTAATTTATGTCTTTGTTTCCAAGGTATGTCTCTTGTAGACAGCATATTGATGGATCCTGTTTTTTAATCCATTCTGTCACTGTCTGTCTCTTTATGGGTGTATTTAGGTCATTTACATTCAATGCAGTTATTGATAGGTGTGAGTTTATTGTCATTTTGTGGTGCTTTTTTTTTTTTTGTAGTGCTGACGTTTTCTTTGTTCCTCTTACTCTCCTGTGAATGCCTTTTGTTTGTGGATTTTTTTTCATTTCTTTTGTTTATGTAGATTTTATGTTTACTGAGACTTTATGTTTTTCTTCTTTATTTTGATGAGTAGGTTTGTTAACTTTCTTTGTGATTACCTTGAAATTTACCCTTATCTTCCTAAGTTTGAACCTTTTATTACTTGATGTCACCTTGCCTTCCTCTCCATTAGAAAGTTCCATACGTACACCGTTTATTCCCTCTTATTGTTCTGACGTTGTTTTCATTTACAGATTAACTTCTCTGGTTCTCTGTTGTAAATCTTTTAGTTTTGATTAATCCTTGGGAGTTCATTTCCTAGTTTGTATCTGACTGGTGCGATCTTGTGTCCTAGATTCAGGCTGTCATCTGATGGTTGTATTCAAAACAAAGGACTCCCTTTAGTAATTCTTGTAAGTTTGGTTTTGTTTTTACATATTCCCTTAATTTCTGTTTATCTGGAAATGTCTTAATTTCACCATCATATTTGAATGAGAGTTTTGCAGGATATATTATTCTTTGTTGACAATTTTTTTCTTTCAAGGTTTTACATATGTCATTCCATTGCCTTCTTGCCTGCATGGTTTCTGCCAAGTAATCAGAGCGTAGTTTTATTGTTTCTCCTCTGTATGTGACTTTTAGTTTTTCTCAAACTGCTCTCAGGATTCTTTGTCTTTGGTTATAGTGAGTGTGATTATGATATGCCTTGGTGATTTTCTTTTGAGGTCTATCCTATATGGGGTTCATGGAGTTTCTTGGATGGTCAGCTTTTCATCTTTCATGATATTAGGGAAGTTTCTGTCAGCAATTCTTCAATGATCCTCTCTGTGTTTTCTCTTTTTTCCCCCTGTTCTGGAACTCGATTATTGGCATATTTTTGCTTTTGATTGTATTCCACATCATTCTCAAGGTTTCTTCAATTTTCTTCATTCTTTTTTCTGATTTTTCCTCAAACAAAGTTGTTTCCAAGTATTTGTCTTCAGTTTTGATGATCCTGTCTTCCATTTTTTGAAACCTGTTCCTCAGACCTTCTATGACACTGTCCATTTCAGAAATCTTGTTTATCTCTTTGTTTCTAATTGCTGTTTTTGTGTGATTTCTTGTGAATTTATTTTGACATTTTGTTCCTGTATTATTTTCCTGAATCTTCCATTGTTTTTTCTGTATTTTCCATGATTTTGTCTACTTTTCCCTCATTTCTGTCTGCTTTTTCCTTCAACTCTTGGATAGCTCTGAATATTAGAGATTTGAATGCCCTATCACGTAGTTCCAGTGCCTTTTCTTCTACTGGAAAGTCATCTGGTGTTTTATTTTGTACACCTACTGCAACCATCTTGTCCTTTTTTTTCATATGTTTTGATATTGTCTGACATCTTTTGGACATTCAGTAGTTATTTTCTTCACTTACTGATTATAAATTTGTTTGTTTTGTCCTGATTTTTTGTTTTATTTGGTTATGTCTGAGCAGGTGAGCTGTGCATTCTTTGTTGTTTGCTTGTCTGTGGGCATACTTCTTACCTTCTTGTCCAATGGACAGGGCCAGTCACTCAGCTGTGGTGCAGCAGGGCAGGTCCATCTGAAGGGGAGGGGCTGGGGTGGGTTGTTTTTGGCCAACGGGGTGGGGCCGGGGGGTCAGTGCAGGGAAGATTCCAGTAGACCATGCTTGTGCTGCTCGGGGGTGCGATGTTCAGCTCAGGGTGCAGATAGGCAGGAGAGAGGGGGGAGGTTGTGATGTGTAGAGCTAAGTGGGTATGGGAAAGAAGAGAAAGAGAAGAAAGAAATAGGAGTCCAAAAAAAAAAAAAAAAAGTGCTGTGGGAAACTGCTGTTGGAGTGGTGCAGACCCGGGGAAGCCATGTACTGGTGGCTTTCTAGCAAGGCGGTGAGGCAAGCCTGTTAAGAAGGGACAAGTACAACACACACTGCTAGATGGGTGGGAGAGAGGAAATGAAGGAAGGGAGAGAGAGATAAGAAATTTTAAAAAAAGGAGAGAGAAAGGTACATGCAGCTAGAGGGTTGGGGAAAAGGAATGGAAGGTATGTAGAGAGTGACAAGAAACTAAGAGAGGGAAAAAAGGATACCAGGTGGTTGGGAGAAAGGAAAGGAAGGGATGCAGAGAGAGATAAGCAACTGAAAAGAAAGAGGAAAGAGAAAAAAAGAAATAAAAAATAAATAAATTAAAATGCCCCAAGGGAGCCCACCAGAAGTGGGTCTCCAGCCAAGTGGCATTGCACAGCCCCTCCAGGAGGAGCAGAGTTGGCACGCTGTCATGGATTATATTATGCCCCCCAAAAAATGTGTGTATCAATTTAGGTGGACCATGATTCCCTGTATTGTGTGGTTGTCCTCCATTTTGTGATTGTAATTTTATGTTAAAGAGGATTAAGATGGGATTATATAACACCCTTACACATCCCTGCTCCAGTGTAAAGGGAGTTTCCCTAGGGTGTGGCCTGCACCACCTTTTATCTTACAAGAAATGAAAGTAAAGGGAAGCAAGCAGAGAATTGGGAACTTCATACCACCAAGAAAGCACTCCCAGGAGCAGAGTGCATCCTTTGGATCTGAGGTTCCTGTGCAGAGAAGCTCCTAGACCAAGGGAAGACTGATGACAAAGACCTTCCACCAGAGCTGACAGAGAAAGCCTTCCCCTGGAGATGACACCCTGAATTTGGACTTGTGTTGTACTGCACTGTGAGAGAATAAACCTGTCTTTGTTAAAACCATCCACTTCTGATATTTCTGTTACAGCAACACTAGATTCCTAAGACACATGCAGTGCCAAGTGTTTATGAGAAGAGTAAGGAAGGGAGGTAGAGAGAGACAAGGAACCAAGAAAAAAAAGAAGAAAGTCAGGAAAGAAAAATGCCCCAAGGGAGCCCACCAGAAGTGGGTCCCCACCTGAGTGACACTTTACAGCCTGTCAAGAAGGAGCGGAGATGGCACATGGCACCAGGCATTCAGGAGAAGTGTAAGGAAAGAAGGTAGAGGGAGACAAGAAATCAAGAAAAGAAGAGAGAAGGAAAAAGAGAAAAAAAAAAAAGATGCCCTGAGGGAGCCTGCTGGTGTGGTGGCGCAGACTGGGGAAGTGGCTCCCCACCCAAGATGCACTGCACAGCCCATCTAGGAGCAGAGATGGCATACATTGCCAGGTGTTCAGCAGAAAAGAAGAGAAGGATGGTAGAGAGAGACAAGAAACTGAGAAAAGAAAAAAGATATCCCCAAGGGAGTCCACTGGCTTGGTGGTGGTGACAGGGAAGTGGCTTACAAGCCATGTGGTAAATCCTATTTAGAAGAAGCAGAGATGGCACACAGTGCCAGGTATTCAGGTAAGTAGAGAGAGGTAAGAAACCGAGAAATGAAGAAAAACAAAAACCAAAAAAGAAGAGAAAAAAGGAAAAACAATGGCCCCAGGGATCCCACTGGTGTTACAGCGCAGACCGGGGAAGCTGTTCCCAAGCTGAGTGGTGCTTCACAGCCTGTCAAGAAGAAGTAGAGATTGCACATGGAGCCAGGTGTTTGAAAGAAAGGGAGGCAAGGACGTGAGAGAGAGGGAAGAAACCAAAAGAAGCTGAAAAAAAGCAACAACAGCATCAAAGAAATGGCACTGAGGGAGCCGGCGGGTGTGGGTGAGGTGAATCCAAGTGGCATGGAGCTGGCATTTCCCCGGACAAGTGACTGCAGCCTGCCAGGAAGCTGTAGAGGCCAAGCAGGAGGAAGAAGGGTGGGAGTTGAGAAAGCACGTATTGCTGGTTACCAGGTGCTCGTTCTCCTGCTGGAAGCTCCGTGAAGCTGCTTTCCCATACTCCCTGTCTGCTAATCTCCGACAGGAGTCCAAGATGGTGAACCCATGCTGCATTAGCTGATAGGGGACCTCCACTCCGTATCTCTCTTCGCTCTCTGTTCTCCGTCAGTTTCTTATTCCATTCGGTGCTTGGTTGAGTTCTTTATCTCTTTGTTTGATGCTTAGAGTTCCAGGATTGACATTTGTCTCTGTTTTACTTACTTTTTGGGTCTTTGCTGTGGAGGAATGGCATGGTGCTTCCGTCTATATTGCCATGATCAGGAGTGCTCTGGTCTGATATATCTTGATATTGCCTTGACTTCCTGTCCATATGGAAGTTCTGTAATTACACCATTTATTCTCCCTTTCTATTTTGAATTTGTCATCATTTACAGATTGACATCTCTGTTCCATTTTCAGTCTTGTGGCTTTATTTTATTTTTGAAAATTCTTTATCTGGGTTGGCATCTGGATGATGTTGTCATGTGTTTTAATCTCAGGTTGTCTCAT
Organism: Dugong dugon; assembly: GCA_030035585.1. Lineage (NCBI taxonomy): Eukaryota > Metazoa > Chordata > Mammalia > Sirenia > Dugongidae > Dugong > Dugong dugon. The sequence continues at coordinate 53,788,404 of CM057463.1, forward strand.
ATAGTTGGTTCTCTGTCCGAAGGGCTCCCTTTAGTATTTCTTGTAAAGTTGGTATGTTTTTTACAAATTCCCTTAATTTCTGTTTATCTGGAAATGTCCTAATTTATCATTGTATTTGAGAGACAATTTTACTGGATATATAATTCTTGGTTGACAGTTTTTTCTCTCAGGGTTTTATATATGTAATGTCATTGCCTTCTTGCCTATGTGGTTTCTGCTGAGAAATCAGAGCTTAGTCTTATTGGTTCCACTTTGTAGGTAATATTTCTTTTTTCCTGAGCTGCTCTCAGGATTGTTTCTTTGTCTTTTGTTTTGGAGAGTTTGACTGTGGTATATATATGTGATTCTCTTTTGGGAGGGGTCTATCCTATATGGGGTTTGATGAGCTTTTTGGATAGATATATTCTCATCTTTCATGATATTAGGGAAGTTTTCTGCCAACAAATCTTCAAAATTTTACTCTGTGCATTTTTTTTTTTTGTCTCTTCCTGGTTTGGAATTCTGATCACCCATAAATTATTCATCCTGACAGTGTCCCACAAAACTCTTAGGGTTTCTTCATTCTGACTGTTCCTCAAACAGATCGGTATCAAGGGATTTGTCCTCTATTTTGATGATTCTGTCTTCCATTGATTCAATTTTACTCCTTTGTCCTTCCAAAGCATTATCTATTTCTGAAATTTTAGTGTTAGTCTTCTAGATTTCTAGTTGCTGTTTTTTATGCTTTCTAAGTGTCTATTTATTTTGTCATTTCATTCTTGTATTGTTTTCCTGAATTATTTTAGTTTTGCCTGTGTTTTATTTGCTTTTGCCTGTGTTCTCCTTAATCTCTTTTAGGACCTTATATATAAGTTTTTTGAAGTCTTTATCAGGTGTTTCATTTATAAAAATTTATCCTTACCCTGTCTGGGCATGACATTTCTCCTGTCTTTTCTCATTAATTATATTTATTGGGCACCTAACATGTGGCCTGGTGGAATAATGGTTAAGCATTTGGCTGTTAACCAAAAGGCCAGCAATTCGAATCCACCAGCCACTTCTTGAAAACCCTTTGGTGCAGTTCTACTCTGTCCTATAGGATCACTATGAGTCAGAATCAACTTGACAGCAATGGGTTTGGTTTGATTTTTGGAACATGTTAAGATACTCTGCCAGGGCTCATATTTTTGCTGCCCCTCTTGGGGGTATAATTTTTTTCTTTTTATTTTCTACACCCTAGTAAATTTCTCCTCCATCCATTTCCTCATCAATACCCTAGCATTATAATTTTTAAACTTTTTTTTTTTTTAGCAGAAAACTTCATTTGTCACTTGAAGTGTGATGTGGAAGATCTTTCTTGGAAAGTATATGAAAAAAGTAGGAATGGAGCTGCTATAGCAGGTATGGTTACCAGGTAACCCTATCTGTTCAGCCTTCCCTCAACTTATGTTCATGGCCACAAGGACACTTCCACAGACGCTCTACAGACTTTATCAGTTCACTGTGGAAACCTCTAGATTAGCACTCACAGAGATGAAAGGAATACACAGAGTCACTGTACCAAAAAGAATTGATTGGCTTTCAGTCATTTCAGGAAGTAGCATATGTTCAATAATTGCTGGTACTGAAAAAAGATGTTCAAATTGCACTAAAGGCATTGGTGAAAAACAAAGCTCCAGTAATTGACAGAATACCAACTGAGATGCTTCAACAAACAGATGCAATGCAGAAGCACTCACTCATCTATGTCAAGAAGTTTAGAAGACAGCTACCAGGCCAACTGACTGGAAGAGACCCATATTTGTGCCCATATTAAAGAAAGTTGATTGAACAGAATGTGGAAATTATCAAACAATATCATTAATACCACATGGTAGCAAAATTTTACTGAAGATAGTTCAAAAATGAATACAGCCATACACTGATGAGGAACTGCCAGAAGTTCAAACTGAATTCAGAAGAGGACACTGAACAAGGGAATCATTACTCTTGTCAGATGGATCTTGGTTGAAAGCAGAGAATACAAGAAAGATGTTTACCCTGTGTTTTATTGACTATGTAAAGGCATTCAACTGTGTATATCATAATACATTTTGAAGAATGGGAATACCAGAATACTTAATTGTGCCCATTTGGAACCTGTACATGGATCAAGAAGCAATTGTTCAAACAGAGCAAGTGGACCTGTAAGGTTCACGATTGAAAAGGTGTATGGCAGGGTGGTATCCTTTTACCTTACACATTCAATCTGTATGCTGAACAAATAATGTGAGTAGTTAGACTGTATGAAAAACATGGCATCAGGATTGGAGGAAGAGTCACTAACAACCTGCAATTTGAAGATGACACAACCTTGCTTGCCAAAAATGAAGATGACTTGAAGCATTTACTGATGACAACAAAAGACCACAACCTTCAGTATGGATTACACCAGAATGTAAAGAACGTTAAAATCCTCACAACTGGACCAGTAAACAACATCATTATAAACGGAGAAAAAATATAAGTTGTCAAGGATTTCATTCTACTTGGATCAACAATCAATGCTCACGTAAGCAGCAATTACAAAATGAAATGATGAGGTGGGACCAAGATGACAGAATAGTCAGATGCTTCCTGTGGGCCCTCTTACAATAAAGACCCCAAAAAAACAAGTGAATTGGTTATATATGACGATCTAGGAGCCCTGAACATCAAAGACAAAGTTGAAGAGTCAGACTGAGCAGCAGGGGAAGGGAGAGACAGTTCAGAAGCAGCAAAGATTTGCCAGACCTGACCTGGCCACCACCCTGCAGGCTGGATCAGGAAGCAGTAGCACTGGGGATGTGTTTTCCAGGTTGGGAGAAACCCAGTGGCGGAGAGTCTGTATAAGCATCCAGATCCAGGCAGAAGTGGCGCTGGATCTGCGAAAGTTAAGTACAAGCATCTAACCTATAGTGTGGGATCAAAATAACCCTTCCCCCTCTGGGAAGTGCCTCTCTCCCTTTCACCGGCCCCCTCCCTCCCTACTCTGCTCCAGTCCTGATCTGGCTTCAGCAATTGCTGCCCACCCTGGGCTGGAAGTGAGACCTGTTGCATGTGCTTGAGCCAGTCTCTCAGCTTTGGAGAGGGAACAAATAAACAAACAAACAAACAGGAGAAAAGAATCTGCCAGCTCCCCTAAGCTGGGACCTCAGGGCAGGCACTGCCCCTTTGCCTAGGCACAGGCATAAGGGGTCCAAGGACTTGGAATGCCTTTCACCCCTGCCTAGATGTATGTGGGCCCATTTCAAGAGCGTAGGCCTTCATTAGCATAGTACAACAGTGTATATACCTGAAGCCTATTTTCAACTGCAATAGCTAAGGGGAAGTGGCAGATTCATGACATTTGACACCACCTTGCCCATTAAGCAGGGTCCTCACTTACCCACATCAGGGGCCTGAGGACTGGTGGTTTCACCCATGCCACCTAGCCACCCACAACAGGGATCCAAGAATAAATGGTGCCTCCCAGTCTTTACAGACAACAGTACTGGGTGCCCAAAGTCTGGCTGCAAAACCCACCCACCTACATGTTCTAGGGAACAGGGACATGGCTTCCACCCAGGCACTCAGGGGCAGTCATCAGCCCCCTGCCTTGCTCAGCACATAACCCCCTACTACAGCCAGATACTTGTGTCTACTCCAATCATCCTGAAGTAGCCCTGTCTGGGACTGTAGGTGAGAGCCTGCACCACACACTCAGTGACCAATGACCTGGACACATGAGCTGAATCCACACAAGAAAAGTAAATGAACTCCTAGGCTCACATACATATAACAGCTCTAACTTCCTGGTGACAGGACATGAAAGCTACAAAGATGCCAATAATCAAAGTAGCTCACATGACCAGCCTATTTGGGCATATCAAAACAAAACAAGAAGCTAGGACCCAGCGTGCAAGCATAAAAAAAATAAATATAATATCTTATTGGTAGCTTGGAAACAACAGTAAATATCAAATCACATAAAGAGGCAGATCATGATAGCTTCAGTAAGCGACCAAAACAAAGAACCAGGAAACCTCCCGGGGGAAGAGAAGGTCTTGGAATTACCAGAGGTAGAATTCAAAAGATTAATATAGAGAGCTCTTCAAGAGATCAAGAAGGAGATCAAGCAAAACACATAACAAGCCAAGAAACAGACAGAAAAAGCAATAGAGGAACTTAGGAAGGTTGTACAAGAGCAAAATGACAAATTTAACAGGCTGCAAGAATCCATGGAGAGAGAGCAAATAGAAATGCAAAAGATAAACAATAAAATTTCAGAATTAGACAACTCAGTAGAAAGTCATAGAGCAGAATTGAGGCAATGGAAGTCAGAATTAGTGAGATTGAAGATAAAACACTTGACACCAACTTATTTGAGGAAAATTCAGATAAAAGAATTTTAAAAAAATGAAGAAACCCTAAGAATTATGTACAACTCTATCAAGAGGAATAACCCATGAGTGATTGGAGTATCAGAATGGGGGGGATAACAGAAAATACAGAGAGACTTGTTGAAGATTTGTTGGCAGAAAACTTCCCTGATATCGTGAAAGATGAGAAGATATCTATCCAAGATGTTCATCGAACCCCACACAATGTAGATCCCAAAAGAAAGTCACTAAGACATATAATAATCAAACTTGCCAAAACCAAAGATAAACAGAGAATTTTAAGAGTGGCTACGCATAAACGAAAAGTCATCTACAAAGGAGAGTGAATAAGACTGAGCTCAGACTACTCAGCAGAAACCATGCAGGCAAGAAGGCAATGGGATGACATATGCAAAGCCTTGGAGGAAAAAAATTGCCAGCCAAGAATTATATATACAGCAAAACTGTCTCTCAAATATGATGGTGAAATTAGGGCATTTCCAGATAAACAGAAGTTTAGGGAATTTGCAAAAACCAAACCAAAATTGCAAGAAATACTAAAGGGTGTCCTCTGGTTAGAAAATCAATAATATCAGATAACAACCCAAGACTAGAACGCAGGACAGAGCAACCAGATATCAATCCAGATAGGGAAGTCACAAAAATAAATCAAAGCAAAAACACTGAAAATAGGAAAACGGATGTCAATATGTAAAAGATGACAAAATTAAAACAAAAAAGAGGATCTTTCATATGGAGAGGAAGTCAAGGCAATATAAAGAAATAAAAGAGTGGTTTAAACTTAGAAAAATAGGGGTAAATATTAAGGTAGCCACAGAGGAAACTAACCATCCTACATATCAAAATAAAAAACAAGAAAAATATAAAGACTCAGCAAATACAAAATCAACGCAATGAAAAAGATGAAAATACATAAAGAAAAATGATTCAGCACAGAAAATAAGTGGAACAAAGAAACTGTGAACAAAACATAAAAAAGACATCAAAATGACAGCACTAAACGCATACCTATTGATAATTACACTGAATGTAAATGGACTAAATGCACCAATAAGGAGACGGAGAGTGGCAGAATGGATTAAAAAAAAAGCACTATCCCATCTATATGCTGAGACACACCTACAAGAGACACACTTTAGACTTAAAAACACAAAGAAATTAAAACTCAAAGGATGGAAAAAAATTATCATGCAAACAACACTCAAAAAAGAGCAGGAGGGGCAATATTAATCTCTGATGAAATAGACTTTAAAGTAAAATCCACCACAAAGGATACGGAAGGACATTATATAATGATTAAAGGACCAGTACACAAGTAGGACATAACTGTAATAAGTATTTACACACCCAGCAACAGGGCTCCTAAATACATAAAACAAACTCTAACAGCATTGAAAAGAGAGATAGACAGCTCCACGATAATGGTAGAAGACTTCAACACACCACTTTCAGTGAAGGACAGAACATCCAGAAAGAAGCTCAACAAAGACCCAGAAGATCTAAATGCCACAAACAACCAACTTCATCTCATAGACATATACCAAACACTGCACCCCACAGCGGCCAAGTATACTTTCTTTTCCAATGCACATGGAACATTTTCCAGAATAGACCACATATTAGGCCATAAAGCAAGCCTTAACAAAATCCAAAGCATCGAAATATTACAAAGCATCTTTTCTAACCATAAAGCCATAAAAGTAGAAATCAACAACAGAAAAAGCTAGGAAAAGAAATCAAACACATGGAAACTGAACAACACCTTGCTCGAAAACTACTGGTTATAGAAGAAATTAAGGATGGAGTAAAGAAATTCATAGAATCAAATGAGAATGAAAACACATCCTACCAGAACCTTTGGAACACAGCAAAAGCAGTGCTCAGAGGTCAATTTATAGCAATCAATGAACACATCCAAAAAGAAGAAAGGGCTGTAATCAAAACATTAACTCTACAACTGGAACAAGTAGAATGAGAGCAGCAAAAGAAGCCCTCAGGCACCAGAAGAAAGGAAATAAGAATTACAGCAGAATTAAATGAATTAGAAAAACAACTGAAAGATTTAACAAGACCAAAAGCTGGTTCTTTGAAAAAGTCAACAAACTCAATAAACCATTGGCCAAACTGATAAAAGAAAAACAATATAGGAAGCAAATAACCCAAATAAGAAATGAGATGGGTGATATCACAACAGACCCAACTGAAATTAAAAGAATTATAACAGAATATTATGAAAAATTGTACTCTAAGAAATTTGAAAACCTAGAGGAAATGAACAAATTTCTAGAAACTCACTACCTACCTAAACTAACACAAACAGAAGTAGAACAACAAAATAAACCTATAACAAAAGAAGAGATTGAAAAGGTAATTTAACAACTCCCAAACAGAAAAAAAGCCCTGGCTCAGACAGTTTCACTGGAGAATGCTACCAAACTTTCAGAAAAAAGTTAATGCCACTACTACTAAAGATATTTCAGAGCATAGTAAAGGATGGAATATTCCCAGACTCATTCTATGAAGCCATGATAACCCTGATACCATAACCAGGTAAAGACACCACAAAAAAAGAAAATTAAAGACCAATATGCCTCATGAATATAGATGCAAATATTCACAACAAAATTCTAGCCAATAGAAGTCATATCAAAAGAATAATTCACCATGATCAAGTGAGATTTATACCAGGTATACAGGAATGGTTCAACATTAGAAAAACAATCAATGTAATCCATCACATAAATAAAACAGAAGACAAGAACCACACGGTCTTATCAATTGATGCAGAAAAAGCATTTGACAAAGTCCAACGCCCATTCATGATAAAAACTCTCGGCAAAATTGGAAAAGAAGGGAAATTCCTCAAACATAATTAAGAGCATTTATACAAAGCTAACAGCCAACACCATCCTAAATGGAGAGAATTTGAAAGCATTCCCCTTGAGAGCAGGAACCAGACAAGGATGCACTTTATCACCACTCTTATTCAACATTGTGCAGGAGGTCTGAGCCAGAGCAATTAGGTTAGAAAAAGAAATAAAGGGCATCCAAATTGGTAAGGAAGAAGTAAAAGTATCCCTATTTGTGGATGATAAGATCATATACATAGAAAACCCCAAAGAATCCACAAGAAAACTGCTGGAAATAGTAGAATATTTCAGCAAAGTGTCAGGATACAAGATAAACATACAAAAATCATTTGGATTCCTCTACACCAACAAAGAGAACTTAGAAGAGGAAATCATCAAATCAATACCATTTACAATAGCCCCCAAGAAGATAAAATACTTAGGAATAAATCTAACCAGAGACATAAAACAGCTATACAATGACAACTACAAGACACTATTGCAAGAAACCAAAAGAGACCTGCATAAGTGGAAAAACATACCTTGCTCATGGATAGGAAGACTCAACATTATGAAAATGTCAATTCTACCTGAAGCGATCTACAGATACAATTCAATCCTGATCCAAATTCCAACAGCATTTTTTAAGGAGATGGAGAAACAAATCACCAACTTCATATGGAAAGGAAAGAGGCCCCGAATAAGTAAAGTATTACTCAAGAAGAAGAACAAAGTGGAAGGCCTGACACTACCTGATTTTAGAACCTATTATACCGCCATGACAGAACAGCCTGGTACTGGTACAACAACAGATACATAGACCAATGGAACAGAATTGAGAATCCAGACACAAATTCATCCACCTATGAGCAGCTGATATTTGACAAAGGCCCAAAGTCTGTTAACTGGGGAAAAGACAGTCTCTTTAACAAATGGTACTGGCATAACTGGATATCCATCTGCAAAAAACTGAAACAAGACCCATACCTCACACCATGCTCAAAAACTAACTCACAATGGATCAATGACCTAAATATAAAATCGAAAACGATGAAGATCGTGGAAGAAAAATAGGGACAACAGTAGAAGCCCTAATACATGGATGGCATAAACAGAATACAAACCATAAATAACAATGCACAAACAGTAGAAGAGAAACTAGATAACTGGGAGCTTCTAAAAATCAAACACTTACACTCATCAAAAGACTTCACCAAAAGAGTAAAAAGATAACCTACAGACTGGGAAAAAATTTTTGGCTACAACAAATCTGATCAGTTTTTAATCTCTAAAATCTACAAGATATGGAAAACCTCAACCACAAAATGACAACCCAATTTAAAAATGGTCGAAGGATATAAACAGGCACTTCACCAAAGAAGGCATTCAGGTGGCTAACAGACACATGAGGAAATGCTCATGTGATCATTAGCCATTAGAGAAATACAAATCAAAACTACAATGAGATACCATCTCACCCCAACAAGGCTAGCATTAATCCAAAAAACACAAAATAGTAAATGTTGGAGAGGTTATGGAGAGACTGGAACACTTATACACTGCTGGTAGGAATGTAAAATGTCACAACCACTTTGGAAATCAATTTGATGCTTCCTTAAAAAGCTAGAAATAGAAGTACCATATGATCCAGCAATCTCACTCCTTGGAATAAATCCTAGGGGAATAAGAGCCATCACACAAATAGATATATGCTCGCTCATGTTCATTGTAACACTGTTCACAATGGCAAAAAGATGGAAAAAACCTAGGTGCCCAACAATGGATGAATGGATCAACAAATTATGGTATATTCACAGATTGGAATACTACACAACGATAAAGAACAAAGATGAATCTGAAAAATCTTATAACATGGAGAAATCTGGAAGGCATGATGCTGAGTGAATTTAGTCAGTCGCAGAAGGACAAGTATTGCATAAGACCACTATTATAAGAACTCAAGAAAAGGTTTAAACACAGAAGAAAACATTCTTTGATGGTTACAAGAGTTGGGGCAGGGGAGGGAAAGCTTTATTCACTAACTAGACAGCAGATAAGAATTATCTTAGGTGAAGGGAAGGACAGCGTACACTACAAGGAAAGTCAGCACAACTAGACTAAACCAAAAGCTAAGAAGTTTCTTGAACACAACCAAACACTTCGAGGGACAGAGTAGCAAGGGCAGGGGTCTGGGGACCATGGTCTCAAGGGACATCTAGGTCAATTGACATAACAAAGTTTATTAAGAAAATGTTCTGCATCCCACTTTGGTGAGTGGCATCTGGGGTCTTAAAAGCTAGTGAGCAGCCATCTAAGACGCATCGGTTGGTCCAAATCCACCTGATTAAAGTAGAATGAAGAACCCCAAAGACACAAGGAAAATATTAGCCCAAGAGACAGAAAGGGCCACATAAACCAGAGACTCCATCAGCCTCAGTCTAGAAGAACTAGATGGTACTCAGCTACCACCAATGACCACCCTGACAGGGAACACAACAGAGAGTCCCTGACGGAGCAGGAGAAAAGTGGGGTGCAGAACTCAAATTCTAGTGAAAAACCAGACTTAATGGTTTGATTGAGACTGGAGGGACCCTGGAAGACATGGCCCCCAGACTCTCTTTTGGCCCAGAGTTGAAACCATTCCAGAGGCTGACTCTTCGGACAAAGATTTGACTGGGCTATGGGACATAAAGTGATAGTGGCGAGGAGTGTACTTCTTAGCTCAGGTAGCTACATGAGTCTAAATGGTCAGCTCCTGTCAGGAGGCGAGATGAGAAGGCAGAGAGGGTTAGGGGCTGGTTGAATGGACACAGGAAATACAGGGTGGAAAGGAGGAGTATGCTGTCACAGTATAGGGAGAGCAACTAGGGTCACATAACAATGTGAGTATAAATTTTTGTATGAGAAACTGACTTGAATTATAAACTTTTCCTTAAAGCACAATAAAAAACACACAAACAAACATAAAATAATACTCATGAAGAGAGTGCTTCTTAGTTCAGTCAGATACACGAGACCAAACGGGCGGCTCTTTTCCAGAGGAAGGATGAGAAGGCAGGAAGAGACAGAAGCTGATTGGATGGACAGGGGAAACCCGGGGTGGAAAGGAGGAGTGTGCTGTCACCTTTACAGGGATTGAAACTAGAGTCATATAACAATATATGCATAAATTTTAGTATGAGAAATTAACTTGAGCTGTAAACTTTCACTTACAGCATAAAAAAAAAAAAAAGGAAACAACACGATGTATTACACTGGACAAATAGGCTTCAAGAGATTTCTTTAAAGTTCAAAAAGCAAAGGTGTCATTTTGATGACTAAAGTGTGCCTGGCCCAAGCTATGGTCTTTTTAATCGCCTCATTTGTATGCGAAAGCTGGACAATGAAAAAGGAAGACAGAAGAAGAATTGATACATTTGAATTACGGTGTTGGTAAAGAATATTGAATATACCATGGACTGCCAGAAGAATGAACAAATCAGTCTTGTTGTTGTTAGGTGTCGTCCAGTTGATTCTGACTCATCGTGAACCTATGTACAACAGAATAAAACGGCGCCTGGTTCTGTGCCATCCTCACAATTATTGCTATGTTTGAGCCCATTGTTGCAGCCACTGTGTCAATCCATTTCCTTGAGGTCTTCTTTTTCACTGACCCTTTACTTTACCAAGCATGATATCCTACTCCAGGGACTGGTCCCTCTGATAACATGTCCAAAATACGTAAGGCAAAGTCTTGCCATCCTCACTTCCAAGGAACATTCTGGTTGCACTTCTTCCAAGACAGATTTATTCATTCTTCTGGCAGTTTATGGTATATTTAATATGCTTCACCAACACCATAATTCAAATGCATCAATTCTTCTTCAGTCTTCCATGTTCATTGTCTAGCTTTCTCATGCATCAGTCTTAGAAGAAATACAACTGGAATGTTCCTTAGAAGCAAGGATGGTGAGACTTCATCTTGCTTACTTTGGACATGTCATCAGGAAAGACCAATTGTTAGAAAAAGACATCATGTTTAGTAAAGTAGAGAGTAAGAGAAAATGAGGAAAACTTTCAATGAAATGGATTGACATAATAGCCTCAACAATTCGCTCAAAAATATCAAAGATCATGGAGCTGGCACAGGACCAGGTAATGTTTCATTTTGTTATACGTAAGTTCCGGGCCGACTAGATGACAACTAACAACTTACCATAGCAACAGACTAAGGAAGAAAAAACAGTGTCTCAATAGCTATAGAAGAAATATTTGATAAAATTCAACATCCACTCATGATTTAAAAAAAAAAAAAAGACAAAATCTTTTGGCAAACTAGGAATAGAGGGGAACTTCATCAACCTGATAAATGACATCTAAGAAAAGTGCACATCATGCTTAATGGTGAAAGACTCCTAATATCAAGAACAAGAAAAGGATGTCTGCTGTCATCATTTCTATTTTATATTGTGCTAGTCATCTGTGGCTACCTGCAAAAAGGCACTAAAGAAATCGTGGAGTGGTGGAAATGTTCTATATCATGATTGTGCTATGGAACATGGTATATACATTTGTCAAAACTCTCATCAAACTACACACTTAAAACGGAAACATTTTATTGTACGTAATTTATACTGCAATTGAAATTGATAAAAACACAGGGCTTAAAGTGTTGTTCCTTCTTAGATGTAATACACTTTGACTTTTTTCATAATTAATTTGGCCACTAGAGGGAACCTATTATTCATGAAACTAATAGCTTGGCATTGATATGAAAAGCATGTCAATAGTGGTTGTAAAAGCACAGAAAAGAGGAATAAATATGAAGTTTTCATTAAAAAATTTGTAAGAAATTAGTAATAAAATTTGGTGAGACAAATTCATAATAATAGTTATAATAATACAAAAAAGATTAAAATGTCACCCATGGAAGAGATGACCAAATCTTAGTTTTCATCTAGATGTTGTGGGTTATTTAGACAGAGCCTTGGAATTTTTTAAGAATGAAGGTTATCTTCTCTGTTAAAAAAGTTATATATGTTTATTATAGAAATATGAAAGTTAAAAAATCTGAATGAAGCAGAAGGAGAAGAAAAATCAGTAGAAGCCACTATTGTCTCCATATTCACAGGATATGGATAAAAATGTTATTAATACTTTAATATATTTCCCCCAGAGCATTTATCCTACACATTTTTCTTACTTAACTGTAATCACATACAACAAAAAGTTAGAAGGTAACCAGTTTGATACCTTAAACATTAAAATAAATATTTGCTCAGAATGCAAAATGTACATTATTATATTTATGTTCCTTTGAGATGCTTTTGAATAGTATTTAATTAAAAAAGTTACAGTGCAGGTTATGAATATTTAGTAGCTACATTAAATTGTCCATATTTCTTTGGTGACTCTAGCTTTCTTATGCAGAGAAATCTAAGAGTCATTATAACTGGAAAGGGGTGGGCAGGGCATTGCAGAGTTTTTTTTTCCATTTTCTGGAAATCTCCACTTAAGTGGTTAGGGAAAAAATGTAATCTAGGAATAAAAAAAACAAAAACAAAAAAACAGCCAAACCCATTGCCACTGAGTCGATTCCGACTCATAGCAACCGTATAGGACAGAGTAGAACTGCCCCCCAGCATTTCCAAGAAGCGCATGGTGGAATTACCAGCCTTTTGGCTAGCAGCTTTAGCTCTATACTATGCCACCAGGGTTGGGATTAGGAAAAAAAAACTCAGACAAAAATAAATTTTTGAATTATTTATATATTGGGAAGAGAAACTATACATACATTCCAACACAGCTTTACTTTGCTGAGTAATGATAAGGTATTCATGTTTAGGAGCCCTGGTGGTGGAGTGGTTAAGAACTCGGATGCCAACTAAAAGGTCGGCAGTTTGAATCCACTAGCTGCTCCTTGAACACCCTGTGGGGCAGTTCTGCTCTCTTCTATAGGGTCACGATGAGGTGGAATCGACTTGACAGTAAAATGGGTGATAAAAAGTTTGGAGAATTTTTTCTGGAAATTACCTGGACCTGGATTAAAATCCATTCAGTAGAAATGAGTTACATGTAGATTTTAACTGATGGAAGGGATAAAGGAAAGAGCATTAATAAGAGTATTACTACATGAATTTTAATGTTGTTAGGTGCTGTCAAGCTGGCTTTGACTCACAGGGACCCTGTGTATAACAGAATAAAACATTGCTTGGTCCTTCGCCATCCTCACAATAGTAGATATGTTTGAGCCCATTGTTGCAGCCGCTGTGTCAATCCAATGCTGAGGATTTTCCTCTTTTTTGCTGACCCTCTGCTTTACCAAGCAGGATATCCTTTTCCAGGTAGTGGTCCCTCCTGATAACATGTACAAAGTAAGCAAGATGAAGTCTTGACATCCTCACTTCAAAGGAGCATTCTGGCTGTACTTCCTCCAATACGAATTTGTTCGTTCTTCTGGCGGTCCATGGTATATTCAGGTTCTTTGCTAACACCATAGTTCAAATGCATCAATTCTTCTTTGGCCTCACTTTTTCATTGTCTAGCTGTTGCATTCATATGAGGAAGTTGAAAAGAGTATGGCTTATGTCAGGTGCACCTTAGTCATCAAAGTGACATATTTGGTTTTTAATATTTTAAAGCGGTCTCTTGCAGCAGATTTGCCCAGTGCAGTACGTTGTCTGATTTCTTGACTGCTGCTTCTATGGGCATTGATTGTTGATCCAAGAAAAATGAAATCCTTGACTACTTTAATATTTCTCCATTTAGATGATGTTGCTTAGCTGTGAAGATTTTTGTGTTAATAATGATATTAATAATGAGTATTTGTTAACTACCCTGAGTTAGCCAAACTGCAAAGTCTAGGGACACAGTTCCCAAGACTGCCCTCAGTCTGACACCAGTTGCAAGTCTGGAAGGTTTCCAAAATGACCCTCAGGTCTGTTAATTCACTAGAAGAATTCACATAACTCACTGAAAGCCATTGTATTCGTGGTTATGGTTTATTACAGGGAAAAGATAGAGGTTAAAATTAGCCAAAGGAAGAGACACATAGGGCAGAGTCTGGAGTCTGGGAAGGTTCCAGACATGAAGCTTCCATTGTCCTCGGGGCTCATTATCCTCTCAGCATCATGAGTGATAATATGCATGAAGTCTTGCAACCCAAGAAGCTCACCTGAGCTTTGGTGTCCAGAATTTTTACTGGGACTTCATGACACAGACATGGTTGATTGAATAATTGTCCACAGGCATGGTTGAGTGAATAATTGTCCACATGGTTGAACTCAGACTTCAGTCCCGCTCCAGAGGTCAGGTTCATATCAAATGGCTCAAAGGGCTCACCATGATTTACCTTATTAGCCTGAACTATCAGGTGTGATCCAGGGGTCCCACCATAAATAACAAAGACAGTCCTATCACTCAGAAAATTCCAGGCATTTAGAGGTTACTTCCCAGAATCCAGAGAGAAAGGACAAACCTCTCTTTGGGCAAGACCTAATTCTTTACTACACAGTAACATTTACTGAACACTTCTATATTCCTGGCACTGTAGATAGTGTGTTACATGTATTACCTTTCCATTATTCAATCCTTACAACAACTTTAAGAGGATATAGATGGAATTACTATTTTTCTTCACTTGACCAGTATAGAACTTGAGGCTTAAAAGGGTTAAGTAACTTTTTCAAGTCACATAGCTAATATGTGCCAAAGCTGAAGTTCACGTCTAGATTTGTCTGGCTATAACAGCCATACCTTTAACCAACACACTCTGTTTCCAGGAACTTCTGGTATATAACCTTTTAAAGTCGGGACAAGGATACCCTGGTGGAGTAATGGTTAAGTGCTCTGCTGAAAGGTCGGCATTGCGAGCACCCCAAGACATTCTGCAGGAGAAAAGACCTGGTGATCTGCTCCTATAAAGACTACAGCCTAGGAAGCTCTATGAGGCAGTTCTACTCTGTCATATAGGGTTGCTATAAGTCACACTTTAAACCACACTTTAAAGTATATCACCAGCATGATGTTGGAGCCCAGGCATACAGTTAGTCAAAAAAGATAGTTTTAAACGATATTAACTTTAGTTCCTGGAAAAAAACTCCATAGGGGAATTTTATTCATAACACAAACTGAAGATAAAATTCTTAGTTTGAATCTATTATTTAATCAAATAACAATATAGTGAGTGTTTTTTTTTAATACTCCCTATTGTTATTATCTTCTTCATTGTCTAAAAGACTGTTATTTTGATAGCTGTAACCTTACTATTTGTATACACAGATAACTGGTTTTGTAAGACACTGTTTTGGTTCTATATCTTAGTGGAAATGAAAACCTCTTTTTAGCCTCTTGAACTAGAAGAGAAGAAGCCAAATTCTTATTATGTCCTTGATTAAAGTTTTTTTTAAAAAAATTATTATTATTATGGTCAATATACATGTAACAAAGAGTTTGCCATTTCAAAATTCTTCACACGTACAATTCAGTGACACTAGTTACGTTTATCATGCTGCTCAACTATTACCATTATCCATTTCCCAATTTTCCTGTCACCCTTAACAGAAATTCAGAGTCCCCTAAGCAGTGAGTCACATTTTCCCTCCTTCCCACCCTTCCCAGGTAACCACAAGAAAAATTTGATCTCTATACATTTGCCTATCCTAGATATTTCATATAAGCGGAATCATACAATATTTGTCTCTTGTGACTGACTTATTTCACTCAGCATAATGTTTTCAAGGTTCATCCATGTTGTAGCATATATCAGGATTCCTAATGGAAGATTTTTAACTGATACAGTGTGAAATGGACTAGATTTTGGAAACACACTGAAAGCATGTAACAATAAAGATAGGGAGATATAACGTTGTTTATGATAGAACCATTTACTTGCAAATATCCAAATAATGTAATTTAAAAATTTAATAACCATTTATGTATATTACCCAAGGAGTATTAAAATTTGAAAGGCTCCAGGAAGACTGAGCCATTTGGGGGGTCATCTAATAGTATTTTGTATGTTTTGAGGCATATCTTGAAGAGAAAAATTAAGAATTTTTGTAAAAGATCAGATAAGTGAGCCACTCAAATCCAATTATATTCATTACAGGTGATGCGGAGCCATGGGAGAATCTCAAACTGGAGAATGACCTGATGAGATAATGTTTTAGAACAATTGCTTTGCAGTGAATAAGATTGACTAGAGAGGGCAGACTGGAGTCATGGAGATGAATTAGGAAGTTGCTTTAATGGTCCAGGGGAAAGTTGAGGAAAGCTAGAATTTAGCCAGTAGCACAGGAAAGGAGAGGAGGGCTACATATGAGTGTTTTTAAGAGGGTAAATATGAGGACTTAGAGCCTGATTAGGGGCCCTGTTGGTGCAGTGGTTAAGAGCTCGGCTGCTAACCAAAAGCTTGCCAGTTCAAATCCACCAGCCGCTCCTTGGAAACCCTATGGGGCAGTTCTACCCTGTCCTACAGGGTCACTATGAGTTGGAATTGACTCAACAGCAATGGGTTTGGTTTAGAACCTGATTAAGGCCAGCTGAGTGGTGCCAATGGTTACATGCCCAGCTACTAACAAAAAGGTTGGCAGTTTGAGTCCACCCAGAGACACCTTGGAAGAAAGACCTGGCAATCTACTTCTGAAAAGTCATAGCCATTGAACACCCTATGGAACACAGTTCTACTCTGACACACATAGGGTCGACATGAGTCAGAATCAACACCAACTCATTAGAGGCTGATTGGTTGTGGGGTAGAGGAAGAGGTCAAATCTGTGATGAGTCCTGGTTCCCCCACTTAGGTAGCTGTTTTAAAGCAAAATGGAAAAACAGAAGAGCAACCAGTTGGGGAAGATAATGGATGCACTTCCTCCTACTTGAGCACATGGGGCTGAGCATCACTGTGGGTAAATGTGTGTGGGTGGGGACATTCTCAGTAATGAGAGGCAAGAAACGATTCAAGGGAAAAAAGTCTTCATGTGAACTCTGCGATTATCTAACAAAATGACAGTGGTTACCTGTGTTAATATTGACACAAAGAAAGAAGTGTAAGAGACAGACATAAATCCAGATTAAGATAGCGCTCGATGTTCCCATGAAAAGGATTGGCAAAGCTGGCAAGGAGCAGTAGTCAGGATATCTGTGGGAGCCAAATGAATGACTGTGTCATTGGGAAGAAATGTTCCTCACCCAGAAATACACAGAGGGTCTCTTTATGAAGGTTTTATCTCTCAGCATTCCACAGAGGCTGGTGCAAACAGGGTGAGGCTGAGTATTGCTAATGGAAGAGGAAATAATGGAAGAAACTGGGAGTAAGAATCACGATTTCTGACACCATGCCTTGATGCAACCACTAACAGGTTTTTAACCTTGAGCAAGCCAGTTAATTTATTTTTGCTTCATTTAGTGGAAATCAGAGGGAAAATGAAATGATTGTTATTGTAACATCTTATTAGCTAACTAATACTTGGAGGGCTGAGAAAAAGCCTCCTGGAGGAGGTGATTTATAAGCTAAGATATGAAGAATAAGGAAAAATTAGGTGAATGCAACAGAGGTTGGGGAGGAGACGGAAGATACCCCAGTTAGAGAAAACATCATGTTTAAGGTCCCTGAGCCAAAAAAGAAAATGGCACTTTCAGGGAGCCAAAGAATAATTTGATATAACTTGTTAGTTGCCAACAAGTCAGCTCTGACTCATGGCAATCTCACGTACAACAGAACAAAACGTTGCCCAGTCCTGCACCATTTTCAGGATTATTGGTATGTTTGAGTCTACTGCTGCAGCACTTGTGTGTTCTGAGTGCCTTCCAACCTAGGGGCTCATCATTCAGCACTGCAGTGGACAATATATTCTGTTGTAAGCTACAGGGTTTTCATTAGCTAGTTTTTGGAAGTAGATCACCAGACCTTTCTTTCTAGTCTGTCTTATTCTGGAAGCTCTGCTGAAACCTGTTCGTCATCAGTGACCGTGAAATATTGGTAGTATAGCTTCCAGCATCATAGCAACACACAAGCCACCACAGTATGACAAACTGAGAGACAGGTAGTGGTGGGTATAACTAGAACATATAATTTTATAAGGAATAGAAAACCTAAATTGTAAACAGTTAAGTAACTTGCCCAAGGTCACATAACATCTGCATCAAGATCTTCAAGTTAGCTGTTAATTGTATACAGCATTTCAACACCACCATACAAACAGAGGAAAACCAGTGCTAAGGATAATATAAGCATAAGATTTCTAGTGTGTCTAGGTGGTTGTATAGTGAATATTCTCTTGAGCTTAGATAGAAACAAACCATAGTGAGAAAATGTTAGAACTAAGAGTCATTACCAGTTGCCATCAAGTTGATTCTGACTCGTGGCGATCCCATGTGTGTGAGGGTCTTCAATGACTGATTTTTTTCAGAAGCATATCGCCAGGCCTTTATTTCAAGATGCCTCTGGGTGGACTAAAACCGCCAAGATTTCAGTTAATAACTGAGTGCATTATCTGTTTGTAGATATATACAGAATTAGGCCACAAAAATAAGGAAGCCAAACTTGGTCAAATAAATCAATGCATAACCTATTAACCCTTGTTTCCATCCTAGTTCTCTGGAAATTTAGAAACTATCTCAAAACTGATTTTGTGACCAACAGAAAACAAATTTTTGATGATATTGTTGTTGTTAGGTGCTGTTGAGTTGGTTCTGACTCATAGCGACCCTATGTACAACAGAACGAAACACTGCCCGATCCCGCGCCATCCTCACAGTCATCGCTATTTATGAGCCCATTGTTGCAGCCACTGTGTCAATCCATCTCACTGAGGGTCTTCCTCTTTTTCGCTGACCCTGTACTTTACCAGTCATGATGTCCTTGGTAGGTTGATGATATCAGCTCAGAAAACAGAAAATGAGCTCTGAAAAGCCTTAGTAATTGCCTTTATTTAAAAAAACAAACAAAATTTATCCAGATCAATTCAGTTTCGTAATGGGCTTAGGATGCTCGGTGAATTGTGCTATATAATATCCAGAGACTGAATAAACTAGTCTTTCCACGCCTCTTATCTAAAGCAATGACTCATGGTAGAGTACATTACCAGTAATTTATTTTAAAACTTTTGTCTCTGTGTTATAATGCTTTTTATGAGATAGCAAGGTGTGGATTTACTGTTATTTGTCCTGCTTGTGACTTGCCGGGATTTCTGAATCTGAGACTTGGCAGCCATGGAGATTCCTCACTCAGGTCTTTCTTCAACAGAATCAGTTATGGGGAGCTCAGTTGACGACCTACTGTGGTAGTTGGCTTAATAGTGCACCCTTTACTGGTGGCCTTCCTGTCTCTGTACTATTTCCTTCCATGTCCCTGCTGGTCTCACCTGTACATCCCAAATAAATACTTGCACTTCAACCCTTGTCTCAGGCTTTGCTCTCTCACTACTCCATTTCCACACAATAATTTGTCAACTGTGCTTATAGTTGAACGGCTGGAAACACTGTTCTGGAGATAAAGGATTCCTTCCAAAGGAAAAAATAAAGTTTTTATCAAAAATTTTCTTAGCTGATATGCCCATGCTTACACTGTTAATCTGCATAAGACAATTTATAGCCATTTATCACATGTTTAGTGGGGATAATTACAACATAGATCACTTGGTGTGTCCTGCCATATTATGTAAAAGGCATAGTCTCATTTCATTTAAATCTACAGCAGAGCTTTTGTCATTTCCAACTATCACTCTAACTTAAGAAGAAAAATCTAACATCAAGATCCCTTGGCATGTATTGCGCCTGTCTTTAGTCTTTTTGATATTGCCATCACCCATGCATCCTCTGGATCCAAGCAAGTATATTTCTCATCTTTCTATGGGACTCTGGAATGGAGAATATTTGGATAAGTAAAAATGGAAGCATTATCTTCTCCAAAAATGGTTCATTTTAAATTCTAACTTATTTATTGGATTTTTCACAATTATGAAGTACATATATTTCAAAAACAAATTTGTTTCTGATATTAGACTAACCATATATTTAGGGTATAATGTCTGTATATGCACTATTACACTTTTCTACCATTGTCTGTGAATAATGCTAGTTGTAAAGTAAGATAGGGCCTTTTTAGCAATCAGCCTGTCAGAAAATATTTATTACTATGTTAAAGTTTCTATGTTAAGTTTGATAATCTCCACATGTATCTCCCAAACTGCTCATAGAATACTTACCATATACTGTTTAGCATTATATTTCTAATGGTCTTTTTTTTCTTTTCCCCACTTTTAGAATCTTATTAAAGGCCTCATTTATTACAGGGTATGGAGAGCTTACATTGCCCAAATCACCAGTGAAGTGTTTTGTGTTTCTATTTAAGTTCCCATTTAAATTAATTCTAAAGTTTTCAACTCTTCTTCACAGAATACATGACTCTACCTGCATTTCCAGAATTCTCAGATGTTCGTTAGGTATAGACTTTACCATCTTACCACACTCTGAGCTAGGAGTGGAAACTCCAGGATTGAAAACTAATGTAATTCAATACCCATTTGTGATTTCAAAAAGAAAACTCTTAAGAAATGATTCATAGCAGGTAACTTCCTTAACCTCATAAAAGCTGTAAACACCTACAATGAATATCATACTTAGTAATGAAATGTTGAAGAGGTTTGTTGAGAACAAAACAGAGTACTTGTCATCACCATTCTATTCAAGTTTGTATTGAAAATTTTGATCAGTGCAATAAGTCTAGAAAAAGATATAAAATATATAATGATTGGAAAATGGAAAACAAAAAAACTTCCATTAGTAGCAGATGACATAACTTTTTATGTAGAAAATTCAAAATGATTTATAGACACATTAGAAAGCTGAGGAATACAAAAAATAATGTTTAAAGATCAGAAAACACAGTTCTAAAGGTACCATTTACAATAGCATCCAGATACAAAAGTCTTTAGGAAATAAATTTACAAAACAATGTGCAAGAAGAAAAATTTTAAAACATTATTGAAAAACATCAATTTATGGTCTATAGCAAGTTCATAAAATGGAAAACTTAATATTTTCAAGATGTGTCAATTACCCTTTCCCACACTAATCTGTAAATTCAACTCAATTTTATTAAAAAATCCCATATTGAGAAGCTGATTCCACAGCGTATATGAAAAAACTAAGAGGAGCGAAGACATTCCTAAAGAAAAAGAACCATGCTGGGAGAATTGCCTTTCTGGATATCAGGAATTTTATAATGTTATAAACCAATAGAAGCCCTGATGGTGCAGTGGTTAAGAGATCGGCTGCTAATCAAAAGGTTAGCAGTTCAAATCCAGCAGCCGCTCCTTGGAAACCCTCTGGGGCAGTTGTACTCTGTCCTACAGGGTAGCTATGAGTCGGAACTGACTCAACGGCACCTAACAACATGACAACAACTACATAAACCAGTACCAAAAGTAAACAAACCCGTTACTGTCGAGACGATTCTGACTTATAGCGACCCTATGGGACAGAGTACAGCTGCACCATAGGGTTTCCAAGGAGCGGCTGGTGGATTTGAAATGCCAATCTTTTGATTAGCAGCCAAGCTCTTAACCACTTGAAAATCTTATGGAGCAGCTCTAATCTGCACACATGGGGTCGATATGAGTTGGAATCAACTCGCCGAAAACTAACAACAAACAATAATAGTAATTAAGACAGTACAGTACTAAACCAAAAAAAAAAAAAAAAAGAAAGAAAGTAAAGAAACCTATTGCCATTGAGTCGATTACAACTCATAGTGACCCTAAAGGACAGAGTAGAACTGCCCCATAGGATTTCCAAGGCTGTAAATCTTTACCGAACCAGACTGGCATATCTTTCTCTCATGGAGCGGCTGAAGGGTTATGAAATGCCAACCTTTCATTTAGCAGCTGAATGCTTTAACAACTACTCCACGAGGGCTCCCAGTACAGTACTAGTATATGTATAAACATATTGACCAATGGAAGAAAAACTAAAACAACAGAGAGTCCAGAAACAAAGCCACACATATAAAGAATCTTGATTTATGGCAGAGATAGCATTGTAGACTAGAAAATGATGGACTTTTCTATAAATGGTGTTGGGACAATTTTATATAAATGGCTATCCATTTGTAAAAACTAAAATTGAATTGCACCTCACATTATAGAGAAAAATCAATTTTAAGTGGATGAAAGTCCTAAATATAAAATACAAACATATATATATATTTAGAAAACTATACAGAAGAGTGTTTTCATGATTTTGAGAGGAAATGGACCAGCTATAAAAGAAAAGAAAAAGTTATATTGTAGAAAATTCATCTTAACAAATATTACAGAGACAACTTTTTGTCACATACATAAGTGACAACACTAGCGTACAAAAATAAGTTTTTTTAAATAAGTTTTAATTAGGGAAATGAATAGCATAATTAAAAATGGGCTAAAAAATAAACAGAAATTAGAGTATCAAGTACAAAAGGCTCACAAGCATGTGAAAAGATATTCAACCCCATTTATAATAAGAAAAATAAAAATTAAAAACACAGTAAGACACTATTCCATAGTCACTAAATCAGTACATTTTTTTATATCTGACAATTCCAAGTGTTGGCCAGTAGGTGGAGAAAAAGGAACTTTCATGAGTTACTTGTGGGAGTGCAAATTAATACAACCATTTTGAAAATAGTTTGGAATTATTTGGTGAAGTTGAAGCTGTGCATACCTTATAAGCCAGTAATTCCATTCTTATGTATACATCCCAGAGTGTCTCTTAACATGTATACAGGCAGACCAGGACAAAAATATTCATAGCATCACTGTTCATAATAGCAAAAACTGTAAGCAACCCAAATTTCAACCCAATAAATTCCACCTGATAAATAAATTTTGGTATTGTCATAAAATGGAATAGCAATCATTTGTGCAAATGAGCCAGCTGAGATGGAATTCAGACTTGTAGCCTACTGGACTGTGAAAGAATAAACTTCTTTTCGTTAAAGCCATCCACTTGTGGTATTCTGTTATAGCAGCACCAGATGACCAAGACAATGATACAGTGTACGATTAAAAAAAGAAAAAAATTTTAAACCTGCTAAGTCACATTACATCTATTGAATAGCCTCCATTCAAGAATCTAGAAGTCAGGAATCTCCAAAGACTCTATAATTATCCGTATATCCTTACTGTTGACATGTATCTTTGCTTTTTGTTGGTATTCACTGACTTCTAAATTAACTCTGCACACTTCAGTGTATGCTTTAGTCAGGTTCTCATATCAGAGATTTTATTTTTTCTTTTTTTTGAGAGGGTTCATGGCAGTTTCTAGAATGGGACTTCGAAGACTTAACAATTATTTGCCTACACTATGCAAGAATAATGCCTGGAGCCTTGGTCTCCTCTATTCTCAGTCTAGCACATTTTGTAAGCATTTCAGCCCTGAAAACTCCAGTACTAGAGGCTCTTATTTTTCCTCTCCTATCTTCTGCTTACATGATTTCTTTGAACTCAACAAGAAGCTTCAGATATCAACTAGACATTTCCAATGAGCTTAGGAGAAATTAAATCAAAATATTTCTGAATATGTTGTTGTCAGGTGCCATCAAGTCAAGTAGAGCTGCCCCGTAGGGTCTTCTAGGCTGTAATTTTTAAGGAAGCAGATCACCAGGTCTTTCTCCCACGAAGCCACTGGGTGGGTTCCAACCACCAACTTTTTGATTGGCAGAGGAGCACTTAACCTTTGCGCCACTAGGGCTCCCTGTTATACTGATATTGTAACTCTTGGCTTTCACAGGCATCAACTGTGTTAAGTATAGCAAAACCTGCATTAAAATAAAGACAGCCGTGCTACTTAGCTTTTTACCTAATATTTTAAACCAATGTAGCAACTACATTACTGTGTTCACAGTTCAATGTTGATAGAAATATTTACAGAGGAATCACAAAAAACCAATTACCAGCCAACATCATAATCAATATCTCTTTATTGAGCTGCTACTATAGAATAGTGTTAGGCATACTAAATCAAAAATCCATTACTTAAAATTTTTATTGTTGCCAAGATAACCTATGAAAGTATGGAATGAATCTGCTTCAATTCAGTGAAAATTTATTAATAGCATAATCAGATGTGAGATCTCAATGTAATAATTCCACCTGCCAGCCAACAATAAAATAAATATCCTAGACTGATTTGCAGTAATGTTACTGCCATCGCCTCTAGTAACAGTACACACCCTGGTACTCAGTATTTCAAAATAATTAAATAGATTTTGTTCTGTCCCTATACAGACTTCTTTGATGCTCGACAATCTGCATTTTAATGTTAGATATTCCACGGTTTTTGTTTTGCTTAAAGCCAAAAAAAAAGAAAAAACATACCTTTAGAGCTGGAGTCTCTTTTCTCAAGTGTTCCAATAGATGAAAGGAAACCATTAAAATTGTAAGGCCAACCAGCAGGAGAATGTTCGTGGGATCTCAATAGCCACGTCTGATTTGAGACCTTGATGGAATCACATTGTAATGTTACTTGTGCATCATAACCCCAAGGTTACTTTTTTACTTTCTCCCTTCTTATCGAAGAATGAAAGGAACTTAGCAAAGGGCGTTTGTCAGTTAAGAGCCAATAAGGAAGTTGAATTTGTTTTACTAGTGTGTTTCATTTAGGAGAAGCAGGGAGTGCAGAGTGAGATAAATGTGTTAACAGAGACATGAACCTTTTTTCCTTCTTTTTCTCTGGGGATGGAACTATGTGATTTTGAAGGATTTAGTGCTAATTGCAGTTAATGATGATTAAAGGGATGGTGTCGTGAGAAAGTCAGTGCATCTTTTTAAACACCAGGTTTGTACAAAACAGGAAATAATGCTTTCATTTATTTTTGCCTTTTACGTCTACTTGCATGATCATATTTAAGGTCTTAATAGAATCTGCCATCTATTGATAAGCTAGAGGACTATGGAGTTCAGAATAAATTAGTAATTCTTCACTCCAGCATCGCAAGAGGACGGCTGGTGGATTGGGGGCAGCATGCGCCAGCCCCACCCCCAACCCCTTCCTCCACTATTCCGCCCGCCCGGGGTAAAAATCCTTTGCTTTTTGGGGTAAAAAATCTTTGCTTTTCTACCCAGAAGCAAAGATGAGAAGGCAGGTAGGGGCAGGGAAACTGGATGGATGGAAACTAGGGTAGGTGGGGTGGAAATGGGGAGAGTGCTGACACGGCAGGGATTGTAACCAATGTCACAGAACAATTTGCGTATAAATTGTTGAATGGGAATCTAATCTGCTATGTAAACTTTCACCTAAAACACAATAAAATATTTTAAAAAGGGAAGGCACCTTATATGCTCTTTATTTTAAAAGAATAAAAAAGAATAATTTAGTAATTCTTACCCTGTCAAGAGTAGTATGTTAAACTTCAAAAGCTCTCAAAGCTGAAATACTAACAATAAACTACGAGCTCAAATTCTGTGCATTGTTTGGTTAAATTACCTTGTTGTTGTTGTTGTTAGTTGCCATAGAGTTGTTTCAGACTCATAGCTTTAAGTAGTTTCTATGTGCAACATTTTTTTTGAATCAAACAATCTAGCTGAATAATTAATGGAATTGCTATTAATGTGCCACTTTGAGCATAGTCTAATAATCAGAGTCTCTCATTTATTTGCCAATCTTTAACCGTGCATATATTACCTGCATGATGCTTAACTCAGCACTGTTGTATAAAGGTAATGATTCAGCCTCTGTTCTTGGAAAGTTTAAGAGCTATAATATAGACAAAGCACTATGAGATCAGGGAGAAGGGAATGTTTCCCTGAAGGTCAGGAAAGTCTTCATAGGAAAGATAGCATTGAGTTGTGTCTAAAAGCATGAGTAAAAGCTCAGCATACAGAGAAAGGGCTGATATAACCATTGTTATATCAAAAAGGCAAAACTTTGCGATAGGGCATGGTATATGAGAGAAAAGTCACAACATAAATGACTTTATAAAGTTCAACTGTTTGCTGGATTCCTTGCCTTTATGCTTAGCAAAAAAGCTACAATGAGTCAGAAACACTGTTCAGACACAGTCTTAATCTCTTTGGGTCTCAATTCTTTGTGTGCCCAGTGGAGGTGATCAAAGGGTGTGTTATCAGTGATTGTAGCTTTTTTTAGGGAGTTTGTGAAAGAGATTATGGCTAGGTTTTCAGGGATCTTCTCTTTCAAACGTTGTTGTTGTTAGGTACCTTCGAGTTGGTTCTGACTCACAGTGACCCCGTGCACAAAAGAGCGAAACACTGCCCCAGTCCTGCACCATCCTCACAATTGTTGCTATTTTTGAGCCCATTGATGCAGCCACTGTGTCAATCCATCTCGTCCTCGTTTTTGCTGACCTTCTACCTTACCAGTCATGATGTCTGTTCCCTCCTGATAACATGTCCAAAGTACATGAGACAAAGTCTCTCCATCTTTGCTTCCAAGGAGCACTCTGGCTATATTTCTGCCAAGACAGACTTGTTCATTCTTCTGTCCATAGTATATTCAGTATTCTTCACCAGCACCGTAATTCAAAGGCATCAATTCTTCTCCAGTCTTCCTTATTCGTTGTCCAGGTTTTGCTTGCATATATGCATATAAGGTGACTGAAAATATCATGGCTTGGGTCAGGCACACCATAGTCCTCAAAGTAACATCTTTGCTTTTCAACACTTTAAAGATATCTTTTCAAGCAGACTTGTCGAATGCAATACGTCGTTTGATTTCTTGGCTGCTGCACCCATGGATGTTGATTGTGGATTCAAGTAAAATGAAATCCTTGACAGCTTCAATATTTTCACTGTTTATTGTGATGTTGCTTATTGGTCCAGTTGTGAGATTTTTTTGTTTTCCTTATGTTGAGGTGTAATCTATACTGAAGGCTGTACTCTTTGATCTTCATCAGTAGGTACTTCAAGTCCTCTTCACTTTCAGCAAGCAAATTTGTGTCATCTGTATATTGCAGATAGTTAATGAGTCTTCCACCAGCCTGATGCCACGTTCTTCTTCATCTAGTCCTGCTTCTCAGATTATTTGCTCAGCATACAGATTGATTAAGTATGGTGAAAGGATATAACCCTGACATACACCTTTCCTGATTTTAAACCACGAAGTATCTCTTTGTTTTGTTTGAACGACTGCCTCTTGGTCTATGTACAGGTTCCACATGAGCACGATTAAGTGTTCTGGAATTCTCACTCTTCACAATGTTATCCATGCTTTGTTATGATCCACACAGTCGAATACCTTTGCATAGTCAATAAAACACAGGTAAACATCTTTCTGGTATTCTCTTCTTTCACCCAAGATCCATCTGACATCAGCAATGATATCCCTCGTTCCACATCCTCTTCTGAATCCAGCTTGAATTTCTGGCAGTTCCTTGTCGATGTACTGCTGCAACCACTTTTGAATGATCTTCAGCAAAATTCTGCTTGCGTGTGATATTAATGATATTGTTCAATAATTTCTGCATTTCATCGGATCACCTTTCTTTGGAATGGGCACAGATAAGGATCTCTTCCAGTCAGTTGGCCAGGTAACTATCTTCCAAATTTCTTGGTGTACACAAGTGGGCACCTCCAGCACTGCATTCGTATGTTGAAACATTTCAATTGGTATTTCATCAAATATGGGTCTTTAAATCTAGCCATTTGATACTTTATACCAGATTGGTACCAGATTTAATTAGCAGACTGTTAAAATTCTAAGAATATCTGATTCACAGTTTTTAAAAAATAGTCTTTTGTATTGCCATAGTCTTCCAGCTACTTTGAGGACTGTACGGATTTGTAAATCACATTACACATTCCATTTTAAACCATGTCTCTCCTCAAAATAAGTATTTGTTCAGATATAACTGTCATAAAACTGTAGTAATAGTAACAACCATTTGTTAAGTACTGCTTCATGCCAGGAATGTTCTATGTTCTCTTGGTGTGTTATCTTGAAATTTTGTAACAACACTGTATAGATTGACTTTATCTTACAGATGAGGAAATTGAAACTCAGAGGAGGTAATTTGTCAAGGTCTCACGAAGTAACAGAGCTTTTTTTTTCTTTCAAGTGTGCTTGGTCACAATGTCCATAACTTTACTCAGCGGCTCATAGTGAGGGGTCTAAGGAGAATTCTGAGAAGCAGAAGTAAACTGTGGTTCCACAACGTGCACAAAGACAATTTTAGAGTCAAGAACCAACCCACAGGCCTCTCTGATATACATGAGAATTATCATTGATTCTTGTAAAACCCATGGCACTGTGTCTGAGAGCTACAGAGAGCTATGGCTGCTAACCAAAAGATCGGAAGTTCAAATCCACCAGCCACTCCTTGGAAACTCTGTGGGGCAGTTCTACTCTGTCTGTAGGGTCGCTATGATTTGGAACAGACTCGACGGCAATGGCTTTGGTTTTTGTTTGCTTGTTTAATGTTCAAAAACTTTGGCTCTCTTCTCTGTTTGGAGCCCCTGGGTGGTACAAATGGTTAACTCACTTGGCTGCTAACCAAAAGGTTGGCAGTTCAAATCCACCCAGAGACGCCTTGGAAGAAAAGTCCAGACTATCTACTTCCGAAAGATCATAGCCACTGAAGTCCCTGTGGAGCACTGTTCTGCTCTGACACACACGGCATTGCCATGAGTCAGACTAAACTCAACCACAACTGGTCTTCCCTGTTTTGTAGACTCTGTGAGGGTACTGAGTCATGTGATTCTGTGGACTTGTACCTGAGTGTGGCCCACAGAGCCTCATCTTCTCTGACCTCTACCTCATTGCTTGGACTGGATCCGTTTGATTTGTTCATGACTCCCCAGACCATCTAATTTTCTTTTCATAACTGTTAAAAGTAAAAGGCACAATTCCAGTCACCTGTCGTTTATCACTCATAAGGCAGAGGATAAACTGTTTTTGTAAAAGTACCATACACACAGGTGATTGGAATTTCCAGCAGTTCCCTATCTACGTACTGCTGCATTAGGTGAAGATAAGGTCCCAGGTGTGGGTTAGCGGCCTACTCTCACACAGGGTTTTGGAGCATTCTAGCACAGATATCATGAATCTATGACCTAGCTTTCAGTTTCTGAGTGTGGCCAAGAAAATAAATCAGAGGCTGGTGCTCTCCTAGTTGAGTGACTTTTGACTCCCTAGTCTTCAAGTCTTGGAATTCCAGTTTCTTGTTTTGTATCAGTTTTTTAATGTCTGCAGAACTAAAAGGCTACCATACAACATAACCCCTTGATTGATCCTTAATCAGTGAATTCAAGCATGTGACAGAATTGCTTCTTCAATTGCTGACATGCATTGGCTGGGAATCGAATCCAGGTCTCCCACATGAAAGGCAAGACTTTTACCACTGAACAACTACTGCCCTCAACAATGGATTAGGACCACCCATTTCTGACACTGACAAAGCAACAACTTGTTGAGGGAGGAGCATAGCCTTCACAGAGGAAGGGCAATACTTCATCATGAGAATCAGAGAACTATACAGCAAGAAGAGACTGTCAAAGGAATACTCTCCAGAGGCCTGCATGTTGCTATGATGCTGAACAAGTTTCAGTGGAGCTTCCAGACTAAGACAGACTAGGAAGAAAGGCCTAGTGATCTACTTTAAAAAAAAAAAAATCAGCTGATACAAACCCTATGGATCACCATGGTTTGATCCCATTGTTCACGGGGTCACCATGAGTTGGGGGACAACTCGATGACAGCTAACAACAATAACAACACTCCATCTTCACCCTCTCAGACAGTGTCACATGCATGTTTGACTGGCTGGAAAACTGTACCATGGTCTTTTTAGCTTCTCCAACCAGCTGAGCTGACCTGCCACAGTCACACTGCTTCAACATAGAGAAGCCCAATGGTTCTCTTCAGCAGATGTAAAGCCTGATATCAGACACATCTTATGTAACATTTTAGATCCTCTTGTCCTCATGTGTCTTCAGGGCCTTTGTTCATTTGCTGTACTCCCAGACCCAACCAAGTCTGCATAAACTCTGTAACCCACTTTCAGCATGCACAACCGACTCTTGCTCCATGCTGTGCATCTTCTAGTTCCTATCCATTCTTGGGCAACTCAGAAAAGTGGGGTGAACATTTTCCTCTTCCCATGAAAACTGAATGGGATGCAGTTTAGATGGTTTTATTCTTCCAAAATGAAGCAGTGAGTTGCTCTTAGTGGTGGTGATCTCAGTAACACATCTTCATATTGAATCTCCTTCCTTTCCTAATTAACTTACTTTTAGCCTCATCCCTGCTTCCCTGGGACTGAATCCCTTATTAAAGTAGTATTACATGTGCTTTGTCTCAGGATCTGCTTTGTGGGAAACCCAGGATGAAACCGGACACTTCTCTTACAATTTTTACATATCAGCAGAGAAGACAGTTCCCCCATCCTGCTATTGCAGAAATCTCCATTTCTCCCATCCCTCACATTCCACAAGCTGATCTTGAAAGTCTCTAGAAAATATCTCAGGAGAACTCTCAAACGAGTCATCATAATCACCAAGTGGGTCATCCATCATTCCTCCTCTCCTGCTCTGGCTTCTTTGCCCAGGAAACCTCAAGCACTGCATTATTGCTGTTTCCTGATAGCCTCTCAAAGGCACACAGTCATAGTGTGTCCTACTGTTCTAGGACTGATCTACTAATGCAGAGAATATCCTTTTCCTTCTCTTGTCACCCTGTGATCATTCCCTCAAACATCTCTGTGCCCCACTCGCTGCCCTGATGTTCTCAGTGGAGGGTTACTGTGTACTCTAAAGTCTCACAAACAATTTAATGTGATGCCCATACTTGCCATTTCTACTTGCTCCAGGAATGAGTTGATGTCCATGGGAGCAAGCCAGAGGGTCAGTAACAAACATAAACCTAGGGAATCTCTCCTCGTTTTTCACCTGGACCTTCCTCTTGTTTTTCCAGTCATATGTGTCTTCCCTACAGTTATATAATAAACCTTTTTTTGGGGTACTTTGGAAGTTTACAGTACCAGTCTGGAAAAAATACCTAAGTCTGATTTTAGTTTCATTTATTGAACTTTAGCCAGTACTGGCATCATTTGGGGTCCTCCCACAATCTGTAATCCACCGTCTATAATATGTACATTTTCTTAGTCTAATGAAAAAGGCTTTGGACACTAACCTTCAAACCCTCTGTGGTAGGCTGAATGATCCCCAGAGATATCCTTGTCCCAATCCCTAGAACCTGTGAATATGTTACTTTACACTGTAAAAGAGACTTTGCAGATGTGATTAAGGTTCCTGAGATGGGGAGATTATCCCAGATTATCCCAGGTGGTCCTGATGTAATCACAACAGCCCTTATCAAAGGGATGCAGGAGGAGTCAGAGTCAGACTTAGGTGATGTGACAGAAGCCAAGGGACAGAGAGAAAGAGATTTGAAAATGTTTCACTGCTAGCTTTGAAGATAGATGAGGGGGACCATATGGCCATGGGAAGCTGGAAAGGTCAGAGGAAACGGATTCTCCCATGGGGCCTCCAGAAGAAGTAAACCCTGCTAACAGTTTGATTTTAGCCCTGTGAAGCTGATTTAGACTTCAGACCTTCAGAATAGCAAGAGAATAAATTTATGTTGTTTTAAGCCCCAGATCTGTGGTAATTTGTTACAGCAGCAATAGGAAACTAATACAGTGTCATCTCTACCCTCAAAAAATCAGATTGCTTCCCCCTTTGTCTCAGAAATTCTGGAGCCACCACAGTCTCCCAGGCATTGCTTAGCACTTTACTGATTATCATGTGCAATTATGGTAACAACTATAAAAAGGAAGTTAGATTAATCAAGAAACGTGGCCTTAGATCCAGAGTTAGAAGGTGTTAGAGCAGGAACCTCCTGTGAGGTCAGTCTGCTTCTTCACAGCCTATGTTCTTAACCACCATATGAACCAGCTGAATCTCCTTTGTCCTTCTTTTCATGTACCAAGTTAACATGCCCTATGTTGAGTTTTTAATATTCATATTTTAAAATTTTATCCTGAATGAAAACATGGGGTGTTATGGATTAGAGACACATTTCTTATTAATTACAATGAGTAAGTGTGTTACTCCCAGCCTGCCCCAAGCCTTACCCCTGGGGTGACACAGTGAAAGCGAGGTCAATTGTCCTGCTGTACTCCATAGGCCAGGGATAAGAAAAATGATTCTGTCTGTTTACAAAGAGGAAGGAGGCAACTGTCCTCCTCCTCTCCTGAAAAAGACTCCTTGGGAACATAACAGTCTTGAGTTCTAAGTCCAACCCTTCACTATGTAAATAATCTCTCTCCAGATAGCCTCCTACTTTTATCATCTAAAGATATCTCCCAGGAATCACAACAGAGGGTCCCGATCAGAGCTGGAGAAACATGTAGAAACAAAGTTCTAACTCACGAAAAAAGACCAGACTTACTGGCATGACACAGATGGACAAACCCTGAGAATATGGCCCTCGGAAACCCTTTTAGCTCAGTAATGAAGTCACTCCTGAGTCCACCCTTCAGCCAAAGATTAGACAGGCCCATAAAAAAAAATGAGACTAATGGGGCACAACAGCCCAGGGTCAAGGACAAGAAGGCAGGAGGGGACAGAAAAGCTGGTAATAGGGAACCCAAGGTTGAGAAGGGAAATTGTCGACATGTCGTGGCGTTGTTAACCAATGTCATAAAACAATATGTGTACTAATTGTTTAATGAGAAACTGTTTTGTAAACCTTCATCTAAAGTACAACAAAAAAAAAGTTATAAAAAAAAAAAACAGATTAAAGCTCCTATTTAAACTCAGAGATTGTTAGACTGGATAAAATAGAAAATTTAAGTATACTCTATTTACAAGAGAAGTACATCAAATATAAAGCACAGCTAGGCTAAAATTAAACGATGGAATAAAATATACATACATAAAAAATGTCTCCAAGTTATGTAGCTTCATCTTTTTTGACATGTAAATACCTCGGGAAGTAGTGCTCCAGTCTCCCTAACACCCTGGGGCTTAGCCTAAGGACCTAGTCCTAGCTATGACCATTTGGCCCTCTCAGGGGAGATAAAAGACATTTTATTATTATTTAGGGTCAAAGCCATTAACTAGACAAATGGCTACAGATTTAATTCTCAGAGTATGCCAAGAGTCTCAGGAGGCTAGGCCCTTTTACGGGAATGCTGATGAATCCAGGGACATTTTGTTTTCCCACAGCCTAAAATATTTGTCCCTGACTTGGGGTTAGGGAGTCAGTGCTGGCATTTATGCAACTTCCAGAATGGTTTGCATTTGCCTATCTTTTACAAATTGCTTGGCCATCTAAGTACCTCATTCATTCTGAACAAATAACATTGGAATTATGAAAAGACTATTAAATTTATTATTCAGGGGAGGAAATGGAGGCTTAGGCAAATTGTTTCCTGGCCAAAGTCACATCGATGCTTAGGACAAGCTTGTGCATGAGCCCAGGTCTTCAGGCCAGCAACACAGCCCTCTTCCTTCTGCTGAAGGCTATAAACTAGGGTTCAAAAAGCAAACCCATTGCCATCGATTCTGACTCATAGTAGAACGGCCCCATAGAGTTTCCAAGGAGTGGCTGGTGGATTCAAACTGTTGACCTTTTGGTTAGCAGCCATAGCACTTAACCACTATGCCACCAGGGTTTCCAAACTAGGGATCAGCAGCCTAAAAATAGATCCTGAATTAGAGTCAAGCACACACCGTACCTTGCCCTTCCCACGTGTGCACAATTTCCACGTTTACAGGTTTGGAATGTGTTCCTTTCCAGGTAGCTTGGAGCTTTCCATACCTGAGACGACAGCTTTTGTTTCTGTCTTGAAAGCTGGATGTGCCTCTGCCATGCTGGGGCAATGTTAAGTTGAAATTTACAGGTTTAGAAAATGTCTGATGGGGTGGAAGAAAAAGCTGGAGTAGTAAAGTGTCACCATACTTATGAGGCAATAGAACAGCATTAAACTTGGTAATCTTTCTCTCTCCACAGAGGTGAAACCTTCTCAATTAGAGCTTTATATAGATGAAGTACTCTGCTACTCATTTTTCCTGCCTTTCGCCCCCTAGTGCACAAATTAAGTTCTGAGAAAGAAGCCATTTTACTACTAATTTAGCTCCCAGCTTCATTCAGGGGGAAAAGAATCCATAACTGTTTGAAAAACCATTTAACAAATTAAATGAGAGCTCTTATTAAAATATCTATAAAAGTTTTTAAAGACCTAAAATTGAATAACAAGTTGGTTTTAGTGAAAAGAAGCAAGTATTTTATGTAAAACAGGGATCCTCAAGGGGCTTGCATGGACTTTGGAAAAGCATCAAACACACCTTCTTGAAGAAGAGAGAAACAAGGAAAAGTGGCAGCCAGTAGCAGGCTTTAAATGGGCATGCTCTACAGACTGTTAAAAATGTACTGCACCTCGGGCACTCAAGAAGAACATAAAGCCAAGACGTACAAAACACAACTTAAGCACGATATTTTTGTATAAGCTTTATTTTCATATTATTTTAAAAATAATCAATAGATATTCAAACATCTCTATTCCAAGACACAGAGAAACATTGCATAATTTATGCTAAACAAGGCATTATGCCTTACAAGGGAAGACATAAAATGTCCAAGGGATATTTAGAACAGTGTAGTTTTCAAAGCTTCAACACCTGAAATGTTCACTGTGAAATGCTGACCACATGTCATGGAACAACAATAAATAACAACTGACATTCTTCTAAACATTTACAAACATAGATGTTTGTACACACACTCCCCTATCCTAACAGTCTATTTGCTTGGATCTCCCACAATTTACCTCCAACCTCTGTCACAGTGGCTGGCATACTGTGGGCTCCACCAAAATATCAGCTTAATGACTGAAGAACATTTAAAACCCATCATCTTCAAATTAAGTAATAGTCAGGAATGAACTTTTACTTACTATAAAAATAACAATTCAGTAAATTACCAGACAAATTCATATCTTTAAATACCAGGTAAAACATTAAAATAGAAATTTTGAAAGATAAATAAATACTTATATAAATAAATAGAACTCATAGAAAACAGTCAAATATATTAAACAGTCCAGGTCTCCCTAGGAGCCATTTGTTTCTCTTCTTTCCCTTTGGTTCCTCTAAGGACAGAACCTTCTTCAGAACAGTCACCTATGGGCTTCCTCCTCACTAGGTCAGTTGGTGCCGCTCCTAGGATGAAAAAACGGTTGCTCTTAGTAGGAAATCAATAAGCTGACTACACAATCCCCTTCTTTTGCCTTAGATCCCTGATACTCTAGGGTTTTCCAAAAGCTGCCGCTCCCCCAGGCCTGCACCAAGTAGTTACTGCCTGTAACTACTGTAGCCCTGAGCAGCAGAAAAAGCCAGGGTCCTGAGCGCTGTTTAATAAGAGGACCTGTGGTAGCAACTGCATTGTTGCTTTCAAACAGCTGAAACATACTGAACACCGCCTGAATGTCACCCAGGCCTGAAAATGTGCATGCATATCCTCACTTAAGCCTCACTCAAGCAAACCCACGAAACAGGTACTATTATTTTCTCATTTTATGGAGACTCAGAGATTAAATACTTTCTTGGGTCACAGGCCTATTAAGAGATGGAGCCTAGACTTGAACTCAGGTGGGTCTCACAGCAAAGCCCTGCTCTTCACCACCAAGATTTAGAGGCACCTGTTGCCCAAAACTAAGGGCACAAAAGTTAGTTCCACTTTTCAGGTCTGAAACCATGAGAAACTGGGGTAAATACTGCTCTTTAATGGGTAGGAAGCATTTCAGCATCACTGGACAGATGTAGTTAATATTTTAAAAACACATATTTATCCACTTTCGTTTGAATGGAGGTTTGTGGGTGGGAATGAAAGGTACCAGAGATTCCATTCTGGCACCAAAGAAGATTAACGATCTTAATTGTGAATATAACAACGATTTTCAGCTTTTCAGCTAACCCCTGAGTTTCTCTTGTATGATTTTCAGAAGCAGATGCCAGCATCTGTACCTATGACCCTAGTCACATGTTGTAAATAAAAACCCACAACTCACCTGTTTAGCATCTTTTGGATGATTCTCTTAACCATGGGGGCTGCGGGATTGAGACAAACATCCTGCCCATTCTTGAGAGTGGCTCTGCAGAGAGAAGGAGAATCCGCGTGAGACGGGCGGTGGGGCTGCGCAGTCAGTGCGGGGAGCACTGGAGGGTTGGGGTGACAGGATGGCGGCAGCAGCAGCGCGGGGCGAGACTTACATGACTTCAGTTTGGGCGCAGTGGGGTCCCGGGGACGTCACTTTCAAACTTTCGATGTTCTTCAGGTGGATTCCCTGCACGGTCTTCACGCACTGGCAGCGCAGTTCGGAGCCCACGGGTGCCCCTGGGAGAGAAGAGAGACTCGGTTAGCGGAGTTGTCTCCTAGCACGGGCGCCCACCCGCCCCTAGCTGCCGCGGGGTCCCGCCGAGGTTCACCTGCTGCGAGCCGGCCGGCGGCGACCAGGAGCAGGAACAGCAGCGCCGCCCGGAGGAGGCGGGGAGTGGCGGGGAGCGCGGTGCGGGCCATGGTGCTCGGCTCGAAGTGTCGGGGTGGCTGTGCCTGGAGCAAGAAGATGGCTCAAGGAGGGCTGTCTGTCTGTGACCCTGGCTCTGCGGCTCTGAGTCCCGCGAACCCGTTTTATCCATACTCCAAGCTGGAAAGCCCAGTGTCCCCGTGCCGGGGAAATCCCCGGGACTCCTGATTTGTTCCCTGATACCGGAAGAAAGGCGCCCGCCCCGCCTGCTCTGCTGACTCCTCTCACCCTCGCGCATGCGGCTCACTGACTCTGGGATATTA
Source organism: Dugong dugon (assembly GCA_030035585.1). Lineage (NCBI taxonomy): Eukaryota > Metazoa > Chordata > Mammalia > Sirenia > Dugongidae > Dugong > Dugong dugon. The sequence goes on from CM057463.1 coordinate 53,825,398, forward strand.
GCCAACTGCACCGAAACTCCCGAAGGGAGGGTGAATGTTTCACCGCGGTGGAGTTACTAACAGCCGAGTGACCCTCGAACGCAGTGCGGGGAGGGTTGGGCTCAGGATCCAAGGGGCCGTTCGAACGGCGACGGGGCAGCAGGATCTCTTGAAGGCACTCAAGTTATTGAGATTGGAATAGTTAAGGCGGGGAAGGGCAACCTCACCTATCTCTTTATCTGAACTTCGATTTTGCAGATTTCTCTTACTTCTGAAATAAACACACTTTTTAAAAACGCTTCTGTCGTCTCAGATTACACATGAGAACATTTGTCTTGTTCCTTATGTTTTCCCAGCACAAATAAATCACACTTGGTCCTGTTTTTCCTAGACAGTGTGTGGGGAAGGGAGAAGGAGGGCGGGCCATTGTCACAGCTTAATTTAGTGTTTACTTCAGGAGAAAGTGTTGTAGCTTTCGATCCTTCCTCTCTGAAATTCTGGAACTTCCAAAACTCAAATAATTGCATGAAATCACTTTTTTGTTGTATGAGATGCCCTATTTTGATTCATGAGTCATTGGGGAGCTACGAGGGTCCATGTTGGGTTTAGGAAGTTCACCGCTTATATTTTTCATAAAGGTCATGGTCACCAGAAAGTGTCTAGTGTGATTCAACGTCTTCGGTCCTCTAAGCAGCAAAAAGATGTGTTTTTGTGAAATATATAGGTACTAGATTACTAGTATGATTACATTTCCATGTGGTATGAACCTTCCTGCCTTCTGGGATTTTATTCCCTCGAGAGAAAGAACTATGGATACACTTTAGTTTTCTAATTTCAATAAAGCATTCCAAAGTCTGTTTAGCTGATGCCTTCTCTCAGGATAATTCACTTCCACCATCAGTCAGTTTCAGTGTCCTGTGTTGAAGTAAACTACAGGCTCCAGACGGTTTAAGTGTGATTCTGCAGGGTGGATGCAGACCTGGGGATGTGTGGGATATGTTGCCGCTGCTGTGAGAAGGCCTGGGCAGGAGCAGCTGGAGGAAGAAGAGGGTCTCCCTCAGCAGTGCTCCAAGCTCCTTGCCCTCCAGTCGTTTTGATTCATAGCGACCCTATAGGACAGAGCAGACCTGTCTCATAGGGTTTCCTAGGCTGAAATCTTTAGGAAAGCTGACTACCACATCTTCCTCCCACAGAGCACCTGGGTGAGTTTGAACCTCTGATGTTTTAGCAGCCCAGGGCTAGACCACCGCTCCACTGTGGCTCCTCCGCCTCAGGAATAGTATTCCCCATATGCAGAGCCACCGAGCACAGTGATGGTTCAATGGTAGAATTCTGGCCTTCCATGCAGGAGATCCAGGTTCAGTTCTGACTAGTGCACCTCATATGCAACCACTACCCATCTGCCAGTGGAGGCTTTCATGGTTTTTTTTTTTTTTTCGTTTTTTTTAAAATTATTATTATTATTTTTTTTATTGTACTTCAGGTGAAGGCTTACAGAACAAATAGATTCTCATGAAACAGTAGTACACATATTGTTTTATGACATTGGTTAACAACCTCACGACATGTCAACCCTCTCCCTTCTCGACCTTTTTTTTTTTTTTTTGGTGAAAATATACATAGCCAAAGATACACCATTTCAAAAATTTCTACATGCACAGTTCAGTGACATTGACTATGCTCTTCCAATTGTGCTGCTATTCTCACTTTAGATGAAGGCTTACAGAACAAAATAGTTTCTCTTTTAGCAGTTAGTACACATGTTGCCCTATGACAATGGTTAACAACCTCACAACACATCAACACTATCCTTACTCAACCTTGGGTCCCCTATCACCAGCTTTCCTGTCCCCTTCTGCCTTCTAGCCCTTGTCCCTGGACTGCTGTGCCTCATTAGTCCCATTTGGTTTTATGGGGCTGTCCACTCCCCGGATGAGCGGTGAACCTCGGAAGTGACTTAACCACTGAGCTAAAAGGGTCTCTGGGGGTCATACTCTCGGAGTTTCTCCAGTCTCCTTTAGGCCAGTAAATCTGGTCTTGTTTTTGTGAGTTAGAATTTTGTTCTACATCCTTTTCCAGCTCTGTCCAGAACCCTCTGTTGTGATCCTGGTCAGAGCAGTCACTGGTGGTAGCTGGGCACCATCTAGCTGTACTGGACTCAGCCTGGTGGAGGCCGTGGTAGCTGTGGTCCATTAGTCCTTCAGACTAATCTTTCCCTTGTATCCTGTTCTCTTCATTCTCCCTTGCTCCCGAAGGGATGAGACCAGTGGTATCTTAGATGGCAGCTCACAGGCTTTTAAGACCCCAGACACTACTCACCAAGGTAAAATGTAGGCTTTCATGTTTTTGTGATGCTTAACAGGTTTCAGTGGAGCTTCCAGACTAAGATGGAGTATGAAGAAAGGCCTGGCAATCTACTTGGGAAAATCAGCCAATAAAAATCCTATGGATCACAATGATCAGATCTAGTTGTACATGGGGTCCCATGAGTCAGTAGTAGCTAACAGAAACAGCATATGCAGAGCCTGGGCTGTAAAGCCAGGCTGCCTGGACTGAAATCTAATCTACACCCCTTACTTGCTGCATAACTATCAGCAATTTATTTAACCTCTCTCTGTTCAAGTTAATCATCTGTAAAACAGAGATAATAGTAGGGCCCGCCTCACAGGTACTATTAACATTTATAAAACATCAGCACATATTAAGTGCTATATAAAACCAACCAACCAACCTGTGGCCGTCGAGTCAATTCCGACTCAGCGCCACCCTATAGGACAGAGTAGCACTGCCCCATAGAGTTTCCAAGGAGCGCCTGATGAATTCAAACTGCCGGCCTTTTGGTTGGCAGCCGTAGCTCTTGGTTAGCAGCCACAGCTCTTAACCACTATGCCACCATTAGTCAAATAAACAAAACAGAATTAGCATTTTCCAATCTTACCTAAACAGAAACACCCGAAGGCGTTCCTTGTGTAAATAGAAAGAAAAAAAAAAATGTTTCTAAGAAGCATCTTTATTTTTTTTAATATACATTTTTAACATCAGGGATTTTAAAAGGAGGGTGCATCTGTATTCTTAGGGAACTTTGGAATAGGTTTTTTTTTTTTTTAAATCCAGGATTTGTTTGAAATTTTTGTTTTAATCACTTCTCCTATAAAATGGGAATAAAAGTAAAATATTCCCCAACTCATTTATTTTGAAAAGATTTAAGAAATGACTGTCTCTCTGCCTTGGGCATTAACAGCCCACTGCCCAAACCTCTCGTCTGTTTTTTGCAACTCAAAAAATAAAAATAAAAAAAGTATTTGCTGTAATGATCTCCAGACCCAACCCTAAGTGCTAATAAAGTAAATACATAGAAGGAATAGACCTTCAATCTATCAGCCAAATAGATGAGCTATGTCAAGAATGAGCCCATTATCTGTAGAACTATCTACACCGTGACTCCTAGAACTTGTTTAAAATAATTTGCCTTCAAAAAGCATAGAAAGAAAGGATTTTTCCCTTTCCTAATATACCATTTCCATGATGTAATTCATAATAGTCCCATACTAAGTTTCAGGAAATTTTTTAAGCACTGATATTACGAATGAGGAAATTATCGAACAATATCATTAATATCATATGCAAGTAAAATTTTGCTGAAGATCATTCAAAAACAGTTGCAGCAGTACATCGACAGGGAACTGCCAGACATTCAAGCTGGATTCAGAAAAGGACATGGAATGTGGGATATCAATGCTGATGTCAGATGGATCTTAGCTGAAAGCAGAAAATACTAGAAACATGTTTACCTGTGTTTTATTGACTACACAAAGGCATTTGACTGTGTGGATCATAAACAAATTATAGATAACATTTCAAAGAATGGAAATTCCGAAACACTTAATTGTACATAGACCAAGAGACAGTCATTTGAACAGAACAAGGGGATACTATGCGTTTTAAAATCAGGAAAGGTATGGGTCAGGTTTGTATCCTTTCACCATAATTAGTCTGTGTGCTGAGCAAATAATCTGAGAAACAAGACTACATGAAGAAGAATGTGGCATCAGAATTACTGGAAGACTCATTAACAACCTGAGATATGCAGATGCCACAACTTTACTTGCTGAAAGCGAAGAGGACCTGAAGCACTCACTGATGAAGATCAAAGACTACACAGTCTTCAGTATGGATTACACCTTGACATGAAGAAAACAAAAATCCTCACAGCTGGACCAATAAGTAACATCACGATAAGTGGAGAAAAGATAGAAGTTGTTAAGCATTTCATTTTACTTAGATCTGATGCAAAATCTGCTGCAAAAGACCTCTTTAAAGTGTTGAAAAGCAAAGGTGTCACCTTGAGGACTAAGGTGCACTTGACTCAAGCCATGGTGTTTTCAATTGCCTCATATACATTTGAAAGCTGAACAATGAATAAGGAAGACTGAAAAAGAACTGATGCCTTTGAATTATGGTGTTGGCAAAGAATATTGAATACACCATGGACTGCCAGAAAAACGAACAAAGTTGTCTTGGAGGAAGTACAGCCAGAATGCTCCTTAGAAGTGAGGATGGCGAGACTTTGTCTTACATACGTTGGACATGTTATCAGGAAGGGACCAGTCCCTGGAGAAGAACATCATACTTGGTCAAGTAGAGAGTCAGCGAAAAAGAGGAAGACCCTCAATGGGATGGATTGACACATTGGCTGCAACAGTGGGTTCAAACATAGCAATGATTATGAGGATGGTGCAGGACAGGACAGTGTTTTATTCTGTTGTACATAGAATTGCTATGAGTTAGAACTGACTGGATGACACTTAGTAACAACAAAAACGCTATGAAACCTAATGATAAGCAAATTCTTTCTTGTTTTCACATGTGCTGATTGCCACCTTTATATGCACATGTTATAAATCCATGCAATCACTAATTCTTACAGGAATGGTGTTATCTCTAACATACCAGTAAATCCAGCTGCCGTTGTGTCGCTTCTGACTTATGGCAACTCTCTGGGTGTCAGAGTACAACCGTATTCCATAGGGTTTTCAATGGCTGATTTTTCATAAGGAGGTTGCCAGGCCTTTCTTTTAAGGCACCTCTGGCTGGACTTGAACCTCCAATTGTTCACTTAGCAGCCTAGCATATTAACCATTTACACCACCTAGGTACTCCTATCTTTAAAATAGCTCAGTTTACTAAATTCATTTACCCTGTAATTTTTACTGTATCTTTCAGATTTGGCTAATACAATCTAATGTGCCTATACAATCTAGGATTGCTCCTCCATGCTGAGCACTCACCTTGCTATTTGTGTAGCAGGAATGAGCAGTGAGGCTCTGTTTTACCCTGGCTTACCTTGAGGACTTTTCTGACATAACTGTTACCCCTTCCCTCTTATTTCCTAACAGTTATGGATTGTTGTACAATGGTTCTGCTCACGGCAGACTGGAGGGGGAGGGGGGATGAAGATACTTGAACATGTCAGTAAACCCTACATCCAGCCATCCCTCTATCCAAGGGCACTCAGTTGCCAATCAGTGTCAGCCTCCCTTCCAGTCTCTAAAACATCTGCTTGGCACCCTTCCACCTTCTTTTGATAACAGAACTCTAGCTTTCCTTTGTAAATCCTCACCATTGTGTTCATCAGTCCATGTGGTTAAGGTGGGATGACTCCATTTCTGAGCTCAACAGGGGGAGTTTGTGACTCCAAAGCAGTACCGTCTTACTACCTGCACCAACCTCCAAGCTAATACGGGTTCAGAGTTGAACAAATGATTGAAGCTTGGCCAAATTAGAGACAATGCCAATTCTTCTGGAGTAAAAGGAAATTTAGAGGTTCTTGCTCCTTGCTGGGAAAGCTGAAGTCTTGCCATTGGTTGGCGAGAGCTTACCTGAGAATGAAGGTAGCACAGGGGAAAGCATCTTGACCTGCACAGACATAGGAATACTGACAGAAGTTTTTCAAACATTTGAGTCTAGCGTTACCTTGTTTTATGGAGCTCTGGTAGCTCAGTGGTTAAGAGCTCAGCTGCTAATCAAAAGGTTGACAGTTCAAATCTACCAGCTGCTCCGTGGAAACTCTGTGAGGCAGTTCTACTCTGTCCTGTAGAGTCACCATGAGTCAGAATTGACTCGAGGGCAACAGATTTGATTTTTTTGGTTTAATCCATTGACTTGCATTGTTATATAGCCAGTGGAGTCTCTCTTGTTATTCAGTCATTTTGAGTTGTGTTTCCCTCATTCACATGTGAAAGAGTCCTGACTAATATCTTCCGTCTTTCATATTGCTGGTAAAGTTATCTAATAGATTGATTTCTTTACTATTTAAATCCTTCCTTCCCTTCCTCTCTCCATCTGTTCATTGCTAATGTAACATTTATGAATTTGGAATCAAGATAGGTGCTAGGAATATTATTATATAATATTATCACCAAACTTCCAGTCTAATAGGAAAGACAGATATATAAAAAGAAAATTATGACACAGATTGATAAGTCCTCTGACAAAGCATTTACTTAAAATAAGTTTGATTTACACTGAATACCATTAATACGTTAGCTTTGGACAAATTTTCAAAGATTTACAAAAATCACTTCAAAGTTGGTCTGCACTCCGTTTTCCATGTTTCCTAAATATTTATGAAAATATTATGATTAAATAAATACTACGATGATCATGTAATGTAACAAGAAGAAATGGTGGAATGACAAACTTACAAAAGGGAAATAACAGGGAAAGGGGAAACTTCCCCATGGAAATAATTTATGTTTTAAGAAGAAGACTTTTTCCTGAGAATAAAAAACTTCATGATGACTTTGGCTCATGGTAGCAAAATTTAAGAAGTCAATAGATGAGTGTTGTGATGGTTAATTTTACGTGTCAACTTGGCTAGGCTATGGTTCCCAGGTATTTGGACAAACACTAATCTAATCTAGTTGCTTTTATGGAGTCGTCACATATGCTATTATGGAGCAATTACTTGTGATTAAATCAGCTGGCCTTAAGGAAGCAGATTATCTTCAATAATGTAAGATAATATAACTTTCTTTCATAATGTAATCTAATCTGTCTGTTGAAAGCTTTAAGAGCAAAAAGGGAGTTTCCATAGGGTGTTCTGTCTCCAGGTTACAAATAGATATTTTGGCAAAACTCTCACCTCACTCTTCCTATCACCTGACCTACGGAGCCTGGAATGAAAGCCTGCAAGCGTCTCCAGCCTGTTGTCTGACCAATAGATTTTAGACTTGCCAACCCTCTCCCACCAATCAATCTCTCTCTATGTCTCTATGTAGATATATACCACTGGTTCTGTTTCCTTGGGCCATGAGATCTCTCATTCCAGCCTTTCTCTTTGCGTCTGTATCATTATTTGTTTATTCTGATCCCACAAGCTTACAGACAACCTAAAATTTTTGCCCCTTTAAAGCATTAAATTGTTAGCTGCTGTCAAGTCAGCCCTCGACTCATGGCAACCCCATGTACAAAATGTTGCCTGGTCCTGTACCATCCTCAGTTTAGGATCAGACCATAGTGATCCACAGGGCTTTCATTAACTGATTTTTGGAAGTAGATGGCCAGGCCTTTCTTCCTAGTCCATCGTAGTCTGGAAGGTAGCTGATACATAAGCCTCCACTAGCAAAGGGGTGGTGGCTGCACATGAGGTGCACTGACCTGGAATCAAACACAGGTTTCCCACATGGAGACTAGAATTCTACAACCGGTGTTCGTCACCACCTAAAGGAGAAGATGCCTAAAAACAACTAATAACCTTTTCTTTGTGGAAGGTTAAAGACATTGAGATAATTATGCTCTCAGTTCTGGAGGGAAAAGGAAAGATGAGTGTACCTGTGAGGGGAGAGAGGCCTAAGCAAGGAAGAGAAGATATATTATCTCTAGTGTGTCATTTGAAGTTTATGAAGTGAAGGCGATCCAGGTAGGATAGATGGGGGGTAAATATAGTAAAGAAGGGGAAGCAGGATGTCTTGATTATGTATCACATGAGATACACTATACATTAAATATGTATATATGCAGTTATATATTATTTAAAACCCACCTACTGCCATCGAGCTGATTCTGACTCATAGCGACCCTATAGGACAGAGTAGAACTGCCCTACAGGGTTTCCAAGGAGCACCTGGTGGATTCAAACTGCTGACATTTTTGGTAGCAGCCGTAGCTCTTAACCACTACCCCACCTATTTAGTCAGCTCAAATTAAATATTGTGTGATTATGATTGGAGGATGTGGATGGACAGATGAGAAGAACCCTTGGCATGTCCCTGAAAACTCTCAGATGTACTTCTCACTGAAAAGAAACATTGCTGTTGGTAATGGCACGAGGGGGTGGTTATCATCTTTGTAAACAATTTTATGAGACGAAAACCAGATTAGGGCAATAATTAGGTAATTTGTGGCATTGTACTCTTAATCAACTTTGGTTTTCTGGGTTGCTTATAAGAAGCCCTGGTGGAGCACTGGTTCAGCGTTCGCTGCCAACCAGAAGGTGGGCAGTTCAAACCCACCAGCAGCTCCACGGGAGAAGGATGTGGCAGTCTACTCCAATAAATACTACGGCTTTGGAAACCCTTTGTTTTGTTTGGGTTTGGATTGCTCATCCCAGCAATTAAAAAAAAGCCCTCACTCAAAGCTTTTGCATTAACCATTGCTCTTCTTCCTATGTTTTACACTTGAAAAAACACTTTTCGGCATCTACTATGGTAGATATCTTAGAGGAGTTAAAGTTTCCTCTTCCTAGAGGAACAGATTAGAAAGTAAAACAAATAATTACCACAGATTTTAGAGATAAATCTGATGGAAGTCAGGATATGGTACTTTGATTAGAAGACAGATTACTCAACATGTGGGTAATTAAGACCTAATAGCCCTAACTCTGCCTATGCCTGGGGACTGCTTTGATTTCAAGTTTTACTGCTATCCATACAAAACTGGACAGTGGTATAATTTCCTTGTTTATGTCTACTTCTGTGATGAAATAAACAATGTGGTATAATTTCCTTGTTTATGTCTACTTCTGTGAAGAAATAAACAACTGGGATGGTTACATACTATGTTTATTTCTTTTTTAAAATATTTTTAACTAAAGAGAGAGTTAGACAGCCTCCTACTCACCAGATACTCATATCTTATAAATGAAATAAACCAAAAATATAAATATAGTGGTTGATAAATATTGTGGCTCTTTAATTTTGAGTTTTTAGAAAATGTGGTTTATGTTCATTGCACTAAATTTTCTTTACTGGCTGCAGCACCTCAGCTTTGGGTTTTGGCTCTGAGGAGGGAAAATTCTAGCTTGTCTGTGGCGTCCCTAGTGGATTGCTTGTTAGCTCAGGGATTGTGGTCATCCCTGTTTGGAAAAGATGTGTGCTCTGGGACTAAAACACCAAGGAAAAGGAAGAAAAGTAATATATATTTGTGATGTGCCAATTCTAGGTCAGACAGAGTGCCTGGGTTTTTCACAATGTCATTTTAATACTTTCAAGAACGCTATGAGGTTGGCATCATTATTCTCATATTTATAGATGAGGAAACTGGGGTATAGAGTCCTATAGAAGCAGAGTTAAGATTAAAACCCAGAAAAGTCTAATTCAGAAGCCTATTGGATTCAAGCCAGTCTTTGGACAAGGAAAGAAATAATTGGGGAAGAAAAGACCAGCTAGAAGGATTTTAACCCTACTGAGTGTATTTTATATTTCACACCTTTCTAGAAACCAATGCATTTCTTATTCTCAACCCAATGTGTACTAGGAATCAAATGCATAAGTGATGACAACCACTAACCCCCAGAGTCTCAACAGCCCAGAGACCCTCCTACATATTATGTCATCTTTATCCAAAAAGCTGCACCCCACAGAGTTCCTGGAGACTCAACATTAGGTGAGGTTAGGTCAAGATCTGATATTCATATTGAAAGCAGATGATAGGAAGTGGTTGGGAAGGGTCTAAATATCCTACCCCTACCAACGCTTAAAGAATCTTAGAAGTAACTCATAAGAACATAGACTCTACCATGAACTGTTGTTATAGCTTGGCTCTGTCAGCAAGGGACTAGAACAATTCTTTCAAACTGCAAGTTGTGATGCATTAAAAAAACAAACAAACTCACTGCCATCGAGTCGGTTCTGGCTCACAGCAACCATATAGGACAGAGTAGAACAGTCCCATACAGCTTCCAAAGAGTGGCTGGTGGATTTGAACTGCTGACCTTTTGGTTACCAGCCAAGCTCTTAACCACTGTGCCACCAGGACTCCTGTGATCCATTAGTGGATTGTAAAATATATTTGGGGGGTTGTCATCAGAATTTGAAAATATAATGGAATAAAATATAATAGGACAGAATATACAGCATAAAAAAGAACAGACCATAATGTATCCCATAAAAGTAAGTTAAATATTGCTTTGTGAAACTTTTGTTCCAGTTATAGATGAATAACTGTGTAAAACTAAACCCTTTCTGCATACATGCTAAACAAGAACTTCCAAGAGCAAAATATCCCTTCAATGATTTTGTTACATGGATCAAGGTCATGACTATACAATGAATTCCAACTTTGTAGAGAATTAGAAAAGTCTATGAGAGCCAAAGTACAACCTTGAGTATATCCCACCTGAATTTACAGACCATCTCGAGAATAGATTTGACGCATTGAACACTAATGACCGAAGACTAGATGAGCTGTGAAATGATATCAAGGATATCATACATGAAGAAAGCAAGAGGACATTAAAAAGACAGGAAAGAAAGAAAAGATCAAGATGGATGTCAGAGGAGACTCTGAAAGTTGCTCTTGAAAGTAGAGTAGCTAAAGCAAAAGGAAGAAATGAAGTAAAACAGCTGAACAGAAGATTTTAAAAGGTAGCTTGAGAAAAAAAAAAAAGTATTATAATGAGATATGCAAAGACCTGGAGATAGAAAAGCAAAAAGGAAGAACATGATCAGCATTTCTCAAGCTGAAAGAACTGAAGAAAAAATTCAAGCCTCAAGTTGCAAAACTGAAGGCTTCTATGGGGAAAATACTAAACTATGCAGGAAGCATCAAAACAAGATGGAAAGAATACACAGAGTCACCGTACCAAAAAGAATTGGTTGACATTCAACCATTTCATGAGGCAGCATACAATCAAGAACAGGTAGTACTGAAGGAAGATGTCCAAGCTTCACTGAAGGCCTTGGGTGAAAATGAGGCTCCAGGGATTGATGAAATACCAATTGAGATGCTTCAACAAACAGATGCAGCACTGAAAGTGCTCACTCTTCTATGCCAAGAAAGTTGGAAGACAGCTACCTGGCCATCCCACTGGAAGAAACCCATATTTGTACCCATTCCAAAGAAAGGTGATCCAAAAGAATGCGGAAATTATCGAACAATATCATTAATATCACACACAAGTAAAATTTTGCTGAAGATCATTTGAAAGTGGTTGCAGCAGTACATCGACAGGGAATTGCCGGAAGTTCAAGCCAGATTCAGAAGAGGACATGGAACAAGGGATAACATTACTGACATTAGATGAATCATGACTGAAAACAGAGAATACCAGAAAGATGTTTACCTGTATTTTATTGACTATGCAAAGACACTCAACTGTGTGGATCATAACAAATTATGGATAACATTGGGAAGAATGGAAACGCCAGAAAACTTAACCGTGCTTATGAGGAACCTGTACATAGACCAAGAGGCAGTTGTTCAAAAAAACAAGGGGATACTGAGTGGTTTAAAGACAGGAAAGGTGTGCGTCAGGGTTGTGTCCTTTCACTATACTTTCACCATACTTATTCAATCTGCATGCTGAGCAAATAACCCGAGGAACTGGACTATATGAAGAAGAATGCAGCATTAGGACTGGAGAAAGACTCATTAACGACCTGCGTTAGGCAGATGACACAACCTTGCTCACTGAAAGTGAAGAGGACTTGAAGCACTTACTGATGAAGATCAAAGACTACAGCCTTTCATATGGATTACAACTCAACGTAAAGAAAACAAAAATCCTCACAACTGTACCAATAAGCAACATTATGATAAACAGAGAAAATATTGAAGTTGTAAAGGATTTCATTTTACTTTGATCCACAATCAACACCCATGGAAGCAGTAGTCAAGAAATCAAATGACACATTGCATTGGGAAAATCTGCTGCAAAAGATCTCTTTAAAATGTTAAAAAGCAAAGATGCCACTTTAAGGACTAAGGTGCTCCTGACCCAAGCCATGGTATTTTCAATCGCCTCATATGCATGCGAAAGCTGGACAATGAATGTGGAAGACAGAAGAAGAATTGATGACTTGGAATCATGGTGTTGGCAAAGAATATTGAATATACCATGGACTGCCAAAAGAACAAACAAATCTGTCTTGGGAGAAGTACAGCCAAAATACTCCTTAGAAGCAAGAATGGCGAGACTTTGTCTCACATACTTTGGACATGTTATCTGGAGGGACCAGCCCCTGGAGAAGGACATGATGCTTGGTAAAGCAGAGGGTCAGTGAAAAAGAGGAAGACCCTCAAGGAGATGGCCTGACATAGTGGCTGCAACAATGGGCTCAAGCATAACAATTATGAGGATGGCCCAGGACTGGGCAATGTTTCCTTCCATTGTACATAGTGTTGCTATGAGTCAGAACTGACTAGATGGGACCTAACAACAATAATAGCAGACATTGTTTGCTGATAATCCCCAGTTGGGGAAAAAAAAAAATTAAATACATTCCAGTTACATTTCATCACTCCCTGAAAATTTTCACAACAGGAAATTGACGTAAATTGCTATGCAACCTGTGATTTTCCTGGCAGGAATGTCAGCTACCTAGATTCTTGCTGATAAGGTTGGCAGCTTGACAAGGTTCTTGGCAGAGTTACTCTGAAGTACAGATTAACATGGCACCAGAACTGGCTGACTTAGCAACATTTGTTTTGGTCCTTTGGCATTTTGGGTCACACTTACCAAAGGTATTGCTTGTGGCAGGCATCAAGGGGGAAAATATAAAAAAGTAAAACCATAATATCTTACCTCTTGCACCCTACTTCCTAGTACTTTTTTTTTTTAATCAATTGAACATCTTGTATTTCAGTTTCCACATTCTTTGAATATTTTTATAAAAAAAAATCTTTGGTAAATGTTTTATTTTCACCCACACCAGGCTGCCTGGGATAGCACAGAGAAAAGCAATAATAATAACAACACAATGACTATAATTATTAATAATTACAAATGTTAATAAAATCATACTATACATAGGGAACAGGGTTGAAAAATACATATACATATGTAAAATCTCATTACAATAACCCAAGAAGTTGTTGTTGCTGTTAGGTGTCATCAAGTCGGTTCTGACTCATAGCGACCCTATACACAACAGAAGAAACACTGTCCAGTTATACGCCATCCTCATGATCTTTGCTATGTTTGAGCCCATTTTTGCACCCACTGTGTCAATCCATCTCAGTCTTCTCTTTTTCACTAACTCTGTACTTTACCGAGTATGATGTCCGTCTCCAGGAACTATTCTCTTTTGATTAACATGTCCAAAGTGAGTCGAAGTCTCCCCATCCTCACTTTTAAAGAGCGTTCTTGCTGTACTTCTTCCAAGACAGATTTGTCTGTTCTTCTGCCCAAACTAAACTCATTGCCCTCGAGTTGATTTCAACTGATAGCGACCCTATAGGACAGAGTAGAACTTCTCCATAGGGTTTCCAGGGAGCGGCTGGTGGATTCAAACTGCCAACCTTTTGGTTAGGAGCCAAGCTCTTAACTACTGCGCCACTTCAGTATTCTTTGCCAACACCGCAATTCAAATGCATCAATTCCTTACTCATTGCCCAACTTTCACATGCATATGAGGTGACTGAACATACCATGGCTTGGATCAGAGTACTCTTACTCCTCAGAATAATATCTTTGCTTTTTAACACTTTAAAGAGGTCTTTTGCAGAAGATTTGGGCAATACAAAAGGCCCTTTGATTTCTTGATTGCTGCTTCCATGGGTGTTGATTGTGGAGCCAATGAAATCCTCGACAACTTCAGTATTTTCTCTGTTTATCATAATGTTGCTTATTAATCTAGGTGGGAGGATTTTTGTTTTCTTTATGTTGAGGTGTAATCCGTAATAAAGACTGTAGTCTTTGATCTTCATCAGTAAGTGCTTCAAGTCCTCTTCACTTTCAGCAAGCAAGGTTGTGTTGCCTGCATAATGCAGGTTGTTAATGAGTCTTCCACAAATCTTGATGCTGCATTGTTCTTCATATAGTCCAGCTTCCAGGATTATTTGCTCAACATACAGATTGAATAATTATGGTGAAAGGATACAACCCGGACGCACACCTTTTCTGATTCTTAATCTCGCAGTATCCCCTTGTTCTGTTCGAACGACTGCCTCTTGGTCTATGTACAGGTTCCTCTTGGGCACAATTAAGTGTTCTGGAATTCCCATTCTTCACAATGTTATCCATAATTTGTTATGATCCACACAGTCAAATGCCTTTGCACAGTCAATAAAACACGGGCAAACATCTTTCTAGTATTTTCTGCTTTCAGCCAAGATCCATTTGACATTAGTAATGATATCCCTCATGTCATGAATTTTGAATCCAGCTTGAATTTCTAGCAGTTCCTTGCCGATGTCTGCTGCAACTGTTTTTGAACAATCTTCAGCAAAATTTTACTCGAGTGTGATATTGTTCGATAACTTCTACATTTTGTTGGATCACCTTTCTTTGGAATGGGCCCAAATAAGAATTTCTTCCAGTTGGCCAGGTAGCTGTCTTCCAAATTTCTTGGCATGGACTAGTGAGCGCTTCCAGCATTGCACCCAGTTTTTGAAACATAATTGGTATTCCATCAATTTCTGGAGCTTTGTTTCTTGCCAATGCCTTCAGTGCAGCTTGGACTTCTTCCTTCAGTACCATCGGTTCTTGATCATATGCTACCTCCTGAAATGGCTGAACGTTGACCAATTCTTTTTGGTACAGTGACTCTGTGTATTCCTTGCATCTTCTTTTGATGTTTCCTACATCGTTCAATATTTTGCCCATAGAATCCTTCAAAGTACGAATTTGAGGCTTGAATTTTTTCTTCAGTTCTTACAGCTTGGAAAATGCTCAGTGTGTTCTTACCTTTTGGCTTTCTAACTCCAGGTGTTTTTGCACATTTCATTATAATACTTTACTTTGTCTGCTCAAGCTGCCCTTTGAAATCTTCTGGTCAGCTCTTTTACTTCACCATTTCTTCCATTCATTTTAGCTACTCTACCTTCAAGAGCAACTTTCAAAGTCTCTTCTGACATTCATTTTGGTATTTTCTTTCTTTCCTGTCTTTTTAATGTCCTCTTGCTTTCTTCATGTGTGATGTCCTTGATGTCATCCCACAACTCTTCTTGTCTTTGGTCATTAGTATTCAGTGCATCAAATCTATTCTTGAGATGGTCTCTAAATTCAGGTGGGATATAGTCAAGGTTGTACTTTGGCTCTCGTGGACTTGTTTTAATTTTCTTCAGCTTCATCTTGAACTTGCATATAAGCAACTGATGGTCTGTTTCGCAGTCAGCCACTGGCCTTGTTCTAACTGCTGATATTGAGGTTTTCCATCATCCCTTACCACAGATGTAGTTGATTTGATTCCTGTGTATCCCATCTGGTGAGGTCCATGGGTATAGTTAAAGTCTATGTTGTTGAAAAATGGTATTTGCAATGAAGAAGTTGTTGGTCTTCAAAATTCTATCATGCTATCTCCAGTGTCATTTCTATCACCAAAGCCATATTTTCCAACTACCTATTCGTTTTTTTTGTTTCCAACTTTTGCATTCCAATCACCAGTAATTATCAATGCATCTTGATTGAATGTTTAATCAATTTCAGACTGCGGAAGTTGGTAAAAATCTTCAATTTCTTCACCTTTGGCATTAGTGGCTGGTGCGTAAATTTGAATTACAGTCGTATTAACCGATCTTTGTAGGCGCGTAGGTATTATCATATCACTGACAGCATTGTACTTTAGGATAGATCTTGAAATGTTCTTTGTGAGGATGAATACGATGCCATTCCTCTTCAATTTTCATTCCTGGCATAGTAGGCCATATAATTGTCTGATTCAAAATGGCCAATACCAACCCATTTCAGCTGTCTAATGCCTAGGATATTGATCTTTATGCATTTCGTTTCATTTTTGATGACTTCCAATATTCGTAGATTCATACTTCATACATTCCAAGTTATGATTATCAATGGATTTCTTGCAGCTGTTTCTTCTCATTTTGAGTCGTGCCACCTCAGCAAATGAAGATCCTGAAAGCTTTACTCCATCCACGTAATTAAGGTCGACTCTACTATGAGGAGGCAGCTCTTCTCCAGTAGTATTTTGAGTGCTTTCCGACCTGAGTGACTTATCTTCTGACTCTATCAGACAATGTTCTGCAGCTATTTATAAGGTTTTCACTAGCCAATTTTTTTAAGAAGTAGATCACTAGGTCCTTTTTCCTAGTCTGTCTTAGTCTGTAAGCTCACTTAAACCTGTTCATCATGGGTGACCCACTGGTGTTTGAAATACCAGTGGCACAGCTTCCAGCATCACAGCAATGCTCAAGCCACCACAGTGTGACAAACTGACAGAGGAGTGGTGGACCCAAGAAGTAGATACTCAAATTAAGTACATTTCACTGATGAAGAAGTCCATGTACATCCTGTGCCATGCTAAGAAATTTGGACCTTACTAACAGTAAAAGAGAAGTCTTAAATGTATGTAAGTGAGTGACATCATTGTGTTTGTGCTCTAGAGAGAAAATTTTGGTGGCATTGAAGGTGAAATGTGGCAGGGGGTGAGGGGACACAAAAGGGGCAAAACTGTTTGAGAAATGATTATTCACTCTATTTCCAGTATATCTCTGCTGCACCCATCCATATACTCCTTCTACAGAGAATGATAAACTCGTCTATAAACATCTAATGATCTTTCAGGATTCTGTGCATTTATGTTTATTTTTCTCTTCTGTAGTTCTGTACTCCCCTTGACCAGTAGCTAATTCCCAATATTCTTTCAAGATCAAGCTTATCTGGTGGTACTTCTATGAAGCAATTACTTACATGCCATTTGCCTGTGCAGTATGATAATCTCTACCTTTAATCTGTGTGTTTATTTTCATTATATTTAATATGATTTTAAATATTGCTAGGTTTGTTTACTATCTTTTTTTTCATTTTTTTAATTGTACTTCAGGTGAAGGTTTACAGAACAAATAGTTTCTCATTAAACTGTAGTACACGTATTGTTTTATGACATTGGTTAACAATTCCACTACACGTCAACCCTCTCCCTTCTCGACCTTTTTTTTTTTTTTTTGGTGAAAATATACATAACCAAAGATACACCATTTCAAAAATTTCTACATGCACAGTTCAGTGACATTGACTATGCTCTTCCAATCGTGCTGCTATTCTCACTTTAGATGAAGGCTTACAGAACAAAATAGTTTCTCTTTTAACAGTTAGTACACATGTTGCCCTATGACAATGGTTAACAACCTCACAACACATCAACACTGTCCTTACTCAACCTTGGGCTCCCTATCACCAGCTTTCCTGTCCCCTTCTGCCTTCTAGCCCTTGTCCCTGGACTGCTGTGTCTCATTGGTCCCGTTTGGTTTTGTGGGGCTGTCCACTACCCGGCTGAACGGTGAACCTTGGAAGTGACTTCACCACTGAGCTAAAAGGGTGTCTGGAGACCATACTCTCGGAGTTTCTCCAGTCTCCTTTAGGCCAGTAAATCTGGTCTTTTATGTGTGTGTTAGAATTTTGTTCTACATCCTTTTCCAGCTCTGTCCAGAACCATCTGTTGTGATCCTGGTCAGAGCAGTCAGTGATGGCAGCCGGGCACCATCTAGCTGTACTGGGCTCAGTCTGGTGGAGGCCTTGGTAGCTGTGGTCCATTAGTCCTTTGGACTAATCTTTTCCTTGTATCTTGTTCTCTTCATTTTCCCTTGCTCCCGAAGCGATGAGACCAGTGGAGTATCTTAGATGGCTGCTCACAGGATTTTAAGACCCCAGACGTTACTCACCAAGGTAGAATGTAGAACATTGTCTTTATAAACTGTGTTATGCCAGTTGAGCTAGATGTTCCCTGAGACCATGGTCCCCACAGCCCTCTGCCCAGCAATTCATTCCCTCAGGGAGTTTGGATGTGTCTATGGAGCTTCCATGACCTTTCCTTGTACAAGTTGTTCTGGTTTCCTCAGTAATGTGTACAGTCTCACCCTTCACCCAAGATACCACTTATCTATTGCTGTTTACTATCTTGCTATTTATTTCCTACTTGTTACATTTGTTCTGTTTTATTTTTTATCTCTTTTTCTTCCTGCCGTCATTTGAATTAATTAATATTTTATTATTTCATTTCATCTCCCATATTACCTTATTAGCTATACCTGTTTTATTTGCTACTGGTTCCTGTAGGATTTATCAGTGTTTACTTTAATATAAGATGACTTCACATAAAGTGTAATGATCTTATAATGGTATACTTCCATTTCCCTCTCTCTGTCTTTCTGCTATTACTGTCATTGACCATTGACTATTTAAACTGAACATTGTTGCTATTTTTGCCTTAAACAGTTAATTTTCTTTTAGCAATATTTGTAAATAACAAAATATATTTCATATTTATACACATATTTCCAGTTTCTTATGTTCTTCATTCTTTTGTATAGATTTAAATTTCAATCTGGTATCATTTTACTTGCCTGGAGGACTTCCTTAAACATTGCTGTTCTTGAGCCCTGGTGGCACAGTGATTGACAGCTCTGCTGCTAACCAAAAGGTCAGTAGTTTGAATCCACCAGCTGCTCCCTGGAAACCCCATGGGCAGTTCTACTCTATCCTGTAGGGTTGCTATGGGTTGGAATTGATGGCAACAGGGTAGTCTTCTCATTATGAATGATCTCATCCTTTGTATGTCTGAAAAGGTCTTTTACTTTCCTTTCCTTTTTGAAAGATATTTTTTTTCTGGGTATAATTCTAGATTGATAAGTATTTATGTTTTAGAATTTTAAAGATGCCATTTCATTGTCTTCTGGGCTGCATGGTTTCTGGTGAAAAGTTTGCTGTCATTCTTGTCTGTGGTCCTCTGTTTATAGTGTGACTTTTTCCCCTTTGGCTGCCTTAAAATTTGCTCTTTGTCATTGTTTATTTATTTATTTTTTGTCGTTGTTTTGCAATTTTATTATAATGTGGTTTAGTTTGATTTTCTTCATGTTTCTTCTGATTGGGGATTATTGAGCTTCTTGTATATATATATATATATATATATATATATATATATATATATATATACACACTTACATACACAAGTATATATATTTTAATCTGCTTTGGAAAACTTTTGGTTATCATTTTTTCAAATATTTATTTTGGCTCCATCCACCACTGCCATTTTCTGAGACACCTATGTATAAACCAAACCCAACCTCTTACCGTCGAGTCGATTCCAACTCATAGCAACCCTACAGAACAGAATAGAACTGCCCCATCAGGCTTCCAGTTGGTGGACTTGAACTGCTGATCTTTTGGTTATCAGCCAAGCTTTTAACCACTGTGCCACCAGGGCTCCAATTCTAGTATAAGATGCTTAATATTGTCCCATAACTCACTGATGGACTCTTCATTTTTTTTTCAGTCCTTCCTTTCCATGATTCATTTTGTATAGTTTCATTTTATATGTCTTCAAGTTCACTAATTTTGTATTTTGCAATTTCTAATCTGCAGACTAATCTGATTATTGAGACTCCTCTGTTAGTCTCACCTAGTGTACTTTTCATTTCAGCTATTGTATTTTTTAACATAGAAATGTTTGATTTGAGTCTTTTTTATATCTATTTGTCTCCACTTCATGCTCATTTGTTACTCTATTTTCTTGAATATATTAAGTATATTTATAACGGTTATTTTAATGTTCTTGTTTACTAATTCTATCATAAGTGCCACTTCTGTGAATGTTTCTCTGATTTATTTCTCTCCATTTATGGTGATATTTGCTTGCTCCTTTGCAAGCTTGGTACTTTTTGATTGGATGCCAAATATTACAAATTTTGATTTGTGGTATATATATATTTTTTATATTACTTCAAATATCTTTGAACTTTGTTTGGATGCACTTAGGTTATCTGGAATCATTTTAATCCTTTGAAGTCTTGCTTTTATTAAGCTTTGTTAGTGAAGGTCCAGAAGACCCTTTAGTATGGGTCTAATATGGCCCCACCACTGAGGCAATATCTTTCTGAGAACTCTCCCTAGTGCCCCATGTATTATGAGATCTTTCCACACTAGTTGGTAGTCACACAAACTATTCCAAGCCCTGTGTAAGCTTTGGGAATTGTTTCTGCTATTCCTCTCTAGTATTTTATTTCCATGTCTCTCCTTGTGCAGTATCTACCTCTCAACTACTCTTTCCCACAAATTCTAGCCCTCTAGATTTTCTCAAACTTCAAACTCTGTCTGCTCAACTCAGAGATGTAGTCAGGCTCTGTTTAGGCTTCCTATTCTTGTGCTGCAATGTGGAAACTTTCTCTAGGTATTTTTTGCTGGGACCCTTGTAGGTTGCTCCTCATTTATTTCCCTTCTCTCAGGTATCTCTGTCCTGTGTTTTCTGTTGTCCAATGTTTGAAAACTACTTTTTTCATGTACTTTCTCTGGTTTCTATGAGTTTAAGGTGAGAGGAAATCTGGTCTTTCTTTTCCCATTAAGTCCAGAAGCAAGTCCCTGCAAAATATTTTAACCTTGTTAAATAAATGATCCAATATGGAGTTCTTGTAAATGTAACTTTAGAAGCCTCATTCTATCTTAATTATTAAATTTTCTTTGCAGTTCTTCTTTTTTCCACTTTTTTATTTCTTTTTTCTATATGGCTCTTTTTCCTGGGGTTTCAAATAAAATGTAGCACTTCAGGAAAGTTTAGTTTTCAGAGTTAGAATAATATAAACAACATAAAGAAGACAATTTCCCTACTCACTTTGTCATACATTAACACCCCAGTTAAATGCTTTTTCCTTCAGTAAAATAGTACTGTACTCTTTCTACCTTTGACTTTGATGTGTACTCTGAATCCTTTAGGGCAAATCTTAATTCTGTAGTCTAACAAAGATGATCACATTTTCTGTTTATGTTACAAAATTTTGTTGAATTCACTATCATTATACACAAGTTAGTCATTGGCTATAAATTGAATATCTCTGTATTCCAAAGTAGTTTCATAATAATATACTTATTTGGGGTGCAATCCTTTTTTTCATTTCCCACATTGTTATATTCTATCTTGCATAAGTATTGAGGATAAAAATAGATGGAAAATAGAGTGGTATGAGATAAGAAGCATTAGCTCTGTTTATGCCTGTGACAATTAAATTGGAACGAAGTCAGTGGCTATTTTTTACATTCTGTGCTCCCAACCTACCTCTTATGAAAGTCCCCTTCTCTACTGTCCTCCAAATCACTTTCTTGAGTCTTTAAACACTTGGTGGTAGATCTGAATTTTATCCATAAACTTGAATGTGCAAGAGATTTTACATTTCTTTATCTTTTTAAAATCAGATTAAATTTGTCTCTAAACTTTCATTCCACCAAGGAGAAAATTATTAAATCTCATTCATTATTGAGCTTCCCTGGACAAACTCCTGGTACTGCAAAGGTCCAAAAACAGAGCAAAACACTCAAGGGTGTCCCTCTGGACTTTGCTTGTATTTGTTTTCCATAAAAGTCTTCTTGTTCACATTGTCATGATCACTTGAAGTGCAGGGCTGTAGCTTTCCTTAATTCTTGGAGTACAGAAATATTTGCTAAAGTTGGTAATACAAGTGCTTGCTAGTCTCCTGAGTACAAAGAACAGCCATTCCTCCAGAGTCCTGTCTTCTCCCTTGGAGGACAAGGTTGAGAGATGGATAATATATCTTCTCTCCCTTGCTCAGGCCTCTCTCCCCTCACAGGTACTCACTTCTTTCCCTTTCTATACAGAGTTGCTAATATAATCATCTCAGTAACTTTAGGCTTCCACAAAGAAAAGATCGCTGGTTGTCTTTAGACACTTTCTCCTTTAGACCCATCAATTTAGACTCCTCTAAGGCAAGAGACTCAGTTGGAGCCTTGGTGGTGCAGTGATTAAGAGCTCAGGCTGCTAACCAAAAGGTCAGCTGTTGGAATCTACCAGCTGCTCCTTGGAAACCCTACGAGGCATTTCTACTCTGTCCTATAGGGTGGCTACGAGTTGGAAATGACTCCATGGCCGCAGGTTTTTTTTTTTTTAAGGCACAAGAGGAGCCCTGGTGGCACAGTGGTTAAGAGCTTGGCTGCTAACAAAAAGGTCTGCTGTTTGAATCCACCAGCTGCTCATGGGAAACCCTATGGAGCAGTTCTACACTGTCCTATATGGCTGCTATGAGTTGGAATTGGCTCAACAGCAATGAGTTTGTTTGTTTTTTAAGGCAAGAGATTATAAAGGTACAAGAAGCAAAAACCACAACTTAATAGCTCCGTATATCATCTTCCTGCACTTAGAAAGGCCTCTTTGGTGATAACCATGCCTTTTGGACCCTTAGTCCTCCAGGAACTTCAAGATGTCAGGGAGAGTACCTGTGATTTTGTGGCCAGTCCCTCTACTAGTCAGTTAGTAACACACTGATGATATTTAATTCACTAATACAGCATGAAATATAGCACACAACAAAATCCCTATGCTTGGGACTTCCGGGCAACATGGCGCTATAGTCAGAAGCACCATACCGTCCCTCTGCAGCAAAGACCAGAAAAACCAAGTCAAACAGAGTCATGCGTCAATCCTGAAATGCTAAGCATCAAATAAAAAGACAAAGACCTCAGCCAAGCACTGAATGGAATAAGAAACTGACCAAGAACAGAGAGTGAGGAGAGATACGTGCAGAGGTCCCCTATCAGCTACTGCCACACAGATCTACCATCTTGGACTCCTATCAGAGATCAGCGAACAGGGGGTATGAGAAAGCAGCTTCATGGAGCTTCCAGCAGGAGACAAAACAACTGGTAACCACCGATATAGGTTTTCCCACCCTCGACCCTTCTTCACTCCAACTTAGTCTCCCCTGCTTCCTGCAGCCACAGTCTCTTGGCTGGGAAGCACCAGCCTCACCCTGGTTTAGCTTGGATTCCACCCGCCCACACTGGCTGGCTCCCTGAGTGGCTTTTTTTAGCTGTTGGTGTTGCTTTTTTCCACTTCTTTAGATTTCTTCCTTATCTCTCACCACCTCCCCCTCCTTTCTCTCAAATACCTGGCTCTGTGTGCCATTTTTGCTTCTTCCTGAAAGACTGCGAAACACCGCTCGACTGTGAAACTGCTTCCCAGCCTGTGCTGCCACGCTTGTGGGATCCCCGGGGCTTTTTTGTTCGTTTGTTTGTTTGCTCTGATTTGATCTGTCTTGATTTGTTTGTTTCTTTTTCTTTTCTCAACTTGGGATCCCCTTCTAGCCAGCAGTACCACACGGCTTGGCAGCTACTCCCTTACTCTATGCAGGCACACAGGGACATCCTTGAGGGCATTTCTTTTTTCTTGTTTTTGGGTTTTTTTGTTTCTTTGTTTTGTTTTCTTCTCTCTCTGATTCCCCTTTGGTCTTTCTTCATTTACAGTTTCTCTATTTATTCATTTTTTTCTTTTACCCTTTTTCTTTTCCCTCATTTTTCAGTCTCTCATCTCTCTACTCCAAAAGCAAGCTCCCTTAGCACTCTTTTTTGTTTGTGTGTATGCTTTTGGCTCCTGTTCCTCTCTCCTCTCTCTCATCTTTTCCATACCCATCTTAGCTCCACACTTCACAATCTACCCCCTCCTCTCTGCCTACCTGCACCGTGCACTGACCATCACACTCCCAAGCAGCACAGGCACGACTTACTGGAACCGGCCCTGCACTGATTCCCAGTCTGCACTGTCAGCCCTGATATGTGCCACAAACAACCCTTCCCAACAACTCCCCTTCAGCTGGATATGCCATGCTGTACCATACCTGAGTGACTGACCCTGCCCATTGGAGAAGGAGGTGAAAAGTATCGTGCCCACAGATGAGCAAACAACAAAGAACGCACAGCCCACCTGCTCAGACATAAACAAATAAAATAAAACAGCAGGACAAAACAAACAAATCTACAATCAATAAATGAGGAAAATAACCACTGAATGCCCCAAAGAGAGCAGATAATATCAAAACATTTACAAAAACAGGACAGGATGGTTCCAGTAGGCATCCAAAATAAAACACCAGATGACTTTCCAGTAGAAGAAAAGGCACTAGGCCTAACTGATAGGGAATTCAAATCTCTAATATACAGAATCATCCAAGAGTTGAAGCAAAAAGCAGATAAAAATGAGGAAAAAATAGACAAATTCTTGGAAAAGACAGACAAATTCATGGAAAATACAGACAAAAAAATGGAAGAATTCAAGAAAATAATACAGGAACAAAATGCTAAAATAAATTCACAACTAGAAATAACACAAAAAACAATTAGAAATCCAAAAGATAAACAACAAGATTTCACAAATGGACAGTGTCATAGAAAGGCTGAGGAGCAGGTTTGAAATGGTGGAAGATAGGATCAGTGAAATTGAAGACAAACACTTGGATACAACTCAGTTTGAGGAAAAATCAGAGAAAAGAATGAAGAAACCCTGAGAATTATGTGGGATACAATCAAAAGCAAAAATCTGAGAGTGATCAGAGTTCCAGAACAGGGGTAGAAAACAGAAAACACAGAGAGGATCATTGAAGAATTGCTGACAGAAAACTTCCCCAATATCATGAAAGATGAAAAGCAAACCATCCAGGAAGCTCAACAAACCCCATATAGGATAGACCTCAAAAGAAAATCACCAAGGAATATCATAATCAAAGACAAAGAATCCTGAGAGCAGCTCGAGAAAACAAAAAGTCACATACAGAGAAGAAACAATACAATTAAGCTCAGATTATTTGGCAGAAACCATGCAGACAAGAAGGCAATGGGATGACATATATAAAACCTTGAAAGAAACAAATTGCCAGGCAAGAATAATATATCCTGCGAAACTCTCGTTCAAATATGATGGTGAAATTAGGTCATTTTCAGATAAACAGTAATTAAGGAACTATGTAAAAACCAAACTGAACTTACAAGACTTATTAAAGGAAGTCCTTTGATCTGACAATAAACAACTTCAGACCACAGGCTGAATCTAGGACACAGGATTGTACTAGCCAGATACCAACCTAGGAAATGAACTCCTAAGGACTATGCAAAACCAAAAGAATTACAACAGGGAACCAGAGAGGTTAATCTGTAAATGACAACAGCATCAGAACAATAAAAGAGGGAATAAATGATGTAGGTATAGAACCTTCTAATGGAGAGGAAGGCAAGGTGATACCAAGTAATAATAGACTGGTTCAAATCTAGGAAGATAAGGGTAAATTTCAAGGTAACCACAAAGAAAGTTAACAAACTTACTCATCAAAATAAAGAAGAAAAACATAAAGTCTCAGTTAAAACAAAACCTACAAAAACAAAAGAAATTAAAAAAAAAAATCCACAAACAAAAGGAACTCAGCACAAGACAGTAAGAGGAACAAAGAAAAAACATCAGCACCACAAAAAATATCACTAGAAAATGCAATCCCACTCCTAGGAATATATCCGAGAGAAATAAGAGCTGTCACACTAATAGACATATGCACACCCATATTCATTGCAGCACTGTTCACAATAGTAAAATATGGAAACAACCTAGATGCAGATGGATGGATAAACAAACTATGGTACATACACACAATTGAGTATTATGCAAAGATAAAGAACAATGATGAATCTGTGAAACATCTCATAACATGGATGAAACTGGAGGACATTACGCTAAGTGAAGTAAGTCAATTAGAAAAGGACAAATATTGTATGAGACCTCTCCTGTAAAAACTCATATAAAAGTTTACACACAAAAAGAAACAATCTTTATTGGTTACAAGGGATGGGAGGGGTGGGGGGAAATACTAACTAGACAGTAGGTAAGTGGTAACTTTGGTGAGGGGTAAGACAGTACACAATACTGGGGAAGCCAGCACAACTTGCACAGGGAAGGGTCATGGAAGCTCCATAGACATTTCCAAACTCCCTGAGGGACTGAATTACTGGGCAGAGGGCTGTGGGGAGTATGGTCTCGGGAAACGTCTAGCTCAACTGGCATAACACAATTTATAAAGACAATGTTCTACATCCTACCTTGGTGAGTAGCATCTGGGGTCTTAAAAGCCTGTGAGCAGTCATCTAAGATACTCCACTGGCCTCTACCCTTTGGGATCAAGGGAGAATGAAGAGAACAAGATACAAGGAAAAGATCAGTCCAAAGGACTAATGGACGACATCTACCACGGCCTCCACCAGACTGAGTCCAGTAGAGCTAGATGGTGCCCGGCTACCACCACTGACTGCTCTGACCGAGATCACAGTAGACGGTCCTGGACAGAGCTGGAAAAGGATGTAGAACAAAATTCTAACTCACAGAAAAAAAAAAAAAAAGACCAGATTTACTGGCCTGACATACTGGAGAAACCTTGAGAGTATGGTCCCTGGACACCCTTTTAGCTCAGTGGTGAAGTCACTCCCGAAGTTCACTGTTCAGCCAGGGATTGGACAGCCCCATAAAACAAAACTGGACTAATTAGGCACATCAGTCCAGAGACAAGGACTAGAAGGCAGGAGGGACAGGAAAGCTGGTGATAGGGAACCCATGGTTGAGAAGGGACAGTGCTGACTTGTCCTGGGGTTGTTAACTATTGTCATAGGGCAATATGTGTACTTACTGTTTAATGAGAAACTATTTGTTCTGCAAACCCTCATCTAAGGTACAAAAAAAAGAATTATCTATGTGAGATCAAATTGACAACAGCAATTCAAAAGGTTTGATGGGAAGCCTAGGGGACAGTGAATTGAAGGTAATGGTGATGGAATAATTTGGAAAAGGATAGTGAGAATAGCAGCCCAACTGGAAGAATGTAATCGATGTCACTGAATCCTATATGTAGAAACTTTTGAAAGGGTGTAACTTTGGCTATGTATATTTTCACCAAAAAAAAGGTCATCCAAGGTCAAGAAGGAAGGGTGTTGACATGTTGGGGGAGTTTTAACCAATGTCATAAAAGAATATGTGTACTGACTGTTTAATGAGAAACTATTTGTCCTGTAAACCTTAATCTAAAGTACAATCAAAAAAATTAAAAAAATTAAAAAATCCCCATGCTTGATCCTCTCAACTGTACAAGTCGTTAGAGCAGAATTTTGTCTACTTAGGGTTGAGGCAGTAAAATTCACTGTAGCACTCAGATGCACATAGCAGGGTTAATCAGGTCCTATCTCACTGTACCAGGAGAAAAACAAAAGCAAAGTCTCCAGTCTCCATACACCCCTGCAGTCAGGACGCCCTTGTTCCTTATGCCCTAGTGACCTGCTAAAATTCCCAAGACTCTGAGCTACTACCACTGCTACTTGGGAGATTATATTCCAAAAGGGATAACACAATTTTACTTTACTGAATTGTGGCCAGATTTCAATGTAATGATAACTTCTGTGAGGACAAAGATGGAAAGGAAAACCTCTTAATCCATGAAGCTCAGAGCAAAAGAACTTACAGGAAAAGAAAAAAAAATCATTTTGGCCTTTGGGAAAGATACAGTGGCTCACCTATAGTCAAGCCTGTGAATCATCTTGACCCAGTACTCACGTGTAAGCCCCAGCTTGGAGGACAACCCTATCGGCTTTCTTTCTGTTGCCTGGAATCCAATTTTCCTGGCCTGATTTTACATCTGTGACAAAGGAAATTTCTAGAAATTAAAATATTCTTTTCATTTGACTCTGGTAAATATTTTTCCCACAGAGTACATGACAAGATAAAATACTAAAGATATTATATAATAAAGATAATTTGATATGATGGGATAATTTAGGACCTTGGTACAGAGGTTAGAAATTTTCAGATATGACATTAAGTAGTATTCTGTTTAGTAACCTAAAAGGTGTTCTCGTAGGGTAAAGTGAATCTCATATCAAAGTTGCATTGTTTACATATTGGTATTTTACATTTACACATTCATGCATGTATGTGTGTATTTAATTTGTGACAAGTTGAACAGTTTTTTTCTGGCAAGCAGAGGGACCAGTGTGTGTGTGTGTGTGTGTGTGTGTGTGTGTGTGTGTGTGTGTGTGTTTGGGGGAGGAAAGGAGATCCTGATCCAAGACTTGCGGAAGAGAGTAGATAATAGACTGGGCTCTGAATTTAGGAAACAATTACCAGTTCTCTGTTTGTTTGGTTGTTTAACTAAAGAGCTAAATCCTAAGCAGTATTTTACTCTATCATTGGACAATTTCTCCTGGATGCTCTGTGGGCATCATTTGCTTCAGTGTTGTTTTTTCTTCCTCCTTCTGGGTTTGAGTACAGATAGTCTGGGATGAAAAAGGGAAACCAACACCCTTTTATGTTAATAACAAACAAGAGATATTCACGAAGTTGTTAGTCTTGGCAGTGTGCAAAGCACTGCATCAGCCCCTTTTCCTTTCCCTCCTCCATCACTGTGATACTCAGCAGAGAAACGGGTGACAAAGGAGGCTTGACTCTGAGTTTAAAAAGAAGGAGAAGCCTGGACAGTGGTGAGAAAAAGAAAAAAATAGTGAGGATAATAGGATGAAGGGCCCTTGAGAGAGGGAGAAGAGAAGAATGTCCAAGGGGATAGGTGGTTCCTCAGCCAACTTGGAGGCTTTGGCCAGCAAGCAGTCAGGAATAGAGACTCTGAAACAGTAAAAGAAATAAAAAACAAAAAACAGTTGCTGCTAAGTTGATTCTGACTCTTGGCGACTCCATGTGCGTCAGAGCAGAACTGTGTCCATAGAGTTTTCAGTGGCTGATTTTCAGAAATAGATCACCAGGCCTTTCTTCCAAGGCACCTCTGGCTGGACTTGAACTCCAACCTTTTAGTTAGCAACTGAGCATTTTAACTGTTTGTAGCACCTAGGGACTCCTAAAGAAAGTAAGTGTAGCCAAAATGGTGAAGTAGAGACCAGGAGCCACTTCTGTGTTCCAACATCCTTTCCATTCTATATTTTATTCTTGCCTCATTAAGATTATGTGAGACATGGATTGTACTGTCCCATCTTATTCTCTGAAGGATAAAGTTCTGAGGTTGCACATATACTCAGTCAATTGACTCATAAAGCATTTACTGAGCACCGACCGTGTTTCTAAGACTGAGTAAGGCACTGAGATCCAGAGAACAAAACACTGGTTTCTTCCCTCACAGGAACCACAGTCTGGGTGTGGAGACAGGGATGTCAACAGGCATTTATACCAGCTATTATGTATAGAAGGAACTGGGGATCAAAAGAGGAGTAAAACGCTGTCCCTGTCCTTACAGAGCTCTAAAATATATGAAAATAGACAAAGAAAGAAAAAAATGTGTACCATGTTACGGTCAGTTCCACATGGGGTACAGTATTGCACTTAGAACCAGGCAAGAAGGGACCCTGCCCTGGACTCCAAGCTTCAGAAGGCCTCCCTATCACAAACATACAAAAAATAAATACATAAGAAAATGCATGGGCACCTCTGCCGCATGAGGAACCAGAGTCCAGTATGGTCACAGTATGATCCTTACCATCCTAAACATCCTTAACCCTAAGCATCTGCATTCTTGATAAACAGAGTTCAGGCCTATGGCTGAGCATACCAGGGTGACATACTGGGCAAGGTAATGAATAATGAGGGTGGTGGTTGAGCTGCCTTCCATTCTTTTCTGTCCTGGAATGCCTACAAGGAGCTGGAGGTGTGTAAGGAAAACCCCAGCATTTTCACAGCTGACTTGGACTAAGAAGTTTGGGGGACGTCAAGAGGACCAAGTACTCTTATCGCCAACGATTTCCCGCATTCTCTCACTCTAAGATCTGTCAATAAATGCAACCGTAAGGGCTCAATCCACATTTATTCTGAAAGTTCAATGTCTAAATGATTTATCAGGTGCAACCCCATTACAATGTTTGAATATAATATGTAAAATTCACAGTTCAGTTTTTTAATCTAAGCAATACTTTAGGAAATTTATTGGCAATTTAAGTCACTACATTAGCAGAGTGAAACTTCTTCAAACGTAATAATGAAACTATCTAAGAATTAACGATTCAAGTAACGTTTCATGCAGTATTGCTGTCCGTGATACATAAAGTATGTGAAAATTTCAATTATAACAAGTTAAATGATTGATTTTGCTGAAATGAAGTCAAGAAAAAGAAATTTTATCATAAATTCTGTATGTCTTTATTTTGTGCTCATCCAAAAATGACCTACACAGTCAGGAACATACAGATATGTTCAATATTGAATTCAGTTATCTTTTATATTTTGTTGACTCTCATCACGTAAAACCCATAACATAACACATTTTTTAAAAAATTATTGATATAAAGGTATATTTGTCAAGGTTACTTAATACTTTGATAGCTTGCACGGAAGGTTTTAAATATTTAGACAAAAGAATGTGGTCTTCTTTTTGAACTCTCCCCACAGGCCGTACAATCACAGGATATGGGTCTTATAGAAGTACTGGGGGAGTGAGTCCGGGGGAGAATTTCCAGAAAGTTATACTAGAACAGATGAGAAAGAGCTGTATTTTAATTTGTGTTCATTTTGATATCCCCTTAGAGGAATTATTAATTTTTGGAAACAAGAATTATTTATTTTCTATGTTCTATTTATAGTGCCTGGAAAGCAACAGTGTTTAATGAATGGAAATAGTTTGTTTTGGGGAAGGAAAGGAAATGGAGTGTAGATAGTACATTTTAATGGTTAAGCCCTCAGATGGGAAATTCATATCTAGGGTGAAATTCATTTTTCTTACAAGTACAATTTCTTGGACAATTAGTAAACTGATGTTTTAATTATAATCAATTCTTGACAGTGTAATCTAATGACATCATTAGGAAAAATGAATTATTGTC
The DNA here is from genome assembly GCA_030035585.1 of Dugong dugon. Classification (NCBI taxonomy): domain Eukaryota; kingdom Metazoa; phylum Chordata; class Mammalia; order Sirenia; family Dugongidae; genus Dugong; species Dugong dugon. The sequence goes on from CM057463.1 coordinate 53,856,392, forward strand.
TTGCCTTTATGATTCCTCAAAGGATCCTTGAAAACTTGTTCAACTGAAGTCAGACCTATTTTTATGGTTTAAGAACTTTTTTTTCAATAATCATTTTATTAGTTACAGAGGAAACCCCACTATTTACATAGTGCAAAAAAGCTGTATTACCCCCAGAATGTGATATACCAATTATCCTTCATACAGCAAGAGAACAAGATGAAAATGCCTTCATGTTATATAATTCACACTAATTTTTCCCAGTTTTTTATCAGTGCATTACAATTAAGACATTAAATTATAAATTCTTGTGGTATAGTTAGAAATTAAATTACAAAAGACTAAATACTTTTAAGGTGTAATGTGCCAACAGAGTTTAAATTTTTATCATTAATTAGAATTCAGATTTCAATTAGGCAAATATATTTTTTTGCTTCCATGATGTATATAAATAAGGGTTGGAAGGAGCAGGGGAGAAGGAGGGTGTTTGTAAACATCCCGTTCTAGACGGTTAATTTGGTCTAACATTAAACAAATCTTTTACTATTAACGTAAGCAACACAGTAGTTGGTTACTTCAGTTTATTGATGTGCTTCCAAGGGTGTAGGAATTTCAAGAGCAGGAAATTAATTTCTCAACTTGTACTTATCACTTAAGAGGCATTAAATTGCTCACGAACTAATAGACTGACAGCAATTGTCATTTCCTGCTGGGACAGTTTCACAGTCAAGGCAGGAAAAGCATAAACACTGGGTTGTTGGATATCAGATCTCTTGGGATATGTTCTTGGGCAGCTGAGCCTCATGTTAAATTCATAAGAACAAATGTTACTGTATTAAATAGAGAGGAATCTACATCTTAGAATGAGAATGTGAAGTCAGATCATCGTGCTAGGACTGTCTAAGCTCTTGGTTGTTCTTAACCTTTGGTTATGGCATTTGCTTAGGAAATGCTGTTTCAAGGTTCAGAACCGCTTGTCCAACTTATGACCCAACAAACCAAAATAATCAGCAAAATAGAACTTGGTTGCACAATATGTACTACTCAGAGCACATAAAATTTTGGAGGAAAAAAAAAAATCAGTGGAGCTCAGCCTGCAGCTTCTGATCTGCCAGCATTGAGTCCACTAAGAGCAGCAGCACTGAAGCAGAAGGTGACACAGTCTGACCTTGGCTGCGAAGGGCAGCAGGATGCTAGTAAAGTCTAGATTATGCCTTTTTCCTCCTTCTTTTGAAATGGCTGGCTCGTGACAAATTTACACAGATACAGAGTGGAAAAGAATTTCTCAAAGATAACTTCTTTGTGCCAAATGTTTCCAAGTTTTCTTTTGGTCAAGACTATGGATATTAGTTTATTTTAGAGTCAAGCTCTTCCAATTTTCCTAGAAGCTAGCACCAAAGGGGTATTCATTTCACAGAAAGACCAAGGTCTGAGGTGCAGTGCTCCCTGGGAAGGAAGTGAGAGAGGTCCCTGAAACGGTGAGAACACAAGGTGGTTTCACTGGCATTCCACTCCTTTCCCCCCACGTCCTCCCAACTCAGAGTGGCCACTGAAGGGACAGTAATTACCATCTAAACTTGGGGAGAGAGGTGCCTGGCCCTTGAGGGGTGACTTGTTTCACGATAATCACACCCCGGTTTGAAAAATTCTCTTCATTTGACTAACAGGGTATGAACACCAACTCCTGAAAGTAAAGCGGAGTGGCAGTTCCATTTAAAAGAAAAGCAAAGCCCAGAAAAAGTAAGTACTCTGCAACTGGAGAATTATCATCCCTGGGGTCCTCTAGGAGCTCACTGTGGTCAGGAGTGTTTCCTAGTGTCATTTACTGTTAGTGATGTGCTCAAGCCAGCTCATACTGGCTCACAAGAGCCGGCTATTAAGTTGTCGGGCACGTTGTTAGCCAGTTGTTAACTGTTGGTAGCTTAAATTCAGTCGTGGTGGGGATGTTTACACCCTGGAAACTGGCAAGTGCTACAGATCACACTTTTTTTTCTTTTTTTCTATTATTTATTTAATTTTTGAATAGCTGGTTTAACACTATAGCTTATAGTCCTTCTCCGCTCTGTATGAGCATTCTGTCTTCACCTGCCTTTCACTAGTGCCTCTGTCCCCACCTGCACTGTTCTCTGCTGGGTTTCTTCTGGCATTTTTTTTTTTTTTAGCTGGTTTTCTTTTTTACGCATTGATTTTTCCCAGATTTCACCATTCCGGCAACTCTCACACACAAAGATTCTTAGGAGTTTGTCCTCACCGGACTGATCGGTGAATACCGCTTTTTCTTGGCACAAGTAAACACTTGAGGAATGAAATTCTACAAGGTCAAGAATTTCCATTTTTTGGATCCTAAATCTAGGCAGTCCCCTTCTCCATTTCCTGGGATTGGTGAGACATTCTGTTGTCCCTCAAATTACTGTTATAAAGCACCAAGTGTGAATTCTCAGTGGGCTCTCCCAGTTAGCCTCAATCCCGAACACACTGTTGTTTTCTAAGCAACAAGTGAAGTCTGTATGTCCTAGGGGTAAAGCATGTATCTGTGGGTAGGGAGTGCTTGACTGTTCACCAGAAGGTTGGAGGTTTGAGTTTACTCAGAGGTGCCTGTAAAGAAAGATCTGGCAATCTACTTCCAAAAAATCAACCATTGAAAATCTTACGGAACATAGTTCTACTCTGACACACACGGGGTCATCTTGAGTCGGAACAAACTCGATGGCACCTAACAACAACAACAACAACATGAATGTGGAAAGGGATAGCACATTAGGAGCTGAAGGAACCTTAGGAATAACTGAGTCTAATTTGCTCATTAATCTGGTGATCAAACAGTGGTCCAGAGAGGCTGTTAGTGATACAAGCAGGACTAGAACTCAAATCCCTGGATCGTACTTCTAGGTATTTTTACATCTGCAGCAATGTCTATTTTTTACCATTATATCTAGGGCGAAGACAAAGTTCATTACACTCAACGAATATTTTTTTGACTATGTGATATATCTCTGTGTACTTACTTTATGCTAGGCACTATACTAGGAGTTGGATCCCAGGTGGCGTAATGGTTAAGAGCTCTTAACAAAAAGGTCAGCAGTTTTAATCCACCAGCCACTCCTTGGAAACCTTATGAGGCAGCCTGGCTCTGTACTATAAGGTCTCTATGAGTTGGAATCAACTCCACAGCAATGAGTTTCAGGTACTAGGAGTTAGGGCTACAGATAAGTTCCCTACTTTCCCAGGGTTTTCTTTCGGGAATCAGGGCCAGTTTAAGGCATATGAGAGCCCTAAACACTGATAATCTGTGGTGCTCCCTCCTCTGCTTACTCACACATTTGAATGGGATATGCGAGTTAAATATATATATATATATGTGTATATATATGTGTGTGTGTGTGTCTTAGCTATCCATGATGTAACTTCTTTTTAAATGCAACTATATTAGTGATTGAATGCAAAATATGCCATTTTAGCAGAATGAGATGAACTAGATTGTAAAATTTTTAGTGGATGCAGGGGGCTAAGATTTTTACTGTATATCACGTTTTCTACATAAAAAATTCCACATATTCTACAACAAAGAAAATGAGTCAGTGAACTGAGTTGTTTGAACCATCCGTGTAAAATTCTGTTGTATTGCCCACAATGAATTATTGACTTTCACCAATTTTCCTTTTAACAACTCATACTTTAATTTTGATGCTTGTTTTGTAATAAATGTTATAGTTATAAATGAACAAATGAAAAGATGTCATGACAGAAAATTCAATGATCATAAAACAAATACTAGAAATTACTGTTCATTTTTAAACAGATCTTTCATCTCTAACATGTTATAATTAAAAACATTTCTTTCTATTCTTTGCTGTTACAAATTCTTCAATGATTTTGTCACAATTAAGCTGCTGAACGATATTTGCTTTCATACCTAATAAGGATAATGAATCAAGTCATTCTGGAATCATTGTTGTACACTCACTTTTCTTGTGTCCTGACTGCTTGGCATCTATGGGTCTTTGCTTCAGACTACTGTTGCCCCTGTTTTGTTGATGCCATAAGCATGTGCTTATCTTGCTTATTGGGTAATTCATCCCTGTTGAGAATTAAGACTATCTGTGTCAACATAGCTGTTTGTTTTGAGAAATTCTTATTTAGTAAATAAAACTGCAATCCAAGGAAGGACTTTACTGTTTGCTTCAGGAAATTCTTATAAATCAGTGTATCTGGGCCAACAATTTGCTCATCTGGGCTAACAGCTCACTTAACAGACAACAATTAGCTTAACGAGATTTCTGTCAAGACCCTCACTTCACTATGTTCACCAGTCCTAAACTATTATGTCCCCTACTTTCCCAATTCCAATCAGTTTCTGGTCTTGAAAGTCCTACTTTAAACCACTTGAGCCCAGTCCCCTTGGCATCCTTCTTCTGAGACACTAAGACTCTGTCACAGTACTGTTCTTATTGAATAAGTCTAACAAATGTAGTTTTTTTAATCAAAAAATTATTATCTTGGTCTTTCTGAAGAATTGGAAGTTGACCCATTCTATTGGTGAATAGAATGTAAGAAGGAGGACATTATCTTTATAATGATCTCTCTGGGTCTTGGGGGCAGTGGTGGTTCAGTGGTAGAATTCTAGCCTTCCATGAGGGAGATCAGACCAAGACACTTCACGTGCAGCCACCACTCATCTGTCAGTAGTGGTTTACCTGCTGCTATGAGGCTGAACAAGTTTCTGTGGATCTTCTAGGCAAACACAAGCTAGGAAGAAAGGCCTGCAAATCTACTTCCCAAAATCATCCAATGAAAACCCTACGGATCACAACAGTCCAATACCCAGCTGATCATGGGGATGGCACAGGACCAGATGATGCTTTATTCTATTGTGCACGGGGTCACTGTGAGCCCTGGGCCAACTCGAGGGCAGCTAAGACAACAACATCTAGGTGAAGTTAGCTTCACTTGTCGTATATATTGTGAGGTAATTTGCCCTGGGAACGTCTGGCTGCATCCTATTCTATAAACTTCGGTAGACATTCATTCTCTGTTTTCTGTGACATTCCCAATTTTAAATATTTTGACTCTCCCGCGCATACCTGGGACTAGACGTCCTGTTCTCTGATTCTGAAAGTGTGATGTTAAAAATCACAGGAGAAGGCAGGAGTGAGTGACTCGGAACACATACAAAAGAAAGACAGTCATTTTAAGGAGCAATTCCAGGAAACCATAGAAGAAAGTTATCCCAAACTAGATGGGAAAGTTTTTGTTTTGATGTGATTTTTAAAAATTATTATTATTATTTTCTTTTGCTTAGAGTTTAAGTTACAGTTTTCTCTAAACATTTTTTGTATAAAGATGTCCCTCCATTAAAAATACTATCTATGGCATGAAATATAGTTAACAAACACAAAAATCAAAATTACAACGTTGAGATGAACTAGTCACAGGGAGGTAATTTCACACCATGGCTTTATGAAATAGTCCTCAAAAGTTTCTACATCCATGGTCTTTAATTCCATCCTTTTCCTGAAATCTTCTTATAATTCAGGTACTTAACAGCAGAAAGGGCCTTCTGGTTAGAGGATACCAACCAAGAAGTCAGACAGTAGATTAAAACATTGGTATTCTGGAATTTGGTTTAAGCCAAATTGAATTCACTAGGCAGAAATACATCTATAAAGTTGACTTTATAATTCCTACAAATATCAATTTCTCAGGATATTATATATATGTACATATATAATACTCTGAGAAATTATATATATACTTCATAATTTCTCAGACTATTACATATGCATATACATACATACATATATGTATATATAGACCCAAAAAAAACTAAACCAGTAGCCATCAAGTCCATTCTTACTCATAGCAACCCTAGAGGACAGAGCAGAATTTCTCCATAGGGTTTCCAAGGCTGTAAATCTTTTACAGAAGCAGACTGCCACATCTTTCTCCAGGGGAGAGGCTGGTGAGTTCGAACCGCCAACCTTTCAGTTAAGAGCCGAGTGCTTAACCAGTGCACCACCAGGGTTCCTTATATATGATATAACTTCTACATATATTAATTTCTCAGAAATTATATGTATATATGTATGTATGTGTATATATATGCATATATAATCTTGGGTTTAGCATTGTGCCAGAGACTCTCCCTGAGAGACAAGGTCCAGCCCTTGCCCTGGAAGAGTTTACAGTTTAGGTGGGAAACAACTAAAACTTCACCTGACACTGGACAGTAATTCCAGGCAAACTGTTCTAAGTGCTGTAGGAATTCAGGCTAAGGGTCAAATCACAGCTGCCTGAGATTTCCTTGTGAGGTTGGAAGTCAGAATCTTATTCTTGTTAAGTAAAATTCACTCATTCCACAAATATATATTGAGTCCCTACTACGTGCCAGACACTATTCTAGGAACTTGAGATACAGTGAACACAATGGAGCTTACATTCTGGTGGGAGTTTGGTTTTTTTCTACTTTGGTATTGGGCATTTTTTTTGTGTCTGCTCATGTCCCATAATGTGTCACAGTGAGATAAACAAGACGCCTGAAGCAAAGGAAGTGAGTTCCCAGAAATGGTGTGAAGACTTAACTCTGAGAAAGTAAGGAACAGGGCAGGAAAGCAGACATTATTTCGTCTTGTATTAAATCTTTCCATAAACTCTTTTTGAAATTTTCTAGGCCAAAGTAATAATACATGGACCCTGCACATTTTTCTTTATAAAAAGGGCTCCTTGTTAGATGCATCACCCTGAAAGCTTTGTGAGCAGCCCTGTGGGTGGGAGTGGAGAGTGGGCAGTCTGCTGGATGTGGGTCTGGAGAATGGTGGACACCATCTCAGTACTGTAATGTGTTAACCATGTGACCTAAGGTAACCTGGTTTGCATCTCTGTTACCAATGGCAGATGTTTATGAAAGCCCTTTGTAAGCCCCAAAGTGTTTCACAGATGTCAGAGGTTATTGATACACATATTGATGTCTAGGTTTAGGAGTCTTGAGGCTATAGTAGATGCTATAATAAAGAATAATTACTGGACAAAGAAATTGGACAAAGCTGCAAAGACTGTGGGAATTAAAATATATATCGAATATCTGCTCTGGGTTGGGCAGTATTCTGGCATTTTCTATAGATTAATTCATTTAATTCTCACACCAACTTCATAAGCAAGAATTTTTAGCCCTTTATAGAGGAGGTAAGGTGTCCCTGGGTGGGGCAAACGGTTAAGCACTTGCCTGCTAACCAAAAGATTGGGCATTTGAATCCACCCAGAGATGCCTCAGAAGAAAGACCTGGCAAGCTGCCTCCGGAAGGTACAGACTTGAAAACTCTATGGAGTGAAGTTTTACTCTGAAACACATGAGGTTGCCATGAGTCAGAATCAACTCAACCACGGCAGGTTCGGTATTGGTTACCTAAGGTAACTGGGACTCAGATTGGTTGTCCTAAATCACTTAGGCAGTGAGTGGAAGAGTTTGGATTCTAATTCGGAGCAATATGATTTTACCTCTGTGCTCTTTCAACTGATCCAGGCAGCTGGTCTTGCACAGCTTATCACAGTTAGTATTTTATTAAAACCCCATTTCCCTGAAACAAACAAAAAAAAGATGGTCCCCCCCAACCCAGGGGATATATTTTGAGGGTATTTGAATATGTTATGAAGATCATTTCTTCTTCAAATATTCATCTAGTAAAAACTGAAATTCAGTTATTCCAATTATTTTTGAATATCAGAGAGACTATAATAGAAATTCTATTAGTGGATTTAAGATTGACTTTAGAATATTACTTGTTTCTCCCATACTTGTATAATTTTGGCATTGTATACCTTAAGACACATTCTAGTCTTCACATCAGGAAGCTGGGTGAATTAACACAGTGAGCGGAGGAGTATTCCTAGCAACCAATCACCAGCATGGTTGGTAAAAACAGAACCATTCATAACATGACTATGAGCCACCAAAATATCCCATTAAACCTAAACTAAACTTGCATATCCTCAGTTTAACTTCCCCTTAGCCAGATCTCAAAAACGCTTATAGTTATTCTGTCACCAATGCAAGCGGAAGTATAAAGAGGGGAAGTGGGATGGAGGAAAAAGAAAAAAAAAAAAAAAAGGCAGTCCTAACCAATTTGGTTATGATAGATTACTCAGCAAATCTTATAAAAACATAAGACCATGTGAACACATTGCTAGGGCCCCTCCAAGGACAAGAGCCTGAACAAGTGTGGGGCTTTGAAGCTTAAGCTTAGTTTCATAGTACATCTAAATCTATCTGATTGGCATCGTTGTTCAAATTATGTAAAAATATTCATCCTTATGTTTAGGTTAGTAACTATGACCCTAGTAACAGGTAACAGTAGCAAACTTAAGATTCTTCTGTAGGGCCAAAATGGTGAATCAGTCTTAGGTCACTTTAATGATTTCACTGGGAATTATATCACTGATTGAATTCTGCCGTCAGGGTTGGGGAGTGAGAAGAGTCAGACAGACGTGGGTTTTACACCCAGTCTCCCCTTTATGGAGCTCTGGTGTTGCAGTGGTTAAGAGCTACGTATGGCTTCTAACCAGAAGGTTGACAATTTGAATCCACCAGCCGCTCCTTGGAAACCCTATGGGGGCAGTTCTACACTGTCTTATAGGGTCACTATGAGTTGGAATCGACTGGACAGCAATGGGTTTGGTTTGGTTTGATTTTCTTGCCTTTATAATTTTTAATTTCTTTGAACCTTAGTTGCTTGAACTGTAAATAGAGATTCATTTATTTATTCAACAGATTTATTGTGTGACAGATACAGATGTGAGTGCCCAAAAGAGATACAGATTATTTTCTGCCTTATATTCTGGGGCATGAGGAAGGGAAAAGATAGAAGAGAATGAGACAATAAACAAATAAGTGGTGAAGAGCAAAATATAGGAAAAAAGTGAGAAAATGTGTGTATGAGGAGGGAGGCAGTGGTGGCGGTGAGTTGTGTAGTCTTGACATTTTAAATAGGGTGGTTAGGAAAGGACTCAGTGAAAGCTGGCATAGAAGCAATGATCGAAAAGAGTGGAGGGAGTGAGGCATGTAGACATCTGGGAGAAGACTGTTCTAAACAGGGTCACCTGATAGATTTAAGGAACAGCAGGAAGCCAGTGTAGCTAAAGTCGATCAAGTACAATAGAAAGAGAGTGAAAACAAGGGAGTGGGGAGAGAAGATGGTGTGGGGCTTTGTAGGCTAGTTGATGTTGGAAGTACTTCAGATTTTTCTTATGAGATACTCATCTGTTTTGGTGAGTTTTGAGCAAAAGAATGACACACGCTACTTAATTTTTCAAAAGTATGTACTTGCTGCAGTGTTGAGAATAGACTGTTGGCAGAGTCAAGAATGTTTCCAAGATTTTGGCTTTGGTAACTGAAAGGATGATTAAGCCGTTTACGGAGATGGAAAGTCTCAGGTAGAGCATTTTAGAAAACCAATATTTTGTTTTTGGACATGTTAAGCTTGAGATTCCCACTAGACATCCAAGTAGAGAGGTCAAGTAGGTAGTTGGATATTCGAGCCTAGAGTTTAAGGAAAAGTCAAGACTAAATATGGCGGTCATCAGGTACAGATAGAATTTAAAGTCATGAGAGTGGATGAGATTATCATGGTAGTGTCTATAGAGAAGAGGGCCAAGAGCTGAGCCTTGGGGGCACCATTGTTAGAGATCTAGGAACCAGCAAGGGACACTGGTAAGGATGACCGGGAAGGAAGGAGGAAACCCTGGAAAATGTGAAGATATTCATGTTCAAAATAAAAAAGGTTGAACACCCTGTCAAATGCTATAGATAGGTCAATACTTACAGCATTTCTGTAGGTATTACATTAAATAATGAGTGTTCAGGGCCTAGTACAATGCCTAGCATATTGTAAGACTTCTGAAAACCCTAGTAATCATTTTTCTTGCTATGAGTCTGAATCAACTCAACGGCAATGGGTTTTTTTTTTTGTTATTTTGTATTTTGGTCCTATTTTGAATTTCTTATTTTAAATTTCAGTCCGATCCATACATAAATGTCATAGCTTCATTTCTTCAAAAACAATAAAGCTATTAATAATGGGAGGAAATATAGTATTTCTTGAGATAGATTCACTTATATTCCCATATGTAATTTCTTTATGCTTTTATAAAATATGAAAGTAGTGGGAAATCAGATATTACATATAGAATTTTTAGGACCGTGTCTCTTTATAAGCTCAAGAAGAGCTAGAAGGATAGAGAGAAAATGAAAATACAAATTAATATATATTTTTATATTTACCATGTAAAGACACTGCCCATTTAGTCCTCACCCTAATCCAGCAAACTAGAAATTGCTGTTCCCAGACACTTGAAACTAGAAGCGGCAGAAATACATCTGAGTGTTGATTAAAGCAAGCTTTAAAGCCTGCCATGTAATTTCCCCCAAAATAGGATACTAAGTGAGAAATGAAGTGACATTACCGGTATTTAATTATACTTCAAAAAGAAAGTAAGCAAAGACTGGAGAAATCTTGAAGCATGTGGCTCCCCAGAATATTTTCAGTCATACCTTTAATCAAGGTTTGGTAATGAAATAGATGAAAGAGCAGGGTCAGAATTTTATGTATGCTTTCATCTAATAACTTCTTAGATAAACATATAAAGGCCAAAGAATTTTAAAGGCATCCTTGAGTTATTTCAGAGTTCCAACAGATCTGTGAAATTCCTCCAGATATTCACAGATTTGTCCAAAATGCCATCCCAACTCCACACCCCCGGCACCTAAACGAGGATGGTGAGACTTCATCTCATTTACTTTGAACATACTATCAGAAGGGGCCAGTGCCTGGAGAAAGACATCATGCTTAGTAAAGTAGAGGGTCAGCCAAACAAACATCTCTGCAAGATGGATTGACACAGTGGCTGCAACAATGGGCTCAAGTATAGCAACACTTGTGAGGATGGCGCAGAACTGGGCAGTGTCGCATTCTGTTGTATATAGGGTCACTATGATATGGAAGCAACTTGACGGCACCTAACAACAGCAATAACACATAGCATGCAGCAAAAGCAAAGGCCTTCTATCATGAGTGAATTTACTCTTGAAAACTCACCAATTTGCAACTTGAAAGGATTAAATAAGATAAAAACCAAAAACCAAACTCGTTGCCGTGAAGTCAATTCTGACTCATAGAGACCCTATCAGAGTAGAACTGCCCCATGGGGTTTCCAAGGAGCAGCTAGTGGATTCAAACTGTCAACCTTCTGGTTAGCAGCCTAGGTCTTAACCACTGTGCCATCAGGGCTCCAAATAAGATAAGGCACATTCCAAAATTCAGCCCTATGCCTGGTTCAGAATAGGCAGTTGTAAATGCCTAGCATCCTACCACCTAGAAAAGAGTTTGAGAGAAGACACAAAATAAACAGTCACACATCTACAAAAGACTGTAGAGCTATGGTAGTTAGATGGGCTTCAAAGAGAGGTTAGACTAGCCCAGTGTTTCTCAAATGTCTTCACCAAAGTACCCCTGTTCTAGTTATCTATTGTTATATAACAAACCACCTCAAAATTTAGTGGCTTAAAACAACCATGTTATGTTTGCTCACAATTTTGTAGTCTAGGAACTAGAGAAGTGCTCAGCCAGGCAATTTTCTCTTCAGATCTCTTATGAAGTTAGAATCAAATATGAGCTGAATCATCTACACACTCAACCAAGCTTCATGTCCAAGATGACGTATTTTTATGACTGGCAATTGATGCTGACTGTTGGCTGGGACTCAGCTGACATTGTCAACTAAGAATCTCAGTTCCTCTAAATGTGGACCTCTCTGTGGTACTTACTGCTTTGGCTTCTTCATAGCATGATGACTGGTTTCCCAGAGGGAGAATCCTGAGCGGAAATACACCAAGAGCAAGCAATCCAAGAAGCTTAGGTGGAAACTGCCAACGCTTGTTATGACAGAGCTCTGGGACTCAGAAGCTCCAGAACATCCCTTTCACTGAATTCTACTGGTCACACAAGTCAGTAAGGCCAGACCAGATTCAGATGGAAAAGAATTAAACTTCATACCTCAATGGGAAGTATAGCAAACAGTTTGTGGCTATATTTGATCTACTATAACCCCTAATAGCAGAGGAAAATAAATATGCACTCTAGGGTCTGGGAATAGAGATTGAAATCTGACTGTGTCCAGTACTAATGGTGAAATTTCTTTGAAAATTCTTAGTGTAAAAATTCATTCAACTCTTGCATGTTACTCTTTTTTTTTCTCGTATGTTTTATATACTTACCATGGAGGTTTCAGGGGAGAGATGCTCCAAAGAAATTGTCCTTGTTTATTCTACGGCTTCTTGAATAATCTGGTATAATGCCTTTTATTCTTGAGCATACAAAAACCAAAGAACTCATTGCCATCGAGTCAATTCTGACTCATAGTGACCCTATAGGTCAGAGTAGAACTACCGCATAGGGTTTCCAAGGAGGAGCTGGTGGACTCGAACTGCTGACTTTTTGGTTAGCAGCCAAACACCTAACCACTGAGCATAGGGATAGCATAAATTTGGAGCCCTGGTGGTGCAGTGGTTAAGAGCTACAGCGAGCTACGGCTGCTAACCAAAAGGTTGGCAGAATGAATCCACCGGCCGCTCCTTGGAAACCCTATGGGGTAGTTCTACTCTGTTGTACAGGGTCTCTATGAGTTGGAATCGACTTGACAGCAATGGGATGTTGTTTTTTTTTAGTTTGGAATACTTGGTATATCCTGCTTTAATACCTACCTCCTCTTTTCCCCATGCTTACTTCTTCAATATTTTCTTCTAATTGCTTACATATTCCACCAGGGGCTGTGAGATAGAGTCAAAATGAATGCAGATGTTCCCAGTGGTCTATAACTTCCCCTCCACCCACTACCTCCAACCTACTCTAACATTTGAATCAAATACTGTGGTAGAGGAGGAAAGGACTGGGGGAAAATGAACTCAGTGTAGAGGTTGCATGGTGATGACAGCCAGAGTGCTATTCTTATTTTCTTAGTCTTGGTTTCTGATTTAAAATCCAATGTTACAAAGTACAAATTCATCTTCTTTAACGGTATAAGAAGTTTAAGATAGTGAGTATTACTACCTTTGTAGACTTTAGACTTGGGAAAAGAAAGCTAAACAGAAGCATAGTACAAATAGTTTTTATTCCTTCCCCTCCATCTTCCTCCTCACATACTTTAAATATTAATCAGACCTTGGTATTTGGTTATGAGAACAGTTCATTTTTATTTGGATAATCAAGAATAATATATAACCAAATTATATTTCCAGACTGAATTAATATTTTATTTAATATTTTATTCTTTAGTGGCTTTTTTTTGTAGGTTGAACTTTTTGAATATAAATTTCATATTGAAGTAAAGTTGGTATCATAGACATTTTGAAAGTCAATATTTGAATATTAAAAACATCACCGATTAGTAAAATATGATTAGTAAATTTTAACAGAGATCTATTTGTACTGTCACAGTGCCTGGCTCTTAATAAGTCCTTAGACACACTAATCGAATGGATTAAGTGAATGAATGGTAAAATAATACAAATGGCCAGAGTCATGTTCAGATGATAGTGAAAGAACAAAGAAATCATTGCTATAAAAACATCCTAGGAGAATTCATGACATTTTCTAGTTCTTGTGTACTCTCTATAAGATCAGATCTTTAATAAAAGTCATAAGTTTTATAACTTTACCTAGAGATTATTCATATTCAAAGCATCTCAATTTTGGTAAATTATCACCATAAAGCATGTGTGTACGTATGGGTGTGGCTATACAGCTTTTCTCTGAAATCCAGCTCAGGTTGAGTAAGTCTGATGAAAGCGTTTCTTTTGGCTGCAATCTAGAATTGTCTACTTTGTAAAATGACAGATTGGAACTCCTGTGCTTTTACTTATTGATAACTGAATAACTATAAATGCTTAGTAAGAGGCTAGAGCACAAAAAAGAGTTACCTGAGTAAACAGACTGTTGCTCAAGGTGAACATTGTGCTCCTTCTGCTACAGATCTTGCTTCATCGCTTTTCTTCTAATCGTGTGTGAAATAGGAACTACTTTATATGTACCCATGCTTGTAGCTAACTTCCTTTTAGATTTTGAGACTTTTCTAGTAGCTAAATACCCAGTTAACTGTTGAGCATCCACAGAACAGGTAACTCTGAACTGCCATTCTTGGGTTCAGACGCCTAACATATGCTTGCATACTGAGATTTTTTGACCTAGTGATTACGATGTTTGTGAAGGAAGGAGACAAACAGGAGTGGGTGGTTCCAGAAAGACTGGCCAACAATACCAAATAAGTCAGAGAGAAAACAAACTGAGGGAGCTGGATCACTCTAATGATCTTATTCGATCCTTTTTATGTGAGGGTGGGGATGAGAGGAGGAAGGGTGGGAGCGAGAAAAAGAAGGGTGCTATCTTCTAGGCCCATTCAGTCCAAGTATATGCATAGGATCCCTTATCTCATAGGACACTTGGAAGCCTCAGAGACACTCTAAGCTCCCTTATCAGCATCTCTTATAGGAATTAAAGCATTGCTTTGGATCTCTTTTGAGAGTGTCTTAACTAGACCACTTAAGGGAAGCAGCGCATTTATTCGTGGGTAATGAGTTTTGGGAAGCTGAAAAATCACTGTTTTCCTGAGTTTAGTAGAGACTCCTTCATTTGGATTGGGTATGTCATCTTGTGTGAAAGCAAAGGTGTTTAATAGGGAGGTATTTATGGCACAGTGGTTAAAGTGCTTGGCTGCTAATGAGCACTTGGAACCCATCAGCTGCTCCACAGGAGAAAGATGTGGCAGTTTGCTTCCGTAAAGATTTACAGCCTTGGAAACCCTACGGGGGCAGTTCTCCTCTTTGCTACAGGGTGGCTATGAGCGGGAGTCAACTCAATGGCAGTGGGTTTGGTTTTGGTGTAATTATAATAAAATAATCTCCATGAAAAGCTTCCATTCGGTTAGCTTCAAAGGGGTTTTTCTTTCCTGGGCACTAAGTGACATCATGTTTGGTAAAGTAGAGGGTCAGCTAAAAAGAGGAAGATCCTCAGTGAAAGGGATTGACACAGTGGCTGCAACAATAGGCTCAAGCTTAACAAGGATTGTGAGGATGGCATAGGACCGGTCAGCATTTCCTTCTGTTGTACACAGAGTCATTATGAGTCAAAACTGACTGGAAGGCACCTAACAACAAAAAGTGGTGTTTTGAACTAGTCGTATAGATTTCTGTCTTTCTGGATCCCCATCCAAACTACTCTCGTGTCTGCTACATTAAAATTTGTGTGTTAAATTTTATTTCATCAAATTTGTAAAATAAATCTCATTTGGTTTCCTCTTTTGCAGCTCCTAAGTGGAAAGTTGATGTGAGAGATGTCTGCAGTAGCTGATATATCCTCAGTGTAACAATACTTTATTGCTGTTTTTCTCTGGAGACATCTGTGATGGGAAACACTTGAGGAAAGGGATTTTAAGGGAGATTCTGAAATCCTTGGGAAATTCCACAAGTGGACAGAGATTCATAGCTATGTCAACAAATGATCTTCTCCAGGAATTTTTGAGTCATGCGTCAGGCACTTTGAGGTTAGAATGGAGTTTGCAGGAGGAAGTCGGCCTCAGATGTGGTAACTCTTCGTTACTGAGCCAGAAGGACTGGAATACTTCCTTTATTCAGCACATTTTTCTACTACGGGCTACAGGAAGGTTCACAGTGCAGGGGAGGGCAGATCTTGAGACCTTTACCCAACAGGGGGTGCAGATTGAAAGAATGACCTTCCTAGAAGTGCTTAAGCAGTGGATCCACATGCTTTGAATTTTAAAGGTTAAGTAGATCTTGTCATGCGAAGAAAGGGGAAGGGTATTCTAGGCAGAGGGAATAGTATGCACAAAGGCTCAGAGATGCAAGAATTTGAAAGACTGAAGCTGAGAGTGGGAGGGGAAATGGATCCAGAAAGGAATTTGGAAAGGCAAGAAGAATCCAAGTGGAGAAGGACTAATATCATGTCAAGGAGTGTGGACTGTACCCTGAAGATCATGGGGTAGGGATAGACATTGAAAATTAAAGTAGAGGAACAAAACAGTCAAATTTACATTTTACAAAGTTCTTTCGGCAAAGTTCACTTGGTGGAGGGGAGGACCTTAAGATTAAACCAGTTAGAAGATTACTATGGTAATCCAGACCAGAACAAGGAGGACTCAGCCAAGTGCAGTGGAGCTAGGAGGGGCAAGGAACTTCACTATAAGAAATATAAAAAAAAAACTAAGCAAAGTTACATGTTGGAATACTTCACAAATGCAAGTAGAAGTAGAAATACTGACATAACAATCGTGAAGTAGAAGTACTAACTGATATCAGAGAAATGCTGACAACATAGTGGAAAGTAAAACCAGTAGGAAACAAAACTGTACCTACAGTATAATCCCAACTTGGTAGCACACAACACACAAGAGTAAAAGGAAATATATCAAAACTTTAACAGCCATAATGTCTGGATAGTGAGAGTACATGTAATTTGTGTTTTCTTTTTTATACTTTTCTATACTCAAAGTTAATCATTTGTAATGAGAAACTACAACAAATGTTAAGAAGGAAAGAAAGAAGGAAGGAAGGAAAGCAAGAAGAAAGGGAACAGATTTGAGAGCTGTTAAGGAGATATACCCCATGAAGTATGGAGAGTAAGAAGGGCTCCATAAAGAGAG